>CM065300.1:12482699-17482699 GCA_032871835.1 Dipteronia dyeriana | reverse complement strand
AGTTTCCTTGGAATTATTAATATAAACAAGAATATTGGAGATGTCATACCAATTTGTCAAAACAATTAAATTATATTTATGTAAACTAGACATGGGTTTCCACAAGATTTAGAAATATGAATATTATTAAATCTATTAGATCTTGAGTTGATCAGAGCTTTTGCTGAAATTTTAATAATTTAGTCGGTTTTTGAACGTTCTTATTCAATTCAATATAAGAGCATCTCAAATGTAAAAGTGGTTTTCATACCAATAATCGTTGACATGATAATAATATCAAAAGACTTTACTTTCTATGTGATATAAAAATAGACTTGGGAGACAATCAACTCAAAATTCAGTCAATAATGTTTCTGTTTAAAACATTTTCTTTTAATGAGGTGTCCATTTTTTTTGTTATTTTTTATTTTCTTACTAAAAATAGATGAAAAATTAATGTTAATTTTAAATATTTGTTGAGTAAGCCGAAAAAATATATGTGAAACAGACCGTATGAAAATAAACGGTCATGTTGATAATGTCTTTTTTAACTACATCAGCTTGAGGTTGAATATGCACAGCTGCATTGGAGATACATTTATTAACGAGTTGTTTATTCATCCTACGTGGTATTTTTTTTCTTCACAAGTCATTCTTACATCGGAGATGCTCTAACAAACTCTTCGGTTCAATCAAAATTGCATATCACATTTTAACACATGTGATAGTGCACTTTCCATTCATCACTAGTGGTTAAAAGTTTGAGTCTCATCATATACATTTTAAAAGTATGTATGAGAAGTTTTCTCCTTAATATTGTGTTTAGACATCTGAACCACACTTTTAACATCTGATCTTGATAAATGTCTAACCCTTGATTCATACAGCATAAGAAATTATAATACTTCAAAAAACATGCAATTCAATCAAAATCGAATAATGTTGGATGGATCAATAACATTAGGTCTTCTTCTTCTTTTTATTAGTCTAATAATATTAGTGATTATTAAGTCCCGTGTACTGTAAAATACAAACCCAATTTGTTCTGTGTAGAATTAGGCAAAGAGAGCTCGTTATATATATATATATATATATATATATATATAACGACTGAGATTTGAACATTTGCATAATCTAAAATGTAAATAGTACTACTAGATAAAAGACTACCGTCAATAACGACTGAGATTTGAACATTTGCATAATCTAAAATGTAAATAGTACTACTAGATAAAAGACTACCGTCAATAAAGAAGTTCATAATATCACATATACGTATATGAATTGGCATCTTATGCTAAAATATAACCAAGGAATTCAACATATATAAATTGGCATCTTATGCTAAAATATAACCAAGAAATTCAACATACAACTATGCCTGTGAGCGTTTTCACATTTAAAATAAATGTCGTCCTTATATGACTCTAGTCTTCAAATTAATTAATTAATTAATGTCATAATTTGTAAAGTTATTATTATTATTATTATATATGAAATCCAATAAAGTTAGTGGTATGTTGAATTTACCTAAATTAAACATTTTAAAGTTAGCGGTTTAGATATCCCTTCCTATTATACTATCGAGAAAAATTCGCCACATACATTTTAAAAATATGTATAATGATATTCGATTTTTCCACGGTACACTGTTGATGCGGAATGAGAGATACACATCAATTAAGTGTCCAGAGTTTTTTTTTTTTCCTCTTTTTTAAATATATAAGTAAAATTTAAGGGATATTATCAAAAACATCCTCTATTTTGTATTATTTGCCAAAATATACCCTATAGTTTGCTTTTAACCTAATATCATCCTACTTTTAAAAGTATTATCTAAAATATATCTTGATGTTAGTTTTCCATTCAAAACTTGAATTTTCCGTTTGGTTGTTAAGGTAAAATAGTAAATGAGAAATTAATATATTAAACAAATATCATTACATCAAATTAAAAAAATATATTATTAAATTTTTATAAAAAAAAAATAGAGTTTAAAAAACTATTTTTGAGATAAGAAATGATTGCTCCTCTCTCTCGTTTGTGGCTGTGTTTGAGTGGTGTCTTTGGGTGGATGGTGGTGGCGGGTGGATGGTAGTATTAGAGATGGAGAGAGATGAGGTTGGAGAGAGAATTTTTTTTTCATTTTTGTGATTTTTGTTATTAATTGTATTGTTTTTTTTTCCCTGTCCGTCTTTAATGTTATAGATACAATTATTTTCCTTTTTTTCAACTAAATTTTCTTTTTTACAAAAGTTTTTAAATGCTTTTATTATTTGTTTATATTTTTATATAAGGTTAAAATGATATATTTAGCCAGAAATGTTATCTGAAGTTTGCAGTAGGTGGGTTTTGGCAAATATATTTAAAAAACAGGGTGTTTTGACTAAAAATGAAAGTAGGGGTACATTTTGGAGAATAATGTAAACTATAGGGTATTTTTAATAATATCCCAAAATATAAATTTGAAAAAGGAGCCCGAAAACAAAAGAGAAAAAAAAAATGAAAGATTACATAACGTGGAAGGTTCTCAAAAGGCGATCTGCCGACAAATTGGAAAGAGACAACCTGACATTGTTTACGCTTTGAAACATACTTTGTCGTCTCTTATGCCAAATTCTATACATTCATTGCTTCAACAAAAAAAAAATCTATACATTCACGATTCATCTACACCACTTGAACTAGACTTTTTTTAAATATATATATATATATATAATTTTTAAATTTTTTAAATTTTTTCCTTATCCAATTCGATATATTTTTTTGGATATAAAATTAAGTTCATTTTTAAATTCTGTAGGAAAAAAATTATATGCTAAGTTAGGAAAAAAAAAATCTAAAAACTTACAACTTTAGTCTCAGATTAAACTACCGTTAAATCAATTAATAGAGGATATTAATCTTTCTACTATGAAATAAATTGATAGAAACATTAAAATATATAAATTAAAATAAATATTAAACAGTACGTAAATTGCTTGCTTTTGCCCGTTTTTTTTACTTTCAAAAAGAATCAACCCCTGAAAAAATTTCAATTCTTGTCGACATTTGTCACTGCATTGACAAAAATACCCTTACATAATAAGAGAGGAATCACTGAGTTACCCATACAATATTACTAGAATATTCAATGGGCTTCTCTCTCTAAGGTTCCAAAGGCTCTCCCTCGTTTCAACGGGTTTCTCTAATGTTTATCGTTTAAGTGTGTCGGAGGCGGTAAGAGTTACTAAAGGGCATTTTGGTCCCAAAATGCAAAATATGGACATATTTTAAAATTTTCCACACGGCCTATTTACAAAATTTCCATTAATTATAGGACTATTGACGAATTTGAGACTTAAAAATATAACAAAGTGAATATTTATTATATTAAATATAAATAAGTTAATTAGAAGGCCTGCTCCATTCAGCATTCATGGTTCAGGAGGAGATCCCATTTTCACTAACCAACCAAGGAGGAATCAGCTTCCTCCTGTCCTCCATGGCTCCATGACATTCTTTTGCTTTCGTTTTAAAGATGTTTATTCGAATTTGATATAAATTATTTTATTATTTTTATTTTAAACACATTTCATTGTTGTAAAAGTGAAACACAATCAACCTACTGGTTTTGATAAAATGCACACATACTGTCCAGGATTTTTTTCAGACATATATACTAGGTTCAAAAAAATATATATTACTCTTTACTCCCCCAACTTTTAAGACTAACCAACTTAATAGCTAAGTTTTAATAGAACCTAAAATGTTGTTCCGATACAATACCCTTAAAACACACTAACAAAATAAGCCTCGCGTTTTTTATTTCCGAGATTTAGTTTGTTTTTTCAATGCTTATTTTATATTTCTGAAACTTATTTTATATTTTTCAAGATTTATCAAGTAAAATTGAAATTTTCTAATTTTCTTTTTGCTCATCTTCTTTATTGACCTCCAATGGAGATCAATTTCAATTTTGACCTCCATTGGAAGTATATTCCATATTCATTGACGTTTTTGAAAAAAAAAAAGTCAAACCTAAAATTGTTAAAAAAATTAATAATAATAAAAGAAGAAGGTTATGGTACGACGCTATTACTTTTAAAAATCAATAAAATAGTGATATTTTTTCTATTTCCACACACACATATATATATATATATATATATATATATATATATTATATTAAGTATTATATAATTTTAAAGTTTTTTTAGAAAGGAGAAGACTCGAATCCGTGATATTGTAGTGTAGGTGTAAGATGTATGCCACCGAATCATTCTTATCGATTGAGAGATGACATTATAACCATAGATAATTATATATGTTGTTAGAAGGTTTCTCCCATATTAGTTGAAATCTGACATAACCAAACAATGCTAGTCTTAACCCAACAAAAGTCCTTTTAAAAACAAAACATTGAGGTTCGATAGAGTACTAAGTTGACAATACCTCGTGGGTGGCCTAAATGGACGGGTGAATTTTTGATGCCAACAATATATATTATAATACTTTATATAAAAATATTAACTATAAAGAAAATATATTAAAAAAATGAATGGACAAATATACCAATATTTATATAAAAATCTGAAGTCAGAACTATAAAGAAAATATAATTTTAAAAATAAAAAATAAAATGAAAATGAACAGAAAAGGGTAAGATAAAGACGATGAAATAGTTTCCAATTGCAGGCAGATAAGTGGAATCACTTTTAGAGAGACCCACCAATTTAATATGGTGCTCCATTTTATATGGAAATTAAATAAAGTTGAAAGGATTGTAGTAGTTGTAGCTCGCTCCTCCTTAGCATCTTCTGCTTTTCAAAAGCAAAATACCAAATCATGCATCCATGACCTGTTTTCTTCTACAAAAATACCCTACATTTTTAATAGGTCAAAATTAACCACTTCTCCACTCTATATTAATCATTAATAATTGAGATATTATCGTTTTTTCCTCTATAGCTTGATATATTAGTAATTTTATCTCCTATAATTCTAAAAATTGTTGATATTCCCTTTAAAAAGCAAAATATTCTAAGTTTTGCCCTTTACTGTCAAGAATTCCGTTAAATCCTCCGTTGACCGTTAAACTGGAAAGGTAATATGGTAAAAGGTAAATCAAAATTAATGGAAAATTATCATTCCCCCCCTAAGGTTTGCCATACTAGATAAAATAGTTCCTCTAGTTTCAATAATAGCCGGTCAACCCCTGAAATCCAAACTATTGATCATTTTACCCATTCTGTCAAGTTTTTAAATAAAAAAAACGTCTCCATTTGGAATGAACCTTGGACCTAGACTTAACGGCGGTTCTGTTCGAACAGGAGAATCGGAGAACCGAACCGTGAAAATCGGAATCGGAACCTAAAATTTTGGTTCCGGTTCCGGTTCCGGTTCCCCGGTTCGGTTCCAATTCAGATTCTCATTTTTTTTTAAACCGGGAGGTTCGAAACGGACTGGAACCGGCGGTTCCTTAATTTTTTTTTAAAATCAAATCATATCTCAATCTGATCTCTCATTCTCTCCCTCTCACTCATAGACACAGACAAACCCCTCTCACACCAGATCGATGAATCAATCAACGTCTTCTTCTTTCTTCTTTCTCCTTTCTTCTTCGACCCACTCACGGCTTTTTTCTTTCTTCTTTCTTCTTCTCCGTCGGCCTTCCTCGGTTTCTTCTTCTTTCTTCTTTCTACTTTCTTCTTTCTTCTTCTTCTTGCTTGGATCGAACGACAAAGGGATGAGATTGTGGGTGATCTATGGTGGTCGCCGATCCGTGGATATTTGTGATTAAGCTTATGTGGTGTGTGTGTGTGATTTTTGGGTTTGTGTTGGGTTTGATTTTTGTGGTGTGTAGTTTGTGTGTGTGATTTTGGGATTTGTGTGTTTATTTGTGGTGTAGTCGTGTAGAACTTAGTTTTGTGATGGGTTTGATTTGTGTGTTTATCTGTGGTGTAGTTGTGTAGAACTGACGAAGATGATTTGAGTTAATTGTTTTTTTTTTTAAATAGAACCGAATCGTCGGAACCGTCAGAACCAGAACGGGAACTGTTGGAACCGCCGGTTTCGAAATTGGAACAGCCGATTTCGAAATCGTAACCGTCGGCTCCAGAATTGAAACCGAAACTGAAACCTTACCTAAGAGGTTTCGATTCTGGTTCCGGTTTCGGTTCCTGAGGAACCGAAACCGGAAACAGCGTCATGTCTACTTGGACCTTAAGGCTAATAGCCACAAGTTCTAAAATAATTTAAATCTGTTTATATAATTTAAAATAAACTCATATTTAATAATAATATATCAAAACATATTTATGAACAAGAAAAAGAAAATAAGAAAACAAAAGGAAATCCGGAAAAATTCATAAATTCAAAGCTCGCAATTTTTTTTTCTTTTTTTTTTCTTTTTTAAAAATATATTATTTCAATTTGATATAAAATAAAACCCCAAAAAAATCAAAGCTTATGAAATGAAAAGGGAAAAAGTTCAAAAAAGAAAAAGAAACAAAGAAACAAAGAATAATAATAGTAATTTGTTTTTTTTTTAAATTTGTTTTCCTTTTGTTTTATTATTTCCTTTTTTTTTTCATTTTTATAAATCTGTTTTTATATTTTATTATTAAATATATGTTTATTTTAAATTATATATAAATTTATTTTAAATTATATAAACAGATTTAAATTATTTAAATAAATTATATATATATATATATACATTTAAATTAACAAACCTTCAACAATGAGTTGTAGTAAATTAGTTAGTTAGAGCTTGTGGCCATTAACCTTAAGGTCCAAGGATCAGCCCTTGATGGAGACGTTTTCATTTATTAATTAACAATCAAACGGATTTTGGTTCGAAAACTTGGCAGAATAGGCAAAATGACTAATGGTTTGGGTTTCAGGGGATGATCGGCTATTATTGAAACTAGAGGGACTAGTTTATCTAATATGACAAACCTTAAGGAGGGAAATGATAATTTTTCTTTTTTAATTTTGAGTTTAAGGGCAAAATTGTCTTTTGAGTGCGTTTTTACATGAGAGTCAACTTTTTTAACATAAATCCTGACGAAAGGGGTAAAAACTTTGAATATTTTGGTTTTCAGGGGGATATCAACAATTTTTTAAAACTAGTGAGAGTAAAGTTATTAACAGGTCAAACTATAGGGGAAAAAATGATAGTATCCTTTAATAATTCTCAAGTTTGATCGGCACCCAAAGAAAATAAAATAAAAATTCAGGTCTGCAACTATTTAATGTAACAGTAACGATTTTATTTTTTCAGACTATAGAATAACTCATTAATCATTATCATAACATATACATGCACATACTAATATATATATATATATATATATATAGTCCTTATTTGGTGTTAGAATTTCACCACGTTTTTCTACAAAAACATTTGTACAAAATTGTGTACATAATATGTTTCACGACGTTTTGTAACTATTACATAACGTTGTGTAATCATATCTCATACGAAAAAACATGTGCAAAACATATGTGATTTCCACACCTAATAATTTTCACATGCGATGTACTTATATTTATATATATATATATATATATAAATGGCCGTATAAAATATTCAAACTTTATTTTTAATCAAGTTTAATTATCAATAGGAAAATTAATAGAACTTCCCTCCAAAAGCCTTGTTTTTAATAAAAAAAAAGTTATTGAAACACCCCTCTAAAAGAAATGTTTAGGGCTTTTTTCTTCAAATCTAACAGCGTCATCAAAAAAAGGTCTTTCGGTGACGTTGTTGCCATGTTTGGGCATTGTACGATGAGGCGAAGTTATACAAGGCATAGCAACTACGTGTGGGCATCGTGTGTCCTGTCTTTGGTGAAGGCGCCGCCTGCTGGTGTGAGATGGGAGATATGAAATTATGAGAGGAGAGGGACAAAAAGGTGAGAGAAAGATAAGAGAGGGTTTGGGAATATTTTTACATGAGGTATTTTGTTAATTGCTTAAGAAATGCGGTCATAAACAATTAAATCTTCGCAAGGGGTTAAAAGCTAAAACGTTTTTAGGGGCTAGTTTTGATTTTTATACATTTACATTATGGCACATGATTTTGTTGACCCTTCACCCTTATACTAGCTTTTACATGTGTTTATGTCATGAAAAAAAAGAAAGAAAGCTTTTACATGTTTTTTTTTTGTCTTATAAAAAATTTGAAATAGTTATTACAGATACATTATCATAGAGTATTAAAGAATGATTATAATAACATCCCAATTACGAGCCTAGAACAAGTGTATATAATTTTTCATGAGGTACAAGTAGGGATGGCAGCGGGTTGGGTTCGGGTGGGTTTTATAAAATCCAAACCCTCACCCACGCTTGCCCTCGAACCGCGTAGGTAACCGGGTTTGCAGACGGGTTTGAACCCGCTGGTTATGGCTGCACTCATACCCTCACCCGTAAACCCGCGAACAATATGGGTTCATAAGGGGATACTTCACCCGTGGGATACCCATAAACTCACAACCCACGAACCCACGAACCCGCGAACCCACGATTTGTCATTTGTAAATTTTCACATGTAATCACATATTGGATACTTAATTAAATTAAATTTCAATTTTTAATTCCCTACTTGATACATTACAAAACAATAATAACTATAAAAATAAAATGACCAAAAAATAATTCAAATGTCTATATATGTTTATATACAAGTAATTTATTTATACGGGTCCGCGGGTCCAACCAGCGAGTTCGTTTTTCCAACCTTCATCCGTCCAAGAACCTACCAGGTTTTTCATTAAACAGGTTCGAACAGGTGCCCGTGGGTGTAGGTCAAATTGCTATCCCTAGGTACAAGTCATGTAAATGGCCCCAATTGTTTGAGTATTGATCTATTCTTAAATACCTCATGTGAAAATCATGATACAAGTGAAAATGCTATCCACAGTAATTGCAACACCTAAAAACTACATTATAGTCCGATCAAGACATATAATTGAGTCAAGTGATTATCTCATATATATATATGAAAAAAAAGTTTTAATATTTTTATTGTGCGAAATAAAATAAATATATTGTTATCATACCTTCATATGACTAACTTGATGTTAAGAGCGAATGTGAACGTTTTTAACATATTTTAAAATCACTAACGTTTCTGTTTCTTCTCTCGAAAAACAAAATCACAATCGGCTCTCAAAATATTATTTTGGAAAAGTCAGAATTCAATTAATCTATATTAAAAACCGGGTACATTTAAAAAAAAAAATACAGTATAGAATAGTTGTGAACAATGCAGGTCACAGAGGAACAAAATGTTGGTGAAAAGTCAATGGAAGACAATGGGGAAGGGAGATTATGTTGACAATAGCAGCATGAGACAGGCCAATCCACTGTGGTCATTAGTCAAAGCTAGCTTCTTTTTCTTCTTCTTATTTTATTTATATATTTTTATTTGACATGCAACTATACAAGATAATCCGCACTAATTAGTCCATCTAGAAGATGATTTTATTAATAATGATTGTATATCAATCTAATTATCTATAAGATGTCTTATTATTAATTTTGTATGATAAAAGAAATACTGATCTTTATGAATTTTGATTTTTTTTTATGATAAGTTCAATAATGAAATCTATTTATAAACAAAATTTTATTGTTTTTTCAACCACTATAATTATTTATTCCAAATTTACTAAATATAAAGACATAAGAAAAATAAACAAAATTTAAGAAAATTCAATAAAAGTAAATCTAGAGTTTGAAAAAAACTCTCAAGTTTTATTGACAGGTATATTTTAATGAACCTATTATTTATAAAAAAAAATATTAAAATTCATAAAAATCGATATGATTTATCTTTTTACCATTTAAAATTTAATTTTTTACTATTTTTTTATTTATCTCGTGTTTTTTGATTGCATAAAAAGAAAATTAATAATGTAATCTAAAACCACATTTTGTTTTCTTAAATTATTGGTATGCATTCATTGTTTCAAATCTTAAGTCTAATCAAAAGTTCTCTCAACATTGTCGGTACAATGAATATATATAATTTAAATAGTAAAACCATACTCTTTTTATTATTATTATTTTTATTATTATTATTATTATTTTGAAAATAATAGTAAAACCATACATTTCGGTATTACATTTAATTGTTACATTATCCATTGAGATAAGCACAATCATATCATGATTTAAATGACAATTATGATAATGACATATATTTTTGAATCTAAATTTAGGAATTTTTATTTATAAGGAGATTGGGTCATTAAATTGCTAGTATTAAAATGTGAAAGGTCCTCTCCCTTTGTGTCTGGGCATGTGATAAAGAGACCTACTTCTCACGGAATGATAGAAGGGAGGGCCCCTATGGAGAAGGACAATAAATTATGGAGGAGCCATGCATATCTATTTGGACTATGCTAGGGTAGAATAATAAATTATCAAGTAGCTATGTATATCTGTTTATATAATGTTTGGGTACTGACTAGTAACTATATTAATAAGATGTTGATATATGATCTATTTTTAAATAATATAAAAAATTAAATATAAAAAGTAAAAGAAAAAATATCACGTACCAATACCCTATCGATGCATCCATAACCTCAATACTTGATTATTCAATATCTAAGTGTTATCCTTTCTATTTACCCTCGAAAAAGGTTTTAGAAATATCTAAGTTCAGATACATAGTCGTAGGAGCAGAGGGTCAAGGGATTTTTGTTTGGAGTAACCATTACATTAAAACAAAACAAAAAATTAAGAGTGGGTAAAGTGAAAAAAAAAAACAATCTATAGATTATTTTATTTTATTTTTTGGCAAGATGAGTCACCGCTAGGCGCCAGCAGGTCCTAGGATCCCACTTTATGAGCGATACAGATAAACGCTTAAATAGTTAATTTGTATAATATAACATGATTCAAAAGAATATAATATATGAATGTTTTTTTTTTTCTATTAAGAAATATAACTACTATCAGAATCTGACAAAATTAATTAGACTCTACGGTTCGAAATACTACTCTCACTATTGAAAAAAAAAGCTACATACTACAATTCTCACAATCGAAGAGACGGCTGTTTCCACAAACCGAGAGAAAACTCCCAACACGTATTTATAAAATACTTATGGTGTGACTCGAATTCCTAACCATTAGGTATGGAAGGGTGATACACAAACATATCTACTGAAAAGTGGTGTACATAAATATATGAATGTTAGTTACCGTGGATTAACCAATTTCACATATATATATATATATATATAACACAAAATATGGCTCCATTTGTTGACATTCTTTCGATTGTAATCATGTAATCGATCTAATATTGTTTTATCACTGCTAGTAATAATAGTTGTCGTAGCTAGTTAGGGACTAATGATTAATTAAATTAACAAATTCAAATTAAGACAGACCGACATACAGACATACGTAGGTCTCTGCCTTTCTTCTCCTACAATACCTTAAAATAATCTAATCAAATTACTCACATTTCGATTTGTCCTAATTAATTGCAAGAATATAATTCCCAACCTACCCCATGGTCGGTGACTCGGTGCATTACTACAATGAGCATTTTTTCAATCTTTATAGAGTACTGTGATACATACATAATACATACAAACGTGATTGCATCTGTCAAGACTTGTAACGATCATGAGTAATTTAAACTTAATTAGTAATATTTATTAAAGGTGGTATAAACAATCTACTAAATAATATATATATATAAAAACTTTTCCTATCCGTATCTAATTATTTTACTACAATGAGCATATTTAATGAAATTATATGCAATTGAATGTTTTTTTATGAGATTTTTTGTATACACCCTAAGAAAATTAAAATGCACATTTGATAAATATTTTGATTTTTTTTTTTTTGATCAAGGAACTATATTTTCTTAGATTTCCCTATTTTTAAATGTTTTGTTATTAAAGAAGTTGGAAAAAATTAGTTAGTGTACCTAAAAAAAATCAATTTTTTTTTTATAATCCATATAAAAAATCATTTCAAGATTCAATATATTTCATTAAATTTCATAAAAGATGCTTAAAATGTTTATTATAAAAAGTTCTCATCAATATATATATACGTGAAGTTGAGATCTCTTATGAAACAAGTTGCATGAAATCAAATTTATTTGTCTGGTCAAAGATAAAAAGAAGATCAAATAATTTTGTATCTAGTGCATACGAAAATTCCTTGCCAACTAATATTAATTATTAAATGTATTTACGATATTGGGACACTTTTTCAATTCCAGCTCACCAATTTAAAGGTCGTGATTTAGACCACCGACGCGGCATCTTCCAGGCTTTCCAGCCTTCAGACTTCCAGGGTCAGTTTCGCCACTCCACTTATTTATTTAACCCTACCTCCATCAATTACACGTAATTTTCTATTAATTTAATCGATCTATTTTAACTCAAATTTTTGAACAATTTTCTATATTTTTTTTTTTTTGCAATCTTCGGTTAATTAGGTTATTGATTTATTAGGGATTTATTGAGATTCTATAAATTAAAACATTACAAGTACGAAAGCAACACCATTACACCACCAAGCAACAAGGTAGGAGTCTTCCCACGCACACAAGTGGTTTGACTCAGATCACACACGTATATGATATTATAAGGACTAGTTTGGTATATTAACCCCTCACTACATCATATACAGTATTTGGGTTTAATATCATAAATATCTCGCTTGTTTTATGTCCTAATAAAATTGAACCCAAAAATTTAGGAGGCATATTAAACCTAGAATTGGTTGGAATTTAGTGAATTTGTTTTAAGTAATGGATTTTGATAAATTCAACAGAATTTCATATAAATTTTGTTAGAATTCTCCAAACTTTGTTGAACTTTTACAAAGTCAATAATTTTTTAAAGGAAAATACTTGGGTACCAAGGCGGTGCTGACTATTTTGTTTTTATTGATGGAAAAATCCGTCACCAACCCCATGTATTTAATATCAAACACTATAAATAGTTTTTTCTACCAATTAAAATAACTGGCCAGTGTCCAAGTATTGTCCTTTTTTGAATACTAACTCCATTTATTTGGAATTCTTAAAAACTAATGCTATTTTACTCGAATCTAATGTTAAATGATGTGACAACACTATAATATATTCATTCAAACCATACAAATCTAATACAATCTAAATAAATTGATTATAATGTTGTCACATTATGTAGCATTATTGTTGTTAAAAATCTGAATTGAATACATTTAGATTTATTTGGATTTTAGTAGAATATTTATAGATCTAAATTGAATACAAGTAGATTTATTTTGATTTAATGGAATCTTTTTAAATATAGATTGAATACACGTAGAATTATTTGGATTTAATGGAATATTTATAAATATAGATTGAATACACACATATTTTGATAGACTATTTACAAATTTGAATTGAATACAGCTGGACTGATTTGAATTTTAATTGAATCTTTATAAATCTGGATTGAATACACCTAGATTTATTTGGAGTTAATGGAATCATTATAAATCTAGATTGGATATACTATTTACAAAATTGAATTGAATACACCTTAATCTTTTAAAAACTTTTAAATTTCAACTGATACATCCCCTTAGTCAAAATTTAAAAAACCCACTAATCGGTTTCTAATCCAAAAGTTATTGGGATGGTCATTAAAAGGAATTGTGTGATGTATTTATAACTTATAAGGTTAATGTTGATTGGGATGATAATACGATGTAACGATAGACACTTGATAGGATTAGACAATTGAATGAATCAATCTTAATTTGATGAAAAGTAAAAAATTGAAAAAATAAAAATCCTATGTTGAACTTTTTGTCGGTAAACAATCAATCATGTATAATGTATACACTTTCCAACATTGGCAAATCTGTTGGTGAAAATTTGTAAAAAGGGCAACACAGCTCCTCTTTTTTTAAACTCACATGATTACATTAATTACTGCTCTAAAATTGTACCCAAAAAAAATAAAATAAATAGAAAATCCAATTAGTACTCCTATATTTAGTCAATTTTGTCCTCCTGTACAAAACGAGTAAGTGGAAAATGCGTGGGCATTTTTGGAAATTAGCAGAGTATTTAATTTTATAAAAAATAATATAGAATGACATCTAAACACGTGTGAATCACATGGAAGGAAGTCTTTGTACAGAAGAGGATAGCTGGCAATTTTTCCATTTACAATACATAATGCAAGGACATAAATGTAAATATTAGTAAAAATGAGGGACAATTACGTGATTTAAGAAAAATAAAGAAAGTGGTCTCCAACCAACACCAACTCGATTGGTTTGGTCCACTTGTCTTTATAATCTACTATCTGTTCTTCTTCACAATTCCAGAGCTCACTCAGTCTCTCAACGAACAAAAACATTTACATTACTCGTCAAATTCAAAACCCAATACAATAAAAACAAGAAGAAGAAGATCGACCAATCTGATTTTGAGATCCTCCAATGGCGTCTCCTCCGGACACCAGCAAAACCATAAAGCTTGAACGCTATAACAGTTATATCCGGAGACTGCAACTCACCAAGCTCCTCCATTCATCTTCAAAGCTTCTTTTTCGTGCCACAATCTTGATAGCTCTCGTACTTATCATTGTCTTCACTCTCAACCACCCACCACTCTCCGACACAAGTACCACCAACCCCGGCGGTGTTGGCGGCGTTGGTGGGTCGATTCACCACCACAGTCTCCTCTCGACTTCGTTGTTCACCACGTCGTTCTCCGTCGGCGGTGGATCCTGGGAGAAGCAGGTCCGCCACTCCGCCACCCCTCGACGGTCCAACGGATTCTCGGTACTGGTTACCGGAGCCGGAGGGTTCATCGGAAGCCATTGCTCTCTTGCCCTGAAAAAGCGCGGTGATGGGGTTCTGGGATTAGACAACTTCAACAGCTACTACGATCCGTCGTTGAAACGGTCTCGTCAAAAGCTTCTTCAGAAGCACGAAGTGTTTATCGTAGAAGGAGACTTAAACGACAACGCTTTGCTGACGAAGCTGTTCGATGTTGTACCTTTCACTCACGTACTACACCTAGCGGCACAGGCCGGCGTGCGTTACGCCATGCAGAATCCGCAGTCCTACGTGGCATCTAACATTGCTGGATTCGTTAACCTTCTAGAAGTCTGCAAAACGGTGAATCCTCAGCCGTCGATCGTCTGGGCCTCATCAAGCTCCGTGTATGGTCTAAACACACAAGTCCCTTTCTCTGAAATGGACCGTACCGACCAACCAGCCAGTCTCTACGCTGCAACTAAAAAAGCCGGCGAGGAAATCGCCCACACTTACAATCATATTTACGGTCTTGCCCTCACCGGTCTCCGGTTCTTTACGGTCTACGGTCCGTGGGGCAGACCGGACATGGCTTATTTCTTCTTCACAAAAGACATGTTACAAGGAAAGAAAATCGACGTATACCAAACGCAGGACGAGAAAGAGGTGGCGCGTGACTTCACGTACATCGATGACGTGGTGAAAGGGTGTATCGGGGCGCTTGATACGGCGGAGAAGAGCACCGGAAGCGGCGGGAAGAAGAAGGGTCCTGCCCAGCTGAGAGTTTACAATCTTGGAAACACATCTCCGGTTCCGGTCGGTCGATTGGTGTCGATATTGGAGAATCTGTTGAATACAAAAGCGAAGAAGCATGTGATAAAAATGCCGAGAAATGGGGACGTGCCATACACGCACGCGAATGTGAGCTTGGCTTATAGAGATTTTGGATACAAACCAAACACTGATCTAGCAACTGGATTGAGAAAATTCGTCAAATGGTACGTGAGTTATTATGGTATTGATACGAGGGTAAAAAAGGAAAGTAAATTATTCAATCAGCATCCCGATGAATCTGCTACTTGAGATCTCTCATCAAAGCATACATGGCTGTTATTATTTCTGGTTTTTTTTTTTTAGATGAATCAAATCATGTTCTTTTTTCTTTTAAAGTTATGATTAAAATATTGCTGCGGTCCTGGATGTACTGGATCAGTCAAAAATGTTGAATATAGATATATAGATTTCATACAGAAGAAGAAGATAACTGTGAAGAAAATACAAGGAATGATGGTGTAGATCTGGTGTAATGTAATGTAATAATGTGTGGTGGGGTCTGCTAGAATGGGTGCAGATCTCAGCCGTTCGTCTTTTATGATGAAAAAAAAAATTGTAATGAACAACAATGATGACATCAAGATTCTTCTTTTCTCTTCTTTCTGTTACTATTATTTTTTCCTTATGATGCATCCATAGTATGTTCATTCTTCTTTGGCAGGAGAAATTTCACTAACGTCCTTTCGTTTTCACTAAATATCACTATCTTAACTGTCTTTATCATATTAACAATTTAGTTCAAAAAATTTCAAAATTAAACTAGAAACGATTGAAATTCATAAATGAATGATGTACATCTATAGGTGTATTTCAGAAGAATCGGGGACTTGAATTATTTATATGATAAAGATGTTTTAAAATGTGACATTTTATAACGATTTTTTTTTCCTTGTTATAATTTTACGAAGATATTTAAAATTTTAAATATTACTTTCACTTTAAATTAATAAGATTTTTATATTTACTTATAATTTTTATTAATAGATATTGCTCAATCAAATGAAAATGGGTGCTAGAGTCGATCTTTTATCACATCACCACCAACTGTGCCTTCAAACCAAAGTCTTCCTCTATCTCTTTCATATTTCTGCACAATAATATATGAATCTAATCAAACTTTCTTATTGAAAAAAGTGTTTGTACGGTGTATATAAAAATAAAATTCTACAAATTATGTTATTTAAAATAATTTAACCTATTTATTGAAAATAGTCTAAATTGAGAAATTGAAAAAAAAAAAAAAAAACTTATTTGACAAATTATAAAAGCTATAAATTGTATCTTTTAAGTTTTTCACAATTTATATGGTGAAGGTAGAGTGGTAAACCACTGATTTAAAAATTTCAACTTGAATTTAGATTTCAATATTTGATTATTTATTTGCCTAAGAGTTCATATATATTATATTATGTCATAAATATTAATCTTTGAATCTCAATTGAAAATACATAAAGACTATATACAGAAATGTACGGTTAAGTACATTAATCTTTGAAGCTCATTTAGAAATGTGCAGTTAAGTAAAAACTTACATAGCTGCTTGGAGATTTTAGCAGATTTCTCGATCTCCATCAACTCACCGAAGTTCAGACCTTACACCTATTTATATATATAGTCTCACTATTATCCATAAAATCACAATAAAAATGGGAAGATCTCTCCAAGTCTAGGAACCCACTTCTTCTAATTATAGAATTATACATCAGGACTGCTGTCTTAATAAATATTGTTAAAATAATAACAATAATAATAAAGTAAAATAAATTCACCTTGTTTGATAACAGTATCGTCAAGTCATTTTACAAACATGCAAGAATATTTAAAACTCCATAATTTTAATTTGACTCCCAACGGTTTTTTCTTTTGAAAAAGAAAAAGAGAAAATCAAAACAAAACTAAAAGCCCAGATAGGTCTTATTTTTCCTAACAATGATTAGTTTCCTATATTAACAGAAAACAAAAAAAAAAAAAAACAAAAATAGTTTGAATGATAAGATATCATGTTCAACATATGTAGACTCAAACTAAATCAACTTAAATTTATAATTTAATTTTTTTGATTTCATCATCTTAACCACTTGCGTGTTCTTAATCTAATGGTTGAGATTTGAATGTATTTCAAACTCTTGAATTAAGATCATATGAGTGGTTGAAATGTTGAAGTCAAAAAACTAAATCACAATTTTAAATTTGTTTAACCTAATCCACATATTAATGTTTAGCTTTAATTATTCTATGAGAACAATGATAACCTATATAAAATATTAAAAGTAACATTAAAAATTAAAAACAAAAACAAAAACGTGAATATGAATTTTCTCGTAGTGTCCTATGGAATGGAAAGAAGCCACACCGCCCACAACATCTCAATCTCAATCTCATGATGGATGTGGATTCATCTACTTTTTTGGGATGGACCTAGCAAAAGTTCCAGTGCAGATATTGTAGTCAGTAGTGTATATATATTTTTTGGTTTTCTTACAAAAATTATAAATTACATATTTGAGCTTCTTAAGAAAGGGAGATGTTAGAGAGATGAGAGAAATAGGAGAATAAAGTACCATAAGAGAAATAAGAGGTTGAAGCCATTAGTGGCGATCGAATGTGAGGAGATCGCAGGGGGAATAATGGTGAATAACGAACATTATGGTGGAATTTGTTAAATAATGCAAACTTCAAGGGATTTTGATAATTTCCAAAAAAAATTAAGATTTGTTCTTAAAAATTATAAATTCTCCATTAAGTTTTGAGTTATCTTCACTTCGGTCCCCTTAAATGTTTGAATTCAGTGTAATGACCCCTCTCAATAAAAATCCAGGTCCACCCATGTATTGATTGTTGGGCTAATGATAGTTGGGTCTTGACCAAGAAAACTAATGATATAATTAACTAGTTGATTTCAGATCCATTTAAAAGATGAATACATAAAATGATAAATTTATTATGTGGCTCTCAATTCTGAAAAGAAAACCTAATTTACACTGAAAGTTGTTATAATTACAATATTTTAATGGAGATTTTTTTTTAAAAGGAAACTCAATGACAATTTTGGAAAAATACATGGCGATTTCAAAAATTATTTGAATGTAACCATGAATAATTAACCTTTCTGATCAAAATCATTTAAAGGTTAGGCCATGACCAAATAAGTTGATATTGAAAATTCACCTAAATCGTCCTCCCAAGTCCCATGCATGTAGCTAACAAATTATATATATATATATCTATCTACATCTCCAGGTGTCTCTATCAATAACAAATCTTTGCTGTGTGCACTGAAACAAACTACAAACCACCAACAAATGCCCACAGATACAATACATGTCAGAAAAAGAGTAACCAGTTAAAGAAGCATAATTATTATCAGCTGCTAATATACACTTTGAAATCAGCTCTGTCCAGTCCAAGTAATCATAATCATCCAAACTCACCAAACAGTTTAATTTGACCTTACAATTCTCAGTGAATTAAATGCATACATGACAACAGTCTGCACATGCACAGTAGGTGTTGGAGCTACCAATTTACAAGGAACAAAGAGCTCCAGTAAAGCTATGTTCCTCTTCTTCTTCATCTCTACTTTTGATATCTACTCATTAATTCTCACAAATTACCATCATCATCAACCCAACAACACATCCAAACCTACCCCAAATGAACATTAATAAGAACAAACCACTTCTCTCTTCTCAAATGGATGAGATCCCAACATTAGAATAAGGATTTCATATTCATTCAAATATATTCCCTCCCACAATGTATCACCAATGAGAGTGGGTGTCTAACTCCGTATACCAATAATCATATCATTCACAGCAACTAAAAGATTCGACTTTGAGAGGGAACATATAACAGCAAGAAAAGGAATCATAAGACATAAGACATAAATGTATGGCTCCCTAAAAAAAATCCGAATACACCTTCAAGAGGGAAACAAATCAGAAGTCGATTAATATAAACATACAAGCAACATTACTGGAGATAACATTGCAACTACCTGTAGTAAACAAACAATCTACACCATGTTACTCAACACCACAAAGTGTAGAGTAATTTTTTAAAGCTAGCCCATGAGAATATGTAACAAAAAAAAGCACATAACAATTCCATTATTTAAAAAATTCATCCTGCTAACTTAATTCCAAAAGTAACAACAACCCATAGAATCAAGCTCATGAATATAACATTGATCTGTTTAATAGCTACAAGACTTAGAAACTGAGGTATAGAAAAGAAGTAATTAAGAGATATATTGTTAGAGAGAGAGTTACCGAGTTGAGTGTTAAAAGTGTAGAGATGTTAACTAAGATGAAAATAAATTATTTTTTTATCTAAATACAATTTTCGTAGTTCATCATAATATGTGTTTTCTAAATGTAATTTATTAAAGTAGTGACTTGGCTGCAACGAAGCTTTAAAAAGATGACATTTCTCGTCATTTTCGCACATGAACTAACTTTCCACCCCGGTCCTGCAATTTAATGGCATACGAGAGTCAACAAATTATCGAATACAAGAATTAAGTTCAACATCTTTTAAGTAAAAAATATCCAACCTTGCCATTCATAGATGATACAGCTTTGCTGGCAGAGTCCTCACCAGAGAAGTTAACAATCCCAAAACCTTTTGATCTCCCGGTGTCTTTAAACGTAATAACCCTTGCTGTACAACCAAAAATAACACCGAGAATGAACATGTTTAACCCAACAAGGTACCAAATAACATGTGTGAAAATGGAACCAGTGAAAGAACTATAATCAGGCCAATATACTTCATTGACCACATAAATTAACAAAATACTAGAATGATATATAGTCCAAACGATAATCATCCAAAGTTTAAAATGACCAAATAGTAATTATAACACATTCAACCTTAGAAAGCTACAACGAATTACATTAAGTTATACATGACAAAGAATAAACTGGTCACCAACAAGTAAAGTTTCTAATGGTGCAGCAACAGCCAACAGGAAGCCTCGTCATTGACCATAAATTTACCAAGTTCACACTATAGACATAACAATTACATAGAACAATCGGCTCTAAAAATGCGTAGACAAAATTCTTTTGCATTACATAACAAAGCTTAGATATAAATGCCACCAATGCACCTTAAAACTCACCTTCAACCACTTCACCAAAGCTAGAAAATACTTCCGTAAGCGTGAGGTCATCAACATCATCTGAGAGTCCTGAAAACAAAGGGGTAATAAACTATTAATACAATAGTAAAGTCAAACAAATATCCTCATCTAATTAGCTCTTTGGCATGAATTATCAATACCTCCAACAAAAATATTTGACGACATGTAGCGGGTAGAGTTGATCATAGATGCCATTGGCACTTGCCCGCTCTGCTTCACAAGCATACCAAGTCTGCTACAGAAGGCCATGTTGATTGTCCTACTGTTAATGGGTTTCCACCAAAGCACCCCAACACCAAGAGCAATAGGCAATGTCAGTCAATGTTTAGTGCTTCTAATAATCCATAAAGAAAGAAAGAAAGAAAGAAAGAAATTCACTGCCATATATGAGATACGCAAACATGTAAAAGGAGGCCATATTCTTCATTAATCATGTCTATTTGCAGAAAACTATAATAATATATCTACTGAATCAATCCCTTAAAAAAAAAAAAAAAAAAAATTCATATTCAGGCAAAACAGTTTTGGTACCCTATATCAGATCACAACTAGACACAAAATCTAAAAGATTCGTCTTTGTTCGGTGAATAATATTATTCACTGAACATTTAGAAAATAGGGAAACGAAAAATTCAAGACATTTAGTTAAATTATTAAACTTTACATAAATTTATGTTATATTTAGGAATGATTCGAATCCGTAACCTCGTGATACGGGATGTGAAAAGCTTTATCATCTGACCAACCTCATCTCGTCAAGAATTCGACAATTCCCTCTAAGGATAACTCAATTTTCTTACTATTAGTAAGACAAATTTCCCCAAAATTCATTAAATTTCATCGATATACAAATAGTTTGTACATAATGATTTGGGGCTTTTTTTAAGAGGAAAAGGTCTCAAACGGTAGAACCGGATGTTGGCTTGGACATAAGATGATTTGGGGTTTTTTGAAGAGAAAAAAACTCGAATCCACAAACTCATTTTGCAAGTGTGAGAGGTTTTACTCCATACCAACCTTATCTCAATAAAAATTGACAAATTTTCCCTAGGAATAAGTCTATTTTCTTACTATTAGTAAGACAAATCTCTCCAAAATTCATTAAATTTCATGGATGTGTGGATAGCTTGGACATAAGATGATTTGCACTAGAAATTTTAATGAAATTTAAACTTAGCACAAATACCAACAAACCCAAAAAATCTAAACTCGAAACCTCCTATCAGCAGCGCTCCGGCCGCCCGTATATATCCCTAAACCCAAATAGAGAACCACAAACTAAGACCAAACTCAAATCCAAATCCAGCAACCGGCTTACAATGAGATCGACGTCCTTAAGAGAGAAGAGACAATAGAGAGCCAGAGAGATAAGTCTAAACAAATTTCGTTTAGAGTTTAGCTGTCACATTTCCATTAATAAATATGATTTAAATGTCATTTTTTAGTAAAAAAATTAATTATAAAATTATTCTAGTATAAATTTATAGATAACGTCAATTTACTTTATTTACTAATTACTTATACCGATCCGATCTTCAACTGTATCTTTTTATGTGTGAATATTGTCATTAATAAATATGATAAGTACAAACATATTTATAACTATATCCATATCATTATTATAAATATCCATTTTAATACCACTAATACACTTATTAAAATAAATTTTATTACATTTAACTTATACTCTATTATTTATTGCCATCAGGCCATCAACAACTGTTTCCATACATCACTTATTGTACAAAGTTTCAATCCATTAATATTAGTGACCCAAAATTAAAGAGTGTAGATATATTAAAGTGGTGATCTAAATAAAAAGCAGTGCTACAAGTTAATATTTTAAAAACTGCATCAGATATCTTCTCATTATTTACAAATCTCAAGCATGGGAGTTTTTTTTTTCTATCCTTTTTTTAAAAAAAAATTACTTCCCAATTTTTATTTATTGATAGACTTTATTATAAAAATTTTAAAAATAACGAAATACTTACATTTATTCAATTAAAGTACTTCAAAACTTTTTTTCATTACTTTATTATATGATAATGAGATTTTGCTATTTGAAATAGAATTATAGTTAATTTAATTTTATATTTATATTTTTAATAAAAAGATATAGTTAAAGGTACGAATATAATTAATAAATGTACATAGTATTTAGTTTATTTTTAACTAAACTAATTTGTCTTCATTAGTAAAATTTCATTAAGATAATTTTGTAATTAAATTTTTTAATAAAATATGGATGTACTTACCATATTTATTGGTGACAATATCGGTACCTATCTTTTTATTTTTTAAAAAAACTTATCATTAATCTAATTAAACCTTAATTTTATTTTAAGTATTAAAATTTATTATCATTACTTTTTGTTTTTTGACTGGAATATCGATACATTAGTATCATATAACAAAGTAATAGAAAACGAATTTTAAGTGGACTTCAATCATATAAAGGTATTTCTTTACCCTTTTTTTTCCCTTTTTTATATCTATTTATGAACTCAAGTATTTTTTTTTAAAAGAAAAAAAAAGATAGGCTTATAATGATGTATTATTGAGTTTTTTTTTATTGTGACAAATCATATATATATATATATATATATATATATATATTGTTATTTGCTTATGATTAATCTAATTAAACCTTAATTTTATTTCAAGTATTAAAATTTCTTATCATTACTTTTTGTTTTTAGACCGGAATATCAATACATTAGTATCATATAACAAAGTAATAGAAAATGAATTTTAAGCGGACTTCAATCATATAAAGGTATTTCTTTACCTTTTTTTTTTCCCTTTTTTATATCTATTTATGAACTCAAGTATTTAAAAAAAAAAAAAAGAGAAAAAGATAGGCTTAGAATGATGTATTATTGAGTTTTTTTTTTATTGTGAAAAATCATATATATATATATATATATATATTGTTATTTGCTTTGGTTACCGATGCTGACTTATTAATCCGTATAAAGTTGGAACAATAATCAAATAAAGAACAAATAACATCCACTAGACCACAAGAAGTTAGTATTTTGACCTTTTAAATATTTCATATTGGGATTAAAAAAATAATATGTTTTTTTAATGGGCTCAAAAAAATAAATAACACTTTTTGGAAGTAACGTTTCAACACTATCACTGTTTTGACCTTATTTGGTTGGGTTTTTGAAAAACCTCTATTGGTAAAAGATCTACTTGTAGTAGATCAATTAGAAATAGAGTGTTTTAATATATATATATATATATATATAATTGTTTGGTTAGTAGACTTTTTTTTTAAATGTCTATTTGGAGAAGTACCTCCCCATGAGTTTTTGTCTAGTAGAGTTTTAAACTCTACTATCCTCTACTCAATTAAAAATAGACATTCTTAAAAGTTCAACCAAACAATTCTAAAAAATTCAAATAGACGTTCGTAGACCTTTTGAGCCAGTAAAAAGCTCAACCAAACGAGCACTTAATAACTTATGTTTAAAAGACATCTGTTATGGTGAACGGATAAAAATACCCCAAATAGTTGTTACATCTGAATCTTTCATTTATTTTTTTACAGTCAGTGTTATGAAATAGAGAGAAAGTTTCGTTGAAACTCAAGCACTACGCATACGCATTCGGGGGTCGAGCGCAGGGACAACACCCTCGGAGTTTTTTTTTTCTGGTCAGTACTTCAAAAAAAATATTCTCGATCCTTTGAAAAATATTGGAAAAAAAAATATCGATTCTTTCTAATATATGCTCGAATTCGCTACAAATATATTCGATTTAACTAATTCTAATTTCTAAAAAAAATATCGATCCTTTGAAAAAAAATCTCGATCCTTTGAAAAAAATCTCGATCATTTGAAAAATATTCTCGATACTTTGAAAAATATTCTCGATCATTTGAAAAAAATCTCGATCATTTGAAAAATATTCTCGATCATTTGACAAAAATTCTCGATCCTTTGACAAAAATTCTCGATCCTTTGAAAAAAATTCTCGATCCTTTGAAAAAAATTCTCGATCCTTTGAAAAATATTCTCGATCATTTGACAAAAAATCTCGATCCTTTAAAAAATATTCTTGATCCTTTGAAAAAAAATCTCAATAATTTGAAAAATATTCTCGATTCGATCATTTGAAAAATATTTACGATTCGATCATTTGAAAAAAAACCGTGATCCTTTGAAAAACATTCTCGATCATTTGAAAAAAAATCTCGATCATTTAAAAAAAATTCTCAATCCTTTTAAAAATATTCTAGATCCTTTGAAAAATATTCTCGATCCTTTGAAAAATATTCTCAATCCTTTGAAAAAAAAATCTCGATCCTTTAAAAAAAAATCTCGTTCTTTTGAAAAATCTTTTCAATCATTTGAAAAAAATCATCGATCCTTTGAAAAATCTTCTCGATCATTTGACAAAAATTCTCGATCCTTTAAAAAAAATCTCGATCCTTTGAAAAAAAATCTTAATCCTTTGAAAAATATTCTCAATCCTTTGAAAATTTCTTGATCCTTTGACAAATGCTCGATTCTTTCAATTTTTTAAAAAATATGCTCGATTCTTTAAAAAATATGATTGATCATATTAAAAAAAAGGTTCGATTTAACTAAACATTATTTTCAAAAATAAAATGTTTGATCCTTTGAAAAATAAAATGTTCATACATGTTTATACAAAGACTGGACAAAAAATCATAACGAATGAATACATTGTTAAACTACACAGAAATATATTAAAATATATAAATGAAGATCACAAATATAGGTTATCTTCTTGCACAGAATCTGGAGAGAGAGAAGTTTTTTGGAGAGAGAGAGAAGTTATCGTCTTCAAAGTGTAGATGGAAACACAATGAGATTAAAAAATAGATTATTTAAGGGCAATTTGGATAGTTCACCATAATAGATGTATTTTAAACTTAAGTTATTAAAGCGGTGACATCACTGCAACACATATAAAAAAAAATGTGACATATCTTACAATTTATACTTTTTTTTTTAATTTGGTGTATTAATAATTTAAGATGGTTTACAAATAAAATATATTCATTTCAATAAGGGTGCTATTGACATTAAAATGTGTGTTTATAGTAATGTTTTAATTTTTATATTTTAGATATGGATATACTTATAAATAAGTATGTAAATCATATTTATGGGTGACAATATCGACACTGTTTTGTTAAATAGATTTTACATTTTACATTTTAGATTTTACTTGTTCACTTATTTACACTTATTTATTTATGATTTCCTTCTTAATTAGTTTTTGACAATAATTCAAATTACCTGTTGGGTAGTGTTGCACTTTTCTATTTTAGTCTATCTATTTAGAGATTCTGAATCCTAAAGGATTTTGGATAATTTTGAATTTTTCCTGTTTAAGTCGATTTAAGGATCCTGAGGGTCTGTATAGGGCTTTAGCCCATTTAGGAATCCTGATTTCTAAAGAATTCATATTTGTTTTTCTTTTTATTCAAGTACGAATCAGAATAGTAAAACGCAATCTTTGATTGATAATAAAATAATTATTCCTTGGAGCAAAATTATTGTCGTGTATTCAACAAACCTGACCCGTTCGCTTTCGTCATATTCTTAACAATTATAAATTCTCCATTCAGTTTTGAACTGTCTTCACTTTGGTCCCCCTTAAGTATCGTAATAAAAATTCTTAGCTCCACCCGTGTAATATCGGGCTTGGGCACAAGGTGGCATAGCCACATAATAATAGTTGATTAGTTGGGTCTTGAGTCTTAACCGCGAAAACTCAGGTCTTGGGATATTAACTTCTTGATTGAAAATCCATTTTTGGCGTCCTTCAAAAAAAAAAAAAAAAAAAATCCTTTTTACAGATGAATAAAGTGATAATCTCTTAAGTTCTCTCAATTCTGAAAAGAAAACTTCACTGTGAAATTTATTATTATATTTTTTTTGAATTAAAAAACTGTATTTGAATGTACCCATAAATAATTAAAATCAGTTAAAGGTTAGGCAGAGGAAGTGAAATAGGGATAATGTTAGGTTATGACCCAAAAAGTTGACATACTCTTTTTTTGACATGGAAAAATCACCTAAATCGTCCTCCCAAGTTGATCTCCAGTGCACTAAGAATTAATGAGCATATTATGTGTGAACAAACCAACAAGTAGCCACAAATACAATACATGTTAGAAAAAAAGTAACTGGTTAAAGAAGCATAATTATCAGCAGCAAGCCAGCAAATATACACTTTAAAAGAAGCACAATTATTTTCGCACAGAAATAACCGAATTCAATAAGAGTTTTGCAGACCCTTTTTTTTTTCAAAAAACTTGCTCCAACAACCTTCAACTATTTTTCCAAGATGCAGTTCCTTTACAATATATACTGTTTTTGCAAGAATACGAGTGCCAAGAAAAAAAAGTGATTGGGAAAGATGATGTAAGAACTTGTGGATATATATATTATAGTGTTTTGTACGAGTTTTCCTGATATCCTTTTTATTTTTTGAATAAAAAATATTTTCTTTTCTTAGAAACATGAAGTTTGTTTGTAATCAAAGATGAAGATCATGATCATATGTGTTCATATATAATTATTATTTTTGTTGGATTGTTTTTATTCTATATTATATGTATAATTGTTTAACATAGGTATAAATGTAAAATACTTATATTCAGACAACTTTACTTAAAAAAAAAGTGTTGACAATACATTCAGATGTGAGAAAAAAAAAACAAACATGTCATTCAGGTTCAGATTTCAGTCAATATTCAGTCATTAGAAAAATTCAGGACTGTTCAGTTTTTCAAACAAAAAAACAAACGACCCCTTATACTTCAACAGTTTGATGTCCGCAGGGTGAAATTATATTTACTTGCTCAAATTTGACAAATTCCACTTCAGAAAGATTATAGAGCTCTAGACTGTCTTTTTTTTTATTATTATTATTATTATCATTATTATTATTTGTCAAACAATCCAAAAAAATCCAAGAATAGATAGATAAACACTATTGGAATGTGGACTTTTAAAGGAGAAGAAACACTTTTTAACACTTGCACTTAGGTTAAAAAAAATGTCAAATATAACCCTTAAAGTATAAAAAATAAACAAGTTAATTAAAATTTAGTTTAAAAAATAACATGTTAGAGTAAGCAACTAATAATGCCTTCAATGTTTATATTTTAAATTATAATAATATAATTATACATTTATAATAAAATTTATATACTTTATCAATATGGACATACCGTATCAATATATCAAAAACATACATAATTCAATTATATATATAAAAACAAAATTAATATTAAATTTAGAAATATCTCATCTTATCATATATAAATGATATCGTGGTACAACACATATAAAGTACATTTAATTTATAATTAAATTGGTTTAACCTTATTTGTAAAACCGGTTAATTAATTTTATTTTATTATAAAAATAATTTCTTTAATTACATAATATAAAACTAATCAAATTATGATAAAAGAAAAAATCCTTATGAATTACGAATAAAAGTCAAAATAAATTTAAATACAATTAAAAAATATTAGATTTAAATAATGATTTAGAGTTGAAAAAAAAATCTATATTTTATGACTACTAAATTATTTTAATCGTGAGAAGAAAAAAATATTAACATGATTAAAGATTATACGAGAAGAAAATGGAAATTTTGATACGATGATAAATTTAAAAGTAATAAATTGATATATACTCGATTCATCGTTAAGTGATAAGTTTTATTGCTTAAAAAAAAAACTTGGACTCGTACAGAACCCTAATTTGTAAAGTAAAAACCCTTCAACCTGCATCCCTAGTGAAGTATCATAAACTCTTGATACAACAATTTCGTAAGACAGCTCTATATTCAGAAATGATAATCTCAAAATCAAGAAAATCTGGTATCAAAATTGAGATAGTACAACTAAAATTCCTTGGACATTCTCTAGAACAAGGACTTCACCAAGTGAAGGTAGTCATTTAGGTGTTCCCAACATTGGACATTCTCCGTAACAATGTATCAATAACTGCGTGCCTAACTCTATACACCAAATAATCAAATCATTCACAGCAGCCAAAAGGTTCGACGATTCAACATTGACAGAACATATAAAAGGTGGAGCCATTATAGGCATAAAAGACAATGAGAAGGAGCCATTATAGGCATAAAAGACAATGAGAAAGAGACTTAAAATTTTGAGAACAATCAAGAGACCTTGAAGAGAGGCAAATCGGGAGCCAATAATACACATACAAACAACATAATTGAAGATAACTTACTACCAGCAGTTGGCAATTAATATATTGCTCAACCAAACATTGCAACTACCTGCAGTAAACAAACAATCAACACCATGTTAATCATAAAAAAGTGCACAGGAATTTTTTTAAAGCTTCCCCATAAGAATATGTAACAAGCATTAACTGGTACCAAAAAAGCACGTTACAATTCCATTAATTAAAAAATTCATCCTGCTAAACAGAATATTCAACCCTTAATTCCAAAATTAACAGCAACCTATAGAATCAAGCTCATAAATATAACATCGATCTGCTTAGTAGCTACTTCCTTCATTGTCATTTCCATAGCCTCCTCGGTTACCACGGTAACCGCCATCACTGCCACCATAACCACCGCCACTGTAACCGCCGCCGCCGCCGCCATAACCAGATCTAGGACCACCGGTTCTCTCATTAGCGAAACTCACACGAATGCTCCTCCCATTCAGCTCCTGAAATTTAATGGCATAAGAGAGTTAGCAAATTATTGAATATAAGAATTAAGCTGAACATCTTAAGTAATAAATATCCAACCTTGCCATCCATAGCGTCAATGGCGCTCTGAGCAATATCCTCACTAGAAAAATTAACAAACCCAAAACCCCTTGATCTCCCGGAGTCTCTATCCGAAATAACCTTTGCTGTGCAACCAAAAAAGCCACCAAGAATTAACATGTTTAACCCAACAAGGTACCAAATGTGTGAAAATGGAACCGGTGAAAAAACAGTAACCAGGCAATATACTTTAATGACCAGTTAAATCAACAAAATACTAAAATGATAGTCCAACTGCTAATCATCCAAAGTTAAAAATGACCAAACAGTAATTATAACAAACTCAGTCTTAGAAAGCTACAATGAATAAAATTAAGTTAAACATGACAAAGAAAAAAATGGCCAACAAGAAGTGAAGTTCCTGATGGCACAGCAACAGGGAGGCTTGTCATTGACCATAAATTTATCAAGTTCACACTTTAGACGTACCAAATACATGGAATAATGAGCTCTAAGAAATGCATACACAAAACTTCTTTACCATTACATAATAACGCTTGGATGAAAAAAAATCCATTTTCAAAAGAAAAGGCAGAGCCACTTCATTATTAGAGTTAAAAATGTAGTAGATGACAGTAAAAAATATAATCAAGATGATTATGATTATGCATAAGCTCCATTAAAACTTTCAACTTAATGCCAATACTAAATAACTGCCACCAATGCCACCTTAAAACTCACCATCAGTCACTTCACCAAAGCTAGAAAATGCTTCCCTAAGCGAGTGGTCATCAGTAGTATACGAGAGTCCTGAAACATAGGTGACACACGTTAGCACAATAGTAAATTCAAACAAATATCCACATGTAGTTTGTTCTTTGACTATAATTAGCAATACCTCCAACAAAAAGCTTTGTCGCCATGTAGCGGGCAGAGTTGAGCATAGATGCCATTGGCACTTGCCCACTCTGCTTCACAAGCATACCAAGTCTGCTACAGAAGGCCATGTTGATCGTCCTACTGTTAATGGGTTTCCACCAAGACACCCCAACACCAAGAGCAATAAGAAATGTCAGTCAATGCTTATTGACTCTAATAATCCATAAATAATGAAACAAAGAAATTCACCGTCATATATGAGTAATGCAAACATGTAAAAGGAGGCCATATTCTTCATTAATCATGTCTATTACAAAAACTATAATAATATATCTACTGAAAAAATCCCATAAAAAAGGCTTCATATTCAAGCTAATCAGTTTTGGCACCCTATATCATATCACAAATAGAAACAAATTCTAAAAGAACCGTCTTTGCTCAGTGAATAATATTTCATTCCTTGAAATAGTCATTGAAATAGAAATGCCAAAAAAGATAAACAAAAAACGAAACCAAAACAGCATATCCAAGCAATTACAGTAGAAGATACTCGAGTGCCTGTATTGAAACACAAAGACCAAAACCAGGAACACGATCTACGAAAATTAAATCACTAATTAAGAAAACGAAACAAAACAAAACAACCAGATCAAATCAAATCAAATCAACACTAAAGCGCCGCATACAAGATCAAAAATAGAGAGAGTTAGATGCAAATTAAGGTTTAACGAAAGAGACAAGAGCGATTATACCTATTGGAGAAGAAATCGAAACAGAGATTTGTGAGAAGTGAAAATGAAGCGGCTAGGGTTTAAGGTTTTATAGGCGGCCACCTCGCACCCACGAAAATATCTTCCGGGTTTTGGTTTAATCAGGTGCGGCTTTCGTGTTTGTGATTGCGTATCGCATTACGTGGTTGTACGTTTTGACGAGGAGGGCTATTTTTGTCTTTTTAATACAACTATTGGTGGTTTGAGATTTGAGAATGTGTAGTACTATGATAGTGGCTGTAGAAGAACGAGGCTCTACCTCTTTAGTGGTTATCCTTCGTATTGTTCAGGTGTGCTCGTATCTACGATAGTATTGCAAACCAGCGAATCAAATGTTTTCCGGGAACTGTTTTGGTAAATACATAAGGATAGGTGTGGGATCCGGTGTGGGTCTCAATGGAACGGGAGAAGATACCCACATCCCATTCCTCAAACCTCCTCCCACCACCTCTAAATACATTTGGAGGGACTTTTGGGGGAGGTTCCCCAAATCGATTTATTTCATTTTATTTTCTATTTAATTTTTAATTTTTAATTTTTAATCTGCAAAATAATAAAAATACAATATAAAATTATTGACTCAATAGTCGTGTTAATTTTAATACTTTAATATTATAATTTATAATCGATATAATTTTTATATAAAAATAAAAATTATATATATTTATATATTATTTTAGAGGTCAAATAGGGTTTTGTGTTTAGGGGGAAATACCCCAAAATATGTGTACAGGTAAAGTTTGCCTCCACCCCAACATCTATTTGGAGGTAAAATTTACCCCCAAAACCCCATGGGGCCTGTGGGGGATGGGACCCCATAAGGAAATACACAAGTTGAGGAAAGGATATGTCGTGGGCGCGACTCACTCAGCACTTAAAATATTTGTTTTGAATTTGATTTTATGATTTATTTTATAATTTTGTTAAGTGTATTGTGTGCAGTATATAAAATTGCATAGTTGCAATTTGTAAGGATAATTATTAGTGAATATGTAATAAATTATAATCCAAGGATAATTATAAGTGAATACGTAATAAATTATAATACATGCAATTCTTCCAACACGTACAATCCTCCCTCTCTACGGCATGTCCCAATCAACTTCTTATAATGAAGATCCTGCATAATGCAACCAGTTGATGAGAAATGAAAGAATAACCAGAATCAAACAATTGACTAATATAAATCAAATTTAGAGAGAGTTGAGGGATATAATAAACATCAGATAGAGATAAATTAGTGGGAAGAATATATCCAACACTTGTTAAAGATATGGAAGTGCCAGCAGCCATAACAGAAATAGCAGGAGGAGAATGTAGAAACAAATAAGGAAGGAGATCATTAATCATATAATGGGAAGCACCTTAATCAAAAGCCTAAGTGGAATGAGATATACCTGATGAGGTTGTAGACAAACTTATGGAAAGAGAGATTGAAAATGTTGGGGTTTATGCCCTAAAGATGTAATTTGTAAGTGGATTTATGAAATAAATAAAAGGAAAAGTTCAATTCATTTTTGTTGTGTTGTTTATTTTATAACTTGTGTATATATTTAACATTCAAGATTGCCGGATGTAATCTCGAACTGTGTATATGAGTGTCATATACTGATTGATACGGTAAGAGACGTGCAATATAAAGAGTCTATAAATAGCAAATAAATCTGGGTACTTTATTTGTGGTTAATCTATAGCTGCGGTCCATTCCGTAATGTACGATGATTCTATCCTGAATCATTCATATGAGATATGAGAATGGAGACACCTTGTATGATGTGATCATATAGGACTGGGTCATTATCTATATGAATCTCTCACCAATATTCGTTTACCGATGAGATTCATATATATCAACCAATGATGGCTATATGTGGATGATCTTAATCCTGAGTGTCCTATCGACTCATTCAGGTTAGATCGTGGTCTTTGATATACCATGGGTGAGGTCGGATGTTGTTCCCGATCAATATGCTTCGTATGTTGGGATTGCGGTTGGGAAGGTTTGTACACAATAGTGGAATCCACTCCTTCTTATGAGAAGTAGATGGTAGTTCCCTTAAGGGTTGATTCAGTGCTTGGACAATATGAGCGCTCTCCTAATTCCGTAAGAATATATGATTTATTGTCCATTAGAGAATCAATGGTACTTAAAGGATATATGTAATTAGAGGGATATAACAGATATTATGACCCAACTCTAATTATGAACTACTGTGAATGATCACACCATATGTAATAGCTATATCGATGGACACCGAGTTGTATCGGTCTGTGTAAAAGTGTATACAGTTGATAGAGTACAACTTCGGATTTTTAGTGGAATAACACCGGAGTTAATAATCAAGGAATATTAATTAAAGAGTTTAATTAATGATTCCGATGATTATTAGAGCTCAAAATATTGTGGGTCCATTAGGTCCCCTTACTAGCCCGATCGATTTAGGTAACAAGGGTCACGGTTAACTAATTGGATTGTCCAATTAGTTGTGTTACGAAAGTGACACGTGTTTATTCAGAAATTAATTGAATAATGAGATGATTTAATTATTGAATGTTAATAGTTAAATTAATTAAATAATTAGATTATTTAAGTATATTGATAATTATGAATTATTAATTAACTATTAATTGGAGGGTGTTAGTTGATATATGAATTTAAGGTGAAGATAAAATAATATGATTATTTTATTTTTACTAAATCATTTATCTAAGTATTTGAATTTAAGTTTAAAATTTAAATACTTATTATCATTTTTAATATATTAAATATATTTGAAAATGATAATTAAAAGATATATATCAATTAATAATACAAGAGATTGTATTGGATGCAAACTGGTGTGTGCACATGAAACAATAGTCAAAATAAGAATTTACATATGATGCAAATATCTTATACACGCCTTATATATATATATATTAAAACACAACCGGGGTAAGAGATAAAAAAAAAAAAAAAGTGTAGGCGTGATTTTTTTTTTAAGAGAAAAAGTTTTTTTTTTTGTTTTGACTTTGAAAAAAAGGTCACGCATCAGTTGAATAAAAACGAATATATATATATATATATATATATCATAACTAGAATCGTTCTAGGTGGTTTTCTCTTTAGAAGAAAGAGTTTCTTCAAGTATTTTCTCCACATCCTCCATACAAGTTCCTGAGATCGTGTCGCGTCCATTTTTTCTCTTAAAAAAAATCATGCCTGCAGCATTTTTTTTTCTTTTTGTCTCTTACCCTAGTTGTGTTTTAATATATATATATATCATAACTAGAATTGTTCTATGTGGTTTTCTCTTGAGAAGAAAGAGTTTCTTCAAGTATTTTCTCCATATCCTCCATTCATGTTCCTGAGATCGTGACGAGCCCACACCCAATTACCAGTTTCGGGAGATAGCGAGGAAGATCGAGTGGTTCAGACATGAGCATATTATAAAGTGAAGGAGTCTTCAAACGTTGGTATGTTTTTCTTCTATTTATATCGATTTCAATTTTCTATGTTTACATATTGTATGTATTAGTTTCGAAAAATAATTACGATCCCAAGTTCACTGGTCCCAAATACAGATTATGATCTATATAAAAAAATTTAAACCTAGTTCCGTTGCGCAACCGGTGAACGGGGTTCCAACAGAAAAAACATTTGGTTGTTGAGCGGATAAAAGTTTCTGCAATTGTTCGGCTATCAAAGACAATGTAGAACTTGGTTGGGACTGCTCATTAATCGATGGTGCTACAGCTGCTGTTTGTCGATCACCGTTCTTCCTCCAATATTGTTGATGTCAATAAACTTATTTATTGGTAAGTTTAGGACGTTGAGTTTTCCAATGGCTCTTTTGATGACAAAAATTACACTCGTTTATGTCAAATTTCACACATTGCTTTTTTTTAGAGTTGGTTTGAAACTTGGAAGTACTACCAAAAATGTATGGTTAGGCAAAGGAAGAATACCTTTCCCATTAGCAGTTTTGAAACGAATTTCTCTACCAATAATTCATTCACCAAGGAATCGACAGAAGGAAGTGAGCTCTGGTTAAGTATGGAGCCACGAAGTCCCTCAAAGTCATCTCTGAGTGCCATCAAAAATTGTACTAACCTTGGCTCTTCTCTGTTTGTGCAATACAACTCAATAGAACTCAACTTTTCTGGTTCTGTAAGAGCTAGTTGATCCCAATGACTTGTCATAATTGAGTAAAATTCTTGAACGCTCATTTCTCTTTAGTTGGTACTCCGGAGTTCAGACTCCAATTGATACCTCTTGGCAAAGTTTGATTGTAGAAATAACTTGGATAAATAAACCCAAATCTCTTTGGTTGCTGAGAACTTAGCCAAATGAACGCCGACAGATTGCTCCACGAAATTATTTATCCAAGTGATGATCTTGGCATTATTTACTTCCTAAGTGGAAAGTGACGTTGCATAATCGGCAACCTTCGAATCAGTGGGTTTTGTTGTAACTCCAGTAACGTAACTCCATATATTCTTTTCCATCAATAAATTCTTCATTACATACAACTAATTGGTGTTGTTATCACCTGTCAACTTCACATCAATAGCTTGAAAAGAATCTGACTTTTCACCAGTCATGGACTCATAAAAGAAAATGAATTTAAGAGAAGGGTTGAATCAAAGAAGAGATATGAGAGTAGTATGACAACAATTTCAATCGAACTACTTTAGAGAGTAAAGAGAAAGCAACTAAAAAAAAATTCAAAGAGACAACCTGCTCTGATACCATGAAAACTTAATCAAAGAAAAGATAAAGCAAAGAGATAAAAAAACAAAGAGAGATACCTAATATGCAAAAGCGTATTTCACTATGTTATAAATATGCAAGAGGTAGGGTTTATATAGTTGGTGACCCACAAAGATATGATAACAATTGATTATTCATAATTGACCTAAAATTAAGTAATTATACTAAATTAGCCTATAATTGGGGAATTATACATGATTGGATATGATTAGGGAATTAAATATGATTGGCTAGGATAAATGGTCAAAGTAATCTCTAAAATCAAGGCTATAGAGATACTTTAAAAGTGCGACCAACACCAATCAACCAACATCATGAAAATTAACTTCCATTTCACATCGTCGACTTGCCATCGGATTATGAAATTATCGACTCTCTACCGTCCAGAAGTCTCACTTATAACTTCAGCAAAGACAACTGGATGTTACAGCCCCAAGTTGATAATCTCGTCCATCGATATCGTCTTGATGCTATCGCATCAGATTTCAACCTCACTTGGACGGCGAAGATCGCACGCAAGTACAATATTCCACGGTTTACTTGCAACGAAACTTGGTGCTTCTCTCATTGTTAATCAATGGTTATTGGTCAACAAAAACCAAACGTTAAAGTCAACGATAATGCTGATACTTTTTTGGTTCCCAGTTTAACCAAGTCTGTTTATATTACTATGTCTTAAATGCCTGACCGATTTACCGGTAACACCGATTTGGATGAGTTTTTTTTTAGGAGATCATCGAAGCTGAACGTGACACCTGTGGTGTTATGGTAAATAATTTTTATGAGATTGAACCGGAATATGTGAAACTTTACGAGCAAATTAGTGGAAAAGTAGTATATCAAAGTAGGGGTTGGCATTATCATTCAAGATCACTTATGCGTAGGGGTGGGCACAAAAGTGTGACTCAACCTGAACCGACCCTAAAAGTGATGTTTGGTTCGGTTTTGATGGTGAGTTTGGTTCAATTCGGGTCAAACCGAATGAACCGAATTGATTTTAGGCCGGTTTCGGTTCGTATAAAGGTAAAACCGACCCGACCCAATGTGTAAATAATAAAGAAACCCTAGATTGTTTTCCCTCATTCGCCATTTTCTTATTTTGCTCGAACCAGACCTCTCTCTATATGACCTAGCTGCATCTTCAACCCATCCCTCTCTCTCTTTCTCTCTTTCGCCACTTCATCGATCGATCAGTCATCTGGAAATCTATCTTTCATTTGCTTTCGTCAAGGACTCAAGGTCAGTTCCTTGATTAACTTACTTACCTTTTACATTTTCAGTTTTTTATTTTGTTTGATTAAATCTAAAAGATTGAAATGATGTTCGGTTGATTTAGCTTTTCAACTAGGATCTTCAACATCTCTCTCTCTCTCTCTCTCTCTCTCTTCCACTGATTCTTCCACCAGTATGGCCCCTCCCTCTTCCGCCACTTCTTCGATTTTTTGCTTTCTCTGTGTTATCTTCAGCTCACGACTGTTTCTCTTGTTGTTCTTGTTGTTTCCTTTTTGTTTTTACCACTGTTTCTAGTTTCTCTTTGTTGTGTCTCCTGCTTTGTTTTAGTGGGTTTTCATTTTTTTTTTTCAAATTGTTTGGATTGTATGGGTCAGAAGAATATATATGACTGTTTCATAAAAGTTACTGCAAATGATGATATGAGATCCTTTTGCTTTTGTTTGTTTCACACACACACACACACATATCTATATATATATATTATAAATATAACAGATTTAATGATGCATTATTATCATTATATGTGTTCACAAGAGGTATATAATAGATTGAACATATTCCACAATTAAATTCGACTGGATTGTTTGTTAAAAAAATTGTGGCTAGATTTTGGTAGGTTGAAGTTGTCTTTTCTAAGCTGAGACTTTTATTAGCTTAAGTATAGAAGAGTTATTAATATTTTTGTTTAATTGTTTAAAGTTTTAGTTTTAGATCAGTTTATTTTTTTAAGAGAGTTTTAGATATGTTTTTGATTAGTTTTAGAACAGTTTATTTGGATTTTAGAATATCAATGATCTAATATAATTATTTACTTTGATATTAAAGGATGGAGATTGACCCTAAAATGGCCTATTCATCATAGGAGAATTCAGGTTCGCAATCAGATGATGTATTAGAAAATTCTAGCTCTGTTGCAAAAGAAAATAGTGGAAAGAGTGAGGTAAGGTTAGGTGGTAGGAAATGCAAAAAAAAAATCAAAATGTTGGTTGTATTTTTAAGAATACTGCATTAAAGATGGAAGAAAGATGGCTAGATGCAAACATTATGGTGATTCATATGCATGTGGGTTGGGCCCAATGGATCCACAAAAATGAATAGGCATATTACCAATAGGTGCAAAAAATATTGGCCACCCAATAATGATCCAAGGCAAACATTTTTGGCCAAACAACCAAATTCAGAGAGTTCTGGCAGTACCTTAGCCACCTCTAGATTTAGTGCTGAAGAATGTAGACATGCATTGGCGGAGATGCTCATTCTAGATAAATTGCCTTTTAGATTTGTGAAGAATCGGGGATTTCGTAAGTTTTGTTTTGCGATGAATCCTGGGTTTGATGTTCCATATAGGAGAACAATTGTAAGAGATCTGTATAAGTTATATGTTGAATAGAGAATTAAATTGAAGAAGTACTTTAAATCTAGTCAAGTAAGGGTTTGTCTAACCACAGACACTTGGATATCGATCCAAAATATAAGCTATATGGTTGTGACAGTTCATTTTATTGATTGTGATTGGAAGCTACAAAAGAGAATCTTGATGTTTTAGTCAAATAACTGATCATAGGGGGATTCGATTGGAATGTGTATTGAGAAAGTTTTGTTGGATTGGGGTATTGATAAAATATTCACTATAACCATGGATAATGCAACCGCAAATGCAAATGGCATTGGTTATATGATTAGAAAATCGAATAGTTGGTGTGTGGATGGAGCAATTTTGGAGGGTAAATATTTACATTTAAGATGTTGTGCACACATCTTAAATTTTATAGTGAGTGATGGGTAATACTTTCATGAATCGGTTGTAGTCATTCGCAATTCGGTCAAATATGTGAAATCTTCTCCTAGTAGGCTAGCTCAATTTAAAAAATGTGTTGAAAATGAGATGTTGGTGAATAATGGTTTTATGATGTTAGATGTTCCTACACGTTGGAATTCCACTTATTTGATGTTGGAAAGTGCGGTGAAACTTAGAAAAACATTTGAGCCAATGAAGGAGGAAGATGACCACTATGTCAACTACTTTAAGGAGAGTGACAATGAAAAGAAGCAGATAGGACCACCTCTTTTTAATGATTGGGAGAATGCCAAGGTATTTATTCACTTTTTATCAACTTATTACGATATTACCTTGGATTTTAGTTCTTCATTGCATACGACTTCTAATATATATTTTAAGAGTTGGTGAACTATTTTTAATCAATTAACATCATTGAACATTGAGAGGGATCTACTTGTGAGTACAATGGCTATGAGTATGAAGATGAAATTTGACAAGTATTGGAAGATTTAGATAAAACCAACAACTTGTTGATAATTGCGGTTGTTCTTGTCCCAAGGTACAAAGTAGCTTATGTGAAGTGGCGTTTTGATGCATTTGTTGGTGTACAACAATCTCAATCGATGCTTTCTAGTTTGAGAGTAGCGTTGGTAGAATTGTATGACTATTATGTTAAACTTTATGGTGGTATGGGTGAGGGTGTAACGTCAAATGATGGTGTGTTCTCTTTTGGGAGTGGTGTGAATGAAACTTTTTATGAGAAAGACAAGTTTAGATAATATAGTTTATAGGGTCAAAAACAACAAAATGAAGATATTAGTATGGGGAAAAGTGAGGCGGAGTTGTATTTGTTAGAAGCTTGTGAGAAATTAAATGACAAGTTCGATCTTTTGGCTTGATGGAAGAATTGTTCAAAGAAATTTTCTATTTTGTCAATGATTGCAAAGGATGTTTTTTCAATGCCGATTTCAACTATGGCTACCGAGTTCGCATTCAGCACAGGAGGGCGTATACTTGATCCATTTAGGAGTTCATTGACTCCTAAAATAGTTGAGGGTTTAATTTTGATCGAAAATTGGTTGTCAGCTACTTTCCCTATTGTTGAACCGTGTGTTGTAGAAGAGCATGCTAAAAATGATGATAATTTGGTTCAAATGTTAGAATATTATACCAATGTTGAAACATGTAAGTCATGATTATAAACTATCAAGTTTGTTGTTGTTTTTCAAATATATTCATTATTAATTACTTAGTTAGTTGATTACTTTTTTATTGTTTTAATTTAGAGTATGAAAGTGGATTGACAAGTACAACAATGGATGAAGATTTAAGAAGAAATGATGGTAAGAATTTTACTTTGCAGTTGAAATTGGTTTCTCTATTTATACTAGCTTTTTTTCTTATATTAGTCAATTATATTTTCTCTATTTACAGAATTACAACAGAAGATTTGAAGCAGAACAAACACAACTACATAAGAATAACGTTTGAATTATTATGTTTTGTTTTATTATATTGTATTTTAGACTTCTGTCATTCTATATAGTTGATGTTTTGTGGATTCAATTTCTGGACTGCTATTTAGTATTTTGATTGATTTTGATTGTATTTTTACTTATATTTTGATTATGTGGACAAAAATGACTGTGCTATTTAGTATTTTGATTGATTTGGACTATATCTTTACATATATGTTGATTATATGGATAAAAATGATTGCTATTAGTATTTTGATTGATTTTGACTATATTTTTATTTATATGTTTATTATGTGGACAAAAATGAAGCCTAATAGGCCCGATTACAATCATATATATGAAAAGGTAAAAAGGAAAAAAGAAATTAAAAAAATGGAAGTTCAATAGGTCTAAAATTGAATTGACCCGAATCGAACCAAACTGAGATAAGGGTGTTCGGGTCAATTCGGTTTTGGTTTCAAAATGGGTCGAACCGATTCATATTTATAAAAACTGAATATAAGTCGGGTCAATATGGTTTTGGTCAAAACCGAACCGACTTGACCCATGCCCACCCCTACTTATGGGAGGTATTGGTTGCCAATATGGCTCAAATTATGGTTTCTCGTCACTTGACCTCTTGGAATCTAAGGCTTGTTTGGGTAGTTTTTTCTTGCAAGATATTCAAACATGTATGGTTCTGTCATTAAAACAAATTTAGCTTCAATGGTCAAGTTGGTTTCTAAAGGTGTCATCCCTAGGTTTAATATGAGTGGTATGATCATAGAGATCGTCGCTCTCATGCCTTAGGTGAGGGTTAGTGCTTGTTGTTTTGTTGTTGTATTTGATTCTATATTGGTTTAAAAAAACAATTATGTTAAATTGTTTATAATTTAATTTTTTTTATTTAATTATATATTGTTTTGCTCCCTATTAACATTATAGAAAATAAACAAATTAAACTGACATGTACGTTAACAAGAAACCATGTTGATTATCTATATTTTATCGAATGTGATTATGACTTCCTGACAATTGGAATTATGCGAGATTTTGATAAGCTGATTCATTAATGTCCTAAAAAAACAAAACTTAGCTTTAAATTAGTATAAACTTAATTCATAAGAATGCTATGATTATAATAACAATAAAATAAATAGGTAATTAAACATTGCATCGAAATTTATTCAAACATATCATCTTGTAAAAAAAATGCTTAATATTTTCTTACAATAGACAAGACTAAAAATAAGAACAACAATATAGTTTACAGTCACCCGGTCGTCAACTCAATCACACAACAACGACAAATGCTAACAAAATTAAGAAAAATAAAATGACTACGAACTAGTTGGAGATATATAAGGTCTTCATATCCTTCATCTTCATTCTTTAATTTATTTATTTTTAATTAACCTAAAGTCAAATCCAAATTAATCGAATCACTATTTCTTCCATTATATTCATCATCAAAGTGTAAATCGATATTATTTAGGACAAAGGCATGTCGATTTAGTTTTTGATAAGAGCCATTGGCCTTCTGTTAACATTAGGGATAATCATATTTTGTCACGGTCAACCTGAATGGAACGTTGTTGCCTTTGTTATTGTTGTTGTTGTTGTAAGATTGTGTAATCATATATGACTGGTGGAACTTGAGGTGGTACAAATGATGTAGAAACCTGAAGAGATTGTTGGGGAGGGAATGAAACTAGGTTCATCCGGGCTTTTTGGACTCGAGGTCGCAAAGATGTATTTTTAAAGTTAAAGACTTTTAAAGATGTATCGAGTGAGGCATTATAAAAATGATGGTTAATCAGAGGTAAACGACATTCTCTAGGAGCACGAAATGTGAGATCGTTCTCAAGGATGTGATCACCATAGTGGTTCATAAGAGCCTCTATGGTATAGAAAAAGCGGTAACATAACACAAACCAATCATAATCTCCATAATTTGGTTGAGGATGGTTGAACCCATTAAGATTGCCATTCCTCAAGTTTCGACCTTGACCATACATGATTTCTAAGAAAATTGTAAAGAAATAAAAACTAAAAACGGCAAAAAACCAAAGGGAAAGTGAAATGCAAAAGAAATAAGGGTTTTTTTTTTAAATAGCCATAAAATTAAGGATTCATTCAGGAATATCCATGCTCAATAAGTTGATTGTTTTTATCCAAGAGAATACTTTTCTGGACATTAATGCCCTCATAAGGAAATGACATGTCTTATTTTTTTCATTTACAAAATTAAAAAGAAAAAGATTTAAATAATTTATTTTGAAAGTAAAAGTGTAAATCGTTAAAAAAAAAGATTAGGTTTTACTGAGAGATCAAAAAAGGATCGTTTGAGAAAAAGTTATTGAAGACGACGACCATTGATTTCCGGTGAAGACGAAGGTCGACTAACAAGCTATTGAAGGCGACGACTGTTGATTTTTGGTGAAGACGAAGGTCGTTATTTATCTTCTAATCTCTCTCAGTCTCTCTCCACCGCCTCATCTGGTTTCAGATTAAAGAATTGAAGTTCCAGGTTAGTTCTTATTTTATTTGAGTTTATTTTGCTATACTTATACAATTTAGTATTTGGTATTTGAGTTTTATGCATAAAAACCTAAGCTTAGAAATGGGTGTTCTTTAATTTTAGTGTTTATTTGACATTATTATAACCCTACAATCAGTTTAATAACAGGGTTTTGATTAATGCCGACGAGGAATCATCTTATGTTATGTCTATATTTTTAGTGGTGAACTTGAAATCCATTTCTCAAAGACGAACCTTTGTTTCCCTTTGAAGACGAAGCTTTCGTAAAAAATCGACGAAGGTATGTTCTTGGATCCAAAATTAGATTTAAATATGTTTGGGTTCTATGGTTTGATTCGGGAAGTTAGGTTTTCCAAAGGTGATTTTGCTTGCCTGATTTGAATTAGGGTTGTGTGTATTCCAATGGGTGTTAATTTGATTTGGCTTGAGTTATTAATTTGTACTTGTTATTTGATTTTATATTCCAATGGCTAAGTTTAGATGAGTTTCTGTGATTTGATTTTATCTAATTCATTCTTTTGTATTCCAATCGATGAAGGTTGTGTGATTTCCAAAGATGATTTTGTTTCCCTTGAATGAATTGATAAGCTGTAGGGTTTTGTCATAACCCACGTATCATTATACATAAACAAAATTGTCTTCATTTGTTTAAGCTTGAAGTTTTGATGGAGAAATAATGAAAGCAATTGTGTTACTTTGTTCTTCTGAACCCCCACCCCTTTTTTAGTTGTTGTTGTTGTTGTTGTTGTTGTTGCTCTGTTTGTTGATGAATATAGTTCCTTTTGAAAACAAGAATGGTTGATTATGGCATCATGTAATATAGTTTAGATCACATCGTGTAATGTATGTTATATTACATCGTGTATAGTAGTGTATATTGCATCGTGTATTGTATCGTATATTACATCGTGTATTGTATTGTATATTATATCGTGTATTATATTGTATATTACATCGTGTAAACATTGTGGAAATAGTTTTGAACAGAGTATTGAAACTATTTGAATGCAAATGGTTAGTACTGAATAAGAATATCTGAATCAGTATTTGGTATACCTGAGGGATACATGGTCATATAATATTAAAATAAACACTCATTGCAAACATAAGTTCATACGGCATATTGAAAGTGTGTTAGACAGTTGCGGTGAGTTGGACGAGTTCAGAAGCAACTGTTTTTGTCATTATTTGGATTTGCCAACAGAGAGTTATTTCCAAGCCCAGTACATGCACAATTTATTTTTAAGATAAATCACACATCCCAGTGCTAGCATGAACGAAATGTGGTTCGCTTTGGGGAACACTAAGGTTAGGCTTAGTGCTAGAGAGTTCTGTTTGTGTACCGGTCTAAAGTTTGGTGAGCTAACATATATATTTTCAAGGGTATACGAGTCTCTTACAGATGGTATACACTTTAGATATTATGGTGGATCGCGTTTGTTGGTGGACAAAGTTATCAATTTGTTTTTGGCGAAGTCGTTTCAGTGCAAAGGTGATGCTTTAAAGATGGTCCTAGTGTTGTTTGTAAACTACATTCTTTTCGGTGTAGATGAAAGAACTCCAGTTTCATATTGGCTTATGACATTGGTCGAAGACACAAATGGCTTCAATATGTTTGCATGAGGACACTTCGTTTTCAAGATGACACTGTATTACATCTGTCAAGGATTTCGGTTGCCTGATCCGACAGGTCCTACATGGAGATACAACCTTTATGGTTTCAAATGGGGTGTTCAAGTATCATTGACATTTAATAATGCCATATGTTTCAAAGTAAGGTTGGTCATTTGGTTGTTGAATAGATTGAGAATATGGTTGTTGAAAAGGTTAACAATACTAATGTGCAAACGGTTGAGGAAAATGTGGGAACCCTTGTTGGAGAACGGTGTTCGGGGGAATTTGGGTCTGCATTTCTGTCTCAGTTTGCATGCTACCACCAGCCCTCTCATACCTTCTAATAGTTGTTACGTATACTTTTGGAATAACTCTCTCTTCAGACATAAAAAATGTCACATCTCTGTCATTTTTTATTCTTGGTATCTCATGCCTTCCACTTGTAGTCATAACAACCCTTAATTCAATGTTGAAAGTAGATGAATCAATCATCACAATATCTTCAATTGTATTCATTAACCCATGGTATGTCAAATCAGGAGGAACAAATAACATTTCTGAATCACCATCCTCATAGTTCTGACCAAACCATTGATCACCGTATGAAATAAGCAATTGCAATTCTCTCATTACTCTACACAAGCAGCATACCAAAATAATATATTATTACACGACTTAATATACATTTCATTACACGAAGAAATGTTAATAACAATACACGATTAAATATAAACATTTTTACACGATAACAATTTCCGTCGTCCAACAATTCTGGGTTAATAAAAATAGGGTTCGTAACACATTCGTAATCAATTTCACGTTCATGACAGAATTCATTTTAGAGATTCAAAACAAAAATAAAAACAAAAGTGTCATACCTTCGATTACAAAACGGTTACAGTAAAGATGTGACACGACTGATTTCTGGACAATGTGGATATGTAATCATTTTCTGTATCGTAGAGAGAAGTTGAGGAATATTAGGAGATAAAACAACAATTTATGATAGATATAATGTTCTTAGAGAGAGACCGATATTGATGTAAGAGAAACATCTTATTCATTGTGTCTGGGAGAGATGATTTGAATAAATGAAAGATAAACATGATTTCTCATCTGAGATAAAAATGTTTTATATTTAAATTGAAAATGTTTTTTTTATTAAATTCTAAAGTAAGGATATTTTTATGAAGTCATCTATAATAGTGGATAAAAATAATCAATTTATTAAAAGTAAATAGTTTTAAATTTAAATATAATTTATAGACTATTTAATGGAATTCCCTCCTGAAAATAACATAAAATACAATGAGGTAGTTGTTAGTAAAAAGTCAAATGAATGGGTCTTTTTATAGTGGAGTCTTGATGAGAAAAAGTTCATAAGACCGTAAACTATCTGAAATTCTGAATTGCGCAAATAAGATATTTATTGCATTTGTGTTAGTCATGGTTAAGTCATTAACATGATACGTAGTACATAATTTATCAGCAGTATCTCTCTCTTATTTTTGTTATTATTATTATTATGGGTAATGTCAAACCATCTTAATTTTTTTTTATCTAAATGTTATGATAAATGAGTTGTAACTAATGTATGATACTATGATCTCATGTTTATACAGTGGTTATAACTTATAACGTATATAACACATTATTTTGATATGATCTTAGTTAAATAATTTAGGACACCTAACATTATTCTATTATTAATATTTAAAAAATTGTCATTACAAAATGACTGAGAATAGGTAGGTCTAAACATTTCAAAAGTATAATTTGATTTCCAATTCTTTCACCCTTTTATGTGTTTACAAGAAATTTAATAAAGATCTTTGGTCAATATATACTATTATAAGAAAATTAAAAGGGTAAATTTTACATTAAAAGTTGAATTTTCAAGTAATCCATAAGTGAGAAATTAAATAAGTGACATAATAATTTGTCTAGTTGTTAATTAATTCTCATTTTTAGAATGTTTAATTGAATATGTATTGTCCAGAAAAAACCACTAACTTTTATCCCAAAATAATCATTTCCTCTTTTATTATATGCAGGGACGTAACCTATGTTGGGGTTAAGTTGGGAACTTGGGTTTAAGCCTGGCTTGGCTAGTTGATTTTTATTTATTTTTTAAAATTACGAAAAATATTATTATTAAATCATCCATAACCTAATATATATTCTTATTTTAATAAGCCTATATAGCACATTTGACAATCCAAAATTTTAAGAAGAGTAATGCTATTAACGATTCACTATGTATATTTTTACACTTCATTTTTTAATTAATGATAATTTTAATCTTAATTAAAATTATTAAAGATGATAAGAAAATTTATAAAACATTATATACTATTTTTTTAGAATCTAAGTATCTAACATTATTTCTCCTCAAACCCTAAACCATCCGTATTGTTTTTAACATTTTAAAGTTTTATTTGATTATGAAGTGATTGTATATCAGTAAATTATAAGCAACTAAAGGCAAATTTTAATGTAAGTTTTTTTTTTAATATTATTCGTTTTAAACTTACTCTATTTCTTATTATGAATTATGTGGTATACTAAATTTTTGCAAAATATGGTTTACTATCTTTAAAGGAAAAAAAAATGTCGCGAAATGGTTTGCAACATGGAACAAAAATGGAGAAGTAAGTTTTTTTTTTTTTTTTTTGTTTAAACTTACAAATCTCTATAATTTTGAACTACGTGTTCTGCTCAATTTTGTAAAATATGGTTCCTATCTTTAAAAAAAAATTACGTCCTAAGCTCTCTCTCTTCATATAAGTAATTTCCCAATAAGGATTTTTTACGATGCAAAATGTAAGCACCTTTGATAAAATTAATGGAATATATTGAATCTTGATTTGATTTTTTGTATGGACGGTGAAAACATTTAAATATATTTATAGAAAAATATAACAAATCGGGTGTAAGAACTTTTTTTTTAAGATAAAACATTTAAAAATAGAGAAATATAAGAAAAAATAGATAATCCAAAAAAAAAATCCAATTTTTTACCAAATGTGTATTTTATTTTTTTTAGGATGCATACAAAAAATCTCGTCGAAAAACATTTGATTACATGTAATTTCCTCAAAGGTACTTAAAGTGTACATCGTAAAAGTCGTCGATGGAAAATTCTTCTTCTTTTAGATATATATATATATATATATATATATATATATATATATGTATATGTATATATTGGTTTCCTTATTAGAAATTCATTATTTTAATTTTGGTAAGGATCTTAATGAAAATCACATCGATTTTTATATATTTAATTTGATCTTAATTTTTTTTTGGTGATAAGTTCAATGAAATATACGTATGAATAATTTGAGAATTTTTCAAGCACTATAATGATTTATCTCGATTTTGTTAAATATGGAGACATCAAAAAAATTGGCAAAATATAAAAAAATGCAAGAAAAATAGTTTTAGTGTTCGAAGAAATTTCAAATTTTATTCATAACTAGAATTCATAAAACTTACGATTTACCAAACAAAAAAACATATCAAAATTCATAAAAATCGATGTGGTTTCATCAAGGTTCTTATAAAAATAAAAATGAGAAATCCCTTAAGAGATAACCAATATATATAGTTAACACAAGTTATGATATATGTATCTTTATTCTTATTTTATTTTTGAATTATTCCAATATTTCTGGATTGGGATAAACAACATGATTCAAACCCACAACCTTATTGTTGTAGGTGTGAAAGACATCCTGTGTATTTTTAATTTAACTTCTCATTATTTATTCTTAAAAATCTTGTTTATTTTAATACAGTAATTAATATTTATTTGTATAGAGCACTTAATATGTGAAATGTGAATAAAAATGATAATGTTGTTGATTCTTAGTTGCATCAGATGCATTAAGAATTTCATCAAAATTAATAATGGGTAATATTAAAAGAAAATGAAGAATTTTCGACAAAAAAAAGTTTTTAGAATATTTTTAAATTGAAGTTATTAAGATGGAATGTTTTTGTAAAATGAATACTAAAAAATAAATTAAAATTGTAAGGAGAAAATCTTTATAACAATAAAATGCATTGAAATTACAAAACTCATTTAGTGTCCGTTTGGAAGAGCTTGTATACCGCTAACAGAGCTTTTTTAATTAAAAAAACTCTTTTTAAAAAATATTGTGTCGTTTGGTTGTTACCCAGTAGAGCTTTTAAATGATTAAAAAAGTTGTTTTACGTCTGTTTGGAGAAGCTCAAAATTTAGGTTTTTCAAGTAGATCTTTTTAAGTTTTTTTAATAACACTAAAAAGTCTAATATAACCTTATCATTTAAAATAGTTTTAGAATATTTTGGTAATATTATCATTTAAAAAATCTTTTTTAAATTGACAACCAAATGACCAACATCTTCCTATTAAAAGCTCTACTTGTAAAATGTTTACTTTAAAATATCTACTCCTAAAAAATATACTTGAAGAAGCTTTTTCAAACGGAGCCATAATTAATTAGTAAACCAAGATTCGATGCCTACCGGTTTTTTTTATTTTATTATTTTCTTTTCTTATTTCATTTTAGAGCGGTGCTATTGACATCCTCTATAGAAATAACAATGCCACATTTTTTAAAAGTCGTAATATTTATAAAATTGTTGTGAAATAATTGACTTTCACTACCTAGAGAATAATTTGTAATTAATTCTATTGATCTCTTTTCCTATTTCAATTTAGGGCAATTAATTCTCTTGATTTTATTTTTCTATTTCATTGTAGATTCAATTCTCCATATGTCTATATAAAGGCTTATTGTGTTCATTATATATACACATATAAATATATTCATAGAATTCATTTCCTATCATTCTCCTCTTTTCGTTTGTATCATTACTTTCTATGCTTCTATGCTTTTATGCTTTTATTTATAACACGTTATCAGCACGAATGTTTTTCTTTTATTATTTGATCTCTTCTTATTCCTTTCTTAGTATTAATAGTAAAGGTTTGCAATAAGAAGATTGCATTCGAAATCAGAACCAGAAGTTCTTGATTTAAAAATAAGAACCCGAAGTTCTTAATTCAAAAATAAGAACCCGAAGTTCTTAATTCAAAAATAAGAACCAGAAGTTCTTGATTCGAAAAAAAGAACCAGAAGTTATTGAATAAAAAAAAAAGAACAAGAAGTTCTTGATTAAAAAAAAATTAGAACCGGAAGTTCTGATTAAAAAAACAAAACAAAACCGGAAGTTCTTGATTCGAAGAAAAAAATCATAACCCGAAATTTTGTATTCCAATTCAATAAGATCCTGAAGTTCTAGATTCCAAGTTAATCGATCAGAACCCGAAGTTCTGGATTTCAATTTAAATCTTGAACCTGAAGTTCAAAATCTTGAAAATTATTTAGAACCTGAAGTTATAAACTCTTTAAATTATTTAGAACCTGAAGTTCAAAATTAGATTTCTCTTTTCGGGAGTATAGATGAACAATCTAGTTTCAAAAAGGAAACTGGGGATATATGTTTGGTCACAGTGGAACAACACAAACTATTATTCGAGATAGGAAATACTTCTTGGATTTTTGGATTTAACCTTGAGCAAAGCCAAGGTAAATACTATATCTGGTCATGCAGACCTAATAGAAGGCTCCAGAAGAGCCACAATTATATTAACAAATGGTACAAAAATAAGCATAAATGTTGCTTTAAATTCTAGCAGATTCAAAAGAAATCTGTTAAGTTTCAAAGATATCCGCAACAATGGATATCATATTGAGACTATAAGTGAGAATAATAGAGAGTACCTCTACATTATATCACATGTCTCGAGCTAGAAGCTCATTTTAGAAAAGCACAATGTTTATTCATCTGGATTATATTATATAAATATAAACCAGTTGAAACGTATGCGATTATGAACCAGAAGTTCACAATTCCAAAAATATTTTTACTTTGGCATGACCGTCTTGATCATCCAGGATCTACTATGATGTATATGATAATTGAGAATTCTCATGGACATCCATTAAAGAACCAAATGTTTCTATTGTCCAATAAATATATTTGTATCGTTTGTTCACAAAGAAACGGACCATCAATTGCAAAGGTTGATTTTGAATCCCTATCTTTCTTACAGCAAATTTAAGAGACTTATTTGGGCTCATCCACCCAGTGAGTGGACCATTTAGATACTTTATGGTACTAATTGACGCATCTGCACGATAGTCACATATTTTCTTATTGTCTACACATAATACTTATTTTCTAGATTGTTGACGCATGTTATCAGACTTCGAGCATAATTTTCGGATTATCCACTCAAAACCATACGAAGAACAGTGATTTTAGTTGTGTTGATGACAGTATGTTTAATGTTAACATAAACACATACTGAATATGTGTATTGTGTACGAGTGCAAGAAACATCGTGGATTTTTTTTCTTCAAATAAATACATATTCCGGGACTTTTTTGTGTAATGTTTTCAAATTCAGGATCACCTTACGACTAGTAGATGATTCTGCTTCAGCCGTAAAATTCGAACTCTCGGTGAACGGTATGTAATCCGAAAATTACTTTGTTTTTATACATTATATATATCACATTGGTTAATTATCATATATTCATTGTTTACATTAGGTTTTTAAACTTGCTAAGCATTTTACACTTGAAAATGATTATGTGGGGAAACTATGTTTTTTCATTTGTGTCTGAACAAAATCATTTATCTTGCCTTATTAGATTGATTGATGTCATTATCTGAAGTGAATGTTAAATCATCTAATCGTCATGGTGGAAAGTTTGGTTAATTAAAACAATTATGACATTGATGATCATAATAAGAAAATCTAGCCACAATAAGTGAAATCACACCAAAACAAAGTAATAAATTGTTTACTATTGGTGATGAAAATAGTGGTGTACCTGAAGTATACATAAATATCATGTTGATATTTTACCAAATGTATATAAATGCTCCAGGAGAGCTAATTGTATGTTACAAAGTGAAAAACGAAATTACATATATGTGACACTTTGTTATTATAGATCCTAAAGAATATATTTAATTATAAAAATATACATCATAAATAAATGTTGTATTATTTTATAATGTCTCATGTCAAAAGCATGCAAATTTATTCTTACTATTGAGTTTATCATATAGAATCTACAGATTCTTTAATGAAAGTACCTGAAGGACAATATGATAGTACAATATATCCTTCAAGAATGATATGACAGTATAAATATGTTGAAAAATGATATTTTGATGATGCAAACAAATAAATTCACATCGTTAGGGGGAGAAACATATGACTAGGAAAATTAACGACGTGAAATTGCAGTTGACTTGCATCATCTTTATCTTATCTTGATCCTTGTTTGAAGTTCAAATGATCATTTACTTGCAAATTGCATATTCGAATGAATTTATTAATTGTCAATATTAACCCGGGTGATTATTCCTGAATAACAATTTGTGCAAATGACAACAACTAAATTATTCGTGGTATACTAGAAGTGTGAAATGCGACTTTTATTTAAAATTTATTATTCCCTGCAGCGAATATGAAAGATCATGATCATGTTAATTAAGAATAATGCTTGAGCTATATGTAATCCTCATCATGACTCCCGAAGAGTTAAATGTCATTGAGAGACAAAAACTTTTTTGATGATGTACTTAAATGTGATCTCCCCCTCTGAGACTCATAAACTAAAGGGATCTCAATTGTCTATGCAAAGGCACGTATACTGGAAGTATACAAATATTATAGTTCCCCATTGTTAAAATCTTACAGCAGCCATTGAATATGCATATGTAATATAAACAAAAATTGAGATCTTCTATAGTGTTGCTCTGCATGTTATGAACTGATGAGGATCTTGAACCACAAATTTGTGGATGAATGTCGACATAATACTATTGTCCAAAAGATAGAGCTAAATTCATGGACATATAGTGTAGACTCTTGAAGACGTCAAACGTTTTTGTTAAAATGATTATTCGTACGAAAATTAAGATTGCGAGATTTAACTTATATCTCGTAATGAAGGGTTTACTATAGAAACCTAGTGTTGATCATATGCAAATATTTTGTTGCATAATTATTTTTTTATGATCAAAATAATCCCTGAAGGATTCAAAATGCCAGAAGCGTATAATTAAAATCGTTGTAACTTTATCCTTTTAACTTATTTTTAATAAAGTTACAACGATTTTTATATGGTTTGAAGCAATTCGGAAGAATTTGATATGATTGTTTTAGAGAAAACATCATGAAATGGGCATATGAATTAAAGTTTTCCTATATGCCTCATGTGTATTCATAAACACATTGAAATCCGGATTTGCAATTGAAACAGTATTTGTCGATGTCATGAGTTTAAATTAGAGCTTCTGAAGAGCTTTTAAAACTACTGAGTATTTGGAACAAGAATTTATGATGAAAGTTTTGGGGGAAACAAAATATTGTTTCGGCCTGAAGATCGAGCATATTTTAAATGGACTACTTGTTTCAATCTCAATATGGATGTCTTATTCTTTGACCATCCCTATGGTTGTCTGATCTTTAGACCATTAGAAAAATCCATTTCGATCTAAAGATAATGATGAAATGATATTTGGTCCAGAAGTACCGTATCCTATTAGTATTGTATTATACTTATCACAATGCAGGTGTTTTCTTATCTCAATATATGATGATAATGCTACTTGTATTGCACAAGTCATAAGAGGGTACATCAAGGGAGACAACCAAGCATATATCATCAAAGTTATTCTACACTCATGAACTTCAAGAAAGTCGATAAATTGATGTTAAGCAGAAAAGGTCTACAAATAACCTTACAGATTTACTTACAAAGACCTTATCAACGACAACATTAGAGAAATTGATACATGGCACTGGGATGTGTCGACTTAGCAAACTACAAAATTGAGAACGAAACACTTTTTAAGGGGAGAACATTCTTCATTTTGGACATTTGTGCACTGCACTCTTTTTCCCTTGATCAGGTTTTGTCCCACTAGGTTTTCCTGACAAGGTTTTTAATGAGACAATATTTAAGCACGCCCAAATTTTTTTAGAAGAATCTCAGAAATTATTATCTATGTGGCGTACGTCCAAGGGGAGTGTTGTGAAATAATTGACTTTCACCAACTAGAGAATAATTTGTAATTAATTCTCTTGATCTTTTTTCCTATTTCAATATAGGGCAATTACTTCTCTTGATCTTATTTTCCTATTTCATTGTAGATTCAATTCTCCATATGTCTATATAAAGGCTTATTGTGTAAACAATATATATACACAGATAAATATATTCATATAATTCATTTCCTATCATTCTCCTCGTTTGGTTTGTATTATTACTTTCTATGCTTTTATGTTTTTATTTATAACAAAAAATTAATTCTTTTAATTAATATTTTATATAAGGTTGTCTATACCATGAGGTTGTTGGTTCGAGTCTTCGTTATCCCAACAACTTTGAATTTATGTAATACTTTAAAAGAAAAGTTCTTTTTTTTTTCTAAATTATCCATATTTCTTTTCCGAACCTTACGTGCCCCGCACCCCTATATGTGCTCCCATCCAGGTTCCGGCACACCCCTTTTCTTACAACTTTTTTTAACACTCACAAACATTTATTTTGTTTTTTCCTTCGGTTCCTTTACAAATTGTGAGTGCATATTTTGTGTTTATGCCTTTTTTGGGAGTTATATCCTATTAAGGATTTTTTTTAATAATAATAATAGCTCTTCCTTATCAAATGTAATGAAACCTTTATGATCTATAAACTGCAATTATGATTAAATTTAGGTTTCTTTGATTTGATTATGATGCATGGGATGGATGGTGTGAGGAATTTGGATTCTTTACTGATCTGATCTTTTTCTTGACCTCATCTAATCTCATGACATATAAGCATTGCAATGAATATGTGGTCAATATGTGATTGATTTCCACAACCACTTTACCAACAACAAATTACATGTTTTAAAAATGTTAGGAAAAAGATCAGATCAGTAGAGGATCAAAATCCTGGTGTAAGATGAGTAGTTGTACGTAATTAGTTTTTGGTCGGTTGATTCCATTTGAGGCTAGTTCGATTGGCTTTTGAGTGTGATTATGCAAATAATATAATACGAGTTGTATTCAAGAAAAAAAAATAGGGTTTAAAATGTTTTTCAAATAAACAAATTGTTCAGGGATATGAGGTTTTTGTTATAATTAAATTTTAAAAAACAAATAAAGCATTAAATAAAATAATAAATAAAATTAATGAAACGAATGCAAGATGAGAGATCAGAGATCAACGTTTAAGTGAAGTCAAAGTGATCTTTAAAATGAAGGATTGACCTATTATAGGCAAGTGAACATGGGGGTTATTATAATTTTACACATACGCTTTGTTGTCCCCATATAACATTGTCATATTGTTTTCAATTTGACATGTGTAATACATGTGTTATTCAAGTACCAATTCATTTGGGTGCATAATGGAAAACCATATGTACAACACTCCCTATTGAATTTCCACCACTTGTATTTTAATATTGCTAGGGAAAACTCAGTGGGATAAAAACTTTAGCAAAAAGGTATACAATGATCTTCTGGATCGAGTTATATTGGACGTGTTGAGAACTGCCTTATTAAAACTTTTTCGGTAAAATTCAGTGGGACAAAATCCGATAAAGGAAAAAGAGTACAGTAGGTCCATTCAAAATTTGCTCTCCCTGATTGAGCGCTCACCCTAAACAAAACTTCAATATCAATAATGTAATTTACAGAGCCGATGCATGCCAATTCCATATACCAGTTTCTCAAAATTTGATGTAGGAAATGTCTTGGTAAACAAATCTACAAGATTATCTGTAGACCGAATTTGTTTAACATCGATCTGTCGGTTCTGTTAAAGTTCATGAGTATTGAAGAATTTATGAGAAATACGTTTGGTTCTATCTTTTTTGATAAATCTTCTTCTAACTTGAGCAATACAAGCCACATTATCTTCAAATATGGGTGTCGGTATTTCTGTAGATAATGAGAATCCATGTCTTTTGAATATGATGAATAACTGACATTAGCCAAACACAGTCTCGACTTGTTTCATGAAGTGCAAGGATCTCCGAATAATTAGAGGATGTAGCAACAATAGTTTGCTTTGTGGAGCGCCGGGAGATTGCTATGCCATTATATGTAAAAATATATCTCGTTTGTGAACGAGCTTTATAGGGATCAGACAGATATTCAGCATCAGCATAACCAAGTAAACCTGAAAAATTGTTAGAGTTCGAATAAAACAATCCTAAATCTTTCGTGCCACGAAGGTAGCGAAAAAGATGTTTAACCCATTTCAATGCCTTCGAGTTGTGCTAAACTAAATCTAGTAAGCAAAGTACTGAAAATGCAATGTCTGGTCTAATACATTGGGCTGAATACAACAAAGCACCAATTGCATTAAGATATGGTATTTCATGACCAAGTATCTTCTCACCATCTTCAAGTGGTCGGAATGGGTCTTTCTTAGGATCAAGAGTTCTAATAACAATAGGAGTACTCAATGGATGAGCATTATCCATATGGAATCTTTTAAGAATCTTTTCAATATATGTTGATTGATGGATAAGTATTCCATTTTATTTATGTTCAATCTCTAGATCGAGACAGTATTTTATATTTCTCAGGTCTTTCATTTCAAATTCCTTTTTCAAATATTCAATAGTTTTCAGTAGCTCTTCTGGAGTTCTAATTAAATTCATATCATCAACATAAACTGTTGTGATAGCAAATACAGATTCTGATTTCTTATGAAGACACATGGGCATATAAGTTTCTTAATATATCCTTCTTTGATCAAATATTCACTTAGGCGGTTATACCATATGCGCCCAAATTGCTTTAATCCATATAAGGACCTTTGTAATTTAATTGAGTATAAATTGCGAGGTCTCGATTTGTATGCTTAAGGCAATATAAATCCTTTAGGGAATTTCATATAAATGTCTGAGTCGAGTGAGCCATATAGATAGGTAGTTACGACGTCCATAAGATGCATTTCAAGTCTTTCTAAAACAACCAAACTTGTTAGAAATTGAAACGTAATTGTATTCATTACGAGAGAGTATGTCTCATCAAAATCAATACCAGGTCTCTGTGAGAAACCCTGTGCTACGAGTCGTGCCTTATATCGCACTACCTCGTTTTTCTCATTACGTTTTCCTACAAAAATCCATTTGTATCCAACGGTTTTGATGTCTTCAGGCGTCTGGACTATTGATCAAAATACTTTACGTTTGGCTAATGAATTCAATTCAGTTTGAATTGCTTCTTTCCATTTAGGTCAATTAGACATTTGCCTACAATCACCAATACTACGAGGCTCGTAATTATCATTTATAATTTCAGTGGCCACTATATATGAAAATATATCGTCGATGACTGTTTCCTCACGATTCCACATTTCTCTTGTATAATTTATAGAAATTTCCTCATTTATATGTTCTTGAATCTCTTTAGGGATTCCTTCTCCTGTAGTGGTTTCTGTCACTTCAGTGACTTGTGTCCTTTCAGGGCATCTAACTCTTATAGAGTTGATTTTGAGAAAGTGAATTTATTTATAATCTTAGGAACATGATCCTGGTAATTTCTTTTCCTTTTCCGATGAATAATTTCTTTTGAACTGAGGGGCCTACCACGTTTCTGGTGTGCAGTAGATGATTCTTTTGATATCATTTATTTAGATTGTTATTCTGGAACAATCACCTGTGTTGGTACATTAACATTTGGGATGTATGATTTTGTTATCCTATTAGCATCGGTAAATGCATTTGGTAACTGATTTGCTATTGTTTGAAGATGGACTATCTTGCGGACTTCATTCTCACATTGAGATGTGTATGGGTCAAGATGAATTAGACTAGAGACTTTCCAAGAAAGTTCACGATTCTCTTCAGGAGAAGTTTTTCCTTTTGCTAATGATGGAAAATTTCCCTCATCAAAATGACAATCAGCAAATCGTGCAGTAAAAAGATCACTAGTTAGAGGTTTCAGCTATCTAATAATTGATGGTGAATCTAAACCAACATATATTCTCAAACTCCGTTAGGGTCTCATTTTAATTCTACGTGTAGGTGCAAATGAGACATATACTACACAACCAAAAGTGTGTATATGAGAAATATATGGTTGATGGCCAAATACAAGTTGCATCGGTGAATATTGATGATAAGCAGTGGAACGAAGACGAATTAATGCAACAACATGTAAAATAGCATGTCCCCAAACAGAAATTGGTAATTGTGTTCGCAATAATAATGTTCTTGCAATTACCTGGAGACAATTGATAAGTGATTCTGCTAATCCACTATGAGTATGAACATGTGGAACTGAATGTTCAACATTAATCCCAACCGATCTGTAATATTCATCAAAAGTCTTAGAACTTAGAAGTAAATTCACTGGCATTATCAAGGCATATTGACTTAATCAGATGATTGGAAAAATGTGCCCGAAGCCTGATAATTTGTGTAAGGTAATCTTACAAAAGCAACATTACGTGTTGATAAAAAACAAATGTGTGACCATCTGATGGATGCATCTACTAGGATATAAAATAGTTGAACGATCCACTTGGTGGATAAATAGGTCCACATATGTCCGCTTGAATCCTTTATAAGAATGACGGGGATTTAAAACCTACTTTAGATTGAGATGGTTTTATTACTAATTTCCCTTATGAACATGCAAACTTGTAGTACATAAATTTGCATGGGATAAAAGAATCTTCTGATTCTTTAATGGATGCCTATGAGAATTTTTAATAATTCTTCATATCATTGTAGATCCTAGGTGACCAAGACGGTCATGCCATAGCATAATTTTTTTTGGGTTTGAGAACTTCTGATTCATGACTGTATAAACTTTTACACTTTTTATAAGCGTGTAATATAATCTAGATGATAAAGCACATAGCTTTTCCAAAATGAGTTTATGACATAAATTTATGGGAAGTAATGCACAGATATTCGATATTCTCATCATTGTAGTCTCTATATGAAATCCATTACATCGTATATCCTTAAAACTTAGTAGATTTCCTTTGGATCTACTTGAATATAAAACATCATTGATACATGTTTTAGCACCGTTTGGTAACAATATCATGGCTCTACCGGGGCTTTCTATCAGATCTGATGGACTTGATATTGTATTAACATTTGCCTTAAGCAAAGTTAAATTCATAAAGTATTTTTGATTCCATAAAATCGTATGTGTTGTTGCACTATCGGCTAGACATATATCTCTTGTACTTTGCTTTTTAATATCACTCAATTTATGGTTTAGAGACATATTTGTTATGCTTCACAAAGAAAAAATGAAATGCATATTAGATGGAGTGATCAAAAGTATATATTATATAAGGAGTATTTACGTAAGCATTTCATATGATAACAAAAATATTACAAATAGTACTCAATTGGTATGGATATTTCCATCATCAATTAAAGTGGTCACTTTGTCATTTAGATCATCTAGAAAATCAAAAACATTAAACTGAGGAATATCCATAAAATCTGAATCCTCCATGAAGTTGGTTTCTGGATTCTTCCCCTTTTCATTTCCTTTGATCGATACTTGATAAAGATCAACCAAATGTTTGGGTGTGCGGCATGTACGTGACTAATGATTATGACAGCCACATCTGAAACATACACCAACATCTTTCTTAGGCCCATTTTGGATACTCTTTCCTTTATCCGGTTTGCCTTATTAACATTATGCTTCTGGGGAATGTTTTGATTATAACCACCCAAATTAGAATAATCATATGCTCTTCTAAGACCCTGACAACGGCCACGACCAGGGTAAGGATCGCGACCACAGCCACGACAACAATTATTCCCCCTAATAGTATTAGCATTCACTTTTGAGAATGTTGTAGAGTCGATCGAGCGTGATTCATGTTTTTTTATTAAAATCTCATTATTTTTCTCTGCAACCAAGAGACACGAGATTAACTCTGAATATTTTGAGAATCGACGTTCTCGATATTACTACTGTAGTATTATGTTTGAGACATGAAATGTTGTAAACTTTTTTTTTCTAACATATCATTTTCTGTTACATCCTGACCACACAATTTCAGCTGTCTTGCGATTTTAAATAAAGCAGAATTATATTCAGAGACTGACTTATAGTCTTGAAAACGTAAATGTTGCCACTGATACCTGGCATTTGGTAATGCAACATCGGATTGGTTATCAAATCGGTCTTTTAATTATTGCCATAGAACTTCCCGTTTTGTGACAGTTAGGTATTGAGCTTTTAGATCTTCATGTAGATGGCGACGGATAATGACCATAACAGTGGACTTGTCTTGTTCAGTTGCCTCAGCCCCATCTTCAATTGTGTAATACAAGCCTTATGATTTTAAAAATAGTTTGGCGTCAATTACCCAGAACATGTAGTTGTCCCCAAATACTTCTAGTGCAACAAATTTCAAGCTTGTAAGTTTTGACATTTTTATAGTTTCTGGTTATCTGAAAATTACAGTTGGAGTCCGAACTTTTGGTCTGATAAAAATTCAAGGAATTTAAATTTTCAGATATATAAAGAAATATTTGTAAGTAAATAAATCCAAAAGTTTCATGTTCCAGTAATGATAAATAAATCTATAAACTTCAGGTTTTGGGTGAGTGGCCAAATTGTTTAAATAAAATTACGTAAAAGTAAATAAATTGCGAGAAAGTAAATTGCGTAAAAATAAAATCGGAGAAATGAAATCTAGAACTGTAGGTTCTGGTATTGATAAATAAAAATCTAGAAGCTTCAAGTTCTAGTAATAATAAATTCAGAAACTTCGGGTTATGGAAATAAATTCAGAAACTTCAAGTTCCGGTGATAATAAATTCAGAAGCTTCAAGTTATGAAAATATCAACATCGTGCTGATAATGTGTTATAATTAAATTTAAATAACAAACAAAGCATTGAATAAAATAATAAATAAAATTAATGAAATGGATGCAGAGAGATGAGAGATGAGAGATGAGAGATCAACGTTTAAGTGAAAGTCAATAATATATATATATATATACCTTTTGTATTGATTTCTCAGTGATCTTTAAAATTACACAGGATTGGTCTTTTGTAGGCAATTAAACATGCGGGGTTTATTATAATTTTACACATATATACTTTGTTGTCTTCGTATAACATTGTCATCTTATTTTCAAGTTGACATATATATTAGATGTATCATTCGAGTATCAAGCCACTTTAGTGTATAGTGGAAAGTCATATGTACAACAATTTTATTTTTATTTTTTAAAAAAAAAATACTTATGGGGTTGTATTAGAATTCACCTTATATAAGAGTTATTATTGAATTGTATAAATAATTTTGATAAAGATATAAATATAATATTAAACAAATTTTAAAATAAAAGACATTATTAGGTCACCAAGGGGTACCAATGGCATCGCTCTTCATTTTATAATAATTAGTTGTTATTCATTTATTATGTTTTTACTTTTGACATTGTTGTGTTGTGTGGGGAAATTGTTTTTAAATTTGTTGTGGAAAGAATTGCTTTTGGATTTATTGTGGGGAGAATCAACTGAGTGTTTGGTAAACTGATTTTTAAAAGTGTTATGAGAATCAAAAACAATTTCAATACGTTGGGTAATCCATAAGTAAAAGTGATGTGAACTTATAAAATTACTAGAAAAGACACGAATTAACATAAGATTCTTATATCAATAAAATCAAGATGATTGATCATTTCCAATATAGGACACAAATTTCATTTTATTGTTTCTTGTCTTTTTAATTTGCATACAAATTTACATTTTCTTTCGTTTTTCCCCGCACATCTTTTTTACTGTTTCAATTCTTGATTTGGCATATGAACCTTAACCTGCCGCTGATTAGATCCTGTTGTTAATCTGTAAAATACTTGATTTTACATTATTGTTCTCTACCCATTAATTTTCTTTATCATTAATTACTCTAAATTATAGTTTGATTTCTTGATGAACTGCATTTCATCCCTTCTTAATTAACTATTTCTTAAACCTTAATTACTTTTCACTAGCTTACATTTTCATATGATCTAATCAATGGCATTTGGTCAATTCCTTTTATTAAACAAGAACAAATCAAACAACAGGGGAAAAGCAAAAGGGAAACAGAGTAAAATAAAGCCATAAGGCCCATAACCCAAGTAAGAAAATCATTTCACTTAAAGCTTATGTTCTTCTTCTTCGACCTCTATTAATGAAAATTCTCTTGTACTGTTAAAATTAACTGATAAAAAAGAAAAAAAAATAGTACGAATTTTACCAACAAATATATTTTATAGCAGTCCATCCATGAAAAAGCTTCGGATTTCGCCCCTGATTATTTCAATAAATGGACTATGGTTATTAAGTAAGTCAACCATCAAATGCTCCAAGTGATACCAATACTTCAGGTTCAATATCCCATTATAAGACTAAAAGATGTAAAATTGAGAATGAATTTTTTATCCCCATCTCACATCAATACTCTTTATTATAGACATGATTTTGCAGATCATATTTCACCATGACAATATCTCATTGACAAACAAAATAAGATCCGAAGAACTTGTATCAATATGGGATAGTGTCAACCTATTTTAAAATCAAAGTTATCGATTTCAATATTCTTAATTCACAAAATGTTGGAATTTTGGATCAAAAATGAGTTTACTAATGATCAAGGCGTGTGAATTACATTGTCTTTAGGGTTAGATTTTGCCCCCAAGAAGAATGTTCTGGTGCAAATCGGGTTACTGATCCACTTTAACCTTCAGGATAAAATGACCTTGATTCTATAAATATGCACTCATAAAAGCAGAATCATTAGAACAATTATGAGTAGAGATGGCAAAAAACCAGGTCCGAGCCGGGTATACCTAGACCCGTTCGGGTACCTGGATTTTGTGAGATCGGGTATCCACCTGGAAAAAACCCAGATGTTGCAATCTGGGTACCCAACCCGGAAAGACCTGACCAGGTATCCGGGTATCTATAGATTTTACCCGGTTTTTGTAATTTTTGTAATTTTTGTAATTTTTAATTTTACCCATACTTTTTGTCTTTTTTTTAAAAAAAAATTGAAATCCATTTTTGAACTTCCAAGTATAACATTTTCAAGTAAAAAAAAAAAAGGATCCATTCTTATTAAATTGAAAATTTACTACCCATGTCCAGTAAAATATCAAACCTATCATTTTTGAACTTCCAAGTATATTATTATCAAGTAAAAAAAAATTAGATCCATTTTTATTAAATTGGAAAGAAAGAAGATGAAATACCAAGAAGAGATCGAGAAGGGTCGGCGGTTAAAGACAGAAGAGGTTCTCGGTGACGGTGGAAGAGGATCTCATCGGCAGTGGTCAAGTGGTCGACGGTGGAGATTTAGTCTAGAGAGAACAGGAGAGGACGGCTGTTGGAAATTTGGAACTTGGAATTTGGAAAGTTTTAAAATAAAATTAGGGTTTTAAAAAATTAAATAATAAATAAATAAATAATAATAAAAAACTGGGTATCCAGTTGGGTTGTCCGGGTACCCGGACAACCTTTACTCAGTACCAAATAAAAAGGGTTTAGATTTTATCCGGAATTTTCGGCCCGGGTAAGGCCGGGTACCCGACCCGGCCGGGTTGAAGTTCCATTCCTAACTATGAGTTATTTTCTTCCTTAGTGGGTGGAAGAGTTATGTATTGGATGTTGGGTGACAACGACAATACTATCGATCGTGCTAACTCGGCTGTATTTGTATACCTCAATATAGTGGACTATTGAATTGATCAATATAAATGCTATAATGATTTGTTTATGAGCATTTAATTTCATCAGTTTTTATTTTCAATTTAAATTACAAATCAAAAACTGTTACACTCCATCATTAATTCCATCTTTCATATTGTAGCCACCACCGAATCATTAATAATTATCATAAATTACAACACTTTAATTCTCAATTTGATTTAATTTATTGGTTATAAATCAACCATTGTGTAAAAGAATTAGCTCTCGTTTCAAATATCTGTAATGGTATCATCTCAAATTAATATTGTGATCAATGTTCATTTCTTCCAATCAAGACAAGAAGATATTCAATCTTTTCCGATTCAATTTGTATTTTGAAATAAATCATAGAATTTACAGCACAAAAATTTCATGACTTGAATACCATATAGAAAATAACAATGCATAATGTTTTCCATGCTATTTTTTATACATACAAATGCATCAAAGTATCATATGTTCATTGCTTTTGTTTTAATTGGAACACGTTCATTGATGTATCGTGAATCCCCTTAACAGTAAATCCTAATTCCGTCCCTAATTTTATGCCTACTGTAGTTAGGGATGGCAAAAATCTTCTACCTGTTTGGGAAGAGTTTTGGGCACTTGAAACAGGGCTTAGGATATGGGTTAAACATTATTGACTTGGTTTGTAACCCAGTTGGATATGTGTCAAAACACTATGATCCGACCCTCCCCGGTTAACCCGATAATTATATAATTATTATTTAAAAGATTTAAAATATAAAAGGAAAAAATAAAACTCTAATCTTTTTATCTCTTGAGTAACTGTATTTTATATTTGAATTCTAATATTTATATTTTATTAAATTTAAGTTTATATTTGAATTAAAAGAAAATACTTGAATATGCTTGTTCAAAACAGTAATCTTACTGGAAAGCATTTATTTTCAAAACATCCTTGAAAGACACCGTTGATAGAAACCCCTCACTTAGATTCCTCTAGTTGATGAAGCATTTTTTTTTTAATTTTTTTTTGTTTGGAATTACTGGCTACAAAGTATTGTATTGCCTCATTTGGCAACCCAAAAACTTCCCGATAAAATAGTAGAAAAAGAAATGCAAGTGCACGAGTGCATCTAATGTACCATATATCTTTTATTCGTGAGTGTATTGAATTTATTAAAATACCCTTTAAAATTATATTTTTTTTTCCAAACTAAATAATATATGTCAGATTAATCAGAGATAGTATGCTTTAATTTGAAAACACTTTGTAAGAATTATAAATTAACCTTTTAAGAAATTTATCAAAACATCTTAATCGTTACTTTTTAATTTAAAATTTGGCTCGATTTTTTTTTTCAACATTAAAAAATAGTCTTCAAACTATGCATTTTTAAATTATATTGATATGAATTATTTTATTTTATTTTATTTTAAAATTTTAAGGCTAATCTGATTTAAAATTAAAATGTAATTATATAAAAATTAAGTGAACATTTAGAGAATAAAAAACCAGCTGTTTAATATATTGTTTATTGAAAATCTCATTGGTAGTGTTTAGGTTTGTTCTAGACATTTACAGAAGAGAAACTTAGGCTCAGTTTGACACTATTTTCCAGCTGTTTTTTGGGCCAAAAGTGATTCTGGACCTAAGACAGGGTGTTTGGTAAAATCGCGGGGAAGTGCTTTTGGTCACTTTTAGCTTCTCCCAACTGAGTTTTTGAGAAGTTACAAATACATGCTTTTGGATTTTGGCTTTTGGCTTCTGCTTTTAGAAAATGTGCTACAGTGATATTAAATGAAATTTTACTAACTTTCCAACTTTATCATTGCCTTTAACGAAATTTAATAAAAAAAATTGGACTTATATCTCTGTAAAAAAAAATATTGACATAACTGTTTAAAAAAAAATTAGGATAATTAATTCAATAAAGTATAATAAAAATGAAATAAAAAAAATAAAGTAAAATAAAGTAAAATAAAATAAAGAAATAAAGAAATAAAGAAATGAGACTAATTAATCAAATAAAGTAGAATAAAAAATGGGGCTAATTAATTCAATAAAGTACCTATAATTATATAACACTTAACACTAAACACAAATAAAAAAGAAAAATATAAAGTATAGCACATTAGTACCATTTAGATGTCTATGTCCTTTTAGTAATTTTACACACTCACAACAATTTTTATTTCAGTTTACCAAACACATTGAAATTGTTTTTAGTTCTCACAGCACTTTTGAAAATCAGTTTACCAAACACTCAGCTGATTCTTCTCACAGCATCCAAAAGCAATTTCCCCCATGGCAATTCCAAAAACACTTCTCCTCACAGCACATCAATGTCAAACCTGAGCCTTTGTTAATTTTTACCTTGTTGCTTATAAAAGTTTGATATCAACTTACTAAGAAGATCTGGTGTGTTGTTGACTTGTTAATGTTTAGTACGATAAAATCTGTAAATTGAAAGTTTGAAACCTTGCATTTAAACAAATTATGCATAAATAAAGGTTAGATGTTGATACTTTTCTGTTCACATATTGCATAATAAATAAAAATTTTGTTTGACAGATCAAATGTGGCAAATTTAATTGTGGCGAGCTTTAAATGCAGAGTTCATTTTTGATCACCCCTTGAGAGGGGTGAGTATCTCCTTCCGTATGGATGACATGTGTTCAGGAAGGGGGTAATGCTCACTCATCCACATGGTATGTTTGGTAGGAAGAAAAAAAAAATGATGGAGGGAAAAAAGAGAAGAAAATGGAGAAGTGTGTGTTATGAAGAGAAAAATAGAAAGAAAAAAATATATGATACAAAATTGATGGGTGAGACCCACTCATTTTAGTCTTTCCAAATGTTGGAGGAAAGGCGTAGATAAAAGTGTTAAGTTTTTTATTTTAAATGAAATTATAAATTCACTCTTTTTTAAATTTACTACAAATTTATTTTTTAAAATAATTTTGTAAATTATAATATATTAATTTATAGATATAATAGGTTATAAAGTTTGAAAAATATTTTGTAAAAAAAAAAGTTGGATTCAATATTATTTAAATTATATTTATTTATTAAATATAAAAATATATAATCTATAAACTATAATGTAAATGTAAAATAGTAAAATTGATAAAATGATTTCCATCCAATCTTCTTTATTTCTTATTTATCAAACAGTTTAAAGGAAAATTATCTTTTCTTTCTTTCTTTTATCTTGTCTATCCCTCTAAATTTTTCTATTATTCATATTTTATTTCCTTTCTATCAAACCTACCGTTAAGGGGTTGAACAAAAATGTACTCTCTAATTTGTTGAGGAAATTTATTCTAGTAACACGGTGTTCGATACTAGTTACGTGCTATATTATCATGTATGATTTGAATATAGGAGATGTCAACACGTGTATATAGAGATGAATACTGTGATAGATGGGGTGGTGCCACGTGGTTATGCTGCCACTTCTAGGCAGATGGCAAGGGAACCTAACCACATGTGCATTGGCAAATGGCTCCTCACTGTAAAACTCCCTATTTATATCTCCATCTCTTAGACCTCACACGCCCAACAGTGCGTGTGATTCACTTTTGAATTTTGAGAAAAAAGGTTAATTTTTTAGTTGTAACTTGCAAGATAAAATAAAACTTATTGGCATCCCACTGGACATTATTAAAATTGTAATTAACTTCTTTTAAAAAATACAATAAAAAAAACTTAATTTAAAAAATGTAAAAAACTCCTTAAATTTTTTGAAAATAATGTAAAATTTAAAAATTAACAAGATAATTGTAACTTTTATTTTTAATCTTTTAAAATCTGTTATCGGATTAAGAGTTCTGTCAAAATATGTTGAAATTCATCAATATAAGTATAATTTGGAACGACAATTCATATTATGGGAGATGAGTCTCTTCACACTTTACAATTTAATAAGTAAATATAAAACTCGAAGTTTTATAATATATATTATAAAGGAAATACATAACCATTTTATTGAGAGTGAATATATATATAAATAGCCGTCGGGTAATTAAAGTTGAGAGTGGGTGTAATTTTTCGACATAGAATTAAACTCAATACATTTACCTAGAAGGTATATTTTAATAATTATATTGAATGCTGTACGGAAAAATGGAGTGATTTCTTTGAAAAGCAACTGTATGAAATTGTTGAACTTATTTATGCTATAAATTCAAGAGTTATAATGCAATATGCTGGATTCTGTATTAAGAGCATCACCAATATTGTATTAAGAACGTCACATATTTTGTACAAAAATCTTCCTCTAATACAGTGCTAAATAATATACTAAATTTGGTATATGTTAAACTTTCTTATACCAAATTTGATACATATATAATATATGACAAATTTGATATAACAATAAATGTCCATTTTTAAATTATAAAATTATCATTATTTATATATTTTAAATTATTAATTTTTAATACACATTAATGTTATTTCAATCCAATTTATTTCATCGGTAACAGTTTTTAAAAAATCCAATAGTTATCCATTAACGCATTAATGATATTAATTAACTTTTATAAGTTTAATGAATAAAATATAGTATTTTAGTTTAACTTTTAGTATTTTACATTTGAACACAATATTAATTTGTTATGCCAAATATAGTATTTGACTCTTTTTTATACCAAATTTAATATTGTGAATAACATCAGCAATGGAGATGGTGTTAATATACGAGCTTGGAAGGAATGGCTTTTAACAAAATGGCCAACGGTATTTGATATTCAATTTTAAAAAAATATTTTAGATCAATTGTTTGATAATATATTTGTGGAAGAGCTTTGATAGTGATAAATTATAAAAAAAATGAATAAAACATAAAACAACTATTATTCTTTAAAAAAAAGTTCAAAAAGAGCTTCTTGATATTTGGATTTCGAGCTTCGATTCCCCATAAAAATAAAACAACTATTTGTTTTTTAATTATATATATAAATGGATGTCACACGACAAAAAGAAAGCTACAAAATAGCTTTTGAAATAAAATAAAATAAAATAAAAACTCTTTTACCTAGTGTAGAAGTCATATAAAAAAACACTTTAATAAAAATAATTATAATTATGTTATAATATATCTACATTATTGTTAATATAATAATCATTTTCTTAAACTTATTCCTAACTATGTACAATTATAAACATTAAACAATAATTCATTCAAAGTTTTTTAAAAATTAATTAGGTTATAATATTGTAATTTATTTTATCCTAAAAAGAGTAATTAATTGTTTTGAGAATATTATTTTATCCTCACCATTTCCACTTATTACAGACTATGAAGAGGTTTTTTTTAACCAACTACGAAGAGATTTGATATAATATAAAATGTCAGATTAAACCAACTTAAATATGTGACGTAAAATTTTGATTTCAACATTTCAACCATCCATATGCTTTTAATCCAAATCTATTGAAGTCAAAATTATAAGTCACAAATTTAAGATGATTGAACTTAACCATAATATAAATAACTCAAACTAATGTTGAAATATTTATAATTTATAGTTTTATACATTAAAAACCACATAATTAGTGATGACGTTTCTTATTTATTATTATTTTTATACAAATTCAATACAATATAGAACCTTGAAAACAAAATACAATTCATATATATGTAAGGATAATGTTTAATTTTAATATCTTATAACATGTAACATATTGCAATACTAGTAATTAAAAAAAATCCAAATATTTTTTATAATGTAATTGCATAGGACAAAATAAAAAGTTGCCCTTCAAAATATTAGAATTTTATTTTTAACCCACGTATAAATTTTTAACCGTTAATAACCATATTTCCAGAAAGTGCTCAAATACTCTCATTTAAAAAGCAGTCTCCAAACTCTTTCTCCTCTCTCATCTCTTTGTCACATCTCCCACCTTCGACGAAGAAGGTGTCACCTGACCCAAGCAGCACATGCGATGTGCTGTTTAGGCATCGTATGTGCTTTCCGACAACATTGTTCGCTTTTCTGATAAAAAACATGTGACGTTTTATCGAAATATTCCTTACTAAAAGCAAGGTTTCAGAGGGTGTTTAAGTAATTGTTTTAATATTACAATGTGTTTAAGTAAATTTCTATTTTATAAAGGCTAAGATGTCATGATTTTATCCAAAATATCAGTTTTTTTCTAAAATTTTACATTTTTCTCCAATACGTCACTTTGTTTTCTACAAAAATTAGAAAAGACGTTGTAAGGGTTTTTTCATAATTTGAGGTTATGGACCGAATGTTATTAATAGTTGAAACTTCGTATGATGGTAAGAACAAAATTCATATAATAAATGTGGTCCATTTTTACAATTTTCATAAATAGTGTTTACAAGAGTTTATCAATTTTTATAAATAATAGTGTTTTTTATTTTACAATATATATCTATCCAAAATTCCAAACTATACCAAATATATTTATTAAAAAACTTTTTGTCAATTGTAGGATTGGAGCTGCTGATTTGAGAATCATTTATCTAAGCTACAAGTTCGTCCATCTACCAGCTGAGTTATGCCCATTAAAGACTTCACAAATGATATTGTTATTTATATTTTTTGGTTATAATACTATGTATCGAATTCATATTTAATACGTCCATTTCCAAATGAGAAATGTTACGCTTTTCATTTTTTTTTTCAAAAATCTTTACAAACGATGTGATATGTGAGTTGTCAACATCATATCTTTTACCGCATAAGCTTATGATTTATAAGATGTTGACAATTCATATGTCACATCATTTGAGAAAGTTTTTTAGATTTTTTTTTAGAAAACCTTATATTACTCTTTCAAAATTACTTTATAAATATATTATATCGGCGTAGTTATTTATATGCACACCAGTAGATTATGAATCAATGCATTAAGTAATGATAAAATGGTTTTTCTTTTAGTTAAATTATAATAAATCTGGGTTTGTAACAATATTTGTAGGCACAAATTGCATATATATATATATATATATATATGGTTCTCTTATAAGAAATCCCATAAACTTTGGTAAGGACCACTATGAAATTACATCAATTTTTATGAATTTTGATCTGATTTTTTTGGTGGATGATAAGTTCAATGAAATCTACTTATTAATAAAATTTGAGAATTTTTTTAAGCACTATAGCTATTTTTCTTGAATTTTCCTATATATTCACCATTTTTTCAATACTTTTATATTTAACAAAATCAGGATAAATAGTTGTGGTGCTTGGAAATTTCTCAAATTTATTTATAGGTAGATTTCATTTAAAATATCATCTACAAAAAATTCAGATCAAAATTCAAAAAAATGGATGAGATTTCATAGTGATCCTTACCGAAATTAAAATAAGAGATCCCTTATGAGAGAACCGATATATGTATATATATAAAAGTAAATTGTACAAATTAAAGAAGTTCATGATAGAGAAATCAAACACAATATTTAATACTAATTTGGTCCCCATATGTGATTACAACCACTCTCTAAACGTCTCCTAAACGTGAGCTATTACCGGGCATTTCCCTCTTATTCCATTGTTATAATTTCTTTTCATTTTCATTTTAAAAAAAAGAGATAAGAAACTCACTAAGGTGAAATCAACCTTTTTAATCGAATACTAACAAATAGAGGTATTTTGACTATCAATAGTATAATTTTGTCTAAATTTATTGGTCAAATGATGTAGATCCTTAATTTCTCTATATTAAAATTGAATGGTTGAAATCATAGGGTTTTAGTGATATCACATCAGTTGGACTCTAAAATTGGATTCTAAATTTAGACAAAGTAACATTACTCTTTAGCTATTAGCCGAGAATATAAGGGGGTTGTTGACTATTAATAAAAATAGAGAGAGAATTTTGGGGGAATATATCAAACTATAGGGGAAGTTTGATAATTTCTGTAAAACAAAATCACACACAGCTAAAGCCCATTAAAGTAGTGTTGTACATCAAACATGCTAAGGTGAGCGTGAGACTCAAAGACGTCTGTGTTTTTTTCTCAAGTGATAAAGAGATTTGACCTCTCTCTCCCCTCTCTCTCACAATCCTTTATTTGGGCAAAGCCCTCACTCGCTTCTCTCTCTTTTGCTTCTCCATTCTCGCGTGTAACTTCCGAACACAAGAAACCCACTGACCAGCTCTCTCCCTCCCTCTCAAACACAGAAACACACACATACAGAGACAGCAAAAACCCAAACTTGAACGAAAGAATCGCAGAAACAATTGACAGCAGCACACAATTTGTAGAGAGAAAAACTGACTTCTACCCTTTATATTTGTTCGTCAATTTTTATCATCTGAGAGATCTTGTCCTTCTACAATGCCCTCTTTGTAGCGGACAAGGTATTCTCACTTCGCAATTTTGCCTTCCACTTTGTCGCTTGCACGTTTTTAAGGGTATTTTCCACGTTCACGTTTTGATTGGAAACTTTTTTTTTTCTTTTTTTCTTTCGATACTGATCGATACCCATTTTTTAGTCTTGGGTGATGAATAAAAAAAGGTGTTATTTTACGAGCTTTTTAGTATTGTTCTATTTTATTTTATTTTTTTTCTAAAAAATTGATTAAACTATAATTTTTGGGCTGAACTGAAACTAGGGTTTTTTCTTTCTTTCTTTTATTGTAAATTGGGTATATGCTTAGCAAATTTCTGTTTTGGTGAATGTTCTAGGGTTTCCGTTGGATCATAACAATCGGGAACTTCTTCAATTTGGTCGATTTCGGTCTAATTCGGGTTTCGATCATTGTACTGATTGTGCTTGGGATTGCGTGGAATGGGCATGAATTGGGATCTTTGGAGAGGTTGTAGTTGTGGATTTGACTGGTTTAGAATTGAGTTGCTGAGGTTTGAAGCTGCTTAGGCCTTAGAGTGATGGTACTTAAAACATTCTTCTTTTGCTCATGGAAGAGGATTGTTTATATGGTTTTGTGTAGGCGGCGATCAATTTGAAAATTCTAGTTGTTTTGAGGGAAAGGGTAACTGGATTCGCGTTATTTTCTGTGCTGATTTTCACTAGGGGATGATTTTGGTACTAGGGTTTGGTTTTAAGGAGGTGATGGTTCTGTTTTTTCCGGGAAGGCAACATAGAAGATCAGATTGCGTTGAACCGTTTCTGTTTCTCAAAAAACCCTTTGGATTAACATAGTTTCGACAATTTTGTTGCAATTCTTGTAGTTTTCTCAAGAACTGAATATTCTTGAGCTAGTGTAGTGTGATATTAGTAGTACGGTTGGTGGTAAGTGTTTTACATTTTTAAGTTATATTTCAGTGAAATATACTTGAGCTGTGTGTACAATTGAAGTAAAAGAAGTGAAAGGTTGGTGGGATTTGAAATTTGTAGTGCTTAGTGTGACTGAGAGGCTCATGGAGGAATATTGAAGCTGGAAATGAATGCGAGGACATGGTGCATGGACAGGAGCATAGTTACTGGTCCGTACCTTTCTCGGAACAGTGCTACTGGAAAGTAATTCAAGCATTTTCATTTGTGGAAGGCATTTGTGTTCTATACTCTGTGATTCTGTTCAATGTCGCGTTGCTTTCCTTTCCCGCCACCAGGATATGAAAAGAAGGCTAGAAGTGATGAAGCAGACTTACTAAAAAAGGTTAATGCACTTTCCTTATATTCTATGCAATGGAATTTTATAAATGGTATGAGACGTGACAACCAATAGGTTCATGGAATTAATTTCATTCCCATTTACATAGGATTTATATGGCCCCATTAGGCTTTTTCAGTTTTATGGATATTAAATACTTTTCTAAAGTTTGTGCTGCCTTGTCTTGTATAAAATTCCATGCATTATGTAGCTGATCTTAACGCAGGCACTTAACTGCTCTCTGCTGCAGAATCTAGCACATTGATAATTTTATTAAATCAATTTAGTGGCTCTATGGTCAAATTAGATAATACTTATAAAATTATTCTAGGAATCAAAATAGTTAAGCTGAAATTTTGGTATTGGTAGAGATAAGCTGAAAGGCATGTTATGTTAGTATTCATGTTACCTAATTTAATCCTCAGTGTGTATATGGTTGTCAACTCCTGAGATCTGAGAATATGTTTTGCCATTAGATTTTGAAGCTACAACTGTGGAGTTATTGCTGCAGTTTATCACCAACTGCAGTATCAAAAGAACCTTCTGCAAGACTTGTCTCTCTGTGTAGATGAAAAGGGATCCTAGTGTCTTTTTGATTAGACTGTGACACATTATTCTTTTGACGTTTGTTTTTGAAATTTTTTATATTTTCTTATGTCGTTGTGAATTAAGGTATTTATAGTTTGTGAAAGCCTGTAAATATAGCTTCAAACAAAAATAAAAGCTCGTTAGTTTACTTCAGTAAAGGCAAAATTAATCTATCATTATAATAGGTCAAACGGAACCTTAGTTCATGTTCTTATATGATGTTGATTAATTCAACATCACTAATTAAGGAATTATCAAATGTGATTTTCTTTTACTATGTTAACACTTGGAAAAGAAAATGTTCCATACTAATGAATTCGGGTTTGAAATGTTTTTGGATTGGAAACAAAAAATTCATTAACTAAAGACGTGAACTAGAGGGAATACACAATCCGATAGAAAAATCTTCTATACTTATACAGGGAGCAATAAAAGCACCTATGTAATTTCGTGTACAGCAACCCCTCCCCCAAAAGAAAAAAAAAGTCAAACAACTATAAAGAGCATATATAAGAACACACCAAAACCCCTTCATAATAAAGAGGGTAAAATGAAGGATTTATCATTAAATTCCATTGCCATCAAATCCCTTAAAAAAATAAAATAAAATACAGATGCATAATAGTTCTATACCTCTGCAATCTGCATACCTTGTTCCTTGTGTTCTCTAAAGGCAGAATTGTGCACCCACTACCCATTAGATGATCTAGATTGGATATGATACAGAGTTAGTGTCCTACACTCGTACTTATTATGGCAAACATTAGGTGGACAGCATATTAGTTCCAATTTGCTGGTTGATATTGTATACTAACTGCGATTGGTACTCTAGCTGAACACGATCTTTCAATCACTCTCAACTGCTCCTAGTTGGATCTGTAGAATCATGTTAGGGTTGTAATAGACAGTTTGATATTTTTGATGTTTCTGTTGGCCAGATAACCGTTATAGTCCAAAATTTGGATTATTTTTAACTACGGATATAAAAATAAGAATATTTCCAATTAATCCAAGTGCTTCTAGATTATTGGTGCATGATGCTACTTTGGTTTTGTTATTAGTTGCCTTTTAATTGAATTATATTGTGCGAAATTACACTATTTCATTAAACTTGTTCTCCAAGTTTCCAGGACCCAAATCGCCATACTTGTTGATACTCGCTAAGAACTATTTGATGACCAAAGTTAAATATACTCTTTTCTTGTTAATTTCAAGACTATCTTGGTTTGTTTCGCCTGACTTTGACTCCCAATAGGTAAACTTAATGGTTTATAACCCATTATTCATCCTTATTCACCATATCATTTACGAGAACAATTTGATTGAGTTACCACAACCATCAATTCACTGTGGAACTATTGAGAATTCCATGCCTCACTCATTTTATTATCACTCAATACCCTTGTGGATTTATCATACTTATCTTGAGCAGACATGAACCCTAGAAAAATATAATTGTGAATTGTCGTTAGTCGTGAGTTTAATGTCCATATCAACATTTAGGAGACAAAACTATCCATAGAACAGAACAATGCTAAAGACAAGAAAGGTCAACAAGCTTCTAGAACTTGGTGAGTATACTTTGATTGATGGAACTAGGTTACAAATTGAATAGTGGAATTGCAGTAAGAAATTGTGTGTAGAAGAGAAAAGACTAGAAAGAATACACCTATCACCTATAATTAGATGCATTGTTTTATTAGATTTTATGTTTATTTTTAATAATTGATGATTTTTGAGGAAATATATGAGAAACTACAATCTTCTTTCTCATACTTTTATTTCTGATGCTCACATCAATAAATACACATTTGCGACTCTTGATAACTCCTAATCTTAGAGATAACAACCACCTTTCTAGTAAAGATAGGTACTGCACTTTCTTAGGAAACTAGATGTGAGTTTGACAACAAACCTACCAAACTTCATATTGATAAACTCTAAAGATAACATAAGTAATTGACCTAATTAAAGATAAAATACTTATGTAACTGACATCACTAATTCCGACAGCCCCTTTCAAGTTGGGTTGTAGATATTGATTAGTCCCAACTTGGAACTTAGATTTTCGAACTCATTCTAGGGAGTGCTTTGGTGAGGATATCTGCTGTTTGAGACACTGTTGGAGTATAGACCAAATCAGCAATCCCTTCTAATTGTTCTTTGATAAAGTAGCGATCTATCTCCATGTGTTTTGATCTGTCATGGTGAACTGGGTTCTTGGCTATACTTATAGCTGTCTGGTTGTCACAGAATAATTTCATTAGCCAAATACCTTCACATATTCCATGAGCCATAGCTCGAAATTCTGCCTCTGCACTACTTCGAGATACCACAAACTGTTTTTTACTTTGCCAAGTGATGAGATTCATAGGTGCAATACCCTGAAGTTGACCTTCGGTCTCTGGCTGAACCAACCAAGTCCATATCTGTGAACATTTCAACATCTCTTCTGGACCCTTCTTGAAATACTGACAAATCTCTTTGACGAAGATCATATAGTGTACTCTCAATTCCAAACGGTTCAGACATGTTGTTACTGATAGAATGAGTTTCCTTAGACAGCCTCCTAAATCTCCTTTGCAGTTCGGTAGAGTAGGAATTTTTCCCCAATATTGTTATTCATGGAATTAATGAGCCAGGATATCCGATATCACCATATTGTTCTGTCTTCCATTGCTTATAAGTTGGCTCCTCCTTTGCGGGTGACTGCATCTCCGGTGAGGTAGTCCGTAGTCGTCTTTACCTTTGTCAAGATGAACATCATCACTGATTGTGACCACTGCAGGTAGTTATGCCCATTTAGTTGATGACCAGTGATGGGCAGATGTGGAATATGTGAATTATCCGAACCTCCACTTCCTCCACTATTATTGGAGGTAGAAGATTCCGAGTTAGATGGGATATTAGAGGAAGAACTAGGGGTGGCCATTCCATTCCATGAGGAAATATATGAGAAACCGTAGTCTCCTCTCATACTTTTATTTCTAGTGCTCACATCAATAAATACACTTTCCAGACTCCAGATAACTCCTAATCTTAGAGATAACAACCACCTTTCTAGAAAATATAGGTACTGCACTTTCTTAGGAAACTAGATGAGGGTTTGATAACAAACCTACCAAGCCTCTTATTGATAAACTCTAAAGAACTGACCTAATCAAAGATAAAATACTTACGTAACAGACATCACTAATTCCAACAATTTTAAGGGTGTTTTGGTCTATCAATTTGTTATGTCAAGAGTGTACTTGTCATTTTGATACTCAAATGCTGTCAATGGTTACATCTAACATTCTAACTTAATCTTGGCAATGACAGGAGAGCTAATTGTTTAATTAAAACTTTGGTTTTCCTTTAAACATCCCAATCTCAGGACCAATTAGTGTAATCTGTCCTTATATTCATTATTCTAAGTAGTTCGAATTTGTGTTTTTTGTTTTGGCAAATCCAAATCATGGGAATCAGTCTTTTTGTTTTAGGGATGTAGAATTTGCACTAAGTCACTGTGGAGTGGCCTCGCTAGACATCAAATCCCTCTCTCTTTTTTTCCCTCTCCATTGATGGTTTTCAAATCATTGTCTTCAATTCTTATAGATGGCCTTTAAATTATCCATGCTGTCTTCTTTAGCCTTCCATTTACATGATTTTTATTTAACTAGTTTGCAAACCACAATTGGTTTATTGATTGATCCTCCTGCCTTTGATGGTATGAGGAATTTTAATTAATTATGCATAGATAATAATTGATAATAGAAATAGTCGTTTCCATCTTATCAGTTTGTTATTGGTTGGTTTTTTAGTTTGACATTGCATGTTTTCAATTATAGGTTAAAGTGAATTATGACATTTGATTATTTGCATAGATAATAATTGACTATTAAAATTGATTTTATGCTGGAAAGCATCTTGCCTACTTAGGGGTATGTAACTTTACATTAGATATTTTAGGAGCATATCTTTTAGCTATAGAGCTTGCATAAAGTAGAGCGTTTAATAAAAAGCTTTATCTTGTTTCCCTGTTGTTAAATTTACTTTGAAATCAATAGATCGTTTATGAGGTGCAATAAATTACAAAAAAGGGTGCGTATATGATGGAATTTGTAAAATACTATAAGGATATATGGGATATTTGTTTTTAATATAAAAGTTGAAGAATTTTGAGCTTCTAATACATGTAAAAGAGCCTTTTTAATATTAAAAAGCTCTTTCTAGTTGATGTCGAAGAGCCAAATTTTTTCAAGAGTTTACTATGTTAAAAAAGTTCTTTGGGCCAGTTGAGAGTCATACCAAACATGCTTTAATAGAAAAGACAAATGATCACTGGAAGTGTATTGTTGATTTCATGCTATGTTGAGCTGTCTTTGGTTTTGAATGACTGTTTTCATGTAGTTTTTTTTCTCTTCATAGTTCTAAAGAGATCATGTCATGGTTTGATGATTTCTTTCATTAAATGATATATTAGGGGAAATATTTTATCCGTCTTTCCATCAGAGTATTTCTGTTTGAAACCTTTTATGTTGTTTGAAGTTCGTAGTCGGCACGCTGTCACTTTTTGCTTCTGCTTCAATTATCTAGAAACTTTAACTGGCTTTAAAAATTGAGTCTCGACTAGTTTTTATTTAATTTCAATTTGTAGTTAGCTTACACTGAACTTAGTACAAAATTAACCTGTTAAGTATTTCTGTTTGAAACCTTTTATGTTGTTTGAAGTTCGTAGTAGGCACGCTGTCACTTTTTGCTTCTGCTTCAATTATCTAGAAACTTTAACTGGCTTTAAAAATTGAGTCTGGACTAGTTTTTATTTAATTTCAATTTGTAGTTAGCTTACACTGAACTTAGTACAAAATTAACCTGTTATAAACTTATAATTTTGTCATATTATTTTAATATATGGTCCGTGCAGTGAAGTATGCATGTAAATGTCCGTGGAGGTTTGTTTATTGGAAGTTCAGAATTTTATATTTCTTATTGGGTGCTTACACAATAACTGTGTTTGAACATGGCATCAAAGTAGCATTTATTTATGGGATTATTTATCCATTAACACTGACATTATTTGCTAGTTGCTACTGTAGTTTGTTGATACTATGTGCCTATTTGTTTTAATCCTTTGTTTTCGTAAATTCATCATTATTTTCTTGGTGACACATGTACCTAAACCCTTGATGCTTTTATTAATTGTTGAAAAACGCAGTAAATGTGCACTGCAGACTCCTAACTAGCAGGAGTACTTGATTTAGAATTATAATTGGTGTGATAGGGACAATTTTAATTTTAATTTTTGAGTTATAAGGTTTCATTCAGTGTTTACTCCAACAATTGTGCACGGTAACACTCTTCTAGCAATTAGTGGTAGTGCATAATATAGAAGTTTAATTGCTGTAATTCAAACCGCTAATGTATGAAGGGATTTTACACTAGTGCTCACTCAGAGTTTGCTAATATATGAAGGATTTTACACTAGTGCTCACTCAGAGTCTATCTAGTGCTCACTCAGAGTCTATGTTTTAAAATTCGGTTTGAGTTGGCTGCCTCTCAGAAAAAACGCACCGGTGCGGCCCGCCTCCGCTGCTCGAGGCGGCCGGATATCCACCAAATCAGTCTGACTCGGCCGCCTCTGCTGTTACGCGGTTTGTACTCGGCCGCCTCTGCTGTTACGCGGTTTGTTATTTAAGAAAAAAAAAAAAAAAACAAAACACAGCGTTTTGGTAAAAGGAAAAAGAGCAGAACACTGCGTTTTGGAATTGAAGCCCTGAACTCCAAAGTTGATCGATCGAAGAAAAATTCTTCAGCTTTTCACCTCTTCTTCAGTCTGTTCTCCCTTCTTTCATTTCTTTCTTCCCATCGATCAATCGAAGACCTCAGCGATGTCGATTACGGCTGCTATCTCTGCTGACGTCGATTAGGTCTGTTCTCTCAGGCGACGGCAGCTGTCCTCTTTGTCGAAGCGATCTGTCCTCCCCTGCGCTGTCGAATTGTCAATCTGTTCCTTTGTCGAATCGACGACGACATCTTTTCTCTTCATTGAATCGTCCATCTCAAGTTTTTTGTTTTATTTTTTAGCTATCATCGTTCTTTGCTTTGTTGTTAAATTGTTAGTAAAAAAAAAGGCATAGGATAAGGCCTAGAATCTTCTTCATATCAGTATATCATGACAAAAATTTTAAAAGTTGACTTTTCAATTTATTTATTTTTTTAAGATAAAAGATGTATTTTTACTGCCTATTGCTAACTATGTTTTTCTTATGTAATACAATTAAACCAATTAAGGGCAATGAAAAAATTCTATCCTTTGTTTTTCTTAACTAATACAATAAAATTAATATGTAATATGAATATTTTACAATCAAAAAAATTTCTTCCTACTTTTTATGCTGTATTTTTCTAACATAATGTTATATTCCGATAAAATTAAATCAATATTTTTTTCTGCTCATTTTCAGCCCTATTTTTCTTAACTTTGAATGTACTAGTATTTAGGATGACGATTTTGTTTATTAATGTTTAATATGTTTGAGATATTTTATGTTTGTATTGTTTGGTATGACTTATTTCTTGGATATTATGGAATATTCTATACTTTCTTAATTTTTTATTAGTTTTTTTTTTTTTCCATTTTCTGACTGAGGCGCCCACCTCGTCTCGCTGAGGCCTTCTCATCTCGCACCGCCTTCCGAGTTTTAAAACTTTGCTCAGAGTTAGTATAACGATAAAAGATAAATTTTGAATGGGGCAGTTTATGGTGCCTTCTGTGACATTTTTGAATTTTGAGATTTATCATACCTCATGATTTAAGCACGGGGAAACTTAGCAAATGATACTATTTTAACAATCTAGAGTACTAGTTACTGGGTTTTCAAAAAGAAAGTAATGGATGAGCATTTGACCGGCAAAGCTGGTCCAGATTTTAAAATTTATCTTGTATGGTGAGCTTCCTTGACTGTACCCTTGTATATCAAAATAATTATTGCTTATTATGTTTCAACATTTCTATCCTTGTGGAACTTTCTGCTGTTGGCTGTGGGCATTTCTTGGAACATGTATCTCCTTTTCTTCTTTCTCTGTTTTGCTACTAAATTATTTATCTTTCAAATTTTTTGTTAACAGAGTATGGTATGTGTCATAGTTTATGAACTGCAGACTATAGATGCAGAAGTAATTGGTCTTCAGTTTTGCATCTATTATTACTGGCAAATATTAACTAGTCAAGTTACCATACAAAATTTTTATATAGTTGTAGAAGTGGTTATGGTTCATCCATCAATCAAACAAACATTTTTCATTAATCTTTAAAAATTCAGTATATTTTTTTCTTGTGAAAATTAAAACGTTCATTTATATAAAAACTTGTACCTATTTAGGCAGATTTTTTTGTAACCCATTAACATATCTGGCAAGTCTTTATTTGTTTGAATGTTCTCAAATGTTTTCATGATTTTCAGGAGAAGCAGAGAGAGAAGAAGCCTAAGAAGGAGAAGAAGGACAAAGAAAAGGGAGAAAGTAAAGAAAAGAAGGAGAAAGATAGAAGTGATGAAAAGCATAGGGAAAAGAAAGAAAAAAAGGAAAAACACAGAGATAAGAAGGAGAAGAAGGATGGGGAAAAAGATAAAGATAAAAGTAGCAACCCAGATGAGAAGAGATTTCCAGGTAACTCTGAAGGTCCTGATGGAGGAAAATCCTCAAAAGAGAAGAAATTTCCAGGGAAATATGACACTCACAGTGAAGAGAAAGTCATTCAAAAAGAGAAAGAAAAGGACAAAGATAGAAACAGTATGTCAGGCAAGAAGAAATTTGCTGGGCAGTTTTCAGGTTATAGTGGAGAGAAGCCCAGTCAGAACATTTATCGAGCTGGGAATGTCAAAGATTCTAAAGTCATGCAAGACGCGGGAAGGAGGATCAGAGATGAAGATAGAGAAACTGGGAACCAGTTGGTTGAGAAATTTAGTGGTAGAGACACGAAAAGGGATGAAGGAATGGTCAGATTGGTGGCTAAGGCAACCGGCACCTTGGATGAAGGGAAGGAAAAGAAGAAGGATAAAAAAGGTGTGGACAGAAAGCTGGATGTTCAATCTGTCAAAGATAAGGCAAGATTTAGTGGAAATACCGTGGTACAAAACCCTGCTGGAATGGTTCAAACCAGGGTTGAAGGAATGCTTAGACCACTGGAGAAAGATGTTCAGAGCAAGACTTTGGGTAAAGAAAAGACCAAAGAGAAGGAAGGTGATGATAAGCGTGGGGACAAACGCAAGGACAAAAATAGGGAAAAAAAGTCTCAAGGAAAGGATAAAGAGAAGAAAAAGGAGGAGAAAGCGAAGATGAAAAGTGAGCATAAGAACTCTGAGAAAGATACATTAAAAGGCAGCAACAAGGACGAGCTCATAGGTATCCATAATAAAAAGACCTTACAACCTCTTGTGGGCAGTGGCAAGGGTATGATTGAACAAAATGTAAGGAAACGGAAGGACAATGAGACCAATGGATTTGTTCACGGTGAGTCCTGCCATTAAATGAATTTATATAAATTACTGTGTCCCTACTATAGTTGTTTGTCCCTCCACCACACAGGAAAAATAACACACACAATACTAGGTGTGTTATGGGAATATATATTTGACCTAGTACTAGAGTGAACATGCTAAAATCTGGGGATTGGTTTACTAGCAGTGTATTTCATGGCAATAATATTTACTTAGCGTAATAGGTTCAGACAAAACATTCTTGTTCACCAAGTTTTTCCTTTCTTTTCTGTCATATTACAGTTAACGAAGTAAAGCCCAATAAGTTGCCAAGACTGACATCTTTGTCTCAGCCATTGATGGAGAACAATAAGTGGCCAGAAGTCACTTCATCCTCTCACCCATTGACAGGGAACGGAAGGATTTTGGACCACTGCCAAACTTCTACCCTCTGTACTGCAGATAGGCAGGGGGCAGCCGATAGTATCAAGGCAAATGGTATAATTGCATCTCAGGCATTATCTGTATCTGCGGCAGAGCCTACAACTGCACAAACTGATCAAATTACTGAGGTATCTTCGAAACCACCTCATCCAGATTCTAAATATCTAAGTCAGGTGCTTGCAGTTCCCAAAATGGAAGAATGGTTAGATTTTGATGACCAAGAATGGTTATTCCACAATGCCGACTCCCAGTCAAAGAAGCATAACGTGGGATGCTCTGGGGAGGATGACATACCACAGGTGTGGGCAGAAGCTATGCCAATAGAGTCAGCCGATGTTTGTGCTCTGCCTTATGTTATTCCATATTGATTGGTTTATATGGAATTTGGGAATTCTATGAGCACATGGTACATAACATCTGGCATGGGGGTGGAATTGTTTGATATTTTGCACCATTCTCTGCCCTATGTTATTCCACATTTGATTGGTTTATATGGAATTTGGGATTTCTATGATCACATTGCGGAAAATTACAGAACATCTTGGCGTCAGGGTGGAATTGTTTGATATTTTGCACCGTTCTTTGTCAATTGGCACTGCATGGCAGTTGGAATTTACTGATTGACGCCCCTTTTGAAACTCCCCGGAAAGCATACATTGCACGACATGGTATGCCTGATTGCATGCTTACAGGGCTGGTTTTATTTCTTGGTACGGACTACTACGGAGCCACTAATTCATTCAAAAACGGAAGATTCCATAAAAGGCAGCTGAGACAAGGTTGCTGCTAGATAAGGGAGATGTACAAGCTTGTGCAATTTTATTTGATTTGCTTAAAGCTGAGAAAGCTCATTCTAATTGAGAGAATGTAAGAGAAACTAGCTGTGGTTTTCACAACTCCACTGCAATTTTGATTTGTAACATATGACTCTTATTTACAAACAAACAAATTAAAATTTTAAAAAATGTACGATAAGAGTAAAGGAAAAGTAGCTGCATTCATTTTTTAACTTGTCTTGTAACTGTTGTCTATAATCTGGTTATGTTTCTAATAATCTACGTTTTTTTTTTCTTTCTGGTTTTCTGCACTTGTTGGTAATTTTATTCTTGTAGAGATTAGAATTACTAATTTTCTGCTGCTTCTTACTGATATTGTTTGTGTGGTTCACAAAATCAGCTAATATTATTCGGATCACAATCTTGCTTGGCCCTGAAGGAACAAGTTTATTTCGTGTAAATATTTAAGAAACATGTTTGATCTTTGATCATAAGCTGTTTAATTTTAGGGTTCACAAAAGATTATGATAATTTGTTACTGGCTTTGCTACAGTGATTTCTTACGACTGATATGGTTGTTCCTAGTAAGCATCATTTTTGTTAAAGCACATTAAGAGATGATCCTAATTATAAAATATTTATAATAACATGATGTATCATGGATAATAACAATGATGAAATACGAAAGTATATATATAATTATAACATAATATATAATAATATATAAATATTGTATTAAATAATGCAGTTATTTATATAAAATTGAAATGTGAACCAATAAAAATAAAACTATTGTACATAAAATGTTATATATATATATAAAATAGGTGATATTATTATCTTGTCCCTCTATTATTTTGATAATATAAATTAACTAATAATTTTTACTTCCATAATTCTTTTGACAATAAAAATGGGAAACATAATCAATCCATTTTAATATTTTAATTTCTTATTATTTCATATACTATTACTTAATCTAGTGTGTATTATATATGTATTTTTTTTTTAGATTTAACTATAACAAACTAAGTAAATATTGAACTCTTATAACAATTACCTATATTATTTATTCTATTAGGTTAATTATTGATATGATTTTGATAAAAATATTTTATTAGATTATTATTTAAATTTTGTTCAAAATTATTATAAGTTAATTTTATTTGATATGAATATTATAAAATTAAGTTACAAGTATGTAAATAATTGAGATTTAAATATATTAATTGTATAATGGTATTTTAATTAAGCTATTGAAATTTAAATTTTATATATTAGGAACTATTAAAATATTATTTTCAGTTATACATACCTTTAAAAATAGGTATAGGTTTTGTAACAAAATAAAAGATGTTTTATCATACAACCTTTAATTATGTAATTGAAATGAAAATTAGAAAGAAAATTAAATTGATTTGATTATAAATAATTTTTCAGATATAAAATAGATGTGTTACATTTTAATTAGTTAATGTCTACTTTATTTATTTATTTGTATTATTACTTTAAGGACCTAGCTATATCACATTATATAAAAAATAAATACAAACAAAAAAGATAAAAATCGTGGGACCAACAATTGACAACCTTTGGTCTGTTTGCGTCTTTATAAAAAAACAAAAAAATGCAATGCTGGTGGGTAGAGCGAGAGTGACCAGTCAGGCCTCGATAGAGTGAATTAAATAGTAGTAACATAGTGGAATAAATTATACACCAGATTATTTAATCTGATTTAAATTCTTTACCAAACACATAGAGGTCCTTTAAGGTCACAAATTGTGTTGTAGTTAGAGATGTACGTTTGGAGAATGAGGATGGATATATGTTCCCCCATCTCTATTTTCACTTCCTAGATTCTTCCCCAATTCCTTACAATTTCTCCGTTTGAAAAAAATAAAAATGAGAATGTTTGGGCGAGACCTCTCTATCCCATCCCCATAAAAGCTAGGAGCTTTTATACAAAAATCTCGAACAGATAAATAAAAGTTCGCAGCTTCTTTATAAAACGGTTTGACTGATAGCCAACTTGACGGTCCAAAGGTAATCTAGGGGTAAAATCGTTTGTTTATACGTAAAAATAATTCAATCTAAAATAAATTATGAAACAAACCAATAAATGAACAATAAAAAGATTAAATAATTAATAAATGAGGCCGCCATCTGTAGCTTCCTCCATGCTGGTGGCTCCCCACGGGAGGAGGCGTGTCACGCCTCTTCCATAACGGAAGAGGCATTGCTTCCCACATAAAAGGTGTTTGTATAATTTCCTTTAAAGTGAGGTGTATTTATGCAATTAACTTTTGTTATATCCAAAAATAAATAGGCTATGCATATTTAAACTTTTACTATTTTTATTTTTTATTTTTTAAAAAAAATCTTAGAACTCATATATAAGTATCTTTAATAATGAGTAAAAAAATTTGGTGCATATCTCATATTTTCATGATTACGTTTAATGAGCTAAGATGAAATATACCTAATATATACAATGAAATTTAATAGAATTATTTAAAATCTTATATTAATAAAGGGTCCTTTACCGACTGAATCTATATCTACTCTCTAGATGGTGAGTATCATCATCTCATCATCCAAGTTTGTGATAGTTTATTAACTAAATAATGAACGAAAACAAAATAAATTATAACTATCGGTCATTATGAATATAGTTAATAGTACAAATACCCTTATTTTTAGGTAAAATAGAGTGTTTGTTCAAAAAAATTCTTTAATTTCTTTAATTTCTTTTTAAATATATTGAATGACTGCCAATTTAACGGTTGAGGTGCGGTCCTCGAATAACATCATCTTTTTATACATAAAAAATAATTAAATGTTAAAGGAACCTTATGTGTTTCAATAATAATATATCCATTCAAATAACAGCTATAATATAATTAACCCTTAAAGTTTAACAAATTATAAATCCACCCTAACACTATTCATATTCTTCCTCCTCTGTCACGTACGCCATGTCAACCATGTCAGCCTAGATTGTAATTGAGGGGTATTTTTTATTTATTTTACTTTTCATGCCTAACAAAGTAACGTTAAGCAGAAGATATGTCTACTGGCCAACATTTTCCATAAAATGTTTATGTAATAAAAGACAAAATTGAGTATGGGTATAATTTAACCTAAACTAAGTGATGTTTGTTAGGTTGTGCGATTAATTAATCCTGATCAATAAGGATACTGTTTGGGTGATGACAAAATATTGACCCAATGATACGGTCAAATTGAATTGTAATATATACACATGCGTTTGAATACTTGTTTCATTATTCAGTTTTCTATGTTTGAACGGGTGAGGATGAGATGTTTAATTGTTTGAAATCAGTAAAAGAAAAATAGACATGTGTTACAATTCAATTGGATCACATCATTGAGTCAGTATTTTGGATGCTAACCGGTATTATCTGATCAATAATACTATTGCTATTTAATAAAATTGGGCGAGGAGAGGACACCATGACCATTATTATTTAATGTAAATTCAAAGTTACCTAAAAAAAAAATATTGCAAATTGAAAGTTGCTATCATGCTTATTTTACGGAATTGAATTGGATCATCTCTTTTACCGATCTTTTTCCTAGTTAATACATTATATTTAAAGATAACGAAAGTAAAACAAATATATGTTATTGATTATATATGCCATTAGCAGAGGATTCAATTCAAATTCTATTTTACGATTGATGTTGTATGAATAAATATTCAGGCTGCGTATGCAATACTTGATCCAAATAAATTCGGATGGATCCTTAATCCAACCCATGGGACTTCATGCACCAGTCAGGATTGGGATTGTTACACTCATTAATTCTTGCCAGTAAATCACCCAACCGTCTTGATAAATACTTCTTCCCTCAATATAAAGTCATCTATCTTTCCTTCAATAATATTTGCGATCATCATCAACTCTCAAATCATGGTGTCCTCCAAAGCAGACACGTTGATCCACAACATAAAGCTTTCATCAGTCGGGCCGAGTAGCGCAACCGGGTGGGGTGTAGTCCATGAGCCAAGTGGGATGGACTTGGCCATGAAGCTTCACTACTTCATAGCAGTTTACTTGTTCAGAAGGGAAGCAGCTGAAGGGTTGACCACCATGGTAATCAAGGAATCCATGTTCTACCGGCTCAATGACTACTATGTCATTTGCGGCCGGTTCCGGCGTTCGGATTCGGGTCGACCCTACATGAAGTGCAATGACTGTGGAGTGAGGTTCATTGAAGCTGAGTGTGAAAAAACAGTGGATGAATGGCTGGAGATGAGAGATTACTCTCTCAACAAACAGCTTGTCTACCATCTTCCTATTGGTCCTGAAATTTCATATTCTCCTCCTGCTTTTTTACAGGTAACCCCACATAATTAACTAACCCTCACTTCCAAATTCAATTATATATCTGTTATATTTTGATTGATAGATATATTTAGCTACAGATCTCTAGTGCCAAAAACATTCAGCATGCAATATCACGTTATTAGTTGGAATACAAGTATCAAAAACAATATGCAATAAATAGATTATATTTGAGATCTTAATCTCTTTTATATATATATCTTCATTTAGCTAGATCTTGTCGCATACCTATATATATATATCATTATATTGTATTGCATTAAAGAGTCTCTTTAATGCATCTTTTCAATAAAGTGTGTAGTCATTGAGTATGAGTTAGTTTACATATATATATATATACGCAGCTCACTTTGTATTCTAGTATTCTGTTCATAGACAACGGTGTTCAAGAGTCATGAATGACACAACTAACAAGACTTGACAAAATCTATATTAGTCTTCAATTCCCGTCTGTCAATCGTCACATCCTCACCTGATCGGCAGAGACGGAGATACTGATAATTTATCTTTAATTTATAATTATATTCGTTAAATTAATATAATTAAACATAAAAAAAAAAAAAACATATTAGAATATTTTATACAAACAAAATAAACTTTTTAAAACTAAATAAATAGAAAAGATTTCACTTCTCTTAAAATTTATTAAAACTAAAATAGTTTGTGATTCAATTAAAATTATATATGTATTCTTATTTACTCGTTAGAAGATGAATTTTAAGGGATACGATTCATTATATCTCCTTTTATTAAAATATATCTTAAAAAACTTTGATCGATATAAATTTCTTTTAATCGTTAAAATTTATTTTAAATATATATATATATATATATATATATATAATTAGTTTAATCGACTCTACCGAAACACCCTCTATCACCCCTGCCAATAGATGTGTATCACTCTATAAGCTTGACCACGTCCTCCCAATAACATGGTTGGTCAACATATTTTCTGTGCAGATCTCATTTCACCTAAATACTGCAGTATCCGATCACGTATATATTTTATAAATGTGTGTGGGCAATTTTTTCATAGATGATGTGAAAGTGAATGTCTAAATGGTATATTTAATGTTAGATTTCGATATTTTCTGATAAATTCTTAATTAATTTATTAAGTGTCAAATTTCAAAATAATAATGTATATTAATAGTTGGACAACCATGTCGTACAACGTGAGACTTTATCAAGGTAGGTCTAAAGGTGTTCACGGTTCGGTTAAATCGTTCGAAACCGTCTATAAAAAACCGTAACCGAACGGTAACCGAAATCGACGGTTAAACCTGGTCATGAGCCGGTTCGGTTACGGTTTAGTCTTCCAAAAAACCTACAAAAAAACCGGCGGGTTTTTTTTTTTTTTTTTTTTAAAGCACATCCAAACCGTCTAAAACCCTCCAAAACCATCATAAACCGCCCAAAACTGCCTAAACCGTCGGTTACAAAACTGAATCCAAACCGTGTATGACGGTTTCGGTTACGGTTTCCTCTCTCCACGGAACCGGAACCGATAGTTTCAAACCGAAACCGAAACGTGGACCCATCTAGGTAGGTCCCTAAAATGTTCTCTGACAGGAAAAAAAAAAAAAAAAAACAATCTTCAAGAAGGTATTATCTGTTACATTTTATGACCTATCATTCATAACTCAACCATATATCACAGTCAGGACTAAGTCTGACACACTATTCAATGCCTACTCAACCAATGTCGCCCCCGTCCACTGCCTCTCTAGCTGCAGCTACTTCTTTTTAATTATTCATCTATCTTTCTTTTACTAGTCAACTTTGATGATAAATTGACCGCTATCAACTTTGCAGTTTCACCTTTGAAGTTGATAAATTGACAAGACGCGGTCAAATTGCTTACTTTTAAACCTAGAAGTTCGAATACTTTCTTGTTTTTTTTTTAAAAAAAAAAAACTCGAACTTATATAATATTTTAATACTTAAAAAAACTTTATTGAATTATATATATATATATATATACATTAATATTATTCGATAAATTAAGGACTCCAACCTAAATTTATTTTAAAATTTGTGATGTGGGCAATTAAAATTAATGTATTTTCACGTATTATATAAATGAAACTAACAAAAAGTATCAAATTTTAAAACCTTTTCATTTTGATCCCTCTAATTTTTATTTTTATTTTTATTTTTATTATATAATCGCCGTAATATAATTGTTGTTAATTCATGTATATATATATTGTAAGGTTAATTTCAAAATGTCATCTCTTTTTTTTTTAATTATTATTAATATTTTTTTGTCTCATATATGTAATATATACAGGTAACTAAATTCAAATGTGGAGGAATGTCACTGGGCCTAAGCTGGGCCCATATATTGGGAGATGCTTTTTCAGCTTGCGAATTCATCAAAATGTGGGGCCAAGATGTCTCCAAAATCCAAGCGGATCGCCCACCCATTTTACCAAGACCACCAACACCCACCTTCAACATTCGAAAACCACCGGCCCATACCAAGCCCAACTATCCACTTTCCATTAACCGGGTGGACCCGGTTGGTGACCGTTGGGTTCCCTCCAATAATTTCAAAATGAATACCTTCTCATTCCACTTAACCTCCACCCAGATGACCCATCTGCAATCCAAGTGCGATCCACAACCCATTCCTCCATTCGAATCTCTATGCGCCGTTGTCTGGAAATGCATCGCCAAAATCCGAGACCACGCTGAGAGTCCCTACATCGTGACCCTTTTCAAGAGGGATCCGAATTATCTGAAATCCGAAAAATTAGGCAACACTGGAATGATGATCAGTACGGTGGAGGCAGAATTTTCCGTAGCCGATGCGGATTTGGTGAAATTGGGGAAATTGCTTGCTGAAGAAGGCTCGGACGAGAGAGGGGAGATTGAGGAGGCGGTGGAGAAGGACAACGGGGTATCGGATTTCGTGGTTTACGGAGCGAATCTGACGTTTGTGAATATGGAAGAAGCGGATCCTTATGGACTGGAAGTGAAGGGAAATGGGGCCGAATTGGTATGGTTTGGGATTGAAGGAGTAGGAGACGAAGGAGCTGTTGTTGTTATGAAGGATCGCGACGGCGGGAAAGGAAGGATGGTGACTGTAATTTTCGGTGAAGATGAGGCTGTGAAATTGAAACATGAGCTCAGAGACTGTGGTCTGCTGCTTGACGCGGATATTGAATGAGATTAGAAACAAAGTTGGGGAAGAAGAACATGATAGCCAAAATGTCAAGTAAATATTTTATGTAAAAGTTAATATTATTGTGACTTTAATAAATCGAAACAGCTGCTCAGGTGGTAAAGGCATACCAGTCTCGTTGATCGGTCACGAGTTCAAGACCAGCTAAAGACATTTGTTAAAGGGTTGTAATAGATGTGTTGTGCTAGTGTGTCATGTTTAGGTTGGTTGAAGGAGACTTATTATTGTAATATTTTAATAAATAAAGGGCAAACCGTATTTTAGTCCCTATAGTTTATCTTAATCTGCGGTAAAATAACATCAGATATTCTATAATTTTATATAACCAATGGGATAATAGTAAATTATATATTTTTTTTAAATAAACATTATTAAATTAAATAATAAAATTTTAAATTTTATTAATATAATCTCTCTCATCTCACCACCGATCTCCTCTGATCTCCCTCTTTCTCTCTTAAAAAATTAAAAACAAAATGGGAAATCAACCCCTCTCACCATCCATCGATCTCTCCCTCTCTTTTTTTTTCTTTGATCTCTTCAATCATCTTCCCCACCATCATCTCCACCCATTCAATCATCTTCCAGTTTGATGATTTTTAACCCATACCCAAATACCCAATCTCAATCACCCAAATACCTAATGACCTAATACCCATCGCCTAATGCCTACCTATACCATACATACCCATTACCCAATCCCAACCCAGATCCCAAATCAGAAATCATCATTCACCAAAGACCAGACTTCATCTTCATCGTTTCATCTTTTCTTCATCAGACTTCATCTTCTCTTCATAATCTTCATTGTTTCATCACTTTTTTTCCTTCTCGGTGGTGTTGCTAACACGGTGGCTAGGGCGGTGAGCTATGGTAGGTATTGGACAGGGTTTTGTTGATTTTAGATGTTGGGAAGTTTGATTTGAATGGGGATTTTAGTGATGTGGATTTCGATTTCTGTTAGGTTTAGGGTTCTTGGTTTTTTTTTTTGGATTTGTTGTTGATCATTATAGAAAACAACATGCAATTTGGAAAGAAAAAAATGGTGATGATGACAAATCTGTTGTGTTCTTTGGGTGATGTGGAATTCGATTTCTGTTAGGTTTAGGGTTCTTGGACTTTTTTTTTTGGATTTGTAGTTGATCTTTATAGAACACAACATGCAATTTGGCAGAAAAATATGGTGATGATGACAAATCTGTTGTGTTCTTTGTGTTCATGCTTGCAAGAGGATAACGAGATCTGTTTTTTTGTTAATAATAACGGTGATGATGACCATATTCATTGATAAATGATGATAATTAATCAAATTTTTATTTTTAGAAAAAAAAAATGATATTGTGAAAAGATGAGAAAAAAACTAGAGATAAAGATATTAGTTTCAAATGGATCTTGGTTAGAGATGAGGAAAAAAAATAGTGATAATGATATTCAATTTCAAATTGATTAGAATATTGATGTAAGAAGAAGAAGGAGATTGGGTGGGGGAGATTGGAGATGAGATTTAGGAAATCAGTTTTTATAAGTGATAAGATTTTATTCTTTTTGTATTTTTTTAATTTTAGTTTTGTAAATTGATTTTGTATATTTGATTAATTATTTTAATATTCTTTTAATTTCATTTTTTTAAGGTTTAGGGGCATTTTAGTCTTTTAAGAGGGAGCATCATTCATCAAGGGCAGTAGAGTCATTTTACACGTCTGACATGTCAAAATCATCTTTTTAACTGATTCCGTCACAAAATGATTAAAAATTACAATTCAAAAAAAATCATAGACTAAACACAGATTAAGGTAAACTACATGGACTAAAATATAATTTATCCATAAATAAATAAATATAAAATTATTAATCAAAATATGAGAGGATGTTTATTATATATATATATTACAAAATAAAAAATTCAAGAGTTTTTTTTTATAAAAATAACCATTTTTAAAGTTATGTAATGATTTGTAGCTATATTGTGTCAGCTTTTCTTTTATAACTTTTTGTCTATTGTACCGATAAAAATACCACAAACACTAGGGTTGATCTCATATTGCAGCTGTTGAAGATGTAAAAACTGATCATCCAAAACCTTCTCCTCTCACCCAACAACGAAAAGAGAGAAAAAAAAACATAAAAAACAAAACAAAAAACAAAACAGATCAAAACAAGAATTTGAGAAATTAAATTAAGGGTATGTTTTGTAAGTGTTTTTCGTTTGCCGTTTTTCGAAAAGAAAAATTAAATTAAAAACAGTGTTTTTTATTTCAGTTTCGAAATCTAAAAACGTGTCTGATAACATAGCTGTATTTTGAAAATGAAAATGGAAAAAACACGTTGGGAAGGTTATTCGAAAACTATCAAAAATTGAAATATCAATTTTTATATATTTTTAATATTATAACAATTATAAATTGATTGATTAAATAATTAACTAATATGACTTTTGTATTGTAATTCATAAATTAAACAAAAGTATCACATCAGAAATTACTTCAAAAAAAACATATAAAAAATCAATTTAATTATATATATATATATTATTAAATATTATATTATAATATTATATATATTATTATAGAATATAAATTATATTATATTATATATATATATATATATATGTATATATATAAGAGGAGTATTTTGATCATTTGAAACTTTTGTCTCGTCCCTTCATGTCATAGATATACCAAACGTATAACGGTATAATTAATAGTTAAAAAAAATGATTTTTTTTTTATAAAAAAATTAAAAACAAAACAAGCATTTTGTTTTTTTTTTTCGAATATTTCACTATTAACACTGATTTTTGTTTTTTATTTTGTTTTCTGTTTTTGAAATTAAAATAAAAAACGGTTAACGAACGCGAATTCGAAATTGTTTCTGAAAAACAAGTACGAAAACAGAGTGAAAAATAGCTACAGAACGGGGCCTAAAATATTTTGCTTCTCTCTTTTCATAGTTTTCTTCTCATTAAATTGAACGATTATAGTTCAGGCGCAACTATGGCCATAGCCACATTATTGCTGTTATTTGGTCTTCGATTAGAGATTGGATTTGCAGCCAATTACAATTTTATAAATGAAGGAGGTTAGAGCTTTGGAGTGAGTGGTTGGACCAAGGGAAAAAAGCTTTAAAGTGGAGATACTCCTTAATTCGAGTATAGCCCGCAACAACTTAAACGCAGTTCTTAACTTGTTATAGATGAAAAAGGTTACAAAGCATGCACAGTTGTAGGATCTATAAGGGGGGATTTGATTCAGTGATTTAAGACGGGAGAATATCCAGCTACACAAAAAAATCACAGTATAAATACGCCTTGACACGTATGAAGAAAAGAGAGACAAATCAAGACCGGAAATTCACCACTAGTGATCAAAGCTTCATTGTCACCTAAATTCTATCAATAGAATACGGCCACCAACGGGAAATTTTATCCACTTATCGACAGGCACGAGATTGCCACCTCCAGTCCATTCAGAGAGAGAGAGAGAGAGAGAGATGAGCAACTCACACCCTTTGTAATCAAGTAGAATTAGACAATAAAACATTGTCATTTTCATCATACATCTCCTTTAGTGTTTCGTTATCGTCTCACCTCCTTCTTAACACCTAATCCTGGTATCGAGGGTACCTATCCCGACAGTGACCTCCGAGGTTGTGGTCTTGAGGGTATTAATTGATATTCCTTACAGTGAAAGAATTTTCAATTAACAAAACTATAATTTGTATCAATTCTTTTATAGTTTTTATTCTGAATCTTCCAAAGTTAGCTTAATGTTATTTATAAAAAAAATAACGAAATTTTACCAAGAAAACCTAATATCTGATAAACCGAAATCACATCAAAACTCTTACTCAATCTCTAAAAAAATAAACAATCAGACGATTAATATCACATTCACAATCTACCACCAATAATTCAACCGACTACACAAAAAAATGATTTTGCCAAGAAATAAGAAGAAAAAACAAATTCTACGAATAAATGTGAAAAAATTATATATAAAGATTATAGACGAAGAGTGTTTTTATTATTTATTTTTAAAAAAAGATATGAGGTGTATTAAGTTTGAAAAATAAGTAAATGGGTAATCAAGAAAATAAATAAATTAATTAATAAAACCATATAATTTTTTATAATTAAATCAAAATTTTAAAAAGTTGGATTTAAATAGTTCAGTGGGGGATGTGCCAATAGCAATATTCTTTCTTTTTATTAAAAACAAAAAATTACATAATCTTCCGTCCAAAAACCTTGTTTTAAATTTTTAATAGAATAAAATTATCAAAATTACCTATCTAGAAGGGATGTTTCAGTAATTTCATGTTTAGAGTTTATTTTATTTTTTTAAGGTTCCGAAACAGCTCAACCTATGTAGAACTCATTGATTTCGTTGATTTAATGGTTTTAATGAATCTTTCATTTGATAATAATGACCTCAACCAACCAATCTAAACGTATTAATTTTGTTATGTCTCCGAATCGTGTCGACAGTAGCCAACGTTAAGCACAAAGGTTGAGTCTTGATGCTGTCAAGTAGTCAAGTGCATGTCCAATTGAATTATTGGCCAATGTCCAATGGGAAGAGGAAACACTCCATGAGCATTCCATTCATGTCCATTTTAATTTTTACAACTCACATTATTAGTTGGCAGTTGTGAGCAGAGGCCAAGCCAAAATTTTAGTTTTGATGGGATCAAGATTTTTTTTATTATTAAAGGTCACAAAAAATATATATTAATATATCAAAACGTAATACTGTTTAGTTTTTAAGCTAATGATATAAAATAATAATAATAATAATAATAATAATAATAATAATAATAATAACAATAATTTTGAGAATCAAAATGAAAATCGACTATATTTTGTATTTCAAAAGTCATCTATAATTACATTTATTTAAATTTCTTTACGATTTCCGTTTCAATATACATAATCAAAGAATTTGGAAAAAAATGATCTTTCATTTTGTTGCATTGATGCAATATATCTTTCAATAGTTCATAATTAATAAATATATAACTCATATAAAATATTTAAAACGAGATGGATATTGTATAATGAAATAGTAAAGAAGGTCTTAATTTGTTCTAATGAATACCTAATAAAAAAATACATACATATATATATATATATAGTTCATGTATAGTTACGTGGTAATTACGAGAGGATAATATTTCCTTTTAGTTTTAATTTCTTTTAAATTTTTAATTGATTTAAATCCAATGATTAAAAAAATTCACCCATTAACGCAATAGCTGAACTCCTATATGGACTAGATTAAGAAATAGTGTATGAAATTATAAGAAATGAAATTACTAAAAGAGGTTGATTTTGTCTTGGACAAAAAATAAATAGAAAAAATATATATTATTAATAAAATGGGGGACTAGATTGCAATTAAACATATAAATAACTTTGACCGAACTTTTATGGGCTGGTGGGGCATGTGGGCCATGGCCCTTGCATTGCCCTCTGGTTGTGAGATTGAACTATCTCTATTACTTTACTCCCATTCATGGACCACAACGTCGTCTTGGTTGTTTGACATCTCAATCGAATTTTGTCGAAAGAATTAAAGAGACTTGATCTCGTCTTTTTCATTCATTCAAGTATTCTCTACCATTTCTTCTCTCCCCTCTTGATTTGTCTTGCTTGTTAGTTGTACATATGATTGAAACCTCAGCTACAATAAGATGACAACTTGACAACATCGCCATCCTATTTAATTTGATTTTACACACATTAATTTTTTTAAAAGACAACAACAACAAAAATATATATCCTTTAGTTTGAAAATCAGAAAAGAAAAGAAAAACGCCTACCATTAGTTCATTATAAGTTAAATTTAATTAAGGCCAATGAAATATGATTATTTAATTGATATTTTATATAACTGAAATACAAAACAATGGAAAAAAAACAAAATATACTAAAATAATTATATCAATAAAATCGAAAAAAAAAAAATCAAAAAAAAATACAAAATTATATCAAATATATTATATATGGAGAAGATGCTCACAAGTACTTATCCTGACCACATGCATGTCTTCTCTATAGTTTTTATTTCCATGTTAAATATTAAATATTTTTTTATTTTACAAAACTTATAGATATTTTTTTTTATAGGGATATTAAGATTTTAGTCTATCTAGTTAGCATTAATCTGGGTTTGGTCTACTAGCTTTTTGAATTACTAACTTTAGTCATTCTGTCACGATTTCCGTTTACTGACAACGTTAGAGGATAAAATGACCATATTGCCCTTGGTACATGTAAAAAGACCTTTATACCCTTCATGAAGTGGGTTGTTGGGCCTGCTAAGCGCACCCCAACCCAGATCTAACTACACCTTGAAACAAGCCATCTTGGGCCACTGAACGCACCATAGAATTGCTGAGTATACCCCATTGCATCATAGCTCGACGTCAGCGTGACGTCATGTCGTCTTCCTTATCCAACGACCCGTCGACGACCCGACCCGGACCTGATTGACCCGACATGAAACCCAGCTGTTCTGTACCGTTTCCGACCATTTTCTGCCCAGGATCGACGACCGACAATTCTCCGGTTCGTTTCCCACCCATTCCAGCCTCTCACGAGCACGTTTTCCATGAGATCACCAAATCGAGAGAGAGAAATTAGAGTGATTGAGAAAAAGAGAGAGAAAGAAAGATGAGATCTTGAGAGAGGGTTTGGCGATGGTGGTGGTTGTTCGGATCGTTTGATTTTTAGTGGTGGTGGTGGTGATGGTGTTGAACGAATGAGAGAGACTAAAAGGGAGATGAAGGGATATGGAGAATGTGAGGCAGGGATTGGGGTCAATTTCTTAATTACTAAAGTTTTGGGGTTATTGTTTAGTTATTATTTGGGTAGATATATAATTATATAAATTTATCAAGTGTGATTATATGTATTTATAAAGGGTATTTGTGTCTTTTAAAAAAATATATGTTTTTAATTTTTGATATTAATTATTTTAATATATATTTTTATTTTTTAAATTTTTAAATGAAATACCATTTTTACCCTTATTAATGAAAAGCTTCTAGAAGCTTTTATCAAAATTCCCATAATACCCTTGTTGACCTAACGGAAGTCAACGGAAAACTAACTGAATTGGACTGGATTCGGTATTGTCAGAGAATTGATGGACTAAAGTTAGTAATTCAAAAAACTAATGGACCAAACCCAGATAAACGCAAACTAAAGGAACTAAAATCTTAATATCCATTTTTTCAATATATATTTTATAATTTTGTAATAAGTTGATAAATTATTATTATTGTTATTATTTTCTATTAAATTATATAATAAATGATCTCTAAATATTCATATTTTAGTATAATTTAAATAAGAGTAATGCTAATTTATTCAAATCTGGTGACCAAATGATGTGGCAATACTCAAATTCATTAATTTAAATCATACAAATCTAATACAATTTAAATGATTTAATTATAGTGTTGTCATATCATTTTGACACTAGATTTGTACACTTAATTTGGACAAAGTAGTACTATTGTTTAAATAAAATCAACTAATATATATTATAGTGTTTTTTTTTCAAACCAGAGGGTTAAGTATGACATTTAATCAAAAATCAATGTGTTATTTACGATTCTCCCTTACAAAAATTAAGCAAACAAATGATCTCATAAACATTATTTTTGAAAAGATCAGGCTAAATCAACTTAAATCTGTAACTTAAAAATTTAACTTCAACATCTCAATCACTCATGTGCTCTTATCCAAGAGTTGTAAATGCATTCAAATTTCAACCATTGGATTAAGAACATTGAATGGTTGAGATGTTGGAGTCAAAAATTTAAATCTCAAATTTAAGTTGATTTAGCGTGACCCTTTTTAAAATTAACAATAAATACTAAAATAAAGATGACAACATGTTGGATCGGATCTTGCTAGACCTAAATCTAGACCAGCAAAACATTTTGGAACCCAAACCAAATATATTCACGGGGTTCAGGTTCAGGTCCGAGTCTGAGTTTGGACCCACGGGACTTGAGAAGACCTAGACCCACGAACATAACCTGATGAAGAACAAATGAAATCAAAACTCGCTCTGTTAATATGCCATCCAACATGCATGAGCCATGAGAAATTAAGAAACCACGCCAAGAAAGTTCCACCAATCATAGTAGTTTGTTATGTCATCTCCAATCGTTCTCTAAAATTTTCTCCATTTTGGAGATTGGAAATGGAATATTCCATCTTTATAGATCTACAATTCTGAATAATAAAATATGATTATTTACTTTATTATTTTTAACTAACTATCTCATACATCTAATATTTTTTATCTAAATTTTAGATTGAATAATTTTTATCTAATTTTCTCCTACACATTATATGTTTTACCTAAAATTTAGATTGTATATTTTTCATCTAACTTTCTCTAGCACCTACTATTTATTACCAAGACAGCCTTAAAATGTTAGTGTTTTGTTTTGCATTGTTACCATACAACCTAATATTTTTATCTAACTTTCTCTAGCACCCATTGTAATATTTTAATTTAAATATGTTAATGTTATTGATGATTTGAAAACATTAATTAAATTTGATGGTTTGAAAATATTTGTTTTGCATTGTAAAAAATACTTTTAGTTCATTGATTAAAATATAATGTATAATAAATTTTTAAAAAATAAAAATTATTAAAATATAGTCAATATTATACTTGGATGAAAGATCTCAACAAAATATTTTTAATGATAAAATTTTTATATTAATTAGATTTATGAATAAAGAGTTACAATACATTAATTGAGTTTAGTTAAAAGTAAAAAGGATATAATGGAAATTGAAGAAAGAATACGAGGGTAAAGTGGGATTGTAAAAATTAAATAGTGAAATGGAGATCGGGAATATGGATCTCTAAATATGGAGATGAAATCTTGATCTCCAAAATGATTTTTCTCGTTTTCCGTAAACCGAAAAACCATTGGAGTGCTTTGGATCTCTATTTTGAAGAAGTAGACCCATTGGAGTTGGCCTTAGGCCATCTCCAATGGATCTCCAATTTTTTCTCCAATTTGGAGACTCAAGATGGAATATTCCATCTCCATAAATTTACAACTCCAATCAATCTCCATTTTACAATATTTAAATAATAAAATATTATTATTTTACTTTTTTTTTTTAACTAATTATCTTCTACTACATCTATTTTTTCACCACTATAATTTTTTTACTTTCTACTACACATATTATTTACACCTAATTTTTATCTAACTTTCTACTACACATATTTTTAATGTACTTTTTGTTGTTATTTTTCCATTGTAGTATTTTAATTTGAAGATTTCAATTTTATTGATGATATCAAAAATTGATTAAAAATAATGATTTGAAAATATTTGTTTTGAATTAAAATATTTTTAATTGATCGATTAAAATATAAGGTGTAATGAATAAAAAAATATAAAAAATAGTCAAATATAGTCAATATTATATTTGGATGAAAGATCTCAATAAAATATTTCTAATGGTATAATTTTTATAGTAATTAGATTTACGAATAAAAAGTTATAGTAAATTAATTGAGTTTAGTTAGAAATGTAAAAATAATATAATAAAAATTAAATGATAGATATGATGGTAAAATTATATTAGAAAAGATTAATAGTGAAATGGAGAATGGGATTTTGGATCTCCAAATATAAAGTTATTGGGTTCCTCATTATAGAGACTCATTAGAGTGGTTTGGATATTCAATGAAAGAAATGGAGATCCATTGGAGATGGCCTAAATACAACCAAAAGTAAAGATATTTTATGCATAAATTATAGCGTTGTCGAAAAGATGATGTCAACATTTTACATATAAATATACTGGAAAAAAAAATCAAAATTCTAGATGACTAAAATAAAGTAGTTGAAAACATTTAAAGAAATGCATGTCTTTTTCTTGTTAAGCAGAGTAAAAAAAAACAAAAAAAAACCTATTAACTTTTTAAACTATTTGGGTATGCGGGTTTGGGAGTAGGTTTTTATCAAACCCCACCCAAACCCAATACAGTTTACTTTGTTCTATATCCGGATCCAACCCATTGTCCGACCCATGGGTCTGGGTTAGAATGTTAGATACAAAAGAACAATAGAATCTTTTATCTGTGTTGAATAAAAATAACTAATATAGAACAGGAATACAAACCATACCACTACTTATCGTCTAATTATTATATACGATAGGAAATAATATTTCCTGATACTAATTGATTGTGGAAAACCATAAAAGATAAAAAATGACTTTCGTAACACTGGCCCCCCAAGTTGGTGAGTCAATGTCATGAACCGGCAACTTACTTAACAAAGTTGGATTTGCTCCAATAATTTCGATAGGATCGTTGCGATAAGGAAAACAAAGTTGTAGGAAGAAGAAAGAAAGAGAAAATTATAGAGAGAAGAACACAAACTGACAATAGAGACGATAGAAAGATTAAAGAGAGAGAATACCAGTGGAAGAATGGAAGAAAGTTGTAGAAAGAGAAATACAAATAGATGAGAGAGATGTTTAACTCGGGTCTTAAAAAAGGGGAGAGAGTTAAAATTACTAGATGGGTAACTCACTCATTATACCTATTATGTAAGGGCGTTTTTGTCAACTCGGTGACAAACATTGACAAGGAAAGAAAAACAATTCAAGAGTAGCTAAATTTGTAATTATCAATAATTAGAGAGCCAAAACAAAAATTTACTCATAATTTTACATGATAAAGATCTTGTTTGTGCTACTACAGTAATCAATTATTCGATGAAATCTTGTATGCATCCGATATAATACTTCTATGGATTAGAATGTATTTCATCAGGTAGACATGAAGCTGGTTTCGGTTTCGATTTCGGTTCGAAACCGACAGTTTCGATTTCAAAGGAACCGGAACCAGAACCAGAACCAAAATCAAAACCTTTCTTATGAGGTTTCGAATCCGGTTACGGTGGTTCGGAACCGGATTTTTTTTAACCCAATCACATACCCATTACCAGAACCAGATCGGTGACCAAATCAATCCCAAACAAATCAACCAAAATTAACCATATCACATTCATCCCTAAATCACCAAAATCAATCCCATTCTCTCTCGCAAATCAACATAAATCAACCTAAATCAACCTCACAAAGCACCCAAAATAACCCCAAGTCAGTAAACCTGCTACCACCGGTCCAAATCAACCCCAAACAAATCACCCATTACTTAAATCAGCCCATGAATCGAAGAAGAAGAAGAAGAAGAAGAAGAAGATGATGATGAAGATGAAGAAGAAAGAGCAACCGTCCAGCGCAGACTCTAGCGTCCGTCTATCGCCAGTAACGAGATGAAGAAGCAAGTTGTTAAATAACCAATCAAGTGATCAATCGGAAGAGAGAGAGAGAGAGAGAGAGAGAGAGAGAGAGAGAATGAGAGTCTGAGAGTCTGAGAGTCTGAGAGTGAGATTCTGAGAGAGAATTTTATAAAAAAATATATGTTGGAACCGTCTGGTTCAAACCGGACCGGAACCGACTGTTCCAGTCCGGTTAGAACCGGACGGTTTTACCAAAATGGGAACCAAAACCGCTATAGTGGCGGTTCCAGTTCGGTTTGGAATCGAAATCGAAAAATCCAGTTTCGATTACGGTTTTTTACGTTCGATTTCCCGATTCGAACTGAACCGCCGTCAAGTCTAGCATCCGGTACATGTGAGTGTTTCTTCTCTTATTGTGGCAAAAGCTGTAAGTGTTAGCTCACAATCCCAAGCTGTAAGTGTCAGCTCACAATCCCGAGAAGTGGAAATAGTCCATGATTATACCTATCCAGTATAAGTCTTGAAAAGTCACCATATATTGGTGGGTAGTTGTGTGAGTTGTGAGCTGTTGTTACTTTGAATGGGAGTTATTACTCTATTTAGGGTAGAGATGTACTTTGGAGAATAGGAATGAGGATGGATATATGACCCCCTATCTCTATCCTCATCCCCAATTTTTAGACTCTTCTCCCATTCCTCTATTTTTCCATTTAGGAAAAATGGGGATCAGGAATTTTAGAGAAGGTATATCCATCCTCATCCCCAGTTCCTTGTTTGTCCCGTTTTTACGTTTCCTTATTTTTCCATTTAAATAAAACTTACAAATTAGACTAAAAAAACAAACATTCCATTACAAATATAAAATAAAATACATTAATATATTACAAATATAAATATATATTATAATGAAAAATATATATTATAATTATATTTATATATGTTTGGAGGAAATAGTAAAATGGGGATGGGGGATCTGGTCTAGGGAGATCCTGATCTTCTCAATTGACACCTCATTGGAATTATTAATTTTAAAGAAAGAGACTTGTTCACATTATACAGAATTTTGGAGAGGTGGACAAATACAATGTTTTATGTGCTGTAATTACAAGGATATTATCAATGAATCTACAAGGTAATTATTAGGTTTCCATCTGAGCAACCTCAATTGTCCTACATAGCAGGGCATGCTTACATAGATTGTGAATTTCTAACTGGGTTGTTCCTCAACAGCAGTCACCAACATCCAACAAGCAGCGGTAGAAATGTAGAATAATAATGGAATTCTTGCTCACTCTAAACAAAAAAAACTTAAAAAAAAAAATGTTTTGATTTTTTTTTTTAAAAAAACTAACTCTTTTAGGTTAGAGGTCAATCCGAACCTACGAAATAAACTGACATATTATAAACTTATGTGAAAATGGAAGGGGGAAGTGGGAAGTGCATAGGTCTAAGAAAGTAGGTCCGGTCCTACGGCTGTTTTTCAGTCCGTTTTCGTTTTTATTTTTTAAAAACGATTTCGAAAACGCGTTCGTTAAACGTTTTTCATTTTATTTTCGAAAAAATAAAATAAAAAACAAAACCAATGTTAAAAGTGAAATATTTGAAAAATACAAAATACTTATTTTTCGTTTTTCGTTTTTCGTTTTTCGTTTTTGTTTTTCACCTTTTTATATTAAAAAAAATCTTAAACTATTAATTGTTCTGTTATGCGTTTGATATGACTAGGACAAGACGGAACAAGATTTTTAAATTGCCAAAGTGCCCCTCTTATATATACATAAAATATAATATTATATATAATATTATAATATAGTTTTTTTACATTATTATATATATAATATTTTATATATACTATATAAATATTATATATATATAATATGTATGTAATAATATAACATATAATACTAATATTTAATATATTATTATAATATGTATTTATATATTAATATATATAAATTATAATTATTTATTTATAATTTAAGAGTTTAGTTTTGATTAATTCATTTTTTTGATATGTTTTTTTGAATTAATTTTTGATGTGTTACTTTTGTTTAATTTAAAAATTACAATACAAAAATTATATTGGTTAATTATTTAATCAATTTGTTTATAGTTGTAATAATATTAAACAAAATACTAAAATTGATATTTCAATTTTTGATAGTTTTCGGTTAACCTACTAGACGCGTTTTTTCCGTTTTCATTTTCAAAATACAGCTTTTAATATTTGCTACCAGATGCGTTTTCAGAATTCGAAAATGAAACTAAAAATACTGTTTTCATTTTCATTTTTATTTTCGAAAAACAAAAACTGAAAAACGCTTACAGGACGGGCCCTAAATATCCATCGTACATATTCAATTTTAAGCTGACAAGACAAAAAAAAAAATTAGACATTGTCAATATGACCGTCAACTTTCAGACGGCTTTAGGTTGACTCAACAAATATTTAAAATTGATATTAATTTTTCATTTATTTTTTGTAAGGAGATAAAATAAAATAAAATCGGACACGTCATTAAAACAAAATGTGTTTTAAACGGAAATATTGGAGACCAAATTTTGGTTTATCGTCTATCAAGTCAATATTTATATCACATGGGAAACTAGTCTCTTAACATTGTTGTCATGTCAACAATAATTCATATGTAAACAATTTTTACAGTGGAGATGCTCTCTCCAACAAGGCTCCTTATATTTTCCTTATATTTAGGGAGCTTGTTGTACTTTTTACAAATAAGGAGCAATTTAAAGAGTTAACACTCCAACAAGCCTCCCTAAAAATGACTCACTATTATTATTTTATTTTGTTGACGTTGGTTTATAGATGTATGAGAAAAACCAACAATGATTGGATTTTAGTTGTGATTTCAAAGAGAAAGAGAAAGAGAAAGTAATCGGACGTAAGTTTTTTACTTAGTAAAACTTCGATGACCGAAGAAACGTCCACGGGTGGTTGAATGATCCACCAAAACAAAATCCACTATGAAATAATATAATTACAATTTTCGATCTCTCTTTCTTCTCTCTGTATTTTTCTATGATTGCTGTATCTCTCTGTGAGACGAGATTATGGGTTTATTTATATGTCCATAGAACCCTAATCTTCTTTGTACAAGTAATAAAAGATCTTTGTATTTAATTATGATTGTTTACTTGTTCAAAGTAGTTTGTCTTCTTTCCTGTTTAGGAGACTTGTATTGAGATCGAATGGGACTCCAGTAATGTAGTCCAATTAGGACTTATTTCATTATAAGAGAGTAGTTTTTTTGAAGAAGTAAAATTATTGTCTGATTAGGAACTATCTGGTTGATAATTCTGCTCTTATTGGAATTCCTCTTTGATATGGATATCTTCGTGAATTTTAATGACTTGATTCGTGTGAGCTACGCGCTGGGCTTTTTATTTTTCTTCATGTTTGTCCCGAGTAAGAAACGATATCAGCTGGTCCCGAGTGACATCATCTGATCCCGAGTAGAAAATGTCACCAACTATCCCCGAGTATGTTTAACTGACCATGAGTAGTATATGTCTTCAGTTGACCCCGAGTAGGTCTTGTTCAATACTTGTTTATTCGGGCTTCTCTTCTTTGGTGATGTCTTGTAGGATATTTTCTGAATGCCTATTCGGATGTCCACTTGGCAATTTTATCCTCTTTGTCAATGACGTGTACGCCTGGTAAAATTCACATACGGCAATACCCCCTTAAAATATTTTTACCGAATAGAGTTTCGTTTCAGGCAAAAGTATTTTAATCAATTCTTTAATTTTATTTCTCAGTGTTAGAGTAAATGTCTTATCATAATGGCGTGTCTTAATGGTGACCCTGTAAAATTTGATTTGCCCCCTCACGTGAGATCTTCAATGATGGCGACGTTTTAGAATTCTGACGGTGAAAGCCAGTTCTCTTCTTGACACGTGTCTTTTGCCTCTTCATTTTTTGATACCATTTATGATAAACGACCCTCGCATCTCCCCGTGCGTCGCTACATCATCAAGTCTCATCACAGATTTTTCCCGCCTTGAGACCCTAAGGTTTCGTGCTATCACCCATTTAAATTCTTCATTGAAGGGTTGCGTTGGTTCATTCTAAAAAACTTGAAAACCAGAAATTTTTGCCAGCCTAGATTTCTTTGCACAGCAAATCGTCATTTCTCCGTAGAAGATTTTATGTTATCAGATTTCTTCATTTAAGGTTAGTGTTAATGAATCCGTCCTCTAGTCAATGACTCTCTATTATCGCTTTCGAAGCGCTCGATCATGGGGATTTCCAGCTGGTTTCCTGCATTCGAAGATTATTGGGAGAAATCCCCCTTTATGAACCTCCATTTTTAGAAGTCAACGTTTCTAGGCTTCACCCTGACGTCTAATTTTCTGTATCCAGTTCTGATTCTTCAACTAGTTCTGAATCTGACGTTTCTAATCACAGGGTACCTCTGCGAAGGATGGGAATACATCAATGCAGAAGTGAAGTCCATAAGCATGGCTCGGGCAGCGTTCGGATCAAAGAGCAGATTGTTAACGAGAACGATATTGAAGAGGAGTTCAGAGGATCTCGTCTTACCTTTTCTGCTGATCGCCGGAGTGGGTTTGACACCGAACCGAATGTGGTCGGGTAGAAGAGATCGGGAAGTATCGTGCCCGATTCGATTTGGATGACTCTGTTATTCTGGTTCCCGCTGATGATAGAGTTGCGTGGAACCCGCCCCCGGGCATGGTGGCAATTTATGGATCCATGCTCTGCTGCGGCGTCACACTTCCTCTTCAGTCATTCATTACCTGGTTTTTGGCTGAAGCAGGGATCGCCCCAGCTCAACTGGCCCCGAACAGCTACAAGATATTGATGTGCATGTGGCACATGTACAACCGGATAAATTTGTCACTGCCTTCCCCGAGTGAGATCATGCATTTCTTCACGCTGAGGCAGTCTGGCAAGACATGAACCTATTTCCTCATGTCTAATCTGCCCGACTGTTGGGTCCCCGAGGGGACAAATGTGAATCGGAAAGTCGACACCTCTGATGACCCCAAAAAGAGGGGGTTTGTATGGGGATTCCCTTCATCCAACAAGCTCTGGAAGAACAGTTGATTTTTCACCGGAGGGAATCTTGGTCTTGAAGTCACCCTTTCGGCTGGGGAAACTCAAAGGGTGCTGAAAGTTTCCCGCTTCTTATATTCTTCTGAGGTTTGGAATAAGAAGAAGCTTGAATTTAGCGACGCTGAGCTGACCAGACTTGCTCGGGCAGCAATTCGAACGCTGGAGAAGAGGAGCATGTCTTATCTTTTCAACGAGACTAAAATGATAGAGCTCGGCTTCTTCAACCAGATTTCGACTTACCGCAGGCGATGTAAGTGATCTTTGTAACCCTCTTCTTTTTTATTTTTTATTGTTATTTTTTGCTTTTCGCATTCTGACGCGGTCCCCATTTTTTTTCTAAGTGTATGACACAGACATCGTCTGCGGCCTTCAAGCTCGCCAAGTGAAGTCGATTCTTTAAGCGAGTCGAAAAGAAGCTTCTCATTAGAGCAATGATGGTATTGCCCCGCCTGAGTCTGATGAGGAAACCGATGTAGCCGAGGAGCAAATCCCCGAATATGTCCCTGAAGACGTTGTTCAACCGACCGCCAGGGAGACTAGTGGTCCGAGTGACCCGACAGATACTCCACTGCTTGATGATAGGGAGAGGTAGAGTGAGGGTCTTAGTGAAGGACATGTTGTGTGCTTAAACGCCAGTGATGGAGGTAATACCTCCGCGGGACAAGTACCTTCAGGACCCGAATTTTTTAAATCTTTCCGGGATAATGCTTAGGAAGATCCAGCAGCTGACCAGAGCTTTCATCATTCTCGGGCTGAGAAATGGAAGGCAGTCGGCTCTCCTACTCACCCTCTCAAGGTCCCTCAGGTTGTCTCATTCATTGACTTCAGCGATGAAGATACTGGGGCTGAGATTCCTTCGAGCGTTGATGTTTGAGCATCGACGGATGCAGAGACTTCGAAGCCGAACAGGGGTTCCCCTCCCCCTGAGGTTGAAGATCAAGGGGTTGAACCCTCGAGGGTTCCTTCATATCCTTCTCCCCAAGATATGCTGTGGGAGATATCATCCGGTCAGGCTTTCATCGAGAAAGACCGCTGGAGTTATTTTCGGGAAGACTCCCTGACAGACCGTCTTCAGATCGTTTTTAACGGTGCATCTTATGTAAGTTATCCTTAACTTCAATTGTATTGCTCGTTTTGCTTGCTAGATTTTAATTAAACTTCTTTGTAGATGGTGGCCGAGTTCGCTAAGCTAGTTCAGACATAGTAACATCAAGCTGATAAAATAAAGCGTCTTGAGGCTCAGCTGAGGGAAAGTGATGATAGCCGTGCTCGGGTTGAGGCGGATTATAAAAAGGATGTGGGCTCTGCCCAAGTGTTCACCGACCACTGTTTGGCGAAGCAGGTGGAGGCAGAGGAAATGGATTTTTTGACAGAAGAGAAAACTGAGTCACTTAAAAAAAAATTATCGTCTGCCCAAGAATCAATGCTTAGGGCCGAGCAAGAAGCGAAGCAGTCTAAGTCGGTGTATAAACAGAAAATTGAAGACCTGGAGCGCCAGGCTTTGAAGGTCGAATCCTTATCCCAAAGACCAGGCTGGAACTCGAAATGCAAGAGGTAGATCGTTTTAAGAGATCCCCTGCCTACGATGCCCTTCTCCTTCGGGAGTTTTAATGTGGGTTGGTTTCAGTTGGTGAGTTCTTCAAGGTTAAGAATCGGGCAACTGAGAATGCCCGAACCAATTGGGAGCTGTCGATCAAGAATCATGTGGATCGGTCCTTGGAATCTCTTCGGACTCAGATGAAGAAGTGGAGAGCTTACTGTTGTAGCCGAGGCAAAGAGCCCCATCCCATGGATTTGGAGGTTCCATCCGAGCACTCTTTCTTAACTTTTTACGGTAGTCAGGAATCGGTCGTGGAGGGTGCGGTGCCTGATGTTTGACCGATCTCAGGAGAAGATTACAGTTAGTGGATGGATGATTCGGTCAACACAATCGCTTAGCCTTCTAACGAAAGTCTACTCCGTGAGTATGAAATGGTACCCTACCCGAGCATTGGCAAGAGTTCAAAATCCTCACAACCTTGACTTGTACAATTTTCATAAGTTTTTTGTAGAGATTCTTTGTAACAATTCTTTTGTAAAGAACTTTGTAACAATTCTTTTGTAAAGAACTTCGTAACAATTCTTTTGTAAAGAACTTTGTAACAATTCTTTTGAGTTTAATAAAATCCCGAGTTTAGCTTTTCTGAACCGAGTGGTCTTAATCTGATTTCATTACTCACGAAATTTCTTCAACTTGACTCTATTGTTGCCGAGTATCTTATTAAACCAACTATTTCTATTTGGATAAATTAACCGAGTATCTTATTAAACCGGTTTAGTTCCCTGAATAATTTTTAACGCCAAGTATCTTATTAAACTGGCTGTTGCAATCTTCATGCCAAGTATCTTATTAAACTGGCTAACTCTGATGTTTGGGTAACTTCACCGAGTATCTTATTAAACTGGTTGTCACCCGAATAATTCTAATGCCAAGTATTTTATTAAACTGGCTCTTGCAATCTTTATGCAAAGTATCTTATTAAACTGGCTCTTGCGATCTTCATGCAAAGTATCTTATTAAACTGGCTAGTATTATTAACCGAGTCATCTTAAAACAGGAAAATATATTTATACTTGTGTTTCATACACGGTTGCTACCCGAACATTACATCAAGGCTCACCATGATCATATGTTTGAGTACTTACGCATTACCGAGGACGTCTCCCCAGTTTTTATGGGCAAGAGTTTTACCGAATCGTTAAGCTTTTTGAATCGCTTAACACAGCTACGCATTTCACAGGAATTTTTCGATAGCGCCTCGAGCCTTTCTCCAGAATCTGGTGCATCGGATTTGCCTTTTTACTAAGGTCAAGTGACTTTGCTCGGCTAACATGCTCTTTCGAGCTTCTCCGCCCGTTCGGGAATCAATGGTCCCGAGTATTCTATTTGCATGTTCTTATTATTGTGTTTGTCTTCCATATGTTCTTATTATTATATGCTTTATCTTACGAAAATCCCGAGTTTGATTTTTGTTTATAACTGCAAAATCAACAAAGATTTCAATTCCACAGCTAATATCTGACCTAACTAAAATTGTCATGACTAAAAAAAAAGAACAAAAAATAATTTAAGGATAGAAAATCTTCAGATATTGGGCATTACATGGTCGGGGTAAAACCCCTCCATTGGATCGTGCAATATAATACGCTCCATGGCCAACTATTCCTTCGACTTTGTACAGGTCTTCCCACTTATCAGCTAGGGAACCTGCAACTTTATTTTTTATGTTCAATGACACCTTCCTGAGTACCAGGTCTCCTAGCTGAAATTTCCTAACCCGAACATGAGAGTTGTAGTGGCGAGCTACACTTTACTGATATACCATATTTCGTATTCGGGATTTCTCCCTTTTCTCTTCTAGCTCATCTAGACTTTGTAATAGCATATCAACATTCTGATCTTCATCATATAGCCTGACCCGAGATGATGTATATGACGTTTCTATAGGAATAACAACTTATGTTCCAAATGCTAAAGTGAATGGAGTCTCTCCTGTTGACGTTCTTTCTGTTGTCCGATATTCCCATAATACTTTGGGAAGCATTTCAACCCAGCTTCCTTTCTTGGCATCTAGCTTTGATTGTGTACTTGATGACTTTGTTCACTGCTTCAACCTGCCCATTTGTTTGAGGGTGGGCAGGTGTGGCATAGTAATTGGCAATCCGATACTCTTTGCACAGTTGTTTGAATTTCAGGTTATTGAACTGGGTGTCGTTGTTAGTGATTATTGTGTTTGGGACTCCAAACCTATAAAGTATATTCTTTTTCACGAAATTTGTGGTGTTTGCTTCTGTGATATGCACCAATACTTCAGCTTCTGCCCACTTCGTGAAATAGTCAACAGCTACTATGGCATACTTCGTTCCATCCCCTGTCCCAGCTGGCATTGGGACGATTAAATCCAAACCCCACATGGCAAATGGCCATGGGGATGTAAGGTTTCTAAGTTGTTCAGGGGGTTGTCAGATATCATTAGCAATCCTTCGGCAAGTATTGCAACTCTCCGAACATTGTTGTGCATCTGAGAATAGAGTAGGCCAATAATAGCCTTGCATGAGTACCTTGTGTGCTAAACTTTTACCCCTAGTGTGGTTTCCGTAAACTCCTCCATGGATTTTCTGTAATGTCTGATATGCATCCTCCTATAATACACATCTTTGGAGTGTTCGGGAATACCCCCTTCTGTATAGTTCTCATCCAACCAATGTGTACCTTGTTGATCGATACCTGATACGTTTTGCTTGTAAGGGATCTTTCGGGAGCATGCCTTCTTCGAGGAACCTTTTTAGTTGAGTCATCCAACCATCTGACGGTGTTTGGATTTCTAAAATTTCTAAGTTTCTCGGTTCAGCTATGCTCGGTTTGAAGAGATGTGCAATCGGAATAGTCTTTGGCCTGATTATGGTTATTGTTGACTCTAGTTTGGACAATGCGTCTGTCTTTTCATTCTCCTCTCTAGGGATCTGGGTAATCTTATATTATTTGAATTTCTAGAGAAGCTGTTTTGCAATGTCACGGTAGGCTATCATACCTTCATTATTGGCTTGGTATTCGTCCAGGACTTGGTTGACAACTACCTGTGAATCGCTGAATATCTCGACTTCATCTGCCCCGAGAGCTATACAGACTCTGAGTCCAGCTAGTAGCGCCTTATACTCGGCTTGATTGTTGGTTGCTTTGAAATCAAACCTCATGGCATATTCTACATCATCTCCTTCTGGAGTGCATACTACGATCTCTGCCCCGCTACCATGAGTGTTTGAAGAGCCATCAAAATACAATTTCCATGGGAAATTTTTTCCTAACATCCTTTTTGCTTCCAGGTTTGGCTCTGTGAACTCTGCTATAAAATCTGTCACTGCTTGCCCTTTGAGGGATGTTCTGGGGACGTAGTGGATATCAAATTCACTTAGCTCGATAGCCCATTTGGTCAGTCTTTCTGAAATCTCTGGCTTCTGAAGAATTTGCTTTAATGGACAGTCGGAGAGAACCTGGATTGTATGAGCCTGAAAATATGGTCTTAGCTTCCTTGCTGCTAAAACCAATGCTAGGGCCATTTTCTATGCCTGTGAATACCTGGTCTCGGCTGGTAGAAGTGTCTTGCTAGTGTAGTACACTGGCTTTTGTATTCCATCTTCTGTTCTAACTAGGACTGAGCTTGCTGCTAGTTCTGTAATTGATAAGTACAAATGGAGTGTCTCTCCCATCTGTGGTTTTGAAAGGATGAGAGTCTGCCCAAGGTATTCCTTGATTTTAAAAAAGCCTGCTCGCACTCTTCGTTCTATTCGAGTCATTTTCCTTTTTTAATTACTTTGAAAAGGGGTGTGCATCTGTCCTTGGTGAAGTCATTTTCAGTAGGGTCTGAATCTTCTCAAGGTTGGCTTCGATTCCTCTTTGGTGAACTTAAAAACCTAGGAATCTTCCTGATGGAACTCCGAATAAACACTTGTTCGGATTTAGCTTCATTTGGTATCTCTTCAAAACATCAAATGTCTCTCGCAGGTCTGAAGAATGCTTGTCTGTCATGATGCTCTTGGTCAGCATGTCATCAATGTATACTTACATGTTCCTTCCTATTTGCCGTGCAAAGATTCTGTTGACCAACCTTTGATATATTGCCGCTGTATTTTTTAACCCGAAGGGCATTATTGTGTAACAGTACAAACCCTGATCAGTTGTTAATGTTGTTTTTTCTTCGTCAGCCTTGTTCATCCGGATTTGGTTATATCCCGAGTAGGCGTCCATGAAACTGAGCAACTCATGGCCTGACTTAGCAACCACCAACTGATCTATCCTTGGAAGTAGAAAAATGTCTTTTGGGCATGCCTTGTTCAAATCTTTGAAATCTACGCACATTCTCCATTATCCATTTTTCTTTTGGACGAGGACTACATAAGGTACCCATAGAGGGTAGTTGACCTCTCTAATCGACCCTACAACGAGTTGCTTCTCCACTTCCTGTTTGATTGCCTGACTTCTCTCGAGATTGAATGATCTTCTCTTTTGTATCATCGGTTTTGCATTCGGGTCTACTGTGAGATGATGAGATAGTATTCGGGCATCTATCCCCGACCATGTTTTCATAACTCCATGCGAACACATCCATGTATTCTTTGAGCAGATCAATAAGGCTTTGTTTGACTTTTCCTTCCAGGTTGGCCCCGATCTTGATCCTCTTATCTGATTCATCTTCTTTCAAGATAATTTCTTCGACCGGTTCAGTTTTGGATTCATTCGACTCTTTCCTTGGATCGAATTCGAATGACAATGACTTTTTGTTCTGACTAGGCTGCATTATAGTGTAAACCTGTTCATCATTTTTGTCTTTGTATACTGACAGGTTAGCTCTTCGGGCTATTTCTTGGGATCCCTTGACTACACTGACCCCATGTTCGGTCAGGAACTTGATCATTAAGGCATAAGCGGTTGTTACGGCCTTAGTTTTATTTGAGAATGGTCGACCTAACAATGCATTATACGGCCAATTGTCTAAGTCTACTACCACGAAGTCGAGCAATACAGTTCGCTGACAAGGTACCACTCCGATCTTTACGGGTAGCTTTACTGTCCCGAGTGACCTGACATCAATTCCCTCGAATCCTCTGAGTGAAGTATGGAAAGGCTGTAGATCCTTTCGGTCCAACATGAGTTGATCGTAGACGGCTACATTGAGAATGTTTGCCGAACTTCCATTATCTATCAAGATTCTCCTAACTTCCCGGTGACCAATCCGAGCACTTATGACTAAGGGGTCATTTGACCGAACGTCGACCCCATGCGAGTTTCTTCTGTGAATATTATTGGGTCTCATCCTTCCTTTACCCTTTTCGGGTCTGGCTCCACCGAGTTCACATCAAAGTTATGTCTTGCTTCTACTGCTTCTCTGATTTCCTGTGTTCGCTCTCGGTTACTTCTCCAAGTGGATGGTCCTCCAAAGATTGTATGTATTACTTCATTGGCCTCTGGACTGGCCCTTTGATTTCAACCAAAGATGTGATCGGCCCTAATCTCTTTCTTTGTTTCTGATTTCTCATCCCTTTTCAAGATTACATCCTGCAGATGTTCTTCCCGAATGAGGATTTCTATGTAATCCCTGAGCTGGTAACACTTGGAAGTCTCATGATCGGTTTCCCTATGGAACCTGCAGTATTTGGTTGTATCTCGTCGAGTAAACTGAGATTGACGGTGTGGCTCTTGTACCAGATTTTTTGCTTCCAGTATGGCCAAGATTTCCTCCTGCTTTTTCCAAAGAGTGGTGTAGTTGGTGTATCTACCTCGGTATTTTTTCGTGGTCTGTTCGGTATTACGCTCGTTTCCCCCGTCCTTGCTCTTTTCTTTATTGTTTCCTTTCTGTTTTCCCTTTTGGTTCTGCACCTTGGATTCAGCGTCATTTTCGGGTTTTCCTCCATGCATGTAGCATCCTTCAGTGGCTAACTCTTCTTCTTCGGCTAGTGCATATCCTCCCGCCATATCCAACATATCTACGTATCTGGTCAGAAGGGCTCTTCTCAGGTCAAAAGACAACCGTCAATTTTGTAGGTTGTTGATCAATGCAACAATTATCGCTTCATCGTTTGCACCGTCGATTTCTGATACTGCTTGGCCGAATCTCCCCAGGTATTTCTTCAGCGACTCATCTTTCCCTTGTTTTGTTTGAGAAAGGTAAGCCACTGATTTTTTCCTGTGAACATTGTTCAGAAATTGTCTAGAGAAACTCCTGCTCAGTTCACTGAAACTTCCGATGCCTGCTGGGCCAATCTCCCAAATAAAATTACAATGGTATAAAATAATTAATAATTTTCCAAAAAATAATTATTATTAGTACACAATAAAACTAACTTAAAAATGAAATAGACAACAAAACATAATAATACCTTGATAAATTGGCAAAGGAAAATTGGATAGATGAAAATTTTATAGTTGAAAGTGTAATAAAAATTAACATTGTTCAACAGTATTTATATACAAAAAAAGAATTTGGGTTAAAAAAAAAAGTTATTGAATACTTGAATTTGGACCATTGAATATAAAAGATGTGGACTTATCTTGACCATTCATTTCAATTGAGGAGTGAAAACAAAAAAAATAAAAAAAAATAGGGAAGGAGCCCCTCTCCTTAGATTTAGGGAGGTTTTAGCCGGAATATGATTTAAGGAGTGAGATATGGAGGCTTTTAGAGTAAATTCTGGTCCAATCTCCCTATATTTAGTCAAAGACATGTTGTTTTCCGGCTTATTGGAGATACTCCTATAGAATATTTGTTTGTGTTTGAAAATATTCACAAAATATCCAATATTTCCGAAATATCCCCATAGTCCTAAGATATGTAAAAATATATTTTTTTTAATCTAAAAGCTACGATTGTAAGGGCTGCTCGGTAATGTTTCTATTTTTTGTTTTATGTTTTATATATTTTCATTCGAAAATGAAAAACTGATTTTCATACTGTAAAAGCTAAAAACACTAAAAACGTGTTTGGTAGACATAAGTTTTTATTTTATTAAATGTGTTGAAATCAGTGTTCTGGATTATTTTTTTAATATTATACTATGTATATAGTGAAATTGTTTTCAAAATATATTTTTCAATATTTTGTAAGGGTGAAAATATTATTGTGGATAGACAACATTTTTTTTCTGGTAGACACACAATTTATAGCATAGTGCTACATCATCGGTTTTTACCATGTGCATACAATTAACTATGGTTAATAATTTAAAAAGGGATGGGGTGACAATTGTGCTATAAGTTGTGTGTCCACCAGAGAAAATTTGGGATAGATAGTTAGTAAAATTATATAGGTATATATATATATATAATAAAATATATTTTTTACTAATTTTAAGAAAATGTTATCAATCAATGTATAATTAAAAATAATTAAGAATATCGACTTGGATCACCTCCTCAACTCATCTTCTTCTCATCTAAATTAATAGTCATGATTATGTTTATCTTTTAGTAGAGTAAGAACATAAAAATTGATATAAAGAATTCAGACCATTGATTTGCTAAATTAGACATTTGATAATAAATTATGGGGGTGATGACAATTTTTTTTAAGTGTAAGTGTATTTCATAAATTAAGAGTTTTTTTTTTGAAGGGGGGGCTCGAACCCACAATTTTGTATGTAGGTTAAAACAATTACAATGAGTAGAGGATTCAAATTATTGATTTGCTAAATTAAACATGTGACAATAGAATAATAGATTAAGGGGGTGATGACAATTTTTTTTCTTCAAGTATTAGCGTATTACATAAATTCAGAGGTTATTTTTTGGGAGGAGGAACTCAAACTCACTAACTTCATGTGTAGGCTAAACAATTAAAGTGAGGACAGGTTCAAGTAATTGTTATATTGGTTGTTTTTTTTTTCAACTTGCAATGCAAAAGAAACAGAACAACAGAAGAATAAGGAACACATTAGCAAAACAAAGAACATGTTACGCAGGCATATCAGCCTTAACTAGATCATTTAAAAAGGATGGCACTTAGCCCACTCCTCCATCCAAAAAGCATCTTCAGAAATCTTTAGGGCTTTCTTAACCAAGACAAAAGCAGACTGATTAACACTGAAAAGTGTATGTTTACTAAGGGATAATATCATCATTTTACACTTCCAATATGATTAATTCCTCAATTTAGACATAATTTCATTCGTTTGCTTAAATAAATGTGTTGTATAGTAATCAGTTTATTTTTCTTTGTATTTCAGAGGTAATTCGGTCAATTCAGATTCATGGAGATGTCAAATGGCAAAACAAATATCGTTTTCAAGTTTAGAATATCAAAAAACCTTAAGAAGACCACGAAGGGCATTTTCATAATTTTGACTAGTTACTGTTCACAGTTGACTTACTGTTCATAGTTGACTTTCACTGTTTACTCACGATGCGTTACTGTTCACTCTCGGATGCGGTACTGTTCACTCATGAATGGGTTACTGTTCACTCATGGATGGGTACTGTTCACTGTCACTGTTCATTGATGACGTGGCGAAATCTGGACGCTCCATTGTAAATTCATCCGATGGTCAATTTTCATCCGTATTTTGTATAAATAGGGGGTCTCCCACCCTAATTTTGATGTCCTGAATCCAAATCTGATGTTAGATTTGTGAAATTCTCTCTCTTTTGTTCTCAAATTCTTAGTTTAAATAAAATAGCTATTTTCTAGTTGAATTATGTCTGACTAATTTTATATAGCTGGGGCCAAATGTGATACTCTTGGTATGGAAAATATGATCCAATTTTGGTAAGTTTATTATTTTTATGCTTTATCCCCTCTGATCTTTGTGGAGTTTTTGACTCACTGTAGATAGACAGATATTGTCTAGCACAATGAGTACTTTTACCCATATTTATCAGAGAGTGGTTTATCCCCTCTAATCTTTGTGGAGTTTTTGACTCACTGTAGATAGACAGATATTGTCTAGCACAGTGAGTGCTTTTACCCATATTTATTAGAGAGTGGTCAGTGGAGTGGAATACCCTCCTACTAATCTATACTAAATATAAATAATTGGATCATATTCGAAATACCAACAGTGGATCCCTTAGCCACAGTATTAATTTTAATTGATTTACATTTTATACAAGCTTATTAATTAATCTAGAAATTAATTCTACAAGGACAAGTGAACAAACTCTATGTGGTTCGACCCGGTCTTACCGGTTAATTAATTACTTTGACACTCTTATACTTGAGAGTAGGAACACTTTTTTAGGACGTGTCAAGTTTTTGGCGCCGTTGCCGGAGAGGTAAGTCCGCATTTTCTTTGTAGTAGTAATTTCTTTTTAATTTTATTTTAGTTTTGCCATTTTTTCCAATTTTTTTTTTTATTATTTTGTATTTAATTTTGCATCACTTAGATCAATCATAAACTTCATCCACTTAAAAAAAAAACACTTGTTATCCTTAATTATATTTTTGCATTTTAGTCCTTGTACTTTTGCATTTTAGCTTAGATCTAGTTTGCATTTGCATATATGTCATTTTATTTTTCATTTTTGCATACCAGTCCCTGTGATTATCATATTTTCACTTTAGTCCCTACATTTTTTGTTATTTGCACTTTTACCCCAATACTTGTACATATTTGCATTTATACCCCTAGAATTTTGCATCTTGTTATTTTTATCACCTTTTCTTTTATTTTCTTCATTTTTGTGTTTTTCATCTCCATTAACCCATATTTACCAACAACATGGCTGAAAACCCACTTAGACATCCAGCAGGAAACCAAACCGAGAACCTTTTAGACAACCTTGACAATGTGTCTCAACACAGCAACCATCCGCATTATGTTAACCATGACCAACACATTAACCCAAATCCATCTAGAACTCTTAGAGACTACATTAATCCTACACGTACTGAAGCACCTTCATGCACATCTTTCCCACCAAATGCAAGACACTTTAATTTTAAACTGGGAATCATTCAACTTTTACCCAATTTTCACGGTCTTGAATCTGAAAATCCATATTTGCATCTTAGAGAGTTTGAGGAAGTTTGTAACACTTGCACTGACCAAAATGTTAGCATGGATATAATCAAGCTTAAGTTTTTCCCTTTTTCCTTAAAAGATAAAGCTAAAACTTGGTTACAAAACCTTAGGTCAGGATCAATCCAAACTTGGAATGATATGCAACAACAGTTCTTAAAGAAAATTTTCCCACTTCATAGAACAAACTCTCTTAAGAGGCAAATCATTTCATTTACCCAAAAACCTGGGGAAACACTTTACCAATGTTGAGATAGGTTATGTTGAGATAGGTTCAAAGAGTTGTTAAATATCTGTCCACATCACGGTTTTGAAACATGGAGGATAGTGTCACATTTCTATGAGGGACTCACACCTCAAAGTAGACAAGTCATTGAAATGATATGTAATGGGGAGTTCAGTGACAAAAGTCCTGAAGAAGCACTTGAATACCTTGACCATATCACCGAAAGTGCTCAAAATTGGGACACCATTGGTTCCTATGAGTCCATGAGCAAACCACAATCATCTCCATCTAGTGGAGGCATTTACAATCTTAGGGAAGATCATGACCTTCAAGCTAGATTCGCATCCCTAGCTAGGAAAGTTGAAGCTTTAGAAACTAAAAAGAGTGAACATGTAAAATCTGTACAAGAAATCACATGCCATGTATGTGATTCTGATGATCATATCACTCATAGTTGTCCAACTTTGCCAGCCATAAAAGATTGCCTTCATGAACAAGCCAATGTTTTGCACACTATCAACAAGCCAAATTCCAACCCATACTCACAAACGTACAATCCTGGTTGGAAAAATCACCCAAATTTTAGTTGGAGGAACAACAATCAAGCCCAGTCTTCACAACCACCAGGTCCATCACATCCACAAACACATCAGAATTTCCAAAACCCTCAAAGTTATGCACCTTATGTCCCACCATATAGGAAAAACCTTGAAGACACTTTACACTCATTCATTGAGAAGCAAGAATCCATTAACAGCCAAACTGCACAAACCTTGATAGATGTTAAAGATACTTTGGTAAAGATTGATTCTACACTCACCACACACGAAAAAGATAAGTTTCTATCTCAACCACAACCAAATTCCAAGAGTCAGTCAAGTTCCTATGATAATAATCAATGCCCAGATCAAGTCAAATCAATTATCACTATTCGTAGTGGTAAGGTCATCGAAAAACCTATTCTTGAATCTGGTAAAAATGATGACGAGTCACTTTCCAAGGGTAAGGAAGGGGTTGATGAAACCACTGTTGACGAAGAAATAATTGAATCCCCACTTACACTCCCATATCCCCAGGCTCTTAAAAATTCACAGAAATCGAAGCATTCCCTAGAGATTTTTGAAATTTTCAAACAGGTAAAGATCAATATCCCTTTGTTGAACGCAATCAAACAGATACCTTTTTATGCCAAATTTTTGAAGGATCTGTGCACTGTGAAATGGAAGCATCAGGTAAGAAAGAAAGTCTTTATGGCTGAACAGGTAAGTTCCATTCTTTCCAATAAAAATGTTTTGAAATATAAAGATCCTGGTTGTCCCCCTATTTCCTGCACAATTGGTAACTGTAAAATTGAGCATGCTTTACTTGACCTAAGTGCTAGTGTAAATTTGCTCCCATACACATTTTATCAGCAACTTAAACTTGGTGAGTTAAAGCCGACTTCAACCACACTTTGTCTTGCTGATAGGTCAATTAAAATACCAAAAGGAATAGTGGAAGATGTGTTAGTACAAGTCGATAAATTTATCTACCTAGTAGATTTTATTGTCTTGGAAACACAACCTGTTATTAATGAACACAAATCAATTCCTGTTATATTGGGCCGACCATTTTTGGCTACTGCTAATGCCTTGATTAATTGCAGAAATGGAATAATGAGCATGTCTTTTGGAAATATGGAAATTAAGCTTAATGTTTTCAACATGTCTAATGAACCATTTGATGATGAAAATAAAGATAAAGATGTAGACATTGTTGAAACCATTGTTGAAGATCATGTTCAAAAGGATTCTTTTAACTCATCTGAAATTTGTTTGGTCAATTCACCTGAGTCAAGCTCGCATTCACATCTTGATAATTGTTTGCAGGTTGCCGAAAAAGAAAGAGACACTTTAGATTTTGAAAAATTGGAAAAGAAAGATGACGAGCCAGAAGAAAAAGCACCCATCAATGATTCTTTTCCTGATGATCTTTTATTCTCTATCACAACTTTTCATTGGTATGCTGACATTGTTAATTATCTTGCAACAGGAATGATGCCACTCGATTGGAATGCACAGGACAGAAAGAAATTTTTGACCGAGGTAAAACGTTTTTACTGGGATGACCCGTACTTATTTAAGTATTGTCCTGATCAAATTGTTCGACGGTGTATTCCAAGCAATGAGGTAAGTAGTGTCATTGAATTTTGTCATTCTAAAGCATGTGGTGGTCATTTTTCATCAAAGAAAACGGCTGCAAAAATCTTGCAGTGTGGATTTTATTGGCCCACCTTATTTAAAGACGCACATGTATTTTGTAAAACCTGTGAAAAATGTCAAAAGTTATGATCCATTTTCAAGCGAAACATGATGCCTTTAAACCCCATTCTTGTCATTGAAATATTTGATTGTTGGGGAATTGATTTTATGGGTCCATTTCCACCGTCATTTGGATTTTTTTACATTTTAGTTGCTGTTGATTATGTGTCAAAATGGGTCGAGGCAATTCCTTGTTGAAATAATGATCACAAAACAGTAATCAAGTTTTTAAAGGAAAATCTTTTGAGTCGATTTGGAATCCCTCGAGCCATTATCAGTGATGGAGGCAAACACTTTTGTAACAAACCTTTTGAGTCTTTAATGAAGAAATATGGAGTCACACACAAAATTACCACCCCATACCACCCTCAAACAAGTGGTCAAGTTGAGTTAGCAAATAGGGAGATAAAACATATCTTGCAAAAAACGGTTAACCCTGATCGAAAAGATTGGTCTCTTAGACTAAATGATGCACTTTGAGCTTACCGCACTGCATTCAAAACATCTTTGGGTATGTCTCCTTATTGTTTAGTTTATGGAAAACCTTGCCATTTACATGTTGAACTTGAGAAAAAAGCATATTGGGCCATTAAAGCTTTCAATTCTAACCTAAATGATGCTGGTGAATTGTGCAAGTTGCAATTAAATGAACTTTAAGAATTAAGAAATGATGCATATGAAAATGCAAAAATTCTTAAAGGAAAATCTAAAACCTTTCATGACAGACGAATTTTAAGAAGATCATTTGAAGTTGGTCAAAAGGTTTTGCTTTATAATTCTCCACTTCATTTATTTCCTAGTAAATTTAAATTGAAATCGAAATGGAGTGGTCCATTTGTTGTGAAACACGTGTATCCATACGGTGCCCTTGACATTGAGAATCCTAGGAATGGTAATGTGTTTAAAGTAAATGGACAACGTGTGAAACCATTCTTAGAAAATACAGATTTTCAAAAAGACTCTACCGTCCTTTTTGACCCTTGTTACAAAGGTGAGTAAACAAATCTTTTGCTTTTGACTTTATTTGTGTTTGCAATTATTATTTTTGTTTTGTTCGCTTTTACGTTTTGAATTTTTACAGGATTAATTTCTAGGTTCATTTTTTACTTGGTGTGTTTTTGCTATATAACCCTGGTTAAGTGGCGGATAACGGTACTCCGTGACAATTCCAGTCGGTTTAATTCAGTTTCCCAAATAACTGATCCCCAAAACAAGGCATGGATGAAATTTTCACAAACCTGCGAAAACATTTCCCATCGTTGCCCCAAAATGCTCTGAAAAAGATTTACAAAGCACGTTCCGAAAGATTACGCTTACTAAAGATAAACAACATTCCTGTTGAAATTCGCTGGTTGATCGAAGCTAAGGTACGTCTAGCAGGTGAGTCTGCTGATTCATTTATATCTTACATGCCTGGTTTTGGAAGAAGTAACCTTGCAAAAAAACGAAGAGCTAAAAAGTTAGGGGTTACTTGTCACAAATGTGCACGTACAACTTGCAACACACGTTGTCGTTCTTTAGGAATGGTGTCTAATAATCGGGAAGATAAAATTTGATTCATTAGGCATGGTTTGCGTAGGGAGTCACTGGATAATATCCTAATGACTCTTGGTGCACATCCTAGTGGATATGTGAAAATGGCAATTGACCGATTATGGCCGCAATTTCAAAAAGAATATGCACAATATAGTCTTGGGAATCTGACTTTAAAAGACCCTGTTTGCCAATTTATAAGAAAATTGGATGGGAAGCATATCCCCGACCCATAGAGGGCGTTGAAGCCGTTTCTGGACGTAAAACCAGAGGAAGATGTGAGCCACAATCACAACCACCAATAAATATCCTTTTGTTTTTATTATCTTTTTACTTCCGCATTTAATGTCTTTTGTAATTATTGTTGTTTACTTTTGATTTTTGAACCATTTGGATCTAATATCATGACAAACATGTCGCTCTATACATATAGGTGTATCATTATGTTACCTTTTCAGGATCTATAAATACAAGCATTTGTTTTCCTTTTTGCTTCAAGCACTCATAAACATTCAGAGAGTGCATTAATGGCGTCACCTTCAACTAAACGATTCACAAACATTTGTGTGTTTGGTGGCACCAATTATGGGAAGTACAGAGAGTTTGTTGATGCTACAACTCATCTTGGTAAGGTTTTGGCTGAGCGAAAAATACACCTAGTGTATGGAGGAGGTAACTTGGGATTAATGGGGTGTGTTTCACGAGCTGCACGAGACGGAGGTAGTCAAGTTCTGGGTATTGTCCCAAAACCTATGGCCGCAACAGATATCATCGGAAAGACAAATGGCGAAGAGTTAGTTGTTTCAGGTATGCCTGAAAGATTGACTGCTATGTTACATCATGCTGATGCGTTTATAGCTTTGCCAGGTGGTTTTGGAATCTTAGAAGAAATCTTTACAATGGCATCCTGGGCGCAACTACACATCCATGAGAAACCCATCAGTTTGTTGAATGTTAATAAATTTTATGATGGTTTGCTTTCATTTATTGATCATGCTCAGAAAAATTATTACATTCCACATTCAATCCGAAAAATCTTTATATCTGCTTCAAGTCCTCATGAGCTGATTGACCAGTCACAAGCTTTCAATTATGTGCCAGATCCTTCAACCTCCAAAATTGATTGGTCCACTGATGAAGAGAACAAGAAACGCATAATTGATCTGAATCTCAGTTTGTGATTGTCCGATGGTTTTTATGTATTTTATTTTCCTTTATTTTGTATTTCTTTTGTTGTTTTGCAGGATTTTGTTGACTTTTAAGTTGTTCAGGTGATATCTTCTAAACCTTAACTCTTTCTAAAGACATTGGGGACAATGTCTCATTCTGATTAGGGTGAGGGGATAGTTGATTCAATAACTTTTTTTAAAAAAAAAAAAAAACTAACTTTTGACCATTTTTTTGTAAATATGGCCGAGTAAGGAGATCATTTAGATACTTCTGAGACGCATTTTTGTAGTTTTGATGCATTTTTTTTTTTATCTTTTCCTCTCTTCTGACTATTCAAATTTATAAACTCTCCATTGTGATATCATTGACTAATCCTTTTGTTCATTAAGTCATCTTGAGAAATTTTTTGAACTATTTTAGACACACACACATTGACAATGTGCAGTAAGTTGAGATTTTACGATATTGAGTTCTGAAACATCATTCAAGGGTAGCAACCGAAGGCAATGGTCTTGTTTAAAATTTTATATAGTAATAATAATAATAATAATTTTGTGTGTTGTGACCAAAACTCTTACTTAGTAACCGGGCCTCATGCCTCATTAAGCATAGAGTGTTCGCGTAAAACGGTGGAGTCTGGATAAGAATAAAGTGCAGTTTCGTAGCCTTTTTAACTCAAGCAATTAAGTCTGAGGGGTGCTTTAACACATAATGCCCTAAGACCAACTGGTTTGGGAGTCATTGACCCAAAACTCGTTACACGGGTTAAAGAGAAAGCTTAAGTAAATTGTACTAAAAAATAAAATAAAATAAAATAAAAACATCTGCAATCCGAGTAATTAAGCTTGTAGGAGTGTTTCAACACTTAATGCCCTAAAGCCAACTGGTTTGGGAGTCATTGGCCTAAAGCTCGCTACATGGATTAAAGATGAAATGTTTGTTTCCAATTTAGTTGTATTAAAAAAAAAAGAATAAACTGTTGCCTAAGGAAAAAGCCCTAGTGAGATTTTGGAATGAAAATGTTGACTGATTTTAATTGAATCTCATAGTTATCGTGTTGATCTTTATTGAACACAAGAAAGTTTGACTAATAACTCAATTGATGACTGGTTGTCAAAGGGTGAGAAAAGAGGTATGAGGGAGTTTGTCTATTTGGTAGTTTAGAGATTTGAATTTGAGTCTTTACTATTTTCGCTTTAATTGCTAGGGACTAGCAATAAGCTGGTTGGGGGGTGTGATTAACACTGAAAAGTGTATGTTTACTAAGGGATAATATCATCAGTTTACACTTCCAATATGATTAATTCCTCAATTTAGACATAATTTCGTTCGTTCGCTTAAATAAATGTGTTGTGTAGTAATCGGTATATTTTTATTTGTATTCCAGAGGTAATTTGGTCAATTCAGATTCATGGAGATGTCAGATGGCAAAACAAATATCGTTTTCAAGTTTAGAACGTCAAAAAACCTTAAGAAGACCACGAAGGGCTTTTTCGTAATTTTGACTATTCACTGTTCACAGTGACTTTACTGTTCACAGTTGATTTACTATTCATAGTTGACTTTCACTGTTTACTCACGATGCGTTACTGTTCACTCTCGGATGCGGTACTGTTCACTCATGAATGGGTTACTGTTCATTGTCACTGTTCACTGAAGGGCATTTTCGTATTTTTAACTATTCACTGTTCACAGTTGACCTTCACTATTCACAGTTGAATTTCACTGTTCACTCATTGATGCGGTTACTATTCACTCATGGATGGGTTACTGTTCACTGTCACTGTTCACTGATGACGTGGCGAAATCTGGACTCTCCATTGTAAATTCATCCGATGGTCAATTTTCATCCGTATTTTGTATAAATAGGGGGTCTCTCCCCCCTAATTTTGATGTCCTGAATCCAAATCTGATGTTAGATTTGTGAAATTCTCTCTCTTTTGTTCTCAAATTCTTGGTTTAAATAAAATAGTTATTTTCTAGTTGAATTATGTCTAGCTAATTTTATATAGCTGGGGTCAAAGGTGATACTGTTGGTGTGGAAAATATGATCCAATTTTGGTAAGTTTATTATTTTTATGCTTTCTCCCCTCTGATCTTTGTGGAGTTTTTGACTCACTGTAGATAGACAGATATTGTCTAGCACAATGAGTACTTTTACCCATATTTATCAGAGAGTGGTTTATCCCCTCTAGTCTTTGTGGAGTTTTTGACTCACTGTAGATAGACAGATATTGTCTAGCACAGTGAGTGCTTTTACCCATATTTATTAGAGAGTGGTTAGTGGAGTGGAATACCCTCCCATTAATCTATACTAAATATAAATAATTGGATCATATTCGAAATACCAACAGTGGATCCCTTAGCCACAGTATTAATTTTAATTGATTTACATTTTATACAAGCTTATTAATTAATCTAGAAATTAATTCTACAAGGACAAGTGAACAACCTCTCTGTGGTTCGACCCGGTCTTACTGGTTAATTTATTACTTTGACACTCTTATACTTGAGAGTAGGAACACTTCTTTATGACGTGTCACAGACAAGTTAGCCTTTCTAGAGATACTGCTAACAGCAACTCAATTACCAATGTGCATCAGGTTGGCAATCTCATCCTTGTTGAGGGGTTCTGAAACCGATGATCGTGAAATGGTCGTGCCTAATATACGCCCATAACTCATAGCAATTAATAACGTCAGTAGCAGAAAAATAGATGAGAAAAAATAAACCAACCACAACACAAGATATACGTGGAAAACCCAAATCGGGTAAAAAACCACGGGCCGTCAGAACGACAGAGAAAGTTCCACTATATGATAAATTGTTACAACCATATATTTCATGATTCTCTCTCATACCCAAACCCCAAACTACGCTCACAATATCCTCACCCCCCAATATCCCCTAGGATCCCATGAATATCACCCATGGATCTCTTACTTGATCCATCGATATTGATATTCCCTTGGATACCTCCCCGGATATTCCAACGGGTCTCTCACCGGATCTCTCCACCCTCTGATGTTACATGGTGTTCTTTTTGCTCCACACAAAATAACCTAATTATAAGGCCTATTTATACTAGTTACAGAGAGTTTAAGATAAACGGAAATCCGACTTCTAAACGTACACGAATTACTCGTTCTATATAAATACCATTTCCTATTTATGACAAGTCTTCTTGTTAAAGAGAAATCTTTTTCCTTCAAGTATATGAATTTTCTATTATTCATGAACACAAACTCTTTCCTATTCTGATCAGCACAAGAACTTCCAGAAGAAAACATCATTCTTATTTTCGCGCAACATTCCTAATTTGGGTAAAATCCTCCATTACCGCGGTTTGGGTCGCGGTTGGCCACCCGCGCCCAACACTGTGGATCGTCATTGTCAACCACCACTTTGAATACCGCGGTTAGTGCATTTGCCTCCGCCGCGGTCTACACCGCATGAATCCACAGGAGTTCGATCGCTCCCTATACCTCAATCTGTGCGCTTATCCGCACCGTGGTCCACGTCACAGAACATTCCATATTTCTTTTCTTCAGTTCTTTCAGCCTTCAAGCTTCCTCAAACAACACCATTCCAACTTCCAAACGTTTCCCATATCTCCAGGAAGCTCCATATCAATTAAGTCTTGTTTGGTTAATATTGGATTCACTTGAAAATACGAGCCAAAATCTAATAATCTCGAATCACCCCATTCTCATAATCATTATGGTTGCCATCAAGTAACCAATTCACCACCACTGACTCATTAATCTCAACCAAATTAGGGGCCAAACTACAATCCATGCCAGGTGGGATTTGATGCAAAAGTGAATACCATGATAACATCTTCTAGTAACTTGGATGTTCAGTTCCTCAAGCAAAATTCCTCTATGAATATGTGGAAGCTATTCAAAAAAATCCCTACTGGATCAAACAGGTCAGCTGACACCATGTTATGATATTATGAGGTATACAAAATAAATTGTAGCTCAATCATTGACAGAGGAAAAGGTCGGATTGGTATTGGTATCATTATCCGCAACATGAAGGGTGAGGTCATGGCCTCTGGTGCTCAAATCATCGAAGCTAATTTCAGTGTAAAAATGACAGTTTTTGAGTATTGGCGGTTGATAATGTAATTATATATTACTTTTTTTTAATCCGTTATAACTTATAATATAATTACAGTGATTTACCACACCCAATTTAATAAACATCGGAAAGGGAGGGAGACAAAAACAAAAACAAAACAAAAATACCGGAAACATCAATTTCATGTTTACATCATTTTTATCATTTCTGGCATAAATTTATTCTCATAGTTTCCTGTGTTTTCTGATTTGGTTTCTTGGGAATAGCTGCTGGACAAGTTTTTGACATTTTTAAAATTTTAAACACAAAAAACAGTGCTGGGAAACGTAGCCAGACGACTCCTTAAATTTGACTCAGTCAACATACGTTTAGGTTTTTGAGTAGCATATCTCAAAAATTGAGATCGAAGTCATGATGGATAAAGAAATTGTATAAAAGAACACATTTTAAAAACAGTATATCCTTTTTTATAAATATATTTATAATTTTTTTTTAAATCTAATTTATAAATAACCTTTACTTAATATTAAAATTACACTTTCCTTAATTTTATTGTATTGTATTGTATTTATATAAAAACATCCCACTATACCTAAGCAATTGAATTCTATGAAACTAATCATCGATTCTATGTGAAATTGTGAAATGGAATTGGTGGAAAATATAACATTTTTTAACTAATTTGGTGGCCAAGTGAGTGTTTTAATAAATTAAGTTAAAAAGATACTAAAGTAAGTGATTTTTAAAAATATCTTTATTTTACACATTCTCTTACTTTGAAATTTTCTAAGATTTTATTCTTTCATCTTCTTCATAGAGGTCTGTTTAACAGACCTCCAATGGAGGTCAAACATCATAACATTATCAATACATCTTCAATGGATAATTAGTTTAATGGGACTACACAGAAGTATTCGGGGATCGAGCTCGCAGTGGTCGAACTGCCCAGTCAACTCACAGGGGCAGGGGTAGGGGGCAGCTCCCCCGGAGCTTTTTTTTCTGGTCATTACTTAAAACACTGGAAATGTAATTACAAAAAACTCTGAAATGTAATTACAAAAGGCTCGGAGCTTTAAAAAAAAGTCTCGGAACCTTTATTAAAAAGCTCGGACATTTACAAAAAAAGCTTAAGCATTAACAAAAAAAACTCGAACATTGAAAATAATCTCGGACCTTTGAAAAACCTACTTTCCAAAAATAAATGCTCTTTAAAAAATTATCGAATTTGGTTCAAAAAAACTCGAAAACGTTTCAAACATTCTCGGATTTTCAAAGCTTTACAAACCAATTTTTTCTAAAAAATTGCTCGGACATGATACAAAAAAAGCTCGGAGGTGGTTCAAAAAAGCTCGGACATATAAAATATTTTTCGGAGATTCCAACTTGTAAAAACCTATTTTTCCTTAAAAAAAAAAAAGCTCTGACATGATTCTAAAATGCTCAGACTTGAAAAAAAAATGTTCAGATTTGAAATAAAAAGTCTCGAAAACCCAGAATTTCATCTTCATCAAAAACTAATTCTACTTGATTTCAAACCTTAACATTACTCACAACCAATCTAAGACCCTCATTTCAACTTTGAACTATAATTTCAAGGGCTCAAAAAATAAATAGCAATTTTTGAATGTGACGTTTCAACATTGTCACTGTTTTAATAAATTATGTTTAAAAGGCACCAAATATGGTGAACAGATAAAAATGCCCCAATAGTTGTTTCATCATAATCTTTCATTCATTTTTTGACAGTGAGAGTTATGAAACAGAGAAGGAAAGTTTCTTTGAAACTTAGGCGCTACGCAAACGCATTCGGGGGTCGAGCTCCCCGCCGAGCTCGCGGTTCGATCATTTGAAAAATATTCTCGATTCGATCATTTGGAAAAAATCTCGATCCTTTGAAAACAATTCTCGATCCTTTGAAAAATATTCTCGATCCTTTGAAAAAAATCTCGATCCTTTGAAAAAAATCTCGATCCTTTGAAAAATATTCTCGATCCTTTGAAAAATATTCCCGATCCTTTGAAAAATATTCCCGATCCTTTGAAAAAAATCTCGATCCTTTAAAAAATATTCTCGATACTTTGAAAAATATTCTCGATCCTTTGAAAAATATTCTCGATCCTTTGAAAAAATCTCGATCCTTTGAAAAAATCTCGATCCTTTGAAAAAAATCTCGATCCTTTGAAAAATATTCTCAATCCTTTGAAAAAATCTCGATCCTTTAAAAAATCTTCTCGATCATTTAATAAAAATTCTCGATCCTTTAAAAATATTCTCGATCATTTGAAAAAAAATCTCGATCCTTTGAAAAATATTCTCGATTCGATCCTTTAGAAAAAATCTCGATCCTTTGAAAACAATTCTCGATCCTTTGAAAAATATTCTCGATCCTTTAAAAAAAATCTCGATCCTTTGAAAAAAATCTCGATCCTTTGAAAAATATTCTCTATCCTTTAAAAAATATTCTCGATCTTTTGAAAAAAATCTCGATCATTTAAAAAATATTCTCGATCATTTGATAAAAATTCTCGATCCTTTGAAAAATATTCTCGATCCTTTGAAAAATATTCTCGATTCGATCCTTTGAAAAAATTGCTCGATCCTTTGAAAAATATTCTCGATCATTTGAAAATTTCTTGATCATTTGACAAATGCTAGATTCTTTCAAAAATAAGTTCGATCATATTAAAAAAAAAAGGTCGATTTGGCTACAAATATGCTCGATTTAACTAAACATTATTTTCAAAAATAAAATGTTCAATCCTTTGAAAAATAAATTTTTCATACAAAGACTGGACAAGTGGACGACAAATCATAACGAATGGATACATATTAAACCACACATAAATATATAAAAATATATAAACGAAAATCACAAATATAAAATATCTTTTTCTGCAGAATCTGGAGAGAGACAAGTTTTTTTGGAGAGAGAGAGATGAGCTATCGTTTTCAAAGTGTAGATGGAAACACAATGAGATTAAAAAAATAGATTATTTAAGGGCAATTTGGGTAGTTCACCATAAATGATGTCTTTTAAACTTAAGTTATTAAAGCAGTGACATCACTGCAACACACATAAAAAAAAGTGACATATCTCACCATTTCCTCTAATTTCAATCAACACAAACAGATCTACCATGAAATTGAAAAATTCAAACTTCTATCGATTGCCATCGATATATTTTTCTCTCTAATTTTTCTCTCTCACTTTGAAAACGACACAAACACAATATTTAGGGACATTTTGGTCTGATCACCTTAAATAGTACATTTTAAACATGAATTATTGATGTTGTGATATTTGTACAACAGTTATCCCAAATAGTGTTGTTTATTTTTTGAACCCATTTTTGAATCAACTCTGGTAGATATTCAAAAAGCTCAGCACAGAGATAGAAGACACTTAGGGGTCGTTTGTTTTTTCCACTTAAAACTTAATGGGTCAAAATCATAATTATTAAGTTGTTTTGTTTATTTTTTGAGTGATCAAATAACTTAAAAATCCTAAAAAATAATTTAAAATAAAAAGTAAAAAATCTTGACTTTAATTTAATTGCAAATCACTGAATTACATTAAATGCAATATAAAATATTTTCTTCCAATACTATCCCCCATATATAACATATTTCCAATTTCATCAAAATTACATATGGTATAGAAATCTTTATTTTAATATATTGCTTATTTTAAATAGCTTTAAAAATAAGCAATATATTATGATATTTAATATTGGTGTATATTGATGTTTACTATCAATACTTTATTATGATATTATGGTGATATATATATATAATAGTGTTTTGTGCGAGTTTTCTTGATATTCTTTTTATTTTTTGAAAAAAAAAACATTTTCTTTTCTTAGAAAAATTAAGTTTGTTTGTAATCAAAGATGAAGATCATGATCGTGTTCATATATGATTATTATTTTTGAATTGTTTTTATTCTATATTATATATATAATTGTTTAACATAGATATAAATATAAAATTACTTATATTCAGACATTTTACTCTTAAAAAAAAAAAGCGTGTTAACGATACAATCAGATATGAGAAAAAAAAAACAAACATGTCATTCATGTTCAGATTTCAGTCTCTATTTAGTCGTTAGAAAAATTCAAGACTGTTCTGTTTTCAGACAAAAAAAAACAAACGGTACCTTGACCAATAGCGGGTGAATTTCTTTCCTAAAACTACTAAAGAAAAAAATTCAGGAATTTATGTTTGTCATGTTTTTTTATGCATGCAGCCGCAGGCTCTCCAATTCTATGGAAGTAATCAAGTACGCCCTCAAACCAACCTCAAATTTGACGAATGCACAAGACAAGTAATTTTCAACATTTTTTTTACCAAAGAATTAATATAAAATTGATAAATAATTATCGGTAAGAGTATTTGCAAACTGTATAATCTTTTTAAGTAAGTTTATTTAAGGGTAATATTAGATTTTCAACAAAATGTTACTTGAACTATACATATAATTTTAAAGGGACGAAAATATCATCACTCTACGTCTCTTTCCGAATATCCTTACACATTAGAATATTTTAAGATGGATTAAACCGGTCCACCTAGATGATGATAAAGGAAATCCAAATACACATGAGGCCATCCATATTAGTGAATAGTGATTATGGAATAAATGTTGATCTAGTGATAGGGGAAGAAGTTGGTGCACATTTTGGTGTTTGTAGTTTATCTAATGACCAACATAACTCCCGATTCAAGTATTAAAAGTTAAGATGATGGAAATGGTAGGGTTAGTGGAGAAATTAGGTAGACATATTATGTCAACCCTTTGACTCCATTTACTTGGGAAGTTCAGTTTACCCATGTAATTCGAGATGAAGATCTTGGTTGTAAGGATGCCGGTGCAAGAATTGGGGAAACAGAAAAAACTTTTGACAATTCTCATGGCAGACAACATGGAGAAATGAATCAAACTGATGAAGAATTTTTTAACTTAGACTTTCTCACTAATGAGCATAGATGTCAACCATAGTTCTGTTGATAATCTAGGGACATGGTCAAGTTCCAACATAATATATTCTCCTAGTTATGGTGGCTACAATATTTGTCACTATCCTTCTCTATAAATGCTATCTCAAATTTCTATGCATAATAATCGACAATAACCATCCATTTGGGTAAATTGAAACTATTTGATATATGAATCGTTGAAAGACATATGTGACATGCTAATAAATACCTTAAAAATCACGCAAGCACATTTTATTAGTAAAATTATTGTTCAAATCAAGATTTAAATGTACCTTTAAGGCTTTGTACCACCATAGGAGGTGAGTTTACTTTTGTTCACCCCTCTTTAAATGGATACCCCTTCCTAAAAAATTGACATGTGTCTAGAAAGAGTTAATTTTATCCAAAAATTATCATGTGTTTAGACAATATTATCCCACTATAAACATATGTCATCTTTATAGAAAGGGGTAATGTTCACTCTCTTCGGGGTGAGTAAAAATGGATTCTAAAGGAATTCATTTTGGTATTAAATATCAAAACATATACAAATGTATGATTGAGCTATTCAATGAACAAGATAAAAACCCATACATAAATATAAAAAACCATATATAAATAACGTGGTACGTAAATGGTTGAAATCCTGTGAATCATGAAATTATAATTTGAGTGATATAATATTTGTTAGGTTTTTTTTTTATTCAAACCTGAGTCATCAGACATCATTATCGCCGGACAATAAGGGCTTTAGGGCACAGAGCCACAGGCTAAATAAACTGTGGGATGTACTTATAAATTACAATATTTTTAAAAACTTATTGGCTTACAAATATCGTTACTCTTGTTGGAAGGTGATTATTATACAATCCCCACTTTGACTTCATTGTATGCGGAATTGTGTAATAAACTTATTCAAATTATTTATCAAACATTGTTTCAGAACCAATCATATGAAATGATGTGCAACAGGGCACTGTTTCAGTTCCCTGTTTGATATGAAACAGGGTACCGGAGCTGTATCCAATGAAAAATCATGTCGACTGAGAATTCAGATCCAAATTGTAGATAATGACACGATGTTTTACCATCAACTAAAAAACAAACACATAAGGGACAAAATACAATTCATTCATGCAAATTGCAAAGCGAACACTGGATACCGGAAGAGAGCAGCAGGACCAGAACCACAGGTCCACAACACAAGAATCCAACATAGATTTTTAGACAGAGGACAAACAGTGCAAATCTGCAACGTACCCTCCACTTTCAATAAACCAGGCCACATACACATTGCTGGGTCACTTTCTTTCAACTTCATGGCTTGCTTGATATGACTCATAAATCATGCCATTTCCACACAAACCATATTATCTCAATCTATCTTCCAACTTCCATTTAACAATAATCTCAAATTTTTTATGGCTACTAGGAAGAAAATTTATACTCACTAGAATTATATGTACAATATATATAGATATTATGGTTCCTTTCCTATTATAATTAACTGTTAATTATAATTAGCAAGTACATTTGTTGCCCTTGCAAGCAGAGGGGCTTGACCCAGAAGCACCATCTTTCCTCTTACTAGAGAAACGTGAAAAGCCTATAATAAGTTAGAAAGAAAGATGTATATGTGCACAATAAAAACAAAAGCATCTCATAAATCTTGAGATAGATCATCCCTTTGCCTGCGCATTCGAGCTCCCCAGGACATGTTTCCTCTCGCATCCTTGTTCATGCTTCTTCTCTTCAGCTCGGACAGCTGAGAATACCAACGGTTCTTCCACTCGTCCCTCCCTTCCATCTCCTATAGCAAGATAGCCCAAATGAGTACAAGGTAATTAAATATATAAGACTATTCAGGATTAGAAAGTTTAATGCCAACTTATTCATTCCACTAAGTTCTTCAAACACTCCATTTGAGTTGACTAAAAACTGTCGGAGTTGACTAAAAAAGAACATGATTATTACATAAACATAACACTTAAACACAACAGACAGACCCGTTTTGCAAATTATCTAATGAATACAACAATCCAAGAGCCATGAATTTATTAAATTTCACAGATGATAAAGTCAAGAGAAAATTTGATTTAAAAATAAAGTGCTGAGAAGAAGCTTAATGTTTTAATGGAAAAGAATAGAAGGATAATAACCAACAATAATGAAAATGCAAATGAAACACAAGAGTCTCCAAAGCTCCAGCTGAGCTTGGGAGAAATGCTAAAGAATGACAACGCTTCATTTCATTACATCCCGATCCCCCGTATCAGCGAACAATCGAGCAGTTATGGAGAGTCTAGGATCAAACAGGAAATCGGTGACCCGTATGGAATATCAATAAATAATACTAATCACAGATCAAGATTTAAAAATCCTAGTGAAAACATCACCCAACCAAATTAAACTCATTTAAACTGCAAAGTTTGCTGATAAATGGAAATCATAGTAAAAAAAACTTCTCTTTATAGGAACAACAGAAAAGGAAACATTTTTTGTAAGACATTTGATTCGTGAATAGTGATCTGCTAATAATTCTCAAAAACAGTAATACAAAATTTGAGATTCAGGAATAGGAAATGATCTGAATACCATCTCATAAATCCCAGAAAATGAAAATAAAAATAAAAAAATATTCGGATTTTTTTAGATTTTGTGCTAATTGTAACACCAATTACACTACAATTTTCATCAAAATTTATGCATTTCTTGGCTACAGAAAGAGAGAAGTGTAATAGGATTACAAACCCTCTAAGTTTTCCATTTAGTAATTTTTGTTCAAGCAAAAAAGTGACCATATAGAGGCAACGATCTATTAATCTACACGTATTTCCACCCTTTTCTCAGCAACCAAACAATCTAGCTAGAAATCACAAATTGTTCCAAAACCAATCTGATCCATAATTAAAAGCACACCTCAATTTATTTACTTTTACAACAGTAAATAAAACCCAATAAATAAAAGTAGAGAAGAAAAAATAATTAAATATCAGACATGACATGAGAGATGAGAGAAGAAGCAATACCACGTCGTTTTGATAGTGTCTTCTGGCAGAGAAAGCAAGGTGGAGGCCCTGGGACATATCGTGATCGTAGAGAGCTCTGCTTCCGGGATCCGACAAGGTCTCATAAGCCTCCTGGACCCGAATGAATCGCTGGGTGTACTCCTGGACCCGATCCGGAGGCGAGACGTCCGGGTGGTACTTCCGGGCCAGTTGCTTGTACGCCTGCTTTATCTCCGGTAAGGTTCCGGACTCGGATATGCCCAGTAAGTCGTAGAAGGTCAAGCCCCCCGTCACGTCCTTGACGGCAGCATCGTTGATTTGGGCCTTTATTCTGAAGGACACCGACGGGACCCGAGCCGTGTATAGACGGCGAGACGGGTCGGGCGCGGCGGAAGTCCGGGTCGAGAAGAAGCGAGAATCGGTTCCTGGAATCATCAATCCGTTGTAGCTGGAACAACGCATGTTTGTTAAGAGTCAGAGCTTTGTGAGAGTTTGCTTGACGTTTGGGGCCTTGTTGTGTGGTGGTGGTGGTGTTTTCTCCTGATGGGTGAGACAATAGTAATAATATTCAGTATTTATAACCAAAAATTAATTGGAAAAAGGATTTTTAAAATTTATTAATGTGGAAATTTGGTTCATATTATACGTTATCCGAAAAAGTGATTCTAGAAGCTTAAGACCGTTTGGTAGAAGTATTACATAAATTTAAGTTTTTTTGAGAATAGATAAGGAATGGATGACCAACTATATATTGTCAATATTTATTGGTAAATACTAATATACATGTAATATTAATAAAAAAAATAGATATTTTATATTTGTTATTATTATTTTTATTTAAATTAAATGTGATACTTTTTACCAAATTTAACACCAAGTATAGAATTATGTCAAATTTGGTACAACAATAAATTCAACTATATTTATTGACTTTTATGATTTTAAAAAATAAACATTTGGCAAATTTATCACAACACAAAAATGGAAAATAAAAATGAAACAAGGGCAATTACTAATTAGGTCCTGGATTTTTTTTTAAAATTTTAAATTATTTACAACTTTTACAAATTTGACTAAATTTGTCCTTATATTTTTTTAAAAGTGTCAAATTAGTCCCTATAAATAAGTTTCGATTTTAACTGCGTTGGGGTAAAATTATATTTTATTCCTAAACAATCGAATAATGACACATACATAATTTTTTTAAACACATATATATTATTGTTTATTTTATTTTTGGGTTTTGATTTTAAAATAATTTTGAAAACAATACTTGTATAATATTAACAAAAAATATATATATAAACGGTAAAATATTAAATTGGAAATGAATGGTAACTTTATTTATAAAATAAGGGTATAATTGATATTGTGTCACTGAAATATTTTTAGACTTTTTTAGATAATTTTAATAAATGGCATTGATATTTTACCTTTGTTATTATATTTTTTTCATTTAAATTAAATGTGATACGATTATTTTGATTTTTTTTTTTACATTTGAATTAACAACTAAAAGTATCTCCAATGCAATACTATTTTATTATGTCAATGCTATAATTTAGTATGAAGTGAAAAAAAAAAAATGTCCTAATACAATATGTACTAAATTTGGCATATGTTATAATTTTTGCTATATTTTACACCACTTATAGCATTATGTCAAATTTGGCACAATAATAAATAAAACTATATTTATTGACTTTTATGATTTTAAATAATAAAAAAAGTTGGTAATTTTGTCACAACAAGAAAATGGAAAATAAAAAAGAAACAATTTTAAAAAGCATTCAACAAATTAATAGTATTTGTTGACTTTTATATTTTTAAATAATAAAAATAAACAAAAATAGACTTATCTATTAAAATAAAATGTCGATGTCAAACTTGACACAAAAAATAGTAAAATGTTATATTTGACACATAAATTTAATATTCAAATATAGCATTGTACTCAAATGTATTTGATATGCTATTTATTATTATTATTATTTAAAATTATAAAAGTTAACAAATACAACCAAATAAATGCATCGAATATATATTTTTTAGAATCGCTTCAATCTCAATTTTCTTTATCAAATTTGTTACATTTTTATTATTTAAAATTTAAAAAGCTAACAAATACGATCGTATTTATTGTTGTACCAAATATGATACAGCTTTTGACATTATATCGGAACATGCTTGATGATTTAGTATTACATTGAAGATACTCTAAACATTAATGTTATTATATAAATTCATAGTAATTTACATTATAATTTACTAAAGAGATGTACCGTTATTGAGTTTATCGACAATGTTAACCAAACAATTGTTTGATCAACTTCATACCATAATATATTATTTATTTAGCACAACAAATATCAATTATTATAAAAACAACAATATAAAACTGACCCCTTACCTTGACTACGATAATTTTTGTTTCGGCTCATGCAATTGTAATCTATACATAAAGTGGATTATAATTTGTTTTCTTGTCTCTCGAGTCTTGAGACACCGGGATGTATCAAAGAGAGGGAGACCCAAGGGATATATAGAGGGAGACTCATTGGCAAAAGGCCTAGGGGTATACCTCTAGGCAGAAGACTTAGGGGATATCATGGGCAAATTCATGAGATCAGGAGGATATTTTATGGGAGATTTAGGGCATGTTTGGTAGGAATAAAAAGGAAGGAAAGAAAGGGATGGAGGGAAAAGAGAGAATAAAATGGAGAAGTATGTGTTTGGTATGGAAAGAAGGGAAATGGTGGAATGATAAATTGATTGGTGGGTCCCATATATTTTAATCCTCCCAAAAGTAAGAGGAAAAATGGAGAGAAAATAGAGATTGGTTTTTGGTTTTTGGTTTAAATGAAGTTATAAATTTATCTATTTTTAATTTATTTAAAATTTATCTATTTTTAATTTATTTAAAATTTATTTTTCAAAATAACTTTATAAAGCATAATGTATTAATTTATATATAAAATATGTTACAAAGTTTAAAATCATTTTAAATAAAAAAAAAGTTAGATTCAATATTATATAAACCTCCTGAAATTCAATAAAAGTCTATACAAAATACATTCAAACTTAACACATTATGAGGTTTATCTAAAGACAGATTTATATAAAGGTATGTTTCTCACGTCTATATAATATGGTTGTAGAAAACCTCATAATTATTATAATGTTTACAAAATACACCCAAAATTTGTAGTTTATAAAAAATTTCCAAAGTCTAGATTAAATACATCCCTTAAACTAAATAAATTCATGGTAATTGTACTCATTAAATCAAAAATTGGCAATGTCTTAAATCAAACATGCATTATGCTCATTTAACCAATTAAGATTCAATGTATATATCTCTTTTTTTTTTTAAACAAAACTATGTATACATTTAACCAATTATAGATCCATTGTGTTCTATTTATTATTATTATTATTATTATTGTTTTGAAATGTCACTATTAATCTAATAACTTACAGATTATTATATATCAAGAAAACATTATAAGTAATACTATATTTGATAAAGTAATGTGATATTTTATAATTTAATTTAAATTGTTAATTTGTTTTCTTGGCAAGTAGGGAAAGACAACATTTATTAATTTATTTAGTATTTTTATTTATAGAGATTATATCGTATATCGGTGTAATGATTTTTATTGTTAATTAATTGATTTTGTAAGCAAATATTAGTTTAATTCGGGTGTTTTGTTGATAAAGATGTGATGTGAGACGTGGAGGATGAGAAAGTGGAAGAATGTTGTCTTTTGGAGGTAAAATTATATATATATATATATTAATCACCAATGGTAGCCAAGTAGCCAAGTAGCCACCCAAACTCTTATTATTGAATTGTAAGTCACTTATTAAATGGTTAAATGGTTAAATGGTTACACGATAATAACAAATTGGTTCATTCCACGCTTGTCGTATGAATTAAATTGACATATTATAAGTTGAATGCATGGAAATAAATTGATATATCATCGGTATACCATCTCATAATCAACATGGTTGCTATAAATTAACTTGACAAATCATTTAAATAAACAACACTATCGATGAGGTTGATTATGTGGTATACCCCTCACACCAACACCAAAAAATTATGGATTCGAGTTATATCTCTACATTAAAGGATTGTGGGTTATCTACAATTCTCCCTTGGGATTATTGTGTTGTATTTTATACATTAAAACACAACCCTTTAAGTTTATCATGCTACAAACAAAAATTCAAATACGATCCAATAAATTAACAAGTTACTTTTTAAAGAAACTATTACAGTATATCTGTATTGGAGGATGACATATGAATCGAACAAAAAAATCTTATTGACGTAGATGTGAGCGGCTTACTACTAAGCTAACATCATATTGTCAATAATAGATTACTTATTGTTGGATATTTTTGTGATAAACTCTCATTTTGAGAGCAAAAATTGAGTATGATAAATTCCATAGAAATATGTGTGGGCCCCGAACCTTCGAATGCACGACTTGTGTGTGAGCACGAATGTCACTCCGATTGGACCGTGAGAGTCCAGTTGACCTTTTGCCACTTCCCTGAATCAACGTTTTTTGATTGTGATGAATAAGGAAAGCTTTAATTGTTTGGATTCTGATTTCTTACTTGATCACTAAGAATACAGAATCGAGTTTTAATTAGAAATAAATCTCTTTAGATAATATTATTTAATACCTCTAATATTTTGTTCAACGTACCGAAAAAGAAATACAAAATGTAGAGGCAGCCGTATCAGTATTATTTTTCTCTGTTTCTTGGTAAGTTTAAACTCAATTTGAGTTCGCTGGTAGTGGCGTGCTTAGGCCTGCCACTGGTTGAACCGTTGTATCCTAGGAGACAATCGCCTAATACACATACGGTGTTGTCTGGCGAAATTGTCTTAAGAACATCGTGTGAAACACGGGCCTCGGTTCATACACTGTTTTCTAACGTATTTTTTCTTATGTTGTTACTTTCTGTTTCCAGATACCTACCAGATTTCTTTTTGGAATTATGATTTACAATCTTAAGACAATTTTCACCGATTTTTTTTCTTTTTAAAATCGTTTCATTCTTCAAACTTTATGGTATCAGAGTTCTGGTTCAAATCGTAACGAACTTGAAAAAAAAATCATTTGTTCAATTTGTCAACAGTGGTAATCAGGTTCCTTTGGAACATTGATTCAATTTGGAAATCGGGTTCTTTGAAACACTGATTTCAATTATATATATATACGTTACCTGTGGAAATCGGGTTTTTTGGAACACTGATTCAATTTTGATAATTAATATGTGGAAATTGGGTCTATTATTAGACACTGATTTCGAAATCAATGGCGGTTTCAATTGGGTAATCAGGTTTGCAATATTAGACACTGATTGTGATTTCCATCGTGAAATCTGATTTGATATCAACTGATATCTGTGCAATTATTTATGATTTAAAAAATAATAATAATATGTATTATTATATAAAAATAATATAATATAATATAATATAAAAAATATAATATTTAATATATATATATATTATAATTATTTATTTATAATTTAAGAGTTTAGTTTTGATTAATTTATTTTTTGAATTAATTTTTGATGTATTACTTTTGTTTAAATTAAAAATTACAATACAATAATTATATTGGTTAATTATTTAATCAATTTGTTTATAATTGTAATAATTCATAATTCGAAATGTTAACCATTCTTAACCAAAATAATAATAATAATAATAAACATAGCTTGACCTAATGCATCCCATAAAATTCCAATACACAGTTTTACGTGAGTTTATGAGTGTCGACCGTCGAATTGGTTATTCACATTTTTTTATTTCTATTTATAAGCAAAGACAATTCACATCTTCAATTCCATCTTCACATTTTCAATTCTTCATCTTCCATACTTATGAATTTGGTCATATTTTTTTTTAAAAAAACACATAAAGTAAACTAAAAATATTCTACCATAAGAACGAAACGATTTTATTATTATTATTATTTTAAATGGAGCCGGTGTAAGTTGCTCCATTCCTTTAGCTTCCTTGTACATGGAGGAGGCAACCTCCACGGCTCCACTATAAAAAAAATAATATTAATATTTACTTAAAACATTCTTAAAGCTTTTTAAATTTGTTTAAATTGTCAACGCTTTCTTAATTTAATATACTAGGGTCATTTTAGTCTCCTAACTGGACAACAACTGTATTAAATTGATTCCTTAAAAACAAAAAAAAAAACAAAAACAAAAAAAATCGGTGGTATACGGTTAGTTATTCATTTTAAGGTATACCTCTCGTATCTATATGATAAGATTATGGATCCGTGAGTTTGAATTATACCTCCTTCTTTAAATCTCGATTAGTCAAATTTATATTTAAATGTACTGAATAAAAACATATAAATGGATATACGTATAAATTACGATTTTATAAGGAGAAATGCTTTGGTATGTATAAGTTGACATGCACATCGTAACATTTCTCATTCAGGTTCGTTTTTATACATCTAAATTACGAATAAAAACAGGCTGTTTAGCGTTTACAGTTGTATTTATCAGCCAACTTAGTGTTTACAGTTCTACTATAGTACACCTACATGTAAGGTTGGTACTTGTTTTTATTTTTGTTGTTAAGTTTACCGGTTTTTTTTACGACCAAAATACTCGTATACAATATAATAAAATATAAATAAATATATGACGATCATTTGCTATCGATTCTTAACAAAAAAAATATAGGTTATGTGAAATCGATATATTATCTTATCCTTTATACGGTGATTACAACTCATATATCATATCATTTATACGTGAATTTGAGTACAATGTCTTTGCAGTCTAGGGGTACAATTAGAATTATGAAGAATTGTAAATAGCCAATGTCTTTTGATGAAAGTCAAATCAAATCTTATCGTCTGAGAAATCAACAAAAATAAAAAATAAAAAAACCTAATATTAGTTGACCATTAGTCGCTTTTGATTAAATTTAATAAAATATAGTTATTTAAGTGGTTTTTTATATAACTAAACTAAAAATTTGGAAATAAGTATATTATTTATTATATATAAAAACTTAACATATTAAAAAAAATCTATAACTAAACAATAATATCGTAAAAAAAAATTAGTTTAAATAAACAAATATACAAAGGAGACGATGCACATATAAACATGCCCATATTGGTAATGTGCATGCCTTCTCCAAAGTTGTTGATACTATTATATTATTTGTTTTTTCATATTGTAATATATTTTATAATTTTGTAAGAAGTTAATTTTATTTTTATTAGTATATATATACATATTCAATGTAAGATTTCAAAATAAAAATGTCACAACAAATACAAAACTGAAAAATTATCTTAAATAATGTGACCAATGATATATATATATATGGTAAAAATGAATCACATCATGTTATTTTGAATGATTTTTTTTTTTTGGGTTAATTGCTCTGGATGTGTAAACTGCTGCTTAACTAAATAATAATAATAATAATAATAATAATAATAAGACCCTCATATTTATTTTTCCATAGTCATTCCCATGTGTCAAATAAATAAATAAATAAAAATCAACAATTCACTTTTTTTTTTTTTTTTTTTGTAAAGACAATTAACATCTTCACTTCGATCGTCACATTTTCAATTCTTTATCTTCCCTAAAAACGGAACGATTTTTTTTTATATAAAAAAAAATAGAGCTGGTGTGGGCGGTGGCTCCACTCTTTTGGCTTCCTTGTGCATGCAGGAGGCCTCCTAAACTACACAAAATTTAATATTAATATTAACTTAAACTTTCTTAAATCTTTTAAATTTGTTTAAATTGTCAACGATTTCTTAATTTAATATATTAAGGTCATTTTAGTCTCCTAACTGGTCCACAATTGTATTAAATTGATTCCTAAAACATATATATATATATATGAAATATATATGGTTTTGTATTTGTTCGGTCAGTATAATTATATAATGAGATCGTTAGAGTTTGTATTTGTATCATAAAGTATTTTTAAAAAACTCGAATTTATATTTGGATGTACTAAATAAAAATATATAAATAGAAAGACGTATGAATCACGATTTCATAAGGAAAAATGTTTAGATAGGGATTAATGGATAATACACCGTAATATTATATTTATCATTTAGGATCGTCGTATCTATCATGTGAATCGATCCTCAATCTCCCATCCAAAAGTTTCTCGTATAAATGAAAAAGGAACGACATTTACACGTGTCTACGATTCTTTATGTATGAAAAGTGAGTCGTTTTAGTGAAAATGAGAAATGAACACAAAAACACAGGCTGTTTACAGTTGTACATGTCAGCAAATTGCACTCAAACCCTTCATTTATAGCTTAATGGCAAGCTAGATAGGAAATTTGGATGTTCTACAAGAATACCCGTACATTTAAGTTTGGTACATGTATTTTTTTTTTTTTTTGCAAAGTTTACCAGCTTTGATTTTTTATTGTCCAAAATACCCTTATACAATATAATAAACATAAATAAATAAATGACGATCCTTTGCTATTTGCTCTTAACAGTTGTTTCTTTAGAATAATTAAACTTTTTTTTTAAAACCTTGGTATATTGCAAATGCAATTTTACTTTTATTTATAAAGGTCATTTTAGTAATAACAAATTATCATAAATAATAGGTGCAAATACAAAAGAGTTTTTTTTTTTTTTTTTGGGATTGATAGAGTCATAGTCTCATAGACCCACCCAAGTATTATATAAAAATCGTAATCCGTTAAGTAATGTAATACATAGAATCGTGATTTGTAAAAAAAAAAAAATTACTATAAGTAATGTAAACATTTAAAGTAAATTTAAAATAATGAAAATAGCTGGAAACATCCACAACATGGAACTTTAACATATTCTACCATAATAAAAAGGAATTTTTTTTTTTTTTTTTAAATAGAGCTGGTGTTGGTGGCTCCAATCCGTTGGACTCCTTGTGCATGTAGGAGACCGGAGGCAACCTCAACCACCAAAATTTTAATATTAATATTAACTTAAACTTCTTAAATCTTTTAAAATTTATTTAAATTGTCAACGCTTTCTTAATTTAATATAATACGGTCATTTTAGTCTCCTAAGTCCTAATTGGCCAATAATGTATTAATGATTCGTTTACTAATTGGAAATAAAAGAAATCGGAATCAAGTTTCAATAGAAAGGGAATAGAGCAGAATCTAAGTTACTAAATTCCATTATAGTGTTTACTGATTTTAATGAATTATAAATATAATCAAATTTGTACAAATTTGATTACAAAAATACCCTTTCATACAAAATATAGCTATACATATGGTCATAGTTTTATTATACCGAATAAAAACATATAAATAGATGGACGTACGAATCACGATTTCATAAAGAGAAATGCCTCGATATTGATAAATGGTTAGGCACACCGTAACTTTATGTTTCTCGTTCAGGTTCATTGTATCAGTCCTGTGAATCGATCGTCACTCTCCCGTTCAAAATTTTCTCATATAAATGAAAAAAGGAACGACATTTACACGTGTCTATGATTCTCTCTGTATGAAAAGTGGGTCGTTTTAGTGAAAATGAGACATGGAACACAAAAACACAGGCTGTTTACAGTTGTACATATCAGCAGTCCAATTGCACTCAAATCCCTTCATTTTTTGTTTAATGACAAGATAGAAAGAATAGTTTGGATGTTCTACAATAATACCCCTACATTCAAGGCTGGTACATTTTTTTATTTTTTTTTGCAAACTTTACCAGCTTTGATTTTTTTAATGTCCAAAATACCCTTATACAATATAATAAAACATAAATAAATATATGACGATTCTTTGCTATTTGTTCTTAACCGTCGTTTCGTTAGAATAATTAAACCTTTTTTTTTAAAACCTCGGTATATATTTCAGGTGCAATTTTACTTTTATTTATAAAGGTCATTTCATAAATAACAAATTATCGTACATAATAGGTGCAAATACAAAATTTTTGGGGTCGATAGAGTCATGGACACACCTTAAAATATTATATAAGAATCGTGATCCTTTAAGTAATGTAATACATCGAATTAGTGAATTTTTTTACTATAAAAAAATAATAGTTAGGACAAGTATTAGACCATTATAGAGAACCGTGAATAAATAATGTCATAGAGATGTAAAATATATTAAACCGACGCTCTGAAAATGACATTTGATAAGGAAACTAATGTAGAAAATTAGTTTAGCAAATCTCACCCGACAACTTAATGATATTTTAATTTTTAAGGAATGAGATCATGTATAATATATGACGTTCATGTCTATGTAAACCCATTCAAAGTTATCCCCCACACACAACACTTAAAATATTTGTATAGAAAGCCAAATCTGTTACCATCACCAAAATTTGTTCAGTCATGAAATCTTTACTAAGACCACCGAAGACCGAAGATGTGTGATGTATCCAACTTTAAAATAGTCAATATTTTGATGAAAAAAATATTATGTTTTAAACATAAAAGATTGTATTGATATGATATATGATGTATTTATATATATTTTTAATCCTTTTAATAGTTTAATTGGAGGACAATTTCGGTATTTTTAAAAAAATATTAGGGTTTATATATGACGTTAGAGGAGTGTAAATATCAGCTATTGCTATTCAAAATTTTAACCGAATTAATCAATATGGTGTACACCTATGACCAAAGGGTTCAAAAAATAAATAACATTTTTTGGAGGTGACGTTTCAACACTATCACTGCTTTTATGACTTATGTTTAAAATACACCTATTATGGTGAACGGGCAAAAATGCCCCCAATAGTTGTTTCATCATAATCTTTCATTCATTATTTTACAGTGAGAGTTATGAAATAGAGAGAGAAAGTTTCATTAAAACTTAGACGCATTCGGGGGGTCGAGCCTTTTTGGTAAGGGTTCGAGCTTTTTTGCCAAGTGCCTGAGCTTTTTTTACTGGGTTCGAAAAAGGCTCGAATCAAGTAAAAAAAAGCTCGGGCACTTGGTAAAAAAACTCGAACCCATTAAAAAAAACTCGGGCACTTGGCAAAAAAGCTCGAATCGAGTTTTTTTACCAAGTGCCCGAGCTTTTTTTAAACTTGGCAAAAAGTCTCGAATCAAGTAAAAATCGAGTTTTTTTTTACTTGATTCGAGACTTTTTACCAAGTTAAAAAAAACTCGGGCACTTGGTAAAAAAGCTCGATTCGAGCTTTTTTGCCAAGTGTCCGAGTTTTTTTTTACTTGATTCGAGCCTTCTTGCCAAGTTAAAAAAAAAAGCTCGGACACTTGACAAAAAAACTCGGGCACTTGGTAAAAAAACTCAAATCGAGCCTTTTTACCAAGTGCCCGAGCTTTTTTGCCAAATGTCCGAGCTTTTTTTTACTTGATTCGAGCTTTTCTGACAAAACAACTCGAAGACAAATAAAAAAAACCCGGAAGAGTATAAAAAAACTCAGAATCATATCAAAATAGCTCGGACACTAATAAAAAAGGTTCGAAGTATTTTAAAAAAGTCTCGAACAGAATCTGGAGACTAAATGTTCATACATGTTAATGCAAAGATTGAGATAACAAATCATAACGAATGGATACATTGTTAAACCACACCGAAATATATGATAATGTATAAAAGAAGATCACAAACATATGTTATTTTTTTGAACATAATCTGGAGAGAGACAAGTTTTTTGGAGAGAGACAAGTTTTTTGGAGAGAGATGAGTTGTAGATCGATTTTCAGATAACTATTTTGGAGAGATAGGAGTTATCGTTTTCAAAGTGTAGATAGAAGCACAATGAGAATAAAAATAGATTATTTAAGGGTAATTTGGGTAGTTCATTATAATAGGTGTTTTTTAAACTTAAGTAATTAAAACGGTGACATCATTACAACACACATAAAAATGTGACATATCTCACCATTTCCACTATGACCAAATTGGTATTATGGAAAATTTTTAATATGTACATATATTTTAAATCAAAGTTTATAAATCTAATGGTTCGCATTCAATACCTTAATGAAGTTATATGAGTATATATTGATTTGAATTTATATATATATCGGAGTTGTTATCTTCGTTGTTTGTCCGACTTTTGGGGTTGTTTGTTAGACTGTTGTTTTGTAGTGTAGCTTGGTAGTGGGAGTGCTTTGTTTTTGGGCACCTTTGTGGGCCTGCGTGGTTCTAAAGGTGTTGGAATGTTGGTCTTGATTTTGTGCTTTCGTCCCCTGTTAGGGTCGGCCTTGGTTGTCTTTTTTCTATTGTTTTTTTTATAAAAATAAATAATATATATATATATATTACACAATTTTTATTTATTCAATAGTTATTTTTTTATTAAAAAAAACTCATGTTTTTAATAAACTCAATACCAAGATACAAACACACAAAATATGACTTAAATATTCATAATTGGCTATAGAATATAATCCATGCAAATAATTAAGGGGAAGCAATGTAAAAAAGTAAATTGTGAAAACCATTACAAGTTGCCTCATCCTTAATAATAAGATAAATTTTAAAAAGTTCGTAAAATACTAAGGGGTGTATTCATTCTGAACTTTTAAAGATTGTATACAGTTAAAAAATTTTAATGTATTCAATATAGATTTTTAAAAACACTAGTCATGGAGTGTTCAATCATAACTTTTAGACACGTTTGACTCATCGGATTGGATTAGAATTGTACAATTTGAGTTCCAATATGGTATTTTGTATCGTTTTGGATATGGGATTACCCGTCCCATAAGCAAATTTAGTCCCATGATTATGGGACTAAATATACCCAACACCCACCTTACCTTTATTAGTCTTGTGATTATTTTCACCAACTCATTTCATCACTGGTTTCTCATCATTCAACAAATAAATCCGTATCGAAACCAAACTCAAATCACCACCGCTACCACCCAGCACTATCGCCGCTGTCACCACCACCATTTTTTTTTTAAGACAAAAATTACAAACAAAATAATATACAAAAAAAAAAACCCATATTCTTCATATTATCAATTAAAACAATATCTAACTTCACAAACCCATTCCTTTCGTATTCTTTCAATCCCCAACACAAATTGAATTCCAAAACACAAATAAGACACCAAAATAATTCCAAACAAAAAACAATTTGCACATATGTTCAAAAAAAGAAAAGAAAAAAGAAAATAAAAATAAAAATAAAGAACAGAGCAGATCGTGGAACAGACCACGAGCGGAGATGGCACATCCTACTAGACCACCATAAAAATCAATCTCATGGCGGCCTTCATGTGTTTGGTTACCAAGAAAATAAAAGAAAATAAGAGAGGATCGAAAACGAATTAGAGAAGAGATGAAAGAAAGAGATGAGTGCTGGTAACAGAGGATATAGAAAGAGTTTTATGAGGCAACAGAGGAGAGAAATTGAGTTTGATGAGAGGAGAGATGATGAGAATTAATGGAGGAGATAAAGAGAGAAGATAAATATCTTTGAAATGGTGATTTTTCTTTTTAAAAAATTATTATATTTAATCGAATCTTACGTTTCATCAAACAAAATATGAGATTAATTTGGTATACTTCCATGTTTCTCCAAATATAGTATATTATTCATTTAGTTCAGTCTAGTTCAATCCAATTTCATATAATTATAGTCTCATCTTAATCTAATACAATCATATAAAATAGTTCAATCCAATCCCGCGTACCAAACAAAACATAATTCTATTAAAGTTGTGGGATATTCAATTATGACTTTTAAAAGTTTAGATGTATTCAAAATATCAATGACTTTTAGTTATATTAAACCTTACAGTATCTCTTCCATTCCCACCAACGGCTTTGAATGAAAAAAAAAACCATAAAACTCCTTGAAACAAAAATAAAACATTTTATTTTCTAATAAGAGAAAAAAGAGCACATTCATTTTTATCGACAAAATTCAAAAATAAAACAAAGCGATCATCTTTTTTTTTCCAACTTTTAAAATGAATGATATATCAAATAAAAAAATGAATAATCTTACAAACATTAACGATTTATAACAAAAAAAAATGTTAAACTACAAAATTATATAAAATCAAACCTCTCTACCGACTATGCCAAAAAAGACGATAGATTCAATTTCTTGCTACCCCCTTCATTTTCAAAGCAAAACAACATAAAAACAAATCAAACGAACTTCCACACCGTAATCAAATTATCTTTCATCATTGTAAATCTATTAAAAGAAAAACCTAGGCATTGAAATTCGAACAAACTTAACTTTATTTCATCTTTTTTTTTTCTCTCACTGTTTTAGACACAAATCTCTAATTAAAGAAACAGTGTAACAATTGAAATCCATGACAATCCAATCGATAATACTATTTTCAGTTTGATTTAACTATATCTATCGGTAAAAGAAAATTTAACCTTCTTTGTTCTATTTTACAAACATATTTTGACTAATCATTATAAAATGAGTATTGTTAAGCTTCCTATTTTTTTTTTTCAAATTCCTTTATAAATGGTGTTGGTATGTCAGGTATTAATATCAAATCAAATCACTCACTATATAATCTCTTGATTTACAAGATATCGACACCTCACATGCCAACACCATTTGGTAAGAAATTTAAGAAAATATTTAGGAAGCATAACATTACTTTTATAATTTTAGGTGCATAATTGTCTTAATGATCGAAAAAATATAATATAAAATTTCAAAATCACGTATTTAGTTATTTACACATGAATGCATTCGTTAAGTTTCATATATATGAACGATGATTTTATTTTATTTATTTATTTTTTATTGACATGAGAAATATAATTGTATTATAACAAAATGTAAATTATATTTAGAAGTAAAGTCTATAAAAATCTATTAATGTATATAAAAGTCAATAAAAAATCATAAACTTTACAAAAGTCATCAATTTTAAAAAATCTTTTAAATTCAAGATTGACTACAACCCCTAAGACCATCTCTGGTATACATGCTATTGCTAATGATATAAAAAATGTAAAATGTTATATTTAGGACAACAATTTAACACTATGTTTTAATTTACAGTAGTATTTAAAATGCTATTTTTATTATTATATTAATTAAAATTATAAAAATCAATAACTACCATTAATGTATTTATTGTTTTTTTTTTGGAATTGAATAAAAAAAAGTAAAGACAAAAATGGAAAAATATTTCATTTTTGAAGAATAGTTGCATATGTAATAAATTTTGGTTGAAATGCATTAAATTTAAATTAACTTAAATATTTAAAAAATGAACATTTATTGTTATACCAAATTTGATATATGTTATGCACAAAGAATAACATATGTCAAATTTGACACAATATTTAGCAGTGTATCGAAGGAAAGTTTTTTTTTACAATATGCTAATTTTTAACATTAACACAGTTATTTGGTACAACATTGGAGATGTTCTAAATATAAATAAGATTTAAATTGTTCCCCCAATACAAGCAGCGATCGTCAAATATTCTTTAAAGTAATTGATATTAGCTTTTTTAAATAAAAATAACATATATCAAAGTAATTTGTAAAATAGATCAAATAAATTTATTATTTTATATAAAAAATAATATATTAAAAAAAAGAAAAATAATTGCCTTAACCTTTGTGACGGAACTCAATAGTCCCACCACAATCTAATCCCATGTAGACCACAAACGTGGGGTCCCAACTGCCAATCCAATCTCCTCTAACAAACTTTCACTAAAAAGTAAAAAATAATAATTATGGAATGCCGGATCCCGTTCGTTGGCTTCCAACTCTATAGCATATTGGTATACGTTAATTATAGATAACCTAAAAAAATTAGTTTAAAAACCAATTAAAATGATATGAATATGATTTTTTCATTAACCACATCATCCCATATTTTATATATTTTATATAGTAATTATAACTTATTTACCGTATCATTTTGATTGAATTATTTGAGTCGAACAGTATTATTCATCAACGAACTATCTAAATGTTGTAATCCTAGATAATCCCACACCTAAAATCTCGTCTTCTAAAAAGCAACTAATCAGGGATGCAGATACTTTATTTGCATTATATCGGTAGTCTTCGATAAATAACCCGGCCCAACTCTCAAGTCCAATCCAAATTACTAAACTCCATTTCATTTCCAACCCGAACAACAAATAGTCGTCGAATTGAGAATGGTAAAAATACCCGGCCCGGTTACTCGTCCTACCCGGACCGGTATTTCCATTTAAAAACCGGATATTCCTTACCCGGAACCGGGTAAGGGTTGTCAGGAGACCGGGTTCCGTCCAGGGTCCGGGTATACCTGGATACTTTTTTGTTTTGGTTTTTGTTTTTAACTTTCAAATAAAAATAAAAAACTTTCCAACAAACCCAGATATTCAAACAAAAAGATTATTCTCCCTCTGTCAAATCTCCGCCTCTGCCGAGACCTTCTTCTGTCTTCCGCCGCCGTCCCTCTTCCCAGGTTTGCTCTCTCTCTCTCTCTCTCTGTTTTTTCCCCTTCTTCTTGCTCAACTATTTTCCGGGTGGTTGTCAAATTCTTTGAATTTTCAACTTATTACTATCCTTTTAAAACCGCATGTTTGATTTGTTTCTTTTTGGAGTTTTTCAAGCTTCTCATACTTTAAATTCTTTGGTGGGTTTGAGTGAAATTCTGCTTCTTTGTTCTTTCTCTTTTTTGGAATTGATTTTCAAGGAAAAAAATCGGTGGGTTTCCTGAGAATTGTATTTGTATCTCAATTGTGTTTAGAATTATTTGCTGAGAATTATTTTTGTTATGAGAATCTGTTATTGGGTTTAGAGTTCTTGGATGAGTAATCACGTTCTTTACTGCGATTTCTATGAGTAAAATTGAGCAAGACAAAACAAAGTTTAAAAAATATTTAATTTATAAAAATGGAAAAAAAAAAAACAAATCCGGGTATGGATATCCGGATATCAGAGCGGGTCTTTTCGTGTCGTGTACCCGGATTGTAACATCCAGTTTTTCCCGGATGGATACCCGAACACTCTAAACCCGGGTACCCGGGTTATTGGTTGTTCTAAATTCTAACGTCTCTCTCTTTCAACACACACACACAAAAAAAAAAAAAAAAAAAAAAAAGGGTTTAGACAAGGGTTTAAAGTTGAGAGAATCCATCTCCGATTCTCCGAGTCGTTTACTGGCGTCTCCAACGCCAAATTGATTTTTGAGCAGAAAACTCTCAATAATGGCGACGGCGTCACACGCTGCGGCTGTCAAGTCTCTCAACAAATCACCCGGCCGCCGCCGCTTTGTCGTAAGCTCTCTCTCTCTACACACACATAATATGATTTATGTTATGATTGTTGTATTTAAAATTGTATGGTTTGTGCAGTTCAAAACACTGTCTCAAAGAATAGAAGACATCGACATCAATGTCTTCAGGAGCCTTGATAAACTTAAAGCCGAGCCCTCTGAGGGCTCCTCCTTCTTCCGCGATTGTCTCATCGAATGGAGGGTACGTGCATGCGTGTGCGCTCTGTTTTCTTATCACTGTCACTTGTCTTTTAATCTGTCAATTTCAATGCAAATACTCAATTGTTAAGTTAATTAACATTCGACTACTACCTCTTGAACTTGAAGTATTATAGATTTCTATACAAGTAGGAGGTTCAGGCTCTAGTTGATTTATTGATTGGTTTTTATAAGTGAAGAAAATTCTTTACCTTATTTTATTGACTCTTGAAGGACACAGATAGCTTGATGTTGCATGTTTGGTTATATATTATAATATCGATTGTCAATATGATTTTATTTGATTTCTATCTCTGTTTTATGTACGTCTTTTGAATAAGCTTTATTGTCTCCATTCATGTGATGCTATCAACTGTGACTTTTAAGATTAGTCATATGTTGCGATCATTTAGGCATCTTATTTCAACTGTCTTTCTTACTGGCAGAGTATTATATAATTTCCTTTTGATTTTATCTTCATTCTTCTCCGGTTTTTTTTCTTTTTAAACCTTCTCTTCCTATATTAATAATGCAGGAATTAAATACAGCCGAGGACTTTATCTCATTTTATGAGGAAATGATGCCTATTGTTCAGACCTTACCCTTGATATTACTGCACAAGGAATTGATATTCTCAAAACTCATCGCAAGGTTGCAAATGAAAGCAAGACTATCGCTTGAGCCTATCCTTAGGTATGCCAGAATATGACAGATCTTGTTCTCATCATTTGTTTTTTTTTTTTCTTTCTCCTTGGATCTCCTATTGTCAAACAGTTCACTACACATTTTTTTTTAAATGATCTATTCTAGAAAGTTTGTATAATTGTTTTTGTCTTTCCTCTCCCCCCCTCTGTGTGTCTCTCTCTCTCTCTCTCTCTATATATATATATATATATATATATATATATATGAAGTCATGACCACATGAAATTAGATGACCATGACTATTAGGCAGATTGATTCTGGCTGATTTTGAAGCATTCTTCTCTGTTGACACCCTGCCACTAATGGCCGTTGATATAGTTGATGTGCATATACTTACCCTACTTTAATAGTTGGAATGCATATCATTGATGCAGTTGTGGTAATCAATAGCATCAAGACATGCAGTGGTCCGAATATTGGTTGAACTTCTTAATTTGGGTTTTTCTAGTTATCATGGTTCGAAGGATGAGCGCAGTAATTATGTGGCCGTAAATATCTATAATGTTCGGATGACTGATAATTATCTCATTAATAAACAAAAATAAATTGTACAACTATTGTAATAGATGTATAATTTGTTTGCTGGGTACTTTATGATTCTTCTTTTTCTGATAATTAAGGCATAATGGTACATATTGTAAGCTTGAAGTGCTTTATATAACGTCTAACTAAAAGACATGTGAAATTTGAATAACTGAACTATTTCAAACTCTCATCCATCTCAATGCTTTGAAGTATTGTATCATGCATTTGAAGGTGTTAGCATGTTACACTCTTGAGATTGACATCATTGTCTATGATTTACACAAGATTTCATTTAGTGCGGTCTACATACGGCGGTGCCATTTGCTGTTAGGTTCTGGATATGCACAAATTGATGAGCATTTGCAGAAATAAACATATTTGAGTAACAAGTGACTTACGATGTTCTGTATAGAGTGACAGGATTACCAGCTATAGAGTATTGTATGGCGTATGAAGTAATAACTCTTATCATGTTTTAGAAAATTATTTGATTGTGTGAAACTGTTGCCAAATGATTGAACAATGGGGTTCATCTTATTTCAAATTGATGAGAAATTGTTGTTTTTGAAAAATAAACCAAGGTCAACCGATCAGGTTGTTGTTTCTGAGCCTTCTTTTTTATTTTTATTACTTTTTTTTTGTTTATTTAAATATATTTTAAATTACTTCATTCAGTTTTGATGCAAAGTATATTTGGTTCTACAGGTTGATTGCAGCTTTATCCAGAGATCTGCTTGAGGAATTTTTCCCGTGAGTTCCCTTCTTCCTTAATTCAGTTCACCTCGATGGCTGATGGGTACAGTATCACATCATGCTATCCTGATATTTATGTTATTTGTTGTCTCGTTCTTCATGTTGGTGACTGTATTAGAATTTCTTCCCAGTTTTTTCCTTGCTTTTGTCGATAGCTCATTCATTAGTTGTAAATCTTTTCTTACATTAATACAACCTTTGGGTTTATGATATAAGAAAAGGACTGTGGGTAAATTGTGAATTTCATTCATATTCGGTGTTTCATTCTATCTATTAATGTTTACATTGTAGTATGTGTATCTATGGGAATTCATTCATGAGATAGACGATGATCTATTTGAGATTTTTATATCATTGAGTTGACATTGTGACTTTGGTACAATTATTTTTCTTAAAATCTTTGCCGTACTTAAAGATTAAAATCCCTATATGGCAAGGTCATCAAACAAAGAACTCTAAATTATATTTTAGAGCTTAGACTATGGTTTTGTCTGGATTTTGTTCAATCCGTGCAAATGAGTGGTGAAAGGTATGGGTGCATGTCTTGGCCCCCGTGATTCCAGATTAAAGCAATTGGTTTTGTAGATAATGAATTGAACTTAATAAACATGCATATTGGTAATGGATGACAAAATGGGAGAATTTGAGATGTCAGACATGTCTAAACTTGTCTAGGACTGTCACTTAGAAATAAGTACAATTTTACTATGCTCTTCTTCTTGGATGGCATGCAGTGATTCTCCACAATATGTTATTTTCTACCATTAAATCAAAACAAAGGACAATTTCATTTGAAATATTGAAGTTAATTTATCCTTGAGTGTTCCTCTCCTCTCAGTTCCTTATAATGTATAGATACCTTTTAAGATGAGGTTTTGAACATAGGAATGGGATATGGATTATAATCTACCGTGTCTTCTTTTCATTCCTTGTTTTGCTTTTTCTAATAGTTTCTGTAAATTTTGTTCTTTTTTGAATATGGACACAAAATTGTGTTGTTATTGTTATACAGGTCCTATAAATATGATGTACAGAGTAGTTAGATGAAGTAAAATGATAATAATAATTTTATAAAAAAACAAAGATCTAAACATGCCATTTATTGATTTTGGAAGATGGCCATGATTTATGGAGGCAGCAATGTAATGACCCATAAATTTTGAAATACATTGGCACTAAACAGTGATATTCTTTTGCTGGGTAATTTTATATAATTCCTTGTTTCTTGACAAGCAGTATATTTGTTTTTCAGTTTTTTGCCAAGACTTGCTGATTCTTTAGTTTCTCTACTTGAAAATGGTGCTGATCGAGAGCCAGAGATCATTGAACAGGTTAAAGAAATGATTTAAATCTCTAAGTTGTTAATATCAATTTAATCTTCTTTTTCTCTTGGGAATATCTTACTTGTACTGGTACAAACATTGAGTGCACGGTCTTCTGTTATGCAGATCTTTATGTCTTGGTCATATATCATGATGTATTTGCAGAAATATCTCTTCCGTGACATTGTAAATTTACTCAAGTAAGTATTGATGTTCTGCTTTGTGATTTTCATTTGCTTAGTATGTGTAGGTCCTTGTAGAACTTTGTGGTTGAAAAAATTTCCTTTGTGTTTATAAAGTAGATGAAGAGAAATATGTCATAACCATCTTCTGATGCTAAAGCTTCTTCAAAACCACCCTGATTTCTAATAGGCAATGGTATATCGTGATTAGATAAAGGATGGTAGACAATAATAATAATGTTAAGGTTAAAAAATAGGGATCACTTTATACAGATTCTATTGCTTGAATCGATATGGGAGAAACAAATTGATGCCACATTTATTGGATTATTAGAAGAGATGTACTGTTTTTGATTGTAACCCTGGGTTAAAGTTTTGAGCACTATGTGTTCATAGAAGATTTTTTGGTCCAAAGTAGTTGATTAAGCACTTCATACTTTTGGTTTCAGGCTTATAATTGCTATATATTTTTGCCATCTGTTCTACGCTTAGAGTAGAAATGTATTTAATGATTAGTGAGTTACTGTAGTCTGTATCCTGTTACTCTTAATGATACTGTAGCAGGGTTATTATTGATGTCGTTCCAACATTTTATTACTATTATTGAGTACTGTGTCGTTTTTAGATTCTTCTAAGTAGGTGGTTTCACATTAACATATATTTGAAAGCTAAAATTCATTGTATTTGGGTTTTGTTCTGTCGTTCCATATCCTCAGAAGGCATTTTTTTATTGGCCTTTGTGGACTGCTTGCTCACATGCATTCTTTTTGTTAATAATTTGGGTTTTGTTTTATAATAAGTCAATAAGAGTGTTATCTGTTTTATGATGGTTATGATAATTGGAGATGATTTCAACATTGTGTTTTCTTTTTTGGCCTTGGGTTCCTAGGTCTCTTTTGCATTCTCTTTCTATTTTCTATGGTCATTCAGATTTGTTATACCTTTCTTTGCCACCTTTAACCAAATGAGTTGTATATTCTGATTAAATTTGGAAATCAAGTGAACAAGTCACCCCCAAACTTATCTTTCCCTTGTCAAATTCAAATACTAAACAGATTATGATGATACAGCCATCTTTCGACCTGTAGTCTGGGAGATGGCCATTGATTTCTAAAAATAACATGCTTTCTATGGATTATAAATTGCACAGATGAACCCATTTAACTCATTTTTGGTCAGCATTGAGGGTTTTGGTTGAGCAATTAGGATGTGAGAAGAAACCATAGAGCTGCCTGATAGGCAAGATGCCATTAGTTTCATGCTTCTTGAAGATTGCGGGTTCAATGGAAGCCACATTTCGAACTTGAGTTCTCTAAACATGTCAGGGGATTTTTGGTTTATCCCTAAAAAAAAAAGACTGGAGCAAGGCTTAGTCATTATTGAGTGCAACTTTATATAAACAATTTCACTAAACACTCATTTTGGAAATACTGAAGCAAATTTCAAATTTTATCTTAATGCTAGTTTCTCATTTTTGTTTTAACGTAAAAAAATAAAAAAAATTGAAGCGAATTTCAAATACATCTACCAACGTTGTTTGGAAACTTTAAACAATGAAATTTTGCTGATAGAAAATACTAGGTGCACCCAACCTATATACAAGGTTTGTCGAAGATTTGTTCTATTGCTCTAGCCTTCAGTGGCACACTGGAGGTGATGGAGAGGGAGAGGCTGCTAGGTAACTTGCAAAATCTTAGTGTAATTGGTACGAGGTCTACCTTCATTCATTTTATTTTATTTTTTCAGTAATATCTGCTGTTTTTATTTTATGTATAAATAATATTTTTTTTAGAGTACTCCAGAATGATAAGGAGTTACCGGGTTAGGCGGGATGAAGTTTATTTTTACTGATCACCTCATGAATTTCTGTGGTAGCAATAATAAAGAGATAAAAGAGATAGTTTCACACATTTACATTTCATAGTCTTATTATTCCTCCTTTATCGTGTAACTTTTATTTGCTCATACATTTATGCATTATTTCTTTTTTGTAGGGTTACAGCAAAATTAAGATATTATCCAAAGGAATATATCCAAGAATTTATGGCAGAGGCTACATCATTCTTGCTCAGGAATGCACCTATTGAGCAAGTTAAAATAGGTATTGATAGGCTGTAGTGTTTCTCCTAAGGGTTTGTTTGTTTTTATTTTATTATTTTATTTTATTATTTTATTTTATTGAGTTCTTCCAATTTCTTTATGTCCAGAACATTAATTTAAGTTTTTGCATTTATGTACTGGTAGCTAGTAGCTAACCAGTGATGTTGATGGCAATACAATTGTTTCACATAATCAATTTGGTGTTAATAAGGGTATTTTTAATTTAACAGTCGGGGACATATTACTGATTTCTTTTAATTTTGATCGTTTAGGTTCTTAGTTTTGAACAAAGTAAATTTATTCCTTATATGTGGCATTGATAGAACTAAATAGTTATTAAGAACTCTTCTTCTCGTTGAAGTAGGTGTCCTTCTTCTTGTTATTCTTCTTATTAGATTAGGAGCTAGAGATACTTAACATTAGAGTTTGATTATAATTTTCTGTGTTCTTTTAGTGCTGAGTTTCTATTAAAATTTCTTGGTTAGACTTGAATGAGACCTTAGTGTGAAAAAGTCCTATTCAAACTTATTTTCTTTATTTTTTGTGTTACTCTTCATTTTAAGTTTCATCTGCATTTTTAGTTTCATCATGTCACTTATCCTAAAAGTTTCAATTCGACCAACTCAATGGTATTAAAAAAGGAAAAAGATTCTTCTTATTATTTTTATGCGTGGCTCTTTATACCGCCATAGCCTGATCAATCAGGTCGCAAATATGCAACCTGGTCTTCGGTCAGATTTGATTCTACCTTATTGTGCTTAAATGACTTGGGCAATCCAATCAAAATCTCATCAACATAGGTTCCGATGAAATCATTTGGGTGACCCGTCTTATATGTAACTAATGTATATCACCAGTTCGAGTTTACATATTTTGTTAAACAATGGATCTTGTGTTGAGTATACTCTTTTTATAAAGAGCTGACTAAATAACAAAATAATGCATTTTATTGACAATCCAATAGTGTGGATGTCCTATATGTGTGCGTGTGTGCAATATAAAATTGAAATATGTAATTTTAATTTTGAAGTGTCCATTTACATTTAATTTAAGGGCTGGGTAGTTGCAATCTAGTGGAATTGAGTTGAGCCTTTCAAAGTGATTTCTATCTGATAGTTTTGATTGCAAAATTCAGTGCCAGTTATGATGAAGTCATTTTCGGGAACTTGCTTGGGATGAGATTTGTTAGGACTTCTTAGATGTACACTTGGTAATTTGATTCTAAAGTCTTAAATGCGATTTGTATATATTTAATGTATATGTTGATGAAAATTATTTACAAGATGTGCATGCCTATTAGCAACACAAGTCCTTTCCACTTTCTACTTTAGGTTTTACTGTTTTAAATAATTAAATCTCCTAGTTTTTCTCTCATGAGCACACAACTGTGAGCAAATCTTAAGCATACTAGTACACATCACCACACTTTTACCATCTCAGCAACATAACATCAATCATAATAATACTCACGGCAAAAGTGTGGTGATGTGTATTAGTATGCTTAAGATACGCTCAAAGTCTGTGCTCATGAGAGAATTATTTGATCCCCATGGATTTAATAATGTGAGGGAACCATTAGACCCAAAAACTCAAGCCATTTAGGTAAGGGTCCAATGGGTTTGCCATGTGACCCTAAACCCAAACACTGGCAGATGCAGAACAAACACAAATAACAGATACAAATTCAATCACTTAGGAGGACTTGAACACATGTACTCATAGAGTCCTAGTAAATGTATAATATATTTGATACAATATTAGGTATCGCAAGATCCAAAAACTTAAGCTATTAAGTAAGGGCCAAAACAATGATAGTAAGCTCTCTAACAAATAAAATGCATGCAGCTAACATCAAAGTTTTTCTATAAGGATTTGTTTTTTTCTGTGTTGAAATTGACAATTCTGTTTATGTGAATGATGTTCATTTTTCATAACTTGCCACAGGTATCAGAAAGATTATATTAGAGGTTGTGAAAAAACCATCGTCGGAGCGAAAATCTGGAGTCACTGCTTTGCTTTATTATGTTATGAAAGGGACCTCATCAGGGTTTCATTCAAGAGCAGAACATGTTTTAGTGTTACTGATGAGCAATTCAATACTTTCCATTGGTGATAAGCTAAACCAAGGCAAGCTCTTTCTCTGAGACAAGGCTTGATATTGATTATTTGCATATTTATTTCATTACTAATCGGTGGTTAATCATTTTCTGTAAGATTCATTCTCACATAAACATGAAATTATTACTCAATTAAATGCATCAGTGAACAAAGAAATTTGTTTTTTTTTTGTTGTTGTAATTTTTAATTAGATTACCAAGTCATTGATACTGCAGAAGTTTATGTTATTGATTATAAATATTATGTATGATTCTAAGTACCAGCCCATTTTTGTTGCGTTTAGAAAGCATTCTCTCATGATGAATGAAATGGTAATTTTATATTGGTTTACACCGTCTAATGTTTTATTACTCAGCCATCTATTTTGGTTTAGAGTTTTGGCTTAGGTTGAAAAAGCGAGGGATGTATAAGGGAATTATAATTCATTTAGTGTGGTGGGACTGAGTGTTAACTCTTGAAGACCCACAATTTAATTTCTTCTTTCTTAATCTGCAATGAATAGCAACATGGTTGCAAACGTGTGTTAGACTTTTAAGGTTAATGTCTTTTATAAAATCAAAAAAGAATATGCTATTTATGCCTCTCTGGTTCTCTCCCTGTCACAGGTTCAGAGACTATTGTTGAAGTTCTAATTTCAGCCTTTCAAAGAATATGCGACAATCTGGGACTCAAGGAGTTAAATTTTATGTGGGAACACTTGTTTCAGGAAATAATTGACTCTGTAGCTAATCGAAGCTTGTTGCATTTAAGTCGTCTTTTGTCCCTGCTTATTGCTACCACACAGATTGATAATGTTAGCAAGATTTCCGGTGAGCAAAAACTAGAGTTGAGATTTTGATTCCCCTATTTAGTATTTAGTTGATTATTATGATGCCCCACATGTGTACCTCTTGCATTACCAACATTGATTGTTTGATGCCAAACAGATTACAGACCACTACTTAAACTTGTGGATTTACTAGTCCATACATTTATGATACCTTCTGGCAAGGGGAAGGAGATAGATCATTTAGCTGACGTTGTTGATAATGTTCTGCAACTGATGCTATGCATCCTTGATGGTCTCTACAGAGCTGATGATATGTCTACTATCTCTGGCCTTTCATCACAATGGGCTCCTGCATTTGAGTTAAAGAAATCAAGGTGACTTTAAAATGAAAAGTTTTATTTTTGGTTTCTCTGTCTAGAAACAGCATTTTTTAATCTAACATGTCTTTTATTTAATTGGTAATGGGATACAGTTTGTTGGTATTTCTTAAAGAGCTACTACTGAAGGACACTTGCTTACTGTATACCTTCAGAGTTAATATTATAAGGTAATATGGGCGTGCCAATTATTTCTGGTTTGTTTACGTTTTTTGTTGGGTTCTTTTTTTCTTAACATCCGTGATTGGATTTTCAGTGCAATGAATGATCTGATAGAAAGTTCACAGGAAGAAGTTATATGTCTGTTATTGTCCTTTTTTGAGAAACTGCAAATGAACCACCAATGTTCCACCTTCTTAGATGGAACATCTAAAGGAGGAGTTTCTAGGATTCACAGTTTCCTGCAGGAGGCTATCTGCAGTTGGATCAGTGTGATAATTAATATTCATGGCAATTCATCATCTACACAGATTGATGAGGCCAAGTTGGCTCTGCTCTGGGGAGCTATTGGATGCTATCCTTATTTCTTTGATGTACAAGAAAATTCATCTTTGCTGATGAATTTGATAGATGCACTTGATCGACTTTTGATGAATGAAGCTGGTAAGGACATCCTCTCTTATGACTAAACAAGTTCAGTTTGTGGGACTGTGTGATGCAATAGTCAATAGAAAGCGGCTTTGTATTTTAAAAGTGCAGGCTTGTAAAATTAAATACCATGGAGGATTTTTGTGGTTGAGGTTGTAGATTTTTTATTTTTTATTTTTTATTTTTTTAAACAGAGTTTGTAGATCGTGTTCTCTGCATCTGATATATTTTTCTTTTTGTTTTTACCATATATGTTCCCCATCTGAATTTGATTGATAGATTTCAACCGTTTGAATGAGCTAACTTAGTTGGTCTATTTTCCGAAAGTTCTCCGAAATGACACTCTTCAATCTGGATATATAATTTTCTATATATGCTTATTATTTTCCATGGGTGTTTTTTGAGATATTGTTGCAGGTGTTCGTAAACACACTTGGCAAAGTCTAATTGGTGCTGCTTTAGCTTCCTATTACAAATGGCATTTATTTAAAAACTCTGTGTTGGAAGAAACGAGCAAAGTTCTGCATCTTGCTAAAACTTATAAATCATCTGTGCAAGTACTGTCTGCTGCTGCTGATTGTTTGGATTATGTGCATGGGTAGGTTGATCTGTGTCAATAATTTATGTTACCTTCTCTTAGTGTTTTTCTTGATCATTGTTTTATTCATGCTTGAAAATCATTATTACAAATGATAGGACTACATTACAAGCAGATACCAGCCATAAAAAATACCACCCAGAGCTTGAAGCCCAAAAGGCTGTGGATGCAGTGCTTGTATTTGCAGATAACTTGTGCCATTCAGACAAGGCGATCCGTGTTTCAACTCTTAGAATTTTGTGCCATTATGAACCACTAAGCTGTGAAATCTCTACAAACGATCAGCCGCCTCAAAAGAAAATGAAAACTGAAACCGGTGTTTCTCACTCTAGCCTCATGGATTATCATGGCTGTAATGTATGCATAGTTAATTTTTTGCCTTACTTGCCATAGGAGAGTATTTTTTGATCTGGATATGGTAGGCTGATTTTCCTTAAAATTATTCAGGTTATTCAGCTACTCCTCTCTATTGAGACAACACCTATCTCCATATCAACAAGCAGAAAAGTTATCCTACTGATTTCTAGAATACAGATGAGCTTAACCACTGGAAGGATAGCTGAAGCGTATATACCCCTTGTGTTGAATGGGATAATTGGCATCCTCCATAATCGTTTCAGCTATCTTTGGAGTCCAGCATCTGAATGCCTTGCAGTTCTGATTACCAAGCATGTTGAACTTGTTTGGAATAAATTCGTTTGCTATTTTGAACACTGCCTGTCCAAATTTCAGACATCTCATGATCAACTTGACTGGAAGAGTGCTAAGTTGTCCAACAAGTCTGGTGGTATGGTTCCAATTTATTGTTTTGTTTTATCTTATTGGCTCAAGTATCTTGGACTATGTAACGTTGATGGACGCTTGTATTTACTCGAGAATAATTTTATTTTGCGTAGGGGAATAGTTAGAAATGTAGTAGCTGATGATAAAATTAGATGGATGGTGAATCGTGCTCACTTTACTTTTTTATTTGCTATTGTTCCACCGTTTAAATTTGACCTTGATTTCTATGTTCAGATCTGGTTGAGCGTTTTGATTTGTTTGTTTCTCCTGATTCTGGAAGCTCACCACACGGAACAGTATTATCTTTGGTGCTCCAGTCTTTACAAAAAGCTCCTTCTGTTGTTGAACCCCGGTCTCGACAAATTGTACCTCTGTTCTTGGAGTTTCTGGGTTACTGTGATAACAATGTTGTAAGGTAGTTATCTTATAGATAGTGTACTGTAAATGTTTTCACTTATTACATAAGTTGCTAAAGCTTTACTCGAATCATCTTATCAAAAGTTTTGACATTGCAGCGTGGGATCCTTCAATTCTCACATTTGCAAGGGCAAACAGTGGAAAAGTGTTCTTAAAGAGTGGCTGAACTTGTTGAAACTGATGCGGAACCCTAAGTCCTTCTACCGTAGTCAATTTCTAAAAGATGTTCTGCAAAATAGGTTAGTACAAAGCTGGATGATGCTTGTAATTATTCACATTAATTAAGCGTATTTTAGTTTAACATTTTGATTTGGGTTTGTTCACCAGGCTTCTGGATGAAAATGATGCAGAAATACAGATCAAGGTTCTTGATTGTCTTTTAATGTGGAAAGACGATTTTTTGCTCCCTTATGATCAGCATCTAAAAAACTTAATCGATTCAAAGAAAATGAGAGAAGAACTAACAACATGGAGTTTAACTAGAGAATCCAATCTGATAGAAGAAGGTCACAGAGTTCATCTTGTGCCCTTAGTTGTTCGTCTCTTGATGCCAAAAGTCAGAAAATTGAAGACACTTGCCTCTCGGAAAGTATGTCTAACTTGTATATACTTCTAATCTCTTATATTCATATTATGTGGAGCTTATGAGGTTTGAAGTTTTTTATGAATGATGTTTTTTCCTAATTCTATTAACCATCACATTCTATTTTATTCATTGTTATATTTTTTTTTCCTTCGCAGCATGCAAGCATGAATCTTCGAAAGGCAATTCTTGGCTTCATAGCTCAATTAGATGTTAATGAGCTCCCTCTTTTCTTTGCATTGCTAATAAAGCCTTTGCAAATTATTCCAAAAGGTACTGATGGTACTGTCGATATATTTTGGACCATACCCAATTGCTCAGTGGATGAATTTCAAGAATTAAGTTTCGTCAAGTATTTTACGATAGAAAATGTAGCAGCCCTGTCTTGGAAGAAGATCCATGCCTTTCTGCATGTGATTGAAGATGTTCTTGGAGTTTTTGATGAATTACACGTCAAACCTTTTCTTCATCTATTAATGGGGTGTGTTGCTCGGGTGTTGTTCAGCTGCACTTCAAGTCTTGATGCTGTACAGGGTGATAGATCTTTTCCGGTAGAAAACAATTTGAGTTCTGACCTGAGTTCTAATGAGAAAGACAATCCAGTCGGAAATCATTCTCTGGTAATGTTTTTACAGTGCTAAACATTTTGGACTATCGTTTTTGTTAGTAACCAACTGACCCTATGCTTAAGCCAATAGGAAACGGTCCATCGATAGTATTTTAACTCTCCAACAGACCCCCTCACGTGTAAGACTAAATGGCTTGGCACGTGGTCCAAGCCCAAACACAGATTCAAATAAAATATAACAGATTCAAATGAAATCACGTGGGGGGGATGTTGGTTCAGACCTAAAAGGGTCAAACGATATTATTTAAACCCTCTAACAATTTGGTGTTGGTATCTTTCTCGTTGAAGTTTACTTTTCATTACTTTATGTATGTATGTAGATTATAGCTGAATTAAATGCCAAAATAATTATTGATTTTATCTACTGTTTTTTTGTTTTCATTTTGTGGCATCTTGCTCTTATATATATATTTGAAACACTTTTATATATATATATTTAATATCAAATTTTTGTGCAAGAACTACTTTGTTTTCATACTGTTGATGTATTAACACCGGAGTATGTGGTATTATTAGAATTTAAGGTTTTATACACACAAAGAAATTCTCTAGTGTGGGATTTTTCAAATAAATTATGTGTGGGAAGTGTTGATCGTACTTGATAGAGTCTTGGCAGGTTTTGTAACATGATCAAGACTTGTTAAGACTATTATGTGGACAATCAAGATTTTAACAAAGATGATCAAGACTTCTACCACATTATCTTATACAAGAGATTCCACACTAGAGAAGGATACACACACACATTAAATAACCTAAGTTGGTTTACTGTGCTAACTTTGTTAAATAAATTCATGTTTACTGTAATTTCAAAATTTTTAGGGAAAACAAAAGTAAATCATCAGCGTTAAGTTGCATTTAAAGAATATGGTGTTTCTCAAAATGAAAGGATTTGAATTGTGTGCAGACCAGCTCAACGAAGCAGTTCAAGGATTTGAGGTCTTTCTGTTTGAAAATTGTCTACATTGTTCTCGATAACTATGAGGATCATGATCTTGGTGCTGAATTCTGGGACCTTTTCTTTAAGTCCGTGAAATCTTTAATTGATGCTTTTAAGTATGAGGGTTCTAGTAGTGAGAAACCAAGTTCACTATTCTCTTGCTTTTTGGCTATGAGTCGAAGCCACAAACTTGTATCGCTGCTGTACAGGGAAAAGAATCTGGTTCCTGATATATTTTCAATTTTAACTGTCACGACTGCTTCCCAAGCAATTATATTTAGTGTTCTGAAGTTTGTTGAAAATCTGCTGGCTCATGAAGATGTACATGTGAAAAGACTTCTTCTGCCGAATCTCGAGGCACTAATCTGCAGCTTGCATTGTTGCTTTCAGAGTGCAACCAAAAGGTATGAGTGGTGCTCTCTTTGCTCTTTAATGTTTTTCCGTGTTGGCAGATATTGCTAAACTTGTTCATTATTGATCTTGTCATGCTGTATTCGTGTATTCTGAGACTAGAGATACTTCCAAGAATCCATCCTAGCTTCCTTAAAATTTTGAAATAGTAAACGTCAAGCATTTATTCCCTATGCAGTTGAATGATGGACTGATGCAAGTCTGTTAAGTTTTCCATTTGGTTCTGCTTATGTTTACATGTGCTCAGGGTGTTTCGGGTCCATGTATTTGTTTTTTGGCATCCTAATAATTTGCCAATTTAGTCCACAAGTACACATCTGAACCTTTGGGAACTTATTTAAAAAACGAAATTCAGGGTCTTTTTTGTTTTTCTTGGTTATAAGCCTCTTTTTGCTTCAGTTAAAAGCATTAAACTTCATTATATTTCTATCTACCGAATTCGTCTCACAAAAATTCAGTATTCCTCCTTAATGTGCACTCATTTTCCTCTCTTCTCAACTCATTTCTTTGTTTTTTTTCTATGTTGAATTTTTTTGTTTTATCATATTGAGTTCTTGCAACGGCTTCCTTTGTTGTGAGGACAGCTTGTTCACATATCCGTGTTCTATAAAGTCATTGTTTTTGTTGACTAAAAAAAAATCTTGCTGCCTATATTTAGTTGTACGGTCTCTTAAAAAGATTTATTGTTGATTTTTTTGTTTGTGTTATGTTGAATCCTTGAATGTTGATCAATGATTACTGTATGTTATGATGATTAGTGTTTGTATGAATCTGTATAGGTGAAATTCTGTTTGCTTTTGTATGGATTATTAATCTCTCTGACATGCAATTTTTATGTACCAGAAAATTGGTCAAATCTTCTGGGGAGGCGGAGATTAAAATTTTTGAAGTTTTATCCAAGTACATAAAAGACCCATTGCAAGCCAAGACATTTGTGGAAATCTTGCTACCCTTCTTAGAAAAGGGAGTTAAACATTCTGGTAAGATTACACTCTTACAAAAAAGAAAAAAAGAAAAGAAAATTAAAACGGATTCTGGTAATAATATCTGATTAATTTCATAGATACTATGTACCTTTTTCCTTGCCTCTCGAAAAGTCTGACATTGATCTTTGCATGTCTTTATTGCAGTTGTGAAAGTTCTTCGAGATATTATACCAGTAGCAGGGACTGAGAGTACTAAAAAGATTCTTAGTGTAGTTTCTCCACTTCTTGTTTCTGTTGAACTGGATATGCGGTTGTGTATTTGTGATCTTCTTGAGGCTCTTGCTGAAGCTGACTCTTCTGTACAATTTCCGGTAATACTTCTTTGTACTTATCTCCCTAATGATCACATCTAGAGGGTAATTTAGTTCACAAATTTATTGATGTGACATTTTTCATAATTATTGATTTAAAAACAGGCAAAGATTGTTCGTGAGTTAAATGCGACCTCTGCTTCAGAAATGGGTGGCCTTGATTATGACACTATAATAAATGCATATAAGAAGATTGGTGTTGATCTATTCGATACTAGAGAAGAGGATCACACATTACTCATTTTGTCTCATTGTGTCTATGACATGTCATCAGAAGAATTAATCTTGAGGCAGAGCGCGTATAGGTCACTGCTTGCATTTGTTGAATTTTCATCCCAGATACTCGATGGAGTGAAAATTTATGACCGTGAAGTACAAATAATTAATGATAGGTGTTGGACAAGAATATCCATTCAGCAAGTCATAAACAAATTTCTTTTAAAGCATGTGGGAGAGGCAATGCGCAGAGGAAGTAAAGTTAAAAAGGTATAGCTGACTACTTATAAACCAGATAAACATGTGTCCAAGTAAAACAATGATATTTATGAACTGTATTTTTAGTGTCCCAGCATAGGTATGCAAAGGATGTAGAATGGACAATTGCAAAGTTGTCTATCATTTAATTTTGAGGTTGACATGGTTTTCCTACTTGATGGGCATGATTTCAGGAATGGATTGATTTACTGAGAGAAATGATTTTGAAGCTTCCGCAATTGTCAAATCTCAATTCATTCAAAGATCTGTGTTCTGGAGATTCTGAAGTAGATTTTTTCAAAAATATTATTCACTTACAGGTGATTTTCTTCTGTAATATCCTTGTATGGCTGCATATGTTTTTAGATGCCAGATCCAATGTTGAGAATTGCTTGAATATCTTTATGTTTTATGTCATAGCTGAATATTTCAGAATTACTTAAATATTCTTATGGGATATGTTATAAGTTATAATCGAGTATGTAGGAGCTATTATAATCTAGAGTTTTCCAATTTTTTTTTTTTTTTTTTCACATTTCTTATTTGTATTTTGTTTAAGTCGAATGCAGCCATTAGATAACATATATCCATTTCTTGTTGCTCTTAACATTTTTTTCACAGAACTTTCTTTTGGTTTGATCCTTTTTTTTTTCCTTGCAGAAACATAGGAGAGTACGTGCACTATTACGCTTTAGGAAAGTTATCAGTACTAGTAATATGTCAGAGGTAATTATTTTATTTTCATATACTTTCATATTCAAAAACTGTGTACCTATCACTTAAACTTACTATGCTGCTATTGAATTTCTAGGGCTTCTTAAATAAAGTGTTTGTACCACTATTTTTCAATATGTTGTTCGATGCACAAGAAGAAAACATTAAAAAGGCATTCATAGACGCTCTTGCCTCAATTTCTGCTCATGTGGAATGGAAGTCATACTACTCATTGTTGACTAGATGCTTTCAAGATCAAGAAATGGACAGGAATCCACAAAAGCAGAAGACTTTGCTGCGACTATTTTGCTCCATTTTGGACCAGTTCCATTTTTCACAATTTTGTTCCAATCAAGAACCCAAAGGCTCGATGGACATACTTCTTGCTAATACCAATAATGCTACTTCAGTTGCATTCCATGGATATCATAGTTCTGATTTGGTTGGTGAGATAAAGACATGCCTTCTTGAAACTGTGCTGCCAAGAGTTCAAAAAGTACTGCATTCTGCTTCTGGTGAGGTTAATGTTGATATCAACAGGGCTGCACTGAAATTACTAAAGTTGCTTCCTGGAGACATAATGGATTCACAACTTCCGAGTATTATTCAACGTATTTCAAACTTCTTGAAAAGTCGTTCAGATGGTATTCGCAATGGGGCTAGGTTAGCTTTGGCTGATTGTTTGAAGGAACTTGGGCTGGAATACTTGCACTTTATAGTAAAGAGTTTGGGAGCTGTCTTGAAGCGAGGGTTTGAGCTGCATGTGTTGGGATACACGCTCAATTTTATTCTTTCCAAAAATCTTTCAATTCCTGTTAGCGGGAAGTTGGATTATTGTTTAGATGCTCTTCTTTTGGTAGTGGAGAAAGATATTCTTGGTGATGTTTCTGAACAGAAGGAGGTGGAAAAAATTGCTTCTAAAATGATTGAAACTAGGAAGCAAAAATCTTTTGAGACCCTGGAATTGATTGCTCGAAACATAACATTTAAAACCCATGCCTTGAAACTTCTTTCTTTTGTTACAATTCATTTGCAGAAGCATTTGACACCCAAGGTGAAATCAAAATTTGAAAGCATGCTAGATCACATTGCCGTTGGTATTGAATGCAATCCTTCAGTGGATCAGACTGATTTGTTTGTCTTTATTTATGGCCTTATTGAAGATAGGATTAAAGAGGAAAATGGTAAGCATGAGATTTTGTCCAATACAGAGGCAAAGAAGTGTAAAAATGATGTGGAAGGGAAGACTATTCGATCTGGCCGAGTTATTGTTGCCAAGTTGGCAGGTTCACATCTTATTACAGTATTTGCTCTTAGGCTATTGCACAAGCGTCTAAAGAATGCTAAATCAAACCAATATGACGAGGAACAGTTATCAATGTTGGATTCCTTTGTTACATTACTAGGCAATTGCTTGAGTTCCAAGTATGAAGATGTTTTGTCAGAATCCCTCAGATGCCTTACTCCATTGGTAAGCCTGCCCCTGCCGTCTCTTGAATCTCAGGCCGACAAAATAAAGGCAACTCTGTTGGATATTGCGCACAATTCAGTAAATTCTAGCAGTCCTTTGGTACAGTCATGTTTAAGCTTGTTAACTAAGCTTCTACGCAGCACTAAGATTACCCTCTCTTCAGATCAACTTCATCTGTTAATTCGGTTTCCCCTGTTTGTTGATCTTGAAAGGAATCCCTCTGATGTTGCGCTTTTACTTCTGAAAGCAATTGTTAACCGCAAACTGGTTGTCCCTGAGATATATGACGTTATAGTTCAAGTTGCGAAACTGATGGTAACAAGTCAAGCAGAATCTATTCGCAAAAAATGCAGTCAGATCTTATTGCAATTTCTTCTTGATTATCATTTGTCGGAGAAACGTCTACTGCAACATTTTAGAATTCTGCGAAAGAGTTTGAGGCATGTATCTAATAGTTATTTGTAAAAAAATGTAATTGATCTATATTTTAATTTGTCTAAAAAATAGCTTTGCTATTACTGCAGGTACGAACATTCAAGTGGAAGGGAAGCCGTACTTGAAATGCTTCATACAATTATAAAGAAATTTCCACAAACAGAAGTTGATAAGCAGTCTCTCTCTTTATTTTTCCATTTGGTGGCTCGCTTGGTTAATGACCATGATAATAAAGTCCGTTCCATGGCTGGTGTAGCCATAAAGCTTCTTATTGGACGTGTTAGCCAACATCAACTTGATTCCATTCTGAACAAATGTCAAATTTGGTATCTGGGCGAAAGTCAACAACTCTGGGGTGTTGGTGCTCAGGTAAAGCTTTTCTTTTTGAATGTAAGCTTTATACTTTAAGTGTAGGGCTTCAATCTGTCTGTCCTTTTCACAATCTTGAAAGATGTTGGTATATACAAAGTAACCGGTTATACTCTTAAATTGATCGTGTTTACCTCTTTCAATGTGTTTGTTTAGAAAAAAAGGAAAAAGAAAATGAATATTTTTTTACAACTTAATGTAAACCAAACCTCTTGGAGCTTAGGTGCGAGCGAGATACAACCCAATGACCTCAAACAGAACTACAATTATATTGAAGATCTTACATACTAAGTTAGGTGGCACTCACCCTCTTACTCTTTTATTTTGATGCTTCAGCTTTTCTTCTGGTAAGTTTAAGAATTAAAGATTCTCCTATTTTCTTAAAGTCGTGGTCTATTAATAGGTCAGTCTCAATAAATGCTCCAGGCATGGCCCTTTCCGATTTTATTATATGGAGGTCACAATGGTGCAGCTATGCCTTTGTTAGACACATGATATATCTGCATTATAGCCCTACGATTAACACCAATCAACTGGTAAGACCTCTAAGTCCCGAAGAAAGTATCCTCGGCAGCTATTATTATTTTAATAGTTGCTAATTGGTTCAAGTTTATTTATAAGCTTGGGGGTATTCTTGTTGTTCGTTTATGTCCATTGGGATTGGCTTAAATTTACCAAGTGCCCTTTTGAGCTTATCTAATGGTTTCAGTTCTTATTCACTCTTTATGTTGATCAAATTTTGTTGGTATTCGTTTGCAATTCTGGTGTACTTAGTCTAGTAATTATAGCACAAGCCAGAAATAAGTCTCTCTATAGATGTTTGGTTATAGTGAGTTTATTAATGATATGCTGTACCGTGCTATTAAAGAATATGAATTTGTGATCTGCTCTTGTACTTCTTCATCCTTGACAATCTGCCTGCAACAGAAACTCATCTTCTCCACTCAATCAGAACCCTAAATAAAACCTTCATGAGGCACAAACCTTGATAATTCAAAATCCCTCAAAATTATCATCTTCGCCAATCACTTCCAGGGACTGTATATACTGACTCCTCTTTTTTTTTTTTTTTTTTAACGTATTGCATCCCAATCATCCCAATGCCACATGATCATAACCCTTATCTTCTCTGAATCAGATTATGATAATACCATGAAGATCCTCTTTAAATATTCCCCAAAATTTAATGATTCTCAAGCTTTCCCATTTCAGTCTTGCTTTATAGTTACTTTCTGTTCAAGGATGATCTTTTTCCTGGTTTTGGTGGAAGCTATTATCATTTAGGCATAATTTCGACTCTTGGTTAAACAGAATTCTATTTTTCCTGAGTATTGTTCTGCACGAGAATGATTTCTTGATTGTCAGAGGAGATATCGGCCTCCTATGGCGACGCCAACAAAGGAAACCGGATCTCCTCCGGCCCCAATTCCGATGGTGCCTGATCGTCATCCGACACTAGCCTCTTCCACTAGCAAAGGAGATGCTGGCTTCCTTTGGCGATGTTGTTGCCAGCGAATGCCGGTCCTCCACTCCTCCTTCGGCCTTGACGTCTTGTGGTGGCCACCATGGCAGTGGCCAACATCCCAATCTGAAACTTTTATATTTTAATTTTTTAGTTTTATCATTATTAAATATAAGAGTAATATTGTCTTTTAATAAAACAGAGAGGGTATTGTGGACATTTCTTAAGCAAAAAAAATCAGCTTCTCCAATAATCAGTTTCTAAAAGCTACCTTCAACCAACTTCACAAAAGTTGATTATTGGAGGAGCTGATCATGAAATAAGTTGATTTTGGAGTGTTTACCAAACACCTCATGGGTCCTAGGTTATGAAATGAGTGATTATTTCTTAAGTTTAAGCAACCCCAATCATAGTCTTAGATTGTTCCTTAGAATCATTAAAGGACCCATCAACTCGAACAGTCGTATGTATGGCTGATATATATGTGGAATCACTGTTAAAATCGATTGTTTGTGCCACGTATGTTTAGACGTGTACTCCTGTGGGTTTTTTTTTCTTTTAATATTTTTACGGTGCATTGTCACATCTCCGAAGCTCCTGAGGAAGTTTTGATTATGTGGCTAATATAAGTGATGCGAGATTTGTTGTGCTTGGTTTGCTAAGGTGTGCAGTCATTTCATACTCTTAAAGTCTGTTGTATGTTCAAGCATGGTTATCTCTAATGATTCATGCTGAAATTTTGCAGAGGGATTAGAATGTAATAGAATCACCGGTAAATGCGTGTGTTGGTTCTTCTTTCTTTGTTTCAGCTCGTTCCTTTTCTAATGGCTGTTCATTGTGTTTGTACAGGTTTTGGGATTATCAGTTGAAGTCATGAAGAAAGATTTTCAAAAGCATCTCAGTAGTATATTGCCAAAGACTAAAAGCATTTTGCAGACTGCTGTCAGTGTCGTTACTGATGGGGAACTGGATCTTCCTGATGAGGCTACAATTCCTTTTTGGAAAGAGGCATACTATTCACTAATTTTACTGGAGAAGATCCTATGTCAGTTCCCTGACATTATATTAGAGAGGGATCTTGAGGTATGACCTATCTTGTTCCGAGTCAAAACATGCGAGTGTATAGATTGTATATTGCAATATTACATAGAATGGAAGCCAGATCTGTATGAGTGTATGGTGTATGTTTTAATAAGGGTTCCTAGGCTCCTAGCATAGTCATTTGTTGTACCAGCATAAAGTATTTAGCATAAACATGTATTGTTTTATAGAGTATTTTTTTTTACTCAAAATAAGGGGGATAAGTTACTCAATCCGTTAACTAACTATGTATACACATCTCATAAATTAAAAGCACTAGAATAGTGTGCTGCATTAAAAGTTCATTTAAATCATATTGCATTAGAATATTGTGCTGCATTAATAGTTCATTTAAATCATATTGCATTTCCTTCAACTTAGCCAATGAACTTTGTTAACTTGATTTTAATTTTCTTTATAAGTTGCTTGTGAAGACAATGAGTCGCATTATTTGTGGCTATCAGAATTTTATATTAATGCCCCCTTGACTTACATTTTCATTTTGTCAAGCAAAGCTCTTCCAAGTTTACCATATAGATTTCATTCAGATTTGTTTAAAATGTTCAACTGGCCTCATCATGCTGTAAAAGCAACATATTTATTTTCTATGTTAATTGGTGCCCATGTTATGGCCAAAAATGACTGTTTATTCCAGTCAAATTGTTGAGTCCTATTGTGAAATTACAATCTCTTCATATGTTGTAACTAGATGATTGAGTTATTTTTAAGCTTTAAAATGCTGGGAAGATGTTTTTTTGATGTTGGACATTCATTTTATAAATCAATAATTATGATTATTTTGCATTAAACCTCATGTCATTAAAACTCTTACAAAATGTTTGATAATTATTGTTTGTCAATAATAGCTGGCCATGCTCTGATAATTGGGTGGCTCTGCAAAGCTTGAAGTTATGTTTCTTTTGCATTCTATTATTTTTTAGGTTGCACGGGTCTTTCTGTTTAAGAAATAAGCAGCATGGGTACTATTCTTTCTCCACTCTTGTAATTTATTTTAAACATTTTTTTTTTGGCGCTTTTTTTTTTCAGAATATATGGGAAGCAACTTGTGAGTTGTTGTTACACCCACACACGTGGTTGCGTAACAGATCAAATCACCTTATAGCCATGTATATCACTGTCGTAACTGATGCCACCAGAGAGCATCATGAGAAGCAATTAGGAACCCTTTTCCTGATGAAGCCAAGTAGACTTTTCATGATATCTGCTTCACTATGCTGCCAGCTAGAGGCACAACTCTCTTTTCATGATGCTGTTAGCAGCCGGATTACCCAAAATCTTGTGTCTGCAATTTGTAATATGCAGTCTTTGAAGGAACGAAGGGAGTATATAGATCCTCACAGCTATTGGTCTACTCTTGGAGAAAGTGAGCGGAGTCTATTTCTTAAAGCTTTCCAGTTGCTCGATTCAGGAAAAGAAAAAGGATTGTTTTTGTCTCTTGTCTCTGGTGCATGTGACCAAAATGATCAAGACGACTCCAAGGATTTGGGATTTTTGCTAGTCTCTAGTTTGCTAAAAAAAATGGGAAAAATTGCTCTTCTAAAGGAGGATATTCAGGTTGGTCTGCAAGAGTGTTGAGCTTTATTCTTAAAGTTATGAAAAATATATAGATTTTTTTTATCCTGTTCAAAATAGAACTCTTTTCTATGTTTTTGCTAAATGAAATTTGAAATGTTACACGCAGATGGGAATTGTCTTCAATAGTTTTAGACTAATATCATCAGAAATCAGTCCAGACTACTGTCGGCGCTATGCATCTCAAATGTTACCTTCCTTGTACAAAGTTTCTGAAGGATTTGCTGGAAAAGTTATCTCTGGTGAGCCTTCTTGCTGCCATAGAATATTCGATTGTATATTTAAGCAATGTGCCATTTCTATACTTTGCTTTTTTTTTTCTTTTGTATGGTTTGAATTTTGCAACAGTTATATTCATAAGTTAATTTATTGAATACTATACTAATTTCTTTTTTCCCTCGAAATTTGATTATAGAAAATTGACCAGTCAATGTTATATCGGTCTAGAACAAGGTTTAATTGCAGTTACTTTGTTGGCCTTTCAGATGATATGAAGCAATTAGCTCAAGAAGTGTGTGATAGTATAAAGAATAAATTAGGCAACCAAGAATTTATTGCGGTTTATAACGAGATGAGGAAGAGTCTGAAGGTGAAGAGGGAAAAGAGAAAACGAGAAGAAAAGGTGATGGCTGTTGTAAACCCAGAGCGACATGCGAAGAGGAAGTTGAGGATTTCTGCCAAGCACACTGCCCACAAAAAGAGGAAGATGATGAGTATGAAATTGGGCAGATGGTTGCATTAGATTGTTGATTCTACCTCCTACGCCCGTCTTTTGTGTTTTTGACAATATATGAGTGTATATAGCTGTAGCGCTCTTTCTTTGTCGAATTTTTAGTCATTCGGTTCGAAATTTTTTATCTTCGATATTAACACTTTTAGTATGGAAGCATGATTCAATTTTGTCAGTTTTATGTATAATGGATTTTCCCTCGCAGCAACTAGTTGCTTGTAATTGAAGATACCTTATTGTACAAACAAGGTTAGTGCCAGGTCAAAATATACTTGTTTTAAAAGGAAGTCAGTTTTTTACAATCAACAAGCTCAACTTTTTAATTTGAAAACAATTAAATAGAGAGAGAGAGAGAAGCAGATTGACTTGTTGAGAGAATTTTATATAAATCTCATTAATAACAAATTAATAAGATTATTTGTTCATGGGGTGGTTTTATTACCATAAAAATAAGTTTATTTACACATGCATTGCTGTAAAAAAAATTGATTATTAATAGTTAATATTAAATTTTGCTAGAAATAGGGTGGAAATCATCGAGAGAGAATTTTTAGGCAAGCAATATGAGTATATGATTTCTGTTTTTATATCCAATGCTGCCAGCTCACATTCCTGTTAAAAGTTTTGCTTAGGGTTATTTTTTAAAAGTAATCGAGGGTGAATGAAACACATATCTTAAGTTAGAGAAGAATGTAACAATTAATAGATATAGTAGAAGAGAATCTGAACTCAAATATGTGTTAAGAGGATAAACTTATTAAAACCAGTTAAGTTAGAGATATATAAACCGGATTTGGATCCAAACTTGTTTTCCATAAATTCGATCGTCATTGTAACTCTTAATTGCAAAGGCATTGAATGTTTTTCCTTAATAATAAATATGCAGTGAATGGTTGCAAAAATATAACGTTTAACAATTTCTTGAAAAATGACATGCACAGTCGGTCCCTTAAAGTTGAAAATTAATAATAATAAAGGTGTTTTTGAATTATTAATTAAATAAACATTCTAGTGCAATAACGTGATTTCACGTTGCTCTCCATTCCCTGTAGCCAAGCAATTCAAGCTTCTATGCAATCTGAAACGCCTCCCAATTCGCTCTTTACTTTTTACTTTTTACTTTTTACTATTATTCTTCTATGAATTACACAAACATCCTCTAAATTTAAATCAAATTCCACTCATATTTAACTTTTTCTTGCATAAAAAGTAAAAAATACCCCTTAGTGATTAATTTGGTGACAATCAAACTAGTATGTATGTGGTTAAAAACAACACTTATGTGATTAATTTTAACCTAAAATGATAGTTTTTATTATTTTTTCCAGTTAACCATCCATCAAAGAGATAATTGATTAGATAAGGATAACCACTGAATTTGATGAGTAAATGAGTCAATTATACAATTTAATTAATTAATTTTTTCAAATCAAATTCTTGTTTAAAGAATCTTGGCATTACCTGGTGATAAATATGAACAATGGATGGTCATTAAAAAAACAGAGGAGGGCAGTTTAGAAATAAATTAAAAGATTTACAGCGATTTATTTAGAGGGCGCGGGATGCGGAGTACGATGTTAAAAAAAAAAATAGTGGTGGTTGTATTTTAGCATAACATTCCATTCCTTTCTTCTTTTTTTATTTTTTCCTTGTAAAAGAAGTTTGTAACGGACTTTGGTTTTGGCATATTTTGTATTTGTTTGGTGTGTCCTACAACAACGCCACCCAGATCGCTCTCCTTCCTCATCAATCAATTATCAATCGATAAGTGTTTAAATTTCCCAACACCAAATGCTGCATTTGACTACTTTGTAGTAGTCCCCATCTCCTCTGTTCTGGGCCAAGAAAGGTAACACTTCTCTCCTCCATTTTCCATCATATATATCAGATGGGTATATTTACATATATACTTGTTGTTGTTGTTGTTGATTGTGTTCTTGTTTGTTTATTGGGGTTTATGAATAATGTTGCTCTTGATTGTCTTTATTTTGGGTTGTTAATAATGGATTGGTGCAGGGACTGGGGTTGCAATTCTTGGCCCCCTGCAATACATCAATCCTAGTTTGTTTGATTTTTGTTCAATGGGGATATCATCAGACAATGTTCATGGACTTGTTTTAGCCCTCTCTTCCAGTGTTTTTATTGGCTCTAGCTTTATTATTAAGAAGAAAGGTCTTAAAAACGCCGCGGCAACTGGACCTAGTGCAGGTTCCCTTTCCTTTTCATTGTGTTGTTTTGGTAAGGTACTTTGGATATTCTGTCTTTTGGTTAATTTGTTTCACGGTTTCTATTATGATCAGGTTCCGGAGGACATTCCTACTTGTATGAACCGTGGTGGTGGATTGGGATGATAACTAGTAAGTTATAATACACCTGTGGGAACAAAAAAAACAAATGAACAATTTTACTACACTACATTTGTACTAATGTAACTTTCAGGATGTGCAACAATGTTTTTACATCGTTGAGTAATTCTTTTACATTAAATTTTGATGTTAGCTATTCTGTTTTTGTAGTGATTATCGGTGAAATAGCTAATTTTGCTGCCTATGCTTTTGCTCCAGCGATTCTTGTCACTCCTTTGGGAGCATTAAGTATTATATTCTGGTAATGCTGGAAACCACTGTTGAAGTAGATATAGATTCAAGAGATTCTGTGCTAGTGTGCACATACATAAATGTATACATATGTATGTGTGTGTCTGTGTGTGCATTGTGGGGGTGGGGGTGGGGGTGGGCGTGTAACACAACTTTCTGAGACTATTGTTATGCAGTGCAGTGCTAGCACATTTCATTCTGCTGGAGAAACTGCACATATTTGGCGTTCTTGGGTGTATTCTCTGTGTAGTCGGCTCAACAAGTATCGTTTTACATGCTCCGCAGGAGAGAAATATTGAATCTGTTAAGCAAGTGTGGCACCTTGCTACAGCGCCAGGTGTTTCAGTACTAAATGTCAAGTTGCTTGTTTTATATCTTTTCTTGGATGTTGTAGTTCAGCAACTGAAGTAAAGAATCAATGGGGTTGTCTAACTGATATACATATTTTTCGTCATCACAGGTTTCCTCATCTATGGTTGCATAGTTTTGATTGTGGTTGCTGTACTTATTTTTAAATACGTGCCAACCCATGGGCACACTCATTTGATAGTATATGTCGGGATTTGCTCTCTAATGGGCTCTCTTACGGTCTGGATATTATCTTCTTTTTTCTTTTTAATGATTTATACCTAGTATGTTTGCTCACTTTTAATTAAGTATGATTATATAAATGTAGGTAATGAGTGTAAAGGCTCTGGGAATTGCTTTGAAGTTGACATTTTCCGGACTGAATCAATTTAAATACTACGAGACATGGGTTTTCACTGTTGTTGTCATATTCTGCTGTCTTTTGCAAATCAATTACTTGAACAAGGTAAAATTTATATATTAGCCTAAAGGGATATATGACTGCAGACAATAATATTGGGAAGCCTCGCTTTTGTGTTGATCGTGTTATTTGCACAATGACCCTCATGATTCGATCTTGTTATTTACTTTTTGGAAAAAATATAAGCAACTTTGTTCAGTAGTCATGCTTTTAAGACGTTTCTTTTAGCAATCGGATATTTGTAAACTGCAAGTGATAGTCTTCTACTGTAGTGACATTTGTTGGATCTATTTTATTTTGGACTAGCAGGTTACTATTATTTTCCTTACTAAAATGAAATGTCACATCCTAACAAGAATGTCAAGATTCTCAAAACTACTGATATCATATTAACCATTTAACATTTAATTATTATTATTAAAAAAAACTTCTCTTGTTCAAGTCTTTTATGCGTCATATTTTTAATGTATATATATTTTTGCAGGCTCTGGACACCTTCAATACAGCTGTTATATCTCCAACCTACTATGTCCTGTTTACATCGTTCACCATCATTGCTAGCATTATAATGTTTAAGGTAACTATAAAGAATTTAAGATCATATTTTTCTTATTTACTTGAAAAGATTTCTTTTATTTACACCACCCTACTGTTGCCATCCTTTTGGATTTCAAAGATTGTTTTGGTGCAAGCAAAAGGGTGTTTGGTGAGAGCAGATCTCCCCGTCTTCTTTAACATATTATTTGAACGGTCAAATCTACCATTCAGAATGGCAGCATCACAGAAAATTAGATTCATTACTGGATTTGGTAGAGGATTTAGTCCTGAATTTGTTAGAATCTTCAACATTGCAGAGCAAATTAAATTTCATGGTACACTCGAATCATATGCATCTCTTGTATGAGGTTGCTAATCTTTTCGTGTTCTCTGTGTTTTGATTTTAAAAACAGGATTGGGATACGCAAAATGCATCGCAAATTGTGACAGAACTGTGCGGGTTTGTTACAATTCTATCCGGGACCTTTCTTCTTCACAAAACAAAGGATATGGGGAACAGTCCAAGCTTGAATTCCTCTTCCTATATAGATCAAAATGCGGACTTGAACTCAAATTCTGGCTACATAAATGAAAATGTTGGATAGCTATAGATATCAAAGTCTCCAGCTTTATGCTCCTGGAAAATATCACTTTTAAAATTCAAAGATGCCGATGAACAGAAATCTGGAGTAAAAAGAAGAAGAGGTTTTTTTTAGCCGAAAGACGTTCATTTTCCTCATTAGAATGCACACGATGTGGCAGACTCGGGTTCATCATGTTAATGCAACAATGTGGGGATAATTTAAAGATCAATTTAGGAATTCATTCTGAGATATGTACCTATGTAGCCAAAATTCCTTAACTTGATTCATTTTTGAGATAGAATGTTTAAGTGATAAAAGTTTTGAATGGAAAATTGCATACTTGTTCGAGGTTGGTTTACAAACTTTTTTTTTTTTTTTGACATATCACAGCGGGGTTTGACAATTTAAACCTGGGATATTGATAGGTTGTCATTGGTAACACAAATAAGTTGTTTATGGGTTTGTTTACGAGCATTAATTTTTATAATGATTACTTGTCAGATTATGTATTATAATTCGGATAATACTTGGTTACTGGCCAGTCAGTACCTAAAGTACTGCCCTTGTGTTTTAATTGGTGGAAAAACCATTTAAAGTGCTTGATATTAAATACATTGGGTTGGTAGTAGGATTTTTCCACTAATAAAAACACAATAGTTAGCACCTTGGGTACTGACTACCAAGTATTTTCCAAATAATTTTTGAGTTGATGAAATCTTTGTAGTTTTAGGTGCAATCAAGTGCCACTTTCATTGTTGATTTCATGAACTCAATTACTCAATGACACCATCTACATTCAACGAACAAATATCAATATATGCCTCAAGCCTGTATTTTGGTTAATCAAACAAACAAATTGACAATATCTAAATTCTAATGCAAGCTTTTTTGGATAAATGATGATCATGGGAGTAATAACTTGAGGATAGGTTTTAAAATCGAAAATGAAAATAAAAATATTATTGATTTACTTTGCGGGTGTATTTCATTAGAATCTCAACATTTTAAATAAATGTTATAATTCTTCGAACATGTTCTATGATGTAGAAACGCTCTTTAATAAAACTTTTACGATCACTTATTGTGATCGAGAAACCACCGATTTCACTTAGTATATCGAAAATCTTATGACGAGAGCTCATGTAGCCCTTACCGGATCAATATTTGTGGGAATATTTCATTTGAATCTCGAATAAACATCGCAATTCCTTGAAAGTTGAAAATGATTAAATTACAAAAATGCCCATTTTCGGACAAGAGGCACGAGTAAGCATTGGGCTACCAATCACGCTCCGCCACGTAGTGGCAGTAAAAAAGGCAAGACAAGCTTTTTGGTTAGAAATTCACTTTTATCTAAACAAGTAAACTAAAGTCCCCACATATCACTTTCTCACCGATTGTCTCTCTAAGCGGTCCTGTTCTCTTCTTCAACCTCCACTCTACAGCTTATCAATCTCGGGCTCTAGGTAACCGCCTTCACTCTCTCTCTTCTCTTTTGCTGCTTAATTTTGATCTGGGTTGGCTTGATTTTGGTGTAAGCCATGTAAGTTATAAATTTTGAGACTGTGCCTTCAAAGGGTAGTTTTTGTTTGTAGAAATATATTGTTTTGTTGTTGTTGTTTAAAGAAGATGGTGCCTCCTAGAAGAAAAAAATGGACTGAGGCAGAAGAGAGAACCGTAATAGATAAGTATGGTGATATGGTCTCTGATGGGACTCTTGCTAGAATGAAAACCCGTGAAAAGAAGTTTAAGCCGATTGCTTTGTATGTCAATTCTGTGCACCATGTTCGTGATCCTATGGCCTTTCCTTGGCAATGGACTTGGAAAGATGTCTCCACCAAGGTCCAGAACATGAGGCACCAGTATTTGTTGGTTAAACAGAAGGTCAAGAAACCTGAATTGTCCATTGGTAATTCTATTGGTGGGGATTGTAGTGGGGATGAGTTTGATTGGGTTGAGGGGCTTACTCATTGGTCTAATTTTTTAAGGTATAAGGAAGTTTTTGGGGATGTACCGGCTTCGTATTCTAGTAATATCAATAACGGTAGTGATCTAATGGTGGTCACGAATGAGGATAGGGAGAACGGTGGAGGGTTTGTTTGTGTAGGTAATGGTATGGAGATTGAGTTTGGGCAAATGGGTCATTCGGGGGATGGGGATTTTACAGGGATCGATGGTGGAGAGAACGGGGTGATGGGTCTAGGTTTCGAGTATGATGGTGATGATGGGGAGGAGAATTTTAATGGTAATAACGAAAGGGTGAGGGAGAACGAGAATGGTGACAATGGGTTTGCATATGAAGACGTGGAACCAAATGGAGCCAGTATGAGAAAGAAGAGGAAGATGTTGAAAGGACTGGAGAAGAAGGCCTTGGGGTTTCTTACAAACCAGTTGGGACAGTTGAGGGAAATGGAGGTTCGGTTTGAACAGCATGAGGCGGAAAGAGAGCGGGAGAGACGGAGGAGGGAAAACATTTGGATAAAGCTTGAGCGTGGGTGGGAACATAAGTTGGAAGAGAGGGAGAAAGAGAGGGAAGAAAGAGAGATGGTTCAGGAGACGTTAAGGAAGCATAGGATCGAAGAATGGGAAACCATGGAGAAGGAGAGCGAAGAGAGGGAAAGAAGAAGAAGAGAGGAAGATTTGATTCAGGAGAGGGAGTGGGAAGACAGGATTAATAGAAGGGGGTCGGAATGGAAGAAGAGGATTGACGAAATGTTGAGTCAACACAGGGGAGAAATGGGTCAAATGCAGGCTCGTATTCTTCACGAGCAGCAAAACCTTACTAGCCAGTTGCTCGGGATTGTTTCTCAGTGGACAGGTCATCCTGCTGGGCTCACTGACCATACTGGCGCTAGCAACCATTATCTTTCACAAATGATGCAGAATTTGCACCATGTGACTGGAATGGTTCATGAAGACACTAGGGTCGAGGGAGATAATCAAGATGATCAATTCATTGTTGATGGCTGAATTGGTTCTGCAACATTTCCATTGGCTTGACAAGTTGAAATAATGAGCAGTTGTGCAGGAGTGTTTGCAGTGGTTAGAAGAAGTGTAAAGGTCAGAGAATTTTTCACTGCATTTTATTGTATTTGAAGTTAGATATTATGCTTGTAAATCATCTGTCTAGTTCAGAGTTTAGTCACTAAGGGGTATATAGATTTTTTATTTTATTTTAATTCAATTTTGTTGTAACTATATTTGTTGAATATAAATTAATTTCAAAATATCATGGCATGATCTGTGAATCTCCCTGTATATTCTCTTGTCTATGAGGTTCTCTTTTTGCGAGAGGAATCATTTTTGTGGTTTTATGGTATCAGAAGTTTGTTCTTCACTTTTATTCATATATTAACAAAACATATTTGGAAAAGCAAACCAGAATAAAATTAAAGAAAAGCAAATTTAATTTCATATCTCACAAAATCACTTAAATCTCTTTGATTTTGGTATGCTGAACACTTGGACTGCTAGAGTTCAGTTTTTCTTTGGGTGTGTTTTTAGAATGTTGTAGGGAATTTCCAACTCAAAATACGGGATGAGAAAATAGGAATTTTATTCGACCACATTCGTTTATTTATCTTTTGATTCCTCCTGTTTTTCAAGGTTTGCAAAATGAGTAAGAGATGTTGCAGTTTGTATTATCTTCTTTAGAGGGAGACTTGCCAACTAATTGGCAAATATGCTGAAGCAGCCATGTACCTCAGTGTAAGATGAAGCTTTCTTTGAGGAACTTAAAAGACTATGTGGACGACTTTTGCCTTGCACTTGCTTAAGTAAGATTTTTCTAAGAAAGGAATTTGCATTAATTTTCTGTGCATAGCTTACATGTTTTGCAGGAAAATCTTTGTTAGATGTTCAAGTATGTTCATGTTGGTAAGCTAGACTCAAATTAATCTGAGTTTAATTAGATATTTGACTCCAAGCATAATTTTGAGAAGGCTAACTTCAAGAATGTTTAATGTTCTTCTATGTTACTTATTGCATGATAAATCATGATCGTTGTTACTTGAAAGTTTTTCACACCGGCCATTCTACATCTCTTCTAGAGTTATTTGCTTGCCTAATCGACCACATCTAGTTTTTGTCGATGGCCATTGTAAAGTATGTCAGCTCAATTTCACATGATTTGGATTCGCTTGTATTTAGATTTGATTACATTATGTTTAAAGGCCTTTCGGCTCTAATTTTTTACACTAGTTATTTATGGGATGAAATAAAACTTGCACACATGACAACCCTATAAAACAAACTTAGCAGTGAAAATGGTTGATCATCTAGTATCTATATTCGGTGAAAATAGTGGCTCCTACCTGGTTGATCACCACTCATCACTGCCATTACTGTCCATTAGGAGAAACTAGACTCTCCTCATATACAATTGATTCAAATTGACCCCAATCGTCTTTGATCACAAATTCCATGAATGTTTCTTCTTCTGGACTGTAAAGAATCCACTCACTTTCATCAATATACAATACAACTTTGCCTTGTTTTGTAAAGCATATAAGAGTTGGCCCGTACTTATAACGAGGGAACGTGTCGCCCCACACTGTGAACAGCCTTGTCCATGAGCTCTTCACACCGTATTCTTTCATCACCCAGCTCTCGAAATGAGTGTTGCCCGGGTTACAAAATATGACCAGGGACCCCCCCATGGTTCCCAGGTTTACAACACAGTACTTCTTTGCTAGATGATCTGGTATGCCAAGCTCTTCAAATCGTTCTCCGGATAAATCAAATGAAATGATGGAGTAGTTGAATTCTTGGTTCCAAACCCAATGCAGAGCGTTATTTGAGAGAGTCCCCATTTTATAGATGCTGTCAACAGAGTGATCAACAGGCTGAATTTTTCTCCAACAAGTGTTTTTCAGAGTCAGAACCTGAACTTTAGCATCCTCAGTAGCAACAAAAGAGACACCCATCATTAGTTTGTAATCCTGTATAGAGATATCGTAACCAAATCCACAAAAGAATGTATCCTGAAGATCAGGAATATCAGGAGGAGGCAGTTCAATGGAAACTCTAGTAGATGGATTCCACAAGATGACGTCTTTGTAGTCAAACACTAAGCATATCAAGCCATCACACGATCCTACGATTTGGACATCCCATTCGGGAGCCTTTGTCACCGGATAAGCATGCTCCTGGGATACATCATGATCACCACCACCACCACTAAATGTTTCGTAGTCAATGGATTGAAGAGGATGGGAGGCCAGGAAAAGTCTGGAGTTGTTGTGGGGTGCTGCTGCTCTAGCTTGTTTGAGCTTTCTTTTTGCAAAGTGGGGACTGGAGATTAATGAAAGCCATGGCTTGCATACACACTTGAATCTCATCAATGTCTTCACTGGTAACCTGGACAGTATATCAGCAACTATTTCTTCTGGGAGTTTCAGCATTCCCTGTTAGATATTTCAATTAAGAGTAGGATTTATTAAGTTATTAATCACCACAAAAAAGTTGGAAGGATGAGATCAATTCAAAAATGCTTTTCTTTGTCAAATGTATATTTTCCACTTGGTCAACATTGCCGATATATTGAATCAGTTGTTAATTTGTTGACCGGTGACACTTTTGTTCGTTAAACACTTTGTGCGCCTAACAATTAAAGACTCAGCAATTTGATTTATTCCAAGTTTGCATTACAAGTTGCCTAATCTAATAAGTAATAACTTCCTTATATGCGATAACGGAGAACATGGTTTGTGCTTCTTTATCCATTATTTTTAGTGGTAAAGTGTCTGTTGAATTACAGCTAAGAAACACCATCTTCTTTTATCTCATAACTATGCATCTTCATTATGTGCGATAATTAAGAAACATAAATCCTAATGTTTCTAAGGGCCCATAAAATGTTGTCCACAGGGTTTTCTTTTTGAAGTATATAGCTAGAATCAATGACATCATGCCATGTGGGTGTGCCATATATCCATGGTTTAAAATATATGCAATTTTCATCGTATTTTTGTAATTTAAGGGTACCGATATCGATATATGGTGTAATACCATTTCGATAAAATTTCCAGAAAATTTTCTTAAATATCCACAATTTTTGTGAAACTTCCATCAATATTTACGTATTTTACAGGTATCGATATTGATATATGATGTAATATCATTTGCTCGATGTTGATGGACATCCATGATATTTTCATAATATATCGATGTACATGAACATGTTGTGATACATAATATTCTAGAAATTTATATCAATGTAGAGTAAAAAATCAATTATATTTTTGTCAAAAAATAAATAAATCAATGATATTCCCTAATATTGTTATTTACCTTTTTGTTTATTCTGAAAAAAAAATTGATGTAATATATATCTATAACATGAAAATTGAGTACAAAGTCATCATAAAATAGAGTGAAAGTAAATCGTAATAGGTGTTCATACAAAAAAAAAATGCCTTTTATGAATTTAGTCCTCAGTTATCACAAATTTAGTCACGGTGCCTGACTTGGATGGGCCGTAGCCCACCCAATAATTTGTTAAAAAAAAAAAAAAAAAACTATTCATATTTTCCACTTTTAATATTGTTAATTATTATTAGTTAATACATCGCTCCTAAGCTTCTTTCATTATTCAATTAGATTTCTAAACCAAAAATATTAACAAGTAAATGAGACTCATGTGAGGAGATGAGGCTGGTAGTATACCTCCACGTCTAAACCACGAGATTTTTGGTTCGAGTCCTCTTAACCTAAGAAAATAATAAATTTATATAATACTTTTAAAAAAAGACTCATATGTAAGAAATTAAAACTTCTTTCATGTATTTCAAAAATATTTAATTGATGAGATAATAATGTCATGGTAGTAGACTCTTATACGAGACATGTTTTTTCTTTTCGGGAAGTACTTGATTTTTTATTTTTATGTCACTTTTGGGTTTTAAAGTAAATAGTTGAAATGTTGAATTAGACTTGTTTTAAAACTTTGATATTAATTTGTCAATTTTAAGTGTATATTTTATTTTAATTAGTAAAAATCCTCCTATACCGAAGAAATTTACTATTAAAATAAAATATAATATTTAGTCTTGAATAGCATGGCAGTTTACTTATAAAAAAAAAAATTAGACAACCCACCCTGAAAAGAGTTTCTGGTTTCACCTTTGGTCAGGAGAGAAACAATGGAGAAAATAATTATACCGAATAATGAGATGGTATTTATAGCGAAATATTGAAAAAAGCATGATCAATACCAAAATAGTGAAATGACTACAGGAACGTAACTCAACTGATAGATGAACAAACTTAAGATTTGGACAAATAACTTCAAATTCAAAAAGTATCTACTTTAAATATATGGACAGATAGATAAATACTATCAAAGAAAAATATCGAAACAGTGAAATGGTATTTAAAGTGGACCAGATGGTGACCAGTGGTACCAGAAGGTAACAAGAGTAAATTCTGAATTATTTGTGATGGGCCGGGATTAAAGTTATTTGATGGGCACTTCATTTACTTCGCTTAAGTTTTGAGGGCAATTTCATCAAGTCAATGGCAAAAGCTGGCAGAAACTATAAAACAATTTCAACTCAGGCTAATTTTGAAATTATTAAAAAGTCGAGGGCCGAAGGAGAGAATTTGCTCTGAAGTCATTGTTCTTCACCTACTTGGACAGAACCCATACATGTAAACTAAAATAAAATGAAAGATACGTATCAAATAAAATGATTTGAAATTTAAAATTTAAGATGATTGGAACGGTATAAATTAATATAAAATCTAAGCTTAATCGGTCTTTTAATAATATAAAACAGTGAATACAAATTAATCACATAGCTTATTATACAAGGCACCAAAACTGAGTATATTAAAAGAGAAGAATCAATGAGCTAGCAATAGTGAACTGTGAAGCAGCAATGAGCATGGAAGAAGAAGTGGTTCCAGTACATGCCCAGAAAATGTTGTTGACAGCAGGATTTATTGCCCTTTTGGGTATGTTAATACACTTTTACAAAGTGGTTTGGCTAAAACCTCGCAGAGTGGGGTTGGAGCTGAATAGGCAAGGCATAAAAGGTCCTGGTCCATGGTTTTTGTTGGGTAACATACCTGAAATGATGATGTTCGAATACAAACTCCACAAAACACCTCCTATTCACGATCAAGATCACGCCCATGTCTCCCACCAATCTTGGATTCACTCTATCCAACCATACTTCCAACACTGGACTAATCTCTTCGGTATATTTCATCAATCAATCAGCTTTCTCTATTTTGGCTTCTTTTCTTTTGTTTACTCAGTTTGAGAATGTAATGTTACTGCAGGTAGGACATATCTGTTTTGGATAGGGAACATCCCAATGTTGTATGCAAGTGAGCATAGTTTGGTGAAGGAGATATGTCTTCACTCTTCCTTGGAACTGGGAAAACCTGTTTATCTCAAGGACTGCTTTGGTCCATTGCTAGGAGAGGGAATTTCAACCTCAAATGGACCAACTTGGGCCTACCAGAAGAAAATCATTGCTCCCCAACTCTACATGGACAAAGTCAAGGTGCACCTTCTTTATACGTTACATATCGGATACAGGATTCCAAATAGACACCGGTATTAATTGAAAATATATATATTCAATTAACATCGGTATCTATAAGAATTCTATACGAAAAAACGTATAGAATTCATGTTTCGATAAATTTGACATGACACCTTTATAAACACACGATACATGAAAAATTAAATTATAGTTGATATATGTAACACTTGAATAATGAAGAGTAATGTATAAGCAAACACATTTATGGCAGGGCATGTACAATCTAATTGTGGAATCAGCAAATGGGCTAGTGAAATTGTGGGAGATGAAGATGGAGAAAGATGGTAGTGGAATTGTGGATGTGAGAATAGATGAGGATCTGAAAAGCTTATCAGCTGATGTCATCTCCAAAGCCTGTTTTGGGAGCAATTATTCCAAAGGAAAGCAAATCTTTTTGAGAATTAGAGTTCTTCAACAAGCACTTATGAATAGAAGCAATGCCATTTGCATTCCTGGCTTCATGTAATGTGTCTCGACTCTCCACCAGCTGCTTTTACACTTGGAAATCAATCAATAACATGTTCATTGTCTTCAGGTATGTTCCCACGAAGAACAATAGAGAGATATGGAGACTAGAAAAAGAAGTCCGGTCGCTGGTCTTGAAAGTGGTGGAGGAACGCAAACAAGACAAATGTGAGATTGATTTATTGCAGATTATCATCAATGGAGCTCAAGCTACTGAACTCAGCTTTATGTCGATGGAGAATTTCATTATGGACAACTGCAAGACTATGTACTTAGCTGGACATGAAACTACTGCAATAACAGCTTGCTGGACCTTGGTTCTACTCGCATCAAATCCTGACTGGCAAGCTCGTGTTCGCGAAGAGGTCTTTCAAGTTTTCGTTGGACATGTTCAAGATACTGATCATGTACTTCACAAGATGAGACTGGTTTGTCATCTACAACACATAATTACTTTTAATATTTCATTATTCAGTAAGAGCTTCTCAGGTCTGAGATTTCGGATTTAGTTACATCTGGAACATCTAATGGTAAATTTGGGAATCCTACATCTAACGTTACAGAAATGGTTCTCTAACGTTACATAACCTTTATCTTGAACATAACTATGTCCGTAATCCTGTACTTGAGGTGCATTGTTAGAGTACATATAAAATATAAATTGTATTGATTTTGTGGCAGTTGACCATGGTAATCTATGAGGTACTGAGACTGTACCCAGTAATAACTCAACTGTTAAGAGAAGTCTTTGAAGATCTAAAGTTTGGGGACATCCAAGTTCCAAAGGGTAGTAAAATATGGATTCCAGTTCTTGGTTTGCATAGGGACCCTAAAATTTGGGGGTCAGATGCTGATGAGTTCAAACCAGAGAGGTTTGCAAATGGAGTCGCGGGGGCATGCAAAATTCCACAACTTTATCTACCATTCGGTGCTGGACCTCGATTGTGCCCAGGACAACAACTTGCATTGACAGAATTGAAGATAGTTTTATCTATTGTTATTTCTAAATTCTCATTCTCTGTCTCGCCCAAATATCACCATTCTCCGGTATCCAATTTGGCCCTTGAACCTGAATTTGGAACGAGTCTCCTCATCAAGAAGATATAACTCAATTTGAGAATCACAAAGATGTAACAAGTACTGATTTCTAGGAGAGATTTTTGTGTTTTTAAAACAGTTTGCATGAATTTCTAGTTTATAATGCTTAGTTGAAAATAAATATAAGTGCCTTTTAAAGAGTTCCGACTATATGTAAAAAAGGCACTTGCTATAATATTTATAGCTAATTTTTCAAAAGTGATTTTAAGTGTTTTTTTTCATAAAACATCTATACTAGACAATGTTTTATGCTGATTTTTTTTTTTACAGTATATAGACTATGTATTTTTTTTGAAGTTTTTGCCATCAACAGGAGTCGAACCGTTGACTTAGAATCATTTGCTTACACCTCAAACTTGTTCAACCTACCCCATTAAACGTTTTATGCTAATTAAACTATACCTATATGCACCATAAGTGCTTCTAATATATGATTGATAATAATAATAATAAAAAAAAAAAGGATTGAAGTCAGATGTGTGCCATCCTATGATCCAGTCGCAGACTGCTTGACAAGTTCCCTTACACATACTCGATTCCAATTCTTGAAGAGAAAACTTGGAGTGAATCAGCTCCCCTCCAGTTTGAGGAGAGGATGCTAGAACACAGCCAAACAACACATCGCATCACTAAAGTTTCTAGTGTGGCTTCGTATCGTTTTGAGCCACAATTTGCTATTTCTAGGAAGTTTCCTTCGACAGCTAATTATTAGCAAATGACTGCTATACGATTATGCATTATGCACTGTTGCATTAACAGATCAGATAAAGTCATGGCATACCATGGCGTACCAGTATCGATCTAAAATCTATTTACAACAACCCAAGATCGATACATAAACATGAATACATGTCACCCTATTTCACCAGCGAACATATGTTATTTTGGCTGCTATAAAATTTCGTTATACAAGGTGTTTCATTGTAAGAAAATAAGCTCTAGGTGAAAAAAGGTTGTCATTTACTGAGCATGGAGGCCAGTCAAATGAACTCTGACAAGAATTTATATGCAAATGATGGTACTGAATTCTATTCACTTGTCTAAATTTTACAATATCAAATTTTGGATAATTTTACAAACCATTTGATGAAAATTTAAACCAATTACAAATCATATAAAAATAATAATATATACGAGTGGCATTTGATCTTACCAAAGCGGATTTGGCAAAATAGAGGTCGATACCCAGTAACAGCAGCAGGGGTGGGAAACGGTATGTAGGATGCATGACATCATTTCTGGGAGGTATCATCGGAATGGAGCTCCAAGTGCTTTTGTTGTAAAAGTATCTTTTCAACAGCATCAACGAAGCCTGATAAATTCTGCTGCATTTGTACATCTAAGGAATTTGCTGCTTCCTAATTATTGAAACCAAGTAACCAAGGAAAAATGAATACGAAATTTTCCAACACAAAGAACTGAAGCATAAAAACGAGGGAATCGAACAAACAAATAACTTCAGAATTGGGCAAAATAACACATTCTAACAAAATCACATTGAAAGGGTCAAAATTGTGAAAATACACAATAGTCCTAACACCTGTGCACAAGAAACATATCCCCAAATATAAAAAGAAATAAAATCTACTCACCTCCACCTTGCAAAGAAAACTTAAAGAGATTCCCTTTGAATGATGATCTGAACTCTTGAGAGAGATTAGTTTCAAGGAAGAATTTAATAGTGGCCAACCTTGAGACAACTTTATGAATGCATCAATTCCTCCAACCAAATGTGCTACAACCATCTCATCTCTATCTAAGTACTCAAAAAAATGCCTGCATCTTAAACTTTGTCAGGGCAAAGAATTTATAACAATATATTAGCATTAAAAATTGACCAAATGATTGTCATCATAACAACAGCCTCACCTTGATTTATTAGCAGCCTTCACTAGAAATCGTCTCAGAGTGCTTATAATAATTCTTTCTTGCACTTTTCTGACGAACCACTGCAATGGGGTCCTTGTTTCTGTCAATGCTAACTGGGGAAATGACAGCCTGCATCATTATAATAAATAAGTTTGTGTCATGGTGATTTTATTTAATTATTTTTATGGGAAATTATGGCAATAAAAAGAAAAGGTGAATTTCATTGACCTCCACTAAGATATGTCTAAACTAGATGGTTCACTTTTTCATCAATGAAGGGGTGGTTTTCAAAAATTTCAAGAGATTTCAAAATATATCTCTAATGAAATCAAGGGAGAATGTTTTTCTTCCTTCTATAGTTTTACATTTCAGTCCTACAAAATTTGTCATATCTACACATTTTATTTGAGTAAACCGTAAAAGGGTCAACATATATCTGCATAATGTTATTAACATATACATTTGTACCACGATTGAGTATGTCATTCAAATTCAACAAGCCTATATGGAATTAATTAAATATTCTAAAAAACTTTAGTAGATAGATGAACTTTCAACAGAAGTTTGTTAAGAGCATGATACCATTAACATTATCTATGTTCGAGTATAACTCTTCTATCGCTATGCAAGGAAGAAAAAAAGAAGGTGATTCTTAGAAAGAAATTCACATTAAAACGAACCTGAAAGATTTTGCACCATCAACAATATCGCCAATGTATACATCGTTTGGAAATATCTGACAACAATAGAAAGAGAACTTGAAAACCACCCAAAACACATAAAAAGCTTAAAAATCATGTGATCAACAATTGTTGATTTAATATATCAAGACAAATAATAAACTCAGTAATCAGTTAACAGTGTGAAAGTGTGAAACCCATTAAAACAGTAAAATATTTAGAAGGAATAAACATAACTTTCCATCACTCAAATACATAAAGTATCACCAATGCGGGATATCAAATAAATTTTTACATGTCCTTAAATCAAAGCATACTAAGCTCAGCCAGTATTGACCTAGCTATGGACATTTACATACCCAATTACTCAGATTCCATTTCTTTTTCTCTAACTATTTTACAGTTTTTAAGTGAAAGAATTAAATACACATCTTAACTCTTTTTTCATTCTTCCAGAAAAAAAACACACACCCTCACACTCACACTCACGTACAATTCGTTAAGCCTCAACTAGCCATGAGTCGTGAGTCACTGCCTATCAACAGGTAAGCTGCCGGTGTTTTTTGTCACTACCACTCTTCTTCTGTTGCTTACTCTCTTTTAGTTAAATAAGGTTTTACACATGTTTTTGATCAATTAATAGTGTGCGATCTGATGGGTTTGATTTGGCTCTGTTCATTTGCTATGGAAAATGAATGCACTACAAAGATTTGCTCCATCCCTAGATAAGAGACACAGAAAGAAGAGCCAAAAAATAATAATCTTTTGTATATAGATACATAATCCTGTGTAATCTTGAATATAACAACTTCTGTTATGTAGACCAACTGATAAAATGCAAGTAAAAGTTCCTAAAATTAAGAAGATAAAGATCTTCATGTAAATTATCATGCTTGCATATCCACCATTTGGGTCTCCAACAATTATAAGAATCCGAAGACAATGATTATAGTTGCAGCAAAAAAAAGATGCCCAACGGAAAGAATAAGTTAGAAGTCACCCAGAACACCATGATAAATAACTCACTGATGTATTTCACGCTTGATAAGTAAATATGCCTCCAGGAATGCGAGGCATAAGCTTTAAAACTTAGTATCATAAATATATAGGACATACATGATTAGAAAATCAACGACACATCATTGCATCATTAAATAACAAGACAGGAACAGATACAGCAAAACATTAATTGACATTAGGTAACATATGATCTAAATTCACCTTTCGTGTTCTTGCCTCTTTTTTTATCAAAAAAAAATAAAGATTAAAGAGAAAAGGTAAAGACAAAGAGGGGGACCAACTGTCCACAAAGAAAACCTAACATAAACTAGAATAAGAGGACGACCCGTGTTTTTGTCTCAGCAATAACTTTTGAACTCTTGATTTAGAAATAGATGTTGTGAACCTCACGTGAAGGAGCATGATCTCAAATAGCAAAATATGACTACATAAGACTAAAATCAAACGAAGGAACTTAAAATAAAAAAATTAAAGAAAGTAGCCATAGATGACAAGCAGCATATCAATCACGGAAAAAAAGATAAACCAACTTCAACTGTTCAACATTTAAGCAAGATAGCCTAAGCCCCAAGTCCCCAACCACATCATCACATCTAAAACCAGACAAAGGAAATGATTTTTTTATGTATATTTCGATTAAGAATCTAAGATTAATTAAAATCCTCATAAACACTATAAACCTATTTATATAATGCTTAAATTCATCCCTATGCAATTTTTTTCCTCAGATTTCATAGAAAGAAATAAAGAGGGACCAAGATTCCCTCCTAGCTAGACATGTTTTTTATGTATATTTCGATTAAGAATCTAAGATTAATTAAAATCCTCATAAACACTATAAACCTATTTATACAATGCTTAAATTCATCCCTATGCAATTTTTTTCCTCAGATTTCATAGAAAGAAATAAAGAGGGACCAGGATTCCCTCCTAGCTAGACATGACCACGGTTCGGTTCGAACCATAGAACCGAACCGTAACCGTGTGAAATGAACCGGAACCGTGGAACCGATTCCGAAACCGTGGGGCGGCGGTTCGGTTCTGGTTCATCCTCTGAAAAAACCGGCCACGAACCGGCGGTTCGGTTCTGGTTCCGGTTTCTGGCCTTTTATTTTTAAAAAAATATAAAATAAAAAATAAAATAGTTGTTGGGCCCAACGGCTCATTTTTTTTTTCTTTTCCCCTTAAATTTTTAATTTCCTATAAATCCCCCCCCCCCCCCCCCCCCTAATTCATTTCTTTTCACACAATTGGTCTCTCAAATCTCAATTCTCCTAATTCTCTTCAATTATCTCCCAATTAGTCAATTATTTATTTGTTTATATTTAGTGTATTGCAATTATTATTTTTTAAAATCATTTAAAAATCCTTGTCAACAATTTTTTAAAATATATTTCTAATAAAAAAAATAATTTTAATTTCATCCATTTTTCTTAATTTTTTTGAAGAGATTTTTTACAAATTATTTTTTTCGATGGCAAGTGGAAGTGGAGTAAGAGACATTCCACCAAGGCATTCCGTTTCCAGGACTGGTAAGGGTCGTATGTCGGAACCGGATCCGGTCCAACTGGATAATATTGGTTTTGATGACACCGCTTACCATGAGTTCCTGCAACGGCAAGCCTATCTTGAATCTCTAAACTATCCGGTCAATCCAAATCCCCCTTTAATATTTTCTAAACCCAATTCTAGTCAGCCTAGCAGCCCTAGCCCCGGTAATATGACAAGTCAATCAGAAAATATACCCGATTTTGCTGCAGATCCAAATTTTGAAGAAGCGGTAAAGAAGGATAAGAAGCAGCTCAAATCTGATATATTCGTTCTCCACATGAAGTTACGAAACCGAATGGAACATGTTGGGCGGTGTGCAATTACTGCCCTAAAGAATACAAGTGAACTAAATCTGGAGGATACGGCACGTATAAGAAGCATATTACGACCCGTCATCCAGCAGAACTTGCCAAGGGGAATGGACAATCTCAAATTTTCAGGTTTTCTACCCCTGACACTCAATTATTTAAATATAGTGATCAAACTAATAGAGAATAATTAGCTAGGATGGTAGCTGTAGAACATTTACCTTTTAGTTTTAATGAAAAAGTTGGTTTTATTAAATATTGTCATAAAGTATTAAATCCTACTGCATGTCGTGTCCCTAGGACCACTCTCACGCGTACAATGTATGATATTTATAAAAAGGAAAAAAGGGATTTTGAAAAAATATTTTACGAATTATATAGGTCGTGTTTCCTTATGTGCTGACATATGGACTGACCATTGGCGAATGCATTCATACTTGGGTGTAACTTGTCATTATATGGACAGAGCATGGACAAAACAAAAAAGAATTCTTGCATTTAGAGTTTTTGATGATGCACATACTGATAATATTTATAAAAATATGAAAATCATTTTTGAAGAGTATAAAATTGAAAGTAAAATTTTTTCAATTGTTTTTTATAATGCTTCTAATAATACGGCAGCTATTCCTGCTTTAATTGAATTATGCAAGCCTTATTTTAATAGTAAATTTTTTCATCAAATATGTGCTTGCCATGTTTTAAATTTATGCGTTCAAAAAGGTTTGGAAATTCTTCAAGCTTTTATTAAACCCATTAAAGAGACCCTCTCATATTTGTGGAAACATCCTAATGTTATGAAAGCATGGGTAAGATTTTGTAAACAGACAGGTAGGCATCCCATTAGATTTTCTCGTGATGTTCCAACACGTTGGAACTCTACTTATAAATTGCTTTGTGAAAGTTATGAATATAGGGATTTATTAGTTTCTTTTATGCAATATAATGTTAGTCAAATCAATCTTTATGCACACCATTGGGATGTTTGTACAAAAATTTGTAATTTGTTAAAAGTTTTTAATATTGCTACTAACAATTTGTAGGTATTTATTATCCTACTACTCAATTATTTATTATTGGGGTTATAATATTGTTGGTGCATTTGCTGACTATTCATATGATATACAATTACAGGCATGCATTGAAGCTATGAAAAAAAAATGGTTAGACTATTATAGGGAGTTTCCAATTATTTACCTGCTTACGTTGTGTTTTGACCCACGTTGTAAACTAGATGCATTGACAGATTATTTAACTCTTTATTATAAACGTTTAGGTATACAATTAGAAATTAATACTTATTGTGTTGCAATTAAGACATTATTTTATCAGTTATATAATGAATATCGTAGAATTTATGGTCCATCATTGAACATTAGTGTTCCACAAAATGAAAATGTCTCACAAACTCGATCTTCTGGAGTGTTGGGGGCAGGGTCTGCACTTTTATCCCAAAAGATCAAAAGATTACGAGGTTCTTCTTCTTCTTCATCAAGTTCGGTCTCGTATAATGAGACAAACTTATCACAACACCAATTTTGAGTTTATAGGAGACGATGATGTGAATAAATTTGATATTCTACATTGGTGGAGAGAACATCAAAAACACTTTCCAATCTTGTCTATAATAGCCAAACAGATTCTTGCAACACCTGTTTCTACAGTGGATGTGGAACAAGAGTTTAGCGCGAGTGGAAATATTTTAGACGCAAGACGGTCGCTTTTGAGTCCAGGATCAATTCAAGTCCAAGTGTATGTTGATGATTGGACAAAGGCTGAATATAAACAACAAGAAATGGAGCCATAAGTGATTTACGATTTCTTCGATGATGATCACACCACCGGCACCGGAACGGAAGGCAGCAATTAGTTACAGACTTACAGAATTACATATGTAAAAGACAATAAAATGTAAAAGAACTACGTGGTCTTTGATTCCTCTAAATCCCGAGAGGATACGTAAGCAACTTAATTTTGGTACAAATTAAGTGCAAGACCATTTTTTTTTCATTTTTAGTTTTATACATTTATTTCTATTTATGTATTTAGTATTATTTTTTTTAATTTTAATTTCGGCTTACGGCCTTACACAATAAAATTCATTTACAATTTCACATTATTACATGTCTTATGTTTTCGCATTTTTAAAAAAAATGAGTATAAATGTATAATAAGAAAAAAAAAAAAAAAAAAGGAACCGAACCGGAACTGGAACCGGAACCGCGGTTCCACGGTTCCACGGTTCCGATTCAGGCTCCTTCCGGAACCGTGGCCATGTCTACTCCTAGCCTTTTTTTTTCTAAACTTTTGTTAATTTAGTGACACCTAAGCATAAAAGAAAATACATGGTTAAGATTTGTTCATTTTTTCCTCTTATGCTAGTAGGTATTTCACTTACACGTGAAAAAAAAAACCATGAAAAAACAAGGCTAGGAGAGGATCCTAAATCAATAAAGCGACTAGAATCCATATTTTTTTTTGCTAGTCCGAGTAGAGAGGAAACACAAAACTGTCCATTTATTGGCAGGGTTAACAGCCACTTCTGGCAATGTGCGGGCCAAAAATCCCATGGATGTCCTAAAAAGCACCCAAAGCAATCATAAACAACCCAAAGCAAAAACTCAAACTAGTAGATGTAAAGGCCCAATAAATAAATGTAACCATATCAAACTCCAAGATCAATTTAATGGGGGTGTCCCTAACACCTCCCATATACAGGCTCGATAGAGGACATCTACAGTTTAAAAAAAAAGACAAGGAAAAATCTACAAAACATTATAAGGACAGTGATGAGCATAATTCGTAGCATGTTTAATAGCCTCAAATTTATACCTGTCCATCATTTTGTTTAGGGAAAATTACACTAAGCTCCCATAGGGTTAGAAAATTACAGGCACAAACAAATTTTTAAAAACTAACTGTCGCCTCCTCTGCCACTAGTAAAATTTTGTTAGTGCATAACGGTTTATGACTTTATGGTCATTTTAGTCACTCCATTAATATAAAGTTTATAAACAAAATAAATAAAAGAAAAATAACATTTAAAAATAAAACTTATGATAAACTAAATAACATTTTGAAAAAATAATAACAATAATACAAACGAGCAGAGGCCACCAACGAGGACAAGATTCCCTAACAATATCAATACATTTATCCAAGATTTGATTATTAAAAATATAAAATTCCCTGCTAAGCTTTTTTATGGATAGGTGGCATCTCTTAAATGATTATTGATTCTAATAACATTTTCCAAGGAATTTTTTTAATTTATACACAATTTATATTTGCGGAATGGTAACAAATTGTTAAGACTAGAGTATTACTTTTAATTTGGCAATTAACAGAGTATAGCGAACATAATAAGGTGATTTCAAGTTGTGAGAAGCATAAATGATATCATACCTCAACATTCTTTAATTCCATAGACCCATTAACGATTTCTATAAGCAATTCATGATTCACTTCAGATGGCTCGTTGACATCTTCCATTCTTTGCTGAAACAGTATTCCTTCCAATTTAGGAATATATGTTTGCAATGATAACCTAAAACAGTTTCCATCAACTTCAATGACCTTTATTCCTGTCAACAAATCTTCAATCTGTTCAGCAGCTTCAAACCTGAAAAACAAAAAATAAGCTTATAAAGTGCAAAAGTACGAGACATTAAACATAGTAGATAACTAAAGCTGAAAGTTAATGAATTACCTCTTGAATACAGAATCAAGATCTTCCAGTGAGTCCAAAATTATTTTGTTCTTCTCAATCTGACTTTCAAGTTCTAAAATCTGTAAGGTACACATATATAATTGTCAAGTAATTATTGAAGTACATCATACAGGACTAACCTACTACATTTCTTCCACTGATAGAGAAATTTATTTGATAAAACAAAAGGGCTAAGCCCAATATACATGCTGTATAAAAACAGCCATACACTTAAGTGCAAATCAAGGAGAGATGAAAAGTCTAAAAACTCTGAAAGTGAAGTACATAAATGATCACCTCCTTGCATTTCTCTTTTTAGCTCAAAAATGTTCATGCCATCCTTTCAACATCCAAAATAGATTAGAGATACTTCACCACAGCTCTCAAGAAATCAAAGAATGCAATAAAAGTTGGTCCACAATTCCACATACTCCCCATCCTTCATACACCTATATCACTATCTACAGTCCCTGGATGTCACCCCTTCAAAAATATTTGTCCCCATCCCTGCTCCAATCATTTAAGGCTGGGGTCAGGGTGGGGGAATTCCTGTTCAAGGGAGGTGCCCCCACCTCACCCCACCACTATCAATTAATGCATATAACACAAGTTTGTATGTTGAATAATTAATTTTTTTTTAAATGACCATTAATACGAATATTTGTGTTATTTTCAATGAAAGAATAATATGTTTACATATCATAATGTATTGTTTCTTATTACTATTGATTATATATGAATATTATAAACTATAAATAGGGTTGGGATGGGGTTGGGGATGGAATAGCCACCCCCACCTCCAACCCAGTTCTTTAAAACCACCTCTTCCCTGCCCAAGCCCGAGCTTTTGAGATTAACCCCGTCTCTTTCAGGAAACAAACAACCTCCAAAAAATTGCATCTTATCTTGTACCTAACTTTCCTTTTGTCCATTTACTAATAAAATACAAATTCTAGAAACTCGAAAAAGCAAAAAGAATCTACCACCCTCCATTTTGAGCTGCCTCAAACTCACAATACCAGTAAAGCAACCCACCAAATGAAGCCACCTTAGCATTCTTATCCTCTGCAATATAATAGAGATCAAGAAACACAAGCCTTCAAAAAATCCCCCCAAAACAGAACCCTACTACCATCTATTACATTTATAAAAAAATAAAAAAAAAATGTGTTCCCCCAAATTTTTATCCAAAAATTACCAATTAACCGCTATTTTTTACCAATCGGCTCTTTTCAACCCATATTTTACACTCACAACTAATCCTCAAAGATGTCTCCAAAGAAAACTGCCAGAAGCACTTTCCAAGCAACCGAGTATATAAACTTAAATACCTAACCCCCCAGAATGAAATAGTTTACAAACATTTTTGCATTCCATTAATTGGTACTTAAACTCGTCATACAAGCAGCCATAATTGATATTTATTTTCTCCAAATGCATAACCTCAAAAGTCAAAACAATACACGATGATATATTGAGAGCACAGTTTAGAATGTAAATGAAGTGCGAAACTACAGATCATTGTAAATATGACACTACAGTCAAAAACAAGAATAGATGATGCAAATATCAAATCTTTTGTGCTGGTATTATAAACTAATACTATACAAATGAATCAAGAAGAAGTAAACAAATAGTTTTCAGGATGAAAACCTCAAACTTGTGATCTTCATGAATATTTATCAAGTCTGATTGATCTTCTCCATATGTAGAGCAATCAACATTTTGATCTTCTTTAGCATTCTCCAAACCCTACAATGGCACACAAAAGCCGTTATCAAGTACTTCAGTTGTATTATAGGCTTGGATTAATATGAGTAGTCAAACTACAAAATAAGCCAATTAAACAAATAGTGTATTTTGTTGATGAAAAGCCAACCTGTGATGCAATTAAATCCAATGTGTGATTCAACTCTTCAAGATCACTCTCTAGTCTACTAGAGTCTGCGAACTCATGCACATGCATAAGCATACCAACTATTAAAATTGATACAAAGATATACATATGTATCCTCAGATATGTAAATGAATATGCCTCAAGTTGCAAAAAAACTTGGTATAGAGAATGAGTATTTCCACCTTCAACATGGGTTCTAGAAAGATTCTCGATCTCATTAGAGATTTTAATGCTTTCGGCCTTTACAGTCTTGAGCTCCTCTTTTAAGTGTTCTACGTATGCATCTGCATAAACAAAACAAAACAAAAAAACAATCAATCAAAGAAAAACAAAATAATTCCATGTATAGTAGCATCACAATTCTATCTCATTTTTATAAGTTCAACTTATTTTGTTTCATATTGATTTTTAAATTTCCTGCTCTGAATAGTTTTTTAAAACTTTTTTTTTTTTTGCAATGCCTACACAATTCAATAAGTAAAAACATAAAAGCATGTTAACAACAGAATTATTTTTTTTGTTAGATGATTAAATTTGTTATTAAAAAAAGCCAACAAGGGACATACCTAAATCTTCGATTCCCAGAAAACTCACATCAGAGCACTCCGATATAATTTCCTTCACCTTGCTCTGTACAATTTTTCATTATTTCAAATCACAACAGCAACAAACACACAAAAGACAAAAAACGGCAGATAGAATTACAAATTGACCTCGAGATGGAGAGCGCAATCTTTGAGTACAATATCAGAATCGGAAGGTGCCATTTCAGCCTCATCTTCTTTGAAATTTCTGTGGATCTCCACTAACTCCACTACTTGACTGAACACCGAAACAAAGACAAAAGCAAAAGCAAAAACAAAATAAATAAAAAAGTAACTCTACAAACAGACGAAACTATACTCGTAGGTAGAGAGAGGGAGAGAGAGACCTGCGAAGAGAATCAAGATCAAGATGGGTAGAAGAAGGTGCCATTTCCATGGAATCAGCCATTTTCGTCGTCTCTGTAAGCCTGTAAACTATCGCTGTCGAGCACTGTATTATTTTTGAGGGAAATTCAAAAAGTTAAAATGGAAAACGATGACGCAGATAGGGCTGACATGATGGGTTGCTGCCACTTGCCTCTAAATACCCCCACTAATGGTCCTCTTAGGATTATCATACGGCGATAATCTATCAAGTATTAACATCAAAATATCAAATTAGTATTAACCGAAGAATTTCAGACCGCCCCCGGGGCGTAACTCAGCCCATGTAAATGGAATAATAAGGGTTTTACTCATTCAATTGTTTATGGTATGTGATCGAATTCTATAGAATGATTTACTAAATTATCTAGATATCAATTAAATACGTAAAATCATTCGATGCATATTCATACCAAAAGAATTAAATACGTAAAATCATTCGATGCATATTCATACCAAAAGAGATATATGTGCAACACTCCTATTCTATACGACATGTTATATAATAAAACGTTGATTAATGAAAAAACCATTTATCACATAATTTATGTTGAAATTTACATTAATTTTTTTAATTGTTTAACCTTGATATTCCAAAAAAAAAACCACATAATTCTAGAAAATTAAATTAAATTAAATTTTCAAAATGTTTATTTTAATATTATCCATCATTATTTTTTATTGCTGGATTTATTGATCACAAAAAGAGTAAAAGAAATTAGTTGGATTATGAAAAATTGATTTGTAGTGTATATAAAAATTATTTTGTCTCTCTTTAGTACTTTTAATTTAGGTTCAACTTATCATTATTGAATGTCAACATATTTGATGGATTGCAACTACCATCACTTACGGTGTATGACTGCAATGCAAGAGAAAAACAATCCACATCAACTAATAAGTCATAGAAAATAACTGTCCAACTCATTGTCATAGAAACGAAATGTCAAAAGAGATTGCAATGTATTACTGAGCATACAGAGCATATTCCTATTTCAATTATTCAAAAACCATTTTCCTGTATAATAGGGCTACAACATTGCACAAAATTTGATTCAATCGATGGGTGGAAGATAAACCCTGAAGATGCCACGCTTTCCCAGTTTCTTCCTACAAGTAGGGCATTTGCTTTGGACTGCAATTGCCTTTTCGATGCATTCCTTACAGTAGATGTGACCGCACCTTGTTGTTGTCGCATCCTTCAATGGGCTGATGCAGATGGGACAATTGAACACGGGTGCCACCGCAATAGGATTCTGAGGAAGCTCTGGAGGTTCCAAAACGTTCTTCACCGGTGACTGAAAATTTATAAGAACAGTTATGAACAAGATAAAAGTCTTTTAGAATGAACAGAAACTTCTCCAGGAGCCTATAAAAGCCATTATAATCAATGCTGCACTTTTTATTGACAACAAATCCAGAAGATTTGAATAATACTCTTGGCATTGAAGATGGAACATTGGAACCCTATGACACTAATGCATCTTGAATTTCTTGACAATTCCTAAATTACACAAACTTTTTGAAGTTTCATCTAAGGATGGTAATGCCTTTGATGGAGCAAGCCTGAGACTAAAAGCTCTCTAATTTCTTTCACGAAAATTTCTAGTTCTAATGTAATATACAAAGGATGGTACAATGTCAGGTCACTGGAGAAAAATCTATCAGGTGAAGTGAACCAAATAAAGGATAAACATAATAAGATGCATATGGTAAAGGAATGGTGAAATTTGCATGTAGGTTATATAGCTGAATGGTCAGGTGAACTATTGAATCAATGTCCAAACACTTTTCTTCAGTCAATATGTCACGTAGTGGATCTTAAACCTCAGCTGGATGGATTGGGCTGAAGGGAAAACAAAGGTGAACGGACAAAAGATTTGTGCAGGAAAAGGTGATCAGGGTGTTTCTCGAAGACTTCTCAAGCAAAACATGGTCTGAAAAACATGTTCACTTGGAGCACAGACTAATTCTTCTTTTTGTTCTCCCTTTTTAAGAGAGTAATAAGACTGCAAGAGGAATCGGTATTATCCGACTTGGTGGTGTCAAGTAATTTGACTGAAAATAAACTGACCAAGCACAATATATTATCTCCCAATCTTTGGGAAACAAACAAAAAATTAAATGCCAAATTATCTTTTACATCACAAAACATAATCCCAAGTTTCAACTTTCAGTGGAGATAGATGAAAGAGTCGAAAGATAAAGTTGAGGACATTATATACTCTAGCAACAGATAGGAAGAACAACAATCAAGTAAGCAGCAATATAACTTATAATTTTGTTGTAATAACCTTGCTTTTGCTAGCTCCCACAATCATGCAAAGGTCTTCTGCTTCGTCTGATGCAGTTCTTCTGGGCTTGCTGCACCAAGTTGCCAGTTCTGCCAGTTCTGTCAGTTCTGTCAATTCTGCTAATTAAAGTTCAAGAAAAAACAAACATAAGTGTGACCTTAATACTGAAAGACAATTTATAATGAACTGAGAGAAGATTAAAAACAGAATGAACAACAAGTGCTAATTTCAACAATGCTAAGAACAAAATGAATCATACAAAAAAATTAAAAGTTAATCAAAGCACTTGAACTTTTTCTTTTTTACCGGTAAATCATATTAAAAGTTAAGAAGGGAGCATAAGTAGCATCAACACAAATCTTATGATGAAGTTTACTTAAGGCAGTGACTTGGAAAAATCATCTATATCATCACTAGATTAGTTTTGCTCTCACACGAGTTATGCCCTCTTTCCTGTCAAAAAGCAACTACGATTACGTGATTTTAAATTTTTGCAGGTAGCATATGACTATTGTATATTCACATCACCCTTACCGGAGAGGCTATTTATCAATACTCCAGCTTCATTCAGCACATCTCTCAACCCATCGGTAAACTGAGAATGGTTTCTTCGAGAATTGTTCTTGGCCTAATTAGAGTTAAAAACCATAAAAATTAATAATTAAAAGAAGAAAAAAAAAAAGTTTAGCTGCAAACTACGTACATTCCTAACAAAATAATTTATACAGAAAATATTGCATACCTCAGTAAATGTGCTCCGGTCAATTATAGCAATGTCATCATCAATAACCTCAACAGAATTACTAAGTTGCAGTTGAGAACCTCTGTGAAGTTCAGCTGGAAGTCCTTGAGAACTGGTATGAAAGGTTAAGCAATCTGGATCCAAGTTCTCGGTTGGGGCCGGAGGTGGAATGTTAAGGTCAAAGTCAGGTACAATGCTCCTTCTCGCATCCCTTTCTATAAACTGTCTCAATCCCTGAGTGCTCATTCTGTTTTTAAAACTTTATTGTCCAAAATATCCATAAGTTAGTATGATTTAATAACTGAAAACATCAATGCAGATCTATTTCCAAAGATAGATGCCCTCAAAATGAAATAAATCAACTAATTAACTGAATCAGACACGATCCAGGTATCAAATTAAAAAGGATAAAAACCTAGAACATCCAAGATTTCATTTTAATACAATAAAGAACTATCAAAGAGGCTGCAAAATTCTACAGAAGAATATAATAGAAACATAGTGATCAGCAATTCAGCATGCATACAATTGCGAGAAAACACTTAAATTTTCCCATAATCTGTGTGTGGTTGCCAAAAAGTATATGATAACAGGTTAAATAAATACCTTCTTTTACTCATGTGATTCCACAAGGAAAAGAAACTCTCTAGTCTCTACTTGAATGACTATGACAATAAAGAAGTATAAGAGTTCTTCCTTACAACACACTGCAATTTGGAACCTAAACCTCATAAACCCATAAACTAGAGTCGCACGAATCTAGATCCAAATCCAATGCCTAGTACATAAACTTTTGTCACCATATCATTAGTTGTTTATAAATCTATGCATCCCTATCTATCTTTTCTTCACTCTCACATCTCTCATTACCTCCCTCTAATCTTACAACCTTAGTGCACATGAAGACCAACAGTGTCTCAAACAATAATGCTTGTAGGAAATTCAAGACCAGCAGAGAATGGGTTAGGTTTTAGTTGGACCAGATACAAAACTGCTACAAAAGCCCACATAAATCAAGCGTGTTTTGACACATAAAAACATAAAATTTCAAACACTAAATCAAATTCCACTCTGTAAATGACTAGCACCAAACGGCTGCAATTCAGATTGGTTCCTTAATTTCTAACCTAACCCAATATCGAAGTAAGCGATTCCAACTAATAGCAATGAACAGACAGAACCCAGCACAGATACGGAAACAAAGAATAGTAAAAACACAAAAAAAAAAAAAAAAAAAAAAAACTACAGATTCTCTTTCACAAAACAAAACATAAACCCACAATTTGATTCCTGAATCAATCAAAATAATCCAAACAACAAAAATCACACCTTTAGATGCTACATATCTCATCATTCAATCAATCAATCAATCAGAACCTCGTTTTTTTCCCATCAAACACAAACAAACGTAAAATTCATGTATAAACGAGTCTCAGAATCCAAAGAAAACGTACCAATATCAAGATTCGAGAGAAGAGGGGGGAAAAACAGATAGAGAAACCCAGTCGAGACAAACAAAATGGGGTTTGGTTGATGCTTTCATACTATTATATATATATATATATATATTATATAAACAGTGATCGAGAAGAATTTGGAATGAAAATAAATGTCAGTACAATCTGCACGTGCCCTCTTGATTAACGGAGTCAAATCGTGAAAATTTTGTTGCCATTTCCAGCACCTCTTCGGTCTCCGCAGCTTATCTGCTGCTTTCTTCACTTTCTCATCAACTCTTCGTTTTCATACTCATTCCCTTTTTGTTTTGAAACGTTTTATTTTTACACGACCGCTGACTATGAATGGATCCACTTCGGGTCGGTTTATGTAAACCCGATTTTAATATTTTTAAAAAAATATTATTTAGTTTTACTTATATATTAATACATTTACCTGATAATTTCTTCCATTTAGTAAAATATTTAATTTATTTAAAACTTAGACTAAAAAATCTGTTAAAAGAAAAGGAGATAAATCTGTTAAATTTGTGTATAAATGGTATTATTGTGTCTAAAGGCCTAAGTCATGTGGATAAAAAGTGAAGATGATACGGGATTGATATAGATGAGATGATGTTAAATCCGAAAAATTAAATCAAATTTTCATGTGTATTACAAAACTATTTTACAATATCCTTGTCATATGTAACATTTTCTTCAACGTTATAAGAGAAGGGCTCAAGGCCGAATTCATACGACCAAGTGACCGGTTATAATCCGGTCCAGAGCTTTTTTTTATTTCCAAAGATTATCAAAATTGGTTATCAAACTAGTTAAGGGGAAAGAATTTGATATCCGGACCAGATTTGATCCTACATTGAAGGTTTTATAATTTGATTTGAACATTGTCAAAAATCGTTATCAGACTGTTTACGACAAAATAATTTTTATACTCAAATTTGATCCGACTCCGAAGTTCTTTTAATTTGATCTGAACATTATCAAAATTCGTTATCGTACTGTTTAACGAAAATAAAAATCGGTCTAAATTTGATATGAGTTCAAAGCTCTTTTAATTTGATCCGGTCGTTTGTCAAAATTTGTTATCATGTTGTTTAAAGAAAAAACAAATCAGTCTGAATTCGATCCAAATCTAAAGTTTTTGTTTTTTGACATAAGTCCGGAGCTTTTTTGATTTGATACGATCATTGTCACAATTAGTTATTAGGTATATCTATTAATAAAATGAATATTTCAATCCAAATTCGATCAAGACAGAATAAGAATATGTTTGAATCCATCCTTATACTAAATTTGTATAATAATTGTATTACTAGCTTTTAAGTATTCCTAAATTTTAAATAATGTTTAAATTAAGACACTATTTTGTTATAGAACTATAAAAAATTATATTCAACTCTTTTTTCTTTTTTACAATATATAAACTAGTGTAGTTAATTTAAAAATAATATTTTTTATGAGCATTTGTAACTTGTAAGTAAAGAGATTAATTTGATTATAAAAAATAAAAAGAATAGAGAGGGGAGCATTGTTAACACATGAGTCCAACCATACGGTATCACTCACTCTTCCATAGTTTCATCAAACACACGCGTGAGACCGTCATCTTAGATTGTTTTGGTAAAAATCCACAATCCACCTGGAAAATCCACTTTTGGAAACAATGTGTGGATCCCACAAAGAAAACCTTACAGTTTCACGACACGTGGATTACCGGTCTTCAATGGAGTATAATTAGAATCGGGTCTACTTAGACAACAAAATTACGACCTTGTCATAAAAATAAGTCTTCCTCTACGGATGGGAAGTTGTTGGTCATGGGGTATATATGACATTTTAATTATATAACTATATTTGGGTTCTTCTAATAATTTATCCAATATTTATTTATTAACCATAAATTTAAAATTTGTGAAATATCTAAATTGGATTCCCTTCGTAATTGAGTTGGGGTTGGTTGGATATGAAAATTTATTTAAAGATAAGTTATACTATAAATAATTGTAATTATAAGAGTAATTCTATTTAATCAGACTATTTTATCTTAAAATAGTGATTTATATTATTGAGGTGTAATATATGGGATGTTCAGTGAATTATATATATATAAAAAATCGAATCAGTGTACTGATATAATTATATAAGGATATTTAATGTGGGTCATTTATTTTACATACTTTGTCTTTACATGTATATACATATTAAAACTCTTTTATAAATGAGTGGTTCATATTCAATATCTTTATATAATTTCACCAGTGTGGATAAAAACTATATATATATATACATAAAAAATTTCAAATCAATACGTACTGATATAATTTCATCCGTACGTTGTATTAACTGATATAATTTCATCCGTACGTTGTATATGGATAATTAGATTTATATACTTGACTCAAAGTGTATATACTTGTTAAAACTCCTTCACAATCAATAGTATCAGTACGCAATAACAGAAAAAAAAAATTATATATATATATAAATGATAGTTATGAATTTTGCACCATATAAGGTTAGAGTGAATTAATTGATAGAGATTTTTTTTGACCGAATGTTAATTATAATTAACATCTCATTCATTACTTCATCTATGGATTAAATGATGTGAAATATCGGTTGTAATTAACACTGTCATCTTATGGATAAATGATGTAAAATACTTAAATGTGAATTAAAATCAACACATCACCTTGTAGTTCATATGTTGTTTTAGTTTACATACTATGCATTATCATACTATATTATTTGTATATAAATTTAGACAGTTTAACATTATTCAAAATACATTATAAAATAAGTCAAGATGGTGTTATAATAATTGAAAATTACATGTTAAATCAGAATTTCAATATCTAACGATTCATTTGCTTGTTATTTTAAGTGTAAATGTGATATCATGTCCAAATAATGTAACAGATAGGTTATATGATTTTAAATATAAAAAAATTGGACAACCTAACATAATAATTATTAAAACTATTACAATTTTGAAATTATATATATATATATATAAAGGGACACGACTTGAACTCATAAATTCATTGATAAGAGTACATGGGTATACTAACGAATCATCATCATTTAGTTTTTTGCCGTTATATTTAAACATCTAATAGTACCCAATTAGGATATGTCATGCATATTTAATAAGGAAAATTGTAATAAAGTATCTCGACATCAAGTGTATATACAATCAGATCGTATTTTTGTTAAAATTACAGGAAATAGCCCTTGACTAACCTTTTGACCGTTAGAGTTAACGGATATTAAGAGTGTCATCGGGTAATAAGGTCATTTGTTTATTTGAAGATATGGAATCTACATCTTTATTATCAATCATCATCATCAATTAAATAATTTTTGTTTGGAATCTAAAAACTCATATCTCTAATTCTCCATTGTCATTCATCAACTAAAGAACCTAGATCTACAATATCATCACTAAATTAAAGATTTTTATAAATAAAAAAATTAAAGAAAAAATAATAAAGTGTTTGTTTTTTAAAGTTTTGGGAAGAATCTGTCATAAAAAAAAGTTTCAAAAATTAAAATTAAAGAACGTTTCTTTTAATAACTCATGGCCACAACTTCTTTTTCTTTGTTTTGTTCTTCAAACAACAATTTTATTCTTCTAAATCATCATCATCTTTTTAATTCTCAAACAAAAACTCAAAATTTCCATTGGATATTTCAACCCACCAAACCAATAAAAAATCTAAAACAAAACTCAAATCTACATTTTTGGAGATCTCCACCCACCAAACTCCTCATATATATAATTCTTTATATAAATATGAATTTATTTTATTTTTTGAAATATTTGATTGACGTGGCATCTTTTCATTGGAACTGCAAAATTGTTTTGTTGACATTTTGGGTAATCTAGACATATAACAATATTGAGCTAGTTAACTATGTCAAAGTGTTAGTTAATGGTATTTTCTTGTAATTTTAACAAAACTACAATCTGACTTCATATACATCGAATTTTAGGGTACTTATTGTAATTTTCCCTATTTAATAAGATTATAAGATTTGTTTCTTTTGTATTATCTTTATAATGATTATAAATACTAAGTTTACTAAAATTAAATAAATTCGAATTCTCCCACACGATTATATATGTGTTTAATTTGTATTTGAAAATCAATATTTATGATTGGATTAGATTTGAACCGGAAGTTTGAAGTTAGAGGAGCCAAAATGTATTTAACAAATTTTTACAGTATATAAACAAACAAACTAACAATTTCTTCTATGCATTTAGTTTAAGGAAAGAATTAATGGTTTTAAATTGCTTAACCATAGTGCTATCTATGATTTTCAAGAGTCCTAACTATTATGAAGTACAAACTTGAAACAATTTAATATGCTTATATAAATTTGCAATTAAATTATAGGAAATGACAATTTAAAATACAATTAACATCTCATAAAACTTTATAAAAACCATAGAAAAACTACAATAATCTGTAAAAATTGCACACATTTTAGATACCAAAATCATATACAGTCGAGTTTAATAGGACCAATAAATCATCTAGAACCATTAAAAGAAAATGGATATGCACTTTGTCTGTAGATAACCAAATCAAATTAGAAAATTACAAGGCTTTAATAAAATATGAAATTTCAATAACACGGTCAAAAAGTTTAATTGGAAGTATACTCGAAATGTAAAAAAATTGTCTTTCACAAATTCACTATCACAAAAAAAAAAAATCAAAATTTCACTAAGACACTAAAGAAATATGAAATCTCTCATTCTTAGTTTATTCAAATTTCAACATATTTTCTATCGAATTAAATCAAACAATATGTTCTCAAAAGAATAATAATAAATTAAACAATACCTAATTGATATTTCAAAACAAAAAAAAAATTGAAATGGAAAAGATAAATAAAATCCAACATTTGAATTGTTTAGCATGTAGTAGCAAAAGAAAATAGCATAAACGTTATTTCTCTGAATGAAGCTGGGTTGGTATTTGGAGTGGTAGAGACTGTGGTTTGTGGTTTGTGGTATTGTGAGGTTAAATTTGTTTTGTTAAATTTAAAACATAGCAATCATAGCTGCACTCATTCTTTGAATAAATACAAATAAATAATTGTGTTTTTGTTTTGCAATAACATTACCAAGAAGGACTTTTAGGGTCTGCCCGATAAATGATTTTTGGGATGCAATAAAAACTATTTCGAATTCGTATTTAATAAAAATTATGACTTATTAGATAATTATTTGGGATGAATTATTGTCAAATTTTGATATTTTTCGGTTAACTTTCTGAAAACGATTTTAGTTTTTATTGTCAAAATATATCTTTCAGCATATGCTACAAGACACATTTTCAGATTTCGAACTTAAAACCAAAAACACCGTTTTTATTTTATCATTTTCTTTTGAAAAATACCAAATGAAAAATACTTATAGAACACACATTTATATATATTAAATATATGTTACCCTATATACTCTTCTGCCCCTGATTAGATCTACATGTATATATTAAAAGCATTGAAAATAACTTTGTATGATATGAAAATGAAGCTTGATTCATAAATTGATATCATTCACCGCATACTAAATTTCATAAAACCATAAATTAATATTCATATAAAATCATTAAACAGAAAAACTAAATTAACATGGTATTAGTGTGACTTGGTGGAAAAATCGCTAATTCGGATCATAACAATCTCCTCGATTCAAGTCGCCCCCACGGCATTTGATATATATTTATAACTAAATTAACATCGGAAAACACTTTTTTTTTTTAGTAAGACAGGGGTCTACAACAGTCCGAACAACAACTAAGTGCTGGCAATCAGCCTAAGGCACAACAAAACTATTACAGTCATCAATCAAATTTGACAGAAATCTGAGCAGAGGGGTCTTCAAAGAGAGTAATCCCTAATTCCAGAGAATGACCAAGTTTGGCCATGCAATCCGCAGCTCTGTTGCTTGCCCTAAAGATGTGATGAATAGAGCAACTTCAGAGTCCCTTCTCTATTAATCTCTTACAATCCTCCGTGATGTTGAAAAGAGGGTGATTCAAAGGAGTATGACAAGTCAAAATTTGAACCGCGCATTGAGAGTCAGATTCCATCCAAACTTACCTGAAACCAGCCCTCCAAGCCAGCTTAAGCCCTTCATAGACACCCCACAATTCAACCTCTATAACATTACCAGAACCCTTGTCCAAGGCAAAGCAATAAACACATTTAACATGCATATATTAACACCGAAAAACACATTTAACTTGCATGTTTTACGGTGCACTGATCTAAACAATAAATAAAAATATAAAAAAAACTTTTATTGCCACTAGAAAATGTAAATATAAAATGACATAAACGATATCACTTGCTAAACATTTGATCAATAATATGTTGAGGATCTCAGGACCTAGATTGAGATCCAACAACAAAACCCTAATTTGTACTAAAAGATAGACAAATCTGAGTCAAACCACTCACGGAATTGAGCGATTGACTCTCTAGAATCAGATAACAGAATTTACCTAACCCTATCCCAAGCCTTTCTAAGCAATTCACAGAGAAAAACCGAATCGAAAAGAAATTGGATGAACCCTAGCAGAGTCAATTTTATTGATAAAACCTTCAAAAAGATAACAACCCCTAAAAATAATAGTTCTATTTATAATATGACTGGTTTTTTATTTTCCTATTCTGTTATAGTCAAAATAGGAAACTAATCCAAAACATAATTAAAATAAAATAACTAAAATAAAAGAACTCCAACGTAAAATAAAACAAAAAAACACAATCTGTTATAAATTAAAGCATTAAAGCATAGAAAGTAATAATACAAACCATTAGAGGAGAATGAGAGGAAATCAATTCTATGATATATCTATCTGTATATATAGAATGTTTACACAAAAGCCTTTATATAGGCATAGGAAGAATTGAATCTACAATGAAATAGGAAATAAGACCAAGAGAAGTAATTGTCCTATATTGAAATAGGAAAGAAGATCAAGAGAATTAATTACAAATTATTCTCTAGGCGGTGAAAGTCAATTATTTCATAACACTCCCCATTGGACGTATGCCACCTAGACAATAATTTCTGAGATTCTTCTAAAAAAAATATTGGACGTGCTTAAATACTGCCTCATTTTGTGATGTTTTCTCTAAAACAATTATATCAAATTCTTTCGGATTGCTTCGAAACATATAAAAATCGTTGTAACTTTATCAGTTACGAGAATTTGAATTATATGCTTCTGGCATTTTGAATCCTTCAATGATTATTCTGATCATAGAAATATTAATTATACAATAAACTATTTACATATGATCAAATACCGCGTTTCTACAATAAACCCTTCTTTACGAGATATAAGTTAAATCTCGTTATCTTAATTTCGTACGAATAATCGTTTTAACAAAAATGTTTGACGTCTTCAGGCGTCTGCACTATATGTCCATGAATTTATCTCTATCTTTTTGACAATAGTATTATGTCGACATTCATCCAAAATTTGTGGTCAAGATCATCATCAGTTCATAATATGCAGAGCAACACTATAGAAGATCTCATTTTTTGTTTACAGTACATATGCATATTCAATGGTTACTGTAAGATTTTTACAGTGGGGAACTGTAATATTTGTATACTTTCGGTATACATGCTTTTGCATAGGCAATTGAGATCCTTTAATTTATGAGTCTTAAAGGGAGAGATCACGTTTCATTATTTTGTACCTTTTCAAAAAGGTTTTTGTCTCTTCAAGAACATTATTTAACTCTTCGGGAGCCATGATGAGAATTATATATAGCTCGAGCATTATTCTTAATTAACATGATCATAATCTTTTATATTCGCCCCAGGGAATAATAACTTTCAAATAAAAATCTCATTTCACTCTTATAGTGTGCCACAAATAATTTATTTGTTGCCAATTGCATAAATTGTTCTTCAAGAACAATTACTCGGGTTAATATTAGCAATTAATAAATTCATGCGAATATGTAATTTGCAAGTAAATGATCATTTGAACTTCAAATAAAAAGGATCAGGATAAAATAAAGATGATACATGTCAACTGCAATTTCATGTCGTTAATTTTTCAAATTGTATCTTTCTCCCCCTAATGACGTGAATTTATTTGTTTGCATCATCTAGAATGTCATATTCAGACATATTTATACTGTCATATCATTTTTCAAGGATATATCGTATTATCATATTGTCCTTCGGGACTTTCACTAAAGAATCTGGAGATTATATATGATACTCTCAATTGTAAAAATAAAATTACATGCTTCAGGCATGAGACAGTATAAAATAATACAACATTTATTTATGATGTATATTTTTATAACAAAATAGATTCTTCAGGATCTATAATAACAAAATGTCACATATATGTCATTTTGTTTTTCACTTTGTAACGTACAATTAGCTCTTTTGGAGCATTTGTATATACTTGGTAAAATATCAACATGATATTTATGTATACTTCAGGTACACTACTATTTTCATCACCAATAGTAAACATTTTATTACTTTGTTTTGGTGTGATACTACTTCTGGTGGCTATATTTTCTTATTATGATCACTGATGTCATAATAATTTTAATTGACAAAAATTTCCATCATGACAATTAGATGATTTAACATTCATTTCAAGGAATATTATCAATCTATCTAATCAGGCAAGATAAATGATTTTGTTCGGACACAAATGAAAAAATATACTTTTCCCACATAATCATTTGCATGTGCAAAAGGCATAGCAAGTTTAAAAACCTCATGTAAACAATGAATATATGGTAATTAATCAATGTGCTATATATAATGTATATAAACAAAGTATTTTTCGGATTACATACCGTTCACGGGAATTCGAATTTTACTGTTGAATTAGAATCATCTACTGGTCGTATCATCAGTCGTAAGGTGATCATGAATTTGGAAACATTTCACAAATACAATTCGCCGCAATATGTATTTCTTTGGAAAAAAAATCACTATGTTTCTTGCACTCGTACACAACACACATATTCAGTATGTGTTTATGTTAGCATTAAACATGTTGTCATCGACACAACCAAAGCACTGTTCTTCGTATGGCTTTGAGTGGATAATCCGGAAAATGTGCTAGAAGTCTAATTACATATGTCAACAATCTAGAAAAGACAATATTATGTATAGACAATAAACAAATATGTGACAATTGTACATATGCGTCAATCAACACCATAAAGTATCGAAATGGTACACCCGCTGGGTGGATTGACCCACATATGTCTCCTTGAATTTGTTGTAAGAACAATGGAGATTTAAAATCAACATTTATAATGGATGGTCCGAATACTAACTTTTCTTGTGAACAAATGATACACATTTTTTCATTGGACAGTAGAATCTTCTGGTTATTTAATGGATGTCTATGAGAATTCTCAATTATCCTACACATTTATAGTAGATTCTGGATGACCGAGACGATCATGCCAAAGTAAAAATGTTTTTGGATTTGTGAACTTCCGGTTCACAATTGCGTAGGTTTCAACTGGGTTTATATTTATTTAATATAATCCAGATGAATAAGCATTGAGGTTTTTTAAAATGAGCTTCTGGCTCGAGATATGTGATGTAATATAGAGGTACTCTCTATTATCCTCACTTACGATCTCAATATGATATCCATTGTTGTGGATATCTTTGAAACTAAACAAATCTCTTTTGGATCTGATATAATATAAAGCAACATTTATACTTATTTTTGTACCGTTTGTTAATATAATTGCAGCTCTTCCAGAGCCTTCTATTAGGTCTGCAGGACCAGATATAGTATTTACCTTAGCTTTGCTCAAGGTTAAATTCAAGAAGTACTTCTTATCTCGAAGAATAGTATGCGTTGTTGCACTATCGACCAAACATATATCCCTAATTTTCTTTTTTGAAACTAGATTGTTCATCCATACTTCCAAAAAGAGAAATCTAATTTAGAACTTCAGGTTCTAAATAATTTCAAGAGTTTATAACTCCAGGTTCTAAATAATTTTTAAGATTTTGAACTTCAAGTTCAAGATTTAAATTGAAATCTAGAACTTCGGGTTTTGATCGATTAACTTGGAATCTAGAACTTCAGGTTCTGATTGAATTGGAATACAAAACTTCGGGTTCTGATGGAATTCGAATCAAGAACTTTCGATTCTGATTTTTTTGAATCAGAACTTCTGGTTCTTGTTGCAAACCTTTAATATTTTTTTGAATCAAAAACTTCCGATTCTGCCTCTTTCTTCGAATCAATAACTTTCGGTTTTGATTTTTTTTTTTCGAACCAAGAACTTCAACTGGTTCCTTTTTTTAGTCAAGAACTTCTAGTTCTTTTTTTTTCGATTCAATAACTTTTGGTTCTTCTTTTCAAATCAGAAACTTCTGGTTCTTATTTTTGAATCAAGAACTTCGGATTCTTATTTTTAAATCAAGAACTTCTGGATCTGATTTCGAATGCAATCTTCTTGTTGCAAACCTTTACTATTAATAATAAGAAAGGAAGAAGAAGAGATCAAATAATAAAATAAAAGCATTTGTGTTGATATCTTGTTATAAATTAAAACATAAAAGCATATAAAGTAATAATACAACCCAGGAGAGGAGAATGAGAGGAAATCAATTCTATGATATATTTATCTGTATATATAGAATGTTTACATAATAAGCTTTTATATAGGCATATGGAAAATTGAATCTACAATGAAATAGGAAATAAGATCAAGAGAAGTAATTGCCCTATATTGAAATAGAAAAGGAGACCAAGAGAATTAATTACAAATTATTCTCTAGATGGTAAAAGTCAATTATTTCACAACACAGTCCTAATTTAGACGTAACATAATCTTCCTCAGGTCATATCAATTGCACCAACTTCTTGTTTGTCAATAGTCTGTTCACTTCCACTCAAGAATGCTAACCTCTCTCCAATTCTTTTAGATTTTCTAACGGTCTCAACATAATACTTCAAATTACACGTTTATAATTAATGAACGATTATCCAATGATTATAAAAACACATTTTACATTCATATATTAACACCAAAAAAACATTTAACATGCATGGTTTACGGTGCACTAATTTAAACAATAAACAAAAATATAAAAAAAAACAAATTATTGCCACACTAAAATGTAAATATTAAAATTCAAAAGACATAAACGATAAAAGTTACTAAACATTTGATCTATAATACTTCAAATTGCACGTTTATAATTAATGAACGATCATCCAATGAATCGGAAAACGAAGCATGCCTAATACAATATCAACTATTATTCACAATTAATTTTTGTTTTAACTGTAATTGGACAATTTGACCCATGGACCACCCCTGTATCATTAAGGGTCATTTTGATATTACTGTAACTTTTGTAATAATCACTGTTAGCTGTGCTGAAGGAAAAATCAGCTGTGAAATTAATCAGTAGATGTTTGGTAAATTGTCTTTTTAAATCACTGTATAGCTCAAAAGCAGTATACTTATGTTTGGTAATTTTATTGCAAAAGTGCTGAGATTAGTTACAATGACTAAAATATACATATGTTTAGACCATATTTCATTTTTTTTCATTAATTACATAGATTAAATGAATATTTAAGTAGAGTATTTAAATTGGAAAAAAAAAATCCATAAGAACAATAAAAAGATTTTAAAAAGATTTTATAAATCAAATCAATATTTAAATAGAATATTTAATTTTGAGATGAAATAAGGAATATAAATGATTTTAACTTGATTTCATAAGAATAATAACGATATTTTAAAATAAGCATTAAATGCTGAAATATATTATTTCATAATCACTTTCAAAAAGTAATCTCTCACCTATTTCTCAAAATCGTTGTCAAAACTTGTTAGATTATCAATTAATCACTTTTGGAAGTTTTACCAAACATCATTTTATGTTAAAATTATAAAATAATTTGATTTTAACTTTTCAAAAGCAATACCAAACTGAACCTAAGTTGGATGTTAATTAGATTGTTGGTCAACGTTTTCTAGGGAAAGTTTGTGAAATAAATTAATAAAATGAATATGCATACAATTTCATATAAACTCAATGGTTGTTTATGTAACTAACCATATATATATATATATATATATATAGGCACATTCTATTGTACCAAGTTAGACCGGTTCAACTGTATGTAATCACATGTGATCGTATGCCCTTGGATTTTGATCATATGGCTGCAAAATTGGTTTGTATATAAGGATTATATCGTGGGGTTTATATGTGAAAAGTCCTCATAATAATATATATATATATAAAATATTATGAGGACTTTTGTAGTGCAAACCACCTTATAATCTTATATACATACCCATCCACGCTAGAATAAAATCTTATGAATTTTGATATAAAATAAGGGGTATTATCATTTTAGTCCACAAGGTGGAAACTCAACTTTTTAAGTGTGTTTGTATTGTTAGGACTCTTAGGCCCTGTCCTGCAGTTGTTTTTCAGTTTGTTTTCATTTTTATTTTTCAAAAACGATTTTAAAAATACGTTCGTTAACCGTTTTTCATTTTATTTCGGAAAAAAAAACCAGTGTTAAAAGTGAAAGATTTGAAAAACACAAAATACTTGGGTCCGTCCTGTAAGCGTTTTTCAGTTGCTGTTTTTCAAAAATAAAAATAAAAATAAAAACAATATTTTTTGTTTCATTTTCGAATTCTGAAAACGTGTCTGGTAGCAAATACTGAAAGCTGTATTTTGAAAATAAAAACGGAAAAAAACGCATCTGGTAAGTTAACCGAAAGTTATCAAAAATTGAAATATCAATTTTAGTATTTTATTTAATATTATTACAACTATAGTCAAATTGATTAAATAATTAACCAATATAATTTTTGTATTGTAATTTTTATATTAAACAAAAGTAAAACATCAAAAATTAATTCAAAAAAATGAATTAATCAAAACTAAACTCTTAAATTATAAATAAATAATTATAATATATAAATATATATGATGCCTGTAAGATGAGTTGTTCTGACGATGGGATATGCAGAGGTAGATGCTTCTGTGCAACACTCTTTAGGTGGGTTATTGCCTCGGAGTGAGAGGTATCCCATGGAGAGGGATTTTTCTTGAGAAGCTTGGACAAGCATGTGGTGTAATGACAAGCATGTGGTGTAATGACTTGCTTGTGGGATAAAATCTCTGATATAATTGACAATGCCAAGGAACTGTTGAATCTGTTTTTGTGAGAGGTTCGAATCTGGAAAGGCAAGAAGGTGTCTTGCCGGATGAGTTCCAGTGACATAGGAACCATCTCTGATCTTCATGCCAAGGAACTCAATCTCAGTAACGCCTATTGAGCTCTTTTTATCGAATAGCATAATTCCATATTTGTCAATGATCTGGTGAAATTGTTGTAGGAGCTTATCATGTGATTCCTTGTCTGATGAAAATAGTAGGATATCGTCGATGTATAACAGGGCAGTATGGAGGATTGGATGGAAAATTCTGGTGATGGCCTTTTGAAAAAGTGAGGGGGGTGTTTTTAGGCCAAAAGGTAGGATTGTCCATTGGTACTGGGCATTCGGGAGGCAGAAAGCCGTATTGGGTCTGTCTTCTAGGTGGATACCGATTTGCCAGAAGGCTCCTTTCAAGTCGAACTTAGAGAAAACAGTGGCTCCAGAAAGCTGGGAAAACAATGTATTGGCTTTGGGAACTGGGAACTTGTCATCTAGGAGGAAGAGGTTAAGAGGCTTGTAATAAATTACGAGCCTTTTCTTCCCTCTGAGTTGTTCTGACCTTTTTTCAACGTAAAAAGCTTGACAAGCCCATGAGGAGGAGGTGGATTCTATCAAGCCCTGGCTGAGGAGCTGTTTACATTCTTCAGTTGCCAAAGATAGATCAGAGGGGGACATTCCCGAGTGAGTAGCTTTCATTGGGTTGACATCCTCATTGAGTTTGAAAGGGAGTCTAATGAAGAAATCAGGGTTTTTCCACAGCGGGTGAGGATGTTTGAAGTCTGCATGGCTGTTAGTACAGAATTGGATGAGTTGTTCTTGAATTTGTTGGAAATCTGGATTGATAATCGAAAGGGGGAAAATCTTGGGGATGTCGATGAAAGGCTTGAATTCTCTCTTGTAGCGAATCCCGTTAGGGAGGATCATGATGTCTCTGGATTGGCTGTAGATGTCCCATCCGATAAGGATATCCTTATCTGGGAGAGGTTTCCTAATGACTTGAGTCCAAATGGTGAATGAAGGGAAAATCTGTATGCCAACCTTGTGCTTAAAGATCAGGTAAGTGTTGAAAATTTATCCACCTGCTGCTAGAAACTCATTTTTCTCCTCTTTCCAGGCTTCCGAAGGAAGAACGTTGGGATTCATCATTGAGGAATGTGCTCCAGTATCAAAATAGGTAATGACAGGAACTGGTTTGGAATATTTTATTGTTAAAATCTGGATTTTAACCTGGGGGCCCGAACTACCATTACTGGTGGCCTGATAGACCTCTAAAGGAGAATCAGGATCTGTGTATCCTGTCTGTTCTGAGGAAGTGCTGGAGTCGTCTGAATCTTGGACCATAAAAGAGGTCAACTGGTTGACATCTTCTTGTTCCGAGAAGAAAGATTCAATGTCAGCATCTGAGGGGATTTCATCAGTAACATGCCTAAGCTGTTGGATGAGCTTAGCTGATTTTGTTCTTTTATTTGGGCATTGCTTGGCATAGTGACCCTCTTGTCCACAGGCAAAGCACTTGTTAGACTTATTCCATGATCTCATTGTCTTCTTCCTGTAATATTTATATTTCCTATTCCTCCTGGAGTTTGAGGAATTGTTCTCTTTTCGAGGTTGGTTCCTGGAAGGCCTTCTTTTGTAGGACCTGTTTGATTGCAGTTGCAGTGTTCAGTGGAGTTGCATTTAAGGTGGTAGGTCGGAGGAAATTTACAGTATCTGTCATACTTTCTACCCTCTTTGATCATTTTTGCAAAAACTCTTTGGGTGGCACAGAGTTTGTCTAATGCAGTATGGGTGAACATGTGGATTTCTCCTAGAGTAATGTCTCATAGGCCTCTGCCTGAGAACTCAATTATTCTCTAGAGTTCTCCATGAAGCTCTGTAGGGAGAGAGTTCAAGTATACCTGTCTTAAGGTTTCATCGTTGATTCCACCGAGAGCATTGTACCTGAAAGACATGCGCCTGTAGTGGTAATCTATGTCTCTTTTGTCTAGTGAACAGACTCGCATTTCGAAGAATTCTTGTCTGGTCTGTTTGTAGAACTGGGAGACATCTCTGAGAAATTCTTGGAAGATTATTCCCACAGTATGGGATACAGACCCACATCGAACCATTTGTAGTTGTCTGTATTCTCCAAGAGCTTGGTACCAATCCCTGAGAGATCCAGTGAACCTGGAGACAAACTCTCTCAAGATGGATTCTGTGTCGTTCTCACGTTTTGCTATCTGTAGGTCGAGCCAGACGCTCATTTCTGACATTCTTTTTCTCCATTGTCGAGGAGCTAGGTCGTCAAAATTAAACCAAGGGCCATTTATAGGTTTCTGATGAAGGGCCTGGGCCCTGTTCCTTTGGTTAGGCGGTTTGTCGACCATAGGAGCTGGTTCCACGGAGGTTTCATTTGAAGATTCAGATGTGTCAACTGTCTGGGTGGATGGTTGTGGATCAGCTCTGGTAGCCAAATAGATCTGGGAGGGATCTGGCAATGCATCTGGATCTGAGTAATTCGCATGTTCAGAAGAGTCCGGAGAGCCTGAGGAATCAGGGGAATATGTTTCCCATGAAGAGGGGGAATCATAAGAGGATTCTGTGGGTTTAAAGGTTCCCGGAGAGGAAAATTAATGATAAGCTGCATAAAAAGCATGCTTCCGGTGATCTGGTGGTGAATGCTTGTGGGTGCTTGGTGGTTTCTTTTTCCGGGGAGATGATCTTTTCGTCATGCTTGAGGAAGGTTGTTCAAGATGTGTAGATAGAGGTGGGTATTTTCTGAAAAGATCTCCAGTTGATTTGAAAAACTGGGTATAATCAGGGGGCCTGGAAGGAGGTGATGGCGACTGAGTTGGAAAGATCAAGGATGGAGAATAGGGATATGGCCTTGGGATATAAGGTGTGCTAGTAAAGTGGTCTCGAGTTATTTGGTCTAATTGGTTCTTGAGTTGTCTGATTTCCCTTTCTTTGCTGTCGAATTCAGGGCCAAAGTATCCTTGGTTGATGTATTGGTGGAGGTCAACATCTAATTGGGAAACTCTCGACTGTAAGTCTGTATACATGTTGTGCAATGTTGAGTCAAGATGTTGAAGTTGGTGGTCATGTTGGGAAACATGGTGCGAGACCTGGTCAATCTTCTGGTCGATAGAGTGGAGAACTCTATTCTGGACTGTAACGTTACGAGTGTGCCAGTTGAGGACTTGTTTAGCCTGGGATGGCTGTTTGAGAGATCCATCAGGTAAGACTTCAGTAGATTGGATGAAAGGTCTGGAAAATAAGTTCCTTCTGGATTTGAAGAGGATTCCAGAGGCGAAAAGTCCTAATCATAGCTGGAGGCCATGAAGCAAGGCATAGGAGCCGGAGTTGGAGGCAGGATATGTTCCGGTTTTGTTGGATCATCAAGAAGTAATCCTTCATCTATCAGGATTTGAAGAGCTCTATCATGGATAGAGAGAGGCTTGTTTTTTATTGGTTGTAAACCAATCCAATGACTGTGAGGCTCCTTAGGATCTCAGTGAGAGCGAATGGGCTTACAAGACGATTTTTTGGGTTTGTAACAAGCTCTGCATTCAGTCTGCATCACACATCTCAGGGTCAATGTCCCATATGAAATGATCGTTGATCTTGTCTGTATAGACAGGAGATCCATCAGGTTCGAAACGATGGATGGGAATCTCCTTTTCGGTTGTGACAGGTCGAATCATGAGGACCTGGAAAACATGAGGAGCACTGGGTGGTGTTTCTATAGCTGGGGTACTGGTTACTTGTGTCGCAGAAGTGCCAATTTGTTCATAGGTGGTCTGGATGGATCTATCGGCTAACTTGGTGAATTTGGTTTCTGTGGCGACAACAGGAATGATGTTTTGAAAGGTTTTCTCATAGTTAGTGATCCACTTGAGAGGCATGATTTCTGTAAGCTTTTCTCTAGGCAGCTGTTTAGGAATCTGGATGATGGTGGGGACCTCATCTTCCCTTTCAGCTTTTATGAAGATGGCATCTCCAGTATGTTTAGGGATGGGAAGATCAAGAGCATGATCTTGAAGCCTGTAAGCAATCTGGTGGTGCAACGTTGCCATATAGGAATTTGGCATCATAAGAGCTCCTACTATTTGAAGTTGAATCTTGAGACAATTGTGAAGATTCAGATCCCTGAGAGGGATGTTGAAATTGGGATAGTAGGTGAGCGAAATGCTTCCTGCATGAAGGGTTGACTGGCACGTTCCGATGATGGCTTGCTCGTACTGTTTGTAGATTGTATTGAGAAGGGAAACCCTAGCCGTGACTGGTAGTCCTTTCCTGCCATGTAGGGTAAGGATTATTCTAATGGCTCCGATGTGCAGGTGGAAGTAGCCTTCTTTGATCCATTGGTCAATTAAGGGCTGACCACTTCTGGGGAGCCGTCCTCTTTGAAGAATCCAACGGAAAATGCCACTACTGTGGCCATGCCAGTGGACAATTCAAAGATGCCCAAAAACACTACCACACCATCTATAAGGAGATCCTTGCTGTAAAAAATGGAATCTCCAAGTTTGACTTCCATCTCAGGACCAGGAACTTCATCATTGAAATGGATAACTCATCTTTTCCAAAAGTTCTTGAATTCCACAACAAGCTCCCTCCAAATCCTCAGCTCTTGAGACTCAAAGACTGGTTTTCCAGATATGAATTTTCCGTCAAGCATATCAAAGGACATCACAACATCATCCCGACATGCTGTCACGGCCTAGACCTATTACTCTAATCTCCCGTGTTGGTCATATCCCTTTAATCTACATGATATCTTCTCAGGCTTCATCTTCAACAGCTCCGTCTACTGTTCGACCACCTCCTACTCTCCCGCCGGAATTCTTGGCTACTCTGCCACCAGGCCAAATGCCATCTGTCCAACAGGTCCATGATTTTGCAAAACTACATCTCCCTACATATCTTTCACAGATCAACAGCCAGGGTTGTCACCATCAATTAGCCAATCCTAGCAAACCCTTCCTTGACCCTTTTATATCTCCACCCTTTTACTATTATTCCGACCAGGTATTATGGTTCCTATGGTGTTTATCGGTCCTTCATCACCATACCATAGTTTTCCCCCTTCAAGCATTATATGACTTTGTCCAGAACCCAACCTCTCCTAACCTTCATGCCTTCCTACAGTGGTTCAATCCTTTATCCGTTTGGAGAACCGAACTTACTAAGCTTATGGGCCAATACCATCTTTGGAGAATGGATCCAAAACCGGGCTCCAAAGTATGCTGCATTTAGATATTTAACAGGCCTTACAGATACAGCCCACTAGCCCAACTTCTTTGGACTTCCAACGTCAGCTGCGAATAGGATACTTCGTATGACTACGAAAGGCTATACCATACCAGTATTCAGATCCCTCTCCTTAATTTCCTTTGTGACGTCAACCATGACCGAACATACGTCCTTTTCATCCTCCCTGATGTCCCACAAGACCCAACAAGGAGTTGGCACCCCTTTCAGAACTCCTATCTTCTAGATTCTCAAGACCAGGCTGACACGTGGCCCTGTTCCATTTGTGGGGCTCTCGACTCAGACGAAGAATACCACGCCACCTGTAATCTCAGCAGCCCGTAGTATTCTCGTCCCTATCTGTATAATTATTATGTTTGCCAGCTGCCAGACCAGCTTTCTGTTGTTTTCTTGACTTTGTAAAATTATTATCGTTGTTTTCCGGCCACCGTCTTTTGACCCTATCCTTTGTAAGATAAGCTTGTCTCTTGCTTGTAGAATGCTTCCTCTCTCTATATAAGAAAGCCTTGTTCTCTCTGTAAAATCATCAGGAACTATAATAAAGCTTGAGTGTTTTTCGTATGGCTTTCTAAAGTTTCTCTCTTCCTAATCTTCAAATAGTTCTATGTCTGGAACTATGATTCTTCAAGATCCCAGTATGCTCTATGCTTACCTCATATGAGGACCCTGCATATCAGAACAGATTTTGTTTTCTGGTCTAGTATATCGGCCGAACACCCTGAACACATCCGGAACCAGAATGTTGCTGGCTAGGATGAACTCAGGTTTAACAATGCCACGTACTAACTGGTTTATGGCTTAAGATCTCTATCTATCTCTGTCTAAAAGTACCCTGTTAAGGCCATTGAGGAAAGGCCGTCTGTGGGGAAATTGAATTGTGAGATGGTCGTGGAGTATATTAATATATATATATATATATATATATATATATATATTATATTTATATATTTATATAGGATATATATTAATATTCTATAATATTATATATTATAATATATATAAACTATATTAATATTATATATATTATTATCTTACAATATTATATATTAATTTACTAATTATTTAAAAATATTATAATATAATATATATTAATATTCTATAATATTATATATTATAATATATATAAACTATATGAATATATAATATTATAATATATATATATATATATAATAATTATAATATATATATATATATGTATATTATTGTATGAATACTTTTAGTTCTAGTTGGAAATAAATTATTATGGAATATATATATATATATAAAAGATGGGCACTTTGGTAATTTAAAAATCTTTTCCTTCTTGTTCTAGTCATATCAAACGCATAGCAGTACAATTAATAATTTAAGATTTTTTTAATATAAAAAAATGAAAAATAAAATGAAAAACAAAAACGAAAAACGAAAAACAAATATTTTATGTTTTTCAAATCTTTCACTTTTAACAATGGTTTTTTTTTTTGAAAATAAAATGAAAAACGGTTAACGAACGCGTTTTCAAAATCGTTTTTGAAAAATAAAAACGAAAACGTACTGAAAAACAGCTGCAAGACGGGGCCTTATTATTATTATTATTTTTTAACTAATTATCTCGTACTACACCTATTTTTTTTATCACTATAACTTTTTTACTTTCTACTACACATACTATTTACATCTAATTTATATCTAATTTTCTACTACACATTTTTAATGTACTTTTTTTTTGTTATTTTTCCATTGTAGTATTTTAATTTGAAGATTTCAATTTTATTGATGATATCAAAACATTGATTAAAAATAATGATTTGAAAATATTTGTTTTGAATTAACATACTTTTAATTCATTGATTAAAATAAAAGGTGTAATAAATAAATAAATAAAAAAATAAAAAAATAGTCAAATATAGTCAATAATATACTTTGTTGAAAGATCTCAACCAAATATTTCTAACGGTATAATTTTTATAGTAATTAGATTTATGAATAAAAAGTTGTAAATTAATTGAGTTTAGTTAAAAATGTAAAAATGATATATAGGAATTAAAGGATAGATATGAGGGTAAAATTGGATTAGAAAATGTTAATAGTGAAATGGAGTCAGAGATTTTGGATCTCCAAGTATAGAGATTTTTCTTGGGTTTCTCAATATAGAGACCCAATGGAGTGGTTTGGGTCTCCATTTAGAAGAAATGGAGACCAATTGGAGATGACCTTATGACTAAAACAATATTTTATTGTTTCACATGATTTCTCGTTCCCAATAGAAAAAACACACAATTCCACCATTTTTTCACGGGTTTCTTTCTTCCTCTACTTTTCTCGGACAATATTTTGCTTGAAAATATTCTCCATCCTCTCTTCTCTTTAAAGGTACGGATTCTTCGAACCATTTTCTTCTAGTTTCTCTTCTTAGGTTCTTTTTTTTAAAAAAAAGGATTTCATGCATAGATCCGTTGTTCTTCATTATCACTTCCTTGACACTTCATACAAAGGTATGTAAATTTCAAATTATCTTCCTCTGTTTTTTTTTTCTTTTAACTTCAAAAAAAAAATTTGACAAAAATTTGGTTGGATCTGTTCTGTTGTCTTTAGATGTACACATATACGTATTAATCTTGTTAAATGTATATCTTTTATCTAATTTTTACCTTGATATTCATGAATTTAGGAGTTAAATGAGTTTTTTTTTTTTGTGAATGTACTCTTTGGTTTCATCTTGTAAATCTTGCACCGGGTATTATAAAGATGTAGTTTGGACAATTGCACATTCTTACTTTTTTTATTTTATTTATTCTGCTCAAGTCTTAGCCTGTAAGGCGGTAATTGGTTTTTGACAAATAATTGTATAACATCACCCTGCCAATCGAGATTTTCTTTCTCTTGCTTGAGAACGTGTGCTTTATGGGTGTGTTTGGTACGCGGGACGGGACGAGACAGGACGGGACAACTTTTTGTTGTCCCACGTTTGGTGCGCCATTAACACGGGACAGGACGGGACATGGTGGGACAAAAACCATGAAAACTTGTCCCACCTCACACCCTAGGCCAGACTTGTCCCATGCATGGGACAAGTCTGGAAAATACAATTTTACTCTCAAATGTTTTTAAATTTACAAAACTATCAACTATAAAAAAAAATTACTCTATTGGCAGCTTCTGTTGTCTCTCTCAAACCCTCATCAGCCCGCTCGTCTCTCTCTCCCGCTCGTCACTCTGTCACGCCGGCCGTAGATCCATCGTCGGTGTCAAGCGAGCTCACCGTCGTCAGGGTCACGAGAACTCGCCGTCGTCGAGGTCACGCATCCTCTCTTCACACAAAGACAGTTGTCGACCGCTTTGGTCTGTCTCTTAGATCCATCTTCGTCGGTGTCAAGTGAAGTCGCCGTCGTCAGGGTCACGCGAAGCCGCCGTCGTCAGGGTCACGCATCCTCTGTTCACACAAGAACAGCCGTCAGCACCTACCATTTCTCACCTCTCAACTCGATTCACTTCTCCAGTTCAGTCGCCACCGCTGCAGCCGTCCGACCGAAATCAGTGGGTTACTCGGTCATATTTTCTTCCATTTGATTATCATTTTCAGTTAATATTGTGATTTTTGCTTTACAAATCCATGATTAGTAAAGCCTAATGTTTTAAGTTAATATTGTGAATTATACGTTTTTGGTGATTATTTTGCTTTACAAATCCATGATTTTGGCCGGTATATTGAGTGCTTGTATATGAATTGGGTGGTTTATTGTGTATGTAGATTCTGTATTAGTTGTGCTTTAGAGTTGTTTGCCGAGTTTGGATTGGTCTGGTGTCGAGTTGTGCTTTATTGTGTATGTCGATTCTGTATTAGTTGTGCTTTAGAGTCGTTTGCTGGTTTAGTATGTCGGGACTGGTCTGGTGTCGAGTTTGTTGTAGTTCTTTTCACTTCAATTCATTTATAATAATCAGATTTTCGATGTTGAGTTTGTCGGGACTGGTCTGGTGTCGTTTTTGGTTGTCCTGTTATGATATGTTTCGGTGGCTTTAGGTGTTTTTGTTTCTGTGTGAGGTGTGGATTGATTCGGTCTAGATTGATTCATGTTTTGATGTGTGGATTGTTCTGATATGTTTTTTGTTTGTCTGATGTGTGGATTGTTCTGATATGTTATTGGTGTTTTTGGGTGTTTTTTGTTTATGTCTGACTACTTGTTTCATCTGCAATGAAAACAAGAGTCCTTCTTGTGGAAAATTTTGGTATGTAGCGATAAATGCTTTATTGACATACATGTTGATGAATCAATATGTAGTTGGGTGTTATTTTATTCCAATTCCATTGCTGCAAATGCAAATATGTTATGTTCTCACTATTTAATCCCATTTGCAGTGGTTGTGCTAAGCTTTCATAGTACTGCTTTCCAGAGCTTTTCGGTGAGCGAATGATAGACAAGGACTTCAGACCGGGTGGGTTTGCTGAGTATATGGTCAAGGACATGGGGATGGGTGTGGATGTGGTGGAGAAGAGTGAGAATAACAACCAAAATGATGTTGCATGGTGCTGCATTGGGCAGACAGTTGTTTTTGGCTATAGTGGCTAATGGGGACGGCAAGTTTGGTGTGTAAGTGTTAATAATATTTACTTATTTAAGTTAATAGTTTCTCATTCATTGAAGCTTAAGTTGTGAGGTGTGTAAGTGTTAATAATATTTATTTTTGATTTAGACTATGTAGTTGTTATTAGGATTATGTTGTTTGAGAGAATAATTGATGGTGTAGCATGATTATGTCTAGGCTTTGAAGGGATTCTTCAACTCCATCAATTACATGTTGCGATTGTAGAAACATTTATGTAGTATATGATTTTCTTTGCTTGTGAATGGCATAAAGGTTTTTGACTTGCAAGTATATGTTTGTGAGATAAAGGCATTGTAAAGCTCAATAAAGCTTGAATTTTGAATTGTTTTCGACTTTATTTCAATTTTCTTCATCGATCATGGCTGAAATTGTTAATTTGGGAGAAGTCAAAATGATCTTCTAATGTGAATTGGACCAGATATGTTTTGTCCAGAATTCAGAGGATAGATACTTTGACCAAATGCTTTCTTACCATAATGCAGCTTGTTATGGGATGTTAAAGTTATCATTATGGAGCGTTGAGTTCCTGTAACCTACAAAACTAGATGAACTTTCTCTTTGAGAAGAAAGACATTTAGTCAATTGTCACATCTTCAAACTAGAACAGCTTCCATGAAGTTTATAATGATATAAGTCTTTATCCGGGAGAATCATGACATATTCTTGTATTATTTTATGATATCTCTATATATATATATTATTTTTCTTGCCATTGTGGATTAATGTGGGTTCAAACAATGCACATTTTGTTTTTGATTTATTAGTTCAAGATGGTGTTAGGTCATACTTTAAAGTGCTATTCTTCCTCAAATTCAAGTCTTCACTCTCTATTTAGTAAGCCAAATAAGAAAAAGAAAAAGAAAAAGAAATTATGAGCAAATTTAATGATCAAATAAAGAGGATTAAGTTATGTTTTTGAACCATTTTGAAAATAAGTTTTGTTTAGATAGAAACATCCCAATAAGAATTATTGAATAATAATTTTATTTAAAAAAAATGAGGAAATAATATTATTAATTGATATCATTATTCAAAAAATGAGGAAATGACCATAATAATATTATTATTATTTGAAAAAAAATTCACATGTCTTCCAAAAAATTATTAATTAAACTATTTTTTAATTACAATATTATTATTTTTATGAAATATGATATATAAAAGTATTTTTTTAATAAAATAAAATAAATATTGACTTGTCTTATCCCAAATATGATATATACAAATATTTATCACTATTATGTGGTAACAAACATTGGATAAGACAAGAAGGGCACTATCGTCATTTGAACCTTTTGTCCCGTCCTGTCCCAGTCATACCAAACATACAACAGTACAGTAAACAGTTCTGTTCCAGACCTACCAAATACAATATAGAACAGTCTGTCATGTCCTGTCCCGTCCCACCTTGTCCTGTCCCATGTCCGCGCCAAACGCACCCTATAGGCTTGTTTCAGGTTTAGGATTGTTTCAGAGGAAAAAGCTATAAAGGATCCCTTGGACAGGCAAGAACTTTTGCCATAGTACTTGTGCATTTTCTTTGTTGGCAATTACAAATTAGGTCTTGTACTTTTTTAAAATTCTAAGTTGTTTGCGACTTGTACGAAAGTGATCAAATTGGTCCTCATATTTTTTTCAAGTACCAAATTAGTCTTTTTTTTTTTAAAGTAACATAATTAGTCATTCTAACGATTTATCGGTGTTAAATATAGTAGTTGACTTTAACAATTTTAGCTAAAATACGTAAATACCCTTTATTAATAATTTTAGTTAAAGTACGTAAATACCCTTTATTTGTCATATTATAACAAAATTATTTTATTTTTTATACATTAAATTCACCATTATAATTATAAAAAAAAATCAAAAGATTATTATTTAAGCACCATTTATATCTTTTTTAATTAAAATTATCTAAAAACATCTAAAAATATTTTAATAAGAGAGTGTCAATTATACTCTTATTTTATAAATAAAGTTACCATTCATTTACAGTTGAGATTTTTACCATTTTTATATAATTGTTTTTTTTTGTTAATATTATACCGGGCATTGTTTTCAAAATTATTTAAAAGTAGGAACCCAAAAATAAAATAAATAAAAATATACATGTGTTAAAAAAATTGTGCATGTGTCATTATTATATTGTTTATGAATAAAGTTTAATTTTATCCCTATACAGTCAAAATTGACTGATGAAACTTAGTTAGAGAGATAAATTTGGCACTTTGGAAAAATATAAAGACCAATTTGATCACTTTTGTAAAAGTCGTAAACAACTTAGAATTTAAAAAAAAAACAGGACCTAATTGGTAATTGCCTTTGTTTTTATTACTAAAAATCCATGTTTTAAAAACAAAAGGAAGTTTTCGAAAATAGTTTCATATAGATTTTGCCATCTTGGCATGTTCAGAATATTGAACTGTGTTTGTTCGATTTCACTCTGTTCATAAGTTTTTCTTTTCTTTTCTTCTTATAATCAACTCTTGCTAATGCATCATCATTATTAGATGTGATGCTATTCAAATTTATATGACAAAAGAGCACATGTATGTTCACTACAAGAATTTAAGTCTTTCCCCACAAAACTTTAAGAGACAAAACAAGATTTGTAGGCACAAGCAATTTTTTCCACAAAACTAGTTTCGTCGGTGTAGGTAGCATTTCCTCATAAAACTCAAAATTCATAGGTTAAGGGTACAACAATTTTCCCCACAAAACACGTACAAAATTCATAGGATAAGGGTAGAAAACTTTTCCCCACAAAACGAGTTTGGTCGTTGTAGGTAACCTTTCTCTACAAAACTCAAAATTCAAAGGATAAGGGTAAAAAACTTTTCCCCACAAAACGAGTTTCATCGGCGAAGGTAACATTTCCCCACAAACACAAAGTTCGTAAGGAAAAGTTAATTAAAATTAAAAAATTTATACTAAAATTAATTAATTAATTAAATATATGTATATGCTAAAAACTATTAAAAGTTAATCAATTAAAATTAATTTTTTGGATAAATCCACCACCACCAAACTAATTTGTAGTGGACACTAATGGTGTACACGGTTCGGTTTCGGTTTGAAACCGTCGGTTCCGGTTCCGGTTCCATGGAAATGCCAAGCCTAAACTGTAACCGGATCAAACAGTTTGGTTCAGTTTTGTAACCGCCGGTTTGGTTCGGTTCGGTTCGGTTTTGATTTCGGTTTCGAACGGTTTTTTTACCGCGTGTCACAATCTGATTGGTTCCATTTTTTATAAATAATATGATAAAGATCGGCGGTTAAACCACCGGTTTTATGCGGCTTTTGGAGAAGCTGAACCGTAACTGAACGACTCGAAATCGGTTTCCAATCGATTTCATAACCATCGGTTTCGGTTATGGTTCGGTTTCGGTTATGGTTTGGTTTCGGTTTGGTTTCAGTTTGGTTTCGGATGATTTAACCGAACCATAAACCTCTAGTGAACACCCGATATCTAAAAAATTGATTAAAGAAAATATATACTACACTTATTAACAAAATGTCTTATCCAATAGATTTCTGCTTCCTTGGTTTAGGGTATGACATCTTCTCTGCAGTTGGTCCTCATTAAACTAATTTGTCCTTAATTGATAATTAATTAACTATGATCACATTCTCGATTATCACCATCTCAATTGATTACCACTTTAAGGTATTGATCATTTAAATAAATAATATAAATTGACAAAAAAAAAACATTATCACCAAACCCAATTTGTAATCCAATAAATATTTAGCAATATATGTTTGTCATTCAATTTAGTTGAATAAATTTAAATTTATCTAACAATTTTTTTTTTAATATCTAACAACTCATATAGGTTTTATATAAATATTGTGTAATTGTTAACAAATCAAGTGTTGCAGTCAGGCGAAAAAGGCTTACCACTTCAATATATGAGGTTGCAAGTACAATTTCCTTATAATGACAAATAATTGTAATTATTATCAAGGGTGGGCCGGTGGTGGTCGGCGGTGGGTTGGTCTGACAGTGGATTAATTTTTAAAGTTCCAACATCTTTGTCGATGAATGTATACACTTAGCCGATGAAACTCAAAATTTCGTCGACTAAAACCTTTCATGACCATGATGTCTCTAGCATAATACCTTTCCCTACGAGTTTCGACATTTCCCCACGAAAATGGTTTGTCGGGAAAGACAAAATATCTTATAGTGGTTGGATATTAAAGAGTTGATATTCTGGCCAAAATCCCATTTTGAATATGCATATGTATATTGCGAGTGAATTGCCTTTTTACCTTTCATATAAATATAAAGGTTAGTGTTATTATAATCCTTGCAGGAGATATTTTTTTTTAATTTTTTCTTCTTTCATTTTTTGGTGTGTTGAATATACTTGTATACAATCTAATGCATGTCCAAAATGATTGTAAGAACCTCGATTTTATGATTGACTTATTTCATGACAAACCACACCACATTGAGGATGATTGTGTAATTGGTAGCTTAGGTCCTCATTGACAATCTTCTAAGCATCTCCATGACTTCAAGAGCAAAATGTATATTCACTTGACTTTTCCTCTTGAAGATTTTAGGTGCACACACACACTTCATGCATGCTTTGTTGATCTTGCATTTATGTTGATATTGTTTATACGTGTGCATCTCTTCACAATCACACTTGCACTTCATTTGTAGATTTAAGTGTGGTATTGTGTTGTATTTGCGCTTGCACGATGGTGTGCTTGTTTTATCGCATTGAGTGACCATATGAGAAAGTCTCATTCTTCTCTTGGTTTGGTTATATGGAGTTGGGTGTCTAGTTTCAAAATAGTGTATTTCAATGATTTCAATGTTTTTTAAAACTGATATTTGTATGGTCTTATGACCATATCTTTTTATACAATGATTCAAAATGAGTTTTGAAAAGTTCTGTACAAACTAGACACCCATACCTTTCCAACGGTATATTATTCGTAATATTTTATGACCGTTTGGATTAGTTTTGAAATCTTCAAAGTGACCACAAAAACAGGACATCTCTGCTGTTACCTGTTTCTGACTTTTGGTCACTAAAATGACCATACTTTTTTAAAGACATCCAAATAACATTTTGTACATTAAATTAGAAAGTAGACTTCCATACCTTTTCAACGATATATTATACGAAAGGTTTGGATGTCGTTTGATCATGTTTTGGGTCGCTCGAAGCTTAAGCTGTTGTGTTGTGTGTCGTGCACCGCGACCTAGACCGCTTTTGGTGCCATGCCTAGCCAGCAACCTAGGCAGCGGTAATGTCCAGCCGTAACATGCTTCACAGACCATGGTCTACACTTGCCTAGGCCACGGCATGCACTTCGTCCAAAACGATGTCATTTCACTTGGGCATTATAAATACATCCTTAACTCATCATCTTCTTTTTTAATGACTCTAATTAACAAACCCTAGAGTGAGAGAGAGAGTTTCTTGAGAGAGAGAACTTCATTAAAGCTTTATTAACTCTCCAAACCCAAAACCCATCTCCATATTGCATCATTCTTCATCATATGAGCATGAGTGTTTTTGGTTTCATGACTAGGTAAGTAAGAGCTTCATTGAATATCTTTTATTGTTCTTCTTACTCTAGATTAGGTGTTTATTGCATGATTAAATACCTATACTCTAGTTATTGCATATATTTAAGAGTCTTGATAACATGATTGGGTTTATTTGTTGATAGCTTGAATTTAGGATATATTTGCCCTTCTTGCTAAGTCTCTATACATTGCATTTAGACATTATTGATTAGGACATATTGATTGCATTTAATGACCATGCCATGCTTAATGACAACATATGTTGAAATGACTTTGTTTGATAACTATGATATAATGTTGTATAACTATATCTAGTTAAGTCTTCATGAACATTCATTTAGACATTGATATCTATAAATTGTACTTAGTGACATTCTTAAATTCCTAGATAAGTATTTAGTGTTTTGCCTAGCATTATTTGCATGTTTCAATATTTCATCATATTCACATAGGTTGTTGTAATCTTCATATAGTCAAAGTCTTTTGGCTTCTAGGTGAAGTTACACAAGCAAGTCTAGTCTTGCAACCAAGGGTAGGTTGGCAAGCAATTGGTCGGGTATCCACTGTAAAAGGCCCAAGGGGTAGAGTAGGAGGTGCTCACGTCAACATTAGTGGATCAGGGGATATCACTAGGGATTGAACCAAGAATGGTGAGTGGCGGTGTCCATAGCCTGAGGTTGTCGAGAGTGAGAGTCCGAGTATCACTTGAGGTTGTAACCTTTTATTCATATAGTGGATTTATGTGACCGAGTGTGGCGCACTTAACAACCCATGGTTTTTCCCATTTGGAGGGGGTTTCCACGTATACATATTGTGTTATTTATATTTCTGCACCTTACACTTGATGTTGTATGTTTGTTTTATTGGGTGAATTTTGAATATTGACTAATCAATAAAAATTGGCAATTAACTTGATTAAAACTTATTCACCCCCCTAACCCCCCTCACGCTCACTCTAGGTATAAACACACACATTTTTAGGGAACTTTCAATTGGTATCAGAGGGGGTTTCTAGACATACTTAGGTGATCCAAGCTCTTGTTTGTGTGTCTTGCATTTGTTTGCATTTGATTGTTACATTCATCTCATTCATTTAACACCATGAGTGACATTGAGATGTTAGAGGGAGATTTAACCTCCAAAATTAAGAGGAAGGAATATGACTCCGATGAGGAGATAACTCTCATGATTGAGAGATTTAGGAGATTCACAAAATCTCACAAGAAGAGTATGACCTCCAATGTGAAAGAGGAGAAAAGGATGAACTCCAAAGTGAATGAGGCAAACAAGAAGACCTTGCTCAAGAATAGTGAAGTGCATGTGCTTAACTTCACAGCCTTGGGTGCTTCCTATGTGGAAGATTTTGGTGTGGTAATAAGTGACCAAGGCAAAGGTCTTGATGAGGGAATTGACTCAATTGAGGAATGTCTCTTAAAGTTTTGAAGAAAAATGAAGAGTTCTCCAAGGAGAATGAGACTTTGAGAATGTTGAAGATTTCCTCGGAGAAATAAATCCGTACCCTTGAAGATAGCAAGCAAAATAGTCAAAATCAACTTCATCGGTACAAAGAGATCATGGAAGACCAAATGGAAGACATCTCTATTCTTGTCTCCAAATTGAAGACCATGGAGAAAGTGACCTCCATTAATGACTCCTTGATGATGGACAAAATTGATGCGTCCAAGTATGAGAAGGAGATTGAAGATTGCCACCAAATGATGAAGGCAATGAAAGATGAGCTTGCCAACAAAGAAAACTCCTTGAAAATTGTCAAGAAAAGAGAGATGAGGTACCTTGAAGAATTAAAGAAGGACAAGGTTAGACAACCTCAAGCTCAAGGCAAGATCAAAGCTTTATCTAAGAAATCTTCAACTCAAGAAAAGTTCATACAAGCCTTGGCAACTCAACCAAAGCCTAAGCAATTAAAGAAGAAAGAACAAGTTCTTGAGAAGTCAACCACCTCCTCCAACAAACCAACTATGAGGAAATGAGGTGACCACAAGAAGCATGACCAACCAAGGAGGCAAGATCAACCGGCTCAACCACCTCAAGAAGCTAGACCACAAAAGGTGCCACCAATCGGCTCAAGCTCCAAGGAGAAGCAAACCAATGCACCATCAAAGACAACATCATCAATATGGTGATGCCCGGATGAGATCACAATGCAATGGTATAAATTCTTACTTTGTACCTACTTATCATTTTTATGGTATGATTGGTCACTTAAGACCAAATTGCTTAAAATATATTAAGAGGTGTAGGTTATAGAGCATGAAAGAAAAACGGTTGAATGTTAGGGCAAGTTTGCATGAACCTAGGGAACTTAGAAACATGTCTTTGACCACTAAAAATGATAAAGTGGAACATATGTGGGTTAGAAAGAATGAACCCGCTTGTCTTAGTGCTTATGAAATACCCATAGATGCAACTAGGTCCTTTGGACTTGGTAAGCCTATAGGAGCTCATACCTCCCATTGACTTGGTTGGATTTGACCCCATTTGGGGAGCTCAAGCAAAGAGAGCAAACTTGCATGATTTGCTATGTGCAAAAAGTTGATTAATTTTATGCTCTTTTGATAATTGCTTGAGATTCTTGGTTACGCATATGCTTATATGCTTTTTTTTATTAAGTGTGCACCATTGCTTTGTTTGCAATCCATGTCATATTTATGTTCAAACATGTATTTTTGGACTAGGAAATTTAATTGGAAAAGTACATTTGAATGACCTATAATTTATCTCCATGACATGTGAACTTCCTTTTAATGACATGCTTTAAAATGATATGCATGAATTGAGCTTGATTGCTTTAATGCAAATGTGTGTGAGTGCAAATGAGAGGACTAATCAATAAGGATCTTGTATCCATGCAATTAATAAGGATTTTATATCCAAATTAGTCTTCTCTCTTTTCTTATGGTTAAACAAGACTACTATTATACGGATAATTATCTGGAAAAATCAAAAAGGGTGCAATAGTCGCTTGTGTCTTGATTTGCCTTTAAGGACTGATATAGTTGCTTTATTTTAAATTTTTTGAAACTATATCTTGTTTGCTTATGACAAAAGGGTACAAATTGGTTTGAATTATTTTAGAAACCCTTTTGATGTTTGCTTTGCCAAATACCATTTATTTTAGATTTGAATGCAACATGTCTTGCTTGCAAAGCATCATTGTCACACATTTTTCTTTAAATAAAACTCCTTGAATCTCTCTCAATTATTTAAGTTGCATAAAGTTTGTGTATATGATTATGTGATGTTCTTGTGCGAATAGCTCTCTTTGCTAAAGCAACCCGATAGGGGGAGCTCCTTTGCTTATCTCATGACAAAAAGGGGGATAAGTCTTGAGAAATATAGGGGGAGCATTGATTATATTTGTTAGAGAGAGTAACCCATTTTGGGGGAGTATTGCACATGCATTTGTTTATATTGCTTTATTGAATGCAATTGCTTTTTATGTTTGTTCACCTCACATGCACTTGTTCTTGGAAAGTGCTTTCTTGCTATTGTGTGTAGTTATGATGATCTACGAAGAGATTGAAGACCTTGAAGACTTAGATTCTTAGGTATCTATTTTTATAACATAGAATGGACTCTCATGAACAATAGCTAGATTTTTTTTATGAGGATTTATTTGTGAGTGGTTGTTTTATCATGAAATAGCCAAATGGGGAGATTGTAAGGACCTCGATTTTATGATTGACTTATTTCGTGACAAACCACACCACATTGGGGATGATTGTGCAATGGGTAGCTTAGGTCCTCATTGGCAAGCTTCCAAGCATCTCCATGACTTCAAGAGCAAAATATATATTCACTTGACTTTGCCTCTTGAAGAGTTTAGGAGCACACACACACACCTCATGCATGCTTTGTTGATCTTGTATTTGTGTTGATATTGTTTATTTGTGTACATCTCTTCACAATCACACCTGCACTTCATTTGTAGGTTTAAGTATGGTATTGTGTTGTGTTTGCGCTTGCACGATGGTGTGTTTGTTTTAGCGCATTGAGTGACCATATGAGAAAGTCTCATTCTTCTCTTGGCTTGGTTATATGGAGTAAGGTGTATAGTTTCAAAAGAGTGTATTTCAATGATTTAAATGTTTTTCAAAACTGATATTTATATGGTCTTATGACCATATCTTTTTATACAATGATTCAAAATGAGTTTTGAAAATTTCTGTACAAACTAAAGACCCATACCTTTCCAACGATATATTATTCGTAATATTCTATGATCGTTTGGATTGGTTTTGAAATCTCCAAAGTGACCACAAAAACAGGACATCTCTGCTGTTGTCTGTTCTGACCTTTAGTCACTAAAATGACCATAACTTTTTCTACAGACATCCAAATCATGTTTTGTAATAAAGTAGAAAGTAGACTTTCATACCTTTCCAACGGTATATTATATGAAAGGTTTGGATGTCGTTTGGTTATGTTTTGGGTCGCTTGAAGCTCAAGCTGTTGTGCTGTGTGTCGTGTACCGCTGCCTAGACTGCTTTTGGTGCCATGCCTAGCCAGCAACCTAGGCAACGGTAATGTCCAGCCGTGCCATGCTGCACAGACCGCGGTCTGCACTTGCCTAGGCCGCGACATGCACAACGGTCGTGACGAAACTTTGTTTCTTTCATCCAAAACGATGCCATTTCACTTGGGCATTATAAATACATATTTAACTCATCTTCTTCATTTTTAGTGACTCTAAAAAATGAACCCTAGAGTGAGAGAGAGATAGAGCTTCATTAAAGCTTGATTAACTCTCCAAACCCAAAACCCATCTCCATCTTGCATCATTCTTCATCATATGAGCATGGGTGTTCTTGGTTTCATGACTAGGTAAGTAAGAACTTCATTGAATATCTTTTATTGTTCTTCTTACTCTAGATTAGGTGTTTATTGCATGATTAAATTTTTAGACTCTAGTTATTGTTTATATTTAAGAGTCTTGATAACATGATTGAGTTTGTTTGTTGATAGCTTGAATTTAGGACATATTTGTCCTACTAGCTAAGTCTTTATGCATTGCATTTAGACATTATTGATTATGACATATTGATTGCATTTAATGACCATGCCATGCTTAATGACAACATATGTTGAAATGAATTTGTTTGATAACTAGGATATAATGTTGTATAACTATATCTATTTAAGTTTTTATGAACATTCATTTAGACATTGATATCTAGGAATTGTACTTAGTGACATTCTAGATAAGTATTTAGTGTTTTGCCTATCATTATTTGCATGTTTGAATATTTCATCATATTCACTTAGGTTGTTGTACTCTTCATAGAGTCAATGTCTTGTGGCTTTTAGGTGAAGTTGCACAAGCAAGTTTAGTCTTGCAACCAAGGGTAGGTTGGCAAGCAATTGGTCGGGTATCCACTGTAAAAGGTCAGAGGGGTAGAGTAGGAGGTGCTCACGCCAAGAGTATTGGATCAAGGGATATCACTAGGGATTGAACCAAGAGTGGTGAGTGGCGGTGTCCATAGCCTGAGGTTGTCGAGAGTGAGAGTCCGAGTATCACTTGAGGGTGTAACCTTTTATTCATTATAGCGGATTTATGTGACCGAGTGTGATGCACTTAACAGCCTGTGGTTTTTCCCATTTGGAGGGTTTCCACGTATACATCTTGTGTTATTTATATTTCTGTACCTTACACTTGATGTTATATGTTTGTTTTATTGAGTGAATGTTGAATATTGACTAATTAAGAAAAATTGGTAATTGACTTGATTAAAACCTATTCACCCCCCTCTAGGCATAGACACACGTTTTTAGGGAACTTTCAATGATTATAATTAAGTAGTACATTTGAACAATTTCTCTTTGTTGCACTTAATTAAATTAAATTGTTGGATAATTTCAAATTATTATTATTGTTTTGCAGCTCAATCAAAAGGAGCTTGAATTAGTTGAAGGGATCTAAAGCTTCATGGAATTTGTTGGATCCATTTCGCATGCATTTTGTTGTGAACTATTTAATTTTGGAGATTAGCTAAGTAGCTAACTATATGATTCAATTTATGTGTGTACAATGTATAGTTTGATGTTGGATGTTGGATATTTAAATAAAACCTTTTTATGGAGTTTATGATTTATATAAGAATATTTAAATTGAATTTTAATATTTTATGATGGATGTAATTCAATATTGATGATTTTACTTTCAATTATATATATATTAATTAGATGTTGTGTATATCTCAAGAAAATATGTCATTAATAAACGTATTTAGGAATGAAAATGTATTAATTAGAATTGTGCAATGACGATAATGATATATAAGTATGCAATTTATTAGTGGTCATATTAATATTTTTTTGTTATAATTTTAACATTATCCTAATATTCTTTTATTATTGTTGTTGTTGCAGCAGTTATTTGTTGATATCATTATTAATAAATACAAAATTTGCCATATAATAAGTTAAACTTATGCAATACAAATTGAATTAAACTTAACAGAATGTTTGATTATATAGTTACACTTAGTTGAAAATAGTTTTGAAACTTAGGTATCGTCCTGTACCTATTTTCGGTCCGTTTTTGTTTTTGTTTTCCAAAAATGATTTTGAATTCGCATTCGTTAACAATTTTTCATTTTATTTTTTAAAAAACGATAAACAAAATGAAAAATAAAATTGGTGTTAACCGTAAAAAACTTGAAAAACACAAAATACATGTGTTTCTTTATTTTTGTTTTTGTTTTTCACTTTTTTTTTTCTTTTCGATCCTCTTCTTTGATCTTCTTCTCTAAATCTTATTCTTCTCCAATCTTCTTCTTCTTCTTTTTCTTCTATGAACCTTTTTCTTCTCCGATCCTCTTGTTCTTCTTCTCCGATCCTCTTCTTCTCCTTCTCCGATGCTTCTCCTTCTCCGATCCTCTTCCTTCTCTTCTTCCTTTCTTTTCCTTCTTTTCTTCATCTTGACCGATATGATTTTCTTTCTTTTTCTTCTTTTTTATTTTTGTTTTAATATTTTTTATTACTATTATTTATATTTATTAAAATAATACTTATTTATAATTTAAGAGTTTAGTTTTGATTAATATATTAATTGATTTTTTTTAGTAATTTATGATGTTATTTAATTTAATTTAATTTAAAAATTACAATACAAATATTATATTGATTAATTATTTAATCAATTTGTTTATAAACATTAAACAAAATGCAAAGATTGATATTTCAATTTTTTATAGTTTTCACTTTTCAGTTAACTTCCCAGACACGCTTTTTCCGTTTTCATTTTCAAAATACAGTTTTTCCGTATATACTACTAAACATGTTTTCAGAATTCGATATTGAAACAAAAAGCACAGTTTTTCATTTTCATTTTCATTTTTATTTTCAAAAAACAACAACTGAAAAACGTTTATAGGACGAACCCACAAGAACAATGATAGATTTTGTTTATGAACCGTGATTGATTTTTTTTTTCAAATTAAAGATAATAATAAAATTTCAAGTTTTTAATAATAATAAAGTTGATTAAATAACAAAATAATATGTATCGGTAGTGCGTACCAACAAAAATACAATTATATTATAATTAAAGAAATGATATTTTTAGCATTAAATGAGGTTTATTTATAAACTATAAAATTTTTAAAAATTTCAATGGGTGTAATTACAAAAAGGGTGTACGTACAATTTTGAAGGGATATCATTATCGCTAAGGATGATAATTAAACTCGAATCCGTGAGATCCATCCAAACCCAACTCGTTTGGAGAGAGTTTGGTATGTGAAAATAGAATCCGTGGGCGAGTTGAGATTTCACCGGGTTCGTGTGTGAAAAAAAATCAAACCTGAACCCGCGTACCCGTTTGATTTAATAATTATTTAACAAATAATATTATAATAATTAATTTTATATTTCGTTTTTGTCTTACATCACATACAGTTGGACCCTATTATTTATCTTTTAAGATTTTAAATATCTTCGATTATTATTTTTCTTTTACTTTTTTATCTTTAGTCTTATTTTTTTTTCTCGATCTTCAACCTCTACACTCTTCAAAATTAAAACTCAATTTCTCAATTTATTTTCTCTGTAACTATTTTTCTTTTTCTCTTCAAAATAAAAACTGTTCTTCTTCTTCTTCATATATTAATTCTTCTCCGGCATTTTAAAACATTTTTTTGCTTACTTTTTTTCATTTTCTCTTAAGTCTGAAAGAAGAAAACTAATGTGGATGGCTGCCGACAACTGGGTTTAACTCGGATCGAGTTACGTATATCGGAGTGGGTTACTTTGGAACAACAAATCCTTATGAGTTCTCAGGTTCGTGAGAGGGTCTGAATGTTGTTAAAATCTACCGATAAAACCTGAACCCAATTTCAACACATTTCGTGGATGGATCTGGATTTCATTTATTTTTTGGGTTTGTGTTTGGGTTTGGGTTTGGGTTTGGGTTTTCATAAATCCGTACGAATTATCGTTACTTTTTATAAATTTTCAGCCTAGCCAAACCCGTAAAGCCCCATGAAAATACGGGGAAAACCCAACAAGACATTAAAACCCGACTCAAAGTCCGAAAAATGATATAACCCGATGGGTGAGCTGTCGCAGTCTGAGAACATAGTTATGATCAATTTGTTGCTTCAAACTTCCTCGTAAACGGTAGGCCAACATCTACACGTCATCAACTCTCTCCCGTTTTTATCAACACCACTGTCTCTCTCGCAGTCTCGCAGTCTCGCTCTGTGAAGAAATGATGTTTCCTTCGCGGAGGGCTTTGCTCCAGTGCTTCACGGTGTCTCTGATAACATGCATATCATCAGCTTCCACCTTCTTCAACCCCTTCAATGTCACTTACGACCACAGGGCCATTATCATCGACGGCAACCGCCGCATGCTCATCTCCGCTGGAATTCACTATCCTCGTGCCACTCCTCAGGTACTCTTCAAGTTTCGGAGCCGAAACCATACCTAACTAACTGTCTACAATATTTATGATGATGATGATGATGATGAAGTAAACATAGAAATTGTTTTAGAAGAACAAATTTAATTTACAACCATGATTTGAAGTTACAATTAAACGAAAAATTCCTAGGGTAAAGAATAAGAAGTAGCATAATACCTAATATACTTGAATGCTTGATAGAAGATTAGCTTGTATGTCTTTGTGACCCAAACAAAATCTAAATTCTCCATTGAAGAGCTCAAAACACTTAATTTTTAGAAATCAAGAAAAGTAGTAAAAATAAACGTAAATAAAAAAACTAAAATAAGATAATAAGAGAGAAATTACCTTAAAAATTGTCGAGGGATTGATGTAGGAAGATTCGAAAATGTCAACTGCTCAGTTGTTAGTATGAGGAAGTTGCTTGAATGCGAGATTAAATGAAAAAAAAAATGTTTAGCTACTGTTAGGATAAAATAAATACAGTGGTTTATACCCATTTTATCTTGTCTGCTTTTATATTATTATGTTGTCTTGTCTTTAATTATTTTCTCAATGCTAGATGTGGCCTGATATAATTGCAAAGAGCAAGGAAGGTGGGGCAGATGTGATCCAAACTTATGTGTTTTGGAGTGAGCATGAACCAGTGAGAGGACAGGTGCAATAAATTTTATGGCCACCTAATCATTTTCCCATCATTGTTTTGCACAATTTTTTTTTTCCTTTTTATTACATAATAATCATTATTTTCAACTGGTTTTTCAGTATAATTTCGAAGGAAAAAATGATCTCGTCAAATTTGCGAAGCTAGTGGGATCTTATGGGCTCTATTTTCATCTTCGCATAGGTCCTTATGTGTGCGCTGAGTGGAATTTTGGGTCTTGCCTTCTTTCCCCTTTTTAATTTTATAAGTTATTGTCAACTTACATCTCCATTCACAAATTACTTGCTGCATGCTCAAGAAAATGTCTAATGTCTTGATAGTTCTTTTTGGAGCTGGAGTTGTATTGTAGTGTTATGAGATTTTATATTGAGAATGCATAACTATATTGCTGGGCCTGGAGATGTGAGAATCTCTGCTTCACAGCACCTTTGTACATGAATATATTGGATGCTGGCCATCTTTTTAATGTTCAATTATAAAGATATAGTAGTATATCCATGAATTTTCTTTAAACTATTATTTTATGACAATGAAACAAAAAATTGTGTCAAAAAGACAAAAGCATTCTATTTAGAATGAAGAATTAGAAAACTGATCCAAATAAATTACATTGGTTATCCTAGCAAAATTTCTTTTATCTTAGAATGGTAACTGCTTGAAAAAACTTTTATTTAATAAGCTTCCAAACTAAAAGGAGCATGTTTTTGTTAGATTGCTGAAAAAATTATGTGCACATCTTTTGGTTCTAATGGTAATTGATAATATAATGCTATAATCCTGATGAGACCACCAAGGAGTTATCATACTATGTGCTGTTTCAGTTTTGTTTTTAGGGTTTCCATCTGATTTTGATACTAATCTAACAGGGGCTTCCCTGTATGGCTTCGTGATATCCCTGGCATAGAATTTCGAACAGACAATGCACCTTTCAAGGTACAATAAGACATAACATCTATCGTGAAACATTTAATTTGCCTTTTCATAATCAATATAGAATGTTATTACTATTGATTAAGATGGATTGGAGTGGGATCTTTGCTAGAATGTTGAAACAGTTGGACCCAAGATCAAATTAAATCAATAAAACTAATTTAGCTGATCCCGTGGAACCAAAATTTTGACATTGGTTACAAGTGCAGTTTTTTCGGTTTCTTTCAGAAATGTGGAATTTACTCTTTCATTATGTAATTAATTTGTCAGCACCTTTACATAAATTACTCTACCTTTACCTGTATGTCTAGTGGTCTGGGGTGACAACATTCATGTTTTGCTTGCCTCCAAAGTCGTGTCATGCTACTCCTTTCCCACTCCTTTATCTCTATATGTCTTGGTCTTTCTAATCTGAAAGCAACCTGAGTTTGCGGAAATGAATACCTGGAAAGATGAATAAAAGTTTCCAAACAAAGGTTGCAACAACGATGATAACCAAATACTGAACTCTACAAAATTTTGGAATAAATAGTCTTAGTTTGACAGAAACATAATATTTTGCTGGAAGCATTCCAATGTACAAATTCTGGTTGTTAAACTAAATATACTTGAAATAATCCATGATGTGATTTATGAATTAGATCGATGATAACTTATTCATTTTTCTCTCTCACTGGTACATTAAATTGGTTCTTAGTGGAATGCTAAAGAAGCTTCTGTGAAAGGCCAGAAGCTGTTGTTTTAAAAGGGAACATATTAATTGGTGGATATCATGGTTTTTTAAATTCTGTACTGGTTTTTCTTTGAAACTGGTAAGGAGTAGAGATGTTTTGAATGTTTTGCTAGAATTCACTTCATACAGTGTTCCTTTTTTGCTGAGATCTTGAGTAGATTTATATTTTTTATTTGTGTGTGAACTAATTGGTGAATTTTGAATATGTGACTAGCCAGTCGAAACATTTAAGCAACATATTCAGTTCCTGCTGATTTTTAGGAGTGTCTAGACTATTTTAGCCCATCAAAACATCCAATATCTTCTTGGTCAACCAGTTTGGTTCTATTTATTTGTATTTTGAGTACATCACTGTAGACTACTTTTAAAGTGTTCCTTTATTAGTTTATTATCATTTTGATCTTCATTTTATTTTCTGCATTTTCCTCCTGGAAAATATATCTTTTGTTCAGTTATCTTTCGTGCATTGTTTATTGGGAAGTGCTTTAACCAGAGAAGCTGAAAGAATCTTGCTTAAGTTTCTGCTGGGGTTTCTGACTAGAATAATTTACACTTGTTGACAAGAGTCGCCCATTGCATGTGAACTGCTATGTTGATCATCAGTTATCTTTACATCTTGATAATACTTCATTTTTTCCAGGAGGAGATGCAGAGGTTTGTCAAAAAGATTGTGGATCTGATGCGAGAGGAAATGCTTTTATCATGGCAAGGTGGTCCGATCATCATGTTGCAGGTTTTACGATAATCATTCTGTGCATAGTAGATTGGCTGGTTTGAACATACTTAGTTGTTTTCATGAGATCTATGGCCTCATTCAGATTGCAAGAACTGGGAAGTGGAATAGGAATCTTATTTTTGTTCTTCTTGATTCTTGCATTTCAAGGCATCCTTGACGATGGGACTCTCGTGTTGTGAGGGATGGGATTCTGTCCAAACTGTTAAGATCTCATTTGATATAGCTGATTATTTTATTTGACAGAGTTTAATTGTTTAAGTGGAGCTTCTGCGGCCATGTTTATCAATCACTTGAGGTGTTTATAACCCTAGTATTTTATTAACAAATATCATACAGTCTGATGATATACAGTCTCTGATACCAATACCAATTTCAGCCCAGTTTCTTGCACATGATGAGGATTAGTATTTAACTATTTGCATCTAGAAATGTTAAAGGGATAAACTATTTGTAACATAATAAGCTAGTCTTACACATTTCTGTTATCTAAATATTGTTACAGTTAGAAAATCCTAACTGGAATGATTTTTTATCAGATCGAGAATGAATATGGGAACATGGAAAGTACGTATGGCCAGCGAGGAAAGGAATATGTTAAATGGGCTGCTAGAATGGCTCTAGGGCTTGGTGCTGGGGTTCCATGGGTGATGTGCAAGCAAACTGATGCTCCTGACCCTATTGTAAAGTCCTGAACATATAGCATTTAAATTTCTTCCAACAATCCTATCAAAAAATAATTTCTTCCAACTATCAATGTGTGGAGTTCCCTGAATTGTTTTTCATATTGATATCTTTAGTGAACCTTTTATATAATTTGAGATTTTATTTTATCCTGTTAATTCTCTCTGTTTTGGAATTGTTAACAAGTTGTCTGTTTATGGTCCTTTTTTTTTCTCTCTCCTTCACAGATAGATGCTTGCAATGGATACTATTGTGATGGGTACAAGCCAAACTCCAATAACAAACCAACACTTTGGACGGAGAATTGGGATGGATGGTAAGATAGTGGAAGATGATTTCACAGGGTTCAGTTTTCTCATTCTATCATTATTAGTTTATTTTTTATTTTTTTAAATTCTCTCCCTTTTGGGATGCTTTGATCCTAGAATAAATTTGATCCATCTAAATAATTCAAATAAATTAAATTTGTAGTAAGATGAGGATTTGCTTTTAAGAATCAATTATTTGAGAATCATCATCAAATAATGGAATAGTAGATAAATTCTTAGGCAGGCTGATTCAAAATACTCACTTGTTTCTGATGGGAATTACCTGTTGTTTCTGCATTCATTTTTTAACTTGATGTAAAAATAATAATTAACTCTCTGGTAGATTATGGATTGATGTTAATCCAAACACTGTTAGGGCCAAGATTTCAGAGGAAGAAAGCTGGAAAAAGCCTTAAATCAGAAAGTATGCAGAGTTTTGAGAATACTTTGAAAAACTTTGTTGCTAATAACATTGGATAGTTTCTGCCCCTTTTATATGAATGATCTTCAACTACCTTGTAGCTTTTCTTTTGTTTATAGGATTTGTTTGATAAACCCTCAAATCTTGTAGACTTATTTTCTACTATTTACTAAAACATGGGGTGAATTTTGAAGGTATACAACATGGGGTGGAAGATTGCCTCACAGGCCTGCTGAAGACCTTGCTTTTGCAGTTGCACGCTTTTTTCAACGTGGGGGGAGCTTTATGAATTATTATATGGTACAATAGATAACTGAGAATTCTGATTTGGATTGACCAAAACATGCATGGTAGAATAGAATTCTTCAGTAATGGTATAGAATTTTTTAATCATAACCAAATACTTACAGAAATTCTGTTAGCATTCTATGATTTGGCCAAATTCTTTCAATATGGAGCCAGAAGATATGCCTTTGCATCCATCTTACCGTTTTTTAAAATAAAATAAAAATACAAATACAAATTGTTGCACCTGTATGTTGCGTATTTCTAGAGTAATGATAAAGAAGTTGAAACCGTCAGTTAAAGTAAATTGATACATAGAAAGCGGTTGTGTGAGTATAGCATGGCAGTGCTGCCATCTGTAAGGGTGGGTTTGGGGTCTGGAGTTGATTTCCAATGTTGATCACATGAATGAAATTAAACTATAAGTGATGAATTCTTTTCATGGTTTTGCAGTTCTTATTATTTTTGTGATGGATAGAGAATGTATTATACAAGTATTATCAGATAAAATCATTCTGTAATGTTCAGATGTTGCATCTTGATGAGCCTGCTGTGTATGGTTGCAGTATTTTGGTGGAACAAACTTTGGTCGGACATCTGGGGGCCCATTTTATATTACTAGTTATGATTATGATGCTCCAATTGATGAATATGGTGGGTGAAACTGAATCTAATCCTCAGTTAGAGCATATTTGTTTTGGCATAAATATTTATTTGTTTTGCTTAAAGTCGCAATATACGTATCCTGCAAACAGTTCTGCTGTATCTTATGGAGGTTCAAATTAATGCTCGTCTTTAATTTTCAAATAGGTCTTCTGAGTGAGCCTAAATGGGGGCATTTGAAAGATCTGCATGCTGCTATAAAACTTTGTGAACCTGCTCTTGTTGCTGCTGATTCCCCTCAGTATATAAGATTGGGACCAAATCAGGAGGTTTGTACCAAGCCTCTTGTCATTTATGGTTCTTGTTTAGCTTTACTTTTGCATTATACAAATTTCCTTAGCTTTAAATTTTTCATGTACTTGATATTCAAGTAAGATATTTGTTTGTTCACTGTTGGTGATAGATAATTCTGTCAGCTATGTAATTCTATAAATGGACTTTTGGCTGACCATTTGAACTGAAGAAGTTTTGGAAAGAAGCCAGGAACAATTCAGTATTTCTTGACCATTAACATTTGAAACAACTCTTGCAAATGCAGAATACATATCCATCCTGTATGTGATTGGTTGTCTATGTTTTCTAATTCTTAATCCCATCTAACATTTTTGTTGTATACTGAAGCTTGTTAAAACACTTTTTGAAATGGCATGAAGTTAATAGAGATCTGTAGTCATGCAAAAATTGAGGATATCTCTAGTATTATCTGTAATACATAGCCTACTATGTCAGAGTTGTCGCCTGTCGGGTCACTGTCACTGTCACTATCACTATTACTGACATCTTCTCCTTTGTCAACTATTTCCTCATCTATACTGCTAAATGGAAAAACATCATCAGACAGATTAGCTTCATCATAGTCATCACCTTCACAGTTCCTAGCACTTATTCTAAAGTTGAATTCAACTTCAGTACCATCATTATTCGTAATATTTACCATGTAAATGAACCTCTGCTTTCAACTCTAGAATGATTTTTATTGCTTTGATGATTAATGTACTTTCATAAAACTGGAGGGGAATCCCTGTATTATTTATTAACTCCAAAAGATCAGTGTAATAGGTATGTGAATCTCTTGTGAAATTAAACTGCTGTACCTCAACTCAGAACAAGCTAGCTCTGGCAACATTTAGTTTGAAGACATTGCCACCCACTTTACAAAATGAAGATGGATCGTTATTTAAATTCCAGAATTCCTTGACTTAAATAACATGTTAACATGAATACGTAACCCATTAAAATGATAAAATGTATCTACATAAAGAATTAGGTTTAAACAAATAAGGAAATTGATTTAATTGTAATGCAAAATAATATATGTTTATTTCATATAAAATAAAATCCATTAATTTTAAGAAATTTTACACCTCTTTACTTTTCTGTTATACTGACTAAGTGTTGCTCTAAATCTCTTAAAATTATCAAAGTTGTTTATACCTTTGGATTGTAACCTTTTTTTTTTTTTTTTACATGTGATGTTTGTCAATACTACTTCTCAACTTCAAGTAATTGTCCTTTTCCAGATATTTTAAACTTTAAAGTAGTTATATTACTTAAAAATCAATATAGTAAATGTCCCTATTTTCAGGCACATGTCTACCGTGTAAATGTTCTCAGTGAAGGACTGAACTCAAGTCAATATGGAAGTCAAAGTAGTTGCTCTGCATTTCTTGCAAATATTGATGAACATAAAGCAGCTTCTGTGTCATTTTTCGGTCAATCATATATTTTACCGCCATGGTCAGTGAGTGTACTACCAGACTGCAGGAACACTGTGTTCAACACTGCCAAGGTTTGATTCTTATATTTACAACACTGTGTTCTTTGAAGAATAATTTCATTTAACACTAGTTTACATGCTGTGCAGACCTTTTTGGATACTTGTTGCACTGAAATGGTGTTTTGGTTCATATTCTTGTAATGAAACTAGCTTTATATTGATGGGAATTACGAAGTAATGATTAGACAATTTTATCTTACACAAAACTCAGATAAATTCCTTAAATAGTTATTTTACTTTATACATGTCAACAATTTAATTTACTATAATTCAAATGATTGGTACTGAAGAGTTGCAATTTTTATTATTATTAATATTTTTTTTATGAAAGTTCTCTTCTTGCTAAACATTTAGATACTGGATCGTTATCTACAATCTAAAGGTATTGGATTTAGTAATAATCTAACTTCTAGTTCCTACCAAAATGTCTTTTCAATGATTATGATCTTAGAAATTCATGCAAAAACATGAAAATGTTTCGCTGGCTATTCTAGAAAGCCTCATTAAACTTTAACATAAGCATGTGATTTTGATTTATATTTTCAAACTTGCTATGTAACAGCCTTTCTTCATTTTTAAACCTATGCTCCAGGTCTTGATATGGTTTGAACATTGTCCAGATTTGTACAGCCTTTCTTCATTAGTTAATTTTGAGAAATTTTGCTGTACCATGCGTTCTTTGGTTGTTTCTATCCCTTAATATTCTGCAGATAGTGTCATAGTAATGATTCACAATTTTTCTATTTTCTGTTGTAATGGAAAAATTCTTTGCTTTTAAATGGTTCTTTTCTGCTTTGCGGAAGTGCGGATTTTTAGTTTTCTGTGGATACCTGATGCCTTCTCTTCATCTTCATGTGTGGCCAGGTTGGGGCACAAACATCCATCAAAACTGTAGACTTTGCTTTGCCACTTTCATCAAAACTTTCTGTAGCCCAACAATCTATGATTGACAGTAAAGTTTCCTCTATTTCAAAATCCTGGATGACTGTGAAAGAACCTATTGGTATTTGGGGTGAAAATAACTTCACTGTCCAAGGTATATTGGAGCATTTGAATGTGACAAAAGACTCTACTGATTATCTATGGCTTATGACCAGGTAAGTTGTGTCTTGTTTTGGATCTGGCTAAAAATGGATAAATTGTTTCAAAACATAATAATATTTTATGTTACATGGCTGCTTCCTGTTATATATATCCTGTCTTTTAGGTGAAATCAATTTACATGGCTGGACTGGTGAATTTGTGATTATCCATATAGGAAAAAAAAAGGAACAAAAAAGACAAAGCAAGTCAATTTTAATTAAGAAATTTGAATCGGATGTTTTCTGTAGCAAGCTGTTATTTGACTTTTTATTTGGTAAATTCAATAATTTAATTGTCATAATTTCTAGTTTCCCTTTAATGATAACTGATTTTTAATGCATAACTTGGCTGCAGAATATATGTTTCTGAAAATGACATCTCATTTTGGGAGGAAAATAATGTTACTCCAGCAATTATGATAGATAGCATGCGAGACGTGTTGCGAGTATTCATAAATGGCCAACTTACAGGTGATTCAGTTCTCTCTCTCTCCGTTGTTTAAGTTTTTTCCGAACAATTTAACCTATTGGGTCTAGTTGTTACTGAATTTTATTTCATTCTTGATTGTGACTTGGCCACATTAATAAGACATTGATTTATCAGTGAAATTATGTAAATGTTATACCGCTTATTCTCTCTAGTCTCTCTTTATCTATTTCTCTTTCAATTCTTTAATCCTTCTTTATCGTTTTCTTCTTCTCCCATTCTCTCTCATTTCTTTTTCCTCGTCTTCCTTCTTCTTTTCTTTTTCTGGTCCTATATCCCAAAATCTTGTGCAATCATAATTCTAGCTTCCCCTTGTTCTGTTCATGCCTCAACATCAAATTATTCTTTATATTGTTGTATACAGGGGCAGATGTTAATGGGGGTTATAGGCTTATAGCCAGGTCAGCCTCTTATATAAAAAAATATATGTTAATAATATATTATAATAACAGTATACAATATCACCTCTCATCTCAAGTATAAATATCTATTCTCTCTCAGATCAACCCAATGCGTTGTGGCGTTGCACAAAAGAGTGCTCTAAATCGTTGCAATATTTCAAGCATCTCCGATTTCTTTTTTAATTTTTTTTTCTTAAATGTCACTTCAATACCTGTATTTTTTTTAAAATTCTTTATTTAACACTCCCATACTTAATTATAAAATATGTATTTCAAAAAAATATACCATAGGAAAGGTGTCGTTGAGATCTTTAAAATGACACCAGTATTGATATACTTATTTAATTTATTTATTAATCATATATTTTACTACTGTTAAATTAATTAGCATCGTATAAATTTTTATCGGTAGGATATTATTTAAAGATGCTATTTATAACAAATTGGTATAGAATACATGGGAGTGGAAAAAAAATTGATGTAAGCATTATATATATATTGTTTTGTTTTACCCCACCCTAACAAAAAATCCTGGCCCTGGTTGTGGTGTAGTAGGATTTCGTTTCCCGAGTCAAATAATTTTTCTTACTTTCTTTCTTAACATCCTTTATTAGTGTCATATGTTTAGTAACCGCCAAACTTAAAAGCCTAAGCTTGTAAGGTCTAAATAGTAGTATTAAGCTCTAGCACACCCTCTCACACACAAGACTAATGGGCTTGTCACGTGGACCAAGTTCAAATGCAAATTTAGATTCAAACAATGGTAATAAGCTCTAACACACTTTTCACGCACAAGACGAATGGACTTGTCATGTGGGCCATATCCAAATATAAATAACAATTACAATTACATGGGAACATGGTTTTAAAAATCGTTTTGAGGCTTACGCCTTGAGGCGGTGAAATATAGCCTCGAGGCGTCCGCCTCGAGCAACTCTTTTGAGGCTTACCGCCTCGAGGCATACGAGGCTTACGCCTTAAAAATACCTTGTTTTTGGGCCTGTTTTTGATGTTTGATCGGTTGGGCTGTCAATTTTTCAAACTCAAAATGGTTTTGAGCCCGTTAGTAAAAAAAAAGTGAAATAACAACATAAAACACATAAAAATAAACTTAAGAAACCTAGCCCAACAAAGAAGTGATGAGAGGATAAGGAAGAGCATGGTTTTAAAATGCTCGGTTTGAAAAAAATACCCCGAGTGCGTTTGCGTAGCGCAACCAAACTAATCCAATATTTACAATCCAATATGAAGATGCATTGATAATAATATAAAGTTGGTTTTGTTTGAGTTGAGAATAAATTTTAACTTTAAGACTTGTTCAAAATTTATAGTTTGGGATGAGAGGATTTTTAGTCTTTTGTCTTTTGTCTTTTGTCTTATGACTTTGTTATTAATTTTCTTTATTATGAACTAAATCATACCGTGTGTTTTTATTTGATAGTAATGTTATTGAGTCATTGATATTATGATATAAATTATGAATTATGAATTTCTAGTTTCTTTTTTCAATTTTTCAATTTTTTCAATTTATTATTATTAATTAATTGAGGCTTATACCTCGTTTAGAGGCTTACGCCTCATGAGGCGGTGGTCACCGCCTCGAGGCTCGATTTCGCCTTTCAAAACCTTGCATGGGAAGACTTGAACCTGAGACCTCTTGGTAAAACCACTCCCATACCAAATATATGTACTCACTAAACTTAAAATTTTAAACTTGTAGGTAAGAGTCCAAACAATATAATTAACAGGATATAACATCATTTCCCCCCTGAGGTTTCAGAATACATTGTTTTACATCCTCTAGTTTCCATATTCACCATTTTCCCTTTTGTTAATTTGAGAATGAAAAAGTCTGTTTAATTTTATTTTATATTTTTTTATTAAATTATATTAGCTTTGATTGTTAGTTTTTTATAGATTTAAATATATAATTTTAGAGCAATCTATATATCAAACATTTAATGAAATACTAACGGTAGAGAGAGGGGGTTTTGGAGAATATGAGAACTAGAGGATTTTTTTTTTTTTTTTTTGAAAAGCGAGAACTAGAGGATGATAAAACCTTAGAGGGAAAATGATAGCATCCCTATAATTAACCCCTAACGCCCATCTACACTTAATTTAGAGTACACATCTCTCACCCACTCTCACTCCTTTCAATCTCATTGAAACAGGGAAGCTATTTACTTATAATTTGTTGTACTGTATTAGGGAAATAAAGATGTGCTTGTCTCATTATAATCTGATTTCCAACAAGAATTTAAACTACCAGCAACCATAACATTAATGACTTGCATTGTTTTGAAGGCACAGAGACAATTCCGCCTTCTAAATATGAGCAGATATAGTTATGCTTGTTGCCATTATATGTTTCAAGCACATCAGAACTTTTTATTATTTTCTTTAACATGTGTATTGCTATGTTTTTGGAAGTGAAGGCAGCGTGAGTGGTCGTTGGGTCAAGGTGGTACAGCCAGTTAAGTTTGTGCCAGGAGACAATGATCTAGTGTTGTTATCTCAGACTGTGGGTTTGCAGGTAAATTTCTGGTATTTTTTGATAATGGTAGTGTGTTAACTATATCAAAGATGTCAACTAGCCTGGTGGGAGAGCTTTATTGGATTTGCAATGGGGTATTGGTTCATATTCCCTTCTTTCACTAATCCACACTGACAATCAAAGAAAAGAGTCAAGCTGATCTCCCCTGATTTTAAGGTGTAGTTTTAAAGTAATCAGAAGAGAAGAGAGATGGGTTGACTGGTGATAGATATCCACCATACAGAAGGAATTTACTGGGTTGAAGGATTTCTATGTTGCTTTTTCAATGAAAACAACTTGAAAAGGATATTCATAGCTCTCTCTGTGTGTTTCTGATCTAAGGTTGCTTCTTAAATTTAAAAAAATCCCTTTGGTTGAATTCTATTCTGCTATCAGTTGAAATTTGGTCAGGGTGGACTTTTAGGTTAAGAAGCGGGGTGGGAATATCAATTTTCATACAATTCCAAGGAAAGAGGTGAAATACTGTAGGTCTAGTGAGTAGTTATTTAAAAGGAAAGTGACTAAAAGACGATCTAAAGTACTAGGCCATAACCTATCCGAAGGTTGGTAAAGAAATAAGCTGCTGAACCTTCTAAACAAGATTCTTGAAAATTACAAGGGTGTATGTCATATTTATAAATTACTGTAATTTCCCTTGTGCCCTAACCATTCAATCTGGGCTCTGAATTGAAACAAAGTCAATTTTCTGGTTCGCAATCTTCCTTTGTTTGATCACTTTGCATCTTTCCATTTCTCTCTCTTTATTATGTCCTTCACTCTTCACCTCTTAAATCTTTTAACTGCTTGTTGATTAATATTCGACACAATTTCTTTCCTTATCCATGAATTAGTTGACAAAAAAGAAAGATGTTGATTGACTGCCTTTTGGCTTTCCTCACTTGTCCAGAAATCTCTTTATTAACCAGGAAGAAGAAAGGTGTGAAAAATTAAATTGACTAGAAGTTTAAAAAGGTTCTTATGATAACTATTACTATTTACATTGATTGTTTGTATTTTTATTCATGCAGACTGTAATTGGATTTTTCAGTTTCTGTTGGTTTGCGTGTTATCCTAAAAGAGGATGTTGATTGCTGATTCTATGTATTGCATTATATGATTTGAATTGCTGATACAGAACTATGGTGCCTTCCTTGAGAAAGATGGAGCAGGGTTTAGAGGCCAAGTTAAGCTTACTGGATTTAAAAACGGGGATGTAGACCTCTCAAAGTTATTGTGGACTTACCAGGTGTGCAATCTATGTGTACTCTCAAGGATGTTATTTAAAAGCACATTGTCAACTATACATCTATTCATTAATTCTTTTTCATGTCTAGTCAGTCATTTGTCAATCTAGTATTGCATTTGTTTCTTGATGTAATTAGTTCCATCCTTGTCTGCCTATTAACCATGCATTGGCAGTTTTTCCTGTTAAGTTCAAATCTGTGGACCATATATTTAGAAGGCTTTGTTAATCAGCATTTCTTTAATCAGCACAGCCCAAATCAAATAATCTATGGCATGCATTCATGCATACGAGATTTCTACTATTGCTTGTGTATTGATAGGTGAAACATTACCTTTTTTTCTTAAAAAATGAAAAAGAAAAGAAGAAAAAATTGCTTAAACAGAATAAAGAGAGTTCCCGGTTGTATCTCTGATTTGGATCAACCTGAACATAAAGTAGAACACTTGATATTTTGTTTAAATATTAGAAAATATCAGATATTTATTCACCGAAAGTGATCAAGCCATTGAAAAATGCTCCAATAGACAGATAATTATTTGGGCTTTGCATCCATTGGAAATTTTGTTTAGTTAAATCAAGTTTGAAGATGAGAAATCTAGTTTCACTAGTGTGTGGTTTTAGGAGGTCCATCATATTCTTTTGTTCCAGCCCTTGTTTGAGTCTGAGACTGTCAGTTTAGGTTTCTTTTTATTTTGTTTTTGTGGACAATTGTCACAATATTGGGATGGAAACATCTTGAATTTGAAACAAGTTGGAATTAAGTTTGTAGGCTTGGTGAATTTATACTTCAATTTTGATTTCTATCATTGATGTCCAACATTAAACTATTTGAAAATTGTTTATGATATAATTTATTGATGTTACATGGTTATGACACCTCCATCTGAATTATCTGCCAACTTTCATTACCTTGATCTGTCACATTCATCATTTGAAGATAAATTATTACTTTTTTTTTCTTAAGGTATGCAAATAGTGCTGTAATGCTTAGTTTTGTTTATTCTGATATCAGGTTGGGCTTAGGGGTGAATTTCAGAAGATATATGAAATAAAAGAAAATATAAAGGCGGAATGGACTGATTTGATGCCCGATGTTATTCCGTCTACCTTTACCTGGTACAAGGTAAATCTAAATATGATATTTTGACTAGTATGATGTTCATTTTTTTGGGAGTTAGTGAGATTTTTTATGGGCTATTTTTTGCGGGCAAAAGACCCGTATGCTGGTCATCGATGTATATTCTCTGAGTTGGGCTCCTAGAAAGTCATTTGATATGATGTCCCAATTGTTATGGCTTACTGTAAGGAATTGAAGAAATATTATTAGATCTTTTTGGAAATAATAGATAGTTGGGGAACCCAATTTTTCTTTGCAATTCATTGTTTCCTAGATATTTTTGTCTTTTAACTTGCTGCTGAAAAGAGAGGAGCATTATTCTTTACGGTTTACTACAATGATGTTTGAAATAAGTATCACAAACATGCTTCTTTGTTATGTGGAGATCTATTATTTAGTCTTCCAGTTTGTTGATTATTTTGCCCTTTGAGTAAATGCCAATGCCTGTTATCCCATTGTGTTATCCAATTTTATCATGTCATGTTTATAAATTTCAAAGTTTTTTTATTTTTTATTTTTTTACATCAACCCTATTCTGTGCAATTCATACAGACTTACTTTGATGCTCCTGATGGATTAGACCCGGTTGCTCTTGATGTGGGAAGCATGGGAAAGGGCCAGGCTTGGGTCAATGGTCACCATATAGGAAGATACTGGACTAAGGTTGCCCCAAAAGAAGGATGTCAAACATGTGATTATCGTGGGGCCTACAAGTCCGATAAGTGCACTACAAACTGCGGAAAGCCTACTCAAATTTGGTATTTTTTCCAACCTAGAGTATACATAATAAAGCAAAAATTAGCTAAATCTTTTGTTTTGTCCTTGACATTGATGTTGATTCCTCATAAAGATGGACATGCAGTGCATGCTTTTCTGAGATTATAAGACAAACTTTTGCAGGTGATATTGGACAGTTGTTATTGAAATGAGTTTGATGTAATTAGCTTAATTTTTTCATTGTTGGTCAATTTCCAGGTACCATGTACCACGTGCATGGTTGCAGGCATCAAATAATTTACTTGTCATTTTTGAGGAAACAGGAGGAAATCCATTTGAGATTTCTGTCAAGATACGTTCTACGCAAAGTGTCTGTGCACAAATTTCAGAGTCCCATTACCCACCTCTCTGGAAATTGTCCCATTCAGATTTTGTTGATGGAAAAATTTCAGCGGATGACATGGTACCAGAAATGCAATTGCGATGTGAAGATGGGTATATAATCTCCTCCATAGAATTTGCTAGTTATGGTACTCCTCAAGGTAGCTGCCAGGCATTTTCAAGAGGCAACTGCCATGCTCCCAATTCATTATCTGTGGTATCTAAGGTAAACACGGTATTGGAGTTCATATTAATTATTTGCTTGGCAAATATATAACTTAAAATATTTACCTAGACCATTTAACATTTTATCATGTTACCATTTACCGGACTATAATGATTTGAATTGCTTGAAATAGAGATCTACTGAATTGCCGTGTGAATAGATTTTTAGGTTGCAAATTAGGGGCCTGGCTCTTCTGTAATCATTGCAATTTCCATGCTAATAACAGCCTGCCAGTCTGCGACATCACAGCATAAGGGTGCTATAATCTGTTTATTGCAGGGGACTTATGATTAATGACAAGTCATCCTTTTTGATGAACTGTATTAGTACTAGCTCTACCTCGTTTCACTGTGATGTAGGCATGTAGCTTGCAAGGATTTAACAGGTTTGCTATTGCAATGATTTCAAAATGATTGGAACCGATTTTGTGGCCAAGATATGCTCTGCCAAATGGAGTATTCTGTAGCGATGCCCCTTATAATTTCATGTGCCTGTCCAGGCAAAACTCCAAGAGTGTACTTTCTGTCTGTTTAAATTTTCTATGCTTGATATTTCCAGCTACTGATATTACTAAATTATTTGTTTCTAAAGTCCCAGTTTATTCTTTTCTTCTCTTGTGCAGACTTGCGTAGGAAGAAATAGCTGTTCTACCGGTATTTCCAATGCTATATTTGGAGGTGATCCATGCAGAGGTATTGTAAAGATATTAGCTGTTGAGGCTAGATGCATCCCGTCATCAAATATTGGCTTTTCTCAGCTCTGAAGTTACAAGAATGTGGTGAAGTATACATGTTATAAACTTATAACATTTCAGCAAAACTTGAGCCTGATCATATTTCAAGTTAGTCGAGTTGCATGCAAGTATCAGTTGTATAGTTGTACACTTTACGACCTGTTCTGTTGTATATTACACAGGGCAAGGCAATCTTTGGGAATGAGAAACAGAAACAAGCCACTGGTTTTTCCTTGTATAGTCATTTAAACTTGTTCATCGACTATGACTCTGTATGTGTATAAATAAGTTTGTCATGCGCCGCTGAGCTGACGATTGAAATAATACAAGATGTGAGGATGGTTATAAATCATGTACAAATATATTAAATGGCAGGGTATGTGATTTTCTCATTGATGGTGGTAAGACTTGAATCCATAAACTTAATTGAAGCAGTTTTTCAAGCAGCTCCTCTTTTTCTAGTGCAAGCTCAGTCACTCAGGCTGACAAACGTAAGCTTTTATGGAGAATAATTGATAACGGGATTGAGAACCGCACACATACACATGCATTCATCCAGGTTTTATGTTTAATAAAACTTGGATGAGATGTTGGTTTAGAGACTATGATAGACCATGTATTTGCTTTCATGGTTTCACACAAACGTCCTTTATCCATGGTCAAAAACATATCCAACTGTTTAAAGGAGACTAAGGCCTACTCCAACAATACAAGAACCTGTATTTACAATCCGGAAAGAAAACTCCCGGTATCACTTGGATGGAAGGGGCAGAGCTGATGAGCATGACAACAAAATTTTGAATTCATATTATGGATATCGAGGGAAACAAAAAGAATAATATATTTGATATCAAATAAGCATAATCTCACTCAACATATAACTAGATCATGTAAAAGGGCACATTTAGGCACACAGGGAGAGCACCTGAGTTTAACTAGGTGTGTTTTCTTTCAAACTTGTAGTCACCGGAAACAAACATGTGAAGAATCCATTTACTGTATGTATACTATAGACACATATCTGAAACCGACATCACTTGCCAAACCATCGAAAGCAGAAACATCGCTGTGAAGAGAGAGTTAGATAAAAAAAAGATCAGAACATCAAGCATACTGCATACCAATGAACCAAATGACACAAATGGTAAATGGCCAAGAAATGCCTCATTTTTGCTGTCAATTAGGGGAATGAAAACCGATCAACAGAACGGTCCTTGCATACCTTAGGCATCTCATTGTCATGTTGAATCCGGTTGTTGGAATGAGGCTTTTGAATGACCGGTGCCTGTCCTGTCCTATTATTCAGCTTATCCTCTCTCACCTTGTTGAAAACGTGAGTGAATCCGTCAGCTGATGCTGGGTTAGCCTCATCCCAATCTCCGAACTTGGGAACTGTAGCACCGTGATCAGGCTGCTACATCAAAATGTAACGTTACAAAACTAATAAGTGATGTCAAATGCAAGAAACTTCTCTTCAGGGAAATATGGTTAGTGTGTTCAGGGAAGTTGAAGAATGTAGATACTACTAGATAATAAGGAATCAAAGCAGAAGAAAATTACGGTTTGATGGCCTCGAGTAACTGATCCCGGTCTGGATCGCGCTGGTGTCAAAGGAGCTAAGTTATTGCTACCTTCAGTTGAACTCTTTCTCTCCCATGAGGCTACATTGCCTTTACCTCCAAGCTTCGCCTGGTGATGTGGGTGTTCGATTCTACGATCAGGCCCTACAGTCGGCTGTATGGCCTTTTTATGTGAGTCGCTGGAGCTTTTGCTGATACGACGATGATCCGTGTTGTGATGCAGTGGAGGAGCAGATGATCTTATTAAGTCAGAATTTTCTCGGCTTGTGCTGTGTGCATGCTTTGTTCTTAGCGTCTCTCGCCCCTTTTGTGCCACTGATTCAGTATCCATTTGAAAAGGAGGAGCTTGAATGGGAGCTACATTATTAGAAAACATCCTAGGATTCTCTTCCGGGTTATTTACGTTCGTATTCACACTGGTTTTTTTATTCCTTGCCTTCTCAAAATAAGCTGTGTAAGGGACATACCCTACACTTTCCCAGTTGCCAAACTGCGGAACATTTGACTGTTGCTGCAAAAACGTAAGCAAAAATCCCCATTGACATACATTTCTAAACACCACATTACTGAATTATTTGTCTTCGAGACAGAAGAACCAAAGTGAAAACATTGACAAAATAGTTGACTACTAAATATTACTAAACCACTGACACTATGCATTCAACAAATTTGAACAAATCTAAAGCTTCCTGGAGATGCAACACATTCATGTCAAATCTTGCCTTTCAAGTAGCATAGGAGAGGCTACCTCTTTAGCCCCTCTTAAAATTGTGTATCTCAATAGGCCAGTTTCGCTCTTCCCAATCAGAATAACTATTCCATTGCGGCCATGGTGGTTTGTTAGAATTTAAAAGTTTCAATATTTGATCAATTTATAAAAGTTTCAATATAAAAAGGTCATCTGAAGAGATAAAGGGATTATCAATAAAGAGTATTTATAAGATGATCATATGATCATAAAAGCTCATATCCAGCATATTGGCATAATTTAGCACAATGTCCATGTACAGTCACTATTTGCACATACCCCAACAGGCCAACAATGAGAAACAAAAAAAAATTATACAACCAGAGCTTCAATATCAAACACTATAGAAGAAACTTAAAGCTAGATGAAGAATGAACACAACTTCATGTACCCAGTTCTAAATATTGAAAAACCAAAATCAAATTAATACAATTCTCAGAAAGGCAGTCTGACATACCCCATGAATCAGTCAACTGATATATATATATATATATATTCTTATTTTGTTCCCATAAAATCTCCAAAACTTTTGTCTAATATATGTACTACATGACATACATTTAATCAGAAGAGATAACATTGCCAATTTGCCATACAAAACAAAAAAAAAAAGGAAACAAAAAAGAGCACAAGTAGTTACCAGAAACAGAAAAGAAAAGCAGACCCATCACAGCATTAAATGGTTTACATAAACTAAGAAGGAAAACAATAAAGATGAAGATAAGATACTCACTGCCATATTAGTCTTGAAAGAAATACAAATTCTCTGGAAAAGAACCAAAATAATATAAAAAAACTTGAGAGTTGAGATTGAAGCTGTTGTGTTTTTCCTCTGACTTGACTGACCAGACCAATTCAACTAATTTGTGCTTTGAAACTTTCGTTGCAAATGCCAACAAGCAAAGTCATAGAGGAAAAAAGTGAAAAACGAGAAACCCAATAACCGTTGACTATGGTCACCGGTATTAACGATTGGCTTTGCAGTTTGATCTTTATACTTTCATATTATTATTATTTTTCTGTTAAATAACGATTTGATGCAAGTGACCATGCAAGCTCTAACTTATCTGCATTTCCAGATTGGAGTAGCAGAGAAAGAAAGATTTAATTAAGTTGTTATTCAATATTTAAGTTGCTTTGATAAGTGATACAGCGTTCCTAACTGTGGACCTGTGGTCTCATTTATTAGGCTTTGAACAAGTCTAGAGTAGGAGAAAACAGAGGGTACACCGTACATCCATAGTATAGTCTAACAAAACCAAATCAATTAAGACTCTGAAATAATAATTTTCCACATGGTAACTTAAAGCTTTGCTACCAAATACCAATTACGGTACCAACTTGTTATAGATAATTATTGTTCCATTATTATTATTTTGTCCTTTATTTATTTATTTAATTTAGCACACAACCCATATCCACCAAATCCCATGCATCGACACAATTTAAATAAATTCACCTCTGAATTAAGGTAATGTGAATTGTATTTTATTTATCTTCCATATAAGGGCAGTAATTGATGACACAACCGATGACACGACACGATATGAGTTTCAGTTAGTCTTATCGAGTTCAAATCACTAAGAGCACACAACCCATATAATTTTCCATTATATGAGTTTGACACAACCACACTATATCAGTTTGAGTTAGCTTTATCGAGTTCAAATCACTAACGGATCATTAACATGATAATTAAATAGATCATGTTTGGATAAAACCCCTCATAACCTGTTAACTCTTTGATATGATAACCTGATAATTTAATAGATTGCGATTATGTTTTGATTTATAACACGATAAATTCAACGGATCATATCCAGATTGAACAAAAGAATAACAGTGTTTAAATTGATACAAACACCACATGATAACCTGTATTGACACCCCTACTTCCATCAAGTCCAAATGTATTATGGAGCCTTTTTCATGCATGATAAGTTTAAAGAATTCGCTACGTCCCATGATAAAAAGTAACGGTATCAATCCCATCTCCACACGCTAAATTGTGCAGACATTGCGTTCAACTTCATATGTTGATGTTAACTGCATATACACATCTGACGTGATATCTCATGAATGAATTTATGAACTCTTCTACCTCTCACAAATTGTAAAGATTATAACAAGAAATGGAACCATAATAAAGTTACTGATTACAAACATATTGTTTCATGGTCAAATTTGAACTCAAGGATGAGCAATTCTATACGTAAATATAAATTTAGGAAGCACAATGAAGCCAAAAAGAAAACAAAAGATGAAGCTTCTTAGACATGCTACCATTATATTTTGATCATATGTGAACATGAAGCTGGATGCACATAGTACTCGGTGAGAGAGGCCTGCTGATGCACATGGACAATCGATCATCATCAATGCAGCACACTAATTAGAACTTCTCTTCATGTACTCATGTTGCAACCTTGGTTTGGTTATCTAATCTTTTGCCAACCTAAGAAAGCTTGCTCCGACAGATGATACAGCTTTACCGACTTTGAGAAACATCAACTAGGGAGATGTTGTAGTTTAGCATTTCACGTCAAACATCTGATCTTTTTTGTGGCATCTAAAATGCTTTGGCTAATCTCTGGGCGATCAAATTTTAACAGTTTCTCGAGCTGAATGGCTGCTGTAGGGAAACAATCATCCGTGATACAAGACTCCGAACACAGACCAAAAAGCACTAAATTCACATCCTCCTCTAGTTGAAGGCAAAAGAGGTGGCTAAAAATCTACATATGAAAAATACAAACAGTCAATCAGAATATGCCACCTAATATTTAAAACCAGTGTATAAAGAAAACATTTAAGCATCATATAATGAAAATAATCCAACAAGAGCAGGAGAGTGGACGAATCCACAATCGATCTACACATGGGAAGATTAGATATTAAATGAGGTTAAATGAATTAAAAGTGATGTATCAGTCATTTTGTATGTAATGTTCCCCATCTCATAGATAAACTCCGCTCAATCAAATTTTTTTTTTCTTTACATTTTGGGACCGCATGAGAATAGCCAAAAAAAAAAATCCTATACACTATCTTGGACCCTCCAAATGCCAAATCCACATACACAAGTTCTAGAACCTTTTTCCATTTTGTGGACAGCTTGTTCACCCCTGATTATTTTTTTTATTAAGTTAATGAATTTTTGTTTCCTATCCAAAAAAAAAAAAGTTCAGCGAGCTTTAACAAAATAAATAAATAAACCTTTCACAGCTATACTTCAAAAAACCCACAGGACATAAATTAACATACATACAAACTTTGATGAAATGCACACACACATACTGCAATGTGGTGGGTCTGTGTGTACATACATCCCCACTATTCTTACCGTTTTCATCCTCGAGACAACCTTGTCTTTAATAGCTTGGGACCTTGATACTAAATTAACTATAAAGACTCCTTGCTCAGAAAGAGTATCTCTCACAGTTAGAAGAAAAGACTCATCCACAAAATCTGCAGCAGGACAGGTCATTCCAGAGCTACACAGACAACAAAAATGACACAAATAATTATGCAAAAATAAAAAACCCTCACATTGTAATCTCGTAATTCCTCGACACTGACACGTATAGAATTTACTATTTGCATTCACCTTGAATCTGAGGAGTCCACATCAATAACAAGAACATCAATCTTGGTACTAACTCTGTTCCCTACATTTGATGCATTGCAACTTCCACTGAGAGGAGGAGATTTTGTGTCAGAGAAGGCATCATCATTTCGATCAACAACTGACGCTTCATCAGCTGCTAAAGAGTTGTTGATATCTCTAACAAACTGAATCCCATCAGCAACATGTACCTGAAACACCATAGGAGCATCTATGTGATATGGAGCAACAAATACAGAACATGGAGGTTTTAAAGAGAAGAGATATCATAGTTCAGACAATAATTTGAGCTTCCAAATTTGTCTACAATCAAGGGTTTAACAAAAGTTTTCCAAAGCATTCTTAAAATAGTAATTGGATGCGAATTTTGTTTAGTATTGGAGTCATCCATTACCCTAATAATTATATCTCAAATATAATTAAAGAAAAACATCAATCATTACTGATAAACAGAGAGTAAAATCAGCTCATAGTAGTGAATTCACGAAATGGTCAGAATTGCTGTTCATCTTTATTGTGGTACTTTATTACTACATAAAAAACAACAATTTACCATTGCTAAAAAAGCAATTATAGTAAGTTTTTTTAAAAAAGCAATTATAGTCTAGCATGTGAGGATTGAAACATTAAAAAAAAAAAAGAACCGACAATAATAAATCATATAAACATGGCCATAATTTACCTTCAAATGTTTGTCTTGCGTAAAAGCAAAGTGGTCCCTTGCAAGTTTAAGCATCATTGGATCTAACTCTACCACCTGATAATAGATTAATCCATCGGATTATGTCCATAAGTTAAATTTCGCTTGAAGAATGATGCGAAGGTGGCTACTTTTCTATCATTTTTTTAGGCTCTTTTCCCTTTTTTTTTTACAAACTTTTTCAATTGGGGGGCACAATTCGACATACCTCAATATCCAAAAATGGCATACATCCATGGAGAAACATAGGAAGTAAACCAGCTCCAAGACCTATTACAACTGCTCTAACCTGAGAAAGATGTTTAATTGAATCAGCATGAAAGAAAGCGAAACCATAAATATCTCACAAATAAAATCGCCACAATGTCAACAAAAAGTAGTCCCTTTTCCTCTTGCAGCAAAAACAAGTATAAATGGTTTCAACTTTTAACTTGAAAATCTATAGCTGTGCTCAATCAGGCTCATGGCAAACACACGCTAGTAGATGTAAACCATTATCGAGAGAGAGTCATTTCTCTACATGTTCACATCACTTGTTGACAGCCAACATTTACTTTGAACACACAACAATCATAAACAGAGTTTTCTGCTGCCAAACTTGAAACTAACCTATTATCAATATTTCATCAGTTGGAAAACCAAAAACTGTCCAAAATACATGAATAAATCCTTACTGTTTTTGCAGTTGATACAATGCTCTCCAAATAGGAAGAAATCAGGATAAACCCAGAAATAATCCCCATATGATAAGAACTAGCCAAATAACCATGATAGATCTTGAGCTGGTTGATTGAATCTATAACATCAAAAAGAAAAAAATCAAAAAGCAGAAAATAAACAGTAGAAACCCAGGTGCTTTTCTATACAATCAGTAAATGCACCATCAAATATCTAAATTATTATGGAAAGGTGAAATGATAATAGGGAATTCAAATAGATAGACAACATTTTTTAAAATTTAAACTATACTCGGTTTTATTGCTAAAATTTATAATTTGGTTCTAGCGGACTTTTTTCTTTTTTAAGAAAAAAACATCTGAATAGCAGCTAAACCTATGGAATTTTAATTGTACCGTCATATGTTCCACCACTGCTAGAAAACTTTTTCTTCTATTAATAACCAGGCATCATCAAGTAGGAGCAGAAATAAATGATTTCAAGGATTAAGCAAACCAATTTGCTAACAGTTATTAAACAGCATCAAAGACATGAATCATCACCATCATTTCGTTTTTGATTTCCCTTTCGCTTGGATTTGGAAGATGAGCTAGCTTTATTTCTGTCTGTTTCACTAACAGTTTTATGAAACAACCCATCCTTTATTAACAGAGCTTCAGATTGTACCAGGCCCTGAGTTCTTTGGAAAACAAGGCGACGGAATTTCAATTCCTCAGATGGCCATAGGCGACTGACATTAGGATCACTGTTTTCATAAGCTACATCCTCAACAGTTATCGGTCCAGTTAATGATGATGTGACCTACAGAAAATAAACAGCAGGAACGCTTCGATGATTCACAGATAAGATAAAGCTCAACAGTCACCGGAAAAAATCCACAATTATAGCCTATCTCATAATTGATGGAGAATCAATAATGAATTTTGAGAGTAATTGTAGACAATCTAAATAATAGACTGTAAACGAATTTGTAAAAAAATAGAGAAAGAAGACCAACAAATGTTCAGTAACTTCGGGAAAAAAAGACCGAAAAAAATTAGGAATACTGCAAGCAAAAAAGTTCTCATTAATTGCACATAAATCTTTTACCATCATGTAATATAATATAAAAAAGGGACGGATGATATATCATTAAAAGATGATAGGCTTATAATATAGTCTTTGAGGATGAAATCAATACAGCACAATAACTTAGTGTCAGGTGTCCCCAAGTTCCTCAGTAGTACCATGAGATGCATTTAGGTTTCTTCCATGAGAATCGAGCACATTCGTCACACAGAAAGAAAACTGGGGATGCATTTGGAAACAAGGGAAACTCCTAAATATCATGGTCAATCACTCCAACTTTTGGTACATCTTATGTTCATAGGGCACTTTCATAATCAAAGTACATTATTATAAATAAGTCCATGAAGTGTTAGACCCTTACAAAATTAATTAGTGAGGAGACAAAATGACAACCATGATATCCAATAGACTATATCAAACTTTGGACTAAAAGCTCTATCAGAACTAAAACTTTTGAACAATTAAGGGAATGAGAAATTAGGATAGTGTTCTAAGTACTGATAGACGTCTTAATTCTTAAATTAAACACTACTTGAAATTATGCAATGAGATCATTAAGATATCATAATGTTGCTTGAGAGGTTTTTGAGAAGGAACTATCAATAAGTTGACCAACGCCAACTTTCTTTGCATAATTCCTAAAAGAGATCTTTAGATATTGGCAACTCTAGACCAGTGTTCTAAAACACGTTTTCAGTATTGAGGCGATTTCCTCTATTGAGTGAGACGTAAGCCTCAATGCGTATTGAGGCGTAAGCCTCATTAGGAAGAGATAAAAACTTAAAATATATAAAACAATCAATAAGTTTATAATTCATCATTCATAAAACAAGTAAACAACCAATAAGATCATAATTTCATATTCTATAAAACAACAATTTTGGCAATAAGTTCATAATTCAAATGGTAACCAACTAACCATATAAAATAACAAGTTCATAACGTTTTTTGGGATTTCGTTATCGAGGCGGGCTTATGAGGCGTATCGAGGTGGGCTTATGAGGCGTATCGAGGTGGGCTTATGAGGCGTAAGCCTTATTGACCAGTTATGAGGCGTAAGCCTCAACGTTTTTTTGAATAACTTTGGTGTCGAGTACCAAGTTCTACGTAAAAGCGCTGAAGGAAACTATTTCAATATTGTGTGGACTGAAATTTCTTAGACTTTGATTTAGAACCAAAGAAGTTTGGCAATAAATGAAGGAGCTGGATAAAAGGTTACTTATCCTCAATAATATTCTCCACTATAATAGGTGTACTAGGTTTTTCCCTTTACTGTTGGATTGTTTGAGCAGAACAATGAAACTCTACATGACAAGTTAATTGAAAGCTTCAATGTGGGGAAGGATAAAGTATAGGTCTCACCATTTCAATTTGCAGATGATACCTTATTCTTTTGTCCAGGGATGAGCAAAAGATTCATAATCTCCTTAAAGTGGTGGAATCTTATTGGTTAATTTCAAGGTTGAAATTGAACAAAATTAGAGTTTAATATGGACATAAATTGTTCAGAGAAAGTGAGATCTGCAACCTTTAAAAATGCTTTTCCGACATGCTTGTGGCCTTTGAAATATATGGGGATTCTGTTGTGTGATAATCCTAAAATATATTGACACAATTTGGTTTGAACAAACTATTTCCTTTATTTCAGAAGCAATCTAGAGAACCAAAACCCAACAAATGGTGCTCACATTATCATGAACAAACTAATAAGACAAATTTATAAGATTTTTTTTTACCTCCTGAACAATACTCCGCTGCTTGATCCCATCACTTGCCATCATAAACCTGCAATGAAAAATGCACATTAATCAAATACAAGAAAAGCTGTGATTTTATTTATTTTGTGTTTCTTAAAAAAAAAACAATAATAGGTATAAAATCATTTGAATTCCCTAAATGCAAAAATAATGGAATAATTGTTGCTGCAGATGACACAACGACATCACTTTTATATAATCATCACCGAGTTTCAACAGGCTTTTTGTCCTAGTTATAACAGATTATCAGCTTTATCGAACCACCAGAACTGACAACAGTGGAAGTGAACCAATAAAATTTAGTTGATCACACAGAACAAAGTGCAAACTGCAAAGAATGTGTAAATTGATGATCTTCATAAAACTGCAATCCTTTCCAAAGAGTGATTAACAAGGCAGAAAAACAAGTAGTTAGACAGTTGTGCCTCAAATAAGGCAAGAGAAAATTGCCTTTCTTACTAGACAATCTTAGAAATGTTAGGGACCAAGGAAACACATCAAAGGATCAAAATAACATTTTCAGCATCACTGACTTATGGAAATCTCTAAATAGTTTATCATTGGTCTTAACATTAATACACGCCCAACAACATCTAAATGTGTTTTAACAGGAAACAACAAATAATATAATCAAAATTTGGTGCGGATGAAATCATAAAGAAGCTGTAAAACAAGCAAGTGCTATGAGTAACTTACGGTATTTGAGTTCCATTATTATCTTCCTCAGGTGCCAGAATTTTGACCAAAGGAGACAAATCTTTCTGAAAAATACAACGATTATTGTGTATTGACATCAGTAAATAATGGTTGGAGTCTAAAGAAATACCTCTTTGATATCCAAACTGAAGAAAATTCTTACCTGAATATCATCCATGCTGATATTATCATGGCTAGTATCTAACAAAACCTTCATTTAACAAGAACTCATTTTAGACACTTCAATTAAAAAGGTAAAACAAATAATGAAAACAGATCTCTAAGATTATTCAATTATTCAACATTCAACATAAAAGTACCATAATTAGACGAGCAGCCTTTGAGCTTTCAACAACCATCCATTGTCCCTCTTCTGAAGAGAAGAGCCATTCACGAGCTCGAGTCTGAAATCTAACATTCAGTTACAAGATTTAAATAGAAGAACAATAGTTGTGCAAATTGGGTACGCATATGAAAGTATGAAACTTGAGGACAACATACATGGATAGGTGAAGCAAAACAAGTATAACAGTGCTAGTGCTATGCTTTTTTATTATTACTTTAATTGTTTTTTTTTTTTTCATAAGAAACCAATTTTTTATAACTATGAAGAGTTGAAGACAATATACAAAAACAATTGGTGAAGTGGAGAAGAAGCTGTCCACAAAGAGCCAAACAGTTTAAGAAGGAACAACTCACTTTAAAATTAGAAGGGGTTGAACACAGCAGAGCTATTGCTATTCAATGACACGACATGATTTTTTGTTTGTTTATGTACATTCAAATAATCAAAAAGAGAGTACTAATGTGAGGAATGCTGTAATATGCAGAAATTATTATCCCCATAAATTAAATAAAGATGAAGGAGCAAAAGCAGCATACTTCATTCTTTTCCGATGAGATGAAAATAAATTATTAAAGAGTTAAAATTATGTCAAAATTTACGAAATATCAGCATACTTGGTTCTTTTCCAATGAGCTAAAGGCTTAATGATACTTATAAATGAAATTTCAAATTGAACACCTGAGATGAGTTAAAAATATATTCCACTTTGGCAAGATTGGACCCTATAATCTACACCATCCCCCAGAGCATTTGTGTACCACTTGAGCCAAATACCAAGGGCATAATTGAACCTACTTCAAGGGTGGCAGTGATGGTGGAAGACTAGAAACTAAGATGACCAGAAATACCAACCTGTGCCTTTATCACTGGACCAAAATCTTAGAGCATAAATAACCCACACATGTCAATCATTCTTCATTCAGTAACTCTTCTGTTGTATTCTTATTAACAGTTTCTTGATAATTAGCCATCAAAGATTCTCATAAATTTATTCCTGTAAAAGTACTCAGTAACTGTGTCAAACAGCTTGCCCAATGTAGACCAAACAAACAAAATAAGTAGGAAATTGTGCTTTTACAGTTTTACAAACATCTGAACCATCCGATTATAATTGCCTTTGTATTATGAACATAATTTTCCACCATATTACAATAAATCTATGAAAGTGTTTAGATGTCATCACCCTGTAGAGAGTGTGACGGTCACTCAGTTGAGCGAGTGTCACAACCATTACTCAAACAAGTATGCAAAAACTTACCTTTGGCACAAGGAAAACCCCACAGTTATATATGAATGGACCAAAGTCTTCCTGAGCATCAAGAAGTGCAGCTTTGTAACTAAAACGGGACCCCCCTTGTCCACCCAGAGTAAGCTCAAACCTACGACCTTGGCTAAGCTTAGTCAGATCGCCTTTAGCCCCTAGCTGTAGATCTTCAAGAGAGTACAGTATATCAGAGCCATTTAAGTAGTCTCTACGTATTTGATTCTCGTTTTCCAGGGCTTCATGAATACCAACAGCCTAAACACAACAAGCATCTTTCATCAAAACTTTTTAAGAGATTTCTATTTTAAACAACATGGATAATAGTGAGGAACTATAATAGTAATGATGTCCACTTCCCCACTACCAGCATGTTTGAAAGGCTGTAAAACATCTTGCATGCCCTACAATATGTAATAAGTAATACAGTATACCATATTAACCTTTTACATGCATTTAATGCGCCACCATTTCTAGCATCGATATTTTAAACATTTAAATAGAGAGAGAGCATATTATGTTAATGGCTATGAAATAATACTTCATCCTTTGACAAGTTATGGAAGATAGCTACCTGATTTCCATTACAACTAAGAGAAGAATGATTGAATAATGATGCTATCTGGTGCAATATTGAAGAATTTTCTTTCTCGGCGACAACCATAAAGGTTTGAAGACTACGCTTACTAGATGATTTTTGAGGTATGGCATGAACACTCATATTCCACCCAAACCGGAACTTGGCAAAAAGCAAAGCTGGAAGACAGATAAATTCAACATATGTCTCAGCATGAGGCACATGGAAATGATCAAAGATGAAGATACAAATACTATAAAAATATATAAAAAAAAAAACAATTAAACAATTGCCAAGTTCATCTTACATCCAAATTTTACCACAAACAAATGACTAGCAGTAAAATTTCCTCAAGAGAACTTAGACAAGAGAGCAAGCAGTAGCAAGTAGGAAATTGACACATTTTCTTTTAAGTTGCACGAGTAAATTTAGTATCAATAGTGTACCTAGAACATGAGATTCTGTCAGGGTAAGACAAATAAATTTCCCTCCAGATTTCAGAATTCTCTTCACCTGGTGATAACATCCAACAAAGAGATTGCATTTTTATTAGCAATGGAAGCTAATCAATGAGTACATCCAACATAAATATAAAAAGAAATAAGCTGATATCAAAGTCCAAGACACCTCTGATAAATATTGATCACCCAACTTAGGGCCAAGCTCTGGCTCCATCAAAGCATCCAACCCACCTTTATCTAGAACAGCATCAAAAGTCTCATCCATGAACTGGAGCACGTCAAAACAAGTAGAGAAAGAAAACCAGATTACAATCATGCAATCAAAAACAATAAAAAAACCGGGGCATCAATGGCATAAAGTGTGATTAATGAATGGTGGCTACTTTCTTACATGAAGGTAAATAACCTCACATGATCAAATTCAAATGTACACTTACAGAGCATGTAAAGAATCACATATCACTGATCAAATTCTTTCTGATCACCATCACCTTAAGTTAACGAAATTACTGGATTACTCAGCAACCTACACTCTAATAAATCAACAACTGTGCTATGTAATTCAACAGGAAACAATCATCAAAACCTCCTATATTTAATCAAAAACCCTAAAAAAAAGTAAATACAAATAAAAAACAGTCACCTGCATAGCGGTCATGTCCATGACCCGCCACTTCATGACGGGACGGTCACGCAGATTGCGGCGAAGCATGTCGGAAATGACAACTTTGGAGAAATCAATGTTGGTAATAGCAGGAAAGCCGGCGTCGTAAAGGATCTCGGAGAGGCGTGAATTGCCGCAACCGGGGACGAGAATCTGCTGTTGTGGGGATGAAGAGGGAGGTGGGAGAAGGGAGAGAAGAGGGGCGCGGAGTTGAGACCACTCGGCGTACCACTCGAAGGAGTCGTCATTGCCGCGGATTGTGAAGAACTTGTCCCAGTTTTCTTTGCTTGTGAAGTCTCCCAAGGTGTTGAGAAGCTCCTCTGACGATGCTGATGTTGATTCTGATCCTTTTTTGTTGCTTTTCTTCCCCATTTTGCTTCCACTTTAGGGTTTTTCGAGGGGTTTTTGGGTTGTTGAAGACATGGAAAAAAAAGCAGAGGTGTCAAATGTGGAATATGGATTGTCATATAATTCGGACAGTCGTAGCCCGACCCGGAAATGTAAAGCTTTAGTATCTGTCCGGCCCGGCCCAAGGTTCATTATTGAGAAGGCCCGCATGTTAAATCCGTTAAATTTCCCGAGCTAAAATAGACAAGTCCATTTGGACGGAGTTAGAGTGTGTTTGAGATGACATTTCTGACGTACTTATTAATCACGAATCCTTTATTGAGAAAGGAAATTAAGTTCTTGAATTTGGAATTCATATATTTATTAATTTTATGGGGAATTAAGTTTAATAGACTCCACACAAATATTGAGAATTGAAAAGTTTCTGAATAAAAGAGAGCTTGATTCCCCCACTTATCCTGGGAATCAAGTTCTGAAGAAGAGAATTCATATCTTTTTACTAAAATATCCTCACTTAATTTAAATATATATAAAGTTTATATATAAAAATAAATTTAAACTTCAAAAACAAAACAAAAATAAGAAAAGAATTAATATATTTTTACTAAAATATCCCACTTAATTTAAATATATATAAAGTTTATATACATATATATATATATATATATATATATATATATATATATATATATTATAAATAAATTTAAACTTCAGAAACAAAACAAAAATAAGAAAAGAATTAATATATTTTAACTAAAATATCCCACTTAATTTAAATATATATAAAGTTTATATATATATTATAAATAAATTTAAACTTCAAAAACAAAACAAAAATGGTAGAATATATATGCTTGCGTGATTGAATGTGAAAAAACAAATAGAGAAGAAAAAGAAGAAGAGCAGGAGAGAAAATGCATGTGCGGAGATAGATAGATGAGATTCATCTATATATTTAAAGTATATATATATATATATAGGGTTCGAAAAATTAATGACACTATTTTGAAGGGTTGTTATGCAAATATCACCACATTAATAATCTATGTTTAAAAAACATCAATTTAGGTGACGAGACCAAAATACCACGAAACAGTGAGTTGTTTTCAAATTGTGAGAGAAAAAGTAGAGTAAGTTAATCGACGGAAAGTGAATCGACGACAACGTTTTTTTACGATGAAGTAACCGAAGTTGGAGAATAGTCGAATTTCGAGACTTCACCAGAAGATTTGCAATCGATCGAGGTAAGTTGAGTTTGATTTTGTTGTTGGGAAGTTGCATTGCATGTTATATATGTATTTTGTTGATTGAAATTGTAGATTAAGGTTGAATTGAGGATCCGAGAATGATTGTGAGTTAGGTTAGGGTTTGAAATTAGGTTGAGGAAGAGAAAATTTGGGTAACCGATGCTTTTTTAACGAGATCCAAGCTTTTTTACAGTTGAATCAAACTTTTTTACAAAATCTTCAACCTTTTTTTTTTTTGAAATTAGGTTTAGTTTAATCGACTTTTTTGTTAATTTAATCGAGTTTTTTTTTAATATGATCGAGTTTTTTTTAACAAGCTCCGAGTTTTTTTGTGAGGGTTCAAGTTTTTTTTTAAAGAATCGAGTTTTTTTTTAAAGGATCGAGTTTTTTTTATAAAGGTTCGAGCTTTTTTTTCAAAGCTTAGATCTTATTTTTCAAGGATCCGAGCGTTTTTGTAGAACACCCGAGCTTTTTTAAAACATGATCGAGCATTTTGTTATGGAATTTTTGGTTGAAGGTTCGATCTTTTTTTTTCCTGAGCCTTTTTCAGTTTACTCATATATTATATTTGTGATATTGCAGATGATAAATAGGTTGAAGAATTCGTTTAAATCTCCAGAGGGAGACTAGTACAAGGGCAAACTAACTTACCACGACCATTTTGACGCCTTTGGTTGTATAGACGACGCACCGAACCGGGTCTCTAGAGATTTTACTGTTGAAGACCGACGTCGGTTCATGGTGTCCTGTTTTGGCCATTTCATGACGATGCATCGGCGGATAAAGATTTTGGGTGGTGTTATCCATCGGTCGCTTATGCGTGAGTGAGGTTTATGCGGGTTCAGTTTACCACCCCTGGACCTGCTACATCTATAAGGGATGCCCATGCTGGCGTTGGATGTGATGAAGAGGTAAGTTGAGATGATAGTTTTGTTTTTGATTAACGCGATCTGTTGATTGTTTTAGTACTAACAATGTAGACATGATTTCAGGTCTCATTGGAGCATCAGTTCAACGAGTTACGTGAAGTCCTCCGAAGAGTGATGAGGATCGACAACATCAGCACCGAAAGTTACTGGCATTGATTGGGGGGGCTTCAGGGCTCGAAGACACATACATACCGAGATGGTCCACCATTTACTGATCTCGACTTTAGTCGTAGAGACAAGACTAGTGAAAAATACGAGGGGGGGTGAAGGATAAAATGGGTAAACGTATGGAGCAGCCGTATACCGGAGACGGAGGCGGAGGAGGAGGAGGAGGGCGAGGGGAGAGCGGGGATGCGAAGGTCCGGAGAGTGAGGCTCAGCTGCGTACCGGTGATACAGGGCTTGCTACACGTACAGTAGTTCTGTCAAACCTCCTAGGAATCCTGTCAGGGTCGACCAAACCCTAACGCCCCTATCCTTCTATTAGATCGACCGAGTGCCAAAGCTTCCAACCACCTCCTCCATCGATGGAACCCCAGCGGTCCTCTCCACCTCCCTCATCTATCGAGGCCTAGTGGTTCCCTCTACCTCCCCTATCGATCCAACCGCAGCGGTCCCCTCCACCTCACCTAACCTATCTATGGGGACAGAGTTCCTTCTCACAGCATACCCTAGAGGCTGTAGTTTGGCCCGAGAGGCATTTACTCAAGTGCGGTTGGCAGTTGCTCAACCCTTATATAGATCCATGCCAACCAAAGAAGGTGAGGATACTGCCCCAGGCAGTGGACCACGTTTTTAACCCCCATAGACTGGTGGACGCTGACCAAATTAGGGCTTACAAAGCCTACAAGAGGAACTCGACCGGGAAACGGTAAGTATAACTTTATCTATGTATTTGACATCCTTCTTTTGTTAAATTAAATAATTATGTAGCTAATGCAACATTTATACAGACGTGATGTAGACGTGCTGGAGCCAGTTGATGCCTTATGGTTCCACCGGATCTGGTCCAACTTCATGGAATTGGAGGACACGGTGCATGCGTGAATTTCTATTTTAAGTTTGTTTAAGTAATGCTGCACTGCTAACAATTTATAACTTGTATATTTTTTAGCATATGGACGCGTACCTCCATATTCTTCGAAAGCTTCAGCGAGCTTTCCCCACTGTGTACAACCAGAGGATCACATAGTTCTATATAAGTATATAATACGTATTGTTTACGCATGTTGGTATTTTATGAGGGAAAACTTTATTAACTTTCTGTCCATCAATATTTGTTCAGTAATTGATGGAACATCAGTGTGGGAGAATGATGCCACGTGATGCTCACGGGGAGATCACCACGACATGGTGGAATGTGCTGAATTTCTAGTGGTTCGCTGATGACCTTACGATGGTGCATGGTAGTGCCCCGATTGGAACCCGTCTGTGGCACGAGGTTGACCTGGTAAGTGTTACGTGGTATGCCTTTTTAAAATAAAAATGTCTTTGTATATCTTAACACCTTCTCGATATGTTTACAGGTCCTGATACCATGCAACATTGGGTGCCAACATTGGCTCTTGGTGACCGTCGACCTCACCCTCAGGGAAGATGCACATTCTGGACCCCTAGAGACAGGAAGTCCCAAGTGCATATTAGAAAGCATCAGGTAGCCCTCTTGCACTGGTTTTTGCCCTCGATGTTGCATCAGGCGGGGTTTCACACTCAGTGACTGGCTGGCCATGAGAAGTTCCCTAAGAAGAATAGACCCTTTTCTTTGTAAACGTCTTGCATGTCTTTCCATTTGGATAGGCTCAAACCCTTCCTCAAGATTTGTTGGATCAAGATTTGTCTCATTATTCACCTCATGAATCAGTCCAAGATTCGGTTCTGCTCATTGTTCATGTCATTGTAGATCTCATTGTATTGCTCGTTGTACTGCCAATCATTCATCTCATTTTGACAACCAAACACATCGTCGAATTGTGGTCCAGCTATATCAGCATGGCCAGCAACTCCCGGTGGGACACCACACATGTTTCCACGACCTTCGATCTCATTTTTTCTGTGAATTGTTGGTTGTTTATGCTAAACGATCGAAATTGTTGGGTATTTTCAGGAGGAGGGATATCTTCACCTTTTACATCTCATGCTGTCATCTCAATTAGACTAACACATACTTGAGGGATCACCCTATCTTCCCCTAGCATAAATTGAACATCATCGCCGTTTCTTAAAAATGTATGACATGTAGTCCCAGGAATGATTGATATATACTGTAGATCAACATTGTATTTGTTCTCATCATACTTCACAACGATTTACATGATCGACACCAGTTTATCGTAAATCATATTCTTTAACTCATACAATTCTTGGTTATCGGAACCTAAAAATCTCTGACTTCAGTCGGATAATTGCTCCCATCGATTGTTGTAAGATGTGACTATTCTCACCCGATCCATTGTCTTGTGATAGTCATTATCACAAACCATTATTAAGAAATTAATAATTAATATTAAATTTACAATTATAAAGAATTAAACAAAAATCTTGAGTGTAAGAGATCAAGTTTTTTTTGTAAGAGATTAAGTTTTTTTGATGATTGAGATTTTTTTATCAGGGATCGACCTTTTTTTGTACATGATCGAGTTTTTTTTATAAAAAAAAGATCGAGTTTTTTTTTGTAAGGGATCAACCTTTTTTTAAAGGGATCGATATTTTTTGTACAATGATCGAGTTTTTTTTTTATGAGGGATTGATCTTTTTCTGTGAGGGATCGAGTTTTTTTCTTAAGGGATCGAGCTTATTTCTTAAGGGTTCAAGATTTTTTAAAATGGTTTCGAACTTTTTTGTCCAAGATTATAAACTTGATCGCACCAGTTTAAAATTACTCGGACACATAAAAAAAAAACTCGGACAAATTAAAAAAAATGCTCGGACCGATTACAAAACAACTCGTAAACATATCAAAAAAAGCTCGGACCAATGTAACAAAATCTCGGACACATACAATATAACTCGTAAACATATAAAAAAAACTGGAGATTAAATGTTCATAGTTTCATACATGTTCATACAAAAACTGTAACAACATATCATAACAAATTGATACATTGTTAAACCACACAGAAATGCATGAAGAACTAAAAAAGAATATTAGAAATATTTGTTACCTTATTGTACAATAACTGGAGAGAGATAAGTTTTTGGAGAGAGAGAGGAGTTGTAGATCGATTTTCAGAAAAAAAAATTGGAGGGAGGAGTTGTTGCGGTGCCTTTTATAGAATAAAGAATCGATTATTTATGGACAATTTCGGTAGTTCACTATAATATGTACATTTTCAACTTAAGTTATTAAACTGGTGATGTCATTATAACACACTATAAAAAAAGTGACATATCTCACAATTTCCACTATATATATAGTATAAAAAAGAACTACATATATATATATATATATATATATATATATATATATATATAATGAACCGTAAAGTAAAATAATAATAATAATAATAATAATATGGTCAAGCTTTTTTGATTTATTGGTTTACAAAATGTATTTTTTAATTAGTGCGGCTAAAGTTTTTTTTTTTAATTAATGTGGCAAAGATTTTTTTTAACCTAAATCATATACTGTATATATATATATATATATATTGGTTTTCCTATAAGTGCGTACTGATAGTCTGATATAACTTATATCAGTTAGTTGTATGTGGACCATTGATTATGTAAATCTAATAGTCCACATCTAACGCATTGACGAATTTATTTTAGTGCGCACCGACTTGAAATATATATACTCATTATAATAAATTTGGCTATAATGATATCGCATAGGAAGTGTCCAAGTTGGTATCAAACCAATATCAAAAATAGGTCTTAATAATTCTTTGTTAATTGTTTTATGTGACAAAAGAATAACTGATTATAAAGAATCCATTATTGGAATGGCTGAAACTATTATCACATATGGCCCTATATACTTCCAATGTTACCCCAATTTCACTATTGCATTAAATACCGATGAACATAAAGAAAAATGTCTTGTAATTGACATACAAACCCATAACTACAAAATTTTGGAAAGATCAAGCCCTTATAAGCTTGTTTATAGAGTTCATTACCGTGTTCTAACCTCTGGACTTATACCTAGCTTTATACCCCCTACTATTCTTGTAGGACAAATTATTTGTTTCAATGCTTCCCTTTCTGTTAAAGTTCTTGTTCCTGTACCTGTCAGATGGGAAAATATTAATTTCTCTGATGACTGGGTTAAAGAAAAAGTTGACCAACCTAGTTATAAACCACCTATAAGAAACCTTTATGATTGTGTCAATGAACAAGATGAGACTCATAGAATATCCTTCAGAAGAGGACTATCTAGTAGGGAACATGACAATTCCAGAACCATAGATGATTTCCAAACCGCCAGAAACTCGTTATCCAGTCTATCCAAACTAAACATTGCACAACAAATATCTAGTCTTGTTCCTAAACAAAATCAAACCCCTAATTTAGCAGACCAATACAGACCAAGTTCTAGTGAAACCTCAGAACTTGCCAATTTTATCCCCAGACACAGAAGACCTAATAATATTGAAATCCATACTCATATTACTAACATACACAAAACACCAGAACAAATAGCTCAACCCATTTATAGATATAACCATGAAGGACAAATTTCTCCTACCCCTTCTCAAGTTCTGACTGAAATCCTAGACCCAGAACCCTAGATAAGATCCATCAACGTTATTGACAAAAAAGTCCATATTGGTTACAATTTCCTCATGGCTGATTATTATTCCCCTCATAATCAAGAAATGAGAGAAAGATATGAATGAAATTATAATGAAAAAAAAAAAAAAAAAAACAATTTCACAATAGATGGATTGAGAATCTTAAAAAACTCAACAAAGACGTACCTTTCTTTGAATGGTATTCCAATAGAAAAAATCTTGAACAACAATGCCTCGTCCTTAACCAATCCAATCTAAGAACTTATAAGACAAGGAAAGGAGAAGAAAAATAAGTTCATTGTCCTACTAAACATTTTGAAATAGAATTGCCTAATGAAGATCCTGATAATGACAACAATACCGCTGAATGTACTCATTTTATCATATTCGATGATCCATTATCACCTACCATCCCATCCTTATCACAACAAATTGGGATAGTTACGAGACAAAACAATTACACCAATTTATTTTTAAATTCTTTAGGAGAACAATTGGAAAAAAATTGATATCAATTTATCTAAATCAACAACTCTCCCATATCCTACAGAAACACCTCAGGTTTATATTCCTTAAGAAAAGACTGATAAAAAATTAAAATCCAAACTACCTGAATATGATTCTGAAATCCTTCTATTTCCTGATCCTACTGGTATTGAAAAATATTTTGACCATTTATTAGATGAAAAAGTTTTAATAAAAGCTTTAGAAGATAGACTTAAAAATTTACCTAAACTATAAGTGCAGACCTTAGAAAAGACCCTTACATCTTCTTCTGACGAAGAAAATTTTGATAATATGGTCCACCGAATAACTTCTACTGATAAGTCAGATAGCCATAGCTACACTAGATTTTATCAAAATACTAAACCTTATTATCCAAGACCTACACCCCCTGATCTCCAATATGAAGAAACTGTCCCATATAGAGCCTATAGGGGAAATGCTTGTTATCAATTTCATATTGATAAATTATCTGAATACCAAATTATTACTGTTCTCAGACAAATGCATATTATTTGATACATTTATATCAAAAAAACAAAACATGACTCATGATGATGCCAGGACTTCTTTAGCAACAGGATTTGAAGGCCAATTGTTTGCCTGGTGGTCTCATACTCTCAGCCTAAATGCCAGAACCACCATCATAAATCATACCAAAGGAATAGTCACGACTATTCCCACCAGAATCTCTACAGATCATGCATCATTTATACATTTCACATCTACAACTACTACCACGTCCCAACCAGATGGTATTGAATAGACTCACCTAATCCTCAAATGTGCAAGTATATCATAGGCTCGTATCCCCTTAATTAATCTTTAATCTCTCTCGATGTCCTAGAGAGAGTATCCATATATACCCAAAATCTCTCTCGAGCAATCCAGACAAGATATATGAACCCGTTAAGAACGTGAATACAAATCGAACCCTATATGCTAGCCTAGTGGTTATAGCACTTTCTAGTCAAGCATAGTGAATGTTTATCTAAGTATTGTCAAACGCGTCTCCTTTCGGTACATAGAATCTAACCTTGGATCAATTACAAAGTGATCAATTAAGCAAAAGATTTAAGCATTCAAAACATCCATATAACTACACAAGCACAAAAACAATGTCGATGGTCATTACTTCTAGGTCAAAGATTCGGTTTAGTCAACTCCCTTGGATGGCTAAACATGGGAAACAAGTTTACCTAACAACTACATGCAACAATGTGATTGTTATATCATTAACAACATTCAATTTAGGTTAAAGGTTCATCCTCTTGATTAGGGAAATTTCCCACAATCAATTCATCACCCAATCCTGTCACGTGGATGGATAATCGTGTCTTAATACAAAGACCCATTAAGAACAAGGATATGAACCAAGGTCAATTTAGCAACTAAAAACCTGAACTGAAACCTTTTCTACTCTTTAGGGCTAAAATCCATATTACTCAAATTACTTAATACATGAAATTTCAAGTCATCCATCAATCAATCAACAATTATGGGTATCTAATTTCTACTCTAAATTACAACTACTCCTAAACCCAATCATGGACACATATTTATTTCTAGCAATTCATACACATACATATCACATTAAGAGCATAAAAACACATATATCAAGGAGCAAAGTAAAACCCAAATGAATTTAAGAACAATCAATATATTTATTACACAAGTGTAGGTTAACAATATCCCCAAATTGGTGGAATACATCAAAGAAAATAAGAAATACAAAGAAATGAGTAAAATGAAACAAACCCTTGAAGAAAAACCCTCAAAAGATGCTCAAATGCTTCCTAGCTCAGTTTTGACTCCTATTTCCTTTGTAATCTAAGCTAAGATGGATGGAGGAGATGTAAAATGATAGGGTAGAGGTGTATGGTGAGCTCCTATGGAGGAAAAACCTCCATGGGAGCAAAAGATGAAAGAAAAAGGAAGAAGAAGAGAAGAGGCGTGAGAAGGGGAAAATAGGGGAAGAGATGTCTGAAGAATGAGGAGAAAATGGGGTATTTATAGTGTGGCAGGTTATGGCAAGACTTTTGGGTAAAAAATAGTCATAACTTTCTCCAGAAAGCTTGAAATCGCGATCTATAAAGTGAGTTAGAAAGAAGACCTCCGGGGATTTCCAAAAAGTGGTTATAGACGATGTAGTTCGATTGGAGGAGAGAGATATGACCTTCTAAAATTGGAGTGTCTGAACAAGCTATTCCAAATTCTGTCATTTAACCTCCAAAACTCTTCAATTAAGCTCAAATACCTTCCGTAGGGAACATGTACCTACACAAGTCTCACAAACACGTCAAATACCAAAATATACTCGAAAACAAGAACAAAAGCTAGAAAATGGGGACCTCAAAAGGTATATAAATCGCTCCGATCATGTGTGTGTTTAGAATAGTTCGAAAAATTTCTCAAGATGACTTAATGAACAAAAGAATTAGTCAATGATATCACAATGGAGAGTTTATAAATTTGAATAGTCAAAAGAGATGAAAAATGCACCAGAACTATAAAGATGCGTCTTAGAAGTATCTAAAAGATCTCCTTACTCAGCCATCTTTACAAAAACAAAATGGTCAGAAGCTAGTTTTTTTTTTTTTGAAAAAAAAAAGTTATTGAATCAACTATCTCCTCCCCTAACCAGAATGAGACATTGTCCCCAATGCCTTTAGAAAGAGGTAAGGTTTAGAAGATATCACCTGAACAACTTGAAAGACAATAAAATCCTACAAAACAACAAAAGAAATACAAAATAGAGGAAAATAAAATGCATAAAAACCATGAGATAATCACAAACTGAGATTCAGATCAATTCTGTGTTTCTTGTTCTCTTCATCAATGGACCAATCAATTTTGGAGGTTGAAGGATCTGGCTCATAATTGAAAGCTTGTAACTGGTCAATCAGCTTATGAGAACTTGAAGCAGAGATAAAGATTTTTCGGATTGAATGTGGAATGTAATAATTCTTCTGAGCGTGATCAAGAAATGAAAGTAAACAATCATAAAATTTATTAACATTCAACAAACCGATGGGTTTCTCATGGATGTGTAGTTACGCTCAGGATGCCATTGTAAAGATTTCTTCTAAGGTTCCAAAACCACCTGGAAAAGCTATAAAAGCATCATCATTATGTAACATAGTAGTCAATCTTTCAGGCATACCTGAAACAACTAGCTCTGCGTCGTTTGTCTTTTCGATGATGTCTTGTACGGCTATAGGTTTTGGGACTATACCCAGAACTTGACTACCTCCGTCTCGTGCAGCTCGTGAAACCTACCCCATTAATCCTAAGTTACCTCCTCCATACAATAAGTATATTTTTCGCCCAGCCAAAACCTTACCAAGATGAGTTGCAGCATCAACAAACTCTCTGTATTTCCCATAATTGGTGCCACCAAACACATAAATGTTTGTGAATTGTTTAGTTGAAAGTGACGCCATTAATGCACTCTCTAAAATTTTCTTTTGAATGTTTATGATTGCTTGAAGCAAAAAGGAAAACAAATGCTTGTATTTATAGATCCTAAAAAGGTAACACAATGATACACCTATATATATAAGGCGGTGAATTTTTCAATGATATTAGATCCAAATGGTTCAAAAATCAAAAGTAAACAACAATAATTACAAAAGACATTAAATGCGGAAGGAAAAAGATAATAAAAACAAAAGGATATTTACTGGTAGTTGTGATTGTGGCTCACATCTTCCTCTGGTTTTATGCTCAGAAACGGCTTCAACGCCCTCTATGGGTCGGGGATATGCTTCCCATCCAATTTTCTTATAAATTGGCAAACAAGGTCTTTTAAAGTCAGATTCCCAAGACTATATTGTGCATGTTCTTTTTGAAATTGTGGCCATAATCAGTCAATTGCCATTTGCACAGATCCACTAGAATGTGCATCAAGAGTCGTTAGGATATTATCCAATGACTCCCTACGCAAACCATGCATAATGAATAAAATTTTATCTTCCCGATTATTAGACACCATTCCTAAAGAACGACAACGTGCGTTACAAGTTGTACGTGCACATTTGTGACAAGTAACCCCTAACTTCTTAGCTCTTCGCTTTTTTACAAGGTTACTTCTTCCGAAACCAGGCATGTAAGATATAAATGAATCAGCAGACTCACCTGCTTACGTACCTTAGCTTCGATCAACCAGCAAATTTCAACAGGAATTTTGTTTATCATCAGTAAGCGTAATCTTTCGGAACGTGCTTTGTAAATCTTTTTCAGAGCATTTTGGGACAACAATGGAAAATGTTTTCGCAAGTTTGTGAAAATTTCATCCATGCCTAGTTTTGAGGATTAGTTATTTGGGAAACTGAATTAAACCGACTTGAATTGTCACGGAGTAGTGTTATCCGCCACTTAACCGGGGTTATATAGCAAAACACACCAAACAAAAACTAAACCTAGAAATTAATCCGTGCAAAAATTCAAAACGTAAAAGCAAACAAAAACAAAAATAATAATTGCAAACACAAATAAAGTCAAAAGCAAAAGATTTGTTTACTCACCTTGTAACAAGGGTTAAAAAGGACGACAGAGTCTTTTTGAAAATCTGTATTTTCTAAGAGTCTTTTGTAACCAAGTTTCAGCTTTATCTTTTAAGAAAAAAAGGGAAAAACTTAAGCCTGATTATATCCATGCTAACATTTTGGTCAGTGCAAGTGTTACAGACTTCCTCAAACTGGCTAAGATGCAAATATGGGTTTTCAGATTCAACACCGTGAAAATTGGGTAAAAGTTGAATGATTCCCGGTTTAAAATTAAAATATGTTGCATTTGGTGGGAAAGTTATGCATGAAGGTGCTCCAGTACGTGTGGGGTTCATGTAGTCTCTAAGAGTTCTAAGCGGATTTGGGTTAATGTGTTGGTCACGATCGACATATGGTGAATGATTGCTGTGTTGAAACACGTTGTCAAGTTTGTCTAAAAGGTTCTCGGCTTGGTTTTCTGTTGGATGTTTAAGTGGGTTTTCAGCTATGTTGTTGGTGAATGTGGGTGATTGTGATCGCCTAATTAATCTACCACCAGATGTTCGAGACCAACGTCTCATGCAAATTTAATAAGGGTTCATGGAGGTGAAATACACAAAAATGAAGAAAATAAAAGAAAACGTGATGAAAATAACATGCAAAAATTCTAAGGGTGTAAATGCAAATATGCACAAGTACTAGGGTAAAAGTGTAAATAATTATAAATATAGGGACTAAAGTGAAAATATGATAATTACAGGGATTGATATGCAAAAATGAAAATAAAATGACCTTTATGGAAATACAAACTAGATCTAAGCTAAAATGCATATAAAAAGTTGAAGGACTAAAATGCAAAAAAATGATTAATGATTACAAGTGTTTTTTTTTTAAGCGGATGAAGTTTATGATTAAGATGAGTGATGCAAAATTGAATACAAAATAAGAATAAAGAAGATAGAAAAAAAATAGCAAAAAAAAAAAAAATAGCAAAACTAAAATAAAATTAAAAAGAAATTACTTCTACAAAGAAAATGCAGACTTACCTCCCCGGTAGCGGCGCCAAAAACTTGACACGTCTTAAAGAAGTGTTCCTACTCCCAAGTATAAGAGTGTCATAGTAATAAATTAACCGGTAAGACCGGGTCGAACCACAGGGAGGTTGTTCACTTGTCCTTGTAGAATTAATTAATAAGCTTGTTATAAAAATGTAAATAAATTAAAATTAAAATTGGGGCTAAGGGATCCACTGTTGGTAATTCGATTATGATCCAATTATTAATATTTAGTCTAGATTAATTGGAGGGTATTCCACTCCACTGACCACTCTCTGATAGATGTGGGTAAAAGTACTTATTGTGCTAGACAACATCTGTCTGTCTACAGTGAGTCAAAACTCCACAAAGATCAGAGGGGATAAACCACTCTCTGATATATATGTGTAAAAGTACTCATTATGCTAGACAATATCTGTCTGTGTACAGTGAGTCAAAAACTCCACAAATATCAGAGGGGAGAAACCACTCTCTGAAAAATATGGGTAAAAGTACTCATTGTGCAAGACAATATCTGTCAGACTACAGTGAGTCAAAAACTCTACAAAGATCAGAGGGGAGAAAGCAAAAAATAATAAACTTACCATAATTGAATCATATTTTCCATACCAACAGTATCATATATAGCCCCTGAAAGTTCCCTAAAAACTGTGTGTCTATAAACCTAGAGGGGCGGTAAATAGGTTTTAATCAAGTCAATTACCAATTTTTCTTGATTAGTCAATATTCAAAATTCACCCAATAAAACAAACATACAACATCAAGTGTCTGGTACGGAAATATAAATAACACAAGATGTATACGTGGAAACCCTCCAAATGGGAAAAATCACGGGCTGTTAAGTGCGCCACACTCGGTCATAGAAATCCACTATTTGAATAAAAGATTACACTCTCAAGTGATACTCGGACTCTCACTCTCGACAACCTCAGGCTATGGACACCGCCACTCACCACTCTTGGTTCAATCCCTAGTGATATCCTCTGATCCACTACTCTTGGCGTGAGCACCTCCTACTCTACCCCTCAAGCCTTTTACAGTGGATACCCGACCAATTGCTTATCAACCTACCCTTGGTTGTAAGACTAGACTTGCTTGTGGAACTTCACCTAGAAGCCACAAGAATTTGACTCTATAAAGAGTACAACAACCTATGTGAATATGATGAAATATTCAAACATGCAAATAATGCTAGGCAAAACACTAAATGCTTATCTAGGAATTTAAGAATGTCACTAAGTACAATTCCTAGATATCAATGTATAAATGAATGTTCATGAAGACTTAATTAGATATAGTTATACAACATTAAATCCTAGTTATCAAACAAAGTCATTTCAACATATGATATCATTAAGCATGGCATGGTCATTAAATGCAATCATCAAAATGCAATCAATATGTCCTAATCAATAATGTCTAAATGCAATGCATAGAGACTTAGCAAGAAAGGCAAATATGTCCTAAATTCAAGCTATCAACAAACAAACTCAATCATGTTATCAAGACTCTTAAATATATGCAATAACTAGAGTCTAGGTATTTAATCATTTAATAAACACCTAATATAGAGTAAGAAGAACAATAAAATATATTTAATGAAGTTCTTACTTACCCAGTCATGAAACCAAGAACACCCAGGCTCATATGATGAATAATGATGCAAGATGGGGATGGGTTTTGGGTTTGGAGAGTTAAACAAGCTTTAATAAAGCTTTCTCTCTCAAGAAACTCTCTCTCTCACTCTAGGGTTCGTTTTTTAGAGTCATTAAAAATGAAGAAGAAGAGTTAAGGATGTATTTATAATGCCCAAGTGAAATGACATCGTCTTGGAAGAAAAAAAACAAAATTTCGTTACAACCGCTGTGCATGTCGCGGCCTAGGCGAGTGTCCAGACCACGGTCTTGTGCAACATGGCACGGCTAGACATTACTGCTGCCTAGGTCGCTGGCTAGGCATGGCACCAAAAGCAGTATAGGCCGCGGTACACGACAGACAGCACAACAGCTCGAGGTTCGAGCGACCCAAATTATGACCAAACGACATCCAAACCTTTAGTATAATATACCGTTGGAAAGGTATGGAAGTCTACTTTATAATCCAATTTATAAAACATGATTTGGATGTCTGTAGAAAACGTTATGGTAGTTTTAGTGACCAAAGGTCAGAAACGGACAAATACAAAGTTGCCCTGTTTTTGTAGTCACTTTGGAGATTTCAAAACCAATCCAAACAATCTTGAAATATTACGAATAATATACCGTTGGAAAGGTATGGGTGTCTAGTTTGTACAGAAATTTTTAAAACTCATTTTGAATCAAATTATAAAATATTTGATCACATGACCATACAAAGGTCAGTTTTGAAAAACATTTAAATCATTGAAATACACTCTTTTGAAACTAGACACCTTACTCCATATAACCAAACCAAGAGAAGAATGAGTCCTTCTCATATGGTCACTCAACGCGCTAAAACAAGCACACCATCGTGCAAGCGCAAACACAATACAATACCACACTTAAAACTACAAATGAAGTGCAAGTGTGATTATGAAGAAATGCACACATATAAACAATATCAACACAAATGCAAGATCAACAAAGCATGCATGAGGTGTGTGTGTGCACCTAAACTCTTCAAGAGGTAAAGTCAAGTGAATATACCTTTTGCCTTTGAAGTCATGGAGATACTTGGAACCTTGCCAATGAGGACCTAAGCTACCCATTACACAATCATCCCCGATGTGGTGTTGTTTGTCATGAAATAAGCCAATCATAAAATCAAGGTCCTTAAAATCTCTCCCTTTGGCTATTTCATGACAAAACAACCACTCACAAATAAATCCTCACAAAACAAAAAATAATCTAGCTATTGTTCACGATAGTCCATTCTACGTTATAAAAAGAGATACCTAAGAAGCTAAGTCTTCAAGGTCTTCAATCTCTTCGTAGATCATCATAACAACACACAATAGCAAGAAAGTACTTTCCAAGAACAAGTGCATGTGAGGTGAACAAACATAAAAAGTAATTACACTCAATAAAGCAATATAAACAAATGCATGTGTAATGCTCCCCCTTAATGGGTTACTCTCTCTCATGATCTCTCCCAAAAGCATAACCAATGCTCCTCCTTTATTTCTCAAGACTTCTCCCCCTTTTTGTCATGAGATAGGCAAAGGAGCTCCCCCTATCGGGTTGCTTTAGCAAAGAGAGCTATTCACACAAGAACAATGCATAATCATATACATAAACTTTATACAACTTAAATAATTGAGAGAGATTCAAGGAGTTTGATTTAAAGAAAAAAAATGTGTTGCAAGGATACTTTGCAAGCAAGACATATTGCATTCAAATCCAAAACAAATGGTATTTGGCAAAACAAACATCAAAAGGGTTTCCAAAAGAATTCAAACCATTTTATACCCTTTTGTCATAAGAAACCAAGATATAGTTTCTAAAAATTTGAAAATAAAGCAACTATATCAATCCTTAAAGGCAAATCAAGACATGAGCAACTATTGCACCCTTTTTGATTTTTCTAGATAATTATCCATATGATAGTAGTCTTGTTTCACCATTAAGAAAAGAGAGAAGACTAATTTGGATATAAAATCCTTATTAATTGCATGGATACAAGATCCTTATTGATTAGTCCTCTTATTTGAACTCACACACATTTGCATTAAAGCAATCAAACTCAATTCATGCATATCATTTTAAAGCATGACATTAAAAGCAAGTTCACATGTCATGGAGATAAATTATAGGTCATTCAACAGTACTTTCCCAATTAATTCTCCTAGTCCAAAAGTACATGTTTGAACAAAAATATGACATGGATTGCAAACAAAGCAAAGTTGCACACTTATTAAAGAAATATATATATATATATATATTTGCAACCAAGAATCTCAAGCAATTATCAAAAGAGCATAAAATTAATCAACTTTTTACACATAGCAAATCATGCAAGTTCGTTCTCTTTGCTTGAGCTCACCAAATGAGGTCAAATCCAACCAAGTCAATGAGAGACATGATCCCCTATAAGCTTACCAAGTCCAAAGGACTTAGTTACATCTATAGGTGTCTCATGGGCACTAAGGCAAACGGGTTCATTCTTTCTAATCCACCTAGATTCCACCTTTTCATTTTTAATGGTCATAAGAAAATTTCTAAACTCCCTAGGTTCATGCAAACTTGCCCCCTTTTTCAACCGTTTTACTTTCATGTTCTCTAATCTACACCTCTTAATGTATTTAAAGCAATTTGGTCTTAAGTGACCAATCATACCATAAAAATGACAAGTAGGTACAAAGTAAGAATTTATACCATTGCATTGTGTTCTTATCGAGGCATCGCCATGTTGATGAGGTTGTCTTTGATGATGCACCGGTTGGCTTCTCCTTGGAACTTGAGCTGATCGATGGCATCTTTATGGTCTAGCTTCTTGAGGTGGTTGAGCCGGTTGATCTTGACTCTTTGGTTGGTCATGTTTCTTGTGATGACCTCCTTTCCTCATCATTGGTTTGTTGGAGGAGGTGATTGACTTCTCAAGGACTTGTCCATTCTTCTTGAATTGCCTAGGCTTTGGTTAAGTGGCCAAGGCTTGTGTGGACTTTCCTTGAGTTGAAGGTTTCTTGGATGATGCCTTACTTTTACCTTGAGCTTGAGGTTGTTTGACCTTAGCCTTATTTAATTCTTTAAGGCACTTCATCTCTATTTCCTTGACAATCTTCAAGGAGTTCTCTTTGTTGGTAAGCTCTTCTTTCATTGCCTTCATTCGTTGATGGCAATCTTTAATCTCCTTTTCATATTTGGACACATTAACCATGTCCGTCTTCAAGGAGTCATCTATGGAGGTCTCCTTCTCCATGGTCTTTAATTTGGAGATAATAATTGAGATGTCTTCCATTTGGTCTTCCATGATCTTTTTGTACCGATGAAGTTGATTTAGAGTCATTAAAATGAAGAAGGTGAGTTAAGGATGTATTTATAATGCCCAAGTGAAATGACATCGTTTTGGACAAAGAAAACAAAGTTTCGTTACGACCGCTATGCATGCCGCAGCCTAGGCAAGTGTCCAGACCGCGGTCTTATACAGCATGGCATGGCTTGACATTACTGCTGCCTAGGTCGCTGGCTAGGCATGGCACCAAAAGCGGTCTAGGCAGGGGTACATGCTAGATAGCACAACAGCTCAAATTTCGAGCGACCCAAAACATGACCAAACGACATCTTAACCTTTAGTATATTATACCGTTAGAAAGGTATTGAAGTCTACTTTTAATACAATTTATAAAACATGATTTGGATGTTTTTAAAAAACGTTATGGTCATTTGAGTGACCAAAGGTCAGAAACGGACAACAACAGAGATGCCCTGTTTTTGTGGTCACTTTGGAGATTTCAAAACCAATCCAAACGGTAATGAAATATTACGAATAATATACCGTTAGAAAGGTATGGGTGTCTAGTTTGTACAAAAATTTTCAAAACTCATTTTTAATCAATTTATAAAAAGATTTGATCACAAGACCATGCAAAGGTCAGTTTTGAAAAACATTTAAATCATTGAAATACACTCTTTTGAAACTAGACACCTTACTCGATATAATCAAACCAAGAGAAGAATGAGACCTTCTCATATGGTCACTCAACGTGTTAAAACAAGCACACCATCGTGCAAGTGCAAACACAATACAATACCACACTTAAATCTACAAATGAAGTGCTCGTGTGCTTGTGAAGAGATGCACACATATAAACAGTATCAACACAAATGCAAGATCAACAAAGCATGCATGAGGTGTGTGTGTGCACCTAAACTCTACAAGAAGCAGAGTCAAGTGAATATACCTTTTGCCCTTGAAGTCATGGAGATGCTTGGAACCTTGCCAATGAGGACCTAAGCTACCCATTACACAATCATCCCCAATGTGGTGTGGTTTGTCATGAAATAAGTCAATCGTAAAATCAAGGTCCTTACAGCCTCAGCTATATAAAATTAACCAGACATAATTTAACTAGAAAATAGCTATTTTATTTAAAATGAGAATTTTAAAATAAAATAGAGAGAATTTCACAAATCTAATATCATATTTGGATTCAGAATCTTGAAATTAGGGGGGGAAAGGCACCCTATTTATACCAAATAAGGATGAAAATTGACCACCGGATGAATTTAGAATGGAGCGTCCAGATTGCGCCACATCATCAGTGAACAATGAACAGTGACAGTGAACAATGAACAGTGCACCGGCTTCTAGAATATTATTCTCTACAGCACGTGTACGGTGCACTCACAATTTAGGCCTATAGAAATGTGCCACATCATCGGTCCATAATCTTCTAGAAAGTCAACTATCAATAGTGCACCGACTTCTAAAATGTGATTCTCTACAGCCGCGTGTAAGGTGCACTCGCAGTTTGGGCCAATAGAAACGTGTCACGGTATCAGAAACAGTGAATGTCAATTATGAACAGTGAAAGTCAATTATGAACAGTGAAAGTCAACATTACAAAAATTCCCTTCGTGGCCTTCCTAAGGTTTTTGATGTTCTATACTTGAAAACGACGATGTTTGTTTTGCTATCTGACTTCTCCATAATTCTGAATTGATCGAATTACCTCTAAAATATAAGGAAAAATACATTGATTACTACATAACATATTTATTTAAGCGAGCGAGCGAAATTATGTCTAAACTGGGGAATTAATCATTTTGGAAATGTAAAATGATGATATTATCCCTTAGTAAACATACACTTTTCAGTGTTAATCACCTGCAAATATGAAACAAAGGTTAGAGAACAATCAAAGCTCGCAATCACAGACAAGTATAAGGGAGAATAGCTACCTCAGCAGGAGTGTAAACCCTTTGGTAATCAATACCCCAACGAGCATTGAAGCCATCCTAGAAAGACCCCCTCTCTGGCAAGACACAATGAACTACTCCAAAACTTCATCTTGCCTCTTCAAGCTCGGCTGGCATTGGGGGCAGGTAGGTAGAGCTTCAGAGACACCTGTCTCTAAGCCCGTCGAAACTCGAGGAGTTGGAAGCTTAGACGGAGGGGGTAAGGCCTCTGGTGAGGAAATTGAATAAGCAGCAACAGTAGTAGAGATAACTGGCGAATGGGTAAAGATGGTTGGATCAGCAGCTCGGGAAGCAGAGCCTTCCTTGGTTAGCACCTTGGAAGCCTGGGATGCAAGAATGGCCATCATAGACTTAGCTTGGGTAGGAGATGGAGCAAGAGCAGGAGCAGGCGAAGCAACGATTGGAAGGGTTAGCCCTCATTTCTCAAGGTAACCAAGGAGGTTTCCTGGGACGATCTGGCAGTAGGGGGAGGGGTCCAAGCTTGCAAGGGTTCACGGGAAGCTAGAGCAACAACAAAAACTATTTTAAAAAAAGAAGGATGTCAGAAGCAAGCCAGCTAACGAAACGAAGTGTAATGACTTAATATTACTTACGATGGGTCCATCAGAGATCCACAGATACTGGTTTACCCTCCAGGGATCGAAGGGATCAGCAGTTGGATACTTCAAGTTCAAATAGTTCCTAGCGAGGATTGTCCTCAACACCGTTTCAGATTCGACGGGTAAGGAGTCTCGATCCCATGATGGGTTGTCATTGAAAGCCGTAGGAACCGCGAACTCGTGCCCATCTATGAAGATAGAGCTCCTCCAATCATCGCCAACCAATATCCACTCCTCCTTCCAGGTAGAGTCCTTCTTTGAAGCTCTAGGAATGATGAAATTAAGCTTGTTCTTGGCCTTGGCGTAGAACTGACCTCATGGGGCCTCAGCCAGGCTCCTAATTTGAAAGAGGAATGTCAGCTCTTCTACTCCGGGCTTACTGGTTATCTTACCTAGCTCACATTGCTCCCTCCACAGCACTAGAAAGCCAATTAGGTGCCTCCAAAAGCCGGGGTTCAACTAGAGAGGAGCTAGTTGGAGGGCGTTGAGGGCCCACCGTAGGGTAGGATGAAGGGGAAGTCTGACCCCGCTCTCGAGGGTCGCTATATGAATTGGGAGGACTCCTTTGGGAGGGTTAAAAACATTATAGTCTCTATGAGGGATTGTGAGGGAGACACTGCCTGGAATACCAAATTTGGATCTAATACGATTGAAGGAGTCCGGATCAACCGTGGAATTGGGAATGGCCCTAAAGTCATAGAGCGGAAGCTCCGCCAGAAGAGGACCAATAACTGTGACTTGACCCCTCATATCTACATCGTCCCCCTCTTCTACATTAGAGTCTTCATCAACTAAGTTCAGAGGGTTTTGGGGTTGATTGGAGAAGCCGGAGCCGATCGAGACATTCCTACTAGAGCGGCGGGGCTAACGGATCGGGAAAGAGTCCTCGACGCTCGAGATTCCTCATACCCGTTCCCTAGGAACCAAATTAGAGTTGCCAGTGCCCTCGACCATGGCTTCAATGCTGTCAGAAGAGTTCGACATTGTTGAATGAATAGGGCTTGAAGGTGGAGGAAAAGAGCTTGAAGGTGGATGAAAAACAATGATGTAGCTGGAGAAGATAGCAAGAGAAAGGAAATCTGAAAATTCGAAATTGAAAGAATGTGTGAGGAAGCGGCGGTGAGTTTAAATATCAATAGAGGATAGGATGGTAGTGACGTCTACAAAATCCTCGGGAAGACTACCTCAAACCACAAAGAGGGTCGTAACACAGCCGGATTTCTTCAAAGATCATATCAATCCATGCTCGCCATGTCACCTGAGCAGTTAATGAAAGGATTTCATTCGAGATCCTCAGTAATGATTTCGCAATGGAAAATTTCCTAATTAAAAAAATAAGGAATTTGACTCCAACCCAAACTTTACCACCGGTGTTCAAGTCAGATGGGACTTTTGTTAATAGTAAAATTTGGATAGGGGACCAAAGAGAAATTTTCCACTCTTCCAGCTCGAATCAAAGCCCGAATTCGCCTTTCATAGGAACCCAGGTAAGCCATAGAGCTACCCCGTAGAAGCAGGGAAGGATCATCAGGCTTTAGAACTATCAAGAATGAAGCTAGGCATGACCAGGTCGAGCCCTCACACGAACACTGAAATCCAGGCTTCTCAAGATCATTTATCCCAGGACCTCAATTCCTGGGGTTGGGCTCCAAAACTACCCCGTAAAAGTGAGGAAAGATCGTCAAGCTTAGGGAGCACACGAAGTGAAGTCCGACATAAACAAGAGTGATCTCCTTCTAGATCAAGGCTTTCCGAGGTCAGAGTTAACTCGTTGCCTAAGCCAGAAGCCCACCAACCTCTCCAGAAGCCCGATGCCCTATTAGATACGAAGAAAGAGCCTTAAAGTGGATCAGATTCATGCTATAGCTAATTTTCCAATTCGCTAATGGATGCCTGTAAACTACCTATATATGAAAGAGGAATCCCGCCTAAAACTACACTACCCCCTGTAAGTACACACAAGGTCGTCTCAAGCTTCTAAGACCAGAACCAAAACATCGATCTACCTCGTTCTACGAACAACGAGCAACTAACTCAATGAACACCATGAAGAATCATGTCATGAATACACACGAGATCATATCTACATTATAACGAACATTAAATTCTGTATACATGTGTGACAAGAGATCGATTCCAAAGAGGAAGCAAACTTATCTCCTCCAACGATAATCTTGAGTCTGTTATTTACTCGAAGTCAACAACTTTTAAATAGAGGATCCCGCCCGATATGGAGGGAACGGATTTGTAAATTATGGCAGGCAATTCACGAGTTTAAACCTACTTGGGCATGTATAAATAGGTCTAAGCATGATGAAGAAATGGTGGCCAGAAATAAAGTGAAAATAGACAGAGATAGTGAACAACATATAGACGAGAGATTAAGAGAATTGAGCAAGGCCTAAATTCTGTAATAAGAACACGGTCACTTTTGTATCTACTATTTGACAGGCATGAAGTTGCCACCCTTCCAAGCCCTAGTGAGATTGAGAGTGTACATGAGAGATTTCTGTATATCACGAGTGATCAATAATAAAGCTTTCATTTGTCATCCTTTTATCATTTAAATATTCGTTTCTATCTAACAAGTAAGATATCTAAGGTACTGACCCCGGCCACCACCTTCGTGGTAGTGGTCTTGAGGGTGTTAGTTGGAATTTCTCATCTTGAGTAAATTTTCCGTTAACAATAACCATCATGAGAAATAACTGGGAACGTCCACACATCAGAATATAATAATTCAAGAGGATGAGAACTTGTAAGAGATAAAAATAAAAATGGTAACTTATGGGTCTTATTGCAGTGACAAGAATTACAATCAAGATTGGATACAATTGACGATGATGACATAGGTAAAACTTGACTGGAAATTAAATGACGTAAAATATTAGAGGACGGATGACCATGGGGACCATGCCATTGGTTGACATGCTTGGTGGTTGATGATGAACATGGCCACTCATAAACACCATCTTTAGTCGCTCCTTGTAAAAGTCTTTACTCCGTGCGAAGATCCTTCACATAAAAAGAAGAGGGTAAGAATTTTACAGACATGTTATTATTGAAGCAAAATTGAGAAACTGGTATTAAATTCTTTTTCATGGATGGAACACACAAAACATTATTTATAACAAAAGAATGAGAGGAAAATGGTATGGTGGTTGAACCGGTGTGGGTAATAGGTAGACCAGTGCCATCTTCAATGTGGACGTTCACAGTGGCAAGGTACTCTGAATAAAGAGACAAGTTCTAGAGATCGAACGTAACATGGTGAGAGGCACCAGAGTCCATAAGCCGTTTAGTTTCACAGGATGTAGGAGGAGTGACAAGATATGCTTGTGGGGCTATAAAGTGGCATTGGGGAGAGTATGAGGGATTGGTGTTATGGGACCAAGGTATGTACTTGTACATGGAACAATGTTTTGCAGAGTGACCTTGTTGATGACAGAGTTGGCACTTTCTAAGATAGAGACATGGTTATGGAGCAAAAAAATTGGACGGCTGTGGTGACAGTGACACCGTGTTTGAGGAAAAAGATGGACCAGTTTTGTTGGTTGCCGTTGGATAAACATGACAGTTTTGTGGTTGATTTTTAGGTGAATTATGAAAGGATTTTTGTGCTGCGTTGGCAGAAGCAGGCATATTTGGGAGATTGGCCTTCTTTTGTGCTTCATATTTGAGATGTGCTTCAAAGTTGATGAGTTTTTCGTGCAACTCATCAAATGTAACAGGACTTTCACGGACTTGCATGGTCGAGCAAAAATCTTTGTAGTCTTCATCAAAACCACCTAAGAGGCTAAGACTTTCAATATGAGATCTTCGTTGTCTATAGGATTTTGAGCCTGGCAAGTTCATCGGCAATGATTTTTGCATGTTGCATGTAGACAGAGATCCTCTTTTAATTGTGTGAGTCGTCCTCAAGATGGTTTAGCATAAGTATTAGCTAGAATGTTCCATGCTTCACGTGACGTTCGTGCAGAGGCAATAAAGGGAACAAGATTGGGAGAAATAGACCCAACAATAACATTAAGAATTAACTGGTGTTGTCGAACTCAAAGGGAATAATCTAGATTTGGTGTTTCATTATTGGCAAGATTTGGGGTTTCACCATTTACAGTTTTGATAGTTGGTGAAGGACAAAGTTTGGATCCATCTATGAATCCTATTAGATCATATCCTATAAGAACTACATGGAATTGGAAGCTCCATGATGTATAATTGGAAGTGGTGAGCTTGATAGAGATTTGAGTGGTAGTGTTGATCGAGATGAGAGAGGATATATTGTCAAAAGGATTGATGACTATTGGACGGTCTTGATTAGAGGGAGTGGTGGACGAATTTGTGGTGGTAGGAGTTTTTGGAGAATCAGCCATTTTTTATTTTTGGAGAAATGGAGGATTGAACTTGTGAGAATTTAAGAGAGACTCTGATACCATAATGATTTTAAGAGAAGGATTATAATTGAGAGAAATGGCTTAACTAATTTTCATTGATGGAGTGAATCATAATATATACTATTTACATGATCAGGTTACAAAAGGAAATAAATAATTCTCCTACTAAAATACAAGAACTACCTAAGAATAAAATGTTTATAACCAAAATAACTGATATACAATTAATTAGTAGTTGACTACATATTTTCCCTAATATGTTTCCGATCAAATTCTAATCTTTCGCGGTTCCATTCACACTTCCACCTTTTCTGATTCTCCTCCCATCTCTTGGCTGCACAATTGTGACTGCTCTTCAACCTCCTGCTTTTACTTCTCTTCTCTTTGAATTCGAATCGAAGTCTAAATCCAAATCCACACACTGCAAATCAAATAAACTATTTGAACGTATGAGAAGAGTTCTAAAATTGATGGGTTTTTAGTTATTTATTTAAATGGGTTGGAATAATGTGATTTGTGGGAGGTTATTGTAGGTATGAAATTTTAAAATAATTTCACATTAAATCACCTCAAACATCAGCTGGAAATTGTGACTTTTCAATTAAGATACTTTTCAACATTTTTTTCTTTTCAGATAAACCAAAATGTGGTTGTCTTAGTGGTCTAAGGCTTGGGATGAAACCCAAGTCCTTGGTTTTACTCTTGGCAATTACTTTGAGCCATCATTCAGGGAGTTTAGCCATGCTGGTGGAAGGATGAACATGGGGCTAATGTCAACAGTTCGAATCCTACCCATGTGGGGACGAGTCCTGGTTTACCCGTTTGCATCGTTGTGAGGCCAGTGGTGCGGGCCAAGGTTTCTTATCTGTCATACTCCACAAATCTAACATACAGATCGGCAGGGCATATAGATCATCGTAAATCCAACATACAGACCGGCAGGGCATATAGGCCAGGTGTGTGTCTTGCAGTTGAGGGAGGACCTATAGATTTGTGCCTGGAAGAAGTCTATGATCCTCAATAATAAAAAAACATTTTTTTTTCAGATTTCAGAAACTTTGGTAAAACAAACGACATATCTTAAAGGTCCTTACAGATCCTTTAAGACTTCAAACCCAAAAAAACAAACACCCCCTAAGTTTAATCTATAATTATGTTAACTGAAAATTCACTCGGGGTTAGGAATTCTGGTTAGCACTCTCGAGATCACTACCTCGGAGGTGGAGGTCGGGGGTGGTACCTTCGGTACCTAGTTTGTTCGAATGATGGTGGATATTTAAGTAAATGCTAACACGATGTGCTAGAGAAATAGAACCGATTTGTTATAAATCACGTGCATTGTATAAAAATCTCTCAAATGCTTTTAGTCTCTCTAGGGTACAATATGGTGGCAGTTTCGTGCCTATAGAGAAGTAGATAACGAAGGTGGCCATATTATGTAAAAAGAATTTAGACTTGAGTAAACTCTCTCATTCTTTTCTCTTCTTTTTGTTGTCGCCCCTTTCTTGTTCATGCTTTGGCGTATTTATACGCAATCCGAATAGGTTAAACTCATCATTCTCTAGCCACAAATCTCTAACTCAAATCCCTAATTATCGGGCGAGATATTTTGTTTAAATGTCATTGACTTTGTCTTAAAGACAAAATCGAGAATATCTGGGAAAGAGATAAGTTTGTTTCCTCTTTGGACTCGATCACTTGCCCTACACGAACACAGTGTTTCAATGTAATTTGGAGAGTGAAGGTAATCCTGTATATTATCCTGGTGAGATGCTTTATAGAGGTCATCGAATATGACGTTCACTGTTTTGAAGAGCGATGTATAGCCATGCTCTTGTCTTGATATTATGAGCTCGATTTGACCTTTCCAGGTCTCTTTTGGAGCTTGAAATGACCACGCTAGTGCCCATTAGTGATGACGGAGCTTTTACGAGCTTTCTCTTACCTGCCTAGATAGATTTGCTTCTTCTCTGGGCAAGATAGAGCAATACTGTAGTACGAGCTTGATGCCTTATAGGTCTCTCCATGTGCCTGGAAAGGATGGTGGGATTCTGGGGAGGTTACGAGGTAATTTTAGCCTCGGGGAGCCTGGGTCATCCTATATCGGTCTTGCCCTGGATTCTTATTTTAGTGTAAGGAGCTCGATCTAATCGCGTCGAGCTTCACCAGAGGCGTTCCTAGGACGCGACGACCTCTCCTCGCTCCTACGGGGTCACCCAATAGCTTGTCCCCGGAAACCGTTGTACCATGCTAAGTAGTCTCGAATTTGGACCCTAGCTAGGAGAGTGAAAAAATTTCCTTTGGTCCTTAGCCAAATTTGGCTATTAACAAAGTCCTCTCTAACTAGAACACCGGTGATTGATTTGGGGTTGGAGTCAGACTTCCCGTTTTAATTGGGAAATTTTCCCTCCATTATTGTTACCAGAATCTTGGTGAAAATCCTCTCATTAAATGCACGAGTGATGTGGCGAGTAGAGACCGGTGCATTTCTCAAATTAACCTGACTGCGTTACGTCAACCCCTAAGACTCAAGGCAATCTCCGTTGAAGATTTTTCTTCTGTGTCACCGATGTCACTGCTATATTCTCCTCTATTTAAACCCGGTTGTTTTGTTGTCTTCATCATGCTTTCTTCTTTTCAAATTTCAAATTTTCAAAAGAAAAAATCTTTCTCTCTCTACCTTCTCGAGCGATGCCTCCACCTTTTCTTTCATCTAACTCTAAACCTTTCTCTACCTTGTCGAAAACCAGTCGTGATACCGTGGATTCCATAGTAGATGGCGAAGAGGTTTCTACCCTCTTCCTTGGGAAAAGAATGTGAAATAACTTCTATAGTGATGACTCCCTTCCTAACTTGTAACCCGTAACCCGTAACTTTGACAACGATGACTCCCTTTCCTAACCCGTAAAGAGCATGGCTATTGGGACCGGGTTCTCTAATAGGCCAGATAACCCTTTGAACTTGGTCGATGAAAAGTCTGATAGAGAACCAAGGGATGCTATTGTTGGGAAGGGTCAAGTTACATTTATCGATCCTCTTCAGAAGAAGCTTCTTCCCTACGACTTTAGAGTCATCCCAGATTCTACCATGGACCCGAAGTCGATTGAACGCTTGAGGTCCAAGTATGGCATCCCCGACAACGTTTCCATCTTCATTCCCCCCAAGAATTTTGATGTCTTCAAACCTCCTAAATGTGTGCTTCCAATTCACATCGCGGCCATCGAAATTGGGGTCAGACTTACCCTTTACCCTACTCTCCGACGAGCTCTCAATGCCTTACAGCTAACTCCTCTCCAATTGATGCCTAGCTTCTAGAGGAATCTAATCATCTTTCTCATGCTGTGGAGGGAACAATGCGAGCAGAACAAAGTTTCCAAGGAGCCCAGAGCAGAGGAGTTGGCCTACCTATTCCAGATTGGAAGCCTGTCTAGTGCCGCCCGAGGTCAGTTCTATGTGAAAGCTAAGAACAAACTCAACTTCATCATTCTTGACGCTTCCAGGAAAGACCCCACCTAGAAAGAGGAATGGATTCTAATAGGGGATGATTGGGGAAACTTGATATTCATCGATGTGTATGAGTTCGAGGTTCCCTCAACTTTCAATGACAAACCTTCGTGGGACAAAGATTCTCTGCCCGCTGAGTCTGAAACAATCCTGACGACCATCCTCGCCATAAAATATTTGAACTTAAAGTTTCCTACCGCTGATTCCTTCGATCCTCATAGGGTGAATCTATACCTACGAATATCTGTTGTTACTCCTCGTAAGTAAAGTAACGTTGAGCCATCTCGCTTTGTTTCATTGGCTAGCTTGGTTCTGACACCTTTTTTTTAAACAATTTTTGTTGTTGAGAATTTTATTGAAACTTAAATTGAGGTAGCCTACTAAAGAGTCCTCTACCTAGGGATAGAACATCCTCAAACGCTCAGCATTTCAAGTGTGGTTGATAGGTCGACCCTCCATCTCTTTGAGCTTGTATGCCCCATTAGGAACCACCATCTTTACCAAATATGGCCCTTTCCAGTTGGGTCTTAAGACTCCAACCGACCTTTTTCAGGCGTTCAGGGTCACTTTCCTGAGAACCAAATCCCACTCCTTGAAGTTCCTGACTTTGACCTTTCTGATGTAATACCTAGCAATCTTGCTCTGGTACACCGCCACATTCTCAATTACCCTCTCTTTATTTCTCTTCTAGAAGGTCTAGACCTCGTTGCTTTCTAGTTTAAAGTGTTGTACCCTGAATGAGATTAGTTTTTGCTCGAGGGGGAGGACTGTTTCGACCTTAAAGGCTAGAGAGTAGGGTGTTTCTCCTGTAGTCATTCTCTTTGTGGTTCGATATGCCCAGAGAACCTCGGGAAGCTCCTTGGCCACTTGCCTTTCTTCTGGTACAATTTCTTCTTCAATAGCTTCTGGATAGTCTTATTGATGGATTAGACCAGCCCATTAGTCTGAGGGTGGGCTACTGAAGCGAACCTGAGGTCGATTCCCAAACCTTCACAGAAGTCTTTGAATCGGGCATTGTCAAATTGTTTACCTAAGTCGGCTATAATGATGCGTGGAGTCCCAAACCTGCAAACCACATTGGTTTTGATAAACCTCGTTGTATTCTCCTCTGAAATATAGAAGAGAGGTCCTGCCTCGACCCACCTTGTAAAATAGTTTATTGCCACGATAGCGTGCTTGGCTTGCCTATAAGTGGTAGGAAGCGGTCCGATCAAATTGACCCCCTACATGGAAAAGGGGTAGGGTGAACTGAGAGATAACAGCCGCTCCGGTGGTAGATGACTCAAGTTCAAAGTCCTCTAACACGGTTCATAGGATTGTATAAAAATTTTCACGTCCTGGTGACTTGTCGGCTAGTAATCCCATACGGAGAACTTGATATGCTAAAGCCTCCCCACTAATGTGATTTCCACAGTCCCCAGAATGGACCTTTCTTAATGCCCAACTGGCATCATGAAGATGAAGACCATCAAAGTAGAGGAAGAGACTTACCCCTTCGATAGAGGTATCCATCTACAGGCAATACTGAACTGACAATCTTTTGACCTTTCGGGCTTGGTCAGATTTCTCGGGAAGCTTTTCTTCCTGGAGGTAAACAACTATCGGGTTCATTTAGTAGGGTAACTAGTCCATAAGGCAGATCTCTTTACTTGCAGTTATGCTCGATTGGGAAATCACTTGGAGGGGTACTCCCTCAGGTAGAGCTTGACCTCTATTCACGGCCATCTTTGCTAAGACATCTGCCCGGTGGTTTTACTATCGAGGTATCTGCTCGATCTGGAATCCTTTGAACCTTTCCCTTAGCCGTTGGATTAGCTTCAGGTAGGCTGCTATATTGTCGCCCTTGGCTTGGTAAAGTTCTATTACCTGGTTGACAATGATCAATGAGTCGCTCTTGACATGTAAATAATTAGCCCCAAGCTCTATGGCAACCTTCATTCCGGCTACGGGAGCTTCGTACTCCGCCTTATTATTGGTTGCTTTAAATTTGAACATAAACAGTGGCAACATTCTATTTTTCTAGGATCGGTCAGGACTATGCCAACACCTCCCCCTGCCTGGCCAGATGCCTCATCAGTGTAAAAGGTCCAGGCTTTACAATTTTTCGGCCAATTGTTGTCTTCTTAAAGTTTCTCAAGAGTTGGATCAAGTGTTACCTGTGTCTCTTCACTCGAAAGGGCTATGAACACAGCTATAAAGTCTGCTATGGCTTGAGCTTTGATTGTCATTCGAGATTTGTACTTCAGGTCGAACTGGGTATACTCCAAAGCCCACAGGATTAGCCTTCCACATACATCCGGCCTCTGTAAAAAATTGGCAAATAGGTTGGTCCGTCACCACTGCCACTGTATGGGCTTGAAATTAAGGATGAAGCTTCTTGGCCAAGGTATCCAGGGCAAGAGCGAGCTTCTCAAGGAGGAGGTAGTTCATCTCAGGTTTGGATAACACATTTCTGACATAGTAGATAGGTCGCTGGATCTATCTCCACACTCCTTAACCAATGCCCGGCTTACGGTCGTTTCTAACACTAACAGGGATATCTGTAACTCTTCTCCCGGTATTGGCTTAACTAACAATGGTGGGCTAGCGAGGTATTCTTTAAGTTCTGGAAAGCTCACTCGCTGCCCAGGTCGCATTTCATGTTCTTCCCCTGCTTGAAAAAGGGAATACACTTATCTGTGGAACGCAAGATGAACCTGTTGAGAGCTGTTATACGCCCCATCAACACTTGAACTTGTTTGAGAGTGGTAGGAGAATCTAGGTTCAAGATAGCTTGGATCTTTTCAGGGTTTGCCTCAATTCCCCTCTCATTCACCATGAAGGCGAAAAACTTTCCCACTGTTACTCCGTAAGCACACTTGGTGGGATTCAGCAGTATTTGGTTCTCCCTCACTATCTAAAAAGTCATACAGAGATGTTCTTGATGCTCTTTTACATCCTGGGAAATGGTGATCATATCATCTATCTACACCTCTATTGTTCTTCCTATCTCTGACTTGAACAGTTGGTTAACCAATCGCTAGTAGGTTGCACCCGTATTCTTAAGGACGAAAGGCATCACCTTATAACAGTACATACCTTGCCCCGTGATGAAGCTAGTCTTGTCCTGATCGATGAGGTGCATCATAATTTGGTTGTACCCCGAGAATGCATCCATGAAGCTGAAGAACTTGTTTCCAACCGTGGAATCCACCAGTTGGTCAATTTTTGGCAGAGGGAAATTGTTGACAGGAAATTTACTCAAGATGACGAATTCCCACTAACGTCATCGAGACCACTACCACGGAGGTGGTGGCCAGGGTCGGTACCTTTGATACCTAACCTACTTAGATAAAAACGAATATTTGTATAACAATAGTAAGTGGGGACTTTAGTATCGATTATTCGTGGTATACAGGGTTCTCTCTCATATGCTCACTATCTCTCTAAAACATAAGAAGGTGGTAGCTTCGTACTTGTCGAATAGTGGACGTCATGACGGCCGTGTTCTGATCACAGAATTTAGACCTGACTTACTTCTCTCTCTCTTTTACTCTGTCGTTGATATGTCACCCCCTCTCTTTTTCTTTTAAGGTATATTTATATATGACCGAATCAATTTGAACGGGGTGTATCTCCTGCCTTGATTCTCTGAACCTACTCCTCCTCTTATCTGGCGGGATCCTTTATTTGAAAGTCATTGACTCGAGTAAATAACGGAAGCGATGATATTGTTGACAAAGATAAGTTTATTTCCTTTTTGGAATCAAACTCTTGACTTGCATGTAAATGTTGGTTATTACATAGATACGTTCTTGTGCGTACTTACGACATGATTCTTCATGGATGTCTCTGAGCTATTCGTAGTCTTCGTAGAGCGAGGTAGATCTATGCTTTGGGTCCATTCTCGAAAGCTTGGAATGGACATCCTAGTAGGCATTCTTATGAGGTAACATGGATCTGATTCACTTAGAGGTCTTCTTCCTCCTCGTATCGTGGAGAGGACAGCAGGCTCCTGGAAAGGTTAGAGGGCTTCTCGTTCAGCTATGAATTAAGTTTGACCTCTAAAAGCCTTAACCCGGAGGGGGCTGGCTTTACTTGTCGGGCTTCTTTCGAATGTTTCTTGAGCTTGGCAGCCCTCCCTTGCTTTCACGGGGTGGTTGAGAAGCCCGACCTCAGGAACCGAGGTTCCCAGGTAGGTGGCCTCGAGAAGCCCAGATTCTAGTGTTCGCGTAGGGGCTCGACCTGGTCGTGCCTAGCTTCTTCCCTGATAGTTCTAAAGCCCGATGATCCTTTCATGCTTCTGTGGGGTAGTTTTATGGTACACCCGGGGTTTCATGAACGTTGATTTTGAGCTTCGATTCGGGCTGGGAGACTGGAAAATTTCTGTTTGACCCCTAGCCAAATTTTACTATTAACAGAAGTCCCTTCTGACTTGAACACCGGAGGTAGAGTTGGGGTTAGAGTCAGATTCCCTGTTTAATTGGGAAATTTTCCGTTATGATATAACTACTGAGAATCTCAAATGAAATCTTCTTATTTATTGCTCAAATGATGTGTCGAACTTGAATTGGTGTGTTCTTTGAGGACAACCGACTGAGTTACGGCTCTCTCTATGGCTCGAGGGGATCTTCTCGAGGATATCACCAACGTCATTACACCTCTAACCTCTATTTAAATTCAAACTCATTGCCTGTTTCCTCACACATTCTCTTAATTTCGAATTTACAGACTTCTTCTCTCTTACTACCTTTTGTCGATTTCCTTTTTTTCTCAATCCCCAAAACCTGTTCTACCATGTCGAAGGCCAGTCGTGACTCCATTGACTCCCTTGTTGAAGGCACAGAGGTCTGAAGTCTCACCCACAGAAAACATGATCGACGAGACCTAGGCGGGGATGACTCTCCTTCATCCCGGTAAAGTAGTCTATCGAGCCGAACTGTAGCCATCGAGACTGGGTTTTCTAACCAACCAGACAATCCTCTGAACATGGTTGATGAGGACCCCGACGAAGAGAATAGGGTTGGTGTCGCTGGAGAGGATCATGTCACAGTCGTCGGTCCTTTCCCTAGAGAGGTGTCCTCCATATAACTTCAAGGTCTATCCAAATTTGTCGTTGACCCAAAGTCGATCAGCCACTTGAGGACCAAATACGGCATCTCTGACACCGTCTCTCTCACAGTCCCCATAGAAATTACGTCTTTAACCCATCCAAATGCGTACTCCCCATCTATGTTACAGCCTTAGAGAGGGGGGTAAGGCTCCCTCTTCATCCTACCCTTCAGGCGGGCTCTCAACACCTTTCAACTGGTTCCCCTCCAACTAACACCCGGCTTCTAAAGGCACCTGGTTGGCTTTCTCGTGCTATAGAGGGAGTAGTGCGAGCTAAGTAAGATAACCAGAGAGCCAGGAGCAGAGGAGGTTGCTTTCCTTTTTTAGATTGGGAGTCTGACCTGGGTCCCCCGATGTCAGTTTTACGCCAAGCCAATAATAAGTTTAATTTCATCATCCCTGGAGCTTTAAGGAAGGGCCCGGCCCGAAAAGAAGAATAGGGATTGGCTGGAAATGATTGTGGGAGCTCGATTTTTATAGGGGGGCACGAGTTCGTGGTTCTGACCACCTTTACTGATAAGCCCTCGTGGGACCAAGATTCCTTACCCACCGAATCTGAGACTGTGCTAAAGGCCATCCTTGCTAGGAACTACTTGAACCTGAAGTTCCTGACTATTGACCCTTTTGATCCTAGTCGGGTAAACCACTATCTTCGAATATCTGACACTACTCCTCGTAAGTATCTTGAACCATCAAGCTTTTGGGTTGTTGAATGGTTCAGTTCTGATGGTTTTACCCCCTTTTTTTAAGCAGTTATTATTGTTGCTCCAGCTTCTCACGAAGCCCGGTAAGCTCAAACCCCTCCCCTTCCATCCAGGTTATCCTTGGGATCCTTCTTGGCTACCTCGGAGAAAAGAGGGCCAATCTTTATGGTCGCTGCTTCTCCTGCTCCTGCTCCTGCTCCTGCTCCTGCTCCATCGCCTTCCCAGATGAGACTTAAGGTGGTTGTTCTAGCATCTCGGGTAGCTAAATCCTTAAATCGATGAGGGCCCGCTCACCAGGCTACTGATATGTCTACCTCCGCTTATTCACCAGTGGCTCCCATTACTGTTATTGCATCTCCAATTACATTACCCACTCATTCCGCTAATCCAGCTGTGTCCCGGACAGTTCAGGCTCCAGGGGATCACGAGGTAGGTATTCTTGAGATTCCCCCTTCTCGCCCCCACTATCGGTTGGGCTCGGTTGGTCAGGATAAGGTTTTAAAGTAGTTCGTTGCTTCTTGCCAAGGTGGCGGGCTCTCTAGGATGGCTTTCATGCCCGTGGATATTATGGTTACCAAGGGGTCTACCTTTCTGGCCGATGTAGTCATCACCTTTATTTTCTATGATTGTGAGCTTTGATTGCTTTCTAACCTTTGTTTCATACTTTGCAGGCTTTCAAGTTCAATGTAGCAATGGGCCACCAGGTATCATTTCTCCAAGATCGGGTAGCTAGAGCTGAAGCTGAGGCTGAGCGGGCCATGGGATTGTTGGTGCAGGCTCAATCCTTGGTCCAGTAGATGAATTCCAACCAGAGGGGAATGGAAACACAACTGGCTGAGCTTAAGTGCAACCATGAGAGGCTGAATCGGTCTTTTGACAAAGAAACTCTTTGGTCTAAGCGACAAGCCAGCCAGCGGGATGACTGAAAGGAAGAAGCGAAGGCGTTAGATGTTGAAAATCGTGTTCTGAATGCCCAAGTTGCCAGGCTTCAGGCTGAGGTGGATTCCTCCTTCACCAAGGGATACTTCTATGCCTCCTACCAAGTCGTTGAGGCCCTCTCCTCCCCTTTTGACCTGTCAATTATTGCTAACTGGGATAGGGATGAAATATTGTCCAAGGTTGCAGAGATGTCTCGCCCCTTAGTAATGACCTGGATTCCTCTAATGTGGCCGAGAAGCCGGGAAGCAACCTGCCTAGTCAGACCTTCATTCTCCTCCTCCTCCTCCTCCTCCTCCTCCTTCTCCTCCTCCTCCTCCTCCTCCTCCTCCTCCTATCTTCCCAACGTTAGGTCTCAGAGAATCCTCGAAGGGGTTCTACCTATAGAGCCAGAAAGAGATCTTAAGGAAGCCCGAGGTCTCGCTAAGATGCCTTCAAGAGAGGGGCCAACAGTAGGAGAAATTATGCCAGAGTCAATGGCCAACATTTTCGATGCAGCCATACCTCCTGAGGTCATGACGGTGGTCAATGAGGTCTTGGAAGAGGATCCTGCTGAGCACCAGGAAATCGAGAGGCATCCTCAGGAACAGGTGGCGGAGGCGGCTATCAGGGATAAGCGACCACACGAAAAAGGACCAGGGGGCGAGGTTCATCTGGAAGGAGGGAAAGCTGGAGGAGATCAGAAAGATGCAAAAGCTTGAATGCTATCTTCTTGTAGCTTGTTCTGAATGCCCAAAAAAAGGGGGGCATCCCATCTTTACTCATGCTTGATCATCATCGTCACTTTTTTTAGTACTTTGTAGCCCGAAACCAGGGGTTGGGCTCCCTATCTGATTGTTGTAGCATTACCGGGGGATAGGCTCCCCAACTCATTAATGGAATTTAACTTTAGATCTGGTTCAAATTTTAATTTGCATGTACTTGCTTCATTTTTTATTTCCATCTAGGTTCATCCCCTATAGCATCCTGATTTAGCTTGGAAAAAGTAACAAGATAGGAAAACTACTTAAATGTGAACGTAGATAGCTAGCTCAAGAGTTCGACTCTCAATAGAAACTTGCAGTTTGGTGACTTTAGTCGATATTCCCCTTGTTTGATCGTAGACCTTTCACAGTAAGCAACCACGTGTACTCAGAGAATTAACAACCAGTAATAACTGGGACATTAAAGTTTAAGTAAAGAGCCCTCAATCCTCGAGCTTCTTTAGGGGGTTATAGCCCGAATGAGGTATCAAGGAGAACTATTTAGCCCTCTCTTAGGCTGGGATGGCTACCATACTCTTAAACTTGAGTCTTCTTGGGGGTTGTAACCCGACCAAGGCATCAGGAGGGCTATCTAGCTATTTCCTGGCCTTGAGATCTGGATGGCAGTTATGATTTACACTCAGACCCTTATTGCATCAGGAGGGCTATCTAGCTATTTCCTGGTCTTGAAATCTGGATGGCAGCTATGCTCTTACACTCAGACCCTTCTTAGGGGCTGTAGCCCGACCAAGGCATCATGAGGGCTATCTAGCTATTTCCTGGTCTCGAGGTCTGGATGGCAACTATGCTTGATTAACACTGAAAAGTGTATGTTTACTAAGGGATAATATCATCATTTTACACTTCCAATATGATTAATTCCCCAATTTAGATATAAATTCGTTTGTTCGCTTAAATAAATGTGTTGTGTAGTAATCAGTGTATTTTTTTTTTATTTCAGAGGTAATTCGATCAATTCAAAATTATGGAGAAGTCAGATGGCAAAACAAACATCGTTTTCAAGTTTAGAACGTTAAAAACCTTAGGAAGACCACGAAGGTTGACTTTCATTGTTCACTAACGGATGCGTTACTTTTCAATGTCCCTATTCACTATTCATTTCACGGATGCATTACTATTCACTGATGACGTGGTGAAATCTGGACACTCCATTCTAAATTCATCCGATGGTCAATTTCCATCCGTATTTTGTATAAATAGGGGGCCTCTCCCCTCTAATTTTGATATTCTGAATCCAAATATGATGTTAGATTTATGAAATTCTCTCTCTTTTGTTCTCAAATTCTCAGTTTAAATAAAATAGTTTTTTTCTAGTTAAATTATGTCTGGCTAATTTTATATAGCTGGGACCAAAGGTGATACTGTTGGTATGGAAAATATGATCCAATTTTGGTAAGTTTATTATTTTTTGCTTTCTCCCCTCTGATCTTTGTGGAGTTTTTGACTCACTGTAGATAGACAGATTTTTTCTAGCACAGTGGGTACTTTTACCCATATTCATCAGATAGTAGTTTCTCCTCTTTGATCTTTGTGGAGTTTTTGACTCACTGTAGACAGACAGATATTATCTAGCACAGTGAGTACTTTTATCCATATCTATCATAGAGTGGTTTATCCCCTCTAATCTTTGTGGAGTTTTGACTCAATGTAGATAGACAGATGTTGTCTAGCACAGTGAGTACTTTTACCCACATCGATCAGAGAGTGGTCAGTGGAGTGGAATACCATCCCATTAATCTGGACTAAATATTAATAATTGGATCATATTCGAATTACCAACAGTGGATCCCTTAGCCACAGTTTTAATCTAAATAATTAATTCTACAAGGACAAGTGAACAACCTCTCTGTGGTTCGACCCGGTCTTACCGGTTAATCTATTACTTTGACATTCTTATACTTGAGAGTAGGAACACTTCTTTAGGACGTGTCAATGCTCTTACACTCAGACCCTTCTTGGGGGTGGTAGCCCGACCAAGGCACAGGAGGGCTATCAAGCTATTTCCTGGTCTCGAGGTCTGGATGGCAACTATGCTCTTACACTCAGACCCTTATTCGGGGTAGTGGCCCGACCAAGGCATCAGGAGGGCTATCTAGATATTTCCTGGTCTCGAGATATGGATAGCAATTATGCTCTTACACTCAGACCCTTCTTGGCAGGAGGTAGTGCCCGGCCGAGGCATCAGGGATAGCGAGGGGGCTTCCCCGGCTAATCCCAGGTCTTGAGACGGAAATGTCGAATTTCCCATGAAGACCTAAATCTTTGTAGAACATAGCTGAATATGGAGAAAAAACAGGCTTTATTGATAAAAAGAAAGGAGTACATTATTGCGGGAGATTAAGATCTAGGTGGAGGTAGCCTGCTCATGAGTCCCCTGTTCAAGGGTAGAATTTTTTCAAGTGATCTGCATTCTAGGAATGATTGATGAGTCGGCCATTCATGTCTTCGAGTTTGTATGCCCCATTACGGGCCACCACCTTTACCAAGTATGGCCTCTTCCTAGTTTGGCCCCTTCCTAGTTTGGCCCCAAGACCCTGTCTGACCTCTTCCTGGTATTCAGCTTCACTTTTCTGAAAACTAGGTCCCCCTTCTTAAAGTTTCGGGCTTTAACCTTCCGATTAAAGTATCTAGCAATCCTGCTCTGGTAAACTGCTACCTTCTCAGCTACTCGATCTTGTTTTTCTTCCAAAAGATCCAAGCTAGCTCGAAGCTAATCCTCATTGCTCCCCAGTTCAAAATGTTGGACTCTAAAGGAGGTCAGTTTGTGCTTAATAGGAAACACTGCTTCAACCCCAAAGGCTAGTGAGTAAGACGTTTCCTCGATAGTTGTTCTCCTTATAGTGCGGTAAGCCCAGAAGACCTAGGGAAGCTCTTCAGCCTATCTACCCTTTTTCTATTGTAGTTTCTTATTCAAAAGCTTCTTTGTAGTCTTATTGGTGGATTCCACCAGCCCATTTGTCTGGGGGTGGGCTACTGAAGCGAACCTAAGGTCGATTCCCAAGCCCTCATAAAATTCTTTGAATCGGTCATTAACAAACTGCTTATCGAGGTCAGCTATAATGGCAAGAGGGGTTCTGAACCTATAAACCACATTATTTTTTATTAATCTTATTGTATTTTCTTCCGATATCTGGGAGAGTGGTCTAGCTTCAACCCATATAGTGAAATAATCGATTGCCATAATAGCATGCTTAGCTTAACCATGAGCAGTTGGAAGCGGTCCAATCAAGTCGACTCCCCACATAACAAAGGGGTATGGTGAGCTAAGGGATGATAATCGCTCTGGCAGTAGGTGACTCAAGTTTGCGGTCTTTTGGCAAGCTTCATATGATTGTACCAAGATCTTTGCATCTTAATGGATGGTTGGCCAGTAGTACCCCACGCGGAGTACCTGATATGCCAGAGCCTCCTCACCAATATGGTTCCCGCATTTCCTTGAGTGAACATCTCTCAATGCCCATTTGGCATCTTTAGGGTGTAAACATCGGACCAAAGGAAAGGATCTGCCCCTCCTGTATAAGTACCCATCCACCAAGCAATACCAGACCGAGAGCCTCTTGACTTTCCTATCTTGGTCAGGCTCCCTAAGAAGTCTCCCTTCATGTAGATAATCCATTATCGGGTCCATCCAGTATGGTTACCGATCCAGGGTATAAGTCTTCTTACCTGCCATTGTGCCAGATAGGGGGATCACATGAAGAGGGACCCCCTAGGGGTAAGGTCTGGCCACCATTTGCAGCTATCTTGGCTAGGACGTCAGCTCGACGATTCTGTTGTCGAGGTATCTGCTCAATCCTGAAACCTTTGAATTTGCTCATAAACTGTTGAACTAGCTTCATGTAGGCAATCATGTTATCCCTTTTTGCCTGATAATCCCGAAAGACTTGGTTGACTATGAGCAACGAGTCACTCCTAACATGCAGGTAATCGACCCCTAGCTCTATGGCTGTCCTTATTCTGGCTAAAAAAGCTTCATACTCTGCCTCATTATTAGTGGCTTTAAATTCAAATCTGAAGCAGTGGCAGCACTCAGTTTCTTCTGAGTCGATTATAATTATACCTACTCCTCCCCCAGCTTGCCCGGAAGCTCCATCAGGGTAGAGGATCCACGACTTGCAACCCTCCGACCAGCTGTCAGATTCTGGAATCTTCTCAGGGGCTACGTCTGTTGCTGTAGAGGTCGCTTGGCCTGGGGGCATTGAGAGCTCTGCTACAAAGGCTGCTAGAGACTGGGCTTTAATTACTGTTATAGGCTTATACCTTAAATCAAACTGGGTGAGATCTAGGGCCCACAAAACTAGCCTTCTGAAAACATTTGACCATTGTAAAAATTGACGGAGGGGTTGGTCTGTCACTACTGCTATCGAATGAGCTTGGAAGTAGGGACGGAACTTCCTTGCCGAGGTCACGAGGCATAAGCGAGCTTCTCCAAAAGGGTATAGTTCTTCTCGGGCTTGGTTAGAGCATGACTCACGTAATAGATAGACCGCTAGACCTATCTCCACAATCCTTGACCAAGGCCCCGCTTACCGCAGTTTCTGAAACGACCAAGTAAATTTGTAGCTCTTCTTCAGGGCTTGGTTTAACCAGTAGTGGAGGGATTGACAAGTATTTTTTCAAGGCTTGAAAAGCTTGTTCACTCTCTTTGTCCCATTTCGTGTTTCTTCCTTGCTTAATGGCTTTGAAGAATGGGAGACACTTATCGGCAGATCGAGAAATGAACCTGTTGAGCGCTGCTACCTACACGGTCAAGACTTGAACCTGTTTAAGTGACGTGGGGGACTCTAGATCCATGATAGCCTTGATCTTTTCCGGATTAGCCTCTATACCTCTCTCATGGACCATGAAGCCCAGAAACTTCCATGTGGTCACCCCAAAGGCGTATTTGGAGGGGTTCAATCTCATTTGGTTCTCCCTTAAGATCATGAAGGTTCAGTGAAGGTCGCCCAGATGTCCTTCAGAGGTTGATGAATTGGTGATCATGTCATCGATGTACACCTCCATTGATATTCCAATTTCAGGCTTGAACAGCCGGTTGACCAACCGTTTGTATGTAGCTCCTGCGTTTTTTAGCCCGAAAGACATCACTTTAAAGTAATATATATCTCATCCGATGATGAAACTGGTCTTTTTCTGGTCGACAGGGTGCATCATAATTTGATTGTACCCTGAAAACACGTCCATGAAGCTCAGGAGCTTGCTTCTTGAGGTGGAGTTAACTAACTGATCAATTTTTGGTATAGGGACACTGTCTTTCGGGCATACCCGATTATGGTCAGTATAATCGACACACATGTGCCACTTTCCATTTGCCTTTATGACCATGACCACGTTGGCGATCCATTCGGGGTAGCGTGCCTCCCTGAAGAAGCCTGCTTGGGTCAATTTATCCACTTCTTCCTGGACCGCATCATTTCTTACAGTGTTGATGTGCCGTCTTTTTTATTTAATGGGTTTGAAGGTCTGATCCACTACTAGTCAGTGAGTAGCCAAAGTCATCGGGATCCCAGGCATCTCACCGTGACTCTAAGAAAAAATGTCATTGAACTCTGTGAGGATCCTGATCAAACCTTTTTTCACTCCTGGCTCAAGGGTGGCTTCGATTTTGATGACTTTCGAGGGATCGTCCATTCAGATAGGAATCTCTTTCAGCTTATCCACTGGATGGCCGCTGGCCCATTCCCTTATCTGCTCCTCCTCATCCGGCACCACAGGGTCATCCTCGGGGTGATTTGTGGGTACTACATCTTCTAGGGTCAATGTAGGGGTTGCCTCATCTTGGATCATTGTCACCTGGGCAAGTTGTTTCGCTAGAGCTGTTGGGTTGGCAGACACTGCGTAGCATCTCCTGGCTGCTTGTTGATTACCCCGAACTTCCCCCACCTTGTCTCCTACTGGGAACTTTATGACATTGTGGTAAATGGATAAGACCCCTTTCAAGGATGATAAAAACGACATTCCTAATATTGCATTATAGGCCGATGGGGTATCTACCACCACGAAGTCTGTCATGATATTCTGCTGGAGAGGTGTGGCTCCAATGATCACTGGTAGGATTTTTAATCCCACGGGTATGATTGAGTCCCCAGTGAACCCATACAGCGGGGAAGTGCAACTATTGTAACACCACTGTTTCAAGTTCAGTTTTTCCAAGGTGTCTTTAAATAGGACGTCGATATTGTTGCCTGTGTCGACGAGCACACGGTGTACCACGCAGTTGGCAATCTGTTTCGCGATCACCATGGGATCAACATGAGGTTACACTGTGTTGTAGACATCTGCTTCAGTGAAAATGATCTGTGACAACTGAGAGGGGTTGGTCGGGCTCTGGTCGACCTTGAATATACCCCGCCCTTCGTCCTTACGAGGTACTTTTCTTGCGTGGTTTTTCCTGGAATTGTTGGAGGTCCTAGCCAGAGTAGGCCCTCCGTTGATGGTATGTATTATCTGGATTTGTTGCATCAGATCTGCCTACTCCCCTTTTCTTTTCTCATTGTGCTCATCGATCTCGGCTTGTACTTCCCGTCCAATTTGAATGTTATCCCTGATTTACTGTAAGAATTCTACCAAACATCCTCCCCTTATCAAAGCCTCGATTTTATTTCGCAGGTTATAGTACTCTAAAGTGTTGTGTCCCACGTCTTCATGAAAGTCACAATACTTATAATGATTTCTCTTATCGACAGGGGCTTTAATAGGTGCGGGCTTCTGTAGCAACCCTTTTTCTTGAATGGCGAGCTAGATTGTTTCACTGGATGCATTTAAGGGGTGTAACGATCATACCCTCTCTCATCTGGAGCTATTGGGGCCACTGTCCTGGGAAGAGGTGAAGCTCTCGGAGGAGTTCATTTTGCAGGATATTTTTCCAATCTGGGTTGAAAATGGGGAAGCATACATAGACATATTGCGGGGTTTGTTCATAAAGGAGCATATCGTAAAGTGAAGGAGTTTCCCAACGTTGGTAAGATTGGTTCAGATAGAAGCATATCGAAAAAGTGAAGGAACCTCCAAACGTTGGTAAGATTTTCTTCTTGATTATATCGATTTCAATTTCCTGTGTTTACATATTGTATGTATTAGTTCCAAAAAATAATTTTGATCTCAAGTTCACTGGTCCCAGATACAGATTATGATCTGTATTAACATTTTTAAAACCTAGTTCTGCTGCGTGACCGGTGAACGGGGTTCTAATAGTATTGCGTTGTAGGCCGACAGGGTATCAACCACAACGAAGTATATCATAACATTTTGTTGGAGAGGTACTGTTCCAATGATCACTAGGAGGATCTTTGATCCCACTGGTATGATCAAATCCCTATTGAATCCATACAGCGGGGTTGTACAGCTATTGTAACACAACTGCTTCAAATTCAGCTTCTCCAAGGTGTCCTTGAATAGGATGTCTACACTACTGCCCGTATCAATGAGCACGCGGTGAACAAGGCAGCTGGCAATCTATACTGTGATCACCATGGGATCATCATGAGGTTACATAGCGTTGTAGACGCCTGCCTCGGTGAAAATAATCTGTGCCGACTGGGATGGGCCAGCTGGGCTTTAGTCGACCCTGAAGATACCCCGACCCTCATCGACATGGGGAATCTTCCTTACATGATTTTTCTTGGAATTATTGGAGGTTCTAGCCAGAGTGGACCCTCCACTGATGGTATGAATGATTTAGATTTGTTGTATCAAATCCTTATGTTCACATTTTCTCTTCTCAGTACGATCACAGATCTCTGCTTGCACCTCCTCTCCAGTTTGGATGTTGTCCCTGATCTGCTGCAAGAATTCTACCAAACATCCTCCCCTCATCAGATCTTTAATCTGGTTATGCATGCTATAACACTCTGAAGTGTTATGCCTTACGTCTTCATGGAAATGCGAGTACTTGTACTGGTTCCTTCTATCGATTGAAGCTTTCATGGGTGTTGGCTTCTGGAGTATACTCTTATCCCGAATGGCGAGGTAGATCATTTCACAAGACGCATTCAAAGGGGTGTAGTGGTCGTACCCTATTTCATCTAGTGTTACGGAAGCTACAGTCCTTGGAGGAAGCGAAACGAAGCTCGCAGTGAGGTCTGCCTCGTCGGATACCTCTCTTACCGAGGTTATGAAGCAGGTGAGTGGTTCGTCACCTTGTTAGGGGGTTTGTTTTGGTTTTTTTGGGTCAGCTCAAGTCTGGGAGCTTCTTTCCTCTAGTTATTTGCCATTCTCATGTCGTCATGTCCCATTTTGACCTTGAGCTGCTCGACAATCTCGACCTGCTCAAGAGCCCGATCATAGGCCTATTGGTAAGTCTATGGAGGTTGCTTGGCGAAGGATCGAAAGAGTTTGTCCGCCCATAAGTTCAGCCTAAATTTGGCGAGGGTCTCCTTTTAAGGTGAAGACTCCCATCTGTTTGACTTCCTTGTGAAACCATTCCACATATGACCAGAGTGCTTCACCTCACTCCTGAACCACATACTAAAGGTGTATGGGATCCTTTGGACACGATTTGACCCTTTGAACTTTAAGCAGAAATCAATTGATAGCTTTGTGAATGAGTCCACGCTACCAGCAGGCAACTTTCTGAACCAAGTCTTTACGTAATCAGTCAGAGTGGTAGGGAACATCCTGCACTTGGCAACCGTGGTGGTATTCTGGACAACCATTTGCTGGATGAAGCTCTCCAGGTGGCTCAAGGGGTCTTCTATTCCGAAGAATTTATCTATCTGCATTTTGAATTTCGATGGGAGCTTATCCTCTCGGATTCTTCTGGTAAAGGGAGCATTCATTTTGCTCAAAGGATCTTTCTTGACCTCCTTATACTTTCCCTTTATTATCTGCTGGATCTCTTTCTGTAGCTTCGTCAGTTGATCCCACAGGTGCTTGTTCCTGGGTTTCTTTGAGTTGACCTTGGACTCCTCACTATCGGATCCCTCCAAAGAACTGACGATCTCCAATCGGTCTTCTTTATGAGGGGATTAGCCCAGGGGCTTTGCTGGCTACCTTTCTCTCCAGCCTAGGTTTCCGTCCTTGAGGCTGCAGGGTGAGGAGCCTTTCGTTGCTCTCGAGATAGAGCATCTACTACAGATTTGACTCGCCTTGGTTGAAACATGATGGCCTGCCAGGCACTGGGGGCATAGACTCTACCCTGAAGCCCTGTTCTATCGAGGGTTGGCTCGAACAGGGGAGGTCCCAATAGATCAAAGGCGGGCTGTCTGGTTCCAGATCTGCTCGGCTCTCCCTGAGTGTTGGGATTTCCTTACTGGATTAAAATGCCTTCAGCGAGCAGGCGAAGGCAGACGTTTTCCATGAAAGCCACTGCTTGTTGGTCGAGCACGACCTAGCTTATCATAGGAGGCCCAAAAGCCCCGTGCAGCGGTTGGCTGGACCGGAGCTTTGCTGTGGTGCCCAGATTTTCTGCCCTTCCTTGGGGCCATACGTGTTGATGCAATAAAAGGTTGTCCTGAGGCCTCAGGCTGTCCCTGGGAGGAGCAGAGCCTCATAACTCCTGTAAAATAACAAATACGTAAACTTTTGGTTTGGTTAATTAGGTGTGGGTGTTCCCACAGATGGCGCTAGAAAGTGTTAACCGAAAATTGGTCGGGGTGAGGAATTCCTGTTAACACCCTCGAGACCACTACTTCGGAGGTGGAGGTCGAGGTCGAGGGTGGTACCTAGTTTGTTCGAATGATGGTGGATATTTAAGCAAATGCTAACACGATGAAAGAGAAATAGAACTGCTTTGTTATAAATTACGTGCATCGTATAAAAATCTCTCAAATGCTCTTAATCTCTCTTAGGTACAATAGGGTGGCAGCTTCGTACATGTCGAGAAGTAGATAACGAAGATGGTTGTGTTCTGTAAACATAATTTAGACCTAAGTAAACTCTCTCTTTCCTTTTCTCTTTCTTTTTGTTGTCGTCCTTTTCTTGTTCGTTCTTTGGCATATTTATACCCAGTCCGAATAGGTTAAACTCGCCATTCTCCGGCCACGAATCTCTGAATCAAATCCCTCCTTATCGGGCAGGATATTTTGTTTAAATGTCATTGACTTTTGCTTAATGACGAAATCAATAATATCTGGGAAAGAGATAAGTTTGCTTCCTTTTTGGACTCGATCACCTGCCCTATACGTACACAGTGTTTCAATGTAATTTGGAGAGTGAAGGTGATCATGTATATTACCCTGGTGAGATGCATCATAGAGGTCACCGAATATGGCGTTTACTGTTTCGAAGGGTGAGGTACATACATGTTATTATCTTGATATTAGGAGATCAATCTGACATTTCCATATCCCTTTTGAAGCTTGAAATGACCACGCTAGTGCCCGTTAGTGATGACGGAGCTTTTGCGAGCTTCCTCATACCTACCTAGATAGATTTGCTTCTTCTCTCAGCGAGATGGAGCAATAATGTAGTACGAGCTTGATGCCTTATAGGTCTCTCTCTGTGTCTGGAGAGGAGTGTGAGATTCTGGGGAGGTTACTAGGAAATTTTGACCTCGGGGAGCCTGGGTCGTCCTGTATTGGTTTGCCCACTGTACCATGCTAAGTAATCTCGGATTTGGACCCTGGCTAGGAGAGTGAAAATTTTTCCTTTGATCCCTAGCCAAATTTGGTTATTAACAAATTGTAATATGGAAATTTGTACACCTAAATAGGAGTATAGAACAATAATATTTTAATATTTTATTCCCTCTTTTAGAAGTTAGAATGATAGGTTAATGATTAATTATTTGACTTGGAAATATGTTAATAATCGTTTGATAAAATGAGATCAATTTTAGTGGAAATTGCTAAAAATGACCACATACAACGTGTAAATTTTGTTTGTAACTACAAACAAAAATTTAATTGTTAATAACCACTTTTTTTAGAAATTACTTGAATGCCCTCATATAAAAACCATCCACAAACACACTCTCTCTCATTTTCTCGCTTTCTTTCTTTCTCCTCTCTTCTCTCTCTCCCCGATCTCTCTATCCCTGTCAAAAACCAAACCATTGTCGGTGTTGTCGCGAATCATCGCTGCGGTGTCCCGTCTCTAGCGTCGTCTTGAATCATCATTGGCGTCGTCATATGTCTCTCCCCGTCGTCTCTCTCATCTCTTCTCTCCCTCCGTGATCTCTGTCCTCTGTCCTCTCTCCCACTCAAATCCAAACCGTCGTCAGTATTGTCCCGTCTCCAGCGTTGTCCTGCCTCTCTCCCAGTTGTCAGTGATGTTATCTGTAGAAAAAAAGGGAAGAAAAACGAATAACCTAAACCTAATTTCAGAAGGAAGAAAAAGGAAAACATTTCAAGTTTCAACATTTCAATTTAGTCAATAATTCAAGTTTCAAGTTTTTAGTCATGATTTCTAGTCTGGTTCCAAATTTTAGTCATGATTTCAAATTTGCATTCAGGTTTTTCAAAAATAAACTAAGTTCAAGGGTAATATTGTAATTTATGGACATACACTGATTTTTTTTTAAAAAAGTGGTTATTAATAATTAAAGTTTCAAAAGTGGTTACTAATGAAATTTTAATATTTCCAATGACTATTTTTTATTTTCTCTTTTAATTTTTATCATTCTTGATGTGATGAAACTAATTTGAATAACTTTTTTAATTTTTTTTTTTTGATGAAATATAAAATTATTTTCAACAACAATTATAATGAGATTATTATTATTTATTAACTACAGTAACTTGGATGAATAATTATTTGACCAAAATTAGTAATTTAATTATGAATATAATATCAAATAATGTTAATTGTTCCTTTCAAAAAAATCGTGTTAATTGTCTGAGTGTCTGACCTAGCCTATTGCTTAATTCATAACTAAATGAGATATTAAGATTTTAATCCCTCTAGTTTACGTTTATCTGGGTTTAGTCCGCTAGTTTTTTAAATTACTAACTTTAGTCATTCCGTTAGATATTCCGTGGAAAGAAACGGACTGTCATCGTCAGGGAGTGAAATGACTGAAATACCCTTCGATGGTTTCTGATGAAGGGTAATATGATAATTTTATATTTAATTAAATAAAAAAATAAAAAACAAATTAAATTTAAATTTAAAAAAAATATATTATTATTATTATTATTATTATTAAATAAAAAAGATGATCTCCACCGTCCATCTAAAAAATGAATGGTGGAAATAATTCATTTTTTATTTTTTATTTAAATTTAAAAACAAAACAAAAAATTAAAAAGAATTTTAAAACAAAAAAATAGTTAAAAAAAAAAATCTGGATCGCCTCCAACTGTCCAACACCATCTCAAACATATTCATTGACTTTTCCAGAAATGTTCTTTAGCTCATTTCCAGTAAATTGAATAAAACCAGAACCAACAATTATTTCATCTTCACTACTTTTTTAGTAAAACAAGATCTATAATTTTTTTTTTAACAATTTCTATTAACACAATCACATCCACCAAAAATCTTCACTATTTTTACATTAACACAAAATCACAAATCAAATTCAATGAAACCCAGAACCCCAACACAACAGACAACAACCCACAACAACTTGAATTTCAATCAATGAAACCCAGAACCCCCAATTTTATCTTCTTCTTAAAATACAAACTTCATCTTCTCTCTCCATCTCTACAAATTCTTCATCTTCTCTCTTTCTCTCTCTTTCTCTCTCGAACCGAAATCTCATCAAACCAAAACCACCCCTGATCTGATCTCATCAAACCAAAACCAGTCGAGAAAGAAGAAGAAGAAGAAGAAGAAGAAGAGAGAGAGAGAGAGATCGGGTCGTCATCACCGTCGCTGCTTTTGGTCATCGTCTCCTCTTCGCTGCTGCTCCGGTCGGTTTTGTTTTGATTGGAGCTGGGTTTGTGTTTGGATTTGGGTTTGGGTGGTTGAATTTGAGGGTTAGGGTTTGGTGATTGGAGATGGGATGATGGTGTGATGATCGATGTGGTGGGAACCGATAGAAGCTTTGCTGGAGATGAACCGAAATTTGCTATGGATCGGGAAGGGGTTGAAGAAGATGAAGGGAAGGAGATGAAAAAGAGATGGTGAGGCTGGATATATAGAGAGAGAAAGAGAGAGAGAGAGAGAGCAAACGAAGATTAGGATTTTTAGTTTTTATTTTAGTTTTTTATTTTTTTTATAATTTACTTAAATATATTAATTTAATTCAAACAAAATTAGTGAAATTCACAATTTTACCCTTCTTTCAGAAAAGCTTCCAGAAGCAATAATCGAATTTCCCATAATGCTCATTTGATCTAACGGAAGTCAATGAAAAATAAACGGAATTAGACGAAAGGACTATATTATGTATTGTCTGAGAATACTGGACTGAATTAAGTAAATCCAAAAACTAGTAGATTGAACCCAGATAAACACAAACAACAGGGATTAAAATCATAAAACCCTAACTAAATCAGTTCACTGGGTCTTGTAGACTACAACGAATCCAATACTATTATAAAGGACCCAAACTCAAACAAACGTTAAAGTTTTGTATATTATTTGAATACCATGTTTTAGTTGACCTAACTCAAATGGAAACTTTTTTTTTATGAGATTCAAAGTGATTAGATCTTTTTATTTGGATTTTTAAGATCCAGACTAAGAAATTTGGTTGTGCAGCTTTAATTTTTTTTAAAAAATAAATATTGTAATAATTTTAGATTGTTGGAGGGGAGCAGACTCAAACCCATAACATAATAGTGTAAGTGAGAATGTGCGAGTGGAAACCTACTGTACAAACCTTCTAACTTAAATTATTGTCAAAAATTATGACCCATTAATTGAATGAGTTAATTTCATATACATTATTCTAAAGTGTAGCAATGTAACTTATAGGCTTCGTTTTTATTTATTTTTTTAATAAAAAGAAGGGAAATTATCATTTTGGTCCCTATATTTTTGTCGATAATGACGTTTTTAACTGTCTTTTTATTTTTCACTAGGTGAACCCTATGTTTTAAAAAACACATCAATTTAGTCCCTTAGTCGGTCAATCGTTAATCAAACTTAACAATTTTAAGGGTATTTTAGTCTTTAACCATATAACATGCCACATGTCAAAAAATATAGGGAAAGTATCATCTTGGTCCCTATGTTTTGGCCGACAATGACGTTTTTAACTGTCTTTCCATTTTTCACTGGGTGATCCCTATGTTTTTTTAAAAAACATCAATTTAGTCCCTTAATTGGTCAATCGTTAGTTAAACTAAACAATTTTAAAGATATTTTTATCTTTAACCATATAAAATGTCACGTGTCATATATATATAACACAAAATAATGTTTTAAATTAATTTTAATATTTAATTAAAAATAATTTTATTTTTATTTTTTAAAAACAATATAATTTTAAAATCAACAATCAATATGGATGAAACCTAAAAATTAAAATGAATCAAAATCCCCACCATTACACCAGTTATACAAAATTCACAAACAACCTATTACACTAACTAGTAACACAGAAAAAAAATCATTGTCACCATCCCTACAAACCTAGGTTTGTGGTGGTGGTTACCTGACTAGTTTGGAATTGGGGTTTTAATTGAGGCTTCAAGAGATCTGGAATCAAGAATTATAAATGTTTATTGAACAATTACTCCCATAATTCAAAAGAGATATTCCTTTTTTTATTATTATTTATGAATAATATGTAATTTGAACCTCTATTTGTTTATGATGATTAAAGAAGAAAATGGAGATATAAAAGTTTCTTTAATTGATGATGACGATTGTTTTGTTGTTTCATCAATAATGGAGATTTATCTCTAAGATATTTATTCTTAACATCAACAATTTTTTTGTTGCTTGAGTTTGGCTTTGATGATATAGGTTTGTGTTCATGATATCCATTAATGGAGATAATATAATGGTGAAGATCCATTTAAGATTTTTTTATTATTATTTCCATCTAATAATATTTTCTATTTTTTGTTTTTCTCCTTTTTCATTTTTCATTTTTCATTTTTCATTTTTCTTTTCTTTTCTTTCCTTTTCTTTTATTTTAAAAAGAAAATAAATGGCTAAGGTTAAAATAGTCATTCACCCTTTTCTATTTGGGTTGACCGTTAAAAAACTGGCCAGAGGGACTAAATTAATGTGTTTTTGAAAACATAGGGACAACCTAGTAAAAATTAGAAAGACAGTTAAAAATATCACTGCCGGCCAAAATATAGGGATCAAAATGATAATTTCCCTATTTTATTTTTAAAATAAATAAATGACTAAGGTTAAAATAGTCATTCACCATTTTCTGTTAGGGTTGACAGTTAAAAAACTGGTCAGAGGGACTAAATTGATGTGTTTTTGAAAATATAGAGACCACCCAATGAAAAATGGAAAGACAGTTAAAAATGTCATTGTCGGCCAAAATATAGGGACCAAAATGATAATTTCCCTAAAAAGAATTGTACTAAAAAGGTGAAAATCTAAAACACTTTACTTCTTTGATATTGATAGTGGCTTTATGGGATGCATTAGTGCCAACAAGCTTGTAATATATATATCTATATTGTTAATAGCACAATTTGGCTAGGGACCAAAGAAGAATTTTTCACTTCCCAGCCTTCCTGCAAGGGTCCAAATTAGGGCTTATATGATAGCGTATCAAGGTCCCCGAGGTTGAGCTACCACGCGATCCTACAGGAGCAAGGCGAGGCCGTCTATACCATCTAAGCATCTCGCACGTGTCCAGGCTTACCAAATAAAGCCTGACGAGACCGCATCAAGCTCCTTATACCAGGATAAAGCCCGAAGCTAGGTCGACGTGAAAGGACTTGGGTCCCACGACATCAAGGTATCTCGTGACACTCTCCTAGAGATTGCTACTATCTCTACTTTCACTAGGAGACCTTCAAGGTGCCGAACTTGTCCTGCAAAGGCCCTCCTGCCTCGTCGAGGTATAATCTCAACCTATCAGAGCATAAAAGGAAGAAGCCCGTAAAGCCCTTTCGTCACCAAAAGTACCAGGATCCAATATAGATCATGGCATTGCTAAATCGAGAGCAGTACTCGAGCGTACCTCTCCACCCTTCCAGAAGCAAGCCAAAGTCGCCTGTTTATGGCGAACACCTTACCAGAGCTTGCCAACCAAGGCCGCTGCCCTGCTAGGAAGCCTGCATAATCAGGTCAAGCTCTATGATAAAGCTCGACGTAGCTAAACCAAGCTAACAACTACAAGGTTGGAACCTTATGGGATATTTCACCCCTAAAATGGTTAGCACAAGCTCAATGGGAAGACCATCAAGATCGATATAGCTCCGTGACAATCGAGAGGTCCCCGGGGGACCCCGCCAGTGTACTGGATCCTAGGGTACCTCGCCCTCAAGGAATATCAAATGTCATCTCAGGTAACCTCCAAGAAGTACCTCTCCAAAGTGACATGCAGAACTGGAGCTCTCCTTTCGGCAACGTAAGAAGAGAGGGTTGACGTTCATGACATTCAAAGTACCATTAATGAGGTCAACCATATTAATGGAGGTAGTCAACCTTATTAATGAGGTCAACTATATTAATAGAGGCAGTCAACCCTATTAATGACATGATCAACACCATTAATAAGAGAATATTCAACTCTTTAATGGCCATCATTAGTGAAAGAGTCCAAAGAGGAAACAAATACCTTTTCCTCCAAGATATTCTTCACAACCGATTATTGGGGGTCAACTATAACAGAAAATCCCGACTATCAAAGAAAGAAGAGTCCGAAGAGGAAACAATCATATCTTCTCCAAGATAATAGCTACAAGCTGATCAACTACATTAAAGGAAGAATCGTATTCGATAAGGAAACAAAGACTAATTGAAGAGTCCTGGACTTGCACGCCAAGGTAGTCACCATGTATAAATATGCCTGTAAAAGGCATAATGACGGATCTGATATCTCAGAAGACACATGCTTTGTTTAAAGTTCTCTCTAGATCTTCATTGTACGTGTACCTTTGCCAGGAATATACTGGTATCGGTTAACACTCGATCATTGTTGTAAGCTCTCCGGAGCACCATGGTGGTATTATTTCTCCATTGTTGTAAGCTCCCTGGAGCATCTGTGATATATACATAAGGAAGGGTATTCCTCTTCCATTGGATACTGCCTTGGGGTTTTTCAGCATGTGATCATTCGTGATGCTTTTTTCCCCCTTGGTCAGTCCACCTCTCTCTACAAAAGACTTGTGTTTTTCATATTATCTACTGTATTATGCATGTGTGTATGCGGGCTAGGTACCAACCCCATTGGTCCTAGCTCTCTAATCTTTCTAACATGAGATCGGGAAACAACAACGAAGACCTAAGGAACCGAATCTAGATTCCTACCTCGCTGGGTCTAACGCTCTTATCCTCTCATCTACATGCCAAAGTCGCACATCAAGATGAAGAGAAACCACCCAAACCAGTTCGAAGGGAGTCGATGAGATCACTCGCATCCTCTCTATGGAAGAAATCGAGCTCTCCGACACTAGAGCTAGATAAGCCCTCTTCTTACTTGCTATCGAGGTCGGGGTATTACAGGAAGCAATCGGGCTCCAGAACTAGGCTCATGGTATCAGGACGGACTCCGACCTTGACTAAGGAACAAGGTCCAGGATCACCCCCTTCGCACCAGCAAGGGAACCTCGAGCTCTTCAGATCTACTTCATAAGCACAAAGCCCGACAAGGGGTATGGCTTGTCTCCTACCTACTGTTTCATCCACTTTCATATTCATACAAGATCACCAAGGTACCAACCCCTGCCACCACTTCCGTGGTAGTGGTCTCGAGGGTATTAATAGGGATTTCTCATCCTAAACAAATTTTCTGTTAACACTTTCTAGCACCGTCTGTGGAAAGTTTCCATACCCCTTTTGGAAGCCTCTATGTCTCTGCATGAGTATCATTATACTATCGAGGTAACATAATCATTATTCATGGAATATCATTTACTATATAAGATGACTTTTCTCCATACTTGTCTATATCGCTTATGCATCGCATGTGGTGCTCATTTTATCATTTAACGAGTTTCGTTCATTGTGGAGCAAATATGGTACGTGGGATTCCTGGTGGAACCAGTTCATTTTGCTACTCCTATGAAGCGAACCTGCTCAGATAATCGTGGAGTTCCAATACAGTAGCTCCCCGTTTGAAGATCTCTTATATAGCTGAATTATTATGATACATCGAGAGCTCTTATACAGTAGAATTGCACCTCTCTTGCTTCTTTATAGAAGATTTTTCTTTACTACCGGTAGACCTCTTATCCAGTAGATCGGTTGGACTTGGACTTGGACCTGGTTATACTGGACCCTTCATATCACCGTATCCACCCTTCAGAAGCTCCTAGGTAGCGATAGTAGGTCGACTCATGAATCTAAGAAGCCAACTCAGTTGTGTAGCTTATAGAGCAGCACGACCAGTATAAGATTAGTGGTTCCACGCCTCATGCACCGGGCCGGTCAATGTCCAAGTGAGCCCTTAAATTCTTGGTTCATTCCAGAAGGCTCCAGAGCTTTCTCTCAGTTGTTGAGGACTTTTAGGATCCCAAGCATGCTTCTGGACCAGTACCAAACAGGTGGCTTCACTCCATGTTTACCAGGCCATTCTCCACCTTAGCAAGCCATCGAAGCCCGATCTGATCGAGAAGTTCTCAGAAGCTTCCTACATTTGGTAAAGGCTCCTACGTGCCTAAGTAAGCTTCTAGAGCAGCAGCACCGCTACAAGACCGGTGGCTTTGCTCTATATATACCTGGTCATTCATCGCCCAGCAAGCCACCGAAGCCCGATCTGATCGAGGAGAGCCCAGAGGTTTCCCATTCTTGGTAAGGCCTTCTACATGCCTAAGCAAACCTCTGAAGTAGCAACCTCACTATAAGGCCAAGTGGCTCCTCACTTCTTATACAGGGCAAGTCAACGCCTAAGTGAGCCACTGAACTCTCGGTTCACTCCAAGAGGGTCCAGAGTTTTCTCTCAGTTGCTGGGGACTTTTAGGATCCCAAGCATGCTTCTGAACCAGTACCAGACCGGTGGCTTAGCTCCATGTCTACCGGGCCATTCACCGCCCTAGCAAGCCATCGAAACCTGATCCAATCGAGGAGTTCTCAGAAGCATCCTACATTTGGTAAGGCCTCCTCCTACGTGCCTAAGTAAGCTTCTAGAGCAGTAGCATCGCTATAAGACCGGTGGCTTTGCTCTATATGTACCGGGTCATTCATCGCCCTAGCAAGCCACCAAAGCCCGATCTGATCGAGGAGAGCCCAAAGGTTTCCCCTTCTTGGTAAGGCCTCCTACATGCCTAAGCAAACTTCTGGAGTAGCAGCCTCACTGTAAGGCCAAGTGGCTCCTCACTTCTTATTCAGGGCCAGTCAACGCCCAAGTGAGCCACTGAACTCTCGGTTCACTCTAGAAGGGTCTAGAGCTTTCTCTCAGTTGCTGGGGACTTTTAGGATCCCAAGCATGCTTCTGGACCAGTACCAGACCGGTGGCTTCACTCCATGTTTACCGAGCCATTCACCACCTTTGCAAGCCACCGAAGCCTGATCCGATCGAGGAGTTCTCAAAAGTTTCCCACATTTGGTAAGGCCTTCTATGTGCCTAAGCAAGCTTCTAGAGCAGTAGGACTGCTACAAGACCGGTGGCTTTGCTCTATATGTACTGGGTCATTCATCACCCTAGCAAGCCACTGAAGCCCGATCTGATAGAGGAGAGCCCAGAGGTTTCCCACTCTTGGTAAGGCCTCCTACATGCCTAAGCTAACCTCTAGAGTAGCAGCCTCACTGTAAGGCCACGTGGCTCCTCACTTCTTATACATGGCCAGTCAACGCCCAAGTGAGCCACTGAACTCTCGGTTTACACTAGGAGAGCTACACAGCACTCCTGATGCCCTATACCGAATCAAATCCTTCCAGAAGGATCACCATTACCAGGAGAGCTACACCGCACTGCTGATGCCCTGGATCGGATCGGATCGAATCCCTCTAGGAGGATCACCTTGACTAGGAGAGATAAATAGCCCTCCTAATGCTCTGGGCTGGATTAATCCCTTCAGAAGGATCGCCATAATATTTCGACAGCAACCAGAGACTGGTCGGGGAAGCGCCCTCACTACCTCTGATGCCTCGGCCGGGCACCACCCCCAACCAAAAAAGGTCTGAGTGTAAGAGCATAGTTGCCATCCTGATCTTGAGACCAGGGATTGATCGGGGAAGCCCCCTCATCACCCCTGATGCCTTGGTCAGGTGACCTCCCCCAAGAAGGATCCGAGTGTAAGAGCATAGTTTCCATCCAGATCAAAATACCAGGATATAGCTAGATAGCGCTCATGATGCCTTGGTCGGGCTACGACCCCCCAAGAAGGGTCTGAGTATAAAAGCATAGTTGCCATCCTGATCAAAATACTAGGATATAGCTAGATAGCGCTTCTGATTCCTTGGTCGGGCTACGACCCCCAAGAAGGGTCTGAGTATAAGAGCATAGTTGCCATCCTGATAAAAATACCAGGATATAGCTAGATAGCGCTCCTAATGCCTTGGTCGGGCTACGACCTCTAAGAAGGATCCGAATGTAAATGCATTGTTTCCATCCGGATCTAAATACCAGGATATAGCTAGATAGCGCTCCTGATGCCTTGGTCGGTCTACGACCCCTAAGAAGGATCCGAATGTAAATGCATTGTTTCCATCCGGATCAAAATACCAGGATATAGCTAGATATCCCTCCTGATGCCCTGGACCGGATTAATCCCTCTAGAAGAAATGCCATGGTATTTCGACATTGATCGTCTCGAGACCAGGAAATAGCTAGATAACACTCCTGGTGTTTTTGTTAGGCTGACCTCCCCCAAGAAGGATCTGAACGTAAGAGCATAGTTGTTTGCTAGGTCATGAGACTTGAACAACCAAAAGGTCATCCAGTTACCATGGCCGTGCCAACCCCGTCACGAAAGGTCTGGGTGGCATAGTTGCCTACCAAGTTACAAGTAAGAAGCGACAAGCAAAAATTCTTCATGTAGTACAAGATTCAGACTCCAACCGTAAATACTTACCGGTGTTCAAGTCAGAGGGGACTTCTGTTAATAGCAAAATTTGGCTAGGGACCAAAGAAGAATTTTCCACTTCCCAACCTTCCTGCAAGGGTCCAAATTCGGGCTTATATGACAGGGTATCAAGGTCCCCGAGGTCGAGCTACCACGCGATCCTACAGGAGCAAGGAGAGGCTGCCCATACCATCTGAGCATCTCGTACGTGTCCAGGCTTACCAAATAAAGCCTGACAAGACCTCGGCAAGCTCCTTATACCAGGAAAAAGCCCAAAGCTAGGTCGACGTGAAAGGACCTAGGTCCCCCTAACATCAAGGTATCTCGTAAAACTCTCCTAGAGCTTGCTACTATCTCTACTATCTCTACTTTCACTAAGAGACCTTCAAGGTGCCGAACTTGTCTTGCAAAGGCCTCTCTACCTCGTCAAGGTATAATCTCGACCTGTCCGAGCATAAAAGGAAGAAGCCCGTAAAGCCCCATCGTCACCAAAAGTGCAAAGATCCACTGTAGATCCTGGCATGGTTAAATCAAGTAGCGAGAGCAGTACTCGAGCGTACCTCTCCACTCTTTCAGAAGCAAGCCAAAGTCGCATGTTTATGGCGAACACCTTACCAGAGCTTGCCAACCAAGCCCGCTACCCCGCTAGAAAGCCTGCATAATTAGGTCAAGCTCCATGATAAAGCTCGACGTAGCTAAACCAAGCTCCCAAATACAAGGTTGGAACCTTATGGGATATTTTACCCCTAAAATGGTTAGCACAAGCTCAATGGGAAGACCATCATGGTCGATATAGCTCCGTGACAATCGAGAGGTCCCCGGGGGATCCCGTCAGTGTACTGGATCCTAGGGTACCTCGCCCTCAAGGAATATCAAATGTCACCTCAGGTAACCTCTATGAAGTACCTCTCCAAAGTGACATGCAAAACTGAAGCTCTCCTCTCGTCAACGTGGGAAGAGAGGGTTGACGTTCATGACATTTAAAGTACCATTAGTGAGGTCAACCATATTAATGGAGGTAGTCAACCCTATTAATAAGGTCAACTATATTAATAGAGGCAGTCAACCCTATTAATGACATGATCAACACCATTAATAAGAGAATATTCAACTCTTTAATGGCCATCATTAGTGAAAGAGTCCAAAGAGGAAACAAATACCTTTTCCTCCAAGATATCCTTCAGAACCGATTATTGGGGGTCAACTATAACAGAAAATCCCGTCTATCAAAGAAAGAAGAGTCTGAAGAGAAAACAATCATATCTTCTCCAAGATAATAACTACAAGCCGATCAACTACATTAAAGGAAGAATCGTATTCGATAAGGAAACAAAGACTAATTGAAGAGTCCTGAACTTGCACGCCAAGGTAGTCACCATGTATAAATATGCCTGTAAAAGGCATATTGAGGGATCTGATATCTCAGAAGACACATGCTTCGTTTAAAGTTCTCTCTAGATCGTCATTGTACGTGTACCTTTACCAAGAATATACTGGTATCGGTTAACACTCGGTCATTGTTGTAAGCTCTCCGGAGCACCATGGTGGTATTATTTCTCCATTGTTGTAAGCTCCACGGAGCATCTGTGATATATACATAAGGAAGGGTATTCCTCCTTCCATTGGATACTGCCTTGGGGTTTTTCAGCATGTGATCATTCGTGATGCTTTTTCCCCCTTGGTCAGTCAACCTCTCTCTACAAAAGACTTGTGTTTTTCATATTATCTAATGTATTATGCATGTGTGTATGCGGGCTAGCTACCAACCCCATTAGTCCTGGCTCTCTAATCTTTCTTAAATGCGATTGGGAAACAAAAAGGAAGACTTAAGGAACCAAATCTAGATCCCTACCTCGCTGGGCCTAACGCTCTTATCCTCTCATCTACATGCCAAAGTTGCACATCAAGATGAAGAGAAACCACCCTAACCAGTTCGAAGGGAGTCGAGGAGCTCTCCTGTATCCTCTCTATAGAAGAAATCGAGCTCTCCGACACTGGAGCTAGATAAGCCCCATTCTTACTTGCTCGAGCTCGGGGTATTACAGGAAGCAATCGGGCTCCAGAACCTGGCTCTGGGTATCAGGACGGGCTCCGACCCCTACTGAGGAACATGGTCCAGGATCACCCCCTTCGCACCAGCAAGGGAACCTCGAGCTCCCTAGATCTACTTCATAAGCACAAAGCCCGACAGAGGGATGGCTTGTCTCCTACCTACTGTTTCATCCTCTTCCCCCGGTCACCACCTCCGTGGTAGTGGTCTCGAAGGTGTTAATAGGGATTTCTCATCCTAAACAAATTTCCCGTTAACATATATATATATAGCCGGTCTTAGAAAAATAGTCTCTTTTCTCCTTAAAAGAGTGCTTAAAAACAGTAGAACGACGTGAGGAAGAGTGACAAACAAAGAGTGCACTTAAGATGTTTGATAAAATGACTTAAAGAGAAATGAAGATAAGAAATGCCATTGAACTAAGGAGAGCTTCAGGTTAGTCTTCGTAATATTACAATGAGTGATATACATAGTATTTATACAGTTTTTGGAATCACTAACAAGCATAACTAATCACCAGCTTTTCCTTGTTGACCCTGATCATTCTTCTTCCTTCTTTGCGTGAGCTGACACCAGTGCTTTCTTGTTTATGAGTTTCAGCTACCTCTCTTACACTCCTCACCGCTAATTATCTCATTAAAGTCCCCCATCACTATCTATGGACCCTTAATACAATTCCTGATAGCACTTAGATAATCCCACAACCCTTTCCTAATAGCAGCACTAGGATTGACATAAATGACCGTGAGAATCCAGAAGATATCCCCCTTGGCCATCAAATGAGAGAGCATCTTTTTTTAATTGTGTGTTTTCACATGAAACGGTGCCGGTGTGATGTTGCTTGATGTTTCCACAAGTTCGACGTTTCTTGTAAAAAAATCAATTTTTTTATCCTAAATGTAAAATTGAGTTTAATAAAAAAATCTAATGTTCGGTAGGCCAAAGGCACGGTGTGCCGACCGTCGGCCAATGGCACACTATGAAACACGCTGTGCTGTGCCGACACGCGAGCCTCGGACCTAGGGCATAGCACGGCACGTGCCACCAAGTGGGCTTGTGCCTGGCACGGTATTTGGCCGTGCTATATCAGGTACGGTCTGACCGTGTGGCATGCCCAATTGGCTTGGCTTGTCAGACTCAACCCGATTTGCCACCACTATCGGAGATTCTTCTTTATTTTCTACATTTCCTTTGTTGACTAGGTTTTCTATTTATATATTGAATTATCATTATTGTTCTAACTTTTCATTCCAACTTCCTGTGTCATTGCAACTGCAATAGGGGAAAATAATTGTTAAACGTAAATTCATAAATAAATAAAAAATTAATAGTAATTTTCAACTTTTTGCTATTACTCATTTTTTTTTCTATGTTATCACTATTTTTGAAATTTTAATTTTTAACAATTTCTCTTTTTTGCCAAAATTGAATTAAATCAACATGATTTTATACATAAAAATGTTAACAGTTAAATGAATAATTTTGATGTGTAATGTAAAAAATAAAATTCACAAAGTTCTTTATCAAAATAAAAACTCATACTGCAGTTATCTTACAATATATGTAGCATAAACAAGGATAAAAGAGAACAATTAAATTTCAACTGGTATACTATAACATTTCAAAGATACATAAAAATCAACAATTTTTTTTTTTTAAAGTATAATAGTGAACAGATCCCTTTCAACAAATAAGATAATCAAGTGAATATGAAGTTAACTCCTCAAATTATATTTCTGCTCCGTTAACTTCCAAATGGGTCAACATCTGCATCATACATAAACAACCAATAAAAATCAAATTATTAAGATTTCTCTTTGAAAAAAGAAATTCATACCAATATAAAATATTACAAAAGAGTAGAATGCGTCACAACAAACTATTATCTTTTTGGTATAAAAAGACTATTAAGGCCGGTTTGTTTTTCTTATTCAAGGACACGTTTGGCACACTGTATTTGATTGTATTTATTGGATAAGATTGTATCATTCGTATACAATCTCGTGTTGGGTGATATTTTGTATTAGGTTCTACTTTGTATTAACAAATACGACATCCACAGTTAACCGTACAAAACAAACCAAAGATTTTATTGGTATTATTCTAATATATTTTAAACTCCTAATACGATATAGTGTGACCCACTAAACCAGCTCTGAAATCTAATGACCCGTCCTGTAAGCGTTTTTCAATTGATGTTTTTCGAAAATAAAAATGAAAATGAAAACAGTGTTTTTGGTTTCAGTTTCGAATTCTGAAAACGCGTTTGACAGTATTTGCTGAAAGCTGTATTTTAAAAATGAAAACGGAAAAAACGCATCTAGTAGGTTAACCGAAAACTATCAAAAATTGAAATATTAATTATGGAATTTTGTTTAATATTATTACAACTATAAACAAATTGATTACATAATTAACCAATATAATTTTTGTATTGCAATTTTTAAATTAAACAAAAGTAATACATAAAAAAATTAATTCAAAAAAACATATCAAAAAACGAATTAATCAAAACTAAATTCTTAATTATAATAAATATTACAATATATATATATTACATAAAATATATTATTTTATAATATATAACATTATAATATATATAAGAGGTATTTTGGTCATCTAAAAATCTTGTCCCGTCTTGTTCTAGCAATATCAAACGTATAATAGTACAATTAATAGTTTAAAAAAGTGATTTTTTTTTATATAAAAAAAGTGAAAAACAAAAACAAAAACAAAAAACAAGTATTTTGTGTTTTCAAATCGTTCAGTTTTAATACTGGTTTTGCTTTTTAAATTTTTTTATTTTTCAAAAATAAAATGAAAAACGGTTATCGAACGCGTTTTCGAAATCGTTTTTAAAAAATAAAAACGAAAACGGATTGAAAAACAGTCGTATGACGGAACCTAAAAGCGACTCAAATCACTGCTAGACATTTTTGTCTGTTTTTCCCATGGACTTTTGTCCGTGAAAGTGAGAAACCATTAAAATTGTCTGAGATTAAAGATGTCAGAAAATTTGACTAGATAAGTCAGATAACTTTAAATAATTAATCCAAAAGTGCCCTCTTGAAATTAATATATTCCCCAGTTTACCGTCAGCAAATAGAAGATGACTCAAAATTTCCCTAGTTTTTCTTCGCCCTTCGTCAACGGAAATTATATAGATTTGGCCTCCTCTTCACCTGGAAATACTTTATTTCTTCGACACCTACCAACATCTCCACCACAACAATAAACACGACTCTTTAATCAGATGGGTGATAGGTGGTGTTGAAGAAGAAGGACCTGGGAATGGTGCTGAGGGCTTTGATTTGTGAGAGGGATGGATTAGTGCTTTGAAGATGAGAATAAAAACATGATGGGGGTGGGGTCGAATTAAACATGATGGATTTGGGAACCGGAATAGATGGATAAGAAGGAGACAGCAGATTGTGTAGACGGCCTAAAATATAGGGTTTTATATTTTTAAAATCTATTCAGTAATTCAACAAAAGATATTGCAATCATCAATTCCTCAGCTACCAGACTACCCAAATGGCAAAATGTAAATGATGTGAACTATGACAACCAAAATTCTTCCACATGCTTGGATCATGGTGGGAATTGTAATCGCATTTGGAAGGATATCCACTAGATTGTGTCAAATAACCGAACTGCATCTGTCCTTACTTTAAGATTCAATCATTATCATAATTTATTCATGCAATTAAGTCAAAAGAGCACAGGTGGTAGCTCATTTTAGTACAAATAACAATTTGTATGGAATTTATTACTTCTGAAAATCTGTATGATAACTTATTTCAGAAATCCAATTTTTATATATTACTTCGTATCTATATTTAATGACTCTTTCAAGTATTTGCATATCGTGGGAAGCATATATAGATGATGAAAAAAGCAAATTTAATGTCATAAGAATAACTCACGTAAGTGCATACACATTGCTGACGATGATGGATAGCATCTATCCAAATCTACACTTTCTTAATATTATAGAAAACTAACTATTGTTGAATGCATTCAAATGAATCCTTATAAATGACATGGTTGGATTTGGTTCAAACAATACTGAATTAAAATAAAATATAACATATAGAAATCAAATACACCACCCCACGATATGTATGTGGCGCCAATCCCACAATCATGGGAGAGCCGCTTCTGTTTGTGGTCTCATAACCCTAATTATGTTTTATTTTTTTAAATAAAATAAATGAAATGACAACAACTTATTTTATTTTGTAATCAATATATAATTTATCATTCGACCTTCAAATCATAAAACTTGATCGAATATGTATTTTTTGTATATAAGCTACTTTGAATCGAAGAAAAAATTGTTATTAATTGTTATTATTAAACGAGGACACGTTTGAATCACACATGGATGATATTACTTTTAATTACTTGCCAGGTATTATATAACCACTTTTCTGATTTCTCATATCACATTTCTACGTTATTTTTCATTTTAAAGAGGATGTTCAGCTTATATTAGCTTTGGTTACACATTATGGACCCAATGTTTCTGAACCAAGTAGGGCTCAGTGTCAACTGACACTCTCTTGTATCATACTTCAACCCAATTTTGGTTTGGTTTTTAGGCTTTGCAAATGGTTCAACTGACCCATTTTATATGGCCTTAGCTCACGTTTTATTTCACTTCGGGCTGATATATGTATTATTTTTCATATTATTTTCCTAATTATTGTAATTCAAAAACAGTCCGGCTTGATGAGATGACATTGGCTATATCTAAGAGGTTGCGGAGGTTGTAGGTTTGAGTGATGTCCACTTTTCTACTAATTCTAAAATATTGTAATAGTTTAAAAAAAAAAGAGTTTGCTTCGTATAAACACAACATTGCTTATTAGAATATTGAATATATACATGTTTTATTATTAATTAAATAAACCAGCCGAAACTCTAGTGTGTGTGGATGGGATGTCTTATAATTGAATTTTTATTATATTTGGGGATTAGAATCCCTAATTTAATTGATAGAATAACACACATGTACCAACTTCACTAGTGGGTTCGTTGTCATTTTATAAAAGCATATTTCCCAAGTCCTATGAACCCATTCAATATCTAGATTTGTTACATAAATATGCAAATTGTATCGAAGATATCGTCGAATCCTCTCTTAGTTTTAAATGAATATAAAACTATGAAAGTACAATGACCTATAGTATTATAAAGACAAAAAAAAGAATAAAATCAAGGGAAATTATCGTTTTGGTCTTTACGATTTAACCAACAATGATATTTTTAAGTGTCTTTCATTTTTTATTGAAAAGGTCTCTATGTTTTCGAAAGTCCATCAATTTGATCGATCATATTTACGGTCAACGCTAACAGAAAAGTCTGAATAACCATTTTAACTTTGGTCATTTATTTTCTTTTAAAAATAAAATCAAACAAAAGAAAAAAAAATACCCTTATTTTGATTTTTATTTTATATATATATTAACGGATTAATGAATTAATTTTTTTAAAAAAAAAATCATTTTTTTCTTCATCTTCTTCACAGTTCATCCCTCATCTTAACAGTTCATGGTGCATTTAATTTTCAGTTTTCCAGTTCAATCAGTTTCAACTAGAATTTCAACTTTGTTTTCAAGTTTCAACCCCGAAATCAGATCGAGAAAGATGAGAGATGAGAGATGAGATGATTCAAGGCACCTTAGGTGGTGCAAATAGACAAAAAAATATTCAGCAATTGTTAAGCACTACTTGGGAAGTCAGAAAACAAACTATGCCAGCTAAAACAACGAAGAATTCAATCAAACACCGTTGCCAAAAACTCCCAACAAATAGACTAGACTATCAATATGACCTAAAGTTAACAATCAATCACAAAAAGTAAAAACTAGAGATTAAAAAAAAGCTATTGCATTAATGCCACAATTTCTCCAATACCCATCTTAATTGTAACAAAGCAAAATCACACACAATAGCAACAATAAAGATTGAGAACCCAGTAACTCTTATAACATTAAAAAAAAATACCTTTTTTAAACTTTTAAAAAAAACCCATAATCCAGATTGCAGGTTTATATAGAAACACGGATATGTGATATTGGTTACTAAATAAAGAGAACTGACAGTGTAAAAATTTGTGGAAAAGTAAGGTCAGTTACGGCGTCGGTAACTTGTCGGAGAAAGTGTCAGGAGTCAAATTTATACCTTCGGATTGCGCAAGCTGTGTCGTGAAGCTAAGCGAGAGAAGAAGAACAAGTGAGACGACCAGAAGAGAACGATTACTGTTGTCTCTCATGGTGGTCGATGATTTTGAGATTGCTTCAGTTGATTTCTGTTCTACATAGGTGGCCACTGGAGAGATGATAATGGTGATTTGGTGATGATGGTTGATGGTGTATGGTGGATCGAGAGAGATGAGATTGAGGGAGGTGATCTGGGTTTGATGATGGTGGTGGATGATGGTGGGGATGATGGTGGTTTGGGGTTGATGGATCTGGTTTGGTTCAGATGGTCGTGTTTGAAGTTGATGATTCTTGGTTTGTCGGGTGAACACTCATATGGATATCGTAGAACACTCAACTTTTTTTAATGATTTTTTTTTAATATTAAAATTCTAATTCTATGGAATTTATAATTTTTATTTATACATTAATAATAGGGGTTTTATTTTACTATTTTTATAATTTTTATTTTTTAATTTTTTTTATGTTGACACGTGGAGTATTTATGATTTAAATATAAAAATACCCTTAAATCCGTTAAATTTAGTTAACGGTTGACTTATAAAAGAATCAAATTAATACGTTTTTTAAAATATAGTGATCATCCTAATGAAAAATAGAAAGATATTTAAAAATATCATTATCGGTCAAAAAATAAGAATCAAAATAATAATTTCCTTAAAATCAAATTTTAGGAAGGTGATTTTTATTTCTCATCCCCGTTTGGTGGTATATATGCGTGGCATGCATTATAGATATATGTGTGGTCCAAAAAAATGCCTTTCATTGTAAAATTATCAACCATTGATATATATATATATAACCATCCTTTTATGATGAGAGAATTTCGCATTCCTAATTAAGTTTCATCAATTGAAAATTAACCATTCATATATATATTCACCTATATTTACCCCTCCTGTTATGATGAGAGAATTTTGCATTTCTAATTAAGTTTCATCAATTCAAAATTAACCTAATGAAAACTCGAAGGACTAGTGATTTGGTAACCGAAACGTATAATATTCTTCGTCTCTCGAAAGAAACTTTTCGATTCACCCGATATATAGAGATACACAGTTCACTCACATCACAACATAACATGGGAGATTCTTTATCTCTTTTGTCTTTCAACTTCTAACTGCTTGTCACTACGAATGGCAACGGGTCGGGTTCGGGTGGTTGTGTAAAATCAAAACCCTCACCCGTGAAAATGTTTCTCACCCACCCCCGCCTTCGAATCCGCGTAGGTAAATGGGTTTACGGACGGGTTTGAACCCGCAGGTTATGGCTACACCCATACCCTCACCCGCGAACCCACAAAACAATGTGGGGTCATGGGTGAATGTTTTACCCGTGGGATACCCACAAAGCCGCAACCAACGAATCTACGAACCCGCGATTTGTCATTTGTAAATTTTCACATGTAATTACCTATTTGATACTTAATTGAATTAAATTTTCATTTCTAATTCCCTATTTGATACATTACAAAACAATAATAACCATAAAAATAAAACAATAAAAAATAATTCAAATGTCTATATATATATATTTATATACAAGTATTTTATTTATGCGGGTTCGCGGGTCCGACCCCTGGGTTCGTTTTTCCAACATGCACCCGTCGGCTACCTAAAACGGGTTCGTAGGTCTGCGGATCATAAATTCACCATTCACACCCGACTCTATAGGGTTGGATTCGGGTGGATACCTGCGGGTGCGGGTCAAATTGCCATCCCCACTTGTCACTAGGTGAACGAATATGATGGAAGGCAAGGAAATGACAGAACAGATGCATAGTATATATAATACATGTCCAGATGTGCATAGTGTAAGGCAAGGAAATGACAGAACAAATGTATATAATACATGTCCAGATGTGCATATAGTGTTTCTTGTTTGGATGCTGAGAGAGTGAGAGCACAGCATGTGTGTTGGATGAACTGACACAAAAATGAAAATAATAATTGGATGGAGGAGGTGGACATGAAGGTGATCCATCAAAGCAAATAACAAAATTGTCTCAATGGGAAAGCAATTGATGACAAAATTGGTGATAAAGTTTGGTTGATGCTGCTTACCACTTGCTCGGATCATCCTTCTCCTACCATATATTTAATTATATATACCACATATCGATACGATGAATTTAAGAATTTACAAGATTGAATTAGCGTTTCTGGCTGGGGCGGGTGGGGTGCTGAGAGACTGCAATGGAAATTTTTTGTGCTTGTTTTCTTGTCATTTGGGAACTATGGACTCCAATGCGGCTGAGATTTGGGCTGTTAAAATCACACTGAGGCTTTGCATTTCGAATTTGATTATGAGAGGTCGCTCCATTTCCATTGTTAGTGATTTGAAGGTGGCGTCGTGGGTAAAAAATGGTGACTTTGGGAACTTTGATCATTTCTGTTGGAGAATTTCTCAGAACTATGAATACGGAATCGTCGTGCCTAATATGCCCATAACTCATAGCAATTAATAACATCAATAGCAGAAAAATAAATGAGAGAAAGTAAATCAATCACAACACAAGATTTAAGTGGAAAACCCAAATCGGGTAAAAAACCACGGGCTGTCAGGACGACAGAGAAAATTCCACTATATGATAAATTGTTACAACCATGTATTCCAGGATTCTCTCTCACACCCAAACCCCAAACCACACTCACAAGATCCTCATCAAGAAGCCCACAATATCCCCTAGGTCTCCCCTGAATATCACTCACGGTTCTCTTACATGATCCACTGATATTCCCTTAGATCCCTCCCCGGATATTCCCATGGGTCTCTCACCCGGATCTCTCTACTACTCTCTGATGTTACATGGTGTTCTTTTTTCTCCACACAAAATAACCTAGATACAAGGTCTATTTATACTAATTGCAGGGAGTTTAACATAAGAGAAAATCCTACTCTTAAACGTACACGACTTACTTGTTCCATATAAATACTATTTTCTATTTATGACAAGTCTTCTTGTTACATGACTCTCCTATTCTTCATGAAGATAAACTCTTTCATTTTCTGATTAGCACAAGAACTTCCAGAAGAAAACACTTTCCTATTTCCACGCGACATTCCTATTTGAGCAGGATACGCCGTTTCCACGATCTAGGTCGCGGTTGATCGCCTGGACATGACCTCTCTCCGTGCTGCGGTCTAGGCGCCTGTCTGCACCACGGAACCCATCAGACTTCTTTTCTTCAGTTCTTATTTGTCTTCAAACCTCCCTCAAACACCATCTCCAACTTCCAAACGTTATCCCACATCTCCAGGAAGTTCCACATCAATTGAGTCTTGTTTGGTTCACATTGGGTTCACTTGAGAATACGAGCCAAAACCTAACAATTCTCCCCTTTGGCTTGAATTCTCAAGACCTTTATCCACAGCCACGATTTTCATCACCAAGAATCAACATACCCCACCACAAGGTATAACCACTTAGGAACGAACCATCCTAAGATTTTTTCTTCTTCCTTTTGCTTTGTATTCGTTGTTCCAGCACCATGTCGAAAACTAACCTGCTAAAATTGTGGTGCAACTCCTCACGTCAGATTACCAGGGAGTTCGTCAGCCATCGACATCCTTGTCCACCACACACCTTGCATCACTTTATTGACCAATGCTTTGTGCATAATTAAGGACCACTAGCAGCAACATATCCTCTTCCATGGCCAGTGGGAAAAACTGCCAAAAGGATAAACATGTCCTTACATCACCTAATCCTGTGAAAGACCTTTTGTCCTTGCATGGAAAGACTTGCTACCAGTACGGGGAGTGCTTTGCCTGATAAGCCCTACATTATCACCAGAGACTTCGAGCATTCAATTTTTTTATATATTCAATTAGCGCCTTGTGTAACCCAGATTGGATCTCCATGACTTGTACCTTTCACCACAAGCCAAAAAAAAAAAGTTCTCCTCAATCTCTATTTTCTTTTCATCAAACCCACTGAGTTAGAAACCTCTTTCAAGATATATCTCCTTTGCTAAACCATACTAGACAACCATCATCATCATCATCATCATCCCGATTACCATCAAGTCCTCCATACGATCTCCCGTAAAGACTTGAGAAAAAAAAAACATTATCGCCGAACCAAGCTACCAAGTCCTCAATACGACATACCGTAAAGACTTGAAATCACCATCATCAACCAAGGGCTCTTATACCAATTGTTGGAGAATTTCTCGAAACCGATGAATGCGGAATCGTCTTACATAATATATGCCCATAACCATAGCAATTAATAACATCAATAGCAGAAAAATAGATGAGAGAAAGTAAATCAATCACAACACAAGATTTACGTGGAAAACCCAAATCGGGTAAAAAAACCACGGGTTATCAGGACGACAGAGAAAATTCCACTATATGATAAATTGTTACAACCATATATTCCAGGATTCTCTCTCACCAAACCCCAAACCCCAAACCCCAAACCACACTCACAAGATCCTCATCAAGAACCCCACAATATCCCCTAGGTCTCCTCTGAATATCACCCACGGATCTCTTACTTGATCCACTGAAATTCCCTTAGATCCCTCCCCGGATATTCCCACAGGTCTCTCACCCGGATCTTTCTACTACTCTCTGATGTTACATGGTGTTCTTGTTTCTCCACACAAAATAACCTAGATACAAGGTCTATTTATACTAATTACAGGGAGTTTAACATAAGAGGAAATCCTACTCCTAAACGTAAAAGACTTACTTGTTCACATAAATACTATTTCCTATTTATGACAAGTCTTCTTGTTACATGACTTTCCTATTCTTCATGAAGACAAACTCTTTCCTTTTCTGATTAGCACAAGAACTTCCAGAAGAAAACACTTTCATATTTCCACACGACATTCCTATTTGAGCAAGATACGCCGTTTTCCGCGGTCTAAGTCACTGGTTGATCGCCTGGACATGACCGCTCTCCGTACCACGGTCTAGGCTCTTGTCTGCACCGCGGTCTACACCGCGGAACCCACCGGACTTCGTTTCTTCAGTTCTTATTTGTCTTCAAACCTCCCTCAAACACCATCTTCAACTTCAAACGTTATCCTACGTCTCTAGGAAGTTCCACATCAATTGAGTCTTGTTTGGTTCACATTGGGTTCACATTGGGTTCACTTGAGAATACGAGCCAAAACCTAACAATTTCAACCTCATGTCTTAAATTCGTAGTAATTTGACGATTCTTGATGATGTTCAGGTGATCTATGAGTCTAGAGCTTTCAATTTGTTTGCGAACAGCTTGGCTAAGATGGGAGCCAATTTGGATGGTGACTTTGTGGAATGGGGTGATGTTTGAGTGTGGCTCTGTGTTGCCTCTGTTTTATGTTGCAGCTCTGTTTCTGCAGTTGTATTTTTCTTTTCTATGGATTCTTTGTTTGGTGTGCCCTTTTGGTGTTGGTGGTCTGTATCTCGGTTTGTTGTTTTCTTTTTGGCTCTTAGGGCCCTTTGAATATATATGCCTTTTCAAAAACAGATTGAATTAGCATTTTTAAATTACTAAGGGGCCGTTTGGTAAGGGGTAATCAAAATAATATGATTCCTGGAAAAGTTAAACACATGAATGTGATTCCCGAGAAACTTGTACACGTGTGTTTGGTTGTGTATGAGAATATTACATAGGATTCCTGGAAATATCACATAGGATTCCTGGGAATATCAAGTAACCATGTTTGGTTGTACATGAGAATTTTTTTTTTATTATTAAAAACTAAAAAAAAAAGTCAACTTAAATGGTGAAAAGATTAACCATATCCATTCATTCGTTCATCTCTTTCTTTCCATCTCTCTCTGTCTTTCTCTCCAAATCATCTCCACATCGTCGTCGTCGTCGCCTCCGGCCGGTCTTGTCTTCGTCGTCGTCTACATCGCTGTCGTCGTCTTCTCTTTGCCTCCACATCGCCGTCGCCGTCGACTCTGGTCGGGATCTTGTTTGTCGTCGACGTCGCCTTCTTCTGGTTGGGTTCGTCGTCGCAGCTCCTCGTCGTCGTCGCCTTCATCTGCCTGGTTCGTCGTCGTCTTCATCATCGCAGCTCCTCGTTGTCGTCTTCATCATCGCAGCTCCTCGTCGTCGTCTTTATCATCGCAGCTCCTCCTACTCCTCGTCATCGTCATCGTCATCGTCATCGTCATCGTCATCGTCATCATCAGGCAGTCATCGTCATCATCGGGCAAATCTTGTGTTGTTGCTACTTGCTGCAATTTTTTTCCTTTTACTATTGGTGATGGTGTTTGATGTTGTTTGAACAAACCTAGATCTTGTATTTGATGAAGATGAAGATGAAATTGGGTATTGTTTGATTGATGAAAGTAGGTTTTGAAATGAAATTGAGGATTTTTGGGTATTGATTGACTAAAGCATCGTTGAAGAACAATGGTGAAAAAAATAAAATTAAAAAAATATTTTTTTAATGATGGTGGGTCCCACAGTGGGAATCAGATGGATGTAATCTGAAACACACCTATTTTGATGGGAATCACATTACCCTCCTAGAGGGTAATGTGATTTCCATGGGATTCATATTCCTGGGAAACCAAAAACCTAAACTTGCTACCAAACAAGGGAATGCGTTGAGATTCTCATTCTCATATAAAGATGTCTCCATACCAAACAGCCCCTAAATCACATTGGACTTTAGTTCCCACCACATATATTTGCTAGAACCTAGAGATAGAGCAATTTCTATTAATTTTGCAAGGTAGATGAGATCGTGGCTATAGGCCACGAAACCCGACTACTGACTGTCTAGACTAGAGGTGTCCACGGTTCGGTTAATCCGTTCGAAACCGAACCGAAACCGACCTCTGAAAACCGAAACCGAAACCGAAACCGTAACCGAAACCGTCGGTTACAAAACCGGTTGGAAACCGGATCCCGGCGGTTCGGTTACGGTTATCGGATCTTAAAAATCGAACCAAAAACCGCCGGTTAAACTGGCAGTTTCAAAATTAAAAAAAAAACCAATGAAATGCTGACACGTGGCAGCATTTCAGAAAAAAAAAACCGAATGAACCCAAACCGAACCGAACCGAAACCGAACCGAAAACCACCGGTTCCAAAATTGTCCAAAACCGTCCTATTCCGGTTACGGTTACGGTTCGGTTTTTCCAAAAAACCGAAACAGACGGTTCGAAACCGAAACCGAACCGTGGACATCATTAGTCTAGACTGTACTTGGAGCAAAATTAAAGATTTAAAAACGATTGTTCACATGAAGGTGAACACAACAGGCTACAGCAATAAAATGATCATATGATTTATTGGTAATTAAAATAATAAAATCTAATTAAATATTATTTCCTCTTTATGTTAATTGGTAATTAAAATCTAGGTGAGTCATTAATCTAATGTTAGATGTGGGGTTCTGGTTTTAACGGTTGGGAACCTTTATCCCAAATAACTATGACATGATTACTAATTAATTAAAAATCAAGTTATTACCGGAAAGGGAACTTAATTTCTATCTATACTCTTTTTTCATATGAAATTTGATTCTCTTTCCTTTATTTCATTCCCGATTGGTAAACGCTCTAAATTCGAAATTTTAACTTATATGGGAAGTATCTTTTTTTTTTTCTTTTGAAATAAATCATCAAACAAGTTAAGGGTCAGGTCTTTGTGAGACCTACCCAAATCAGCACTCTGTGCAACAAGAGACAATTACTTTCAACTCCTCATATATATTTATAAAATACACATTGTGGAAATCAGATCCGTATTTTTTATGTGAAAGGAAAGGTGAAAACCACCTATAAAGCTTTGAGTAATTATAACATGTGTATATTTATGTTTTTGGCATAGTTATTAGTATATTTAGAAAGAATATCCATGGTGCAACCTAATTATGCTATATTTTGGATTGTTTTGTTTAAGAAATAATCCGTTGTTAGCTTAACTTAAGGATTAGCTTTAAAGATAATTTGATAGTTGTTTGGTAAATTGACTTTATAAATAATCAACTTAAAAAAAAATCAAGGAAAAAGTGTTTGGTAAATTTGATTAAATTATATATAAAGACTAAAATAGACATAATTTAATATACTATTCTCTTATAAACTTTTAAAAAATTGAACTGAGTCAACTCGTACTAACTCATACTGACCCGTACCGAGTCAACTTGTTCCTTCTCCAACAGGGACTCACTGGCTCCCATCTGAAACCCAACAGCCTCCTCCGTTAACTTTTCTGATTCCACCTCTGTATGCTGATCATACACCGAGTGTGTGCTGCTAGCCTCCGTTACATGGCCGCTAACCTCTTCTCTCGTCGACGAGTTCTCACCATTGAAATCATAACATTTCGTCACGATTTGAAAAACTAGTGGCAAAAATAGAGGCTCCTCCATCACCGGAGAATAACAAGCATCTTCAGGGTTAAAGAGGCCAGTTATTCTCTCGCGATGGAAGAGGAGAAAAAGTCCTCATTTTTCTCGACTAGATCGCAACAGCTTCACTATTTCAATCACAAAATGGAAGAGGCAGTTTGCTTCCTCCACTGCCGGATGACGGTTGGCTTCCTCTGACGACTCTGGAAGAATCAACTATTTTTCGACCTCCATCGTCGGTGGTGGCGGCCTCCATCGTCGGTGGTGGCCACCACTGTACGATTCTTAAAAAAAGTATTAAGCTTTTTAAAATATTATTAAATCAAAAAACAAAATATATAATTATTAAATATAAAGGTGTTGCTGTCTTAATATTATAATAGTGTGAGAATTATAGACATTTCAAGAACAAGATGTCATCATATTTAATAATTAAAGGATTTGATGAATGATATATTTCTATTGACATCAAAGATTACAATACATACAGTTTAGCTTCTACTGATTGTGGATACAAACAGAAAAGAAAATCAAGCTAATTAATGAAAGATTACAGTGAGATATTACATGAGTATTACAAACTAATTAATGAGAGATTAGAGGAAATATTACATGAAGGAAATATGAGATCCTCATAAAGTTAATGGCCTAATTTATGCTTTATCATGCCACCACAAGTGTTAGGGTCTGTGAAGGAGAATAAGCTTGGACCAATGTAACTGAAACGAAATCCGAGCTAAAGGTTTGGTCAATGAATTAGCTAGTTGATCGGAAGTGTGAACAATGTGAATCATCTTCAGAGCAACTTGATCACGAACAAAGTGAAAATCAAATGCGATGTGCTTTATTCGTGAGTGAAAGACAGGATTAGAGCATAAGTAAGTGGCCTCAATATTATCACAATAAATCATCGGAGAGCACGATACAGAGACACCAAGCTTACCAAGAAGATTTGTAACCCAATTTAATTTAGTTGTAGCAGAAGCAACAAATTAATATTCTGCCTTAGTTGAAGAACAAGCAGTGGTAGATTGTTTCTTCGAACTCCAGCTTATCAGATTAGAGCCAAGGAATACAACATAGGCCGAAATGGAATGGCGGGTGTTGGCATCGTCTGCCCAGTCGACATTTACAAATGCATGAAGCAAAATAGGAGAGTTGGTAGATAGAAAAATGCCATAGTGAGAAGTACCTTTTAAATAACGTAGAACCCGTTTAACCGCATTCCAATAAGTAGTGGAAGGACAATGCATGAATTGAGCCATCTTGTTAATCGCAAAACTAACATCAAGCCGAGTGAGGGAGAGATACTGAAAAGAGCCAAGAACCTAACGATACTCGGTTGGATCATAGGAAGGGAATCCATCATCAAGCTTAAGAGACTTCGTAGAAGAAAAAGGAGTGCTCAATTCCTTCGCCTCATGCATATCAGTCATGTGAAGGAGATCAAGAATGTATTTTCTTTGAGACATAAGGAGACTCGTGGGTGTACAAATCTTCTCAACACCTAAAAAATAGCTAAGCTAGCCGAGATCTTTGAGAGAGAACCGTTTAGATAAGTGAGATGTCAAGTCATGAACTATTTGAGAAGTGTTACCAGTAAGGATGATGTCATCCACATAGACAAGTGTAGGGAAAAATCGATTAAAAAACACAGCAAAAGTGTAAAATTAGAGTTTGATATATGTTAAAAAATTTCCTTTAAAAGAAAGAACCTTAACCCTTGATTAATTGATGTATATTATCGTACATTTTCCTCGTGATGATTGAATTAACGATGAATTGAATCCGTATGATATTCCAATCCAATCACGAACGTGAATCACCTAGGAGTGTGGACTCCATTTTTTTAAATTGTATACCTAAGGATGGAAACAAATAAATTCTCTTTCTTTTGTTAGTAACAATAATCCTCCAAGAGAAAACTCAAGAACGTTCGGTCGCTAGTGAATTATCAATCTATTTGATTGAAACTCGTGTGAGCCCAATTCGATTTTTATACACAAAACCCTTTTAAAGTAAAGGATACTAGTGCATTATTGAAAACAAAAATTTTCCCCTTTTCTCTTCTCATTGTCCGAATTTAATACACAATATCTATGAGTTATCCGAATTTTATCTAGAGCAAAAAACTTATTTTTTTTCTCTCAAAATTCTCTAGCTCGGCTAAAATTTTCAACATAAAATCTATGCTTGGCCGAATTCACTAGGTGTATATATATGTATACAAATCCTTTCTTAAAGAGGATTTACTTAGTGGGCAAGAATCATTTTTGTATTTGGATTTCTTGGTGACAAAGAATCCTTTTCAAATAAAGCTTTCTTTTACACACCAAGACTCCTAATCCAACTCAAATAGTATATTTATTTAATAACCAATTATTGAATATAATTAAATTGTGACTAAATAAAAAACTTCCTAATTTGACCAATTGTCAATTAGAGTCCTAATAGAAATCAAATACTTCCTTATTTGACTAGTTAAATAAATTTTATCTACTTATTAAATATAGTATTTGATACTTATCATATTACCAACAATAATATGACTCTAGGAGACCATCTTCTACTAGTAAAAAGATTTTGACTTTTAATTAATTAATTAATTTCTATTTAATTAAATAATAAAATAAAAAATAATATATAAGGCTATGATATAGTCCCTTGCTGCCCAAACTATATAAATATGTGTCAAATATTGTTTTTCCTATTTTATTAAATCCATTAGGCTTAAATAAAAAATCCACATGTGAACTATACTCATTCTTACTAAAAGAAACAAGTCCACATGCCTTAGTACAATTCTAGATGGATCAATAAATTGGTCCGGTAGAATATATCAAGTGATCCATGCAAGTTCGTGTGGATTGAAGATCTTAGCGGGCTATCTAAATTTAAGCTTCAATAGACATAACCTAATCACAGTCAATAAATGATTCAATTAGATCCGATCTATTAACTTTAGTTCATTCCACTAAAGAACTACAATTGAACTCTTAAAAAAAGATAGAATAAGTTAATATTGCTTAATCATACCCTAGACAATCTTAATGGAGATAGTGTATCCTCGTGAAGAATATCAGTAATCGTCAAGAGCTCATAAACCACCTATAACTCTTCAAGTTACCATATTTACTCATATGACCACATTTTGAATTTGTTCAGAAGTCATATTTCAATAGACACTATTGAAAACTTACCGTTAAGATTTAATATCCAATACCTCAAAACATCCATATGATGATATTCTACTCTCATTTAATAAATGAAGTCACGATGTCTATATCTATAAATGAAGTCCTCTATCGTTAACAAATGAATACCACCAAACTATCGAGGATAGACTATGCTATATAATCGTACTCATTGATAGCTCAAATGATAACACTTACAACCATAAGTCCATCATTTATCTCAGGATTGAGATAGACTCTCCGATTGTCTTCAAGTGAAAACTTTTATCCATTGATGGTTCTAGATAAAGTATTTCACTATGATCATATTCAATGCACTCAGTGCACTAGATTCTTTTACCTAAAGACACCACACTTTGATGATTTTAGACTCATCATAACACATTTGATTCCACTCAAATGCTTACAAAAGAATCTACAACTTTGACGAGATAAAAGCGCCCAACCTTTATCTTAAGTTGTGAATATTATTTAAGACTAACTAAAGAATTGTGTCTATCTCATACATATTCAGATGTACGAACAATTCTTCTTTTATAATAATCTTTTGACCTTATGATTATTTACTTTTGACAATTATAATAATTAAACTATAAATGCTATAAGATTTGTTAAACTAGAAATCACTTTTATTAATATGAAAAGATTATCAAATACATTATTACACTCTTGCTATCGAACATAATCCTAACAACAAGTAGATATATATTAACATTCCCAGAGTTCTAAATAAATAGAGAGGAGTTTCTCTTGGAGTTGGTGAAGCCACGAGTAAGAAGGAATGATTTGAGTTCAGTATACCATGCTCGAGGTCCCTAACGAAGACCATATAGAGCCTTGTGCAACTTGCAAACATGAGAAGCGTGAGTAGAGTCAACAAATCCATGTGGTTGCTGAATAAAAACATGGTGGAATAGAGTCCCCTGCAAGAAAGCGATGTTAATAGACAATTCATTCAAAACCCAACCATGAGACACAACCAAGCTAAGAACTAGGCGAATGGTTACATGTTTAACAACAGGATTGAAAGTCTTAGTAAAATTGAAACCCAGTCTCTGATGAAAGCTATTAGCAACAATGCTATCTTTATAACGAGCAATGGAACCATCGAGTTTCGTTTTATCCGATACACCCATTTGCACCCTAACAATATTTTATGTAGGAGAGTAAGGAACTAAGGACTATGTTTTATTGGATTGGAGGGTAAGGAATTCTTCCTTCATGGCATTTCGCCAGTGAGACAGTTTGTTGGCTTGTGTGAAGGATGATAGTTCAATGTTATAAGAGATTTATGTGGATGTTGTTGTGTGGAGGGAGAAGGGTATTTTTTTTGTGTGTATGTTGTTTTGAGCACGAGTGACCATTCGCTTAGGGTAGACCATTTTCAGAGATGAAGAGGGAGAAAAAGAAGGTGGCGAACTATATACCTATTGAGGAGATAAATTCGGAGCAGCCTCGTCAGCTGAACGGAGTAGATACAGTCGTACATGTAGGAGATGAGCAAGAACTGGACAGTGAAGAACTTGCAAAGGGAGACGTAGTGGTGGATGCCAGAATCAGAGTGGACAGGTTGATAGAATTCGGAGCAGAAGGAGATGACATAATGGTGATGGAAGAGTTGAAAAATCCGAAGAGTTAGCTGATGAGGAATTAATTGTTCCCAAATTCTTGCCTGTAAAGGAAGAAACTAATATAGAAAAAAATTGATTAGAGACAAGTAAATGAGGACAAGAATCTTTTTTTAAAAGGAAATAGTTTTTCAAAAAATACAACATGTCTAGAGATAAAAATTCTATTAGTTTTAATATCTAAACAGAGAAAGGCATGGTTAGGAATGGACAAACTGAGATACACGCACGACCTAAATCGAGTTTCAAGTTTATGAGTGTTATACGGCTGAAACCAGAGATAACAAAGACAACCAAAAACTCTAAAAGAGGTGTATTTCAGGTTGTGACCAAACAATCTGCGATACGTTGTATCATTGTTTAGAGCATGTGTAGGCATGCGATTGATGAGATAGATGACAGTTTGAAAGGCATACAACTAAAACCTAATGTGAGTAGATGCATTGTGGAGAATGGTAAGACCAATCTTCATAATATGACGGTGTTTGCGTTCGATCGAGCTAACATTATCGGGAGTGTATGGTGGAGAGGTTAAGTGTTGAATGCCATATCGGGCTAATAAATGAGAGAGAGCTTGATACTCTCCCCCACCATTTGTATACACTGTCTTGATTTTAGCTTGAAAGAAATTTTCAACAATTTTGTTAAATTTTTCAAACACATTAAAAACCACATATTTCAATTTGAAAGGATAAATCCATGTATATTTGGTGAAATAGTCAATAAAAATAACATAATAGTGAAAATTATCAACATATGTAATAGGCGCATGGCCACGGACACCTGAATAAATAACTTGAAAGGGTTTCTCACAATTAACTGAAGAATTTCAAAAAGACAACTTGTGACTGTTGTTACAGAAGCAAGAACCACAAATTGTGTTAGAGCTAGGGGAATCTAAAATAGAAATCTTATTCTGAGCCAAAATGCTATTCTGAACTGGAAGAGACGGATGACCAAGACGTTGATGCCAAAGTTTAGAGGTGAGAGCAACTGAGGTAGAGCATGGTGGACTGGATATTGCAACGAGCGAGGGAGATGATGACTATTCATACAAATTGTTTCTGCTCTGGCCTTTCACCAAGGATGCTCCCGTATTTAAATCCTTTACAAGAAAATAGTTAAGAAAAAACTCAATAGAAGTATTATTTTGTTTACAGAATTAAGATATGGAAATTAGGTTTTTCTTTATCAATGGAGCACACAAAATATTGTCAAGTGTAAAATGATGCAATGGATGAGTTTATGGTAGATTAACCAACATGATAAATAGAGATTTTGATACCATTTCCGATTACAACATCTTCATTTCCAACATAGTCAGAATGCATGGGGAGATTTTGAAGATCATATGTAATATGGTGTGTCACACCGGAGTCTAGGACCCAATTATTGTTACCATGGCCTGATTCTGCAATAGCAAGGTTATCCTGAAGCTGTGAATATTGAAAAGAAGGTTGGCCTCGAGACTGACAAGTTTTTGCACCAAGTCGTGGCTTGTCACACAGTTGATAGAAGATGCAGAAGCGCCCTTGACTACCCTGATAAGAATTCGGATACCAAGTAAACGAGGGAGAGTGAGAATTTATGAAATTCATACCTCGACCATACGAAGATTGTTGCCAATTTTGATTAGATTAATTGTGACTAGATTGGTGGGTTTGGCTGAAAAAGTTGTTGTTGGGTCCGTGAGGGACTGGTCCATGGCCACCACGATTCCCTCAACCTCCTCTGCCTTTGTTGCTACTCTGTCTTTGGACAAATTGAGAAGTGACTTATGAATCCGTAACTTGTGTGACTTCTCTTTTAATTCTCTATGATTCCTAGACAATTCTTCTTCAAGGAGTTTATCATAGAGATCCTCAAATGAGTTAGGGGTGTCACGAACACGGACTGCTTATGTAGTTCTTTGAACTCATCTTTGAGACCATTCAAGGTGTGAGCCATGATTATTTGAGCATCAATCAAAGGATGACCAATAAATGTTACATCATCAACAAGACTTTTCACTCTTCCTATGTAAACAACCATCGATTTACCCTTCTTCTTATTGGACATGAGAAAAGACAGAAGAGACAACATTCGAGTGTTGAAACGATTCGCTTAACTCATCTCCAACTTGTTCCAGACGTCGATAGAAACGATGCAGTTGTTGATGGACGGACTGATGGTGCTATGGACGATGGCTTGTATTGCTAGAAGAACCAGGTGGTTCTAACGAGTCCAGTGTATATAACCTGGGGCAGTGCGTGGTGGAAATGGTTGAGTCTCATCCCATAACCGAAGAGAAGATTGGTCATTTGAGACTTCCAGGAGGCATAGTTTCCTCTATTATTCATGAATTTGAACGTAATCTAAGACGATGCATTAAGAGAGATCATATTTTCATTTGGTGGAACAATGATACCTTAAGTGTTGAGATTTGCAGTTGTTGAAACAATTACCAGAGTTCCTGATTCAGTCGAAGATAATGACGAAGGTAGTATCGGTGTGTTGTTGTTTGTTTTGTCATTACGATGGTGACTGACAGAGAAGAAGAATGTGATTCCAGCTAGATTAGGGTAATATATATATATATATATATATATATATATATATATATATATTCCTTTTTGTTCAATTGATAGAGAGGGCTCTAATACCATAAAGGATTTGATGAATGATATGGAACGGTGATCGATCCTGCTTAAACAGTTGTCGACATGCGACCGCATATATGAGCGAGTTCTTAGGGAGTGCAAAAAGGTTAGTAAATACTGCTGAGCTAGACATTTCAGTTTTCGACCTTGTTGAACCATGGTCAGATTGCCACACCTACACAAAGGAAGGCTATTCCAATAGATGAATGGGTTGAGTCAGCTTCACCGGTTGGGATTATTGCTCTTGAAAATCGAGCACTATACTATTTCTTAGAAAACAAAATCCAAATCAACTTGTGTAAGATTTCAAATTTTTTATGTTTCAGAACAACCAACCAACCTGGCATTCCAAATCCAAATCCAAATCCAAATTCGAAGCATCAACAACGGGATAGAGTGAAGAGAAGAGCCTCAAGTTTCCATTGAAAGTAGCAAGCCTACCTACTTAGCTTAACAAACTGTTGCTTTTCATAGGAGTTCTGTTTACACCTCTTTTATTTTCTATTTGTAAGATAATTGTTGTTGTTGTTGCATTTTCCTTCTGTTAGGAGAGAGAAAACTAGTCAATCCAAAGAAGGTAGAAGATAGAAGGAAGAGAAGAAAGTTTAGGATTATGTCATGATGAGACCCGGTGTAGTGTAAATCATCATGATCTGGGCATCATCCATGGGGTGGTACAACTTGCAGGTGCCTACTTTGACCCAAGGAACAGTCACAACATTGACCCCATACCAGCGGGCCGTAAGGATACTCAAATGTAATGAAGCTTACTTATGTTATACTTCACGTAAATGCCCACACAATTAGGATTCTCCATCTTCAGCTAATATATTTGGTTAACTCATAGCTATGTTCTTTGTTTTCTAATAAGGGGAGGGTAGCACTCTGAGGCCAAAGAGAGAGACTCAACATGATGAATAGTATTCTATTGGTGTTCTAATAAGCCCTCCCGCTTCCCCCAGGCATTCCCAAAAATTTAATCTCCTATCACTTGATTCAATCCAATTGCTTGGAAGGAGTACCCGCTTCCCTCTCCCCTCTATCGATTGATGGGTGGGTGGAAGCAGAGTAAACAGGGACAACAGATGGATTTGAAGTTGAGGGAAGGACAAAAGAAAGAGATTCATTTTGAGATGTATTTCCATTGACATCAAAGATTACAATATATATAGTTTAGGTTCCACTGATTATGGATACAAATTAACATGAAAAAAAAAACAAGCTAATTAATGAAAGATTACAATGAGAGATTAGAGAAGTATTACAAGTTAATTAATGAGAGAATACATGAAATATTATAAGAAGGAAATATAAGATCCTCATAAAGGTAATGGCCTAATTTATGCTCTATCAATAATAAGTTTCGAAAAACAACCTCCACCGAACTTCTCAAGAGCTGATTATTAGAGAAGTATATTATAAAATGATAAGCTGCTTTCGGAAAGTTTATCAAACACCTATTTACACAAAACTTGATAAAAAATGATTATTTCTCAAGTAAAAGCAACCCAAACATAGCCTTAATTATGATTTGTGTGTGTTAGTATATATATATATATATATATTTGATAAGGTTGTTGGGGAGCTGACCTAAAATTTTATTAAAGAAAGAGATCAACAAAACCTAAAAGAAGGTCTGCTACGAAAATCATTGAAAATAAAGGGATTGTAAAAATTCGGAGCATTCCACCACCATGTAGGAGAGACGATACTGGGGCTCCTGGAAGCTAAACTATCTGCAGCTTGATTACTTCTCGATAAATATGAGTCACAACAAAATCCATTTAAGAGATTATACCCAAACACCTATCCCAAGCGGAACACCAACGCCAAAGAACCTTACTGAGACCTAGAACGAAGGATATCCACTACAAAAGTAGAATCGCTCTCCAACCAAAAGTCCAAGCATAATCAATAGCATAAATGACAGCAACTAATTCAGCCTCAAAAGCAAAGCAGACACCAAGAGGAATAGCAAAACAACCTTTAACGAATCCCATGCATGTGCGAAAAACCCCCTGCACAACCAGCAAGATCAGGACTACCAAAAGCAGCCCCGTCCGTATTAACCTTAAGACAACCCGACGGGGGATGACGCCAATTAACCTCTAAAATACGAGGAGCCTTGGGAGGGCCACCAGAGACATGAAGCCGTTGAAGAATCTGAAGTTCATCCATTGAATTCTTCATAGTGCCAGACTGAAGAGAGTCTGCCTCGCGAACAGAACGCCAAAACAGTGAAAGAGCATCAACAAAGACAATCTTGTCACCCTCAAAAGTAGCTTGATTACGGAAGAACCACATCACCTAGAAAACCGTGATGATAGAAACCCGCTAGAGAGTTTTCAGTTGAGTGCTAAATACAACTCTCATTGCCTCCTGTCAAAGGTCTAAACAAGTACCATCTAACTTAAGTTTATGGCCAAAAGTAGAGGATACAGCATCCCACAATCCACGAACAAAAGGACAGTCAAGAAAAGATGCCTTAAGTCCTCCTCTACAGCACAGCAAAACTGACAACAAGATGTAAAAATATAACCTCTGGCACGCAATACAATGTCCGTAGGAATTTTACCATGAAACAGCCGCCAAATGAGGACAGAACGAGAAGGAGGAATGAAATACGCCCATAATCTCATACTTTTTTTTTAAGGGATACATCAACACACTTAAAATGAAAATCAGTGGTCAAGAACATACAATAAAATCACCGTTAAAAAACATATAAACAGTAGATTACCATCTCAAAATAATGTAGACATATTCTCTTCATTTTTTTTTCTACTTTGTTTGGGTTCGTGGATTATGTATACATAATACATCAAAAATTCAAAGATTTGTTGTAATTGTGGCTTTCCACAATACTTACAAATGGATTGGTATTTACATAACACATGTAAATACACATGTCAATTTGAAAGCAAGGTGTCACTGCTATATGAGAGAGAACAAATCATGTACGTATAAATTGCAATAAAACCCCCTCTATCTCTTGCCTATAAAAAAGGCCACTCATTGTAATATTAGAGACAATTTTTAGAAATCAATACAAAGGTATATATATATATATATATATTCACTGATATCTCGCCTCCTCTCTTTTGCCTTCTTTATTTTGTTTATCTATTATTTTATATATATTATTAATACATATTGTTTTATCTATTATTTATTTTAATTCATAACACGTTATCAGCACGATGCTGTTATTTCAGAACCTGAAGTTTCTGAATTTTATTTTTATTGGAACCTGTAGTTCATAAATTTATTTTTAGAACCTGAAGTTTCTAAATTTGTTTTCAGAACCTGAAGCTTATGAATTTATTACCATTGGAACCTGAAGTTCCTAAATTTATTTTCTGAACCCGAAGCTTCTAAATTTAATATTAATAGAATCTGAAGCTTCTAGATTTTTATTTATCAATGCTAGAACCTGTAGTTCTGAATTTCATTTCTCGCATTTTATTTACTTTTACGCAATTTACTTTCTCATAATTTTTATTTAAACAGTTTGGTCACTTATCCAAAAACCTGAAGTTTATGGATTTATTTATCATTACTGGAACATGAAACTTTTGGATTTATTTACTCATAAATATTACTTTATATATATATGAAAATTTAAATTCATCGGATTTTTATCAGACTAGAAGTTCTGACTCCAATTGTGATTTTTAGATAACCAGAAGCTACAAAAAAAAATGTCAAAACTTGCAAGCTTGAAGTTTGCTGCACTGGAAGTATCTGGGGACAACTATATGTCCTGGGTAATTGACACCAAATTATTGTTAAAATCAGAAGGCTTGTATTATTCCATTGAAGAAGGGGCTGAGGCAATGGAACAAGACAAGTCCACTGCTATGGTCATTATCTGTCGCCATTTACATAAGATCTAAAAGCCCAGTACCTTACTGTCACGGAACTAGAAGTTCTGTGGCAAGAATTAAAATACCGTTTTGATAACCAACCCGATGTTGCATTACCAAATGCCAGGTATCAGTGGCAACATTTACGTTTTCAAGACTATAGGTCAGTCTCTGAATATAACTCTGTTTTATTCAAAATTGCTACACAGCTGAAATTGTATGGTCAGAAGGTAACAGAAAATGATATGTTGGAAAAAAACATTTACAACATTCCATGCCTCAAACATGATATTACAGCAGCAGTATCGAGAACGTCAATTCTCAAAATGTTCAGAGCTAATATCATGTCTTTTAGTTGCAGAGAAAAATAATGAGCTTTTAATTAAAAATCATGAATCACGCCAGACCGGCTCTGCATCATTCCCAAAAGTGAATGCTAATACTGTTGGGGGACATAATCATGGTCGTGGTCCTTACTGTTGTCGTGGTCGTGGCCGTGGTCCGGGTCACCGAAGAGCATATGATTATTCTAATCAGAGTGGTTATAATCAAAACATTCCTCAGAAACAGAATGTTAATAAGGTCAGAACGAATAAAGGAAAAAGTATCCAAAAGGGGCCTAAGAAAGATTACGGTGTATGTTTCAGATGTGGCTGTCAAAATCATTGGTCACGTACATGCAGCACACCTAAACATCTGGTTGAGCTGTATCAAGCATCAATCAAATGGAAAGAAAAGGGAAAGAATCCTGAAACCAACTTTATGGAGTATTCAGATTTTATGGATATTACCCAGTTTAATGTTTCTGATTTTCTAGTTGATCCAAATGACAAAGTGACCACTTTAATTGGTGATGAAAATGTCTATACCAATTAAGTACTATTTGTAATATTTTTGCTATCATGTGAAATGCTTCTGTAAATATTCTTTATATAATATATACTTTTGATCACTCCATCTAATATGCATTTTATTTTTTCTTTGTGAAGCACAACAAATGTCTCTAACCGATAAATTGAGTATTATTGAAAAGCAAGGTACATGAGATATATGTCTAGCCGACAGTGCAACGACACATACCATTTTACGGAATCAGAAATACTTTATGAATTTAACTTTGTTTAAAGCAAATGTCAATACAATATCAGATCCAACAGATCTGATAGAAGGCTCCAGTAGAGCCATGATATTGTTACCAAACAATACTAAAATATGTATCAATGATGCTTTATATTCAAGTAGATCCAGAAGAAATCTACTAAGTTTCAAAGATATACGGTGTAATGGATTTCATATAGAAACCATAAATGATGAGAATATCGAATATCTGTGCATTACTTCCCATAATTTAGGCCAGAAACTCATTCTGGAAAAACTACGTGCTTTATCATCTAGGTTATATTACACCCTTATTAGAGGTGTAGAAGTTTATACAGTTATGAACCAGAAGTTCTCAGACCCAAAAATATTTATGCTCTGGAATGACCGTCTTGGTCACCCAGGATCCACGATGATGCGAAGAATCATTGAAAATTCTCATGGACATCCATTAAAGAACCAGAAGATTCTTTTATCTCATGAAAATTTATATACTGCATGTTCACAAGGGAATTTAGTAATAAAACCCTCCCAATCTAAGGTTGGCTTTGAATCCCCGTCGTTCTTACAAAGGATTCAAGGGGACATCTGTGGGCCTATCCATCCACCAAGTGGACCGTTCCGATATTTTATAGTCCTAATTGATGCATCCATCAGATGATCACACATTTGTTTATTATCAACACGTAATGTTGCTTTTGCAAGATTACTTGCACAGATTATCAGGCTTCGGGTACATTTTCCCGATCATCCGATTAAGTCAATACGCCTTGATAATGCTGGTGAATTTACTTCCAAGACATTTGATGAATATTGCAAATCAGTTAGGATTGATGTTGAACATTCAGTTCCACATTTTCATACTCAGAATGGATTAGCAAAGTCGCTTATCAAGCGTCTCCAGGTAATTGCAAGAACTTTATTATTGCGAACGCAATTACCAATTTATGTTTGGGGACATGCTATTTTACATGCTGCTGCATTAATTCGTCTTCGTCCCATTGCTTATCATCAATATTCACTAGTACAACTTGTATTTGGCCATCAACCAGATATTTCTCATCTGCTTACTTTTGGTTGTGCAGTATATGTCCCAATTGCACCTACACGTAGAACTGAAATGGGACCCCAACGGCGTTTGGGAATATATGTGGGTCTTGACTCACCACAATTATTAGATATCTGGAACCTTTAACTGGTGATCTTTTTACTGCACGATTTGTTGATTGTCATTTTGAGGAGGGAAATTTCCCATCATTAGGAAAAACTTCTCCTGAAGAGAAGCGTGAACTTTCTTGGAAAGTCCCTAGTCTAATTCATCTTGACCTATACACATCTCAATGTGAGATGAAGTCCGTAAAATAGTCCATCTTCAAACAATAACAAATCAGTTACCAGATGCATTTACCGATGCTACTAGAGTAACAAAATCATACATCCCAGCTGTTAATGTACCAGCAAGGGTGATTGTTCCAGAAAAGCGATCTAAACAAATGATAGCAAAAGAATCATCTACTGTACGCTAGAAGCGTGGTAGGCCACTCGGTTCGAAAGATATTGTTCCTCGAAAAAGGAAAAGAAATTACCAAGATCATGTTCTTGAGATTATAAATAAATCCACTTTTTCAAAATCGACTCCACAAGAGTTAGATGTCCTCTGAAAGAACACAAGTCACTAAAGTGACAGAAACCCCTGCAGGGGAAGGAATCCCTGAAGAGATTCAAGAACATAGAAATGAAGAAATTTCTATAAATTATACAAGAAAAATGTGGAATCATGAGGAAACAATCATCGATGATATATTTTCATATACAGTGGCCACTGAAATTATAAATGATGATTATGAGCCTCATAGTGTTGATGATTGTAGGCAAAGGTCTGATTGGCCTAAATGGAAAGAAGCAATTCAAACTAAATTGAATTCATTAGCCAAACGTAAAGTATTTGGATCAATAATCCAGACACCTGGAGACGTCAAACCTGTTGGATACAAATGGGTTTTTGTAATGAAACGTAATGAGAGAAATAAGGTTGTGCGATATAAGGCACGACTCGTAGCACAAGGTTTCTCACAGAGACCTGGTATTGATTTTGATGAGACATACTCACCAATAATGGATACAATTACGTTTCATTTTATGATAAGTTTGGTTGTCTTGAAAGACTTGAAATACGTCTTATGGACGTAGTAACTGCCTATCTATATGGCTCACTCGATTCAGATATTTATATGAGAATCCCTGAAGGGTTTAGAATGTCGGAAGCATACAACTCGAGATCTCGCAATTTATACTCAATTAAATTACAAAGGTCCTTGTATGGATTAAAGCAATCTGGACGCATGTGGTATAACCACCTCAGTAAATATTTGATTAAAGAAGGATATATTAATAATCCTATTTGCCCATGTGTCTTTATAAAGAAATCAGAATCTGGGTTTGCTATCATTGCAGTTTATGTTGATGATATGAATTTAATTGGAACTCCAGAAGAGCTTCTGAAAACTGCTGAATATTTGAAAAGGGAATTCGAGATGAAAGACTTGGGAAAGACAAAATATTGTCTCGGTCTAGAGATTGAACATAAATCAAATGGAATACTTATCCATCAATCAGCATATGTTGAAAAGATCTTGAAAAGATTCCATATGGATAATGCTCACCCATTAAGTACTCATATGGTTGTTAGAACTCTTGATCCTAAGAGAGATCAATTCCGACCACTTGAAGATGATGAAAAGATACTTGGTCTTGAAGTACCATATCTCAATGCAATTGGTGCTTTGTTGTATCTGGCTCAATGTACTAGACCAGACATTGCATTTTCAGTAAATTTGCTTACTAGATTTAGTTCAGCACCAACTCGAAGGCATTGGAATGGGATTAACATATTTTTCGTTACCTTCGTGGCACGAAAGATTTAGGATTATTTTATTCGAAATCTAACAAATTTTCAAGTTTAATTGGTTATGCTGATACCGGATATCTGTCTGATCCCCATAAAGCTCGTTCACAAACGGGATACGCTTTTACTTATAATGGCACAACAATCTCCTGGCGTTCCACAAAGCAAACTATTATTGCTACATCCTCTAATCATTCAGAGATCCTTGCACTTCATGAAACAAGTCGAGAATGTGTTTGGCTAAGGTTAGTTATTCATCATATTCAAAAGACATGTGGATTCTCATTATCTACAGAAATGCCAACACCGATATTTGAAGATAATGTGGCTTGTATTGCTCAAGTTAGAGGAGGGTATATCAAAGGAGATAGAACCAAACATATTTCTCTCAAATTCTTCTATACTCATGAACTCCAACAGAACCGACAGATCGATGTTAAGCAAATTCGGTCTACAGATAATCTTGCAGATTTGTTTACCAAGACATTGCCTACATCAACTTTTGAGAAACTGGTATATAAGATTGGAATGCGTCGGCTCTGTAAATTACAGGATTAATATTGAAGTTTTGTTCAGTGGAGCAAAATTTGAATGAACATACTGTACTCCTTTTCCTTTACCGGATTTTGTCCCACTGGGTTTTACCGGAAAGGTTTTGATGAGGCAGTTTTAACATGTCCAATATAACTTGATCCAGAAGATCATTGTATATATTTTGCTAAGGTTTTTATCCCACTGAGTTTTTCTTAGCAAATTAAAATACAAATTATGGAAATCCAAGGGGGAGTGTTGTAATTGTGGCTTTCCACAATACTTACAAATGGATTGGTATTTACATAACACATGTAAATACACATGTCAATTTGAAAGCAATGTGTCAATACTATATGAGAGACAACAAATCATGTATGTATAAAGTGCAATAAAATCCCCTCTATCTTTTGCCTATAAAAAAGGCCACTCATTGTAATATTAGAGACAAATTTTAGAAATCAATACAAAGGTATATATATATATATATATATATATATATACACGCCTCCTCTCTTTTGCCTTCTTTATTTTGTTTATCTATTATTTTATATATATTATTAATACATATTGTTTTATCTATTATTTCTTTTAATTCATAACAAGATTAACCTTTATATATTTTTAGTCATTTAAACTATGTTAAATCACTAAAGATGAAATATTATAATGTGCATACTGCATACTTGATACAGCTGTCTGGAAATAATACAAAGTATATAAGTTAATAAATTGACATCTTCCATGAAAGCACCTATAAAGGATAACATAAATATACTTAAATGTTTCGAATAAAGATGGTATATTAGAAAAGATAACAATAATGGGTTTGGTAGTATAATAATTTTTTAATACGGGATTCCATATAAATTTTGTATGCAGTTTAATTAATTCCGATTAGAATCAATGAAACCGTATCAATTTTTTATTCGAGATTCTGCATTTGCTAATATATATATATGTTGTTCAAACGCATGTTAAGGATCATTTTTTTTAAAAAAGAGAAATATTATTCACTAATCACTCACATTCATTTTCATTAGTAAAACATGTGACTCTAATGCATATTCTCTGTTAGCTCAGGTGGTAGAGTGCAAGTCTCAACATGCGTTTTTACAATTAGGAGTGGAGAGTTTTTCCATCAATTCTTGTACATAAGTTGTTCAGAAGCATGATTGTAAGGATTGAGGTCATTATTGTCTTTTACTTAATTTGGTGAGCATTTACATTACATAAATATTGCTACCCAAACAACTTCCCAAATCTGATTATATAAAGAGCATATTATGAAATAAACGGATTTTTAGATGTTTTCCCAATATATATATTTTCTTTAAGTTTGTGAAATAAGTAAATATTTCTTAATTAATAGCAATCCCAAAGCAACTCTAAGGGGTTGTTTTTTTTTTTTTCTAAATATTGAATAGTCCTGAATTTTTCTAAAAACTGAATAAATACTGAAATCTGAACCTGAATGACATGTTTTTTTTTCTCACATCTGAATGTATTGTCAACACATTTAAAAAAAAAAATTATCTAAAAATAAGTAATTTTACATTTATATCTATGTTAAACTATTATACATATAATATGGAATAAAAACAATAAAAAACAATAATTATATATGAACACATATGATCATGAACTTCTTCTTCTATTATAAATAAACTTCATTTTTACTAAGAAAAGAAAATGTTTTTTTTTTCTTTCAAAAAATGAAATAGGTAGTAGTAACAACTCACACAAAACACTCTAATATATATATATATATATATATAAGTACATCACCCTAATATCAAAATAAAGTATTGATATTAAACACTAATATGAGAAGTGATTAGGGTTTTTTATTTTTATTTTTAAAGCTATTTAAAATAAATAATATATTAAAATAAAAGATTTATATACCATATATAATTATGATGAAATTGAAAATATGTTATATATAAGGGAATAGTATCGGATTTTTTATATTACATTTAATGCAATTCAGTGATTTACAATTAAGTAAAAAGTCATGATTTTTTACTTTTTATTTTAAGTTGTTTTTTTGGATTTTTAATTTGTTTGACCATTTAGAAAAATAAACAAAACAACTTAATAATTATGATTCAGGTCCATTAAATTTTAAGTGAAAAAAACAAACGACCCCTAACTTCTTGTTTCTAAATACCCTATTTATTGTTATAAAGCATTTTTTCTTACTTCCATGTACCTAGTTCTAAATATTGGAAAACCAAAATCAAATTAATACAATTCTCAGAAATTAAGGCAGTCCAACATTCTCCATGAATCAGTCAACTGCTAGATATCCTTATTTTGTTCCCATAAAATCTCCAAAACTTTTTCCAATATATATACTACATGACATAAACTTAATCAGAAGAGATACCGTTGCCAATTTACCATACAAAACAAATCAAAATATGCTAAACCAAAAAGAGCACAACTAGCTACCAAAAACAGAAAACAAAAGCAGACCCATCACAGCAAAAATGGTTAACACACTACTACGTTCCAAGAGCCACCCTGCACCACCTATGATACCTTAAAGTTAAATGGTAAGTATTTATCGTTTGACTATAAGATTTGATTTATTAACAATTACACAATATATATAGATTTATTAACAATTGTACAATATATATATATAAGCTATTGTTAGAAATTAAAAAAAAAAGTTATTTGATAAATATAAATGTGGAAATGGTGAGGAATGTCACCTTTTTTTGGTCCCTTACAGATATGTCACCATTATAATAAGTTAAATTTAAAATGCACCTATTATGGTGAGCTACCGAAATTGCCCTTAAAAATCGATTTTTCATTCTTTAAAGGTTGTCGTCCAAAAAAGTTGTCTGAAAATCAATCACCTACTCCATTTTTTTTCTTCAGAAAACGAGCTCTATTCCAGATATTGCACAAGAAGGTAAATTAATATTTCTGATCTTCATTTCCATTTTTTATTGTATTTCTGTGTGGTATAACACTGTATGAACATTTATGAACATGTTGTCTCAATTTTTTTATGTTGATGTCCTGGAGTTGTAAACTTTGAAAAAGAATGAATGAACATGTATGCATATTTTTTTGTATATATATTTGGCCGAGTTGAGTTGTAGTGGTGCAAACAAGTTTATAATCTTGGGTATAAAAGCTGGAAATGTTTTAAAAAAAGCTCGAAACATTTGAAAAAAAAACTCAAACATTTGAAAAAAAGCTCGTTCAAATTCTAAAAAAGCTCGATCTAAAAAATAGATGTTGGATACGTAAAAAGAAAAGCTCAATCCCTCGAAAAAAGACTCGATCCTAAAAAAAAGCTCGATCCTAAAAAAAAAACTCGATCATTGACAAAAAAAGCACGATCCCTCACACAAATAGCTCGATCCCTCACACAAAAAGCTCGATCCAGCACAAAAAAGCTCGATCCCGCACAACAAAAGCTCGATCCCTCACAAAAAAGCTCGATTCCTAAAAAAATAGCTCGATCCGTAAAATTAAAAGGTCGAGCCATATTTGAAAAAAGCTCGAGCCATTTATAAAAAAACTCGATTATGTAGAAAAAGAGCTCGGTCTTGAACAAAAAAAGCTCGATCCCGTTAGAAAAAACTCAATCATGTACAAAAACAGCTCGATCATGTACAAAAAAAGCTCGATCAGTTTTAAAAAAAAAGCTTCATATCTTACACTTTTGATTTTTGTTTAATCCTTTATAATTGTAAATTTAATATGATTTTTTTTTCTTATTAATGGTTTTTGATGTTGGTTTTGACAGGACAATGGATAGGGTGAGAATAGTCATATCTTACAACTGTTGATGAGAGCAATTACCAGACGGAAATCAGAGGTATTTAGTTTCCGATAACCAAGGTTTGTATGTGTCAAAGAATTTGAGTTACGACGAACTGGTGTCGATCGTGCAAATCATTTGAAGTTTGATGAGAACAAATACAGTGTTGAGCTACAGTCTCTATCAATTGTTCCTGGGACTACATGTCGTACATTTATAAGAAACAATGATGATGTTCAGTTTATGCTAGGGGAAGATAGGGTGATCCCTCAAGTATGTGTTAGTCTAATCGAGAGGCCAGCAGGAGGTGTCATTGGTGAAGATATCCCTCATCCTGATAACACCCAACAATTTCGATCGTCAGGTGGAAGCAACCAGTTGTTCACAGAAAGAAGTGGGATTGATGGTCGGAAAAATATATGTGATGTCCCACCGGAAGTAGCCGCCCATGATAATAGACCAGGGACCTCAATTCGACGATGTATTCGGTTTTCATATTGAGATGAAAGGTAGACAGTACAACCACCAATACAATGAGATCTACAATGACATCAACAATGATGAGAATACAGCACTGAATGTTGGGGTGAATCATGAGGTGGGCCTTAAACCCCCAGCAGCGGGCTCAGATCCCTCACTGTCACTGGGCCTTAAACCTCTAGCAACGGGCTCAGATCCCTCACCGTTAATGGTCATGTCTGTACGACTGATCCCACCTAAGGTGGTCTGATCAGGGACCTCAGACGGCATATCATCCATGTCATCTTTTACATACAGGCTCCCCCCATCGTTTAGCCAGGCATAGTACGGTGTCTGTCTCTCAGCTGGTGTCGGCACTAGTTCCTTGATCGTAAATATCTGAAATATTAGTTAGAACAATGTCATTGTACAAATACTAACTAATAAAAACATTAACAAAATAAATACATACCCTGGCTTTGAAAATCTTTGCCAGCTTCTTCCCTTCTCGGTTGTTTGGTAAACTCCCACTTCAAAATACGGGGAGTCAGATCAGTAACCCTCCGGGCACCGACCTCTTTGGCCAAATTAGGGATCACCTCTAAAGCAAATATCTACATCAAAGATAAGTATGATAAGTATCCATACAATTTTGGGCACCAACAATAAAGTACAATTTGTAGTTCGAACTTCTTACCAATAGGGCATGAGATAGACCGTGTATGTTGTAGGTCTCCACCCTGTGTACGTCATCGCCCTTTTCCTACTGGCGTTGCTCTAAACCGTCTCTTCGCCCGTCAAGCGCATGCTTGAATGAGTAAATAGAATGCCTGTACACGTGGGCACACCACGGGAACGCGTCGAACACATCGAGCTCCTCAACCAGCCGAAACTTCCAAAATGGAATCTTGAATCTCTTATCCACCCCCATCAGTATCCAGTTCAGCATATATAAGAGGCAAACCTTAACAGCATCGTACGCCTTTCCGAACTCTACGCCTGTGATAACACCCATAATCTGCTCTAGTGACACCTCATCGGCTGTAGGAAAGTACCGCTCATGTATGTCAATTCTCCATTGCTGCATACATGGTGGTTTCTGGTACAACTCCAAACCGTAGTCCGGTGATCAGGCAAAATTTCACCTTCGAAAACCTCACTGACTGGTTTCCTAATATGAAGTGCATCTCATCTGTTGGGCTGTTATGATGGAGCTCCGTCAAAAGCAACCGATGGATAATACCACTGGAAAACTTCATCTCCCTATACATCGTCAGGAAATACCCGAAACATGAAGCCATGAACTAACTGCGGTCTTCATCTGCAAATTCTACAGGGACACGGTTCAGCGCGTCGTCTATATGAGCGAGGGCATCAAAATGGTTGTGTTGTGTCAACTTGCCCTCGTACCAGTATCCTTCTGGAGTTTTAAGTGAATCCTTCAATATAATTCTCATCTACAATGTAACTGAAATACAACATCATTAAACAGAACAAATAAAAAAGCTTGATCCAATTCAAAAAAAGCTCGAACATATTGAAAAAAGCTCGAATCATTTTTTAAAAAGCTCGAATCCTTTTTAAAAAAGCACGATCCCTTTTAAAAAAGCTCGATCCCTTTTAAAAAAGCTCGATCCCTTTCAAAAAAGCTAGATTGCTTTACAAAAAAGCTCGATTCATTTTCAAAAAGGCTTGATCCCTTTCAAAAAGACTCGAACTTTTTTCAAAAAAGCTCAAAACCTATTCGAAAAAGCTCAATCCTTTTCAAAATGGCTTGATCCAATTATAAAAAAAACTCGATTCCTTTTCAAAAAAGCTCGATCCCTTTCAAAAAGCTCGATCCCTTTCAAAAAAGACTCGATCCCTTTTAAACAATGCTCGATCCCCTTTCAAAAAAACTCGATCCCTTTTCAAAAAAGCTCGATCCCTTTCAAATACGCTCGATCCAATTCAAAAATAGCTCGAACCTATTTAAAAAAGCTCGAAACCTATTCAAAAAAGCTAGATCCTTTTCAAAATGGCTCGATCCAATTCAAAACAAGCTCGATTCGTTTTCAAAAAAGCTCGATTCGTTTTCAAAAAAACTCGTTTCTTTTTCAGAAAAGCTCGATTCTTTTTCAGAAAAGCTCGATTCTTTTTCAAAAAAACTCGATTCCTTTTCGAAAAAGCTCGATTCTTTTTCAAAAAAGCTCGATTTATCAAAACCTAATTTTCACGGAAATAAAAGCTCAACTAAACAAATAAGCTCGATTCTCTTGAAAAAAGTCTCGATAACCCAGATTTCATCTTCCTCAACTGATATTCAACCAAATTACAAACCATAACCTAAACCACAATCATTCTCACATCTCTATTTTAACCGATTTCTACTATTCCTATCAACAAAACTAAATTCTAACATGTAATGCAAGTTAACAATAACAAAAACGAGGAAAAATAACCAATCTTACCTTTGTCAATCACAGCTCTTCCGGTCACTTCACCGTCGATTAGTTTCCTGTCGGTTTGACTGTTGCTTATCTTTGACTTTGAAAACGACAACTTCCTCACTGTTTTAATATTTCGGGGTATTTTTGTCTCAACGACTTAAATTGTATCTTTTAAACATACATTAGTAAAGTGGTGATATTTGCATAACACACCCTTAAATAGTGAAAAAAAATTTTTGCCCCTCCAATATAAATTTACTCAACTAATCAAAATTCTAATTTCTACTGCATACATATATTTAAAAACATTTATTGGAAAATTTAAGAAAATTATATTTTTTAAAACATATATATTCAAGTTATGAGTCTATATACTTTAGGAGACTAGTGAAATCAAATGTAATAACCATAATTTGGAATATTACTCTCACTGCATGTGAAATATTCCTCTACATGTATCTTGCCTTTTAATAAACAAATTTAAGATTCAGATTCCTAATTTATATGGGTAATTGAATTATTAATGTATCTCTTAGTATTGAACAAGAGGGTGCAAAATAAATATTTTTTTTTGTTTTGATTTTTTTATAAATAAATGATTTTTAAGAAAATTTATTAGATTTAAAATTTTACTTATCCATAAAAATAATAATTTTTAATTTATTAAAGAGATCAGTTTTAAGGGAAATTGATATCTTATTGTAAAATAAATTCATAGTGGTTTGTTCAAAACCATTATCTTTTGAAAACACAATATTTAAGACATCATTTTTATATGAACTGATGTCTAAATTTTTTTTTAATATCTGTTTACCTAAAAACCGTTGTCTTTTCAAAATATATTATTTAAGACATCAGTTTTTTATTAACCGATGTCTAAAAGTTTTTTTTTTAAAATATCAGTTACCTGAAAACCGATGTCTTTAAACATTTTTATAGTAGTGGTACATAAACTAAGAAAAAAAACAATAAATATGAAGATAAGAAACTCACTGGCATATTAATCTTGAAAGAACTACAAATTGTCTGGAAAAGAACCAAAAGAGTAAAACAAACTTGAGAGTTGAGACTGAAGCTATTGTGTGTTCCTCTAGTTGAAGGCAAAGGAGGTGGCTAAAAGTCTACAAATGAATAATTCGAAAAGCCCATCAAAATATGAATATGCCATTTAATATTTAAAACCAGTGAATAAAGAAATTATTTAAGCTATCATATTATATAATGAAAATAATCTAACAAGGGGAGCAGGAGAGGGATAATTGAAATATAATACGAATTCACAATCGATCTACACATGGGAAGATTAGATATTAAATGAGATTAAATGAATTAAATTGATGTATCAGTCATAGATAAACTTTATTCAATCATTTTTTTTTCTTTTCCTTTTTGGACTGTATGAGAATAGCAAAAAAAATCCTATTCACTATCTTGACCCTCCAAATGCCAAATCCACATTCACCTATGTATTTTTTATTAAGTTAATAACTTTTTGTTTCCTATAAAAAAAAAGTTCAACGACCTTTAAAAAATATAAATAAATAAACCATTAATAGCCATATTTAAAAAAACCCGCATGACATATAAAAATTAAGAGAAATATCCTTTTTTAGTCTAAAATTAAGGAGGTCTATTGTTTTTACCCAACATTAGTATTGTTATTGTTTTTACCCAAATATTGCCATGAAGAGACAAAATTGTCCCTAATTTTCCAATTTTTCTTTTGTTTTTTTATTTATTGTGTTCACTGCTCATCTCTCTCACTTTTATCTCCCACGACTCTCTCTTCTTTTCTCAATCTCTCTCTCTCTCTCTCTTTCTCTCTCTCTCTCTCATTTTTCTTACGCCATTAACACATCTATTTCTCTATTCTCCTTCTTTATATCTCTTCTTTCTCTCACGCCAAAAATCTATTGCTATCTCTTCCCTCATGCCACAAATCAACTTCTATCTCACGTGTCTCATGTTTCTCTCTCACCCCACTATACATTGACTTAAACTACACAAATTGGATTTTACAGAATTGTTATGGGGCTTTTCAATTATAAATCGAGCTGGATCCGGTTATTCTTCTCAAGGTATGTATTCAAAACCTTTGTTTAATTAGTTTAAAAGGCATGAAATAGATTGGGTATTCATGTGTAGTAGATGCCATGAACTTTGATCGAAGAAGATGACATTTGGTGTGATTAATCGGATCAAAGAAGATGACATCTGGTGTGATTAATCTATTTAACATGTGTGTGTTTAATTTGATCAAACTGGTGTGTTTAATTTGATTGATATTGTGTGTTTAATTAGGTCAAACTGGTATTTTTAATTTGGTTGATCCTGTGTGTTTAATTGGCTCGAACTGGTGTGTTTAGTTGTGTTCAAAATAGGTTTGTGTTTAATTGTTGAACTAATGTGTTTAATTGTGTTCGAAATAGGTTTGTGTTTAATTGGATTGAACTGGTGTGTTTAATTGTGTACAAAATAGGTTTGTGTTTAATTGTGTACAAAATAGGTTTGTGTTTAATTATGTTGAACTGGTGTGTTTAATTGTGTTCGAAATAGGGTTATGTTTAATTGGTTTGAACTGGTATGTTTAATTGGGTTGAACTAGTATGTTTAATTGTGTTCGAAATAGATTTGTGTTTAATTGGGTTGAATTGTTGTGTTTAATGGTGTTCGAAATTGGGTTGTGTTTAATTGGTTGATCAGGTGTCTGTTTAATTGATGAATTTCTTGTGTGTTTAATGATTTGAGCTGGCAGTAGATGTCATGAACTTGGGTTGAGGAATATGGCATCTAATGTAATTTGATAAATTCAGAGATTAAACACACCAGAGATTAAACACTGGTGTGTTTAATTGATTTGAGTTAGTGTGTTTAATTGATCTGAACTGATGTGTTTAGTTGATGTGAATTGGTGTATGCTTAATTGATGAATTTAGAGATTAAACACACCAGAAATTAAACACCAGAGTGTTTAATTGATTTGAGCTAGTGTGTTTAATTGATTTGAGATGGTATGTATTTACTTGATTTGAACATGTGTGTTTAATTGATGTCAGTCGGGTTTAATATATTTCAATCTAATTATGAGATGTTTATTTATTGACACGCATGAATGAATCCAACGAAATTGATAATCACTTATGGTGGAAAATAGATAGAGAACTTTATGAGATCGGTTAAAGAGCTAGTTAAAGTTCTATCCCACAAACTTTGAATGTTGTGGATTATGGTTAAAGTTCTATCCCAAAAACTTTGAATGTCGTGGATTATGTTAAATATGGTGATGCCATGAAAATGATGTATTGATTTTGTAAATTAGTGCCATGTAATGTTAATATGCCTGGTTAAATGCCAAAACGAAGTGTTTTTAAGGAAATTTTTCCCAATAGATATTCGGGTTGTGACTCACCCAAGTTCTCAAACAAAAACACAAACAAAACCCCTGGACAAAATACATTTGGTAATTATTTTTTATCATGTGATCAGAATTTGTGAATTTATATATTCTTTAAGTAAGCATTACTAAACCAACAAACTATGTTTTCTTATTATTTTTTAAAAGAAACTAAATCCAAAGTACATCGCTAGTAAGCTTGAACAAAGCTTGAACATAGCTACCAACACATCCCATAAAATTTATAAAGGAAATAGGTTCTACAACACATCCCATAAAAATTTCCAATTGGTACATACAAAAGAAGATTATCACTGCAGACAAACAAATCAGACTCAAGAATCCATTTGATGATCCGATTTATCTCCATCCATCAGCATCACCACTTCTTCAGTTTTGAAATATACCTGCATTTGAACTAGCAATTCTTGAATCTATAATGCCAAGATACAAAAAAAATGCCACGTAATTAGTGTTTTTTTTATGATGATGTCAAGATATAAAAAAATACCACCAAGAGAAATGAGCACTTGATACCAATTTTTACAAATGTATGTGTCCAGTTGAAGCAAATTCAATAATGGTATAAATACAAAAACCTTAACAAACACTTGTACAGAGCATACAATGTAACAATTTAAACATGCAGAAAACGTATCAAAGTATAGAACACAAATGCAACAAGTGAAGCTTCTTAGCAACCCAACAACTACTATAAACAACAAGCAAATAAAAAAAAACAACAAGATTGTGAATTGGAATCCGATCAAAATCGATAAAATAATCAAAAGGGCAAGCACTCACTTAAATGTATCAAAAGTATCCAAATACTTCAAGATAGACAAAATAACAGAAGCTGAAACACTCAAATCCATATACATTGACTAATTTGAGCACATCTTATCCATGTTCACCATATCCAAATCCAAATAATCAGATTTTTTGTTTCATTTGTAGATTTGATGGTGAATTTAGGTTGAAGAAGATGGTTTGCATCGATGTGTTTAATTGATTAACCGTGGTGTGTTTAATTGATTAACTATGGTGTATTTAATTTGTTTGTCTTGGTGTGTTTAATTTGGTTTGGCCTTGTGTGTTTAATTGAGTACGGTGTGTTTAATTGGGTTGCCACAATATGTTTAATTGGTTTGTAATGGTGTGTTTAATTGGTTTGTGTGTTTAATTGGGTTGTCCTAGTGTGTTTAATTTTGTGTGCAGTGGTGTGTTTAATTTGATTCGCTCCAGTGTGTTTAACTGGGTAGCTCTGGTGTGTTTAATTTAGTGTACAGTGGTGTGTTTAATTTGGTTCGTCATGGTGTGTTTAATTGGATCGCATCGGTGTGTTTAATTGGTTTGCCGTTGTGTGTTTAATTGGTTTACCGTGGTGTGTTTAATTTGGTTTCCCATGGTATGTTTAATTTGGTTTGCCCTTGTGTGTTTAATTAGGGTTACATTAGTGTGTTTAAATGGGTTGCCTCAATGTGCTTAATTGGGTTGCCCTGATATGTTTAATTGGTTGCATCTTGTTTAATGTACGATTAGTTTAATAAACTAACATCTAAATGTGAGATTTTTATTGGTTGAAATGTAGGAATATAACCAACGAAATTTGTAGGTTTTGTAAAAAGAAATTTATCTACTTCAGTTCTGATTTCTACAAAACAAACACCTGATTGGAAAGCTATTCCAGTGCCATTTTTCCCATCGGACACCCAAGCGAATGGAATACGTCCGAAAAATCGTGTTTATGTTATTAAGGATTATGTTGAAATTGTTATGAATTTAGTTGTATTTCATGAACTATGTTGAAATTATATTTCATGAACTGTTAGTAAGAATTTTGTATTTTGTTGAAAACACTTGTTTTGGAATTGTGATGAATTTAATGTTGATGATTATTTTGTTGATGAAACATATTATTTATTAAGGATTTTGGATTTTGTATAAAGCAAGTCATTTGTTAACAGATTTGGTGTGTTAAAAATGGAAATTTGTGGTGTGTTAATAATCTGCCACCATCCACCAAAATTATCGAATTTGCTGCAACTCCATCAAGGAAAAAAAAAACAAATTAACACATGATAAAATTCTACTCTAAAGATTTTTCATGTATTGAAAGTGAGGCAACAACAAGATTATAATCCTAAACATTATATGATATATACATTATATGATATGACGATAATGTCTAAACAATAAAAACCCTGCATTAATTTGTAGAAAAAATACTCATTACTTGAATATATTTAGGCATAGTCACTAAATCACCCCACCGGCTTGAATTTTCTACACTAAACCACTCCTTCTGAACATTCACCTATTTATATGTTCCGTTCTGCCCACTAATTGTATATCAGTTTTGAGGTTGGACAGACGATCTCCTCTTCTCGGGGTTCACGCTTTCGGCCCTTCTTCTATTCATTGAAAAAATAAAAAATTAGTTTCATAATTGTCAATGTTCAATCAATAACCAGTTACAAAAGATTGGGTTTGCCTAATTACAAACAAAAACTTAATTTCATAATTGTCAATACTTCACAAATTTGAGTATTTTTTTCTCTTCAATACTGAATGACCTCTTTAAGACACTACACAAATTGGCTAAATAACACACTCATCTTGATTCTTATCATTTCTTTCCACCAATTCAACGCCACATAGTTGAGATACACAAGTGGGTTGTTGTCTAGTTTAAGAGAAAAATAATATCAACTTCATTAGCATGTGGGTCAGTATTTTGGCATATGGGTTCATAAGAATTTATTCCAACTAACTTTAATTGTTTAAGTGAAAATATAAAAAAACATAACAACAAATGTCATCACAACTTGTGATTCATAAGTGCACCAGAAGAAGTGGAAATTCATGATCATGTCTTGGTTGCTAAACAATTAAACACACTAAAAAACACATCATTGCTAAACAATTAAACGCACCAGTCATAACCCATTAAACACACCAGTCATAACCCATTAAACACACCAATCATACCCAATTAAACACACCCGTTAACAACAATTAAACATACCAGCCATACCCAATTAAACACACCAGTCATAACACCAGTTATAACCCATTAAACACACCCGTCTACAATAATTAAACACATCAGTTCATACTCAATTAAACACACCAGTTCATACCAAATTTCACATCATTAATGAAGTGAAACCACAAAAAACACACAATTTCACATCATTAAAACACACCAGTTCACAACAACTCATTGACTGAAGCAATATTTTAACATTCAAGTTGCTTCCAAAGTCTATCACTATCAATATTTAAAAAAAAACTGTAAATTTATTCAAGAGCCAAAGGCCAAACACCACACCAGACCGCCCCAAAAACAAACACCCAAGCTGCCACCACAAAGCAACCAGAAGCCCTAAACACACAGGATAGAAAACAGGGCAGCCTCACGCCAACAAACAGCAAACAAAAACAATACCAACAAAAAACAACAACCAACAACGAAAATAGACAAAACAATCAGCTACCAAGGTCCCCCCCACTCATCAAAAACACCACCCATGCTAGAACCAAGCTTGACAAGACTATCCGCAAAATGGTTGAAAGCTCTCGATTTGAACTTCACCTTGTCATCAATAATTAAACCACAAAAAACACACATAATCAAACAAAGAAACAAAAGACACACTCACTGTTAACACAACTTGTTTCAAAAAATGAGATGTCCAAACGAAAAAAAACAGCAGAGGTCTGGTCATTATCTAACTGAAATATATTTTTATTTTGTTTCAATTTGGACCCACAAATCATGCTAACCTTTTTCACATGCAAATTATTCTAGCACTAGATATAAAAAACACTCTACAACTTCAAGTTTTTTTAATGTATCTATGAAAATTACAAGTTCAAACCAATTTGTTACAATCCCTGTTCAGATTTTGAAATCAGTCACAACTGAACAAAATCAATTTCTTAAAATCCCTCCTAAAATTTAGACAACCATTCACAAGTGAACAAAAATCACTTTGTTATAATCATTATTAAAACTTCGAAAACTGTCACAACTTAACAAAATCAATTTGTTATAATCACTATTAAAATTTTGAAAACTATCACAACTTAACAAAATCAATTTGTTAATGTAAAAAGAAAAATCAATTTCAAAATCTATCAACAAAAGATACAAAAATTTCGAAAAGAAACACAAATTTTGATAGTGAGAAGTTGAAGACAAGTCATGAATCAAGCTAATTGGTTATGAACAATTTCTACAAAAACAAGATCAAATAACAATAAGTTGATGCTTTTCGAAAACAAACTAGACACGATTTAATTATTTTGTAAACATGAAATCATTACGTGCATACAAAGTGTGGTCAGTTCTTCTGCCATCTGGTGTTAACAAGGTATCCATCAATTCATCTGCTCTACTTTCTCACTCCAATTGTCAAGCCTGGTCATACAATGAGTTCTTAGCATTTGCCTCAACAAAGGGATCTACCACACCATACAACAAAACACAAATAAATTACTCACTAAGACACATAGATTACTCTCACGGGACCCATGAAACTCTAACAATCACAATTATTAACAGCGTGCGTAGCTTACCAAAGGCAGTTGGAACTGTGGTGTCAAATTCGAACATGAAACTTGGTTGTTAAAGGTCGAAGAGCAAGTAACTAACTATAATCTTTTTAATTCAATTAAATTGCTCTTTGCTGTCAAGGACAAATGAAGAAGAACAATCAGTCAAAATGCAGAAGTAAAAACAATAAATTAACTCTCAACCAAACTCTAAAAAGGAAAAACCTAACTACTTCAAACTATATAACAAATTCACATACTTCAAGCATATATGTCTAGGGATAGCATAAACTCTCCTTTAAAATTACAGGCAATCACATCTGTGATCTGACAGGCTAAAACCATATTATTCTAAAAAAGCTCTATCCCATCATAATCTGTCAAAGAAAATCACAACTCCTTGATCACAATTGTTCCTTTTCAGTCACACACTCATCTCATCATATTATTTTCAGCTATACGGCTAAGATTCCCTTGGCTAAAATACTCTCATAATGGAAACTAGATTAATATGATAATCAATAAACATGCACAATTTCAAAAGCATTGATCATATCTTTAATATAAATTTCTAACTTACAAAAAATGAATAATCAAACAGACATCAAATCCTTCAATTCAGATTTCAACAATCAGTGAAATCAAAATTTTACAGAAAGCAGTAGACAAGGGACACGAGGTTGTTGAATCATAATTGCAAACAAACTTAAGGGACATGATCAATTCACTAACCCAAACAAACAACAACAACAAACCAATAATATCATCCACTTTCAACCCCAAAAATAATAGAAAACCAACTGTCATTGGTAACACCGCCATAGTACTCCATATGGATTTCCTCACTTCAAACTTTACCAGAAACAACTACAACAACAACATAGTTAGAAGTACGATTAAATTTTGAGACCCTACAAACCAGAGGTACTGAGTATTAAAAGTTAATAACAAAATAAATAACTATGGGATACTAATTCAAATTCAATGACTTCAACACAATGCATATTGAAATAACAAAATAAAGACAAATCCACAGTTATCAGAAAGTAAATAAAAAAATATTTAACAAAATTCAAGCGGACTTTCTCCACAGCCAAGCAAAGCAATACAAGCAACAATTAACGAAATTCAAACCAAGCCAACATAAAACCCCAAATGAAGGCACTGAATTGAAAACAAAAAGAAAAACGCAATACAGGGCTTAATTAATTGAAATGTTAATATGGGTCGGGGTATAGAAATCAAAATCATCTGAATTAAAAATGAAATCCAAATCAAAATCAAATTCGAAATCGAAATCGAATTCGAAATCAAAATCAACTCCATCTCAAATGCACAAATGCAACCAAAAACACAAATACAAATAAATCCTAAAATCAAATGTAAATAGGAAGTGCAAACCTTTTCGTTTCTTCCACGCCGTCGTGGAACACGTCGCTGATTCGAATCAAATTCAGTCGGTCGCCTCTCGTCTCTCTCTAGTGGTTACAGTCATTCGTCTTTAGGTCAGAGTCGTCTCTCTATCGGGGTCGGGTCAAGTCTTGCTAATCTCTTCGTCTTCACCGTCGTTATCGTCGGATGTTGCTCGTTGTCAGATCTTGATCATCTAGACTCTGGTCTCTCTTTGCTGTTTGTTTTAAACATTGAAACACAAAACCTTTTACTAGTTTCGTTTTACTTTTGTTTTTTTTTCATTTGTTTATTAATTCATTTTGATTATCTTTTGTTTTTTTTTTTTTTTTTTAATTCATTTTAACTAAAGGGCAATTTTGTTCCAATCGTGAAAATTTAGGATAAAAACAATAAAAATACTAATTTTGGATAAAAACAATAAACTCACTAATTTTATGGCTACTTTTAAAGTTTACCCAAAAAATTAATATACAGATAAACTTTGATGAAATGCAGACACATACTGCAATGTTGTGGGTCTGTGTGTACATACACCCCCACTAATCTAACCGTTTTCATCCTCAAGACAACCTTGTCTTTAATAGCTTGGGACCTTGATACCAAATTAACAATAAAGAGTCCATGCTCAGAAAGGGTATCTCTCACAGTTAGAAGAAAAGACTCTTCCACAAAATCTGCAGCAGGACAGGTCATTCAAGAGCTACACCGACAACAAAAAGGACAAAGATAATTATACAAAATAGAAAACCCTAACATTGTAATCAAGTAATTCCTCGACACTGATACAGATAGAATTTACTATTTGCATTCACCTTGAATCTGAGGTGTCCACATCAATAATGAGAACATCAATCTTGGTACTAACTCTGTTTTCTACATTTGATGCATTGCAACTTCCACCGAGAGGAGGAGATTTTGTGTCAGAGGCGGCATCATCATTTCGATCAACAACTGATGCTTCATCAGCTGCTAAAGAGTTGTTGATATCTCTAACAAACTGAATCCCATCAGCAACATGTACCTGAAACACCATAGGAGCATCTATGAGATATGGTGTATTTGAACATGGAGGTTTTAAAGAGTAGAGATCTCAGACGATATTTCTACATTTAATGCATTGTAACTTGCACCGTATGGCGGAGATTTTGTCAAAGGAGGCATCATCATTCGATCAACAACCGACACATAATCAGCTGTAAAAGAGTTGTTGATAGGGGCAAAGTTTGAATTTTAGCTTTGAGGGGTCAACACAAAAACAAATGTTAACACAAAATTAAATAAATAAATAAATAAATATATATATATATATATATTAAAAACTAAATATAATATTGTTTAGATGGTGATGAAGATGAGCCGGTGTTTTAATTCTTTTATAAAATCCATCAATTGGCGATGACTTTCTCATTCGAATTCGAAGAAATATGTAACGCATTTTTACTTTGTTTTAATACTATATATATTGCAATTATCAAGTGTGGGATTCTGTACGAATTTTTTTTACGAGATCCCTAATTTAATAATTCGTATATACATAGTTTGTGATATATTGGAAATCAAATCTTAAAAAAGAATCGATTTTCACTCCTACATTAAGTATGGATTTACTAATTAAGAATATTAACGAGTGCAAAGAAACCTAATAGTTACTTCCTTAGTTGTAATTACTGTTTTTACTAGTTTAAAATATCCAAATAATTTAGAACATGTAATTCCCCTCCCCCCCGGTTGTTGATATCTCTAACAAACTGAATCCCATCACTAACATGTACACGAAACACCATAGGAGCATCTATGTGATATGGAGCAACAATACAGAACATGGAGGTTTTAAAGAGTAGAGATATCATATTTCAGATGATATTTTGAGCTTTGAAATTTGTGTAAGATCAAGGGTGTAACAAAAGTTTGCCAAAGCATTCTTAAAATAGTAATTGGATGTACTTTTTGTTTAGTGTTGGGGTTATCCATTCCCCTAAAAACTATATTTCGGATGTAATTAAAGGCAAACATCAATCATTACTAATAAATAGAGTAAAATCAGATCGTAGTAGTGAATTTCTGATCGGAATTGTTGTTATCTTTATTGCGGTATCTGTGATGCTGCGGAAGCTAGGTCGAGACAAACCTGTAAAAAACAAATCGAAATGACATACTAAAGTTTTGTTGATTCGCTCAAGAATACGGAAATATCATGTTTCAAATTTGTTGATTCACACAGAATATCGAAATTGGGAGATAAATTAGAGAAACTCAAAATTTTATTAATAAAAAAACTGCATAACCTGTTCGCTTACATGATTATTTAAAGCAAACAAATCCTAACCCTAATCGTATTCCTTTCAAAACAAGAAAACGAGACTAAAAATAAAAAATTACCAAAAAAGTCACAATGAGATTAACATGGAAACTGATTCTAAAAAGAATTCTAAGCAAACCAGAATTGACGGAAGTCAATTCGGACTTGGAAAACAAAAGTTATTACAAAAACGAAACTTTCTTAAAACGGTAAAAACGGTAATTTTGGAATCTAAACGATGGAATTTGACAAAAAAAAATGTCATGCCATACAACCAAATGTGTGATTTTGAAAGATCTCGACGATTCGCTTTAACTGTAAAAGTTCATACCGTTCCAACTCTGTCGCCCGGACTAGTAGGAATAAATTGGTCTTTTTTCTTGGCCTTTTTTCTATCCCACCCCTCCAAATAATCCAATGACTTTTCTTCAATTGCTGCATCAATCTGGTACCTACATAAAAAAACAACCATTCACAATTGCTAAAAAAGCAACTGTAGTCGGTTAAAAAAAAAAAAAAAAACAATTATAGTCTAGCATGTGAGGATTGAAACATTAAAAAAAGAAAAAGAAAAAATAGATCTGACAATAATTAATCATATAAACATCGCCATAATTTTCCTTTAAATGTTTGTCTTGAGTGTAAGCAAAGTGGTCCTTTGCAAGGTTAGGCATCATTGGAACCTGTTAATAGATTAATCCACTAGATTATTTCGGATTAGTTAAATTTCGCTTGAAGACCGATGCGAAGGCTACTACTTTCTATCATTTTTTTGGCTCTTTTACCTTTTATTTTACTAACTTTTCCAATTTGAGGGCACAATTCGACATTCCTCAATATCCAAAAGGGCATACATCCATGGAGAAACATAGGTAATAAACCAGCTCCAAGACCTATTACAACTACTTTAACCTAAGAAGATATTTTAATTGAATCCACATGAGAGAAAGTGGACCTATGAATATCTCACAAATAAAATCAACATAATGTCAACAAAAAATAGTTTCATTTCCTCTTGCAGCGAAAGCAAGTATAAAGAGTTTCAACTTTTAACTTGAAAATCTATGGCTGTGCTCAATCAGGCTCATGGCTAACACACACTAGTATATAAACCATAACCGAGACATAATCATTTAATTTCTTTACATGTTCACATCATTTGTTGACCGCCAACATATACTTTGATCACACAACAATCATAAACTAAGTTTTCTGCTGCCAAACTTGAAACAAAATATTTCATCAGTTGGAAAAACAAAGACCGTACAAAACACATGAATAAATCCTAACTGTTTTTACAGTTGCTGCAATGCTCTCCAAATAGAAAGAAATCTGGATAAAACCAGAAACAATCCCCATATGATAAGAACTATCCAAATAGTGTGGTGGAATAGGAAGGTTTGAGGGCACTTGTGGTGCGCCTCTGAGAGACATTCGAACACTCAAAGAAAGGAGAAGCTTTTATCTATCTCTAGATTATCTTATACCACTCCACACACTTACAATACAATCTTAATTCCCTTATATAGGAAAACAAGATGAGATAAAACAAACATAATAAATGCAAAGCAATGAATCCAGATCAGTTGTTTGGTGGCAGTTGGGAGATGGCCGGTTGAAGAAATTTTGGATGGTGGTTGGAGTCAATATTGGGTGGCTTCTATAAATGGTTGGAAGGTGGTTGGCCAGAGCAAGTTTAGCTTTCAACATTTCCCTTTTCACTTGACTCTCTGTGTTTCGCCATACTGAGCATTGTCTTTAGTCTTGAAAACACGTCATGTTTGAGTGGCTTGGTGAAAATATAAACAGCTTGATCATATGTCCTGCAAGAGACTAGTTTCAACTCTTTATTCTTCACATGCACTCTGATGAAATGATACCGTGTATCAATATGTTTGCTTCTTTCATGGAATACTGGATTCTTTACTAGCACAATCGTTGATTGATTGTCGATGTAGACATTTTGTGGGATTAACTTGTAGAAATCCCAAGTACTGCAACACATTCTTGATCCAAATAACATGACAAACAGCTGAGCAATCAACAACATACTCAGCTTCACATGATGACAGTGTCACAATGGCTTGCTTTTTGGATGATCATATGAATGTTGTATCTCCCATAAAAAAGTAAAACCTGTCGTGTTTTTACGTTCATCCAATTCTCTTCCCCAATCACTATCTGAATAGTCAATCAACCTGCAATCTTCACATTTGGCATATAATATACCATCATTAATTTCACATTTTATGTAATGGAGTATCCTCTTTGCTGCATTTAGGTGAGACTGGGTAGGAGTCTCCATGTATTTGCTAACTAGTCCAACTCCATAAAGTAAATCTGGCCTGGTACGCGTCAAGTATTTCAGGCTTCCAACCAAGCTCTTGAAATAGATTGGATCAACATCTCCTCTTTTATTCTTTCTTAACTTTAATCCCGTTTCTACTGAAGTTGTGACATGATTGCATTTTTCCATATCAAATCTTTTCAGAACTTCTTTTGCTTGGATACTCTGAGAGATGAAGATACCTTTTTCGCTTTACACAACTTCAATACCGAGAAAATGAGTCATTAGACCAATGTCAGACATCTCAAATTCTTTCACCATGCATTCTCCTCTTGAAATCGTCAAACATGGTCGGATTGTTACCCGTGAAGATCAATTCATCAACATATAGGCATGCATATAACAAGCTTCCGTTAGTGCATGCTCATATGAACATTCCTCAAATCTGTTCTCTTAGAAGTAATCATTAATCCTCATGTTCCATGCACGAGGTGCTTGCTTCAAACCATATTGGGCTTTCTTCAATCTGCATAATTTATCTTCTTTGTCTTTCTTCACATATCTGGGTGGTTGTTCCACATTGATTTCTTCTTCAAGAAAGCCATTCAGGAATGCTGAATTTATGCCAAGTTGATATATTTTCCAACTTTTCTAGGTTACTAACGATATTAGCAAGGTAGTCCCTAGTCTGGCAACCGGGGCAAAGACTTCTCCATAATCAACTCTTTCCTTTTGTTTATAGCCTTTTGCTACAAGTCTTGTCTTGCATCTATGGACTTCACTTTTCATGTTTCTTTTTAACTTGTAGACCCATTTCACTCTGATAGTTTTTTGATTTTTTAAGAGATTAGTAAACTCCCATGTCTTATTCTTTTCAATGGATCAAATCTCTTCATCTATTGCACTTTCCATTTTTCTTCTTGGTTAGTTTCTTCAAAGCTAACTGGATCATTTGTCATCAGTAGACAATACAGAGTAATATCTTCTTCCACCTATTCTGTATATTTATACAAATCTTCTAGGCTACGTGATCCTCTAGGCCTCATATCTGAAAAATCACGTTCAATTTGTAATGGAGCATCATACAACCATGTTGATGAGTATGCTAATCTTTGGGTATTTATGGTTCTGTAGCCACTTTTCTTGTCTCTTCTTCAGGTATCAACTCCGTACTTCTAGAATCTTTGGTCTGATCCCAATTCTAAGATTCATTTTCTTTAAAAATGACATCTCTACTGAAGACAACTTTCTTGGTGACTAGGTTATATAAACGGTAACCTATATTTCTGTCACCGTATCTAACCAAGATACTTTTTCTCCTTTATCTTCAAGCTTGGTTCTTCTCACTTCTAGGACCTTAATGTAGGCAAGGATACATTCTAAGGTGGCTCACACTTGGTTTATGAGTGCTTCATGCTTCTTGTGGTGTCTTTGCATCAAGACTCTGCGTAGAACATCGTTTTTGCATAAATACCGCACACAAGACTGCTTCAGCCTAAAAAATTTAGGGCATGTTTTTATCCTTTAACATGATTCTGACCATGTTAATGATTGTTCGATTCTTCCTTTCAGCTACACCGTTTAATTGAGAAGTATAAGCTGGTGTAAACTGATGTCCGATTGCTTGTTGTTTAAGGAATTCTTGGAAAGTACCTACAGTGTATTCTCCACCTTGATCTGATACTTGTGTTTTGATATAATAGCCATTTTCCTTCTCCATAAGAGTTTTGAACTCTTTAAAGTAACTAAATACTGAAGACTTCTTTTTTATGAAATAGACCCCCAAGTCTTCCTACTATAGTCGTCAATGAAGGTAAGGAAGTATTGATTCTTTCATTTTAATATCGGTGTTAATAGACCACACACATCTGTGTGAACGAGCTCAAGTGGCATGGCTGCTTCTAATTTGCCTCCTTTTCGAAGTTATTTATGTGTTATTTACTAACAACACATCTCATTTGGATGATGAATGTTTGACAATCCTTTCAACATCTTCTTACTTCCCGGTTGTTTTAAACTTTCAAAATTGAGATGTCCATACCTAAGATGCCACAATCAATCTTTGTTATCGATGATGGTTGACAAGAACCTTGGCGTGTCATGATGAATTAAGAGAGGAAACATCCCGTTCTTTGTCATCTGACTCGTGTAACCAGCTTTCCTTAAGCATCTGTAATGGTGAGTTATCCGAGACTTAGGATGTTTATCTTTATGTCTAGAACATAATAAACATTGGAGATGAAAACGGGTCTCCATTCTTCTGCTTGATCATAACATCTTCTTTTCCTTGGACAAGGGTTTTAGAGAGGCCATCAAATGAGATTTCTCTATGAACTTTCTTATCAAGTTTAGTGAATAAGTTTTTTTACCAATCATATGGTTACTGGCTCCAGAATCAAGAAACCAAACATTTTGATCTTGATAGGTTGAGTTGTGTGTCATCAACATCAACGATTCTCCTTCAACTTGTTATTTCTATGTAAAGTTAGAATTTTCATTTACTTTATTTGGGTTTCCATTGCACACGTTGTTTTAGTGGCTATATTTATGACAGTTATAGCATTGAACATTTCTTTTGTCAAAGTTCGGACGGTTGTTGTATCCGCCTCTTCTTCCTAGTTCTCTTCCCCGTGAGACATAGTTCTATTATCCACGTCCTCCTCTATTTATGTCTCTTCCTCATCTACCTCCACCCTTGGTTTGACATTTCCATAACCTTTACCACTAGACCCTCTACCTCATTTTTTACTATGTCGTCATTTCTTCTTATGACTTTCTGCTCATGGGCTTGCAATGAACCCACTAGTTCTTCAACAGACATCGTCTCCAGATCTTTTGTTTCTTTTAGGGCCACAACTATAAAGTCAAACTTTAGATCTAATGATCGTAAAATTTTCTCTAAAATTCTCATGTCTATAAGAGTTTCTCCATTTCTTTTAAGTTAAGAGTTTCATTAGATTTCATTCGTATGGATTTGAATTCACCTTGTAGAGTTTGAAGACTGATCCTTTTCACCTTGTCAGCACATTTATAAGCCTTATGAAGGGTATCCAAGACTTCTTTCGACGACTTAAAGGATTCTAAGATCTCGAACGTGGCTTCATCTAGTCCTTGATAGATTATGGACTTTGTTTTACAATCCCTCTTTTGATAGGCTTTGAGATTTGCTATTTGAGCTTCTGTCATGGTTGCTTCAGCTTCTTTAAATGCGGGTTCTGTATATCCATCTTCCACAATGTTCATAACATCTTGAGAGCCTAATAGGGCTCTCATTTGTATGCACCAGTTGTCATAGTTGTATTTGGTGCGTAACAGTTGGCCATCGAGACTTGAAGTGGTTAGTACACTAATCTGGAGTTTGAATTTGCAAAAACAAAGTGCATGGTTGTGTCTGTGATGGTCCAAAACCTTAGAAACCAATCCAAGTTTGTCAAAAACCGATTTCAAAAGTGTTTGAAACGGGCGGTCAAACTTTTGGCAAAGTCAACCAAAGATAACAAAATATTCCCTTTCGCTAACGGAATATTCTAGGCATAATAACCGCGTTATTGACATCAGTAACACGTGAACACTGTCGACCAGGGTCAGATCTGGTTGGACTTCAATTCGGACACAGTGACCGGGTTGACGGATCGGTCTTTGGTCAGATCTGCAATCGAGCAAGAGAGATGACCAGAGCGTGTCTGTGACACGCTGACTGGAAGGGTTGCAAGTGGATCATACGTGATCTCACGCTCCAAATTCAGGTGGCACGTGTAGCTTCTTTGTAGCTCCAATTTGGATATTTTTTTCACCGTTGCATTCCTTGCGATGAGTAGAACACACCAATATGCTCAAAAAACTATTTGAGCACTTTGATTTATTGGCCAATTTGGTTTTGGCCTCTGTTTTTTTTTTTTTTTGAATTTTTGGTTCTTTTGGGCTCTGATACCACTGTTGATAGGATGGGAAGGTTTGAGGTCACTTGTGGTGCACCTCTAAGAGACATTCGAACACTTAAAGAAAGGAGAAGCTTTTATTTATCTCTAGATTATCTTACCACTCCACTCACTTACAATACAATCTTAATCCCCTTATATAGGAAAATAAGATGAAATAAAAAAAAACACACTAAGCAATGAATCTAGATCAGTTGTTTGGTGGCAATTGGAAGATGGCTGGTTGTAGAAATTTTAGATGGTTGTTGAAGTCAATATTGGCTAGCTTCTAGAAATGGTTGGAAGGTGGTTAGTCGGAGCAAGTTTAGCTTTCAACATATTTACCTTGAGCTGGTTGATTGAATCTATAACATCAAAAGAAAAAAAAATTGAAAGGAGGAAAACAAACAGTAGAAAGCCGATTGCTTTTCTGTACAATCAGTATGTGTTTTATTTATGTCTATTTCGCTAACAATTTTAGGAAACAATCCATCCTTTATTAACAGAGCTTCATATTGTACGAGACACTGAGTTCATTGGAAAACAAGGCGATGAAATTTCGATTGCTCAGATGGCCATATGTGACTAACATCAGGATCACTGTTTTCATAAACTACATCTAGAGATGTCCACGGTTTGGTTAAACCATCGGTTGGAAATCGAAACCAAAGTCGAAAAACCGAAACCGAAACCGACGATTTCAAAACCGGTTAAGAGCCGATTCAGTTACGGTTTAGCCTCCTAAAACCGACCAACCATCATTTTTATATTAAAAAAGACCAAAACTGATCAAAATCATCGGTTAAACCGAAACCAAAACCAAAACCGCCAAACTGGCGGTTTGAAAACTGAATCCAAACCGTGTATGGTGGTTTCGATTACGGTTTCCACTAAACTGAAACCGACGGTTTCAAACAGAAACCGAATCATGGACACGTTTAGTTACATCCTCATTGGTCCAGTTAATCGTGATGTGACCTACAGAAAATAAGCCACTGGAACACTTCGATGATTCACGGATAAGATAAAGCTCCAAGAGCAGATAACTCAGCAGTAACAGAAAAAATCTACAATTATAGCCTATCCCATAATTGAAGGAGAATCAATAATGAATTTTGAGAGTAATTGTAAACAATCAAAATCAGTGTTCTAATCGGTGTTAAGCGCTAGTCAAGGAGACCCGGTGTCTAGTGCCTAGACCGACTAATCGAAAGTTTTTTTCCTCCTATTTTTTGTTCCGTTTCTTATCTGTGTTTTCTTTTTTATTATTTTTAAATTTTTTTGGTCACTAACTTTGGTGGGGAACATCACATAGCATTGTAACTTTCTGAACCCCACCATTTGACATTTTTTTTTCATCATTTTTTTTATTTTTATCAATAATTCTATATTATCAGTAAAATCAAAAAGTTAATTAAACAAAAATCTCATTAGAAGATTATTTTACTGTATTAAGAAGACAAGAATCTTACACTCCAAGTTCTTGGATTTGCTAAGTGTGTGTCGGTGCTTTCTTTTCTTTCTTGGAGGTTGTCGGCCGGGTCTTGATCATCACCAGAACCACCATCCATGTTATCACTTCCAGATCTGCTTTCAGGTTTTTCGTCTCTGCTTCTTCTTCCAATAATCCCTTCAAAATTTGTCATGCCTTAGACATTTTTAATTGTATTTTTGATGTATTCTGGATTGATTTTGCAGGATTGAAGAATCTGAAAATTGGAGGTTGATGAACAAAGTAGAGATCGTGAGGATAGAAACAGAGAGATTGGAGAGAGAAACAGATCAGAATTTTAGAGAGAGATAAATTGTAGACTGAATAGAAATTAATTGAGAAAATTGATGTAATTTTTCTTGATATTCATTTGTTATTACAGATTTTATATTTAAAAAAATTGAACAGTAGACTGTATAAAGGACTTTATACAAAATAGGATGACACACACTAATTAATATGGATTCACATTAAATTTCTAATATTAATCCCTAGTTTCTCAATCCTTACAAAATTCTCGCTCATTCTTGGAATATCATCTTGATTGTCGATGTTGGGTTGTTGCTGTAATAAAAATCAGATAACAAACCCAGATCAGTTAATGTTTTTTTTTTAAAAAAAAACAAACGAACACACACACAAAAGACACAAAGGCACAGTTTTATTTTTATCACTCAATCTCTTTCTTCAAACTCCATCTTTTTCATTTCATTTGTTTTCTCTGCAACTATATAATATCCCCATTATTTCTCCAGACACCAAACCCATTTTTCTTCCTTTAATCATTTTCAATCTCTAAATAATTTTCCTCTCTAAAAAACCAAAAAGAAAAAAAAATGGGTTCATCAGGAGAAACTCAGATGACTCCAACCCAAATCTCGGATGTGTTAAAGACTGAAAGCTTCAGCATCCTCAGATCTACTTTTTTTGTCCAGTTTGTTCGTCAATATTAGCTTAGATCTACTTTTTCCCTAGCTGACTTGTCGGTAATCGACGATTTGGAATCAGGTCCTACTACTCAAACTAGTACCATGATCAAGTAAATGGGAATGTTTATGAAATACGTGATCCGAATTGGGCTCCTCAAAATTAATTTTATAATGTGAGCTTTCCAAATCGCAAATTTCTTTCGGGAACTAACAATCAGAATCAATGAAATTACATGTCCAATCAACAAATGAATAGCCTCTATCGTTGGAGTCGCATGAAGCTACAATGCACAGAACAATTATGAAGTATTCGAAAATATGCCAATGTGGAGGCAAGTCTATTGTTAACAAAGACCCTTCATTTTGATATCTCACCCTCTCTGGAATTTCACTTCCGAAGGACCAGATGTCATATTTCTATAAGATCTCTGTACATTTAAATATTAATTTATTGGCACATTATAAACAGTTATATAATCTCTGTACAAATATATATCAGGGATATTAAGATTTTAATTCATCTAGTTTGTATTTATCTGAATATAATCCACTAGTTTTTATAATTATTAAGACCCCATCCTGTATCTGAATATAACCTAATTATTGATTTGACTAGAACACTTCCACTTGCATGTATTACTTGATGTGTATGAATTTAGGGGGAGAAAGAAGAGAAAGAACCATAGTAGATTTAGGTTAAATATTTTATGCTTTTTATTAAACAACTCAACCCATATATAGACCGTGAATACAAATCAACTAAAAAAGAGATAAATACCAAAGCTAAGAGATACATTATGATCACCTAAAGAGATTGACGATATCATCAGTTAGCATCCTGATGACTTACCTCATCTCCCAACTAATTCATTCAACTAATTAATACCAACTAATTTATTCAGCATAATGATGGGGACACGTCGTTGCAGTGTCATCAAATATGAACATTTAAGTTCGGCCTCGCAAGGACGCAAGTCACAGAGACTAGCACAGCGGCAAGCAAGGGATCGATCCACAAGGAGGTGGGATTCACCGACCGTCTCTAGTTCTAGCTATTATTACAACACTCCAAGCGGACTCGTGTGTTGCATGTGCGGAAAAATGAATAATAATATAACTAAATAACTTATATAAATTATATATACAATGATAGATGGGATGGAGATATACATGAAATGTGGTTACACTAGGGAAACGATTCAACCGTGACAATCCTTCTAATTACATTCTAGACTCACCTAATCCTCAAATGTGCAAGTATATATAGGCTCGTATCCCCTTAATTAATCTTTAATCTCTCTCGATGTCTTAGAGATAGTATCCATATATACCCGAAATCTCTCTCGAGCAATCCGGACAATATATATGAACTCATTAAGCACGTGGAATACAAATCGAACCCTATACGCTAGTCTAGTGGTTCTAGCACTTTCTAATCAAGCATAGTGAATGTTTATCTAAGCATTGTCAAACGCGTCTCCTCTCGGTACATAGCATCTAACCATGGATCAATTACAAAGTGATCAATTAAGCAAAGGCTTTAATCACTCAAAACATCCATATAACAACACAAACACAAAAGAAATGTCGGTGGTCATTACTTCTAGGTCAAATATTCGGTTTAGTCAAATCCCTAGGATGGCTAAACATGGGAAACAAGTTTACCTAACAACTACATGCAACAATGTGATTGTTATAACATTAAGAACATTCAATTTAGGTTAAAAGTTCATCCTCTTGATTATGGAATTTTCCCACAATCAATTCATCACCCAACCCTGTCACGTGGATAGATAATCGTGTCTTAATACAAAGACCCATTAAGAACAAGGATATGAACCAAGGTCAATTTAGCAACTAAAAGCTTGAACTGAAACCTTTTCTACTTTTTGAGGCTAAAATCCCTATTAATCAAATTACTCGATACATGGAATTTCAAGTCATCCATCAATCAATCAACAATCATGGGTATCTAATTTATACTATAAATTACAACTACTCCTAAACCCAATCATGGACACATATTGATTTCTAACAATTCATACACATACATATCATATTAAGAGTATAAAAACACATATAGCAAAGAGCAAAACAAAACTCAAATGAATTTAAGTACAATCAATACATTTATTACACAAGTGTAGGTTTACAATATCCCCAAATTGGTGGAATACATCAAAGAAAATAAGAAATACAAAGAAATGAGTAAATAAGAGCAAACCCTTGAAGACAAGTCCTCCAAAGATGCTCCTAGCCTTCCTAGCTCAGTTTTGGCTCCTAAATCCTTTGTAATCTACTCTAAGATGGATGGAGGAAGTGTATAATGGTGAGGTGGAGGTGTATGGTGAGCTCCCATGGAGGAAAAACCTTCATGGGAGCAAGAGGTGAAAGAAAATGGAAGAAGAAGAGAAGAGGTGTGAGAAGGGGAAAAGAGGGGAAGAGGGGTCAAGAGAGCTGCAGAGATTGAGGAGAAAATGGGGTATTTATAGTGTGGGAGGTTAGGGCAAGACTTTTGGGTGAAAAGACAAGAATACCCCTATGAAAATGGCTGAAAAAAGCACTTCTGTCAAGATGTGCAGTACGATGTGCTGTACACATCAACACCGCGAACCGCACATCACTTTTTGGAGGTTACTGCCCTTGTACACGGTACAAAACGCGGTTTGCAAATTGGTCTCGCGCGGTTGCGTACCGCATTTCTGCGCACCATTACAAAAACGGTCATAACTTTCTCTACAAACCTCGGAATTGAGATCTGTAAAGTGTGTTGGAAAGAAGACCTCCGGGGCTTTCCGAAAAGTGTTTATGAGAGATGTATTTCAATTGAAAGAGAGAGATATGACCTTCCAAAGTTGGGGTGTCTGCATAAGCTATTCCAAATTCTGCCCTTTAACCTCAAAAACTCTTCAATTAAACTCAAATACCTTCCGTAGGGAACATGTACCTACACAAGGCTCACAAACACATCAAATACAAAAATATACTCAAAAACAAGAACAAAAGCAAGATAATGGGGACCTCAAATAAGTATATAAATCGTTTCGATCAATAACTTACTACAAGTGTCTGAAACCAAAGTGTAGATACAATCATACCTTAGATTTTCCATCGAAAAATAAACGCATCTTAGAAGGGGGGAATATTCTCCCGAAAATGTGCTTATATCTCTCCCCATAGAGCATCCTATCTCCTTTAGATCAAGAGCGCCAATCTCATCAGTGTCATTGACGGTCTGATAATCATCAACTGCATCCTCATAACCAAGGCCTTGTTCCTTTTCACTTGTATGTAGACCAAGAGCCAATTTCTCTCTTTTCTTTTCTATTAATGGCTCACAAACGTATTTGAGATTCAATGATTTGAAGTAATCTGTTCCATTTTCATAGGTTTTAACTTCCCAAGGGAATAAAGTCATCTGCATATCAGGAACAACTCTTGTTAGAGAATTTCTACAAATAATTAACTAAAAATAAAGGGTCATTAAGTACATACCGATGCATTGAATTTGGATTCAATATCTGAAATCCTTACAATAAATTCCCATCTACTGAACCGAGGATAACCCGTACCGATTCTCTTTCCCATATTATTATCAAGATGAATTATCCTCTCCATGGCTCATACCTATACAATTTAAACTAACAAATATCAATCAATGTTTTCAATCCAACAAAGTATGAAACGAGAAACACAAACAAAGTTTGATAACATGATTAATTTTTCTAAAACTTACCTGAAGTAATAGAGGGAATCCAGATAAATTGTAGGTGTAATACTTTGGCCTTTTTTTCCTTTTTTTCCTCTCCCCCTTTCTCTTTCCTTTTCTCTTTCTCTTTCTCTTTCTTCTTTGATTCACCTCTCAGTTGGGATAGCCTTTTCTTTAGTACACCCTTCAAAAAATGTAGTGTAAAAATGAAGATGTATGAACCATATGGAAACTTTTTGAATTCTTCTTCATTCTCAACTAATGAGAACAACCACCCAGAGATGGTTGTGGTCCGTCCATCATCAATGTCAAAGAATTGGTTCACCATATATATACTCAACATCTTGTACGCATCTTCACTCTGTTTGGACGTCATTTTGCTCAATGTGGCATACAATACCTCTGCAGTAGTTGGCCTTTTCCCTTTGAAAATTCTGCTAAGCATCGAATCCTTTGGAACTTCGTTATTGTTAGCAAAACCTTCAGACATCTGTCCCATTTTCAAGCTGCAGCATAAACTCAATTCTTTTGGCTTTACCGGACTTTCGACTTCCCAAACCCGAACCACATCTCATCTTCTCTTTTTCCTTTCGGGTGAATGATTTCTCATTTTAAAATATTACGTATCAGCTGCCGTACAGTGTCAATGGTTCTTTCAACTCTAAATATATACCGAAGGAGCCGTCCTTGAATTTTTCCTCCAAACCAAATTTGTTTAGCATCGAATTCAATTATGTAATCATACACTTTTTGCTTCCGCAATTAACTCTGACAGGAACCCAACTCTCATGGTCTAGGAATCGCTACAAGTCTGCATTCGCATTTTTAGACATCTAAACAATGAAAACAAAAAAAAATAACATCAATCCCAGGCTTACAGAAATATATCTTAGGCTCAAGAACAGTCATAGACTTATGAAAACATTCATATACTCATAGGCCATGAATGCATCAGTCCCACACTATTATGAAAATAAGTTCTACGCCTAAAATTAAAAATGTAACATCATTCCTAGTATCAGCCTGAAAATTATGATGGTATCATCGGTCTTAGGCTCAAAATCAGTACTAGGCTTATAAAAAGAAAATCATAGAAACATCAGTCTTACATGCATCATCCATCCCTGTCGGCCCTACAGTTATGAGAATCGTACATAGCCTAAATATATGCATTCACCAATACATGCAACATCAGTCGTTTGCTCTGCAAACATTTTTTTTTCTTATAAATTTCTAGTGTAGTTCACAACAATCAATCAATCAATCAAAAAATGTGCTTGCCTTTCAAACAGACCACACAACCTCCAAATACACTTACAAAAACATCAAAAATACGAACAATAACAAACTCAAATATTCATCCCGAAACACAAACAGTAACAAACTCGAATATCATCCATCCAAAACAAAAACAAAAACAATAACAAACTACAATAAAATACAGAAATTTGAAGAAATTCGTATCTTCAAATTGATTTGCTTTTTTTTCCTAGGGTTTGGGTGCTTCGTTAAATGGTAATGGTGACGGCGACGATGACAACGATGACGACAACTACGACAAGGACAACGACGAGCTTATGTTTCTCCTTCCACTATCTATTTCTTGTTTATTGTTGTTGGGTTTGCGTATCGTCTAGGATTTGGTTGCTTGGTTTTATGTTGATGGTGACGGCAATGACGACGATGCCAATGATGACGACTACGATGAATACCTTATACTTTCTCCTTCTTCTAACTTTCGACTCTGGCTCTGGTTGTTCTTATTGTAGGCACGACTTGGGACGTTTAAATTAAAATGGTTATGGTGTTGTTAATTGAATTTTTCTTTAAAATAAAAGGGCAATTTGGTCATTTTATGGGAAATCAGAATGGAGAGGGTAATGTAGTTAACTTCATCAAAGTTTTTTTGTTCTAAAATTTAAGGAGGGTATTTTGGGGATTTCATCAATAGGGTGTCTTAAGGGCATTCTAGTAAATATGGTTTCCCAAGCAGCTATATATGCAATATTTTCCCCAACGGGCTATTTCCTACAAAGTGAATGTTGGGAAAGACTATTTCCTTTAGTTTCCACTTTTCTTTTGCTAGAAATCATATCAAACACAAAACCCATCACAAATTAATCAATCAAACACACCAGGATATCCAGATTCGACATTTACTAAATTAAAACCCTAATTTTTTTTTTATAGAAATTATATCAACACGAAAACAAAATCCCCAATTCATCATCATCATCATCAATCAAACACCACCAGAATATTAATCAGTCTCATTAAGTACACAAACTAATAACAATTAATCAACAAAACGATCTAAATCTCAAATAAGCCAAATCATAAACAACAAAAACCACATAAATCAAACTTCTAAATCATGCTTCAATCATCATCATATTTTTTCTAGAAACCAAATCAAACCACATATCTCTCTTTCTACATCGCCGATCTCCGGTCTCATCCCATCTCTCTCTAGATCGATTGATCGATCTCACCAAAACCACCACCATCAACCACCCACTGTCACTACCCCAAAGCCAAGAAAGAGGAAGAAAAAGAAGAAGAAGAGAGAGGCCTGGTCATCGCCGTCGCGCTTCTGTTCGTCGTCATCACTGTTTTCGATCGTCATCGTCGCTGCTTCCGATCATCGTTGCTTCCGGTCATCACCACCATCGTTGCTTGGGTTGTGGGAGGTTTTGATGTTGATGATGAAAGTGAGAGAGAGATAGAGGAATTTTAATATTAGGGTTTTGTGATGATTTATTTGTGAAAGAGAGAGAGAGAGAGAGATTTTATGTTTTAATTTTAAATTTAATTTATTTTTTTTAATTATTAGGGTTTGGTGTAGGGGTGTCAATTCGGGTTGGCAGGTCGTGTTTGGATCAACCCGAACAAGACATGACTAATTTTGGATCGACCCAAACACGACACGATTAATAAATGGGTCACACCCCCTCGACCCAAACACGACACGATTATTTTTAGGTCAACCCGTACATGACACAAATAACCCGTTTAATATATGGGTTTGACGGGTCGTGTTAGACGACCCGTATAACCTTTTAATACTAATTTCAATATTTCACTAAAATACACATTAATAATAAAATTTTAGGAAAAGTAATCATTACACTAATTCAAATACATCCTCAATCCACATAAATAATTCAAAACAATAATTAAGGTATTCAAACACAAATATAAATTCATAAGTCCATAAAATGATAATTAAAAAATTCAAACACAAATACAAATTCATAAGTCCACAAATAAAAATCCACAAGTTCATAATAAAATAAAATTCCACAAGTTCACAATAACATAATAAAATAAAAATCCACAAGTTCTTAATAGCATCCGATATTCGAATACCAAATTAAAATAAAAGCCATTGATGTTAACACAAAATATGTGATCAAGAACTCTTCTTCTTGTTGTCCATAAACCTACAATCGAAGATAATTTTACGACATTAGATAATAACTTATAAGTTTGAAGAAATTAAAAAAAAAACTACTTTAAACAAGTTTAATAATTATGATTTTACCACTAATCGTCCAATTGAGAAGTGACACTTTCGGAAGATGGACCTGACAATTTAGAAATTGAACAGTTCATATTAAATCACTAGAAAATATATACAAAGATATTAAAACTTAAAAGTAGTATTAGTAGTTAAAAATCAATGCAATCGCATATATATCTAACACAACCAGAACAAGAATAGATAAATTCCTAATACTCACATTTAAATTTTCATATCAGAAAATACAAACCCAACCTACATACAAGTATATAACAACTTTTTTTTGAAATGCAAATATATATATATATATATATATATATATATATATATATATATATATATATATATATATATATATATATATATATAAAGCCAAAAGGTAGGGAAACAGAAAACAAGAGCAAACCACGGACTAAGGAAAACAGAGCAAAAAGAAACACAACAAGATCAGACATACAACAAAAAATCAAGGCAGCAAAAGCAAAGCAGCCACCCATGACCCAAGCCTCACTGACCAGGCAACACAGCTGCCTCCAACCGAACACAACACCTGGAGCACACCCAAAGACAATGCAGCAAACCAGCAACACAACCAAAGAAAACAATAACTAAAAACCCAATCTCACATACATGCATAAACACATAATCTATCATTAAAGCACACATGCAAGCATCAATTAGGCATTTCAAACCACAAAGATGCACAAATTCGACAAAATCCAAACCCAACATGAAGTATAAATGAAATCAGATGGAATAGAGAGTTTCTGTTCGAAATTTATGCATTAAACAATTAAGAACACATGTAATTTTCATCGTACATACATGAAATATATTTTCCCCAAATATCTACCCTAACCCTAATAGCTAATGCATATTTTTTATAGAGAAGTAGAGAAACAAAGGGTTAGTAGTGGTACTGACCAATGCCGCAAGAAACAAAGGGTGAGCCGGTGAGGGAGAGGAGCAACCAAGCAACGGCGGCGACGATGAGGGAGAGGAGTTAGGCGATGAGAGTATTGAGCGGCGGATTGATGGAGTGATAGGCTGATGTTGTAAATCTGATGGTGTAGAGTGAGGTTAGGGTTTGATTTTTATTTTATATGATAGGTAAAACTACACAACTACTCTTAATAAATAAAATTATATTTTTATCTCTTCTAATCATGTCAACCCGTAACCCGTTAAGTTTAACCCGGACACGACACAATTATTAAATAGGTTATACGGGTTGACCCGTTTATTGACACGACTTGTTTAACCTCAACCCAAACCCGAAATAATCGTGTTCGTGCCGTGTCGAGTCGAGTCGTGACCTATATTGACACCCCTAGTTTGGTGATGATTTATGCGTGAAAGAGAGAGAGAAATATTTTATATTTTAAATTTAAATTTAATTAGTTTTTTTTTAACTATTTGTAATATTAATTATTTAATATAATTGTTTTAATTTTAAAAAAAAAAATTGTTAAATTCCAGTTTCTAGAAGGTTTAGTCAAATTCTCATAATGCCTCTTTGACCTAACAGAAGTCAACGAAAAACAAACGGAATTAAACGGAAAGAATTTGACTATGTATTGTCAGAGAACTGATTGACTGAATTCAGTAATTCCAAAAACCAGTGGACCAAACCCAGATTAACGCTAACTAGATTGATTAAAATCATAATAACTCTATATATTAATTTATTGGCACATTATAAACTGTCGTATAATATTTTTATATATAGAGAGAGAGTACCCAAATATATCTAGCCTTCGCATCTTTCTGAAAATGCCGACTGATATCCCGTTCCCCTGTGGAGACTATAGTTGTATCCGGTAAAGTTTCCAACGAAATGCAGTAACTTTTATCTACAAATCGAAGATGCGATGGCAATGGCTCTTGCAAATATTTCAGTCTCATACAATAGCTTATGTCAAGTCTTGTTAGACTAGTAAAATGTTTAAGACTTAGGCTTTCAAAATTATTCCCTTTTAGATCCAACTCATCCAAAGAACATAAGCCGCTAAGAGCACTTGGAAATACTAACATGCCGCATTCACTTAGATCCAACTTACGCAAAGAACATAAACCTGATGATGATGATGATGATAACACGTTCGCCAACATTTTTTCAACTCCAAAACAACCAGAGAGATCAAGTCTTCGAAGATTTGTGAGATTACACAAGCTGTTTGGAAGGCTCTCTAAGTTTTTGCAGTATCGCAAAGACAATTCTTTAAGGCCAGATAGAAGTTCAATGGATGAGGGTAACGTTTTCATTGCTGACCTCGTTAACCGAAGTGAATATATCTCTCTGCTATTCTCCAAGACTTCTGGTAAATTTTTCAATTTGGAGCATCCCGAAAAATCAAGTTTCCTGCTAGGAAAACACGCATATCTTGATTCTAACTTAAAAATGCCGTTTGAAACTCTTTTCAGACTTCTGCAGTGATCGAATGTTAAGTCCTCAAGGTTAGTTAAACGTTTGACAGAAGATGGAATTTGTTCTATTGCAGTCCTACCCAATCTCAAATATCTTATCTCCACTGAAATCTCTGGAAACTCAGTGATATTTGAGCAGTCTGAGAGAAAAAGTGTCTCCAAGGAAGTCAAATGACTCATGCTTGGAAGATTCTTGAGCCTTGTATTATATCTAAGGTCCAAATGGACAAGGTTATAAAGAGATTCAATGACTGAATTAGGAACTTCATCTATGGCAGTCCCACTCAAATGCAATTCGGTTATCGCCCCTGAAATCTGTGGGAACTTAGTGATATTTGAACAGCCAGAGAGCGTAAGTGTCTTCAGGGAAGTCAAATGAATCATGCTAGTTGGAAGATTCTTGAGTCTTGTACTATGACAAAAGCGCAGGTCAACAAGTTTATTTAGAGATTTGATCATTGAATCAGGAACTTCTTCTATCTCAGTGCTTCTCAAATTCAAATAGGTTATCGTCCCTGAAATCTGTGGGAACTTGGTGATATTTGAGCAGAATTGGAGAATAAGTGTCTCCAGGGAAGTCAAATGACGCAAGCTTGGAATTTCTTCTACTGCAGTGCTGCTCAAATCTAACTCCTTTACACTCCTTGAAATCTTTGGAAACTTGGTGAGATTAGAGCACCCATCAAGATACATAAAATGAAGATTTGGTGCTCCTGAGAGGTCTGGGACCTCAATTAATTGTTCACAGCCTTGGAGGTCAATTAGTCTCAAGTTCCCCAAATCCTGTTATGAAAAAATAAATTCCTAGAAACAATTAAAGTCTATTTAATTTTCAAACACATCCAAAAGGAACATTGCATGCATAATTGTTAAATGTACCTTAGTATCCTTCCAAAGGTGTTGAAGATTGCTGTAAGACATATCAAGTTCAACAAGGTGATTTGGGTTGAATTTAAATGGCAAGGATTTTGAAGGATATCTATGCCAACATAGATATCTCAGATCATCAGGAAGTGATTCAAGTATTCCTTTACGTATTTTCACCTTATTCATTTCTTTGTGCCTAATATCTGAGAATTTCAAGAGTTTAAGTCTAGGCATCCTCGTAAAGGCGCCCGGACTTAAATATAACTCACTTATTTGTGATAAGTTCAGAGATATGCTTTCAACTTCACTAATCCCCTGCCAAAAAATAAAAATAAAAATCAAAGCTGCTTAATGTCATGCCTGTGTATATATTTCATTGTCCAAATTCTATATTAAGAAATTCTTCAGTCTAACATATTTATGAATAATATATTTGTAAGAAGCCTTGATCATCTTTCTTAGAGTTAGGGGTGGGCATTAAGTTGCGATTCGAACCGATTCAAACCAAATCGAACCGAAAAAAGGGTATTCGATTCGATTCGTAAGGGTAATTCGGTTTAAACCGGTTTAAAAATTGAAAATCGAATTTTTATTCGGTTCAAACCGGTTTGATTTTCTTAAAACCGGATTGAACCGAATAAACCGAGTATATAAGTAAAAAAAAACCTAATATATTTAATATATTTAAGGGTAATATGTTTTTAATTGATTAATTTTTTATATATATATTTTTAAGTTAGGTTTGATTTGGGTTTTTTTTGCTATTATAATGTCTAAAATTAGTATCCAACAACCCATTAATGTTAAAAAAAATTCAAAAAACCCATTAAAGTAGCCGGCCCATTAGACCCAAAACTAAATTGAATCGAACCGAATCGAATCGATTAAAATAGGTTCAATTCAATTCGGTTTCCACTTCTTATTAGGTTTAAACCGGTTCAATTTTGGATGAATCGAAATATTTCAGGTTCAATTGGGTTTGACCTAAAATCGAATCGAATCGAACCATACCCACCCCTACTTAGAGTCATGGTAGATTTTGTGACAAGATGATGAACCGAATCAAAACCTTTACATAGACAACCAAGATTATAATAAGAACGACTAAAACTTTCAGAATATTAACGTTTGTCAATCAACTTATATATAAAAATATGATCAGAAATATTAAAACTCTTTAATAATGTATTTGGCTCTTACCATATATCTTTCGAATAAATTACGTATATCTCGAGGATCCCACAATCTGCTACGTTTACTGGGCTCTTTGGGAGATTCTTGAATAACAATACCATGGCCCATTTCTTGTATCAAATCATGCATCATTAATCTATTTTTTGTAATTGTTAGCAGACACTTGTCAAGAAGAACATTGATTCCGTGTTCAGTAGAGTATTCACAACAATCTAGTATATTTATTACCCGATCTAAATCCTCTTCTTTAAAGAAACATGCAATGAAAAGAAATATTTGTTGTTCTTCAAATTCCAATCCATCGTAACTTATCCTTAACACTTCTTGAATTTTCAAGTTCGGACATTTTTTGAGTTTATCCAATAAACTATTCCACTGTGGCATGCTCTTGCGAAACAGAGAGCCACCCAAAACTTGAAGTGCTAAAGGATTGCCTCCACAATAACATACAAATTTTCTTGGCAACTCCATATAATCTTCAGGAGAAAAGCTTTGCTTAAAAGCTTTTTCATTGAAGAGTTGAAGAGACTCACGGTCATTTAATCCTTCAACCTTATATAATTCTAATTTATCACCACCAATACTGTAAAGCACTTGTCTATCTCTAGATGTTACGATGATTCTACTTCCAAGACCAAAATAATTTTGGTCCGCCAAAACTTCCAAGTGCTCCGAATCATCAACATCATCGAGAACAACAAGAATCTTCTTCCTACTAAGTTTGCTAACCATAAAAGTATCCATATATAGATTTTGTTCCCCAAATATCTTGAAAAGAAACGTCTCTTGTAAATGCTGAAGTCCTTTTTTAGCTTCATTTTTAACATCTGTGAGGAAGCAAACAGATTCGAATTGCCAAGCAATTCGGTGGAATATGGCTTTGGCAATTGTCGACTTACCTATACCACCCATCCCCCAGATTCCGATAATCCGAAAATCTTCCATTCCAATGCATAATAAAGTTTCAACTCTTTCTATACGTGATGTTATTCCAACCAAACCAGGGTCCAAGTAATCTCCTGATGTTGTACGTTTCAATTTAAGTGATACATCTTGGATAATTTCGTCAATAAATTTGGACTCTAGCCTGTCAAATCATGAATAAAAACTTTAACTAACTAATAATGACGAGATAAAAAAAATAATGACGAGATAAAGAAAAAAATACCCACTTATATGTTTGCTCTGTAATAACCACAGAGATTAATTAAACTATATTACAAAATCAAAATTGTCTTTTGGTTGGATATATGCTCTTGAACACAAATTGTAAATACTCTTGAATTATGAAACTTGAACATAATTTATTGTCTTTTTATAAAAAAATTTCTAAAAGTGAAGAAAAGTAAAAAGAAAAAAAAAAGTGGGAAATCGAAGATATTGGGTGGTTTTCTATGGTGAACAAATTATAGCAATCAACTGATCAAGTAATTCAAAAATGAAACATGTATAAACTAAGAGAAGAAGAAATAAGTTACCGGTCATGGTTTATAACCGTGCCGGATAGACCAGTTACTTTTTCCAAAGCAGTTCTCCAATTTTGGACCTTGTCTTCGGTCTCCTTGAAGCGTTCTTCATGGATAGCAAATGCTTCTCCATAAGTCCCAGTTTGTTTCCTTATATCAGAGGGACTTACATGGTAGAAAATAGGTAAAATGGCATGTTCCCTTGTTTTATGGCACTCGAGTATCTCCAAAAGTTCGTTCAAACACCACGTAGAAGAAGCATAGTGTTTAGAGAAAATGATGATCGAAAGACTTGAACTTCGAATTGCAATTGAGAGTGATGAAGAGATCTCATCTCCCGTTCTAACTTCACTGTCGTCAATGAAGGTTTCGATCTTACTCCGACACAAGGCAGCATAGAGATGACTCGTAAAGGTATTGCGAGTGTCTTCACCTCTAAAGCTGAGGAAAACATCATACTTAGGAGAGTTAGAACCAGAAATCAAAGAAGAAGAAGCCATATCTGGATTACAATTTGGATCAGAGAGAGTATTGATCTGCTAACAAATTAACTTCAACAAGGAAAGACAAAAAAATTAACTCGTCTTCCACATTCACAAGTAATTTGATGTATGTTCTTGGAAGTTTCGTATTACGCTAGATGAAAGGTTCTTTGAAATTAATTTAATCAACTTTGTTTTGGATTGATTGAATTGATTGTAAAATTATCACAATATAGGTCTATATGCAATGGTGTGCATATTGGATATTCTAGATTCCAGATGACGTTTGTTTTGTAATTTTGTGATTTCTGTCCTTCTAGACATGCATTAGTAATCTCATATATAAGCTCCAAATTGTAAGCGAAAATTGTGCAACAACACAATAAAATGTCCGGCTACAATACGCAAGAGAAGTGATTGGTATGATACCCATCAATCCATTAGAAATTTGCAACCGTTAGATGAGGAAAAAAGCCAATCTAGTGGTGAAAAAAATAACATACATATTACTAATTTAAAAACACACAAAAAAAGGGGCAACCTGATAATCAGGTTCTGGTATGATCCAAAACAAAAACACTCTCTCTCCCAGGTCTCACGTGTATTATTTTACATTAATTGTTTTATTTAATTTTATGAACAACTTTGACGTCCACTCGTTAATACCTTAAAATTGTTCACACCAACATTAAAGTTGTCCCTAATGAGTAATTATTTTTTAAAACAACTTTAACGCTAACTTCAACATTAGAGTAGTTCCCTAAATTTAGGAGTTTTCATTGTTGATATTGGTGATTCCTGAGAACAACTCCAACATTGGTTAAAACATTAAAGTGGTTCCCACCAATATTATGAATAATGGTTTCTGAGAACAACTTTGATGTTGCCTACAATGTTAAAGCAAGGCCGGCGGGGCAGCCGCCCCGAGCCCTTGGTCCATGTGTACATGATTTCAGCATTAGTTCGGGGTCCATTTTTTATTTTATATCATATTATAAACGGAACAGATATTTATTATTAGTATTAGTATTCAAAAGTTAAAATAAACAAAATAAAATTGGGTCAGAGCAAAAACGGTCCAAATGAAATTTTGATTATGTGTTTTTTTTTCTTCAGACATATCAGTACCTAAAGTCTAAAAGTCCATTTTTTGTCTGTATTTCCAGCCACCAACGTCTCTCTCAACTCCCTTCTAAAAAAAACGTCTCTCTCAACTCCCTTCTAAAAAAAACGTCTCTCTCAACTCTCTAAGCTCTCATTCTGTATTATTATCAACTAAATTTTCCTTTTTATTGTGTTCTATGTAAAATAAGAAAAAAAGAGTCATTTAATGACAACTCTTGGATTAATCTAACGGTTGACATTAAAATGTGTTGATTTTCTAATATTTAAAACAATTAAAAGAAAGAGCATATTTGGTAATATATGGGGTGTACTTACAAAATTTCATCTCTTAAAATTTTGTAATGGGGTGTCATACAAATAGAGGTGCACATACGGTTTTTCAGGGGTTTAAATATCATTACATTTTTTTTAATTATATGTATTGAATATAATAAAAGAAATCATCGGACCCATTTTGTGACAATACCTTATTCCTCATTAACATGTCATGGGGCTCATTCTTCCTATTTTTTACATTTTCATCCTATGCCCCAAAAATGTTAGAGTCGACTCTGTGTTAAAGTGACTCCTAAAATTTAATAGTTGTTCCATTTATTAACGTTGAGTGGTTCTCTAAAACAACTTTAACATTGGTTATAACATCAAAATGGTTTCCACCAATGTTAAAATTGTTCTCAACGAGTAGTTGAGAACGGAAATGACTTTGACATTGGCTTTTAATGTTAAAGTGGTTTCCAAAATTTGAAAGTTGTTCTTTTGTTGACGTGGAGTGCTTCTCAAGAACAACTCCAACGTGAGTTAGAACGTTAAAATGGTTTCCACCAATGTTGAAGTTATTCCCAACGAGTAATTGTTTCCAAAAACAATTTTGATGTTGCTTCAATATTAAAGTGGTTCCCAAAATTTAAAAGTTATTTTATTTGTTGACGTTAAGTAGTTCTCAAGAACAATTCTAACATTGGTTAGAACGTTAAAATGATTTCCACCAATGTTAAAGTTATCCACAACGAGTAGATGTTTTCAAAAACAACTTTGATGGGACATCAATGTTAAAGTAGTTTCCAAAATTTAAAAGTTGTTTCCGTGTTGACGTTGAGTGGTTCCGGAAACAACTTTGTCGTTAGTTAGAACGTTGACGTTTACTTCAACGTTAAAGTAGCTCTCAAAATATTTAATATTTTCCACCACAATTGTAATTACATTAAATTAAATTAACTAATTTTTTAAAATATTACATTAATTCGGGATCTTTTTTAGGATCCTCATGGTGCTGGTACAAGGGGTTTACTACCAAACCAACAGTCTCTAGTCAAATTACATTAACTATTGATGTAATGTTAATAATTTTTTGAGTTATATATATGTGTATGTATGTAATTAAAACATTATTCAAAATAAACATTTTCAAATTACACTCGAACTCACAACCTCGTGGACAGTGGCGGATCCGAAAATTTTAACGAGGTGGGACACTTGAACAAAATAACAATTATAGAAAAAAATAATGATAATTTAAAATCATAATAAAATGAGACATTTTATATAAAACAATTGATGGTATAATTATAATAAATTTTAACTAAATAAAAAATAGAACACTTACTCGAGATGAATTAAATAATCTTATATTGAATGGAACAAAAAACAAGAAACACAATATTAAAAAAATAAACAATAACAAGAAAAACAACATAAACAAAGAAAACTTATAATATTTAATTTTAAAAATAATTAAAATATAGTTTTATAATAAAAAATTTGATTTGTATTTATAATGAATTCACTTTAAATTTATACAAAAATAATTGATTAATAAATATTAGGAATTTTTTATTTTTTTAATTATTGATTCTAAATAAATTAGAATAATAAAATAAAGAAAAATACAAATGATAAAATAAAATGAATTATAATAATAGATGAACTATTTTATTATAATAAATTAATATTTGAGATTTTAAGATTTATTGATTGGATGTGTTAGGTATGTCAAACTAAAGATATTAGAAATAAGAAAAAATTCAAAATAACAATAGATAATTTACTATATAATAAAATCAAATTAAAAAAACCACAAATTAGGGGTAGTTAAGAATTTAACAATGATAGGAAAAATAAAATGGATTATTTTGTCATAGAAGAAGACGGAAATTTGAGAAAGGAATCGGAAAAGGGTCTAAAATAAAAATGGATATTAAAAACAATATTTGTTTTGCTTATAGTGAGACTTGAACCCATGACTTGGCGGGTAAAAAATAAACTAAAATGACTGAACCAGCTGTATTGAACAATAACTTATGTCATAATATATCATTTGTTATATATATATATATATAATTAAAAAATCATTTTTTTTAATTTGAGGTGGGACACAGGCTCCATCTGGTCTCTACGTGGGTTTGGTATGAAGGGTTTACTATCAAAACAACCTTACATAGTCAAATTACATTAACTCTTGATGTAATGATAATATTTATATATGTAATTAAAACATTATTTAAATAAACATTTTCAAATATATTATATTAATATATTAATAAATGTAATTCTACTGTGGCTGCCAGTTAGAACCAAAAGTAGGATGCCATGATACCCACCATTTTCAGGGTGGGTATCCTAGCCAAATCCATTAAAGTAGTTTCAATTATGCAACATGCTATTGGTACTGGGTGGGGCCGTATTTGGTACACTAGAATGGATTAGAATTGGACAATTTAAGTCAATATCCAATGTCTAACGTTGTTTTAAAACATGAAATTAATAATCTCAAAAATAAAATAGTCCTAAGCAGCTACGCTAATGGAATATAATAAACCCACCTTTCTCTATCTGTATTAGTCCCAACAAAATAGTCTTACGCAGCTACTCTATATAATAAACCCATCTTTCTCTCTCTTTATTTGTTGCAATACTATAGACTCGTTTGAGATGATAACTTGTATATTTAGTTTTTAACAGTAGAAGAAGAGAAGTAAAAGTTTAAACTTTTACATTACCATTTGGATAATGTATTTTAAAATAACTTTTGTTTACAAAGAGTTCGATTAGAATGCATCCGCAATGCCCACGTCATAATAACACTGATTTTTTTGTTATAAAAAAAACTCAATAATTGGAAACCTTATAACACTAAAATGATAAAAAAAAAATTATATCTAGAAATGTCAACTAACAACAAAACAAATGTTAAACCAAGATTTTATTGGTTGAAAATCCCTTTTATGCGACTCTCAATCACATCACCTTTCGATTCAACAACAATAAATCCAACATGTCATAGGGCCATTTTATAACAATTACTTATTCCTCCTTAACATGTCATGGGGCCCATTCTTTCTATTTTTTACATTTTCACCCCATGTCTCAAAATGTTAGGGTCGACCCTATGTTAAAGTGACTCCAAAATTTAATAGTTGTTCCCTTTATTAACGTTAAGTGATTCCCTAAAACAACTTTAACATTGGTTATAACATCAAAATGGTTTCCACCAATGTTAAATTTGTTCTCAATGAGTAGTTGTTTTCGGAAACGACTTTAACATTGACTTTAACGTTCAAGTGGTTTCCAAAATTTGAAAGTTGTTCTTTTGGTGACGTCGAGTACTTCTCAGGAACAACTCCAACGTGGGTTGGAATGTTAAAATGGTTTCCACCAATGTTGAAGTTGTTCCCAACGAGTAATTGTTTCTAAACCCAACTTTGACGTTACTTCAATATTAAAGTGGTTCCCAAAATTTAAAAGTTATTTTATTTGTTGACGTTGAGTAGTTCTCAAGAACAATTCTAACATTGGTTAGAACGTTAAAATGATTTCCACCAATGTTGAAGTTATTCCCAACGAGTAGTTGTTTTAAAAAACAACTTTGATGGGACATCAACGTTAAAGTAGTTTCCAAAATTTAAAATTTGTTTCCGTGTTGACGTTGAGTGGTTCCAGAAACAACTCCGTCGTTAGTTAGAACGTTGACGTTTACTTCAACGTTCAAGTGGCTCTCAAATTCCAGAAACAACTCCGTCGTTAGTTAGAATGTTGACGTTTACTTCAACGTTCAAGTGGCTCTCAAAATATTTAATATTTTCCACCACAATTGTAATTACATTAAATTACATTAACTAATTGTTTTAAGTATTACATTAATTCGGGATCTTTTTTAGGATCATCATGGTACTGGTATGAGGGGTTTATTACCGAATCAACATCATCTAGTCAAATTACATTAACTATTGATGTAATGTTAATAATTTTTTGAGTTATATATATGAAATTAAAACATTATTCAAAATAAACAATTTCAAATTACACTCGAACTCGTAACCTCGTGATACTGGTATGAAGGGTTTATCATCGGAACAACCTTATCTAGTCAAATTACATTAACTATTGATGTAATGTTAATAATTATATATGTAATTAAAACATTATTTAAATAAACATTTTCAATTATATTATATTTTATATTTATTACTATATTAATAAATGTAATTATATAATTTATTTTCAATTTTTTATTTAATAAATATATAAACAAGTTTTGATTTAAGTGAATCAACCGGATGATGCACATATTTCAACCTACTGTGGCTGCCAGTTAGAACCAAAAGTAGGATACCATGATACCCACCATTTTCAGGGTGGGTATCCTAGCCAAGTCCATTAAAGTAGTTTCAATTATGCAACATGCTATTGGTACTGGGTGGGGCCGTATTTGGTACACTAGAATGGATTAGAATTGGACAATGTAAGTCAATATCCAATGTCTGATGTTGCTTTGAAACATGAAATTAATAATCTCAAAAACAAAATAGTCCTAAACAGCTACGCTAATGGAATATAATAAACCCACCTTTCTCTATCTTTATTAGTCCCAAAAGAATAGTTTTACGCAGCTACTCTATATAATAAACCCATCTTTCTCTATCATTATTTGTTGCAATACTATGGACTCGTTTGACAAAGAGAAGTAAAAGTCTAAGCTTTTCTATTACCGTTTGGATAATGTATTTTAAAAGAACTTTTGTTTACAAAGAGCTTTAGAGACCGTTTGGATAAAATATTTTAACTTCTCTCGGTTAGAATATACCCACGATGCCCTCATCATAATAACACTGGATTTAAAAAAAAACTCAATAATCGGAAACCTTAACATTAAAATGATAAAAAAAAAATTATATCTAAAAATAAAATGTTGACAAGTCAACTAACAACAAAACAAATGTTAAACCAAGATTTTATTGGTTGAAAATCCCTTTTCTGTGACTCTGTATCACATCACCTCTCGATTCAACAACAATGAATCCAACATCTTCTCTGCATTCTCCACTCTCAAAACATCACCATTATTATTCACATCTTTGAGTGCTGAAGAAGACGATATATTTGCTTTGCTAACAGCGGTCATCAAACCAAACCAACCCACCGCAAATCCTCAATTATGTTAGGTTTTGGTTTGTATTCTCAAGTGAACTCAATATTAACCAAACAATACTCAATTAATGTGGAACTTCCTGGAGACGTGGGATAACGATTGGAAGTTGAAGATGGTGTTTGAGAGAGGTTTGAAGACAAGAAAGAACTGAAGAAACGAAGTCTGGTGGGTTCCGCGGCGTAGACCTGCGGTGAAGACAAACGCACAGACCGTGGCATAGGGAGCGATTGAACGCCTGTGAGATTACGTGGCACGGACCGCGGCGGAGGTAATGGCATGGACCTCGGCACAAAGAGCGTAGTTAACAGTGGCTTTTCGAGGTATAGGAAGCGGGGTGCACACCGCTACCAAAACCGCGGGAACAACGTGTTTTTGCTCAAATAGGAATGTTGCACGTGGAAATAGGAAAGTGTTTTCTTCTAGAAGTTCTTATACTAATCAGAAAAGGAAAACGTTTGTCTTCATGAAGAATAGGAAAGTCCTGTAACAAGAAGACTTGTCATAAATAGGAAATAGTATTTATATGGAACAAGTAAGTCTTGTACGTTTAGGAGTATGATTTCCTTTTATTTTAAACTCCTTGTAATTAGTATAAATAGACCTTGTATCTAGGTTATTTTGTGTGGAGAAAAAATAACACCATGTAACATCAGAGAGTAGTAGAGAGATCCGGGTGAGAGATCCGGGTGAGAGACCCGTAGGAATATCCGGGGAGGGATCTAAGGGAATATCAGTGGATCAAGTAAGAGATCCGTGAGTGATATTCAGAGGAGACCTAGGGGATATTGTGGGGTTCTTGATGAGGATCTTGGGAGCGTGGTTTAGGGTTTGGGTGTGAGAGAGAATCCTGGAATATATGGTTGTAACAGTTTATCATATAGTGGAGTTTTCTCTGTCGTCCTGACGGCCAGTGGTTTTTTACCCGATTTGAGTTTTCCACGTAAATCTTGTGTTGTGATTGGTTTACTTTATCTCATCTATTTTTTCTGCTATTTACGCTATTAATTGCTATGAGTTATGAGCATATATTAGACACGACTATTCCGCGATCATCGGTTCCGATAAATTCTCCAACAAATCACACATCAGATTTAGAGCTCCCATTGAATGACCGATACTTTTTTCTTTTCATTTTCTTCCATCATTTTCTAATCTCTATCACCGTCTCTTTCATCATTTTCAATTCTACACATCTCCCTCTCAAATCTTAATGAACCCATCACCACTGAATCCTCTCACTACCTCTCTACTCCATCAATTCCTTGTTTTATCATGTAATTTTATTAAATCTATTTCTAGGTTTGATTGATCTTTTTGTATTTGTTTGAATGTCTGGAAAAAAAACCTATTGATATGTTTTTACCTTCACAACAAAACCAGACCCAGATCCAACATACAACATATATCTTCAATCAAAACAATATCTCACCTTCATAAAATCAGATTCATAATAATATTTATAAAAAAAAAGTTGAAAATCGTTTGAGAAAAAAGAAGAAGAAACACAAGAAGAACAAGAAAGAAGATGACAACAAATCCGACCACCCTATCATCATCGCCAGCGATGAAGCCGAAAATGGAGCTGCCGGACAGGTTTACACCATCGATGCTGTAAAAAACTAGAATGACGATGAGCTTTTCCCTGTTGAAGCCAAGAAGTTCGGCTACGAGACCAGATCCAGCTTCGAATCGATCTCCCTCGCCGCCGTGATTCAGACCCAGTCGCGAATCAACCCATCGCAGTAACGATTCACGCCATCTCTGAATCAATCACGTCGCCACAATGCAAATCGATCACCGAGGGTCTGTGGATAATGGAGTTTCAGAGATAGATGTTTAGTTTATGGGTTTAATTTCGTTGAATGAGTGAGAGGGATGAGATTGAACGAGAGGGATGAGAGATAGATACAATTGGAATTATTGGTTTGCTATTTATACCGATAAGAGTAAAATTGGCAATATAAAAGATTCATTTAACTGTCCTTTACTTCTCGTGTTTTGCAGAAGCTCTTTTAAGAAAGAGTTAATATCATCTGGATCCCTATGTTTTTCTGAAAAATCAATTATTTAAAAGAGTTTTTTTTAGCAAAGTTTTCTCTCACTTTTTATAAATACATCAATTTGATCTCTCTAACCCTAATTTTAACAGTCAACCCTAACAGAAAATATAAATTAACCATTTTACCCTTATAATTAATTATTAAATAAAAACTAATTATTAAAAAAATTAAAAACTAAAATGAAAAGAAAAAAAGGGTAAAAATATACAATTTAAATTTATTTACAAAATTAAACAAAGAAAAAATAAAATTTAAAAGTAGTAATAATTTTTTTAAATAAGATTAGGAAAAAAATGTAAAAATGTAAGCAAAAAAAATTGTGAAAAACGTTAACAAAAAAAGAATTCGAGCAAAACCGGATCTATTTTTTTTTAAACCAAATCGTCACCATCACCAACACAGACACCACCATCAGCTTACCATTCAACTCATCACCACCACAATCAACGTTAACAAAAAAAGAATTCGAACAAAACCGGATCTAATTTTTTTTTTAACATAATCGTCATCATTAGCTTACCATTCAACTCATCACCATCTTAATCAACCCAAACCAGATCTGATTTTTTTTTTAACCAAATCGTCACAATCACCAACACAGACACCCTTACCATCCACCATCACCACCACAATCGACCCACACCACCACCATACCATTCAACCCATCACTACCAAATCCATCGCAAAACTCATACCATTGCACAAGAAGAAAAAAAGACACCCAATCAAGTTAAAATATTATGAAAATCCATCGTAGAACACATCTGCAAAATCCATCGTAGAAAAGGGCTTCGTCAGAGACGATGAAGTAGAGGAAGAAGAGAGACTACCGGTGATGCGGCGGCGAATGAAGTGGTGGTGATGGAAAATGAGAGGATCTCTTCTATAGACAACCCCCACCTTCAATGCTCTCTCGCGGTGAAAGGAGCCATAGCCCCCAAATCCAGACCTAACCGAGAACCACCACCCCGTTTTTCATTCCAGATCCGTAATTTGGTGGTGACTAGTGAGAGATGAACCAGAGAATCGATAGAAAGAGAGAATTAGAGAAGAGAGAGAGTGAATCTGGGTTTAGTTGTGGATGATGGGTTGTGGATGATGGTGGGTTATGGATGATGGTTTTGGGTTTTTAATTTTTTTTTCAAGGGATCGATGGTGCCATGGTGGGTTGGTGGTTTTTTTGGGTTGATAATGGTGGTTAGAAGTCAGATGGTGGTTAAAATTTTAATTTATGTTAATATTTATTAATTTATTATTATTTATATATACAAATTATTTAAAATATATATTTTGTTTGGTGTTGACACATGTGCAACTTAACACATCATAAATGAAATGACAAAAATAACCCTATAATTATTAACGTTGACTACCTTTTGACTGACGATGGACCTAGTTGATATATTTTTCAAAAGTTAGGGAAAAATTTGATAAAAAATTAAACTCATTTAAATAATTAATCTTTCAGCATAACATAGAGACTCAGATGATATTAACCCTTTAAGAAAAGTACCTATGGTGGTGCTCTTGTAGAAATGTTTTCAAAGCCAAGAAACTCTTCTCATGTTTTACCCAAACAGCTGTAAAAATTGCTTTTGGATCTCAAAAGAGCTTCTAAGCATCTCAAAAGCTTTTTCAAACAAGGCATATATATATATACCCACCATATCTAATTCATCTCCCTTTTACATATTGTTTTTTTTTATATTTTTTTGTTTTTTAAAATGATTTAATATAAATTTATTATAAAATTAAAATTAATATAAATTTATAAATAAAATTAATTTTGAATATTATTAATTTAATAATATATAAATTAAAATATTTATTTTATCGAAACAATCAATAATTAGTTATTTAATTTTCCTTTGGTTATTAAGGACCGAGATTTTTTCAATCCTAATTCCTTTCAACGGGATTAAAGAATCTAAATTTGTTGGGTCCATCGTAATCCCACATATATATTCTTTCTTTCTTTCTTTTTTGAAAAAAGAATTATTTTATTAAATAAACAAAGTATAAAATTTAAAAATATTTAAATTTATTTAAAAATAATATAAATCTATATTTAAAAAAAAATGGATATTTTTATTTTAATAATATATAAATTAAAACATATACTTTCTTCAAATGCATATTTCAATAATTTATTATTCAACATTAAAATATTATCAAATTAAAAATATTATTATATTCGGTCCAATCTCATATTTCCTCAAACAAAACATAGTGTTAATTCAGTTCAGTCTCATTTTCCTTAAACACAGTATAGTATTAACTTAGTCAATCAAAATCCAATCTTATTTAATCTCAGTCCTATGTCAATTCAATACAATCTTACGCACCAAACGGGATTTGGTAGACAACAGTATGTATAAAGTAGGCATGCGTCGAAAGTTGTAAAAGTCATCATCATTATCAGTCGATATATAGACAATATGAGGTTGGTCGTTTGCCACGTGGTTTGCCTCCCACACCTATCTCATGAAGTTGTATGTTTGAGTCTATCCTCCTCTCCAAGTCATGAAATATTGTAATATTAAAAAAAAATAAACAAAAGCATTAGTTCGATAGTTTTTTTTTTAATACATTTATCTAATAAAAACCTATCAATTTCTCATGAATATCCTGAGCCGAAAAGACTTGTAATTGACTTGACTGATTGGGTGTCTGTTTGTTAGGTCTGAAATCTAAACGGATCTGAACCGTATTGAAATCTAAATTAAAAAATTAAATTGTTTGCTTTTCAAAACACAACATCTGAAAACATATAACTTTATTTTTAAAAAAAAACCTACATCCATGCCCTTGCTCTATTGATGATCATGTGCATTGCACTATTAATATTTAATAATAAACTTAAAATTATAATTGATTGTGCAGCATGGAGAACCAGGGTTATGATGCAGCATGGAGAACCAGATGATCTTACTGAGTCAGAATTTTTACGGCTTGTGCTGCACACATGCTTTGTTCTTAGCTTCTCTCACCCTACCAGAATATGCCACTTAATAATTAAAACCGTTGCATAAAGATATAATGAAAATAATCTAACAAAGGGAGAGAGCGAGCGGTAATTGAAATATAATACGAATCCACAATCGATATACACATGGGAAGAATGGATCTTAAATGAGGCTAAATGAATTAAATTGATGTATCAGTCATTTTGTATTGGCATTCCTTATCTCATAAATAAATTCCGCTCAATCAATTTTTTTTGCTTTTCCTTTTTGGACGCATGAGCCAAAAAAAATATCCTATTCACTATCTTGACCCTCTAAATGCCAAATCCACATACCTTGTTCACCCCTATTTTTTTTTATTATTATTATTATTATTATGTTAATAAACTTTTTGTTTCCTAAAAAAAAAAAGAAAAAAAAGCCTTTAATAGCCATATTTTAAAAACTCACATGACATATAACAATTAACATATACTGCAATGTTGTGGATCTGTGTACATACACCCCCACTATCCAAACCGTTTTCATCCTCAGACAACCTTGTCTTTAATAGCTTACGACCTTGATACTAAATTAGCAATAAAGAGTCCATGCTCAGAAAGGGTATCTCTCACAGTTGGAAGAAAAGACTCTTCCACAAAATCTGCAGCACGGCAGGTCATTCAAGAGCAACACAGACAACAAAAAGGACACATAAATAATTATACAAAAATAGAAAACCCTTTTCGTAATTCCTCGACAGACAAATAGAATTTACTATTTGTATTCACCTTGAATCTGAGGGGTCCACATCAATAATAAGGTATTAACTCCTTTTACTACATTGATGCATTGCAACTTCCACTGCGAGGAGGAGATTTTGTGTCAGAGGAGGCATCATCATTTCGATCAACAACTGACGCTTCATCAGCTACCAAGGAGTTGTTGATATTTCTAACAAACTGAATCCCATCAGCAACATGTACCTGAAACCCTATAGGAGCATCTATGTGATATGGAGCAACAAATAGAGAACATAGAGGTTTTAAAGAGTAGAGATATCATAGTTCAGACGATATTTTAAGCTTCGAAATTTGTCTATAATCAAGGGTTTAACAAAAGTTTGACAAAGCATTCTTAAAATAGTAATTTGATGCACTTTTTGTTCAGTATTGGAGTTATCAATTCCCTTAATAACTATAATGTAATTAAAGTCAATCATCAATCATTACTGATAAATAGAGTAAAATCAGATCGTAGTAACGAATATCTGATCAAAATTGCTGTTTATCTTTATTGCGGTGTCTGGTAACTACATAAAAAACAACTATTTACCATTGCTAAAAAGCAATTATACTCGATTTCAAAAAAAAAAAAAAAAAGAATTATAGTCTAGCATGTGAGGATTGAAGCAATAAAAAAAATTAGAACTGACAATAATAAATCATATAAACATGGCCATAATTTACCTTCAAATGTTTGTCTCCAGTAAAAGCAAAGTGGTCCTTTGCAAGGTTAGGCATCATTGGATCTAACTCTTAACACTTGTTAATAGATTAATCCACCAGATTATTACATTAGTTAAATTTCGTTTGAAGAATGATGTGAAGGCTACTACTTTTCTATCATCTTTTTTTTTTGTGTGGCTCTTTTCCCTTAATTTTTACCAACTTTTCCAATGGGGACACAATTCGACATTCCTCAATATCCAAAAAGGGCATACATCCAAAGACCATACAAAACACATGAATAAATCCTAACTGTTTTTGCAATTGATGCAATGCTCGGTATGACTCGAATTTTCAATGGTCACCAAACGGGATTCAACTAATACGGAGACTTCCTAGAGACGTGGGATACATTTAGGAAGCTTGAAGCCTTGAAGAACTGAAGAAATGGAAAACAGCCAAAACTGTTATGTCATCGTTGTGAATTATGACAGGGTATCACAACGGCCCCATTCCAGTAGAAACCGTTGTGAGTTGCGTTGTGGATGGCACTGCGGTGAGACAGTGGTCCGCCTACGTTGTGAGTTGCGTTGTTGGTAGCATAACGGTTAGACAACGGTCGGGATAACGGTCATGACATCTTCCCGGTGACGTCGGGTGGCCAACTGCAACTTGAATCATAGTCAATCATAAACACGCGTTGAACCAGGAAATATTAATGGAAAGGGAAATAATATGTTTCTGGAAGTTCTTATAAGAAAATGGTTTATCCTTTATAAGAAGACTTGTTATAAATAAGAAATAGTATTTATGTGGAACAAGTAATTCTTGTATATATAGGAACATGATTTCTTTTCATCTTAAACTTCATGTAATTCATACAAATAGATCATAATAACCTTGAGCAAATTAGCAAATATTATAAAGATCTCAATAGAGCATTTGGTGTAATTGGGTTTGGGGTATTTGTGAGAGAGAGAATCTTGAGTGAAGTTGTAACAATTTTCTTCATAATGGATTGAACTCTTGTCATCCTAACGGCTATGGTTTTCCGGATTTGGGTTTCCATGTAAAATCGTTGTGTTGTGTTTTGGATTAATTATCTCTTCCTTCGTATTTCTTGTTTTTTATTATTTGTTTGTGTTCTATCCGGCAATACTGCCGCGTAGTGACGTTTGTTTGCTAACAAGTGGTATTAGTGCCCCGGTTGTTAGATAGTCGTCTTAGCAAACTGTTATGGCAAAGAAGACAAGATTCGAGGTCGAGAAGTTTGATGGAAAAAATAACTTTGGCTTGTGGCAAGTTCAAATCAAAGATCTGCTAATCCAATACGATTTACACAAGGCGTTGAGGGGCAAGTCAACCCCTGTGAACCCTGAAGGCTCTGGAAAGTCTAACAAATAAACTGCTAGTACTAATTCTGAAAAACCTGTGATGAACGATGATGATTGGGAGGATTTGGATGAGGAGGCTGCAAGTGCGATACGATTAAGCCTAGCCAATAATGTTTCTGCAAATATTCATGAAACATATTACGCAAAATAACTTTGGGAAAGGCTTGAAGAATTATATCAAGCAAAGACCATTTGCGACCGATTTTACCTAAAGGGGCAGTTTCACATGCAGATGACTGAAGGTATGAAAGTTTTCGATCATCTAGGAGTGCTCAATGGAATAGTTTCCGAATTAGAGTCGATTAGAGTAAAGATTGATTAAGAAGACAAAGGATTATGACTAATCTGGTCCCTTCCACTATCATATGCGCACATGAAGCCAATCTTGATGCATGAGAGTTCAACCATATGTTTTGGATATGTGGCGAACAAACTAATCTCTAAGGAACGAAGGCTAAAGAGTGAAGATAAATATTCTGATAACTATACTCTTTTAGTTAACAGGAAGAAAAGAAGCTCTAAAAATAAAGTCATTTGCTGGGGATGTGGACAGTCTGGACATATAAGGAAGGATTGTCAAAATAAGAAAACAAGTGCTGCTAAAGGCTCCAAAGAGGGGGATCCGACAATCGTCTCTCTTGAGTATGACGACTACAGTGATACCCTCTAAAGGGGCATAAACATCCTCATGGCATAACCTCTAGTTGCCATGAAAAAGGATGTGTTAATGATAGCGGATTCACAATTTATGCACGGGCTTTGGTTATGAGGTGATGCAACGTGCGTGGTGAACAAGGATGTCGATGGTTGAACAAACTCCATAGAAACCTAACGTGAGGAGTTGCACCAAAATTTTCAGTAATGTAAATTTCGATATGTCCCGGTGAAATCTTGGGATATGTGTGTTCATAAGTGGTTATCCCTCGTAGTGGGTATATTGATTCTCGGTGGTGGGTATATTGATTCTCGGTGATAAGAGTCGTAGCTGTGGATGAAGTTTTGAGAATTCTCGCCATAATTGAGGGTTGTAAGGTATGGCACAAATTTCCAATGGTCAACAAACGGGATTCAACCAATGCGGAAACTTCCTAGAGACGTGGGCTACGTTTGGGAGTATAAAATCAAGTTTGAGGGAGGCTTGAAGATCTAAGAATTGAAGAAACGGGAACAACCAAAACTGATGTGTCACTATTGTGAATAATGACAGCGGTATCACAGCGGTCCCATTCCAGTATAAACGGTTGTTGACAAGACCCACCCCGACTCCTCTCTTGAGTACTAGGAGGCCTTGTGGGCTGTACTTTTACTAGCATGACAAAAGAATTTCGACTAAAATTCCCTAGAAAAATACTTGCTTTTAGACATAAAAAAAATATAAGGAAATTATTGAAATTATTGGAGAGTACAAAATGTACATAACTACAAGTCCTTTATTGACATTTTCGTTCATTACAAAAAATTGTCAAAAAATGACCGATCGGACCAAAAACCGACCACCTTTAAAAACTAACATGTCAAAAGCCCGACCCGAAAACCGACCAAGCCGAGTAAGAAACCGATCACGGCAGAACAAGAAACCCACCACTGCCGAACAAGAAACCGACCACGGCCGAGTAAGAAACCGACCACGACCGAACAAGAAATTGACCACGACTGAACAAGAAACCGACCACGAAACCGACCACGGTCAAGTAGGCCGAGTAGAAATCTGACCATGTTCTGACCATGCCGACCATGCCGACCATGCCGACCATGCCGACCATACCTACCATCCCGACCATGCCGACCACACATTTCTAAATATGTACATAAAAATTAAAATGAAAGATTTTTATGCTTCATGATATCATCGAGTGGCCCACCTCAAAACTTCTGAGTCCGTACAACCGAGCAGCTACCTGGATAAATATTTTTAAAGTAAAAGGATGAACGCTAACACCCAGTGAGTGAATGAAAACTTAAAAAAAAAACATTTCTAAACAACTTTTCAATATGCATCAAGTAATATATACTATATCATTTCATCATGTCAAAAGATTTCCATAGTAAAAGATAATATATCTACTTTCGTACTTGTTGACGTTGATTTCTGGATTTTATCAGAAAAGCCAACAAGGATTGGATTTTAGCTATAAATCAAAGAGGAGAGAAAAAGGAAGTGATTCGACACAAGTTTTACGTGGTAAAACTCCGATGATCGGAGAAACGTCCACGGGCGGTTGAATGATCAACCAAGCCAAAATCCACTATGAAGAAAGTAATTACAACCCTCGATCTCTCTTTCTCTCTTTAAATATTTTGGTCTGACTGCCGTGTATATTATATTGTCTATATCTATTTTCTGGACGAGATTATGGGTCTATTTATATGTTTTATAGAACCCTAATCTGCCTTGTACAAGTAATACAGGATCTTTGTATTTAATTGTGATTCTGTTACTTGTTTGAAGTAGATTTATCTTCTTTCCTGGTTACTTGTTTGAAGTAGATTTATCTTCTTTCCTTTTTCGGAGGCTTGTATTGAGATTGAATGTGACTCTAGTAGTGCAGTCCAATTTGGACTTTTTTTCTTATAAGAATGTGATCTTTGTAAAGAAATAAAGTTGTTGCCTGATTGGGAACCTTCCAGCTCAGTATTCTGTTCTCTTTGGGATTCCTTCCTAATATGGATATCTTCGTGTATTTAATGACATAATCCGTGTGAACCAAGCACTAAGCTTCTTATTCGATTTTCTTCATATTTATCCCGAGCAAGGATAATACCAGCAGGGCCCCGAGTAACATCGTTTGAGCCCGAGTGAAAGTGTTATTTAACCAGTCTCGAGTATCGTTAACTGATCCCGAGTAGGTTTCATTCAACATCCGTTTTTTCAGGTTTTCTATTCTTCGGCATTGTTTTGTAGGATATTTTCTGAATGCCTATTTGGATGTCCACCTGACAGTTTTCTCCTTCCTGTCAATGACGTGTTTGCTTAGTAAAATTCATATACGACAATACCCCCTTAAAATATTTTTGCCAAATAAAGTTTAGTTTCGGGCAAAAGCATTTTAATCATCTGAATTTTTTATTTTTGTGCCAGAGTAAACGTCTTATCATAATGGCGTGTCTTATTGGTGACCCTGCAATTTCGATTCACCCCCTCACGCGAGATCTTTAATGATGTTGACGTTTTAAAGTTCTGACGGCTGGGGCTAGTTCTTGTTTTGACACGTGTTCTTCTCCTCTTCGTTTTTCGATATCATTTATGAGAAATGATTTTCGCGTCTCCCCGGACACCGCCTACTTCATCAAGCTTCGTCATAGGTTTTTCTCACCTTGAGACCCTAGGGTTTCGTGTCACCACCCCTTTAAATTCTTTATTGAGTTTGCACTGGTTTATTCTCAAATTTTTCAACAACAGAAAAAGAAAATTATCTGAACCCAGATTTCTCTAAGCAGAAAGTAGCAATTCTCCGTTGAAGCTCTTGCACCACTTTATGCAAGGTTAGTTTTAATGAAGCCCTCTTCCCGTCAACGTCTTTTTAATATCGTTTTTGACGCGTTAGAACGCAGGGATTTCCAATTAGTTTCTTGTATTAGAAGATTATTGGGGGAAATCCCTACTGATGAACCTCCATTTTTAGAAGTTGATGTCTCGGGACTTCACCTTGATGTCACTTTTAGCCCTGTATCGAGTTCATCTAGTTTTGATTCTGATATTTCTGAGCACAGGGTAACTCTTCGAATGATGAAAAAACATCAAAGTAGAAGCGCAGTCCGCAAAAACGACTCGGGAGATATTCTGATCAGGGAGCAAACTGTCAGCGAGAGCGAAGTTGAGGAGGCGTGCAGGGCGTCTTGCCTTACATTTACTGTTGACCGTCCGAGCGGGTTCGACACTGAGCCGAATGTGGTCGGGCCAGTTGAAATAGGGAAGTATCGCTCCCGATTAGACCTACCAGACTCAGTCACTCTGGTTCCTGCGGGGGATAGGGCTGTGTGGAATCCTCCCCCGTGCATGGTGGCGATTTATGGCTCCATGCTTTGTTGTGGCGTCACTCTTCCTCTTCAACCATTTATTGCTTGGTTTTTGGCTGAAGCAGGAATTACTCTGACTCAGCTGGCCCCGAACAGCTATAGAATCTTAATGTGCATTTGGAACATGTACATCCGGATGAACCATTCGTCGTCGTCCCCAAATGAAATCAGGTATTTCTTTACATTAAGGCAGTCGGGCAAGACGGGGACTTACTTCCTTATGTCTAATCCGCCAGACTGCTGGGTTCCCGAGGGGACAAAAGTGAGTCGGGATGCTGATATTTCTGATGACCCCGAAAAGAAGGGTTTTATATGGGGGTTTCCTACGTCCAACAAGTTCTGGAAGAACAGTTGGTTTTTTACCGGAAGGAGTGTCGGCCAGGAAGTCACCCTCAAATCCGGGGATTCTCGAGTGGTGCTGAAAATCCCTCGGTTCTTCTGTTCCCTTGAGGTATGGAACAAGAAGAATATCGATTATAGTGATGGCGAGCTGATCAGACTTGCTCGGGCGGCAGTTCATACATTAGAGAAGAGGAGCAAGTCTTATCTCTTCGTTGAGTCGAAGATGATTGAGTTCAGCTTCTTCAGAAAAAATTCAAGCGAACGTAGGCGATGTAAGCGATTTTCATAACTTTTTCCTTTCAATGTTATATATATTTTTTTGTTTTGCATTCTGACGTGGTTCCTTTTTTCTAGTGTTCGAAACGAACGTCGTCTGTGATCTTCAGGCTTGTCTAGTGAAGTCAATCATTCAGGCGAGTCGGAAAGAGGCGGCTCGTCAAGGTGGCCAAGGCATTGCCCCGCCTGAGTCTGATGAAGAGACTGATGCCTCGAGGAGCAGATTCCTGAAGATGTCCCTGAGGACATTTTTCAACCTAGGGTTGGGGAGACTAGCGGTCCGAGTGGCCCGATCAATACTCAGCTACCTGTCGATCGGTAAATGCAAAGTGAAGGTGTTGGTGAGGAGCCTGCCGAGCAGACTGAAGCCTGTGATGGAGGAAATTCTTCCACTGGACAAGTAGCTATGGGTCCCGAATTTTTTGATGCCTTTCAGGATGACACTATGGAGGATCCCACAGCTGATCTCAGTTTCCACCATTCTCGGGGTGAGAAATAGAAGGCAATCAGTTCTCCAACTCGTCATCTCAAGGTTCCTCGGGTGGTTACTTTCATCGATTTCAGCGATGAAGATGCTGCAGATGAGATCCCCCCTAGCGTTGGTCCTGAAACGTCAGTAGATGCGGCGGCTTTAGAACCGGATAGGGTTTCCCCTGCCCTTGAGGTTGGAGATCTGGGGGCTGAACCCTCAGGGGTTCCTTCATATCCTTATCCCCAGGACATGCTGCGGAAGATGTCCTCTGGTCGGGCTTTTATTGGGGAAAACAGCTGGAGCAGTTTTTGGGATGGCTCGTTGACTGAACGTCTTCAAAATGTTTTTAATGGCGCATCTTATGTAAACTACCTAGCTTCTTTAATGTTTTGCTAGTCTGTCAGATTTCTAATCGTAATTCTTTTACAGATGGTGGCTGAATTTACTGAGCTAGTTCAGACGCAGCAACATCAAGCAGATCGAATAAGGCGTCTAGAGGCTCAACTGAAGGAAAGTGAGGAGGGCCATGCTCGGGCCGAAGCGGCTTATCAGCAAGAGGTCGGCTCTATACAAATATTTGTCGACCAATGTTTGGCAAAGCAAGTTGAGGCCGAGGAGATGGCGTCTTTGGCAGAGGAGAAGGCAGCATCAGTTCAAAATCTCTTATCCTCTGCCAAAGAATCCATGCTTAAGGACGAGTATGAGGCGGAGAAATCGAGGTCGGCGTACGGGCAAAAAATTGAAGACCTGGAGCGCCAAGTGTTGACAGTTGAATCCTTATCCCGAGAGGCCAGACTGGAACTTGAAGTACAATGGGTGGATCACTTTAAAAGATCCCCTGCTTATGATGCCCTACTCTTTCGGGAGTTTCAGCTCGGGTTAGTTTCAACCGACGAGTTCTTTAAAGTTAAGAGTATGGCGACTGAGAAGGCCCGAGTCAATTGGGAGCTGTCAATCAAACATCACGTAGACCAGTCCTTGGAGTCTCTTCGGACTCAGATAAAGGAATAGAGAGCTTACTGCCACAGCCAAGGCAAAGAGCCCTTTCCCATGCACTTAGAAATTCCATCCGAACACTCCCTCTCGACCTTTTACGCTAGTCAAGAGTCTGTCGAGGGTGTGGTACCAGATGTTTAGCCTGTCCCGGGTGAGGATTATAGCCAATGGATGGATGATACTGCCGACACTATTGCTTGGCCATCTAACGAAAGCCTGCTCCGAGAATAAGAGATGGTGCCAGACCCGAGTATCGGCAAAAGCTCGAAATCCTCGCAACCTTAATTTTTGTAAACTATAACCATTCTTTTAAGAGATCAATAAAATTCTATCTTATTCTGAATTGAATGGTTTTGAACTTGTTCATTGCTGATTGTTGCTGAGTGTTTTATTAAACTGGCTGACGTTTGGGTAACTTAACCGAGTTTTATTAAACCGATCGTTACCTGAATAACTTAGATGCCAAGTATCTTATTAAACTGGCTCTTCAATGTTCGGGCAACTTAACCGAGTATCTTATTAAACTGGTTGTTACCCGAATGACGTTAATTGCCAAGTATCTTATTAAACTGGCTCTTCGATGTTCGGGTAACTTAACCGAGTATCTTATTAAACCGGTTGTTACCCGAATGACCTTAATTGTCAAGTATCTTATTAAACTGGCTCTTTGATGTTTGGGTAACTAAACCGAGTATCTTATTAAACTGGTTGTTACCCGAATGACTTTAATTGTCAAGTATCTTATTAAACTGGCTCTTTATTATTAACCGAGTCATCTTAAAACACGCAAGTTTATACTTGTGTTTCATACCCGGTTGCTACCCGAACATTACATCAAGGCTCACCATGATCATATGTTCGAGTCCTTACGCAATATCAAGGACGTCTCCCCAGTTTTTATGCGCAAGGGTTTACCGAATCGTTGAGCTCTTTAAATAAAAATTGTTCAACACAGCTACGCATTTCACCGAAATTTCTTTCGATATCGTCCCGAATATTTTTCCAGAATCTGGTGCATCGGGTTTGCCTTTTTGCTATGGTCGATTTGACCTTGCTTGACTGGCATGCTCCTTCAAGTTTCTCCGCCCATTCTGGATTTGATGGTCCCGAGTATTCTATTTTCATGTTCTTATTATCATGTTCTTTCATATGCTCTATCGGAAATCCCGAGTAATTTTTATTTATCACTGCAAAATCAAAAATTTAAATTCCACAGCTAATATTTATCCTAACTAATACTGTCCTGACTAGAAAAAAGAACAAAAAGAAGAAAAATAATTTAAGGATAGAAAATCTTCAGATATTGGGCATTGTATGGTCAGGGTAAAACCCCTCCATTAGGTCGTGCAATCCAATACGCTCCATGATCAGCTATTCCCTCGATCTTGTATGGGCATTCCCATTTATCAGCCAGGGAACTTGCAACTTTATTTTTTGTGTTCAATGACACCTTCCTGAGTACCAGGTCTCCTAATTGGAATTTCCTGACCCGAACATGAGAGTTGTAGTGGCGAGCTACTCTTTGCTGATATGCCATATTTCTTATTTGGGACTTCTCCCTTTTCTCTTCTAGCTCATCCAGACTTTGTAATAGTATATCAACGTTCTGTTCTTTATCATATAGCCTGACCCGAGGTGATGCATACGATGTTTCTACAGGAATAACGACTTCTGTTCCGAACGCTAAAGTGAACGGAGTCTCTCCTCTTGAAGTTTTTACTGTCGTCCGGTATGTCCATAATACTTCGGGAAGTTTTTCAACCCAGCTTCCTTTCTTGGCATCCAACTTTGCTTTGATAGTGTGCTTGATGATTTTGTTTACTGCTTCTACCCGCCCATTCGTTTGAGGGTGGGCCGGTGTGACATAGTAATTGGTAATCTGATATTCCTTGCACAACTGTCTAAATTTTAGGTTATCGAACTGGGTGCCGTTATCAGTGATTATAGTGTCTGGAACTCCAAACCTATAAAGTATATTCTTTTTCACAAAATTTATGGTGTTTGCTCTTGTGATATGCACTAGTGCTTCAGCTTCTGCCCACTTTGTGAAATAGTCAACAGCTACTATGGCGTGTTTTGCTCCACCCCCTGTTCCAGCTGGCATTGGGCCAATCAGGTCTAATCCCCATATGGCGAATGGCCATGGGGCTGTGAGGTTTCTGAGTTTTTCAGGGGGCTACCGGATATCGTTGGTAATTCTTTGACAAGTATTGCAACTTTCCGACCACTGGTGTGCATATGAGAAAAATGTATGCCAATAATAGCCTTGCATGAGCACCTTGTGTGCTAAACTTCTACCCCCATTGTGGTTCCTGCAAACTCCTCTGTGGATCTCCTGAAGTATTCGATGTGCATCTTCTTCTGGTACACATTTCTGGAGAGCTCGGGAAAACCCCCTTCTGTATAATTCTCTTCTGATCAAGTGTACCTTGCTGATCGATACCTGATGCGCTTTACTAATACGGGATCTTTCGGGAGCGTGCCTTATTCCAGGAACCTTTTCAGCTGAATCATCCAACCGTCTTGCGGTGTTCAAATTTTGAAATTTCTAAGTGTTTCGGTTCAGCTGTACTTGGTTTAAGGAGATGTGCGACCGGAATGGTCTTCGGTCTGATTGTGGTTGTTGCTTACGCTAGTTTAGACAATGCGTTTGCCTTTTCATTTTCCTCCCTAGGGATCTGAGCAATCTTGTATTCTTTAAATTTTTGGAGAAGTTGTTTTGCGATGTCACGGTAGGCTATCATACCTTCATCTTTGGCTTGGTACTCGTCCATGACCTGGTTGACAACTTCCTGTGAATCGCTGAATATCTCAACTTCATCTGCCCTGAGAGCTATGCAGACTCTAAGTCCAGCTAATAGCGCCTCGTACTCGGCTTGATTATTGGTTACTTTAAAATCAAATCACATGGCACATTCAACATCATCTCCTTCTAGAGTACATACTACGATCCCTGCCCCGCTGCCATGAGTGTTTGAAGAACCATCAACATACAGTTTCCATGGGAAATCTTTACCAAACGTTCTTTTTGCTTCTAGGTTTGGTTCTGTGAACTCGGCTATGAAGTCTGCTACAGCCTATCCTTTGAGGGAAGTTCTGAGGACATAATGAATGTCGAATTCACTTAGCTCGATTGCCCATTTGGTCAGTCTTCCTGAAATTTCTTGCTTTTGTAAAATTTATCTTAATGAGCAGTCGGTGAGAACCTAGATTGTATGGGCCTGAAAGTATGGTCTTAGCTTTTTTGCTGCTGAAACCAATGCTAAGGCCATTTTCTCTGCCTGTGAGTACCTGGTCTTAGCTGGTAGGAATGCCTTGCTGGTATAATACACTGGTTTCTGCACTCCATCTTCTGTTCGGACTATGACTGAGCTTACTGCAAGCTCGGTTATTGACAGATATAACTGAAGTACTTCCCCCGTTTGTGGTTTTGAGAGAATTGGGGTCTGTCTCATGTACTCTTTTATTTTTAAGAATGTCTGCTCGCACTCTTCAATCCATTCGAGTCCTTTCCCTTTTTTGATTATTTTGAAGAAAGGTGTGCACCTGTCTGTAGCCTTTAAGATGAATCTTCCCAAGGAAGCTACACACCCTGTTAGGCACTGCACTTCTTTTAACGTTTTTGGTGAGGTCATTTTCTGTAGGGCCTGGGTCTTCTCGGGATTAACTTCGATTCCTTTTTGGTGGACTTGAAAACCCAGGAATCTTCCTGAAGAGACTCCGAATAAACATTTGTTCGGGTTCAACTTCATCTGGTATCTCCTTAGGACATCAAATGTTTCTCGGAGGTCCAGGGCATGCTTATCAATCGAGACACTTTATACTTCCATGTTCCTTCCTATTTACCGAGTGAAGATTCTGTTGACCAGCTTTTAATATGTAGCTCCCGCATTTTTCAAACTGAAGGGCATTACCGTGTAACAGTATAAACCCTGATCTGTTGTGAAGACTGTTTTTTCCTCGTCGGCCTTGTTCATTCTGATCTGGTTGTATCCCGAGTAGGCGTCCATGAAGCTGAACAATTCGTGGCCTGCTGTGGCATCTACCAGCTGGCCTATCCTTGGAAGTGGGAAGCTGTCTTTTGGGCATGCCTTGTTCAGATCCGTAAAATCTATGCACATCCTTCATTGCCCATTTTTCTTTTGGACGAGGACTACATTGGCTACCCATTGAGGGTAGTTGACCTCTCTAATTGATCTTGTAGCAAGCAGCTTTTCCACCTCTCGTTTGATTGCCCAACTCCTTTCGGTATTGAACGATCTTCTCTTTTGTATCACTGATTTCGTATTCGGGTCTACTGCGAGATGGTGAGACATTATTCTGGCATCTATCCCCGATCATATCTTCGTGACTCCAGGCAAAGACATCTTTGTACTCTTTAAGCAGATTGGTGAGGTCTTGCTTGACTTTCCCTTCCAGGTTAGCCCCGATCTTGACCTTCTTATCTGGTTCATCTTCTTTTAATACCACTTCTTCAATCGGTTCTGTTTTGGTTTCATTCGACTCTTCCCTTGGATCGAATTCAAATGATAAGAATTATTTGTGCTGACTTGGCTGTGTTATGGTGCACACATGTTCAGCATCATTCTTGTCTTTGTATACTGACAAGTTTGCTCTTTGGTCCATCTCTTGGGATCCCTTGACTACCTCGACCCCCTGATGTGTCGGGAACTTGATCATTAATGCATAAGTGGTTGTCACGGCTCTTGTTTTATTCAGGAATGGTCGACCCAATAATGTATTATATGGCTAATTGTCCAAATCTACCACCACGAAGTCGAGTAAGACAGTCACTTGGCATGGTGTCGTTCCAACTTTTACGGGTAGCTTGACCGCCTCGAGTGACCTGACCTTAATCCCGCCAAACCCTCTGAGTAGAGTATGGAAGGGTTGTAGATCTTTTTGGTCTAACCTGAGTTGATCGCAGACGGCTACATTGAGAATGTCTGCTGAACTCCCATTATCTATCAAGATTCTCCTGACGTCCCAGTGACCAATCCTGGCACTTATGACCAAGGCGTCATTGGGCCGAACGTCGACGCCATGAGAATCTACCTCTGTGAATATTATCGGGTCTCATCCTTCCTTTACCCTTTTTGGGTATCGCTCAACCGAGTTCACGTCAAAGTTATTCCTTGCTTCTATTGCTTCTATTGCTTCTCTGGTTTCCTGAGTTCGTTCTCGGTTGCTTTTCCCAGTAGATGGTCCTCCAAATATTGTATGTATTGTCTGATTGGCTTCGGGACTGGCTCTTTGATTTCGATCAGGGTTGAGATCAGCCTTAACCTCTTTCTTAGTTTCTGATCTCTCATCTTTTTTCAAGATTACATCCCGTATGTGCCCTTCCTGAATAAGAGTCTCTATGTAATCTCTGAGCTGGTAACACTTTGAAGTCTCGTGACCAGTTTCCTTGTGAAATCTGCAATACTTGGTTGTATCTTTCCGGGCAAACTGAGACTGTCGTCGTGGTTCTTGCATCATATTCTTCTCTTCTAGGATGGCCAGGATTTCCTCTTATTTTTTTCGAAGAGGGGTATAATTGGTGTATCTGCCTCGGTACTTCTCTGTGGATTGTTCAGCATTAAGCCCATTACCTCCGTCTTTGCTTTTCCTTGTTGTTTCTCTTCTGTTTTCCCTTTTAATTCTGCCTCTTGGGTTCAGCATCCTTTTGCTCGGGCTTTCCTCCATGCATATAGCTTCCTCTTGTATCTAACTCTTCTTCCTCGGCCAGTGTGTATCCTCCTGCCATATCCAACATGTCAGCATACCTGGTCAGTCGAGCTCTTCTCAAATCAAAAGATAGCCTTCCATTTTGTAGGTAGTTGATGAATACGGCAATTATTGCTTCATCGTTTGCACTGCCAATTTCTGATACTGCTTGGCCGAATCGTCCCAAGTATTTCTTCAGTGACTCATCTTTCCCTTGCTTTATTTGAGAAAGGTAAGCCACCGACTTTTTCCTGTGAACATTACTCATAAATTGCCTTGAGAAGCTCATGCTCAGTTCCCTGAAATTTCTGATGCTCCCCCGGGGCAATCTCCCGAACCATCTTGAACCTGTGTCTCCTAATGTTTGTGGAAAGTTGAGACATAGTAAGGGATCACTGTGGGCATGTTGAGCCATTGCACTTTTATATCGTCTGACATGCTCATTTGGGTCCATGTCTTTCTTGAATTGCTCCACGTGCGGCATCCTGAACCTTTCTTGGAAAAAGGTCAGTAAGATTTCCCTGGTGAATGGACTGTCAGAGTCATCGTTAGATAAATCGTTATAGCCATAACGTCTGACCAGTGCATCCATCTGACCCTGTTGTTCTCGACTTCTCGAGTTAGGCTCTGGATTATAACATCTCTGTTTCCCACTGGGCTTCCCTGACGGTTAAACCGTTGGGTGATCGTCATTCCTCTTTCTAGCTCTTCACTCTGATGCCAAGTTTCTCTTATAATTACTTGATAACGCTTACGATGGTGTCGATCACTATCTTCTGATGATGATCGATCCCTGTACCGGTCATATTTGCGGCGTCTAGCACGTACTGTATGATCCTTGTTCTGCCTCTGATGTGGTTGTTTCTCTTCAGGCGTTTCACGTCCAATTTGGTTGATTGGGGTAGAGTTCCTTTCTGTTTTTGGTATAGTTATTCCTGGTCCTACTACCACCGAACGAAGCCGTGCAGGTGGAAGATTAAGAGTCTGCATTTCTGGAGCCAGTAGATCAACAGTTTATGCTTCTGCAGCCAATAGATCAACCCCTTCCCTTACTGCGTATGCCACCAATTGCTACAACGCCTCTCGAAAACGCAGCTTTAGGTCTCTACTGGTTAGAGGAACTTCCTGGATCCCTGCCAGGTGTGTGGGTTGGTTTTCCGTGTTTGCTGCAGGATCTCGTGATGTACTGCCAACATGGAAGTTATCCGGTGACTTTTGGCCATTCCCAGAATTGCTTCTGCTTCTGCTTCTGCTTCCTGCCATGGTTGTTAATTAAAACGGAGGTTCAACCCCTCCTTCTGGTGCCAATTGTTGACATTGATTTCTGGATTTTGTCAGAAAAACCAATAGGATTGGATTTTAGCTATAAATCAAAAAGGAGAGAAAAATTAAGTGATTTGACACAAGTTTTACGTGGTAAAACTCCGATGATCGGAGAAACGTCCACGGACGGTTGAATGATCAACCAAGCCAAAATCCACTATGAAGAAAGTAATTACAACCTTCGATCTCTCTTTCTCTCTTTAAATAATTTGGTCTAACTGCCGTGTATATTATATTGTCTATATCTATTTTCTGGACGAGATTATGGGTCTATTTATATGTTTTATAGAACCCTAATCTGCCATGTACAAGTAATACATGATCTTTGTATTTAATTGTGATTCGGTTACTTGTTTGAAGTAGATTTATCTTCTTTCCTGTTTCGGAGGCTTGTATTGAGATTGAATGTGACTCTAGTAGTGCAGTCCAATTTGGACTTTTTTTCTTATAAGAATGTGATCTTTGTAAATAAATAAAGTTGTTGCCTGATTGGGAACCCTTCCAGCTAAGTATTATGTTCTCTTTGGAATTCCTTCCTAATATGGATATCTTCGTGTATTTAATGACCTAATCCGTGTGAACTAAGCACTAAGCTTCTTATTCGGTTTTCTTCATATTTATCCCGAGCAAGGATAATACCAGCAGGGCCTGAGTAACATCGTTTGAGCCCGAGTGGAAGTGTTATTTAACCAGTCCCGAGTATCGTTAACTGATCCCGAGTAGGTTTCATTCAACATCCGCTTTTTCGGGTTTTCTATTCTTCGGCATTGTTTTGTAGAATATTTTCTGAATGCCTATTTGGAAGTCCACCTGGCAGTTTTCTCCTTCCTGTCAATTACATGTATGCTTAGTAAAATTCACATACGACAGTACTTAATAACTGAATGCATCTCTTTTCTGAACAAGGATAAGATAATTTATAAAATCTTAATCTGCACCAAATTAGTACCTAGGGATATCTTCAATACGTAAACCGAATTTCTTCTTGCAAACGCAGAGTCGGGAATAACTTCTTGTCATACACGTGCAGAGCGACTCAATACTCTTTTACATCTGGTCATACACTTGCAGAGCGACTCATCTGACATACACATGTGTAGAACGGCCCCAAAATCCAACAATAATCATAACTGGGGAAGGGTACAGACATAGTGCTTTTGTAAAAATCATAATCTCCTTGATATTTATAAAAGTAATAGCTAATATTTCTGAGTGCTAATATAAGCATAAAATATACTCAGTTCTCTGTATAATCGCCATAAATCATTAAAAGAAATAAAACACTTAAATGATTTGCAGCAATTAATCTTAAGCATAAAATTGGAAACTTTTGAGTTAAAAACAAAACTGAAAATTTAATTCACTCACTTAGATGTCAAGCTTATTTCGAACCAAATTTGCTAGGTTCCCCTACTTCGTCTTCTTTTCCTAACAATCACACAAAATCCAATTAGAAGCTGGAAATCAAAGAAGAATCAACCGAAAATCTATAATATCACAAGAGAGCTCCACTGACTTCTCTTCCTTTTTCTTCCTTCTCTTTCCTTTCTTCCACTCGATTCTACTGCTTTCTAGCTCTCATAATGTTTATCCTCCAATATATATAGGTATGGATAGACACAGCTGAAGTTGTGAGTTAGTTAACTAAGCTCACAGCCGTCTGTCAACTATACAGACAATGGTGGCTTACTCACCTGATGGCTTTTCATTCAACGTTTATCTTTTTTTTTTTCAATTTGGGCCTCTCAGTTGGGCCTGAATGACATGGACCTTATAATTTACCTCTCCGTATAAGAATTTCGTCCTCAAAATTTACTTACCTAGCCAAAACATATGGGGATATTGATTTCGCATTTGATCTTCATGTTCCCAAGTCGCCTCTTCTATCGCATGATTTCTCCATAACACCTTTACTAGAGGAATAACCTTAGTACGTAATACTTGTTCCCTTCTATCTAGAATCTCAATAGGTTCCTCTTCATAAGTTAAATCTTCTCTTAACTTCACTGGTTGCTTAGTTAAAACATGTGTAGGGTCAACTATATATTTTCGTAGCATAGAAACATGGAATAGGTCATGAATTCTTGAAAGCTCTGAAGGTAAAGCTAAACGGTATGCCACTGCTCCCACTCTGGCAATAATCTCATACGGACCAATGTATCACGGACTTAACTTCTCACATCTTCCAAATCGAAGTATACCTTTCTAAGGTGAAATTCGTAAGAGCACATAGTCACCTACTTAAATTCAAGTTCCTTTTTCCGCTTATCTGTGTAACTTTTTTGCCTATCTTGAGCAACCTTTAATCTATCTCTGATAAATTTGATCTTTTCTTATGTGACTTGAACAAGTTCTTGACCTAACAACTTTCTCTCACCTACTTCATCCTAACATACCGATGTTCTGTATTTTCTCCCATACAAAGCTTCTTAAGGTGCCATTTCAATACTAGCTTGATAACTGTTATCGTAGGCAAGTTCTATCAATGGTATATGTACATCCCAACTTTCTTTGAAATCCATTACACAAGCCCAAAGTATATCCTCTAATGTCTGAATAGTACGCTCTGATTGACCGTCAGTCTGCTGATGAAAAGCAGTACTAAAATGCTGTCTAGTTCCCAAAGCCTCCTGTAATTTAGGCCAAAATCTGGATGTAAATCGAGGATCTCTGCCTGACACTATAGATACCGGTGTGCCATGAAGACGAACTATTTCATCAACATAAATTCTGGCTAATCTACCAAGAGAGTAAGTAATACCGATTGGCAGAAAGTGTGCAAACTTTGTAAGTCGATCAACGATCACCCATACACTGTTGTGACCACTCTGACTACGAGGGAAACCTACCACAAAATCCATGGTAACATGTTCCCATTTCTATTCTGGAATAGGAAGTGGTTGCCAAAGTCCTGCTGGTTTCTGATGCTCTGCCTTGACTTGCTGACAAATTAAACATTTAGAGACGAATTCTACTACTTTCATACCTTGCCACCAGTAATGCTCTTTCAAAGTACAATACAATTTAGTACTTCCTGGATGCATTGCATAAGCTGAAGAGTGAGCTTCCTCTAAAATTTCATTCTTGAGTTCCTTAATGTTTGGTACACAGAGTCTATTACCTAGAACTAATGTACCATCGTTTCTCACTACAAAATCAGCTCGTAAGTTTTTCTGCACTTCTTCCTTTAACTTAACTAAATAAGAATCTTGAGTTTGTAATTCTCGTATACGATCAATCAAAATAGGTATAACCTGAAAAGTAGCCAGTAATGCTCCACAATCTCGTGCTTCTAGCTTAACTCTCAACATTCTTAATTCAGCTAATAATGGAAGTTGAAGATGATTTACCTTCAAATGAGCCATAGAACTTGAAGACTTTCTACTGAGTGCATCTGCCACCACATTTGCCTTACTAGGATGATATTCAATCGTACAGTCATAATCTTTAATCAACTCAATCCATCTTCTTTGTCTCAAATTCAGTTCTTTCTGAGTGAAAAGATATTGCAAGCTTTTATGATCTGTATAAATCTGACAAGTGACCCCATATAGGTAGTGCCTCTAAATTTTCAATGCAAACACCACTACATCAAGCTCTAGATCATGTGTTGGGTAATTATGTGCATGCTTCTTTAATTGTCTTGAAGCATAAGCTATCACTTTCCCATGTTGCATCAAAACGCAACCCAAACCATGTTTAGATGTATCACTGTAAACAACAAATCCATCACTTTCGTTTGGAAGAGCAAGTATAGGAGCAGAAGGCAATCTCTTCTTGAGTTCTTAAAAACTCTATTCATAAGCTTCTGACCACTCAAACTTCATATCCTTCTGAGTTAATCTTGTTAATGGTGAAGATATTTTAGAAAATCCCTATACAAATCTTCGATAGTAACTTGCTAAACCCAAGAAACTTCTAATTTCCTGTCACACTAGTTGGTCGTTCCCAATTCACTATAGCTTCAACTTTTTTAGAATCAATATAAATACCATCACCAGAAATTACATGGCCCAAAAATATAACTCTATCGAGCCAGAATTGACACTTGCTAAATTTGGCATAAAGTTGATTCCTTCTCAAGACTTGTAGAATAGTTTCTAAATGCTCTGCATGCTCCACATCATCCTTAGAATAGATCAAAATGTCATCAATGAACACAATAACAAATTTGTCTAGATAAGGATGAAATACCCTATTCATCAAATCCATAAAAGCTGATGGAGCATTTGTTAATCCAAAAGGCATAACTAGAAACTCATAATGCCCGTAACGAGTTCTGAAAGCAGTCTTTGGTACATCACAGTTTCTAATCCTCAATTGGTGATAACCTGTTAGTAAATCTATCTTGGAGAACACCTTTGCTCCCTAAAGCTGATCGAATAAGTCATCAATACATGGGAGTGGGTATTTATTACGCACCGTTGCCTTATTCAATTGCCGATAATCGATGCATAAACGTAGTGTTCCATCTTTCTTCTTAACAAAAAAAACCGGCGCTCCTCAAGGTGACACACTAGGTTTAATAAAATTCTTGTTCACCAATTCTTCTAATTGAATCTTCAACTCTTTCAATTCAGTTGGAGCCATTCTATAAGGTGGAATAGAAATTGGAGTTGTGCCTGGAACCAAATCTATCACAAACTCAATATCTCTATCTGGTGGTAATCCATGAAGATCTTCAGGAAATATGTCTGGAAATTGTCTTACCACAGATATATCTTCTAACTTCACTTCACTATCCCTAGTATCAATTACATAAGCCAAATAAGCTGAACATTGTTTCCTGAGTAACCGTCTGACAGTAATAGCAGATATAACACAAGAAGGAAGAACCCGACGTTCACAACAGAAAATAACGTCCAACTCTCATTGAATTGTAAATTTTACCTCTTTTCGAAAACAATATACTGTAGCATGGTGTGTATACAGCCTGTTCCCAAAATAACATTAAAATCACGTATATCAAGCGGAATCAAATCAACATGTAGCTCATGTTTACCGACTACGACTGTACTGTTTCTATATATATTCTCAGCCAATAAAGATTCACCAGTAGGTGTAGCCACTACCATACTAGAATCTAATGGTCTTAATTCTACATCCGCATATACCATAAAAGATCGACATAAAAGAATGAGTAGATCCAAGATCAATGAGAACATGAGCATTATGGCCAAATATGGTTAACATACTTGTAACGACATCGAGAGTGGTCTCTGCATCTTGCTGACTCATAGCAAAAACTCTTGCTTGAGTACGAGGTCTACCCAACTGATCTCTCTGTTGGTTGCCTCCAACCCCTACTGCACTAGCTTGGGTTTTCCCTGTAGTTGTAGATTCTTCTACTCGGGATCCCCTTTGTCCTTGAATATGACTAGCGCCATTTTGCAATGGTTGAAAACCTATCTTCCTTTCTTCATTGCCTTTCTGAACTAACCCGGGGCAATCTCTTTTTAAATGTCCAGTCTGCCCACATTGATAACAACTTGATCTCCCTAAATAACACTCACCATCATGGTGATTTCCACATGTCTGACATAGAGGACGCCTACCTCTATCTATAATAGCACTTTGTTGACGATTACCCATTGGTTGTTTGACTGATGCTTGGCTAGAACCAGGTCAACGACTCTGTTGATAGTTACTAGTCTGACCTGAAAAACTGCCTATTGCCTTAGGCATTTTTCTATAAGAGCCCTATGTTGACCAGTTACTGTGTTTTTGCTTATGTTGTTCAAATCTACGAGAGTCATTAAAGCCTCTCTCAACTCTCAATGCAGCTTCAAACAACTTACCGAACTCAACATGCCCAGAAGTAGTCACTATTGTCTTGATTTCTGATCTAAGTCAATCTTCAAATGTTCTGCACTTATTTTCTTCATCAGCGACTACATACGGAGCAACCCTCGAAAGTTCTGTAAACTTCTTCTCTTACTCTTCTACTGTCATAGATCCCTGCATTAACCTGAAAATTCAGCTATTTTCAAATCTTGATAGAAACAGGGATAATAACGATCATTAAAGTGCTTTTTAAAGTCCTCTCAAGTAATTCCTTCAGGAGTTCTTCGTTGAACTGAGGCCCACCAATCATAGGCTTTTTCCTTTAATAAAAACGTAGCAAAATAGACCTTCTGTTCATTCGTGCACCTCATAACTTTAAATACACGTTCCAGTTCATTCAACCAAGAACTAGGACTATCTGGATCTCTAGTTCCATCAAAATTTATAGCTCACAACTTACGTACACGCTCAATAGAATTCTCTAACACCCGCATTTGGTACTGAACCATGACAGTCAACAGTTCTGCAATTCTATCCATTGGTTCCTCCCTAGGTTCTGGCATATGAGGTTGAGCTATAGGTGGGTGAGGGTGTGATTCTACCTCATTTTCATCTTGGTTACCACTCCTCTCTCCTAGGTCAGCTACCGGTCTCGTGCTTAGGCGTCCAACTCGACACATTATGCTGTTACAAAATCAAAATTATGATTAAATGCACGAAACTAAATGTAAACAATTATTCTATAGTCTAAGGAATCATAAACCAGGCTTTGATACCAAGTGGATAAGACCCACCCCGACTCCTCTCTTGAGTACGAGGGAGGCCATGTGGGTTGTACTTTTACTAGCATGATAAAAGAATTTCGACTAAAATTCCCTAGAAAATACTTGCTTTTAAACATAAAAAATATATAAGGAAAATATTGAAAATATTGGAGAGTACAAAATGTACATAACTGCAAGTCCTTTATTAACATTTTCGTTCATTACAAAGAGTTGTCAAAAAAATGACCGATCGGACCAAAAACCGACCACCTTTAAAAACTAACATGTCCAAAGCCCAACCAGAAAACCGACCAGGCCGAGTAAGAAATCGACCACGACCGAACAAGAAACCGACCACGACCGAACAAGAAACCGACCACGATCGAGTAAGAAACAGACCACCTTTAAAAAGAAACCGACCACGGCCGAACAAGAAACCGACCACGACCGACCACGAAACCGACCACGACCGAACACGAAACCCACCACAACCGAACACGAAACCGACCATTGTCGAGTGGGCCGAGTGGGCTGAGTAGGCCGAGTGGGCCGAGTAGGCCGAGTGGGCCGAGTAGGCCGAGTAGGCCGAACAGGCCAAGTAGAAATCCGACCACGTTGACCATGCCGACCATGCCGACCATACCTACCATGCCGACCATGCCGACCACACATTTCTAAATATGTACATGAAAATTAAAATGAAAGATTTTTATGCTTCATGATATCATCGAGTGGCCCACCTCAAAACTTCTGAGTCCGCACAACCGAACAGCTACCTGGATAAATATTTTTAAAGTAAAAGAATAAGCGCTAACGCTTAGTGAATGAATGAAAACTAAAAAAAAACATTTAAAAAAACATTTCTAAACAACTTTTCAATATGCATCCAGTAATATATACTATATCATTTCATTGTATCAAAAGATTTCCATAGTAAAAGATAATATATTTACTTTTGTACTTAATAACTAAATGCATCTCTTTTCTGAACAAGGATAAAATAATTTATAAAATCTTAATCTGCACCAAATTAGTACCCAGGGATATCTTCAATATGTAAGCCAAATTTCTTTGTGAAAAACGCAGAGTCGGAAATAACTTCTGGTCATACACGTGCAGTGCGACTTAATACTCTTTTACATCTGGTCATACAAGTGCAGAGCGACTCATCTGACATACACATGTGTAGAACGGTCCCAAAAGCCAACAATAATCATAATTGGGGAAGGGTACAGACATGGTGTTTTTGTAAAAATCATAATCTCCTTGATATTTATAAAAGTAATAGCTAATATTTCTGAGTGCTAATATAAGCATAAAATATACTCATTTCTCTGTATAATCGCCATAAATCATTAAAATAAATAAAACACTTAAATGATTTGCAGCAATTAATCTTCAGCATAAAACTGGAAACTTTTGAGTTAAAAACAAAACTGAAAACTTAATTCACTCACTTATATGTCAAGCTTAATTCGGACCAAATTTGCTAGGTTCCCCTACTTCGTCTTCTTTCCCTAACAATCACATAAAATCCAATTAGAAGCTGGAAATCAAAGAAGAATCAACCGAAAATCTATAATATCACAATAGAGCTCCACTGACTTCTCTTCCTTTTTCTTCCTTCTATTTCCTTTCTTCTACTCGATTCTACTGCTTTCTAGCTCTCATAATGTTTATCCTCCAATATATATAGGCATGGATCGACACAGCTGAAGTTGTGAGTTAGTTAACTAAGCTCACAGTTGTCTGTCAACTATACAGACAATGGTGGCTTACTCACCTGATGGCTTTTCATTTCACGTTTATCTTTTTTTTTTTTTCAATTTGGGCCGAAATGACATGGACCTTGCAGCTGTGATTTGCGTTATGGGTGGCAGTGGTGAGACAACGATCCGCCTACGCTATGAGTTGCGTTGTGGGTAGCACAGCGGCTGGGACAGCGATCGTGACATCTTTCTGGTGACGTGGCACGTGGATTGCAGTTTCTAAGCGGTCAAATTCAACATGGTTTATAAAGCGGGTGGCCAACTGCAACTTGAATCATAGTCAATCATAAACACGCTTTGAATTAGAAAATATTAATGGAAAGGGAAGTAATATGTTTCTGGAAGTTCTTATAAGAAAAAGATTTATCATTTACAAGAAGACTTGTCATAAATAGGAAATAGTATTTATATGGAAGAAATGATTCTTGTATATATAGGAATAAGATTTTCTTTCATCTTAAACTCCCCGTAATTCATATAAATAAACCATAATAGTTAGGTTATTTAGTGTGAAGCAAATTAGCAAATATTATAAAGATCTCAAGAGAGCATTAGATGTAATTGGGTTTGGGGTATTTATGAAAGAGAGAATCGTGAGTGAAGTTGTAACAATTTTCTTCATAGTAGATTAATCTCTAGTCATCCTGACAGTCGTGTTTTTTTTCGATTTAGATTTCCACATAAAATCGTTGTGTTGTGGCTTGGATTTATTTTCTTTCTCTGGTTCTTTTTTTACTATTATTTGTTTGTGTTATATCCGGTAGCGCTTTCGCGTTGTGATTTTTGTTTGCTAACATCTCCAAATAGGAAGAAATCAGGATAAACCTAGAAATAATCCCCATATGATAAGAACTAGCCAAACAACCATGATAGACCTTGAGCTGGTTAATTGAATCTATAACATCGAAAGGAAAAAAAAAACAAAAAAAGGAAAACAAACAGTAGAAAGCCAGTTGCTTTTCTATACAATCAATAGGTGCTTTATTTGTCTGTTTCGCTAACAGTTTTATGAAACAACCCATCCATTATTAACAGAGCTTCAGATTGTACTATACACTGAGTTCTTTGGAAAACAAGGCAATGAAATTTCAATTCCTCATATGGCCATAGGCGACTAACATCAGGATCATTGTTTTCATAAGCTACATCCTCAATCGTTATCGGTTTAGTTATTGATGATGTATAAACGACAGAAACTTTGATAATTCATGTATAAGATAAAGATCCAAGAGCAGATAACTCAATAGTAACGGAAAAAAATCTATGATTATAGCCTATCCCATAATTGATAGAGAATCAATAATAAATTTTGAAAGTAACCGTAGACAATCAAAATCAATGTTCTAGTAGACATTAAGCTAGTCAAATGAAGATCCGCCACCTAACGTCTAGGACAACTAATCGAACAAAATTCCTCCAATGTTTTATTCCGTTTCTTATATGTGTTTCCTTCTTTTTTATTTTTTATTTTTGTTTATCACTAACTTTGGTGGGGAACATTACAGAGCATTGTAACTTTCTGAACCCCACCATTTGACATTTTTTTTAAAAAAAATTGTCAATAGTTCTGTATTATCAGTAAAAAAAAAGTTAATTAAACAAAAATCTCATTAGAAGATTATTTTACCGTATTAAGAAGACAAGAATCTTACGCTTCAAGTTCTTGGATTTGCTAAGGTGTGTGTGAGTGCTTTCTTTTCTTTCTTAGAGGATTGTCGGCCGCGTCTTGATCTTCACCGGCACCACCATCCATGTTATCACCTCGTGAACTGCTTGCATGTTCTTCGTCTCTGCTTCTTCTTCCAATATTCCCTTCAAAATTCTCGCTCATTCTTAGAATATCATCTTGATTGTCGATATTGGGTTGTTGCTGTAATAAAAATCAGATAACAAACCTATGTAAGTTGTTAATGTTTTTAAAAACAAAAAAAAAAAAAAAACAAACGCACACACAAAAGACACAAAAGGCACAATTTTATTTTAATCACTTAATCTCTATCCTCAAACTCCATCTTTTTCATTTCATTTGTTTTCTCTGCAACTATATAAAATCCCCATTATTTTTCCAGGCACCAAACCCATTTTTCTTCTTTTAATCATCTTCAACCTCTCAATAATTTTCCTCTCCAAACAACCAAAAAGAAAAAAAATGGGTTCATCAGGAGAAACTCAGATGACTCCACCCCAAATCTCTGATGCGTTAAAGACTTAAAGCTAAAATTGATAAAGCTTCAGCATCATCAGATCTACTTTCTAGACTCAGATGTACTCTCTCTCCAGATTGTTCTTCAATAATACGAACTTGTAAAAATATAGAGAAAGAAGACCAACAAATGTTTAGTAACTTGGGAAAAAAAGACTGGAAAAAATTAGGAATACTACACGCAAAAAAGTGCTCATTTAACTGCACATAAATCTTTTACCATCATGTATTATACTATGAAAAAGAGAACAATGAACACTCTACATGACTAGTATATGTCCTTAAAGTGGTGGAATCTTTTTAGTTGATTTCAAGGTTGAAATTGAACAAAATTAGAGCTTAATAGTGGATATAAATTGTTAAGAGAAAGTGATAATCCTAAGATACAATTTGGATTGAACGAATTATTTCCTTAATTTCAGTAGCAATCTAGAGAACCAAAACCCAACAAATGTTGCTCACACTAACATGAGCAAACTAATAATACATAAATTTATAAGAATTTTTTTTTTCCTCGTGAACAATATTCCGCTGCTTGATTCTCTTTAATTTTGAGAATCCTCTTCTGCCATGTCATGATCACCGCTCTCTGTGCTTTCGTGTTTGTATTCCGAGTATACTAGATGAACCCCACACTTTTTCACCTTGCAACAATCAATTTCAGGAGAGAATTGAAAACGAACTTTCTGGCACAATGAGTACATACTGCTCAAACTACTATCAAATACACCTGATTCGAAATATTTAACAAATACGTGATCCAACTTGGGATGCTCCAATGTAAATCTATCATGTGTGATTTCCAAATTGCAAATTTTTTTCTGGCAGTCACAATCAGAATCAAAAAAATGACATGTGCAATCAACAGATGGATAGCCTCCGTCACTGGAGTCGCATGAAGGTACAATACACAGAACATGCCCGAAGAAGTTGTCATTATACCACTGTGGAGGCAAGTCTATTGTTAACGATGACCCCTCATCTTGATATCTCATCCACTCTGGAAAATCACTTCTGGGGGAACAGAAGCTAACCCTAGGGCAGTAACTCTGTACAATGAAATATTAATTTATTGGCACATTATAAACAGTCATATAATATTTTTGGTTAAATATTAATATATATATATATATATATATATATATATTTATATTTAAGAGAGTACCCAAATTTCTCTTCTGGGTGTTGAAGTAATCTCCAATATATTGTTTGCCATAAGCTGAATCCTCGTCCGAGCATCTATGCTTTCACATTCAATTTCAAACAATCATAATACTGAAAAAGCTGACTGATATCCAATTCCCCTGCGGAGACTATAGTTGCATCCGGTAAAGTTTCCAACGAAATGCATCCTGATCGTGACACGTCGTTGCAGTGTCATCAAATATGAACATTTAAGTTCGACCTCACAAGGGCACAAGTCACAGAGACTAGCACAACGGCAAGTAAGAGATCGATCCACAAGAAGGTGGGATTCACTGATCGTCTTTTGTTCTAGCTATTATTACAACGCTCCGAACGGACTCGTGTGTTGCGTGTGCGTAAAATTGAATAATAATAGAACTAAATAACTTATATAAATAATATATACAATGATAGATGGAATGGAGACATGCATGAAATGTGGTTACACTAGGGAAACGACTCAACCGTGAAAATCCTCCTAATTACGTTCTAGACTCACCTAATCCTTAAATGTGCAAGAATGTCATAGGCTCGTATCCCCTTAATTAATCTCTAATCTCTCTCGATGTCTTAGAGATAGTATCCATATATACCTGAAATCTCTCTCGAGCAATCCGGACAATATATATGAACTCATTAAGCACGTGGAATACAAATCGAACCCTATACGCTAGCCTAGTGGTTCTAGCATTTTCTAGTCAAGCATAGTAAATGTTTATCTAAACATTATCAAACGCGTCTCCTCTCGGTATATAGCATCTAACCATGGATCAATTACAAAGTGATCAATTAAGCAAAACATTTAGCACTCAAAACATTCATATAACAACACAAGCACAAGAAAATGTCAGTGGACTTTACTTCTAGGTCAAAGATTCGGTTTAGTCAACTCCCTAGGATGACTAAACATGGGAAACAAGTTTACCTAACAACTACATGCAATAATGTGATTGTTATATCATTAAGAACATTCAATTTAGAATAAAGGTTCATCCTCTTGATTAGGGAATTTTCCCACAATCAATTCATCACTCAATCCTATCACGTGGATGGATAATCGTGTCTTAATACAAAGACCCATTAAGAACAAGGATATGAACCAAGGTCAATTTAGCAACTAAAAGCCTGAACTGAAACCTTTTCTACTCTTTGGGGCTAAAATCCCTATTACTCAAATTACTCAATACATGGAATTTCAAGTCATTCATCAATCAATCAACAATCATGGGTATCTAATTTCTACTCTAAATTACAACTACTCCTAAACCCAATCATGGACACATTGATTTCTAACAATTCATACACATACATATCATATTAAGAGCATAAAAACACATATATCAAAGAGCAAAACAAAACCCAAATAAATTTAAGAACAATCAATACATTTATTACACAAGTGTAGGTTTACAATATCCCCAAATTAGTGGAATACATCAAAGAAAACAAGAAATACAAAGAAATGAGTAAAATAAAACAAACCCTTGAAGACAAACCCTCAAAAGATGCTTAAATCCTTCCTAGCTCGGTTTTGACTCCTATTTCCTTTGTAATCTACTCTAAGATGGATGGAGGAGATGTAAAATGGTGGGGGTGGAGGTGTATGGTGAGCTCCCGTGGAGGAAAAACCTCCATGGGATCAAGAGGTGAAAGAAAATGAAGAAAATGGATGAGAGGGGAAAAAAGGGGAAGAGATCTCCCCAAGAATGAGGAGAAAATGGGGTATTTATAGTGTGGGAGGTTAGGGCAAGAGTTTTGGGTGAAAAGACAAGAATACCCCTCTGAAAATGGCTGAAAAGCGCAGTGCTGTCCAGAAGTGCGGTTCACTTCGACACATCGTACAGCACATCAGTTTGATTTTAGAGATTGTCTTCCTGTGCGGTACGAAGTGCGGTACGCGTTTCCTTCTTGTGTGGTACGCGTACCGCACTTGAAGCTTTCTACAATTTCGTCTGCTCTCTTGCGCGGTACGATGTGCGATTCACTTCAACACAGCGTACCACACTGATTTCTGCTGCTCTCTTACGCGGTACGAAGTGCGGTTCACTTCAACACGGTGTACCTTACTTCTATAAATCAGCTCTTTAACCTCCAAAACACTTCAATTAAGCTCAGATACCTTCTGTAGGGAACATGTACCTACACAAGGCTCACAAACACATCAAATACTAAAATATACTCGAAAACAATAACAAAACCTCGAAAATGGGGACCTTAAAAGGTATATAAATCGCTCCGATCACATCCACAAATTTAAGACGCGATGACAATGGAAACTCTTGCAAATATTTCAATCTCTCACAATATCTTATGTCAAGTCTTGTTAGCCTAGTAAAATGTTTAAGGCTTAGGCTTTCAAAATTATTCCCTATTAGATCCAACTCATCCAAAGAACGTAAGCAGCTAAGAGCACTTGGAAATACTAACATGCCGCATTCACTTAGATTCAACTCACACAGAACATAAACATGATGATGATGATGATGATGATAACACGTTCTCCAGCATTTTTTCAACTCCAAAACAACCAGAGAGATCAAGTCTTTCAAGATTTGTGAGATTACACAAGCTGTTTGGAAGGCTCTCTAAGTTTTTGCAGTATTGCAAAGACAATTCTTCAAGCCTTGAGAGAAGATCAATGAATGAGGCTAACGTTTTTATTGCTGACCTCTCTAACGAAACTAAACCTGTCTCTCTGCTAACCTTCAAGACTTCTGGTAAATTTTCCAATTCGGAGCATCCTCAAAAATCAAGATAGCTGCTTGAATAACACATATTCATTGATTCTAACTTAAAAATACCGCTTGAAACTCTTTTCAGACTTCTGCAGCGATCAAATGTCAAGCTCTGAAGGTTAGTGAGACGTTCGACAGAAGATGGAATTTCTTCTATTGCAGTCCCACTCAAATACAATGTGTTTATCGCCCCTGAAATCTCTGTAAACTCAGTGATATTTGAGCAGCCATGAAGATAAAGAGTCCTCAGGGAAGTCAAATGACTCATGCTTGGAAGATTCTTGAGCCTTGTATTATCACTAATGTCCAAAAGGACAAGTTTATAAAGAGATTCAATCGCTGAATTAGGAACTTCTTCTATCGCAGTCCCTCTCAAAAACAATAAGGTATCGCCCCTGAAATCTGTGGGAACTTGGTGATATTTGAGCAGCCATCGAGATGAAGTCTCTCCAGGGAAGTCAAATGAATCATGCTTGTTGGAAGATTCTTGAGCCTTGTATTATAGCCAATGTCCAATTGGACAAGTTTATTAAGAGATTTGATCGCTGAATTAGGAACTTCATCTATCGAAGTCCCTCTCAAATACAATCCGGTTATTGCCCCTGAAATCTGTGGGAACTTGGTGATATTTGAGCAGAAATTGAGAATAAGAGTCTCCAGGGAAGTCAAATGACGCAAGCTTGGAATTTCTTCTACTGCAGCGCTGCTCAAATCTAACTTCTTTACACTCTTTGAAATCTTTGAAAACTTGGTAAGATTAGAGCACCCATAAAGATTCATAACGTGAAGATTTGGTGCTCCTGAGAGGTCTGGGACCTCAATTAATTGTTCACAGCCTTGGAGGATAATTCGTCTCAAGTTCCCCAAATCCTGTTATGAAAAATAAACTCCTAGAAACAATTAACGTCTATTTAATTTTCAAACACATCCAAAAAAGAACATTGCATGCATAATTGTTAAACGTGCCATATTATCCTGCCAAAGGTGCTGAAGATTGCTGTAAGACATATCAAGTTCAACAAGGTGATCTGGGTTGAATTTAGATGGCAAGGATTTTGAAGGATATCTATGCCAACATAGATATCTCAGATCATCAGGAAGTGATTCAAGTACTCCTCCTTCAAGTATTTTCACCTTATTCATTTCTTTGTGCCAAATATCTGAGATAGAGACATAGAATTTCATGACTTTAAGCCTAGGCATTCTCGTAATGACGTTCGGACATAAGCATAGCTCACTTAATCGTGACAAGTCTAGAGATATGTTTTCAACTTTACTAGTCCTCAACCAAAAAAAAAAAATCAAAGCTACTTAATGTCATGCTTGAATATACATATATATTTCATTATCCAAAACATATACTAAGAAGCCTTGTTCATTTATAGTCTGAGATATTTATAAATAATTTATTTGTAAGAAGCCTTGATCATCTTTCTTAGCATCATGGTAGATTTTGTGACAAGATGATGAACCGCATCAAAACCTTTACATGGACTATCAAGATTATAATGACGACCAAAACTTTCAGAATATTAATAATGTCTGCCAATCAACTTATATATAAAAAATATAATCAAAATATTAAAACTCTTTAATAATGTATTTGGCTCTTACTGTATTTTTTTTAAATAAATTATATATATCTTGAGGATCCCATAATCAGCTGCGTCTATCGGGCTCTTTGGGGTATTCTTGAATAACAATACCACGACCCATTTCTTGTATCAAATCATGCATCATTAATCTATTTTCCGTCATTGTTAACATACACTTGTCAAGAAGAACATTGATTCCAAATTCAGTAGAGTATTTACAACAATCTAGTATATTTATTACCCGAACTAAATCCTCTCCTTTGAAGAAACATGCAATAAAAAGAAATATTTCTTTTTCTTCAAATTCCAATCCATCATAACTTGTCCTTAACACTTCTTGAATTTTCAAGTTTGGACATTTTTTGAGTTTAACCAATAAACTATTCCAGTGTAGCATGCTCTTGCCAAGTAGAGAGCCACCCAAAACTCGAAGTGCTAGAGGGTTGCTCCATAATAACTAACTTTTCTTGGCAACTCCATATAATCTTCGGGAGAAAAGCTTTGCTGTAAAGCATTTTCATTGATGAGTTGAAGAGCCTCACGGTCATTTAATCCTTCAACCTCAAATAATTCAAATTTATCAACACCCGTACCAAACTACCAATATGGTAAAGCACTTGTCTATCTCTAGATGTTATGATGATTCTACTTCCAAGACTAAACAACCATCGGTCCACCAAACCTTTCAAGTGCACCGAATCATCAACATCATCAAGAACAATAAGAATCTTCTTGCTACTAAGTTTGCGAACCATAAAAGCGTCCATATATAGATTTTGTTCCCCAAACATCTTGGAAAGAAGCTTCTCTTGTAAATGCTGAAGTCCTTTTTTAGCTTCATTTTTAACATCTGCGAGGAAGTAAACAGCTTCGAATTCCTTGGCGATTCGGTGGAACACAGCTTCCGCAATTGTTGACTTACCTATACCACCCATCCCCCAGATTCCGATAATACGAATATCTTCCATTCTCATGCATAATAAAGATTTAACTCTTTCTATGCGTGATGTTATTCCAACCAAACCATGGTCCAGATAATCTCCTAATGATGTAAGTTTCAATTTACATGACACATCTTCGACAATTTCGTCAATAAATTTGGGCTCAGGCCTATCAAATCATGAATAAAAACTTCAACTAACTAATAATGACGAGATAAAGAAAAAAAATATTAAGTTGCTATTATCTATGTTATGTTTACATGTTTCTCACATGGATAAACATGTTTCTCACATGTTTCTGGATAAATTTGTGAAAAAATCTTAAGTTGCTAATAATACTTTGTGGTTCTGATTTGCATCTAAAGATTTTGTGGGAAAAGGTGATTATTTCTAATATGATTACTTTGTGTACCTGTTCAAACTTCCAATTTACTGTGATATTTCTTTTTTAAATTACATATATTTTGGAATTTAAGTCCTTTTTAAATTTATCGGCCAAATCAGGAGGCAGACAAAGCATCAATTATAATGCAATAGTTAATTATGAAGAAGAGATTACAAGGGAGAATAACAAGGGAGAATGATAAATAATTTCCTATCAAATACAAATCAAATCCTTTGCTGATTTTTTTTTTCCATTTAAAACAAGATAATGAAAGTGAAATACCCATCTAACTTATATGTTCGCAGTGTAATAACCACAAAGACTAATTAAACTATATTATAAAATCAAAATTGTCTTTTGGTTGGATACATGCTCTTGAACACAAATTGTAGATACTCTTGAATTATGAAACTTGAATATAATTTATCGTCTTTTTATTTATTTTTTTCTAAAAGTGAAGAAAAGTAAAAAGAAAACAAAGTGGGAAATCGAAGATGTTGGGTGGTTTTCTATCGTACGTGAACAAATTAATAGCAATGAAGTGATCATGTAATTAAAATATGAAACATGTATAAACTAAGAGAAGAAGAAATAAGTTACCGATGATGGATTATACGACGATAGTTAACTATGAAGAAGAGATTAATGAAGGGAGAATGATAAATAATTTCCTATCAAAAATAAATCAAATCCTTTGCTGATTTTTTTTTTTCCATTTAAAACACTTGAAAATAGATAATATCATGTATTTAAAGATAATGAAAGTGAAATACCCACTTATATGTTTGCAGTGTAATAACCACAGAGACTAATTAAACTATATTAAAAAATCAAAATTGTCTTTTGGTTGGATACATGCTCTTGAACACAAATTGTAAATACTCTTGAATTATGCAACTTGAATATAATTTATTGTCTTTTTATAATTTTTTTTCTAAAAGTGAAGAAAAGTAAAAAGAAAAAAAAAAGTTGGAAATCGAAGATATTTGATGGTTTTCTATGGTGAACAAATTAATAGCAATCAAGTGATCAAGTAATTCAAATATGAAACATGTATAAACTAAGAGAAGAAGAAATAAGTTACCGGTCATGGTTTATAACCGTGCCGGATAGACCAGTTACTTTTTCCAAAGCAGTTCTCCAATTTTGGACCTTGTCTTTGGTCTCCTTGAAGCGTTCTTCATGGATAGCAAATGCTTCTCCATAAGTCCCAGTTTGTTTCCTTATCTCAGAGGGACTTACATGGTAGAAAATAGGTAAAATGATATGTCCCCTTGTTTTGTTGCACTCGAGTATCTCCAAAAGTTCGTTCAAACACCACGTAGAAGAAGCATAGTGTTTAGAGAAAATGATGATCGAAAGACTTGAACTTCGAATTGCAATTGAGAGTGATGAAGAGATCTCATCTCCCGTTCTAACTTCACTGTCGTCAATGAAGGTTTCGATCTTACTCCGACACAAGGCAGCATAGAGATGACTCGTGAAGGTATTGCGAGTGTCTTCACCTCTAAAGCTGAGGAAAACATCATACTTAGGAGAGTTAGAACCAGAAATCAAAGAAGAAGAAGCCATATCTAGATTACAATTTGGATCAGAGAGAGTATTGATCTGCTAACAAATTAACTTCAACAAGGAAAGACAAGAAAATTAACTCGTCTTCCACATTTCACAAGTAATTTGATGAATGTTTGTTAGATCGGAGTTGTGGAAGGGATTTTGGTAAGATTTGTGTGACAAGTCAGAGAGATGGGTTTCGTTGCGAGAGGATGAACTTTGAAAATGGGGCTGAGTTGAGTTCTTGTCTGAAGAATAGCGAGTAAACTCTAAACGTTACTTCCTTGTCAATTTCATAGGAAAAAAAAGGTTGAATGTCCTTCCTTTATCAATAAGTCATATTGTGTTGTGCTTGAAATTAATTATTAGAATATATATGATGATGATCAATTATAGTTGGTTAGATTTAACGAAAGAAAATGAAGGTTGTCATGGAGGAGACGGAATTTAAAATTTGGTAATTAGAAGTTTAAAATTTATGTGGAAGGATGAGAGTAGCACGCTACAAAGACATGTTGGGATGATTGGGATTGACAAACAAGCTTGAATTAAATTATGATGTCCAATTATCGATTGCATCCTTATCATTAAAATTTCAAACACAACTGATGTCTGACTATTGTTAATTTTAAAAGTTAAAATGGACACCACCAACATTTTATTAAGCAAAAAATTAATTACAATGTATCTTCACTTTTCAAGAAAACTTTGCACAAAACTAAAACTTGTTTACTAATATATATTTTATCAAAAGTTCTAGAAGGTTTATGAAAAATATTAAAGATGGGTAATTAAAGAATTTTACTGTAGATTGTTAACAATTTTGAGGTTTATAATAATTCAAAAATATATATATGCAAACAGCATGATGACTTAATTCTATTGTTCAAAATACACATCAAATCTTGGATCATAATTTTCACCATCTCTTTCATCTATAATATATCATGAAAAAAAAAACATTTACTACAAATTGATAGATAGTTGATTAATTTGCATAGAATTAGAAATAAAATCCAACAACTCATCAATATCACAAGCATCCCATCTAATTGAAAATAAAGAGTTCTTACTTCACAACCTAATAATATATCATCCATGACATTGACGTGTTCACAATTCAAACAAAATATATACTTTAAACATGTTCACAATATCATAAATGAAAGTGTTTACTCTTCTAGAATTGTCTTCAAGAAATCTGGCTTGTAGGAGTCAGTCGAGTCATTCCAAATATGCAACTGGTTTGGCTTATTTCCAAAATACATTGCAACTCGTATCACTTGCATACGATTAAGACCCATACCCTCTAGGTCAACACCTAAACGGGTCATGGGTCATTGCATCCCCTCAAGTGATTCTGACGTTTATCTATAGCTTTATATTTCACAAATTAAACAAAGCAAGCATATATTCGGTCCATGTATCTTGCTAAAGCTAAATTAAGAATGTAAGGAGTGTCATAATTTTTAACAAATAAAATAGTAGCTAATTACATTCAATAAAGTACCTAATATCTAAGCACGATACAACTTCGCACACTTAGTCTAAACAAAAAATTAAATTCACAGTAAAACACAAGTAAATTTACTCACAAATCTTACAAATTAAATTAGAAAATTTCCAGTTGTTTTTTCTTATGAGATTCAAATAGAGGTGACAACGGTTCGGTTTCGGTTTGGTTGAGGGGAGAAACCGTAACCGAAACAGCCCAAACCGGTTTGGACCGGTTTTGAAACCACTGATTAGACGGTTTCGGTTAAACCGACGGTTTAACCGCTGGATTTGGTAGTTTTTATTTTTATTTTTAATTGTTTATAAAAATCGACAGTTAAACCGCCGGTTTTGATCGGTTTTAGGGAGAACCAAACCATAAAGGCACCAACTCAAACCGGTTTTCAAACCACCGGTTTCGATTACGGTTTTGGTTTTTAACCGCCGGTTTAACCAAACAGTGGCCACCCTTAGATTCAAAGCAATTAAATCTTTTTAAGATCAAGAATAAGTAATTTAGGTGTGTAACTTTAAGTTTTTTTTAATATTATAATAATTCTAGATTAGGGGGAAGGAGTTGATTCGAACCTACGACATAATGGTGTAGGTATGACTATGTGAGTGGACAACTACTGAACCAACCTTGTAACTTTAAATTATTGTCAAAAATTATGACCGATTAATTGAATGAGTTAATTCATAAATATTATTCCAAACTCCAAAGTGTAGAAATGTAACTTATAATCTTCGTTTTTATTTATTTATTTTAATAAAAAGAATTGTACTGAAAATGTGAAAATATGAAACATTTACTTCTTCGATATTGATAATAGATAATATTATATATATATATATATATATATCTATAATTGTCAATTTAAACGGATATAAAGATCAGTTCTTTGTAAATGAAGCATTGGATTTAAATATTTTGATTTAGAAGCATACACTTATCAAAACATCTTTTAAATCTAATGATCCACATATAATATCAGTTCAATCCGATAATAGAAAAACTATATTATATACGAAGAGAGAGATACAATTTACAACTTACAAGTTTGTTGGCACTAATCCATTCAACAAAGCCGGTCTTAGAAAAATAGTATATTTTCTCCTTAGTGGCAGTAGGACGAAGTGAAGAAGAGTGACAAACAAAGAGTGTACTCAAGATGTTTGATAAAATGACTCAAAGAGAAATGAAGATCAGAACCGCCATTGTGAACTAAAGAGAGCTTCAGGTTAGTTTCATTCTATTTCTTTTCTTCTTAATTTTACGATGAGTGATATATATGAGTATTTATACAGTTCTTGGAATCACTAGCTAACATAAATAATCACCAGCTTTTCCTTGTTGACCCTGGTCATTCTTCTTCCTTCATTGCTTGAGCTGACACCAATACTTTCTTGTTGATGAGTTTCAACTACCTCTGTTACACTCCTCAATGCTAACTATATCATTAAAGCCCCCCCATCACTTTCCAGGGACCCTTGAAACAACTCTCGATAGCAATCAAATAATCCCACAACCCTTTCCTGATAGCAGCACTAGGATTAGCATAAACGACTGTGAGAACCCGGAAGATATCCCCCTCGACGATCAAAAGAGAACATTTTTTTTAGAATCATGTGTCTTCATGTGAAGCGGTGCTGGTGTGGTGTTGCTCAATGTTTCCACAAGCTTAACGTTTCTTATTAAAAAAAATCAATTTTTTTTGTCCCTGATAATAAAATTGAATTAAAAAAATATATAATATTCGATAGGCAAACGGCTAGGGGCAGGCACGGCTTGCCGACCTTCGGCCAATGGCACCAGGAAGCATGCTGTCATGTGCTAGCCCGTGCTGTAGCACGTGCCTCAGGCCCGAGGCACAGCACGGGCAAGGCCGGCCCTTTTGTTTGGCTGGAGGGGCGATTGGCCCGGGACCAAATTTTAAAGGGTCACGTTTGTACGTTGTGAATCTTAGTTCAGAGGCCCATTTTCATGTTTACGTATTTTGAGTATTATTTTAGAGATTTATTTTCACGTTTATATATTTTGAAGTTTAAGGACCCATTTTTGTTTTATTTTAATTTATAAAATGTCCAAATATTTGCTTTGGGTATTAGTCCAAATGTTTTGAATCAAAGAAAATGCTCATTTTAATCAAAGTTTACTGAAAAGTTAAAACAAAACAAAAAATTAAAATTTGGCCCATTATTAACAAGTGGAAATGGTGAGATATGTCACTTTTCTTAACGTGTGTTGTGATGATGTCATCATTTTAATAACTTAAGTTTAAAAGGCACCTATTATGATGAACTACCCAAATTGTCTCAAAACTTTAATTTTTAAAAAGCAACTTTCTGAACTTGTCGGTATCTCCCCAAAAAAGTTGTCTAAAAAAGTTGTCTCTCTCCAAATTCTGCATTAAAAGGTAACAAATATTTATGATCTTCACTTAAATTTCTTTGATGTATTTCAGATATTTTGCATTCATTTCTATGTGGGTTAACAATGTATCCATTCCTCGATAATATATGTTGTTTCCCGTCTTTGTAAGAACATGTATGAACATTGAAAAGATCCGAACTTTTTTCTTGTGTGACCGAGAACATTTAAAAATGAATCGAGCTTATTTTATATTGGAATTAGTTTTTGTTTATTTTGAAAAAAGCTCGATTATTTGAAAAAAATGCTCGACAAAAAAAAGATCGATCCCTTAGGAAAAGTTATCGATCCATGGACAAAAGTTCTCGAACCGTTATAAAAGTTCCTGATAATTTGACAAATAATCTCGATCCCTTAAAAAAGTTCTTGATCCCTTAAAAAAGTTCTCAGTCCCTTGAAAAAAGTTATCGATCACTTGATAAAAGTTCTCAATCCCTTGATAAAAGTTCTCGATAATTTGATAAATATTCTCGATCCCTTAAAAAAGTTCTCGAACCGTTAGAAATGTTCTCGATCCCTTAGAAAAAGTTTTTGTTCCCTTGTTAAAAGTTCTCGAACCGTTATAAAAAGTTCTCGATAATTTGACAAATATTCTCGATCCCTTAGAAAAAGTTCTCGATCCCTTGATAAAATTTCTCAATCCCTCGATAAAAGTTCTCGAATCGAACTGTTATAAAAGTTCTCGATCCGTTGTAAAATATTCTCGAACCCTTGAAAAAGTTCTCGATCCCTTATAAATTGTAATCGATCCATTTGATAAAAGCTCGATCACTTAGAAAATGTTCTCGATCCTTTTTCAAAAAACTCGATCCCGAATAACATATTCTTGATCCCTTACAGTTAAGAAATTTTTGTAATTCTTAGTAATTGTAAAAGTAATTTTTAAAAGTAATTGTAAAATATTCACGAACCCTTGAAAAAGTTCTCGATCCCTTATAAAAAGTACTCGATCCATTTGAAAAAAGTTCGATCGCTTAGTAAATGTTCTTGATAAATTACAAAAAAAGCTCGATCCCGAAGAACATGTACTCGATCCCTTACAGTTGAGAAATTTTTGTAATTATTAGTAATTGTAAAAGTAATTGTAAAATTAATTTTTTTTATTTGTTAATAATTGTTTGTGATGATGATTTTCACAGGACAATGGTTCGGGTTAGATTAGTCATATCTTACAACGGTCGATGAGAGCAATTACATGATGGAAGTCAGAGGTTTATTGGTTCCGATAACCAAGGAATGTATGTGTCCAGGAATATGATTTACGAAGAGCTGGTGTCGATCGTACAAACCGTTGTGAAGTACGATGTGAACAAATACATTGTTGATCTACAATCTATATCAATCGTTCCCGCGACAACATGTCGCACATTTATAAGAAATGACGATGATGTTTTGTTTATGCTAGGGGAAGATAGGGTGATCCCTCAAGTATGTGTCAGTTTAATTGAGTGGGCTACAGGAGGTGTCATCGGTGAAGAAATCTCTCCTCATGATAACACCCAACATTTTTTATCTTCAGGCGGAAGCAGCCAGTTGTTCACAGAAAAAAGTGGGATTGACGGTAGGAAAAACCTATATGGTGTCCCATCGGAAGCAGCCGACCATGGTGATATAGTTGGAGCTCAATTGGACGATGATTTCGGTTGTCAAATTGAAATGAATGTTGGGCAGTACAACCACCAATACAATGAGATGTACAATGACATGAACAGTGAGCGGAATAATGAACCTCATAACTTACCAATTCATGAGGTGGCTAATGAACCAAATTTACATCCGGTACGTAATGTAGCAAACAATGAGGAAGATGAAGAACCGTTTGAAATGGAAAGACGTGCAATACGTGTACACAGATGTAGTTCCACTACAGTAGATATAGCTGGGACATCTGAGGTTCGGTCTGATGTAACTCCAGCTGATTCTAAGAATGCCAGAACATGGGTTATTCTAGGAGCAGAATCATACTCGTTTGGTATGGGTGGAAGCAGGAACTTGGTAGAAGATGAACCTACAAGCATGATATATAAATTCAATTTTTTCCTACTAAAAAGGATTTGAAGAGATTGGTTGGGCATTTTGCAATGCGACATAACTTCAAGTAGAAGGTGAAAAGGTCGAAGAAGACAACATTACATCTGGTTTGTTTGATGGACAACTGTACGTGGAAGTTAAGAGTGGTTAGGAGAGATGAAGCGGCATACTTTCAAGTAAGAAGTTTTATCAACAAACACACTTGTCCATTGGAGGAGATTCACCGCCGCCATCGACAAGCTAGTGTAGTCATAATTGGAGAAGTTGTTGCACCTAAATTGCAGCAACAGGATAGTCGACTAATGCGTCCGAAAGACATAATCGTCGACATGAAAACAATGTATGGCATCCAAATAATGTATAGTAAGGCACATTAAGCTCTCGATTAAGCATTGTCACTGACCTATGGAACGCGTGAGGAAAGCTTCCAACTGCTGCTATCATTCGGTTACGTGTTGGAACAACAAAATCTCGTAACGATTACTGAATTATAGTGCGATGAAAATGGTAAATTCCTATACTTTTTCATGTCATTGGATGCCTCACTCAAAGGATTCTAGAGGTGTATGCATCCAGTTATTACCGTTGATGGTACCCATTTAAAGGGTAGATTCGGGGGCACAATGTTTGTTGCAACTGCACAAGATGGGAATGAATAGGTTTATCCAATTGCTTTGGGGTACGGTGACTCGGAAAACAACCTATCATGAAAGTGGTTTTTGGATTGCTTGAAAGGTGCCCTTGGCCATATAGATGATTTGGTTTTCATTTCTGATCGACATGCAAGCATTGAAGCAGGGATTTCTAAAGTGTTCCCTTATGTCACTCATACCATATGTTGCTGGCACTTTTATGAAAATATTAAGAAGCGATATCATAGAGAGGATGTTGTCGAAATAATGGACAAAACAGCCTGAGCGTACATCAGATTGCAATATAACCGGCTCATGGAAGAGTTACGAAACTTGCACCCAAATGCATATGAATATATAATTGATGCCGGTCCACACAAGTGGTCCCGTGTACATTGTCCCGATAGAAGGTATAGGGTCATGACAACAAATTATGTATAATGCATAAACTCATGCCTAAAATTTGCATGGCAACTGCCTATGTTGACGTTGGTAGAGTTCATTAGGAATATGCTACAACGTTGGTTTCACGATCGTCATAGGGCTGCATAATCCACGTGTCATCATTTTATCGACACAGCACATCTTGTGATCCTAAAACGTGTTGATAAGTGCAATTTTATGACCGCTAATCTTGTTGATTGGAACATATTCTCGGTGAAACGGGCTGAAAAACAATGGACCGTTGACTTAGCCCGGAAGACCTGCACATGCAACAAATTCCAAATGGACCTTCTTCCATGTTCTCACGCTCTCGTTGCCGCAAGGTACATCATACAATTTTGTCTACGGTTAATATTACTTAAACGTTAATGTTATCGTTTTCAATGTTTTTACAGAGACCGAAACATGGATTTCACATCCCTATGTGCGGACTACTACAAGCGACAAACACTTATTGATGCGTACTCGGTTCCTATTATGTCGGTTGGACATCCTTCCACTTGGATTCTGCCATCTGACATCGCTGAGAGAATCAATTTGAATCCAAGCTCCAGGAGACAAGCAGGTCGCCCAAGGGCTTCAAGTCATATCTCGTCTTCGGAGAGAACAACTACACAGAATTGTAGACGATGTGGACAACCAGGGCATAATTCGAGGAGATGTTCTAACCCAGCTTTGACTAATGAAGGTCCGAGCAGAGTCATTCCTGAGGAATACAGACGCAAATGTAGTATCTGTCATACAGTTGGTCACAACAGACAGATGTGCCCTACTAGATACTCCACCGTGGAATGATTTGAGGCGTTATCATGATGACATTGTGATAATTTGAACTCGTATAACTTGTTCATTAACTGAAATGCAATTGTATTTAAATATGATTTGTATATATACAAATGTAAACAATTTTATACAAAAGAATTGGTAAATATATAAAAGAATTGGTACATATACAAAAGAATTGGTACATATACAAATGAATTACTACATAAATCTAAACGGACCAGGAGTTTGCAAATATTTCAACTGTCATATTCTCCCGAATGATCCCTATATCGTCTTCCGAAAATCGAAATCCTTTCTGTCCGTCAGTAAGTACTCGATCAATCTCAACGTGTGGGGACCATAGTTACCCCTGCAGTTGGACACATTAACAAGCGTTAATAAAACATTAGGTTTATAATAACACAATCTAAAAGTTACTATTACAAAATGTCTTACGATTTCTTCTGCTGGGGGATACGTTTTTCGGACACCACGCTAACTGAGAAGGGCTTACTTGTCTTCTCAAATTTCTCAAATTCAGTCGGTCGTGCAGTATGAAACCCTGACCTGATACAACATTAAGGGCACAAAATAGCACAACGGGGCTACCTGCTGCTTCCGGATATGCGCTGGGACCTCCTGTCTCCAGGGGTCGACTATGAACATCTTCCGGCATGTGAGGTCGACAGTCACCAGTAGCCAATGTTGGCACCCAATGTTGGCACCCAATGTTGCACGGTATCAGGACCTGTAAACGTAAGCAGCAGGTGTTAGGATGTACAAAGACATTTATATTTGTAATTGCAAACCAAGTAACACTTACCATATCAACCTCGTGCCACGGACGGCATCCAATCGTGGTACCACCAAGCACCGTCGTAAGGTCTTCATCCTTCCACCAAAACCTCAAAACATTCCACCGCGCTGGGGTGATCTCCCCGCTAGAATCACGAGGCATCATTTTCCTGCACTGGTGCTCCAAAAAAGACTGTAGAAACACAAACTCAAAATTATTAATGTTTTCCATACAAATCTACAAGCATGCGTAATCATTACTAATTTAAGTACTTACAAAAAACTGCATATCCAATATGTTGACCATCTGACTGTACACATTCGGGAAAGCCCGTTGACGCTTTCGAAGAATATGGAGGTACGCGTCCATATGATGGGAATATATACACGTAATAAAGTGTTAGGAGGCTTACACATCTAAAACAAATATTAAAAACAGAATTTACGGTCCCACGTACCTCATCATCAACATCCATGAAGTTAGTCTGCATCTGATGGAACCATGCAGCATCAACTGGCTCCAGCAAATCAACATCACGTCTGAATTAATGTTCCATCAGCTACACATTTATTTAATTCATTAGAATAAAAGCTGCCACATAAATAACAAAGAAATTTACTTACAATTCCCCGTTTACGTTCTTCTTAAAGGCTCGGTAAGCCTTCAATTGGTCACCGTCCACCGTCCACCAGTCTGTGGGATTAAATACGTGGTCAGGTCCCTCAAGTATTACCCTCGCCCTATTAGGTCGGTATGGATCTGTGTACGGGCTAAGCAACTTCCAACCGCGCTTCAGTACACGTCTCTGCTGTCGAACTCCCCCGTTGGGGTATGCTACGATGAGGAGCTTCGTTCCATGTGTGGCTGGATCGAAGTAGTCGGTGAAAGGGGAGCCTACTCCTCGAGGGGAGGTGGAGGGGGAGCCTGTTGCTAGTTCGGAGGGGGAGGGGGAGGGGGAGGGAGAGGGGGGAGGCTGCTCGCTCAGGGGAAGGGGGAGCCTGCTACTCTAGGGGAGGGGGAGGGGGAGGGGGAGGGGGAGGGGGAGCCTACTGCTCGCTCCGAGCTGGAGGTGGGGCCAGTTGCTCGCTCGAAGGAGGAGGGGGAACCTGTTGCTCGTTTAGAGGTGGAGGGGGAGCCTACTGCTCACTCGGAGGTGGAAAGGGAGCCTGTTGCTCACTCCAAGGAGGAGGACGGGCATGTTGCTGGATCGGAGGAGGAGGGGGAACCTGCTGCTCTAGGGGATGTGGAGGGGAAGGGGGAGGGGAAGGGGGAGACTGAGCCCCACTCTCCAGAACTGCCCCTCCGGTATGTGGATCCTCCTTATGCTGATACATATGCGTCCTGAAGCCCTGAAGGCCCCCGATCAATGCAAACAACTCCCTATGTTGTTGTTATTGCTGCCGATCCTCCTCGCTCTTTCGGATCAAATCCAGCAACTCCTGGTAATGTTGTTGTCGATCATCCTCACTCTTTCGGAGGGCTTCACATAACTCGTTGAACTGATGTTCTCATGGGGCCTGAAATCATGCAACATTATTAGTACTAAAACAATCAACAGATCTTGTTAATAAAAACAAAACTACCATCTCAACTTACCTCCCTATCACTTCCAACGCCTGCACGGGAATCTTCTATAGCGGTACCAGGTCATGGGGTAGTAAACCGAACCCTTCTACGCCTCACTCGTCGAGGAGACGGCTCAGATCCGCCAATGTCCATGCCACTGAAATCTGTACTCATTTGGTCTGAAGGCTCTGTCTCACTACACCTCTCACCCCCACCCTCACCCTCCTCATTGGGACGATCTGCACTAATAGTCGGATCAGGGACAGTAAGAAGGTGAACCCTGTCGTCCTACATATACGGGCTCCCCCCCCCCTCACTTAGGCCTGCTAAATAAGGTGCCACCGCTTCAACAATTGTGGGCACAATTTCCATCCTCGCAGACATTTGAAAGCTTAGTTTGATGAATGTCATTGTTACTTATAGTAAGTAATATAACGATTAACAAATTAAATAATTACCCTAGCACTAAAAATCTTGTCAAGCTTCTTTCCTCTAGGTTGTTTCATCAACTCTCACTTCAACATACGAGGAGAAAAGTCTGTAACCCTTCGAGTCCCTAAATCGACGCCCAGTTAAGGGATCACCTCGAAAGCAAATATCTGTATCAAAGAGAAGTACAGTTATAATCCAAAACAATTTTGGAAACGAAATTTTATGTACATGTTGGAAATCAAATTTCTTACCAAAAGGGTATGTGATAGACCATAAATGTTGTACCCCTCAACGGAATGTACAACATCGCCGTGTGACTGCTTGTGTCTCTCCTCATGTCGTTGCGGTAACGCATGCTTGAATGAAAAGATAGAATGCCTATAGACGTGGGCACCTCACGAGAACACATCGAAGGCATTGAGGTCCTCTACCAACCGAAACTGCCAAACTGGAATCTTCAATCTCTCGTCCACCCCATCAATATCAAGTTCAACATGTAAATGAGGCACAACTTCACAACATCGTACGCCTGTTGAAACTCTCCGCGGGTAAGAACAACCTTCAAGTCATCCAACGATACCTCATCGTGTCCAAGAAAGTACCGTTGATGTATGTCATTCTCCACAGCAACATATATACTCGTGTCCGGTACGACTCCAAAACCTAATCCGGTGATGAGGCTAAATTTTACCTTCGAAAACCTGACCACATGGTTCCCTAACAAGAACCGCATCTCATCTGTCGACCCGTCATGGTCCAACTCCCGCAACAGCAACTGATGAATAACACCACCCGAAAACTTCAGGTCCCGGTGCATCGACATGAAATGCCCAAAACAGAAGGCCATGAACCGACGCCAATCCTCAACAGTAAAATCTTTAGGGACCCGGTTAAGTGCATCGTCTATACGGGCGAGGGCTTTATAATTGTCGGGTTAATTTTCCCTTGAACCAATTTCCCTCTGGAGTTTTAAGCAAATCCTTCAACCTGCTCGTCAACTGCAATGTCACGGAAACAATACATCAGTAAACTGGAAAAAAATTAGAAAATATTTTCGATCGTTTGAAACAAATTCTTGATACTTTAAAAATATTCTCGATCCTTTTAAAAAGTTCTCGATCCTTTGGAAATAGTCTCGATCCTTTGAAAAATATTTCGATCCTTTGGAAAATATTTCGATCCTTTGAAAATAGTCTCGATCATTTGAAAAACCTCTCGATTCATTGAAAAATCTTCTCGATCATTTTAAAAATTTCGACCCTTTGAAAAACATTCTCGATAGTTAGACAAATATTCTCGATCGTTTGAAAACATTCTCTATCCTTTGAAAATAGTCTCGATCATTTTTATAAACCTCTCGATTCTTAGAAAAATCTTTTCGATCATTTTAAAAAATCTCGACCCTTTGAAAAACATTCTCGATCGTTAGAAAAATATTCTCGATCGTTTGAAAAAATTCTCGATCCTTTGAAAATAGTCTCGATCCTTTAAAAAACCTCTCGATTTCTTTGAAAAATCTTCTCGATCATTTTATAAAATATGGACTCTTTGAAAAACATTCTCGATCGTTAGAAAAATATTCTCGATCGTTTGAAAAAATTCTCAATCCTTTGAAAATAGTCTCGATCATTCTCGATCATTTTAAAAAATCTCGAACCTTTGAAAAACATTCTCGATCGTTAGAAAAACATTCTCAATCGTTTTAAAAAATTCTCAATCCTTTGAAAATAGTCTCGATCCTTTGAAAAACCTCTCAATTCTTTGAAAAATCTTATCGATCATTTAACAAAATCTCGACCCTTTGAAAAACATTTTCGATCGTTAGAAAAATATTCTCGATTGTTTCAAACAATTTCTTGATCCTTTAAAAATATTCTCGACGCTTTGAAAATGTTCTCGATCCTTTGAGAAATAATCTCGATCGTATGATAAATTTCCTCGAATCTTTCTATAAAATTTTATCAATTTCGCTTGAAATATTCTCGATTTATTTATTTATTTTTTAAAAAAAAAAAACAATGTTCGATACCAAACTTTCATCTTCCTAATAACATATTCAACCTCATTTCAAACCCAAACCCAAACCAAAACCAAAACCACAACCATTGTCAACCCTAATCTACAATTTCAATCAACAAAACAAGTCTAAAATGCAATGATAAGTTATCAACAACAAAATCGATAAATAAAACAAACTGAACTTACCTCTGTCAATCGCTGTGAAATCTACTGTATTCCCGTTCTGATCAATTAGTCGTCGATTTCGTTGTCGTCGGTTTCTTTCTCACTGTTGCTTTTCTCAAACTCACAAAACGACAACTTTCTCTCTTTTTCAATTTTATCGGATTATGCTCGTCTCTTTACGCTAAATGGTGTCTTTTAAACTTACATTACTAAACTGATGATATTTGCAAAACACCCCTCTGAAATAGTGTCAATTATTTTTTAAGCCCTTATTAACAAAGTCCAAAAAGAAATGTTTGATTTAAGTATATCATTGTATGTCCAATATGGTTTCTACACTTTTTTGTTCCCAAATTTCATTTTTTTAATTTCTTTCAACCTCTTAGCTTTCAACAAGTCAACGACTCAACACTCCATTTTCCACTTGTCTCTTTACGACTCTACTTCCTCTACTCTAACGTTCCTCATTTCACATTCTCACTTCAATCTTTGAATCTTACTGTCTTAGTTATAAATTCTCTCAGGCAAGGACACCGTTGGAGTGGTGTACCAAGTACAACCACCTTGACCCCAATATTTTTTTTTTATTAAAGCTAATATGTTAGATTGGGTTTTGGGTATATGAGTTTGGGCATGTTGTGAGTTGATATAGTCCATGGAAAAAAGGAATTGTGACTTTGAAGTGTCTAATTTATTTTATTATTATTATTATTATTTTTAACTATATGTATACATATATTAAAAAAAATTGTGGGATCCATTTTATGACAACATCTTATTTCTTTTTTATATATGTATATTTCCACCACAGCCCCAAAATCGTCGGGGCTGGCCCTGAGCACGACACGTGCCTCAAGTGGGCTTGGGCCTAGCATGGAATTGGATCGTACTGTTTTAGACACAACCTGACCATGTGGCATGCCCGATGGACTTGGAAGTTGGAACCATTATCGTCTATCGGAGATTCTCTCTTTATTTTCTACTTTTTTTGGTAGACAAGATTTTCTATTTATATATGGAATTGTTATTATTGTTATAAGCAATTGCAATAGTAAAAATAATTGTTAAATGTAAGTTCATAAATAAATAAATAAATGGGTGGTGTCAACCTACGTCTTAGGGCACAAGTTAACGACAATAGGTGTTCGTTTGGTTAAGTTTTCTACTACCTCAAAAGGTCTACAAACATTTATTTGAGTTATTTAGAATTGTTTGGTTGAACTTTTGAGATGATTTATTTCAAATTGAGTAGAGTTTAAACCTACAAAAGCTTATGGGGTGGTACTTCTCAAAATAGAACTTTAAAAAAAAAAATCTACCAACTAACTATAATTTTTTTAAAAAAAAAATATTTCTAATAGATCTATTACAAATAGATCTTTTACAAATAGATATTTTTTAAAAACCCAACCAAATAAGTTCTAAATATATTATAAGTGAAAAGCATTTATGTAATGCATTTATTTATCGATTGAGACAACAAAATATAATAAATACATTCCAATTATAGCATATTTATGGTTGTTAACCTATGTCCTAAAAGCATCTCCAATGTAAAATTGGTTTGCATATGAATTATTATTGGCATGGTAATATTGTCAAGAGGCCTGCTTCCTATGCGGTATAAATATTGACTTGATAGACGATCAACTTAAAATTTGGACTTCAATGTTTCCGTTTAAAACATATTTTGTTTTAATGATGTGTCCAATTTTATTTCTTATTTTCTTTTTTTGTTTTATTTCCTTATCAAAAATAGATGAAAAATTAATTTCAATTTTAAATGTTTACTGAATCAACCTAAAAAATGGTTGTGCAACAGACCGTCTGAAAGTGGACGATCATGTTGATAATATCTAATACTTTTTTTGACACGCCAGCTTGAGATTGAATATGCACGGCTGTATTGGAGAATGATTTTTTAACGGAATGTTTATTAATCCTACATATCATTTATTTTTTCACAAGTCACGCTTGCATTGAAGATGCTCTAAGCAGGGGCGGAGGAAGAGAGGGGCGGGTAGGGGCCATGACCCCCCCTCCCTCAATAAAATCTTCATAGTTCATTTAAGAAAAATTATAAAATAGTTATAAAATTTTAATTTTTTATCAATTTGGTCCCTATAATTTTTTGTTTCTATGTATCGGTCCCTTCAATCTTGAATTTTTGACTTCGCCCTGGCTCTAAGGGCACATGTTAACGTTGCCCATAAAAATAATAATAGTATACTCACGTTTTTTTTCTCTATTTTATTACTATTTTTGAAATTTTAATTTATAATATTTTCTCTTTTTTTGCCAACATTGAATTAAATCAACATGATTTTATATATAAAAATGTTAACAATCAAATTAATAATTTTGATATATTGTAATGTAAAACGCAAAATTCATAAAGTTCTGCGTTCATAAAGTTCATTAAAAAAAAAATATTCATACAGTTATCTTACAATATATGTTGCATAAACAAAGATACAGGAGAACAGTTACATTTCAACCGTTATACTATAAAATTTCAAAGATTCTTAAAAATAATAATTTTTTTTAATGTATATTAGTTAACATAATTAACATTTATTCAACAAACAAGATAATCAAGTGAATAGGAAGTTTAAACCTCAAATTATATTACTGCTCCTTAACTTCCAAATGGGTCAACCCGGCATCATACATAAACAACCAATACAAAACAAACTATTAAGATATCTCTTTGAAAAAAGAAATTCATACCAACATAAAAATACTATAAAAGAGTAGAATGTGTCACCGGAAATTATATAGATTTCGCCTCTTCTTCACCTGGAAATGCTTTATTTCTTCGACACCTACCAACATCTCCACCACACACAACAAACACGACTCTTTAGATGGGTGATAGGTGATGTTAAAGAAGAAGGAACTGGAAATGGTGCTGAGGGCTTTGATCTGTGAGGGATGGATCGGTGCTTTGAAGATGAGAATAAAAACATGATGGCAAAATCTATTCAATGGTGCTTTAATTTATATTTTTAAAAATCTATTCATTTATTCAACAAAAGATATCGCAATCATCAATTCCAGAGCTACCAAAATGGCAAAATGTAAATCATGTGAACAATGACAACCAAAATTCTTCCACATGCTTGGATCATGGCGGTAATTGCAATCGCATTTGGAAAGATATCTACTATATTGTGTCAAGTAACTGAACTGCATCATCAAACATATGACTATATTTAATGACTCTTTCAAGTATCTGCATATCGTGGAAGCATATTATGGTAATCAAAAACATTGATTACCATTGGATCGGTCCAGACTGATCCTGTCTAAAAGGATTCAAACTTTGACAAAGTCAGTAAAGACCAAGTTAAGATAGTCATTCAACTGATTAATTTAAATTTAAATCTCAACAAATCAAGTATCTCAGTCCATGATCTCGAACCGAAATTGATGGGATTTCGTGATTAGTTTGTTAGATGAGTCATTGTTCACTGGCTATAAATAAAAGCCCACTTCATCCGGAGAAAGGGGGCTATTCTACTTCCTAACGAAAAGCAAAAGAGGATTTTCTCTCCCCTGACCCCACTCATATAAAGAAAATACAAATGGATGCAATACACTCACAATTACAACTAATCAACACTCTCAAAGGTCATTGTCTAAGCCAGTACATTAGTCATGCTGCCACCGATCCAACATCTGTATTTATTTATCTCCATCGTTCATTTTTAGTTTCGTCCGACTATATTGCATCCCAAAAATATCAATCCATAAACCTCCGAGCATAGAACATCACTTCTTCTAAATAGATCAACAAGGCGACGACGACCTTAATTTCATTTGTTAAACTCAACGCTCAATCCAAACGAATCTAAGGTTCTCCGAACGACACCACCCTGGACTCGACAACTTTGTTTACTGTTTGATTTCGATTTCATTCAACTTTGTTCTACTATTAATTAAATAAACCAACTGAACCCCAGTGTGTGTGATGGACGAGTTATAATTGAATTTTTATTATATTTGGGGTTTAGAATCCCTAATTTAATTGATAGAATAACGCACATGTACCAACTTCACTAGTGGGTTCATTATCATTTTACAAAAGCAGATCTCATAAGTCCCATGAACCCGTTCAATAGCTAGATTTGTTACATAAATTTGCAAATTGTTTCAACTTTTAACTTGAAAATCTATAGCTGTGTTCAGTTGGGCTCATGGCTAACACACGCTAGTATATAAACCATAACTGAGACACAATCATTTCTTTACATGTTCACATCATTTATTGACCTCTAACATTTACTTTGATCACACAACAATTATAAACAAAGTTTTCTTCTGTCAAACTTGAAACTAAATATTTCATCAGTTGGAAAACCAAAGACCTTACAAACACATGAATAAATCCTAACTGTTTTTGCAGTTGATGCAATGCTCTCCAAATAGGAAGAAATCAGGATAAAGCCAGAAAAAATCCTTATATGATAAGGACTAGCCTAATAACCATGATAGACCTTGAGCTGGTTGATTGAATCTATAACATCAAAAGGAAAAAAACAAAAAAAATCAAAGAGGAAAACAAACAGTAGAAAGCCAGTTGCTTTTCTATACAATCAGTAAGTGCTTTATTTCTATCTGTTTCGCTAACAGTTTTATGAAACAACCCATCCTCTATTAACAGAGCTTCAGATTATACTAGACACTGAGTTCTTTGGAAAACAAGGCGATGAAATTTCAATTCCTTAGATGGCCATAGGCAGCTAACATCATGATCACTGTTTTCATAAGCTACATCCTCAACAGTTATCCAGTTAGTGATGATGCGACCTACAGAAAATAAACAGCAGGAACACTTCGATGATTCACGGATAAGATAAAGCTCTTAGAGCAGATAACTAATCAGTAACGGAAAAAATCTACAATTATAGTCTATCCCATAATTGATTGAAAATCAATAATGAATTTTGAGAGTAATTGCAAACAATCAAAATCAGTGTTCTAATAGACGTTAATCGTTAGTCAAACGGAGACCCGCCTAGAGCCTAAGCCGATTAATCGGAATTTTTTTTCCTATTATGTTTTTTTCTGTTTTTTATATGTATTTTCCTTTTTAGGTTAATAGCACCGATGCCCCCGATACTTATAGCGTAGTTGCATAGTGCCTCCTGAATTTTTTTTCGTGGCACTTAACCCCCTAAACTTCTATAAATTTACAAAAACTGACAAAAGGGAAACGGACGTTAAGGAAAAATTACACTTACATCCCCTGATTACATCAATAATTACATTAAAACTGGAAAAATATAATAATATCATACAAACAACCTTTGACATGTTTAACTAATGTCCAAATATATAAATAATAATAAAAAAATTAATAAATTTTTTTAAAATTAAAAATAATTCAATTCATAATTTTCTTTAATAAGTATTTATTAAATATCCTTAGAAATAAAAATAAAAATAAAAATAAAAATTAGGAACAAAAAATCTGGAAAGGTAATTTTTCCAGTCTTCTGTATGCTTGCATTCTCTGGCATCTCAATAACAGGATCAAAAAATATCAAGCCACTTGAATCCTCAATCTTCCAATTTCTAACAAATCTATTATGCACCATCATCGTTGTCAAATTGCACGTTGCAAAGGCAACCCAAGAGCAACTAGAACCAAATGAATCTTATAAAATTATCACAATTCAACGGTTCACAAAATCATCATCGAAGCTCTTTGATACACTATTTTTATGTGATACAACGTCCAATTAAAACTCTTGAATAGATATTTGGACAAATCAAACAATCTGCATAAGAATAATTAACATTAAACTCAACTATAACCCTAACATCAATCACCAAGCCCTAACTCACAAACCTATAACCCCAAAATCAATACCCATCTGCAGAAACCAACACCTACCCACACAAAATCGATATCCACCCATCCATCTGCAGAACAAAATCAATACTCATCTGAGCCTGTGCACACCACCATAACGAATCCCCTCCCATAGCACCACAAATTTTATTTCCATTTTTCTCAATAATAAACAGAGAGAGAACTAGAACGAGAGATCGAGAAAGAGAGATCGATGAGAGAGAGTGAGAGAGACCGAATCCACATCTCCTCCCAATGGTGTGGCTTTGTGTGGCAGCAGTCGTGGCTAGTCGGCGGCGGCGGGTTTGGGTGGCTAGGGTTTGATGATGATGAGATGTGGTAGGTGGGTCTGATAGTGGTTGTTGTATTGGTGGTTGATGGTGGAAGATGATGACCTGGGTTGAAGATGATGACCTGGGTTTGGAAATATTTTATTTTCTGGTTTGTGTATTGGTATTCAATTTGTGTTTGTGAAGAAATAAAGATCAACAGTAATGTCGAGAAGTCTCACCTTTTTTTTTTTGTCACTTGCAACGATGTCACCGTTGTAATAAATTAAGTTTAAAAGGCACGTATTCTAGTAAGTTTAAAAAGCACTTATTGTGGTGAGCTACCGAAATTGTCCTTAAATAATCGATATTTTATTCTTTAAGGGCTGTCGTCTAAAAAAGTTGTCTGAAAATTAATCACCTATTTCATTTTTTCTTCACAAAACGAGCTCCAATCCAGATATTGCACATATTCCAGATATTGCACAAGAAGGTAAATTAAGATTTATGATCTTCATTTCCATTTTTTATTGTATTTTTGTGTGGCATACCACTGTATGAACATTTATGAACATGTTGTCTCAAATTTTTTATGTTGATGTCCTAGAGTTGTAAACTTTTTACAAAGAATGAATAAACATGTATGCATATTTTTTTGTATATATATTTGGTCGAGTTGAGTTGTAGTAGTGTAAACAAGTTTATAATATTGAGCATAAAAGCTGGAAAGGCTTTAAAAAAGGTCGAAACATTTGTAAAAAAGCTCAGAAATATGAAGAAAAAAAAACTCGATCAAATTCTAAAAAAGCTCGATCCAAAAAATAGATGCTAGTTACGTAAAAAGAAAATCTCGATCCCTCGAAAAAAGGCTCGATCCATCAGTAAAAAAGCTCGATCATTGTCAAAAAAAGCTCGATCTCTCACACAAATAGCTCGATCCCTCACACAAATAGCTCGATCCCTCAAAAAAAGGCTCAATCACGCACAAAAAAAAATACAATCCCTTACAAAAAAACTCAATTCCTAAAAAAAAAAACTCGATCCGTAAAAGTAAAAGGTCGAGCCATATATGAAAAAAGCTCGAGCCATATATTAAAAAGCTCGATTATGTAGAAAAAGAGCTCGGTCTTGAACAAAAAAAACTCGATCCCGTTAGAAAGAGCTCGATCATGTACAAAAACGACTCGATCATGTACAAAAAAAACTCGATCAGTTTAAAAAAAAGCTTCATATCTTACACTTTTGATTTTTGTTTAATCTTTTATAATTGTAAATTTAATATGAAATATTTTTTCCTTATTAATGGTTTTTGATGTTGGTTTTGATAGGACAATGGATAGGGTGAAAATAATCATATCTTACAACGGTCGATGGGAGCAATTACCAGACGGAAATCAGAGGTATTTAGGTTCCGATAACGAAGGTTTGTATGTGTCAAAGAATTTGAGTTACGACGAACTAGTGTCGATTGTGCAAACCATTGTGAAGTTTGATGAGAACAAATACAGTGTTGAGCTACAATCTCTATCAATTGTTCCTGGGACTACATGTCGTACATTTATAAGAAACAATGACGATGTTCAGTTTATGCTAGGGGAAGATAGGGTGATCTCTCAAGTACGTGTTAGTCTAATCGAGAGGCCAGCAAGAGGTGTTATTGGTGAAGATATCCCTTATCCTGATAACACCTAACAATTTCGATCGTCAGGCGGAAGCAACCAGTTGTTCACGGAAAGAAGTGGGATTGATGGTCGGGAAAACATATGTGTTGTCCCACCGGAAGTAGCCGCCCATGATGATAGACCGAAACCTCAATTCGACAATGTATTTGGTTGTCATATTGAGATGAATGGTAGACAGTACAACCACCAATACAATGAGATCTACAATGACATCAACAATGAGGAGAATACAGCACTGAATGTTGGGGTGAATCATGAGGTGGATAATGAGGGCAATTTAAATTTCGGGGTATTTTTGTCTCAAAGACTCTTTTGGTGCCTTTTAAACATATATTAGTAAAGTGGTGATATTTGTACAACACACCCCTCAAATAGTGCCAATAATTTTTTGACCCCTTAATAGTAATGGGTTTGTGAAGAAATGAATAAATATGACCTGGGTTTTATTTAATATTTAGGTTTTATAATAATTTTTTTAAAATAATAATAATAATAATTATTATTATTATTATTATTTATATATATGGACATTAGTCAAACATATCAAATGTTGTTTTTATGATATTATTATATTGAACAAATTGCACTAAACCTCCTTGAGGTTTGTCCTCTTACACCCAGAAACAACTTGATCATTAATTGACATTCAACCCCCTTCACGTTAGTCAACAGACGTTAGATTTAACCTTTGACCGTGTTTAAACATTAAAACATCTAAAATGCCCGTAACATTATTTAACAACAGATTATTTACTTTTATAACCCTAGAAAAAGACAAAAAAAAAATATTTATAAAAGCATCAACATTAATGAGATGCTTTGGTGGGAAAAAAATTTCTTTTGAAAAATAAAAAAACTCGCTTTATGTTGAAAACCATTTGTTTATGGCAAATCTGAAAAAAAAAAAATCAAATCTTGATTGAACACCCCAACTGGACTTTCATCCAATAATCCATATTCAAGAGCTGAAATCTCATCCAACACCCCACTTAGGTTTTTAGAATATTCAACAGGTCTGTAAAAAAATTCAGAAAAAAAAAACTTAAAAAAGAAAAAAAAACACATGCGTTGGATTATTCTTAATCACAACACATGTTTCATTTAGAGACTTGTTTATCTGCAAATTCACCAAATCAAAGCATCCTAAGAAAAATATGTACTTCTACAAGTTCACCGAGTCAACATCGTCTACTTCTTCTTTCGAACCCCATCATCCTTCTTACCATTGATTCCCTAACTTTACAACGCCACAACTCAACAACAATTCCTTCGATTACGATGGAGACGAATCGTCGAGGAGCGATGGGTCTCCTTCCTCGGCGATTTGCCGATTTATAGAGACCTACATTGGGTGTCCATTCATCTGATGGTTATGATGGGTGTGAGTGGATATGGTTTGTTGGTAAGTTGGTGGATATGGTTTACGGAGAATTTTTCAAAGCAGAAAAACTGAGCAACGAATGAAATTTTTTTGGAATCAATTGAGAAAAAATATTCTGCATTATTTTATGGTTGATAAAATATTGTCTTTTTATAAATAAAATATTATTACTATTATTTGTCTTTTTATAAGGTTATAAAAGTAAATAAACTGGTGTTAAATAATGTTAGGGGCATTTTAGACGCTTTACGGTTCATACACTGTCAAAGGTTAAATATAACGCTCATTGACTAATATGAGGGGGGGTTTAGTGTCAATTAATAATAAGGTTGTTTCTAGCTGCAAGAGATTAAACCTGAGGGAGGTTTAATGTAATTTGTCCTATTATATTTTTCCAGTTTTAATTGATGTAAACAGTAGGGGTGTACGTTTTCGGTTTGGTTTGGTTTGGGTTGAAGCTCAATGTCAAGTCAAACCAAACAAATATGGATCGGTTTGACTATATTTCAACCCAACCCAAACCAATTTGATTTTTCAAACCGATTCAAGCCAAACCAAAAATGGTCGGGTTGGTTTGGATTGGTTTATCGTTTTAGATTTAAACTCAAAAATCTTTTATAAAAAATAATCAATATGAAATATTAATTATATATATATATAAAGGAAGTACATAAAAGTCAAATGAGTAATTACCAATTAAAACTCTAATACGTCAGTCAATCATGAGAATTATGTCAAAACAAATAAATAAACTACAAAAAATTAAAGTAATCAGTAAAAGTTATAAAATATTGACTGAATAGATAACATAGGTGAATTTTATATTTTAGTTTTACTTTCTAAAATATGTGGTTTGGTTTGGGTTGGTGAATTATATCACTCAACCCAAACCGAACCACATTTAATCGGATTGTCCAAAAGACAAATCAACCCACCCATTTTTTATATTTTTAATCGAACCAACCCAAATTTATGGATTGGGTTGATCGGTTTGGTTCGATTTGACGGTTTTTTACACACCCCTAGTAATTAGGGTGTGTAAGTGTAACGTCTGTTTCCCTTCTGGCTTATGTTAGCTTTTACAAATTTATAAAAGTTCAGAGGATTAAACGATAAGAAAAAAAAAACAAGAAACACTATACAACTCCGCTTTAAGTGTTTGGGGCATCGGTGCTATTTACCCTTATTATTTTTAAATCGTTTTTGGTCACTAACTTAGGTGGGAAACATCACATAGCGATAGCACTGTAACTTTCTAAACCCCAGTACCCCACCATTTGACATTTTTTTTTTCATCAATTTTTATTTATTTTTATTATCAGAAAAATAATAGTAAATTAAACAAAAATCTCTTTAGAAGATTATTTTACTGTATTAAGAAGACAAGAATCTTACGCTTCAAGTTCTTGGATTTGCTAAGGTGTGTGTGAGTGCTTTCTTTTATTTCTTTGAGGGTTGTCGGCCGCGTCTTGATCATCACCAGAACCACCGCCCATGTTATCACTTCGGTATCTGCTTGCATGTTCTTCGTCTCTGCTTCTTCTTCCAATAATCCCTTCAAAATTATCGCTCATTCTTAGAATATCATCTTGATTGTCGATATTGGGTTGTTGCTGTAATAAAAATCAGACAACAAACCCATATCAGTTGTTAATGTAAAAAAAAAAAAAAAAAAGGCACACGCAAAGGACGCATTTTTATTTTTATGACTCAATCTGTCTTCAAACTCCATCTTTTTCAATTCATTTGTTTTCTCTGCAACTATATAAAATCCCAATTATTTCTCCGAACACCAAACCCATTTTTCTTCTTTTAATCATCTTCAACCTCTCAATAATTTTCCTCTCCAAAAAAAAAAAAAAAAAAAAAGTTAATGAGGAGAAACACAGATGACTCCAACCCAAATCTCTGATGTGTTAAAGACTTAAAGCTAAAATTGATAAAGCTTCAGCATCATCAGATCTACTTTCTCTCTCCAGATTGTTCTTCAATATTAGCTCAGATCTACTTTCTCCCTAGCCGACTTGCCGATAATTGGCGATTTGGACGATTAGTCGGAGATCGACTAATCAGGTCGATTTTAGCCATTTTGCTGCAGTGACCCGTCGGCCGCCGTCTAGCTGTATTGAGCCGATTAATCGGCCTAAGTGGTCGATTTTTCGAACACCGATCAAAATAACAGACTGTAAATGAATTTGTGAAAAATAGAGAAAGAAGACCAACAATTGTTTTAGTCAGTTAGAAAAAAAAACTGGAAAAAAATTGGAATGTTGCACGCAAAAAAGTGCTCATGTAACTGCTCATAGATCTTTTTCTATCATGCATTATAAATTTATAATATGACAAAGAGAACAATGAAACTCTACACGACAAGTTAATTGAAAGCTTCATTGTGGGGAATGATAAAGCATATGTCTCATGATTTCAATTTGTTGATGATACCTTATTCTTTGGTCCAGGGATGACCAAAAGATTTATAATCTCCTTAAAGTGGAGTCTTTTTAGTTGATTTCAAGGTTGAAATTGAACAGAATTAGAGTTTCACAGTGGGCATAAATTGTTCAGAGAAAGTGAGATCTACAACCTTTAAAAATGGAACATGCTTGTGGTCTTTGAGACATAAGGGGATTCCACTGGGTGATAATCCTAAAACACAATTTGGTTTGAACGAACTATTTCCTTAATTTCAGTAGCTATCTAGAGAACCAAAACCCAACAAATGTTGCTCATGAGCAAACTAATAAGACATGAATTTATAGGAATTTTTTTTACCTTGTGAACAATATTCTGCTGCATGCTTGATTCACTTTTGAGAATCCTCTTCTTGATCCTCTTCTCTGTGCTTTCGTCTTTGTATTCCGAGTACTAGACTAACCCCACACTTTTTCACCTTGCAACAATCTTTTCTAGGAGAGAATAGAAAACGAACCTTCTGGCACGATGAGTACATACAACTCAAACTAGTAACATGATCCAATAAGGTGGAATGTTTACGAAAGACTTGATCCGAAGTGGGCTCCTCAAACTTAATTTTATAATGTGAGTTTTCCAAATCGCAAATTTCTACCGTGAACTCACAATCAGAATCAATGAAATTACATGTCCAATCAACAAATGAATAGCCAGCCTCTGTCACTGGAGTCGCATGAAGCTACAATGTACAGACTAATCGTGAAGAATTTGTTAATATACCAATGTGGAGGCAATTCTATTGTTAACGAAGACCCTTCATTTTGATATCTCACCCACTCTGGAATTTCACTTCCGAAGGGACACCGGTAACGTGTCACATAAGGTATCTGTACAATTAAATATTAATTTATTGACACATTATAAACAGTTATATAATCTCTGTACAAATATATACTAATTTATTGACATATTATAAACAGTTATATAATATTTTTTATATAGAGAGAGTACCCAAATATTTCTAGCCTCCGATGCACTGGGACTCACATCTTTCAGAAAATGCTGACTGATATCCCGTTCCCTTGTGGAGACTACAGTTGTATCCGGTAAAGTTTCCAACGAAATGCAGTAACTTGTATCTACAAGTCGAAGACGCGATGGCGATGGCTCTTGCAAATATTTCAGTCTCGTACAATATCTTATGTCAAGTCTTGTTAGACTAGTAAAATGTTTAAGGCTCAGGCTTTCAAAATGATTCCCTCTTAGACATAACCAAGTTAAGGAGGATAAGCAGCTAAGAGCACTGGGAAATACTAACATGTAGCATTCACATAGATCCAACTCACGCAAAGAACCTAAACCTGATGATGATGATGATAACACGTTCTCCAGCATTTTTTCAACTCCAAAGCAACCAGAGAGATCAAGTTTTCGAAGTTTTGTGAGGTTACACAAGCTGTTTGGAAGGCTCTCTAAGTTTTTGCAGTATCGCAAAGACAATTCTTTAAGCCCAGAGAGAAGTTCAATGGATGAGGGTAACATTTTTATTGCTGACCTCTTTAACTGAAGTGAATATATCTCTCTGCTACTCTCCAAGACTTCCGGTAAATTTTCCAATTCGGAGCATCCCGAAAAATCAAGAATCCTGCTAGGAAAACACTCATTCATTGATTCTAACTTAAAAATGCCGCTTGAAACTCTTTTCAGACTTCTGCAGCGATCAAATGTCAAGCTCTGAAGGTTAGTGAGACGTTCGACAGAAGATGGAATTTCTTCTATTGCAGTCCTACCCAATCTCAAATATCTTATCTCCACTGAAATCTCTGGAAACTCAGTGATATTTGAGCAGCCTGAGAGAAAAAGTGACTACAGGGAAGTCAAACGACTCATGCTTGGAAGATTCTTGAGCCTTGTGTTATATCTAAGGTCCAAATGGACAAGGTTATAAAGAGATTCAATAGCTGAATTAGGAACTTCATCTATCGCAGTCCTACTCAAATACAATTCGGTTATCGCCCCTGAAATCTGTGGGAACTTTGTGATATTTGAGCAGCCAGCGAGCAAAAGTGTCTTCAGGGAAGTCAAATGAATCATGCTAGTTGGAAGATTCTTGAGTCTTGTACTCTGAGAAAAGCGCAAGTTGACAAGTTTATTAAGAGATTTGATCGCTGAATCAGGAACTTCTTGTATCTCAGTGCTTCCCAAATTCAAATAGGTTATCGCCCCTGAAATCTGTGGGAACTTGTTGATATTTGAGCAGCCATCGAGAAAAAGTGCCTCCAGGGAATTCAAATGACGCAAGCTTGGAATTTCTTCTACTGCAGTGCTGCCCAAATCTAACTGCTTTACACTCCTTGAAATCTTTGGAAACTTGGTAAGATTAGAGCACCCATAAAGATACATAAAACGAAGATTTGGTGCTCCTGAGAGATCTGGGACCTCAATTAATTGTTTACAGCCTATGAGGCTAATTTGCCTCAAGTTCCCCAAATCCTGTTACGAAAAAATAAATTCCTTGCAACAATTAAAGTCTATTTAATTTTCGAACACATCCAAAAGAGAACATTGCATGCATAATTGTTAAAACGTACCTTAGTATCCTTCCAAAGGTGATGAAGATTGCTGTAAGACATATCAAGTTCAACAAGGTGATCTGGGTTGAATTTAGATGGCAAGGATTTTGATGGATATCTATGCCAACATAGATATCTCAGATCATCAGGAAGTGATTCAAGTATTCCTTCACGTATTTTCACCTTATTCATTTCTTTGTGCCTAATATCTTAGAATTTCAAGAGTTTAAGTCTAGGCATCCTCGTAAAGGCGTTCGGACTTAAGTATAACTCTCTTATTTGTGACAAGTTCAGAGATATGCTTTCAACTTTACTAGTCCCCTACCAAAAAATAAAATTAAAAATCAAAGTTACTTAATGTCATGCCGGTGTATATATTTCATTGTCCAAAATCTATATTAAGAAATTCTTCGGTCTAACATATTTATAAATAATTTATTTGTAAGAAGCCTTGATCATCTTCCTTAGAGTCATGGTAGATTTTGTGACAATATGTTGAACCGCATCAAAACCTTTACATAGACAATCAAGATTATAATAAGGACGACCAAAACTTTCAGAATATTAATATTTGTCAATCAACTTATATATAAAAATATAATCAGAAATATTAAAACTCTTTAATAATGTATTTGGCTCTTACCGTATATTTTTCAAATAAATTGTGTATATCTAGAGGATCCCACAATCTGCTACGTTTACTGGGATCTTTGGGGGATTCTTGAATAACAATGCCATGGCCCATTTCTTGTATCAAATCATGTATCATTAATCTATTTTTTGTAATTGTTAACAGACATTTGTCAAGAAGAACATTGATTCTGGAGTATTCATAACAATCTAGTATATTTATTACCCAACCTAAATCCTCTCCTTTGAAGAAACATGCAATAAAAAGAAATATTTGTTGTTCTTCAAATTCCAATCCATCGTAACTTATCCTTAACACTTCTTGAATTTTCAAGTTTTGATATTTTTTGAGTTTATCCAATAAACTATTCCACTGCGGCATGCTCTTGCAAAACAGAGAGCCACCCAAAACTTGAAGTGCTAAAGGATTGCCTCCACAATAACTTACATATTTTCTTGGCAACTCCATATAATCTTCAGGAGAAAAGCTTTGCTTAAAAGCTTTTTCATTGAAGAGTTGAAGAGCCTCACGGCCATTTAGTCCTTCAACCTTATATAATTCTAATTTATCACCACCAATATTGTAAAGCATTTGTCTATCTCTAGATGTTATGATGATTCTACTTCCAAGACCAAAATAATTTTGGTCCGCCAAAACTTCCAAGTGCTCCGAATCATCAACATCATCGAGAACAACAAGAATCTTCTTCCTACTAAGTTTGCTAACCATAAAAGTATCCATATATAGATTTCGTTCCCCAAATATCTTGAAAAGAAACGTCTCTTGTAAATGCTGAAGTCCTTTTTTAGCTTCATTTTTAACATCTGTGAGGAAGCAAACAGATTCGAATTGCCAAGCAATTCGGTGGAATATGGCTTTGGCAATTGTTGACTTACCTATACCACCCATCCCCCAGATTCCGATAATGCGAAAATCTTCCATTCCAACGCATAATAAAGTTTCAACTCTTTCTATACATGATGTTATTCCAACCAAACCGGGGTCTAAGTAATCTCCGAATGATGCACATTTCAATTTTCGTGATACATGTTCAACAATTTCGTCAATAAATTTGGGCTCTGGCCTGTCAAATCATGAATAAAAACTTTAACTAACTAATAATGACAAGATAAAGAAAAAACAAATATTAAGTTGCTATTATCTATGTTATGCTGACATGTTTCTCACATAGTCACATGGATAAATTTATGAAATTAAGTTCTTTGTGTAATTATCTACGTTGGTGGGAAGAAGCTCCTTCTAAAATTAGAAGACTTTTGCTTATATATGATTAATTGTCTTAGTTTACGTTATATCTAATCTGGTTTTAGCTGCCTGTATTATTTGATTTCTTTTCATCTTTTTTTCCCTTGTATTATTAACTTCTACTTCTAATAATACTTTGTGGTTCTGATTTGCATCTAAAGATTTTGTGGAAAAAGGTGATTATTTCTAAAAGGATGACTTTGTGTACCTGTAACCTGTTTCAAACTTCCAATTTATTGTGATATTTCTTTTTTAATTACATATAATTTGGAATTTAAATTCTTTTTAAATTTATCGGCCAAATCAAGAGGCAGGCAAAGCATCTATTATAATGCGATAGTTCATTATGAGGAAGAGATTAAACAAGGGAGAATAACTTGGGAGAATGATATATAATCTCCTAATATAAATTAAATCCTCTGCTGATTTTTTTTTTTTTTCATTTCAAACACTTGAAGATAGATAATATCATACATTTAAAGATAGTAAAAATAAAATAAATCTTAGCCATAGATTTTTTATTGTTATTATAGAGTTTAATTTGGCATTTGATCAAATATTTTTACAATTCTCCCATGAAGCTATACGGACAGAAAACCCAAAAAACATATATGTTCGCAATACCACAATGACTAATTAAACTATATTATAAATCAAATTGTCTTGAAGCGTTCTTCATGCATAGCAAATGCTTCTCCATAAGTCCCAGTTTGTTTCCTTATCTCAGAGGGAGTTACATGGTAGAAAATAGGTAAAATGGCATGTTCCCTTGTTTTATGGCACTCGAGTATCTCCAAAAGTTCGTTCAAACACCACGTAGAAGAAGCATAGTCTTTAGAGAAAATGATGATAGAAAGACTTGAACTTCGAATTGCAATTGAGAGTGATGAAGAGATCTCATCTCCCGTTCTAACTTCACTGCCGTCAATGAAGGTTTCGATCTTACTCCGACACAAGGCAGCATAAAGGTGACCCGTAAAGGTATTGCGAGTGTCTTCACCTCTAAAGCTGAGGAAAACATCATACTTAGGAGGGTTAGAACCAGAAATCAAAGAAGAAGAAGAAGAAGCCATATCTGGATTACAATTTTCATCAGAGAGAGTATTGATCCTTGACCGGAAGGCCGGAAAGGGACACCCACAGAAAAACCACAAGAAAGAGAAGCAAAGAACCACAAAGCACCTAAACCACTCAACTCACAAACCAGAGAGCCAAGCCAAAGAAGAAGAAACCATGTCAGGATTACAATTTGGATCAGAGAGAGTGTTGATCTGCTAACAAATTAACTTCAGCAAGGAAAGACAAGAAAATTAACGCGTCTTCCACATTTCACAGTATGTATGTATGTATGTATTCAATCAATCCAGAAGAAATTTGATGTATGTATGTTCTTGGAAGTTTCATAGTACGCTAGATGAAAGTTTCTTTGATATTAATTTAATCAACTTTCTTCTGGATTGATTGAATGCTTTTTTATTTTTTATTTTTTTATTTTTTTGTGACCCACGTGGTGGTCCCCACACATCGATCAAATGTGATGACTACATTATTGTAGAAACTAAAAGATCAAAGAAAATACCCTCTCGGCGTGATTGGTGTTAAAGAGGCTTCATTTATGCAACACTCACCAGTGGTGTAAAAGTGGTAAAAGTCGTCATCATTACTATTTCTCCATTATGGGTGTGTTTGTTACGCGGAACAGGACGGAACAACTTTTTGTTGTCCCACGTTTGGTGCACCATTAACATGGGACGGGACGGGACGGGACAGAACAGAATGGGACAAAAACCATGAAAATTTGTCCCACCTCACACCCTAGGTCAGACTTGTCCCATGCGGAAAAGACATTTTTACCTTCAAAACTTCAAAAAATTACAACTATATAAATTAAAACCCCTTTCTTTCCTCTTTCCTCTTTCCTCTTTCCTCTCTTCTCTCTTCTCTCTTCTCTCTTCTCTCTTCTCTCTGCTCTCCAACCCGATCACTGGTCTTCTCTCCAAACCGCCGCTACTCGTCGCCGACTTGCTTTGCTGCCGCACCCAAAAACCGCCGAATCACGATGATCTTCCCACTGGAGAACTGCCACCACCAAAACGACACCCAAAATCTTGATCGTCAATGATGATGATGATGATGATGATTTGTGGGAAATCAATTTTTCCAGATTTTTCATTTCTTATCTGTTTGTTTCAAGATTTTTTTGTGTGTTAATTGATTTAAGAACAAATTAATTATTAGCATGATTTTTGTGGAATTGAACAAATTTTGTGGAATTTTGAGGAATCTGGGCAGTGTTGGTGCAGATTTTTCAGATTTTTCAGATTTTTCATTTCTTCTCTGTCTTGGTGCAGTGTTTCTTGGCTTGTTGTTGGTGTTGATGATGGTGGTTTGGTGTTTCTTGGCTTGTCGTCGCCGATCAATGTGCTTTGAGAAAGTGGTGTACACGGAGATAAGTTGGTTTGATGAAGCTGAGCATTCCAGTGGTGCAATTGGTGCAAGGCTTACTACAGATACAGTTGCGGTGCGAAGTTTGGTTGGAGATGCACTGGCTTTACTTGTTCAGAACATTGCAACAGTAGTTGCAGGCTTGGTAATTGCTTTCAAATCAAACGGAGAATTGGCTCTTCTAATCCTTGTTTTGTTTCCTCTGATGGGAATTAGTGGATATATTCGATGGAAGTCCTTGAAGTGAAATTTTCAGTTTGTTTGGGCATTTTTTCCAGATCTTTGAGCATTTTTTTCCAGATCTTGTGATAATTTTTGTTTATGTGGAGTGTTATAATTTTTTTCCAGATCTTGTGATCATTTTTTCCATATTTTTGTTTATGTGGAGTGTGATAATTTTTCAGTGTTATAATTTCCAGATCTTGTGATCATTTTTCCAAATCTTGTGTTATAATTTCCAAATCTTGTGATTTTATGTTGGAGTATGGTTTTCCAGATTTTATGAGTTAGTCTTCAAACTTAATAAAATTGTTTATAAACATTAGTCTTCAAACTTAATAAAATTGTTTATAAACATTAGGCATGACAATAAGGGTATTTTAGTTATTTGAACCTCTTGTCTTGTCATGTCATGTCCCAGTCGTACCAAACGTACAATAGTACAGTTAACAGTTCTGTCCCAAACGTTCCAAACATAATATGGAACAATTGTCCTGTCCTGTCATGTCCCGTCCCGTCCAGTCATGTCCTGTCTCGTCCCATACTCGTACCAAACGCACCCTATTAGTCTATAGACTCTCAAGTTGTGGTCAGAAAATAGGCCCAGTCTGTAAGAATTGGAATCCATCATAAATAAAAGATAAATCTCTTAAAATTTTATTAAATAAAAGTTGATGGGTCTTTCGGTTTATAAGGCTATTTAAATTGGGAAAAAAAATTAATTCGAATCCTAGTTGGAAAAGAAATGGGATTACATATCAAAAGCTGTAAAAAATAGTGAAAACTGTCAAAAATAGAGAAATCACGAAATTAACGGAAATAAAATATACTAATGATCATAAACAAGCCGGAATTAACAGTAGGTAATTCTGGCTTGTCAAAGTCAACTTATGACTAAAAAGGAAATTTCTCAAAAATGAAAGAACTGTGATTCCGGGATATAAATGATGAAATTTGGCCTAAAAAAGTGGTGTCTCAACACCAAAGGTATTGATTTCAGAAGATCTCGTCAATTCTCTTCAATTAAAGTCATTTATTTCTAGATTTAGGATGTTCCCATAAAGCCATGTAGGACTCAACCACTTGTTCTACATCACTGTAGTTGATTTTTGGAGAGATTTTCAATCGAAACCTGGTCATATTTTTTGACGACCTAAGAACCCAAACCACCTGCAGTTGTTTTGATGATGACAACCATAATTCTCTTCTCTAATCTCAACACAACCATTGTTCGTAAACTTTTCAGGTTTTGTTTTTTTTTTTAATAGAGTATCAAAAGATAAAAATGATGGTTTAAGAAAATATGGAGCGTCTTTATAAAAAATTTAAATTTCAAGTTTTTAGCTAGATTGTATTTAAAAAAGAAGTGTCAAAAGAAAAACTTTAATTGCAAGAAGAAAATGTTGAAGAAGAAAAAAACTCATCAACAATTAAAGTCTAGTAAAGTGGAAATGGTGAGGATTGTCACCTTTTTTTCTTGTATTGCGATGATGTCACCAATTTAATAACTTATATTTAAAATGCACTTATTCTGGTGAACTGTCCAAAATGCCCTTAAAAGTTGTCTTTGTACTTCAATCAACTCTTACTTTGAAATTTTAGAAGATTTTATTTTATTCTTTCATCTTCTTCATAGAAATCTGTTTAACAGACCTCCAATGAAGGTCAAACATTATAACATTATCAATGCATCTTCACTGGATAATTAGTTTAGTAGGGCTACGCAGATGCATTCGGGGGTCAAGCTCGAACAAAACTGGAAATGTAATTATAAAAGCTCGAACAGTCAAATAAAAGCTCGAAACTTCTTTATAAAAGCTCGGAGCTTCTTTATAAAAGCTCAGAGCTTCTTTATAAAAACTCGGATCGAGCTTTTGTATAAAAGCTTCGAACTTTTGTACAAAAGTTCCGAGATTTTATACAAAAGCTTGATTACATGTCAAAATCTCGAAAAACAAAAACTCGAATGCAAACGACAGTGATGACACTGGTTTCCAAGTTTCGGTACCGTCACCATGAAAACGAAGTTGTCGATTCACTTTTTGTCTCTTTACTTTTTCTCTCTTTCTTCACAATGACAGTGATAGCATGAGTATTTTTGTCTCCACACTTTAAATGGTACCTTTTAAATATGATTTATTAATGTGGTAATATTTCCACAAAAATACTCCTAAAAAGTGCTATTAATTTTTCGAAACCTCTAATAGAACCCCACATCAACTTCTAATTTGACTGCCGGAAGAAAAAAAAATTCTCTTAACTTTTAAACCTGTAGTTATATTTGTTTATCTAGAAGCAACTCCTTTTACTGATGTACTCTTTCCACATCATAAATTTCATCTTCTTTCCTCACGATTCTTCTGCCAAATTCTCATCAATGACTTCTCATCTTTTTTTTTTATGGCCGGTCTTTTTCCTTTTCCTTCCTCCAAGAAATTTCCTCTCAATAAGATGAAGTCCTTCACGCGATGCATGCCTGCATGACGTTAATTTTTTTTAGTTAGTTTAGTTGTTGGAAAACTTATCACATCAGGTTAGTTGAGGTTATCATTAAGAGTATAAATTATTTTCTATTTAATTGTAGAAGATTTATTTTATCATACCAAAAATATTGATCGGTATATTGATCGTACTAATGAGAGTGTAGCACATGACTCAATTTATGAGATACAAACAGTAACGTGTTACACTTGGGGTCAGTTATTAGGGTACTGTTCAGCTGGTACTGTTCAGTCAGTATCCAAGTATTTTTCTAATATTTAAATAGGGATGACAAAATTACCCGTGGGGACCCGCACTTTTAGGATGAGTACGGGTTTCAATTTATTGGAGATGGGGCGGGGATAGGGATGGGGATAGATAGTCTAACCCGCAATGGGTATGAGGCGGGGATGGGTTTAATGCATTTATTTAATGCATTAGAAGAAAAGCTGTCACTTAAATAACAAAGAAATTTATTTACAGTTCCCCGTTTACGTTCTTCTTGAAGGCTCGGTAAGCCTTCAACTGGTCACCGTCCACCAGACCGTGGGGATTAAATACGTGGTCAAGTCCCTCTAGTATTACACTCGCCCTCTTAGGTCGGCATAGATCTGTGTACGGGCTAATCAACTGTCAACCGCGCTTCAATACACGCATCTGCTGTCGAACTCCCCCCGTCGGGGTGTGCTGAGATAAGGAGCTTCGTTCCATGTGTGGCTGGATCGAAGTAGTCGGTGGAGGGGGAGCCTGCTCCTCTCTCCGAGGGAGATGGGGGGACAGCTGCTCGCTCAGAGGTGGAGGGGGAGGGGGAGGGGGAGCTTGTTGCTCTCTTGTCGGTGGAGGGGGAGCCTGTTGCTCGCTCTGAGGTGAAGGGGGAGTCTGCTGCTCGCTCTGAGCGAGAGGGGGGCTGGCTGCTCGCTCCGAGGTGGAGGGGGGGCGGGGATGGGTTTAATGCATTTATTTAATGCATAAATGTGTAGTTGATGCATTAAATACTCTCTACCCCGCCCCGCACCGTTTAAAATAATATTTAGTTAAACTACATAGTTTCAAAGAAAATAAATATATCTAAAAAAATGAAATATATATAAATACATTAACCCTAACTTTACATCTATTTGCCGTTATTTAACATAAAGTGACAATACAAAATACAATTAAAAAAACCCGTACCGCTAACTGCAACTATAAGTCTGTATTCCACAAACAACTCAAAGTTCACCATTCAAGCTTCAACCTCAAATATAGTAAGTTTTTTATCTTATGATTAGCTTCATATTCTTTTACTACAACTGAGCATTTCACATGTCTTGAAGAACCATATTTTAATGAGGTAAAATAAATCATGCATATTAAATCAAATTAAATTATTGTTATTCAAATCATATTGAATACAATTTTTTTTATTGGTTTGGACTGTTGCAGAAACCATGTGCGTGAGTGTCAGCATCTGAAGGAGATGTCAGATGAAGTTGATATTACGAAGAGAGAACAAGAGAAATAGATACAATTATTAGATGATTAACGTTATGATTTTCGAACATTTTGACTTCATACTTTATGTTTTTATTTGAGAATGGTAGAATTTACTTGTGAAAATTAAGTTCATGAGATGTTTTTTTAATAGTTTCATCGAATTATTTACTACTTTATATATTTTATCATATTCAGTGGTTATATATTTGTAATTTTAATAAATAAAAAAATTATAAATTTGGTAAATGGGTAAGGATGGGGAAAGCACTCCCCGTTGTAACCCTCCCTGCCCCAACCCGCTCCATCTAAGGTGGGGGTTAATGAAGGGATGGGTTTTCAAAAAATAAATGGGGTGGGGTGGGGTGGGGTGGGGTGTGGGGAAGACCACCCCGCCCCGAACCCACCCCATTGTCATCCCTATATTTAAGGGAGAGCTAACTCTATATTAGAGCATCTCTAATGTTGTGTCAAATCAATGTGTTAATGCTAAAATTTAGTATAGAATCTAAAAATCTTTTTCCAATGCAGTGCCAAATACTGTGTCAAATTTGACATATTGGCACACAATATAGCATATGTCAAATTTGGCACAACAATAAATGTTACTTTTTTAATTATAAAAATATCATTATATCCATTTTTTAAATATTTAAAACAATTTAAATTTAATGTACATTAATAATGTTTCAATCAAAATCTATTTCAATCAATTATTCATCGGCAATTTAATAAATGTATTAATGGAAAGTGTTGATTTTAATATTTTTAATTAATAAAATAATAAAAATATCATATTAAATATAATTGTGCATTAAAGCACAATGTTAAATTGCTGTATCAAATATAGGATTTTATATTTTTTTTATGTCAAATTTAGCATTAGTAATAACATATACATTGGAGATGGTCTCAGTTATTTAGAAAATAAATTGAACTACTCTGTTTTGTTTTTTTTTGTTTTGTTTTTTAATTAAAGATGGTTTCTCTCTGAAAGTAGAAATTATTGAGTTAATTTGAATCTTCTTCTTTATTTGTATCACAATCCATTTTTTTATTTTTTTATTTAAAAAAAAAACATTAAAAAAATTTGAGAAAACCCGGTCCTCCTCCATTTGGAGGAGACCGTGGCCTCTGCATATTGCTGGAAGAAGCCTTCTCTGATCTAGAGGTAACCTTCAAAGGTGGTCTAATTAGGTTAAAAAAAAAATCACTAATTCAAAATACAATTTTTTTTATTATTATATTTTTAGATTTATAAAAGAAAAAGATTTCAAAACCCAAATATATATATAATTGTATTTTTGATGATTTTTAAAATTCTGAGATAGAGAAGAAGATTAAAAATTTGAGATGGAAAAGGGGATTAGATACCGTGATGATGAGAGACTGTGAGAGTCCGAGAGATTGAAGATAGAAATTAAAGAAGGGATGTGTTAAGTTTAAAAAAATAGGTAAGAAGGGCGGTTTTGAAAATATAAATAATAATAAAATCATTTAATTTTATCTAATTAAGGGTAAATTGTATTTTAATCTTTGTAGTTTACCTTAATATACGTTTAATCCATGATTTTTTAGAATTTTAATTTTTAGTCCATACGTATTCTGACAATCTAGATTGTAATCCCTACCGTCCAATTCCGTTACGGTTTTACTGAAATCCGTTAAGTCAACGAGGGTAAAAAGGTAAAATCACATCCAACTTCTAGAAAATTCAGTTTTTAAAGACAAAATTGTTATTTCAGGAATGGAAAAAAATTGAAAAAGAAAATAATTTAAATTAGATATTTCTTTTTTTATTTTTATTTAAATCTAAAAATAGAAATTAAAAATAAAAAATAATTTAAAAACTAAATAAATTTCTAAAACCTGAAATAAAAATTGAGAGCAAAAGCAAAAAAAAAACTAAAAAATATAAAAAACAAATTAAAAATTATTATTATTAATAATAAATTAGTTAAATTTAAAAAATGAATTTGGTGAGATCCAGACCGTCCATCTCATGAGATGGACGGTGGTGATCCACTGAATCTTTTTTTAAATATAAAAAATATCGAAATAAAAAAAATAAAACCATAATAGATCATCACCATCATCATCGTTCATCACCGCTGTCATCAGCTTTCATCACTGTCTCTTCATCATCGATCATCACCGTCATCGATCACCACCGTCATCGATCATCACCATCTCACTATCATCGATCATCACCATCTCACCATCATCATCTTCAATCCTTCATCTTCCCCAAACACAAACCCAGAACCACATCAATACATCTCCAAACACGAAATCATAACCTTCTTCAACTATCTTCTTCTCCATATAACCACCGTTCGTTTTTCTTTAAGAAAATAAAAAAAAAAATCCCAAATTCAACCCAGAATCCCTAGATTCACATATTGTTAGCTAAGAAATTGAATCTCATTCATTCAACTCTCAATCAAACCCAAATATGAATTTGAAGATCTAAAAATTTGAAATCAAATAAACCTAGGTTTCCAGATCTTCAGTCGCGCTCTTTATCCACTACAGCAGCTCTTCAGCCGCATCGAGGACATCGTATCTGATGGTCGCTGCCTCATCTCTTTAATCGCTCATCTCCGGTGGTCAACCACCCATCTCTGGTCACTTCATGTGATTGTGTGAGGGAGAGTGAGAGAGATGATGTACTGATGTGTTTTGTTTGATGATGTTGGTGGATTTTGGTTTGGTTTTGTGGTGGTGTTGGTTTTAGGTTTGATGATGATGGGGTCTGTACTCTGTAGTGGTGGTGTGGGTTCTGAGTTTGTGTTGATGATTTACCGATCTGGTTCGATTTATGATGATGGATGATTTTGGTTAGAAGTGAAATTGAATTCGGTAAGCGATGTGTCCCAAACTCCCAATCACAACTTTTCAATTTTAATTTTAATTTTTTTAATTATGAACTTCCAGAATTACCCTTCTTCTTGACTGTTCTTTTTTATTTTTATTATTATTAAGGGTAAAATGGTCTTTCCAATGGTATCAAGGGCATTGAAGTCATTTATTGCGTCTAACATGACAAAATTTGTCTTTTGACGGATTTTGTCACAGAATGACTAAAAATTACAATTCCAAAAAATCGTGGACTAAACGCAGATTAAAGTAAATTATAGGAACTAAAATACGATTTACCCTATAATTAAATCAAAAAAATTAAAAGTAAGACATTATTAGTTTGATAAAGGGGTGCTAGTAGCACCGTTCTTTAATATTTTATTACCTCCAACAGAAGTCATAACGATAGGATTAGTTTAATGATTAACTATTTAACTTTAAAATTGAGATGAAACTAATTTGAATAACTTTTTAAATATATATATATATAGTTCAAATATAAAATTATTTTCAACAATAATTATAATGAGATTATTATTATTTACAGATAATTCTTATTATTTATCAACAACAGCAACTTGGATGAATACTTATTTGAACGAAATTAGTAATTTAATTATGTACATAATATTAAACAATGTTAATTGTTCCTTAAAAAAAAGGAAATTATCATTTTGGTCCTTATATTTTGGCTGACAATAACATTTTTAACTGTCTTTCCATTTTTTATTGGGTGGTCTCTATATTTTCAAAAGCACATCAATTTAGTCCCTCTGACCAGTTTTTTAACAGTCAACCCTAACATAAAACGGTGAATGACTATTTTAACCTAAGTCATTTATTTATTTTATAAATAAAATAGGGAAATTATCTTTTTGATCCCTATATTTTGGCCGACAGTGACGTTTTTAACTGTCTTTCCATTTTTCACTGGGTTGTCCATATGTTTTCAAAAACACATCAATTTAGTCCCTCTGACCAGTTTTTTAACGGTCAACCCAAATAGAAAAGGGTTAATGACTATTTTAACCATAGTAATTTATTTTCTTTTAAAAATAAAAGAAAAGAAAAGAAAAACGAAAAATGAAAAAGGAGAAAAACAAAAAATAGAAAAATAATATTAGATGGAAATAAAAAAAAAAATTCTTAAATGGATCTTCACCATTATATTATCTCCATTAATGGATATCATGAACACAAACCTATATCATCAAAGCCAAACTCAAACAACAACAAAATTGTTGATGTTAAGAATAAATATCTGAGAGATAAATCTCCACTATTGATGAAATAACAAAACAATCATCATAATCAATTAAAGAAAATTTTATATCTCCATTTTCTTCTTTAATCATCATCAACAAATAGATATTCAAATTACATATTATTCATAAATAATAATAAAAAAAGGAATATCTTTTTTTAATTGTGGGAGTAATTGTTCAATAAACATTTATAATTAGAGAGAAAATAAAAAATAACCACAACTATTATGAAAATTTTGTTTTTGACCACATACGAAAATTTATTTGTTAATAGCCACTTTTTTAAAAAAAATCAGTGTATGTCCGTAAATTACAAAAATAACCCTGGATTTGATTTTTTCTTTAAAACTGAAAGAAAACTTGAAATCATGACTAAAATCTGGAACTAAACTTGAAATCACGGCTAGGAACTTGAAACTTGAAATCTTGTTTAAAAAAATGAAATTTTAAAACTTGAAATCTTGTTTAAATTGAAATATTGAAATGTTGAAACTTGAAATCTTGACTAAATTGAAAGTTGAAACTTGAAACGTTCTGAGTTTTTAAGTTCTTCGTTTTCAAATTTTGAAACTTGAAATGTTGTCTAAATTGAAATGTTTAAACTTGAAATGTTGATTAAATTGAAATGTTCAAACTTGAAATGTTCTGGGTTTCTAATATTTCGTTTTCTTTCCTTTTTTTCAGCAGATCTAATCGCCGTCGGAGGGGGAGCTCGACGGTGTTGCTGGACAGTCGTGAAGCCCAGGCGACGGCACTCCGGCAAGCCGTCGACGACATGTGAGAGAGAAAGGAAAGGAGAGAAAAAGAGATGTGAGTGAAAGAGAGAGAGAAAGGAGAGAGAGAGAGAGAGAGCTGTAGGGAGAGAGAAAAGAGGTTGGGTGAGAGAGAGAAGGCCGGTGACGGTTCACCGGTGAGAGAGAGAGAGAGAGGAAAGGAGAGAGAAATCAGGGAGAGAGAGGAAAGGAGAGAGAAAAAAAAAAGAGAGAGAGAAAATGGTTGGGGATGGTTTTTATATGGGGGCATTCAAGTAATTTTTTTAAAAAATGGCTATTAACAAATAAATTTTTTTATGTGGTTAAAAACAAAATTTTCATAATAGTTGTGGTTATTTTTAGCAATTTCCACTTATAATTGTTGATTCCAGATCTCTTGAAGCCTCCATTAAAACCCTAATTCCAAACCAGTCAGGCAACCACCACCACAAACCTAGGATTGTAGAGATGGTGACAATGATTTTTTTTTCTGGGTTACTAGTTACTAATTAGTGTAATAGGTTGTTTGTGAATTTTATATAACTGGTGTAATGGTGGGGATTTTGATTCATTTTCATTTTTAGGTTTTGATCCATATTGATTGTTAATTTTAAAATTATATTGTTTTTAAAATATAAAAATAAAAATATTTTTAATTAAATATTAAAATTAATTTAAAACATTTTTTTGTGTTATATATATATATATATATATATATATGTGTGTGTGTGTGTGTGTGTGTGTGTGTGTGTGTGTGTGTGTGTGTGTGACACGTGACATTTTATATGGTTAAAGATTAAAATATCTTTAAAATTGTTAAGTTTGACTAACGATTGACCAATTAAGGGACTAAATTGATGTTTTTAAAAAAAACATAGGGATCACCTAGTGAAAAATGGAAAGACAGTTAAAAACGTCATTGTCGACCAAAACATAGGGACCAAAATGATAATTTCCCTATTTATTTATTTTTACACGTGGCATGTTATATGGTTAAAGACTAAAATACCCTTAAAATTGTTAAGTTTGACTAACGATTGACCGACTAAGGGACTAAATTGATGTGTTTTTTAAAACATAGGGTTCACCCAGTGAAAAATGGAAAGACAGTTAAAAACGTCATTATCGACCAAAACATAGAGATCAAAATGATAATTTCCAAAAAAAAAAAATTGTTAATAGTCTGACGTGCCTATTGTCTGATTCATAACTAGATCAATTCACTGGACCTTATGGACTACATCGAATCCAAGACAATTGTAAAAGGATGGAAATGGCTGGAAATGATGAGATACAACATGGAAATTTCGTTTGTAACCACAAACCAAAACTTAATTGTTAATAACTATTTTTTTTGAGAAATTACTTGAATGTCCTCATATAAAATCATCTCTATACACACACTCTTTTTTTTTTCTCTTTTTCCTTCTCTCTCTCCTCTCTTCTCTCTCACCGCGATCTCTCTCTCCCCATCAAAACCAAATCGTCGTTGTGAATCGTCGTCGGTGTCCTCTAAGAATCGTTGCCAACATCCTCTCTCTCTCTCCCCCGAACCTCTCTCTCTCCCCAAACCTCTCTTTCTCTCTCTTCCTAAACCTCTCTCTCCCCAGCACTGCTTGGCTTCGCGAACCATGCGACATTGTTGTTGTGCCATCGTGTTTCGCCTGGGCTTCACGACCGTCCAGCAGTGCTATCGAACTCCCCTTCCACCGGTGATAAGATCTACCGAAAAAAAGGAAAGAAAAGCCTAAACCTAATTTGAGGAAGAAAATTAAGAGAAACATTTAAGTTTTAACATTTCAATTTAGTCAAGATTTTAAGTTTCAATGTTTTAATTTAGTCAAGATTTCAAGTTTCAAAGTTTCATATTTTTAGGAAATATTTCAAGTTTCAAGTTTTAGTTGTGATTTCAAGTTTGGTTTCAGATTTTAGTCATAATTTCAAACTTGCTTCCAGGCTTTTAAAAAATAAACTAAGCTCAAGGGTACTTTTATAATTTATGGGTATATACTGATTTTTTTTTTTAAAAAAAAAAGTGGTTATTAACAATTAAAGTTTCAAAAGTGATTACTAACGAAATTTAATGTTTCTAATGGCTCTTTTTGGTTTTCTCTCCTATAAAGGACCCAAACTCAAACAAACGTTAAAGTTCTATATATTATTTGAATACCACGCTTTAGTTGACCTAACTCAAGTTGATTTTTTTTTTCTTATGAGATTCAAAGCAATTAAATCTTTTTATTTTGATTTTTAAGATCAATAATAAGAAATTAGGGTGTATAACTTTAAATTTTCTTAAAAACAATATTACAATAACTATGAATTGCGGGAGGGGAACAAACTCGAACCCATAAGGCCATAATATAATTGTGTAGATGTGATTGTGTGAGTGTAAAACAATGGAGCCAACCTTGTAACTATAAATTATTGTCAAAAATTATGACCGATTAATTGAATGAGTTAATTCATATATATTATTCCAAACTCCAAATAGTAGAATTGTAACTTAGGCTTCGCTTGTGACTTCCATTTTTTGTCACTTATAGGCTTTGTTTGGGATTTCCATTTACTGTCTAGGGGTTTTTCATTAACAAATTGTAAAGGTTGAGTGATTATTGAGATTCTAGAATTACAACGGATTCGTACTTGTTCGAGGTAAGTAATCTTATTCATGACGTATTATGCTTTCAAATGTATATATATTATATAAGTAAACTCATCAATGACGTATTATGTTTTCATTTATATATATATATATATATATATATTGGGCCACAATCCAATCCATTAAATCAAATTGGACCTTCGAGTTTATGGTTTCTTGTTTACATGTATCAATTCCTGCTTTGATCAAAATTGTGCAGGAATAGATTATTTTCGCAAATTGATTATAAAGCATTCAACAATTTTCTTTAGATGAAATAGAAATATCTAATCTATTTTTGAAATCAAAATTCATTTTTAACCTTTGTCAAAATAAAACCATATTCACCAAACATTAAAAAAATATATTCAAAACTAACTTAAAAGTGATGAAAATACCCCTAGGGTTTTTTTTCTTCTCTTCCTTCATTCTCTCTTAGTTCTTCACTTTCTCTCTCCAAAATCGGTTTCTATTCTTTTTCCTACCGGTCACCATACGATGAGTTTTTAATGCTTTAAATTACTAACAATTGTTTATATTGGTAAATATTTCATGGGTTTTAATACATTTTAGATTATGTCGTGGTTTTCAAAAATCAATTTTGAAGTTTTCCAAAAAAAAATTGTTTCTGATGACTATTGCATGCTAGTCAACCATATAATATTTTATAGTTTATCATGTAACATATTTCTTCAATTTCTGGATTTCTGATGAACATTATATGATAGCTTGTCATATTATATGTGTTCAGTTTATCATGTAACATGTATGACATATAATCCATCGAGGACAATATGGTCTTTCTACTAGCCTGATTAGAACTGAATTTGACGATTTTCATTTGATTAGAAAAAATTATCTCTTTTTTTTTTTAATTAAATAAAGTTTAAAAAAGCTATTTCTTTAATCAAATCACTTAATTAATTTCAAAGATGTTAACAAGTTAACCTTTAAATTTATATATTAAACATTTTATATTAACGGTGTCTATATAGTCACTCATAAAACTTATTAGTACACACATATTTTATTAAAAAAATTAATTTCAAAAATATCTCAATTGAAATTTATCAATAAGAACAAATTACTTTAATTAAAAGTAAGCCAAATTATATATATATTTATTAATTTCAAACATATCTTCAACTATATCTCTTTATTTTTAAAAAAATCTTGACATCGTTTGCGATCATATGCAGCATGCATATATATAAATGATAACAAAAAAAATAAAGAGTAACAACAACCAAATAAACACAAAAACCAGGGAAAAAACAACCCTAAACAAACTGTGGCACGCTAGCAATACAAAAAAGAAATAGAAAGCATCATGAAAATCGAAAAGACTTCTGATCCATGTAGTCATTGTCAATCAGACAAGGAACAGATCGGTGGGGTAGAGAATCACCAAGAATCTGCATCTAACTCTAAAGCATGTTTAGACAGGCCATCTGCAACCTGATTTCCCTCATTGAAAATATGGGACACCTGAAACCCATCTGTGAAATTTATTTATTTTTAATAAAAGGAATTGTACTGAAAATGTGAAAATGTGAAACACTTTACTTCTTCGATAGTGATAGCATCCGATATTGATAGCAGATCATACTACATTTTATATAAAAAAAAAATCAAGTCAGTTCGCACTGATATAAATTCATCGGTGCGTTGGATGTGGACTATTAGATTTGCATACTTTAACTAAAAGTGTATGTACTTGTCAAAACTTCTCCATAATCAGTGGCTCACATATATACAACGTATATATCAGTACGCACCGAGGAGAATATATATATATATAAAAGCATTACAAGCTTCTTGGCACTAAGTCCATTCCACAAAGCCAGTCTTAGAAAAATAGCCTTTACCACCTCTTTTCTCCCTGACAGAGTGCTTAAAAGCAGTAGAACGAAGTGAAGAAAAGTCACAAACAAATAGTGCACTCAGGATGTTTGATAAAATGACTCAAAGAGAAATGAAGATCAGAACCGCCATTGATGAACTAAAGAAAACTTCAGGTTTGTTTCATTCTATTTATTTTCTTCCTAATTTTACAATTAGTGATATAGATGAGTATTTATACAGTTCTTGGAATCACTAACTAACATAACTAATTTCCTGATTATCAAGAATTACAAGCAAGGAGAGGTTGCCATATCAACTTCTGTTAACATACTAACTAACTCTATTTCCCGCTCTTTTTCTTACTTCATCTCTGAGCCACATGTGCTTGTTTTGCTTCGATCATGTTAATAGTAACACTGCATTAGCACATTCAGCTTTTGTTGCAGTCAAATCAACAATTGATACAGAGCAGGCCTACTCTATTAAGACACTTTATCAATTAGACCCCTATCATGTTGATCATCGCCAATATGATCAGAGTTTGTTTAAGAGCAACAATTGTGATTAACTCATATGTATCAGAATAATTGTAGTAACAATATGTTAGTAATATCTACCTAATGCTGACTTGGCATTCTGTTAGAATTAGGTAATTCAGGTTGCAACTAATTCCCTGAAATTTAGGGTATATCTCTTATATGATTGGTTAAGTCCTTAGTATATATATGTTTGTAAAGATATGGATAGTTAACTAATGAAAAAAGTTTTTCAGTCTCAAGCTCCATCAATGGAATTTTGCTTTCATTGAAATCTTCTCTGTATCTTTTAGTTTTTCTTTACTATATTTGACATTTTGTTAAACACCTAGTGAGTCTCTATAAATACACAATCTCTTCATGGTATCAGAGCTTCAAGACTAAACGTCAATGGAGTCTGGATCCACTAGTTCGTTTCCTCGTCAAGTCAATGAAGGTACATCATCATCATTTCCAGTTGCAGCTGATCCAAATTCGCTTGTGAAGACTCTCAACTTTCATGTGTCTCTGAAACTTGATACTGCGAACTACATCTACTGGAGAGCACAAGTGCTTCCAGTGATCAGAGCACTAGAACTTGATAATATCATGCTTGGATTGAAGACTTGTCCAGAGAAGTTCGTGGAGTCAACATCAAGCAATGAAAATGGTGCTGAAAAAGAGATGGTGATTAATGCAGCATATACGGCTTGGAGGAGAGCTGATCAAATGTTGTTAAGTTGGTTGTTATCTACAATCAGTCCAGAGGTTTTTGGTCAGGTAACAAACTGTTCTTCTTTTCATTTGAAGTCTGGAATATCCTTAAGAATCTCTACTCGCAAACTTCAATGGCTAAGGTTCTTCAATTAAAACAAGAAATGCAAAATATCAAGAAAGGATCATCATTGGTCTCTGAATTTTTCTTGAAAATCAAGGTTTTAGGAGATAGCCTTAGAGCAGCTGGTCAAGTTGTGAATGAATATGATATGGTTCTTAGTGCAGTTAATGGTCTAGGACATGATTATGATGATGTGGTTGTGTTAATCACTTCTCAACACAAGTCAATGTCATTACAAGAAGCACAGTTCTTGGCAATGATGCATGAACAGAGTCTTCAACACCTAAATACTGTATCACATGATTTGGTTGCTGGAGCTTCGGCTCAGTTTGTTGCTAACAATGGAGGTAACTTTCGAGGAAGTCAAAACAATAATGTTGGTGGTGGAAGGAATAATAATGGCAGAGGTCGTGGAAAAGGCAAATGTAGGTGGAGCAACAATAATAGGCTGATATGTCAACTCTGTAACAAGCCAGGTCATGCTGTTCTAAAGTGTTACAGACGTTTTGATCAATCTTTCCAAGGAAATAATCAACAATACAATGTCCAAAACTATCAACAAACTACTCATAGCCAGCCTATGCCTCAAGCTCATTATAATCAGGCTTTGCTTCCTTCTCCACAACCCCACTTTAATCACCACTTTGCTGCTTATTTTGCGTCTCCTGAGTCAGTCCAAGATCCCTCCTGGTACATGGATACAGGTGCTACCAATCATATTACTTCAGAACTTGGAAATCTCTCAATGAAAACTGATTACAGAGGCAATGAGCGACTCACTGTTGGTAACGGACAACAGCTTGCAATCTCACATATAGGTACTGCAAAACTAAACTCAAATACAGTACCTTCTAAGATTTTGCATCTTCAAAATGTTTTGCTTGTACCTAATATTACAAAAAATCTGCTCAGTATTTCCACTTTTACTAAAGACAATAATGATTTTGCTGAGTTCTATGATAATCATTTTGTTATAAAGGACAAGGTTACGAAGAGAATCATTCTTCAAGGACAACTTAAGGATGGATTGTATAAGCTTGAAGTCAGCAATCCACCTTCAAGACACAAGTTTGCTATATCATCTGAGCCCATGTCTGTTTGTTTGTCTAAGTCTTCCTTTGATAATTGTAATAAAGGTCATGCAGCTTATCATAGGTCCTCTAAAGATGTTGTGCATAATGTGTTCAATGCAAATCTCGCAGCTAAGGTCAATGCAAATATCTGGCATGCTAAACTTGGTCATCCTTCATTGTCTGTTCTTCGTGTTGTAATGAAATGTATTCAGCTTAATAATGCTACTCTTGTTGATTTTTGTGAGTCTTGTAAGTTAGGAAAAATGCATCAACTGCCATATCCTAACTCCACTTCTGTTACCACTAAGCCACTTGAACTTGTGCATACAGATATATGTGGTCCTGCTCCTATGCTTTCAACTGAAGGCTACAGATACTATATCTCGTTTATTGATTCTTTTAGTCATTTTGTTTGGGTTTTTCCTTTACGTCTCAAGTCTGAAGCTTATACAGTCTTTGTTCAATTTCATAAAATGGTTGAACTCCAGTTCAACACCAAACTTCAATGTCTGCAATCTGATATGGGAAAGGAATTTCTACCTATACTCACTTATCTTAAGAATCTTGGTGTTAACTATCGTTTGTCTTGTCCTTATTCTCATCAGAAAAATGGAATTGCTGAGAGAAAACATAGGCATCTTGTTGAGGCAGACCTAACACTGCTTGCCCATGCTCACATGCCTCTCAAGTTTTGGGTTGAAGCCTTCCAAACTGCTGCTACTCTCATTAACAATTTACCATCTCCTCAACTTCGATTTTTGTCTCCCTTTGAGATTCTCTACAAGAAAAAGCCAAACTATCAGTATTTTAAATCTTTTGGATGTGCTTGTTATCCTTATCTTAGACCTTTTCATACTAAAAAATTTCAGTTTCATAGCTCCAAATTTGTTTTTCTAGGGTATAGTCTGCATCATAAAGGATACAAATGCCTTCACTCTTCTGGTAAAATTTACATATCTTGTAATGTCATCTTTAATGAGTTAGAGTTTCCCTTCAAGTCCTTATTTGACTCCATTTCTGTGTCAAAAAAATTGAACCATTCTTCCTATAGTCTTCCCATATCTGTCCTTCATAATGTGTCTCCAGTATATGCAGCTCACAGACAGACAATTCCCTTGGCTGCGAGTTTGCCAAGTTCTACTTTGCAAAATGCTGCCTCTATACAATATGTTGAATGTCCAGGTAATCTGCCTTCTAATCAAGCTTCTCCTAAGTGGCATATAGAATTGCCCACTACTGCCATTCAAACATGTCAATCTGATACACAACAACCAGTTCAGCCTAGCCATCCCATGATTACAAGGTCGAAGGTAGGGATTTTCAAGCCTAAGACTTATTCAGCTCTGTGCACTTCTCCGTTTGGTCTTGTTGTTGAAACTGAACCACGTAATGTGAAGGTTGCACTCTCTGATTACAAATGGTTACAAGCTATGAAGGATGAGTTTAGTGCTCTGCAAACAAATCAGACTTGGACCTTGGTACCATATAACTCTAATATGCATATTGTTGGTAACAAGTGGGTTTTTCGTGTGAAGTACAAGCCGGATGGGAGTGTATTGAAATACAAGGCTAGGTTGGTGGCAAAAGGATTCCACCAACATGAAGGCATTGATTACTTTGACACTTTTAGTCCTGTAATCAAGCCCTCCACTATAAGGATCATATTCACTCTTGCTGACACTTACAATTGGGAGATTCAGCAAGTTGATGTGAACAATGCCTTCCTGAATGGGGAGCTCAATGAGCTGGTCTATATGCAACAACCTGAAGGTTTCATTGATTTTTCTAAACCCAATCATGTTTGTAGACTCAATAAGGCACTTTATGGCCTTAAACAGGCTCCAAAGGCTTGGTTTCACAAGCTCAAATCTGCTCTGCTTGGGTTGGGGTTTGTTAATGTAAAATCTGATGTCTCTCTCTTCATCAAGAAACAAGGACACCATGTGTTGTATCTGTTGGTATATGTTGACGATATTCTTATAACTGGTAGCAGCTCTTCATTGGTGACTAACATTATACAAACTTTGAATTATACATTTGCATTGAAGATACTTGGACCAGTCAGTTATTTTCTCGGCTTTGAGGATATTCGAGATGCAACTGGTTTGTATCTATCTCAGACGAAGTACATAGCTGATTTGTTGTCCAAAACTCAACTCTTGAATTCGAAACCTTGTTCTACTCTTCTCAGCTCCAGCACCAAGCTGTCTCTTCATATTGGCTCTCCTTTCTCTAATCCTTCTCTTTATCGGAGCACCATTGGAGCCTTACAATATCTAACACATACTCGGCCTGATATAGCTTTTGCTGTGAACAAATTAAGTCAGTACTTGGTAGCTCCCATTGATGTTCATTGGGTAGCTTGTAAAAGGGTGCTTAGATACTTGAAAGGAACTGCTGCCTATGGTTTGCATTTTCGGCCTGCTAATTCCATGTGTGTGACAGCCTACACGGATGCTGACTAGGGTTCTTGTTTGGATGACAGAAGGTCTACAAGTGGTTATTGTGTGTACTTAGGACCAAACTTGATTACATGGAGTTCTCGAAAGCAAAATGTTGTTGCCCGTTCTAGCACAGAGGCTGAATACAGAGCTCTTGCACATGCTTCAACCGAAGTTTTATGGCTCATATCTTTGTTTCAAGAGCTTGGTGTTGCAATTGACAGGTGTCCTACCAACTAGTGTGATAACACTAGTGTTGGTTCTCTTGCTAAAAACCCAGTTTTTCATGCTAGAACTAAACATATTGAGATCGATGTACACTTTGTTATGGAGAAAATTGAAAGTGGGTTGCTGAGTGTTCAATATGTGCCAACTGAGTTCCAAAAAGCTGATATTCTCACCAAAGCTTTGGCAGTTGATAGATTTGAATTTCTGAGGTTCAAACTGCTCTTGGTTGAGGTCCCCAAATTCAGTTTGAGGAGGGATGTTAATAGTAACACTGCATTAGCACATTCAGCTTTTGTTGCAGCCAAATCAACAACTGATATAGAGCAGACCTACTCTATTAAGACACTTTATCAATCAGACCCCTGTCATGTTGATCATCGCCAATATGATCAGAGTTTGTTTAAAAGCAACAATTGTGATTAACTCATATGTATCAGAATAATTGTAGTGACAATATGTTAGTAATATCTACCTAATGCTGACTTGGCATTCTGTTAGAATTAGGTAATTCAGGTTGCAACTAATTCCCTGAAATTTAGGGTATATCTCTTATATGATTGGTTAAGTCCTTAGTATATATATGTTTGTAAATATATGGTTAGTTAACTAATGAAAAACGTTTTTCAGCCTCAAGCTCCATCAATGGAATTTTGCTTTCATTGAAATCTTCTCTGTATCTTTTAGTTTTTCTTTACTGTGTTGTCAAACACCTAGTGAGTCTCTATAAATACACAATCTCTTCAGATCAAGCTCTGAATCTGGTGTGTAGAGAGCTAGTCCAGTGTAAATGTTTATCATGTTGCACACCTGACCACTTTTCCTTACTTTAACTTTTGAGGCGTCACCAGCTTTTCCTTGTTGACCCTGATAATTTCTTCTGATGATTTCTTCTTCCTTTATTGCTTGAGCTGACACCAGTGCTTTCTTGTTGATAAGTTTCAGGTATCTCTCTTACACTCCTCACTGTTAACTATCTCATTAAAGTCCTACATCACCATCCATGGACCCTTGAAACAACTGCTTATAGCACTAAGATAATCCCACAACCCTTTCTTGATAGCAACACTAGGATTGGCATAGACGACTGTGAGAACCTAGAAGATATCCCCCTCGACTGTCAAAAAAGAGATCATTTTTTTTAGAATTGTGTGTCTTCACATGAAGCGGTGCTTGTGTGGTGTTGCTCGATGTTTCCATAAGCTCGACGTCTATTGTAAAAAATTCAAATATTTTGTCACCCGAGGGTAAAATTAAGTTTTTTTTTTATAATGAAAATCTAATGTTCGGCAAGCCAATTGCACGCCACGACATGTGATTTTTATTTTAATGTAAAATAGTGAATAGAAATAACATTTATTCAAGAAACAAGAGAATCAAGTGGATATGAAGTAACTCCTCAAGATAGTTTACTGCTCCTTATAGGTGCGTTTAGCAAAAGCAAACATAATCTTAATTATGATTTGCAAACATAATCTTAATTATGATTTGTGTTAGTTAGGGTCAGTTTGATTTTACTGTAACTTTTATAATAATCAATGTTAGTTGTGTTGAAGGATTAGTCAGCTGTGAATAGCTTAACAAAAGTTTATATATATTTGGTAATTTTATTGTAAAAGTGTTGAGATTAATTACAATGATTAAAATATACATGATTTTAGGACCATATTTTATTTTTTTCATTAAGTATATACATTTGTTAACCGAAAATTCGCTGTAGGTGAGGAATTTCAGCTAACACCTTCAGGACCACAACCTAGGTAGATCGCGGTCGAGGTAGGTATCTTCGATACCGGTTACTGATGGACATGTCGTTGCGGTGTCGTCAAATATGAACATTTAAGTTCGGCATCGTAAGGGCGTAAGTCACATAGACTAGCACAACAACAAGCAAGGATTGATCCACAGGGAGATTAGATTCACCGATCGTTTCTAGTTCTAGCTATTATTACAACATGCCGAGCGGACTCGTGTGTTGCGTGTGTGAAAAAGTGAATAATAATATAACTAAATAAATTACATAGAAAATATATACAATGATAGATGGAATAAAGATATGTATGAAATGTGGTTACACTAGGGAAACGACTGAACCGTGACAATCCTCATAATTAAGTTCTAGACTCACATAATCTCTTAAATGTGCAAGTTTATCATAGGCTCGCATTCCCTTAAGCAATCTCTAATATCTCTCAATGTCTTAGAGATAGCATCCATATATACCCTCCAGACCATATACATGAATCTGTTAAGCTTTTGGAATATTAAATCGAACTCTATACGCTAGCCTAGTGGTTCTAGCACTTTCTAGTCAAGCATATTGATCTTTATCTAAGCATTGTCAAATACGTCACCTCTCGGTTCATAGCATTCAACCATAGATCAATTACAAAGTGATCAAGAAAGTAAAAACTTTAAGCACTCAAAACATCCAAAAAACAACACAAGCATAAGAAAAATGTCGGTGGTCTTTACTTTTAGGTCAAAGATTCGGTTTAGTCAACTCCCTAGCTGGCTAAATATGGGAAACAAGTTTACCTAACAACTACATGCAATAATGTGATTGTTATATCATTAAGAATATTCAATTTAGATTAAAGGTTCATCCTCTTGATTTGGAACTTTTCCACAATCAATTCATCACCCAATCCGGTCAAGGATGGATAATCGTGTCTTAATACAAAGACCTGTTAAGCACAAGAATATGAACCAAAGCCAATTAGCAACTAAAAGTCTGAACCGAAACCTTTTCTACTCTTTGAGGCTAAAATCCCTAACACTCAAATTACTCAATACATGACATTTCAAGTCATCAATCAATCAATCAATCAACAATCATGGGTATCTAATTCTTACTCTAAATTACAACTACTCCTAAATCCATTCATGGACACATATTGATTTCTAACAATTCATACACATACATATCATAATAAGAGCTTAAAACACATCAATCATATAGCAAAGCAAAACCCAAGCGAATTTAAGAACAAAAATACATATATAGCACATCTGAAAGATTTACAATATTCCCAAATCGGGGTTACACATCAAAGACAACAAGAAATACAAAGAAATGAGCAAATAAGAGTAAACTCTTGAAGACAAGTCCTCCAAAAATGCTCATAGTCTTCCTAGTTTAAATTTAGCTTCTAATTCCTTGCAATATACTCTAAGATGGATGGAGAAAGTGTAAAATGGTGTGGTAGAGGTGTATGGTGAGCTCCCACGGAGGAAAAACCCATTCACCTCCATAGGAGCAAGATCTCTCCTTATTTGTGGAGAAGATGAAGAAAATAGAAGAAAATGGAAGAGAGAAGAGAAGTGGCGTGAAAGAGGGAAAAGAGGGTCTGGTTAGAGGAGAGAAAATGGGGTATTTATAGGCTTGGAAGTTAGGGTAAGATGTTGGGGTGAAAATATAAGAATACCCCTCAAAAAGTGGTTAAAAATTGTATGTTTGCCCAGAAATGCGGTACGTCTCACGGTACGCATCTACAGGCGTACCACACATTACGTTTTGAAGCTTTCTGCCCATAAGTGTTATACGAAACGCGGTTGCGTACCGCACAGATCTGTATACCGTTACCAAAACAGTCATAACTTCCTCCAGAAACCTCAAAATCTTAATTTGTAAAGTGCGTTGAAAAGTAGACTTCTGGGGCTTTCCAAAAAGTGATTATGGGAAATGTAGTTCGATCGGAGGAGGGAGATATGATCTTCCGAAGTTGGGGTGTCTGCACAAGCTATTCCAAATTCTACCTTTTAACATTTAAAACTCTTCAATTAAGCTCAAATACCTTTCATAGAGAACATGTACCTATACAAGACTCACAAACACATCAAATACCAAAATATACTCTAAAACAAGAATAAAAACTAGGTAATAGGGACCTCAAATAGGTGTATAAATCGTTTCGATCAGTTACACATGCAATAGTAGGTGAAATGCGAGATAAAATGATGGAAAACTGAATGATGCTTATTTTATTTAATAATTCAAGGTGCAAAATTGACTGGAATTACTCTCTGTCTCTTCTTTCTCTCTCTACCTAATTGGAGGTGGTGAATGCGTACATGTCGATAAGTGGACCAAAAAAGACCATGGCGATGGTTATGCTTGATACTGACTGCAGAATCAAGTAATAGCTCTTATGGTTTCAAGACTCAGTTTTTTCTTCCTCTCCCTCATTTCTTTATTTTTTTTTCCCTTTTTTTCTTACATGCCTTTACCGATTTATTTATATTATGAGCCGTTAGGGTTGTTCGTGGTGTACAAGCCACGAATCACTGAACTGATCTTCTCTACTTTTCAGATGAGCTTTTATGTTTTAATGATGTTGACTCCGAAGAATTAGCTATTTTAAAGATATCTTGGAGGGAGATGTATTTGTTTCCTTCTCGGACTCTTCGACTCGGTTTGCATACAAGTGGAAGTTCAATACGTGTTGGAGAATAATTCTGATTATGCTCAATGTTTAACAAGGAATTGCGCGGAGGCTACCTAGTTGGGTTATTCTCGATGGCGATGTATCGCTAGGTACCAATATGGTGGCGAGGTACCTTAAGGTATCAATCTGGTTGCATGGAGGTTGATTATTCTGGTTGCGAGGTACGATGTGGTACCGCTCCGCTAGCAGGGTATCCTGGGAACCCCTCTGTTGACGTGACGCTTGAACGATCTTGTTGTAGCTTTACGATCCTCCTCCTTCCTGTTAGGGAGGTAGGATGGGTGCCTTAATGGACATGCGAGGTAGTTCTGAGGTGTCTGAGTCTCAGCTGGTTACTTTATGGAGGTGGTGGGGTCTTACCTTACCCCGATAATGATGTTGGGGTGCCTCGATCATACGGGATCAGGCACTTTCGAGGCATGTTGTAACGTGCTTTTGTTAGCAGGTATTGATAGGTACCTTCTACCGGGTATTTGATTAGGTGGAAAATTTCCCTTTGGACCCTTACCAAATTTGGCTATCAAGAATATTAAATCAATGTTTAATTATAATATATATTTAAATTAGGAAAAAAAATCCATAAGAACAATAAAAAAATTTAAAAATATTGTTAAAAGATTTTATAAATCAAATCAATATTTAAATAGAATATTTAATTTTGAGATGAAATAAGATATATAAATGATTTTAACTTGATTCCATAAGGATAATAATGATATTTTAAAAGATACATTAAATGCTGATATAAATTATTCTATAATCACTTTCAAAAAGTAACATCCCACATGTTTCTCAAAATTACTATCAAAACTTGTCAGATTATCAATTAATCACTTTTAAAAATTTTAACAAACATCATTTTATATCAAAATTAAAAAAAAAATCTGATTTTAACACTTCAAAAGCAATATCAAACTGACCCTTAGTATATAATCTCATGCTTTCATGTAAGATGCCAATTTATTTTTATGTTGGCACTAGCACCCAAATACCCCCTATCATTAATCTTATTAACACTACTCTCCATGCTTTCATTACATTGAAAATCCAACTTGCTCACCCCACCCGGGTTTTTAACAATACATTCACCACATTTCCAACTATTCGAATTACTTCCCCCCAAAATAGCCTTACAAACCCAATCCCTACTTTCGGCTAACCCACTACTAAGGACTTTGGCACTAGCACCCATACCCTTTCCTATCTTGGACAACCGAGCTATATTGTCGGCCATACGTGTCAAGTAAACATACTTGACTAAGGTATCTCAGTGAGTGATATTCTGCTCGTTGATGATCTCTACTTAGCAAGGTTTTCTTGACTAAATGAAAAAATATTATATTATCAAGATATGCCACATCCAGTAGAGATTCACTTGGATACCAAATCTTGGGACCACACTCCAACAAGGAAATACCACAATTTTCTCTTAAGTATCAAAGAGTCTTAAAAGCATCTTCAATGCAAGAGTTGCTTATGGAAGAAAAAAAAGATGTCATATAGGATAAATAGACAGTATTAAAAAAAATATCTCCAATGCAGCTCTGCATATTCAACCTCACGCTGATGTAACAAAAAAAAAATTATACATTGTCAACATAACTGTCTACTTTCAGGCGGCATGTTGCACAACTATTTTTTTCGATTGATTCAACAAATATTTAAAATTGACATTTAATTTTTATCTATTTTTTATAGAAAAAAAAATAAAAAAGAAAAAAAAAGTTAAACACATCATTCAAAATAAATGATTTTTAAACAGAAGCATTTGAGACCAAATTTTGAGTTGATTGTCTATTAAGTTTATATTTATGCTACATAAAAAGCAAATATCTTAATATTGTTGTCATATCAATGATTTTTTGTATGAAGTCACTTTGCATTGGAGATTCTGAAAGAGGAAATTAACTCGAAGCTTCTAGACGGATAAACATCAAACGGGAAACGAGTCATAAACTGGTTGTACAACCAGAATCTTAAATGGCAAACCCATATAAATACCGACAGAAATCATTGTATTAGGATACGAGCAATTATTTGAGAGCACGAGAGTACTGAATGTGTAGTCTCTAAGATATAGTGATATTTTCCTCACAATCTCCGACAACAGTGGTTTTTTCCCTACTTTAGGGTTTTTCTATGTAAATTTTGTGTTCTTGCTTTGTTGTTTTTCTTTATATTGTTCGATAAACCACCATTCTCACCAAGTTTGCCACCCATAGCAGGCTATTCGGCCACTGCATCACATCCGTGTGGAAGAGAAGGGTTTTGGTTGTCTCACATTGCCTACGTGTTATTGTTGATGGATTGATTTTTCAATAATCCAAAAATCACTGTCAGCAAGAATCAAATAAAGGTGATTCTCATTTCTCAACCTCATTTAATGTGTGGTCCAAACCCCGACTTTCGTTATAAAATTATCAACCCATTAATATTTTTTTTCCCCTTTTACGATAAGAGAATTTCGCATTCCTAATTAAGTTTCATCAATCAAAAATTAACCTTGTGAAAACTCGAAAGATTAATTATTTGTTACTATAATACCCTTCATCTTTTAAAAGGAACTTTTTTGATGCGAACTATATATATATATATATATATATATATATATATATATATATATATATATATAACCATAAAATTAGTGAGTTTATTGTTTTTACCCAAGATTAACATTTTTATAATTTCGACCAAAATATTCACTATTTGGACAAAAATATCCTTCTTTATATTAAAAAAAATCTTAATTTTGTTTTCTTCTTCCGGGATAAAAAAACAACTTTTTTTCTTCTTTTTTTCCTTCTTCTTCTTCTTCTCAGATCTCTAGTATTCATCTTCTTCTTTCTGGATGTGTTTAATGGTGTTAGACTTTGTGTGTTTAATTTGATATTTGCCCTGGTGTTTGATTGATTTTCCATAATATGTTTAATTGATTTGCCCTAGTGTGTTTAATTAGTCTGTCCTAATGTGTTTAATTGAGTTATCCTTGTATGTTTAATTGAAATGTCCTGGTGTGTTTAATTAGGTTGTCGTGGTGTGTTTAATTGATTTACATTTGATGTGTTTATTTAGTATGTCTTTATGTGTTTAATTGGTCTATCCTGATGTGTTTAATTGGGTTACCGTGGTGTGTTTAATTGGTTTTGAAATAAGGAAAGTAATACTAAACATGAAAAATATGAGATTGAGATCTGAAGAAAAAAATATAAACAAAAATAGTAAAATTCAATGATTTGAAATAATATATGTTATTAGGGTTTTGAAATAAGAAAAGTTGGGCTTTTATTATGTTTATTTTGTACAGTATTCTTTTTAATAAAAATTGTACGTCTATTTAAGTAATTTGATAAAGAAAAAAAAATGAATACTAAATAATTTTAAAAATGGAGTATTAATAGTTCAACGGTGGGTGTGTCAATAGCATCACTCTTAAAAAATAGATTATTTAAGGGCAATTTGAATAGTTCACCGTAATAGGTACCTTTTAAACTTAAATTATTAAAGCGGTGACATCACTGCAATACACATAAAAAAATGTGACATATCTCACCATTTCCACAAAACAAAAATCAGTGCTCAAGAACAAAAAACAAAATCATTGTTACAAAAGCATATAAACAGTGGATCTCCTCATCTCACTATCTCAGCATAATGTATATATATATTCTCTTCATTTTTTGTGTGTTTAATTGGTGGTCTGGTGTATTTAAAGAAATCTGGAAAAAAAAATCTTGAATAGATTTGGAAATTTTCCAGATTTCCTCATACAAAAAAAAAAAAGAAAACATCATTGAAACAATAAATGTTATTTCTTTAGCAAGTAATTTATGTTTCAATGGAACAAAATCTGATTTAAAAAAAAACATAATTTGGAAAAATAATAAACAAACATAATATGGAAAAAAATTCAAGATAAAAAAACCTGGAATTTTTTTTTAACAAAATCAAATCTAGAAAAAAAATTAATAAATATAATCTGGGAAATTTTCAGAATAAGAAAAACATAGAAATTTTTTTTAAAAAAAATAAACAATACCCAAACTTAAGGACAACCAAAACCATGAACCACCCTTAAAATCAACAACCAACACTCAAATTCGAAATGGGTCTTCGATCACAACCCAAACCTGCAAACCAAAGGAGAGAGAAGAGAAACAAAAAAAATGTTTGGATTAAAGAGGAGAGAGTCATACGAAAGGAGACCTGGAGAGGAGATTTGGTTGTAAAAAAAAATGTGGTGAAGAGAAAATAGATGCGTTAGAGAAAGAGAGAGAAAAAGAAGAGATTGAAGAGAGAAACAAGGAGGAGAGAGAATGGAAAAAATGATTCTGAGTTCAGACCAAAGGAGAGAGAAGATGTAAAGAAATAATGAGGGGCATTTGGGTCTTCACAACCAATTATTTGATAAAAACAATAAAAATACTAATGTTAGGTAAAAACAATAAATCTCCTAAAAATGTGTATTTCCTATATATATAATACACAGCTCACTCATATCACAACATAGCATGGAAGATAAAGTTATATATATTTGATTGATTGTCGTAACATGTGATATATATGATATGAAAGAAATATGCATGCAGTACCTAACACCCCCGAGTGTAATATTAAAGCTTTTTCGATCTTTATCTCTTTTATCTCTGAACTTCCAACTGTTTGTCTCACTAGAAGAACGAATATGATGGAAGGCAATGAAATGACTGAACAAATTTATATAATTCATGTCCAGATGTGATAATGTCTTTTATTTGTTTGGATGCTGAGAGAGTGAGAGCACAGCATGTCAGCATGTGTGTACGTACGTGTTGGATGAACTAACAAAAAAAAAATTGAAATTAATAATTGGATGGAGGAGGTGGACTTGGAGGTGATCCATCAAAGCAAATAACAAATTTGTCTCAAAGGGAAAGCAACCTACAATTGTGTGAAAAAGGGTTCCAAGATGACAAAGTTGGTGATAAAGTTTGGTTGATGCTGCTTAGTGCTTACCACTTGCTCGGATCATCCTTTCCCTACCACATACTTCATTATATATACACCATACGTTGTTAAATTATATCAATTATATCGTTTTTTATACTATCAAATCATATTGGACTTTAATTTCCACAACATATGTTTACATATACAGTATATGTTTTGCTAGAGCTTAGAGATGGAGCAATTTCTTTTAATTTTGTTAAGTTTGTAGATGATCATCGTGACTACAGGCACGGGATGCCCGCTCAAAACCTCTAAACTTGATCACTTTTCTTTATTCTAATAATTCCACTGCCCTTTGACAAGGGTATATGATATATCTGAAGACTGGGGCTCATGTCATGCCACGCGTCTCTCATCAATTGGAGTTGTTCCTCATTCTCTCTCTCTCTCTCTCTCGTGTTTAATGCCACTAAACCAAACTGACTGTACTAGACTATACTAGGAAGCAAAATTAAAGATTTATCATGGCAAAGTACAATTGTTCACATGAAGGTCAACAGTACACTATAGCAATAAAATGATTTATGATTTATTGGTAATTAAAATCTAATTAAATATGATTTATGTTAATTGGTAATTAAAATCAAGGTGGGTCACTTCTCTTATGTTAGATGTGGGGTTCTGATTTTAACATTTGAGAACATTATCCTTGGAAAGAGAACTTGGTTACCCCTGCACTCATCTTTCCTATGGAATTTAATTCTCTTTCATTTTATTTCCGATTAGTAAACGTTTTATCGAAATATTAACATGGGAAGTATTTTTCTTTTCTTTTGAAATAAGTCATCAAACAAGTTAGGGGTCAGGTTTTTTTTTAAGACCTACCGATATTAACACTACTTGTATGGTAAGATATAACTACTTTCAACTCCTCATATATATTTATAAAATAAACATTGTGAAAATCGAACCCTCATCCCTTATGTGAAAGGAAATGTGAAAACCATCTATAGAGCTCTGAGTAATTATATAATGTGTATTTATATGTTTTTTGACATAGTTAACAGTATAGTTAGAAAGAAAATAAATGGTGCAACCTACTTAATTATGATTTGTGTTAGTTAGTATATAGTCTCGCACTAATTTTTTTTTTAAAGGGATATATCAGCACACTAAAAATGAAAATCAGTGCTCAAGAACATAAAACAAAATCATTGTTACAAAAGCATATAAACAGTGGATTCTCCTCATCTCAGCATAATGTATATATATATATTCTCTTCGTTTTTGTTTTTCGAATTTCGACTTTGTCTGGGTACGCGGATTATGTATACATCAAAGATTAACCTTTATATATTTTAATCATTTAAACTTTGTTAAAACTCAAAAGATAAAATATTATAATGTTCATGCTTGATACAACTGTCTCGAAATTATACAAAGTAAGTTAATAAATTGACATCTTTCCATGAATGCATATTTACAAGATAACATAAACATACTTATATGCTTCGAATAAAGATGGTATAATATATAGATTAATGGAAAAGATAACAATAATGGGTTTGATAACGTGTGTTGTTTGAACACATATTATTATGTTAAGGATCATTAAGAAATTAAAAGAGAGAAAAAATATTCAATCTTTAATATTCTCTATCAGCTTAGAAAGAAGTTAAGTCTATCTCACAAAACTCATACAATCATAAGGATTGAGAACATTATTGTTTTTTACCTAAATTGGTGAGAGTGGATATTACATAAATAATACTAACCCTGATTAACTTTTCAAAATATAATTATTGGATAAGTAAATTATGAAATAAACGGATTTTGAGATGTTAATGGAACACGTTTTTTCTATAAACTTATAAAGTAAGTGACTGATTATTTATAAGTAATAGCTATCAAAGATACCCTAGCTTACTTTGTTCTAAATACTTGATTTATTGTTTATATATATATATACCCACGTAATAATGTGAAATAGAATGTACATTTAATTTCATTAATTTGGTATGACATGATGAGAATGAAGGAAAGCATTTGTGGGTGTGCTATGTGTGAGAAGTGAAAATCAGCGGCGAGTACGCATTGGGAAGCGGACAATCTTGGAAAAGGTGAAACAACAAATCACACCCACACATTCTTCAAATCGCTCACACGTGTCCATACGGACCCCACTTCCACCTCATTCAAGCCAAGCCAAGCCAAGCCAAGCCATGATGAATGAATGACGATGTGCTTCTCCCTCCACGTTTCTCTCTCCAGTCTCCACCCTTTTAGCAATCCCACCCTCACCTTAACTCTCTGTTTTTTTTTTCAAACAAAACATAATCAAAATCAAAATCCTCTTTTTCTTTTTCTTTCTTTATTTTTTTCTTGTTGGCGCTTCTGTGTACGTGTATGTGTATGTGATTCGAAAGAAATGGCCGGGAACGAGTGGATAAATGGCTACTTGGAGGCGATACTGGACAGTGGGGCGTCGGCGATAGAGGACCTGAAGCCGACGCCGGTGAATTTGACGGACAGGGGTCATTTCAACCCCACCAAGTACTTTGTGGAGGAGGTGGTCACTGGTGTCGATGAGACTGATCTACATCGCACGTGGATCAAGGTCGTTGCCACCCGCAACACCCGCGAGCGTAGCTCCAGGCTCGAGAACATGTGCTGGCGCATTTGGCACCTCACCCGCAAGAAGAAGCAGGTCTCTTTGTAGATTCTCAATATTTGTCATTTCTCGGTCTGCAATCTGCATGCATGCAACTGTATATATGTGTTACTGCTGTGTTTGCATGTACAGATTTCATGAGTTACTGTCAAATGTCGAATGTCAATGCATGATTCAATGGATCACCTGTTCATTCCTGTAATTTGAGTTTCTTGGATCTGTACCAATTAAACAACTGGATTTTCTCAATTCATTTATTTCTCCTACAATTTTGTGCCTGTCCTGTTTTTGTAACAATTGATTGCATCTACGAAATGGTCCCAAATCTTAATCATAAAATAACAACATTTTATGTGCCCAGTTTATGCCCAACAACTCGTATCATTCCACATGACACGCCACAGTGCGTGATGATATGAATGGGGTACACTTAAAGCCCTTTTTTTTAATACATAATGAGTATGTGGATTAGAAAACAGAGGATATTGAAGTTTATGATATATTGAATGAGTTAGACTTCAAGATTATATGCACATCTTGTGAATGTACTTACGTATGCACGAGATTTGTGCATGTGTGCATGCTTGCTCACAAATTGTTAGTTGATTTGTCTGTTAAGCTATCTCTGCTAATCCGTTGCATTGGATTGAATGCTCTTTATAGATATCCTGTCTAAATAAGCTGTAATAATCATTAGGATCATAGTTTTCAAAATTGAGAGGGAAATGATTTGAATAGAACTAAGCTCCTGAGCTGAGAAAGCTAATAACATGAGATAAATTATATTATACTTTGTATTATTGTAATCTAATTGAGGAACTAAAAGTGGCTTACTTGATTTTAATAGCTGGAATGGGAGGATTCACAACGTGTGGCATACCGGAGATGGGAGCGGGAGCAAGGACGCAAGGATGTGACCGAAGACATGTCTGAAGACCTGTCGGAAGGAGAGAAGGGAGATGGAGTGGCAGAGATGGTGCAATGTGAGACTCCAAGGAAAAGGTTCCAACGAAACTTTTCCAATTTGGAAGTATGGTCGGACGATAAGAAGGAAAAGAAACTCTATATTGTCCTTATCAGGTATGATTCTGTTTGTACACCATATCATATCATATCATATACTAGAAACTTGCTTTTCTATGTTGTTTATGCCATTAAATTGTTTGATCCACATATAACATATTTTCCATCGGTTATGCATTCATTGACTTCTTAGTATTGTATTTTGTTTCCTATTCCAAACAGTCAATAGAATGAAATATTGTGATTTGTTTCAAGGTTTAGGTTCAGATAAGAAAGAGGATAATGGAAAAAAATCATGGAGTTTTTTAGCAACCGCTGCAATATGTACGAGTTGAAATGTTCTCATTAGTCTTCCTCCTTTGCTCCTTTGGATTTTTTGTATGGAGCAGAGTCAGACATAGCAGTAGGAGTAAAAGATACAAAATGTAATTTCATGTGCCAGATAGGTAGGATTGTAATATGAAGATGATACACTATCCAGAATAACCTTTATTGAACTATAATAAACGAGCCTCGTTTGGTAATCTTTTTTCTTTTTCTTTTTTCTTTTTTTTTTTTGCAACATGAATCAGGTTATTAAGCTATGAACATGATCCAGAATAAAATGCTAAGTGTAAATTATATCCCCTCAGACTTGCTTGTTATTTGCACTTATGGCTATAAATTATATTTCTCTAAACGTGCTTGCAACATGAGTAAAATTAATAATTAAGGACCCTTTATCTTTACGCCCAGTTTGCATGGTTTGGTCCGGGGAGAAAACATGGAGCTTGGTAGAGATTCTGACACTGGTGGACAGGTATCCAGTGCATTGCGATTCAAGTAAACAACACGACTACTAATTTATCTTTTCTCACTTTAATCACTACTGTTTCGTGCTTATGAACACATATCAGGTCAAATATGTGGTAGAGCTTTCTCGTGCACTTGCAAGGATGCCTGGCGTGTACAGGGTAGATCTCTTTACTCGCCAAATCTCCTCACCTGAAGTTGATTGGAGTTATGGGGAGCCAACGGAAATGCTGACGGCTGGTGCTGAAGATGCTGATGGCAATGAAGTGGGAGAGAGCAGTGGGGCATATATTATAAGGATTCCATTTGGTCCGCGTGACAAGTACCTCCGGAAAGAATTACTGTGGCCCTATATTCAGGAGTTCGTAGATGGAGCGCTTGCCCACATTCTTAATATGTCAAAGGTTTTAGGTGAACAAATTGGCGGGGGCCAGCCTGTCTGGCCATATGTTATTCATAGCCATTATGCGGATGCAGGGGATAGTGCGGCTCTTCTTTCTGGTGCTTTGAATGTTCCAATGGTTTTGACTGGACATTCCCTAGGCAGAAACAAGCTTGAACAACTTCTTAAGCAGGGACGACAGTCAAAGGAGGATATCAATTCGACATATAAGATTATGCGGAGGATAGAAGCAGAGGAGCTTTCCCTTGATGCTGCAGAACTTGTTATCACAAGTACAAAACAGGAGATTGAAGAGCAATGGGGACTTTATGATGGGTTTGATGTGAAGCTTGAGAAAGTTTTACGTGCTCGTGCTAGACGTGGGGTCAATTGTCATGGCCGATACATGCCCAGGATGGTGGTAAGAATGTGATTTCTATCTTTCTGACCAGATATTTTCTCAGCTACTGATGCTTCATTCTAGTTGGAAGAGTTGAGGTCAGAAAACGGATGGGAAAACTGTGAATCCATCTACATATATGTTAAAATCTGCTGTTTTCTGACTGTGAAACTTTAAATTCCATTTCCAGTTTTCCTATCTACACACTTCATATTTCAAAAATCCCTCTCATAGAGTTCATTCTCTGATGGAAAAGCGACTTGAGGTCTGATTGAATGTTGGAGCTAGTCTGCTAGTGAGCTACTATTATGATTTTAATCCTCTAACTATGTTATAATTTATTTTTTGAATTAATATACATTTTATCAAGAAAAAAATAAACTGAAGCAAAATAAATTAAAGATAGCATGATTCCAATGGATTAATTCTTTAAATTATCCTTTTCAAGTTCTAAAGTCTAATTTTTCAGGTCATTCCTCCTGGCATGGACTTCAGCAATGTTGTGGTGCAAGAAGAAGCCCCTGAGGTTGAAGGGGAACTTGCAGCACTTACCGGAAACAATGATGGATCTTCTCCAAAAGCAGTTCCAACAATATGGGCTGAAGTGAGTGCCGCATTTGTCTTACATTATTACTATGCAATGATATTAATTAAATCTATTGTTTCACAACTACGTATTTTGGCAGTTGATGCGGTTCCTTACAAATCCTCACAAACCAATGATCCTGGCTTTGTCAAGACCTGACCCAAAGAAGAATATAACAACACTGTTGAAGGCCTTTGGAGAGTGCCGTCCCTTAAGAGAGCTTGCTAATCTTGTAAGTGGATTTGCACAACTGCATGTTTACTTGAAGATAACTAAATAATATGCTCAAGAAAATCACTATGCTTTTGTACAGACATTGATAATGGGGAACAGGGATGATATAGAGGAGATGACTGGTGGAAATGCTAGTGTGCTTACAACAGTATTGAAAATGATTGATAAGTATGACCTCTATGGGCAAGTTGCCTATCCAAAGCATCACAAGCAATCTGATGTTCCAGATATATACCGACTTGCAGCTAAAACAAAGGTTTACTGAAGTTCATAATTTTGAAACTAGCTTTATGTGGTTTTATATTGACGATATGATCAAAGTGAAAAATTATTACAGGGAGTTTTCATAAATCCAGCACTGGTTGAACCATTTGGGCTTACATTGATTGAGGTTGATTCTGATTTTGATTCATTACTAGTTCTCAAGATATAATCTTCATGTGCAAGGAAGTGATATGTAATCTATGTTTGTTTGGTTGTAGGCAGCAGCTCATGGGCTTCCAATGGTGGCTACTAAAAATGGTGGACCAGTCGACATCCATCGGGTAAGGACGACCTTCATCTACTTGAATTATAAGCTCATTGGTTTGGCCCCTTTAACAATCTAACTTCTTCCTTCTATGGTTATGGTTTTTAGGCACTGAACAACGGTCTACTTGTGGATCCCCATGATCAACAAGCCATTGCTGATGCACTGCTTAAGTTGGTGTCGGAGAAGAACTTATGGCATGATTGTAGAAAGAATGGCTGGAAAAACATACACCTTTTCTCGTGGCCTGAGCACTGCCGCACTTACTTGACAAGGGTAGCAGCTTGCCGGATGAGGCACCCACAATGGCAAACTGATACTCCGGGGGATGAGATTGCTGTTGAAGAATCGTCTCTCAATGACTCATTGAAGGATGTTCAGGATATGTCACTCAGGCTCTCGGTTGATGGAGACAAACCGTCACTGAATGGATCTCTCGACTATTCAGCTGCAACGACAGGTGATCCTGTGCAAGACCAAGTGAAACGAGTTCTAAGCAAGATGAAGCAACCTGAATCGGATCCAAAGGACAAGGAAAGTGGGAAGAAACTGCCTGATAATGCGGTGAGCAAGTATCCCATGTTGAGGCGGCGCCGTAGATTGATTGTTATTGCACTTGATTGCTATGACAGCACAGGGGCTCCTGACAAGAAGATGATTGACATAGTACAAGATATATTTAAAGCTGTTCGCTCGGACACTCAAGCAGCAAGACTCTCTGGATTTGCTCTGTCAACAGCAATGTCGCTGTCAGAAACAACAAAGTTCTTGAGTTCAGCAGAAATTCAAGTAAATGAGTTTGACGCTTTGATTTGCAGCAGCGGAGGTGAAGTGTATTATCCAGGTACTTACACAGAAGAGGATGGAAAGCTTTTACCGGATTCAGACTATGCAACACATATCGACTACCGATGGGGTATCGACGGTCTGAAGAAAACCATTTGGAAGCTGATGAATACAAATGAAGGTGGAGAGAATTCTGTTCAGTCTGCCAGCCCCATTCAGGAAGATGAGAAATCAAGCAATGCCTTTTGCATTTCATACCTGATTAAAGATCCCAGTAAGGTAATAAAATACAAATTTTACTTGTCATTGTGTGGAAGGTATTAGTTTTATTGGCAGGGCGTTTTATAGGTCTTGGTTTCGCAGGTAAAACGTGTTGATGATTTGAGGCAGAAGCTTAGGATGCGTGGTCTCCGTTGCCATCCAATGTATTGCAGGAACTCAACGAGAATGCATATCGTTCCTCTTCTAGCATCTCGAGCACAGGCACTCAGGTACACAGATTCAATTTTTTCAGTAATACAATTGCCTTTGAAGCGAGTCCATGGTTTCTATAGCATTCGAGTGCCTATTTGCTTAATCAATCCTTGATTAAGGTAAGGCTTTTATACCACCCACAGCCACTTTTAGACTGTTATAAAGAGTATTAATTTATTTATTTTTAGAAATAAACAAATAAAACAGAACACCCACCTTTGAAGGAGAATGGTTTCTAACATGTGCTTTTCGGACCCTTCCCTAGAGCATGAATAAACTGATCAATCGGGTCCCTAGAGCATGAATAAACTGATCAATCCTTTAGAACTTTGCGGTGACTGGAACTTTGTTCATGTTGGTGCTTACAAGTTGATGTGGTTGAGTTACAATTCATGCTGCATTGTCATATGTCATGTGACAGTGAAAGGAAAAGATGGTCATGTCTATTTCATAGAACTGTCTCAATGTGTCAGAACTTTTTCATTAGCTTGGAGATATTTTTAAAATATTTGTATCAGTTCAATCACAAGTCACAACGGATACTACTCAGGTTTGCTGCAAGTAGTAATAACGTTTCTAGGCTCGTTAATGATGACTTTAATATGCTTATTTCAATGGTTTATTTTCATGAAATGTTATGTTGTAGAGACATTATTGAAATGAGGCATGATTATATATTTATAATCACTCCCCAAAATGATTTATGTTCTTTGCTTCTGATTGATAGGTATCTTTTTGTTCGATGGAGATTGAATGTTGCAAACATGTATGTGATTCTCGGTGAAAGCGGTGATACAGATTATGAGGAGTTGATATCTGGAACTCATAAAACCTTGATTATGAAAGGGGTGGTGCAGAAAGGTTCCGAAGAATTGCTTAGAGTTACCGATCTAAGAGATGACATCGTTCCTAGTGAGAGCCCTCTGATTGCACAGGTAAATGCGGAAGCAAAAGCCGATGAAATTGCCAATGCTTTGAAGCAAGTCTCCAAAGCTTATGTAGGAATGTGAGATAGAAGTAATCCAATATTCTTTCTTTTTAGACATACTATTATAGCATCGATCCCTTTTCAATGAATGGGAGCAAAAAGCTTATGTTGTTGAATATTATGTACAAAATTTGGTCATGCTCATGCCATCAGCCTCTCCATCTCATTCACTCTATGCTTATTTACAAGCATGCATGTTCACACTTGCATAGAGATGCAATTTATAAATTTCTTGCAATGCTTACACGTATGCTAGTGACGGAATTGAACGAGCGTTTGGTGAGCTGGTTTTCGAAAGTTTATAAAATTGAGTTTGATAAGTTGGTGCGGTTTATTATTTAAGTCGCTTAATAGTTGGAAGCAACTAAAATTACAATATAGATTGGAGGCTGTCAAATAATCTCATACAAAACAAAAAATGAAAAAATGAAAAAGAAAAAGAAAAATAAGCTAAAGCTTCTTATTGCATGATGCTAAAAGCAAAAAATTCTAATCTAATGCTGAAATAGAAATACATAACTAGGAAACATAACTATAAATATAATTCTAACAGAGGCAATGCCATTAAGCTTTAGTGTCATGGTGATGTTGTTGAATGTGAATATAGTAAGTTTACATGGTGCATGCTTTGATGGGATCTTCACTGGCGATGCCAGAGTAGATTATAGACATAAATTAAACTGCTACCATTCTAAGAATGGTTTTATGCTGTAGATGATGTTTCCTCACATTTTGAAGAATAATGATATACTTCCCAAACAGAAATGAAACTCAAATTTTGTATTTTAAATGTTGAGACTGCTTGTGTAAAAAATATTTTAGAGTTACAATGGTGACTCACTAGTCACTTCACCAACCAAATTGAGTGACTGGGAATATCTTTCTTTAGTCTCTCACTACTTTCAACTTTCAAGTAAAGAATCACAATTCTCTCCCACTTACATATTAAATGTTACAAACTTACTATAAAATAAAGTCAATCTGATAACGTTATTTGATTAAGAGTAGAATGAAAACTAAAGGTATCGAGTCATATATATATATATATATATATATATATATATATATATATATAAGGGTGGATCTATTAAATATTTGTTACATGACTAAACATATATATACGTAGAGACAAGGGCGAAACCAGAAATTTGGTTTTGGAGGGACCAACGTAAAAATTAATATTCAATGTCATTCGAGAAAAATATAGTAATATTTAAAAAAATAAGTTGTCATAAAAATGTGATGCCTTTCAATCATAAAGTTAATATCACAAATATATATATATATTAATTTTGAGAACTAAAATGTAACATATCGAAATTTCAATGTAAAGTAAAACTTAAAAATTGTCTAAAGATAAGTTGAGTATTGTAGAATATGATAGTATGACTTTAATATTTACTTAGCTTTTTTTAGATAGAATACATGAAATAAGACCATAATGAATAATTAATAAAATAATAGGAAATTATTTATTATTCGTTTTTTAGTTTGAAATTAAAATCATGGAAGGAAAACGGATAGAATTTATTTCCTACTTTTATGGACAATAAAATAATAAATATATTAATTAATTAATTAATATTACTAAAACAATAGAATAAACTAATATAATATTTATCTAAATATCATAATTTTGTATATTTAAAATTTATTAAATTTTCATTCGTTGGGGGGGGGGGGGGGGGGGTAATTTTGTATATTTAAAATTTATTAAATTTTCATCCCCCTGCGTAGGGACATAATTGAATTCTTCTTTTAATATAAATGATTCTATAGATATAAAAAATTATTTTAAACCAATTTGAATTGTTTAATCTAACAATTAGAACAAAATAAGTGAATATTAAATGTATAATCAAGCAATTGAAACAAAATCGGGAAAATATTTTATATAAAACACATAAATTTACATATTTGTAAAGACTACTGAGCACATGTAATGTTTTTATATTAAGTTAGAATATGTAATTCATATTTGACTGAATGTGGTTTTTATTATAGGTAAATTATCGTGCATTCAACACACTAAGACCTATAAATTAGAAGTAATATAAGACTAAACATCTAAAAATCACAACCCAAACAAATGAACAAATATCACAAGTTGAATATAAAAAATTAGAACTAGAGTATGAAAACAACAATGAATAAAAATAAAATATAATGTAATGAATAATGTTAAATTTAAGGGTCAGATTAGTAATATTGGTTGATATTAAATATAATTTATTAATAATAAAAAGGCTAAAAGGTAATTATGCAATAATAGTTTTTTTAAGGAGGCTGCCCGGATTATATCTTAGGATAGCCCTCTCAAGGTACGCCCTTGTATATATATAAATTATCAAGTGCAGAATCTCGTAAAAAAAATCCATATAATTTCATTGATTTCAGCCGATTGAAATCAATGAAAAAAATATTTATGGTTAGGATCAATAAAATCATACAAGATCCCGCATTAGAAAGTTTATATATATATATATATATGAAGAACCTACCAAAAAGTATTATTTTTATAAAAAATAGTGCTTAAATTGATTAATTTGGACGATCATGGATATGCATCATGGCCAAATATCAGAAATGTAGCATCTTCAATAATCTTTTCTTTTAATTACGCCAAAGGTTGGAAGGGAACACCTGGACAATAATTAATAATATTTGGTTTTTTTAGAAATGATAATAAAGGTTTTCTTCAAACATTAAATGTTTTAAGCCAATGTTTTTCAGAAAATAACAAGTTCAATTTTTATGTTGTTTTTAGTGGAAGAAAGATAGGAATCTTTTTTACCTGGCAGGAAACTAATGGCAGTGTAGAAGACTTCCCTAACCCTATATTTAAAGGTTATATTATACTTTTGAAGAAGCTCAACAAGCCTTAAGTATGTTTTTCCAAAACCAAGATGGTTTCGAACCTATCTTGGAATTCAATGTTTGTACTTACAGTCGAAGTCAAGTTTTAAGTTTTATGAATCATTTTAAAAATATCAATGAGGCAAGAAATAAAATTTCTAAAGAATTAGAAAATTACAAAAAAGATATGAATGATCTTTTGATCAATCTGCAAGCCAAAAATATAGTACTAAAGCAAGAACTGGATAGAGCTGAGCAGCTAATAGAGTAGTTTCAGAAGATGGAAACAGCAGATAGAAAAAAAGAAAAAGAAGATCAAAAGAAGAAAAAGGGCAAAGAAAAAATAGAGAAAACAATAGAAAAATCAAAAGGCCCTTAGATATTATTAACATTACCCTAATGAGGGATCAAGCAATATATATATATAAAGCGGTATAAAATCTACCTAATGATATAAAGTAGAGCATCTTTGGTCATACCATATTTGATAATCTGAAGTGGTTTTTGAAAATCCAAAAGTTTATTTCTCAAGCAGTAGGATTACCTCAAGGTATGACTACTCTTTTACATCAAGGAAATATAAATCATAGTTTTCCATTCAAGTTTATGACTGTCCAAATTCATTTAGATGATTTTCCAATGAATTTTGACATTCCAGAGCTAGGACAAGTTGACATTGAAAAACTTTTTAGTTATGGGATTATCGATATCATCAGTGCATCTAGTATCGTTAAAATCTCATTTCTTCCAGAAAAACTCCAACAATCTATCAGAATATTTGGAGGAAGAAAATGTTTTGTTCTTGACATAGATTCAATACCATGTGAGTGGATAATTAGTCAACCCTACAAGATGACAAGCTACCTTCTAGCTTAACACTATAAAGTGATAATTCCTTATAATTTCCCTGTACAAGTGGTAGGTGGAGAAAATCATCCAACAGATCTCCAGGATATGTGTCTTGAGTACCTACAAAGATATAGAGCGCAAAAGTATTTTCTCAGCATCAACCTGGTCATGCCCAAGCTGATAGGTCAGACTCTTCACATGTCAATCTTCATCTGTGACAACAATGTTTGGTTCAAGTATCCCATACCTTGGGTTTTCTTGAGCCTTTAATCAGATGACTACCTAAGAGAAGTTCAAGAACAATAAGTGATAAGGCTAGGGGATCCTCTTCTAGAAGATAGTGACCTTGAGCTAGACGATGAAGCTTATCATAATCTGGATACCTGAAGATAAGATCAAGCGTCGGTAGAAGAAGCCAAGAATAGTAAAAAGCAGCATTATTAGAAGAAGACAAAGTGTCGACAATAATTATCAAGAATAGTAAAAAGCAGCATTATTATAAGAAAACAAAGTGTCGGCAAATGAATCTCCTTTTACTATTGTAAAGTTTTATTGTTCGCTTTTTGACTTTGTAAAAAGACTGTCAGACATTTGTTTAGGCCTCTGCTTTTCCGTTTCTATATAAGTCTCACCCCTCTATTGTAGAAAGGGAACCGATCAACTTATGCAAAGAAAAAATCTCTCTCATAAATCCCTACTTGCAAACAACCATCTTTGAATTTCTCATGTACTATATTTCCCATAATTAATAAATCGGTAAATACTTTCAATAAGTCTCTTATTTATCTCTTTTAAGTTTTATTTAATTTCTTAAACACCAAGAAGTCTAGCCGGGTTAACGAAAACTATAAAAGGTTATTAATTTTCTACTGTAACGAGATCCTAAAAGCATTATTAAGAGTCTATGTCCTGATCATACTAGAATAGTGTCTAGTGGAGTTCCTGTTTTTATGTGAAACAAGATTTATAGTTTTCTGGAAAAAAACTCTTTAGTGGCCTTTTTGCAAGTTCTGTTGATGAAAGGCAACTGAAGGCTTTGAGAGATTTAGAAACTCATTTTGAATCAATAGTAACCATAGGAACCTGAAAGACCGGTGTGATCAGTACCCTGTCTCTTAGATTGGTATAAAACAATGTTACCGTGTCTTTTATGAGTTTATCTCAATCTCGAATAATAATGAATTTAAATCTTATAAACATATTGTCATTAGAGTTCTGTTGTAGCACGTAATTTCTTTGGCTTCGAATTCAGATTCAAATCGTAATCATTATTTTTTAAAAAACTAAATTTTAGAAAATAATTTAGTCAAATTGCATAAAATCCCTGATATTTAATGTAATTGCACACAAATCAAACTTTTACTCATAATTACATAAACATTCTTTGTCGTTACTTGTCCTTGGTTAAAAGTTAACAATTCAGAATAAAATTTTATATTTCATTTTTTTTTAATTATTTCAATAGTAAATAATTTAAAATATAGAAAATTAATGGAGAAGGCTCATCTAGAATTCCATCTATAAATAATATTAAAAAAAGATTGAACGATTTCATCTCCAACTCTTTCTCAAAGCAAATCCTCAAGCGGAGGAGCAGGTTCTCCACTACTGGTGGAGTTATTTTTACTTTTATTTTTGTAAAACAACTATAGTTTTTTTTGGTGGGTTAATGATTGTTTGACGATAAAGATTGTTTTGTGGGTTGATGATTATGTTTTGATAAAGATGAAGTTTTGATGAAGTTAAGAAGAAATGTTTGGGCGAAAATATGTTGGATTTTAGGCAATGAAGTTGGTTTTTGGAATTTTAAACGTTAATGTTTGGGGATTGAGAAAGTGCAAAAAAAAAATGAAAGAAAAAAAAAATCTAGAAGCAAAATTGAAATTTGAAATTGATTGCTTGATGATAAAGAATGTTTTTTTTTTCCTATTTTGTTAACATAATGTTTTAAAATAAGTTACTATGAGTTACTATGAGTATGAGTTACTATGAGTAATAAAAATAAGTTACTATGAGTATTTTTCTTGTGTTTAAGCTTTGTGTTCATATGCTTATGTCCCGTTTGGTATTGTTTTAGAGAAGTTAAAATCTGATTATTTAATAAATTTGGCATAAAAATTGCGTTTGGTAAATTTTTTAAAAGTGATTATTTGAGAATTTTGGTTCATTTGGCAGCAATTTTAAGAAGCGGGTGGGGGTTACTTTTGCAAAGTGATTATGATAGAATTTGTTGTTTGATTTAATGAATCTTTTTAAAGACTAAATTATCCTTATTGACTTAACATAAATACAAATATATCTTATGTTTAATTTCATATGATTCAATTTTATTTGTTCATCATTGATTAAATATAGGATTAATTAAAATATTTTTAAAAACAATTTATTCATCTTCTCAACCCAATTCCAGAATAAACACCCAAACTTATAACTTTGAACAAAACCTTAAAACTCATATTTTTTGGCATCTACTTCTTCTTCTCTACAATTCTTCTTCTTTACCATAACAAATCCACCCAAAACGACAATAATTAAAAATTATATAAAAAGAGGTAATAAAGATCGAAGTGTTTCGTGTACAGATACCTTTATGTCAAGTAAAAGAAATCAAAGAATATTGTAGTGAAAAAAAATAAGGAGTAAAGGAAGAGACACCCAAATTTTTTAAATTTTTTTATTTTTAGAGTTGGTGTTGTTAAACCCTAGATTTTTCGGTTGTCATGGGAGTTTGAGTTTGAGAGATGAGAAAATAAAATTTTTGCTTCGTTTGATAATTCAATTTCATGTCTGTTTTAGTCATTATATATAATTACAGCAATTAAAGGTAAAGTTTACTAAGCGCAAGAATACTGATTTTTAATCCACAACAACTTCAACAGTAGTATTAATCAAATAGATATCTGGTTAACTTTACAGCAGATTATTTATTTAGCACGACTAACAATGATTAATTTAAAAGGTACAGCAATATCAAACTGGTCCATAGTCATATATGTCACACATTTTATAATCCCTTATTTCAATAAATCCTCAAGGGCTATTGAAGTTTTAAGAGGTTGTTTGGTTGAGCTTTTGAAAAACCTCTATTGGTAAAAAAATCTATTTGTGGTAAATTTATTAAAAATAGATATTTTTTTTTAAAAAAAATATAGTTATTTGGTTGGTATTTTTTTTAAGTATATTTGGAGAAGTACCTTCATATGAGCTTTTTTCTAGTAGATGCTTAAACTCTACTAACCTCTACTCAATTTTAAATAGTCAATCTCAAAAGTTCAATCAAACAACTCTAAAAAGCTTAAATAGACACTTATAGATCTTTTGATGTAGTAGAAAGTTCAACCAACCGAGTACTAAAACATCCAATAGTACATTTTTTGAAAGAGAATTTATTTTTAACTATCAATAGGAGAAAAAAACAACAACATCACAATAGGCCAAATTTACAAGCGAACCAGGGGCACCAACACCCAAAAAAATAGAAAACTCAGAGCCATAGACCTAACTATCAATTGAATAAGCAACCTAGTTACATCATCTAGGAACATGAACAAGAGAAAAACCAGAATTGCATTTGCCACATGATCACACCCCCACACAAATAAGACTTACCATTACAAAGATTAACTACTCCTAGAGCATCTGACTCAAATTGAACCTGGGTCATAGCCATAGACATCCTAAGGACGACTTTAGTTTTAAATTTTAATTAATATAAAATTCTTAAAGCAATCATGTCTGCTTTAAATATACTTTATATTTTTAAAGCTTAAAGTAGACATGACTGCTTCAAGAATTTTATATTAATTAAAATTTAAAACTAACCAACTTATTAAAAGGAAAATAAATATTAATTTAAAAAATTATTATCATCATCAAAAATAAATAAATAATAATAATAATTAACATCATCATCTTTCCAAACATCCACAACAATACCTTTTTTATATAATAAATTTTCAAATATTTTTATTTTTAATTAATTAATTGATTTTATATACTTAAGTATTATTTATAGTGGAAATTATTAAAAATAACCACAACTATTATGAAAATTTTGTTTTTAACCACACACGAAAATTTATTTGTTAATAGCCATTTTTTGAAAAATTACTTGAATACCCTTATATAAAAACCATCCCCAAACATTTTCTCTCTTTTTTTTTGTTCTCTCTCATTTCCTCACTCTCTCCCTGATCTCTCTCTCCCATCGGCGGTGTGCCGGTGAACCATCACCGACATCCTTGCGAAGGCCGACGAACCGTCGCCGACCTCCTCTCTCTCACCCAACCTCTATTCTCTCTCCCGGCAGCTCTCTCTATCTTCTTTCTCTCTTTTTCACTTACCTCTCTTTCTCTCTCCTTTCCTTTATCTCTCACACGTCGTTGACGGCTTGCCGGAGTGCCGTCGCTTGGGCTTCACGACAGTCCAACAACGCCGTCGAGTTCCCCCTCCGTCGGTGATTAGATCTGCTGAAAAAAAGGAAAAAAAATGAAATACTAGAAACCCATAACATTTCAATTTAGTCAAGATTTCAATTTATGTAAGATTTCAAGTTTCAAAATTTAAAAACGAAAAACTTAAAACCCCCAGAAAATTTCAAGTTTCAAGTTTCAACTTTCAATTTAGTCAAGATTTCAAGTTTCAACATTTCAATTTAAACAAGATTTCAAGTTTCAAATTTTCATTTTTTAAAACAAGATTTCAAGTTTCAAGTTCCTAGTCGTGATTTCAAGTTTCAAGTTCCTAGTCGTGATTTCAAGTTTGGTTCCAGATTTTAGTCATCATTTCAAGTTTGCTTTCAGTTTTAAAGAAAAAATCAAATCTATGGGTATTTTTATAATTTATGGATATACATTAAGATTTTTTTTAAAAAGTGGCTATTAACAAATAAAATTTCAAAAGTGGTTACAAACAAAAGTTTAATGTTTCCTATGGCTATTTTTTATTTTTCTCTTATTTATATGAGGGCAAAAACGACAATTCTTCTTATTTGTGATTAACTAACGGTGGTCAACGTTAGTCAACTGATCAGAGGGTATGTTTGTATTATTTTGATATTTTTACGGGTTTTAGTATAATTATACATATAATCGGGATAAGTTTTTGTAATTTATCCTTGTGTAATTTTATTTGTGCAATTTGCCCATAACATCATATCTGCTTTATGATTTTCTCTCTCGGTCAGTGTTCTAGTAAACGCTAGGCGTTAGTCCAGCGCCTAGCCCCTAGATGGCCTAAACGACACCTAGGCGGTTAATATTTTTAATATTTTTAATATTTTTTTTTACGGTTGACTTTTTTAATATTTTTTAAAATATTTTTTTTTATTTTTCCTACCTATAAAACCAATAATAAAACTCATATTATGACGAAATTTAAACAAAATCATCAACATAATTCCCTTTTTATTTTTATGTCTTGGACTTGTTTAATATAGTTTTACTTCTTGCTGTATATTTTAGATTTTTATATTGAAAGAGAGTATGTTTTGTTATTTTGTAAATTTGCTTTTTAAAAGTAAAATATCTTTACTTTTCTTTTCTCTCTTCCACGCCTTCTTTTTCTCTTTCATGCTTTCTCTCCCAAAACTCCCCTCCACCAATTTCTATCATTTGAAGCTTTCTCGCTCATCCATTAAACTTGTTTTTGAGTTATTTGTCATTAAATTTTGGTGGGTTTTGTTTGTCAACAACACTCGAATCTAATTTGTGTGTTGATTTTGCTCATTTTTTCTCCATTGATTCGATTTGCAAGAAGCCAAGAACACCATAAAATCTCGATGCCGTTTTGGTGGACCTTTGTTGTGGTCGGTGACTGGCGGAGGATTAATTTTGGGTTTCATTTCGGGTTTTGGTATATGCTTGTGATTTTCACGATCTGAGAAGTGGATTTTGGGTTTGATTTTCACTGTTTTGATGATTTTTTGTTCCATTGACCATTGTTGACCGATTTTTATGCCCAAATTGCTTGATTCGAGACGGTGGAGGACCGCACAACGCCTAGGCGGCCGCCTAGAGAGTTTTTTCAAACACTGCTCTCGATACAGGCTTAGGTGCATAGCGAAACATTCTTAAACGATCACATGTTACAATTTAAAGGTCAGGTCATGTCCGTAATTTAACAAAAAGCAAGGCATCCAATTCCAACAAGGAGAAATTACATTCACACCCTTGAAGTTTGTCTCAAAGACACTCAGATGGTTAAGTTTAATTATTCTACACTCTAACCCTTGGATTTAACGGTGATCATCTAATGGTTTAAGGGTATTCCATTCTTTTTCAAATAAATTTTTACTATTACAGATCAATTCATTAAATCCAATAACAATATAAATGTAAAAAAAAAAGTATAACCCTAACAACCAAATCTAATCTTACACACCTCTACATCTCATCTAAAAAAAAAAAAAAAAGTATAACCCTAACAACCAAATCTAATCTTACACACCTCTACATCTAACGATATTGCCGTCGAGGTATCCATCACCAACATTTGTTGTACTGGCAATGACTTTTTCAACTGCATATTGTGCAATGGAATGTTTTTTTTTTTAATTAATTAATTTATTATTTTATTCATTCTTTATTTTTATTTTTATTATTTATTCATTTTCTTATAAAATACGTTTTTTCCCCCTCGAAATGCTATTTTATTTATTTAAATTTTGTTAAAAGTATTTTTCGTTTAAATTTTTTAAAAGTATTTTCATTTTTTTTCATTCAATCTTTTAAAATATTTTCATTTAATATTTTTAAAAGCATTTTCATCTAATTATAATTTTTTTCAAAAAAAGAAAATTGCTTTGCTACACTTGTATTCTTGACATTAAAAAATATTATATATGTAAAAGTAAAATTGTAATGCATGTTATTGGGTCACCTAATTTCTTTTTTTTTTTTTAAACTAAAATAAATAACAAATTAACAAAATAATAATAAAAAAAAACTGTTTTGGTGAAACCGGAACCGTGCACTGTAGCGAAACGATTTCGAACCGGAACCAAACACTTCGGTTCGGTTCCGAACCGAACCGAACCGCATCATGTCTACTTACAGGTGTTTAAGGTGGTGTGTTTTTTTTATCTGAAATCATAAAGTACCTTAATTTGTTAGATATATAGATAACTCTTACCGATTAAGATTATATGTTTTTTTATTTTTTTATTTTGGATAATTTATTATAAAAATATAATATAATTCCTTATCCGGTTATTATCCGGGTATTCCGACCCGGATAAAGCCGGAACCTGGCCCGGCCGGGTACAATTGCCATCCCTTACGAATACGATGCTTTAGCTTGTGCCCTACTTGTCACAAAAGCAGTAGCGTACCATCTTTTCTTCCAAATTGCACACAGAGACAGTCCAGCACAACACTACCCAAACACAGAAGCTCGAGGATTTCGGTCCGGTTCGAACACAATGGGAAGCACCGTAGAGGATCCAACGGTCCCTAAGCTCCCAATCCCCGGCAAGCGTAACATACTCATCACTAGCGCTCTCCCGTACGTCAACAACGTCCCTCACCTCGGCAACATCATCGGCAGTACTATTCCTCTCTCTCTGTCTACATATATTCACGTGAAATTTTCGCTTCTTTTGTTTTTCTGTAATTTGTCTGCTCCAAAAAAAAGAGTAATTTTAGCAATTCGAAACAGTTCGATGTCGGTAGTTTGATGTTAATTGAAGCTGCTTTTTGATCATTTTTAGTGTACTTGATCGTGTTTGGATGTTTTGGTTATGTACTTTTTTTCGTGCTTGTTTATGTTTAATGTGAAACTCGGTAGTTTTGTGTCAATTGAAGCTGTTTTTAATCACTTTTATTGTATTTGATTGTGTTTGGATGTTTTGGTCAAATACGCATTTTAGTGTTTGTTTATGTTTACTGTGAAACGTTTTTTGTCTGCTAAAAGAAACTAAGTAATTTCAGGAATTTCCAGTTCAATATCGTTAGTTTTGTGTTAATTGGAGCTATGTTTGATCATCTTTGGAGTATTTGATGCTGTTTTTATTGTTATAACTGGATGATTTTGTTTTGATTTTGGTAGGTGTGTTGAGTGCTGATGTGTTTGCGCGATATTGCCGGCTTCGAGGCTACAATGCGATATACATATGCGGGACTGATGAGTATGGGACGGCCACTGAGACTAAGGCCATGGAAGAGAAATGTTCTCCTAAAGAGATTTGTGACAAGTAACAATTTTCACCAAAGACATGTTACATATAATAATTTTGTTTTCTAACATTCTTTTGTTTATTTATATCCTTTATATTTTCTTCAAATGGCAATCTCCGTTGCAAAACGATTGTTATTAAAACTTTATACACTCGTTGTTAATTGAAATTTTAACTGTTTTTCTTGATAGTGATTAAGTAAGACACTGTAAGAGTTGAGTATAATATGTTAGCTTTTGTGTTATGCACTTCTAATATTGTTTACAAATGAATGAATGCATGCATGAATCATGATGTTTGGTATCTAATGGATTTTAAGTTTTGGAGTGTGTTTGCATGCAGTTAACATTTGTCTAGTAACGCGTGTTATTTAAAAAAAAAAATTATGGGTAAACAAATTTTCTTGTTTTATGTTTAACCGAAAGTGGTTATAATCTTGTATCTGTAGTTGTATAGCATATTGATCTGTACTCATAAACGATTTGGACAATTTGGTACTTATATCAATACTGCCTTCTCTTTTATACACCTTAACTAGGAAGTGGGTTTGATGTAATTTGTGTACATTGGGGGAGGCTTTTACATGGATTGCAAAATAATTTGTGTATGTTGTTCCTCTTGTTTTTTTCTCCCTCACTTACTCTGCTATTTACTATGAGTTATGAGCAATTCTTCTTACAAATATCTGAATCATTTATACAAATTGTGAATTACAACTTTGTAGATACCATGCTATTCATTGTGAAGTCTACAAATGGTTCAACATAAGTTTTGATAAGTTTGGACGTACGTCAACTCCACAACAAACGGAAGTGTGCCAAGCAATTTTCAAGAAGCTGTTGGAGAACAAATGGCTTTTAGAGAACACAATGCAACAGGTAAAAATTTGATTTTACGTTAGTTTGTTTATTTATTAGTTTTGTAGCTGTGATTTCTAATAATCTTTATATAATTTTCCTTGTACTGATGAAGATTTTGCTTGAATTTAATTGCTACTGTCATTCAGCCTTACTGCGATACATGCAAAAGGTTTTTAGCTGACCGTTTTGTGGAGGGTATCTGTCCATACGAAGAATGTAAGTATGAGTCTGCTCGAGGAGATCAATGTGAAAACTGCGGAAAGCTTTTGAATGCCACAGAATTGAAAGATCCTAAATGCAGGGTACATGATGGATTCTTCTTTATCAATGTTTCATGTGTGTATCCAAGTGCATGGCTATAAGTTATTCTGCCATATTCTTTTTTTTTTTCTTTTTCTTTTTTTCGTTTTTGCTGCTTGATTAGGGTTATTTTGATATTAGGATGTGTGGTGCAGTGAAGCCTTAGGAGCTTACTCAATAATTTTCGAACCTTTTTATTGTGTGTCTTTGTTAATTAGTAATCAATAACAGGATTGCTTCTGATTACTGAATACGAGACTAAGGGTCCATTCTGTCAGGCTTCTGCCAGTAGAGTTTTTAGAAGTAGAGGTTTTGGCAAAAAAGTTATTGGTTGTTTGTTTGGTTGTCAATTGATAAAGCTCTTTTGAACTAGTAGTTTATTTGGCTGTATAGTATGAAAAGTGCGTTTATATCATTTAGGAGATGCAAGAATTAGCTTTGAATAGGCTTTTTAGAGTTTTTTTTGTTGTTGTTATAGAAGTGGTTTTTTGACTTTTTATTCAAGTTTTTTTAAAAGAACACGAAATTCTCTTCTTAAAGAAGCCTAAAATTTGAGCTTCTCCCAATAGGAATAAAACAATTTTTTTATTAATTTTTTTTTTCCAATAGCATTACTGTGGTTGCAACTGAATGACAAAAAAAAATAAAAATTGAGAAGAGCTTTTGGCAAAGCTCTTTTGTGTTTGTAGATAAGCCATACCAACGTGCCTACGTGAATAAGTGAGATCAATGTGCCATCATATATGAGATGAAATTGTTAATTGTTATGGGACCTATTTCATTGTTTATAATCAGTTTTGTAACCCTCAGTATTAATTTTTCCAAAGAAAGGTACAAGAAAAAAAAAAGATAGTTGGAAATCTCTGCTTGGGAGCGCTGAGTGCATGTTGTTTCATTTGTTGCTAAAGAGACATGACAATATGTCATAGCAATCCGTCCTTTTTTGTGTTTATTCTTGTTTGATATTTGTCCTTGATCTCTAAACAGACCTGTCAGAGCACGCCTCACATTCGTGATACAAACCACTTGTTTCTTGATCTTCCTTCATTGAAAGATAAATTGGAAGAGTATATCAACAACATGTCTGTGGCTGGATCTTGGAGCCAAAATGCTATTCAAGCAACAAATGCATGGCTTAAAGAAGGGCTCAAACCACGATGCATTACCAGGGATCTTAAGTGGGGGGTTCCAGTTCCACATGAGGGATTTGAGGAAAAGGTACAATAGCAAGTGCTTGAATATTTTATCTATTTTGTATTTTTGTTCCACGATGTTATTGTATGGTGATTTTGCTTGTGCATTGTTTACATATTACATCCTACAATTTGGCTTCAAGATCTTAAAGTGATTGATAATGTTTGATCTTACATCCACCTTGTGGTGATAGGTTTTCTATGTTTGGTTTGACGCCCCCATTGGATATCCCTCAATCACTGCATGCTACACTTCTGATTGGGACAAGTGGTGGAAAAATCCTGAAAATGTGGAGCTATTTCAGTTCATGGGAAAGGATAATGTGCCATTTCATACTGTAAGTTTTTGTTTCTTCAAAAGTTTGTCGATGGTTCAGGAAAGTGGATGAGATGCTAATGGGTCAACTTCATAGTATTTATAATTTTCGAAGTTTACTGTTATTTTCAATTTCAGGCTGCGAACATTTTTTTTTTCCGATTTTGATATTTTCAGTACATGCAATGAATCCTTTGATCTTTTTGGTTTTTTTTTTTTCATGTTTTTTGGGATTTGGTTTTGTCCTATAAGGCTCTCTTTTGATATCCTACGAGATCTACTTGTTCACTCTTGTACGGGGGATGTTTTTGATAAAGTAGGTGCTTTTTGTTGGTGACTTGGTGTAGATTGTATAATCACTTTTTTGCTATGAAAGTTTTGTTTGTTTTTTATTTTGTTTTAAAAAAAGAAAGAAAAGAAATGTCGCGTATTATTTTATTTTTAGTTTTAATTTTGCTCAATTTTGATCCTTTTCCATGTATGTTTGCATTTTTGTAATGTTCTAACACTGCACGATCTATGCAAATCACAAGCTCCGTTCTTGTTATCATTTTCTTTCAATTTTTAGATTAGATGACTTTACCAATATCCAATCAAATACATTATGAATCTTATATTTTTCTTCTTAAGTTTCTCCATGTTGTATTTTATTGGGCATGTCTATGGCTTTTACCGTGATGAGGTTGTATTAACAAAAATTGCAATTTTTTTCTTATCATTGATATGGGAAATGATTCTCTAAGTTTTAAAGAGTATATGTTAATATTTAGGTGATGTTTCCATCGACACTTCTTGGAACGGGTGAAAACTGGACTTTGATGAAGACTATCAGTGCCACTGAATACTTAAATTATGAAGCTGGTTAGTTAACTATCTGGTTGTGGTTTGCCTGATGTGCTATACTGAAATTAGATTAATGATTGAAAACTAATTAAACCATGATGTCTTGCTTCTGAGTATTTTAAACTATTGTTTCTGCAGGAAAGTTTTCCAAGAGCAAAGGCATAGGAGTTTTTGGTAATGATGCAAAGGATACAAATATTCCTGTAGAAGTATGGAGATATTACTTGTTAACCAATAGGCCTGAGGTAAATGCTGCCACAACATCAATCACTGTTCTGTCAGCTGATATAGGTTACACTTGTTACACCATCAATAATAATTCTCTCGGATACCATAGTCTAATATTTCTATTCTCTTTTTTCTTTTTTAAACCTGTATGAATTATTGCTAATTATGATGCATTTTTATCTGATTAGGTGTCTGACACATTGTTTACATGGGCTGACTTGCAAGCCAAATTGAATAGCGAATTGCTAAATAATTTAGGCAACTTTATCAACCGAGTTTTGAGTTTCGTCGCTAAACCTCCAGGTTAGTTGGCTGTTTGACATTGGTCTTAAATTTATGAGAATATCTGCTGTTTAGTTAGCTTGATTCTTGAACCATTCCTCGTCTCTATTTGGTGGGAAAAACTTGTACCTTCTTTTTGTCTGTATTATAGCTTGGAGGTTTGAGATATGGCCCAAGTCTTGTTCTCCTTTATTTTAGTTTTTCTGTAATTGTGAAGTAAAAGTTAAAACCTACTTTTATGCCTCAGGGGCTGATCTCGGAACCTGAATACTGGTATATTTTCCTTAATTTGTTTGTGTGACTGTCATATTGGTCTCTTTATGTTTTTTCCCCCCTTCATTTTATCACTTTTTGACCAATCTTTGCATTTTTGTCAACTCGGGGTCTTAAACTATAAGAAATACATCAAATTGGTCATTTTGTTATTTCACTGTTAGTCAAATTTAATGGATTTAGGGGCATTTTTGTCTTTAAAACCAAAACATGTCACGTGTCCACATGAGAAAAAGAAAATAAAACCAAAATTACAATTAAATATATGTAAATTAAACAAAATCAAAATTTTAAAAATAATATATACACATATTTACATGAGTCTGCTGCCTCCTAAAGTTTTAGGGAGGATGCCGGCCTCCTCCCCAGATTGCTGAGGAGAAGAATTTATTTTTATTATTTTTGCTTAAAAACTTTTCTTTAATGAGTTATTTTAAAAAAACTAATTTAATAATTATTTATTTTGATATTAATTTTTTCAAAAGTTTCATGTTTTTTTTAGTGTTTTACAATTTTTTAAAAATCTTTTTTGTTATATTTCCAGGATTTTTTTTTTATCAATTTTGTTTTATTATATTATTTAAAGATTTTTTAAAAATAATTATTTATTTTGATATTTTTTTTTCTTTTTTAATGTTTCTTTTAGAGTTTTACATTTTTTTAAAACCTTTTTTGTTATATTTCCAGGTTTTTTTTATCAATTTTGTTTTATTATATTATTTTAAGATTTTTTTATAAAAAAATGGTGACATGTTAAAGTTTGATTGGAATTCAAGTTTAAGTAAAGTTGTCAAGCTTTAAAAAGTTGGAGGGCAAAATTGTAATTTAAACTCGTTCAATTAAAGTCAAAGATGAAAATGCCTTTTTGCATTTTTAGTCACGTTTGATTATCAATTTTTTGGTCAGAGAGACCAAAGTGTATTTATGAAAATTTAGGAACCGTGCACTAAAAAAAAAGCAAATATCAGTAAAAAAGTGATAAATAACATTGGACTAAAGTAATAATAGCCCGATTTGTTTTTGACAGTGTGTCCGATTAACTTTGTTGTTTACTTTATGTTAATTAGTTATATTAGGTTTAGATAATATGTGGGACTCAAACATTTTAAGTGGAGTTTGAATTTTCTTCCATCAGTTTCTTTGTTCATTTAGTGGTTTCAAAGGTGCTTTTAAAAGTTTAATAACTTGATTTCTTTTCTAAAGGTCAAGGATATGGTTCCATCATTCCTGATACTATTGGTGCTGAGTCACATCCATTGACAAAGGCGTTGGCAGAAAAAGTCGGTACATGTGTGGAGCAATATGTAGAAGCCATGGAAAAGGTGGCTTATTGTTTACAAGATTTGTAGCTGTAACGATTAGAATCCTTCTGCTTCAATTGATATGGCTTTTGTATGATGTACCTGTTTTTTGTGTAGGTTAAACTAAAGCAAGGAGTAAAAACTGCAATGAGCATTTCAAGTGAGGGGAATGCGTATTTGCAAGTGAGTCTGAAACACCTTGAGTCCCTTTGATTTTACCCTTGCTTACATGTTCTGTAGTAAGTGTCTGCTGTCATAAATACATTGTTTCGTGTGGCTTTGAAACTCAATGTGCTAACGCTGTGATGCATTCTATTTATGATTGCAATTTAGGAAAGCCAATTCTGGAAGCTTTACAAGGAAGACCAACCTTCTTGCTCTATCGTTATGAGAACTGCAGTGGGTCTAGTACATATTCTCGCGTGTTTGTTAGAACCTTTTATGCCATCTTTCTCTGTTGAGGTAATTTAGTTGGCATGCCAATCTCTGTGCAGTATAATTTTTTATCAACTGTGTCGATGTGCTGACACATTCTTGGTTCTTTGGTGGCACTTAAAGGTATTTAAGCAGCTTAATATGCAAGCTGAAAATCAACCTTCTCTTTGTGATGACAAAGGAGAGACTGAAAGGGCAAGAAGACCTTGGGAAATAATCCCTCCTGGTCATAAGATAGGGATACCGACACCATTATTCAAGGAACTGGTATACCCTGTTATGCCATATGTCTTTTATTTATTATGGATTATTAATTTGTTTTTGGGTTTGTCCTTTACCTTTGGTTCATTAGTGAAATTAACAACTATAATAAAAATAATAATAATAAAAAAACCCTTATCGTGTGAAATTAACTAATGGCCAGAAAGATGAAGAAGTTGAATACTTCAGGAACAAGTTTGCTGGTAGTCAAGCTGATAGGGTTGTTAGGGCAGAAGCAGAAGCTGCCAAAGTTGCTGAGCAACTGAAGAAAACAAAAGTTTCAGGTAAATTTTAATTTTTGTTTCTTGGTTTTTTCATTCCCTAAATTTTATATATATTGATTCAATTAACGTTTATTGACCGGGTTTTGTGCCATAAATATGGTGTGTAAGTATTAATTTCTGGGTGACTGTTTGTGAAATGTGACTAGAGTTCTCATTGTGTAGATTGGTTGTATTATCTTCCATGTTCTAAACATTATTTGTGTTATCTTGGTGTATATTCATCAAAGCCATCTTGACAAAGGATCGTTATGTATATTCAATGTTTTATGTTCCATATTGCAAAACTATTTGGTTTGCACACTGTCCTTATAAGATTTCATAACTCAACTCTTCTATTAAAATTATTTACAAATTAGAATAAAATTTGAAAATAAATAAATAAATAATTTTGAATATAAATTTAAAGAAATATACTTAAAACTAAATCAAGTTAATTAGATATGAGGGGTGAGAATTATTTATTCTTATTAATAAAGAATAATAGTGGGCAAATCCTTATCTATCCCATTCAGCCCTTGTTACATTTTTAGCATGGAAGCATATATTTACATGTCAGTCTCCTCACCTCAAGGCCACGGTATAGATAATATTTTGAAGTTGATATTAACAAAACCCATTAAGACTTTTGGCATAAAAAATTTAACCCATATACAAAATTAAATCGTTTTCAAATAAGATTTAAGTTAGCAAAAAAAAAAAAAACTCAAATGTCTGAATGTGAGCCCCTAGACCCACAAATCTTTCCATCGAAAAGCTAGTTGGCTACATAATAAGTTATCTAAAGTTCTGTAACATAAATGAAATATCTAAAAGCTGCATCTGAAGGACTTCCTAATGAGTGAGCCATATCACAAACACCTAAACACAAGAAAGGGATGCTCTAGGAAAAAAATAACTTATTTCTTTCTGTTTGCATTGTACTCTTTGACATATAGTATTTATATCATCTGTAACAGATGGTAGTGGAAAGAAACAACGGCCTGCTAAATCTGCAGCCGAAGTCAAACCCAAGACTGCTGAGCCAGAAATATCCATTGCGAGAATTGATATCCGTGTTGGTAAAATTATAAAAGCTGAGAAACATCCTGATGCTGATTCACTGTATGTGGAAGATATTGATGTGGGTGAAGGACAGCCGCGGACAGTAGTTAGTGGCCTTGTCAAGTATATACCTCTTGAAGAAATGCAGGTTATTGTCATTTCCTCTTATATATCATAATATTTTACCCTGTTTTGATGGTTGTTATTATTATTATCTTGTTGATGTTTAGAGAGGCTGACAAGTAACTTAATTCCCTGTAATGATTATTGGGCAGGAGCGCATGGTGTGTGTACTTTGCAATTTAAAACCAGCAGCCATGCGGGGTATTAAATCGCACGCAATGGTTTTAGCTGCTTCCAACGCTGATCACACCAAGGTAAGAAAAAATGATATACCTTGTCACAAGTTCTTACTTAGGGTGTAGTTTTGTTCCGATTGATCACTCCCAATGGACTGGAAAGCATTATGATATGTTTGACTGACTTATTTCTGCTCTTCCCTTTGTTCCCCAATAGTACAACTAATTGCATGGTGTTGGTTTGATGGTTGGTTCAGATACGGTGTATTTATATCTTAATTAACATTGGTGGCAATGCTTGCTTTTGTTGTTTAGATACCTACTCTACAGCCACTACATATTTCCCTAGAAAGTTGATCTCACTCACAGTTGTTAAAAACTTAAAAGTAAATGTATATATAAAAAAAAAACCGTATTTTGTGTTAGAATTTAGTGTAAGAAAAAGGGAATGCTGCTGTTGCAGACAAGCACATTTTTAAGATAACTTGTTGGTTGGAGTGGGAAGCTTTTTGTTCCAAGTTGCCAGAGGTTGCCGTGATTACAGAACTGGTTTTAATGCTCTTTACTTGGGCACTGAGTATGGGATGTTTTAATTTTTTCATGTTCAAGTCTGGACTGTCATGTACATGAATATCATGTGGAATGCTGTTGCACTTTCAGGTTGAATTGGTTGAACCACCAAAATCTGCAAAAATTGGAGAGAGAGTTACATTCCCTGGATATCAAGGCGAGCCTGATGACGTCTTAAACCCTAAGAAGAAGGTATGGGAGACGGTGCAAGTAGATCTTCACACAAACACAGAACTGGTCGCTTGCTACAAAGATGTTCCATTAACTACATCAGCAGGAGTTTGCACTGTTTCATCCATTCAAAGTGGGTCAATACGGTAGACAGAATGCTTGATTCGTTGAAAAGAAAGAAGGATTTTGACTGATCATTTATTTGACATTCCAGTGCAACAAACTTTTTCATGGTAATGAATCGTTTGAAGAAATTTTTACATGGACAAGAAATTGTTAACAGCATTTGGCTATATTTTCTAATTGGAAAAAAGGTCTGGTGAGATTTTGTTAATGAAAGACTCTTTAGTATATGCATGAATTCTTTTTAATTAAGGTAAAAATGTAAATCAATCCAATTTTTTTAAATGAAAAGACTTTTTCCATATCATGAAACCAAAGTGAAGAACTTTCATTTTTTAACTCAGGAAATTTGTTGCTTAAACACTCGCATGTATGATGGAGAATTCATATGTAATGAATGTAAAATTCAGGGCTGTCAAAAGTTACGAATGTTTTTTCCATCAAAGGTCATGGGCAATGTCCCATACAATACAAAAATCAGATGTGTCTCATTTTTAGGTTTTTCAATTTATATTTGTAACCACAAAAGTTAAAGAAGTGTTGAGAAAATTTAAATTTTAGAAACATAAACTAATTTTTTGAATTAGCCAAGTATGCTCAATTTAATCCAGGTTTGGAATGAATTCATTAAGAAATGAAATATTTCTCCAAATATTTTAGAGAAGAATAGTGAGACACTTGGGGTGGAAATATAATACATGTAGATCTGTGATCAAAGAGATTTTTTTTTTTTTTTTTTTTTTTTTTTTTTTTAAGTAAAGAGATGTGCATGTTAACATGGAGTTTCACTACAAAAAAACATATACTAATTTAATTTGCAGAGCATGACCTTACACGTTCCAATCCCAATACCATCTTCAATATTTTCTGAGTTAATTAACATGCCATTTTATAGTTTTATAATGTGTAAATTAATTTCAAGAGCTAAATTCCCTAAATTCCCTTCGTTTGAGATCTCATCCTACTAGGGGACACCAACCCAGAAAAAAAAAAAAACACTTCCAAATTTAATAGTTAGTTTAATGCTACTGTACATGTTAGTGTTGCTGTACATGTTGCTATCCGTTGAATTTATATATAATAACGAGATTTTTGACTGCAAAAACGAGTCGAATATCTGCTTCACTTAAAGGGTTAAGATGTGTATATCAGTTGAAGTAAAAGCATCTCCATTGCCGTGTTAAAATTGTGTTTCAATGCTAAAATTGCTAAAATTACTAAAATTGTGTGTCAATACTAAAATTTAGTATTGAGTGTAAAAAATCTCCAATACAATACCAAATGCCATGTCAAATTTGACATATGTTAAATTTTGTATCAAATTGGCACACAGAATAACATATGTCAAATTTATACAACAATAAATGTCATTTTTTAAATTATAAAAATACTATTATTTATATATTTTAAATATTTTAAATTATTTAAATTTAATGCACATTAATATTATTTCAATCAAATTTATTTCATCAACAATATTTTTTAAGAAATCTAATGTTTATTTATTAATGCATTAATGATATTAATTAACTTTTATAAGTTTAATGAACAAAATATAGTATTTTAGTTTAACTTTTAGTATCGTGCATTGAAATATAATGCTAATTTATCGTGACACCAAATATAATAGTCGACTTTTTTTGGTATCAAAATTGGTATTGTGAATAACATCAGTATCGAAGATGGTCTAAGAGTTGTCCATTTATTTGGTTTAAATCTTATATAATAATGAGATTTTTCACTATAAATACGATCCGATATCTACTTCACTTACAGGATTGAGAGGTGTATATCACTTGAAGTAAGAGTCGTACGTTTATTTGGTTTAAATTTCTCCCATGATTGGATTAATATCAAACAGATGACACAAATTTAATTAAAAAAGATTTAGATATATATATATTCTTTTATTAAACAGAAAAGAGATATATATATTCTCTAGGATAACCGCATTAGGAAAATAATTTCAAAAGAAGTTTATTCTTATATGTAAAAAAAACGTTGCAAAAATAAAAAAGAAACGGCAATAGATAGGATACCATCAATGGAAAAAAAAAAATAAGTTCCATAGGGTTTCCAACTTTCTAAGAGCGTACATCGCACGCGACTTTAATGCGCTATAAAAGTAGACACCAAATATTCAAAGCAGTCGCCAACGCACGTTCACACTCATCAATCCAACCGCACACGAGTCCAATCAAACGGTCAATCACGCCCGCTCAAACCCTTAACCCACGCGCCCCACCGTCACGAATCCGTTCACTTTTTCTTTTTTCTGTTTATATTATTTTTCGAAGAGAAGAAAAACTATAACATACGAAAAAGAAGATAAAAATATTAATATTGTTATTTTGTGAGAGGGTTTTAGATAGATTTGCACCATAGATCTGGTTGTTCCCCTGAAAAGGTCAGTTCTCATATCACTTTCTTCGTTTTCTCTCCAAAATTTTATCCCTTTTGGTCTATTTTTCATGTGTGTGTATATATATATTTGTTGTGTCGATCAAACTATTGAATTTTGTGGTTTGTGAAGTGTTTGCTTGAATTATTTTTTGTTCATAAAGCGAATTGGGGAGATGGGGTTGAGGGTTTTGGTTCGGTTTGGGGTCTAATTAATGTATTGATTCTGGTTTTGAGTCTTCAATTGGTCCATTATCTCTGTTTACTTGTGAAGTTGAAGTGCCTGCCATAAAATACAAGTAGGGAAATTTATAGTTTTGGAGAACTGCGTAATGTTGCTTATCTGGTGAAGTTTTTGATTAGAGGATTGTAGGTTGATTAGTGTCTTGAAAAGCGGAAAATTGCCGCTTGTTTTTGTAGAAGTTTGAATAATTCGTGGATTTATTATATAGGCTACATTAGTGATCTGATTGTACTTGATTCTTAATTTAGCATTTCTTGTGGGTCCACAATGGTTTTGTTGTTGCACTTACAGGTTTGAAATTTTTTAGGTGTCTTGTATATGCTGTGTGTGTTCATTCAGTGGGATGTGATACACGTTTGATTTTGGTGGTTAAACCTTAGTAGATCAAATTTGAATGATTGGGCTTTTTTATTTCATATTTAAAAGGAAGTCTAGAATTGCCAAATGTTACTAGTTATACATTTCTAGTAGACACCTGATTCTCTAGTGTTTTAGGATTAGTTGGCAGTGTTTCCTTTAATTATTGAAATTAAAGTTGTTATTTGTGGTAGTTAGATATTCCTAGTAAAAACTTCCTTTTCGAAGATTAAGATATCATTGATGTGTGTCATTTCCCCGGTTTTGGTGTGATTTATGTATTGATCTATTCATGCCCCGAAAGCTGTGAATGTTTTATTGTCATTACTCGTTTGTGCTTTCTTAGGTTTTTGTTTGGTTTACATTTTTGTGATGGTCTATATTGATGTTGAGAGCATAAGATTCATAAGAGATTTTAAATGCATTAGAAGTACTTTCCAAAATTTTGGTCAAACTTATAAGAAATTCACTACTAGCATATGAATTGCATTCTGAGATCGATGTGAAATCGTTACCAATATGATAACATTAGTGATCAGATAACTTCATTCATCCCTGTTCCTTTATTTGGCCTTTTCAAGAGGCAATATGATGGTAATAGAAAAATAATCTTATGATAATAAAGTTTTTGGGTGAAAAACGAAACAATTAAAACATTTAAACTTGAAAAGTTGCAGTATTCTGCATTCTTGTAACATTAAATGCGGGGTTTGTTTGAATTTTGACCCCATGTCATATGATCGTTCATTGCACGGATATAATTGAATATATTTCCTATTCCAGTGCCTCCATAAACCATGTGTCCCGCCACCGTCCCAAATTAATATTAAAGTGATCTTATTGTTTCCCTTTCAAGATTGGGTTGAAGGGGATTTGACTCTTCCTTTTGCCTTGATGCAAGAGATCTACCCAACTAGGCCATTTTTCTTGGGGTTGGGTATTTCATAAATGAATTGTTGCGATTCGTTTAAGATAGGAGACTTCTTGGGAAAAATATCTCTGCCACAATCGTCTTAATAACCCTTTTTCTGCTTAGACTTTTGCTTGGAAAAGATTCTTCCATTGTGTCGAAAAGCGTCGAATAGTATTCAATTTGATGGAAATAAAATATAACGCAAAATCAAGGTATATGAAATGAATAAATACTTAAGAAGGCTTTTTCATTTGAATCTTAAATTTAAGTATTGTAATAATTTGACTATTGGTTAGATTTTATTGAAGAAAAGTGAAGCTGTAGGAGCAATTGTGCCTTGAAATGCCTTAGGCAATAGCCCTGCCTCGTGTGACTATTATCATTTTTTTTTTTTTATGAAAACATCAAATAATTTTTTAATTGTTCTTCATATACAGTACGTAGATCTGGTGCTGAAATACTGTGGTTATGATTAGAGATAATATTGGAGTGTAACTTTGTATAGGATCTTGAGGGATCTGATTGACGGTGCCTTTAGGTATTTTTCTATATATATATATTTTTTAAATGTAGAAGAAGCATAAATAGACGATGAGTAACTCTTAAGTGGGATAAAATTTTCTTCCATATGATGATCTTTATTAAGTTTCAGCAACTTAGTCCAAGTGTGCCAACTCCATTCTTTAACCCTTAGGTACTGCAATAATGATAAAGTAGTGGAAAATCACTTCTTTTAATGACAAATAGCAAGATGATGTGCTTGTGTCGGATCATTCTTATTAGCTGCCAATGATGTGAAAGAAACTGCTATTGAGTGGGGAAAAAAATACCAATTTAGGTAAAAGCTTTAATCTTTTGACTTACCTGCTCCCTTTAATAATCTGTAGATTTGTTATCTAAACATCAACTTTTCATTTCTGTCAACTAGACAAATTGGCGTGAGAACTAAACAAAAAAACTGTTAAGTTAAAACCTAACAAAGAAGTGGTGATTGTAAACCTGAAAGAAAGAGTAACATTTAATGACGTTCTGTTATATGATATATTCCGGAAGATTTGGGTGTTGAAATATTGACAGATTCTTGGGGGCTACTTTTGCCTTTTGTTTGGTGACTACTGACTAGGAAAGCATTTCTTGTTAGCATTCTACATACCACTACTATTGGATGTGGTGCGATGTAAAGTTTTGTCTTTAATTGACCGGCTTTAGAAGGTTTTTGTTATGGTGGTTCAAAATTCTCTCTAAAAAAGGAAATCTTTCCAAAAGATGATAGTTTATTTTTCTGATTGAGACCTCTAAAAGTTGTCTTTAAATATCTTGATTCTTTTTTTTCTCCTTTACTGGTAGAAAATATAAAGATTTGCCTTGTAGAAACTGGGATGATGCATTCTAGGCTTTTATCTGCTGTAGTTGTATTTTTTTAATTAATTTTTTGGGTATTATATAAGGTAGCCTTTTTTCTGTGATGCAGTTAATTTTTTTTAATAGGAAACAGAATTTTATAAACACATTTAAAACTTAAACATGGGTGAATAGGCAGTTCACAAAAGGGAAAAACAACCTAGAGGGCAAAAAGAAGAGGGAGCACAAAAATCCTTACAAAGAATCAAAGATGCAAAAAGAACCCCCCAAGCTAAGACTTTACGCCTACATTGATTTCCAATTATGAATAATGAACCTTAAACTATGATGCAGTTTAATTTAATTCATAGATTTTTATCTTTTCATAATTGGGCAAAGGAAGTCCTTGTTTAAGTTTGTTGTCATTCCAATGAGTTTATAATTATATCATCTCATAGTTTTCTTAATGTTTATCCCAGGGTTGATGAACTTTGTAATATTATAGCAGAAGTTGTGTGAATTGTAATCATACATATTGGTAATATAAGGTGAAGAATGGCAGATGGAATGTCAAGCTTTTGGGGTCCTGTCACATCAACTGAATGGTGTGAGAAAAATTATGTCTACTCTACTTATATCGCAGAGTTCTTCAACACTGTATCAAATGTACCAGGCATTCTTTTGGCACTTATTGGCCTTATAAATGCTTTGAGACAGCGATTTGAGAAGAGGTTTAGTGTCCTTCACTTATCAAATATGACCCTTGCCATTGGGAGCATGCTGTACCATGCAACGTTGCAACGAGTGTAAGATTCTTTTATTTTTGTTCCATCTACATTCATGATAAGTGTAATACAAACACACACTTCTTCACGTCAGTAATTGAATGTATCTGCACTATCTTTATGATGACAGTTGAACAATTTTAGGAATGTGATCATTACATATTTTGTTTGTCTTCACTCAATGCAATTGAGTATTTTTGACTTGAAATCGTATCTCATCTTCTCTGGTGAATGGATGTTTCATCTACTCTGCAATGGTTTTTAAATTTGTTGCAGCTTCAATTCAATCTGATCTTTTGACTGTGGAAATGAAAAGTTGAACTGCACCATGACATCAAATTTCATAAAGGTTGTTATCTGACTAGTAATGCATATGGAGTTTCTAAAATCCATCAAAGTACAATTGTCTGTCTCCTTTTGAATCCATTTCAAGCTTCCCTTGAACCTGTTTAGTTGAACAAGGAATATAATTGGTTGCTTGTGATCTTTAGTAGTTCTGAAGTTGGCAAAGCTTTTTTCTAAAGTCGCCTTAAAAATAAAAAAATAAAGGAAAATGTGCAGCCATGTTCTGTGGGTATTGCAACTGGGATATGATACATGATTTGAGATACTAATTTCATGGAAAATATTTATAATTGAAGAAAATATTGGTAACCGTTGTGAATTGGATTGTGCAAGATGAATATAGGATTGAGAAAAATATAATTGATATAGCCGTTCCAAAATGATGTCAGAAATTAATAAAGTGGAAACTTTTAATTATCATTTGGAAGGTTTTTTTATTAGACTTAGTTGTATCAGTCTGAAATAAAGAAGTCACAATGGTAAGTATAATGAAAATCTAGAGTTTTGATTGTACAAAAATAGTATTTGGGGTAAGTTAGGCACATATTGGAATATAGTTCAAATATTGCAACTGGCTTGAAGTCTCTCAACTGATGAAATTCTAACTGGAATCTATTCTTAGTGGTGTCAAAAACAATTGGAAAGTATTTCAAAGTTTTTTATTTTTGGAAAGAGTCCTTTTATGGATAAAGGTTACAACTGAAGTCTGGCCTCTTAGAATGAAAATGGTGAGATGCAAGGCTTTTTAGCAACCATAGTATTATAGTAATACAAACTAGTGATGTTATAATGGCAAACTAGTAATACAACCTTAGTAATACAACCTTGAGACTTTTTGGACACCATCCATGGTTAAATGGGGATTGGTAATATGATGTAGTGGATGTATAAGTGCAAATAACTTTATTTAGTATAAATATGATAGAGAAATTGGAGATGGCATTAAGTCCGCAGGCCTTTTCTAGTTTAAACTGCAATTTATGTCGGTCTCTCTTGTAAACGTTTATAGAAAGTTGCTATCGATTATTTAAACAACAATTGAGTATTGTGAATGCATTGCACTGGTACATTCTAGTTCCACAATTTAAAGACTGAATAGATGGGAAGTTTGATATACTTAGAAGTCCGATCCACTTTTAATTAAAATGATATGCTTATAAAACTACCAATATATAGTCATAGCATGAGTCATTACTGTCGATGTTGGGTACACCTCACTCCGTCCATTCCAAATGAAAGCAGGATTTGACATATAATGGTTGATGAATAAATTCAATGGGGAAAAAACCCGGTTGTTGCCATCATTGTGGGCTTTGGTGACTGAGGAGTAAGGAGTTCAAGGATGCACCTTTTTATTTTTTTAATAATCTATTAGGAAAGGGAAACGATGTAAATTCATTAGATTTTGATTTATTTTTGCTCCTTTTGGGTGGTGGCTGAAAGATAAAACTTTACATTTTTTTATATTTAGACGGTTACCGGTCCCTTTGGTGGATTGCTGTTTCACAAATATATATATATATATATATGATAAAAAAGAATTAGATAGTAATGATGTCCATAGTTGAATCAACAAGCTCACAATCTAAAGAAACATCTTATATTTATCATTATATGATAGTGATTCAAATTATTATTGGAAAATATTTTTACTTTGATGGGACTTAAGCATTCTCTTTTTGCAATTTACTATTCTATGTATGCATAAGCCACCTCCTAGTGTCTGTTGGTGGTCTTTTCCGTAGCACAATACAGTGTAAAGGAAATGAAAGTAAACATTTTCTTATCACTCAGTTGCTTCAGCTAGATTGACTGTTTTTTGTGAATTGCTTGTGCTAATTGTATCTTATACTTCCTTCCCCTCTTCTCCTAACCTGCTTTTGTTTTCTTTAATCCTCATGAAGTAGGAAGAGACTGAGAGAGAGAACAGCACTAAAGCAAACTTTGGTAGTTCTTTAGTTGGAACTCATTATAGTGAATTCAAACAAATGACTTGATTTGTTTTCGTTTGCCATGTTTATATAAATTAAGGAGATGGATTGATCTATTTCAGGCAACAGCAAGGTGATGAAACACCAATGGTGTGGGAAATGCTCCTATACCTTTACATTCTCTATTCACCAGATTGGCACTACAGGAGTACAATGCCTACCTTCTTGTTTCTTTATGGAGCGGCATTTGCAATTGCCCATGCACTGTTTCGTTTTGGAATTGGCTTCAAAATACACTATGTGATATTGTGTCTTCTTTGCATCCCTCGTATGTACAAGTACTACATCCACACTACTGATGTGCATGCAAAGCGGCTTGCTAAGTTATATTTGGCCACCATAATCTTAGGCAGTATGTGTTGGCTTTTTGATCGTATGTTATGTGAGAAGATATCTGGGTGGTATATAAATCCTGAGGGTCATGCGTTATGGCACATTTTCATGGGGTTCAACTCGTATTTTGCAAACACATTCCTGATGTTTTGTCGTGCTCAACAGCGTGGATGGAATCCAAAAGTTGCTCACTTACTGGGATGTTTCCCTTATGTGAACATTGAGAAACCGAAGGTCCAGTGACTGCTCACTGCACAAACAAAATTTTATCCCCTCTCCGTCTCTCTCACATTATGCTGCCTGCTGGTAGGTGTATGGTTTTGGCAAAGACAGGAACAATAGCAATCATAATTCTTTTCCTTTTTTTTTTTTTTTTTTTTACTCTTTTTCAAAATGGATGTAAATGATAATCGGAGATGACAGGGATATGTTGAGGTATTGGTTAATTTTAAATGTAAAACAAGTGTTTTGTTTTTTCCTCATGAAAAAGAGAATGCAAAAAGTATTAGGTAAGATACCTTGGATTAGAATTGTTGGTTTATGTCTCATATACTCAACTCTGATAATGTGAATTTGTATGCAGGATAGGTTTCCATCACATTTTGATACATACATTGTTTGTTTAATAGAAGATGCTGTAATCTTTGCATACAGTAGCAATGCATTTTCTGCTATTGGATCCTATTATTATTGAGCACTATGTATGCAAAAAAAGAATATGCTTGCATTGCAGGAGTTGCTGATATTTTGCCATTAATCAACTAGCTCTGTGACTATTTACCCTCAACAACTTTTTAAATTTTTCTTTAATTCTTCGAGTTCTCTTTAATGTGCCACTCCACTGGTGTCAGAGAAGCAACTACTGTATAGAAAATAAGAGTTGATTCAGATAATGTGTACATTTAATCTTACCAAGTTTATCAAATATGAAAAACTATTGATATAGATTGTAACAAAGACAAGATATAGTAATTATTTCATTGAATAATATTGTGGAGTTGGGATCCATGTCTAGTCCTATTTTTTCCCGGCTTTTTTTTCATGTTGAGGTGAAACATATGCACGAGGGAAAAAAGGTGAACAAATCTTAGCAATGTGTTTTTTTAACAATCATGTATCACTGGATTAAGAAAAGTAAAAAAAAAATATATATATACAGGAAAGTGTAGTGTAGAGTTAGAATCCTTTTCTAACCTTATATTTTCCTGGTTTTTTTTTTCAAGTCGAAGTAAAACTTTTGCATGAGAGACGTGAGAGAAAAGAATACAAATATTAACATTTTTTAAAAAATGCTTAAAAGCTAGGAAAGAATGGAATGGTAGTGAAACATTTTCTTGGCTGCAGTGTGGTCTTACTACTTACCGGTAGGTCCAAATGATGTTCACATTTTGCAAATCAATAGTTGTCAAGTGATACTACTCGTTGAAGCAACCAACATTTCATGTTCAAGTTGATGGTCAATGGTTTGACAAAGATACTTTATATTCAAGTTGGATTCCCTCGTAGATGCCAATCAAGAGGTGATCAGAACTGGCAACCCGATACAAAGAAACACATTTTTCATGTAGCTCTACAGAAAGAAAAATACTTGACTTTATCCTGACATTAAAATCTCCATTGATCTGAGTAAACCTGTGTTGATGAACAAAAAATAGATAAACCAAGATCATATTGTTTCAATATGTCAAAAGCTTCCTCAAAATTGGCCAACTCCTAATTATTTCAATAAAAATATTCAAATAACAAGGCATCAAAAGCAGATACGGACGGAAACTTAAAGGTACTCAGAGGGGTGAGGTATCAATCAAGGCTTCCAGAATTTTCTTCTCCATTTCTTGTTCTTCAATCCACATGGAAGTTTTTCGACGTAAGAGCTTATTCTTCTCTTCCTTGTTCTCTTCTCTCTGTTTTTCTTTCATCCTCCAGTTTTCAAGCTTCTCAGCTCTTTCTTTCAACTGCATTCATAAAATACAAGAAATACTCGGGCAGATGATACATGTGTAACTTGATAATGTTGGATGGAACAAGTTTTCATATTAAAATTAACAAATTATGTCACAAAGTGGAACGCACAGCAGAAATAACAAGTCATGAAATTCAAGTATATAATTCAGGATAAGATTAATGCAGATTCAAATAAGATAGAAGAATATGCAAGCTAATGCCGAAAGTCCTGCCCCTGTTCCTAACGAAGTCATCCTTCATTCCTCAACCACAGCACAGTTAACCATGTTCATTATTTGTAAATGTTGAACAAGACCTAAGTTGTCAAAAACTTTATTTATTTATTGGTGTTTTCAATCTCTTTCATTTAAATGGGTAGTGGAACTATACTACCTACCATATTTTTCATTACACCGCTCAGCGGATTGGTCCAAGCTGAAAGGTATTTCTCAAACCATATGTTATTTGATGGAAAATGATATATACCAGAAATCAATCTGAATTTAGTCCTATTAACAAATTTAAAATTTTATATTCCACGAAATTTAAAATTTTATATTCCACGAATTTATTTCAAATATGACTTTCTAATATCAAGACTTCAAAATTATTCGAAGTGCTATATATAGGATTCATAGATTTTGACAGAAGGTGAAATCAGTTAAAAAACTTACCTTGAAATCAATACCAACTTTTACACATGATAACAGTTGAATGCACAACAGAGAACTATTACTGCCATCTAACGGTATTCCGCATGGAATGGAACTGAAAGATCATTCATTCCAGATGTTGCTAATACTGGTAAATACTGACCACAGAACGACATTTTAATAGGGATAATGAAACTGTTGTAGAAACACATTCCTTTCAAATCTTGACTAAAGAAAGCCAAGAGGATTCTATTTGAGACCTGGGTTAACATCAGAAGATTTCAAATAGCAACTTAAACTACTATTTCATTAATTAACATGGAGCTTCATTTAGTTAGAAACATGATGCGTCTCTAATCAGAATAAATCTTGGAGAAATGATTAGAAGTTTCCTATTTTGTTTCAAACTTTGGATAATCAAGGAAGAACGTATCAGACTATCAATAAATCTTCCTATCACAGAAAAAAGAAAAGAAAAGAAGAAACTAATAATCTGAACAAAAATAAGATACATCCAATCATAAGGCTTTCTACGGTATTGACTGATTGAATTGTAATTTCAACATAATCAAGATTTCGTCTAAACGATAGTTGTAAGGGACAACAGGTCTTAAACAAGGACCTATATTAATCTGAACAAAAATAAGATACATCCAATCATTAGGCTGTCTACAGTATTAACCGATTGAATTGCAGTTTCAACATAATCAAGATTTCATCTAAACGAAAATTGTAAGGGACGACAGGTCTTAAACAAGGACCTATGTTGATACTTTTATTATTAGAAGTCTACAATATTTCAACAAATGACAGAAACATCGTAGCATTCTTGGCCATTACACATTTAGCACTAGAAGGTAGGAACAGAAACGATTAGTTGACCAAGTAGTTATTTAAATCTTCTACAAATTTGATACTTCGAACAGACCAACTTCTCCCACTTGTAATCAGTATCCAATAACTACAACAAGTCTTACAATTAAATTTTTGAGGAAGCTAATCCCATTTCACGATTCATAATTAGACTAGAATCCCATGTATAATGAGTTTGCTACTTCCGATAACGCTCCATCTCCTACTGTTTAAGTTAACGAAATGTTAAAAGTACATTTTCTTCATTCCAACAACAAACATGCAACAATTGGATGTCACTTTAGATGTCAAAATCATGCATCATCAAACAATTTGAATAAACAGTTTCAAAGATAAACAAATTTCCAATTGCGTTAACATGGCTGCTACTTATATACTTAGAATACCCGATTCAACCAGCATACAAATAATGATCAATCCAAATCACTTGCCTCATAATAAAAAGTAACAATATAACGTACCAGGGTTTGTCGAAACTCTTCTTCGGCGAGCTTCCTTTCCTGAGCTCGAACCTTGGCTGCCTCGGCTTTCAACCTTTTGCGCTCCTCATTGGCGACCCGGAGAGCCTCCTGTTTCGCCTGGTCTTTTCGCAGCTTGTCGAGCCGAAGAAGCTCCATTTCTTGGATGTAACCTTTGCGGGTCTCTTTGACTTGCTTTGCATAGTCTCTTCTGAGTTGGGCGAGTCTCTTCTCGGCTTCTTTGGGTGTTCTGGGGGATTCCCAGCTGCCGATGAAGGAGGTGGGGTCAAGGAACTTGTGGTTGTTGCTGCGGTGGCTGGGTCCGGCCGTCGTGCACAACGACCGACCTAGGATTCGAAGGAGAGAGCGAGACGGAGTGGCCATGAATGTGTTGCGTGTCCAGTCCACAATGTGGAGAGCCTTTTAGGGGTTTTTTAATCAATGTAAAATACATATTTTCCGTTCCTTATTATGATTTTTTTAGTTTTTTAATTATTATTTTTGTTATTAAATAGAAAATAATATATAAAACATCGCTAAATACAAAATTTATGTGTACAAAGTATAAGTCAGACGTTAATATAATATTTTATTGTCAATATTAATCTTTAATTTAAAAAAATTCGAACTTACGAAAAATTGAGAAAAATAGTTCTTATATTGAAAAAAATAATAATAAAAAAAATCAAACTCAAGCATACTATAACTCGTATTTCTTAACATCCACCCAGATGAAGAAAAAAGAGCTCTAGTATTTAATGGGAATGAGGTTTGGCTTTAAAACTTTTGATTAATCTTGTAGAATATGCATCGTTTCCCATCTAACTGTAATTATTAACCTCAGAGAGGTGTCATTGTAATTTACTTAGCATTGTCCGTGAGCGAAAATAATATGCCCGAGACATGGAAACCAATTTCTAACGAGTCATTTACAATTTCTATAAGCGCTAGTAATGCTAATTAACACAATTCTTCTAACATTATAATTTGGAGACATATTTAGATTTTACACAATTTCTTTTTATAAAAATAAAATAAAAATTGGCCATATCCAACCTATTGTATTATCTGATTTCTATGGGAGTAACTAGAAGAATGAAATCTATACTATGCTTGCACAAAACTTGACGGACAGGACACAAACGCCCTCCCGCTAAATAAACAATTACTACTTGATGGCATAAACTAATGTTGTCGACGGTATTTACAGAATTAAACTGTTGTCTTGCCTGCAACCTCAAGTGACAGGCCTCCTTCGAATCATTCCATTAAGGCACCTCTCGCAACCTTTTACCCAGTTTCCTTTCTGGTAAAATCTTTGCTTGGCAGGATCAAAACTCTTCTGTGCCCTCTGTTCTCCCATAGTCACCAACTAAAAAAAAAACACAATTATCCGGGAGCGTTCAATTGAGTCAGACTGCAAGGCCACAATCTCAAGTAGGCATTTAGCCGATTGCGATTAGTCCTGGGCAGCAAGATAATCAGGCAGCAAAAGCATCACTCCAGCATTTTCAGAACATTAATGCACAACTGTAATCAGCATCACAATTTTATGGGCAGGAGCACAAACAACAAATGACATCAATCATGAGATGGTAGGAAGTCATTTTCCGGCCTTGGGTTTCACAACAAACAATAGCAGCTTGTCTTGCTGGCAAAATTTCACCAGATTCTTATATACTGCGACTTTAGCTTCTTCATCACTTGCAACGGTCAAAGATTCATCTCGGCATCATAACAACCAGTTGCAGCTTGCCTTGCTGACAAAGTTTTACTGGATTCTTATATACTGTGACTTTAGCATCACTATCACTCAATATAACATGTGCAACACTGAAAGTCTCACCTTTTTCAACAGCGAATTGCCACTCTCTCACTGTTATATTGAACCAGTCCTTCCTTGCAGATTTAGTCGCTTTAACTTCGATATACTCTCTCTCACTTTCCTTCTCCCCTATCACAATGTCGTAGGGTAATCCAGTTTCATTAATTTCATTAACCCATTTCACAGCCCTCTTACCAAAAAGTCCAGTGAAGTGCTTGAAAGCAGCAAGCTCACCATCTTTCCCAGTTTGCAATGCTTGCACAACATTTGGTGCGCCAGTGTTAAGCCGATCTCTAATGTTAAATTTGGATGCATCTGCCTTAGGGCATTTGTCAGCAGGATCAAGTACAATACTAGAACCATTCTGATTGAAAGCTTGACCAAGTTGATCATCCATATTTTCGGCATTTGGCAGCATTAGTGCAGCCGAAGTCATTGCTGAGTCATATCCAAAGTGGAGAGTGGCATCGATCTCATTTGGAACCGCATTTGTTTCTGTGTCAACATCTTCATTATCACCACTGTTTAGCATTCTGCTTGGATGTGCAACAGCTGCTTGTGTTTTAAAACCATTTGCACGAGCATAACTAAAATCTGGGGCCGTTTTCCAATCCACAGGTGGCCAGTTTGGGCTGATTCCAGCTTTCCTTTTGGATTTCAAAGAGTTCTGCTCATTTGCTTCAGACGGAGTAAGACTTGTCTGAATTGATTCATCATTATCCATCGAAGAAGGTGGGAGTGACCAGACAGATTCTTCAACTGGAAGCTTTAGCACCTTCTGGCTATTTAAGATGAAGAACTCCATTTGCTCCTCAACGGAACCTGATTCTACCATGGTTGTGATCATGTGAAGGAAATTTGCCAAGTGTAATTCAGGATTTCCATCAAAGAACAGACAAGAAAGCTCCATATATAAGGCATGAGAATCAGAGTCCCGTGTTATGTATAAAACATTACCCTGCAAAAAATAAGAGGGATGTAACAACTTTCCAAATACTTTCCAAATAGGAGAAAGTGAGCAAACAGTCACGATATACCTTAAAGACCTAATATACATGATAAATTTTTGAATATTTTTCTATTGCATGTTTATAAACATTTTGGAAACTATAATGCTTTAGAGGTTTAAACAACCTTGCAACTATGCTTTTAGTAATTCTTTAAATATGAGCAAAAGTTCAGTTTAACTTCCACATAATCTCAGCAAGTATTGTTTTCATTGGTTCAATGCATTATAAAATAAAACAACTGAATTGAGGAAAAGGATCATTTCCATACCTGCAGAAGACAGCTGCATTTAAATCGCTTTTTGGATGCACCACCATTGTTTTTAATAACATTCCTATAGAACAACTTTTCAACAACAACAATTTGCAAACGATTCAGAGTGTCAAATCCGTACTGTTTGAATTTATGATATTTATTGGGGTGAACACTAAAGATATAACGTTGAGCATAAGGGAGAGCCCAATTGACCAATGAATATTTGAAACTACCATCAACTAGACCATAATATATTGCTTCACGAGTTACAACCTGCAAAAATATTGAAGCAATTAAAAAAGTTAAGAAAGAAAATGCTTTAGAACTACCCTATCTGACCCAATCAACCCAGGCACTTTTTAGTTGTGATACCATGTTTTACAATTCATGTTGCTTCAAGGGACTGAACCAACATCCCTACCACATTAATTTGCATGTCAATCCATGGAAAATTGTACAAATGAAGTATAACACTATCATGCTTTTGGTGATTATAATCATCTTGCCAAGGAAGCTACTAGGTTTCAGGTCACTATTTACGCAAGAATATTGCTAGGTTGCCCAAATTATTTGCACAAATTCATACCCAAGTGATGTGAGGTGTAAATTGTAATTGCCATGTTAATCATGAGGTGATGTGATGAATAATGTGTGAATAACAAGTTTACAACTCATGCCATATCATTTGGCATGAATTTGAACAAATAATTTGGGTAAATCTAGCATTACTCTTCGAGCAATCACCGTTTCCTTTTCGGGTCAAATCCTAATCATAATATGCAGCAATTACGAGAGAAACCTAAGGGGGTGGTGGGGAGGGGTTATTATCAGGCCGAGCTAGATTTGAACTAGTGCAAACATATTCCAATGAATTTATGGGATGGGGAAGAAAAATAAAAACCACATGACTTGTGTCATAAAAGTTCCTATTTAATGAAACACTAGTTAATGAAGAATCATAATTTAATAATTACCAAAACAGAAGCTAACAATGACACTTGTAGTATATACTAGAAGAGTGACTAACATTTAGTTTGTATTATACACCCAGAAGAAATGAAATTACCACAAGCATATATGACCTAGTTGAACCATTTCAATCCTACTTAAAACCATAATATAGGATATATAACATGGCATACAATGTACGAAGATAAATCTTATGGAATTAGGGAGAAATTTTACATTAAATAATACATAAAACATATTCCAAATCCACAACAAATTGAAAAAAGCACGAAAAGAAATCCATTGGAGGCTTTCAGGACTCAAACCCCATCCCCAATCAAAAACAAATTACAGTTCAGTGTTTTATTAGGCATCGAGTATGTAATATAGCATACTATTAAGACCCACGTGTACAAGGCTCCAGTATTGAGTACATAATAACCTGATAATCATCCTAATCTAAGGCAGGAGAGTGAGAGAGAGAGAGAGAGAGAGAGAGAGATCATCCTAATCTAAGGCAGGAGAGTGAGAGTGAGATCACCTTCGAAAGAGCAGGAATCCCTACAGCTTGCATGAGAGTGGACACTTTTGTTTGAAGCAATCCTTGCTCATGGTCACCAAGTTCGCCAAAATATATAAAATCAATACTGTCCAGATGCTTAAATCTCTTCCTCAACTTTTTATCATCACACCAGCATACCAACCCAAAAGAAGGATGAAGGGAAACCCATTTATCTTGAGTAGTGGGAAGCACAGTATACTCCAGTTTTACTAAACAATCCTTCACGTGGACAACATCTTCAGAATTCAGTAACCCAGATTTCATTGCTTCAGCCCACCTTAGGAACACTTGGAAAACCTAAGACATGAAAGAAACACTTTGATTATTACAACAAAACAAACAATTGCCAGGCAGGATGAAATTAAGTTGCTTACAGCATTAGTAGCTTGTGAAGGCAAAGCAACAGTTGACAATTCCAGCAAGATCTCAAGGTAGCTACGGAAGGAAGGGCTCTCATGTACTCCACATTTTTTTACAAAAAAATCATGAAGGCCCGGATACACATTGCACAAATTCTTGGCTAACGGGTGCTGAGTTACACCAATGGAGCTGCACCGAGGTTGCATCTCCTTCATTAGATCTATGGTGCCAGTTGAATCATGCCAATATACCTCTTCAGAAGACAAAAATACACCAGATACCACATCCTCGTGTCTTAAGCCAGATGTATATGGAACAAATACAAAAGGTCCTGAAAGTAACTCCTCTGCAATTTTATGCTTTGATGCAGCCATTTCATTCCATATAAATGTGTAAAATCGGGACATTTGTGCTATGCTGGCATGCAAAAGGTCAGGTAACATTTAAATAAACAGGGTTGTAGGGGAAAATTGAAAATAAAAGGAAACGAGAACTACAAAACATAAAACTTTGCATACAACTTGATAAATACTATGCTAAAACCCAACAACTAAAACTTTTTAAACATGTAAAAAAGAATGTTCATCATAAATTGATGAGTTGAGCAATGTCATCTCTCAAAAATATGCTAAATGTCATCAATTATAAAGGCATGTTGGAGAAAAGTATGAATCTAAAGTGAGAAGACAAACAACTTTCAAGTACTTGAATCCAAGTGCACAAGCAGACATTTTAGTTACTGTAGTATAAAGCACATATCCGGATAAAAACTTGAATTTATGCCTCGCCACTAGCAGCTCCAAGATCTAACATGCTAAAAGGTTTGTGATACATCATAAACAAAAAGAAAATGTAGAACGAAAGAACACATTGTTGATGATAGCAGAGTATTGCTTCTGTTATTAAAATTTGCTAAAATTAATCATTTTCCAAACCATCTTACACCAAAAAGACCTAACCATTTGTCAAATGTTCCACTTATCACCAGGTTTGCAAGCCACCCAGATGGCCAAGCACAAAGCTACCATCTGAGCTTAGCTATCTTGGCTGGGTGATTATTAATGACCCAACTATGTCTATAGAAGCACATAGTAAGGTTTATGCAGTGGTATCAAGTATAACAAATAGCGATCTCGACAAAAGCATAATGTTGTTTGGACAATATGAAAACAAATTTATAGTGAATAAATCAAAAAACTTTTCAAAAGAACCAAAAGAACAAAATGTAGAAATCAGAGGGAAGTACTAAATCCCAGCACAAAACCAGTACTAAAAGAAACAAGGCTCAAACAGCAAGCACCAGAAAAGGAAAAAAAAAAGTCAGGAAAAAGTCAACAAAATGTTTAACTCTAGAGTCTAGAAAAGATTTCAGTAATTTGGCGAGATTAGGGTGAAATGAAATCTTACAATGTGGTTAAAAATAAAATATTCGTCTCGGTTTGAAAAACAAATTTCATATAATTTAAGTAGCCATTTTCATAAATTCTCACTATAAAATGTGAAGGACTCTAATATCAAGATAAAGACACTGAAATACCTGGCTTTGAATGGTGTCCCAGACCTTATCCACACTTTTACAATGTCCAGAATGTCAGTCATAGTAACTTCAGTCTTCAAGCCAATATCACGTAATAACTTTTCACTTTTAATCTAATTCAAATAGAAATATATAGACAATTAATGTAAGAAATTTTGAATCAATGAAGTCCCTCCAATTGAAAGGGAGATGTACCAGCGTCAATCAGCTTAAAGTTAAAATTACAATGAAATAATTTTACACATGTAGCATTTCTGTTCTACATAAGGACAAATTCTTCACAAGTTACCCTTTCATGCATAGCAATAAAACCTCACATTACCTCACTTAATTTCAGTTTCAACCCATTGTATGACCATGAAATCTCAAAATGGGTTTCAGGCATTGAAAATTTATGATTACAATTAATGTATCCTAGCAAAAGGAGTCAATAGAATCTTACTTCCATATCCCTTCAAGTAATGTTCCCCTGTTCCATCTTCTTTTAATTTCTTTGTTTTTTTTTTCTAAATCATAAACAGACTCTTCCCTCCCATTAATCTTAAATATGCCAATGCAAGACGAAACTTGCTTATTCACAATTCCTGTTCTTATCTATTTAAATAAAACTAACCTTTGGAATTACATATGGAGCAGAAGAACCAAGGATGGAGCGCACTGCACCAGAGTCATGGAAAAGATCTTTAGGATAGTGAAGTTTGGTATCCATACTTGATACTGCCCACTGAATATCATGCATGTTGCATATAAATGAAGACTTGAAGGGTGTGCCATCACCGCTAGGTTTGAAATTGCAATAACCTATAGTTTTGGCACTATAGTGATCATCCCATAGGGTATCAAGAATCTCCAATAAGTATTTACAACTTTCACGATTGACGCTTGTGGACAGTAGGGACAATAAATGAACCAACTCAATGGATTCCCAATCTTTGGCAGTTGATCTAGGGGAAATTAGCTCCATATCCCAAATGTCTCTGGAAATAGTAAGAGATATATCTGCCACGCTCTTATCAACTTGAACTACTTGTACAAAATCTGTGACGCCGATTTCCTGAAAAAAGCTCCTCCACTTGATTAATCCACATGAGAGTGATTCAGTTGCGGGATGTTCCAAATAGTTGATGTCAACCTCATGCCATTTGATATCCAAGGAATTAATCAACTTATTTACATCAACAGGATTTCCAAAATCTTTACCAAAATGAATTGACACCTCAGTAGATCGTTTGAACCCATGATTTGTCAATATAAAGGCTTTATTTCGTAACTCTGAGACAATGAACTCCCTTTCAACATGACAACTAGGGCAGGAAGATTGTAGGTGGAACATTACAAAACAAAGGTAATCTATCATTAAGTTTTTTCCCCTATTTACATTTGTATCATCAGAGGTGGCTGGCAAAATATGCACCTTAACAATATCATGAGCGGATAGCTGTTGAACACCAATTTTGAGAAGCATCCTAGTAAGATTGTCTACAGAGGTTCCGTCCAAGTATGAGATATCAACAGCTGATGCAGAAAGAAGAGCAGGGCTCACAGTTCGAAGTTTACCATATAAATGTGGAAAAGCTTCAAACCCACCATCAACCCCAGAGCCATCAGAATGTAACCAAATTGTCCCTTCATCCACAGAACTGAATGTACCATCTGAAAGAGGAATAAATGAAATTTTTCGGAGTTTACTGATAATATCAGTCTCTATTCCAGAATGTAGTAAAGACTGCCCCGGAGAGTGGAATGAAATGGTATATAAAGCATTCAGCCAAGAAGATAACCAACTTAGGCCCATGGATTTCAGACCGTTTTCTGTCCTACACAAGGAGGCTATAATTTGAAGTAGTACTTTTGGTCCAAACTCCTCAATGCCCAATGCCCTTGCCAAGGGGTCAGACAGAACTATATCCCTATTCAAAAATCCAAGGCCAAGGTGATCATGAAGCAAGCTATTAGGAAGAAGATTACGTGCTTCATCATTCCAACCTCTCAGAACCTTGCAAGGAGGAACCCAATGATTATAGTCTCCTTCCAGAAGCAAGCAATTAGACATTCTCAATTTTGAAATAATCATTCGAGGAAGACAAGAGAAAAAACCATGCACTTCCCCAACAAGCGGAACAAAGCTCATAAAAGCTGCCACAGCTTTCGCTGGGTTCTCCCTAAAACAAGGAAGATCACAAAAAGATTTCTCCGCACTGACAAATAATCCAGGAAACTCTGTTAACAACCACTGATTCCAGGGACTGTTTCCATCAACTTCTTCTCGAGAAGATGGGAGGACAAAATCACCCTGGAGTATAAATTTTAAGCCATAAGTTCTCAGAGGAAGAAAAGCGAAAACAGGTTGCTGGTCTAGAAGAGGACGGTAATTTCCATTCGCCTCCTGCAGTGTAAATGCTATGGCAATTTCTGTAGTTTGCACATCACTACGCATAACATCTGCCTGCAATTTCTTAGATGCCACAAACCATGTCATTTTCTCTTCTGCACATGAAACCTTTATGATACCATTTCCAACTATTTCTTTTCTCATGACAATGAGTGAATCATTGAGCATATTTCGAAACACAATACACTGGAGGCGGTGGAGGAAAAGTAATAAAGAAGGATGAAGGTCTGAAAACATGGCAACGATGTTGTTGATAATAATTCCTTCAGATAATTTTGATCTGAAAGGAAGCCTAATGCAGGTGTTCCAACAGCTATTATCCAACAGAATAGGGTCTTTAGATGCCAGCCTACTTAACATAGCAATATTGCAAGGAGATACTACAGTTGGCAAAACAAAACCAATTTGACCCTCACTTATATCAAACTTTACATGGAAACCATTGGAATGAATCTCCGGAGCATCTGTGACCTGCAGAAAGATAAACCAACGTTCAAGAAAGCTGACTATTCATAGGATACAAACAAATTCACCAGAGAAATGAACACCCTCAACACTAAATGCTTACAAAAAATCTAAGAGAAATTCTAGAGAATATTTGCTACCTTGAAATTTTGTCGTCTTAAGCCACAGTTGAAAGAAATGTGTAACTTTACTTTTGAATAAATACATAACTATATAAATAATAATAATGTAAATTCTTTTGGTACCGCAACAATAAAAACATTAATCAAATATATCACTTTCCACAAAGTGTCCACAACAGCAATAGTTTTACTATGAATGAAACAACATGAAAAATACAATTCCAGTGTTTAATGATTGATCCCTTTTCTCCACTATTTCAGGGGAAGGTACAAGGATTCTAAGTTGCATCCCAGTCTATCTCAGGCCATATTTGCCATTAGCAGCTGAAAAATATTTCCTTATCAACCGATGGTATGACCTCAAGTTTAAATTTTCCAATCAATTTAGGAAGCATGCTGGAAGAGAGAGAAATAAATATGTTTAAAAGAATTTATAATTAGACAAGCACATTGATAGAGTTGTTTTTTTCTAGCTCCATCCATTAAACAGGTTAGGAGCAAGATGCAGCATATCAATTTAAATAGGGAGAGGCATTTTGATCCACTGATATTACTTTTAAAGCAAGCATGCACAGGAGAATTAAACAAATAAACAAAAACAACAAATAGAACCGATAAAATAAAATAACATTGTTCCTTTCAACATACCCGAAATACTGATTTAAAGCCAATTCCCTTTTGCCCAATATAGCCAGCACCAGATCCTTTCTTTGTTGAATTTCCAACATCACAAAGTGCTTTGATGTTCCGAGCCGAAAAACCTAGCTCATTGTTTAAGACTGTTATACCTGACTCTTGTAGAATAAATGTCAAAGTCGGTTCAACGTTTTCTGTATACATATTATCATCAGCATTTTGAACCTGAAGGAACATGAGGTACAAACGTATAATTAGGTGCAATTATATTTTACCAACTGCCTTCAAAATTTAATACTAAATTACAAGTAGATAATAAAATCACTCATAAAAATGCTGCATAGAGTTAAGACCACTGTGTATACACTTTCAATGCGATTAACAGAATAAAAGAATTATACCACAAATAAACAAATGATAAACAACAAATTGATCTCTAAAGTCAACTAACAGAAGCAGTAACAAATAATATCTTGTCTTGCCAATCTACAAAATGTCACAATAGCAAAAGAAATAGAGATAAGGCATATAGCACTCATCAGGAGAATCCTACAAGCATCAGACCCATGAAAAGATCACTAATCAAAATCCAAAATAATTTTCTTGTTTCTGGTTGCCTTTTCTTTTTTAATAGCTGTCAAAAAGTGATCGAGAACTGCTACTACAGTCACCATTGTCACAAAATGCTATCATAAACATCTCAGTCAAAAAAACTTTCCAGCATTGCATGGTAATTATAGCTCAAAAAATAAATCAGATAATCATATATAAACAAGATTTAAGTCAAGAGCAATAACAAAATTGAAAAGATTAGATAGATTAACAAATGTAAATACCAGGCAAAGACAGTACACTTACAAGCTCAAGAAGAAAATGTGAGTCCTGAGAATACAATTCCTGAGAAAGACAATGGAGTGCTCTCCCCAATCGAGCATGCTGCTTCTTCAACATGCTATTCTCCACGTTTGAAAGACTTAAATCCAGACCAAATTCCTCTCGCCTGATAGATTCAATAATAAGAGCTCCATCCTTACAGCTATCAACCTCTGACAATAGTTGTGTGCAACAATTGCCAATTCCATCAGAGGAAGCTTCTACACCATCAATGGTGTGACAAACTTCACTACACTCTTTTTTACAACCATCTACTCCAGCAAAGTCAATCATTTCACCTTCAATAAAAGCCACCTCATTCGATGCATTTTGTGTACAAATGGATCCTGTGCTGAACTCGGACCTGGCAGCTTTCAAGCAAGAAGCTCCAGAGGACAAGAGCGAGTCTGTACTAGAGGTGGAATAAAATGCATGGTAATCATTAACCCACTCCACTATGCCAAGAGACAATCCTACTTCATGAAGCATGAGACGCTGTTCTGTTTTGTTGCATTCACGTAAAATTTCTAAAGGGACATCTAAAATTACTGATCGTAGGCCACAGAGCAACACATCAGCAGCAAAACCACGAAATTCAGAAGGAAGATATCCAAGACAATCAATGAAGAACCTTGAAGCAACAGCCACTGCCTTATTCATTTTGATCGAGTGTTTGCTTACATCACCACTCAATTTATCAGCATAAACTTTGCCAACCATTTGCTGTCTGCTTAATACTTTTTCATGCATAAGAGGATCCTGACCATCACTTCCTTCCACATTTTCCATATTATTCTTAAGAATAACTTCAAACGCATGGCGTGCATGGCACTTTAGGAGAGACAGAGGAACATGTTTATCTCCCCCAGCTAATGCAAATGAAGATAACAATTTCACTGCCGTTTGGAAAGGGTATCCCTCAAGAGCAGCTTCAAAGAATGAATCAACAGTAGCAGAACTATCCAGCCGGATCACTTTGCCATCTTTTGTCACCAAACATAACAATTCTTTTGCATTGACTTCATTCAACAACCATTCTAGAAGAGGACCAAGAGAAGGAGCAAACACAAGGTCCCAGTGTGACCATGAGTTCAGATCCGACAACATAGGTGCCCTAAGTAAAACTTCAACTGCATCTTTGGATGTAACAGATTCAGACATTCTCGTTCTCACACCACTGTCAGCTTTCTCCTCATGGGTTTCCAGTAAAGTGTTTTCTTTGTGGGTTGACATTCCTAACAACGTTTCAGAAAATAGTACACACTTAGAAATTACATCATTTCTGTATTTCCCAACTATCTCTAGAAAACTATCCACGGAACCATTGTCCACAATTTTGAAACAAAGCAATGGAAATTGCCTCATAAGCAGCGTAGTAATCATCTGCTTGGTTATAATTTCATTCTCCCCTAAACTATTTGAAGCTTGTGAAACTAAAACAACCAACAGATGTTGGAGTAGGGAAACCTCAAAAGAAGACTTCTCGCAAATATTACCAGCCAACAATTTCTGCAGCTCAGTAGGTAATAGAGAGGCATATTTTTCTAGGAACAAGAAGAACTCCCCATAACCAAGGGCCTTGAATTCCTTAACATTAAACTGCTCAGCCAGCCAAGTTTCACAAATGTAAAGCTTCTTCAATAGGGTAAATATATTTTTTACAGGTGAGCAACCTTTGCTCATGATATCATCATGATCAAACTCAAAATATGTACAAACCTTCCTCATAATGTCTTCAATCATAACACCTGTGAGATATATTAATCAATTACACTTTAAAAAATAAAAGAAAAAGAAATACTAAATGATATGTGCAATTCATAGTTTTAAAAGCAGTTAGGCAAACCACGGCGCAAAGGTACCTAGAGCCTGAGGCGCAAGTCGCAACCTAATAGCTTTTTATGAATTTCCCCTTTATTTTTCAAGTTCTCTCTTCCTCTTATGACTTAGGAGAGCAGACTCAGCATAGAGATCCATAACAAGGCTTCTAAATATTTTTTTTTTTTTAAATCCAATGCTTTGCACCACACCTTATCTTTCCATATACTTGGCCCCAAACAAAAAGAAACCCTACTTTTTTTACCAGCCACCATACAATCCCAAGCAAATAAAAACCCTAATATTTACCAACCACCATAAACTCGCCCCCAAACAAACAAAAACCCTAATATTTACCAACCACCATACACTCGCCCCCAAACACCATACACCCTAATATTTACCAACCACCATACAATCCCAAGCAAATAAAAACCCTAATATTTACCAACCACCATACACTCACCCCCAATCAAACAAAAACCCTAATATTTACCGGCCCTCACCTCATATTTTCCTCCAACCATGGCGTCCATGCTCCGGCAACATCCAGTCGACCCGTCGACAATCGTCTAATCTTGAAGGAAACCTCATAAAACATCACAAATAGTTGCCTTTTTTTATGAGGCGCGTGTGACACTTGACCTGGTCAGTCAAGCGCACGCCTCACAGAAGCCGCCGCGCTTGGCTTGTCTTAAGGAGCCAGGATGGCGCCTAGGCACGCCTTTAACATCTATGGTGCATTCGATAACTAAACGGGAGGAAGATGTTATTGTCTTGTGGAAAAGAATAAGTTTATTGGCGTCTTTATAAGCTGAAGTGAAATAGGAGTTCAGGGATATGTCTTTTTTCTTTATCCATTTAATTTAGAAGGGTTAGTGTAATTTTTTACATTTTAGGGTTGGCTTTGTGCATATTTTTATGGGGAAGCTAAACATGGAAAGGTAGTTTTTGACAGATAAGTTTTGCTCTTTTTGTATAGTTATAGGAGGTCCTTCTGGATTGCAAGGTCCCTTAGAGGAACACTGGTTCCCTTCTTTCTTTTAATAAAATTTTATGTTCCTACCCAAAAAATGAAATAAATGAAAGCGAAGATTCGGGACTCGAAGGATAACAAAGTACTTTCTTAGCGGCTTTATTTTTCAGATCTACGCAATAAAGGCAAGAGAACCATATATGGGGAAGGAAAAAGAACACATGCCCACAGAAGGGAAAATGGACCTCAAGACAAAAAAAATACTAGCAATAGAACCAAAATAAACTATTACCTGGAAATATCATTTATATTATTTGCTTTTCTCTATTTTGTTAGGTAAAGGAAACATTACTCACTGTGTGCATGATGTACAATGTGCTCTGTGTTGACAACTGCAGCCATTTTACTTGGTTCAACCTCAATAATCTCATATTCGGAACGCTTATCAGAGTATGTGGTAGTTAATTCACGTTGACCAATTGCTTGCAAAGTATCATAGACACTATCCCACATTCCACATTTGATTGATGCCACCTGCAATAAGCAACTCTGCCCATATTTAACGATATACAAAAATTTTAATCCCTGTCAACAATAACTCAAATCATATTTGCCACCAAGGTTGTCAAAAGTAAATTTCTACTCACCATTGTTAAAGGATCATTTAAATACTCATCCGAGGATAAAGATGAGAATCTCAAAATTATATAATGTAAAAAGGATTGGCAACAATTACATTAAAATAAAATAAATTTTCATACCAAAATATAATAATAAAATGGAAAATGTCAAGGGAAAAGCTAAGGGCAATTCTTATATGTAGGATGATGTAATTAATCCATTCAAACTAAAGCATTAGTCTTAAATTAAAATTAAATAGAAAAATTCATCTGAGAGTTTATAGAAGATTGAATATAAGTACTGGGACGAAAAACTGAAGGCTATCACTGTAACTACAAAATGCTCATCAATTCATTTGCACATGGCTTATTGATATCATTAACTTGACCACAGTCACACTTACAGCGATGTTTAGTAGTCCAAGAAACGGATAATATGAGAACATCGATTTCAATCTCTTCAAAAGACGAGTTGTTCTTTTAGGATATGTCGATTTATAAAACCGAATCATTTTCCCAAGAACCTGCATGTAAAAAGTAAAAACCCACTAAGAATTGCAGCTTGTTAAACATTTGCATTTTCATTTGCTATTTTAATATGAAAATTGTCTTTCATGTAAAAGGGAATGCAAATTATTGTTTCAGTATCTAATGCTAATTATCAAAAGCATAGCCAATAGGTAACCACAAAACCATTTTCACGTACTTTACATAAAATACAAATGACCAAAACTTTGCTTTTGTAACCCCAAAAAAAAAAATAGCTGAAAGAAGAGTCGTACAACAAAATTATACAAACATGCAATTAACTGCAAATTACCAATGCTTCTACATTATGTCCCCTTCTGCAAAATCAGCAGTTTTTCTTCTTTTGATGTAATCTTATTCATTTTTTAATACTTCCATATTTATTCTGAACCAGAAAATATATAGAAAAGGGAGTTAATTGCACTAACTTACCCTTACTTTATTGGATCGAGCAAGATTTGAAAAAAGATGTCCTAAATTAACATAAACACCCACTGCCATCAAGTCAATCCGTTAACTTTAACGGTTGACTAGCATTGACCTATGGAAAACAAAATATACCCATGACACATCCTAGACATAAAATATTTTAAATTAAAATTTGATATGAAATATTTTTTTTTCAAAAAAAAAATAATATATCGAACGCCTGCAGAAACATCCTCAATTTGCGGAGGAGCCTCATCAGTAAACTACAAGAGGTCGATCTCCAAAATCGGCGAAGATCTCTTCCGATAAATAACAGATCGTCAAAGATCTATTGTTTCCTGCTCCACCGTTGATAGATTATCTTGTTTTTCTTATATTTGATTTTTTAATTTTAATTAAAAAAATATTATAGATTTAAGATGATGTGGCCAGTTAGTCAACCGTTAAAGTAAACGGATTGACTTGATGGCAAAGGTTGTTTGAGTTAATTTAGGGCATCTTTTTGAAATCTTACGAGATCCAAAAAAAGTGAGTGAGTTAGTGCAATTAACCCTAGAAAAGGAGATCTCAAATAGAAGACCAAAACGATGAGATTAGCACCAAACCTAAGTAAAAAATAAGGATGGATGGATGACAAGGTACCAAAAGGTGTCACGTAATGAAAAGAAAAGATGTATAGTAACAAAGAATCACCCTACAGCTTTCTTTTCACTACTAACAGTAACACAAATGTGAGTACGAACAAAGACTACATGACACTGCAGACGATATTCAGCATAAAGAGAAGGTTTATTTTTAGAAAAAGTAACCACATTTTAACTTGAATAATGTCACATTTCCAAAAACTTTGCCAATTTTGTTGCCCAAGTAATGAGGCAAGCCAATTTGTAGCAACAATGTTGATTATCGATGATGTGTTGATGATGATGATGTGGTAGTTACAAATCAGTTTGTCACATCATTCGGGAAATGACTTTGGGAAAAAAATTGGGCAGTATAGCATCTCTTTTACTTGTAATTGAGGCTTAACTCAATAAAGTCTAATTTCAACTACCTAAGCTCATACTATGTTAACATGGATTGTGTCACAAGTAAAACACTAGAGTGCTAGCCTTTTGTTTGTCCCAATGGGACCTAATAATCAACCATATTATCATACAATGCAACATAGACATTTTTTTTTCTTTGTTTCGTCTGATTTTCAAGCAGAAAAAGAAAAAAATCATAAATGAGGACAACAGAAGGTCATGCAATGCAATTCTGACAGCAGGAATATTTAAATTTTACAACCAAATTCCTACAAAGTTAAAGGAACTTGGAATATCACTACAGTAAATAATTAGATGGTTTTGGCATTGAATAATGCCAGCAAGCCGAAACAGGTTCACAGCTAGCAAGTAGTACTTAAAGATGGTACAATGGTCATACACTCACAAGAATACACAATACATACATATGTATATGTATTTGTCAACTTAGAATATTTCAATCAAAACATAAAGACTAATTTTTTCAAAATTTCATATGCTCCTAACACATTAATCTTGTCAAATTTTACACTTCTTCCAAAAGAGTTCACTCAATCACATTATTAGCCATTTCCAAGAAATCCAACTTATCACTGTTGTTGGGTATTGTACATTTGTACAATCTATATTGTTCCTAGCACCCTGGTCAAACAGCATGAGAGAATCTCTGACTGAACAATAATATACAAAAAAAAAATGAATATTTTCATATCTTAAACTTCAGTAATTTTGTGCAGTCAATTTCCTGCAAGACCATTTACGCAACAATAAAAAGGTCTCAAAAAATATCAAGCACAATGATCATTAATGAATAGACAGCAAGCCAAGGATTAATGTAAATTTGATGATATGAACGCCAACTCACCTCATTAACAGTATGATCTTTACATGCCTCCTTCCAGGTTGTGATGAACATCCTCATAGATTTATCAGAGAGTAAAATACCTTGATCATCTAAGTTGACATCTTGGCCATCATAATCAATTTCAACTTTTAGAGTGTTTTCTTTCATCTTGTTTTTTTTATGCAACTTAGAAGGGGCAGAATAAGCATAACTTAGTTTTTCAAACTTTCTTTTCTTCGTAGACGGTCCACTGTTCCCATATTTCCTGGAGCTGCCCACAACAGGAGAGAGCTGGGTATTTATTTCATCCTTCAGACCAAGTCGTGTCAACTCTTCAGTTGCAGATGGGTAAGGACAGCTACTCATACGATCAGAACTATTGATTTGCATTGGAAACTGAAACTGGCTGCCTACATCATTGTTATCTTCATCAGTACAATCATTATCATCTGAGCTTGATGAAATAAATCTAATGTGCTTGCCACCAAAATCCTCATGAATTGAAGAAAATGATTTCATACGCTCAGATATCACAGAAAAACGTTCATCGAGCTTCTTTTTCCTGTATGATGAAAAAATAGGACGCTTCCGATGATTATGATCAGGTTGCAATCCCTTCCAGAATTTTTTTAGTGACACGTCTTCTGATCTCCTGGCTTCCCGAATAAATTTAATATGCATCCTATCATAATGATAACATATTTCAATAATAATAAAAAAATCAAATCTTATTTGCTTCCGGTTAGTCTATACAACACATATGAGACATAAAATGTGCCAATACATGAATGCTTATCACATTAGCCATTGGAGCGTAGGATATATTTAAATATATCCTCACCACTGCTAGATTCTCAGTCAAAGATTCCACCAAGTGATAAAACCAACTGGCTTGCAAACATTAATTGGCACAAAAAATAAATTTTATGAATTAATAGATGAAACCATAAGAACTTTCAACTGAATGCCCAACCCATTCCAGGTTAATCATTTGTTCACCAGGTGAGGCTGTTTAAACTTTTAAACATAATTAGCTACTTAAAAATTTCACTAGATATCATAAAACATAAAATAAACTTCTCTAATGATTGCAAGGTTCATAGTCAAACGTTCCATCATGCAGTAAACCTAAATTACTTGAAAAATGAACTGGATACGGACAAATTGCCAACTGGATCCTCAATCTTTGCAGGTGTAAATTACATTATCCATAGCGTAGTGTTATTTGCATACAATTAGCCAGTCAAAATTCAACTACATATCATAAAAGACAATCAACTATAATAAGTTTTAAGGCATACAGTTAAATATAGCTTTAAGAATGTTTAGATATAATCCTCTCTATAAGTAAAGAAACAATTCTTTCAACAAATAAAATTAGATATGCATTACATACCCCAAGTTTTGGATCCGCACACCAAGCTTTTCTTTGCTAGCCAATGATCGCTTGTTAGCAATAAAATCCAAAAATTCATCAATTTTGATATCTTTCTTTTTATGAGTGTCCAAATACTCACAAAGGCAAATAATTATGTCATTATTAGTTATTTTGACCACTTCAATGACGTCTGAATTGACTGAGAAGTAATGAATGACAAGCTGGTGTCTTAGAAAAGGTCCCAATTCCAGCTCTTCAAACGCTCCAATGCTCTCATTCTTGCAGATGGCCTCTTCCAAATCATACAATGTTGTAATTTTCCGGACCCCGACAAAGCAATGAATAAATGAATTTATCTAAAGAATCAAAACAAAATGTGCATAAGTGCATAACCTTAATAAATATATTTAAAACGTAAAAATCAATCTCCAATTAATTGTGGAGAAAACAAAAGAACACAAATGATCATATAAATGCTGAGGAAATTGAGAAACACTGGAGGAAAATAATTTTTTTTAAGTTAAAAATTTGGTTGTCTTTGTTTCCAGACGTGGAAGGCATACAAGATTCACACGCTAAATTAGCGAAAAAAATTCAGCCTTCACAAGCACCAAATGAAGACTTTTTTTTCAAATATGTCATAAACAGGCAAAATAATGACTTTCTAATTTTTCAATATTCAAACTTCCAACCTCTATTGTTTTTCAATTCCAATCACAGCTAAATGAAAAATTCATCCTAGTCGGATCACAAGTTCTGAAATTGCCAATTCCATTCTCTAACTATACTTTCTCAAAACCAAACAGAGTATTATCAATTCAACACATACATAAAGGCGATTTCGCCTCAAATTACCTTGGCTTCGATGAACATGAGTTCACGGAGAGACGGAACCTCCTGCATTTGGAACCCCAGCGAGGTCCAACAATCCACCTTAAGCATCAAAGCCGCAGACTGACAAATTTTCCATGCCGTCACACCTTCTCCGGCCGCTATAATTTGATTGCGTGCTTTTAACACAGCACGGTCAATCTTCTCCAAAACCTCCTTTTTCGGAGGTGAGTTCTGAGTCGGAGTCTGATTTTGCGGTTGGTGACTAGTGTGATTGAGAGGAAACAGCTCGCTATGCGTTTGAGTCTGAGTCTGAGCCTGATTCTGAATTTGCGGTTGGAGAGTATTTGGATTGGGATGAAACTGTTGATGGAAAAGTAAATTAGGGTTTTGCAAAAGAAAATTAGGGTTTTGGAGTAGAAGATTAGGATTTTGAAGAGGAACATTAGTTAGGTTGTTGAAGAGTTGGAGGGCGGGGTTAGGGAAGTAAATGTTAGGGTTTTGGAAGGCAAAGTTGGGATTAAGTTGCGGAGGCTGAGGTTGATGGGGGGGAGGAGGAGCGCCGCCGCCACCTCCGGAGGGGTAGCGAGGGGGGCGGTTATTTCCATACATTTGAAGAGGGAAAAAAGTGGAGCTCAAGGGTTTAAAGTTTGAAAGAGAGTTCCAGTTATTAAGACTCCACTGTTTATACTGATGGCAGAGTTTCTGATTAAGAAGTTTTTTACATGTATCCGACGGCTGTGGATGTATCCGAATACCGAGTCACCGACTACGATTATTATGTGATCTTGGACTCACCTGATAACTTGGCTTACGGGTAGACCACTAGACCCATGCTAATGTCAATTCTTGTCTCGTTAAATTTATCACATTCGAACACGACTCTTTGCTGTCGTTAGCTTAATGAGTTCAAGTACATAAAATTATATGAAAGCTTGAAAATATTTTGTAGAAATTAAACTGAACACGGTTTCAGTAGGATAATAATTTCTGATGTTAGATTTCCTAGTCCAAGATAGAATAGGTTATCCAAATCTTGATGAGATTTGGAACGTGGATTATGGTGTATTTGGTATAGCTTTTTAAACAGAATATTTACTAAATAGAACTTTTTTTGAATTGATCTTTTAACAAAAAGTTATATATTGTTTGGTATTTAATTTAGAAGGTTATTTTAATATGCAAATATGCACATTGCAATGGTATATGATCACGTACAATTGCATGTGATCGCATATATATCGACCCTCTTCCTATTCATCGATCTCCTCTTGAGGATTCCATCCCGTGTGCTTGCAATCCATATATTGCTTAAACAGTTTGCCCTCGCAACGCACATGGCTTCAAGCACAATTGTAGTGAGTTGTTTCTTAAACTCTTCGCATTGTTGGTCTCTTTTGACGAGGGTTTACTTTGTTTTCTTCAACTCCTCTTCCAAGAGGGTAACTCAACTCAACTCATAGAGGGATTTTGCCTCAGGCGCATCTTGGCCTTCTCCAACATATCGAGATCTTTCTTAAGAGATTCATTCCCGGTTTGCAATTTCACGATCCTCTTTCAACTTGTAAGGCTTGCATAATAAGAAAAAGAGTTACACCTTGAACGTTCGACGAATTTTGGATAAGAAATATTTTATTTTGAGAACTAAAACGACTTGAAAGGTGGCAAGCAGACCGGCATCGATCGCCTCCTCCGCCATCATCTTCTTGAGGTGCTTCTTATCAGTCGAGATTAGCAGGTTGTCCGCCTTCTCTAAGAAGCTTGTCGGTTCCTTAAAGACCGACACTCTAGGCCGAAAAAACACCAAGTTTGGTTTGGGCCCCTTCGGTCCTACTTCAACAGCCTTCCCTTTGGGATTGACCTCATTGGTTTTCCTCTTCTTCGCTCTCTCTTATTCTGGATCTTTAGTGTTTCATCATGATCAGGCATATTAAACTTCATGCTCGACATCGATTTGTCTGCGAAATGACGTTCGACATCAAATATAAGAGTTAAAATTTTTGTACCATATAGAATTTCTAACGCTCTTTCGGTCAAAACATAAGACACGAGATCCTTAACGAGAGAGTAAGGTTGGTAGGTCAATAAATGTTGATATTTGAGACCTCTGATCCCTATGTTTTATGTTATGTTCTTGAGTATAATTGAACGTTTTAATGTGTTTGTTGAGTTTGTGTAGAAGATAGCTCTTGGAATGACTTTGAAGACAAAAAGGTGAGTTTTAGAGAAAGTGTGGAGAAATACCTCTACACTACATACATCTTGTGAAGACCATATCTCCATCTTCATATTGAACCAGATTTCAATCTACATGTTTTTGGAAAGCCTCGGAAGTCTAGTTTCTGAAAAACTCTACGGTTTGTCAATTTGAGTTTTCTAGAGAAAGTTATGGTTGTTTTAGTAACCAAAGGTCAGAGATGAAAAGTCTTCCACGGGTCCTAACGAGGAAGCAATTCGAATTTGACCATAATTAAGAATAAAACTTCTTAAATCAAATCCTAATGACTTTAGATGATCAATATATGTTTGGGAAACTTTATAAACTCAAATTAGAAGTCAATCATCCAAAAAAGGAAATTCAATTTAGGAAAAGATTCTCATTCCTTGTTCAAACCTATTTTCCTACTTGGTATGTTTCCTACAACAAAGCAAATTGGGAATCTACAAGGAGAAGTCACCTATAAATACCAAAAGTTTTCTACAAGAGAGATGAATTGGTGAAGAGTTGAAGATTGAAGATTGAAGACTCAATCACCATTCTCTTCTTCTACCTTTCTTTAGATTAGATGTTTTTATTTATTTTTCTTGTTTTTATTACTAGCTAATTTTCTTATTAGTTATGCCTAACTTAAAGCCCTAGACATGATTCTAATTCCATAGACATTATTTTAATGAAATATTATTTTTCTTACATTATGATTTCAATTTCTCTAAAATAATTGTTTTTCTTTGATTGATCACCTTAGGAGCATTGTTTTAGGATCTTTGTTGTCGGATAGAGTTCGAATGTCATACGGACATATTCTTACATGCAACAATTAATTGGAATTTGCTGTGAGGTAAAGTGCTTTTGAATTTGCTGTGGGGAGAATTGCTTTTGGATTTGCTGTGGGAAGAATCAGCTGATTGTTTGATAAACTGATTTTCAAAAGTGTTGTGAGAACTAAAAGCAATTTCAATGTGTTTGGTAAACTGAAGTAAAAAGTGTTGTGAGTGTGTAAAATTACTAAAAGGACATAGACATCTAAATGATGTTAATGTGCTAATACTTTACATTTTTTTTGTTTATTTATGTTTATTTATGTTTAGTGTTAAGTGTTATATAATTACGGTACTTTATTGAATTAATTAGCCTCATTTCTTTATTTCTTTATTTCTTTATTTTATTATTTTATTCTACTTTATTTTGTTATTTCTTTTTTATTCTTCTTTATTGAATTAATTATCCCTGTTTTTTTTTGTATAGTTATGATAACATTTTTTTGTACAGAAATGTAAGCCCAAATTTTTTTGGTAAATTTCGTTAAAGGCAATGATAAAGTTAGAAAGTTGGTAAAATTTTATTTAATATCACTGTAGCGCGTTTTCTAAAATCAGAAACCAAAATCCAAAAGCATTTATTTGTAGCTTTCAAAAACTCAGTTGGGAGAAGCTAAAAGTGACCAAAAGCACTTCCCCGTGATTTTACAAAACACCTTGTCTTTGGTCCAGAATCACTTTTGACCACAAAAATACCTGGGGAAGCAATACCAAACTGGGCCATAATTAAGGGAAATTGATTCATGAATTACTTAGAATAAAATGTCATATTCTAGGGTTTGTGTGATATTCATTTTCTCTCTTGTTCTTAATGGGTTCCGATTATTAAATCTAGTAGATGCTCATACTAGGTTATAATTTGGAATACAAGTATTTATGTAGATGTCATGCAACTTACAAACTAACTAAGAGAGAATCTATACGACTCGAGTGGGATGCCAACACCTTATCGTGAATATCTTCATCATGTTTGACATCTTTAACTTCATTATTTGTCTATGGATTGGATGATTGTTTAGTGGTGGATAAGAGGTCCTAGCTAGTGTTTTTTTGATTTTTTTTTCTTATTAAATTTCTGTTGCGTTTTATTTCATGTTATTTAATTTTCTTTAGTTTAATAATCAAATCAGAAACCCAATTCATGTGTGTGTGTGTGTTTAGAGTCTTTGTTTTCTTACTTTTAGTTAGATTAGAGTCTTAAGAGTGTCATAGATATAAACTCTTTATTTTAGTAGGTAATTAATTCTCTGTGGGAACGACTGCAAAATAATAAAAACCTTACAAGTGCACAAATCGTAAACGATATCACAACAGAAAAACAAGGGTTGTTCTCACAGAGAATTAATTACCTACTAAAATAAAGAGTTCATATCTATGACACTCTAAGACTCTAATCTAACTAAAAATAAGAAAACAAGGACTCACGCACACACACGAATGTGGTTTTTGATTTGATTATTAAACTAAAGAAAATTAAATAACATGAAATAAAATGCAACAGACATTTAATGAGAAAAAATAATAATCGAAAAAACACTAGTTAGGACCTCCTATCAACCACTAAACAATCATCCAATCCATAGATAAATAATAAAGTTAAAGATGTTAAACATGATGAAGATATTCACGTCAAGATGTTGGCATCCCACTCGAGTCATATAGATTCTCTCTTAGTTAGTATGTAAGTTGTATAACATCTATATAAATATGTGTATTCCAAATTATACCTTAGCATTGGCATCTAATAGATTTAATAATCGGAACCCATTAAGAACAAAGAGAATATGAATATCACACAAACCCTAGAATATGACATTTATTCCAAGTAATTCATGAATCAATTTCCCTTAATTAGGTCTTATTCTAATTAATTGTTGCATGTAAAAATATGTCTGTATGGCATTCGAACTCTATCCGACAACATAGATCATAAAACCATGCTCCTAAGGTGATCAATCAAAGAAACATAATAAAAGAAAAACAATTATTTTTGAGAAATTGAAATCGTCATGTAAGAAAAATAATACTTCATTAAAATAAGTTGTCATGGAGTTAGAATCATGTCAAGAACTTCAAGTTAGCCCTAACTAATAAGAAAATTAGATAGTAATAAAAATTAGAAAAATAAATAAAAACATCTAATCTAAAGAAAGGTAGAGAAGAGAATGTTTATGGAGTCTTCAATCTTCAATCTTCAACTCTCCACCAATTCATCTCTCTTGTAAAAAACTTTTGATATTTATAGGTGACTTCTCATTGTAGTTTCTCAATTTGCTTTGTTGTAGGAATCATACCAACTAGGAAAATATGTTCGAACAAGGAATGTGAATCCTTTCCTAAATTGGATTTCCTTTTTGAATGATTGACTTCCAATTTGAGTTTAGGAAGTTTCCTAAACATATCTTGATCTTCTAAAGTCATTAGGATTTGTTTTGAGAAGTTTTATTCTTAATTCTGGTCAAATTCGGATTGCTTCCTAGTCAGGACCTACGGAAGACTTTTCAGCTCTGATATTTGGTTACTAAAACAACCATAACTTCCTCTAGAAAACTCAGATTGACAAACCGTAGAGTTTTTCAGAAACTAGACTTCCGAGGCTTTCCAAAAACATATATATCGAAATCTTGTTCAATATGAGGAGGGAGATATGGTCTTCACAAATTGTATGTACTGTAGAGGCATTTCTCCAAACTTTCTCTAAAAATCACCTTTTTATCTTCAAAGTCAATCCAAGAGCTATCTTCTACACAAACTCATCAAACACATTAAAACGTTCAATTATACTCAAGAACATAACATAAAACATAAGAATAAGGGGTCTCAAATATCAACATTTATTGACCTAACAAAGGTGCACATGACACGTTCCACGTCGAATGAATCCATAAAGTGTTGGGTTTGAGATTACCTTCTGACAACAGTACTTTCCAACTTCATTCTTTTTCTTGTATTGATAGAACCTTTCGAGCGTGCTCAACAACGTCTTTGGATTTCGTCTTACTGTCTCTGTTTACTCTATCTACAATACAAATAAGTATTAATACTAAGAATAAAGTAACACAAAGATTGGCATTAAGAATTGACACTCACCAAGTCAACTCCATAAACGGGGTTAACAATATCTTTCGAGGGACCATCTACTAAGTGCCTTTTTGCAAAAAAGAAGGTGTCTTTCCACTTCCTATCATTGGTAGTAAGGTCAGAGATCATGTGAGTCCTGTCAAGCCTCAAATAAAACGTTAATCGACCTTTTTCATAAACATGCTTCTTTAAGTAGTATGAGTGTATAAGCGAAACTAACCCTAATTGTTGTTCCCTTTTCTCACGGAGGATGATTAAACTTAAAAGAATTCTTCAGCTATTAGGCATAAGCTGACCATGAGCAATGTCGAAGTAAACTAGAAACCTAAGAGCTAGTGAGGGGACAGGGAACCGAAATCCTCGTCGAAAGACATACTCGTAGAAACATAATCGGGGAATATCCCAATCTGCTCACTCGTGTTATTTCAGAGCGAGTACCTCGACGTATTTAGGAATAGCGTACTCTATCCTAAAATGATCCATGTCCTTATCAGTAAGCACGATCTCTGGATTCTCCCCACCAAGGATGTCTATTGGTCTACCCGAATAGGATGAACTCTCAACTTTGAAAAATCGCTAGTGAAATTCCCTTAAAAGTGTATGTCTAATAACCTAGAGGGGGGTGAATAGGTTTTAATCGAATCAATTACCAATTTTTCTTGATTAATCAATATTCAAAATTCACCCAATAAAACAAACATAAAACATCAAGTGTAAAGTGCGTAAATATAAATAACATAGATGTATATGTGGAAAACCCTCCAAACGCGAAAAGACCATAGGATGTTAAGTGAGCCACACTCGATCGCAGAAATCCACTATATGAGTAAAAAGTTACACCCTCAAGTGATACTCGGACTCTCACTCTCGACAACCTCATGCTATGGCCACTACCACTCACCATTCTTGGTTTAATCCCTAGTGATATCTTCTGATCCACTACTCTTAGTGTGAGCATCTCCTGCTCTACCCTTCGGACCTTTTACAGTGGATACCCAACCAATTGCTTGCCAACCCACCCTTGGTTGCAAGGTTTCTCTTGCTTGTGCAACTTCACACCGAAGCCACAAGACTTTGACTCAGTGAAGAGTATATAGTCTAGGTGTATGTATGACACTATGCTCAAATGCAATAATGTGTAAGACCAAACACAAAATACTTAACTAGATGTAGATAATGTAATATAACATCCTAGTTATCAACAATGCCTATATGCTCATAAATAAGGACTCAATTAGATGTAGATAAAATCTAGCAACCTAATTGTCAAATAAGTCCAATCAACAAACGTTGTCACAACATATAATCAAGGGCAATAAATATGCAATCAAGAAATGCAATTAATAAGGCATAAATATCGAGGTCTAGATGCAAGGCATAAAGACTTAGCTAGAAGGGCAATATGGTCTTAAATTCTAGCTATCATAATACAAACCCAATCATGCAAAGGGACTCGTAAATATATGCAATGGATGAAGTCCTAGTATTTAATCAACTAATAAATGCAATAAAAATATCATCTTGGAAAACATGAACAAATGACAAATATGAGATTTTTGTTCAACTTACCAAGTCAATCAGAAATGAAGACCGATGCCTAAAGATGCTCAATAATGCATGAATAATGATGAGTTTTGGGTTTGGAGTGTTAAATAATAACTCGTAAAGCTTCTCTCTCAAAGGAAATACTTCCTCACACTAAAAAATAGTTTTCAAGCTCTAAAAAACGAGTGAGGAAAAAGATAGCATGTATATATGAGCCATAGATCAAACTACGTCGTTTTGGGAGAGAAAAAAATGATTTACGGGCGTCAAAAGCAACCTTTAGGCAACTTGGATGATAGATCGCTTCAAGGTCGTTTTTCTCTCGGGTTTGGGTGCTAAAATACGCTTGAAAAGGCGACTTGAAAGTGAGGTCGCCTTGAGGTCGCTATGCTCTCGGGGAAAACATTATAGCACAACAACTCCAGATTTGAGCTACCCAAAACATGATCAAACGATATTCAAACCTTTTGTATAATATACTGTTGGAAATGTATGGAAGTCTACTTTCTACTCTAATTTACAAAAAAAGATTTAGATGTCTGTAGAAAGAGTTATGTTCAAATGAGTGACCAAATGTCAGATTTGGACATTAATAAGAATGCCCAAACTCATGGAATAAAACCATATGACCAAGGACAAAACTAAAAAAAGAATGAGACATTCTCAAATGGTCACTCAATGCACTAAAACATGCATACCATTATGCAAGCACGGACACAACATAAAACCACACTTAAATCTAGAAATGAAGTACAAGTGTGATAGTGAGTAAGGATGCACACATAAGCCATAGACAACACAAATGCAAGAAGAATCAAATCATGCATGAAGTGTGTGTGTGCACCTAAACTTTTCAAGAGACAAAGTCAAGTGAATATACATTTTGCTCTTGAAGTCATGGAGATGCTTGAAAGCTTACCAATGAGGACCTAAGCTACCCATTACACAATCATCCCCAATGTGGTGTGATTTGTCATGAAATAAGTCAATCATAAAAATCGAGATCCTTACAGATAGTGTGTACGCCAATCTTCATTGCCCCAGCCTCAACTAAGCCTAACCTATACGGGCTTATATCTATTTGCCTTAACGGTGTAGCTACAGTAACTCTTCACTCGGCAGCTCTAGAGTCGGACCCAGCGTCCTCTATAATATCCCTCAAGTTAATGAAGGTCTAGGAGAAATTTATTTCGATAACTAGATCTGAATTTATTTTTTCGCTCGACATGATGTGTCCAAAGCTGACAAATTCAAATAAACGCAAAATCAAGCAATGAACTTCCAAAATCAAATCCTAAAGATTCCATCAAATCTAGGTTGATCCAACGAAACCTAAGTAAATCTAATTTGAGTGACCTTCAATCTAGGGTTCTATATGGGCTTGGCGATAGTGTATCTAACTTATTAAGTCCCTCTCACCTCTTCCTAAATGAATCAAAACAAGGGAACTAAACCGATTTTCTAAATGAAATATGAAGAATAATGAAGAATATAATAAATATCTCTGAATATTTTCCTAAATAAATATTGCTAGTTTCATGCAAAAAAAAAGTCTTGCAAAAATGAAAAAAAGAAGAAGGAAAAAGTGATTACCTTAAAAAGTTTTGAGACAAACTTGCTTGATCGATTGCTGGAAAAAATGAACAAGTTTGATGGAGAATTCGTTGAGAAAAGCATTTCAGATTCTTTACTTTGAAATTTAAAAAATGAGTGAGGATGAAGAAGTGGAAATGCTTGGTTAATAACCTTGCGTTTTAACCTTAGTCGCCACATGTTACAACTGATGTGGTTACCTCTTAATTAGGGTAACTGCTAGGTTAATTTGAAATTTAACCTATTAAGAGAAGTGTGCCAAAATAAAGCGCCACGTCTGACATAGGGAACTGAACCAATTCAGTCCCATCGGTTGATGTTTCCATTTCCCAAAGTATGTGAGCGATTGATATCCCATCGTTGCAAATACCAAGACTTGTTGAACATAGTTCTAGCATAAGACTCGTTTTATTCGACCAAACATTAGCATGCGTTCGACATATTGACGAACCAACATTCGACTCGACAAAATAGTACTTCTTCCTTAAAGAGTGAGGGACAAACAGTGGTAGCCAAAAACAGGTATTAGGCCCAACCTTTGATCCCATAACAGGCTCACCGGCTAACATGGGTCAAGCCCATTTGTTACGGGTCGACCCATGAACCTGTCAACTGGAATGTAATTGTTTGACTAAGTATGAGCTTTAGCTGTTATCAGATAAAAACATAAGCGAGAGTTGGATGAGGATTCAAACTGTAAATCTGGGAAGAATGGGAAGATTTGATCTTTTACAAAACCACCTTTAAAAGCCTATAAATATGACCCCTTTTCCAAATAGAAAGGATTTTGAATTCTCTCATTCCAAAAAGCTCACTTGCATGCTAAACCTCTGTCAAATTGTTCTTCGATCACCAGAAAGTTAATATTAAAGCCAATAACACGTTTATTTTCGAACTAAATCTATCATGAGGCCTTTCACTCTCAATTGATGCTCAACCCAAGCAACATATGGATAAATTCAAGGCTCAACCTTTTTTCTTTTTGTTCTTTTTCATTTATTTCGCAGGTTAAGAGAGCAGTCGACAAACTCGATTCGACAAGGCCATAACAACAAGTTGCAATAGCCTAGTCTACAACAACTGTAGGGAATGACGTCATATTCATCAATCTCTTCTTTTCATATCTTCATTGAGAAATTTGATAATGAATTTGAGTTTTGGATTCTTGTTGATGACTGAAAATCATTTAAATGGAACAATCCATATCAGATGACGCCGCTCGCCGCTCGCCGCTCGTCTTTGAGGTCTTCATCGCTCTTCCATCTAAGATAGAGGTACGACCTATCTCTCCATTGACAAATCTCTTAGAAAGATATCTGATGAATCTAGATGACTGGATCAAGCCTTTTTATTCATTTTTGGATGTTGATGGAGATAAAAAAAAAACATAAAAGAGATCTTGATGTTTAAATGAAACTTTGTATTCTAGTTCTCTTAAAAAAACAATTATCTTTTTTTTTTTAATAACTTTATCTTGTTTTTTTAACTATTAAATTTTTTGAACTATAAAGGCATTTTGGTCATTCCCTCACAAACTTTAAAAATGAGTGTTAGTCAATACGACGGTCAACACAGTCAATAGGAGGTTTGTGTCAATTTGGCAAAAGTTGTCGTTCAGTGGCAATATTGTATAAACTTATGGGAAGTTTTTGCAACTTTCCTTATTTTTCTACTATCCAAGTTAAAACCGTAAAAAGAGGTCGAACCTAGGGGCCTGGTCCGTTTGGCACACCCTGGTACATTGGCATGCTGCCCTACCAGGCACGACACACTAATGTACCGTGTCGGCCCTAGCAGGGCACGAGGTGCATGTCGTATGGGGCCGAGGTTCCCAGCACGATGGGCCGACCACTTACTCCCATTTGACCGCTGACCCCAATTCTTAAAAAAAAAAAACAAATCCCCTATATTTACCATTTTACCCTTATTTCACTTTCCTTATAATTACCCATTTCATTTCCAATTTTTTTTACACTTTCTCCTGTCTCTCAATTCTGATTCTCTCTCTCTAGCCTCTACACACTCTCACTCTTTAATATAATTATTAATTCAATAATTCTCTACTCTCTCCACCAAATATTTCTCTACTCTTATTCTCTCACGTCTCAACATTTCCTCAACAAACTACAAAGATAATTTCATTTTTATTTAATATTTTTCCTTAGTTTTTCTATTTAATATTTATGATTAGTTTTTCTATTTGTGTTTAATTTTTAAATTTAATATTTATGCTTACTTTTATATTTAATATTTATGTTTAGTTTTTATATTTATGCTTATTTTTATATTTATTATTTATACTTAGTTTTTAAATTTAATATTTATACTTACTTTTATATTTAATATTTATGCTTAGGTTTTATATTTAATATTTATGTGAATTTTTAGTTTTTATACTTACATTTAGGTTTTATATTTATACGTAATTTTATATCTAATATTTATGCTTACTTTATCTTTATTATTTATGTTAAGTTTTAAAATTTAATATTTATACTTAAATTTAAAATTTACACGTACTTTTATATTTAATATTTGTGCTTAGGTTTATGTTTATGTTTAAATTTAATATTTATGCATACTTTATATTTAATATTTATGTTTGAATTATATATTTTTTTATTCATTTTTTAACTTAATGAGTTAATATTTATATTATAGGAAATTGATCATTAAAATTTTTTGGATTGTTTGAACATAGAGAATGATGATTTTAACATGCAGAATGATGCTTAAAATAGCAAATCGGTCATTTTATGGTTATGTTGAATCGGCTAGCCGACACATTCTTAAATGGATGTGCCGTATCGTGTCGGTTATCTAAGCAACCGTGTCAACACGGTATGACCTCGTTGGAAGTCATGTCAATTATGGCACAATGCGTTTAAAGGACCGTGCCGTGCCGACCCCAATTTTAATAGTGGGGAATTAAAGAGTACAAATTTATGTAACAATTTCCTAGAAAAATACTCGCCACATGATGGAAGTAGTGGAATCCCTAAGCCCACTTTTATTCTTTGTAAAACCATCATTTAAAAGTTCATCACTGACATCTATTTGCAAGACAATGATGTTTTTTATAGTTTGTTTTGTTGTGTTTTAATATTTTTTAATACTTTCTTTCATCATTTACAAGAGTCATGGATAATGGATTTACTTAGATATCTACTTGGGTTAGAGATAATTATATATCTGAAGCTCTGCTGACGGAGATTACAAGATTTACTACCCCAACCCTAGCTGGTCCATCTACCTTTGGAATTAGCATATATAATATTATATCATTATTGTCACAATATATTATTCATTTTTTAAAATTTAAATTGGTTTCCATATTTTACTTTAATTTGTGTTAGTTACTTAATGTTAAATTGATTTTTTTATGTAATTTAACAATTTTACTTGTGATTAAATCTAGTAATTCTTTTTATTTTCAACAAAACAATATAAAGAATGAATGAGGAGTTGAACCAAAATATTATTTTAAGTTTAATTTGCTTGATTATTAATCTTATTTAACAAAATTTGTGCATCGTATAGGTTTACACACTAGTCATATATAAATTAAGTGTTTGTTTGGTTGATTTTTCTATTGTTTCAATAAGTCTACTGGGGTCTTTTTGAGTTTTTTTTATAGTTGTTTGGTTGAACTTTTGAGATTGTCTATTTTAAATTGAATAGATGCTATTAGAGTTTAAACCTCTACTAAACAAAAACTTATAAGAATGTACTTCTCTAAATAGTCTTTTTTTTATATATAAAAAAAAGTCTACCAACCAAACAACTTTATTTTTTTATATAAAAAAACTATATTTCTAATAGATCTACTACATGTAGACCTTTTAACAATAAAAGCCCAACGAAACAAGCTCTAAACCCGATAAAAAAAGAAATATGACATCATCTATCTTCATCAAGATAGCTTTGCTCGGCCTATTAGAGTGAGTATATATATAAATAGTAGTTATTAATTATATTATAATTCTCTAATTAATTTTCTATTAATTAACTATTCTACAGGCTCACAATTGATCAAAATTTATACTACACAGAAATAAATTATATAACAACATTCATAGTTGCCATGTGCAACATCGATCCTGCCTTTGCATTTATACTAGCTTAGATCTTCAGGTAAATATATACAAGTTTCGAAATTTGCCAAAAACCCTTTTTTAGTAAAATTTATCATAAACCTTTCTACCTTTGTAGGCCATAGCTAGATTAACTATTATAACAAAAGACATTGATTTTAAGTTTTTTTCGAATGGTTAAATTAAATTTTAGATTCGAGACGGTGAATATCAAGAGAAATCATAATTATGCAAAGATTCTGGGGACAATAGTCACAATTGGAGGAGCAATGTTGATGACATTAATAAAAGTACAAATGTTGGATTTACCTTGGACTATATCAGAAGATTACACACAAGAAACTAACACTTCTTCATCAAGTGTTCAAAATCCAATTAAGGGTGCTATTACGATAACGGTGCTATTATGATCATAATTGGTTGTTTTTGTTGCACTAGTTTTATTATTCTTCACATATGACTAATTAATTCTCTAATTAACTTGCTTAATTTAAAGCTTTCAATTGGGGTCGAGCTTGGCGTGCATGACCTGTTAAGGCCCGCTAAAGAGGCGGGCTGTCTCGTGCGGGGTTGAGGGTATCAGCCCGTCGTGGGCATGACAGGTCACGTTAGCCCCCATACGCCATGCACGTGTGCCGACTGTTAGCCTGACAAAATTTAATTCTTTTTTTTCCAATTCTAAACATTGCAAAAAAAAAAACTCGATCGTTGGCAACTGCATCCAACGATTGGGTACTCATTTAAAAAAAAATACAAAAACAACCCCCCATCTCTTATATTTTATACTTTTACCCATATTTCAAATTTTCCTATAAATATTACACTCATTTCAATTTTCATGCACTTTCTCTCCCTTCACCAATTGCCATTACTCGTTTACTCTACCTCTAATCTCTATTCTCTACACCATTTCATTCTTACTCTCTGTCTACTCTTATTATCTCTCTATTCTCTACACTACTAAGTACTTACTACTAATACTATCACACTCTCTAATCTCTATTTACTATTCTCTAAATATAATTCTCTAATCTCTCCACCAAGGCACCAAGACACCAAAATACAAAGGTAATGTTTTCTTAAATTTTATTATTTAATTTTATACTTAGTTTATAAATTTTATATTTATGCTTAATATATTTATGGCTCTATGTTCTGTTTTAAATTTAATTTTTATTCCCAATTTATAAATTTATATCTTTATGCTCAAATTTTAAATTTATATTTTTATGCTTTATAAATCATAAAATGATACACACACATATGTGTGTGTGTGTGTGTGTGTGTGTGTGTGTGTGTGTGTGTGTGTGTGTGCGCGCTCAAAATTTGAAAATTAAAATGGTAAATTTTTATATTTTTAGTTAATTTCAATTACACCATTATTATTTAATAATTAATATTATGCTTAGTTATTAATTTTAATATCTATTATTAGGTTTTATTTTTTATTTTTTTATATTTTTGCTTTTTATGTTTAGTTATTAATTTTAATATTTATGGTTAGATTTTAATTTATATTTAATATTTGTGGATTTATGCTTAGTATATTTATGATTTTATGCTTAGTTTTAATGTTAATATTTTTCTTATGTTTTACTTGATGTTTAATGCTTAGTGTATTTATGAGTTTATATTTTTATGTTCTGTTATAAATTTTAATATTTATTCTTACAATCTTAGGTTTTAATGTTTTACTTTGTATTTAATATTTGTGTTTAGTTATTAATTTTAATATTTTTACTTAGTAAATTAGTATATTAATGATTTTATGTTTAGTTATTTATTTTAATAGCTTTACTTAATTATTTATTTTAATATTTTTGCTTAGTATATTAGTATATTTATGATTTTATGTTTAATTAATTATTTTAGTATTTTTACTTAATTATTTATTTTAATATTTATACTTAGGTTTTTTTATTTTTAATATTTATAGTCGTATGCGTACCATATTTATGATTTTATGCTTAGTTTTTAATTTTAATATTTATTCTTAGATTAATTTATTTAATGCTTAGTATATTTATAATTTTATATTTATGTGCTTAGTTATTAATTTTAATATTCGTTCTTAGTAATTTAACATATTACTATATTTATGATTTTATGTTTAGTTATTTATTGACTAATGAGTTAATATTTATGTTGTAGGAAATGGATCATAATCATTATTTTTTTTCCAGATTGTCTTAACATGGACAATGGTGGTTTTGACCTTTTTAAACCGACCTAACCGACAGCGGGACCTTCCTCCTCCACACCGACATCACGTCCCGAAATAAGACATATGTTGTATGTCAATGTTTTGACAAAGAAGAAACTCCAAACCCAAACGGTACAATCACAATAAAATCTCATTGTAAGTTTTGTAAAGCCTTATTTGCCACTTCTAGGTCGGGAACAAGTCATTTAAAAAGGCATATAGACAAATACATGGCTCAACACAGACAAGTAGACACTACAACCCATCTACAATTACAATGGAACCCACATGAGTCTGTTACAACGTGGAGTTACGACTCTGTGTATGCTAGAGATTGCATGACTTGCATAAACTGATCAACCAATTAATTTCAGTGAAAATGTTTTTTATGAACAATTTATCCAAAAAGCATACAACCCCCAATCAAAGTTGTTTCTATAAATACCACTATGAGCGATATGTTAAAATATTTTAAGACCCAACGAGATAACTTGATCGCTGAATTACAACATCTAAATGTTTTTATTGCACTAACTTTCGATATTTGAAATGCACGTTCCAAACATGACTATTTATGTGTCACATGACACTATTTAGATTATGATTGAAAGTTACCAAAAATAATTTTTTATTTTCTTCCTATAGATTTTCAACATACCGTAGAAAATATTTATCATGTCATTGTTTATGTTTTACAAACTTATGGAATAATTCAATACATCATTTATATCACATTAAATAATACATCGACAAATACTAGCTCTATTGTCTTGTTTTTTAACATCATTATCCCACGAGATGAGGGTTATTTCTTCCACCAACGGTTTGCATGTCATATCATAAATTTAGTTGAACAATATGGTATGAAGGTTGTAGGCGTTCATATAGATTATATCAGAGATGCCCTTTCTTGGATAAGCAACTCTAATACAAGATTAAAAGATTTTGGTAGATAATGTCAAGCTAACTCTCTATGACCCCGTCGATTCTAAATAGACATGCATGTAAGATGGAACTCTACTTATTTACCCAAGCGGTCACACGTACAAAGAAAGAGAAGAAAGCGGAAATTACCTATAAAATATTGTCGTAAATCACTTTTATCATATAATATATGAAATCTAATAGATACTTCACTTTAAACCACGTAAAATTGAATATATATATATATATATATTTAAATGTTAAATGAAGAAGAAAATGTATAAAACGATATACATATATGTATTAGTGGATATATGCAAAAACATAAATAAGAAAGCAAGCATATTGAGAGAGAAAAAAAATATCACAAGATTTTGATTTGATTTTCACTTATAAATAGAAAATGAATAACCAACAGAGATGAAGAGAAATATACGGGTTAGAATGAATGCAAGGAATACAAAAAGGCTCTAGTGGAATAAAAGCACATAAATTACAGTAAAATTAATCTTATTCATTTCATATTAAAATTGGAATTGTTATATTGAAATTAATCAAAACACATAAATTATATTGAATAAATCATATTCATTTCAACTTATAAAATGGAAATGTTATATTGAATTTAATTTTATTAAATAGAAGCATTTTCATCTTAATAAAATGAAGTTGTTACATTAAAATTACTTTTTATTTTGAATTAAAAACATATAAATTTCATTAATAATGATATTATTAAATTGAGAAATACAAAAGTCAAATACAAGCTTGAAAACAAATCTCTCAAATTGAAATTGAAATTAATCATATTAAATAATATGATTTAAATTATAATTCATAATATGTATGATTAAATATATTACATATTTCATAATATAACATCTTATTATTTTATAATCTTATTTCATGAAAAGTTGTATATATTATTATATAATATATCATATATAATAGGAATATATATATATATATATATGATATATTATACGATATTATGAAAATTATAAAAACATTAAAGAACAACACGTGACGACTTATGGTTAGAAGAAACAATTTTTATATGATTTTATATGATACTATATTATATATAATTATCTATGTTATATAATAATTACATCAAATAATGACACATATCACTCTCGTATGAAAAGTAGCTATTTTTATTGTATTTTATATGATTCTTTTAGTAAAAACAACGTTTTTATATAAATTATATATGATTGTATGATTATTTTTTATGCGTTAAATATAATAATGCATGTCAATTCCTTTTTAAAAACGGATATTATTATATGATTATATATGATATGATATGCTTATATTATTATAATGTCAACATTAATTAAGTACTATATATGGCATCTCCTAGTTAAATAGTTAAATAAGACTGTTATTTTATGATTATATATGATATGATATGTGATATGATATAATTATAATATTTCAACATTAATTAAGTATCACATGACATCTCCCGATTAAATAATACCATTATTATATGATTATATATGATATATGATATTATATATATATATGATATATGATTATATGAGAAAAAATATTATATATGATTTTATATTATTAATATTTAATAAATGACACATATCGCAACCACATCAAAGGTAGAACAAACTATTATTATATTATTATATATGATTGCAATTCATATATGATCGAGCCATGATAACACTAGATTTTTAGCCTCTATTCCTATGCTTATTGCTCAATTCTCGAGTAAAATCAAGTATTTAATGGCTCGATTAAGTGTTTTTACATGATTCCATGATTGGAGGTATCATTTGGGCGATTTAAGTGAAGTTGAGACTCAAGAGTGTTGGAAATCAGAACTTGGGCAAATAGGCGAGCTGTCGCGGTCGTGGAGGGTCGTCATGGACAGACGCGACAACAACTTGTTTTCAGAAGTCGCCCGAATTGTCGCTTGGAGATCGCGTGCAATCTACCAAAGAAGCGACATGTCGCGATCTAAGTTCCGTCATGGAAGACCGCGATAAACCGGGCGACATAAACTTCCTTGGACATTGTCGCTCAAGGTGTCGCCTAAAGAGAAGACGCAGAGTAAAGAAGCGAGATGTCGCGGTTGGGTTTTCGTATTGGACAACCGCGACAGTACGAGGCACGCGTCCCTAGGTTGATTCTTGACCTATTTTTAGACCCATATAAATACCCATATGAGTTTTGGGGAAAGGTATCATCAGCCACACGAGATTTTGGACACTTTCACCCCCTCAATCACCATTCTTGGACAACTTTCCCATCCATCCATCCATCTTGAAACTTGGAAAACAAGAAGATGAAGCTTACAAGTCAAGGAACCTCAATGACCAACCTTGGTTTCTTCTTTCACTCTTCTTTGTTTTATTTCCTTTCTTTGATGTGTAACTAATTCTAAGTTAGGGGATTAATGTAAACCGATTGAACAACTCTTTGTAATCCTATGATCTATGCTTATTAATTAGTTACATTGGTAGTCTCTTTTATTGCAATACTTGCTTTAATTCCTTCATCTATATTCAAATAAGACCTCAATGAATGTTTGTGTTAGGATTAGTTAATTTATGGTGTTGAGGGGTAGATGTGGGTGACCATCCCATTAAGTCCTTAACTACAAGCTTAATAATTGAGAAAATTCCCATATGTATGACCATGCTATGTGTATTTGGTTTAGAGTTTTTAATTAGATAATAATCCTAATCCTTACTCATTACATGACCTTGTGTGAGTAATAGGAAAGATTAGGTACTGAATGAAACAAAACCTATCAATTAGAATTATGTGCTTTAATGAGACTTAAGGATTACATTGAGAAGTTTAATTATGTTGCTTAATTCCATAGTGTTTCCCTCATATTCCTATTTTTGTGTGAGCTTTTGTGTCATTTAGTTTATTGCATTTCTTTTGCATATTAGTGAGTAAAATTACCAACCATAGACAAGCATTATGCCCTTTAGTTTTCATGCACTTAGATTAGGAATTAATTAGACTAAATAGTGTTCAACTAGTAGAATCACCGATTCCAGTGAACGGAATTTTCTTTTAAATTGATTAAGATCAAAAATACTGCAGTCAATACATTTGCTTCTTTTATTATTTCAGCTACTTAATTAAATTAAAGCAAAAATCCTTAATTAATTAAGCCTTATAAACTTTTCAATTTATAATTTTATTAATGGTAGAATATTATTATTTTTATAAATAATTTTTTTCATGCATGATGCATCCACTGTATTGTGTGGATTTGAAGACCTTTTTATATATATATATATTTTCATAAAACAACTTCTTTCTAGAATTTGTTAATCCTGAAAACAAAAGACAACAAATTCTGACTTTTGACATTAGAAAATATATTTCTCATAAAACAACTTATTTCTAGAATTTGTTAATCCTCTCCTGAAAACAAAAGACAAAAAATTCTGATCTTTTGACATTAGAAACCTCTCTTAAAAATATTCCTTAAAAATCAATTTTATTTATTTTTGGAAAATTTAAGAATCAATCTTAGAATTCAACAAAACATACAATATGATATTGACCCAGTGGTAAATCCCCTCGTATCCATACTTTGAGGTTGTGAGTTCGAGTCTCCCTCTCCCCTATAAAATCCCGAATTATTGTAATATTTTAAAAATAAAAAAAAATCAACAAAACTTTCTTTAAATATAGAAAATTTTATAATATATATGCTTTTTCTCATTTGTTAATGCCAGCACATGTCACATGGGCCATAGATACAACTTATCTTAAAGATCCTTTTTGATAGGAATATGTAACCAGAAAGTATTTAACTTTAACTTTAACTTTAACTTTATGAGATAGTTAATAAAGATGAAACCGGTCGGTGGAGTTAAAAAGAGGATCTTATAGTAATTGTATGTTTGAATGATAATGCAAATGCAGTAGGGAGTGATCTGTACAGGAATTGCTTACTGTGTTCAAGGTGTGATAATGAAGAGTAAAGGACCTGTGTTTCTGATTGCTTTCAATTCTCTGATCATGGTCATTGTTTTTAACTTGCTATTATGGGCTCTTTTATATCAACAGAAGTTACGTATTGGGATGGTAGGTATCCTTTTTGTCTGTGTACAACTTGTATTCACACTACAAAAACTACTTTCTACATTGTTGCATACATTATATCATCTACAGTGTATAAATATAACTTTTAAAAAGACAAACTTAAAAGATTTTCTTGATTGGGAAGTGTTGGAGAATGATATGCAATCAGTAGAAAATCATGAATGATAGAGAGATACTTTTCAACATTTTTTTTAACATTTTTTTTTAAAAAGTAATCGTTATTTATATTTAGAGGTTGAATGAAGTTTTTCAACGGAAAATCTCATAGACATGTTGGTTTATAAGTTAGTGTGATTTTAACCTTTAATGATTCTACACTAAAAATTTAATTTGATGGTGCAAAGAATTAAAAAATAAAATAAAATTTCACAAGTTACTTCTTTATGTAGAGAATTTTATTCTATTTTTTTTTCATATATTGGTAAACAGAATTTTAATCCACTATGTTGAAAATAATTTATGAGGTAAAAGGTTCTTTAGAGAATCCAAATCCTAAATCCAAATATTATTATTAGAGGTTTATGTATAAATATAGTCAATAAATTATTGGCACCATTTGGGGGGGTGTGTTGTGTAAATATCACCATTTTACTCAAGTATGTTTAAAATGCACCATTTAGTATGATCGGATAAAAATACCCCAAAGTTATCGTTTTGTTAGTGTGAAAAAGGTAGAGTGAGAAGAAGACTGACGACAACAGAATCAACGACGAAGTGACCAGAATGTGAACGAGAGAATACACCAGATTTGTTGCGATTGACAAAGGTAATTTCTGTTTGTTTTTTTTCTTCTGGATTTTATAGTTGATAACTTGCCATTGCATATTAGACTTGTGTTTTGTTGATTGAATTCGTAGATTAGGGTTCAAAACGAGATTTGAGAATGATTGTGGTTTAGGTTAGGGTTTGAAATTAGGCTGAGTATGTAATGAGGAAGATGAAATTATAGGTATCGATGAATTGTAATTTTGAGAATTTTAAAATCGAGATTTTTTTTAGCGAAATCGAGGTTTTTTGGAACTAGATCGAGGATTTTTAAGTAAGAATCGAGAAGATTTTTTTAAAGAATTGAGGATATTTTTCAAATAATCGAGATTATTTTCAAACGATCGAGAATATTTTCAAACGATCGAGAATATTTTCAAACGATCGAGAATATTTTTCAAACGATCGAGAATATTTTCAAAATATCAAGAATTTTTTTCAAACGATCGAGAAAATTTTCAAAAGATCGAGAAATTTTTTAAAAGATCGAGAATTTTTTTCAAACGATCGAGAATTTTTTCAAACGTTCAAGAATATTTTCAAAACATCGAGAATTTTTTTCAAACGGTCGAGAAAATTTTTCAAACGGTCGAGAATATTTTTCAAACGATCGAGAATATTTTCAAACGATCGAGAATATTTTTCAAACGATCGAGAATTTTTTCAAACGATCGAGAATTTTTCAAACGATCGAGAATTTTTTCAAACGATCGAGATTTTTTTCAAACGATCGAGAATTTTTTTAAACGATCGAGAATTTTTTTAAACGATCGAGAATTTTTTCAAACGATCGAGAATATTTGCCAAACGATCGAGAATATTTGTCAAACGATCGAGAATATTTTTCAAACGATCGAGAATATTTTCCAAACGATCGAGATTATTTTCAAAGGATCGAGAATATTATGAAAGGATCGAGAATATATTTCATAGAACTTAGTTTTTTCCGGTTTACTGATGTATTGTTTCTGTGACATTGTAGATGGGGAGCATGTTGAAGGATTTCTTTAAAACTCTAGAAGGAGATTGGTTCAAGGGAAAATTGACTCGACACGACCATTTTGAAGCCCTCGCCCTTATAGACGATGTATTGAACCGGGTCCCAGAACATTTTGCTGTTGAGGATCGGCGTCGGTTCATGGCGTTCTGTTTCTGGCAATTCATGTCGATGCACCGGGAGATGAAGTTTTCTGGTAGTGTTATCCATTAGCTGTTGTTATGGGAGTTGGACCATAACAGGCCAACAGATGAGATGCGGTTCCCGTTAGAGAACCAGGTGGTGAGGTTTTCGAAGGTGGAATTTTGCCTCATCACCGGATTACGTTTTGGACTTGTACCGGACACCGGTCTGTATGCTGCAGTGGAGAATGACATTCATCAGTGGTGCTTTCGTACAGCCGATGAGGTATCATTGGAGGAGTTGAGGGTTGTTCTTACCCTGGGAGAATTTCAGGAGGCGTATGATGCTGTGAAGTTGTGCCTCATATACATGTTGAATTGGATATTAATGGGGGTGGACGAGAGATTCAAGATTCCAGTTTGACAGTTTCGGTTGGTGGAGGACCTCACTGCCTTCGATGGTTTCCCATGGAGTGCCCACGTATATAGGCATTCTATTTTATCTTTCAAGCATGTGTTATCACGACGACGTGAGGAGAGAGGCCAGCAGTTACAGGGCGATGTTGTACATATCGTTGAGGGGTACAACATTTATGGTCTGTCGCATGCCCTATTGGTAAGAACATTGAATTACAAAATTGACTTTATAGTTCGTTGCCTAAATTTTTTGGATTCTAAATGTACTTATCTTTGATGCAGATATTTGCTTTTGAGGTGATCCCCTAGCTGGGTGTCGATTTCGGCGCCTGAAGGGCTACAGAACTTTCTCCTCGTATGTTGAAGTGGGAGTTGATAAAACAACCTAGAGGGAAGAAGCTGGATAAGATTTTCAGTGCTAGGGTATGTATTTAATTTGTTAATTGTTATATTAGTCACTATGTTTACAATAACATTCCTCTAACTAAGTTTTCAGATGTTTAGGAAGAAGGCAATCGTGCTCACAACAGCTGATGAGGGAGCACCGTACTTCGTAGGCCTAAGTGAGGGGGGGAGCCTATATGTAGAGGAGGATATTGTTCACCTTCCATCTGTCCATGATCAGACTACTGACGGCGAGAGAGATAGAGATGGTTCGGAGGAAGAGGGTGGGGGAGGGAGTCGCAGTGATACGGAGACTTCTGACCTATCAGACCCGAGTTTCAGTGCCATGGACATTAATGGATCTGAGCCGTCTCCTAGACGAGTGAGGCATAGAAGGGTTCGGTTTACCACCACCGGACCTGGTGCATCTAGAGGGGGTTCCCATGCAGCAGTTGGACGTGATGTGGAGGTAAATTGAGATGGTAGTTTCGTTTTTATTAACGCTACCTGTTGAGTTTTTTAGTACTAACAATATTGATATGAATTCAGGCCCCATGGGAACATCGTTTCAACGAGTTACGTGAAGCTCTTCGAAAGAGTGAGGATGATCAATAGCGGCAACACCGGGAGTTGCGAGATGTGATCCGGAGGAGCGAGGAGGATCGACAAGAGCAACATTGGGAGTTGCTCGCATTGATCAGGAGGCTTTCCGGCATCAAGACGCATACGCACCGGGTAGTCCACCTGGTCTTGATCCTGAATTTACTCCCGAAGACAAGACATATGGATATTCCGGGGGGACAGACATCACTGCGTCTGGAGGATACACATACTGGAGGGCCAGTTCCAGAGAGTGAGCCTGACCAGCGTACCGAAGATACAAGGCCTGTTACACGTACAACAGCAGGCTCATTGGTCGAGCGACAGTCGACCCCTTCGATTGAGCAGCAGACTCCCCCTTCACTTCCCCCATCGGTCGAGCAGTAGCATCCCCCTCAACCGCCCCCATCGATCGACCAGTAGCCTTCCCTTCCACTGCCCACATCGGTCGACCAATAACCTCCCCCTCTCCATCCATATCCCCCTCCACTGCCCGCATCGATCGATCGATTGACAGTCGCCCCCTTCACCTTCGACATCCATCCAGCCTTAATGGGGACAGACCTCCTCATTGCACCACACCCCAACGGGTGGAGTTCGATTGGAGATGAGCGTAATGAAGTGCAGTTGGCAGTTGTTCAGCCCGTACACAGATCATTACCGACCGAAGAGGGAAAGGATAATACTTTAGGTTGCTGACCACGTTTTCGATCCCCACAGATTGGTGGATGGTGACCAGTTGAAGGCTTACCGAGACTTCAAGAAGAACATAAACGGGGAAACGTAAGTAATTTTTTTTCTTTTTAAGTTTACAGGTCCTGATACTGTGCAAGTTGTACTTGGTTTGCAATTACAAATATAAATGTCTTTATACATCCTAACACCTTATTTTTACGTTTACAGGTCCTGATACCGTGTAACATTGGGTGCCAATATTGGCTATTGATGACCTTCGACCTCACATCCGGGAAGATGTTTATAGTCGACCCCTGGAGACAGGAGGTGACAATGAATATCCAGAAGCAGCAGGTAGCCCCCTTGCACTGGTTTTTGCCGTCAATGTTGCATCAAGCCAACTTTCATGCGGCGCGATCGCCTGACAGTGAGACGTTCCCCAAGAAGAATATGCCCTTCTCAGTCAGCGTGGTGTCCACAACCCGTGTCCCCCAGCAGAAGAAATCGTAAGACATTGTTTTCATTTACTTTGAGATTGAGTTATTAAATTATTATTGTTTTATTAACGCATGTTAATGTGTCCAACTGTAGGGGTAATTATAGTCCCCACACGTTGATATTGAGCGAGTACATTCTGGCAGATAGGAAGGATTTCGATTGGTCAGAAGATGATATGGAGATCATTCAAGAGAAGATGACAGTTGAGATATTTTCAAACTCCCGGCCCGTTTAGTTTTATGTAATAATTCTTCTGTACATGTACCATTTTTTTGTAATTTTTTTTTACATTGAAATTAAATTTTACTTTAATTTTTGTTTCCTTTTCAACTATCATAAATCAGAAGTTTAACACTAATTGGAAATCCTATTTAATTATAATTGAAATTCAATAATTGAACAAGTCATACGAGTACTAGATTTCACAATGTTATCATCATAACGCCTAAAATCATTTCACGGTAGAGTCTCTGGTCGGGCACGTCTGTCTGTTGTGGCCAACTGTATGCCAGATGTTACACTTGAGTCGGTATTCCTCATGAACAACTCTACTCGGACCTTTATTAATCAAAATTGAGTTAGAACATCTCCTTGAATTATGCTATGGTTGTCCACATCTTCTATATTTTTGTGTAGTTGTCCTCTCCAAAGATGATATATGTCGACCCGCCCTCAGGCATCCTGCTTGTCTCCTGGAGATTGGATTTAAAACCACCCTTTCAGTGATGTCAAATGGCACAATCCAGTTGGAAAGATGTCCAACCGGTATAATAGGGACCGAGTACGAGTCAATAAGTGTCTGTCTTTTGTAGAAGTCCGCACATAGGGAGGTGAAATCCATGTTTCGGTTTCTATAAAAACAATGAAAACAATGTGATTCGTGTTGCAGTAATATTAACCATATACTAAAACGTATGATGTACCTTGCGGCAACGAGCGCGTGAGAACATGAAAGCTGATCCATTTAGAATTTGTTACATATGCAGGTCTTTCGGGCTAGGTCAACGATCCACTGTTTTTCAGACCACTTCACAGAGAATATATTCCAGTCAACTGAATTTACGGTCATAAAATTGTACTTCTCCAAACGTTTTAGGATGACAAGATGTGCTGCGTCTAGAGGTGGGCGTTGATTGGATAGGTTCACTTTTGGAGTGAACCGATAAAAAACCGATACTATTCGGTTTTTGAAAAAAAAGAACCGATTCGATCCGATAAGATCCGATAAGATCCGATATACAATTGTCAACAGATCAAAAACCGATTGAACTGAACCAGTTCGATTCGGTTCGATTTTTTCGGTTTTGGCACACATAGACACAACACATATAGGATGTTGACACACGAATGTTTTTTTGTTATCTTTGTATCCTCTGTTGGCAACCTTGACCATTTTTTATAAACAAAACTAGAACTACTAATTGTATCATGATTCCATAACGAGTAAAATCCTATACTACATATAAATTGTCTTATAAAAAATAGCAGTATGTGTGGTTTGTCTTCATTAGTAGCATGGATTATGATTTTAAACTAAGAATAACTTCGAAATTTAATTGGTAAACAAAAACCCTAAACAAAATTTATAATTAATTAGGCTAGAATTAAACAAAAAAAGAAAGAAATGGATCTAGAAATTTTACCTGAGAATGCGATTCCAGCTGAGACAACTCGTTGATTGCGCTGATGGCTGTCAGCGGTGGCGTTAAGGAGGCCCGAACTGCGAGGTCAAGTTCGAGAGAGAGTTGTGGTGTTCTGAGAAAGTGAGAATTAGAAGACAAATTTAAACAAAATTAAAGAAAACAGAGATGAGAGATGTTGTGGTGTACCTGAGATTGAGAGAGGCCAGACGTTAATTGTTGTCGTCATTGATGGTGGTGGGCTGGTGCCATTGAGGAAGCCAAGACAGCGAGGTCGAAAACAGAGAGAGATGCAGCAGAGCTAGGTCAAGTTAGAATTTAGAGATGTTGAATGATGATGAGTAGAGGCCTAATGAAAAATAAAATTAATTTATACTCACCACTGGTTCGGTTTACCGGTTTTGAGGATAGAACAGGGAAAAAACCGAACCGATCGGTTTTTTGAAAAAACAAATCGAAATAAACCGGTTAACTCATTAAAACCGAAAAAAACCGATTGGACCAGTTCGGTTCGGTTGGTTGGTTTTTTGCCCACCCCTAGCTGCATCAGTTAACTGATGACGTATAGACAACATCGATATGACGATCATGAAACCAACGTTGTAGCATATTCCTAATGAACTCTGCTAGAGTCAACATAGGCAGCTGCCGTGTAAATTTCAGGCATGAGTTTATGCATTCTGAAGCATTTGTTGTCATCACCATGTACCTTCTATTGGGGTAGTGTACACGAGACCATTTGTGTGGACCGACATCAATTACATAATCATATGCATTCGGGTTCAAGTTTCGTAACTCTTCCATGTGACGGTTATATTCCAACTCGGTGTACGCTCGGGCTGTTTTTTCCATTATTGTGGCAACATCCTTTCTGTGATATCGCTTTTTAATATTTTCATAAAAGTGCAAGCAACATATCGTATGAGTGGCATAAGGAAACACTTTAGAAATATCTGCTTTAATGCTTGCATGACGATCAGAAATGAAAACCAAATCATCTATATGGCCAAGGGCACCTTTCAAGCAATCCAAAAACCACTCCTATGATAGGTTGTTCTCTGAGTCACCGTAGCCAAAAGCAATGGAATAAACCTGTTCATTCCCATCTTATGCAGTTGCAACAAATATTGTACCCCTGAATCTTCCCTTTAAATGGGTACCATCAACGACAATAGTTGGACGCAGACACCTATGGAATCCTCTAAGTGAGGCACCCAACGACATGAAAAAGTAGAGGAATTTACCATCTTCGTCACACTGTAAGTCAGTGATTATTCTGGGATTTTTTTCTTCCAACACGTAACCGAATGATGGCAGTAGTTGGAAGGTTTCCTCATGCGTTCCATATGTGAGTGACAACGCATAATCGAGAGCTTGATATACCTTACTGTACATGATTTGAATGTCATACATTGTTTTCATGTCATCGATTATGTCCTTAGGACGCATTAGTCGACCATCCTGTTGTTGCAATCTAGGTGTAACCACTTCTCCAATTATGACTGCACTAGCTTGTTGTTGGCACCAGTGAATTTCTTCTAACTGAAAAGTGTGTTAGTTGACAAAACTTCTTACTTGAAAGTATATCGCTTCATCTCTCCTCACTGCTCTTAACTTCGATGTACAGTTGTCCATCAAACAAACCAGATGTAACGTTGTCTTGTTCGACCTTTTCACCTTCCATTCGAAGTTGTGCCACAATGCAAAATGCCCAACCAATCTCTTCAAATCCTTTTTACTAGAAAAAAATTGCACTTTATATATCATGCTTGTTGGTTCGTCTTCTACCAAGTTCCTGCTTCCACCCATACCAAAAGAGTACGATTCTGCTCCTGGATTTACCCATGTTATGGCATTGTCAGAATCAACTTCAGTTACATTAGGCCGGACCTCAGAGGTCTAAGGTTTTCTACTGCACCAGAACTACATTTGTGTACACGTCTTGCACGTTTTTCTATTTGGACAGGTTCTTCATCTTCCTTATTGTTCACTACATTATTTACCGGATGCAAATTTGCTTTATTATCCACTTCATGAATTGGCCCAAAATGCGGTTCATTGTTCTACTTATTATTCTTGTCATTGTACATCTCATTGTATTGGTGGTTGTACTGCCCATCATTCATTTCAATTTGACAACCAAAGAACTCGTCCAATTGAGGTCCAGGTATATAACCATGGTCGGCTACTTCCGGTGGGACACCACACATGTTTTTTTGCTCTTCGTTTCCACTTCTTTCTGTGAACAATTGGTTGCTTCCGCATGACGATCGAAATTATTGGGTGTTTCCATGACCATGGGTATCTTCAGCTATCACATTTGTTGTTGTCCTCTCAATTAGACTAACACATACTTGAGGGATCACCATATCTTCCTCCATCATAAACAAAACATCATTGTTGTTTCTTATAAATGTGCGACATGTTGTCCCGGGAACGATTGATATAGATTGTAGATCAGCAATGTATTTGTTGACATCGTGCTTCACAACGGTTTGCACGATCGACACCAGCTATTCATAAGTCATATTCTTTGACACATACATTCCTTGGTTATCGGAACCGAAAAACCTCTAACTTCTATTAGGTAATTGCTCCCATCAATCGTTGTAGGATATGACTATTCTCACCCGATCCATTGTCCTGTGAAAATCATCATCACAAACCATTATTAACAAATTTAAAAATTAAATTAAGTTTACAATTATTAACAATTAACAAAATTTATTATGTGTAAGGGATCAACAACATTATCAAAGGGATCGAGCTTTTTGGAAACGGATCTAGAAATTATTGTAAGGGATCGACCTTTTCGAAAACTGATCGAGAACTTATTGTAAGGGATCGAGCTTTTTCCAAATGGACCAATAACTTTTTCAAGGGATCGAGATTTTTTTCAAAGTGGATCGAGAACTTTTTCAAGGGATCGAGAACTTTTTCTTTTTAAGGGATCGATAACTTTTTCCAAATGGATCGAGAACTTTTTCAAGGGATCGAGAACTTTTTCTAATGGATCGAGAACTTTTTTAAGGGATAGAGAATATTCTTCAAATTATCGAGCATTTTTTAGAACTAATCGAGCATTTTTTCCACATAATCGAGCTTTTTTCAAAATATATAAAACCTCAGTCCAAAAATATGCTCGATTCTTCTGTACATAATCTCGGTCACACATGAAAAATACTCGGATCTATTATATGTTCATACATGTTCTTACAACACAGAAATGCATGCAATATATCGGAAATGCATGAAAACAGAAAAGATAATACACGATATCATAAATATTAGTTACCTTCTTGTGCAGATTCTGGAACGAGACAACTTTCTTTTTTGGAGAGAGATAGCTACAAGTTTTCGGACAACTTTTTTGGGGAGATACAGAGGATTTCAGAAAGTTGCCTTTTACAAATAAAAGTTTTGGGGCAACTTCGGTAGTTCACCATAATAGGTGTCTTTTAAACTTAAGTTATTAAACTGGTGACATTATCACAAAAGACAATTAAAAAGATGACATATCTCACAATTTCCACATAAATATATTGAATAGGATAGAGAATGATTGATTCATCTTCTTATATTCAGTAAGTTAAGAATTTGATTAATTGTTTGCTTTTGTTGTATTAGAATAGATAATTGATTTTTTTTTTTAAAAAATGGGTGATTGAAATTATTGGGTTTTAGGGTTTTGGATACAATCCCAAATTGTGAATTGTTTTAATTCAAGAAATATCGTGATTTGATCTTATAATTTTTGGATTGATTTAATTAATTAATTATTATTTTTAAATGGAGTGCAAAAGTGATCGGAACGATTTATATACCTATTTGAGGTTCCCATTACCTAGCTTTTATTCTCGTTTTCGAGTATATTTTGGTATTTGATGTGTTTATGAGCCTTGTGTAGGTACATGTTCCTTACGGATGGTATTTGAACTTAATTGAAGAGTTTTGGAGGTTAAAGGGCAGGATTTGGAATAGCTTGTGCAGCCACCTCAACTTTGAAAGGTCATATCTCTCTCCTCCGATCAAACTATGTCTCCCATAACCACTTTTCAGAAAGCCCTGGAGGTCTTCTTTCCAACACATTTTAAATATCGTGATTCCAAGGTTTCTAGAGAAAGTTATGACCGTTTTCGTAATGGTGCGCAGAGAAGTGCGGTACACAACCGCGCGAGACCAAGTTGCGTACCGCGTTTTGTACCGCGTAGAAGGGCAGCAAGCTCCAAAAGTGATGTGCGGTTCGCTGTGTTGATGCGTACATCACATCTAGGCATAAAATGTGTTTTTCAGCCATTTTCAAAGGGGTATTCTTGTCTTTTCAACCAAAAGTCTTGCCCTAACCTCCTACACTATAAATACCTCATTTTCTCCTCATTCTTCAGAGATCTCTTCCCCTATTTTCCCTTTCTCACGCCTCTTCTCCTCTTCTCCTCTTCTTCCATTTTCTTTCTTCTTTTGCTCATATGGAGGTTTTTCCTCCATGGGAGTTCACCATACACCTCCACCCCACCATTTTACATCTCCTCCATCCATCTTAGAGTAGATTACAAAGGAATTAGGATTCAAAACCGAGCTATGAAGGATTTGAGCATCTTTTGAGGGTTTGTCTTCAAGGGTTTGTTTCATTTTAATCATTTCTTTGTATTTCTTGTTTTCTTTGATGTATTCCACCAATATGGGGATATTGTAAACCTACACTTGTGTAATAAATATATTGATTCTTCTTAGATTTATTTGGGTTTTATTTTGCTCTTTGATATATGTGTTTTTATGCTCTTAATATGATATGTATGTGTATGAATTGTTAGAAATCAATATGTGTCCATGATTGGGTTTAGGAGTAGTTGTAATTTAGAGTAGAAATTAGATACCCATGATTGTTGATTGATTGATGGATGACTTGAAATTCCTTGTATTGAGTAATTTGAGTAATATGGATTTTAGCCCCAAAGAGTATAAAATGTTTCAGTTCAGGCTTTTAGTTGTTAAATTGACCTTGGTTCATATTCTTGTTCTTAATGGGCCTTTGTATTAAGACACGATTATCCATCCACGTGACAAGATTGGGTGATGAATTGATTGTGGGAAAATTCCCTAATCAAGAGGATGAACCTTTATTCTAAATTGAATGTTCTTAATGTTATAACAATCACATTGTTGTATGTAGTTGTTAGATAAACTTGTTTCCCATGTTTAGCCATCCTAGGGAGTTGACTAAACCGAATATTTGATCTAGAAGTAAAGACCACCGATATTTTTCTTGTGCTTGTGTTGTTATATGGATGTTTTGAGTGCTTAAAGCCTTTGCTTAATTGATCACTTTGTAATTGATCCATGGTTAGATGCTATGTACCGAGAGGATACGCTTTTGATAATGATTAGATAAACATTCACTATGCTTGACTAGAAAGTGCTAGAACCACTAGGCTAGCGTATAGGGTTCGATTTGTATTCCATATGCTTAATGGGTTCATATATATTGTCTGGATTGCTCGAGAGAGATTTCGGGTATATATGGATACTATTTCTAAGACATCGAGAGAGATTAGAGATTAATTAAGGGGATACGAGCCTATGTATACTTGCACGTTTGAGGATTAGGTGAGTCTAGAACGTAATTAAGAGGATTGTCCCGGTTGAGTCGTTTTCCTAGTGTAACCACATTTCATGTATATCTCCATTCCATATATCATTGTATATATCACTTATATAAGTTATTTAGTTATATTATTATTTACTTTTCCACACACGTAACACACGAGTCCGCTTGGAGTGTTGTAATAATAGCTAGAACTAGAGATGATCGGTGAATCCCACCTCCCTGTGGATCGATCCCTTGCTTGTCGCTGTGACTTGCACCCTTGCGAGGCCGAACTTAAATGTTCATATTTGATGACACTGCAGCGACGTGTCCCATCAAAAAGATAAAATGAATAATGTGGAAATGGTGAGAAATGTCACCTTTTTTTTATGAGTTACGATGATGTCAACATATTAATAACTTATGTTTCAAAGACACCTATTATGGTGATCTACCAAAATTACCCTTAAAAGTTGTATTTGTGCTTTCATCTTCGGTTTCAGAAAGAGAAGATTATTTCTCTCTCCAAAAAAGTAGTGTGGAAAGCGATCTAATAGGTCTTGTCAGAAATATTTTTCAAATCTACAGGTAACTGATTTTTGTGATCTCCCTAATTTTTTGTCATGCTTTTACGAGTGATGTAAGATGTATGCAACGAATGTATGAACATTTAGTCTCCAAAATGTGAACTAGATTTATTTTCTTACTTTCCGAGAATATAGGTCGAGCTTTTATGATTGTTATAAAAGCTCGAGCTTTTATAAAAGCTCGGGGTTTATAATAAAAGCTCGGTCCGAGCTTTTATAAAAATGGTCCGAGCTTTTATAACAGCTGAGAGCTTTTATAACAGTTGAGAGTTTTTAAAAGCTCGATCCGAGTATTTATAAAAGATGCGAGCTTTTAAAAGTTGGATCCGAGCTTTTATAAAATCTCGGAGCTGTTATATAAAAGCTCGTAGCTCTTATAAAAGCTCGGACCGAGCTTTTATATATGATCCTAGTTTTTATATAACAGTTGTGAGCTTTTATAAAAGCTCGGAACTTATATATAAACGCTCGGTCCGAGCTTTTATATAACAGCTCGGTCCGAGCTTTTATATAACAGCTCCGAGATTTTAAAAGCTTGCAGCTGTTGTATAAAAGCTCGGTCCGAGCTCTTTTACTATGCTTATCCGAGATGTTATTGTATTGGATCGAGATTTTATTTTGCTTTTATGATATTTTAGTGTATTGGCTCGAGCTTGTACTTTGATTATCCGAGTTTTTTTTTGTTCTGAAGGATTTTTTTTAATTCTGATATTTGTTATTATTTATGAGCTTTTTTATAACATTCATTTGGTTTTTTAATTGTTATTTGAAATTGAATTTAGATAATGTTAATGTTAATGTTAATAATAGTTTGTGATGTTGATTTTGACAGGAGAGTGAATCGGGTGAGAATAGTCATCTCTTACAACAGTCGATAGGAGCAGTTACACAATGGAAGTAAGAGGTTTTTAGGTGCTGATAATCAAGGAATGTATGTATCAAAGAGTATGACTTACCAAGAGTTGGCGTCGATCGTGGAAACCGTTGTGAAGTATGATGTCAACAAATACAGTACTGATCTACTGTGTATATCAATGGTTCCTGGGACTACATGTCGCACGTTTATAAGAAATGACGATGATGTTCAGTTTATGCTGGGGGAAGATAGAGTGATCCCTCAAGTATGTGTCAGTCTAATTGAGAGGGTAGCATGAGGTGTCATTGGTGAAGAAATCCCTCCTCGTGATAACACCCAACAATTTCGATTTTCAGGCGGAAACAACCAGTTGTTCACAGAGAGAAGTTGGAATGACGGTAGGGAAAACCTGTGTGGTGTCCCACCGAAAGTAGCTGACCAGGGTGAATTAGTCGGTGGCCAATTCGACGATGTGTTTGGATGTCAAATTCAGATGAATGATGGGCAGTTCAACCAACATTATAATGACTGACATAAACATTGAGCAGAACAGTGAACCGAATGTTGGGCCGACACAACAGATGGATGATGAGGAAAATTTACATCCGATTGATAATGTAGCTAACAATGAGGAAGAGGAAGAGGAAGAGGTTACCGAACTGGAAAGACGTGCAACACGTGTTGCAGTGCAACAGATATAGTTAGGACTTCCGTAGTCCGACCTAATTTAACTCCATTTGATTATGATAATGTCAGAACGTGGATTATTCCAGGAGCAGAATCATACTCGTTTGGTATTGGTGGAAGTAGGAACTCGGTTCAAGAAGAACCTACAAGCATGATATATAAGGGGCATTTTTTTCCTACCAAAAAGGATTTAAAGAGACTAGTTGGGCATTTTACAATGCGGCAAAACTTCGAGTGAAAGGTGAAAAGGTCGAATAAGACAACGTTACATTTGGTTTGTTTGATAGACAACTGTACGTGGAAATTAAGAGCGGTTAGGAGAGATGAAGAGACATACTTCCAAGTAAGAAGTTTTGTGAACTAACACACATGTCCTTTGGAGGAGATTCACCGTCGTCACCGACAAGCTAGTGCGGTCATAATTGGAGAAGTGGTTGCACCTAGACTTCAACAATAAGATGGTCGACTAATGCGTCCGAAAGACATAATCGCCGACATGAAAACAATGTATGACATCCAAATATTGTACAGTAAGGCACATCAAGCCCTGCCATATACTTTGTCACTGACCTATGGAACGCATGAGGAAACCTTCAAACTACTGCCATCATTTGGCTACTCGTTAGAGCAACAAAATCCAAGGACAATAACTGACTTACAGTGCGACGAAGATGGTAGATTTCTCTATATTTTCATGTCGTTGGGTGCCTCACTCATAGGATTCCGGAGGTGTATGCGTCATGTTATTGCAGTAGATGGTACCCATTTAAAAGGAAGATTCGGCGGTCCAATGTTTGTTGCAACTGCACAAGATGGGAACGAACAAGTGTATCCAATTGCTTTTGGGTACAGTGACTCATAAAACAACCTTTCATGGGAATGGTTTTTGGATTGCTTGAAGGGTGCCCTAAGCCATATTGATGATCTGGTTTTCATTTCTGATCGACATGCAAGCATTGAAGCTGAGATTTCTAAAGTTTTTCCCGATGCAACCCATACGATATGTTGCTGGCACTTTTCTGAAAATGTGAAGAAGTGATTTAACAGAAAGAATGTACCAGCTATAATGGATAAAGCAGCTATAATGGATAAAGCAGCTAGATCGTACACTGAGTTGAAATATAATCGCCAAATGGAAGAGCTACGTAATCTGCACAAGAATGCATTCAATTATGTCATTGAAGCTGGTCAACACAAGTGGTCCCGCGTACATTGTTCGGAAAGAAGGTATAGGGTCATGACAACAAATGTTGTTGAATGCATAAACTCATGCCTCAAATTCGCACGACAACTGCCCATGCTGACACTGGCAGAGTTCATTAGGAATATGCTACAGATGTGGTTTTATGATCGTCATCGTACTGCACAGTCCATGTGTCATCAGTTGACCGATGCAACACATCTTGTGATCCTTAAACATGTTGAGAAGTGTGCTTATATGACCGTCAATCCAGATGACTAGAACATATTCTCCGTCAAACGGTCTAGGAAGCAGTGGACTGTTGACTTAGCCCGGAAGATTTGCACGTGCAACAAATTTCAAATGATCATGTTTCTATGTTCACACGCTCTTGCAGCAGCAAGGTATAGTAATTTTTTTTAATATAATTTGGGTACTTGCAAATGAATTTGACACCCCATGTAATTGTCATTGCAGGGAGCAAAACTTGGATTACACGTCTTTGTGTGCGAACTTCTACAAGAGACAGACACTAATCGATGTGTACTCGGTTCCTATTATGCATGTTGGCCATCCGTCTTCATAGATAGTCCCCACTGACATCACCGATTGTGTGGTGTTAAATCCATTGTCGAGAAAGCAAGCAGGACGTTCAAGGGAGGGCCGACATGCCTCGTCTTCGAAAATGACAACCACCCAATCGTGTAGAAGATATGGAGAATCAGGTCATAATGCTAGATGATGTCATAATCCACATTTGATTAATGGTGACCCGAGCAGAATTGTTCCGCCAGAATACTGGCGCAAGTGTAACATATGTCATTCAGTTGGACAAAATAAACAGACGTGCCCTGATAATGGACCAATCGTAGTATGATTGACCGCATTTGAAAAGAACCTATATTTTTAATTTGTAATTGTACGATGTGAAAATATTGCGTTATTATTTTCAGATTAAAAAGGGATGTTAATTTTTAGTTTCATATTGAAGAACGAGATTTAATATTTGTCAATGCTAGTCGATGTCATAAAATATACAACATTTATCAATCAATGAATATTGTTACATAATTTAATACAACTCAACTACTATACAACATTCAATCCTCGGATTTGTGGTTGGGAGTTACAAAACACCTTCACTGCCATATTCTCCCGTATGGTGGACATATCGTCTTCTGTCCAATCGTACTCGATCCTGTCTGCCAGTATGTACTCTATCAGCCTCAACGTATGCGCCCCACAGTTACCGCTGCAATGCACGACATAGATACGCGTTACAAAGATAATAATTTTTATTAAATCGTGTGTACGTACTATTATAGAATAATACATTTGTTGTTGTTGCGGCAGAGCTGTTTTCGACAACAAGCTCACCCTAAAAGCTTTATTCTCCCTCTTAAACTTATCCCTACCGAGTGCCCTATCATCGTGAAACCCAGACTGATGCAACATCGAGGGGAGAAACCACATGAGTGGCTGTACCTAACGTTTCCTTATGCTGACGGGACCTCCTGTCTGAAGGGGTCTAGGATATGTAGCATCTCGGCAATCAAGTCCACACTGACCACAAGCCAATACTGACGTCCGATGTTGCAAGGAATAAGAACCTGTACCGGTGAAATATACATATGATAACACAACTTATGTTGATTACAATTATGGGAGAAACAAAATATGGAAATCATTTTTTAACACTTACCATGTCAACCTCGTGCCAGGGCCGGGTTCCTGCTGGGAGAAATCCACGTACGGTTATAATGTCTTTCGCAGTCCACATGTACTTCAAGACCTTCCACCCCAGTGTCTTGACTTCACCATCATCACCGTGATGCATTATTTTCTCCAACTGATACTCCAATAATGGACGTGGACAAACAAATCGTCACTGTGAGTTGGATCAATTCATTAATAAATAAGTACACACAAACCTACAAACACTTACAATGAACCAAGTTCCCTGAATATTTATCATCTGGTTGTAAATAGTGGGGTATGCTCGTTGATGCTTTCGTAAGATGGCCATGTACGCGTCCATAAGCTGTAAAATGATTTGGAAACACTGTTAAAAGTCAAGCGTAAAAAAATTCAAACCCTGATAAATTTATTTGCCTCTTGAGTCAAACAACTCCATATAGTTCTCTTCGAATCTGTGAAACCAACCCACGTGTACTAGCTCCATGATATCAATATCGCACCTGTATAAACTATTTTTCTGAATATCAGACAAATTAAACAGATTAACGTTGGTGCAGAAATAAAGTAACACATTTGATACTTACAAACCCCTGGTTGAACCGCTCTTCTTATATGATTTGCAGGCCTCCAACTGCCCATCATGTACCAACACTGTAGGATTGAATGTATGCTCTGACGCTACCAGTATTGTTCTAGGCCTCTTTAGGCGAGTCGGGTCAGTGTATGGGCTGACCGACTGACACCTACGCTTACGCGCACGAGGGATAAGGATGTCGTAGGGGATCCCATGGGATGATCCGGGTGTGTCAGTGGGAGGAGGGGGGATCCCGTGAGATGAACCGGGTGTGACAGTGGGAGGAGAAAGGATCCCGTGGGATGATACGGTTGTGACGGTGGGAGGAGGAGGGGTTTCATGCAGTGTAAATGCAGAGCCAAGTCCAGTGGAAGAACTCCTCAGACGACGATTTCGTTCAGACAATGTCTCCTGCACCTTCAGAAGTAGAGGAAACTCAGGTGTACTGTCAGCACGAGTCTCTTGTTGTTGGCCAGTGCCTCCAGTGTCTATATGGGTACCCTGTGTATCAGTTTTGGCCACCTGTGTATCGGGTACGGTACCATGTCTCTGGTCTGGTACCCTGCATACCACCTTCGTCTCTGGTCAGGTCCGCCCCGTTGACAAGACTACGTCCACCCACGAAGTCACTGTATGAATCATCTCGATCATGGGACTGTGGGCCCTCTCATGCTGTCTTTGATGTTGATCCCCACAAAGCTTGGACTAAGTCCATCAGCAGCTGATGCTGCCTGTTTAGTTCTTCATCATTTCTCTGCAGATAATCCCGTAAAGCTAGGACTGAACCCTCCAATGCTTGGATTCTAAGCTCCAGCCGGTCCTGAAAACAAGTAAACAATATCAGTCATGCACACGTATATGAGTTTGAAACAAACAAATGCAGAACAACAATTTTAACATACCTCGCGCCCCCCTACAACGTCTCCTCATGAGCTATCTGCAACATTATGTTCCGTCATCGTAAATCGCACGTGTCGCAGCCTCCAGGGTCTCTCACAGGGTAACTCTGTGTCTGTATGCATCTCTTCACTGACACGATGTTGCTCTACCTCCGGTATAACGTCTGTATCACTCGGACTCGGACTCGGACTCGCCCTCGCATTCGCCTTCGCCCTCACTGGATTTGGTATACCTTCTTGTCCACCACCCAATGGATCCGGTATAGCCTCCGCTATGCTAGCAAAATAGGGTTCACCCTTCTCAGCTTGGGTGGCCACCAATTCTGTCCTTACAAACGTCTGAAAACGTTGTGTAATTGAATTTAGTTATTAACATTAACAAGTTAGACATTTACATGCTCTGTGAATATATTCAATAACCTATCCCCCATCGGTTGTATCTTTAACGCCTACTTCAGAATTCGGAAAGACATATCGGTAGCCACCCGAGACCAGGGATCACCTCGAAAGCGAAAATTTACAAATAAATATATATTATTTCCAAATTCCGTATAGATGATTACAATCGTAAATGATTTTATTCACAAAACTCTTACCAAAATGGCGTAAAATAAACCATAAATTTTGTACGCCTCTACTATATGTTTGTCACGTCCCTTTGCTTACTGGCGTCTCTGGAACCGCTCCCGTCTCCCGTCAAGTGCATGCTTGAATGAAGATATGGAATGACTGTACACGTGTGCACCACACGGGAACGCGTCAAAACCGTCCAGATCATCCACCAACCGTAACTACCAAACTGGAATTTTCACTCTCTCGTCTAACCCTATAAGTATCCAGTTCAGCATATAGATGAGGCATAGTTTCACACTACTGTATGCCTACTGAAACTCACCTCGCCTCAGAACATCTCTAAAACTCTAACGACGAAATCTCATCCTTACCACCAAAGTACCGATGATGTAGCCCATTGTCAACGCTAACATACCGGCTCGTATCTGGTAGTACGCTGAACCGCAATCTGGTGATCAACCCAAATTCTACCTTCGAAAACCTCACTTCATGAGTCCCTATCATAAACCACATCTCGTCTGAGGGCCCGTTGTGATGCACCTCCCGCAGAAGTAGCTGATGGATAATACCAACCGAAAACTTCATCACCGCTGCATGGTCAATAAATGCCCAAAACAGGACGCCCTTAACAGACGTCGGTCTTCCTCAACCCATTATGCAAGGACCCGGTTAATGGCGTCGTCTATCTGGGCAAGGGCATGAAAATGGTCATGACGAGTGACATTGCCCTCGTACCACTCTTCCTCTGGAGTTTTAAGCGACTCCCTCAACCGATTCATCATCTGAAATTTAATAACATAATTATGTACCCTGTGAAATCCTCAGAAATAACAAGTTCTAACCTTAACAAAAGCTTGGAGCTTGAAGATAAAAGCTCGGACCAAGCTTTTATAAAAGATCGAAGCGAGATTTTATCTTCAAGCTCCGAGCTTTTGTGTAAAAGCTCGGATCGAGCTATTGTATAAAAGCTAGATCTGATAAAAACTCTGAGCTTTTGTATAACACCTTCGAGCTTTTATATATAAGCTCGGATCGAGGTTTTATAAAAACTCCTCCATTTCTTCTGCCCGTGCCGTGGTTTACTTCTTTTCTTTTCTTGGATTTCATTTCTTTATTTTATGGTAACTTATGTTATTGAAAATTATTATAGATTCATTGCTCAAGCTTTTCCTACATACGTTCCTAGCGGCATGACGTTTGTCGATCGAGTATAGCATGTTGCTGATACACGACTTTGTAGAGGTCACCACTCCTCGTCCGCTACCAGGTCAACGTTCAATGCGCTTTCAAGAAACGAGCAGGTCGGTATCCGCCTGCCCCAAGCTTACGAGTACAAGCCCTCACGAATCAATTAAGCGCATTGAACAGCCAGTGCCGTCTTGTCTTCTTTCGAACTTCCTGTCTATGATGGAGGTCAACTTGACGGAAGCTCAAGCTCCTTCGAGAACTTGCGTGTATGATAACGCCGCTCAACTCCACGCAAGCTTTTACTCAAAGGAGTAACGAAAGAAAGTTTCACTGGTTGTTATACGATATTTGTGATTCAGTAAAATGGATAGACGGATTGGGAAAGTAATCCCGAAGGCAAAGCCTGAGGACAAAGATCAATGAATCACTTCACAAATGTCAAAACAAATTCTATGACCAAGTTGACAAAGGAAGAAGATAATTATGCAACTAACGTAATGTGATACACGAGAAAATAGAATATGAATTCTATGGGCATTTACGTGAAGTAGAACATAAGTGGGACTTGACCATAAAGTATCAGTACAGCCCGATGGACACAGACTGAAACAGGAATAAAGCATAGGAAGTATAGCGAGGGATGCCTCTCTCTTTTTCCACCTCCCCTTAGGGTATGGAGAAATTGATCTTGAGCAATTTCGATTTAGTGGAATCCAATAAGTTAAGTGGTGGAATCCAATAAGTTAAGTGGAATCAACTAAGTGCTAAGTGGAATGTGATCTCCGGCTTTTAAGCTCTTCCCTTCCCTTCCCTTCCCTTCAAGCTTAGCCCTTTCTCCCCCCTACACAAAACAGGGAGGGAGAAGAGGGGGCGACATAGAGAATAAAACCTTCCCCCCGTGGGGGATTTAGGGGGGTAGCGTTCCTAAAGGGGGAGATGGGGCTCGGGGAAGAGGGGGAACCCCCTTCTCCTCCGATACCTCGCTACGTCTTTTAAAAATTTGACATTTTTAGAAGTCATTCCACTGAAGCAAATTTGCTCAAGCTTTTCCTACATATGTTCTTAGCGGTCGAACCTTTTATAAAAGCTCGGATCGAGCTTTTATATAAAAGCTCGGATCGAGCTTTTATATAAAAGCTCGAAGCTTTTATAAAAGCTCGGGTTGAGCTTTTGCTCCGAGCTTTTAAAACCTCGCTCCGAGCTTTTATAAAAGCTCCGAGATTTTATACAAATGCTCGAAGCTCGATTTCATCTTCCTCAACAACTTTCAACAAATACAAAACCCTAACCTAACCCATTTTCATTCTCAGATCCACAAATAAAACCTAATATAACATTTCATTCAATTAATCAACAACCTAAACGATACAAATTCTAACTCAACTAACCTCGCTCGATTGTAATATTCTGTTCAATTATCCAAATGACACTGGTTTCCAAGTTCCGGTACCATCGTCGTGAAAACGTAACTGTCGATTCACTTTTTGTCTCTTTACTTTTTTTCTCTTTCTTTACAACGACAGTGATAACATAAGTATTTTCTTCTCCACACTTTAAATGGTGTCTTTTAAACATGATTTATCAATGTGATACTATTTACACAACAGCCCCCAAAAAAGTTCCATTAATTTTTTGATCTCATGAATAATTTTAGAAAAAAGAATTGTCTTCAGATTTTTTTTTTAAAATAAATTCTTTAGAATAGGAGTGTAAAAAGAAAAAGTTGGATTGTAAGGAGAAAATTTCATTTAATTTTTTTTTCCTTTACCAATATGACTTAAAAAGATATTTATTAAAAAATATTCTACTCTATAAAGTAAATATAATAAAACTCCATTCTCCTTTTTTAACAAAAGAAAAAATGAAACCCTACGTTTACTTTCACCAATAATTTGTTTTTATGATTTTTTTTTTTCTGAACTCTTAAACCCTAAAATTTATTTCTTACGCACATACAAAATATTATGGAAGAGTCTGAGAATAATATCAAAAATTCGAAAGGATTGTCTGAGAATGATAATAAGCATCTATAACAATTAGACGAAAACGACACCACACACCCTAACAACCAAAACAACATAATCACAACAAGAATCACAACCAAATCTCCGGCAAAACAAAGTCACACAAAAACCCTAATTCAATTGTTGAAAGAAAAAAAAAACTTACCAGAGATGATCAATACCACACTCTCAATCTACCATCAACAATCCAATCGACTACTAAAAAAAATCACACCTAAGAATGATGGTTTCACCATGAAATAAAAAGAAAAAACAAGTCTTGCGATAGATGTGAGAAATAATATAAAGAGGTCAGAGATATGATGTACTTTCTTTTTTCCCTAGAAGAGAGGAGATGTATTAAGCTTAAAAAATAAGTAAAAGAGTTGTGCTATTGTGCTATTGACACACTCATTATTGAACTATTAACATCCCATTTTTTAAATTATTTAATATTCATTTTTTTTCAATATCAAATTACTTAAATAGACGTACAATTTTTATTAAAAAGAATAATGTACAAAATAAAACTAATAAAACCCCCACTTTCCTTATTTCAAATCATTGAATGTTTACTATTTTTGTTTATATTTTTTTTTCAGATCTCAATCTCATATTTTTCATGTTTAGTATTACTTTCCTTATTTTAAAACCCTAATAATATAGATTATTTTAAATCATTGAATGTTTACTATTTTTTTTTCAGATCTCAATCTCATATTTCTCATTTTTATTATTTTTTCCTTTTATCGTTCCACATGTTTGTTTTGTTTTTCTTTTCAAATTTCAGATCCATGTTTGTTGTTTTTTTCTCTCGGTTTATTTTCTTTCAGAGCTTTTATACATTCAATGATCTATATCCACATCAAGAAAACTAATCTCTAACGAAACGAAACCACACCGAAATCCTAATTTAATCGCTAAAAAATCATAAAACGATCAATATCACATTCACAATCTACCACCAAAATTCAATCGATTACAAAAAAAAAAAACCTCATATAGTAAGGATAACTTCACCATTATAATAAGAAGAAAAAACAAATATGAATGTAAAAAAACTGTATATAATATTAGAAAAGTGTAATTTTTGTTTTTGAAAAATATATATGATATATTAAGTTTGAAAATATATAAAAGGATAATCTAAAAAATAAATTTAAAAATTTAATAAAACCATTTAATTTTATATAGTTAAATTAAAATTTTAAAGATTAGAACATATATAGTTCAATAGTAGGAATGTCAATAGCACCCCTCTACGTAAAAGGGTAGTTCTACAAATAAATCAAAAAAAAATAAAAAAACCATTTAATTTTATGTAATCAAATCACATTTTGACAAGTCATCTATATATATTTCACTACTGATAACTATGATGAACCATTGTGATGAACAGAGAATAGAAGATATTTAACATAACAAAAATCATATAGATTTGGTAATCTTCACATAAATTGCTTCAGAAACTCGGTAGCCAGTTAGCCACCAGCCTCCCGCACGTGTTCATGGATATCATACTTTGAAGACCTATTTAGATTTTACACGATTATTTATTTATTTATTTACTTAGAATATCTCAATCAAAACATAAATACTAAATTTTTCAAAATTTCATATGCTCTAGACACATTAATCGAACAAATTAAGAGTTTGTTGTCCATTCTTCTCCATATGGAGGCAATTTATATAGAAATACATGAGTGAGAATCAAGGAAATGAGTCTCCTATAATCAATACAATGATCTCTTACAATCAAGCTAATAGACAACTACACTAATCAAGCAATCAATTACACTAATAAAGCAATCAATCAGTCAACACTATACAATCTAATTGATTACAATCTAATTGATTACATTCTAACACCCCCTCAAGTTGATGCATAGATATCACTCATGCCCAACTTGTTAATTGAGTCATGAAAGTTCCATCCATTAATAGCCTTTGTGAAGAATATCTGCAAGTTGATCTTTACTTAGTACATATGGAAGCTCAATTATCTTTTCTTCTATCTTCTCTCTGATAACGAATCGATCAATCTCCACATGTTTGGTACGATCATGTTGGACAAGATTATTGGCAATCTGAACCAAAGCATTTTTATCACAATATAGCTTTATGCTACCTTTGGGTGAAATTCCAAATCGCCCAATAAGTTCTTCAACCACAACAATTCAATAATTGGGCAACCCCTCGGAATTCTCCCTTAGCACTTGATCATGATACCACATTTTGTTTCTTACTCTTCCAAGTGACTAGGTTACCTCCCACAAAGGTGAAGTAAACAGAAGTAGATCTCCAATCACTAACATTCCTAGCTCAATCGGCATCCGTGTATCCTTCGATATCTAGGTGTCCGTTTTTAGAAAACATTAATCCTCTGCCGGGAGATTCTAATAGGTACCTTAAAATCCGAAGGACTGCATCCATGTGATTCTCCGTGGGAGCGTCCATAAATTGGCTTACCACACTCATTGCATATGCAATATCAAGACGAGTATGCGATAGGTAGATGAACTTACCAAGAAGCCTTTGATATCTTTCTTTGTATGTTGAGGTTTGATCAGGGTGATCTGAACATTCACTTATGGTTTTGATTCATAGGAGTATCTATTGGTTTGCTAGCAAGCACCCCAGTTTTTGTAAGTAGATCAAGAACATACTTTTTGTTGTGATTGAGGAAAATCCCATGTTCTGATCGGGCTACCTCAAATCCTAGAAAGTACCTTAATACCCTCAGGTCTTTCATTTCGAACTCTGTAGCCAAGTGACTTTGGAGATTAATCTTCATATCATCGTTTCCTATAACAATCATATCGTCAACATAAACGATCAGTATAGTGATCTTGTCACCCTTACATTTGAAAAATAAAGTGTGATGCGACTTACTCTGATGGTATCTGAATCTCTTCATAGACATACTGAATCGCCCAAACCAGGCTTTTGGTGATTGTTTCAGTCCATAGAGAGCCTTTTTCAGTTCACATACTTTGCCAATTTGAGACTCAAAATCGGGAGGGAGTTCCATATAGACTTCGTCATTAAGTTCCTCATAGGAAAGCATTCTTCACATTGAACTATTTCAGTGGCCAATCCAAGTTTGCTGCTAGTGATAGAAGTATCCTAACGGTGTTTAACTTGGCTACTAGAGCAAACGTCTCTTGGTAGTCAACCCCGTAAGTCCGTTTATACTCTTTGGCGACCAGCCTAGTATTGAACCTTTCAATTGAACCATCTTCTCTGTGCTTAATAGTATATACCCATCGACACCTAACCACCTTCTTTTCTTTAGGTAGATCCACTATCTCTTACGTACAGTTTTTTTAAAACGTCTTTATCTCTTTTTTCATGGCTTGTACCCATTTCTGTTTTGTCAATGCATTCTGCAATTTACTAGGAATAGATACAAAGGATAATAGATGTGCAAATGCCTTGAAGGATTCAGACAATCTGTGACTTAGGTATAAACAGTAATAGAGTAGAAAGCTTTACTAAGTTACTATCTACTGGAGGTTGCTCAAAGGAAAAACCAAAACGTATAGGTGATCTATGTTCTCGATTGAGATACCGTTAAATGGGTAAACTGGGGTCAGGATCTATGTGATTTTCACTAGACAAGTCATTAGATTAAGTAGAGATTTCAGGAATTACCTCTGGAGCATTTTCCACCTTAGAGTCTAATTGAAGAACTAATGTTAGAGAAGAGGAAGGGTTTGTGCCACATGTATAGGAACTAACTCCTCCTGTTTCTCTTTCCCTTTATTTAGCCTTTTATACACTTTCCAAGTTGGTTCTGTACTTCTGTCCTTTTAAGAATCTCACTTTTATCTTCAGAAGATCGACTTTCTTCTTCAGAAGATAAACTTACTGGCAAACTAATGGGCAAACTAATAGATATACCATTATCTACCGTAGAAGACTTCTCTTCATGGTTCGAATTCCCCTTCAAGAGGAGTCTTCGAGGTAAAGTATGCCTCATTTTCCCAAAACATAATATCTTACGAAACAAACACCTAACGAGATGAAGGATAGTAACACTTGTACCCATTTTGTGAGCTAGAATACCCTATAAAGACACTTAAGAGCACGTGAGTCTAACTTTCCTCGATGAGGAGTATGAATATGTACAAATACTACACATCTAAAGACTCGGGGAAGAATATGTAAAGCAGAGTTAACATCACATAAATGAGACAAGGATTGCAGTGGAGTTTGAAAAGACAACACCGGACAAGATACAATTAATGAGATATTCAGCAGATAATACAGTATCAACCCAAAAAGATTTAGGTACATACATTTCGAGTAGTAAAGATCATGCAACCTCTAAGAGATGACGATTTTTAAGCTCGGCTGTGCCATTTTGTTGTGGAGTATGTGCACAAATTGTTTGGTGGAGAATACCGTTTCGTAAACAAAAAGTTTTGAAATTATGATTGAGATATTCACCACCATTTTCAATGCGTAAAACTTGAATTTTCTTATGAAACTGTGTATATCATGTGATAAATTTTTTGAAAAACATCATATACAACGCTTTTATTTTTTAAAAGGAAAATCCAAGTCATACGTGTGCAGTCATCAATAAATGTAATAAACCAACGCATACCAGATACAGATACAAATACAACATTAGAGGGACCCCATACATCAGAATGGATAAGAGAAAATGGCACAGAGCTCCTATTATTATTACTAGAAGGAAAAGCAATGCGATGATGTTTTGACAAAACATATATTTCACATTGAAAATTATTATGACCAGTAAACAGGAATAGAAATAAAAACTTAAAGTACCCTAATGAACAATGTCCTAAACGTCTATGCCAGAGATATATATTACTTTCCTTATCAAAGTTAACTTGTACTACTCTATGAGGTTGGTTAGATGAGCATGAAGAGCCTAGAATACTATCTGTTGTAAAGTAGAGCAACCCCCCTCTTTCCCTACCAGTTTCAATCGTTTCCTTGGTGTGAATGCCCGAAACACACAGTGAGTAGGCCATGTAAAACAGATGACAAGTGTAACAATGACGTTAATGATACAGATCTAGCCTCATTAACCGGAGTGGGTGTACCATCAGGATACGACACACTACATGTTTCGGTTGAACTATGATGACTAAATTTTCGAGAATCAAAAGTCATGTGATCTGTTGTCCAATTGTTGTCCATTAGCCGCTAATGTTTGACTTAGCTTAGAACATATGGGATTGATGCTAGATAGGGTTGTGCGTAGCGTTCACTTAACAATCAAAAATCTCATCATAAATCCCATTTATCTTATATGGCAGAGCCAACAAGTGAATTACAGGTCGAGCTGACATAGGCGGAAATTGGAAGCGTCGCAAGAGCAGAAGCTTGAGCCTGTCTCCTCCTCAAAATCACCCTCCTCGCACCTCTCTGGGATGACGTCTTACAGATCCGGCTAGCTCGACACCACCTTCCACACTTAGTATGCGACTTCCAGCTACATATTTTAAACCTTCCCCGAAAAAGAAACTGGTAATACCAACCCTAATCGTAATTCCATCAATCACTCATCTATCGAACAAATGGGTTAGTTGAGCTAATCCTCTTATCCATTGAGTTAAGGATAGTGCATAAATGGGTTCCCCGAAGCCTCGAAGCCCCGAATGGATTGGATCGCTTTCGCTAATGAAATGAACGCGAAGCCCGTTCCGAATGCTTCTCCAATCCGAAAGTTCTCGAGCGATCCCACATCTCATAGAGAGGAGGAATACCAAGGATGATAAGGGATAACTAACTCTACAGCTCACAATAATGGGAAAAGTCATAGCCAAAAATGATAAGCGACATTCTCCCTTGACTTTGAATCTCTTTTTTGAATCATGGAACCCTGGATCATTTTATTCGGGAATCTTTGGTATTCTGATCCCCTTCCTTAAGCCAATCCACCCGGCCTCCAAATAATTTCTTTTTTGAGTAGGCATTCATTATAGTATTTGCACACTTCAACCTCTTCTTTGAGTTTCGCCAGATTGAAGACGGCTCTGCTCTCCTTCACTGGGAAGACGCGATACTCATTAGCGAGCGTCTAGTGACCAACGATTCCAGATTCTCCTGCCTTTTTGCCATAATCTACACTTGTCCGCCCCAAATGGTCGACCTTGCCATCAAGTTGGGTCACTCAAGACATAGTAGTAGTGAAAGCAAAAGAACAAAAAATACCCGAAGAGTTTGGCAACGGAACAGTAAATCCAGCAGTCGGAACAGTGAAACGGGCAAAGTACCATAGACAAGTACTGTAAACGAGTACTATGGCAGGGAGAGACTTTTTTTTTTGAAACGGTAACAGAGTTTGTTTTAGGCTCTGATACCATGAACAAATTAAGAGTTTGTTGTCTATTCTTCTCCATATTTAGGCAATTTATTGGGAAATAGATGAGTTAAAATCAAGAAAATGATTCTCCTATTATCAATACAATGATCTCCTACAATCAAGCTAATTATCCACTACACTAATCAATTAATCAATTACACTAATTAAGCAATCAATCAGTCAACTATACTATCTAATTGATTATATTCTAACATTAATCCTACCAAATTTTACACTTCTTCCAAAAGAGTTCACTCAATCACATTATTAGCCACTTCCAACAAATCCAACTTATTACAGTTGTTGGGTATTGTACATTTAGGCAATCTATATTGTTCTTAGCACCCTGGTCAAACAGCATGAGAGAATCTTTGACTGAACAATAATATACAAAACCAAAAAAAAAAAAAAAATTGAATATTTTCATATCTTAAACTTCAGTAATTCTGTGCAGTCGATCTCCTGGAAGACCATTTACACAACAATAAAAAGGTCTCAAAAAATATCATGCACAATGATCATTAATGAATAGATAAGAAGCCAATGATTCATGTAAATTTGATGATATGAGTGTCAACTCACCTCATCAGCAGTATGATCTTTAAATGCCTCCTTCCAGGTTGTGATGAACACCCTCATAGATTTATCGAAGTGTAAAATACCAGGTTCATCTAAGTTGACATCTTGGCCATCATAATCAATTTCAACTTTTAAAGTGTTTCCCTTCATCTTGTTTTTTTTTATGCAACTTAGCAGGGTGCAGAATAAGCATAACTTAGTTTTTCAAACTTTCTTTTCTTCGGTCCACTGTTCCCATATTTCCTGGAGCTGCCCACAGCAGGAGAGAGCTGGGTATTTATTTCATCCTTCAGACCAAGTCGTGCCAACTCTTCAGTTGCAGATGGGTAAGCACAACTACTCATACGATCAGAACTATTGATTTGTAATGGAAACTGAAACTGGCTGCCCACATCATTGTTTTCTTCATCAGTACAATCATTATCCTCTGAGCTTGATGAAATAAATCTAATGTGCTTGCCACCAAAATCCTCATGAATTAAAGAAAATGATTTCACACGCTCAGATATCATAGAAAAACGCTCATCGAGCTTCTTTTTCCTGTATGATGAAAAAATAGGATGCTTCCGATAATTATGATCGGGTTGCAATCCCTTCCAGAATTCTTTTAGTGAGACGTCTTCTGATCTCCTGGCCATGGCTTCCCCAATAAATTTGATATGCATCCTATCACAATGATAACATATTTCGATAAAAAAAAAATAATAATAATATATTTGCTTCTGGTTAGTCTCTACAACACATAGAATACATGAATGCTTACCACAATAGCCATTGGAGGGGACAATATATTTAAATATATCCTCACCACTGCTAGATTATCAGTCAAAGATTCCACCAAGTGATAAAACCGACTAGCTTGCAAACATTAATTGGCACAAAAAATAACCTTTACGAATTAATAGCCGAAACTATAAAAACTTTCAACTGAATGCCAAACCCATTCTAGGTTAATCATTTGTTCACCAGGTGAGGCTGTTTAAACATAATTAGCTACATAAAAATTTCACTAGATATCATAAAACATAAAATAAACTTCTCTAATGACTGAAGGTTCATAGTCAAAGGTCCCATCATGTAGTACACTTAAATTACTTGAAAAATGAACTGGACATGGCCAACTTTGCCAACTGGATCCTAAATCTTTTCAGGTGTTAATTACATTATTCATAGCGTAGTGTTATTTGCATACAATTAGCCAGTCAAAATTCAACTACGTATCATAAAAGTACAATCAACTATAATAAGTTTTAAGGCATACATTTAAATATAGCTTTAAGCATTTTTATATATAATCCTCTTTATAAGCAAAGAAACAATTCTTTCAACAAATAAAATTAGACATGCATTACATACCCCAAGTTTTGGATACGCACACCAAGCTTTTCTTTGCTAGCCAATGATTGCTTGTTAGCAATAAAATCCAGAAATTCATCAATTTTGATATCTTTCTTTTTATGAGTGTCCAAATACTCACAAAGGCAAATAATTATGTCATTATTAGTCATTTTGACCACTTCAGTGACGTCTGAATTGACTGAGAAGTAATGCATGACAAGGTGGTGTCTTAGAAAAGGTCCCAATTCCAGCTCTTCAAACGTCCCAATGCTCTCCTTCTTGCAGATGGCCTCGTCCAAATCATACAATGTTGTAATTTTCCGGACCCTGACAAAGCAATGAATAAATGCATTTATCTAAAGAATCGAAACAAAATGCGCATAACATTAATAAAATATTTAAAAAGTAAAAATCAATCACCAATTAATTTGAGAGAAAATAAAAGAACACAAATGATCATTAAAACTGAGGAAATTGAGAAACACTTGAGGAAAATAAATTTTTTAAGTTTAAAATTTGGTTGTCATTTTTTCCTGTCGTGGAAGGCGTACAAAATTCACACTCTCAATTAGCGAAAAAAAATTAGCCTTCACTTTTTTTTCAAATATGTCATAAACAGGCAAAATGATGACTTTCTAATTTTTCAATGTTCAAACTTCCAAGTTCTACTGTTTTCTCAATTCCAATCACAGCTAAATGAAAAATTCATAGTTGTCTACTCACAAGGTCTGAAGTTGTCAATTCCATTCTCTAACTATACTTTCCCAAAACCAAACAGAGTATTATCCATTCAAACACATACATAAAGGCGATTTTGCCTCAAATTACCCTGGCTTCGATGAACACAAGAGACGGAACCGCTTGCATTTGGAACCCCAGCGAGGTCCAAGAATCCACCTTAAGCATCAAAGCCGCAGACTGACAAATTTTCCATGCGGTCACACCTTCTCCCGCCGCTATAATTTGATTCCGTGCTTTTAACACAGCACGGTCAATCTTATCCAAAACCTCCTTTTTCGGAGGTGAGCTATGAGTCGGAGTCTGGTTTTGCGGTTAGTGACTAGTGTGATTGCGAGGAAACAGCTCGCTATGCGTTTGAGTCTGAGTCTGAGTCTGAATTTGCGGTTGGAGAGTATTTGGACTGGGATGAAACTGTTGATGGAAAAGTAAATTAGGGTTTTGCAAAAGAAAATTAGGTTTTTGGAGTAGAAGATTAGGATTTTGTGCAGGAATATTAGTTAGGTTGTTGAAGAGTTGGAGGGCGGGGTTAGGGTTAGGGAAGTAAATGTTAGGGTTTTGGATAGCAAAGTTGGGATTAAGTTGCGGAGGCTGAGGTTGATGGGGAGGAGGAGGAGGAGGAGCGCCGCCGCCACCTCCGGAGGGGTAGCGAGGGCGGTGATTTCCATACATTTGAAGAGGGAAAAAGTGGAGCGCAAGGGTTTAAAGTTTGAAAGAAAGTTACAGTTTAGACTCAATTATTTATACCGATGGCAGAGTTTCTGATTCGGAAGTTTTTTTATTTGTTTCGGACGGCTGTGAATGTATCCGAATACCGAGTCACCGACTACGATTATTATGTCATCTTGGACGGGGATGACTGCTGTGTAGCTGGCAGTATGATACAGCCACAAACATTTAAAAATATATATATATATTTATAACTCTTTAAAATTTATATTTAAATTTTTTTAAAAATTAAATTGAAACCTAAATAAAAAAATTATATAATTAAAATTTATATTTAATTAAGATAAATTAATTAATTATATATTTTCATATAATTTTTGATATTTTGATTTGTAACCATTTTCACAGTAACAGTAACCATTTTCACGGCTTATGTAACCATTTTACGGCTTTGGTAACTACTTATTGATTTTTTAAATTTCAAATTGTAACCATTTTCACGGTATTAGTAACCACTTTCACAGCAATGGTAACCATTTTACTGATTGGGTAACCACTTATTTTTTTAATATTCTGACTTGTAACAAATTTCACGGTAATGGTAACCATGTTTACGGCTCCAGTTACTATTTTACGGCTCTGATAACCAGTTTTTAATTTATGAAATTTAGACTTGTAACTACTCTCACGGCATTGGTAACCAATTTCACGACTTCAGTAACAATTTTACGGCTTGGGTAACCACCTTTAAATTTTTGATATTTTTACTTGTAACCATCTTCACGTCGATGGTAACTATTTTAATGGATCTAGTAACTATTTTAATGGATCTAGTAACCATTTTACGGCTTTGGTAACTACCTTTTAATTTTTACAATTTTGACTTGTAACCATTTTCACGGCACTAGTAACCACTTTTACAGCTTTGGTAACCATTTATATGGCATTGGTAACCACTTTTTATTTTTTAAAATTTTGACTTGTAACCATTTCCACGACAATGGTACTCATTTTCACGGCTTCAGTAACCATTTTACGGCTCAGGTAACAAGTTTTTAATTTATGAAATTTAGACTTTTACCTTTTTTCACGTGATTGGTAACCATTTTTACGGCTCCAGTAACCAATTTACGGTTTGGGTAACCACTTTGAAATTTTGACATTTTGACTTGTAACCATTTTCAGGGTGATGATAACCAATTTCAAGGAACAATTAATCATTTTACGGTTTTGATAACTACTTATTGATTTTTGACATTTTAAATTGTAACCATTTTTACGGTATCAGTAACCACTTTCACGGCAGTGGTAACCATTTTACGGATATGGTAACCGGTTTTTAATTTATGAAATTTAGACTTGTAACTACTTTCACGGTATTGGTAATCATTTTAACGGCTCCAGTAACCATTTTACGGCTTTGGTAACTACCTTTTGATTTTTAAAATTTTGACTTGTAACCACTTCTACGGCAATGATACCAATTTTCACGGCTTCAATAACTATTTTACGGCTCTGGTAACCAGTTTTAAATTTATGAAATTTAGACTTTTAACTATTTTCACGTCATTGGTAACCATTTTAGATATTTTGACTAGTAACCATTTCCACGTTAATGGTAACCATTTTCACGGATGCTTTAACTATTTTACGGTTTTGGTAACTACTTATTGATTTTAAAAATTTTAAATTGTAACCACTTTCACGGTATTAGTAACCAATTTCACGGTATTAGTAACCACTTTCACAGAAGTGGTAACCATTTTACGGTTTCGGTAACCACTTTTAAATATTTAATATTTAATATTTAATATTTTAACTTGTAACCAATTCCATGGCCATGATAACCATTTTCACGGATCCAGTAACCAATTTACGGTTTTGGTAACTACTTATTGATTTTACAAATTTCACGGTATTGGTAACCACTTTTGCGAAAGTGGTAACTATTTTACGGTTTGGGTAACCACTTTTAAATATTTAATTTTTTTTACTTGTAACCAATTCCACGGTAATGGTAACAATTTGCACTGGTCCAGTAACCATTTTACGGTTTTGATAACTACTTATTAATTTTACAAATTTCAAATTGTAACCATTTTCACAGTATTAGTAACCACTTTCACGGCAGTGATAACCATTTTACGGTTTGGGTAACCACTTTTAAATATGTAATATTTTGACTTGTAACCAATTCCACGGTAATGGTAACCATTTGTACGGGTTCATTACCATTTTACGACTCTAGTAACCAGTTTTTTTATTTATGAAATTTAGACTTGTAACTACTTTCACGGCATTGATAACCATTTTCACGGCTTTAGTAACTATTTTACGGCTTCGGTAACTACCTTTAATTTTTGATATTTTCATCTGTAACCATTTTCTCGGTAATGGTAACCATTTTAACGGCTCCGGTAACCATTTTACGGCTTTGGTAACCACCTTTCGATTTTTGAAATTTTGACTTGTAACAATTATTATGGTATTAGTAACCATTTTTACGGTATTAGTAACCATTTTTACGGCTCCAGTAAGCATTTTACGACTCTGGTAACCATTTTTAATTTTTTATTCTTTTTTTATCTGTAACCATCTTCACAGTATTGATAACCATTTTTAGGCCTCCGGTAACCATTTTTACGGCTTTCATAACAATGTTTTTTTTTAATATTTTAACTTTTAACTATTTCACGATAATTGTTATTTGAGAATGATATTAGACATATAGAAACGATTCCTTCTCTATTAGTAAGTTTGATTATGTGGTAAGTATATTGTTTTTTTTTCCTGACATGAATCAATTTCCTCCATAGCTTTGAAATTCTTTTTATGTTTCAAAAGGCCATAATAATAATAATAATTGTAATAAACTATCGTAATCTGATTACATAAGAGAAATTAAATTTGCTTATATTCATACAATTAATATATCATCTAATTAAATTGTACAATGTTGTAAATAAGATGTATCCGTTGTGTTCAACTATTAATCAAATGTGAAGTTAATTTTAAAAGGATTGGTTACTCTAATTACTCTATCGCCATGAAAGCATTATTGATTACATTCATTCTTATACGGCTTTGGTAACTATTGTTTTATATATAATTTGACTTGTAACTTTTTCACGGAAAAATTAACCACTTTGTAACTAATTATACTATCATGGTAAGTACATTGTTTTTTCTTACACTAATACATTATACTTGGTAACAATTTGGAGCATTAATTTGGTAATCACCAAAAATCATTTACTTAAGCAACTGCAGTATATAATTCCGAGTGATTGCATGGTTATTCTTATAGTGAAAATTGGGTCCCAAAGAACCCAATTTCTTTAAATGAATAAGATAAAACTAATTTGAATTAATGTTAGTCTGATGGTTGGGCCTAGTTAACAATGTTGTAGGAGGATGGTTGTTTTCATTCAATTGGCTTTACTTCTCTCCACCAACTCTACCCACCTCTTAACTGTTAACACCCCCCAACCAAAGTCATACAACCCATGTTAACAATATGGCATTCCAGGTGCTTTTCTCTTGGCTTGTTTGAAGATTGAATCGGCTTCCGCATGAAGCATTTGTACATTGTAAACACATGTTAAGAATGCTGCTCAAACATCAGTAACTTCAGAAGTTTAAATGTTGTGTTTACCTCTACCTTCAACATTTAGCTGTTACTCAAACATCAGAAATTGAACCCATATTTGTTGTTGTGTTTTCCTTTCTTCTTCAAGATTTTGGAGCTGCTCAAACATCACAATTTGTTACTAACAAAAGCTGTTGAATTTTCCTTCCTTCTTCAAGAACAAAAAACTGCTCAAACATCACAATTTCAAGGTAACAATATCTGTGTTTTCCTTCCTTCTTGAACAATTAGCAGATGCTCAAACATCACAATTTGAAGGTAACAATAGATGTTGTGCTTTCCTTCTTTCTTGAACAATTAGCAACTGCTTATTCCTTTGCCTTCAACATTTACATTGATGTGTTTCTCTTTGTCTTCCACATTTAGGTGTTGTTTATTCCTTTGTCTTAAACATTTTGTTCATACAAACATCTGTATTGGAAATACTGTTATCGTCTCTGTACATGTATGTATTTTTCCTATGTAAAACCTGTGTATATTACATTTCAAATAAATTGAACCGAAGGTTTCATTAATACAAAAAAACAACAACTTAAACAATCGGTGGTCTATTGTGTTGTTGACAGATGAATCCTGGAACATACTCTGGTAGTATCTCCAAATCAAATTTTGATTTGAACCAAGAGGGCCCTTCAGCTTGGGATAACACAAACATAGTATACAAAAACTACCATTGTGGTGGTTCCAGTTACAGCATGAACGACCTGGATGATGAAATTGACCATTCACTTTTCATATTGTCTCAACCATACCTGTTTCTACTTCAAACATTACTAATCTCCTAAAGTTAATAGAGTTGGATGAGCCGGGTCAATTTAGAAGTTTGCAACCTACTGATGTAATTGGAAAGGGGTTTGATTCAGTTGAAGACGCTAAGTCCTTTTACAACAACTACTCCAAGGTTGTTGGGTTAAGCACCAGAAATGATGAAATGAGACGTGATTGCCAATGTGTTATTACAAGACAAAGGTGGGTATGCCCTAAGCAAGGGTACAGAGCACAAAAGTATATTTAAAGAATCGGAAAAAAAACGTGAACCCACTGCTGAAACTCGAGAAGGATGTTGTGCATCATTAAAAGTTTAGTATCACCGAAATAATAACGTATGGGTTGTTAAAGTGTTTGTTACTCAACATACTCACAGTCTGGTGTCACAAAATCACACCCAGTTCATACGATCACATCGAAGTGTCAAAGACTCAGATATTGCATAATTAAAGTCGTGGCGCTCAGTTGGTGTAAAGACCGCGCAAGTGATGGACCACTTTGTGGATCAAGCCGGTAGCTTTTCAAATGTCTGACACACAAAGAAAGACTTACATAATCGTTTAGATGCAGTTCGTAGGAATGAGCTTCAATCTTCTGATGCCGATTGCGTTATATCCTACTTGACTGTAAAAATGGTAATTGATCCAGAATTCTTCTTCAAATACACTTTGGATGAAGATGATCGATTCGATAACTTGTTTTGGGAAGATTCGACGTCTAGTTCAGATTATGGTTATTTTGGAGATGTATTAGCATTTGATGCAACGTACAAAACAAATGTGTATCGAATACCTCTTGTAATGCTTGTTGGTGTCAATCATCACAAATCATCAACCATATTCGATTTTGGGTTGCTAGGGGACGAAACCGTGGAGACATACACTTGGTTGTTACGAACCTTCTTGGTTTCAATGCACGGTAAGATGCCTCAATCCGTTGTTACCGATGGCGACAAAGCCATGCATAAGGCAATAAAGACAGTGATGCCTAACTCCGTTCGTCGGTTATGTTGTTGGCATCTTGAGCACAATATTCTAACAAATATACAATAAGGAAACTTTACACGAGCATTCTGTAGTTCCATGTTGACTTATATGACAGTCAAAGACTTTGAACTAAAATGGAAAAACATGGTTGTCAAATTTCTGGTTGAACAACAATGAGTGGGTAAATGCACTGTATTCCAAACGAAAACTGTAGGCAGAAACTTTTCTTAGACAGAGTTTTTTTGGTGGGATGCTAAGCACACAACATTGCGAAAGTATGAATTCATTCCTTAATCGATTTTTTAATTGTTGACTTAAGTTGTATGAGTTAATGTAAAACATTGATGGAGCATTGGAGCGCATTCGACATTTTAAAACGTTTAATGATTACCAATGCGGTAACACCACATCAGTATATTCTTCTCATTTGACAAGCCTAGAGAAACATGTTGCAACCATATACACTAGAAATGTATTTTTCCTTGTGCGGGATGAAATTAAAGAAGAAGCATTATTTAGCATATGCAATTGTGTACAGGATGTGGATAGGTATACTTATACATTGAAAAGGTTTGGTTTCGAGAATCTGACATGGACAACCTGTTTCATACCATCGACCAATCAAATTCAATGCTCGTGCAAATTGTTTGAGACCTCAAGTATTCCTTGTAGCCACTCATTCAGTGTAATCCATGAATATGCAAAATATACTGTCATCACTTATATTGACTCGATGGACCCCCGATGCAAAACATATGACAGATATTGATTGCTCTCGTGAGGTAACACTGACACCAACAATGGAACTGGCCAGGTATGGATCACTTAGTTCTAAATGCAACAAATTACGCTTCTTTGCCTTAAAGTCGAATGGTGGATTTAAAGAGGCTGACAGAGAGATTGAAAAACTGACAGTACACATGCAAGAGTTGATGTCATCGTCTCCCTTAACTTCAGAAATTATGTTGTGTCCCAAAGGTAAACAACATGTTCATAATGTAAGAGATCATGGTATCGCTGTAACCAAGGGTTGTAGTGCACGTAAAAAAATGATCGGTGGTAAGGCCTATAAATTTGGCAAATATGGCAAAGCCGGCCACACTGTGAAGACATGTCATAAAACTCAACTGCACAACAACAGTACAGTTGCAAGCAACACACTTCACATATTCGACCCATCTTGTAGCTCCAACAACATTGCCACTTCTTCAAGTTGTCCATCATATGGGTTCACGTTTCCAATTAACGATAGTGGTATGAGGTATATGAGTCCAACATTCTACCCAGATATTGAAGGTTTCAATCCTTCATCTTCGACATTCGACTTGCATGGTAATCTTTGGTGGGGCTCCACACAACATTGATATCATGGGTGTAATGGTAATTCTACTATATGCTTTTTTATTCAATGACAAAAATTTATTCATAATAAACTATTGATAAGCCTTGTTAGTCGTGGCACTAATTTCCTATAATGATGTAATCTCCTCTGTTTTATACCTCCATTGTGTAGTTAATTGTTTTATTTTCAGTTATACTCTTGATTTTTACACATATTTTCTTCGTTTTCAGCAATTCAAGTTGTAGGAGGAAATTGGAACCAATTTGGATGAATTCTAGTTAAGCCCAGGAAAACAACAACTGTTGGTAGCTGATCTACAACAATAAAACTGTATCAACTCAGGCTGAACAAGGGTTCAAGACTTATATGGTTGGAAAGGTATTCAAGTTAGGTTTCCGTGAAATTTTACGGTTTACAATTTCGAGTTTCCTAGAGGATGTTATGGTCATTTGACTACTTTAAGGTCAACCAACACACTCTAGTGGATTTTTGAAACAATTAACTTCGGGCTGAATTGTAACCTAAACTTGCTGTGATATAAGTCCTTCTGTTTTGAATCACAACCATGAAGGCCAACACACTTCATTTTCAGTAAAAGGTTGAATTGGGATGTTTGAATTTGATTGTTTGTTCACCTTCTATTTTTATGTAACTTGATGTGTTGAATGGAGTACGTGTCAAACTTGACTTCACTTTTGGTTCTTGCAAATTTAAAGTAGATGCTATGTTTAATTGTAGATGCAAAGCAACTAGGATTTATGTGATGCATTTAACAACTTCAGAATATCTTATTGAGTTTTTTTCGAATACATTAGGCCCCAGATGCGTAGGAGGATTTATTGGTAGGAATTGTATTATGTTTACAAGTATTCCAGTGGCCATTTGAAAAAAACATTATCAAAGCATTGTTGATCAACAACAAAGGAAATAAATTGCAATAAAGATGGTAGAATAATTAATTATGATTGAATTCAGATGCTTTAAAGTTTTACTGAACTGTTGTTCGACTCATCATTGGTGTGTTCTTTTAAAATCCTTTTGTGATATACATGGTGCTAGTCTGAACTCCCAAAATATTTCTCAGTCATTACAGTTTTCAATCTGACGGGTGTATTTTATTTTAACAAGTGCAGAATTAGTATCGGTTTTTGCCTCACGGGGGGAATGATATCTGTGGTTTGGTAGCTATACTATGTCAAGTTGATATGTACAGTTCCAACCAATTAAAATTGGCAGATAATTCTATTAAACGTATTGGTCCACGCCACAAATAAAAGTATACGTATCATGTACTTACTCCACAAACTTTAACAACACAAATTGGGCATACACTTGTTTGTCATTCTTGTAAAAACATCACTGAAATCGACGACAACTACCACAGTTGACAATTACCGGATTGCTAAATTCAAGGATATCATAAATTGGATTTATATATTTCAGTAATTCCCTAACATGTTTCATACATATCCGTTTCCACAACAATTTCCACCAACCATGCCTTAGTCCCCATATACATGTCTTGTTTTACAAAAATATTTACAGTAGGGTTTGTATCATCATGAGAAGTCCCAACAAAAAACTGAAAATCAATGGACTTGTGGTCAAAATTTTGGTTATGAAAAACGTCAAACAGGAGAACAGGGATGACTAACAATAAACGCCCTCCATAACCAGTCACATGCATACACGAGGATTATTTAAATGATATCAAATTCAAACTTGTAATACAAATTGGAGAAAGAAAATATCAAAAAATTGTTGCGAATAGGTTGAAAGGAAAAATGACCATGGTAGCGTAAATACAAATGTCAATGATTTTATACCAATCCTGTTAGATAATCTGTTAGATAATCAAGTGTAGTCATGGACAACTTACAATGAGTAGCTAAGACAATGACTTCTTAACCTTTGATCAGTCGTGCTTCAATGGGGGAGGTTGTCTTTTTTTTTTCCCAGTGGTATCCAAATGTCCACTTTGCATTGTCGAATACTCGATAGCATTTTGTTGTAATTGCCCCAGGAGGTCATTCGTAAAAAATGTTGCCAGTTGACGGGCCAAAAAAAAGACGCTCAGCAACCGAGTTGAACTGTAACAATGATAGACAGTTTTGTTGGAAAGTTACATTGTATGGTAAACACACAAAATAATAGAATAGAATCGGATCACTTACAATATTCGTAAATTTTTTAGAAGTGACATTGCTTCGTTCATTCATAAACATGCACACGAAGACCCTACAATCATAAAAATTCGGTTATGTGTGCACATCTTCCGGCCAGACAAGGCTAAATCTTTGAAATGAAAACGATGAACCAAAACAACTTTTCATTTCTGTGGCCAGTACATTATCCAACGAAATCATCTGGGAATACATTATAGTTTAAAAAACATTCTCCTTCAGTAAACAAAGTAACAAAATCAATGTTACACAAACACAGTAAGATCAAAATGTTTACCAATTTCTGCACCTGTTTGAGTCTACTTTGGTCGTTTTTCCTACGACTTGGAAGAGAGTCCCAAATCTCAACCTTTGATTCTTTAATGTTCACAAGGGCAAGGTACCAATCATCCTTCAAATTGTTGATAGGAATATAAATCTGGAAATAAACAAAGTTGTGATAGTACTGTACATGTAAGCTATCTTTAGTTACGTGTTTGAAACAAAATTGGATTAAAATAATACAAGTAAACCGAGATAGGTACCCATCTTGTAACAGCAATGCAAATCATACATGTAATCAGCTTTAAACGTACTATGTATTTCACCCAACCTCTTCATGTTTCCATATTTACTTGTCAACAAAAGATACTATGCATAAATAAGAAAGGGGATTTTTTCATGTCAATGGAGTAACATAATAAAGGTAACTACGAAATTAAGATTTAGTAAAGAGATTATAAACCATTACCGTAAATTGGGTTGGCAGGTACCGGTAAAGACGTGATCTTTTTTGTTGACAACATATGTGTTGTTGTTTACGACCAAACTAATAATCTGAGTATGTTCAAAACATTAATCAGTACGTTACATTAAGTAGATTGCTAAATAATACATAGAAAATGTTTAGAGTAAGGGAAGAAAATGTTACTTTATGGATCAAAGGACTGTTAGGCTCGAACCTCAATGTCAACCCACACTTTTGGCTCAAGGGTACGAAAACTACTACGGTTGACAATAATTCTAGCCGTGGATACAATCATTTCACTACAAAATTAACATAAAACAAAGAAGTAATCATTTAATTCATAGTTATTCAACAATTTGATAACATGACTTCAAATATATATATAAAAAACTTTTACCCCTTCATTATAACATTCCACTTCAACTAAACAAATTACTGACCATGCCGTAGATGCTAACTCAAAAATAACATCTACAGTTTTCATTAATGTCCTATTACTATTGGCTAACTCAAACAATATATGTAGACTTACCTATGTGGTAAATCTTCAGAAAATACATAGTTGATTACCTGCGCATCCAGTGCATTTAGAGAGACGGTTAGGTGAAAAGGCTCATACCAAAACACGGAAGATTGTTGTATACGATGGTTGGACTGATATGGTGAGAGTTTGTAGTGACTCGACTTCCGCATCTTCGATGTGCGGGTTTTTTTAACATGTCTACCAGTGGAAGGCTGTGGTGGTTCTCTTTTCATGCGTAATAGTTAACATACTTCTTGTTAATGTTACAAGTCAGCAAGATAAGTAATGAAAAACAACTATATGTAATGTAATGGTTCAGATGTTCAACCTCATCAACTAGGCTTGGAATTGTATTATGGTCGGTGGGATGGTCATCAACAAAAGCACCATCTTCGGGACTTGGTTCTACATCTTTTTTCCAGGAACGGGTGGGGCTGTTATTTTCCAAAGCATCTTTGGAATTGAATGGGGTGTCTTTAGAGGAGACTTCGACAATGTGTGTTTGAGTTGTTGGAGACGAAACCATTTCCATACAAGGACTCTTTGGTGGTGGGTTCTGTTGTTCTCTTATAGGGAAAAATTTTGCTTTGTTTTGAACTAAAAGTTTGTACAAACTGTCCACCTTCTGTTTAAGTTCAGCTTGTTCTGTACGTAAATATTGTATCTCTTTGAGGAGCAAATGAAACCCTTCATCCTTGGGAATATCACCTTTTTGATTGTCTGAATTATCATCATAGGCAGCTGGTGGAGTATATTCATTGATGGACACCTTCAAGAAATGAGAATGTTAAATGAGCTACAATTTTGATAAGTTATTAATATTTACAGTGAAATAAAGAAATTATTAAACAAAGACCGTACCTTGATATTAGTACCATAGGAACCTTGTTCTCGTAACTGTTTCAGACATTTCTTAATTTGTTGACTTGACTAACTGACATTTGGAATCGTAAATTTATCAACAACGGGTGGCTGCCAATCTATAACATGCAAGTAGAAGAGCTGGCAACAGAAAATGATAAGTAAGTGAAACCATTTTCAATAACATGTTCATATTATGATAAAAAATAAAATAACTACGACTAGGAAGAAAGTACCTCAAGGAAAAGAACACAGCCACCAATATGTCATGCACTTTTAGACTGAAATTTTTGTATGCTTGTCACTAACTGATCGAAGCACCACCTTGCCCAATTTCCCCCCCTTTATGCTAACAACATCAGAAAGAACATTCAAATGCCTCGCATCGGCATACTCTCCTGCTGCCGGTGCAAGAACAGTGCCCAACATATGTAAACAACATGTGACATTGAAATCATCGTCGACTGTGTTGTTATTCTTAGAAGATTATCAAGGTGAATGAGCTTGATGCCATGGTTCGTAATGGAAAACTTACTCCTCCAATTGTCAAGAATAGCCCCATCAATGGAAATTCTCTCCCCTATGTTCGAAATGCCCATGATATGAGAAAATACACCAGCATCTAATTTGAAGGACTTCCCGTGCAGTTCGATTAACAGGTTTGTTGTGTCAAACTTGTCAACAAGCCAGAAACAAAGTTCTCACCGAAGAAATCCACAGTTTAACATGAGTAGGTTTCCAAAACCTAATTCTCGGACATCATCCTTTTGCAAGTCTGAAGAGGTAGCCATCATCTGACAAAAATGTGTAGGGGTGCAGCGAGTGTGGAATGGCAGAGTCACGTTTTCCTTATATGTGTCACCCACAAGGACCTTATCTTCAACCACCTCATTCTTATGCATTATGTATTGCGATTTCTCTTCCCTAGACAGGTTGGTCCACGCTGTACGTATCTCATTCATTGACTGAAAACAAACAATGATATTGACGATAAAATTTTATGCAACTGAAATATAAAGTCCGTATTGTGTAAAGTAATTGCAAAGCAAGGACAAAAATATGTATTAATTGCAAACCTTTTTTTTCCCTCCTGGATTTGTAATCTAATCCTCTTGTTTCTTGAAAAAATAACACAACAACGTCATAATATAATTTGCAAAAACTGTTTCTTTACAAATATATGATGCAACTAAAACAAACTTGAAACAACATTCATACAGTTTTATGCTTCAACATACCACAAGGTTTTTCAGACAAGTTATGTAGATGCTAAAGAAATGCATTTAGTTTGAACTTCAAGTATAGATTTTCATCAAATTTATGGAAACTTACTGAATTAGTAAAATTGGTTATGTTTAATAGCAGCTGGAAAATTTTTTATATTTTATTTATTATCAAGTTTGTCATTGGATAAGCAACACAGTAAATTGTTGACAAGTCATGAGAGGTTATACGAAGTCATTTATAGTGAATTTTCCATTATATCAAACCTATGTGGATTGTAAATACGTTAAAATTGTCATGGGCTCTATATTGTGGTAAACACGATTCCGTTCATAAGTCAACAATGCAAAGCAGAAGGAATTCATGTCTACTTATTGAAAATTTATCCAAGCCATATTATCAAGCTTCAACTTTGAGCCAGTTGTCGACTAAATGCCACCTTTATCAGGGACGGTTTCATCACCAACGGTCTTTCTCCTCTTACGGATTGCATGCACCATTCTAAACTGTAATAGTTAATTGAAAACAATAAGCATAACTGGAACGAAGTCTATATTATCAAGTTGCAATGACAAATAATTCTAGATTGCATCTAATGCAAAATACATGGAACAAAATCCTAAGTTGTTACTTGTTACTTGTTACTCCTTGATGTAGACTAAAAAATTCGAGGATGTAATAACTTCTTCAATTTGCATGGACCAAGTGCAATCCAATAGCTATAAGTCATTCATGGAACATACATATAAAGACTACATCTATTTTATATATTTCATATCATTTAAATACAGTACTAGTATAAAAAAACATACACAGACACACATATATATGCAATTACAGCGTTGCATACCTTGCAATATAAAAACCACAATTACTTATAAATTTCACAAGGCGTTGTGACATGTATATGATTGAAACCAATAAGAGGCTGCCACATGCCAACCTCGTTTATAAGAAATTAAAAAACCGTGTGCAACTGATACCGAACAGAAACCCGTTGGTTACAAAATTGTAGTACAAAACCGAAATCGTCAAACCAACGGGTCCAAAACCAACCATGGCCATGTAGGCCAGCTTTGGATACTATTTCCCCAAGAACGATTAGTTGCTTTAAGGACCATACTTTTTCCAAAACAACATCATACATACCGTGAACTTTTTATGAATGTATAAAGTAAAAAATTCTCTTTTCAATGGATATATGTTTCTTAAATTCTGGGAAACAATTATCATACTCAAATCAAGAAACTGATTTATATCAACACAAAGTTTATGACAAAAAATGACTTTTTCATAGATCCATTGTATATTAATGCACTTCGTACGCTTAGAAATATGGACTACCAAGTACAAACTATCATCACTATTGTAAAAATAAATAAAAACAAAATGTCTTTTGAAGTGTGAATTAATTAATACAGATTATTGCTATGCATTCACACAAAAATTCCAATTATTGCATACATTTCCTCAACAATAAAAATCCTTTGAGAAATGAATAAATTCCTTTATTGATTCTGTTATGTTGCACACAAAAAATTGTTATTGAAACCATTTTGGTAACCAAATGCTAAAGATTAACTTCTTATCAGTTCAAAAGTAAACTAAATTACATACCGAAAAATCAACAACAACAATATCACAATCTAAATACTCTAATTCTATGAATAAATATATCGATAAACCTGTCCCATTACCAAATAATGTTCTAAATAATCAATTCACACAAACAACCAAGCAACCTCACTTCTTACACTGCATCATCAATTTCAGCTAAAATGGAAAGAAATAGATAAAAACGGGACCAAAAATTGAGCAATAAAACCAACAGCACAACACATTCTCAACCACTGAAAATGTGTAGATTCGATTTTAAACCAAAGAAAAAATTCATGAAAATTAGATTATAACCTAAAAAGCAATAAGTTACAATCTGGAAATAAATTACCAGTTCAGAACTCGCAAAAATGAAACCGATGGTGGTGGTGTTGCAATTGTCCACGTCGGAGGTGCCTAGACGGCGGAGGTGGCGATAAAATGTAAGTGATGGTCCTGGCGTGACAACTGGAACACAGAACTGACAATGGAAGTCACGGTGCAAACTGACAATGAAAGTCACGGTGCCGATGTGCAAGCGAGGTAGTGATCTGTCGACGGCGGCAATGGAAAAATTCTAAGTAAACATTCTAAAAATAATCACATGCAAGCAATTTCAAAGACTGTTATACAAAGTAAATGGTATCCACTCAAAACAAAAATTAATCATCAGTTTATTCAACTAAAAAGAATCACATTCAAGTTACATAAAAGAGCATATTATATGAAGTATACACTAATAAGATGAAAGCTTTTGAGAATAGTCAAATCATACACAACGACTCATGCAAGCAAGTAAGCTTTTCCAATTATACTTAATCACTCATATAAGCTTTTACTAACCATATCATCCAAATGGGGGAATTAATACGATAGTTAAATCTTGTATTATTTGCATATTTGACAACCAATGGTCAAGTGAACAACAAAGAAATGCAGGGTCCTTTCAACAACAGATATGAGTTTTTCAACTGTATCGATTGCCTTCATATTCAACATAGATTTCATATACAGCCTACTTGAAATCAAAACATCATAGCTACCTTGTTCCCTAAACCTTGTTAGTACCATAATAGACAATGTTTCTTCTTCCCACACCTTTATGATTGTAATGCTTTACAGGTTTAGTAACAATTGTATTTAAGAGTCTAATAGAATTTCAAATTTTAACAGTTGTCCCTTCAAAGTTTTCTTTTTCAAATTGTTGTTATAGGAAACAAAATTTTATTGAAAAAAAAGAATGAACAAAGGAGCCATATACAAAAATCTTAGATTGTAGTAACAAGCCCAATACAGGAGTGAACATGTAGTCCACCTAGGCTGACAAAAACCACATACGGTGAGAAAGAGAGCCTTTAAGACAATTAACCATTCATATTTAGTCTACCTAATTATACCTTATAAGCTTTAGGAGTTTCTTTCCTTTAAATTTTATAGGTGATGTAAAGATTTGTAGAACTGATTTTACATGGATGCTAAAAATATTCTTAACAATTTCAAGTGACATTATGATTTAACAACTTTGGTGTATAGAAAATGAGCCAAACAAATTATGGAGTCAAATCGGATGTTAAATATTAAAAAGATGCAGCCAAAATTTCAAGTTCGAGGGGCAACCATTTTACTTTCATCAAAAACATCACATGATATTCTTTTTCTAAAATCTATGATTTTTTATTTATTAATCAGTTTTGCAGATTTTGTCTTACATTTTTCTTCATATTAAATATCTAAAAAAACAGGAAACATTCAAGTTCATGAGGGGACAACAATCAGTGTTTTACCTATATCAGAAACTTCAAAACATTTTATTTTTCTAAAGTTATTCAGTTTTATGTTATTAATCGGTTTTGCATGTGCACACCCAGATTTTATCTTAGATTTCTACTTCATATGAATTACCATTCATTCAACATAACAAAATAAGTTAGTGTTTCATCGTGATCAGGCATATTAAACTTCATGCTCAACATCGGCTTGTCTGGGAAACGACGTTCGACATCAGATATATGAGTTAAAAATTTTGTACCATATAGAATTTGTAACACTCTTTTGGCTAAAACATAAGACACTAAATCATTAACGAGAGGGTAAGGTGTCCGTGACACGTTCCATGTCGAATGTATCTATAAAGTACTGGGTCTGAAATTACCTTCCGACAATAGTACTTTCCAACTTATTTATTTTTCTAGTATTGATAGAACCTTTCGAGCACGCTCAACAACATCTTTGGATTCTATCTTACTCTCTCTATTTACTCTATCTACAATACAAATAAGTATTAATACTAAGAATGAAGTAACAAAGAGATCGACATTAAGAATTGACACTCACCAAGTCAACTCCATAAATGAGGGTAACAATATCTTCCGTTTCCTGAGGGACCATATACTAAAGGCTTTTTTGCAAATAGTGTCTTTCCACTTCCTATCATTAGTAGTAAGGTCAGAGATTAGGTGAGTCATGTCAGGCCTAAAAAAAAATGCGTATCGACCTTTTTCATAAACATACTTCTTTAAGTAGTAAGTGTGTAGAAGTGAAGCTAACTCAAATTGTTGTTCCCTTTTCTCACGGAAGACGGTTAAACTTAAAATAATTCTCTAGTTAATATGCATAAGTTGATCAAGAGTAATGTCGAAGTAAACTAGAAACCTATGAACTAGTGAGGGGACAGGGAACTGAAATCCGTGTCGAAAGACATACTCATAGAAACACGTCCAATCTGGAATATCCCACTCCGCTCGCTCGTGTTGTTTCGAAGCGAGTAGCTCAATGGATTTAGGAATAACGTACTCTATCCTAAAATGATCCATGTCCTTATCATTAAGCACACTCTCTGGATTCTCCCCACCAATGATGCATATTGATATACCCGAATAGGACACTCGTGTTGTTTCGGAGCGAGTAGCTCAACGGATTTAGGAATTACGCACTCTATCCTAAAATGATCCATGTCCTTATCAGTAAGCACGCTATCTGGATTCTCCTCACCAAGGATGCCTATTGGTCTACCTGAATAGGATGAACTCTCAACTTCTACATGCCCCGAAAAATTGCTAGTGCATATGATAATTTGCGTTGGCCAAACCTCAACTAGGCCTAACATATCCGGGCGTACATCTATTTGCCTTAACTGTGTAGCTATAGTAACTCATCGCTCGATAACTCAAGAGTCAAACCCAGTGTCCTCCATAACTCTATCCCTTGAATTACTAGAGGTCCAGGAAAAATTTATTTAGACATCTAGATCGAAATTTGTTTTCTCGCTCGACATGATGTCTCCAAAGCTGACAAATTCAAAGAAACGCAAAAATCAAATCCTAAAGGTTTCAGCAAATCTAGGTTGATCCAATAAAACCTAAGTAAATCTAATTTGAGTGACCTTCAATCTCGGGTTCTATAAAGGCCTAACGATAGGGTCTCTAACTTATTAAGTCCCTCTCACCGCTTCCTAAATGAATCAAAAAAAGGGAACTAAATCGATTTTCTAAATGAAATATAAAGAATAATGAAGAATATAAGCAATATCTCCGAATATTTCCCTAAATAAATATTGCTAGTTTCATGCAAAAAAAAAATGTAAGTCTTGCAAAAACAAAAGGAAAAGTGAAAGAGGAATGTTCTAACTAATATTTTAGATGTTTGCGAGGAAGGAACTAGTGCCGACACCAGCAGAGAGACATGCACCGTACTATGCCTGGCTAAACGAGGGGGGAACCTGTATGTAGAAGATGACATGGATGATATGCCACCTCCGGTCCCTGATCAGACTACCTTTGGCGGGATCAGTGGTACAAAGGGTGGGGGTTTAACAGACATGACCAGTGATAGTGAGGGATCTGAGCCCGCTGCTGGGGGTTTAAAGCCCAATGATAGTGAGGGATATGAGACAGACCCTCAACGAGAAAGGCATAGGCATATGCGAGTTCGGTTTACCACCCTCGGACATGGTACATCTGCAGGGGATTCCCGTGGGCCTGTTGGACGTGATGGAGAGGTAAAGTTGAAAACAAAGTTTAGTGTTTTTTATTAACACGTGTTGATAGTTTTGTACTAACAATGTATACATGATTTCAGGCTTCATGGGCAGATATGTTGAACGATGTGTGTGAAGCCCCCCGGAAGAGTGAGGAGAATCGACAACGTCAACACTTGGAGTTGGTGGATATGATCCGGAAGAGTGATGAGAATCGTCAGCAACAACACTGAGTGTTACTGGATATGATCTGGGGGCTTCAGGGGTCGACCATGCGTACACACCGGGATGCCCCCCACCTCCTGATCCAGACTTTAGTCTTGGAGGTTTAACTGATAGGTATACGAGGGGGACAAACATGACAGTTGGACGTAATTAGGACCTGTCTACTGGGGGGTAGGTCCGGAGAGGCAACCTCAGTCGCATACCAGCGATAGTAGGCTTGGTTCACGTACATCAGTCAGGTTGGACCTCCCAGCTGTTCTATCTGGGTCCACCCAGGCTCAGCGGTCCCCCCCTCCCAGTACATTGATCCCCTCACCTCCCAGCATATCGATTCAGCCACAACAGTCCCCTCCCCTACCCAGCACATATGTGGCGTCGACGCGGTCCCTTCCCCCACCCAGCACGTCAGTGGCGTCGGAGCGGTCCTCTTCCCCACCCAGGACGTCTGCGGTATCTGTGCGATCCCCTTCCCCACCCACCATGTCGACCCAGGCTCATCGGTCCCCTCCACCTGCCATTACATCCAAGCGTTTAGTTAAGCGTGGATGGCAGTTGATGAGCCCTTACACAGATCCATGCCGTCCAAAAAGGTTGAAGACACGGCCCGAGTCTGTGGAACACATTTTTGACCCCCACGGACTAGTGGACGCTGACCATCTTGCGGCATACAAAGCCTTTAAGAGGAACATCAATGGGGAACTGTGAGTCCAACTTCATCTAATAAAAATGGTTGTATATTTAATGTTTATTCAAATTTACGTAAAGCAAAGCTAATTCAATCATTAAACAGACGTGATGTCGACGTGCTGGCACCAGTGGACGCCGGATGGTTCGTGCGTATGCAGTCTAACTTCATGAACTTGGAGGACACGGTACGTACTTACGTGATTTTCATATTAACGTTTGTGTAAGTAATGTTGTATTGTTAACAATTACGGTGGTTTTATTGTTTGTCAGCATATGGACGTTTATCTTCATATTCTTTGCAAGCGTCAGCGAGGATTCCTCAATGTGTACAACTAGAGGGTCAACGTATTGGATATATAATTTTATGTAAGTAGTTATAAATTTTTAGAATTGAATCGCATTTTATGGTTTTGTATTATTAATACGATATTGTCAATGATTGTATGTACAACATGGTTGTACATGTGGGAGAGGATGATGCCTCGTGATTTGCACGGGACTGTGACCACGGTAAGGTGGAATGTGTTACAGTCCCGATGGTTGGAAGATGACCTTCTGACAGTCCGTGGAGTAACCACGAGTGGAAACCGCCCATGGCACGAGTTTGACCTGGTAAGTGTTAGACGATGAAAATGATTTAAAATATAAACTGTTCGTATATCCTGACCTAACACCGTATGCATACTATAACAGGTATTGATTCTATGCAATGTTGGGGGCAACATTGGCTGGTGGTGACCGTCGACCTTATTCTCGGGAAGATTGATATTTTTGACCCCTGGTGAAAGGAAGTCGCTTATTATATCAGGCACCAGCAGGTCCGACCATTACGGTGGTTTTTACCCTCCATGTTAAGTGACGCGGGGTTTCACACTGCACGATGAGGTGGTCTTCGGGCGTTCCCTCTAGAAAATAAGCCCTTCTCGGTCAGCCTGGTGCCTACTTCTACAGTTCCCCAATAAAAAAAATTGTAAGACATTCTATTTCATTCTCGTGCTTAGATATTCTTTAAGAACGATTTCTAACGGTGTTTTATGTGTCCAATTGTAGAGGTAACTGTGGTCCCCATACTTTAAGACTTATCGAGTACTTACTGGCGGGTTGAAGGCCTTTTGATTGGTCAGAAGACAACATGGGGATCATCCGGGAGAAAATGGCTGTGGAGATTTTTTGTAACTCCATGCCCGCCTAGTGATTGGTTGTATATTACCATTTTTTATGTACAAAGACATGTAATTAATTCATGAATATTAATTAATTCATTAATAGTAGTTCATTCATTAATAAGTAATTATTGCAATTCATAATTATTACAATCTGATATAATTCCAAATGCTTACAATGTGATCAAAACTTTGTCATTCATTCCCTATTAGAGTCAATGTTAGGGCACGTCTGTTTGTTGTGTCCAATTGAATGGCAGATGCTGCACTTGCGGCGGTATTCATCGGGAACACCTCTGCTTGGACCTTCATTAATCATAGATGGATTAGAACATCTCCTGGAATTATGCCCTGGTTGTCCACATCTTTTACAGGATTGTGTAGTTGTCTGCTCCGAAGACGAGACATGGCGACCCGCCCTTAGGCGTCCTGCTTGTCTCTTGGAGTTTGGATTCAAAATCACCCTTTGAGCAATGTTAGATGGCACAATCCAAGTGGAAGGATGGCCCATCGGTATAATAGAAACCGAGTAAGCGTCAATAAGTGTCTGTCTCTTGTAGTAGTCCGAACACAAAGTTGTCAAGTCCAAGTTTCGCTCCCTATAAAAAACATTGAAAACGATCAGCTTCACGTTTCAGTAATAATCACCTCACAATACAGCTTGAAAGTAATGTACTGTGCCGTTGCAAGAGCGTGAGAACATGGAAAATGATCCATTTGGAATTTATTGCAAGTACAAGTCTTCCAGGTTAAGTCAACAGTCCACTGCTTTTCAGACCGCTTGACCGAGAAAATATTCCAGTCTACTGGATTTACGGTCAAAAAACCACACTTCTCCACACGTTTTAAGAGCACAAGATGTGTTGCGTCGGTCAACTGATGACGCATGGTTTGTGCAGCTCTATAGCGATCGTGAAACTACCGTTGCAACATATTCCTTATGAACTCAGCCAGAGTCAACATAGGCAGTTGGCGTGCAAATTTTAGGCATGAGTTTATGCATTTTGCAACATTTGTTGTCATCACCCTCTACCTTCTTTCCGGACAGTGTACAAGGGACCACTTGTCTGGACCGGCATCAATTACATAATCATATGTATTCTGGTGCAAGTTTCTTAACTCTTCCATATGCCGGTTACATTCGAACTCGGTGTATGCGCGGGCTGCTTTGTCCATTATTGCGGCAACATCCTTCCTATGAAATCGCTTATTAATATTTTCAGCAAAGTGCCAACAACATATGGTATGGGTGGCATAAGGGAACACTTTAGAAATCCCCGCTTCAATCTTGCATGCCTATCAGAAATGAAAACTAGCTCATCAATATGACCTAGGGCACCATTCAAGCAATCCAAAAACCATTCCCATTAAAGGTTATTTTCTGAGTCGCCGTACCCAAAAGCAATTGGATACACCTGTTCGTTCATATCTTGTGCTGTTGCAACAAACATTGTACCCCAGAATCGTCCATTCAAATGGGTACCATCAACGACAATGACTGGACGCATACAAGTCCGGAATCCTCTAAGTGAGGCACCAATCGACATAAAAAAGTATAGAAATTTACCATCTTCGTCGCACTGTAAGTCAGTGATTGTGTCGGGATTTTGTTATTCCAAAACGTAACCAAATGATGGAAGCAGTTGGAAGGTTTCCTCATGCGTACCATATGTTAGTGACAACACATAATCGAGGGCGACGTGTGCCTTACTGTATATGATTTGGATTCCATACATTGATTTCATGTTGACGATTATGTCCTTCAGACGCATTAGTCGACTATCTTGTTGTTGAAGTCTAGGTGCAATAACTTCTTCAATTATGACTGCACTAGCTTGTCGGTGCCGGCGGTGAATTTCGTTTAACAGACAAGTGTGTTCATTGACAAAACTTCTTACTTGAAAGTATGTGCCTTCATCTCTCCTCACCGCTCTTAACTTCCACGTACAATTTCCCATCAAACAAACTAGATGTAATGTTATCTTATTGGACATTTTCACCTTCCACTCGAAGTTCTGCCGCATTGCAAAATGACCTAATAGTCTATTCAAATCCTTTTTCGTTGGAAAAAAATGCCCTTTATATATCATGCTTGCAGGTTCATCTTCAACCAAGTTCTAGCTTACACCCATACCAAACGAGTATGATTCTGCTCATGGAATAACCCATGTTGTGGCATTATCAGAATCATCTAAAGTTACATTAGCCCGAACCTCGGAGGTCCCAGCTATATCTGGTACACTAGAACTAAATATGTGTACATGTCTTGCACGTCTTTCCATTTGGACAGGTTCTTCATCATTCTGATTGTCCTTTACATTTTCTATAGAATTGAAATTTCCCTCATTATCCACCTCATGAATCACCCCAACATTCAGTGTTGTATTTTTCTCATTGTTGATGTCATTGTAGATATCATTGTAGATATCATTGTATTGGTGGTTGTACTATCTACCATTCATCTCAATTTGACAACCAGATACATCGTCGAATTGAGGTCCCGATATATTATCATGGGCGGCTACTTCTGGTGGGACAACACATATGTTTTTTCGACCATCAATCCCACTTCTTTCTATGAACAACTAGTTGCTTCCGCCTGACGATCGAAATTGTTGGGTGTTATCACGATCAGGGATATCTTCACCAATGACACCTCCTGTTTGCCTCTCGATTAGACTAACACATACTTGAGGGATCACCCTATCTTCCCTTAGCATAAACTGAACATTATCATTGTTTCTTATAAATTTACGACATGTAGTCCCAGGAACAATTGATAGAGACTGTAGATCAGCACTATATTTGTTCTCATCAAACTTCACAATGGTTTGCACGATCGACATCAGTTCGTCATAACTCAAATTCTTTGACACATACAAACCTTGGTTATCGAAACCTAAATACCTCTGATTTCCGTCGGATAATTACTCTCATCGACCGTTATAAGATATGGTTATTCTCACCATATCCATTGTCTAGTCAAAACCATCATAAAAAACCATTATTAAGAAATAAATATTTAATATTAAATTTACAATTATAAAGGATTAAACAAAGATCAAAAGTGTAAGCGATCAATTTTTTTTTTACAAATCGAGCTTTTTTTGTACATGGTCGAGCCGTTTTTGTACATGCTTAAGCCATTTTTATCCATGATCGAGCTTTTTCTAATGAGATCGAGCTGTTTTGGTTCAAGACCGAGCTCTATTTGTACATTATCGAGCTTTTTTTAATATGGCTCGAGTTTGTTTTCATATGGCTCGAGCTTTTTTTTATATGACTCAAGCTTTTTTCAAATATGGCTCGACCTTTTTATTCTAGGAATCGAGCTTTTTTGTGAGGAATCGAGTTTTTTTGTGAGGGATCGAGCTTTTTTTATGCGGGATCGAGCTTATTTTGTGAGGGGTCGAGTTTTTTTTGTCAATGATCTAGCTTTTTTTTAGGGATCGAGTTTTTTTTTTAGGGATCGAGCTTTTTTTTTTGACGTATCCAACATCTATTTTTTGGATCGAGTTTTTTTATAATTTGATCGAGCTTTTTTTCAAATGTTTCGAGCTTTTTTTAAATGCTTTTCAGCTTTTATGCTCAAGATTTTAAACTTGTTTGCACCACTTCAACTCAACTCAGCCAAATATATATACAAAAAAAAATGCATACATGTTCATTCATTATTTTGTAAAAGTTTACAACTCCCAGACATAAACAAAAAAATTTGAGACAACATGTTCATAAATGTTCATAAATGTTCATATAGTGTTATACCACACAGAAATACAAGAAAAAATGGAAATGAATATCAGAAATATTAATTTACCTTATTGTGCAATATCTAAAATGAAGCTTGTTTTCTGAAGAAAAAATGGAGTAATTGATTGATTTTCAGACAATTTTTTTGGACGACAGCTTTTAAAGAATAAAGAATCGATTATTTAAGGGCAATTTCGGTAGCTCACCATAATAGGTGCCTTTTAAACTTAACTTATTATAACGGTGACATCACTGCAACGGACCAAAAAAAAGGTGGCATTCCTTACCATTTCCACTATTTATATATCTGAAGCTCTGCCGACATAGATTATAAGATTTACAATTCCATCAACCCTAGGCCGATCCGCCGATCCGTCTACCTATTGACTTGGCATATATAATATAATATTATTACTGTCACAGTATATTATTAATTTTTTAAATTTAAATTGATTTCCATATTTTATTTTAATTTGTATTAGTTACTTAATGTTAAATTGATTTTTTATGTAATTTAATAATTTTGATCATATGATTAAATCTAGTAATTCGTTTTATTTTCAACAAAACAATATAAAGAATGAATGATGAGTTGAACCGAAATATTATTTTAAGTTTAATTTGCTTGATTGTTGATCTTATTTAACAAAGTTTATGCATTGTACATGATGACACTCTAGTCGTATATAAATTAAGTGTTTGTTTGATTGAGCTTTTTACTGCTTCAAAAGGTCGACAAGCGTCTTTTGAGTTTTTTTTGAGTTGTTTAGTTGAACTTTTAAGATTGTCTATTTTAAATTGAGTAAAGACTAGTAGAATTTAAACCTCTACTAAATAAAAGTTCATATGAATGTGCTTCTCTAAATATATATATATATATTTTTAAAAATTACCAACTAAAAACTGTAATTTTTTTTTCAAAAACTCTATTTATAATAGATCTACTACATGTATATATTTTACCAATAGATGTTTTTCAAAAGCTCAACCAAACAAGCTTAAATAAACTAAAGTCAATATTTAATTATTGTGAAAATAAATTCAGATTTTTTTAAAATGATAAATTTAATTGATAAAAAAAACTTAAATAAACTAAAGTCAATATTCAAACTAAATTTCTTTTATAATATAAATTATAACTTGTTCGGTATTTAAAAAATCCAATTTTTTTTTAACAAAATCATAATATACTTTTGCAGTTCCATTTTTTTTTTTGACATTTTGATAAGGGTGAAATATAAAAGAAATACGAAGATAGAAGAAAGGAAAAAAAAAATAAAGATTTAAGATAGTAAGGAAATAAGTCAAGTAGAGAGAGTGAGAAGAGAGAGGAAAAAAAGAAAGGAAAGATAAAAAATAAATGAGGAAAGAAAATGAAATATGACATTAAAATTTGGGAGAGAAAATAGAAAAAATAGGAAGTAAAAAAAACATTAATAAAAGAAATATCCATGGATCCAAGACCATTTAAACATCTAGGATCTAATGGATACAAAAGTGTCGTATCATGTGTAAAAAAATGTGCCATGGATCCTGCCTCTACATATATACAGAAATTTTCAAGTCAGTAAGCACTAATATAACTTCATCAGTGTGTTGAATGTGGACGGTTAGATTTACATACTTTGAATCAAATTGTATACACTTGTTAAAGCTTCTCCATAATCAGTGGTCCACATGTAACGTACTGACATAAGTTATATCAATACACACTGAGAAGAAAATGACTAACATAAGTCATATTCTTTTTCTTCTTAGTGCGTGCATTGCACATGGGCTATAGACACAACTTATCTTAAAGATCCTTTCTTGACAGGAACACGAACCCGGATTGTATTTAACTTTAATTTTAATGTTAACTTTATGAAATATTTAATTAACATGAAACCATTACGTGGAGTTAAAAAGATGATATCATAGTAATTGTATGTTTGAATGATAATACAAATGCAACAGGGAGTAATCTGTTCAAGAATTGCTTACTGTGTTCAAGGTGTGATAATGAAGAGTAAATGACTTGTGTTTGTGACTACTTTCAATCCTCTAATCATGGTCATTGCTGCTGACTTGCTATACAACTTGCATTCACACTACAACAACTACTTTCTACATTATTGCATACATTATATCATCTATAGTGTATCAATATAACTATTAAAAAGACGAACTTATAAGATTTTCTTGATTGGGAAGTGCTGGAGAATGATATGCAATTAGTAGAAAATCATGAATGATAGAGAGACTTTTCAACATTTTTTTTAACATCTTTTTTTTTTTTAAGTAATCATTCTTTATATTTAGGGGTTGAATGAAGTTTTTTAATGGAAAATCTCACAAACATGTTGGTATATAAGTTAGTGTGACTTTAAGCTTTAATGATTCTACACTAAAAAATTAATTTGACGGTGTAAATAATTCAAAAATAAAATAAAATTACACAGGTTACTTCTTTATGTAGAGAATTTTATTGTATTTTGTTTTCTTCATATATTGGCAAACAGAATTTTAATCCACTACGTTAAAAATAATTTATGAGGTAAATGGTTCTTTAGAGAATCCAAATCCTAAATCCAAATATTCTTATTAGAGGTTTATGTATAAATATATTGAATAGGATAGAGGATGGTTGATTCATCTTCTTATATTCAATAAGTTAAGAATTTGATTAATTGTTTGATTTCTTTGTATTAGAATGGATGATTGATTTTTTTTTTTTTAAGAATTGGGTGATTGAAATTATTGGGTTTTAGGGTTTTGGATACAATCCCAAATTGTGAACTGTTTTAATTCCAGAAATATCATGATTTGATCTTATAATTTTTGGATTGATTTTTTTTTTTTAAAATGAAGTGCAAAAGATAAAATGAATAATTTTGAAAAAAAAAAAGAGTTGTCTTTAGAATTTTTTTTTAAATTTAAATTCTTTAGAATAAGAGTGTTAAAAGAAAAAGTTGGATTGTAAGGAGTAAATTTCATTCATTTTTTTTTCCTTTATCGAAATGACTTAAAAATATACAATTTTTTGTTATTAAAAAAATCTTCTACTATATAAAGTAAATCTAATAAAACTATATTTTTCTTTATTAACAAAAAAAATAAAAAAAAATAACCCTAAAATTTGATTCTTATATATACAAAATATTATGGAAGAGTATGAGAATGATATCAAAAATCTGAAAGGATTGTCTGTGAATGATATTAAGCATCTAGAACAATTAGACGAAAACGGCACTACACACACCAACAACAACGAAAACAACGAAATCATAACAAGAATCACAACCAAGAAAACCTAATCTCCGACGAAATGAAAGCACACCAAAACCCTAATTCAATCACTGAAAAAAAAAACCCATCAAAGACGATCAATACCACACTCTTAATCTACCAACAACAATCCAATCGACTACTAAAAAAAAATCACACCCAAGAAGGCTGGTTTCACCATGAAATAAGAATAAAAAACAAATCTCACGATAGAAGTGAGAAACAATATAAAGAGATCAAAGATGTGATGTATTTTTTTTAAAAGAGAGGAGATGTATTAAGTTTGAAAAATAAGTAAAAAGGTAATTATGTAAATAAATAAATAAAATTCAAAATTTAAAAAACAGGGCATGAATAGGTAAGGAGGGATGCCAATTGCACCCCTCTTTGTTTTTTTTAACACTTAGAGGTAATTTAGATATTTCTTAATATTCAACATGTTAATCATAAACTCTAACCGTTAAAGAGTTAGTGAAGGGTACTTTCATATAATTTTAATAAAAGTATGATTTAGTTGCACTTTCATTACTTTATCACAATTTTCCCTAAAATTAACCCCAAAAGCATTTTTAAGAAATGTTTTATTTAAAATTATAGTTTTATGTGCCGAAAACACTCCTAAATCCTACAACTAGACTTATAATTTAATGAATAATGATGTGGTTAATTATCAAACAAAATAAGAAAACAAAATTCAACTCTAAGTAGATAGTTCATCTCCAACTATTTTTATACACTTAGAAATAAAATTATACAAAATCCATCCAAAAAGTACATAAGCTGCGCAATTGACATTTTTTGACAAGTCATCTACATATATTTGACTATAAAGATCTATAATGAACCATATTGATGTACTGAGACTAGAAGATATTTAACAGAACAAAAATCACATAGATTTGGTAATCTTCACATAAATTGCTTCTTGAGACTCGGTCGCCACCAGCCTCCCGCATGTGTTCATGGACATCATACTTTGAAGACCTATTTAGATTTTACACAATTGTTATTATTTATTTATTTTTTAATAAAAAAAGCCATATCCAACCTATGGGATTATCTGATTTCTATCGAAGCAACTAGAAGTATAAAATCTATATGATGTTTGCACAAAACTTGATGGACAGGACACAAACTCCCGCCCGCTAAATAAATAATTACCATTTGAAGGCATAAACTAATGTTGTCAACGATATTTTACAGAATTATACTGTTGCCTTGCCTGCTGCCACAAGTGACAAGCCTCCATCGATATAAGAAATCATTCCATTAAGGCACCTCTCATAGCCTTTTACCCAGTTTCCCTTCGGGTAAAATCTTTGCTTCGCAGGATCAAAACTCGTTCGAGCCCTCCGCTGGGAAAAACACATGTACAGCAACTGTTCACCCATATTGTCCAACCGCAAAGCCACAATCTCAAGTAGACAGTTAGTCGATTTGTGATTCAACAGCATCGCTCTGTCATTTTCAGAATATTACTGCACAACTGTAATCACTAATCAGAATCACAATTTAATGCACATGAATGGCATCACTCATGAAATGATAGGAAGTCATTTTCCTGCCTTCGGGTTCACAACAATCAATAGCAGCTTGCTTTGCTAGCAACGTTTCACCAGATTCTTATATACTGTGACTTTAGCTTCTTCATCACTTGCAACAGCCAAAGATTCATCTTGGCATCATAACAACCAGTTGCAGCTTGCCTTGCTGACAAAGTTTTACTGGATTCTTATATACTGTGACTTTAGCATCACTATCACTCAATATAACATGTGCAACACTGAAAGTCTCACCTTTTTCAACAGCGAATTGCCACTCTCTCACTGTTATATTGAACCAGTCCTTCCTTGCAGATTTAGTCGCTTTAACTTCGATATACTCTCTCTCACTTTCCGTCTCCTCTATCACAATGTCGTAGGGTAACCCAGTTTCATTAATTTTATTAACCCATTTCACAGCTTTCTTACCAAAAAGTCGAGTGAAGTGCTTGAAAGCAGCAAGCTCACCATCTTTACCAGTTTGCAATGCTTGCACAACATTTGGTGCACCGGTGTTAAGCCGATCTCTTATGTTAAATTTAGATGCACCCACCTCTGAGCCTTTGTCAGCAGGATCAAGTACAATATTCATTGCTAACTCATTTCCAATGGGGAGGGTGGCATCGATTGCGTTTGTTTTTGTGTCAAAATCTTCATCATCATAACTAAAAGCAAGACTTGTCTGAATGGATTCATCATTCTCCATCAAAGAAGGTGGGAGTGACCAAATAGATTCTTCAACAGGAAGCTTTAGCACCTTTTGGCTATTTAAGATGAAGAACTCCATCTGCTCCTCAGCGGAACCTGATTCCACCATGGTTGTGATCATGTGAAGGAAATTTGCCAAGTGTAATTCAGGATTTCCAGCAAAGAATAGACAAGAAAGCTCCATATATAAGGCATGAGAATCAGCGTTCCAAGTTGTGTACAAAACGTGACCCTGCAAAAAATAAGAGGGATGTAGCAACTTTCCAAACAGGAGAAAGTGAGCAAACATAGTCACAATATACCTTCAAGCCCTAGCATACATGCTAACGTTATGTATAATTTTCTATTGCATGCTTATAAACATTTTGGGAAATATAATGCTTTTGAGGTTTTAATAACCTTGCAACTATGCATTTAGTTATTCTTTGAGTATGAGGGGATATTGTTTTCATTAGTTCAATGTGTTTTTAAATAAAACGATTAAGTGAGTTGAAGAAAGGATCATTTCCATACCTGCAGAAGACAGCTGCAATTAAATCGCTTTTTGGATGCACCACCATTGTTTTTAATAACATTCTTGTAGAACAACTTTTCAACAACAACAATTTGCAGACGATTCAGAGTGTCAAATCCGAACTGCTTGAAATTATGATATTTATCGGGGTGAACACTAAAGATATAACGCTGAGCATAAGGAAGAGCCCAATTGACTAATGAATATTTGAAACTACCATCAACTAGACCATAACATATTGCTTCACGAGTTACAACCTGCAAAAATATTAAAGCAATTAAAAAAGGAAAGAAAGAAATTGCTTAGAACTACCCTAACTGGCCCAAATAAACCCAGCCACTTTTAAGTTGTGATATCATGTTTTACAATTCAAATTGAATCAAGGGACAAAACCAAAATCCCTACCACATTAATTTGCATGTCAATCCATGGAAATTGTACAAATGAAGTATAATACTATCATGCTTTCAGTGATTATAATCATCTGGCTTAGGAAGGTACTAGGTTCTTGTCTACGCTGTCCAATTTCTTACCCAAGTGATGTGAGATGTACGTTGTAACTTCCATGTTAATCATGAGGTGATGGGATGAATAATGTGTTAGTTAAAACTCATATGTTATACATCATTTGAGCATGAATTTGAACAAATAATTTGAGCAATCTAGCATTACTCTTTGAGCAACCACCGTTTATTTTTCATGTTAAATCTTAATCATAATACGTGGCAATTGTTCATGGGTGAGTATGAGAGAGATCTAGGGGGTGGTGGGGAGGGGTTATTATCGGGCCAAGCTGGATTTGAACCAGTGTAGACATATTTGCCCATGAATTTATGGGGTGGGGGATAAATATAAAAACCACATGACTTGTGTCATAAAGGTTCCTATTCTATGGAACATTAATACATAAAGAATATGTGAAATATTAGGTTTGAATGACCTAATTTTTTTTATTCCATCAGAACATACATTTATATACAATTGAAGACCTAGACATTAGGACTTCTTTCCTATTTTAAAAGGAGAAAATCTTGCCTAATCTATTCTAAATAAGGAAAACAATTATACAGCTAATTACACATAATTTACAGCAAAGAATCCCAACACTCCCTCTCAAGATGGGTTGTAAATATTTAGTATACCCAGCTTGCAACTAAGATCTTCAAAATGCGCTCTTGGAAGTGCTTTAGTTAGAATATCAACAGTCTGTAGATTAGAAGGAATGTAAACAGGCTTGATTACTTTATCTTCTATATTTTCTTTGATGAAATGCCGATCTATTTCCACATGCTTGGTCCGGTCATGATGAACTGGATTTTTAGCAATGCTGATGGCAGATTGACTATCACATAGTAGCTGAATTGTTCCCTCAGAAGGTATATTCAATTCGGCTAATACTCTTTTCACCTAAATTCCTTCACAAATACCATGAGCCATAGCTCGGAATTCTGCTTCTGCACTACTTCTAACTACAACAACTTGTTTTTTACTTCTCCATGTTGTTAGATTTCCCCAAACATAGGAACAATAACCAGAAGTGGAACGTCTATCTGTGATTGAGCCTGCCCAGTCTGCATCGGAATACAATTCCACTTTCCTACTTGAATTCTTTCTGAATAACAGTCCCTTTCCTGGAGTCATTTTCAAGTATCTTAAGATTCTGTACACCGCTGTCATGTGTTCTCCAGTAGGGTTGTTCATGAACTGACTAACGACACTTACTGAGAATGCTATGTCAGGCCTAGTATGTGAAAGATAGATCAACTTCCCTACAAGTCTCTAATATCTTACCTTTTCTACTGGAGCACTGTCTTTATTTGAACCAAGTTTGGTAGTGTAGTCCATAGGTTTCTCTGCAGGCTTGCACCTAAGCATACATGTTTCTTTAAGAAGATCTAGTACATACTTTCTTTGAGAAACTGCAATGCCTTGCTTAGACCTAACTACTTCCATTCCCAAGAAGTATGTGAGTTTACCTAGGGCCTTGATCTCAAACTCTCTAGTCAGAAATTCTTTAACTCTTGGAAACTCCTCAGAATAATCCCGTCTTAGAACAATATCATCAACATAGACAATCAACACAGAAATCAGTCATTCTAAAGAATGTTTTACAAACATTGTATGATCAGACTGTCCCTGTATATATCCATTACTCTTCATAACTCTGGTAAATCTCTCAAACCAAGCTTTGGGTGATTATTTGAGACCATAAAGTGACTTCTTTAGTCGACACACTTTGTTGATGTATGATGAGTTCTGTAGTCCTTGGGGAATGTCCATATAGACCTCCTCTTCTAGATTCCCGTTCAAAAACGCATTCTTGACATCTAGTTGATGGAGGGGCCAATCCAAATTTGCTGCAAGAGAGAGGAGTATTCGAATAGTGTTGAGTTTTGCGACCGGAGCAAAGGTCTTCTTATAATCTATGCCATAGGATTGGGTAAATCCCTTAGCTACCAACCGAGCCTTGTATCTCTCAATACTACCATCTGCCTTCGTTTTCACAGTGAAGATCCACTTGCACCCGATCACATTCTTTCCATGAGGCATATCAGTAATTTCCCATGTATCATTCTTCACCATAGCACTAACTTCTTCATTAATTGCCTTCTTCCATTCTGGGCTAACCATGGCTTCTTGGATTGAATTAGGAATGTAGATAGAAGTGATTTTTCCAGTGAATACTTGGTAAGATGAAGATAGTCCCTCATAATTCGCATAGTTGCCAATAGGGTACAATTGGTTACTTTTGCATTCTCTCACCTCTTTCCCGAGTGCAATCGGTAGGTTCTCATCGGAATTATCATGATCACTTAAATTAGTACCAGCAGAATTTTCCTCCACAGTCTGTAAGTTAGATGTAGTGATTTTTACCTCAGGTTCAGATGTTGGTAGTAGTTGTGAATCTTCTAGAGTCTCTGATTCCTTCGGTGTTTTCCTTTTCCTGTGATAGACAATTATCTCGGGATATTCATAATCAGTTGGTTTCGGTTTAGGTTCACTTTGGACATTTGGAGAATGTGCAATTTCAGTTGTTTCCGGTGTAATTTCAGGTGTTTCCGGTTTAATTTCAGGTGTGTAATCTATGTTATCCAAGAAAAACTGATATTCTTGCGGTTGACTCTGATTAGAACTCTCCCCATGAATATCAGTTTTGGGGTAATAAGTTTTTGTTTCAAAAAAGGTGACATCTATGGTGTGATAAAACTTGGTTGTCAGGACAGAAACATTTGTAACCCTTTTGGTTGGGAGAGTACCCTACAAAGATACATTTGGTGGATCGAGCGTCAAGCTTGGTTCGTTGTTTTTCATGGATATGCACAAACACAGTACACCCAAATATTCTTAGAGGAAGAGTGGAAATCAACCGACTTTGAGGAAAGTGTTGTAAAAATACTTGATTTGGAGTTGAAAAATCTAATACTTTGGATGTAAGTCGATTTATTAGGTATGCTGCTGTAAGTACAACCTCACCTCAAAAATGTTTTGGAACATTGGATGAAAATAACAGAGACCTGGCAATGTCCAGAAGGTGTCTATTCTTTCTCTCAGCTATCCCATTTTGCTAAGGGGTATCTACTGAGGAACTTTGGTGTATGATTCCCTCAGTTGATAGATATGAGCCAAGGTTAGAATTAAAAAACTCTCTTCCATTGTCAGTTCTAAGTATTTGAATGGAAGTTTGAAATTGATTTTTAATCATTGTTTTGAAATTCTTAAATATTTAAGGAACTTCTGATTTATTTTTTGTGAGAAAAATCCATGAGTCGTGTGTGATCATCTATGAAAGAGATGAACCACCGAGCTCCTGTGACATTTGGAACTTAAGATGGACCCCAAACATCACTGTGGATCATAGAAAAAGGTTTTGATGCTTTGTATGACTGAATTGGGTATGAAATGCGAGAGTGCTTTGCAAATTGATAAATTTCACATTGAAAAGAACTAACACTTTTAAATCTAAATAAACTTGAAAAAAGTTTGGATAAGTACATAAAACTTGGGTGGCCTAACCTGTAATGCCACACCATGACCGACCTCTCACTCTCACTTTTCAACTCACTGACAGACACAAGAATTAAGTTGATAAGACATAGGGTCACTCACTCCTAGATTAGATTGTCTCACAGAATCCGGTTGAATCTCAAGATGATAGAGCCCAGCATGACTCCTAGCACTGCCAATCATCCTCCCCGAAGTCACATCCTGAAATTCGCAGACACGAGGAGAAAAATTAGCTATACAGTTCAGATCTAGTGTAATTTTATTTATGGAGAGTAAGAGGAACATATAGAACAAATTTGAGTATTATGTCTTTGGATATCACAACTGAACCAATCCCTTCAACTTTTGCCAAAGAACCATCTGCAATTCTAACTGTGAGAGCTTCATTACAAGGAGAATATGTGTGGAAGACTCGCCTCTCTCCTGTCATGTGATCAGAAGCACCAGAGTCTACAATCCATGGCTTATAATGCTCTTGTCTCATAGTGAAGGCCTTAAGAAAATTACATTTTTGAGCTATGGAACCTGACCCAACAACTGGTGGATTTTTCTATGATTGCAGCAGCCTTCTCAGTCCATCAAGTTCCTCTTTGCTAAAATTTACAAGTTGCTCTGAACTACCAGCCATGTTGCCTTGAATTTCCTTCTCTGCTGCTAGCTTTGGCTTCCAATCAGCAGGTTTCTTTGGTATGACCAGGGCGGCGACAATGTTCACACTATGGCCTTCCCCCTTTTCGTGGCTGCTGCAGGTTTCCGACAACCAAGGATGATGACTCACCAGTAACAGCTGATTTTTCCATCCCTAGCATCAAATGGCGTCTACTCTTTTCCCTTCGTACCTCAGAGAAAGCTTCACGTAAGCTTGGCAGCGATTTTGTGCTAAATATCCTTCCTTTTACTGCATCAAGACTTGAATTCAAGTCCAAACAAAATTTGTACACCCGCTTATTCTCCATGATCTTCTTGTATAGTTTGAGATCATTGGTAGTATCCCAGGAATATTTTTCAAAAGCGTCCAGTTGCTGCCAGCTTTGATGGAGTTTGTTGTAATACTCGGTCACAGATAAATCACCTTGTCGGAGATCGTGCAAAAAACCCTCAATTGTCACCAGTTCGAGGGTGTTGTCTTTATGAGAATAAGTGTCTTTTGCAGCCTCCCAGATTTCTACGGCAGTTTCATATAGGAGAAAATTTTCTCCTATGTGTGGCTCCATGGAATTCACTAGCCAAGACATAACCCGGCTATTATCTCCCTTCCAGATCCGATAACCATCGTCTTTTTTGTCTGGTTTGGTGATATGTCCAGTGAGATAATCTTCTTTTTCCTTACTGCGGACATGAAACATGAAGGATTGAGACCATTGGATGTAGTTTCGGCCATTCAATTTGTAGATGGTGATTAGTGTGGATGAGTAGTTTGTCAGGTCTCCCCATTGTTGTTGAACATAACAGTTTCGACGTTTGTGGAGGATGATTTTGGAGTTTCAATTGAAGATTCTTTGGTGTTTGTCATGTCTGGTATTTGAAGTTGCTATAGAGAATTAGGTAAAGGCTAGGACGGCCGATGAATACTGTCAGAATAAGCAGTGTAGAATGCTGCCGGAAAAAGCAGTAGCTGGAGAGCTGACCTAGAACGGCTGTGGGATTGACAGGAGGTGTCTAGGGTTGCTTTGATACCATGTGAAATATTAGGTTTGAATGGCCTAATTTTTTTTTTCATCAGAACATATATTTATATACAATTGAAGACCTAGACATTAGGACTTCTTTCCTATTTTTAAAGGAGAAAATCTGACATAATCTATTCTAAATAAGGAAAACAATTCTACAGCTAATTACACCTAATTTACAGCAAAGAATCCCAACAGAATCATAATTTAATAATTACCAAAACAGATGCTAACAATGACACTTGTAGTATATACTAGAAGAGTGACTGACATTGAGTTTGTATGGTACGGCCAAAAGAAAAGAAATTACCACAAGCATATATAACCTAGTTGGCTAGTTGAACCATTTCAATCATACTTATAATCATAATATAAGATCTATCACTTGGTAATCAATGTACGAAGATAAATCTTACAAAACTAGGTTGAAATTTTACATTAAATAATATACATAAAACACATTCCAAGTCGACAACAAATTGAAAAAAGCACAAAAAGAAATCCATCGGAGGCTTTCGGGACTCAAACCACATCCCCAATGAAGAACATATTAGAGTTCACTGTGTTATTAGGCATTGAGTATGTAATATGGACATATTATTAAGACCCACATGTATAAGGCTCCAGTATTGAGTACATAATAACCTGATAATCATCCTAATAAAGGCAGGAGAGAGAGAGAGTACCTCCGAAAGAGCAGGAATCCCTACAGTTTGCATGAGAGTGGAAACTGTTGTTTCAAGCAATTCTTGCTCACGGTCACCAAGTTCGCCAAAATATATAAAATCAATACTGTCCAGATGCTTAAATCTCTCCCTCAACTTCTTATCATCACACCAGCATACCAACCCAAACGAAGGATGAAGGGAAACCCATTTATCTTGAGTAGTGGGAAGCACTGTATACTCCAATTTTACAAAACTATCCTTCATGTGGACAACATCTTCAGAATTCAGCAACCCAGATTTCATTGCTTCAGCCCACCTCAGGAACACTTGGAAAACCTAAGTCATGAAAGAAACACTTAGATTACAACAAAACATGAACAATTGCCAGGCAAATTCAAATTAAGTTGCTTACAGCATTAGCAGCTTGTGAAGGCAAAGCAACAGTTGACAATTCCAGCAAGATCTCAAGGTAGCTACGCAAAGAGGGGTTCTCATGTACTCCACATTTTTTTACAAAAAATTCATGAAGGCCAGGATACACATTGCACAAATTCTTGACTAACGGGAGCTGAGTTACACCAATGGAGCTGCACCGAGGTTGCATCTCCTTCATTAAATCTATGGTGCCAGTTGAATCGTGCCAATATACCTCTTCAGAAGAAAAAAATACACCAGATACCACATCCTCGTGTCTGAAGCCAGATTCATATGGAACAAATACAAAAGGTCCTGACAGCAACTCCTCTGCAATTTCATGCTTTGAAGCAGCCATATCATTCCATATAAATGTGTAAAACCTGGACATTTGTGCTATGCTGGCATGCAAAAGGTCAACATTTAAATAAACAGGGTTGTGGGGGAAATTGCCAATAACAGGAAAATGAGAACTACAAACAGAAAACGTCGCATACAACTTGACAAATACTATGCTAAAACCCAAAAACTAAAACTTTTTCAACATGTAAAAAGAACATTCAACATAATGTGATTAGTTGAGCAATGTCATCTCTCAAAAATATGCCAAATGTCATCAATTAGAAAGGCGATGTTGGAGAAAAGTATGGATCTAAATTGAGAAGACAAACAACTTTCAAATACTTGATTCCTTATGCACAAGCGGACATTTTAGTTACTGTAGTATGAAGCACATATCCTGGATAAAAACTTGAATTTATTGCTCGCCACTAGCAGCTCCAAGATCTAACATGCTAAAATGGTTTGTGATACATAATAAACAAAAGGCAGAAGTAGAATGAAAGAACACATTGTTGATGATAGTAGAGAATTGCTTCTGAAAGAACACATTGTTGATGATAGCAGAGAATTGCTTCTGGTATTTAAATTTGCTGACATTAATCATTATCTAAATCATCTTACAGCAAAAAGACCTAACTATTTGTCAAATGTTCCACTTATCACTGGTTTGCAAGCCACCCAGATGGCCAAGCACAAAGCTACCATCTGAGATTGAGTGATTATTACCGACCCAACTATATCTATAAAAGCACACAGTAGGTTTAAGCAGTGGTATAAAGTATAACAAATAGCGATCCCAACAATTGCACAATGTTGTTTGAACAATATGAAATCAAATAATTTTTCAGAAGAACCAAAAGAACAAAATATATAAATCAGAGGGAAATACTAAATCCCAGCACAAAACCAGTACTAAAAGAAACAAAGCTCAGACAGCAAGCCCCAGAAAAGAAAAAAAGAAAAAGCTGTCAGGAAAGTCAACAATCTTGGAAATGTTCTTAACAGTTGAAATATAATATTCAAATTCTATCTCTGCAGTAGTGCAGTACTGGTCAACTTCATTAGAACAATATGTAACTGTGACTTACATACACCAACAAACTCCAATACCCCAAAGGAACTAAACATAGAAAAATTTGGAGAATCATTTTACCACAGGTGAAGAAAATTTCAATGAATAGCATAATTAACCCATGTTCAAACCAAAATGCCCATGATTAGCTTATCAAGTTTATTACACAGGTGACAGGAGAATATAGACATTATAAACAAGAGAAAAAAAAAGAGACCCCATAATCAGAATAAAAAGGGGAAAATTTGACCCACAGAATATTTAAAAATTGTTTATAACCACAAGTGAAACATTGATTGTTTTTAACCATATCAGAGTTGCAATATGCACCTCATTAAACATCACCCCTTCCCTCCCATCTGAATTGAAGAAAGAGAAACCACTGCTTGGGTAGAGAAAGAAACACCAGCATTAGAAATGTCGGTCTGGGAGAGGCCTGCCTGGGTGCACAGTTCCCGGCGGCATTGGCATCTCTAATTTCACATTTTTTGAGACAAATGATTTCATGTTGGGAAGAAAAAAATGCAATGATGATTTCACGTTTGCGAGATAGATGAGGATTTCATGTTTGGGAACAAACTATGATTTCACTGTGAAATCATGACAAAATTATCCTGGGCCTGGGGTATGGATATGATCTTGAGAAAATTGCATTAAGGCACCTTAACCTTTGTTAAAATTGCATCTTGTACCTTTGACAGATTTTATCAAAATGACATATTAGTGCCTTTGACCAAACCGTTGACCAGTTAAATATTACGAAATGACCAAAATTCCCCTAAGCAACATATTTTAAAAAATAATAAAGAAAAAAAATGTTAATGGAGCAGAGTAGCAGACTCTTCCAATGGAGGAGCTCTAAAAATAATAAATGAAAAAAAATGTTAATGGAGCGGAGTAGCAGACTCTTCCAATGGAGGAGCTCTACGATCTCCATTAATGGAGACATCTATGTTAAGGGAGATATATGATCCCCATAGAGAATCATTTCCGTTAAAAGTAAAAAAGAATCGAAAAAAGAAAAAATAAGGAAAAGGTGGTGGTTTGCTGAAGAATCAAATAAAACAGAACAAACCACAAGGAGTAGAGATGGGTGGAGAAGTTGTGTAGAACAAGCAGAGGGAATAGTAGTGTCTTTGGCTTGAATGACGGTACGTTGCAAATCCTCCACCCATTTTCTCGCTTCTTTTGACTTCGCCGGAAGTGATGCTACTGATGATCCATGATTTTTTTTTTCTTTTTCTCTTGTTTCCTTAAATTAATGATGATTGTTAATGAGAAGCAAAAATGGTGATGATGACCAAAGAAGAAGGAAATTTGGGTCCAAATCTCTCAAAAAAGAAAATTTCTTTAATTGAAGATGATCGATTGAGAAAAAAGAAGATGAAGATATAGAGTTTAGAACCTATATCTCCTAAAAAAACTCCATCTTTTAATTTCTTTCAACCGAAGAACTATGTTGATGTATCCAGATATTCCAAAAATAAAATAAAAAAGTTCTTTGTTTATTAGAGTAAGTTGCACCGAACCTCTCCGAGGTTTGCCCTCTTACATAGTTACATCTAGAAAAAACTTTATTAAAAAATGACAATCACACCCTCTTACGTTAGTGAAACTTATCTGTCGATGAAGTTTGACTATAAAAGATACGGTTATTTTTAACTTTTCAAACATTAAAAAGTATTAAAAACTAAATAAGGAAAAAAAAACAAAAAAATAATATATATATTTTTAAAATGGACAGTGAATATTAAATAAAAAAAAATTATAGGCAAAAAAAAAAGAGAGAGATCTAATTTCAAGATTGGATCTACATCCTCCCCCGCAATTTGTTGCCTTCATCAATGGTTATAGACCAATCATTTTTTCTCAATCTTGATCAATGGGTAGTTTAGTTTTTTGATAGCCAAGCTTGATCAATGATTTAGTTTGACTAACGTGAAGAGATGTGAGTGTCAATTTTTGATTAAGTTGTTTCTAGTGTAAAAGAGTAAACCTCGGGGAGGTTTAGCGAAATTTGCAAATTTTTTTTAATAAAAAAGTTCTTGAATTGATGTTGCTAATGATGACCTGAGATGAAAAATTTATGATTTCATTTTTATTTTCTTTAATTTTTTCTCTTAAGAAAGAAGAAGATGGGAGATCTGGTTTCCAAATCACCAAAAATAAAAGTTATTTATTTCTTTTTTAAATATTTTATTTTTTAATTGATGTTTTTAAGAAAAACTTACTGTTTCAATTTTTTGTTCTTTAACTTTTTTTCTCTTAAGAAAGAAAGATGGAGATCTGGTTCCATATCTCCCCCAAAACAAAGTTCTTTATTTAAAAAAATTTCTTAACTAATGTTCTTAACAATGATCGAAGAATCAAAATTTATTATTTATTTCATGTTTTTTTTAATAATATATATATTTTTAAAACTGTGATCCAGATGTCTTTTTAATATTTTGTTTAATATATTTTAATGCTTCGGTTTATTCAAGGGTAAAACCTTGTTACCCTTATTGAATAAGATTCAGTTAACTCAAACGGTCAACTGGTTTAGTCAAAGGTACTCATCTGTCATTTTGACAAAACAAAGATCTAGTTACAATTTTAGCAAATGTCGAGGTACTTTAATACAAATTTCCCTATTATCTTAGTATCCATTATATTTAGAGGAATGAGGATGAATATGGTCTATGAATATCCACCCCACCCACCTCCAACATCAATTTTATATTTTATAAATACAATAAATTTATTACGTAATTCTTAGCTTTAATTATATAAAAAAAATATTTTTTCCTAACCAAAAAGCTAGTTTACAAACCCGAAACTACTAAGTAAACTATAAAATTAAATATTTTTTGTTTATTGGATATTGGAATAGATATCCCCATAGTTATTAAAAGCGTAAGTAAAATTAAAATTTTACATTTTTTTTATTGGATATGGGAATGGATATCCCCATAGCATCTAACAGAAGGGAGACAACTTTTTTTTTTTATTAAAAGGTGTGTAACAACTTTTTATGAATTTTTTTAATAGGAATAATTCTTAGAAATTGTATTGACATAATTTATCCTATAAATTTCAAGTTACTAAGTTAAATCTAAAGTTTAGAACTTTGAATCTCAAAGTTACAAACACAATAAAAAGTGAAAAAAAAAGACCCTAAAGATGTTCAAATTAGTTTTTTGGCTCTAATGCTTCACAACTCAAACAAAACCAACTTCATAACATCATCATCATGTTGGGATACGCCTAACCCAACTCTAACTATCCCTAACTCATCAAAGTGGTTGCGTCTGGTCTGTCTTAAGGTGCCAAGATAGCACCTTAAGACACTTTTAAAAATCATGGATATCCATTACCTTAATTTGTGGATTCCCCGAATCTGTCCCATTTACTCAGAGACGAGGATGGATACAGGGATGGGAATATAAATTTCAAATGGACATTGGGATAGAGATTATCCTTCCCCAATACGCTCCATTGCCATCTGTGAAATATTAGGTTTGAATGACCTAATTTTTTTTATTCCATCAGAACATATATTTATATACAATTGGAGACCTAGACATTAGGACTTCTTTCCTATTTTTAAAGGAAAAAAACTTACCTAATCTATTCTAAATAAGGAAAACAATTATACAGCTAATTACACCTAATTTATAGCAAAGAATCTCAACACTCCCCCTCAAGCTGGGTTGTAAATATTTAGTATACCCAGCTTGCAACTAAGATCTTCAAAATGCGCTCTTGGAAGTGCTTTAGTTAGAATATCAACAGTCTGTAGATTAGAAGGAATGTAAACAGGCTTGATTACTTTTTCTTCTATCTTTTCTTTGATGAAATGCTGATCTATTTCCACATGCTTGGTCCGGTCATGATGAACTGGATTTTTAGCAACACTGATGGCAGATTGACTATCACATAGTAGCTGAATTGTTCCCTCCGAAGGTATCTTCAATTCGGTTAATACTCTTTTCACCCAAATTCCTTCACAAATACCATGAGCCATAGCTCGGAATTCTGCTTTTGCACTACTTCTAACTACAACAACTTGGTTTTTACTTCTCCATGTTGTCAGATTTCCCCAAACATAGGAACAATAACCAGAAGTGGAACGTCTATCTGTGATTGAGCCTGCCTAGTCTGCATCGGAATACAATTCCACTTTCCTACTTGAGTTCTTTCTGAATAACAGCCCCTTTCTTGGAGTCATTTTCAAGTATCTTAAGATTCTGTACATCGCTGTCCTGTGTTCTTCAGTAGGGTTGTTCATAAACTGACTAACAACACTTACTGAGAATGCTATGTCAGGCCTAGTATGTGAGAGATAGATCAACTTCCCTACAAGTCTCTGATATCTTCCCTTTTCTACTGGAGCACCGTCTTTATTTGAACCAAGTTTGGTAGTGTAGTCCATAGGTGTCTCTGCAGGCTTACAGCCAAGTATACCTGTTTCTTTAAGAAGATCTAGTACATACTTTCTTTGAGAAACTGCAATGCCTTGCTTAGACCTAACTACTTCCATTCCCAAGAAGTATGTGAGTTTACCTAGGGCCTTGATCTCAAACTCTCTAGTCAGAAATTCTTTGACTCTTGGAAACTCCTCAGAATAATACCCTGTTAGAACAATATCATCAACATAGACAATCAACCCAGAAATCAGTCATTCTAAAGAATGTTTTACATTGTATGATCATACTGTCCCTGTATATACCCATTACTCTTCATAACTCTGGTAAATCTCTCAAACCAAGCTCTGGGTGATTGTTTGAGATCATAAAGTGACTTCTTTAGTCGACACACTTTGTTGATGTTTAATGAGTTCTGTGGTCCTTGGGGAATGTCCATATAGAACTCCTATTATAGATTCCCGTTCAAGAACGCATTCTTGACATCTAGTTGATGGAGGGGCCAATCCAAATTTGCTGCAAGAGAGGAGTATTCGAATAGTGTTGAGTTTTGCAACCGTAGCAAAGGTCTCCTCATAATCTATGCCATAGGATTGAGTAAATCCCTTAGCTACCAACCGAGCCTTGTATCTCTCAATACTACCATCTGCCTTTGTTTCTACAGTGAAGACCCACTTGCACCCGATCACATTCTTTCCATGAGGCATATCAGTAATTTCCCAAGTATCATTCTTCACCAGAGCACTAACTTCTTCATTAACTGCCTTCTTCCATTCTGGGATAGCCATTGCTTCTTGGATTGAATTAGGAATGTAGATAGAAGTATTTTTTCCGGTGAATGCTAGGTAAGATGAAGATAGTCTCTCATAATTCACATAGTTTCCAATAGGGTACAATGGGTTACTTTTGCATTCTCTCACCCCTTTCCTGAGTGCAATCGGTAAGTTCTCATCGGAATTATCATGATCACTTAAATTAGAACCTGCAGAATTTTCCTCCACAGTAAGTTAGATGTAGTGATTTTTACCTCAGGTTCAGATGTTGGTAGTAGCTGTGAATCTGCTAGTCTCTGATTCCTTCGGTGTTTTCCTTTTCCTGTTATAGACAATTATCTCGAGATATTCATAATCAGTTGGTTTCGGTTTATGTTCACTTTGGACACTTGGAGATGATGCAATTTCAGTTATTTCCGGTGTAATTTCAGGTGTTTCCAGTTTAATTTCAGGTGTGTAATCTATGCTATCCAAGAAAAACTGATATTCTTGTTGTTGACTCTGATTAGAACTCTCCCCCTGAATATCAGTTTTGGGGTAATAAGTTTTTGTTTCAAAAAAGGTGACATCCATGGTGTGATAAAACTTTTGGTTGTCAGGACAGAAACATTTGTAACCCTTTTGGTTGGGAAAGTACCCTACAAAGATGCATTTGGTGGATCGAGCGTCAAGCTTGGTTCGTTGTTTTTTATGGATATGCACAAACACAGTACACCCAAATATTCTTAGAGGAAGAGTGGAAATCAACCGACTTTGAGGAAAGTGTTGTAAAAATACTTGATTTGGAGTTGAAAAATCTAATACTTTGGATGGATGTCGATTTATTAGGTATGCTGCTGTAAGTACAACCTCACCCCCAAAAATGTTTTGGAACATTGGATGAAAATAACAGAGACCTGGCAATGTCCAGAAGGTGTCTATTCTTTCTCTCAGCTATCCCATTTTGCTGAGGGGTATCTACCGAGGAACTTTGGTGTATGATTCCCTCAGCTGATAGATATGAGCCAAGGTTAGAATTAAAAAACTCTATTCCATTGTCAGTTCTAAGTATTTGAATGGAAGTTTGAAATTGATTTTTAATCATTGTTTTGAAATTCTTAAATATTTGAGGAACTTCTGATTTATTTTTCATGAGAAAAATCCATGTGAGTCGTGTGTGATCATCTATGAAAGAGATGAACCACCGAGCTCATGTCATTTGGAACTTGAGATGGGCCCCAAACATCACTGTGGATCATAGAAAAAGGTTTTGATGCTTTGTATGGCTGAATTGGGTATGAAATGTGAGAGTGTTTTGCAAATGGACAAATTTCACATTGAAGAGAACTAGCACTTTTTTTTTCTGAATAAACTTGGAGAAAGTTTGGATAAGTACATAAAACTTGGGTGGCCTAACCTATAATGCCACGCTATGACCGACCTCTCACTCTCACTTTTCAACTCACCAACAGACACACAAGAATTAGTTTGATATGACATAGTTTCACTCACTCCTTGATGAGATTGTCTCACAGAATCCGGTTGAACCTCAAGATGATAGAGCCCAGCATGACTCCTAGCACTGCCAATCATCTTCCCCGAAGTCACTTCCTGAAATTCGCAGACATGAGGAGAAAAATTAGCTATACAGTTAAGATCTTGGGTAATTTTATTTATAGAGAGTAAGTTGCAATCTAGATTGGGTACATATAGAACAAATTTGAGTGTTATGTCTCTGGATACCACAACTGAACCAGTCCTTTCAACTTTGCCGAAGAACCATTTGCAATTCTAACTGTGAGAGCTTCATTACAAGGAGAATATGTGTGGAAAACTCGCTTATCTCTTGTCATGTGATCAGAAGCACCGGAGTCTACAATCCATGGCTTATAATGCTTTTGTTTCACATTCAAGGCCTTAAGAAAATTACCTTTTTGAGCTATGGAACCTGACCCAACAACTGGTGGATTTTGCTGTGATTGCAACAACCTTCTTAGTCCATCAAGTTCCTTTTTGCTAAAATTTGCAAGTTGCTCTGAACTACCAGCCATGTTCAGTGTTCTAAAACATGTTTTCAGTATTGAGACGATTTCCTCTACTGAGGCGAGGCGTAAGCCTCATTAGGAAGAGATAAAAACTTAAAATACATAAAACAATCAATAAGTTTATAATTCATTATTCATAAAACAAGTAAACAACCAATAAGATCATAATTTCATATTATATAAAACAACAATTAAGGCAATAAGTTCATAATTCAAACGGTAACCAACTAACCATATAAAATAACAAGTTCATAACGTTTTTTGGGATTTCGTTATTGAGGCGGGCTTATGAGGCGTATCGAGGCGTAAGCCTCATTGACCAGTTATGAGGCGTAAGCCTCATAACGTTTTTTCATATTTCGCTATTGAGGCGCACATCATCACGTTTTTTTGAACAATGGCCATGTTGCCTCGAATTTCCTTCTCTGCTGCTATCTTTGGCTTCCAATCAGCAGGTTTTCCATGGAGTTTCCAGCAGGTTTCTTTGGTATGACCAGGGCGGCGACAATGTTCACACTATGGCCTTCCTCCTTTTCGTGGCTGCTGCAGGTTTCCGACAACCAAGGCTGATGACTCACCAGTAGCAGCTGATTTTTCCATCCCTAGCATCAAATGGCGTCTACTCTCTTCCCTTCGTACCTCAAAGAAAGCTTCACGTAAGCTTGTCAGCGGTTTTGTGCTAAATATCCTTCCTTTTACTGCATCAAGACTTGAATTCAAGTCCAAACAAAATTTGTAAACCCGCTTATTCTCCATGATCTTCTTGTATAGTTTGAGATCATTGGTAGTATCCCAGGAATATTTTTCAAAAGCGTCCAGTTGCTGCCAGCTTTGATGGAGTTTGTTGTAATACTCGGTCACAGATAAATCAACTTGTCGGAGATCGTGCAAAAAACCCTCAATTGTCACCAGTTCGAAGGTGTTGTCTTTATGAGAATAAGTGTCTTTTACAGCCTCCCAGATTTCTGCAGCAGTTTCATATAGGAGAAAATTTTCTATTTTCTCCTATGTGTGGCTCCATGGAATTCACTAGCCAAGACATAACCCGGCTATTATCTCTCTTCCAGAACCGATAACCATCGTCTTTTTCGTCTGGTTTGGTGATATGTCCAGTGAGATAATCTTCTTTTTCCTTGCTGCGGACATGAAACATGAAGGATTGAGACCATTGGATGTAGTTTCGGCCATTCAATTTGTAGATGGTGATTAGGTGGATGAGTAGTTTGTCAGGTCTCCCCATTGTTGTTGAACATAACAGTTTCGACGTTTGAGGAGGAGGATTTCAGAGTTTCAATTGAAGATTCTTTGGTGTTTGTCATGTCTGGTATTTGAAGTTGCTACTGAGAATTAGGTAAAGGCTAGGACGACCGATGAATACTGTCGGAATAAGCAGTGTGGAATGCTGCCGGAAAAAGCAGTAAATGGAGAGTTGACCTAGAACGGCTGTGGGATTGACAGGAGGTATCTAGGGTTGCTCTGATACCATGTGAAATATTACGTTTGAATGAACTAATTTTTTTTATTCCATCAGAACATATATTTATATACAATTGGAGACCTAGACATTAAGACTTCTTTCCTATTTTTAAAGGAGAAAATCTTACCTAATCTATTATAAATAAGGAAAACAATTATACAGCTAATTACACCTAATTTACAGCAAAGAATCCCAACATCTCTAATCAATTGGAAAGATGATGATTTCACGTTTAAAAACAAATGATGATGCAAGTGTGTAAAGATGAATTCAGTAATTTGGTGAAAGAATAATGCTTGGTGGCCCAAAATAATGCTCAAGTGATGTGGTATGTGAGTTGTCAAGATCCTATAAATCGTGAGATTATGGTGCGAGTGATATGATCTTAACAACTTACATGCTACATCACTTGTGCATGATTTTTGACAAATATTTTGGACAATCTAACATTACTACTCTTTGGTGAAATTGGGTGAAATGAAATTTTACAATATGATTACTAATAATAAAAAATTCTTAAAAAACAAATTTCATATAATTTATATAGCCACTTGACCCAATTTCATAAATTCTCACTATAAACAGCCAAGATCCCGAATATCAAGATAAAGACTGAAATACCTGGCTTTGAATGGTGTCCCAGAACTTATCCACACTTTTAGGATGTCTAGAATGTCACTCATGGTGACTTCAGTCTTCAAGCCGATATCACGTAATAACTTTTCACTTTTAACCTAATTCAAAAAGAAATATATAGACATAGTTAATGTAAGAAATTTTGAATAAATGAAGTCCCTCCAATTGATACGGAGATGTATCGGTGTCAATCAACTTAAAGTTAAAATTACAAATGAAATAATTTTACACATGTAACATTTCTGTTCTATATAACAAAAGGACAAATTCTTCACATTACCCTTTCATGCATAGCAATAAAACCTCACATTATCTTACTTAATTTCAGCTTCAAGTTTTTAACCAATTGTATGACGCATGAAATCTCATAATGGGTTTCAGGCATTCAAAAAAATTTGATTCTAACAATTAATGTGTATCCCAACAAAAGGAGTCAAAAGAATCTTACTTCCATATGCCATCAAGTATGTTCCCCTGTTCCATTTTCTTTTCTTTTCGTTTCTTTGTTTTTTTTTTCTAAATCAAAAACAGACTCTTCCCTCCCATTCATCTAAAATATGATGAAAATATTCTAACAATTAATGTGTATCCCAACAAAAGGAGTCAAAAGAATCTTACTTTCATATACCATCAAGTATGGTCCCCTGTTCCATTTTCTTTTCTTTTCTTTTCTTTTCTTTTCTTTGTTTTTTTTTCTAAATCATAAACAGACTCTTCCCTCCCATTCATCTAAAATATGATGAAAATATGCCAATGCAGTACGAAACTTGCTTATTCACAATTCTTGTTCTTATGTATTTAAATAAAACTAACCTTTGGAATTACATATGGAGCAGAAGCACCAAGGATGGAACGCACAGCATCACAGTCATGGAATAGATCTTTAGGGTAGTGAAGCTCAGTATCCAAACTTGATACTGCCCACTGAATATCATGCATGTTGCATATAAATGAAGACTTGAAGGGTGTGCCATCACCACTAGGTTTGAAATTGCAATAACCTAAAGTTTTGGCACTATAGCAGTCATCCCATAGGGTATCAAGAATCTCCAATAAGTATTTACAACTTTCACGATCAACACTTGTGGACAGTAGGGACAATAAATGGACCAACTCAATGGATTCCCAATCTTTGGCAGTTGATCCGAGGGAAATTAGCACCGTATCCCAGATTTCTCTGGAAATGATAGGCGATATATCTGCCACGCTCTTATTAACTTGAACTATTTGTACAAAATCTGTGATGCCGATTTCCTGAAAAAAGCTCCTCCACTTGATCAATCTATATGAGAGTGATTCAGTTGCGGGATGTTCCAAATAGCTGATGTCAACCTCATGCCATTTCATATCCAAGGAATTAATCAAGTTATTTACATCAACAGGATTTCCAAAATCTTTACCAAAATGAATTGACACCTCAGTCGATCGTTTGTACCCAAGATTTGTCAATATAAAGGCTTTATTTCGTAACTCTGAAACAATGAACTCCCTTTCAATATGACAATTAGGGCAGGAAGATTGTAGGTGGATCATGACAAAACAGAGGTAATCTATCATTAAGTTTTTGCCCCTATTTACATGTGTATCATCAGAGATGGCTGGTAAAATATGCACCTTTACAATATCATGAGAAGATAGCTGTTGTACACCAATTTTGAGAAGCATCCTAATAAGATTGCTTTCAGAGGTTCCGTCCAAGAATGAGATATCAACAACAGATGCAGAAAGAAGAGCAGGGCTCACAGTTCGAAGTTTACCATATAAATGTGGAAAAGTTTCAAGCCCACCATCAACCCCAGAGCCATCAGAATGTAACCAAAGTGTCCCTTCATCCACAGAACTGAATGTATTATCTGAAAGAGGAATAAATGGAATTTTTTGGAGTTTACTGATAATATCAGTCTCTATTCCAGATTGTAGTAACGACTGCCCAGGAGAGTTGAATGAAATGGTATATAAAGCATTTAGCCAAGAAGATAACCAACTCAGGCCCATGGATTTCAGACCATCTTCTGTCCTACACAAGGAGGCTATGATTTGAAGTAGAACTTTTGGTCCATACTCCTCAATGCCCAATGCCCTTGACAAGGGGTCAGACAGAACTATATCCCTATTCAAAAATCCAAGGCCAAGGTGATCATGGAGTAAGCTATTAGGAAGAAGATTACGTGCTTCATCATTCCAACCTCTCAGAACCTTGCACGGAGGAACCCAATGATTATTGTTTCCATCCAGAAGCAAGCAATTAGACATTCTCAATTTAGAAATAATCATTCGCTGAAGACAAGCGAAAAAACCATGCACTTCCCCAACAAGCGGAACAAAGCTCATAAAAGCTGCCACAGCTTTCGCTGGGTTCTCCCTAAAACAAGGAAGATCACAAAAAGATTTCTCTGCACTGATAAATAATCCAGGAAACTCTGACAACAACCACTGATTCCAGGGACTGTTTCCGTCAATTTCCTCTCGAGAAGAAGGGAGGACAAAATCACCCTGGAGTATAAATTTTAAGCCATAAGTTCTCAGAGGAAGAAAAGCGAAAACCGGTTGCTGGTCCAGAAGAGGACGGTAATTTCCATTCGCCTCCTGCAGTGTAAATGCTATGGCTATTTCTGTAGTTTGCACATCACTACGCATAACATCTGCCTGCAATTTCTTAGATGCCACAAACCATGTCATTTTCTCTTCCCCACAAGAAACCTTTATGATACCATTTCCAACCATTTCTTTTCTCATGACAATGAGTGAATCATTGAGCATGTTTCGAAACACAATACACTGTAGGCGGTGGAGGAAAAGTAATAAAGAAGGATGAAGATCTGAAAACATGGCAATGATGTTGTTGATAATAATTCCTTCAGATAATTTTGATCTGAAGGGAAGCCTAATACAGGTGTTCCAATAGCTCTTATCCAACATAATAGGGTCTTTAGATGCCAGCCTACTTAACATAGCAATGTTGCAAGGAGATACTACAGTTGGCAAAACAAAACCAATTTGACCCTCACTTATATCAAACTTTACATGGAACCCATTGGAATGAATCTCTGGAGCATCTGTAACCTGCAGAAAGACAAACCAATGTTCAAGAAAGCTGACTATTCCTAGGATACAAACAAAAAAATAAGAGAAATGAACACCCTCAACTCTAAAAGCTTACAAACAGTATAGAAACATACCACAGTTGAAAGAAATTTGGAACTTGACTTTCGAAAAAATACAAAACTATGTAAATAATAATAATGTAAATTCTTTTGGTACCACAACAAGAAAAATACTAATCAAAGAAATCACTTTCCACAAAGTGAGCACAACAGCAATTATGATTTACCAGATATATTGGGAATCCTGTAGTTTTACTATGAATGAACCAACATGAGATATACAATTCCGGTCTTTAATGATTGAGCCCTTTTCCCCACTATTCAGAAGAAACTACATGGATGAAATATTCTAAATTGCATCCCAGTATATCTTGGACCATATTTGCCATTAGAAGCTGAAAAAGATTTCCTTATCAACCACTGACTTTAAATTTTTAAAAGAAATTATTTAGACAAGCATTTCATTAGACAGCTTAGGAACAAGATGCAGCATATCAATTAGGGTGAGGCATTGTGGTCCACTGTAATTACTTTTAAAGCAAATATGCGAAGGAGATTTAAACAAATAAATGAAAACAACAAATAGAACTGATAATAATAAAACAACATTGATCCTTTCAACATACCCGAAATACTGATTTAAAGCCAATTCCTTTTTGCCCAATATAGCCAGCACCAGATCCTTTCTTTGTTGAATTTCCAACATCACAAAGTGCTCTGATGTTCCGAGCCGAAAAACCTAGCTCATTGTTTAAGACTGTTATACCTGACTCTTGTAGGATAAATGTCAAAGTTGGTTCAGCATTTTCTGGATACATATTATCATCAGCATTTTGAACCTGAAGCAACATGAGGAATAATTGGGGAGCAATTATATTTTACCAGCACCCGCTTTCAAAATTTAATCCTAAATTACGAGTAGATAATAAAATCACGCATAAAAATGATGCATAGAGTTAAGACCACTGTGTGTAACAAAGCACTTTCAATGTGATAACAGAATAAAAGAATTATACAGCAAATAAACAAATGATAAACAACAAATTGATCTCTAAAGTCAACTAACAGAAACAGTAACTAATAATATCTTGTCTTGCCAATCTATGAAATGTCACATTAGCAAAAGGTATAGAGATAAGACATAAGGCACTCATCAGGAGAATCCTAAAAGCACCAGACCCATGAAAAGTTCACTAATCAAAATCCAAAATAATTTTCTTGTTTCAGGTCGCCTTTTATTTTTTACTAGCTGTAACAAAGTGATCGAGAACTGCTACTACAGTCACCATTGTCAAATGCTATGATATAGACAACATCTCACTGTCAAAAAAACTTTCTAGCACTACATGGCAACTATAACTCAAAAAATAAATCAAGTAATCATATATAAACAATGTTAAGTCAAAAGCAAAAGAAAATTGAAAAGATTAGATAGATTAACAAATGTAAATTCCAAATGTAACTACCAGGTGAAGACAGTACACTTACAAGCTCAAGAAGAAAATGTGAGTCCTGAGAATACAATTCCTGAGAAAGACATTGGAGTGCTCTCCCCAAGCGAGTATGTTGCTTCTTCAACAAGCTACTCTCCATGTTTGAAAGACTTGAATCCAGACCAAATTCTTCTCGCCTTATAGATTCAATAATCAGAGCTCCATCCTTACAGCTATCAACCTCAGACAATAGTTGTGTGCAACAATTGCCAATTCCATCAGAGGAAGCTTCTACACCATCAATGGTGTGACAAACTTCACTACACTCTTCTTTACAAACATCTGCTCCAGCAGAGTCAATCATTTCACCTTCAATAAAAGCCACCTCATTCGATGCAGTTTGTGTACAAATGGAGTCTGTGCTGAACTCGGACCTGCCAGCTTTTAAGCAAGAAGCTCCACAGGACAAGAGCGAGTCTGTACTAGCGGTTGAACAAAATGCATGGTAATCATTAACCCACTCGACAATGCCAAGAGACAATCCTACTTCATGAAGCATGAGACGCTGCTCTGTTTGGTTGCATTCACGTAAAATTTCTAAAGGGGCATCTAAAATTACTGATCGCAAGCCAGAGAGCAACACATCAGCAGCAAAACCACGAAACTCTGAAGGCAGGTATCCAAGACAATCAATGAAGAACCTTGAAGCAACAGTCACTGCCTTATTCATTCTGATCAAGTGTTTGCTTGTATCACTACTCAATTTATCAGCATAAACTTCACCAATCATATGCTGTTTCCTCAATACTTTTTCATGCATAAGTGGATCCTGTCTGTCACTTCCTTCCATATTATTCTTGAGAATAATTTCAAACGCATGGCGTGCATGGCACTTTAGGAGAGACTGAGGGACATGTTTTTCTCCACCAGCTAATGCAAATGAAGATAACAATTTCAGTGCCGTTTTGAAGGAGGATCCCTCAAGTGCTGCTTCAAAGAATGAATCGACAGTAGCAGAACTATCAAGCCGGATCACTTTGCCATCTTTTGTCACCAAACATAACAATTCTTTTGCATTGACTTCATTCAACAACCATTCTAGAAGAGGACCAAGAGAAGGGGCAAACACAAGGTCCCAGTGTGACCATGAGTTCAGATCCGACAACATAGGTGTCCTAAGTAAAACTTCAACTGCATCTTTGGATGTAACAGATTCAGACATTCTTGTTCTCGCACCACTGTCAGTTATCACCTCATTGGTTTCCAGTAAAGTGTTTTCTTTGTGGGTTGACATTCCCAACAACGTTTCAGAAAATAGTACACACTTAGAAATGACATCATTTCTGTATTTCCCAACTATTTCTAGAAAACTATCTATGGAACCATTGTCCATAATTTTGAAACAAAGCAATGGAAATTGCCTAATAAGCAGCGTAGTAATCATCTGCTTGGTAATAATTTCGTTCGCCCGTAAACTATTTGAAGCCTGTGAAACTAAAACAACCAACAAATGTGGTAGCAGGGAAACCTCAAAAGAAGACTTCTCGCACATCATATTACCAGCCAATAACTTCTGCAGCTCAGAAGGTAATACAGTGGCATGTTTTTCTAGGAACAAGAAGAACTCCCCATAACCAAGAGATTTGAATTCCTTAACATTAAACTGCTCAGCCAGCCAAGTTTCACAAATGTAAAGCTTCTTCAAAAGGGTAAATATATTTTTCACAGGTGTGCAACCTTTGCTCATGATATCATCATGATCAAACTCAAAATATGTACAAACCTTCCTCATAACGTCTTCAACCGTAGCACCTGTGAGATATATTAATCAATTACACTTTGAAAAATAAAATAAAAAGAAATACTAAATGATATGTGCAATTCATAATTTTAAAAGGAGTTAGGCACACCATGGCACGAAGGTCCCTGTAGCCTAGGGCACAAGTCGCAACCTAATAACTTTTTGTGAATTTCCCCTTTATTTTTCAAATTCTCTCGTCCTCTTATGACTTAGGAGAGCATACTCAACATAGAGATCCATAATAGGGCTTCTTACTAGGGTCGCTTAGAGTACCCAAATCAGAGCTGTTTTACGGGTTCATATCTTTTTAATAAGGGCTTCAAATGGCTATTATAATATGTTTTCGGAAAGTCCAGACAAGCTCTACATTTTTTCACAGATACTAGGTTTCCTGTGTCCAGGCCCAGAAGAAGCCCAAAAAGTGTCATTGAGTTTGTTGTCCATAGACTTTTAGTTTCTTGCGCAACAATTAGAATTTTTTTTTTTCTTTTTCATCTAGCATTTGTTTTTAGCTTTTAATCCAGGATTCTTTCCCGATTTAGTTGAGGGGTTTTAGGAGTCGATGAGATCTCGTTTCTCTATTTATAAGGTTGTATTAGGGTTGAAGTTTTTCAGTTTTGAATAAAATAAAATTTCTTTAGCTTTCAACTCAAATTATCTCTTTTTTTTGGAATACTGTGAGATTACAGGAAAATAGAAAACCTTGTGTGAGTTCCGTTCCGATTACATCACCTATTCTCCAAACACTCACCCCAAACAAACGGACCATACACTCACCCCAAACAAACAAAAACCTTTTTTTTTTAAATCCGATGCCTTACAACACACCTTATCTTCTATACACTTAGCTCAAAACAAAGAAAACCTAATTTTTTGCCAACCCCAAACAAATAAAAACCCTAATCTTTACCGGCCACCATACACTCATCCCCAAAACAAACAAAAACCCTAAGCTTTACCGGTAACCAACAACCCTCACCTCATATTTTCCTCCAACTACTGCATCCATGCTCTAAGACATACCGGCCGGACTTAGACCTTGCATGTGATCTGTCGACGGTGTTCTAAAAAGCGCCAAATGCTAGTCAGGCGGTGGACCGACGCCTAGCAACTAGGTAATTTCTTGGAGAACCTAATTGAGGACCTTGACGAGCTGGTGATTGGAGGATAGAGTCAAGGGGAGAGAGTCGACTGTTGAGGGTGGGATAATAGAGAAGAAGAAAAAAGAAAGAAATCCGAGATTTTCTACATTAATCCCGTAACAACATTGTTTTGGGTTAAAAAAAAAAAACCTAAAACTTTAAAAGGAAAACTCGCCTAGGCAGCACCTTGCACCAATTGGGTGTCAGTTCGCCTAGCCTTGTCGATTAGCCATTAATTAGTGCGGCTAGCAACCGCCTAGGTCACATTTTACTATTTTAGAACAATGCATGTCAACAGCTGTCCGATCTTGATGGAACCCTTTGACGACCTCAAAAAGCGTTTCAAATCATCGCCTTTTTATTAGATGCGCCTCACACATGCTTGGCATCTGGTGCCTGAACGGACCAAGCGCTTGCCTTGCCAATCTTAAGGCGCTATCCTAGCGTAGACGGTGTCTTGGCGCACATTTAACACCTATGGTGCAATTGATAACTATATAGGAGGAAGATGATATTATCATGTGGATAAGAATAGATTTATTAGTGTCAATATAGACTTAAGTGACATAGGAAGGGGATTTTCTTCTTTATCCTTTAATTTGGAAGCTAGATACTCGGATTTTGCATTCTGGGTATCCATCCGGAAAAACCCGATTTTTGTAGTCTGAGTACCTAGTTGGGAAAGGCTTGGCTGGATATCCGAGTATCCTTACCCGATTATTATTATTTTTTTAAAAAAATTTAGTTACAATTGGTGGATTTGTCACAACACGTGTGACACTTGGAAACTGCTTCAATCAAGAACTAAGATATTATTTTAAATAAATGAGAAGACAAAGAAAGAGCATGAGGTCAAGGTGAGGTCGTGACGATGGGGAGAGTGAGAAAGCGATTAATGCATGTATGCCACTTGTTTCATGTAGCATCATGTGTTGCATGCATGCATGCCACTTGTACACATGCATTAACTTGTTGTATGTGTATATGAATGTACATAGTACAAGTTGTGGTACATTCATGCCTTTCTTTACCTTTTACACAAAATATTCTCAATGCCATATTGACGGTTCAACTCTTAACTCTCTCAGTGTACACTCTTCTTCTTTTGTTCTGGTTTCATTTTCCTACTTCTCTGTTATGTCTTTGACCACACACAAACACACAGAGCACTCATGAGTTGATGTTCAGGAAGAAGTAATTATTACATACACTAATACAAAAATGGATGGAGAGATGCCTTGGAAGACAGACGGCGGCGACAGAAGAGGGTTGGTGGCATGGAAGAGGGTTGGCTGTGAGAGATTTGGCAAAGAGAGAATAGGGAGAGGCAAGAGGCCGCAAGGGTCGGCTGGGAAGATTGGGGACAAATGGATTACGAAGTACTTTCTTTGCACCTTTATTTTGTAAATCTAAGCAAAAATGGCAAGAGAACCATGAATGAGGATGAAAAAAGAACACATGGCCACTGTTGATATTTGTGAGTAATGTTTTTCTGTTATTCTTAGTAGTTTAGAATAAGCGGTTTGTGTAAATCTTTAACGGACCTTATCTCTAGGTTGTTTATTTTATTTAAACTCCTAGCCTATCTCTATTTCAAAGTGAGAGGGAGTTAGGAGCTGTATCTTGTATTTAAAAGTCTTTTAAGGTTGCAGTAATAAACTAAGAAGAATGAATACATTTTTCAATTAATTCTTCATGGTATCAGAGCATTATTCTGATTCCTCCACCCCATGAAAATTATTTCTGGGATGACTTCCAACTCTTCCAACTCTTCCTCTTCTACCTTTTCAAGCTTCGAACCTTCTACCTCAATCAACAATGGAGGTTCCAGAAATAGAGGTTCTGAGCATCCCTATCCTACCCATATGTCCATTACTAGTCATAAACTAAATGGACACAAATACACAATTACTTACTTTGGTCCCAATCCGTGATGGTGTTCATCTACGGAAAGGGAAAAGATGACTTCATCATCGGTGTGCCACTAGGAGTTGAATTTCCGACCTACAAGCAGTGGAAGACAGATAACAATATGGTTGTCATGGCTCATTAATTCAATGACCAATGACATTATAGAGAACTTTCTATTGTATGGAACAACCTAGGAAATCTGGGATGCTGCTAGGGATACATATTCCAATAGTGACAACATGGCCGAACTATTTGGAATCGAAAGCATACTCCATGACCTTCGTTAAGGAGATTGCACAGTCACTCAATACTACAACAACCTGACTGGACACCGGCAACAACTAGATATGTTCAAGAAGTATACATGGGCTTGCACCAAAGATGACACATTATATAAGGAAATAATTGAGTAGAAGAGGGTGTTCAAATTCCTATTAGGTTTGAATCAAAACCTTGATGAAGTAAGAGGAAGGGTCCTAGACTCCTAGGTACAAAACCATTACCTAAGATTCGTGAGGTGTTCTCCGAAGTGAGAAAAGAGGAAAGTCGGAAGAAAATCATGATGGGAACCAAGTTGAGAATGGATTTTCATCCAATGAAGGGTCTGCTCTTGCCATCTGGACAACTGGTCAGTATGGTAACAACCGGCAAAGAAAAGGGAGGCCATGGTGTGATCATTGTAAAAAACCTTGATGTGTTGGAAGATTCACAACAAGCCGGTTGATTGGAAACCTACACATGAAAGAGAGCTGAGGGAACAGTCGACACCGAAAGAAAACTCGACCCAAGTCCTTTTAGCAAGGAACAGATGGAGGTCCTACAAAAACTGTTCCAATAGCCAACTCAAACCATTGGAAGTGGGTCTCTAACAGAAAAAGGTAATTTTCTAACTTGACTTAATGTAAGGAAGGAGAATCCAAGTCATTGTTGGATTGTTGATTCTGGCACATCAGACCACATGACAGGTAACAGAGAAATATTTCGTGAATTTCGACCTTACATGGGTAACTATACAGTGCGTGTAGATGGTTCTCTCTCAAAAGTTACTAGAACCGGCTCTGTAGTGATTTCAGGGAAACTGATTCCGAATTCAGTGTTAATAATCCCTATCTTGGATTGCAATTTACTATCTATAAGTAAATTTACAAAGGAACAAAATAGTATTACTAAATTTCTTCCTAATTGCTGTGTTTTTCAGGACTCGATTTCGGGAATGACGATTGGCAGTGCTAAGGGGCTCTACATCTTGGAAGTGAACTACAACCCAGATAGACAAAACCTTGCCACCAAAGGTGTCCCTTCCCAAGCCGAATATGTGTCCCTTAAGAATTGGTCCAATCAGTTCAGTCATGAGTCTACGTCCAATAGGGCTAATAAAAGAATGTTGTGGCACTACCGTCGTGGGCATCCTAACTTTATGTTTCTTGGAAAGATATTTCCGTCTCTGTTTAGCAATAAAAATCCTAGTTCTTTCCTATGTTATATTTGTCAATTTGCTAAACATAGTCACCAATTTTTACTATACCATTATTATAAATCATCTCAACCTTTCTCCATAGTTCATAATGATGTTTTCGGCCTTCTCGAGCCAACATTACTGGAGCTTGATGGTTTTTTTCTTTTATAGACGACCATACACGAATTACATGGATCTTTCTTATGAAAGAAAAGTTCGAGGTGAGTCAACTATTTCAGAACTTCAATAGAATGATCCAAACACAGTTTAAAACTAAAATTCAAGTGCTTCGCACCGCCAATGGAAAAGAATTTTTTAATTCTATCCTAGGAAATTATTTGTTAGGTGAAGGGATCATTCATCAAAGCTCTTGTGTTAACACTTCCTAGCAAAATGGAGTGTTTAAGCAGAAAAATAGGCACCTTCTAGAGGTTGCCCGCTCACTTCTGTTTTCCACACACATGCCAAATCAATTTCGGGGTAAGGTAGTATTAACTGTTGCTTACCTCATTAATAGATTACCATCTAGGATTCTTAAGTTTCACACTCCTTGTCAAATTCTTCTGAAATCTTATCCAAATACTCATCTTATCTCTCATCTTCCTACTAGGATTTTTGGGTGTTCTGTATTTGTTCACAATCATCAATTAAATAAAAGCAAACTTGACCCAAAATTTGTAAAGTGTGTATTTATTGGATACTGACCTGCATAGAAGGGATCTAAGTGTTTTTATCCGGGCAATAGGCAAATTTTTATTTCAATTGATGTAACTTTTAATGAAAATCAACCTTTTTATCCGAAAAAATAAATTCAAATGGGGGATAAGAGTCAAAGTGATAGGAGTTATGAATTTGATTTTTTTCAAAACTCTAGGTTGAGTCCTAGTCCACATCAAACGCTAGAGTTGAGTCAGTTGAGTCCTAGTCCATCACAAATATTAGAGTCAAGTCAACACTCATTACCTAATCAAACCCAATACCATGAGCCGAATTCAAATATTGAATTTTTACAAACCATATCTGTCCTCACTCACATATTATCCATACCAAACCTAATCAAAATTTGAATCTTCAAAATGACCAAGTGACTTCAGCCACACACAGTCCTCAACAAAAAGAAAACCTCACACCTACCAAAATCCCTAATCAGAACACAGCTCACTCCAAACCAATTGACACTTGAAATTCCATTCTTTATACTAGGAGAAATAAATCTAATAAGGTGATAGAGCCCTTGACTCATCAACGTTCTAACCAAGACTCTGAACCTTCTCAACCAGTCCATGATTCCAACAATGAGGCTGAAATTGTAGCAGCAACTGAAGGACCAAGTAAATCTAGTTCACAACCCACTCTGGATGAGGAAGAGAAGTCAAAATGTGAATTGCCAATTGCTCTAAGGGAATGCAGAAATCATCCTTTATATCCTATCAACAACTATGTCTCTTATGAGAGACTATCATCAGATTTTTACTCTTTCATTGCTAATGTTTATGAAATTCAGGTTCCTAAAGACATAAAAGAAGCCCTAACGAGTCTGAAGAGATGAATGCCCTAGAAAAGAACAAGACATGGGAGTTGTCTAAATTGCCTAATGGGAAAAGAACTATGGGGTGCAAATGGATCTTCATTGTGAAGCACAAAAATGATGGCAGTGTTGAGAGATATAAAGCCCGACTTGTTTCCAAAAGGCTTTACACAATCGTATGGCATTGATTACCAGGAGACGTTTGCTTCAGTGGCCAAATTGAACACAGTTCGAGTCCTATCATCTGTAGCAACAAGTTTGGATTGGGCTTTGCATCAACTGGATGTGAAAAATGCCTTTCTTATAGGCGATCTTGTGGAGGAGGTGTATATGGAGGTGCCTCCCGGTTTTGACACACAAAACAACCGAAACAGAGTGTGCAAGCTCAGAAAGTCTATATTGGTTCGACCGATTCACGAAAGTGGTGAAGACATGTGGGTATCTCCGGTGTCAAACAAACAGTACCATTTTTGTTAAGGAGTTAGAAAAAGGAGGTTTAATTGTGTTGATAGTTTATGTGAATGACATTATTCTCACAGGGAATGATGAGGGGGAAATACGAAAATTGAAGAAATTCCTAGCTCTAGAGTTCGAAATCAAGGATCTTTGAGGGCTTAGATATTTCCAAGGCATGGAAATTGCTAGGTCACGAAAGGGGTTGTCGGTGTCTTAAAGAAAATACACTGAATTTGTTGAAAGAGACCGGGATGATAGGTTGCAAACCAGCTGACACACCGATGGATTACACTAGTGAATTGGGATCGGTTCAAAACAGTACACCAGTAGGTAAAGGGAAATATCAAAGGCTGGTTGGTAAATTAATTTACCTCTCTCATACCAGACCCGATATCTGTTTCGCTATGTGCTGTGTAAGTCAGTTCATGAATTGCCCAATTGAGGAACATATGCAGGCTGCCTATTGGATAATAAAGTACTTGAAGATGGCACCAGCCAGAGGTTTATTTTTCAAAAAAAGCACAAGACGGGATGTGGAGATATTTACAGACATACTGGGCTGGGTCAACTGTGGACCGAAGATCCACTTCAGGTTATTGTGCTTGTGTGTGGGGAAATTTAGTAACCTGGAGGATTAAGCAGTCAGTTGTCTCTAGAAGTATAGATGTAGAATTCAGATCAATGTCTCTTGGTATTTGTGAGGGTATGTGGTTAAGAAGACTACTAATTGAGCTGAAAGTACCTATTGATGGACCAATGAAATTGTTTTGTGATAACCGGGCAGCTATACTTATAGCTAAGAACCCAGTTCATCATGACAGAACAAAACATGTCGAAATCGACAAGCATTTTATCAAGGAAAATCTAGATGAAGGGATTGTAAAGCTAATCTACACTCCAACAAAATTACAAACTGCAGAATGTTCTAACGAAAGCTCTCCCTAGGACTGATTTTGAAAACATGTGTTACAAGCTAGGAATAATTAATATTTACAATCCACCTTGAGGGGGGTGTTGATATTTGTGAGTTATGTTTTTTTGTTATTCTTAGTAGTTTTGAATTGGTGGTTTGCATAAATCTTTACCATACCTTATCTCTAGGTTGTTTCTTTTATTTACACTCCTAGTCTATCTCTATTTCAAATTGAGAGGGAGTTGGGAGCTGTATCTTGTATTTAATAGTCTTTAAGGCTGAAGTAATAAACTAAGAAGAATGGGAAAAAGGAACTGAAGGCAAAAAATACTGGCACTAGAACCATAATAAACTATTATTCCGAAATTCATATTTATTATTTGCTTCTCTATTTTTTTAGGTCAAGGAAACATTACTCACTGTGTGTATGATGTACAATGTGCTCTGTGTTGACTGCCGCAGCCAATTTACTTGGTTCAACCTCACTGTTTTCATATTCTGAACACTTATCAGAGTATGTTGTAGTTAATTCGCGTTGACCAATTACTTGCAAAGTATCAACTGCTTGCAAAGTATCACAGACGCTATCCCACATTCCACATTTGATTGATGTCGCCTGCAATAAGCAACTTTGCTCATATTCAATGATATACAAAAAATTTATTCACAATAAATAAGGTTGTCAACAATAACTCAAATCATATTTGCCAACAAGGTTGTCAAAAGTACATTTCCATTCAACATTGTTAAAGGGTCATTTAAATACTCATCAAAGGACAACGATGATAATCCAAAAATTATATAATGTAAAAAGGATTGGCAACAATTACATTAAAATAACATAAATTTGTTAGAATAATGTGGATACAGTTGTTCCTAGCTATTCCAATAGCAGTACATGATTAGGTTGTTTATTATTGTTTAAGTGTAGGTAAGGTGTGTTAGGTAAGGGGTGTTAAAGTCTTACCACTCTTGTTTTCTCTATATATTTGTTGTAAACCTACAGAGAAGATGATCAATTCAATTCATATTGAAAAATAGTAAAGTCTGAATTTGTTTATGGTATCGGAGCCTAAACAAATCGTTTAGGTTTCTTCCTTCTCTTTTTTTTTTTTTTTGTTTTTTGCACTATTCTAAGCAACAAGATTGCTGCTTGTGCTCTTTCTGGTGAACTCTACCACCGGCGACTCTCCAACAACCGACTATCCTAACGGCATCCTAGAACGCCGGTCATCCTCCGATTCGACCAGAATTCAGCGATCTGCGTCGCTCCCATCCGTCGGTGGTACTACTGTTCTACTTCTCCGACAGCCACATTTACTGTCTAATATGCTGATGGTACAACCACCCCGGATCTCTATCATTAACTCCATCGTTTCTCTTGTCATCTATTTTACATGTGCCTACCTTATCGAATAATTTACTTTCTATTAATCAGTTCACTAAATCTCTTAACAGTACTGTTACTTTCAGGCCTACTCATTCTGTATTTCAGGACATTCACACCAAGGAGACTATTGAAACTGGTAAGGAAAGAGGGGGGTTATACTACTTTACAACAGAAATTGCTCCTGGCTCTTTACACTGATCTAGCCAACCACAAAGTAGTACAAGTCAACTCTGATGTGTATTATTGTTTATGTGTTAGGTAAGGGAAAGTTAGGTAAGGTCACGCTTTTGAACTTATAAAAGAACATCAACCAAATCTTCATTTTCATCATCACTACTCTCACCAATCTTGCTGTTATGTTCTTTGACAATATCTTCAAGTATACTGTCCATTGTATGATGTATCCTCATCAGCTGAGACTTGATTCCAGTGATCCATTGAAGTAACTCAATAGAAGGATAAAGATCTGCAATATTAAAACCAGCCGACAACGACAACGCTTCCATGAAAGCAGAAATGAACACTGCAATGTCTTTTCTTTTTTCCTAAGAGCCGCCCTAGAAGTGATACCATATATCAACAATCGAAAGATTTCAGTGAGGTTAACTGACCGGAGATCTACTTCCGGTTATTTTACCTTTGTAGGAGGTAACCTAGTCACTTGGAGGAGTAAGTAACGGACCGTGGTGTAACGATCGAGTGTTAAAGCAGAATTCTGAGGGATTGCACAAGGAGTTTCCGAACTACTGTGGTTGAAGAGTTTATTGGGAGATTTGGGAATCCGTCCAAGGTGTAGTATGAAGCTATATTGTGATAATAAAGCTTCTATTCGGATTGCTAATAATCCTGTCCAACATGATCGCACCAAGCATGTGGAGATTGATTAATTCTTTAATAAGGAAAAGTTAGAAGAAAAGATATCGAGCTTCCTTTTGTACCAAGTAAAGACCAACTTGTAGATATCCTTACAAAGGCTATTAATGGAAGGAACTTTCACAACTCAATTAGCAAGTTGGGCATGAGTGACATCTATGCACCAACTTGAGAGGATGTTAGAATATTGTAGATACAGCTGTTCCTAGCTGTTACTATAGTTGTACATGATTAGGATGTTAATTATTGTTTTACGTGTTAGGTAAGGGGTGTTAAAGTCTTATCACTTTTGTTTCTCTTTAAATTTGTTGTGAACCTACAGAGAAGATGATCAATTCAATTCATATTGAAAAAAAAAACAAAGTCTTAGTTTGTTCAAAATTTTCATACCAAAAAATAATAATTATATGGAAAGGGAAAGGGTAAGGGGCAAAGCTAAGGGTGATTTTTATATGTTGGATGATGTACTTTAATCCGTTCAAATTAAAGCATAAGTCTTAAAATTAAATAGAAAAAATCATCCAAGAAATTATAAAAGATTGAATCAAAGTTATGGGAGGAAAAACTGAAGGCTGTCACTGTAACTACAAAATGCCAGCAACTCATTTGCACATGGCTTCTTGATATCATTAACTTACAGCGATATTTAGTAGTCCAAGAAACGGATAATATGAGAATATCAATTTCAATTTCTTCAAAAGTTTTGTTGTGCTTTTAGGATAGGTCGATCTATAAAACAAAATCATTCTTTCAAGAACCTGCAAGTAAAAAGTAAAAACCCATTAAGAATTGCAGCTTTTTATATACATATTACATTTTCATTTGCTATTTTATGATGAAACTCGTCTTTCATGAAAAAGGCAAAAAGTATTCCTTCAGTATCTAATGCTAACTATCAAAAGCATTGCCAAAAGGCAAAACCACAAAACCATTTTCATGCACTTTACATCAAACACAAATGGCCTAAACTTTGCTTTAATTTGTAACCAAAAAGAAAATCTCTTTAGTGTCATACAAGAAAATGATACAAATCATGCAATTAACTGCAAACTACCAATGCTTCTAAATTATGTCCCCTTCTACAAATGAGTAGTTTTTCTTCTTTTGATGAAATCTTATTCACTTGTTAATACTTCAATGTTAATTCTGACCCAGAAAATATATAGAAAAGGAGATCTCAAACAGAAAGGCCAAAACTATGAAATTAACACCCAACCTAAGTACAAAATAAGGAGTGGGATGGATGACAAGGTACTAGGTCCCCAAAGATATCATGTAATGAAAAGAAAAGATGTAGAGTAATAAAGAATTACCCTACATCTTTCATTTCACTACTAACAGTAATACAAATGTGAGTATGGAACAAAGACTGCATGACACTACAAATGATCAGTCAGCATAAAGAAAAGGATTATTTTTGGGCAAAAGTAACCACATTTTAACATGAATAATGCCACATTTTCCAGAACTTTGGCCAAATCTTTTGTCCAAGTAATGTGGAAAGCTGATTTGTAGCAACCATGTTGATTATAGATGATGAGTTGATAATGTGGTAGTTACAAACTAGCTTGTCACATCACTTGAACATGAAATTGGGCCAATTTTTAGACAGTGTAGCATCTCTTTCACTTGTTATAGAGACTTAACTCAATAGAGTCTAATTTCAACTACCTATGCTCATACTATGTTAACATGGGTTGTGTCACAAGGTAAACAATAAAGTGCTAGCCTTTTGTTTGTCCCAATGGGGCCTCATAATCAACCATATCTCATGTTTGTTATCATACAATGCAACATAGACAATTCTTTTTTCATTTTGTCTAATTTTCAAGCGGAAAAAGAAAAAGAAAAACTATAAATAAGAACAATAGAATGCCATTTCAGTTATGACACCAGGAATATTTTAATTTTGGCACCAAATTCCTACAAAGTTAAAGTAACTTAAATTATGCCAAGCAGAAACAGGTTCACAGCTAGCAAGAAGAAAATAAAGATGATACAATGAACATACACTCACATGAATACACATTGCATACTCATGTATTGTACATTGAGAATATCTCAATCAAAACTTAAATACTAATTTTTTTTTCAAAATTTCATATGCTCCTAACACATTAATCTTATTGCTGAGAAAATAAAAAACATCATATATAAATTTCATATGCTCCTGACACAACAATAAAAAGGTCTATCATTAATGAATAGACAGCAAACCAAGGATTCATGTAAATTTGATGATATGAACAACTCACCTCATCAGCAGTATGGTACTTACATTCCTCCTTCCAGTTTGTGATGAACATCCTAGTAGATTTATCAGAGAGTAAAACAGCATGTTCATCTAATTTGACATCTTGGCCATCATCTTCTGATCTCTTTTTTTCTTTTTTCTTTTTGAGATAGTCTTCTGATTTCCTGGCTTCCCGAATAAAGTTAATATGCATCCTATCACAATGATAAGATATTTCAATATCAAATCTTAATTGCTTTCCATTGGTCTATACAACACATAGACGTGAAATATGCCCACATGAATGCTCATCACATTAGCCACTGCAGCGGAAAATATATTTAAATATATCCTGATCAAAAATTCCACCGTGATAAAACCAACCGGCTTGCAAACATTAATTGGCACAAAAAACAACTTTTACGAATTAATAGAATAGTTGAAAGCATAAAAACTTTCAACTGAATGCCCAACCCATTCTAGGTTAATCATTTGTTCACAAGGTGAGGTTGTTTAAACTTTAAACATAATTAGCTACTTAAAAATTTCACTAGATATCATAAAACATAAAATAAACTTCTCTAATGACTGCAAGGTTCATAGTCAAAGGTCCCATCATGTAGTAAACTTAAATTACTTGAAAAATGAATTGGACATGGCCAACTTTGCCAACTGGATCCTAAATCTTTTCAGTTGTTAATTACATTATTCATAGCGTAGTGTTATTTGCATACAATTAGCCAGTCAAAAATAAAAAATCAACTACATATCATAAAAATACAGTCGACTAAAAAGTTTTCAGGCATATAGTTATATATAGCTTTAAGCATAACAAATAAAATTAGACATGCATTACATACCTTAAGTTTTGGATACGCACACCAAGCTTTTCTTTGCTAGCCAATGATCGCTTTTTAGCAATAAAATCCAGAAATTCATCAATTTCGGTAGCATTCTTTTTATGAGTGTCCATAAACTCACAAAGGAAATTAATTATGTCATTATTAGTTATTTTGACCACTTCAGTGACATCAGAATTGACTGAGAAGTAATCCATGACAAGCTGGTGTCGTAGAAAAGGTCCCAACTGCAGCTCTTCAAACGTTCCAATGCTCTCATTCATGCAGATTGCCTTTTCCAAATCATACAATGTTGTAATTTTCCGGATCGCAACAAAGCAATGAATAAATGCATTTACCTAAAGAATCAAAACAAAAAAACGTACAAATCAATCTCCAAATAATTGCTGAGAAAATAAAAAACATCATATATAAATGCTGAGGAAATTGAGAAACACTGAGGTCATGTTTGGTAGATGGGATGGGATAACATTAAAAATAGTCTCATTCCCCTTTTGTTGTTTGGGATGAGATTAAAATACTCCCGGACAAACAACTTTAAAAAAATTCTTGTATTATTTTTTACTTAATCATAAAATTTTATATTTATTTAATATGACTTATTATAATATTTTTATATATTATTAAAAAAATGTTATTTTATTTAATGTTAATTAAAAAAAATATTTTTAAAATAATTTATTTATTAAGAGATAAAACTATATTAAATATATGATAAAATTATTTTTGACACATAGCACAAATCCAAACTCAACTCATCACATCACATCACAGCACCAATCTCGGACACCAAAAGTCCTAAGGAAAAGAAATACCTAGCAAGATGAAATACCTATTTAGTCACAGTTATTTAAATATATTTTTTAAAATAATTCGTGTCAAAAAAAATTATTTGTTTAAAAAATGTTATTTTCTTTAATGTTAATTTTAAATATTTTTATTTTTATAAAATAATTTATTTATTGAAAATTAATTTTAGTTTTTTTATATTACACAATTTCACATATTAAACATATGATAATTTTTTTTTTTTACATAATCCACAAAAGACGTGTCTATTTTGATCGAATCTCATTCGGCACAAAACAAATCATAGCACCAATCCAAACGCATCTCATCACAGCATCCGCATACCAAATGAGTCCCATCACAGCACCAAACTCATCACATCACAGACTGAAAGAGTCCTAAAGGAAAAGAAATACCTATGTAGTCACAGTTATTTAAATATAAATTTTTAAATAATTCGTGTTAAAAAAAAAAAATATGTTTAAAAAATGTTATTTTCTTTAATGTTAATTTTAAATATTTTTATTTTTATAAAATAATTTATTTATTGAAAATTAATTTTATTTTTTTATATTAAACAATTTCACATATTAAATATATGATAAAATTTTCTTTTTTTTAAGTAACCCATAAAAGACGTGTCTCTTTTGATCGAATCTCATTCGGCACAAAACAAATCACAGCAATAATCCAAACGCATCTCATCACAGCATCCGCATACCAAATGAGTCCCAAAAGAAGAGAATTTTTTTAAGTTCAAAATTTGGGGACATCGAAGGCATACAAAATTAAGAAACCCGCACACAAAACGAGCCCAAAAGGAAAATAATTTTTTTAAGCTTAAAATTTGCGAAAAAAATTAAAGACCAGGCTTCCCAAGCATCAGAAGCTGTTTTTTTTTTTTAAAAAAAAAGTCATAAACAGCAAAATATGGCTTTCTAATTTTTTCAATGTTCAAACTTCCAACTTCTACTGTTTCTCAATTCCAATCACAGCTAAATGAAAAATTCATCCTTGTCCGAAACTAAGCAATTGCCACGACCAAAACAGAGTATTCTGAATTCAAACAATTTTGACTCAAATTACCCTGTCTTCGATGACCATGAGTTTGCGAAGAGACGGAACCTCCTTCATTTGGAACCCCAGCGAGCTCCAAGAATCCACCTCAAGCATCAAAGTCAACCACTGACAAATTTTCCATGCCGTCACACCCTCTCCCGCCGCTATAATTCTATTCCGTTCTATTAACACCGCATGGCCAATCTTCTTAAAAACCTCCTTTTTTTGCTTCTGAAGTTGACGTGAGATCTGTGTCTGAGTCGGAGTCTGAATTTGCGGTTGGAGAGTATTTGGATTGGGATGAAACTGTTGATGGTAAAATAAATTAGGGTTTTGGAGTAGAAGATTAGGATTTTGTAAAGGAATATTAGTTTGGTTGTGGTGGAGTTGGAGGTCGGGGTTAGGGTTGGAGACGTAAATGTTAGGGTTTTGGAATGCAAAGTTGGGATTAAGTTGCGGAGGCTGAGGTTGATGGGGAGGAGGAGGAGCAGGAGCGCCGCCGCCACCTCCGGAGGGGTTGCGAGGGCGGCGATTTCCGTACATTTGAAGAGGGAAAAAAAAAAGTGGAGAGCAAGGGTTCAAGGTATAAAAGAAAGTTGCAGGTAGTAGGTACTAAACTCCACTATACTATATATGGACAGAATAAAAATAAAAATAAAGTGCTCTTTGCTATCAAGCTTGGAATGTCAAATGAGGTAAAGCTTGTAGTGGGAACTGGGAAATGGGAATGGCCAAGAAAATACAAAAGGCTTAAAGAATCACAAAAAGAGGCTCCTAGAGGGAGAAAATCTTTAGAGGAAGAAGATGCTAGGAGATTAGCAAGAGCAAGTAGCAATCATTTATTATTTGCTGTTGTACACTTGTATATAGAAAAAGAAAGATAAAGCAAAGCTCTCTGCCTCTCTGATAAAGGAAGACTTCGTTCGATTCAAAGGTCGTAGTTAAAAATAAAATTAAAACGACTTCTTTTTAAAAGGAAAAGAAAAACTTGTTGGAGTTGTAGACTAGAGTAGTAGCTATGTTAGAGTTGGTGCCGTGGCAGTTCCAGGTTCCGCCACGTCAATAGATGGCCTCGCTAAGGAAAACCAAGTGGGTCCCATCACACATGTGAGTTTCGTGGTCTTTTGGATGGGATCAGACTCCAACTCCAGACACTAGAGAGCAAAAGAGTACGGAGAATCGAAGATGTCTGTTTAATGGGTCCCATTTAATTAATATTGTGTCGTATTAAAAAGAGAATTAGTAAAATCTACATGTATTTTGAAGTATTGTCTAACAATCCCCCACCAGTTTATTCCACCGACACTTGAAAAAAAAAATACCATTAAACGAAAGTGATTTCTATCAACACTTGAAATAATATTTCTTTAGGTGTTATATGTTTATTTAATTATGAAGAGAAAAATGTTTATACATAAAAATACTGTCATCTTTTACGAATCATCCTAAAATTTTGATTATTTACCTTTTATATTGATCAATCCCAGAAACCTTTTAAAACAAAAATGAAAAATATTTTATTTAAAATTTGCCTTTGATGTATTAAAAACACTCATAATAATCGACTTATAATCTATTAATGTGGTTAATTATCAGCCAAAATAAGCACACAAAACAAATATCAGCTCTAGAAGACAGTTTATGGCCCAGTTTGGCATTGCTTCCCAGACCGTTTTTGGAGCTAAAAGTGCTTCTGAAGTTGGCATTGGGTGTTTGGTAAAATTTCTTGAAAGTACTTTTGGTCTCTTTTGGCTTCCCCAACAACAGAAATTGAGAAGCTACAAATTGATACTTTTAGAAATCAGCTTCCTAGGAAGTAGAAATGAGAACACACTTAGGCCCAGTTTGGCATTGTTGTGCTGTGGGAAGAAGTGCTTTTGGAATTGCAGTGAGGGAAATTGTTGTGGGAAGAATCAGCTGAGTGTTTGGTAAACCGATTTTCAAAAGTGCTGTGAGAACTAAAAGCAATTTCAATGTGTTTAGTAAACTGAAATAAAAGTGTTATGAGTGTGTAAATTTACTAAAAGAACATAGACATCTAAATGGTACTAATGTGCTATACTTTACATTTTTCTTGTTTATTTGTGTTTAGTGTTAAGTGTTATATAATTATGGTACTTTATTGAATTAATTAGCCCCATTTTTTATTATACTTTATTTCTTTATTTCTTTATTTTATTCTACTTTATTTTTTAATTTCATTTTTATTCTATTTTATTGAATTAATTATCCCAATTATTTTATACAGTTATGGCAACATTTTTTTTTGTACAAAAATATAAGTCCAATTTTTTTATTAAGTTTTATTAAAGGTAAGGATAAAGTTGGAAAGTTGATAAAATTTCATTTAATATCACTGTAGCGCGTTTTCTAAAAGCAGAAGTCAAAATCCAAAAGCATGTATTTGTAGCTTCTCAAAAACTCAATTGGGAGAAGCTAAAAGTGACCAAAAGCACTTCCCAACAATTTTACCAAACACCCTGTCTTAGGTCCAGAATTATTTTTGACCCCAAAAGCAGCTGGGGAAGCAATGCCAAACTGGGTCTTAATACTTTTATTAATGATTTTTTTTCCAAACTTACTATTTTTTTCCCTTGTCTTTAATGAAATTTACCACATAACAAAATACGTACTTAGCATTTATTATTTTATTTACAATTTACTTTAACATATACTTTGCTATTTACATGTTGTATATTTCAATTGTGTAATCTTATAAATCCTTAAATCAAATTATACTAGTTTTCTTGATATATTCACGATATATGTTTCAATAGATAAAAAAAAAATATTAAAGCAAAATTATATATTTTTTAACAATATTTATTTATTTATTTTATAACAAGTTTATGGTCACACAAAAATAAAATACATTATTTATTTTATAACATGTTTATGGTTATACAAAAATAAAATAAATTATTTATTTTCAAATCATCTTAAATATTCATTTTTGTTTTTTCTAGTAATTTTGTTCAGTCACAACATCTTTTTACCAAACACATTGAAATTACTTTTGGTTCTCACAATACTTTTAAAAATCAGTTTACCAAACACCCAACTGATTCTTCTCATAACAAATCCAAAAGCAATTCCTCCACAGCAGAATCAAAAACAATTTTTCTCACAGCATAACAATGTCAAACTGGGCCATATCTCCAACTATTTTTATACACTTTAAATAAAATTATACAAAATCCATCCAGAAAGTACATAAGCAGTGCAATTGACACATTTTGACAAGTCATCTACATGTATTTGACTATAGAGATTTATAATCAACCATAGTGATGAACAGAGACTAGAAGATATTTAACATAACAAAAATCACACGGATTTGGTAATCTTCACATAAATTGCTTCAGAAACTCGGTAGCCACCAGCCTCCCGTGTGTGTTCATGGACATTTTCAATTTACTAATCTCTTTATCGATGTCCTGCAATCCAAACAAGATATTGCTTCAGTTGGTGTATAGATTAGAAAAAAATGACACCTATCTCAAAGAGCAAAAACACATAGACTCCACGATATGTTGTGCATACTAGCGATATGTAAATGGTAGACTCAAATGCTTGCTTCACATATCAAGCAGCAGACCAAAGTAGAAAGTGGAAACACCGAAACTAAATGGCAATATAGTTGTGGAAGCAGAGGTGGCTTGATTATCATGTCTTTAAGATATCCAAATAGCAAGCCACAAAATATCTAGTAATAATTTACCCAACCCCAAAGGCCAAAACCTTTATAAGCCCTAGTATAATGAGAATCAATTTGCATGGAAGCTATTCACCATCATATTTGCCCTCAATGGAACTGTGCGACCAAAAACTAGTACATTAAACTATCCTTAGTTCACATTTTAAGGTTTTGTCGAGTACAGTTGTGCAATAATATAATTATAAGACAAAACTTATTTAAACAATAAATGGTGATTCTATACCAAGCACAAGGGGTTAAAAAATTATTGGCACTATTTGAGGGGTGTGTTGTGCAAATATCACCACTTTACTAATGTCTAATGTATGTTTAAAAGGCACCAAAAGAGTGTTTGAGATAAAAATACCCCGAAATATTTTAACAGTGAAGAATTTGTCGTTTTCAAAGTCAGAGAGAAGCAACAGTCAAACCGACGAAAAACTAATCGACGGTGAAGTGACCGGAAGAGCTGCGATTGACAAATGTAAGATTGATTATTTTTACTCGTCTTTGTTGTTGTTAACTTGCATTACATGTTAGAATTGATTTTTGTTGATAGGAATTGTAGAAACCGGTTAAAATAGAGATGTGAGAATGATTGTGGTTTAGGTTAGGGTTTGTAATTTGGTTGAATATCAGTTGAGGAAGATGAAATCTGGGTTTTCGAGATTTTTTTCTTGAGAATCGAGCTAATTTGTTTAGTCAGTTTTTTTCTTCGTGAAAATAGGTTTTGGTAGATCGAGCTTTTTCGAAAAGGAATCAAGCTTTTTTGAAAAGGAATCGAGATTTTTTTAAAAAGAATCGAGTTTTCTTTTTTAAAATGATCGAGCCATTTTGAAAAGGATCGAGCTTTTTTGAATAGGTTTCGAGCTTTTTTGAATATGTTCGAGCTGTTTTAGAATTAGATCGAGCGTATTTGAAAGGGATCTAGCTTTTTTGAAAATGAATCGAGCTTTTTTTGAATTGGATCGAGCCATTTTGAAAAGGAATCGAGCTTTTTTGAATATGTTTCGAGTTTTTTTGAATAGGTTCGAGCTGTATTTGAATTGGATCGAGCCTATTTGAAAGGGATGAAGCTTTTTTGAAAAGGGATCAAGCCTTTTTTTAAAAAGATCGAGCGTTTTTGAAAAGGGATCGAGCCTTTTTTAAAAGGGATCGAGCTTTTTTTAAAAGGGATCGAGCTTTTATGAAAGGGATCGAGTTTTTTTGAAAGGGATCGAGCCTTTTTGAAAAGGAATCAAGCTTTTTTGTAAAGCAATCTAGCTGTTTTGAAAGGGATCGAGCTTTTTTGAAAAGGGATCGAGCCTTTTTTAAAAGGGATCGATATTTTTTTAAAAGGGATCGAGCTTTTATGAAAGGGATCAAGCCTTTTTAAAAAGGAATCGAGTTTTTTTGTAAAGCAATCGAGCTGTTTTGAAAGAGATCGGGCCTTTTTGAAAAGGAATCGAGCTTTTTTGTAAATCAATCGAGCTTTTTTGAAAGGGATCAAGCTTTTAAAAAAAATTCCGTTTAATGATGTTGTATTTCTGTTACATTGCAGATGAGAATTAGGTTGAGGGATTCGCTTAAAACTCCAGAAGGATACTGGTATGAGGGCAAATTGACACGACACAACCATTTTGATACCCTCGCCCATATAGAAGACGCGCTGAACCGTGTCCCTGTAGAATTTGCAGATGAAGACCGTCGGCGGTTCATGGCGTCATGTTTCGGGCATTTCCTGACGATGCATATGGAGATGAAGTTTTCCGGTGGTATTATCCATCGGTTGCTTTTGAGGGAGCTCTATCATAATGGCCCCACAGATGAGATACACTTCATGTTAGGAACCTAGTCGGTGAGGTTTTCGAAGGTGGAATTTTGCCTGATCACCGGACTGCGGTTTGGATTTATACCAGAGACCACCATGTATGCAGCAGTGGAGAATGGCATACATGAGCGGTACTTTCCTGGAGCCGAGGAGGTGTCGTTGGAGCAGATTAGGGGTGTTATCACCGGTGCAGATTTCGAAAAGGCGTACGATGCTGTCAAGCTCTGCCTCTTATATATGCTGAACTGGATACTGATGGGGGTGGATGAGAGATTCAAGATTCCAGTTTGGCAATTTCGGCTGGTTGAGGAGCTAGATGCGTTCGACGCGTTCCCGTGGGGGTGCTCACGTGTACAGGCATTCTATTCACTCATTCAAGCATGCGTTTGACAGGCGAAGAGACGGGTTCAGTGACGACAGCAGGAAAAGGGCGCTGACGTACACAGGGTGGAGACCTACAACATATACGGTCTATCTCATTCCCTGTTGGAAAGAAGTTCGAACTACAAATTGTACTTTATTGTTAGTGCCCAAAAATGTATGGATACTTATCGTACTTATCTTTGATGCAGATATTTGCTTTGGAGGTGATCTATGCTTTGGCCAAAGAGGTCAGTGTCCAGAGGGTTACTGATCTGACTCCCCGTATTTTGAAGTGGGGGTTGACCAAACAACCGAGAGGGAACAAACGGGCAAAGATTTTCAAAGCCAGGGTATGTATTTATTTTATTAATGTTTTTATTAGTTAGTATGTGTACAATGACATTGTTCTAACTAATATTCAGATGTTTGCGATCAAGGAACTGGTGCCGACACCAGCTGAGAGACAGGCACCGTACTATGCCTGGCTAGACAAGGGGGGAGCCTGTATATAGAAGATGACATGGATGATATGTCACCTGAGGTCCCTGATCAGACCACCTTAGGCGTGATCAGTGGTACAGACAGGACCATTGGCAGTGAGGGATCTGAGCCCGCTGCTGGGGGTTTGAGGCCCAGTGACAGTGAGGGATATGAGACAGACCCTCAACGAGAAAGGCATGATTCGTGCGTATGCAGTCCAACTTCATGGACTTGGAGGAAACGGTACATACTTATTAAATTTTATATTAACGTTTGTGTAAGTATTGTTGAATTGTTAACAATTACGGTGGTTTTATTGTTTGTCAGCATATGGATGCATGGCTCAATATTCTTCGCAAACGTCAGCGAGGATTCCACAATGTGTACAACCAGAGGATCAACGTGTTAGATACACAATTTTATGTAAGTAGGTATAACATTTGGGAATCAAATCGGATTTTCTGGTTATTTATTATTAATACGATATTGTTAATGCTTGTATAACCACTTATGTTGTACATGTGGGAGAGGATGATGCCTCGCGATTCGCACGGTGCTGTGACCACGGCAAGGTGGAATGTGTTACAGTCCCGATGGTTGGAAGAGGACCTTCTGACGGTCCATGGAGCAACCACGAGTGGAAACCGCCTATGGCACGAGGTTGACCTGGTAATTGTTACATGATGAAGATGATTAAAAAAAAATTGTTCGTATATCCTTAGCTAACACGGCATGCAAACTATTACAGGTGCTGATTTCGTGCAACATTGGGGCCCAACATTGGCTGGTGGTGACCTTCAACCTTTGTCGCGGGAAGATTGACATTTATGACCCCTGGAGACAGGAAGTCCCTTATCAGATCAGGCACCAGTAGGTCCGGCCATTACGGTGGTTTTTACCCTCCATGTTGAGTGACGCGGGGTTCCACACAGCATGACGAGCTGGTCGTCGGGCATTCCCTCGGAAAAATAAGCCCTTCTCGGTCAGCCTGGTGCATACTTCTACAGTCCACCAACAAAAGAAATCGTAAGACATTCTATTTCATTATCGTGTTTGGATATTCTTTATGAACGATTTCTAATGGTGTTTTATGTGCCGGATTGCAGAGGTAATTGTGGTCCCCATACTTTGAGACTTATCGAGTACATACTGGCGGGTCGAATGCCTTTTGATCGGTCAGAGGATGACATGGGGATCATTCGGGAGAAAATGGTTGTGGAGATTTTTTCTAACTCTAGGCCCTCCAAGTGATTTTTTGTATATCCCCATTTTATATGTACACAGACATGTAATTAATTCATGAATATTAATGAATATTAATTCGTTCATTATTCATTCATTAATATTAATTCATTCATTAATAAGTAATTATTGCAAATCCAAATTATTATAATATGATACACATCCAAAAGTTTTCATTGTGATCGAAACTTTGTCATTCATTCCCTATTAGAGTCAACGTTAGGGCACGTTTGTTTGTTGTGTCCAATTGAATGGCAGATGCTACACTTGCGGCGGTATTCATCGGGGAACAGCTCTTTTTGTACCTTTATTAATCATAGGTGGATTAGGACATCTCCTGGAATTATGCCATGGTTGTCCATATATTCTACACGATTATGTAGTTGTCATCTCCGAAGACGAGACATGGTGACCCGACCTCGGGCGTCCTGCTTGTCTTCTGGAGTTTGGATTCAAAATCACCCTCTAAGTAATGTCAAATGGCACAACCCAAGTGGAAGGATGGCCCACCGGTATAATAGGAACCGAGTACGTGTTAATAAGTGTCTGTCTCTTATAATAGTCCGCACACAAAGTTGTGAAGTCCAAGTTTCGCTCCCTGTAAAAAACATTGAAAACGATCAGCTTCACCGAGAAAATGATCAGTAGGTTTTCAAAGTTGTGAAATCCAAGTTTCAGTAATGTACCGTGTCGCCGCAAGGGCATGAGAACATGGAAAATGATCCATTTAAAATTTGTTGCAAGTACAAGTCTTCCGAGCTAAGTCAACAGTCCACTGTTTTCTAGACCGCTTGACCGAAAAAATGTTCCAGTTTACTGGATTTATAGTCAAATAACCACACTTCTCCACACGTTTTAAGAGCACAAGATGTGCTGCATCGGTCAACTGATGACGCATGGTTTGTGCAGCTCTATAGCGATCATGAAACCATCGTTGCAGCATATTCCTAATGAACTCAGTCAGAGTCAACATAGGCAGTTGGCGTGCAAATTTTAGGCATGAGTTTATGCATTCTGCAGCATTAGTCTTCATCACCCTATACCTTCTTTCCGGGCAGTGTACACGGGACCACTTGTATGGACCGGCATCAATTACATAATCATATGCATTCTGGCGTAAGTTTCTTAACTCTTCCATATACTGGTTATATTCAAACTCGGTGTATGTGCGGGCTGCTTTGTCCATTATTACGGCAACATCCTTCCTATGAAATCGCTTTTTGATATTTTGAGCAAAGTGCTAGCAACATATGGTATGGGTGGCATAAGGGAACACTTTAGAAATCTCTGCTTCAATGCTTGCATGCCTATCAGAAATGAAAAATAGCTCATCAATATGACCTAGGGCACCCTTCAAGCAATCCAAAAACCATTCCCATAAAAGGTTGTTTTCTAAGTCGTCGTACCCAAAAGCAATTGGATACACCTGTTCGTTCCCATCTTGTGTTGTTGCAACAAACATTGTACCTCAGAATTGTCCCTTCAAATGGGTACCATCAACTGCAATGACTGGACGCATACACGTCCGAAATCCTCTAAGTGAGGCACCAATCGACATGAAGAAATATAGAAATTTACTATCTTCATCGCACTGTAAGTCAGTGATTGTGCTGGGATTTTATTGTTCCAAAACGTAACCAAATGATGAAAGCAGTTGGAGGTTTCCTCATGCGTTCCATATGTCAGTGACAACGCATAATCGAGGGCGGCGTGTGCCTTACTGTACATGATTTGGATTCCATACATTGATTTCATGTCAGCGATTATGTCCTTCGGACGCATTAGTCGACCATCTTGTTTTTGAAGTCTAGATGCAATAACTTCTCCAATTATGACTGCACTAGCTTGTCGGTGCCGGCGGTGAATTTCCTCTAACGGACAAGTGTGTTCGTTGACAAAACTTCTTACTTGAAAGTATGTGCCTTCATCTCTCCTCACCGCTCTTGACTTCCACGTACAATTTCCCATCAAACAAACTAAATGTAATGTTGTCTTATTGGACCTTTTCACCTTCCACTCGAAGTTCTACCGCATTGCAAAATGGATTACTAGTCTCTTCAAATCCTTTTTCGTTCGAAAAAACTGGCCTTTATATATCATGCTTGTAAGTTCATCTTCAAACAAGTTCCTGTTTCCACCAATACTAAATGAGTATGATTCTGCTTCTGGAATAACCCATGTTATGACATTATCAGAATCATCTGCAGTTATATTAGCCCTCCTCTCAGAGGTCCCAGCTATATCTGGTGCACTGGAACTAAATCTGTGTACATGTCTTACACGTCTTTCCATTTCGACAGGTTCTGCATCATCCTGATTGTCCTCTACATTTTCTACAGAATTTATATTGCCCTAATTATCCACCTCATTATTCACCCCAACATTCAGTGCTGTATTATCCTCATTGTTGATGTCATTGTAGATCTCATTGTATTGGTGGTTGTACTGTCTATCATTCATCTCAATATGACAACCAAATACATCGTCGAATTGAGGTCCCGGTCTATTATCATGGGCGGCTACTTCCGGTGGGACAACACATATGTTTTCCCGACCATCAATCCCACTTATTTCTGTGAACAACTGGTTGCTTTCGCCTGACGATCGAAATTGTTGGGTGTTATCAGGATGAGGGATATCTTCACCAATGACACCTCCTGCTGGCCTCTCGATTAGACTAACACATACTTGAGGAATCACCCTATCTTCCCCTAGCATAAACTGAACATCATTATTGTTTCTTATAAATGTACGACATGTAGTCCTAGGAACAATTGATAGAGACTGTAGCTCAGCACTGTATTTGTTCTCATCAAACTTCACAATGGTTTGCACGATCGACACCAGTTCGTCGTAACTCAAATTCTTTGACACATACAAACCTTGGTTATCGAAACCTAAATACCTCTGATTTCCGTCTGGTAATTGCTCCCATCGACTGTTGTAAGATATGACTATTCTCACCCTATCCATTGTCCTGTCAAAACCAACATAAAAAACCATTAATAAGAAAAAAATATTTCATATTAAATTTACAATTATAAAGGATTAAACAAAAATCAAAAGTGTAAGATATGAAACTTTTTTTAAAATTAATCGAGCTTTTTTGTATATGATCGAACCGTTTTTGTACGTGATCGAGCTCTTTCTAACGGGATCAAGCTCTTTTTGTTCAAGACCTAGCTCTTTTTCTACATAATCAAGCTTTTTTATATATGGCTAGAGATTTTTTCAAATATGGCTCGACCTTTTACTTTTACGGATCGAGCTTTTTTTTAGGAATCAAGCATTTTTGTGAGGGATCGAGCTTTTTTTGTACGGGATCGAGCTATTTGTGTGAGGGATCGAGCTATTTGTATGAGGGATCGAGCTTTTTTTGGCAATGATCGAGATTTTTTTCTGATTGATCGAGCCTTTTTCGAGGGATTGAGCTATTTGTGTGAGGGATCGAGCTTTTTTTGGTAAGGATCGAGCTTTTTTTTTTATGGATCGAGCATTTTTTCGAGGGATCGAGCTTTTCTTTTTATGTATCCAACATCTATTTTTTGGATCGAGCTTTTTTAGAATTTGATCGAGATTTTTTTTGAAATTTTCGAGCTTTTTTACAAATTTTTTGACCTTTTTTTAAAACCTTTCCAGCTTTTATGCCCAAGATTATAAACTTGTTTGCACCACTACAACTCAACTCGGCCAAATATATATACAAAAAATATGTATACATGTTCATTCATTCTTTGTAAAAAGTTTACAACTCAAGAACATCAACATAAAAAAATTGAGACAACATGTTCATACAGTGTTATTATACCACACAGAAATACAATAAAAAATGGAAATGAAGATCAGAAATATTAATTTACCTTCTTGTGCAATATCTGGAATGGAGCTCGTTTTCTGAAGAAAAAATGGAGTAGGTGATTGATTTTCAGACAACTTTTTTGGACGACAGAAGAATAAAATATCGATTATTTAAGGGCAATTTCGGTAGCTCACCGTAATATGTGCCTTTTAAACTTAACTTATATAACGGTGACATCACTGCAAGTGACAAAAAAAAGGTGACATTCCTCACAATTTCCACCCAAGCATAATCACTAGCTACAAACAAAAAACTCAGAAGTTAGTAAGTAATGGGATTCAGACCTAAAGACTTCGATGAGACGTAATGACAAAGCCAGATTCAAAGAAAAAGCGAAAACATAAATTCTAAAAAAGACTTTTAAAGAGTCTGATTCAATCCCCAATTTCACGATGTGGAAGGTCTTCCCATCCTTTAAAAACCTTCATTATTATGACGGCACTTCTTTAGTATTCAGTTTGGAACTATTTTATATGCACAACTACAATTTAATTTCAATAGATATGTACACATAATATGTCAAACTTAATGTAAACAAAAATATGGTTGAACAATGAAATAACCTAAAGATACTTAGAATTTTGAAGAATTTTGTTGGGATTCGTTGTTGTAAATTAGGTGTAATTAGCTGTATAATTGTTTTCCTTATTTAGAATAGATTAGGCAAGATTTTCTCCTTTCAAAATAGGAAAGAAAACCTAATGTCTAGGTCTCCAATTGTATATAAATATATGTTCTGATGGAATAAAAAAATAAATTAGGTCATTCAAACCTAATATTCCACATGGTATCAGAGCAACCCTAGACACCTCCTGTTAATCCCACAACCGTTCTAGGTCAACTCTCAATCTACTGCATTTTTCGGCAGCATTCTACACTGCTTATTTCGACAGTATTCATCGATCGTCCTAGCCTTTACTTAATTCTCAGTAGCAACTTCAAATACCATACATGACAAACACCAAAGAATCTTCAATTGAAACTTCAAAATCACCCTCCTCGAACATCGAAACTGTTATGTTTAACAACAATGGGGGAGACCTGACAAACTACTCATCCACACTAATCACCATCTACAAATTGAATGTCCAAAATTACATCCAATGGTCTCAATCCTTCATGTTTCATGTCCGCAGCAAGGAAAAAGAATATTATCTCACTGGACATATCACCAAACCAGACGAAAAAGACGATGGCTATCGGATCTAGAAGAGAGATAATATGCAGGTTATGTCTTGGCTAGTGAATTCCATGGAGCCACACATAGGAGAAAATTTTCTCCTATATGAAATTGCTGCAGAAATCTGGAAGGCTACAAAAGACACTTATTCTCATAAAGACAACACCCTCGAACTGGTAACAATTGAGGGTTTTTTGCACGATCTCCGACAAGGTGATTTATTTGTGACCGAGTATTACAACAAACTCCATCAAAGCGGCAGCAACTGGACGCTTTTGAAAAATATTTATGGGATACTACCAATGATCTCAAACTATACAAGAAGATCATAGAGAATAAGCGGGTTTACAAATTTTGCTTGGGCTTGAATTCAAGTCTTGATGCGGTAAAAGGAAGGATATTTAGTACATAACCGCTGCCAATCTTACGTGAAGCTTTCTCTGAGGTACGAAGAGAAGAGAGTGGACGTCATTTGATACCGGGGATGGAAAAATCAGCTGCTACTGGTGAAACATCAGTCTTGGCTGTCCGAAACCTGTAGCAGCCACGAAAATGGGGAAGGCCATGGTGTGAACATTGTCACCGCCCTGGTCATACCAAAGAAACCTGTTGAAAACTCTATAGAAAACATGTTGATTGGAAGCCAAAGATAGCAGCAGAGAAGGAAATTCGAGGCAATATGACTGGTAGTTCAGAGCAACTTGCAAATTTTAACAAAGAGAAACTTGATGGACTGAGAAGACTGCTGCAATCACAGCAAAATCCACCATTTGTTAGGTCAGGTTTCATAGCTCAAAAAGGTAATTTTCATAAGGCCTTGACTGTGAAACAAGAGCATTATAAGCCCTGGATTGTAGACTCCGGTGCTTCTGATCACATGACAGGAGATAGGCGAGTTTTCCACACATATTCTCCTTGTAATGAAGCTCTCACAGTTAGAATTGCAGATGGTTCTTTGGCAAAAGTTGAAGGGACTGGTTCAGTTGTGGTATCCAAAGACATATCACTCAAATTTGTTTTATATGTTCCTAATCTAGACTGCAACTTAATCTCCATAAATAAAATTACCCAAGATCTTAACTGTATAACTAATTTTTCTCCTCATGTCTGTGAATTTCAGGATGTGACTTCGATTGGCAGTGCTAGGAGTCATGCTGGGCTCTATCATCTTGAGGTTCAACCGGATTCTGTGAGACAATCTCATCTAGGAGTGAGTGAACCTATGTCTTATCATACTAATTCTTGTATGTCTGTTAGTGAGTTGAAAAGTGAAAGTGAGAGTGAGAGGTAGGTCATGGTGTGGCATTACAGGTTAGGCCACCCAAGTTTTATGTACTTATCCAAACTTTTTCCAAGTTTATTCAGAAATAAAATTGCTAGTTCTTTTCAATGTGAAATTTGTCAATTTGCAAAACACTCTCGCATTTCATACCCAATTCAGTCATACATAGCATCAAAACCTTTTTCTATGATCCACAGTGATGTTTGGGGCCCATCTCAAGTTCCAAATGTCACAGGAGCTCGGTGGTTAATCTCTTTCATAGATGATCACACACGACTCACATGGATTTTTCTCATGAAAAATAAATCATAAGTTCCTCAAATATTTAAAAATTTTAAAACAATGATTAAAAATCAATTTCAAACTTCCATTCAAATACTTAGAATTGACAATGGAAGAGAGTTTTATAATTCTGACCTTGGCTCATATCTATCAACTGAGGGAATCATACACCAAAGTTCCTGCGTAGATACCCCTCAGCAAAATGGGATAGCTGAGAGAAAGAATAGACACCTTCTGGGTATTGCCAGATCTCTGTTATTTTCATCCAATGTTCCAAAACGTTTTTGGGGTGAGGTTGTACTTATAGCAACATACCTAATCAATCGACTTCCACCCAAAATATTATATTTTTCAACTCCAAATCAAGTATTTTTACAACACTTTCCTCAAAGTTGGCTGATTTCCACTCTTTTTCTAAGAATATATGGGTGTACTGTGTTTGTGCATATCCATAAAAAACAACGAACCAAGCTTGACACTCGATCCACCAAATGTATCTTTGTAGGGTACTCTCCCAATCAAAAGGGTTACAAATGTTTCTGTCCTGACAACCAAAAGTTTTATCACACCATGGATGTCACCTTTTTTGAAACAAAAACTTATTACCCTAAAACTGATATTCAAGGGGAGAGTTCTAATCGGAGTCAACTACAAGAATATCAGTTTTTCTTGGATAACATAAATTACACACCTGAAATTAAACTGGAAACACCTGAAATTACACCGGAAACAACTGAAATTGCACATTCTCCAAGTTTCCAAAGTGAACCTAAACCGAAATCAACTGATTCTGAATATCCCGAGATAATTGTCTATCACAGAAAAAGGAAAACACCAAAGGAATCAGGGACTCTAGCAGATTCACAGTTACTGCCAACATCTGAACCTAAGGTAAAAATCACTACATCTAACTTACAGACTGTGGAGGAAAATTCTACAGGTACTAATTTAAGTGATCATGATAATTCCGATGAGAACCTACCGATTGCACTCAGGAAAGGGGTGAAAGAATGCATAAGTAATCCATTGTACCCTATTGACAACTATGTGAATTATGAGGGACTATCTTCATCTTACCAAGCATTCACCAGAAAAATCATTTCTATCTACATTCCGAATTCAATCTAAGAAGTCGTGGCTATCCCAGAATGGAAGAAGACAGTTAATGAAGAATTTAGTGCTCTGGTGAAGAATGATACTTGGGCAATTACTGATATGCCTCATGGAAAGAATGTGATCGGGTGCAAGTGGATCTTCACTGTAAAAACAAAGGCAGATGGTAGTATTGAGAGATACAATGATCGGTTGGTAGCTAAGGGATTTACTCAATCCTATGGCATAGATTATGAGGAGACCTTTGCTCCGGTTGCAAAACTCAACACTATTCGAATACTCCTCTCTCTTACAGCAAATTTGGATTGGCCCCTCCATCAACTAGATGTCAAGAATGTGTTCTTGAACGGGAATCTAGAAGAGGAGATCTATATGGACATTCCCCAAGGACTACAGAGCTCATCAAACATCAACAAAGTGTGTCGACTAAAGAAGTCACTTTATGATCTCAAACAATCACCCAAAGCTTGGTTTGAGAGATTTACCAGAGCTATGAAGAGTAATGGGTATATACAGGGACAGTCTGATCATACAATGTTTGTAAAACATTCTTTAGAATGACTGATTTTTGTGTTGATTGTCTATGTTGATGATATTGTTCTAACAGGGGATTATTCTGAAGAGTTTCCAAGAGTCAAAGAATTTCTGACAAGAGAGTTTGAGATCAAGGACCTAGGTAAACTCACATACTTCTTGGGAATGGAAGTGGCTAGGTCTAAGCAAGGCATTGCAGTTTCTCAAAGAAAGTATGTACTGGATCTTCTTAAAGAAACAGGTATGCTTGGGTGTAAGTATGCAGAGACAGCTATGGACTACACTACCAAGCTTGGTTCAAATAAATACAGTGCTCCAGTAGAAAATGGAAGATATCAGAGACTTGTAGGGAAGTTGATCTATCTCTAACATACTAGGCCTGACATAGCATTCTCAGTAAGTGTTGTTAGTCAGTTCATGAACGACCCTACTGAAGAACATATGACAGCGGTGTACAAAATCTTAAGATACTTGAAAATGACTCCAGGAAAGGGACAGTTATTCAGAAAGAACTCAAGAAGGAAAGTGGAATTGTATTCCGATACAATCACAGATAGACGTTCCACTTCTGGTTATTGTTCCTATATTTGGGGAAATCTGACAACATGGAGAAGTAAAAAACAAGCTGTTGTAGCTAAAAGTAGTGCAGAAGCGGAATTCCGAGCTATGGCTCATGGTATTTGTGAAGGAATTTGGGTGAAAAGAGTATTAGCCAAATTGAAGATACCTTCTGAGGGAACAATTCAGGTACTATGTGATAGTCAATCTTCCATCAGTATTGCTAAAAATCCAGTTCATCATGACCGGACCAAGCATGTGAAAATAAATCGGCATTTCATCAAAGAAAAGATAGAAGAGAAAGTAATCAAGCATGTTTACATTCCTTATAATCTACAGGCTGCTGATATTCTAACTAAAGCACTTCTAAGAGCGCATTTTAAAGATCTTAGTTGCAAGCTGGGTATGCTAAATATTTACAACCTAGCTTGAGGGGGAGTGTTGGGATTCTTTGCTATAAATTATGTGTAATTAGCTGTATAATTGTTTTCCTTATTTAGAATAGATTAGACAAGATTTTCTCTTTTAAAAATAGGAAAGAAGTCCTAATGTCTAGGTTTCCAATTGTATATAAATATATGTTCTGATGGAATAAAAAAATAAATTAGGTCATTCAAACCTAATATTCCACAAATTTGTTATACAGTAATACCATTCTGCCCAAAAACCCATCTCAAAGGATGTGACAATTGATTTGTAACCACCATATCATCCCATAATTATCAGCATGGTAGTTAGAAATCACTAACATTTAGGTTGTGTAGCATTACTCTATGTTATATAAGAATAAAATAAATTAACATAAGATAATTAATTAGCAGATAGGGAAAAAGAAAGTGATAGGTTTCACTGACATTCTTACCTCCATGAACTGCACAATAAAATCTATGAGCTTGTGTTTCTGCATGTCCTCAAAATGGTAGTTTGTGATAAGAAAGCTGATATCATATCCCTGTAAGGCCAATGAACAAACATTTTAAATCAAAAGCAGAAGAATGTAATTCATTTGTACGTCAAAGCTTTAGGTGTCTGTTGAACCTGTAGCATAATCAGGAAATATGCTATTTAGATTTAGTAGTAAATGAAATCATCAGGAAAAAATTACACTGAAAAATTTCCATATAGTATGACAACAGTATAAAGAGCTATAGGATACAGTCAACTGCCAACATAGCAATGATATAAGTAGCAAGTAATGTGGACTGGGTTATATATAAGCATGCAGAAGCAAAACTCAATATGCACAAGATCAGTCATTCTTAATGTACTGGATTTACTAACTAAACTCAATATTTTAGTTAGTAATGTTTTCAAGTTCGTCTGCTTGCTTTACCTATACAAAAGAAAAGAACATAGATATAAGTAGAAAAATGAAGTTATTGCAATTTTTTTGAAGTTCAGAACAAATTTATAATATCATAGATGGTGAATTTATCCCTATGCTTCGTTGCAAAAGAGATTTGTGTGATCAAAACTCGATAGACACGAGGGTGAAAATTAAACTAGGAATCTTTTTTCTAAAAGTTTCTCTTAGGCAACATGATATGATATTTTAATTTGGTTTTTTTTTTTTTTAGAAATAACTAATTTGGTTGAACCATTGAAAAATTGAAAATGAAATTTAATATAAGCACTTCACTATTATGGTGTAGTGGAAATGGTGAGGAATGTCACCTTCTTGTTGGTCAATTGCAGTGATGTCACCTTTATAATAAGTTAAGTTTAAAATGCACCTATTATGGTGAGCTACCAAAATTGCCCTTAAATAATCGATATTTTATTCTTTAAAGGTTGTCTTCTAATAAAGTTGTCTGAAAATCAATCACCTACTCCATTTTTTCTTCACAAAACGAGCTCCATTCCAGATTTATTGTATTCCAGATATTGCACATATTCCATATTTTGCACAAGAAGGTAAAATAATATTTCTGATCTTCATTTCCATTTTTTATTGTATTTCTGTGTGGTATAACACTGTATGAACATTTATGAACATGTTGTCTGAATTTTTTTATGTTGATGTCCTGGAGTTGTAAACTTTTTACAAAGAATGAATGAACATGTATGCATATTTTTTTGTATATATATTTGGGCGAGTTGAGTTGTAGTGGTGCAAACAAGTTTATAATCTTGGGCATACAAGGTGAAAATGTTTTAAAAATAGGTCGAAACATTTGTAAAAAAGCTCGGAAATGTAAAACTAAGTCTCGAACAAATTGTAAAAAAGCTCGATTCCAAAAATAGATGCTGGATACGCAAAAAGAAAAGGCTCGATCCTTGGTAGAAAAGGCTCAATCCTTGGCAAAAAAGGCTCGATCCCTGCCAAAAAAAGCTCGATCCCTCACACAAATAGCTTGATTCCGCACACAAATAGCTCGATCCCTTTTGAAAAAGGCTCGATACCGCACAAAAAAAGCACGATCCCTCACAAAAAAGCTCGATTCCTCAAAAAAGAGCTCGATCCCTTTCAAATAGGCTCGAGGCATATGAAAAAATGCTCGAGTCATATATTAAAAAGCACGATTATGTAGAAAATGAGCTCGGTCTTGAACAAAAAAAGCTCGATCCCGTTAGAAATAGCTCGGTCATGTACAAAAACGGCTCGATCATGTACAAAAAAATCTCCATCCGTTTCTTAAAAAAGCTTCATATCTTACACTTTTGATTTTTGTTTAATCCTTTATAATTGTAAATTTAATATGAAATATTTTTTTCCTTATTAATGTTTTTTTATGTTGGTTTTGACAGGACAATGGATAGGGTGAGAATAGTCATATCTTACAACGGTCGATGGGAGCAATTACCAGACAGAAATCAGAGGTATTTAGGTTCTGATAACCAAAGTTTGTATGTGTCAAAGAATTTGAGTTACGACGAACTGGTGTCGATTGTGCAAACCATTGTGAAGTTTGATGAGAACAAATACAGTGTTGAGCTACAGTCTCTATCGATTGTTCCTGGGACTACATGTCGTACATTTATAAGAAACAATGACGATGTTCAGTTTATGCTAGGGGAAGATAAGGTGATCCCTCAAGTATGTGTTAGTCTAATCGAGAGGTCAGTAGGAGGTGTCATTGGTGAAGATATCTCTCATCCTGATAACACCCAACAATTTCGATCGTCAGGCGGAAGCAACCAGTTGTTCACAGAAAGAAGTGGGATTGATGGTCGGGAAAACATGTGTTGTCCCACCGGAAGTAGTCGCCCATGATAATAGACCGGAACCTCAATTCGACGATGTATTTGGTTGTCATATTGAGATGAATGGTAGAGAGTACAACCACCAATACAATGACATCAACAATGAGGAGAATACAACACTGAATGTTGGGGTGAATCATGAAGTGGATAATGAGGGCAATTTAAATTCTGTAGAAAATGTAGAGGACAATCAGAAAGATGCAGAACCTGACGAAATGGAAAGACGTGTAAGACATGTACACAGATTTAGTTCCAGTGCACCAGATATAGTTGGGACCTCCGAGGGGAGGGCTAATGGAACTGCAGATGATTCAAATAATGCAAGAACATGGGTTATTCCAGGAGCAGAATCATACTCGTTTGGTATTGGTGGAAGCAGGAACTTGTTTGAAGATGAACCTACAAGCATGATATATAAAGGCCAATTTTTTACAGCGAAAAAGGATTTGAAGAGACTAGTAGGCCATTTTGCAATGCGGCAGAACTTCGAGTGGAAGGTAAAAAGGTCCAATAAGACAACATTACATCTAGTTTGTTTGATGGGAAATCGTACGTGGAAGTTAAGAGCGGTGAGGAGAGATGAAGGCACATACTTTCAAGTAAGAAGTTTTGTCAACAAACACACTTGTCCGTTAGAGGAAATTCACCGTCGGCACCGACAAGCTAGTGCAGTCACAATTGGAGAAGTTATTGCACCTAGACTTCAACAACAAGATGGTCAACTAATGCGTCTGAAGGACATAATCGCCGACATGAAATCAATGTATGGAATCCAAATCATGTACAGTAAGGCACACGCCACCCTCGATTATACGATGTCACTGACATATGAAACACATGAGGAATTCTTCCAACTGCTTCCATCATTTGGTTACGTTTTGGAACAACAAAATCCTGGCACAATCACTGACTTACAGTGCAACGAAGATGATACATTTCTATACTTCTTCATGTCAATTGGTGCCTCACTTAGAGGATTCCGAACGTGTATGCGTCCAGTCATTGCCGTTGATGGTACCCATTTGAATGGACGATTCCGGGGTACAATGTTTGTTGCAACAGCACAAGATGGGAACGAACATGTGTATCCAATTGCTTTTGGGTACGGCGACTCAGAAAACAATCTTTCATGGGAATGGTTTTTGGATTGCTTGAAGGGTGCCCTAGGTCATATTGATAAGCTAGTTTTCATTTTCGATAGGCATGTAAGCATTGAAGCATGGATTTCTAAAGTGTTCCCTTATGCCACCCATACCATATGTTGTTAGCACTTTGCTGAAAATGTCAAAAAGCGATTTCATAGGAAGGATGTTGCCGTAATAATGGACAAAGCAGCACACGCATACACCGAGTTTGAATATAACCAGCATATGGAAGAGTTAAGAAACTTGCACCAGAATGCATATGATTATGTCATTGATGTCGGTCCACACAAGTGGTCCAGTGCACACTGCCCGGAAAGAAGGTATAGGTTGATGACGACTAATGTTGCAGAATGCATAAACTCATGCCTAAAATTTGCACGCCAACTGCCTATGTTGACTCTAGCTGAGTTCATTAAGAATATACTGCAACGGTGGTTTCATGATCGCTATAGAGTTGCACAAACCATGCGTCATCAGTTGACCGACGCAGCACATCTTGTGCTCTTAAAACGTGTGGAGAAGTGTGGTTATTTGACCGTTAATCCAGTCGACTGAAACATTTTTTTGGTGAGGCGGTCTGGAAAACAGTGGACTGTAGACTTAGCTCGGAAGACTTATACTTGTAACAAATTTCAAATGGATCATCTTCCATATTCTCACGCCCTTGTGGCAGCATGGTAGATTACTGTAACTTGGACTTCACAACTTTGAAAACCTACTGATCATATTCTTGGTGAAGCTGATCGTTTTCAATTTTTTTTACAGGGAGCGAAACTTGGACTTCACAACTTTATGTGCGGACTACTACAAGACACAGACACTTATTAACGCGTACTCGGTTCCTATTATGCCGGTAGGCCATCCTTCCACTTGGGTTGTGCCATCTGACATTGCTCAGAGGGTGATTTTGAATCCAAACTCCAGGAGACAAGCAGCACGCCCGAGGGCGGGTCGCCATGTCTCGTCTTCGGAGAGGACAACTACATAAGCCTGTAGAAGATGTGGACAACCAGGACATAATTGCAGGAGATGTTCTAATCCACCGATGATTAATGAAGGTACAAAAAGAGCTGTTCCCGATGAATACCGCCGCAAGTGTATCATCTGCCATTCAATTGGACACAACAAACAAACGTGCCCTAACATTGACTCTAATAAGGAATGAATGACAATTTTTTGATCACACTGAAAACTTTTGGAAGTGTATCATATTGTAATAATTTTGAATTGCAATAATTACTTATTATTGAATGAATTAATATTAATAAATGAAATAATATTAATGAATGAATAATGAACGAATTAATGTTCATGAATTAATGACATGTCTGTGTACAACTACAATGGTAATATACAAAAAATCACTTGGCGGGTTTGGAGTTAGCAAAAATCTCCACAGCCATTTTTTCTCGAATCATCCCCATGTCGTCCTCCGACCAATCAAAAAGCCTTCGGTTCGCCACTATGTACTCGATAATTCTCAAAGTATGGGGACCACAGTTACCTCTACAATTCGGGACATAAAACACCATTAGAAATCGTTCATAAAGAATATGTAAACACGTGAATGAAATAGAATGTCTTACGATTTCTTTTGTTGGGGGACTGTAGAAGGATGCACCAGAATGACTGAGAAGGGCTTATTTTCCCGAGTGAACGCTTGACGCTCAGGACGCCGTGCTGTGTGGAACCCTGCGTCACTCAACATGGAGGGTATAAACCACCGTAATGGCCGGACCTGCTGATGTCTGATCTGATATGGGACTTCTTGTCTCCAGGGGTCATAAATATCAATCTTTCCGAGCCTAAGGTCGACGCTCACCACCAACCAATGTTGGGCCCCAACGTTGCATGGAATCAGCACCTGTAATTGTTTGCATGCCGTGTTAGCTGAGGATATACTTACAATTTTTTTATAAATCATCTCAATCATGTAACACTTACCTGGTCAACCTCGTGCCATGGGCGGTTTCCACTCGTGGTTGCTCCACGGACCATGAGAAGGTCCTCTTCCAACCATCGGGACTGTAACACATTCCACCTTGCCATTCTCACAGCACCGTGGGAACCACGAGGCATCATCTGCTCCCACATGTACAACATAAGTGTTTGCACAAGCATTGACAAGAGCGTATTATTAATACAGAAGCATAAAATCCGATGTGATTCCCAAATGTTATAACTACTTACATAAAATTGTGTATCCAACACGTTGATCATCTGGTTGTACACATTGTGAAATCCTCGCTGACGCTTGCGTAGAATATTTAGGTATGCATCCATATGCTGACAACAATAAAACCACCGTACTTGTTAACAATTCAACAATACTTACACAAAAGTTAATATGAAATATAATAAGTATGTACCATGTCCTCCAAGTCCATGAAGTTAGACTGCATACGCACGAACCATCCCGCTGTAACTGGTGACAACACGTCCACATCACGTTTGCATAATGATTGAATTACCTTAGCTATACATAAATTAGAATAAACAAGAAATGTACATCCATTTGTATTATAAAAAGTTATACTCACTGTTCCCCGTTGATGTTCCTCTTGAAGGCCTTATATGCTGTTAGGTGGTCACCGTCCACTAGTCCGTGGGGGTCAAAAATGTGTTCCATGGACTCGGGCCGTGTCTTTAACCTCTTTGGACGGCATGGATCTGTGTAAGGGCTCACCAACTGCCATCCGCGCTTACCTAAACGCTTCACCGGGGGAGAGGACCGCTCCGACGCCACGGACGTGCTGGGTAGGGGAGGGGACCGCTCCGATGGCACGGTCATGCTGGGTGGGGGAGGGGACCTCTCCGATGGCACGGTCTTGCTGGGTGAGGGAGGGGACCGCTCCGACGGCACGGTCGTGCTAGGTGGGGGAGGGGACCGTTCAGACGCCACCGACTTGCTGGGTGGGGGAGGGAACCGCTCCGACACCACGGGCGTGCTGGGTTAAGGAGGGAACCCCTCCAACGGGACTGACATGCTGGGTGGGGAAGGGGACCTCTCGGACGCCACGGACTTGCTGGGTGGAGGAGGGGAACGCTGTGGTTGAATCGATATGCTAGGAGGTGGGGGGAATGATGTGCTGCGAGGTGGGGGGATCGATGTGATTGGAGGTGGGGGGACCCCTGAGCCTGGGTGTCTGTCCCCCCTGTAAACCTATCAGTCGACCCTCCGGGACTAAATAATTGATCATGAGGTGGGAGGTCATCCCGGTGTGTACTTAAGGTCGAACCTTGAAGCCCCCGGATCATATCAAGTAACAATCGGTGTTGCTGCTGACGATCCTCATCACTCTTTCGGATCATATCCAACAACTCCAAGTGTTGACGTTGTCGATCATCGTCACTCTTTCGGAGGGCTTCACGCACATCGTTCAACATTTCAGTCCACGGAGTCTGAAATCATGTCTACAATATTAGTACAAAACTATCAACACGTGTTACTAAAAAACACTTAACTTTGTTTTCAGCTTATCTTTCCATCACGTCCAACGCCCCCACGGGAATCCCCTGCAGATGTACCATGTCCGGGGGTGGAAAACAGAACCCGCCTATGCCTATGCCTATGCCTTTCTCGATGAGAGTCTGTCTGATATCCCTCACTGTCACTGGGCCTCAAACCCCCAGCAGCGGGCTCAGATCCCTCACTGTCAATGGTCCTGTCTGTACCACTGATCCCGCCTAAGGTGGTCTGATCAGGGACCTCAGGCGGCATATCATCCATGTCATCTTCTACATACATGGTCCCCCCTTCGTCTAGGCAGGCATAGTACGGTGTTTGTCTCTCAGCTGGTGTCGGCACCAGTTCCTTGAGCGCAAACATCTGAAATATTAGTTAGAACAATGTCATTGTACAAATACTAACTAATAAAAACATTAACAAAATAAATAAATACATACCCTGGCTTTGAAAATCTTTGCTAGCTTCTTCCCTATCGGTTGTTTGGTCAACTCCCACTTCAAAATACGGGGAGTCAGATCAGTAACCCTCAGGACACCGACCTCTTTGGCCAACTCAGGGATCACCTACAAAGCAAATATCTGCATCATGGATAAGTATGATAAGTATCCATACAATTTTGGGCACCAACAATAAAGTACAATTTGTAGTTCGAACTTCTTACCAACAGGGCATGAGAAATACCGTATATGTTGTAGGTCTCCACCCTGTGTACATCAGCGCCCTTTTCCTGTCGGCGTCTCTCGAACCGGTCTCTTCGCCCGTCAAGTGCATGCTTGAATGAGTGAATAGAATGCCTGTACACGTAGGCACCCCACGGGAACGCATCGAACGCATCGAACGCATCAAACGCATCTAGGTCCTCAACCACCCGAAAATGCCAAACTGGAATCTTGAATCTCTCATCCACCCCCATCAGTATCCAGTTCAGCATATATAAGAGGCAAAGCTTGACAGTATCGTACGCCTGTCAGAAATCTGTGCCGGTGATAACACCCCTAATCTGCTCCAGCGATACCTCCTCGGCTCCAGGAAAGTACGCTCATGTATGCCATTCTCCACTGCTGCATACATTGTGGTCTCTGGTACAACTCCAAACCGCAGTCCGGTGATCAGGCAAAATTCTACCTTCGAAAACCTCACCGACTGGGTTCCTAACATGAAGTGCATCTCATCTGTGGGCCGTTATGATGGAGCTCCCTCAAAAGAAACCGATGGATAATACCACCGGAAAACTTCATCTCCCTATGCATCATCAGGAAATGCCCGAAACAAGACGCTATGAACCGCCGACAGTCTTCATCTGTAAAATCTACAGGGACACGGTTCAGAGCGTCGTCTATATGGGCGAAGGCATCAAAATGGTTGTGTCGTGTCAGTTTGCCCTCGTACCAGTATTCTTCTGGAGTTTTAAGTGAATCCCTCAACCTAATTCTCATCTGTAATGTAACAGAAATACAACATCATTAGACAGAATTTTTTTAAAAAGCTAGATCCCTTTCAAAACAGCTCGATTGCTTTACAAAAAGTCTCGATTCCTTTTCAAAAAGGCTTGATCCCTTTCAAAAGAGCTCGATTGCTTTACAAAAAGCTCGATCCCTCTTAAAAAAGTCTCGATCCCTTTTCAAAAAAGTCTCGATCCCTTTTCAAAAAAGCTCGATCCCTTTCAAATAGGCTCGATCCAATTCAAAAACAGCTCGAAATATTTTCAAAAAGGCTCGATCCCTTTCAAAAAGGCTCGATCCCTTTTCAAAAAAGCTCGATTCCTTATCAAAAAGGCTCGATCCCTTTCAAAAAGGCTCGATCCCTTTCAAAAAGGCTCGATCCCTTTCAAAAAGGCTCGATCTCTTTCAAAATACCTCCACCCCTTTTTAAAAAAGCTCGATCCCTCTTAAAAAAGTCTCGATCCCTTTTCAAAAAAGCTCTATCCCTTTCAAATATGCTCGATCCAACTCAAAAACAGCTCGAAACATATTCAAAAAAACTCGATTCCTTTTCAAAAAGGCTCGATCCCTTTCAAAAAGGCTCGATCCCTTTTCAAAAAAGCTCGATTCCTTATCAAAAAGGCTCGATCCCTTTCAAAATAACCTCCACCCCTTTTTAAAAAAGCTCGATCCCTCTTAAAAAAGTCTCGATCCCTTTTCAAAAAAGCTCGATCCCTTTCAAATAGGCTCGATCCAATTCAAAAAAAGCTCGAAACATATTCAAAAAAGCTCGAAACATATTCAAAAAAGCTCGATTCCTTTTCAAAAAAGGCCCGATACCTTTCAAAAAAGGCTCGATCCCTTTTAAAAAAGCTCGATCCCTTTTTAAAAAAGCTCGATCCCTTTTCAAAAAAGCTCGATCCCTTTCAAATATCTAATTCTAAATCAGTTTGAACATATTCAAAAAAGCTCGAAACCTATTCAAAAAAGCTCGAAACCTATTCAAAAAAGCTCGATCTTTTCAAAATGGCTCGATTCTTTTTTTTAAAAGCTCGATTCCTTTTCCAAAAACCTAGATCTACCAAAACCTGTTTTTCACGACAAAAATAGCTCGACTAATCAAATACGCTCGATTTTCTTGAAAAAGGTCTCAAAACCCCAGATTTTATCTTCCTCAACTGATATTCAACCAAATTACAAACCCTAACCTAAACCACAACCATTCACAATTCTCTATTTTAACCGGTTTCTACAATTCCTATCAACAAAACTCAATTCTAACATGTAAGGCAAGTTAACAACAACAAAAACGAGGAAAAATAACCAATCTTACCTTTGTCAATCGCAGCTCTTCCGGTCACTTCACCGTCGATTAGTTTCCAGTCGGTTTGACTGTTGCTTCTCTCTGACTTTGAAAACGACAACTTCCTCACTGTTAAAATATTTCAGGGTATTTTTGTCTCAAACGCTCTTTTGGTGCCTTTTAAACATACATTAGTAAAGTGGTGATATTTGCAGAACATACCCCTCAAATAGTGTTAATAATTTTTTGAACCCTTATGGTGTATAGCACGGAAAATCTCTACAAATTGTTTTAAAGTAATATTACATCAACTGGGTTAAAGCACGTGAATATTTCGATTCTTATTTCCAGCATTTAGCTGTCATAGAAAGGCGTCCAAATAATGATGATTTATAGTCACCTTAAGGCTTATGCGAAGAGAGTTGATAGATGCCTCTATTAATCATTTTTCAGCTTCATTTCGACATATCAAAACCTGCATTATAAAAAGAAAAAAGAAAAAAAAATACATGTACAACAATCAAACATACATGTATACAACACAATATAACTAATGTAATTAGAAACACGTTTAGAGCGTTTTTAATAAATGAGCAATATGATATCCTACCTGAAATATGGTGCGGAGCCGTTCCTAACAAAAGTTTACATAGAAAAAGTTACAGAATTCATACATCAACTTAATTTTCTTACGGAAAATTATCAGTTGTTTCAGCCATCAACTTTCTATATCAAATTGAACATTTGGAAGGGGTATGAAACCAAGATCATTGAGAGACTTAGCATATCTAAAGCATGGAGGGTGTCTTTTAGTACACCCTCTGGCTTTAACAAATAACAATATAAATGATGGTAAATTCTACTGAGCATATAAGTTCAAAAGAAGAGAAGAACAGTACTCTAATCAATCGCATAGGCCCCATCATGCACCCAAATATAAAATTTAACTAGATAAGGTTTTCTAATTACGTAAAATCAAATACAAGCATTATGAAGTTCAAAATACATAAAATTACTTAAATATTGAACCATCACAACAAGTTATTAAAGTCATGTTTGATTAGATGGAATGGAATGGAATGAAAGTTATTCCATTAGTTTGGTTTGTTAAAATGTAATGGAATGAGGATTCCACCATTTTGGTGGAATTGACATTCCATCCAAAAACCAATGGAATGTCCATTTCATTCCACTAACACATTTTCTCTTCCAAAAATAACTCTATATCCCTCAACTTTTTTCCAAAAATACACTCATTTCCAAATATAATATTATATATATATATATATATTACATATAAATATATATATTATATGTATATTATTTTTATCCAAAATATATCATATATATTATATTATACAAAATATATATATATATAATAATATTTATAATATATATTATTATGATATATATTATATTACATATTAGTAATATTAATATTGATTTAAAAGTATATATAATATAAATTATTAATATTAGTTATTATATTATATATTATATTATTACAATATATATAGGGAGAACTTTAAAAGTAACCAAAAAATTAGTGTGTTTATTGTTTTTACCTAACATTAGTAAATTTATTGTTTTTACCAATTTTTTCACTTTTGGGACAAAATTGCCCTTCAGTTATAATTGAAAAAGAAAACTGAATAAAAAAAATTGAAAATCATTTGATAAAGAAAAAAAAGAAATAGCAATTGAAAAGCACGACTGAAACTAGTTGCCTTCAGTTATTGTTGTTTTCTTTCTAAAGTGTTAACCAGAGAAGAGAGAAGAGAAACCAGAGGCAATTTGTGAGAGACAAGAGGCGACGACCACCACCACCACGAAGAGGCGGCGACGACGTGCAGAAGGAGACGACACTGTTGCAGACGAGCGCCGACGACGAGACGAGAGGCGATGAAGCTTGAGAGACTAGCGCCGTTGACGTTGACCACCACGTAGAGCCACCGACGAAGAGACGACGACATCGTGGAGACGGAGATAACGACTGTTGGGGTTTATGCCCTAAGCATGTAATTTGTAAATGGATTTATGAAGTAAATAAAAGGAAAGGTTTAATTCATTCAGTTATGTTATTTATTTTATAAACTTGTGTATATATTAACATCCTGGATTGCCGGATGTAATCTCGAACTGTGTATATGAGTGTCATATACAGATGGATACAGTAAGAGACGTGCAATCTAAAGAGTCCATAGATAGCAAATAAAGCTGGGTACTTTATTTATAGTTAATCTATAGTTGTGGTCCATTCCGTAATGTACAGTGATTCTATCCTGAATCATTCATATGAGATATGGGAATGGAGACACCTTGTATGATGTGATCATACAAGGACTGGGCCATGATCTATATGAATCTCACACAAAGATCCGTTTACCGATGAGATTCATATATATCAACTAATGATGGCTATATATGGGTGATCTTAATCCTGAGTGTCTTATCGACTCCTTCAGGTTAGATCGTGGTCTTTGATATACCATGGATGAGGTCAGATGTATTTCCTGATCAATATACTCCGTATGTTGGGATTGCGGTTTGGCTTGTGGCTGGGAATGTTTGTACACAATAGTGGAATCTACTCATTCTTGTGAGAAGTAGATGGTAGTTCTCTTAAGGGTTGATTCGGGGCTTGGACAATATGAGTGCTCTCCTACCTCCGTGAGGAAGTAGGATTTATTGTCCATTAGAGAATCAATGGTACTTAAAGGATATATGTAATTAGAGGGGTATAACGGATATTATGACCCAGCTCTAATTATGAAATATTGTGGAGGATCACACCATATGTAATAGCTATATCGATGGATACCGAGTTGTATCGGTCTGTGTAAAAACATCTGCAGTTGAGAGAGTGCAGCTTCGGGTTTTTAGTGGAATAACACCGGAGTTAATAGTCAAGGAATATTAATTAAAGAGTTTAATTAATGATTCTGATGATTATTGGAGCTCAAAATATGGTGGGTACATTAGGTCCCCTTGCTAGCCCGATCGATTTAGGTAACAAGGGTCACGGTTAATTAATTGGATTGTCCAGTTAATTGTGTTACGAAAGTGACAAGTATTTATTCGGGAATTAATTGAATAATGAGATTATTTAATTAATAGATAATGGTGATTAAATAACTTAAATAATGAGGTTATTTAATTATGTTATTAATCACTAAATGGAAGATGTATGTTGATATTTATTTTTGAATAAAATAAGATAATGTGATTATTTTATTTTATTAAATTAAATAATTTATTTTTGAATTTAAATAGTTTGAATTCAAAATTAAAATCAAATTAAAGATATGAGATATTTTTTATTTGAAAGTTTTTAAAAATCAAATATAGATTTGATCAATTTTTTAAATATTATATATAAGATATATTTTATTTATAAAAAAAAAAGTTGTTGTGCGTTATATTTAACAAAAGACAAAAGTTGGTTTTTGGCTTTTGGTTAAAAAAACTGGTGAGTGAAAGTTTTTTTTGTGAGTTATTTTGTGCAAGTGTGTGCATGAACAAACACCACAAAGAGAGAAAAGGTTTTATGTACAAGTGTTGTTCATTAATATAAAGAAAGAGTTTTTTTATTCTTTTCTCTTCTACACCCTCCATCCTAAATTCCTGAGAATCGTGACGCGCCCACACGCAGTTACCAATCCCGGGAATAGCTAGGAAGATTAGTGGTACAGACCAGGAGCAAATCGAAAAGTGAAGGAGCCTCCAAACGTTGGTATGGTTCTATTTTTTTTACTGATTACAATTTCCTGTATTTACATATATATTTTATTAGTGTAATAATTTTTATATGTATTTGTTCCGAAAATAATTACGATCAAAAGTTCACCGGTCCCAGATACAGATTACGATATGAATAAAAAAATTTAAAAACCCGTTTCCGTTGCGTGATCGGTGAATTTGGTTCCAACAACGACATCCAGCCAGCAAGGGTTTGCAATTCCTCTTTTCTTTTGATTTTAGGGTTTCAAAATTTTTGTATCTTTTGAATCTTCAACTTGCTTTGATTCATTTCAATTATTATATTTGTTCATTGGTGCTCTGTTTGCATTGGAAATTCTAGATTGTGTTGATTTTTAATTTCTAATTTTTTTCCCCAAAAGACTGTTGTTACTTGAATGTGGAATTTGATAGTGAGAAGTTGAAGACAAATCATGAATCAAGCTAATTGGTTATGAACAATTTCTAAAAAAACATCATTGGAGGTCTATTTGTAAGATTCTGACTGATAATCAGTTGAAAACATAGACATCAACAAAAATAAGTATTGAAATTGGCTTTAATGCACTAATTTGGGTCTGAAATGTTTTAGAAAAGGGATTTTTGTTTGGCTTCAATGAACTAATTGAAACAAGCACCTCCTGTTTCGAAAGAATTTTTCAGGGTAAGGGGTAGGGGAAATAGGACAGATGAATAATTAGATGATGTCGGATAAGGTTTTTGGAGAGTACAGGTGTCAATAAAGTTAAAATTCTTGGTGATACAATTTATTTTGAGATTAAGTGATTTGTTAGATGGTTTTTAGTAGGAAGAACTGACCACACTTTGTATGCACTTAATGATTTCATGTTTACAAAATAATTAAACCGTGTCTAGTTTGTTTCTGGAAAGCATCAACTTATTGTTATTTGATCTTGTTTTTGTAGAAATTGTTCATAACCAATTAGCTTGATTCATGACTTGTCTTCAACTTCTCACTATCAAATTTTTTGTATCTTTTTGAAATTTTTGTATCTTTTGTTGATAGATTTCGAAATTGATTTTCCTTTTTACATTAACAAATTGATTTTGTTAAGTTGTGATAGTTTTCTAAATTTTAACAGTGATTATAAAAAATTGATTTTGTTAAGTTGTGATAGTTTTCAAAATTTTAACAGTAATTATAACAAAGTGATTTTTGTTCACTTGTGAATGGTTGTCTAAATTTGAGGAGGGATTTTAAGAAATTGATTTTGTTCAGTTGTGACTGATTTCAAAATCTGAACAGGGATTTTAACAAATTGGTTTGAACTTGTGATTTTCATAGATACATTAAGAAAGCTTGAAGCTTTAGAGTGTTTTTTATATCTTGTGTTAGCATAATTTGCATGTGAAAAAGGTTAGCATGATTTGTGGGTCCAAATTCAAACAAAATAAAAGTATATTTCAATTAGATGATGACCAGACCCCTGCTGTTTTTTTTTTGGACATCTCATTCTTTGAAACAAGTTGTGTTAACAGTGAATGTGTCTTTTGTTTCTTTCTTTGATTATATGTGTTTTTTATGGTTTAATTATTGATGACAATGTGACGTTCAAATCGAGAGCTTTCAACCATTTTACGGATAGTCTTGCCAAGTTTGGTTCTAGCATGGGTGGTGATTTTATTGAGTGTGGGGACCTTGGTAGCTGATTGTTTTGTCTGTTTTTTTTGTTGGTTGTTGTTTTTTGTTGGTATTGTTTTTGTTTGCTGTTTGTTGGCGTGATGTTGCCCTGTTTTTTATCTTGTGTTGTTAGGGTTTCTGGTTGCTTTGTGGTGGCAGCTTGGGTGTTTGTTTTTGAGGCGGTCTGGTGTGGTGTTTGGTCTTTGGCTCTTGAATAAATTTACAGTTTTTTTTTTAAAAATATTGATAGTGATAGACTTTAGAAGTAACTGGAATGTTAAAATATTGCTTCAGTCAATGAGTTGTTGTGAACTGGGGTGTTTTAATGATGTGAAATTGTGTGTTTTTTGTGGTTTCATTTCATTAATGATGTGAAATTGGGTATGAACTGGTGTGTTTAATTGTTATGAACGGGTGTGCTTAATGGATTATGACTGGTGTGTTTAATTGGGTATGAACTGATGTGTTTAATTATTGTAGACGGGTGTGTTTAATGGGTTATAACTGGTGTTATGACTGGTGTGTTTAATTGGGAATGACTGGTATGTTTAATTGTTGTGAACGGATGTGTTTATTTGGGTATGATTGGTGTGTTTAATGGGTTATAACTGCTGTGTTTAATGGGTTGTGACTGGCGCGTTTAATTGTTTAGCAATGATGTGTTTTTTAGTGTGTTTAATTGTTTAGCAACCAATACATGATCATGAATTTCCACTTCTTCTAGTGCATCTCAACTATGTGGTGTTGAATTGGTGGAAAGAAATGTGAAATAAATGATGAGAATCAAGATGAGTGTGTTCTTTAGTCAATTTGTGTAGTGTCTTAAAGAGGTCATTTAGTCTTGTAGAGAAAAAAAATACTCAGATTTGTGAAGCATTGACAATTATGAAACTAAGTTTTTGTTTGTAACTAGTCAAACCCAATCTTTTGTAACTGGTTATTGATTGAACATTGACAATTATGAAACTAATTTTTTATTTTTTCAATGAATAGAAGAAGGGCCGGAAGTGCGAAACCCGAGAAAAGGATATCGTATGTCCAACCTCAAAACTGGTATACAATTAGTGGGCAGAACGGAACCGATAAATAGATGAATGTTCGGAAGGAGTGATTTAGTGTAGAAAATTCAAGCCGGTGGGGTGGTTTAGTGACTATGCCTAAATATATTTCAGTAATGTTGAGTATTGTAATTTTACATTTCAATTTGTCACTAGTATTTTTTTCTACAAATTAATACAGGGTTTTTATTGTTTAGACATTATCGTCATATCATATAATGTCTATATCATATAATATATAGGATTATAATCGTGTTGTTGCCTCAATTTCAATACATGAAAAATCTTTAGAGTAGAATTTTGTCATGTGTTAATTTGTTTTTTTTTCCTTGATGGAGTTGCAGCAAATCTGATAATTTTGGTGGATGGTGGCAGATTATTAACACACCAAAATTTTCCATTTTTAACGCACCAAATCTGTTAACAAATGACCTGCTTCATACAAAATGCAAAATCCTTAATAAATAATATGTTTCATCAATAAATAATCATCAACATTAGTTTCATCACAATTCCAAAATAAGTGTTTTCAACAAAATACAAAATCCTTACTAACAGTTCATGAAATATAATTTCAACATAATTCATGAAATATAATTAAATTCATAACAATTTCAACATAATCCTTAATAACACAAACACGATTTTTCGGAAGTATTCCATTCGCTTGGGTGTCCGATGTGAAAAATGGCACTGGAATAGCTTTCCAACCAGGTGCTTGTTTTGTAGAAATCAGAACTGAAACACACCAATGCAACCCCTTGTGCGCTAAGTTGAGACATCATTGCACGAGCAGCACACTCAGCAGCTTTAAGAACTTCAAAAACTTGATCAGAGAAAGACACCAAAGGTAATGATAGCATTTGGTTCACATACCTAAAGAGAAAGGAGGAGACAGAAGACAGATAAGCCACATAAACAAAGTTATACACTGATAATGATGGGCATAAGAATTTGATACATACGGTTCAAACAAACTTCCAAGATTTTCACAAAGGCACTCAAATGCCATTAAAGCTCCTTCACGGTGTTTATAAGAAATTCTGCAGTAAAAGGAATCCAAGATAAAAAAAAATGTCAATGTTTAGTAGATTTAGCAGCAATATAAATAAATAAATAAAACTAACAATATTATGGGACTTGTATGTTCAACTCTAGTAGATATTTCTCCAAACTACTAAATAAAGGGTAGATAAAATGAACAACCACCATTTCTAATTCCTGCAGCAGCGAGCTCTGTACTTTTACCGATCAACAGACCTTGTTAATAGTCGATCCCAGACTGATTACTAAAGGGTAAAAAACTACATACCAGAAGCCTTGTTAATGCAAGATGTGGCACACAGCTTCCAAGAGATCCATGTGGAATAATACAAGTGCATCTTTGTTCAAATTGTTTGTATAGAATTCTCAAATAGCTTGGCTATGTCTCATCTTATGTTAGCATGGTTTCTTTCGTTATTTTGGGAGGACCGGTGATCAACTCACTTGATTTTCCATTCCAATTCATTCACTGAATTACCTCTGTTTCGCCTGCTGGAGGGCTGTCATGTTGCTTGGTTGGGGTTGTTCTTCTTGTAGTTGGTTGTTTGTCTTTTGATTTTAATATACTTCGATCTTGGCTGTTCAAAAAAAAAATCTGATTGTTTGGATTTGGATATGGTGAACATGGATCAGATGTGCTCAAATTAGTCAATGTATATGGATTTGAGTGTTTCAGCCTATGTTATTTTGTCTATTTTGAAGTATTTGGATACTTTTGATACATTTAAGTGAGTGCTTGCCCTTTTGATTATTTTATCGATTTTGATCGGATTCCAATTCACTATTTTGTTGTTTTTTTTTATTTGCTTGTTGTTTATAGTAGTTGTTGGGTTGCTAAGGAGCTTCACTTGTTGCATTTGTGTTCTATACTTTGATAAGTTTTTTGCATGTTTAAATTGTTACATTGTATGCTCTGTACAAGTGTTTGTTAAGGTTTTTATATTTATACCATTATTGAATTTGCTTCAACTGGACACTTACATTTGTAAAAATTGGTATCCAGTGCTCATTTCTCTTGGTGGGATTTTTTTAATATCTTGACATCATCATAAAAAAAACACTAATTACGTGGCATTTTTTTGTATCTTGGCATTATAGATTCAAGAATTGCTAGTTCAAAATGCATGTATATTTCAAAACTGAAGAAGTGGTGATGCCGGTGGATGGAGATAAATCGGATCATCAAATGGATTCTTGAGTCTGATTTGTTTGTCTGCAGTGATAATCTTCTTTTGTATGTACCAATTGGAAATTTTTATGGGATGTGTTGTAGAACCTATTTCCTTTATAATTTTTATGGGATGTGTTGGTAGTCCTGTTCAAGCTTTGTTCAAGCTTACTATCGATGTACTTTGGATTTAGTTTCTTTTAAAAAATAATAATAAAACATAGTTTGTTGGTTTAGTAATGCTTACTTAAAGAATATATAAATTTACAAATTGTGATCACGTGACAAAAAATAATTACCAAATGTATTTTGTCCAGGGGTTTTGTTTGTGTTTTTGTTTGAGAACTTGGGTGAGTCACAACCCGAATATCTATTAGGAAAAAATTCCTTAAAAACACTTCGTTTTGGCATTTAACCAGGCATATTAACATTATATGGCAATAATTTACAAAATCAATACATCATTTTCATGGCATCACCATATTTTACATAATCCACAACATTCAAAGTTTGTGGGATGGAACTTTAACTAGCTCTTTAGCCGCTCTCGTAAAGTTCTCTATCTATTTTCCACCATAAGTGATTATTAATTTCGTTGGATTCATTCATGCGTGTCAATAAATAAACATCTCATAATTAGATTGAAATATATTAAACCCGGTTGACATCAATTAAACACACATGTTTAAATCAAGTAAATACACACCAACTCAAATCAATTAAACACTCCGGTGTTTAATTTCTGGTGTGTTTAATCTCTAAATTCATCAATTAAGCATACACCAATTCGCATCAACTAAACACACCAGTTCAGATCAATTAAACACACTAACTCAAATCAATTAAACACACCAGTGTTTAATCTCTGGTGTGTTTAATCTCTGAATTTATCAATTAAACACACCGGTTCACATCAATTAAACGCAGCAGTTTAAATCAATTAAACACACACCAATTTAAATCAATTAAACACACTAGTGTTCAATTTCTAGTTTGTTTAATCTCTAAATTCATCAATTAAGCATACACCAATTCACATCAACTAAACACACCAATTCAGATCAATTAAACACACCAACTCAAATCAATTAAACACACAATTGTTTAATCTCTGGTGTGTTTAATCTCTGAATTTATCAATTAAACACATACCGGTTCACATCAATTAAACAAACCAGATTAAATCAATTAAACACAAACCAACTCAAATCAATTAAACACACCCGTGTTTAATCTATCAAATTACATTAGATGCCATATTCCTCAACCCAAGTTCATGACATCTACTGCCAGCTCAAATCATTTAAACACACCAATTCAACCCAATCAAACACAAATCTATTTCGAACACAATTAAACACACTAGTTCAACCCAATTAAACACACCAGTTCGAACCAATTAAACAGAACCCTATTTTGAACACAATTAAACACACCAGTTCAACATAATTAAACACAAACCTATTTCGAACACAATTAAACACATCAGTTCAATCCAATTAAACACAAACCTATTTCGAACACAATTAAACACATCAGTTCAACAATTAAACACAAACCTATTTTGAACACAACTAAACACACCAGTTCGAGCCAATTAAACACACTGGATCAACCAAATTAAACATACCGGTTTGACCTAATTAAACACACAATATCAATCAAATTAAACACACCAGTTTGATCAAATTAAACACACACATGTTAAATAGATTAATCACACCATATGTCATCTTCTTCGATCCGATTAATCACACCAAATGCCATTTTCTTCGTTCTAAGTTCATGGCATCTACTACACATGAATACCCAATCTATTTCATGCCTTTTAAACTAATTAAACAAAGGTTTTGAATACATACCTTGAGAAGAATAACCGGATCCAGCTCGATTTATAATTTAAAAGCCCCATAACAATTCTGTAAAATCCGATTTGTGTAGTTTAAGCCAATGTATAGTGGGGTGAGAGAGAAACATGAGACACATGAGATAGAAGTTGATTTGTGGCATGAGGGAAGAGATAGCAATAGATTTTTGGCGTGAGAGAAAGAAGAGATAGAAAGAAGAAGAATAGAGAAATAGATGTGTTAATGGCGTAAGAAAAATGAGAGAGAGAGAGAGAGAGAGATTGAGAAGAGAAGAGAAAGTCGTGGGAGATAAAAGTGAGAGATGAGCAGTGAACACAATAAATAAAAAGTAAAAGAAAATTTGGAAAAATAGGGGCAATTTTGTCTCTTCATGGCAATATTTGGGTATAAACAATAACAATACTAATATTGGGTAAAAACAATAGACCTCCTTAATTTTAGACTAAAAAAGAGTATTTCCTCATATATATATTATATATAACATATATAATATTAGATATACTCTCATATTGTTTTATTATTATTATATTGATTCAGATATTGATTCTAAAGTCCCAACTAAATAAATAAATCAATTTTTCATTCCTTTTCCATTTCTATTACTATTCCAATTACCATTGCACCACGACAACCAAACGCCACCTAAGAACATGGGTGTACCTATGATTTTTCGTTGGGATGGGCTAAAACAAAATACTAACATATTTTTTTTTTTCAAATTATGAAAACATAGTTTTTCTTAGCTTTGATGTATGGTTGTTTGATATTGTAACATAAAATTGTCAAATAATTTGGTTAAAGTGATACTTTATAAATTATAATATAACATTAGAAATAATAAATTGTAGTCGGAAATAAATACATAAAAAATAACAACAATAACTTAAAATTATGACTAACAAACCCAAAGACTCTAATATTTTAATTAGGAAAAAAAATTAACTAAGAAAATTACCTAAATTAAATAACTGAATATAAATAATAAATTAAGAGTAATATTATACATCCAAATAATTAATCAGAAATGATATTGCAATTGAGTTGATATTACTATACAAATCATGGGATAATATGATTAATGAATAAAGTATTTATCACAATATTATGGTTGGTTTTTGATTTAATTTTTGGGATTGTGTGGTATTAATGTTTTTATATTTAATTTTGTAATTGTGAATTTGGAGGAACGTAGATAATTATTAATTTGGAAGACAAAGATTTGTTTTGTTGCGTGTGAGAGAGAGAAATAATTAGGATTTGAAACTTGAGACGAGAGAGAGAGAGAGAAAATAGATGTTAGGAGTTAGGACTTGAGGTGACAATTGACAAGTGAGCATACTGTTACTCCAAGAAAAACTTGGGTACAACCAATTAAGATATATTATTAATAAACATTTTATATATATATAAAATGATGACCCGACAAAAGCCCGGGTCAACCCCATTCAAGACCGCCCCTAAATTTAAGAACATGTAAAAGTTGCCTATATTTAAATTCCACAAGATGGTTCTTACAGGATTTGGAAGAAGTTCTGGGCCGGTCCTGCAAAACACCAAAAAGAAAATTCGAATCGTTACAAGAGGGCGGAAACAGCCCTGGCCCCTGGCTTGGGTGGCTATGGCCCACCCAAACATTTGAAAAAAAAAATTAAGATATATTAATGCTTTGATATATATATATTATCTATTAAAGAAACAAAATTCTTTTAGTTAGTAAACAAAAGTTAAGATTATCTTTTAGTGAGGATAAAAAACACTATATAATCAAGTATTTTCCCCCTTTTTATGTATATAAGTATTTCCATATTTAATTTAAACTTAACTACTTAAAAAAAAACTATCCATTCATTTGTCAGTTAATTTTATATTTTAAAGTAAATAATTTATTTATAATTATTTTAAAAAATTATTATTATTTTGTCAATTTCAACTATATATACGTTTTTTTTAATTAATTAAATTTCTCTCGTACAATCAATACATACCTTTATCAATATTATTTTTTTCATAACAACCTATAAGTGTAATTAGATTCTATTGTTTACTTAAACTAATGTATCAGAATAATACAGAATTGATTACACCGTTGTCTATAAAACATGAATATGTTTACTTAAACTAATGGATCAGAATTATACAAAATTGATTCCCCGACCTAGATAGCAAGTATGGAGGGGGGCTTATCTAGCTCCAGTGTCGGAGAGCTCGATTTCTTCCATAGAGAGGATGTAGGAGAGCTCATCGACTTCCTTCAAGCTGGTCTGGGTGGTTTCTCCTCATCTTGATGTGTGACTTTAGCATGTAGATGGGAGGATAAGAGCGCTAGGTCCAGCGAGGTAGGAATCTAGCTTGCACTCATATATGCATGCATTACACAGGACACAAGTAAGAGAAACACAAGTCTTTTGTAAATGGAGGTGGACTGACCAAGGGGGAAAAAGCATCAAGAAATGATCACAAACTGAAAAACCCCAAGGCAGTATCCGAAGGAAGGAGGAATATCCTTCCTTATGTATATATCAAAGAATGCTCCGGGGAGCTTACAAGAATGGTGAAATAATACAACGTAGTCGCTCCGGAGAGCTTACAATGGTGGTCGAATGTAGATCGATACCGGTATATTCTAGGTAAAGGTAACACATACATTGATGATGTCGAGAGAACTTTAAACGAAGCATGTAAACATTCCTAGGGCTGGTCGTTTTTGGGATTGGAAATGATATGTGTGATCTCCACTGTATGTTCTTCGATCTCCTTTATCGATGCTATTACAGGTGTATTTATACATGGTGTAACTAGCTTAGCGTGCAAGTCCATGACTCTTGAATTGTTCTTCTTTCCTTATTGAACACGATTCTTCATTTAATGTAGTTGATCTGATCGTAGCTAATATCTCGGAGAATATGTGTTTGTTTCCTCTTTGGACTCTTCTTTCCTTGATAAGTGAAATTTTCTGTTGTAGTTGACCCCAAAGAATCGGATATGGAGGATATCTTGGAGGTAAAAGTATTTGTTTCCTCTTTGGATTCTTTCACTGATGGTAGCCATTAAAGAGTTGAATATTCTCTTATTTATGGCGTTGATCATGTCAGTAATAGGGTTGACTACCTCTACTAATATGGTTGACCTCATTAATAGGGTTGACTACCTCTATTAATACGGTTGACCTCATTAATGGTACTTTAAATGTCATGAAAGTCAACTCTCTCTTCCTACGTTGCTGAGAGGAGAGCTCTAGTTCTGCATGTCACTTTGGAGAGGAACTTCATGGAGGTTACCTGAAGTGACATTTGATATTCCTTGAGGGCGAGGTACCCTAGGATCAAGTACACTGGCGGGGTCCCCTGGGGACCTCTCGATTGTCACGGAGCTAGATCGATTATGTTGGTCTTCCCATGGAGCTTGTGCTAACCATTTTAGGGGCAAAATATCTCATAAGGTTCCAACCTTGTAGTTGGGAGCTTGGTTTAGCTACGTCGAGCTTTATCATGGAGCTCGGCCTAATTATGCAGGCTTTCTAGCGGGGTAGCGGGCTTTAATTGGAGAGCCTGAATGCATGCAAGGTGTTTGAGAAGGTGTTGATTACCTCGCCCTGCTTCTGCGGGGTCATAAGGTACCTCGACCTAGAGGACCTCGATACCTCACTACGTAGACCCGGATTTGGACCCCTGCTTGAAGACTGGAAGGTGGAAAATTCTTCTTTGGTCCCTAGCCAAATTTTGCTATTAACAATTAAATATTTGAAATTGAATTTTAAATGTTAAAATTTAAAATTAATTTTTAATTATTTTAAATAAAGGATATGATATATTTTTTATTTAAAAGTTTTTAAACATCAAATAAAGATTTGATCAGTCTTTAAAAAAAAAACTAAATATATATGTGATATATATTATTATTTGAAAACCGAATCAAAGTTTTTTTTTTTTTAAAAAAAAAGGTTGATATCGGTTTTTAAAGTGATATAGATATATATGTTTCTTAAAAAAAAATAAAGACATTAGTTTTTTCTCTTATTTTTATATATATTAAAAACCGATCATTTCAATTGATTTTAAGAGCATGTGCGTGAGACGCTAGAATGTAAGTGTGTGTGAGTCATTTTATGCAAGTGTGTGTTAGTGTGTAAATGTGTGTGCGTGAGATAACACCAAAAAGAGAGAAAATATTATGTGTGCAAGTGTTGTGCACTAATAATCAAAGAAAGAGTTTTTATTCTTTTCTCTTTAACATCCTCCAAAGTTCCTGAGACCGTGACACACCCACACGCAGTTATCAGTCCTGGGATATAGCGAGGAAGATCATTGGTATAGACCAGAAGCATATCGTAAAGTGAAGGAGCCTCCAAACGTTGTTATGGTTTTATTTTCTAATTCTTCATATTGATTTCAATTTCCTGTATATACGTATATTTTATTATTGTAATTATTTTATATGTATTAGTTCTGAAGATAATTACGATCTCAAGTTCACTAGTTCTAGATCAATTATGATCTGTATAAAAGAAATTAAAAACGACTTCTGTTACGTCACCAGTGAACGAGGTTCCAACAGATAATGTCATGTATTGAATGGAGGAATACTTTTCTTGCTATGAACAAAGGTGTTAATAGCAAAATTTGGTTAGGGATTAAAGAAGAATTTTCCACCTTCCAGCCTTCAAGCAGGGGTCCAAATCCGGGTCTACGTAGCGAGGTATTGAGGTCCTCTAGGTCAAGGTACCTTACGACCCCGCAGAAGCAGGGCGAGGTAATCAACACCTTCTCAACACCTTGCATGCATTAAGGCTCTCCAATTAAAGCTCGTTACCCCGCCATGAATCCTGCATAATTAGGTCGAGCTCCATGATAAAGCTCGGCGTAGCTCAACCAAGCTCCCAACTACAAGGTTGGAACCCTATAGGATATTTCGCCCCTAAAATGGTTAGCACAAGCTCCATGGGAAGACCAGCGAGATCGATCTAGCTCCCCTGGGGACCCCGTCAGTGTACTGGAACCTAGGGTACCTCGCCATCAAGAAATATCAAGCGTCACCTCAGGTAACCTCTATAAAGTACCTCTCTGAAGTAACATATAAACCAGAGCTCTCCTCCAAACAGCGTAGGAAGAGAGGGTTGACCTTCATGACACTTACGATACCATTAATGAGGTCAAATCATATTAATGGAGATAGTAAACCATATTAATGAGGTCAAACCATATTAATGGAGATAGTCAACCATATTAATAAAGTCAACTATATTAATAGAGGTAGTCAACCCAATTAATGACATGATCAACGTCATTAATAAGAGAATATTCAACACTTTAATGACCACCATTAGTGAAAGAGTTCAAAGAGGAAACAAATACTTTTTCCTCCCAGATATCCTCCACAACTGATTATTAGGGGTCAACTATAACAGAGAATCCTACTTATCAAGAAAGGAAGAGTCCGAAGAGGAAGAGGAAGAGTCCGAAGAGGAAACAATCATATCTTCTCCAAGATATTAGCTACAAACCGATCAATTACATTAAAGGAAGAATCGTATTCGATAAGAAAATGAAGACTAATTGAAGAGTCCTGGATTTGCATGCCAAGGTAGTCACTATGTATAAATATGCCCGTAAAAGGCATATTGAGGGGATCCAATTGATTGCAGAAGACGCTAAAATACATACTCCAAGACAGTCTCGATATTCAACATTCGAGGTGATATGAGAACAGACATCTCATCTCTAATCCTAAAAACGACCAGCCCTAGGCTAGTCTACATGCTTCGTTTAAAGTTCTCTCTTTATCGTCATTATATGTGTACCAGTATCGGTTGACACTCGATCATTATTGTAAGCTCTCCGGAGCACCATGGTTGTATTATTTCTCTATTGTTGTAAGCTCCCCGGAGCATTCTTTGATATATACATAAGGAAGGGTATTCCTCATTCCACCGGATACTACCTCGGGGTTTTTCAGCATGTGATCATTCGTGATGCTTTTTCCCCTTGGTCAGTCCACTTCTCTCTACATAAGACTTGTCTTTCTCTTATTTATCTCTTGTATTATGCATGCGTATATGAGTGCAAGCTAGATTCCTACCTCGCTGGACTTAGCGCTCTTATCCTCCCATCTACATGCCAAATTCGCACATCAAGATGAGGAGAAACCACCCAGACCAGCTTGAAAAGAGTCGATGAGCCCTCTTGCATCCTCTATATGGAAGAAATCAAGCTCTTTAACACTGGAGCTAGATAAGCCCCCTTCTTACTTGTTATCTAGGTCGGGGAACTACATGAAGGAATCAGGCTTCGGAATCGGGCTTCGGAATCAGGCTTCGGAATCGGGCTCTGGGTACCAGGACGGGCTCCGAACCCGACCGAGGACTAGGACCAATATCAACCCCTTCATACCAACAAGGGAAGCTCGAGCTCCCTTCATCTCTTACCAACCATAAAGCCCGACAGATGGAATGACTCGTCTTTTACCTACCACGAAACCCGACAGGTGGGATGACTCCACTCCTACCTATCGCGAAGCCCGATGAGTGGGATGACTCCTCTCCTACCTACCACTCCATACTCCATATTCATACAAGATCTCTCTAAGGTACATGGTACCAACCCCGGCCACCACCTCCGTGGTAGTGGTCTTGAGGGTGTTAGCTGCAATTCCTCACCATGGTCGAATTTTCGGTTAACAAAAGGAAACGACAATAGGTGCTTTATGGACTTTATTTGCATTTGCATTTGCACTTGGTTTAATTTTTAAGATTGTTGTGAACTTAGGTTAATTTTTACAGTTATTGAGAACTCGGTTTAATGTTTACGGATATGGTTGTCAACGTGGTTTAATTAACGTTATTTTATAAGTTCGTTTCTGATTTGATGAATTGATATTAAATTTTAAGTTTGTTGTTTATATTATCAAGTTTTTAATGTATTTTCAACTTATGACATTTTAAAAAAAATATATGACAACAATGAACAATAATAATCAGAGTGATAGTTCATATAGTAGATGCGGAAAAACTAGAATTGGAGGCACTATAATTGGCCAATACATTGAGGAGGGTTGAATATTATCAGAATATAGAGAAAATGTCATGTTATACAAGTAGATTTACAAGGTATGCCGTTATATAAGAATTGATTAATTGTCATCCTGACATAATATATAACACATTTCTATGGGTACATATGTTTTTCTTAATATATATATATATATCAAACACTAGAACAGACACAATTATTGAAAGTTGATAGACATGTAACTGTTATTGAGGCGGTGTCAATATGTTTATATATTCTATCTAATGTGATTGTAATGTGAGTTGTTGTTGAATGTTTTTAACAGTCTAAAGATACAGTGTATAGACAATTTCAACAAAGGGGCTATGTGACTTGCACCACATATTATATGTGAACAAACTCGAGGACAACAGCCACCGCCATCACTAAAGAGTAAAGATAATCTAAAATTTTATCCACATTTTAAGGTAATTATTCTATTTTAATGCATGTTATTTAATTTTATACACTTCCATTTTTACTTAACTGTATTATGTTGAAATGTATTGCCACAAACAATGTCTACATAATTTATTGATTAATTATATTATGTAGAAATGTATTGGTTCTATTTATGGAACACACATTTCTGTATGGGCATCGGCACATAAACAAAATTCGTATCGATATAGAAAAGTCCAGTTACCCAAAATATCATGTGTGCATGTTCGTATGACATGATGTTCAAATTTGTTTACATGGGTTAAGAAGGAACCACTAACGATTCAACGATATTTTTGGATGCAATTGGAAGACAAGAGAACAATTTTTCCAGTCCTAATTAAGGTATGTATGTCGTATAAGTATTTCACTATTTCGAATATTGTAAAGTATAAATATTTAAAAAAAAATCAAGATACTATTATGTTGTCGATTCAGGATACTTAAATATGTCGGGATTTTTAACACCTTACAGAGGTGAAAGATATCACTTATGTGATTATAAATGACAAGAGTGTGCACCAGGAGGTTAAAGGAGTTTTTTAATTATAGACATTCATTCTTACAAAATATAATTGAGTGATGATTCGGTGTTTTAAAGACAGACTTCTCTATTTTGAAAAATATGTCTAATCATCGTTTATATATGCAACGCTTCGTGCAATTACATGTTGTGTCTTACATAATTTTATTCGATCATAAAGTCGTGGAGATATGATGTTTAGGGAATATAAAAATGAAGATATGTTAATTGATGGAGAATGAGAAGGTATACCAATTATTAGTATAGACTTTTGTCCATCAAATGTACCATTAATAAGTAATGTTAGAGATGATTTTTTTTAAAAAAAATGTGATGAGATTGCTCACATAATAGGAGGTGATGTCTTATAATAAGAGGTGGTATCTTCTACAATTTATTCGTGATCTTAGGTAATTAAATTATGTTAATGTTACGTTATGGGAATATTAATTAAATATAAAAGTAATCTAGGATTATAGAAATTGATAGTTATGTATTTTTTATTAATGTAAGCAAATCAAATATCATACAATCCTTTTATAATTCAATTAAAAATAATTGAATGGCCAGTATGAAATGATTAAATTAAAGTTATTATATTTTACGAATAATTGTATAATTATTTCACATATATATTAAATTATAAATTATAAATTCAGATGAATGAAAAGAAATATTACAACCTTATAAAAATATTTTAAAGAGATGAGAAAGTCAAATTACATATGTAGATATACTTTAGTTTTTTATGTTTTCGGTTAATCTACCAGACGTGTTTTTACTATTGTCATTTTCATAATTCAGATTTCAGTATAAGTTACCAGACACATCTTACTGTTTTCATTTTCAAAATACAGCTTTCGATATATATATTACCAGACACATTTTCAGAATTCGAATTTGAAACCAAAAACATTGTTTTCATTTTCATTTTTACTTTAAAAAAACAGAAAATACAAAACGTTTATAAGACGAGCTCTAAAACTCTACTATTTATGGTGAAGGGAGAGTTTCTGATTGGGTTAATATTAAAAACATCATCTCACCTTTCAACTGTTATCGGATGTGTATAGACAAATGTGTGTGTTCAACAATATCGCATGGATTCCATCGGTGTTAATGCTTATGTTAGGATGGCAAGGGAAATTTTGTACATTCCTAATTTCATTAAAAAAAAAATCTTCATTTTCTCTCGCTCTCATTATCTCTCGTCTCTATATTCTTTATTACCCTCCGTAATTTGTCACTCTCTCTCTCTCTCTCTCTCTCCCCTCTCTCTAGGGGTGGGCACGGTTCGATTCGGTTTTTTAGGTAAAACCGAACTGAACCGAAAATATTTTGGTTCGTCCAAAATTGAACCGGTTTAAACCGAATAAGAAATAACAACCGAACTGAACTGAATTGGTTTTAATCGATTCGATTCGGTTCGGTTCATTTCGGTTTTGGGCCTAATGGGTCTTTTTTAATATGTTACTAAATTTGATGGGTTGTTGGATTCTAATTTTAAACCAAAGTTTCATAATTTTATAATTTTATAATTTTATAATTTTAATAGTCCAAGCCCAAAAAAACACCCAAATCATATCTAACTAATAATAATAAAAAGACTGCAGACGAGCAGCGGAGGAGTTAAGGAAGAGATGAGAGAACTCAGATAAGTAGATAAATTGGTGTTAGGGACTTGGAGGAGAAGAAAAGATGACAGAGAAGAAGTGTGTTAATGTGTTAAGGTTTTTTTCGTTTAATTATATAGAGGTTTAATCGGTTCAAACCGGTTTTTGGGAAATCAAACCGGTTTGAACCGAACTTTTTTCGATTTTTCATTTTTTGAACCAGTTTAAACCGAATTCAATCGACGAACCAAACCGAACACCATTTTTTTGGTTCGGTTCGGTTCCGAACTTAGTACCCACCCCTACTTCTCTCTATGGTTGGAATTGGAGTTGTGTTTAAGGTTTGAGGTTTGAGGTTTGAGGTTTGATGTTGGAGTCTTGGAGTTGTGTTGGAGGTTTGATGTATGATGTTGGTTTGACAGTGATAGAGGTCGGCGATAAGAAAGGTTGTTGACGATAAAGTTTGGCGATGGTGGAGGTCGACGGAGATGGAGATCTGCGCGATCTCTATCGTACAGTTGGAGATCCATCTAACGGTGGAGATCAAAGTGAGCCCCATCGTACGATGGAGGTTTTCCACAATATATCTCCATCATGCGGTTTGGATCCACACGATCTCCACCATACGAACTTGTGGATCTTGATCGTACTATCTCTTGGATCTCCACCATACGATCTCCTAATACATGATAGCGATCCGCTTATTTCCATCTCCATCTTTTTTTGGGTACTTTATTTTAAAATAATTTTCTCACAATAATTTAACTCTTTCTATAAAGAATTCCAAAAGAAAAATCAACATTATAAATCTGATAAAAAATAATCTAAAATATTAAATTGGTAAGGGCATAATAGTCTTTGACATGGTCAACACAAGTCAAACTAATGGAATCATTAACTCCGTTAGAAGTCAATGGATATTGTTGAATAAATGAATTTGTTACTACACATCTAATTATAGTAGAATCGTGATGAGAAATTTTTAATATGAGACCTTAATGGTGTCCACGGTTCGGTTTCGGTTCGGTTTCGGTTTCGGTTTCGAACCGCCGGTTTCGGTTCCGTGGAAAGGCCGAACCGTAACCGTAACCGTAACCGGAATAGAACGGTTTTAGGCGGTTTTGAAACCGGCGGTTTTCGGTTCGGTTTCGGTTTCGATTTTCCGGAACCGAACGGTTCGGTTCGGTTTCGGTTTGTGAAACCGAATGGTTCGGTTTCGGTTTCGGTTTGTGAAACCGAATGGTTCGGTTCGTTCGGTTTTTTTTTTCTTTCTGAAATGTTGCCACGTGTCAGCATTTCATTGGTTGTTTTTTTTTTAATTTCGAAACCGCCGGAAAAAACGGCTGTTTAACCGGCGGTTTTTGGTCGGTTTTTCATATCCCATAACCGTAACCGAACCGTCGGATCCGATTTCCAACCGGTTTTGTAACCGACGGTTTCGGTTTCGGTTCGGTTTCCAGAGATCGGTTTCGGTTCGGTTTCGAACGGTTTAACCGAACCATGGACACCTCTATGAGACCTTTCTAATTTATGAAGGTTTTTTTTTTCTTTTTGTATCTGAACGCTGTGGATATAGGACTATCGACTATGATTATTATGTCACCTTGGACTTGGACTCACCTGATAAGTGATAACTGGGCTTAGGGGCAAAAACCTACCCTTAACCTTAATTCCCCGAATTGAAGTTAAATTATCCCATCACTTTTTTCCTTTTAGAACAAATTTTCCAGCTTCAAAAAAAAAATCCCTATCACTTTTGTAGTATTTACCTGTTTAAAAAATTCATACGGAATAAAATAAGATTGGCTTTGTGGTATGTGTTTTACTTATGCACGATAAAATTATGGGTTCGAGTTGTATCTCCCACCCTAATTTCATATTTATTATACGGCAGTTCAAAAAACAAAATTCCTACCGGTATAGTCTATTGTCCTAAACTTCATTATTCATTGTTTTTCATTAATTTCATTATGGATTGACAAATAAAATTGAAAAAGGAATTATTTGAGATTTTATTAAATATTATTTCAGAAAATATATAATAAATTATAAAGAATTACATTTAAATTATCAATTGATTGAACTTTTACATTATTAATTGTAAGTTTTATGGAAAAAAAGAAAAGAAATACAGTAGCATTGGCCGCTGATTATTGGCTTGTTCAGTGAACAATGTAACTAGAGATCACAAAAATCCTCAACCCGCCCTTATACCCGGTGGGGATCCAATCTGTTTAAGGAGGGTTTGAAGCGTTTAAAACGAGATTTGGGTCAAGTTTATATCAAATATTGTTGACCCGGTTTGTAACCAAGTCGGGTATGGGCCGAATCACAATATCCTGACCTGATTCGGTTGACCCGGTAGTTATATAATTATTTTTTAAAATATTAAAAATATAAAAAGAAAAACAAACTCGAATTTTTTTTTATCTATTTGTCTAATTTTATTTTATGTTTGAATTTAAGGTTTATATAATTTAGATATTATATAAAATTTAATTTATATATGAATTTTAAGTATACACTAAACTTTAACTTTTAATACTTATGTGTCATTTAGGGTGCGTTTGGCACGGAGATGGGATAGGACAAGGTGAGACTAGACTGGACTGGACATGACTGAACATGTTGTTCTATGTTGTGTTTGAAATGTCTTGACAGAACTATAAATTGTACTGTTATGCATTTGGTATGACTGGGACATGACAAAACAAGAGATTCAAATGACTAGAGTACCCTTCTAATATATATACCAACATAGACTATAATATTATATATAATGATATATAGCATATTATTACATTATATATATATATATATATATTATGTAAAATATATATATATATATAATTTGATATTATTATATATTAATATAGAATATATAATAATATGATATATATATTAATAATAAATATTAACTTTTATATATATTTATATTACATATATAATATATAATAATAATAATATCATTATATTATATTACTAATATTATATATGTAATTATAATAAATAATTTATTAGACATAATTGTAATTGTTTGAAAATTTAAAGGGTAAATTGGTTTTTTTGACACTTGTCTCATGGTCAAGTTTTTCTAGGGTCAGGTTTTTGTGATTTTTGTCTCACCTTGTCCCGTCTTGTCCCATGCTAAGGATGCACCAAACGAGGGATAAGAACAAACTGTCTCACATTGTTCTGTCTTGTCCCGCGTACCAAACGCACCCTTATATTTAAATTTAAGTGAAATTATTATCAAGTGCAGGATCTCTCACTAAAAGTTTTTACATTTAAGTTTATGCATATTTAAATTTAAATATATTTTTCAATTTAAGTGTATTTTTAAATTTGATTGCATAATATTTAATTGTTTAAACTATTTTTTAAATAGACCGGGTCGGGTCGGGTTTGGAGCATCCCCATCTCATTCGGATTGGGTTTGTGGCATAAATTAAAGATCATTTTCGGATCACAGGTCGGATTTGATGCAACCTGCTAAAATCGGATTTCGGTTTGGGGTATACCGATCTGTCTCGTTACCATCCCTAAATGTGACGCTATATATCTCAATTTTGTATAGGAAGTAAGTTGGAAATGTAAATTTAACTGCTATACAACATTTGGGATGATATCATATCATAATGTACACAGTGGAATTAAATTGGCACCTCACTGGATATTGGAAATAAAAATTGTAGTCTAAAATTGAGATTAATAGGAATTTTTTTTTTTTTTTTTTGAGATTATTCACTATTACTCCTTAAAAACTATCATTATAACCACATAACAGTATGTTTTAGTTGTAAAAAAGGATCATTCGGTTGGTTCGAATCCAAGGGCGGAGGTACATATCAGCTACAACGGGCTATAGCCCGGTTTAGGCTTTGAAAAAAAAAAGATTTAATAAAATGTTTTTCTTGGATATTCGATTCTATGTCTATTTGATATATACAGTATACTTAATTGTAACTCATCTCAATTACATACGGGTTAATATTAAAGACTTCCCCTCACCTTTGAACTATTATTATATGTATAGTTAAAAATATTTTTATTTTAGAAACCTTCTCTATAGACTAACAACGTTAGTATTTTGCTTTTGTTGACTGAGTTTAACCATTTAAAAATCTAAAATATCTATATTTAAGCTTCAATTGTATGAATTGACAATTATACCCTTATATGTTTACCAAATAAAAATTAATAAAATGATACAAAATATGGAAATGTTAACTTGTAAAGTAGAAGTTATCATGGACAATTTTGTCAAAAACATAACAAAATTATAAAAAAATCAAAAACATTGAAAATAAACCCAAATATGTATTTATTTATGTATATTTTCATATTTTTTTTTATAAATCAAAGCAAATACTCATTTTCAACGTTTTTGATTCATTTGTAATTTTGTTATTTTTAAGGATAAAATTGACCACAAAATAATTTATCATTTGTAAGTTAACATTATCACATTTTATTAATTTATTTGGTAAAAGTATGAAGGTATAATGATCAATTCATAAAATTGAAGTTTAAATAGGGATATTTTAGAATTTTTAACGGTCAAACTCAATCAACACTAATGGAATACTAACAATGTTAGTTCATATAGAATGTTTCTAAAATAATAGCATTTGTAAATATACATCCGATAATAGTTCAAATGGAATGCTAACAGTGTTAGTTCATATAGAATGTTTCTAAAATAATAACATTTGTAAATATACATCCAATAATAGTTCAAAGGTAGGGAAATGTTTTTAATATTAATCCATTACATAATTATAAATAATAATAATAATAATTTATTAATTTTTTATGAAGCAGATAATTCATAAATGATATTCAATATATGGATAATGTCATACAATCCAAATAATTAACTCAAATGATGTGGCAAGTGGGTTGTCATCATCATACAAAACATGATATGGTTAATGAAAAAACTATTTGTCACGCCATTTGAGTTGAAATTTGAACTAAATTTTTAGGTTGTCTAGCATTACTGTTAATATATTTTACTATCTTAATTATTTTTTGTCAAAATTCGGTAAAATGTAAACATTTTTTTTTTGTTTTGGTTGAAAAAAAAAACTCTTATTATTATAGAATTAGAAGAAAAATGATAATAAATAATATTTTAAAAATTAATAACTTATTTAAAATATTTGCAAATTCATAATTTTCATTGTCACATTCTATATTTATTAGGTTAGTTTCATGTATTTAGTTCTATTATTATACAAAATACACTGTTATGTCACATGAGTGAATAGATACGTTTTTTTTTTCTTTTTTTTTTCTAACAAAATTCTATAGTAATATAAAGATTCAGTTAAAAGGGTTTAAGTTGATAAGTAATAAAAAATAATGTTTGATGAGATAAAGTATGTTCAATGATTTCGAGAAGTTGTGGTTTCCAATACTTCCCTCCCCAAACTTTGAAAAAAATTAATGTTTAGTCTTGGTTATGCCAGTTCGAATTGCCGTATGCAACGGTATATATATATAAAAATGATTCTCTCAAGAGAGATTCTCGATTATAGAATTCTAAAAATCATATTATTAAACCGTTGAACATATTTAATGATCATAAATTAATTAATAATTATCCATTAAATCATGAAAAGAGCAATTAATGCTCTTTAATGTAAATTAATATTTTTCGATATTCATCAAATATTTTCATATTACACGACAATCATGAAATAAAAACCTGAACTATCTAATCAAACATGAAAAAAGTATTGATAAGTAAATACTTAAAATAAAATATAATGGTTATGAAAAATAAAATAAAGAAAGAAGGGAGCATTAATTGCTCTTTCCATACTATAGCGGGTAGCTAAAAAGTTACGCGAAGGCATTGATTTTTAATTAGTTTATTACCATTACATATATTCGACAGTTAAATAACCTTAGAATTTTAGGGAGCTTTAATTGCTCTTTCCATATTCTGACGGGTTACGGGTAGTTAAAAAGTTGTCTGGATACATTAAATTTTAATTAATTTATAACAATTAGATACATTAGAAAGTTAAATAATACAATCTTAAGAATTTAATAAAGAATGATTTTTATCCGAGAGAATCTATATACATATATATATTATATATATATATATACATTAGAAAGTTAAATAATACGACCTTAAGAATTTAATAAAGAATGATTTTTATCCGAGAGAACCAATATATATATATAATACACTACCTTGTGCAACAATTCAAACAGTCACATAACCACAAAAGTGATTTTTATAAACACTTAAAATAATATATTCTTTAGGTGTTTTATGTCTACTTAAATTATGAAAAGAAAAATATTTATACATAAAAACAGTGCAATTTTTTTGCAATCATCTTAAAATTTGGGCTTTTAATGTTTTTTAAGTTGATTGACCTATGTTATACGTAGGTCTTGTCGAAAATATACATATCGTAAAACCACGTAAGCAAGACTTTTCATCAGAAAGAATCACCAGGTCAGTATCCTGGATAGTGTTCAAGTCCCCATCGTAGGAATATTCAGTGGAAGTTCGAGTAGGTCCGAGTAAGGATGAGCCAAGTGTTATTGAGTACTCAGTTCTACTCGGGACAACAAAGAAGATCCCATAAAATTTTATCTTTCTAGTTTAAGCCACAAAACTCCCAAGATGGTAACAACACTACATACTTACACAAACACAGGAGGAATTTCATAAGAAATAAATATATTCTCCTCAAGATATACGTCGTCATAAAAGATCTATACAATTAATGTCAATAAGGTGGCATTTGGTTACTACGGTGGAATGAGAATTGGAATGGAAATGAATGGAAAACTATTTTTTTTTGTTCGGTTAGGACTTTAGAATCAATATCTGAATCAGTAATATTTGTTTTGTTAAAACTGAATGGAATTGAATCAACTGTATTTTAATCAAAATAGCCATAATTACTAAACATTTATAATAACATTATATATTATGGATAATAAATAATATATATTATATAATAGTATGAGATACATATAATATATATTATATAATAGTATGATATTTATAATATATATAATAAGGTTCAAAAAATAAATAACACTTTTCGGAGGTGACATTTGAACACTGTCGTTGTTTTAATAACTTATGTTTAAATGTACTTATTATGGTGAACATACAAAAATGTCATCAATAGTTGTTTTATATCAGATTTCTTTCATTCGTTTTACAGTGATAAAGTTGTGAAATAGAGGAAGAAAGTCTCGTTGAAACCTAGACAATCAATCGAACGACGACAGAGTGGAGCTACACAGACGCATTCGAGGGTTGAGTTCGCGGTGGTCGAGCTACCTAGTCAACTCGCGGGGGGCAGGGGGCAACGCCCCCAGAGCTTTTTTTTTCTGGTCAGTACTTAAAATGATCGATTTAACTAAACCAATTTTTTTTTAATATATATATATTATCGATCCTTTAAAAAAAATCATCGATTCTTTATAATATATACTCGATTTAATTAAACCTAATTTTCTAAAAAAAAAAATCTCGATCCTTTGAAAAAAATTATAGATCCTTTGAAAAATATTCTCGATCCTTTGAAAAAATTCTCGACCCCTTGAAAAATATTCTCGATCATTTGAAAAATATTTTCGATCCCTTGAAAAATATTCTCGATCCCTTGAAAAATATTCTCTATCTTTTGAAAAATATTCTCGATCTTTTGAAAAATATTATCTATCATTTGAAAAAAATTCTCGATTTTTTCAAAAATAAGCTTGATCATTTAAAAAAAAATCTCGATTTGGTTACAAATATACTCGATTTAAGTAAACCCTATTTTCAAAAATAAAATGGTCAACCCTTAGAAAAAAAAATATTCATACAAAAACTGGACAACAAATCATAACGAATTGATACATTGTTAAATTACAGAGAAATATATGAATATATATAAACGAAGATTACAAATATATGTTATCTTCTTATGCAGAATCTGGAGAGAGCGAGGAGTTATCGTTTTTAAAGTGTAGATGAAAACATAATGAGAATAAAAAATAGATTATTTAAGGGCAATTTTAGTAGTTCACCATAATAGATGTCTTTTAAACTTAAGTTATTAAAGCAGTGACATCATTGCAACACAAAAAAAAGTGACATATCTCACAATTTTCACTATATTATTTTTGGAAATGATGGTATTTTTAGAATAGAGTTGATGCATAGAAAGTTATTTTTCGAAGAGAAAATGTGTTAATGGAATGGAATGGACATTCTATTGGTTTTTGGATGGAATGCCCATTCTACCATTCCATCCAAAAAGATGGAATGTCCATTCCAATGGATGCCCATTCCATTGTAATTTAACAAACCAAACAAATGGAATGAATTTCTTTCCATTCTATTCCACATAACCAAACACCACCTAAGTAGACAAACCCAAATAGGAAAGATCTCTCTTTTGTCAATCTTTGGCTTGCACGCTAAGAAACGAAACCGTAACTAAACATGTATAAATACATCTGTAAAGACACAAAATAACGACATGAGAGGCAAGAGAGATGGAGTGCTGTAATTCAAATATTTCTTTACTGGATTTGACTTGGTTGCATACGTAACCGTCCGTGGACGTTTCTCCAATTATCAGAGTTTTACCATGTATTTCTAAATTACGTTACAATTATTTTTTGTGATCCTTTTACTATTATAAATTACGGAAGTTCATACTATTGACTTTCTTGACCATCAAGAAATTACTGTAAACAACCTAAAAATAACCCCAAAAGCGTTTTAAAACAAAACTGAAAAATGTTTTATCTAAAATTTGCCTTGGATGTATGAAAAACACTCCTAATACTCGACTTATAATCTATTGATGTGGTTAATTATCAGCCAAAATAAGAAAAAAGAATATCAGCTCTCATTGTTCATCTCCAACTATTTTTATACACTTTAAATAAAAGTATACAAAATCCATCCAGCAAGTACATAAGCAGTGCAATTGACACATTTTGACAAGTCATCTACATATATTTGACTATAGAGATCTATAATGAACCATAGTGACGAACAGAGACTAGAAGATATTTAACAGAACAAAAATCACAGGGATTTGGTAATCTTCACATAAATTGCTTTAGAAACTCGGTAGCCACCAGCCTCCCTCGTGTGTTCATGGACATTTTCAATTCACTTATCTCTTTATCGATGTCCTGCAATTCAAAGAAGATATTGCTTCAGTTGGTGTATAGATTAGAAAAGAATGACACCCATTTCAAAGAGCAAAAGAACATAGACTCCACAATATACTAGCGATATGTAAATGGTAGACTAAAATGCTTGCTTCACATATCAAGCAGACTAAATGGCAATATCAGTGTGGAAGCAGAGGTGGCTTGATTATGTCTTTAAGCTATCCAAATAGCAAGCCAGTAAAAACATCTAGTAGTAATTTACCCAACCCAAAGGCCAAAACCTTTATAAGCCATAGGATTGTGAGAATCAATTTGCATGGAAGCTATCACCATAGTATGGCCCTAAATGGAAACAAGCAACCAAAAACTAGTACATTAAACTATCCTTAGTTCACATTTTAAGGTTTTGTTGTGTACAGTTGTGCAATAATATATTATAAGATAAAACTTGTTTGAACAATAAATGGTGATTCTACAAAGCATAATCACTAGCTACAAACAAAAAACTCAGAAGTTAAAGTAATGAGATATCAGACCTAGAGACTTCGATGAGACGTAATGACAAAGCCAAATTCAAAGAAAAATCGAAAACATAAATTCTAAAATAGACTTTTATACGGAGTCTAACCCAGTCCCCAATTTCACGATGTGGTAGCCCTTCCCATCCTTTAAGAACCTTCTTTAATTATGAAGGCACTTCTCTAGTAATCAGTCTGGAACTATTTTATATGCTCAACTACGATTTAATTTCAATAGATATGTACACATTATATGTCAAACTTAATGTAAACAAAAATATGGTTGAACAATGAAATAACCTAAAGATACTTAGAATTTTGAAGAATTTGTTACAGATTAATACTATTCTCCCCAAATCTTTTGCCCAAAAACCCATCTCAAAGGATATGACAATTGATTTGTAACCACTGTATCATCTCATAATCAGCATGGTAGTTACAAATCACTTGCCACATTGTTTGGGATGAGTTTTTGGGCAAAACATTTGGGTTGTGTAGCATTACTCTTTGTTATATAAGAATAAAATCAATTAACATAAGATAATTAATTAGCAGACAGCGAAAAGGGAAGTGATAGGTTTCATTGAAATTCTTACCTCCATGAACTGCACAATAAAATCTATGAGCTTGTGTTTCTGCATGTCCTCACAATGGTAGTTTGTGATAAGAAAGCTAATATCATATCCCTGTAATACAAAGGCCAATGAACAAACATTTTAAATCAAAAGCAGAAGAATGTAATTCATTTGTACGTCAAAGCTTACGTGTCTGTTGAACCAACAGCATTATCAGGAAATATGCTACTTAGAGTTGCTAGTAAATGAAATCATCAGGAAAAAATTATGACTGAAAATTTTGCATATAGTATGACAACAGTATAAAGAGCTATAGGATATAGCCAAGTAGCCAACTGCCAACACAGCAATGAAATAAGTAGCAAGTAATGTAAACTGGGCTATAAGCATGCAGAAGCAAAACTCAATATGCACAAGATCAATCATTCCTAATGTACCCTCAAAACATTGAGAAAAATCAGGATAAATATGAATTAAGCACTTATTTTAAGTGTCCTGCAAAATCAAACACCATAATAGCAACGTTTGTTCTATCACAAAAAACAATTGGCAAGCATGGCACACTATAATGTGCCAGTATAACCTCTCCATCTTTTATAGTTCAGATATTATGATTTCTGAAGAAAGGTCAAGTGGCAGTCACTTGACTTTGTCAAGAACCAGCATTTATTCAAAGCAACACCTAATGTCAATTCACCTGCATAGTAACACATACCTGTACTGGCTTTCTCCTCAAAACTTGAAACGCTTCTGCCCTCATTGACAAAAACCTCAGAAATTTTTTAGTTAGAATGTTTTCAAGTTCGTCTGCCTGCTTTACCTATACAAAGAAAAGAACATGTATTTAAGTAGAAAAAAGAAGATATTGCAATTTTTTTGAAGTTCAGAAAACTTGCAGGGATGTCAAACATGTTTTATAATATCATAGATGGTGAATTTATCCCTATGCTTCGTTGCAAAAGAGATTTGTGTGATCAAGACTTGATATACATGAGGGTGAAAACTAGGAATCTTTTTTTCTAATAAAATCAGTTTCATGATGAACAAAAAGTTTCTCTTAGGCAACATGATATAATATTTTAATTTGGTTGAACCAATGAAAAATTGAAAACTGAAATTTAATTTAAGCAATTCACTGTTATGGTGTATAGCATGGAAAATCCCTACAAATTGTTTTAAAGTAATACAGCGTCAACAGCATCCAACTCGGTTAAAGCACGTGAATATTGCAATTCTTATTTCCAGCATTTAGCTGTCATAGAAAGGCATCCAAATAATGATGATTTATAGTCACCTTAAGGCTTATGCGAAGAGAGTTGATAGATGCCTCTATTAAGCATTTTTCAGCTTCATTTCGACATATCAAAACCTGCATTATAAAAAGAAAAAAAAAATATAAAGATACATGCACAACAATCAAACATACAAGTATACAACAAAATAACGAATGTAAGAAACACGTTCAGAGCTTTTTTAATGAATGAGCAATATGGCATCCTACCTGAAATATGGCACGGAGCCGTTCCTAACAAAAGCTTACACAGCAAAAGTAACAGAAATCATAATCAATTTTACCATCAGAAAAAGGAAAAAAAAAATTGTCAATTGTTTCAGCCATCAACTTTCTATATCAAATTGAACATTTGGAAAGGGTATGAAACCAAGATCATTAAGAGACTTAGCATATCTTGAGCATGGAGAGTGTCTTTTAGCACACCCTCTAGTTTTAACAAATAACAATATAAATGATAGTAAATTCTACCGAGCATATAAGTTCAAAAGAAGAGAAGAACAGTCTAATCTATCGCATAGGCCCATTATGTTCATATAATTTAGGTCAAGCACCCAAATATAAAATTTAACTAGATAAGGTTTTCTAAATTACGTAAAATGAAATACAAGCATTACGAAGTTCGAAATATATAAAATTACTTGAATACTGAATCATCACAACAAGCCATTAAGAACATATAAAAATTGCCTAAATTTAAAATCCAAAAGACGGTTCTTACAGGATTCAGCAGAAGTTCCAGGCTGGTCCTGCAAAACACCAAGAAAAAATTTGAATCATCTAGACACAACATATGACATAAGCAGCATGCAGAAAATGGTAATCATGAAGGTAATAAAGCAGAAACAGGTAGACTACATGAAACAGAGATGCATTAACAAGAAATATTTAATCAACCAAAATGCAGTGCCCGACAATAAATGATTTTCAGAAGAGAATAATATGTAACTCTAATTGATTTTCAAACACCTTGTGATACACAATTTCGGGAAGCGAGTAGTAATCAAGAAACCATAATCTATATATATATATATATATATATAGCACAACAATAGTCAAACAAGTAAAATGTAATGTAACCATGTCCACTGTGAAAGCAAACATTGAGAAAGGCCATTTCGTCCAATTTCCACTAAAGAAAAACATCAAATTCACCAATAAATCATTTTATACGCATTTACGAAAATTCGATTTACAGACCATAACTCAATGCTAGAAACATTCTCTACAATACACATTTGTATTATTTATTTCCTTTTCGAATTAAGTTACAATAAGAAGATACGGACAAAAAAAAACCCTTTGATCTCAATTAATATATAAAGGAAATTCGAAATCGAACCCAGTAAACGTACTTGAGTTCTACCTCTGGCTTATTATGCCTCTCAACTTCTTGACAAGGAAAATTCTGCCATCACCAAGTCGTTTATTAGATCAAATCAACACCAAATCAAACACAACAAGTATTGAAAAAATCAAAACAGAACAATATGAAAAAGAAAAAAAAAAGCATTTACCTGCAAACACATGGCGGCGTCGAGAGTGTTGCGTATGCACGTCAAGTACAATCGTAATGTGTTTGCCTGAGTAAGTTTGAAAAATCCAACACAAGATTATTCATCGAAATTAGAAAAAAAGCGAGTGAGATCCAGTGAAGTTAAATGTGGTGAGTCACCGTACCATATCTCTGTATGTATGTGTGGACTAGATGATAGATTGCTCCTGAAACTGCTGCAATTAAGTGTCTTCGGTTTTGAAAGATTTGGATGGGTTTTGGGATTGATTCACAGAGAAGAAGTGACGTTGAAGAATTTCAGAGGTTGTTGTTGCTAACGTGCACTTCAAACGTGTAGATTAAGTTTTAGGATCTGTTTGGAATGACTTTTCAAATAGAGTTTCTACGGTAAATATTTAAAGTAACGGTTCTATAAGCAAATATTCTATTGAGTAGGGTTTCCGACTAGCGTACAAAATAATTATAAAAAATTATAAAAAAAATCATTGATAAAAGAGAGAATATCACATTTTTTGAATTACCTAAATACCCTCGTAAAAATAATTTTCAAAAATTCCGACCTGCCGGATTCGAACCAGCGACCTAAGGATTAGCTGAGGGTCTGACCCGACTACAGTCCTCCGCTCTACCAACTGAGCTAAGGTCGGTTGTTAATACTTCAATTTAAAACTATATTCTTATTACTTATTTGTAGCTAACCATAAAAATATTGAATTTTGAGAGGTGCGGAGGTCATCTTGTAAGCGTTTTTAATTTATTGTTTTTAAAAAGAAAAATGAAAATGAAAACGATATTTTTGGTTTTAATTTTACTATCTGAAAACACATTTGGTAATATATACTGAAATCTGTATTCTGAAAATGAAAACGAAAACAAAAAAACGTTTCTGGTAGATTAACTGAAAAATATCAAAAATTGTATACTTTTTCTATTATTTTTTATATTGTAATTTTTTAATTTGAATAAAAGGTAGGTCAATAATTCATCTCAAATAATTATTCAATAAATCGTAATAACCGAATAAAATCTCTTAGATGAATTATTGTGATTTTAAATTTAAAATAACTGATATTCCAAGTTTTTTATGTTATATATGAGTCGATCTGCTCTTGAAGGGGCAGATTAGGGGCAGATCGACGACACTAAGAAGAATGAGAAGATGAAGTGAAGTAGATCGGAGAAGATGAAGAGAAGAGGAAGAAGATGAAGAAGATGAAGAAGATGAAGAATATGAGATGATGAAGAGAAGAAGAGATGAAGAAGATGAGGTGAAGAGAAGAAAATAATAAGAAATGATTAGGGATGACCATTATACCCCGAGTCTCAAACCCCCGTTTCCCCATCCCCATTTGGGGGATTTTTTTTGAGGGAAATGGGGAAATGGGGGGATGAGAATGATTTTTAACCCCAAATATAAATGGGGTTGGGGATGGGGGGAGTCGTCCCCATCCCTATTTCCCCATTCCCCCCATGAATTCCTAGAATGGGGATGGGGTTAGGGTTGGGGTTAGGTGCCCCCATCCTCATTTCCTCATTTCCCTCAAATATTATAGTATTATATAAAAATATATTAATATATATTTTTATTATATTTTTAATATTTTTATTTTACTAACTACATGTACATATTTATAAACTATAACTTAAATTACACATCAAGCAAGCTAACTATATAATAAAAATACCAAGCAAGCGCCATATAATTTATTAACATATTTTACTAACTATATATACATATTAAACAACTTAACTTTCATTTCAATTTGTAAGGGATGTTACTTTGTATTTGAATTTATTGGATTGCGATTTTATATGCTTCTTTAATATGTAATTTTTACTGATACAAGAAAATTGGGGAATGGGGAAACGAGGGACTTTGGAGAAATGGGAAAACGGGAAAAACGAAGGAAAATAAGGAAAATGGAAAAATGAGGATGTGGATGTGGATGTGGATAGGGATGGGGATGGGGGGACCTCCTCCCAAAATTACACCAACCCCATTTCCCCCAAATGGGGAAATGGGGGGGGGGGGGGGATGGGGAAAGGTTTGGAAAATGGGGTTGGGGATGGGGGACCTACATCCACCCTCATTTCCCCATTGGCCATTCCTAGAAATGATGAAGAGAAGATGAGATGACGAAGATAATCTGGAAAAGAGGAAAAGAATAAAAAAAAGAGCATTAAAAAGTTTTTCATATATATATATATATATATATATATATATATAAACAAAACAAAAAATAAAAACAAAAACAAAACACAAGTATTTTATGTTTTTCAAATATTTCACTGTTAAAGCTGATTTTGTTTTATTTTTTATTTTTTGAAAATAAAATGAATAACGGTTAATGAACGCGAATTCGAAATCATTTTTAAAAAACAAAAACGAAAACGGGTTAAATAACAGTTGCAGGACGGAGCCGTATATATATGAAATGTCTTTTTGGAAAATTCACTTGCTTGATAAATATTTTCTTATAAGAAAATTGTTACAAAAGCAAAGTGCTTTTTGTAAAATATTTCCAAACATGTCTATTTAATATTTATAAGGAAAATAGTTTAATTAACTATTGTTTGGCATGCAAGATTCGATAAAATATCTGATAGACAATATCGAAAGAATGACTTACAAATCCACAACAATAACAAAACTCATCCAATATTTCGTAAGAGAGTAATGCATGTCTTTTTATCAAACCAAAATCACATTCCATGTCTCAAAGATTTATTAATATTGAGAATTGAGATGAACTCACACTTGTGTAAACTTGCCCAAATAGTCACTTGTGGCACCCATATCCACTTCCTCCAAGCCACCGTTCATCGTGCATAATGTGGTACCCATTTCCTAAGTCGTGGACATCAAAAGATGATTGTGAATTTGTACCAAAGAAGACAACGAAGAAAATATATATTTGAAATATTTACCGCTCCAATTGGTTCCTCTAAGACAATTAAAATTCTTTTAAATTTTCAAAGACTACTAGATAAAACGCATTTACAATATAACGATTTAAAGGACTTAAGAAGTTGAAAGACAAATGTGTTAATACCAACACATTTTACATCCGAGCCAAGAATAGTACACCAAATGTGTTGAATAGCAAGGTGAATTCCTCTTTGTTAACTTGTTTTGAGGTAAGAATTTTGTCACCCAAACAATTTGCCACTGTGTTATCCTATAAGATGAACAACTCCTGCCATATTAATCCTTACAAAGAATTAGTTATCACAATTCAAGCTCATAAACATATGAAACTAATTCTTATGAACATGTAATTGAAAATCTAGAATATTCAATTCAATTCATACATAAGCATATCTAGAAACCTAAACATGTGAAAGAATAATAGATTTACAACAAAAGGCATAAATCTATTTTTGAAATCAAACGGACAAATCAACATTTGAATCCACAACATATTCACTCAAAGAAGAACTATATTTAAACAATTGAAATCATAATCAAAATATTATAGTTCTAAAACATTTGATAAAAACCTAGAAATCAACAATTAAGAATAAACACAAATTTTTATAGATTTTAAGTCTATGTTCATTAAAATTAGCTAGAAAGATATTCAATTAAAAATCAACAAAGCTAATTTCGAAAATTACTCAAACAAGTTAGAAAAGATAATACAAATCATCATCAACACATTTCACAATCAAATCAAGAGGTTCAAGAAATTAACAAGAAAAGTGTAGAGAATATTATTTACTTACAAAATGATGAACACTTGATGAAGATCAAAGAAAATTGAAATATATGGACTCCAATCAACTCTCTAAACATATAGGACTTGTTCTCCTTTGAAAAATGAAGATTTTGATTTTTGAATCACCAAAATCAGATCTAAAATGAGTGAGATAACACAAAAACAATAACACAAAAACTTATGAAAATTTCTGCACAAAATTCAATTTAAAGAGGAGCGAAATAACGTGGCGTGGAGGGGATCACGTGCTACCTTTAAGGCAACGCTACCTCAACCTCCCATGGAGACGTGTGGCCTCCACGGGGGTAGAGAGGGCCCCTTCCCATGTAGGCCATGTGGCCTTGGCAGGAGAGGGGATGTTCTGGCAATTTGCCACCCATCTTGCCTTTCTTCCCTAATGCGCACCTCGCAGGTTCTTTGACCGTTCTCCTACCTTGGAACTCGGAATTCGAATCCATTTTTGGATGATGAACCCTAACTAGCTCACGACTAGGATGTCTATGAAACTTTAATAAAAAATTTGGAATTTGACTCAATACATGTTGACGAAAACCATGTACGATAACACACAGAAAGTTTCATAAAATCCAACTCGAAACTCAAAAACCTATGAATGAGTAACCGAAATATTCGAAACTTAATTAGAAACAATATGAGAACATATTCAAGTCTGATATCATTAAAACACAAACAGATAAACACAAGAACGTAAAGTATGTCATTTCCTAGAAATAGTCATAAAACATGCAATTTCATAAAAGTTATCAAAATAAATCTAATGCATGTGCATATAACAATATGTGTGTATGTGTTATACCAATTGAACACAATGATATAGGGTTACACATATATACAATGTGTGCGTATGCGCCTATGCCTTGCAAGAGGAGAAAGAAAGTAAATACCTAAGCATTATCCTCTTGAAGACGAAACTCGCATGCGAAGTTACTTTCCTCTTTTGAAGCTTGATCCAATCACAAACCACCTAAACAACTAAGCAATGCAAACAATGACCATTTTGTTATGGAATCAAGTCAATACAAATCTAAAACTTAACATATAAATCTATTTTTTAAAATATTTATTATTGTAAACAACTTTTAAAAAGAAAAAAAACCCTAATGTAAAATTACTTATTTTTAGATAATTTTATTTTTAAAAACAAACATGTTGACATCACATTCAGATGTGAGAAAAAAACATGTTGTTATACCTGAATTTTTCAGTATGTACACCATGTTAGCAGCGTTGACAAGTCCGTAAAGCCCTACCAATCGCCACATTTGATGTGACTAGTCAAACAATTCATACTTTTTGCCCAAAAGAAATTAAGGTTGTTGTTTGGACCACTGTAAGAAGAGTAGCATAAGCCACTTTGAGCCATCCGTTATTGGCCTAAGTTCAAGATGTTCGGCTTGTACTCTCTCTCAGGACTGATATAGGTCATTTAGGACCCTCGGTTTTCACTCTCCCTGGAGACCGACATAGGTCATTATGGACCCTCGGCTTGCACTCTCCATCGGGATAGAGATAGGTTGTTCTTGACCCTCGACTTTCACTCACCCTCGGGATCAACATAGGGCGTTCAGGACTGAAGACTTTCACTTTCCCTCGGGACCGACATAGGGCATTTAGGACCCTCGGCTTTCATTCTCCCTCGGGACCGACATTAAGGGTGGCAATGGGGCAGATCGGGGAGGGTCAGAGCCACCCCAAACCTGAAACCCGGTTTTTAACCGTTGCCCTATACCCGCCTCGTAACTTAGCCGGGTCAAACATCTCTACCTCAAACCCTATATGAACGGGGAAATGGTGCCCCAAACCCGATCCGTTTGACCTTCATAAATAAGAAAATACAAATCCCAAAATGGAACAAAAATATAAAATACATACATGTAACAATAAAATCCATTCAACATCTTTACAATTATGATATTTTCTAACATAAATATGTACAAAAATTAACTGATTGTATGGTTCATAAGGATCTGATAACACATTACACAATAACACTTATATAGTTGTATATAAATTATAACCCATTAACTTATACTAGCACAGTAACACCGATACACCACACAAGTACACAACCAGCAACCTTCATCATTCTGTTGAAGTTGAGAGTTGAAAGTAAATCAACAACTCACCTTCACCGATGAAGATCTGAATAATGAGAGGAGTCGAGGACATCAACGATCGAGATTCGGGATAGGCGACGATCGATTACTGGCGATGACGGATGACAGTCGATTACGGGTGATTGGGAGACGAAGGTCAATGGTCGATGATCGATGATGAGCGATGATGATGATCGGCTACGATAGATGATCGATAAGAGGAGATGACATGCGAAGGGCGATAGCAGGTGATGATGACGACCGGGGTCACTTGAGAAGAAGAGAGAGGGAGAGAGAGAGTGTGTGTGTGTGTGTGTGTGTGTTGTTGAACGACGAGAAGGAGAGAAAGATAGAATTTGAGATTGTTAGGGTTTCGTTTTTCCCTTTTATATGTCAAATATTGTTTTAATTATACACACACACACACACACACACACATATATATATATATATATATATATATATATATATATATATTACGGGTCAAACGTGGAGGGTCAGGGTAAAAAGGGCTGCCCCATACCCGATCCAATAACTCGATCGGGTCATGAATTTAACCCCAAACCCGTCCCAAATGGATTGGGGCCCCGCGGCACCCCTAACCAACATAAGTCATTCAGGACCCTCGACTCGCACTCTCCCTCGGGCCTAACATAAGTCATTATGGACTCTCGGCTTGCACTCTCACTCGGGATTAAGTTAGGTTGTTCAGGACCATCGACTTTCACTCTCCTTCAGAACCGACATAGGTCATTCAAGACCCTCAGTTTGCACTCTCCATCGAGACCGGCATAGGTCATTCAGGACCCTTAGCTTGCACTCTCCTCGAAACCGATATAGTTCATTCAGGTCTCTCGGTCTGGATTCTCCTTCGTGATCGTTATAGATCATTCTAAACCCTCGGTTTGCACTTTCCCTCGGGATCGAGATAGGTTGTTCTTGATTATCGACTTCCACTCTCCCTATGGATCGACATAGGTCGTTTAGGACCCTCGGCTTTCACTCTCCCTCGGACCGACAGAGGTCATTCAGGACCCTCGGCTTACACTCTCCCTTCGAACCGATATAGGTCATTCAGAACCATCGACTTAAACTCTCTCTCGGGGATAGACATAGGGCATTCAGGACCCTCAACTCTCACTCTTTCACGAGACTGACATAGGTCATCCAGGACCCTCGATTTGCACTCTCCCTTAGGACCGACATAGGTCATTTAGGACTGACATAGGTCATTTAGGACCATCGGCTTACACTCTTCTCGTGACCAACATAGGTCATTCAGGTCCCTCGACTTGCAATCTCCCTCTAGACCGACATAAGTCATTTTGGACCCTCGACTTGCACTCTTCTTCAGGACCTTCATAGGTCATTTTGGACACTCGGTTTGCACTTCCCATCAAGACCGATATTGGTCATTCTAGACCCTCAGTTTCTACTCCCCCTTAATACCAATATAGGTCATTCAAAACCTTCAGATCTCCCTTTGGATCGACATAGGTCATTCAAGACCATTAGCTTACAATCTCCCTCGAGACCGAGATAAGTCGTTCGGGAACATTAGGTTGAAAACTTCTTAGTTAAGGAAGGCAATTTAAGCAAGATCGTAGAAATCATCTTGAGCTTTGATCCTCCCTAGTATGTCAAAACCATAGCCTTTGAGAACGCGTGGCAAGCATGCATGAGATAACCCATTACAACACTCTAAGGTATCTCTTGAACCTAAACCTATATTAGACCATCATTGATGTCATTAAGCTCAGAACCAATAGAAATTGAGTATTACCACTCACGTATCAATGAGTATTCCCTTCACCTCACTTATATATAGAGGAAGAACCCTCATAAACGGGGGCCGGAGATACCATGCATATTTATGGTTCTTCGTCTCTCTAGAAGCTAACATATCTCTAGATTTAATACACTTGAAGCATTGAAATACAAACGCCAGCCACCCTCGATGCTCATGATCCACTTTTAACATATCCAACTGATATTCCTCAGGACCACCTCGTCCCGATACTCATCATTTACCAATCAAACCGATATCCCTCGAGACCACCTCGTCTGACTTTCATACCCTTCACCATTAAGTTGCCCATATCTATTTTCTTTTCATTAATTATTCAACATTCGCTCACGTGGTAGTGTTGAATCTTTGACTTTGGTGTTAGCATATTTTACACGTTAACACACATCATTTAAGTTCATAATTTAATCTCTATTCAGTTTTCGAAAAAATTCAAAGATGTTCAGTCTTCAGACAAAAAAATAAATGACCCATTAAGTTTAGAAGAGCTTGTTATATTAGTATAATTTTTATTATCTAATAATTTTTGTCTAGTTTGTGAAAATATCATATAATGAATTTTTGTTTCTTTATTTATTTTATTATTATTTTTTTAAAAAATATAATACAAAATTTTATATTATTCCATATAATATTTTTTTTAAATATATATATACATTATTATTTATTATGGTACAAATGTCATATTATAATTAGTAGAAGTTTTAAAATATTCCAACAAAACAAACCCCTCATGTCGAAGGGTAAAAATGTCATATCATTTTTAGAAGGATTTTAAATTGTTACAACCGAACAAGTTTAAAAGCTCTTCTCAGATGAGGTGCACTATAATCGAAAAAGTTTATCTAAATAGTAACCGAAAAGTTTATGTTTTTACTTCTAATTTTCTAATTTTTAGTGTATGTTTGTTATGGCTTTTATAAAGGTTAAAGACACTTTTTTAATACCATAAGTGGTTTTGAAGTTTTTTTTTGTTATTTGGTAAAAATCAAAATAGTTTTTTTAATATATAAATTGTCTCAGTTACCTTTTATAGACGTTATTTTATATCTACTAGGAAAAGGTTAAAATCTGGGCTTTCCTTAAAAGTTTTTTTGTTGAGCTTTTTAAAACTTATAAATCGCTCAATTACCCTTTATAAATTTTAAATATTTCACCATATAACTCTTTCATTATAAATACATTATCAACACATTTTTATAATTTACACAACCAAAAACTATTTTTAAAAAAAATACATTATCAACACCTTATTTATAATTTATACTACGAAAAGTTTTTTTTTTTTAAAGTTCTACTGAATAAAAACCTTATTAGTAAAAGATCTACTTTTAAAGTTCTACTTGAAAAGTCACACCAAACATGCTCTTGATTTCAAAAGCAAAGGAAAAACTATCTCATAAATGTTTTTTTAAAGGCAAAATTAAAGAGAGAAAACCAAAAATAGTCATTAGAAACATTAAACTTTCGTTAGTAACCACTTTTGAAATTTTAATCGTTAATAACAATTTCTTTTTTAAAATTGCATGTCTATAAATTATAAAAATACCCCTGTATTTTTTTTAAAAGAAATTAGAAGTAAACTTGAAATCATGACTAAAATCTGGAATCAAATTTGAAGTCACGACTAAAAACTTATGTTGATAGCTAAATTTGGCTAGGGCCAAGAATTTTCCACTCTCCTAGCCCGAGTCCAAACCCGAGATCACCCACTATGGAACCGTGAGTTCTGGGGTCGATATATGAAGCCACCCCGCAGAAATGAGGAAAGGTCGTCGAACTCTGAGGACACCCTAGGTGAAGCCTGACATGATAAGATCGAGCTCCTTACATTGAAGTGAGAACTAAGAGCAAGGCCCATACAAGACGACCTCAGCTTCCTGAGGTCAAGATTACCTCGCAATCTCCCCAGAATCCCGCCATCCTCTCCATCCACAAAGAGGGATCTATTAAGCATCAAGCTCGCACTATAGTATGGTCCCACTTCGCCAAACGAAGATTCAGACCTATCTGGACAGGTAGGGGGAAGCTCGTCGAAGCTCCGCTACCACCAAAGAGCGCCCACAAGGGGCATCTCAATATCCGAGGGACCTGTGAAGATCAGACTAAGCTCCCGGTACCAAAACCAGAACACAGTTATACCTCTCTTTTGAGAAAGTGAACGCCCTACTCAATGACCTTCATGAGGCACCACACCATAAAGGTACATATGATCATACCTACACTCTAAAGAACATTAAATTACTGCGTACGTGCAGGGCAAGTGATTGAGTCCAAAGAGGAAACAAACTTATCGTCCCTTAAGATATTCTCGAATCCGTTATTAATCAAAGTCAACAACGTTCAAAATAGTGGATCTCGCCCGATAAGAGGGGATTGGATTCAGAAAATAATGGCGGAAAGATTACAACTTGAACCTAGTTGGACTATGCATAAATAGACCCAAGAACATAGTGAAAAAAAAAGGAGTTCTCGACTTCTAAGCCTAAATTCTGTGACCAGAACACTGCCACCATTGTATTCTACTTTTCGACAGGAAGAAAGTCACCACCACCCTACTGTATTAATGAAAAAAATTTCGTTTGTGATTAAAACCAAATTTTCTATATTTTATGTGGTTATTTTTTACAATTTCCACCAGAAATATAAGCTATTTCATTAATGTTTTTTTTTTAAAATAGGAATATTATCAAAATCCCCATATTGTTTGACCTATTCTTCATTTCCCTTCCTAGTTACATTAATGGTTATCCCCTCTGGTTTACAGATTTATTTTTAAAAACACATCATCAAAAAAAAACAAAAAACAAAAAAAAAACCATAAAAGAAGAATCAGAATCAAACACATCTTTACCATCAATTCTCCCCAAACACACTCCTATCCTCACCATCAATCCAGAATCAAAACCCTCCCACCACCAATCATATACCTAGAAACTGCTGTATGTAAAATATTCGATTATTCATATGTAATCGCTTTTCTTAGTTTTTTTTTTGTTTCAAAAAAAAAAATCCCATCGATCAAGTAAAAAGAAAAATTCTTAACTTCCAAGCATAAATACGCCCCAGAACGTAGCGAAAAAGAAAGAGTTATCGACTTCTAAGCCTTAATTATGTGATCAGAATATGTTAATAGTAAAATTTGGCTAGGGGCCAAAGAGAAATTTTCCACTCTCCTAGCTCGAATCAAAGCCCAAATACAACACTTATGAGACCACAGACAGACCATAAAACTACCCCACAGAAGCAAGAAAGGATTACCGGGCTTCAAAATTATTGAGGATGAAGCTAGGCACGACCAGGGCGAGCCCTTACTCTAACACTGGAATCCAGGCTTCTCGAGGCCACATACACAGGAACCTCAATTCCTGGGGTCGGGCTCCAGAACCACCAAGTAAAAGCAAGGAAGGATCGCCGAGCTCAAGAAGCACTCTAAGTGGAGCCCGATAGGCAAAACAAACTCCCTCCAGGTTGAGACTTCCAGAGGTTAAACTTAGCTCGTAGCCTAAACTAGAAGCTCACCGACCTCTCTAGAAGCCCGCTGTCCCCTCCATAATACGAGGAGGAAGAGGGCCTCTGAGTGAATCAGATCCATGCTTCCTCCCAGGAATGTCTACAGGGACGTCTCAAGCTCCAAAGGGTTGAGAAAAGTCCATCCCAAGCTTCTGAGAATAGAACCAAAGCATGGGTCTACCTCGCTCTACGGGACAACGTGTAACTAACTCGATAACCTCTATGAAGAATCATGCAGTGAGTACACATAAGATCATATTTACCTTATAGCTAACATTATTCTCATGTACGTGTAAGTCAAGAGTTTGATTCCGAAAAGGAAACAAACTTATCTTCGTCAAAGATATCATCGAATCCGTTATTGATTCGAAGTCAACAACTTTTAATTAACGAATCCCCCCGTTAAGGAGGGAACATATTCATGGGACAGTGGTGGGATATTTATGAGTTAAAACCTACTTGGACTAGGTATAAATAAGACCAATCGGAGACGATAGAGGGAAAAATAAAGAGGATTACATTGGGCCTAAATTCTGTGATCAGAACAAGGCCAACATTGTATATACTATTCGACAAGCACGAAGTTGCCCCCATACTATGTCCTAGAGAGATTGTGAGTACGTACGAGAGGTTTTATGTATATCACGAGTAATTAATAATAAGGCTCCCATTTTGCTATTGTCATTCAAACATTCACTTATATCTATGCAGGTCAGATATCAAAGGTACCAACTCTGGCCACTACTTTCGCGGTAGTGATATTGAAAGTGTTTGCTGTAATTTCTCACCCTGAGTGAATTTTCGGTTAACACTTTCTAGCGCCGTTTGTGGGAAAAATTTCCACACCATCATTTTTATATTCATAAGTTGTTATTTTACAGTTAATCATGAGGCTTCACTCTTCCCAAGGACAGCCAGGCGCATCTGACCAACCTTCAGCTGCGTCAACACGAAAGGTCCCGAAGAAAAGAAGAAAATCTGGGCTCCGGGGCCAAGTCTCAGACCAACCAACCATTGTGTGGGATTTGGATCCCCCAATGGGAAGCCAGGTCGTGCTTGACCAACAAGCGACAACATTCATGGAAAACGTCCATCTTCGACTGCTTGCTAAGGGTATTACTGTCCAGCAAGCAAACCTCTGCAACCAAGGGGGAACCAAGCAAGCCCGAGACTAGGCGACCTGCTTTTGATCTACCCCTCCGGAGCCATCTCGTAATAGAACTATACCCAGACCCTCGATCTAGGATAGGTTAGGGCCCATGCCCCACGTTTCTGAAGCTCCACTGCGTTACCAACCCCAGCAAGTTAAGTCCGCGACGGAAGTCCTTCCTTAGGAGCGACGAGAGTTTTTTCACCCAGCGACTTTAAGGAGGGAGGTCCGGGCTAGAGAGGAAGAAAGCCAACAAAGCCCCCAGGTAAATCTCATCCGAAGAAGGAATTGGGTAGAGGTCGCTAGCTCATCAGAAGGGTTGACAGTGAAGAGACCGAGATTAATTCAAGGAAACATGAGAGCAATCGCCTGAGAGAACAGCTGGCAGAGCTTCAGAAAGAGGTCCATCGATAAATAAGGGGAAGTACCAGGAAGACAAGAAAGACCCTCTAAGTGAGATGAATGCTCCCTTCACTAGAAGGGTCCGGGAGGTAGAGCTCTCACCAAAATTCAAAATGCCGACTGATAGATTCTCCAGGACTGAGGATCTCTTGAGCCACTTGGATAGCTTCGTTCAATAGATGGAGGTCTAGAACATGACCAAATCCGCTATGTGTCGGATATTCCCAACTATATTGACGGATTATGCTAATACCTGGTTCGAAAAGCTACCCGCTGGCAGTGTGGATTCCTTTACAAATCTGTCAACTGATTTCTATTCATAATTCTAGGGAGTTAAGCCACGATTGAAGGATCCAGTCAATCTACAATACGTGATCCAGGAGAGAGGGGAAGCCCTCCGGGCATATGTCGAGTGTTTTCACAAGGAAGTCATCCAGATGACTTCATCTAGAAAGAAACCCTCGCCAATTTCAGGAGAAACTTGTGGACGGGCAAGCTTTTCTGGTATTTCGCTAAGCGGCCTCCAAAAACCTACCAATAAGCCTATGATCGGGCTTTGGAGTAGACAGAGGTCGATGAACAGATCAAGGTCAAGATGGAACATGACGATATAAGAGCCGTAAAGCTACAGAAGAAGGAAGCCTCCAAACCGGAGCAAGCTCAAAAAAGCCATAACAAACCCCCCAACAGGTCGACTTATCGCCTCTCAATTTCTCAACCTCGGTCGGAAAGGTATCCAGTAAAACGAACTCCTCTGCGGGTTTCACCTCATCCTAGGACGGTGGCTCCAATAGCTCGAGATAATAGAGGATATGATCATTACACCCCCGTGAATGTATCCCGTGAAACAATCTATCTCGCCATTCGGGATAAAGGGTTACTACAGAAGCCCACACCCATGAAAGCCCTTGTAGACAAGAGGAATCGTTATAAGTATTATGACTTTCACGAAGACGTGGGACACAACACTTAAGAGTGCTATAACCTGTAAAATCAGATCAAGACTTTGATACGATGGGAATGTTTGGTAGAATTCTTACAGCAAGTCAAGGATAACATTCAGACTGGAATGGAAGTGTAAGCCGAGATCCGTGAACACGCTGAGAAAAAAAAAGGGGAACAGACTGATCTGATATAGCAAATTCAGATAATACATACAATAAGCGAAAGACCTACCTTGGCTGGCACCTCCAATAATTCCAGGAAAAACCACGCAAGGAAAGTCCCTCATTTGGACGAAGGGCTGGGTATCTTCAAGGTCGACCAGAGCCCGACCAACCCCTCTTAGTTATAGTAGATCATTTTCACCGAAGCAGATTGTCTACAGCACCGTGCAGCCCCATGATGATCCCATGGTGATCATGGTACATATTGCCAACTGCATGGTACATCGTGTGCTCGTTGAAACAAGCAACAGTGTCGACATCCTAATTAAATACACCTTGGAAAAACTGAACTTGAAACAGTGGTGTTACAATAGTTGCACTACCCCGCTGTATGGATTCACTAGGGACTCAATCATACCCGTAGGATCAAAAATCCTGCCAGTAATCATTGGAGCCACACCTTTCCAGCAAAATGTCATGACAAACTGCATGGTAGTGGATTCCCTGTCGGCCTACAATACAATATTAGGAAGGTTTTATCATATTTGAAAGGGGTCATATCCATCTACCACAACGTCTTGAAGTTCCCTATAGGAGACAAGGTGAGAGAAGTATGGGGTGACCAGCAAGAGGCCAGGAGATGCTATGCAGTGTCTGCCAACCCAACAGCTCTAGCAAAACAATTCACCCAAGGACAACGATCCATGATGGGGCAACACCAGTATTGACCTTGGAAGATGAAAGACCCACGAACCACCCAGAGGATGATCTTGTGGTGCCAGACGAGGAGGAGCAGAGAAGGGAATGGGCTATTGGGCGTCCAGTGGATGAGCTAGAAAAAGTGTCCCTCCGAATAAATGATCCCTTAAAGGTCATCAAGGACGGAGCCACCATTAAGCCGGGAGCGAAAGAGAGTTTGGTCGGGCACCTCAGAGAGTTCAATGACATCTTCGTTTGGAGCCTCGACGAGAAGTCTAGGATTCCAATGACTTTAGCTGATCACCGATTGGCAGTGGATCCGACCTTTAAGCCCATCAACCAAAATAGGTGTCACTTTAATATCGAAAGAAATGTTGTGGTTCAGAAAGAAGTGGACAAATTGACCCAAGTAGGCTTCATCAAAGAAGCATGTTACCCCGAATGGATCGCCAACATAGTCATGGTCACAAAGGCAAATGGAAAGTGGTGCATGTGCGTCGACTATACCGACCTTAACCGGGCATGCTCGAAAGACAGTTTCCCTCTACCAAAAATTGATCAATTAGTTTAATAAACCTCTGGAAACAAGCTTATGAGCTTCATGGACGCGTTTTTAGGATACAATCAAATTATGATACACCTCACCGACCAGGAAAAAACCGGTTTCATCACCGGACGAGATCTGTATTGCTACAAGGTGATGACTTTCAGGCTTAAGAACGTAGGAGCTACATATCAACGGTTAGTCAATCGGTTGTTCAAGCCCGAAATTGGAAGATCAATGGAGGTGTACATCGATGACATGATCACCAAGTCATCAACCTTCGAAGGCCATCTGGGCGACCTTCGCAGAACCTTCATGATCTTAAGGGAGAACCAGATGAGATTGAACCCCTCCAAATGCGCCTTTGGGGTGACTGCGTTCATGAGAGAGGCATAGAGGCTAACCCTGAAAAAATTAAGGCTATCATAGATCTAGAGTCCCCCACGTCACTTAAACAGATTCAAGTCTTGACCAGGCAGGTAGCAATGCTCAACAAGTTTATTTCTCGGTCTACCGATAAATGTCAAAGCCGTCAAAGCAAGGGAGAAACATGAAATGGGACCAGAAGAGTGAATAAGCTTTTCAAGACTTGAAAAAATATCTGTCAACCTCTCCGCTACTGGTAAAACCAAATCCTGGAGAAGAGCTGTAAATCTACTTGGCCGTATCAAAGACTACAGTAAGTAGGGTCTTGGTCAAGGAATGCGGAGATAAGTTCCAACAGCCCATCTACTACGTGAGTCATGCTCTCACCAAGCCCGAGAAGAATTATACCCTTCTGGAGAAGCTCGCTTAGGCCTTAGTAACCTCGGTAAGGAAGCTTTATCCCTACTTTCAAGCTCATTCGATTGCAATAGTGATGGACCAACCCCTCCTGCAATTCTTGCAAAGGCCAGATGTTTTCGGAAGGTTGGTTTTATGGGCCCTGGAGCTCACCCAGTTTGATTTAAGGTATAAGCCCATTACAACAATAAAAGCCCAGGCTTTGGAGGGCTTTGTAGCAGAGCTCTCAATACCCCTAGGCCAAGTGACCTCCGCAGCGACGAACATAGCCCCTGAGAGGATTCCAGAGTCTGATAGCTAGCCGGAAGATTGCAAGTCAAGGATCCTCTATACAGATGGAGAGTCTGGGCAAGCCGATGGAGGAGCGGGCATAGTTCTAATCGACCCAGAAGGGACTGAGTGCTGCCACTATTTCATATTTGAATTTAAAGACTATCAAGAATCTGTTGAAAAAGAATTTGCAGCAAAAAAAAGGTAGATGGGCTGAAGAGCTTCCCGAGGTTCTCTAGGCTTATTGTACTACGAGGAGAATGACTACCGGTTAAATGCCCTATTCCCTAGCCTTTGAGGTTGAAGCGGTACTTCCCATTGAGTATAAATTGACCTCCTTTCGAGTTCAACACTTTGAATTGGGAAGCAACGAGGATAAGCTCCGTGCTAGCCTAGATCTCTTGGAAGAAAAACAAGATCGAGTAACAGAGAATGTAGCAATTTACCAGAGCAAGATTGCTAGGTACTTTAACAAGAGGGTTAAATCTCGAAACTTTAAGGAGGGGGACCTAGTTCTCAAGAAAGTGATGTTGAATACCAGGAAGAGGTCAAACGGGGTCCTAAGGACCAACTGGGAAGGACCTTACTTAGTAAAGGTGGCGATCCACAATGGGGCATACAAGCTCGAGGACATGGATGGACGACTCATTGCTCATACATGGAATGCCGATCACTTGAGAAAATTCTACCCCTGAGCAGGGAACCCATGAGCAGACAACCTCCACCTAGTTTTTAATCTCCAACAATAATGTACTCCTTTCTTTTTATCAAGAAAGCCTGTTTTTTCTCCATCTTCAACTATGTTCTACAGTTATTTGGGTCTACATGGGAAATTCGACATTATCATCCCAAGACCAGGGCTTAGCCGGGGATGCCTCATCGCTATCCCTGATACCTCGGCCGGGTATTATCCCCCGCCAAGAAGGGTCTGAGTGTAAGAGCATAGCTGCCATCTAGATCTCAAGACCAGGAAATAGCTAGATAGCCCTCCTGATGCCTTGGTCGGGCTACCACCCCCAAGAAGGGTTTGATTGTAAGAGCATAGCTGTCATCCAGATCTCAAGGTCAAAAAATAGCTAGATAGCCCTCCTGATGCCTTGGTCGGGCTACCACCCCAAGAAGGGTCTGAGTGTAAGAGCATAGCTGCCATTCAGATCACAAGACCAGGAAATAACTAGATAGCCCTCCTCATGCCTTGGTCGGGGGCTACCACCCTCAAGAAGGGTCTGAGTGTAAGAGCATAGCTGCCATCCAGATCAGAAGACCAAGAAATAGCTAGATAGCCCTCCTAATGCCTTGGTCGAGTTATGGCCACATTGAAGAACTCGAGTTTAAGAGCGCGGTAGCCATCGCGATCTCCAGCCTAAGAGAGGGCTAGATAATTCTCTTTAATACCTCATTTGTGCTATAACCAACTGGAAGGGATCGAGAATGGAGGGCGTCTTTACTTAAACTCCAATGTCCCAATTATTACTGGTGGCTAATCCTGCATGTACATATGGTTGCTTACTGTGACAGGTGCGGACTGGTCCTCGATGGCACAAGGGGACTAACGACTAAAGTCATCAGGCTACAAATTTTTGTTGAGAGTTGAAGGCTTGAGCTAGCTATCTACTTTCACGATTAAGCATTTTTCCAATCTTGTTGCGTTCCCAAGTTAAGTCAAGTTGTTTTAGAGGATGTATATAGATCGAAATTAGAAATGAAGCAAGTACATGCCAATCAAAATTCGAGCTAGATCTAAAGTTAATTTTCATTAATGAAATGGGGAGCCTATCCCCCGGTAAGGCTATATCAATTAAACAGGGAGCCGAACCCCTGGTTCCGGGCTACAAAAAAAAAAAGTAAAAAACAAAAACGGAACGATGATGATAATCAAGCATGAGTAAAAATGGGACGCCCACCCTCATTTTTGGGCATTCAGAACAAGCCATTAATAGATGGATTCAGACTTCCGCATCCTCCTGATCTCCTCCAGCTTCCCCTCGTTCAGGATGAACCTCACCATTTGCTCCTCTTTCTGGTGATCATTCATCCCGGATATCCGCCTCCGCCACCACTTCCTAAGGATTCCCCTCGATTGCCTGTTGCTCAGTTAGGTCCTCCTTCAAGACCTCATTGACAACCGCCATAACCTCAGAAGGTATACTTGTATCAAGAAGGTTGGCCATTACTCTGGCATGATCTCTCCTACCGCTGGGTCCTCCCTTGAAGGCACCTTAAAGGGACCTCAGACTTCAGTATGCCTCTTTCTGGCTCCACGGGTTGAACCCCCCTCGAAGATTCTCCGGCACTTGACGTTGGGAAGGTCGGGATAAGAGGAGGCAAATCTGGTATTTCAGGTTGCTTCCCAACTCCATCTCTAATAAAAGGACCAACTTCGACATTTTAGGGGTAAGACATCTCTGCAGCCCGAGACAAGATTTCTTCCCTATCCCAACCGGTGATACTGGAGTTGTCAAATGGAAAGGGGAGGGCTTCCACTACCTGGAAGGAGGCATAGAAATACCCCTCACTGAAAGAGGCTTCCACTTCAGCCCGAAGCTTAGCAACTTGAGCCTGCAGAGCTTGGTTCTCCGTATCCAATGCATTTGCCTCTTCCTTCCAATCATCCAGTTGACTGGCTTGTCGCTTAGACCGAAGAGTTTCTTGATCTAGAGACTGCTTTAGCCTCTCGTGGTCACACTGAAGCTCAGTCAGTTGTGTTTCCATCCCCCTCAAGCTAGAGGTCATCTCCTGAACCAAGGCTTGAGCCCGTGCCAGTAATTCCATGGCTCGTTCAGCCACAGCTTCAGCCCTAGCTGCCCGGTCGCAGAGAGAAGCTACCTGGTGTCCCATGGCTACTTGAAATTTGAAGGCCTGTAAAGGGAATTCATGTTAGAAAACGACAAATCAAACTATTACGAGAGAAAATAAAGGTAATGACTAGCTCAGCCATGAGAGCAGACCCCTTGGTAACCAGGATGTCCATAGGTATGGAAGTCATCCTAGAAAGCCCGTCAACAGGGCAAGACATAACAAACTGCTTCAAAACTTCATCCTGACCAACCGAGCCCGACTGATGGTGGAGACGGGTAGGGGGAATCTCAGGAATACCAGCCTCGGGATCCCCTAAAGCCTGAAATACTTGGGATGCAGATGAGTCAGCAGAAGAAGTGGGTAATGTGACTGAAGAAGAAGCATCAACTGTAGTGGGGGCCACTGACGAGGGGGCCACTGACGAGGGGGCAGATGTGGTCGTATCAGTGGCCTGGAGAGCGAACCCTCCTCGATTTAGAGCTTTAGCAGCCCGCGATGCGAGAATAGCCATATTAGATCTCATCTGGGAAGGAGATGGAGCAGGAGCAGGCGAAACAGCGGCTAAAAGGGTTGGCCCTCCTTTCTCTAAGGTAGCCAAAGAGGTTCCCTAAGATGATCTGGTAGGAGGGGAGAGCTTGTCGGGCTTCGTGGGAAGCTGAAGCAACCACAAAAACTATTAAAAAAAAGAAAAGAAAAGAAGGATGTCAGAGGCAAGTCATCTAACAAAACAAAGCATAATAACTTAATATTACTCATAAGGGGAATCATCGGAGATATGTAGATACTTGTTCACCTTGTGGGGATCGAAGAGATCAGCAGTTGGAAACCTCAGGTTCAGATAATTCCTAGCGAGGACAGTCTTCAGCACAACCTCAGACTCGGCAGGCAGGGAATCCTGGTCCCATGAGGGTTTGTCGTTGAAAGCGGTGGGAACCGCGAACTCATGCCCGCCGATGAATCTGGAGCTTCCCTAATCTCCCCTTATTAATATCCACTTTTTTTTCCAAGCTAGGTCTTTTCTCAAAGCGCCAGGGATGAAGAAGTTGAGTTTGTTATTGGCCTTCACATAGAACTGTCCCCGGGGACCTCCAGACAAACTCCCAATTTGGAAGAGGCAGGCCAGCTCTTCTGCTCTGGGTTCCCGGGTAACCTTGCCCAACTCGCACTGTTCCCTCCACAACATGAGAAAGTCGATCAGATGCCTTCAGAAGCCGAGCGTCAGCTGATAGGGAGCTAGTTGAAGGGCCCGCCGAAGAGTATGGTGAATGGGGAGTCTAACCCCGTTCTCAAATGCCGCTAAGTGAATGTGGAACACGCCTTCGGGAGGGTTAAAACGCCTTAGTTCCTATGGGAAACTGTGAGGGTGACACCTTTAGGAATGCCATATTTATCCCGTATACGGTTGATCGATTGTGGGTCAACAGTAGAGTCTGGGATAACACTAAATTCAGAAGGAAGAAGCTTCGCTAAAGGAGGTCCAAACACTGCAATTTGAACCTCCCTAGTGGCACGGCCCTCTCTCTTACGTTGGAATCCTCGTCAACTAAATTTAGGGGGTTGTCGGGTTGATTGGAGAAGCCGGAGCCTATTGAGACATTCCTACTGGAACGCCGACTCTGACTAATAGGGGAAAAGTTCTCGTCTCTCAAGAGTCCTCGCACTCGTTTCTGAGGAACCAAATTAGAGCCGCCAGTGCCCTTGACCATGGCTTCAATGCTATCAGAAGAGTTTGACATTGTTGAATGAAAATAGCTTGAAGGTGGATGAAAGACAATGATGCTGTTGGAGAAGACAATGAGGGAGAGAAAGTCTGAAAATTTGAAATTGAAGAAGGTGTGAGGAATCGACTTCGTGTTTGAATTTAAATAAAGGTTAAGGTTGTAGTGACATCGGCGATATCCTCGAGAAAATTGCATCGAACCACGGAAAGAGTCGTAACACAGCCTATTTTCATCAATGAGCGCATCAATCCAAGCTCGACACGTCACCTGAACAGTTAATGAGAAGATTTCATTCAAGATTCTTAGTAATTATTTTCGTAACGGAAAATTTTCCAATTAAATAGAGAATCTGACTCCAACCTCAAATTTACCTCTGGTGTTCAAGTCAGAAAGGACTTCTGATAATAGTAAAATTTTCCACTCTCCTAGCCTGAATCAAAGCCCAAATTCGACACTCATGAGACTATGAGTGGACTATAAAACTACCCCGTAGAAGCAAGAAAGGATCGTCGGGCTTCAGAATTATCGAGGAAGAAGCTAGACATGACTAGGTCGAGCCCCCACGCGAACACTAGAATCCGGGCTTCTCGAGTCCACCTACCCAGGAACCTCGATTCCTGGGGTCTGGCTCTAGAACCACCTCGCAAAAGTAAGCAAGGATCACCTAGTTCAAGAAGCACTCGAAGTGGAGCCAGACAAGCAAAGCAAACTCCCTCCAGGTTAAGACTTCTAGAGGCTAAACTTAGCTCGTAGCCTAAACTAGAAGCTCACCAACCTCTCTAGAAGCTCGCTGTCCCCTCCATAATACTAGGAGGAAGAGGGCCTCTGAGTGAATCAGATCCATGCTTCCTCCCAGGAATGTCTACAGGGACGTCTCAAGCTCTAAAAGTCCATCCCAAGCTTCTAAGAATATAACCAAAGCATGGGTCTACCTTGCTCTACGGGACAATGTGCAGCTAACTCGATAACCTCCATGAAGAATCATACAGTGAGTACACACAATATCATATTTAAGTTATATCCAACATTAATCCCGCGTACGTGTAAGTCAAGAGTTTGATTCCAAAATGGAAACAAACATATCTTCGTCAAAGATATCATCGAATCCGTTATTGATTCGAAGTCAACAACTTTTAAATAACGAATCTCGCCCGGGAAGGAGGGAATGAATTCATGGGGTCGAGCTGGGATATTTATGAGTTAAAGCCTACTTGGATTAGGTATAAATAAGACCAATCGGAGACGATAGAGGGAAAAAGAAAGAGGATTACATTGGGCCTAAATTCTGTGATCAGAACACGACCATCATTGTATGTACTATTTGATAAGCATGAAGTTGCCACCTTCATGTGTCCTAGAGAGATTGTAAGTACGTACGAGTGATTTTCTGTATATCACGAGTAATTAATAATAAGGCTCCCATTTTGTTGTTGTCATTCAAACATTCATTTCTATCTAAACAGGTCAGGTATCAAAGGTATCGACCACGGCCACCACTTTCGTGGTAGTGATCTTGAGGGTGCTAACTGTTGTTAACGGGAAATTTACTCGGAATGAGAAATTCCTACTAACACCCTCGAGACCACTACCACGAAAGTGGTGGCCGAGGTCGTTACCGTTGATACCTGACCTGTTAAGAGGTAAACGAGAGGTTGGATCGTAGTAACAGTAAATGAGAGTTTTTATTATTGATACATGCTTCAAAATACAAATCACTCTCTTATATGCTCGCAGTCTTTCTAAGATCTAGGCTGGTGGTAACTCAGTGCCTGTCGAATAGTGGAAACAAAGATGGTCATGTTCTGAATACATAATTTAGGCATTCCCCTTTCTTTTCTTTTTGTCTTCTCTCTGTTTCTATCTCTTTCTGTATATATCTATCTATGTATCCTGCTTTGCCCTATTTATATATGGTCCAAGTTGGTTTGAATTTGTTGATATCCTGCCACGATCCTTTGAATCTGTTTCCTCTTTATCGGGCGGGATCCTTTATTTAAAAGTTGTTGACCCCGAATAAATAGCGGAAACAATTAACGTGAATGAGTTTGTTTCCTCTTTGGAATCAAACTCTTGGCTTGCACGTATACGAGATTAATGATTGTTATCTCCTAGATATGATCTTGTATGTTATCGCGACATGGTTTTTTATGGAGGTCACCCAGCTAGCTGCCTGTTGCCCTGTAGAGCGAGGTAGATCCTTGCTCCTACTCTGTTCTTAGAAGCTTGAGATGGATTTTCCCTGACCCTTAAGGGATTGAGGTGTTCCTGTAGACATTCCTGGGAGGTAGCCGGGGTAGTGTTGATTTAGGCGTGATTCTTCATTCATGTCCAGAGAGGTTGGCAAGCTTCTGGAGAGGTTGACGGGCTTCTCTCTAGTGTCTCTTGAGCTTGGAGACTTCTCATGGTATTAACGGGGCGGTTGAGGAGCTCGACCTCAAAGCCGATTATCCTATATGTGGCCTGGAGAAGCCCAGGCTCCAGTATTCGTGTGGGGGCTCATCCTGGTCACGCCTAGATTATTTTCCATTAGTCGTGAAGCCGAGTTGGCCTTCCCTACTCATGCGGGGTGGCTTTATGGTTTATCCGGGCTTCATGAACGTCGATTATAGGTTTCGACTCGTGGCGGGAAAGTGAAAAATTTCTCTTTGACCCCTGACCAAATTTTACTATTAACAGAAGTCCCCTCTGACTTGAACACTGGTGGTAGAGTTGGGGTTGGAGTCAGATTCCTTATTTTATTGAGAAATTTTTCCGTTATAAAAATAATTAATGAGAGCGAAATCTTCTTATTAATTACCCAATATTTGAGTTTGAAACAGTGTTTTATTCGAAGAAATACGGCTGCAATACGGCTCCAGGTGATCTTCCTAAGGATATCGCCGACATCATTATCCTTAATCCTCTATTTAAACCCGGCCTTACCGTCACTATCTTCACACTTTCTCAAATCTCAAATTTTCAGATTTCTTCTTTCCTGTTTTTCTCTACCGATTTCCCTCTATCTTCCGTTTACTTTCAAGTCCTTCTTACCCATTAATGTCGACTTCCTCAGATAGTATTGATGCCTTGGTTGATGGTACTGGAGGCTCTAACCTAGTTCCTCGTAAACGGGTGTGAGGAATTTCGAGTGATGAGGAATCTTCCCCGGTCCGCCAGTGACCTCGTTTTAGCAGGAACGTCTCTATTGGCTTCGGCTTCTCGAACCAGTCCGACAACCCTTTAAACCTAGTTGAAGAGGATTTTGATGTCTGGGAGAGAGTAGACATTGTCGGGAAGGTTTAGGTTACAGTGGTGGGGCTTCCTTCAGCGATAACTTTTCTTTTGAACCCAGGGTCATCCTTGATTCCACCGTTGACCCTCAGTCGATTAGCCATCTTCAGGATAGGTACGGCGTCCCTGACACCGTTTCTCTCACCGTCCCCTACATGAATTATAACTTTTTTAGCCCGCCCAAAGGCATAATTCCTATTCATGTCATAACTTTCGAGAGCGGGGTGAGGCTCTCTCTTCACCCTACCATTTGACGGGCTCTCAATGCCCTTTAGCTGGCTCCGCTCCAACTGACGCCCGGCTTCTGGAGGCATCTAGTAGGCTTCCTTGTGTTATAGAGGGAGCAATGTGAGATGAACAATGTAACTAGAGAGCCCAGGGCTGAGGAGATCGCCTTCCTTTTCTCGATAGGTAGTCTAGATAGGGTTCCTCGAGGCCAATTATATGTCAAGGCCAAGAACAAGTTCAATTTTATCATCCCCGTAGCTTCAAGGAAAGACCCCGCTTGGAAAGAGGAGTGGGTACTGGTGGGGGGGAGACTAGGGGAGCTCTGTATTCGTCTGCGGGCATGAGCTCGAGGTTCCCATCGCTTTTAGTGACAAACCCTCATGGGATCGAGATTCCTTACCCGCTAAGTCTAAAGCCGTGCTGAAGACCATCCTGGCCAGAAATTACTTAAATATAAAGTTTTCAACTGTTGACCCTTTCGATCCCTGCATGGTGAACAAGTACCTGTGGATCTCCGATGCTACTCATCGTAAGTATCTCGTTGTATCCTGTTTTTGAATTGTTGGATGGTTCAGTTCTGATGATCTTGACCCCCCTTTTTTTATTTTTAACAGTGTTTGTTGTTGCTCCAGCTTCTCGCGAAGCCCGACAAGCTAGAACACCTCCTCCTCTTCCTCCCAGATCATACCCGAGAGCTTTCTCGACTGCTTCAAAGATGAAGGGGTCAATCGTTAGGGCTTCAACCTCGCTCGTTCCTGCTCCATCACCTTCCCAGGTGAAGTCCAAGATGACTATTCTTACGTCTCGGGCAGCAAAGGCTCTAAACCGAGGAGGGCTAGCTTCCGAAGCCGTTGAAACGTCCACCTCTGCCCCCTCACCAGTAGTTCTTGCTGCTTTAACTGATTTTTCCCCAGTCATATTATCCCTTTCTATTGATCCAGTTGTATCCCGGGAAGTCCAAGTTCCCAAGAAGCCCAAAACCGATACTCCTGAGGTCGCCCCTTCTCGCCTCCACCAGCAATGGAGCTCGGCGGGTCTGGACGAGGTCCTGAAGTAATTCGTTGCATCTTGTCCAGGCGGCAGGCTTTCTAGGATGACCTCGATACCTGTGGATATCATGATTACCAAAGGGTCTGCCCTTCTAGCCGAGGTAATCGTCGCTTTTACTTCCTCATTCAGCAGCTTGATTTATCATTTTCTAACATGAATTTCCTTTACAGGTCTTCAAGTTTCAGGTAGCCATGGGACATCAGGTGGCCTCCCTCCGCGATCAGGCAGCCAAGGCTAAGGCTGATGCTAAGGCCGACGAGCCATGGGGTTGCTTACGCGGGCTCAATCCCTGGTCCGGGAGATGACCTCTAGCCAATAAGGAATGGAAACACAGCTAGTTGAGCTCTAGTGTGACCATGAGAGGTTGAAGCAGGCTTTTGATCAGGAAAATCTCCGGTCAAAGCGACGAGCTAGCCAACGGAATGACTGGAAGAGAGAGGCAAAGGCTTTGGATGTCGAGAACCAAGCTTTGCAGGCTCAAATTACCTAGCTCCAGGCCGATGTGGAAGCCTATTTTAATGAGGTGTACTTCTATGCCTCCTATCAGGTTGCAGTAGCCCTTCCTCCCCCATTTGATCTCTCTAGCATCGTCGATTGGGATAGAGAAAAGGTTATGTCACAGGCTGCAGAGATGTCTCACCCCGAAAATAATGGAGCTGGTTCTTTTGGGAGGGAGCTAAGAAGCGGTTGGAGGTGCCAGATCTGCCTCATCATGTTCCAACCTTCCCAGTATCTGGTCCTGGCGAATCCTCTAGGGGGTCCAAACTGAGGTGCTAGAAGGAGGCCTTCCTGAAGCCCGAGATCCCCCCACAGTGCTCTCAGAAGTGGAGTCAACAGAAGGTGGGATTATGCTGAGTTAGTGGCCAGCCTTCTTGATGCAGCCATACCGCCTGAAGTTATAGCGGTGATCAATGAAGTCGTAGAGGAGGATCCTGTTGACCCCGAAGCAGCCAAGATGGATCCCTAGGAGGAGGTGGCGAAGGCAAAAGATGCAGCTGACCAGGATGAGCTACCACTAGATAGGGGAGCAGGGGCGAGGTTCATTCTGTAGATGAGGAGGCTGAAAGCCATCAGGAAGATGAAGATGTTTGAATTCTCTCTTTTGTGATTCATTTTGAATACCCGGAAAGGGGGGTGGGCATCCCATCTTTAACTGGGTTTGACCCTTTATCGTTTCATTTTTTTAGCCCGGAATCAGGGGTTGGGCTCCCAGCCTAATATAGCCTTATTGGGGAATAAGCTTTCCTGTACATTAATAAATTTCAATTTTAGATCCAATTCACACCCTGACTTGCAAGTATTTACTCGATCTCCCTCCAGGTCCAGCGTTCACAGCAAATTGACTTATCTCGGGGGAAATTACAAGATAAGAACATTGTCTGAGCTTGAAAGCAGACAGCTAGCTCGAGCTTTTTGGTTATAAATAATCGTAGCTCAACGTCTTTTGTTGATAGCCCCATAGTTTAACCGTAGGCATGTGTTGTCGGGAAATTTACTCGGGATGAGAAATTTCTGTTAACACCCTCGAGACTACTACCACGAAAGCGGTGGCCGGGATCGGTACCGTTGGTTCCCGACTTGTTTATGGGAGAGAGACAAGTGACTATAATAACGAATGAGGGGTTCTATTATTGACAAATCGTTTTTAATATACAAACAACTCTCTTGTTTGCTCACATTCTCTCAGAGGTGTAGGGTGGTGGTAACTCAGTGCCTGTAGAATAGTAGAGATGAATGTGACCGTGTTCTGAATTCAGAATTTAAGCCTTTCTTCTATGTGTATATCGGTTGCTTATGATTTCTTGTCTCTCCTTTTCCTTTTTTTCTTTTCACCATGCTTGGCTTCACATATATATATCGCCCAAGTAGGTTTCAGTTGGCGAATACTCTACCGTAATCTCATGAATCCGATCCCTCCTTATCGGGCGGGATTTGTCATTTGAATTTGAATTATTTCAGGATTTGATGATATAGTTGACGAATATAAGTTTGTTGCCTTATTTGAATTATACTCTTGACGTGCATGTGAACATTTCGTAGAAACGATCCCTTGTGCACTCGTGCCATGAATCTTCATGGAGGTCACCCTGCCAGCAGCCTATTGTCTCGTAGAGCGAGGTAGACCCCTGCTCTGGCTCTGCTCCTGGAAGCTCAAGATGGATTTTCCCTGTCCCATGTGGGCTTGAGGTTCCCTTGTAGGTCTTCCCGGGAGGTAGCTGGGGTAGCGTAGATTTAGGCGTGACTCCTCATTTATGTCCTGCAAGGACAGCTAGCTTCTGAAGATGTTGGAGGTCTTCTGAAGAGGTTGGCGGGCTTCTTTCGGATGTCTCTTGGGCTTGGAAACTTCCCATGACATCTACGGGTAAGTTATGGAGCTCGACCTCAAAGCTGAGGTTCCCCGATAGACGGTCTGGAGAAAACCGGCTTCTAGTACTCTTATAGGAGCTCGTTCTAGTCTCGCTTGGCTTGTCTTCTGGTAGGTTTGAAGTCGAACTGACCTCCCTGCTCATGCGGGGTGGCTATACAGTCTTTCCGGGCATCATGATTGCCGATTGAGGGTGAAAATTTTCTCTTTGACCCCTAGCCAAATTTCTCTATTAACAGAAGTCCCCTCTGACTTGAACACTGGTGGTAAAGTTGGGGTTGGAGTCAGATTTCTTGTTTAATTGATAAAGTTTTTCACCAAAAAGATAATTAATGAGAGAGAAATTTTCTCATTAATTTCCTGATATTTTGAATTTGAAACTTAGCGTTATTCAAAGAAAAACGACTGTAATACGACGGTGATCTTCCCGAGGATATTGCCCATAGACCTCTATTTAAGTCCGGCCTGACCATCACTTTCCTCACACTCCCTCAAACCCTCAGATTTTAAAATTCCTTCTTCCTTGTTTTCTCTACCGAAGCATTTTGCTTGCTTTCTCACCCCTCTTCCCCATCAATGTCGACTTCTTCGGATAGTGTAGATGCCTTGGTGGAGAGCTCCGGGGGCTGTAACTTAGATCCTCTTAAGCGTGTGCTAGGGATTTCAAGTGACGAGGAATCCTCCCCGCTCCGCCAGCGTCACCGTTCTAATAGGAATGCTTCTATCGGTTATGGCTTTTCGAACCGGCCTGACAATCCCCTGAACCTAGTCGACAAAGACTCTGACGTCGGAGAGGTTAGATACGGTTGGGAGGGCTCAAGTCGCAGTGGCAGAGCTCCCCCCAGTGATAACCCTTCCTTTTGAGTTCAGGGTCATCCCTGACTCCACTGTCGACCCTCATTCGATCGGCCGTATACGAGACAAGTATGGTATTCCTGACACCGATTCTCTGACAGTCCCCCGCCGGAACTACAATGTTTTTAGCCCGCCCAAAGGCGTGCTCCCTATCCACGTCGCGGCTTTTGAGAGCGGGGTAAGACTCCATCTTCACCCCACCCTTCGGCGGGCACTCACAGCTCTACAGCTGGCTCCTCTTCAACTGATGCCTGGCTTCTAGAGGCATCTAATCGGCTTCCTGGGATCTTAGAGGGAGTAATGCGAGCTAAGCGGTGTAACCAGGGAGCTCGGTACTGAGGAGCTCGCCTTCCTTTTCCAGATTGGTAGCCTGACAGGAGTTTCACGAGGCCAATTTTATGCCAAGGCTAAGAATAGGCTCAATTTTATCGTCCCTGCGGCATCAAAGAAGGATCCCGCTTGGAAAGAAGAGTGGGTATTGGCAGGAGGAGACTGGGGGAGCTCCGTCTTCGGTGGCGGGCATGAGCTTGAGGTTCCTACGTCTTTCAGTGACAAACCCACTTGGGGTCGGGATTCCTTGCCCGATGAGTCTGAAGCAGTGCTGAAGACCATCCTAGCTCAAAACTATTTGAATCTGAAGTTTCCGACTGCCGATCCATTTGATCCTCGCAGGGTGAACAGGTACCTGCGGATATCCAGTGTAACCCCTCGTAAGTATCTTGGTTGTTTTTTTTTGGACGGTTAAGTTCTGAATATCCTAGCTTCCCTTTCTAACAGTTTCTGTTGCTGCTCCAGCTTCTCATGAAGCCCGACAAGCTAGGATACCACCTCCTTTTTCCAGATCATCTCCGGGAGCTCTCCCGACTATTTCGAAGAAGGGGGTCAACCACTAAGGTATTTGCCCCGTTCGTTCCTTCCCTTTCTTCTTCCCAGGTGAAATCCAAGATGGCTCTTCTGGCATCTCGGGCTGCGAAGGCTTTAAACCGAGGAGAGTATGCTTCACGAGTCATCAATAAGCTTGTTCCTACCCCTCCTCCAGAAGTTATTGCTCTACAAGATGCCCTCCGAGTCCCGTTACCCCCTCTGCAGATCTAGTTGTATCACGGGTAGTCGAGGTTCCCAGGGAGCGCGATGCTGATTTATCTGAGGTCGCCCCCCACTTGCAATCAAGCTCGGTAGGTCAGGACGAGGTCCTGAAGCAATTAGTCGTATCTTGTCCAGGCGGTGGGCTTTCTAAGATGACCGCGATGCCAGTGGACATCTTGATCACCAATGGGTCCGCCCTTTTAGCAGAGGTAATTGTCGCTTTCACTTTTTCATTGAGCTACTTGGCTCGTCATTTTCTAACATGATTTTCCTTTGTAGGCTTTCTGGTTTCAAGTGGCCATGGGGCATCAGGTAGCCTTCCTCCGTGATAGGACAGCCAAGGCTGAGGCTGAAGCTGAGCGAGCCATGAGGTTGCTAGCACGGGCTCAGACCCTGGTCCAAGAGATGACCTCCAGCCAACAGGGAATGGAGACGCAACTAGCTAAGCTTCAATGCAATCATGAGAGGCTGAAGCGAGCTTTTAATCAAGAGACTCTCCGGTCGAAGAGGCGAGCTAGCCAGCGGGATGACAGGAGGGGAGAGGCGAAGGCCCTAGATGTTGAAAACCAAAACTTGCAGGCTCGGGTTACCTATCTCCAAACCGAAGTGGAAGCTTCTTTTAGCGAGGGGTACTTCTATGCCTCCTATCAGGTTGTAGAGGCTCTTCCCCTCCATTCGATCTCTCTAGTATTGCTGGCTGGGATAGAGCGGAGGTCATGCTGAGGGCTGCGGAGATGTCTCACCCTGAAACTGATGAAGCTGGTCCTTTTGGGGAAGGAGCTGAGAAGCAGTTGAAGGAGTAAAATCCAGACCCCTCATGTTTGCCTTTCTAGGATCTGGTCCCGGTGAATCCTCAAAGGGGGTTCATAACGAGGAGCTAGAAGGAAGCCTCACGGAAGCCCAAGATCTTCCCGCAGTGCTCTGAGAAATGGGGTCAACAGAAGGCTTGCCTGAGTCGGTGACCAGCCTTCTTGATACAGATATTCCTCCTGAAGTTATGACGATGATTAATGAGATCGTGGAGGAAGATCCTGTTGACCCCAATGCGGTCGAGGCTGATCCCCAGGAAGTAGCGGAGGCGGTTGATGCGGCTAACCAAGACGAGCCGCGATTGGAGAGGGAAGCCGGGGGTGGGGCCCATTCTTTAGTGGAGGAAGTAGAAGGCCCTCAGGAAGACGAATGAGCTTGAGTTTTCTTCTATGTAATTTATTTTGAATGCCCGGAAAAGGGGGTGGGGATCCCATCTTCAACTGTGTTTGATCTCTTATTATTTTTCCTTTATAGCCCGGAACCAGGGATTGGACCCCTATTGCTTGTAGTAGCCTTGTTGAGGGATAGGCTCCCTTACTTGATAATAAAATTTTTAATCACAGATCTAAATCTTGCTCCCATGTACTTGCTTGATCGTTCAGCTTTTATATCGAAACGGGCTATCTTTGGAAAAAATTAAGATAAGAAAAACAAGTTTATTGGCATTGAGACCCCATACCAATGAAACTCCTAGCTCCACTTCTTCAGCTGACAATCCCCTTGTTTGATTGTGGGTTTGCTGCAGTAAGTAACCCTGTATCAAGGAGAGCTAGTAAAATAACATGAGCATTTAGAGTTTAAGTAAGTCGAACCCTCCCTCCCCGAGCCCATTTGGGAGGTTGTAGCCCGAGTAGAACATTCAAGTAGAGAATTGTTTAGTCCTTTCTTAGGCTCGAGATCAGGAGGGCTTTCAGGCTTTCAAGCTCGATTCCTTCTTAGGGGTGGTAGCCCGACCAAGGCATCAGGAGCGCTATCTAGCTATTTTCTGGTCTCGAGATCTGAATGGCAACTATGCCCTTACACTCAGATCCTTCTTGAGGGTTGTAGCCCGAACAAGGCATCATGAGCGCTATCTAGCTATTTCCTGGACTCGAGATCTGGATGGCAACTATGCTCTTATACTCAGATCCTTCTTGGGGGTGGTATCCCGACCAAGGCCTTAGGAGCGCTGTCTAGCTATTTCCCGGACTCGAGATCTGGATGGCAACTATGCTCTTATACTCAGATCCTTCTTAGGGGTGGTATCCCGACCAAGGCATCATAAGCGATGTCTAGCTATTTCCTGGTCTCGAGATCTGGATGGCAACTATGCTCTTATACTCAGATCCTTCTTGGGGGTGGTATCCCGACCAAGGCATCAGGAGCGCTGTCTAGCTATTTTCTGCTCCCGAGATCTGGATGGCAACTATGCTCTTATACTCAGATCCTTCTTGGGGGAGGTCACCCGACCAAGGCATCAGGGGTGATGAGGGGGCTTCCCCGATCAATGCCTGGTCTCGAGATCTGGATGGCAACTATGCTCTTACACTCAGACCCTTCTTGGTGGGGGGTGGTGCCCGGCCGAGGCATCAGGTGCAGCGAGGGGGCTTCCCCGGCTTACCCCTGGTCTTGTGGTGATAATGTCGAAACTTTCCATGTATAACCAAATCATTGTAGGACACAGTCAAAGATGAAGTAAACAGGAAAACATGCGAGCTTTATTGATATGAAAGATGGAGTACAGTACTGTTAGAAAATAAAATGAAGCTAGTCGGAGGTTTCCTGCATCCCCTATTCAAGGGTAGAATTTCCTTAGGTGATCCGCATTCCAATTATGGTCGATGAGTCGGCCATCCATATCCTCGAGCTTGTACGCCTCATTACGAATCACCATTTTTATTAGGTAGGGTCCTTCCCAGTTGGGCCCTAGAACCCTGTCTGACCTCTTCTTGGTGTTCAACGTCACTTTTCGGAGGACCAAATCCCCTTCTTTGAAGCTTCGGGTTTTAACCCTCTTGTTGAAGTACCTGGCAATCCTACCTTGGTAGATTGCTACCTTTTCAGCTATTCGATATTGCTATTCCTCCAGAAGGTCCAAGCTAGCTCGGAGCTTGTTTTCATTGATTCCCGGTTCAAACTGTTGGACTCTAAAGGAGGTCAACTTGAGCTCTATAGGCAGGACTGCTTCAACTTCGAAGGCCAGCCAGTAGGGCGTTTCCCCGGTAGTTGTTCTCCTTATAGTGCATTAAGCCCAGAGGACCTCGGGAAGCTCCTCTGCCCACCTGCCCTTCTTTTGTTGTAGCTTTTTCTTCAACAACTTCTTGATGGTTTTGTTCATGGATTCCACCAAACCATTGGTCTGAGGGTGGGCTACCGAAGTAACCCGAAGGTCAATTTCCAAACCTTGATAGAAATCTCTGAATCGGGCATTGTCGAATTGTTTGTCGAGGTCAGTTATGATGACCAGAGGGGTTCCGAACCTGCAGACTACATTGGTCTTGATGAACCTTGTTGTGTTTTCTTTTGCTCGGGATAAAAAATTTCTGTTAACACCCTTGAGACCACTACCACGAAAGCGGTGGTCGGGGTCGGTACCGTTGGTTCCCGACCTGTTTATGGGAGAGAGACAAGTGACTACAAGAACGAATAAGGGGTTCTATTATTGTAAAATCATTTTTAATGTACAAATAACTCTCTTGTTGGCTCACAGTCTCTCAGAGGTGTAGGGTGGTGGCAACTCGGTACCTGTCGAATTGTGGAGATGAATGTGACCGTGTTCTGAATTCAGAATTTAGGCCCTTCTTCTATGTGTATATCGGTTGCTTATGATTTCTTGTCTCTCTTTTTCCTTTTTTTTTCTTTTCACCATGCTTGGTTTCACATATATATCACCCAAGTAGGTTTCAGTTGGCGAATACTCTACCGTAATCTCATGAATCCGTTCCCTCTTTATCGGGCGGGATTTGTCATTTGAATTTGAATTGTTTTCGGATTTGATGATATGGTTGACGAAGATAAGTTTATTGCCTTATTTGAATTATACTCTTGACTTGCATGTGAACATTTCGTAGAAACGATCCCTTGTGCACTTGTGCCATGAATCTTCATGAAGGTCACCCTGCCAGCAGCCTATTGTCTCGTAGAGCGAGGTAGACCCCTGCTCTGGCTCTGTTCCTGGAAGCTCAAGATGGATTTTCCCTGTCCTATGGGGGCTTGAGGTTCCCTTGTAGGTCTTCGTGAGAGGTAGCTGGGGTAGTGTAGATTTAGACGTGACTCCTCCTTTATGTCCAACAAGGACAACGAGCTTCTAGAGATATTGGCGAGCTTCTGGAGAGGTTGGCGGGCTTCTTTCGGATGTCTCTTGGGCTTGAAACCTTCCCATGACATCTACGGGGCAGTTATGGAGCTCTATCTCAGAGCCGAGGTTCCCCGATAGATGGCCTGGAGAAAATAGGCTTCTAGTACTCTTACGGAAGCTCGTCCTAGTCGCGCTTGGATTGTCTTGTCTTCTGGTAGCTTTGAAGCCGAACTGGCCTCCCTGCTTCTGCGGGGTGGCTATACAGTCTTTTTGGGCATCATGATTGCCGATTGAGGGTGAAAAATTTCTCTTTGACCCCTATCCAAATTTCCCTATTAATAGCATGTTATAGTAAGTAACCATATATCGAGGAAAAAATAGTAAACAACAATAACTGGAATATCTAGAGTTTAAGTAAATCGAGTCATCCATCCCCGAGCCCCTTTGGAGGGCAGTAACCCGAGTAAGGCATTAAGTAAAGAACTATTTAGCCGCTTCTTAGGCTTGGGATCGGGAGGGCTTCCGTACTCTCAAACTCGAATCCTTCTTGGGATTGTAGCTCGACCAAGGCATCAGGAGGGCTAGTTAGCTATTTCCTGGTCTTGAGATCTGGATGACAGCTATGCTCTTACACTCAGATCCTTCTTGGGGGTGGTAGCCCGACCAAGGCATCAGAAGGGCTGGTTATCTATTCCCTAGTCTTGAGATCTGGATGGCAACTATGCTCTTATACTCAGATCCTTCTTGGGGGTGATAGCCCGACCAAGGCATCAGGAGGGCTATCTAACTATTTCCTGGTCTTGAGATCTGGATGGCAGCTATGCTCTTGCACTCAGATCCTTCTTGGGGGTGGTAGCCCGACCAAGGTATCAGAAGGGCTGGTTAGCTATTTCCTGGTCTTGAGATCTGGATGGCAACTATGCTCTTACACTCAGATCCTTATTGGGGGTGGTAGCCCGACCAAGGAATTATGAGAGCTATCTAGCTATTTTCTGGTCTTGAGATCTGGATGACAACTATACTTTTACACTCAGACCCTTCTTGGTGAGGAATAGTGCTTGACCGAGGCATCACGAGTTGCGAGGGGGCTTCCCCGGCTTACCCCTGGTCTTGGGGTGATAATGTCATTTTTCCATGTAGACCTAAATCATTGTGGAACATAGTTGAAGAAGGAGTAGACAAGAAAAGAAGACTTTATTGATATGAAGAATGGAGTACATTATTGTCGGAGAGAAAAAAAGAAACTAGTCGGAGGCCACCTGCTCCTGAGTCCCATGTTTAAGGGTAGAATTTTATTAGGTGATTTGCATTCCAAGTATGATCGTTATGTCGACCATTCATATCCTCGAGCTTGTATGCCCCATTAGGGATCACCATCTTTATTAGGTATGGTCTTTCTCAGATTGGGCCCTAGGACCCCGTCTGACCTCTTCCTGGTGTTCAACATTACTTTCCTGAGAACTAGATCTCCTTCTTTGAAGTTTCGCCTCCTGCTGAAGTACCTGGCAATCCTGCTTTTGTAGATTACTACCTTCTCGGCTATTCGATCTTGTTTTTCCTCCAAGAGGTCCAAGCTAGCTCAGAGCTTACTCTCATTGCTCTCCGGTTCGAAATGTTGGACTCTAAAAGAGGTCAATTTGTCCTCGGTAGGTAGGACTGTTTCAACCCCGAATGCCAGCTAGTAGGGCGTTTCCCCGGTAGATGTTCTCCTTGTAGTGCGGTAAGCCCAAAAGACCTCGGGAAGCTCCTCTGCCCATCTGTCTTTCTTCTATTGTAGCTTTTTCTTCAACAGCTTCTTAACGGTTTTGTTCGTGGATTCCACCAGACCATTGGTCTGAGGGTGGGCTACCGAGGCAAACTGAAGGTCCATTCTCAAGCCTTCTCAGAAATCTTTGAATCGGTTATTATCGAACTATTTTTCGAGGTCAGCTATAATGGTAAGGAGGGTTCCGAACCTACACACTACATTAGGTTGATGAACCTTGTTATGTTTTCTTCTGATATCTGGGAGAGTGGTCCGGCTTCGACCAATCTTATGAAATAGTCAATCACTACGATAGCGTGTTTGGCCTGTCCCGGAGCTGTAGGAAGCGGTCCAATCAAATTGACTCCCCACGTAGCAAAGGGGTATGGCAAGCTAAGGGACGACAAGCGCTCCGGAGGGAGGTGACTCAAGTTTACGGTCTTCTGGCATACCTCTCAGGTTTGCACTAAGTTCTTCGCATCTTGATGGATGATCGACCAATAATACCCCATACGGAGAACCCGATATGCCAAAGCCTCTCCACCAATATGGTTTCCGCATTCTCCGAAATGAACATCTCTCAAAGCCCACTTAGAGTCTTTAGGGTGTAGACATTGGAGTAGGGGAAGGAATTTTCCCCTTCGGTATAAATGCTCATCCACCATACAATACCGAACCGAGAGCCTTTTAACTCTCCTAGCTTGGTCAGGCTCACCGGAGAGTTTCCCATCCTGTAGATACTCCACTATTGGATCCATCCAGCACGGTTGTCAGTCCAAGGTATAAGCTTCCTCACCTGTCATAATGCTAGGTAGGGGGAGTACTTGAAGAGGGACTCCGTGAGGTAAGGTCTGGCCACCATATGCAGCTATCTTGGCGAGGACGTCAGCTCGATGATTCAGTTGTCGAGGAATGTGCTCGATTCTGAATCCCTTAAATCTGCTATAGAGTTGTTGAACCAATTCTAGGTACGCGATCATATTATCTCATTTTGCCTGATAATCTCCGGAGACTTGGTCAACCACTAGTGAAGAGTCGCTCTTGATATTCAAGTAATCAACCCCGAGTTCTATGGCTGCCTTTATTCTAGCTAGATGGGCTTCGTACTCCGCCTCATTGTTCATGGCTTTAAATTCAAGCCTGAAACAGTGATAGCACTCAGTTCCTTCTAGGTCGATCAGGATTATGCCCGCTCCTCCCCCAGATTGCCCGGAAGCTCCATCAGTTTAGAAAGTCCACGACTCATAGCCTTCCGGCCAGTTGTCAGATTCTGGAATCCTCTCAGGGGTTACATCTGTTACCGTGGGGGTTGCCTGGCCTGAAGGTATTGAGAGCTCTGCTACAAAATCCGCTAGCGCCTGAGATTTTATCGCTATCATAGGCTTATACTTTAAATCAAACTGGGTAAGCTCTAGGGCCCATAGAACCAGCCTTCCGGAAACATCCGACCTTTGTAAGAATAGACGGAGGGGTTGGTCTGTCACCACTGCTATTGAATGAGCATCGAAGTAGGGACAAAGTTTCCTTGCCGAGGTCACCAAGGCATAAGCGAGCTTCTCCAATAGAGTATAGTTCTTTTTCAGGCTTGGTTAGAGCGTGACTCAAATAGTAAATAGGTCGTTGGATCCTATCCCCGCATTCCTTGACCAAAGCCTCGCTCATGGCGGTTTCTGAAACGGCCAAGTATATTTGGAGCTCTTCTCCAGGATTTAGCTTGACCAGCAGTGAAGGGCTTGTTAGGTAAAGCTTGAAAAGCTTGTTCGCTCTCCTGATCCTGTTTCATGTTTCTTCCTTGCTTGATAGCTTTGAAGAATGGTAGACACTTATCGGTAGACCGAGAGATGAACCTATTGAGCGATGCTACCTGTCCGGTCATTGCTTAAACTAGTCTAAGAGATGTGGGGGATTCTAGATCCAGGATAGCCATGATCTTTTCCGAGTTAGCCTTTATGCCTCTTTTATGGACCATGAATCCCAAAAACTTCCCCATAGTTACCCCAAAGACGCATTTGGAAGGGATCAACCTTATCTGGTTTTCCCATAAGATAACGAAGGTTCTACGAATGTCGTCCAGATGGCCTCCTGAGGTTAAAGATTTGGTAATCATGTCGTCGATGTACACCTCCATCGACCTTCCTATTTCGGGCTTGAACAATCGATTGACTAACCGCTGGTATGTAGCTCCAGCGTTTTTAAGCCCGAAAGGCATCACCTTGTAGCAGTACAAGCCTTGTACGGTGATGAAAGTGGTCTTTTCCTGGTCCGCGGGATGCATCATAATCTGATTGTATCTGGAAAACTCAATCATGAAGCTCAGGAGCTTATTTCCGAAGGTGGAATCTACCAGCTGATCAATTTTTGACAGAGGAAAACTGTCCTTCGGGCATGCCCGGTTGAGGTCGGTGTAGTCTACACACATGCACCACTTCCCATTTGCCGTTATGACCATGACCACGTCGGTGATCCACTCGGGATAACGGGCTTCTCGAATGAAGCCTGTCTGGGTCAGTTTATCCATCTCTTCTTGAACCGCAACATTTCTTTTGGTGTTGAAGTGGCACATTTTCTGTTTAATGGATTTGAAGGTCAGATCCACCGCCAGTCGATATGCAGATAATGTCATCGGGATCCCCGACATCTCAGCATGACTCCAAGCAAAAATGTCGTTGAACTTTGTGAGGAGCCTAATCAAACCTTCTTTCATTCCTGGCTCAAGGGTTGCTCAAATCTTGACGACCTTCGAGGGATATCTTATTTGGACAGGAATCTCTTCTAACTTATCCACTGGATGGCCGTTGGCCTATTCCCTTCTCTGTTCTTCCATGTCTGGCACCACGAGGCCGTCTTTGGGGCAATCGATGGAACCCGCGTCTTCCAGGTTTAATGCAGGGGTTATCCTACCTTGGATCGTCGTCACCTGGGTGAGTTGTTTTGCTAGAGCTGATGGGTTGTCGACACTGCGTAGCATCTTCTAGCTGCTTGCTGATCACCCCGAACTTCCCCCACCTTATCTCCTACCGGGAACTTCAGGTCGTTGTGGTAAATAGAAAGGATCATTTTCAAGGATGATAGAAATGGTCTCCCTAATATTGCATTGTAGGCCGATGGGGTATCCACCATCACGAAGTCGATCATGATATTTTGTTGGAGAGGTACAGCTCCAATGATCACTTGTAGGATTTTTGATCCTATGGGTGTGATTGGGTCCCCAGTGAACCCATATAATGGAGTAGTGCAACTGTTGTAACACCATTGTTTCAAGTTTAGTTTTTCCAAGGTATCTTTGAACAGGACGTCGACGCTGCTACCTGTGTCGACGAGCACACTCTGCACCATGAAGTTGGCAATTTGTATCATGAGTCATCATGAGGCTACACGGTGTTATAGACATCCGATTCGGGGAAAATGATCTGTGACAGCTGGAAGGGGTTTGTCGGTCTCTGGTCGACCTTGAAGATATCCCGCCCCTCGTTTGTACGAGGGACCTTCCTCGCATAATTTTTCCTGGAACTATTGGAGGTACTGGCCAGAGTGGGCCCCCCGCTGATAGTATGTATTATCTGAATCTGTTGCATCAGGTCCGCCTGCTCCCCTTTTCTTTTCTTGGTAAGTTCTCAGATCTCGGCTTGCACCTCCCTTCAAGTCTGAATGTTCTCCCTGACTTGTAAGAATTCTACCAAGCATCCTCCCCTTATCAAAGCCTCAATCTGGTTCAGCAGATTGTAGCATTCTGAAGTGTTGTGCCCTACGTCCTCATGAAAGTCACAATATTTATAACGATTTCTCTTATCGACCGGGGCTTTCATGGGAACGGGCTTCTGTAACAAACCCTTGTCTCGAATGACGAGATAGACCGTTTCATATGATGCATTTAAGGGGTGTAATGATCGTACCCTCTCTCATTGCGAGTTATAGGGGCCACTATCCTGGGAGGCGGTGAAGCTTGAGGAAGAGCTCACTTATCTGGATACCTTTCTGATATGGGTTGAAAGAGGGGGAAGCGGTATGTTGATTTATTAAGGGGTTTGTTCTGGTTTTTCTGAGCTTGCTCGGGTCTGGGAGCTACCTTCTTTTGTCTCTTTATGGCTCTCATGTCGTCGTGATCCATCTTGACCTTGAGCTGTTCGTCGACCTCAATCTGCTCTAGAGCCCGATCATAAGCTTCTTGGTAGGTTTCTGGAGGTCTCTTAGCGAAAGATCGGAAAAGCTTCTTTCTCTGTGAAGACCCCCATCTTGATGATTTCCTTATGGAAACGCTCGATATAAGCCCGGAGGGTTTCCCCTCTCTTCTATATCACGTATTGTTGATGGATCGGGTTCTTTAATCGAGGCTTAACTCCCTGGAATTGTTAGTAGAAATTGGTTGATAACTTGGTGAAGGAATCCACGCTACTGACAGGTAGTTTCCTAAACCAGGTTTTAGCGTAATCCGTGAGTGTAGTGGGAAACATTCAACACATAGCGGCCCTGGTTGTGTTATGGACCTCCATCTATTGAACGAAGCCCTCTAAGTGGCTCAGGGGATCTTCAGTCCCGGAGAATCTGTCAGTTGGCATTTTGAACTTAGGCCGGAGCTCTGCCTCTCGGATCCTCCTAGTGAAAGGAACATTCATTTCACTTGGAGGATCTTTCTTGTCCTCCCTGTACTTTCCATTCTTCATCAATTGGACCTCTTTCTGAAGTTCTGCCAACTGGTCTCTTAGATGCTTGCTTTCAGATTTCCTTGCGTTGATCTCGGTTTCCTCACCATCTGATCCTTCTGACGAACTGGTGACCTCTACCCTGTTTTTTCTTCGGAAGGGGTCTGCTCGGGGGCTTTATTGACTTTCATCTTCCCTATTTCGGCTTCCCTCATTGAAATCGTTGGGTGGAGAAACTCTTCCCGCTCCCGGGGAAGGATATCTGCCGCGGATTTAACTTGTCTTTATTGATAGCGTGGCAATATTTCAGGGACGGTGGGCATGGGCCCTAGCCTATCCCGGATCGAGGTTGAGAGCCCCGCTCTATTACGAGCTGATTCCCGATGGGCAGATCTCGGGCGATCGAAGGCGGGTTGCCTAACCCTAGGCCTGCTTGAATCCATTTGATTGCAGAGACCCGCTGTTGGATAGCGATACCCTCAGCGAATAGTCGAAGGCGGTTGTTTTCTACGAAGGCCGCTGCTTGTTGGTAGAGCTCGACCTGACTTCCTAGAGGGGGATCCAGAGCCCGCACAGTGGCTGGCTGGGTGGGAACCTAGCTTTGGAGCCCGGATTTTCTTCTTTTTCTCGGAACCTTTCTTGTCGACGTAGCAGAAGGTTGTCCCGATGTGCCCTGCTGCCCCTATGAGGAGCGGAGCCTCATGATTATTATGAAATAACAAACTTTTTGAATGTAAAGGTGGTGGTGTGAGAGTTTCCTATAGACGGCGCAAGAAAGTGTTAACTGAAAATTTGTTCTGGATGAGAAATTCCTACTAACACCCTCGAGACCACTACCACGAAAGTGGTGGCCGGGGTCGATACCGTTGATACCTGACCTGTTAAAAGGTAAACGAGAGGCTGGATCGTAGTAACAGTAAATGGGAGCTTTTATTATTGATACCTGCTTCAAAATACAAATCACCCTCTTATATGCTCGCAGCCTCTCTAAGATCTAGGATGATGGCAACTCTGTGCCTGTCGAATAGTGGAAACAAAGGTGGTCGTGTTCTGAATACAGAATTCAGGCCTTCCCCTTTTCTTTTCTTTTCTTTTTCTCTTCTCTCTGTTTCTATCTCTTTATGTATATATCCATCTATGTATCCTGCTTGGCCCTATTTATATATGGTCCAAGTTGGTTTGAATTTGTTGATATCCCGCCACGATCCTTTGAATCCGTTTCTTCCTTATCGGGCGGGATCCTTTATTTAAAAGTTGTTGACCCCGAATAAATAGCGGAAACAATTAACGTGAATGAGTTGGTTTCCTTTTTGGAATCAAACTCTTGGCTCGCACGTATACGGGATTAATGATGGTTATCTCCTAGATATGATCTTGTATTCTATCGTGGCATGGTTTTTCATGAAGGTCACCCAACTAGCTGCCTGTTGCCCCGTAGAGCGAGGTAGATCCCTGCTCCTACTCTGTTCTTAGAAGCTTGAGATGGATTTTCCCTGACCCTTAAGGGATTGAGGTGTTCCTATAGACATTCTTGGGAGGTAGCCGGGGTAGTATAGATTTAGGCGTGATTCTTCCTTTATGTCCAGTAAGGACAGCGGGCTTCTGGAAAGGTTGGCGGGCTTCTCTCGAATGTCTCTTGAGCTTGGAGAATTCTCCTGGTATTCACGGGGCGGTTGAGGAACTTGACCTCAAAGCCAGGGTTCCTCGATAGGTGGCCTGGAGAAGCTCAGGCTCCAGTATTCGTGTAGGGGCTCATTCTGGTCGCACCTAGCTTGTTTTCTGTTAGTTGTGAAGCCGAGCCGGCCTTCCCTGCTCATGCGGGGTGGCTTTATGGTCTATCCGAGCTTCATGAACGTCGATTATGGGTTTCGACTCGTGGAGGGGAAATGGAAAATTTCTCTTTGACCCCTGACCAAATTTAACTATTAACAGCTGTAATTCCTCAACATGAGCGAAGTTTTGGTTAACAAAATACGACCATAATTGTATTCTACTTTTCGATAAGCACGAAGCCACCATCCTAATGTATCCTAGAGAGATAAAGAACACTTAAGTGATTGTTGTATATTCCATATAATTCAATAGTAAAACAACTCCATTTCACCTGGTGAATCTTAACATCTATCATTATTATTCACATTCACTTTCACATATGTCATCATACAAACAAACTAGGAACCAAACGTACCTACCCCGACCGCCACCTCTATGGTTGTGGTCTCGAGGGTGTTAACAGGAATTTCTCACCACGAGCAAATTCTCTGTTAACACTTTCTGGCACCGTCTATTGGAAAACCCACACTCAGTTAATCAAATCAATAGTTACGTGTTTGTTTCTTTACAGGAGTTATGAGGCTCCGCTCCTCCCGGGAATAACCAAAGGCTGCGGAGCAACCTTCGGTTGTATCAACGCGAAAGGCCCCAATAAATGGAAAATAGTTCAGGAACCATAACCAAGTTTCGGTCCAGACAACCGCTGTGCGGGCTTCTGACCCTCCTATGATAAGCCAAGTCACGCTCGACCAACAAGCGACAACCTTCATGGAAAACGTCTGTCTTCCCTTGCTCGCTAAGGGCATCGCGGTCCAACCAGCAAATCCCAACACACATAGAGAGCTGAGCAGACAAGAACCAAGCAACCCGCCATCTATCGGTTGAAACCCCCTTCGCCAGAGCCAGTCAGTGATAGGACAGGGCCTTAACCTCCTGTCCGGGAAAAGGTAGGGCCCATGCCCCTAGTTTCTGGCAGACTATCACATTATCAGCCCAGGCAAGTTAAATCTGCAATGGACTCCCTACCCCGAGAGGCTTCTCGCCCGGCTGATTGCAGTATTTTTGATCTTAATCAATTTAAAAGAAAGTTTGTTCACTGAGATCGGTGATTCTACTAGTCGAACACTAATTAGTATAATTTAATCCTATTCTAAGTGCATGAAAACTAAATGCATAATGCTTGTCTTAAGTTGGTATTTTAATTCACTAATTTATAAAAATGCAATAAACTAAATAACACAAAAGTTCACACTAAAATATGCATATGAAAGAATGCTAGGGGATCAATGCAACCTAATTAAACTCCTCAATGTAATCCACAAGTCTCAATTACGCATTTAAATCCAATTGATAGGGTTTGTTTCATGAAGCACCTAATCTTCCCAATTACTCACACACGGTCATGTAATGAGCAATGGTTAGAATTAGTTTTTTATTAAAAACTCTAAACCAAATAACACATAGCATGGTAATGCATATGAAAATTTTCTCAATTATTAAGCTTGTAGTTAAAGACTAAATGGGATGGTCACCCACATCTAACTCTCAACATTATAGATAAACTAATCCTAATACAAACATTCATTGAGGTCTCATTTGAATAGAAGTGAAGGAATTAAAGCATATATTCCAATAAAAGAGACTACCAAAGTATTTAATTAAAACCCATTAGCCTAGGATTACAAAGAGTTGCTCAATAGGTTTACATTAATCCCCTAACATAGAAATTAGTTACACATCAAGGAAAGGAAATTAAACAAAGAAGAGTGAAAAGAGAAACCAAAGTTGGCCATTGAGGTTCCTTGACTTGTAAGCTTCCTCTTCTTGCTTCCCAAGTTCCAAGATGGATGGATGGATGGATTCAAGTGTCTAAGGATGGTGATGGAAAGGTGGAAGTAGTCCAAAAGTTTGTGTGGCTGATCTTCTTTCACAATAATATCATATGGGTATTTATATGGGTCCAAAAATAGGTCAGAAATCAACCTAGAAATGCGTGCCGGCGGACTGTCGCTACCCTGTATGTCGCGGTTGTCCATGACGACATGTCGCGGTCTTCCATGACGACATCACAAGCGACACTTTAGAAAAGTTGTTATCGCGTGATGTGTCACGGTCTTCCATGACGAAAATCATAACAGCGACATATTTTGTCATTTTGTCCAAGTTTCCAATTTCCAGCTCTTTTGAGTTCCAATCTTCACTCGTAACTCCCATATGATGCCCCTAATACAAAATCCTGCAAATACACTTAATCGAGCCATTAAACATTTGATTTTACTCGAGAATTGAGCAATAAGCATAGGAAGAGGGACTCGAAATCTAGTGTTATCATGGTTCGATCAACACCCCTAAACCTAGCCTTTTGCTCGTCCTCAAGCAAAATCAAGAGAAAACACCAACAAAAAAAAACAAGCAAACAACACGAAGACTCGATAAAAACAAAATAAATTCAAACAACAATAAAACAAAAGTCGCATTTTCAACTGATGATGAGATGCAAAGAGGTGTGGATAACGAGAGTAGACACAAGCAAAACATTCTCAAGCAACTCGAAGGCACTCACAGAACACTCGAACAACATGAATCCCACACCTAAAGTGCTCTCATGTCGGGAACTAGTCACTCTCACACCTCGAGCATAATTCGCTTCGACTCTAAACCTCACTTGGACATTCTCTTTTCTTTCCTCTTGGAGTCCTAAGTTCACACTCATGCAAAGTATGCAAGGATAGAGTTATGTATGGGAATCAAATACTTGCATACAATAAGAAATGAAACTTTATTATTTTGGTGAACTAGCTTAGGAAATGAATCAAATGCCATGGATGAGGAAGAACATGCTTTAACAAACATTCTCAATCTAGATTTCATAGTAGATCATTTAGGTCTTCCCTTTGGTTGTAATAGGGCCATTGGGTGAAATATGGTGAACAAAGAATAGGAAATGGAATTCAAAAGTCACCAATCTTGCTAAGACACTACACGATTCACCCAATACTTAAGCTCTATTCACATCACTCGTGGCACTAGTGATTAAGCTTGACTTTTCATTACACTTGTGATATACACGAGTACTCTACTAGTAAGTACTTTACAATTACATACAAGGCTCTTATTCTCTTCTTTTTTTTTCAATAAATTTGAAACTTTATCTAATAAGTGCACATTTCCATACTTTTACATTTTTGAGCCTTTTGCCTTGCACATTTACAAATATAGCCTAAATACATGCTAACTTTTTATATTTAGAGCTTTTCCACCTTTCACACAACACAACACATCCTAACAAGATTGGTAACAAGGGTAGGCATGTGTTTAGGTTTAGCTATATGGTGTAATGCGGTTGCAAAAGAAAGGTAAGTGTTTGGCCTCAAAATTAGCTTGGGAGCACACAAATAGGGAAAAGGAATGTGTTTAGGCTAATATGAGTAGTTAAGCACACACATTGCCTAAAATCATTTCCACCATTTCATCTATCAAGGGAATGTAAGTATCCATAAAGCAATCCATAAATATAATGCAATTTGATGTCCTATGGCAAATGATGTGCGTGACGAGATAAGTGTTTAAGATGAAACAATGATAACACTCAAATGCGCTTTTTACGGCTTGTGTTTGTGAACTCACTAGGTGGTCTCCACTATTAGAACAATGCGCTTGAGCACCGAGTTCCCTCAACTTGAACACAAAAGGATGGGACAAGCCCATGAAGTGCAAGTGAGACCCTAGAGTGACAACAAGATGCTCAATCAAGCACATTATGCATAAATAAACTCTCACACAAACACACACTCAAAGCATCACACCCAAGCTACTTAAAGCTCGAAAATTTTGGCCATGTGACTATTTTTGAAAATTTTGACTCAAAATGAAATTTAGGATTCAATAAAACCAAAATGACCGAAACCGGTATCGACACCCCCAAACCTAAACTCAACATTGTCCCCAATGTTGACAATGAGAGCCCGACAAAAAGGCGCTTAAACCGTAAAACAACACAATTCAACAAGACAAAATAAAATAAACAAAGGCTCGATCAAGATGGCATAAAAAACTCACACTGGCAATTAAACATCAACCATAACACAATACAGCGTATACCCTTATTCTAATTGCAACTATAAATAGGACAAAAGTAAAGATACAAAAGAACCATTACGATAAAATCAAAGAACAAGAGTAATGAAAACAAGTACGAAATGCAACTGAAACAGGAAATAAAGCAAAACAAACAAGTCTAGCTACACAATAACAACTTAAAGCAAATGATGAGGTAGTGGTGGTGGTGGCCAAATGTGCCCCAATTTTCATCATTTTCAGTCAATCTCACCCACAAATCCTCCAAAAACACATAATCACTACAAAATGTTTCAATAAACTTCACAACCAAAACCAACCTTTATATTCACACAAATATGCACAAATTTCCTTCAACCCCAAAGATTCCACTAATTTCCCAAATCAACCCTAGAATGTGTAAATGTAAGTAGAACTAGGATTTGGGACTAACAGGGCCTAAAGTAAGTGAAAAGAAGAAGGAATCACCGATTGCGTGGGTTGGAAGTCTTCGACGTCTCGTGGACGGAGAATTTTAGTGATTGAGGTTTGAATTTTTGGTGAGAGGATGCCCTACCATGAACTGATGTTTTATACCAGGTGTCTGTCATGGTCAAACTGTCGTGGTAGTCTATGACGAAATCCATGACCTTGACACACCGCCTCTTCGTTTTGGTCTTGAAATTCTGGTGTCGCGGTTGTGCAACCACGCGACAATTAAGGGGACATGTCGAGCGACAACAACCCCTAGAATTTATCGCTTGTCTGTGTCGCGGTCTTCCATGACGAAAACTTAGACCGTGACACTCCGCTTCGTTGCTCGTTTCATTGTCGCTTCTGTCCATCAGCAACACTTTAGGCGACAGCAACTCCTTGATTTGTCGAGTGGAAAGGTCGCGGTCGTCTATGACGACATCATGCCCGCGACATACTTGGAAAATTCCTCCTTAATGCATTTAAGTGTTCCAAAGTGCCTAATCTACACATATACTCAACAACAAAGATATCAAGGGCATTTGCTTGAAAAAATTGAATTTGGTAATCACTAGACTTGCAAATAAAATGAAAATGAAAATCACCCCCAAACCTATGTTTTTTCACACCTTCCACTATCAATTAAGGTGTGGATCAACTTAGACTTGGAAGTGAAGTATAATCACTACTATTCATAATTATTATGCAAAATTAAAGTTATTGAAAAGAAAGATACCTAGATGGGTTGCCTCCCACCAAGCGCACTATTTAACGTCTAGGAAAGACGTGGTAAGAGCACCACGGCTCTTGAAGCTCTATCACTTCCAACCAAGTAATCTTCCCATCAACGAGAGTGTCTCTTGCTTTGTGAAGTTCGTCTTTCCGGACCAAAACTTGACAAATCTTCCTTGGCCTTCCTTTAGGCATATTCCGTCTCTTTTTGCACACTTCTATAAATTTAATACATTGGGCCTTTTTATGACCCCTAGTGTGGCAAAAATGACATTTGTAAGGAAAATATGACGAACTACCTTGGGTCTTCTTAATTCTTGCTCTCGGATGATTTGCATCTCTCTCGATGGTGTGGAGTTGCGGAGTTTCTTCATCTATACTTTGGTCATTGGTTAAGATTTCAATTGTTCGTTCGGCTATTTCAAGCTCCACTAAGCAGTCACATTCCTTGACCTTTGCTACCTTTAAAGCAACTTCTTTTCCGCTCAACTCCTCATTGATGGCATTGATTTCCTTATTCTTTTGTTCAATTTGCCATTTCATCTTTCGACTGTTTTGGGTAAAGTTTTCTTCTTGCTCTTCTACTAGCCTAGCAATGTCTTCCGCCCTTTTGATTGCTTCATCCTTTTCTTTCCTAAGAGCTTCCACTTTCTTCATTAAATACCCATGTTCACTCTTAAGCCCATTGGTCTATAAGGATGCATCTTTATTACAAATTTCTTTGACATAACCGTCTTCTTCACCCTTGTTCTCAAAGAGTGCTAGGATTTCATCCAAATACTCAACTGGATTCCTAGAATAGTCTTCTATCTGGAGTGTATCCACAGCAAGGCAATCAACTGAGCTAGTGACTTTCTTCAACCTTCCTGGAAATGGAACCGATGGGATGTAGGGATCGGGTGACTTGTGTAGTATGGATGTCTTATCAGGAATCTTCTCTACTCTTAATTCCTCTTCTTCTACCAAAATCTCTACCTCAATTTCCTCTTAAGATTCTTTAGCCTTTTTCTCCTTAGGCTCTCCACTTGTCTTTCCGGTATCTAACTCTTGGGCCTTTCTCAGAACTGTCACTGCCTTAGCTTGTTCATTCATGTGAATTGTGTCAGCTAGCTGCCTTAATTCTGTCACCAACTTCTTCACCGATGCCTCTAAGTTGGTAAACCTTTGCTCTGTTGCTTGGAGGAAATTATTCAAGTTCTGATCTGTCTGTTGTGAACTCTGAGCAAGGGTAGTCACAATGTCCTCCAAAAGACTCTTCCTAGGCTGATATGAAGTCACATCTCGATTACCCGAGTTGTTCCATTGTTGCCCATTTAACCCTTGGCCTTGGTAGTTTTGAGCTTGGTTATTGAAAGTCTTGTTTGGGTCGGACCATGAGAAATTGGGATGGTTGCACCACCCCGGATTGTAAGAGTTAGAATATGGATCATTTCTTCCTCTTTAAAAATTTAGGGCTTGGACATCTTCCGTCTCATAAAATACCATCTTTCTACCTTGAAGGTCCGCTTCATACACCATGTTTGCCCTTAAACAACAAAAACAAAAGTACCAATGAAGTAAAAAGAAACTAAAAAAAAAAACTAACTAACAAAATAAAATAAAATGACACACACTACCTAAATCAAACTAACTAGGCTCAACTAATGAATATACGTCGATCCCCGGCAGCGGCGCCAAAATTGATTGCAGTATTTTTGATCTTAATCTTCACTCATAACTCTCATATGATGCCTTTAATACAAAATCCTGCAAATACACTTAATCGAGTCATTAAACACTTGATTTTACTCGAGAATTGAGCAATAAGCATAGGAAGGGGGACTCAAAATCTAGTATTATCATGGTTCGATCACCGGCGGCTTCAAGGAGAGAAGCTCGGGCTAGAGAAGAAGGTAGCCAGCAAAGCCCCTATGCAGATCCCATTCATAGAGAGGACCGGGTGGAAATTGCTAGTTCATCGGAGTAATCCGATTGCGAGGAGTCCGAGGTCAACTCAAAAGAGCCCGAGAACAAGCACCTAAGAGATCAGCTAGCAAAGCTTTAAAAAGAGATCCAACAGATAAAGAGGGAAAAACACAAGAAGGATAATAAGGATCCTTTGAGCGAGATGAATGCTTCCTTCACCAGAAGGATCCAGGAGGCGGAGCTTCCACCACAATTTAAAATACCGATAAATAATTTTTTCGGAACAGAAGACCCCCTAAGCCACTTGGAGAGCTTCGTCAAGCAAATGCAAGTCCAGAACACTACAAGGGCTGCCATGTGCAGGATGTTTCCTACCACCCTGACTGACCATACAAAGACTTGGTTCAGGAAGTTGCCAGTTGACAGCATGGATTCTTTCACGAAGTTATCAACAGATTTCTGCTCGCAATTCTAAGGGGTTAAATTGTATCCAAATGATCCCATACACCTGTTGTATGTGATCCAGGAGTGAGGTGGGACACTCCGGTCATACGAGGAACGCTTCCACAAGGAAGTCATCCAGATAGGAGTCTTCGTTGAGAAAGAGACTCTTGCCAACTTCTAGAGGAACCTGTGGGCGGGTAAGTTGTTCTAATCCCTTACCAAGCGACCTCTAGAGATCTATCAGGAGGCCTATGATCGGGCTCTTGAGTAGGTCAAAATTGAGAATAGCAAAGCGATAAAAGAAAGAAGCTCTCAGACCTGAGCCAACTCAGAAAAACCAGAGCAAACCTCCCCAATAGGTCGACATACCGCTTCCTCGCTTCTCAACCTAGGCAAGAGAAGTATCCAACAAAGCGAACCCCTCCGCGAGTTTCGCTTCCTCTTAGGACTGTAGCCCCCGTAACACTAGATGAAAGAGGGTATGATTACTACACCCTCTTAAATGCATCCCGTGAGACAATCTACCTTGTCATTCAAGACAAGGGGCTACTCCAGAAGCCCGCACCCATGAAAGCCCCAGTTGATAAGTATAATCGGTACAAGTACTACGACTTCCATAAAGACGTGGGCCACAATATTTCAAAGTGCTATAACTTACACAACAAGATCGGGTCTCTGATAAGGGGAGAGTGTTTGATTGAATTCTTACAGCAGGTCAGGGACATCATTCAGACTGGAAGGGAAGTACATGTAAAGATCCGCGAACATGCTGAGAAGTGAAAGAGAAAGCATATGGATCTGACGCAACAAATCCAGGTGATACATACCATCAGTTGAGGGCCCACTCGGGCTGGCACCTATAATAATTCCATAACAAACCATACAAGGAATATTCCTCGTATAGATGTAGGTCGGGGTATCTTCAAGGTCGACCAGAGCCCGGCTATCCCCTCATAGTTAGCATAGATTATTTTCACCAAGGTGGATCTCTACAACACCGTGCAGCCTCACGACGATCCCATGGTGATCAAAGTATAGATTGCTAATTGTGTGGTCCACCGTGTGCTCGTCGACACAGGTAGCAACGTCGACATCCTCTTTAAGGATACCTTGGAGAAGCTGAATTTGAAACAATGGTGTTACAATAGCTACACAACCCCACTGTATGGATTCACTAGGGACTCGATCATACCAGTGGGATAGAAAATCCTCCTAGTGATCGCCAGAAACGCACATCTTTAACAAAATGTTATGACAGACTTCGTTGTGGTTGATACCCCTTTAGCTTACAACGCGATACCAAGAAGACCTTTCCTATCATCCTTGAAGGGGGTCCTATCCATTTACCATAAATTCCTAAATTTTCCAGTATGGGACAATGTGAGGGAGGTGCGTGGTGACCAACAAGCAGCCAAGAAGTGTTATGCAGTGTCTGCCAACTCGATAGCTTTATCAAAACAGTTTGTAGAGTTTCAATGATCTAGGATGGGGAAACACCCAGTATGACCTTAAAAGACACTGAGCCCGCCAATCATCTAGAAAATGACTCCCCAGCGTTGGATAGGGAAGAACAGAGCAGGGAATGAGCCATCAAGCACCTTGTGGACAAGCTAGAAGAGGTACCCATCATGATTGATGATCCCTCCGAAGAGGTTCCCATCATGAATGATGATCCCTACAAGGTTGTCAAGGTCGGAGCTACCCTTGAACCGGGAGTGAAAGAAAGTTTGATTGGGCTTCTCCGAGAATATAACGACATCTTCGCTCGGAGTCATAATGAGATGCTCAGAATCCCCATATCTTTGGCTGCTTATCGATTAGCAGTGGATCAAACCTTTAAGCCCGTTAAGCAAAAGCGATGTCACTTTAACGCCGAAAGAAACACGGCAGTTTAAGAGGAAGTGGACAAGCTGATCAGAGCAGGCTTCATTAGAGAGGCATGCTACCTCTTAGTGGATCGCCAACGTGGTCATGTTCACAAAGACGAATGGGAAATGGCGTATGTGCATCGACTACACTGACCTTAACCGGGTATGTCCAAAAGATAGCTTTCCTATGCGAAAGATAGATCAGTTGGTCGACTCCACATCCTGGAACAAGCTTTCAAGCTTTATGGATGCGTTCTCGGGGTACAATCAAATTAAGATGCACCCAGCATACCAGGATAAGACCAGTTTCATTACCGGACAGGGTCTGTACTGTTGAAAGGTGATACCGTTTGGACTTAAGAATGTTGGAGTTATATACCAGCGGCTAGTCAACTAACTGTTCAGGTCCGAAATTGGAAGGTCGATGGAGGTGTACATCGACAACATGATCACAAAATCACAATCCGCATAAAGACATTAGGACAAACTTCATAGATCTTTTATGATCCTAAGGGGAAACCAGATTCAATTGAACCCCTCCAAATGTGCTTTCGGGGTAACTGCATGGAAGTTTCTAGGCTTCATGGTCCATGAAATAGGCATAGAGGCCAACCCAGAAAAGATCAAGGTTGTCTTGGACCTGGAATCCCCCACGTTAGTTAAACAAGTACAAGTCTTGAACGGGCATGTAGCAGCTCTCAACAGGTTCATTTCTCGTTCCACAGATAAATGTCTCTCGTTCTTCAAAGCTATCAAGCAAGGGAGAAACATGAAATGGAACCAGGAAAGCGAGCAAGCCTTTCAAGCCTTGACGAAGTATCTAACAAGCCCTTCATTGCTAGTCAAGCCAATTCCCAGAGAGGAGCTGCAAATCTATTTGTCTATTTCAAAAACTACAGTAAGTGGGGCTTTGATCAAAGGATGTGGAGATAGAGTCCAACGACCTATCTACTACTTGAGTCATGCTTTAACCAAGCCAGAGAAAAATTATACTCTCCTAGAGAAGCTCGCCTATTCTCTGGTGACTTCAGCGAGGAAGCTCTGTCCCTACTTTCAAGCTCACTCAATAGTAGTAGTGACGAACCAACCTCTCCGCCAATTCTTACAAAGGGTGAATGTATCCGGAAGACTAGTCTTATAGGCCCTGGAGCTCACCCAATTTGACTTGAAGTATAAACCCAGGACCATAATCAAAGCCTAGGCTTTAACGAAATTTGTGGTAGAATTCTCAGCACTCCCAGGCCAAGCAATCTTCGTAGTGATGAATGTAACTTCGAAGAGGATTTCAGAGATCTGCAGATGGCCGAAAGGTTGTAAAACCTGGATCCTCTACATAGATAGAGCATCTGGATGAGCGTGTAGAAGGGGGGGAGGGGATGTAAAGACTGTCATCATGGAAAGACTGCTACCGGGGTAGGAAGCGACAAATTACCCCAAGACCTCATAAAGCATGGCGGAGCTCGATTGATTTTGTGGGAGAGTGGGAGGAACCCCCTCAACACTAGCCTCAAGGTCTTTCGAAACTTGAGGGGTCGGTAGCATAGATGGAGAGGCAGAAACATCCGATAAGTTGTTCGTGGTGGTGGCAAAGGTAGCAACAACAATAACAAGGCCAACTAAAGAAGGAACAGTAATAGTTGCATCGGCAACTTGAGAAACAACAGCCCCTTTACCCTGCACCTTGGTAGCCCGCGATGTAAGGAGCGCCATCTGGACCTGAGTTGGGAAGGGGATGGAGTGAGAGCAGACGAAGCCCCAGCAAGAACAGCTGACCCTCTTTCTCCGAAAAAGCCAAAGGGGCTCCCTGACTCGATCTGGCAGGATGGGGAGGAGTGCGAGTTTGTTGAGCTTCACGAGAAGCTGGAGCAACAACAAAAACTATTAAAAACAAGGTGTCAAAACCAAGCTAACCAACGAAACAAAGCATAATGGTTCAGTGTTATTTACAAAGAGTAGCAACAGAAATTTACAGGTATCGATTCACCCTACGGGAGTCAAAGGGATCAGCAGGTTGGGAATTTCAAGTTCAAGTAATTCTTGGCGAGGATGACCTTCAAAATTGCTTCAGACTCAGGGGGCAAGGAATCCTTACCCCATGATGGTTTATCATTGAAGGCTGTGGGAACCTAGAACTCGTGTCTGTCGATAAAATCGAGCTTCCCCAGTCATCCCCCACCGAGATCCATAACTCCTTTCAGGCGGGGTCCTTCTGTGACGCACCGGGGATGATGAAGTTGAGCTTATTCTTAGCTTTCGTATAGAACTAACATCGGGGGGCACCAGATAGGCTTCCAACCTGTAAGAGGTAAGCCAGCTTCTCTACTTCGGGCTTCCTAGTAACCTTGCTCAACTCGCACTGTTCCCGTCATAGCACGAGAAAGCCGATCAAATGCCTTCAGATGCCAGACGTCAACTGAAGGGAGGCTAGCTGTAGAGCGTTGAAAGCTCGTCGGAGGGTGAGGTGAAGTGGAAGCCTGACCCCATTCTCAAGGGCCGCTACATGAATTGGAAGCACGTCTTTGAGAGGATTGAAGACGTTATAATTCTTGGGAGGAACAGAGATGGAAACGTTGTCGGGGATACCATACTTGGACCTCAGACGGGTGATCGAGTTTGGATCGATGGTAGAATCCGAGATGACCCTGAAGTCGTAGGGAAGAAGTTCCGTTGAAAGGGAACTCACAACTGCCATTTGATCCTTTCTAGCCACATCCTTATCGGGCTTTATATCAGAGTCCTCGTCAACCAGGTTCAGAGGGCTATCAGGCTTGTTAGAAAACTCAGCTCCAATGGCAACATTCCTATTCGACCGGCGACGTTGCGGGTTTGGAGGAGAGTCATTGTGCCGACATTCTTTCACGTACGTTTCCTTTGAACGAGGCTAGTGACCTCCTCGCCATCAACAATGGAATCTACAGTGTCACGGCTGGTTTACGCCATGATGAAAGAAGAACTTAGGGCTAAAACGAAAAAAATAGAGGAGTGAGAAGATAACGAGAGGAAGGTTTTTTTTCCTTCGAATTTGAAATTTGAAAGAAATAATGAATACATGAGGAAGGCAGTGAAGCAACCGGGTTTAAATAAAGGTGAATGGAGCAGTGACGTCGGTAAAATCTTCGGCCGAGATTGCCTCAAATCTCATGAGCTGGCATAACGGAGCCGATTTATTTCAAGAAACGCACCAGTCTTTGCTCACCACGTCACTCGTGCATTTAATGAGAATATTTCCACCAGGATTCTGATAATAATGGTGGAGGGGAAAATTTCCCAATTAAAATGGGAGGTCTGACTCCAACCCCAACTCAATCACTGGTGTTCAAATCAGAGGGGACTTATGTTAATAGTCAAATTTGGCTAGGGATAAAGGAAAATTTTCCACTCTCCTAGTCCTAGTCCAAACCCGAGTTCACCCACCATAGAACCGTGAGTTCTGGGGTCGATATATGAAGCCACCCCGCAGAAATGAGGAAAGGTCGTCGAACTCTGAGGACACCCTAGGTGAAGCCTGACATGATCAGATCGAGCTCCTTACATTGAAGTGAGAACTAAGAGCAAGGCCCATACAAGACGACCCCAGCTTCCCGAGGTCAAGATTACCTCGCAATATCCCCAGAAGCCCGTCATCCTCTCCATCCACATAGAGAGATCTATTAGGCATCAAGCTCGCACTATAGTATCGTCCCACTTCGCCAAAGAAAGATTCGGACCTATCTGGACAGGTAAAAGAAAGCTCGCCGAAGATCCGCTACCACCAAATAACGCCCACATGGGGTTTCTCAAGCTCAGAGGGGCCTGGGAAGATCAGACTAAGCTCCTGGTACCAAAACCATAACATATTTATACCTCTCTTTTGAGGAAGCGAAAGCCCTACTCGACGACCTTCATGAGGCACCACACCATAAAGGTACACATGATCATACATACACTCCAACGAACATTAAATTACTGCATGTGTGCAGGGCAAGTGATTGAGTCTAAAGAGGAAACAAACTTATCGCCACTTAAGATATTATCGAATTCGTTATTAATCAAAGTCAACAACGTTCAAAATACTGGATCCCGTCTGATAAGGGGGACTGGATTCAGAAAATAATGGCGAGAAGATTACAAGTTAAACCTAGTTGGACTATGCGTAAATAGGCCCAAACACGTAAAGAAAAATGGGGGAGTTCTGGACTTCTAAGCCTAAATTCTGTTATCAAAACATGACCACCATTTATTCTACTTTTCGACAGGCATGAAGTCACCACCCTACTGTATCCAGAGAGATAGAGAACATTTGAGTGATTGTTGTATACTCTATATAATTCAATAGTAAAACAACTCTATTTCACCTGGTGAATCTTAACATCTATCATTATTATTCACATTCACTTTCACAACTGTTATCATACAAACAAACTAGGAACCAAAGGTACCAACCCCGGTCACCACCTCTGTGGTAATGGTTTCGAGGATGTTAACTGGAATTTCTCACCATGAGTAAATTCTCCGTTAACAACTTGAAACTTGAAATCTTGCCTAAAAACATAGAAATTTGAAACTTTAAATTTTGCATAAATTGAAATGTTGAAACTTGAAATGTTGAAACTTGAAATGTTATGGGTTTCTAGGTTTTTCATTTTTAAATTTTGAAACTTGAATCTTGGCTAAATTGAAATGCTGAAACTTGAAATCTTGACTGAATTGAAATGTTAAAACTTGAAATGTTTTGGGTTTCAAGGCATTTTGTTTTCTTTCCCATTTTTCTACAGATCACATCACCGGTGGAGGAGGAGCTCGATGGCGTTGCTAAACAGTCGTGAAGCCTAGGTGAAGGCACACCGATAAACTAGCAAGCCATCAACGTCGCGTGAGAGAGAGAAGAGAGGAGAGAGAAAGAGAGGTGTGTGAAAGAGAGAGATAAATAGAGGAAAGAGATGAAATAAAGGTGCATGAAGAGAGAAAGAGAGGTTCAGTGAGAGAGAGAAGAGGCCGACGACGATTCGTCGGCCTCCGCAACGACCCCAGTGACGATTCGTCGACACATCAATGACGGGGAGAGAGAAAGGAGAGAATAGAGAAAGAAAAAGAAAAAAAAGAGTGTGTGTGTTAGTGGATGATTTTTATATAAGGGCATTCAATTAATTTCTAAAAAAAATGGTTATTAATGAATAAATTTTCGTTTGTGATTAAAAATGAATTTTCTATATTATAATTGGTTATTTTTGACAATTTCCACCAGAAATATAATTTATTTCATTAATGTTTTTTTTTAAACTAGGAACATTATCAAAATCCCCATATTGTTTGACCTATTCTTCATTTCCCCTCCCGATTACATTAATGGTTATCACCTCTAGTTTATAGATTTAGGGGGGGTGTATTGGTTCAAGATTTTATTAGACAATTTGGAAATGTAAAAGTCTAGTGGTATTGGGTTGAGACTTAACAAGTTAGATAAGTATTGTGATATTCAATCAAAACTTTTAATAATTTTTTAAAAAGTCCATATTGTCTTATGGTATTGGATTTAGATTTTTTTAATAAAAAATTCCATATTGTCTTGTGGTATTGGATCTAGACTTTCAAGAGGTAGCAATTTGTCTGGTAGTATTGGATTGAGATCAAGATTTTTAGGATTTTATGACAAAATAGATTTTTCAGACTTTTTAGTGATATTTATAAATAACTTGAACTCAAAATTGTCTTGTCATATTTCTCAATACTTTATAGACTTTTCTCTCTCACTCAAAATCATCTTCAGCTTCCTCAACCTCCATACCTCCACATTCGAAAATAAACCACTTATAAGAATTGCAAGCTAAGGAACATCAGTAGTGCAAATGCAACAACTTTGAGCCCGATTTCGACCTTGATGCAGCCAGACTTTCCCAAAACTCAAAACATGAAAGTTGTAGATATTTTTCTCGACGTTCCATATCATTTTGAATCAACTCAATCGGATCTCGAAAGAGAGAGTTATGCCTAGATTATGAAGCGATGATGAAACTGTCAAAAATCACCCAATTAGTTTTGTTTGCACTCAACGCCTCTATTTGCATCCTAAATCGAAATATAAGAATAATGATTACATTTAAGCACCAAATAAAGATAAAAGATTAAACATTAAAGGAGAAAAATATAACATTTTGCATTCTCATCTTGGTTCTCTAGTAAAGACGTCTTGAAATTATAAGTTAAGGGCGTTCAATCACAGTCACACATTCATATTGAGTGTCATATGTGGTGTACGTGTTCATTAATATGTGGATAAAATTAAATATTATAAGTGACTCTTGAAAATCAATATTTATAAAAGTCCAAAAAAATTTAAAATAAAATCAAGATAATCCTAATAGTCTATAAATAAAATTTAAAGACTTTTCAGAATCCTAAAAGTTTGATCCATATAAACCTAATAATCCTAAAAGTTTGATCCATATAAACCTAATAATCCTAATAATCCTAATATAATTACATATCTATAAAATCCATGCATCATTAAATTTTCCATTAAAATATTTGTAAAAACATGTCATCAAAAAAAAAAAACATAAAAAAGAATCAGAATCAGACACATCTATACCATAAATTCTCCCCAAACAAACTCCCAACCCCACCATCAATCCAGAATCAAAACCCTCCCACCACCAATCATATACCTAGAAACTGCTGTATGCAAAATTTTCGATTATTCGTAGGTAATCGCATTTCTCAGTTTTTTTTTTGTTTTAAAAAAAATCCCATCGATCAAGTAAAAGGAAAAATTCCAATCGATCAAACATTTTTTTTATGTGAAATTGATTTATGTACAGTTTGGCCGTTGGCGTTTGTTGTTTTATGATGACTCGAAATTCATTTTTTATATGTATATTTTTTCTAATTCTTCGCATGAAAATGTTTAATCGTTGATATTTGTTTAATTTTGTGGTGGTGTTAATATTAGTTACATTTTGTTTTTACATACATATATAAAATTTCGTGTTTTAATTAGGCTTTGATGGATAATAATAATTGGAGACCAACTCCTCCGGGCGGAGAACCCAACATGGAAACACCTGATTGGAGAACACAGTTGCAGCCTGATTCACGGCAAAGAATTGTGAACGAGATGTGAGTTTCTATCTTTCTTCACATAATCCATTGTTCAAAACCACTCTTAACTTGTTGGATAGCTGCTAGATTTAATTATTATGTTCTCTGTTTTTGTTTTAATTATATATATATATTTATATATATTACCTCTATTTACGTATTAGATGTATTTGGCCTGAGAATTGAAGCATGGACTGACTCACAGGTAGGATCCCTGATAAGGGTCACATCCGAATTAACCTTATTTTGATTAAGTTGTTCAGCCTCATTTTTTGATACTTGTTGAAATGGTAAATGGCAAGGAGGTTGATACATGACCGTGTCATTGTGCAATTGAGTTAGTACTACTGGTCTCATATGATGACATATGGTTGCCGTTCGCATTGTTTATTGCAAATTCTTTTGAGCTTTCGCATATGCCTGTATACCAAACTCTCCTTTATGGGGGTATTGTAGTGATGACTTTGAAATCAGAATGGTTATACATGTAGGAAAGGAAAGTGTTCTGTTATGTAGTTTGAGTTTTGGCGAATTGGCATCTGAGAACTGATTTTGCATTCAAAAAGTAAAGGACGCTATATCTAACCAAAGTGAGAGGGTTTGAAGGTGGAACTTTAGGGGCAAGCTTAATCAAATTGTAATATCCTATTGAGCTATGATTTTAGGATTGTTGATCTAAAATGATGATCATTTAGTTGCAGACTGGGACAATTTTGGCATTCTGAAAATGTGTACAGCTTCTTCCCTTGCTCCTTTCAACAGAAAAATTATCAGCAGCAGCAAAATAGTGCATACTGATGGAACATTCGGACATAAATGAGGCTATATTAAAAGATAGTATTACTGTTTTCCTGATGAGATTTTAACTTCTCACAAAATCATAACAAGATCATGTATTAACCAACCCTTTAATTGCATGTTTCATTTCTTCCCTTCCTTTTTGAATGGTATAGTATTCCACATTTTGGGAGACTTGCGTTGGCCATGCTCTGGCCAACACTCACTTGGCAAGTGAATATTAGATTTGGTCTTATAAGAATTAAACCTTTTTGGCGGGTGCTTGTTTTAAAAGATTACAACAATGAATCTGGACACTATACAAGTGGAAGAGGTAGCATTATTTTTGGTGGAAGAAAGGTTTAAAGAATTAGGATAAATGACTCACGTATTACAGTGGGTTCGAAGTTGCTATAGATATGTAGAACGCAATGCAAAATAAGATGAGAGGACTTACATTCATAAATTTGAAGGGTCAATACTCTTATTTTTCCATAGTCATAAATTAAATATTAAAATGATGTATATTGGAAAGCGGCTTTCTCTAGTGCCTAGCAACTATTGCAACTATGGTATTTGGCCATGAAGGTACACCGATGAGGCCTCAAACCTTGTGGTAGCAAATCAGAAGCTTGACCACTCTACTAAATCCTCAGGGGTATTAGCATCGGACCTTATAAAGATAAAGTTCCAATACTTTGGCCATTTTTTTATGTGATGGAGTGAACAGTAATACTTTTATAATTTTAATTTATATTAGTCTCCTAACAACAAGCTTATGGACAAATAACAGTCTAAGCAACTATATGATCCAGGAGAGACATGTCAAATTGATGATGTGATTTCACTATGCTTAAGAGAGACTAAGGCAGTTTTGTTGTCCTTTCAAGATAATGAAGGTTTAACAGTCATGGACTCAAGACTTACCATTTCCTTTTTTTTTTCCTTCATTTCTTTGGAAATGAATATTTTATGTTTTTTACAATTTTTTATTGGTTATTACTAGCTGAGGGTTCAGTTACCAACTGAATGCTTGCTTTGTTTGTGATGTAATTAAAAAAAAAAAATCCAAACACCTTCGGAGCCTAGATTTCTTTAAAAGAGAAATTTAGGAAAAACACCTTGAGCCAAGCTAGACTGAGGTGGTGTTTTTTTTTTTTGTCTGAAATTTGAACAGATCTGAACCGTACTGGAATCTGAAGTCTGGACAACATGTTTGTTTTTTTTAATCTGAATTCTGAATTAAAAAATTAACTTGTTTGTTTTTTCAAAACACAACATCAGGAAACCTGTAATTTGACTTTTATACCCTTACACTATTAATTGTCATATACATTACATTGTAAATAATAAACTTTAAATGTTAATTCTTTTTTTAGGGTATTTAAATTATATGTATAGATTTATGTTTGTTGGTTTCAATTAGTATCAATATTCAAAATATAAGTCAAGATTTGGTTGAAATGGTTCATTTGCCCAATTAATGTATTGTTTTTTTAAGAAAATCCAAATCCTCCCCATTATTCACAAAAGACACCACCACATCAACCAGGACCACTTGATTGAAAATTTGAAATCCCTATAAAGAATCTCTTCCTTTTCATGCATCTTCTCTGAAACTCAAACCAAAATCCCCAATTTCTTCATTGAAATCCCTAACCTCTTCTTCTACAATAAAGCCCCTAAATCAATTCCTTCGCCCCAAATCAAATATTCTCTTCTTTGACACGCCCCCAAATCCCAGTCCTGACAAGCAACAGTTCCAATTGTTCAAGTTCAACACAAAAATTCCCGACATAGCCAAAATCAAATTCAATGAAAATTCCTAAATAAAACTTAAAGATTTGTCATTAACTTTGAAGACTTATGAGGACTGGAATTTGGATTTGTTGATAGAAAAAAGAGGCAACCGCAACACTGCTTCCTCAGTCACAATTGGGTCTGTGTTTTATTTGGAAAAAAAAAGGTTGAAGACAACGGTGAAATGGGTTGAAGATCGACGGCAGCAAAATAGGTTGAAGGAGAAACTGTTCATTTGGTGGGAGTAGATAAAGAAAGGTGAAATGGGAATTATGTGATTTGTAAGAGGGCATTTTTGGTATAAAAATTCATATTATTTCAGATATACCCTACTTCAGATTTCAGTTAGAAATCCTGACTTTTTTATTTCAAACATATTTACATCATTTTTCAGACTTCAGATACGTGAAAAAAACAAACAACATGTCAGAAATGGTCATTTAAGACCATTTTAGATTTCAGATATAGAAAACAAACAAGCCCTGAGAAAAATTCACAGGAAAACTTCAAGAGAAAATCTTGTATGCACCCGGTGCACTGCACCATAATCAATGGTTGTATGCCATGTGGTATGGAGAACTCATGTGGTTGGTTTTTCATGCCATATGGCATGCACCCATTGGAAGGGTGCATTTAGAGGTGGCAAAATTGACCTGCAACCCGTCAACCCGACACGAACCTGAGGTCAATAAACGGGTTGGGTTGGATCCGAAACGGGTTCGAGTTGTAATCGGGTCAACCCGTTTAACCCGTGTATTATACGGGTTGTGTCGGGTTTGGATAAACGGGTTCACGGGTGACCCGTTTAACCTGTATAGTTTTACAGATAGATTTTTAATTATTATTATTACAGGGGTTAAAAATAATTTTTAACATACTATATAAACATTCTTTTAACACAAACCCTCAGCCGGTCAGCCCCTCACCCTAACTGCCTAACACTTTCAATCGTTCACCCTTAGAGTCTCAGTCGCTCACCCTCAGAGTCTCAGTCGCTCACTCTCATCGACAGATCGCCAAGTCGCCAACCTCCTATCCGGCTCTCCCACGTCGTCATCATCGTCCCTCACCTGTCGTAGTCGTCGTCGTCGTCGTCCCTCACCTGTCATTGTCCCTCACCTGCCAACGACGATCTATCACTCTCCGACGGCGACAGATCACCAACGACAGATAGCCAGTCGCCTTCTATCACTCTCCGACTCTCCCACGTTGTCGTCGTCGTCGTCGTCAGAAGTCAGAACTGCTTGGTTGGTCGTCGTCCCTCACCTGTCGTCTCCCTCACCGGCTACTGAGATTTTCAAGCGGTAATTCCATGACATTTATTTTATGGATTTTTTTTAGGGTTTGAAACGGAATCCAAATGTTGTTTGAATCTGAAATTGTTGCACGAATTTTTGCAAGAGCACGGTCTAAATCAGTGCTGCTCTTGGTGGTTAATGAATTTTTACAATAATTTTTTGGACTGTTTTGTTTAATGAAATGGAAAAGTTGGAAATGGAGGTAATGATTTTACCGTGACTTTGATAATTGTATTATTGATTTCACTTTTGATAATTGATATTTTTATTTAATTTTATATCACCTAATCATTATTGTAAAGAGTGAAATTTTGAAATGTGAAGAAATTACTAAAGACTTGTGGGAAATGGATAATGACAGTACTCCTGCTAGTACTCAAACAATGCACGTGCAAAGCTCAATTCAAGGCTATTAAATACATATCCTGATCCATCAATTTCTTTGGACAACAATTTGGACCAATTTGTGATTATGGATGACTGTATGGATTATTTATGGATTCTTTTTTTTTTTTAACTTTGTAAGGACTATGGATAAGTGGATAACTATATTTGTCTTTCGAGATGACTGTATTTAATTTTATATTTGTTACATTATTTAATGATATTAGATTGGATTTGATTGGATTGGATTTTTAAAACTTATTACTCTATAAGGTAATAAGGTTTGATGTATTTGTGGTAGATTAATATGATTTTTTTTTTTAAAAATGTTAGGCAAATGTGTTAAATGGGTTCTGGTTAAACGGGTCACACGGGTCAAACCCGACCTAGTAAGACTCGATTAGATTATTAAACGTGTCACGGGTCAATCCGTTTAACCTGTGTATTTATTCGTGTCGTGTTGGGTTTCAGACGGTTAGCCCGTTTAATTAAACGGGTCGTGTCGGGTTAAGGGTTAATTCTATTTGGGTCGTGTCGGGTTGAGGTCAACCCGACCCATGAACCCGAATCGCCAGCCCTATGTGCATTGCACCGGGTGCATGTAAGATTTTCTCAAACTTCAAATATATTATTAAGGAAACTGATTACATAGACTAGAACCCTCTTTTTGTATAAGGCAACAGTACATAAATGACTCTTATGGTTTCCATGACATTTATTAGCTTTTTTCATTTTCTTAGACTCCACTTATTATTGACCACACCAATAACAAGATTGACCACACATATAACAAGACTGAATGCTTTGACTGTTTAATTAGTGACAGCATTTTCAAGATAACTTAAATGACTTTTTTGACTATTCAAGCCCAAATATCACTAAATTAATTCTGCCATGCATCAGTTTGTAACTCACTTATGTATAGTATTGTGTAGAATGGATACTTTGAAAAGGCATCTTCCTTCTTCTGGCCCAGAGGGATTAAATGAACTCAAGAAAATTGCTGCAGGATTGTAGGAAAAGATATATACTGCTGCCACAAACCAGGTAAATTTAAAATACTAGGTTGTATAATTTTCATCGTGGACTATGTGGGTCTGAATTTATTTCTCAATAGCCAAGTTGCAACAAAATTCTCCGGAGGGGACAGAATGAAAGAAGAGAGAAAGAGAACAAAAGAGTAAGAAAATATCAAAAAGGAAAATAACTGGGCTAGCATGATTATGGACCTTCCTTTTTAAAAAAAACTGAAAAGTATTAAATTATTTTCAATATAACCTTTAACATTTATCCTCTTGCCCATAAAACTCGGCTACACGGTTCAGTAACTCATCTTTTACATTCTTTGCTTCTGTCTGTTATAAAACACAAGCAAGTTATGTTTGCTTTTGTTCCATTTTGGTTTCATTTCTCAACTATTAATAAACTTCATTATGATTTCTATAATCCTCTAAAACCAAATGAGAACTATTTACATCCCTGATGTCCACATGCATTCTGCTCAAAGGCCGCACAATTGTCTCGTGTTTATTTATGTGCCATAAAATTCATTGGCAACTCTTTTTTTTAGACTTGACTCTTGAATTTGATTTGAAGATAGCCTATTAAGTCATTAACACAGTCCTCTCTTCGTATGATTCAAAATGAATCCATTCCCTCGTCTGCAAGCTGTCACTCCTTTCCCTAGTTTCATAATTAACAAGAAGAATATGCTTATTAAATACTGGGTGTTTGAATTGAAATTATCACAAATCTTAGGCTTCACATGGTAAATTTTCAATCCATTATTCTAGTAGATGATAGGTGGGTTGAAAACGTATATTAAGGTTTATAGCAGATGGATGTATGGTGTTGGCAGTAATTTTTGTTTTATTTTTTCAAGTCATTTGGCCTTCCAAGTAATTGACTTGAGGGATATATTAGTAATATAATAGGAAGCATGGACACTCCAAGTTTACCCTGTAAGTCTCGGACACGGACATGTGTGGGACATGACACGTGTGCAAGTTTGACTTTCCGGGTACGGTTGGGATACGGCTAGGATTTGTTTGGGGAAGTTTTGCAAAAAACTGGGTCAATTTATAATTTTACAAAGTTTTGGGGTCAAAATTGAATTTTTTTTTAAAATATATCCAATTACTATGATTCTAGGGTTTCTACTTTCTTCATCTCTCAAAATTTAAAGTCAAAAACACTGCTGCCTGCTGTGAAAGAAAAAGAGAAGAGTAAGAGGAGAAAGAGAGGAGGGGAATAATTATATTTTGAATGAATTATGTTTATATATATATTTTTTAAATATAAATATATGTTATATTAATTTGCGTAACCTGCCGTATCCATATCTTAATTTTTGGAGATATGTTGTATCCACCTATCGTATCGTGTTGTAACTCAGTACCCGTGTCCGTATGTGCCTCTTAGTGAGCTCAATATAAGATTAAAAAATACTTTTCTTGTTTTGATTTTCATGCCATATCCTAGTAGTGTTCAACGGAAGATTTTCTAACCATTATGGACCCTTGGCATTTATTTTTAACCTTTTTGGATCATTTATGATTATTATTTTTTAATATTTTATATTTCTCAGCGTGCAGCCATTTTAGGCCCCTTTTATTTATTTTCGGCAATAGAAAGTAGTACTATAAGATCTAAAATCTTGAATTGGTTTGAAATTTCAGTCGGATTATCTTCAGAGAATATCGTTGAAGATGCTTTCAATGGAGTCAAAATCTCAAAGTACATTGTCAAATTCATTGCAACCCAACAGTGGTGGCACCAGTAACAAGCCTCCTGATCCAGGTGATAACATGGAAGAGCATTTTGTTTTTGTGTGATGCCGATGCAACTTGCAAGAGCTTGACTTGCAATTTGACCCACCCTAATATAGTAATATGGTTTTTTGTTACTAGAGTTGGTATTCACACAGACTTAAATGCATGAATTGTTTGTTTCAAATAGAGTTACAATCAAGGGATATAATATCTTAGTTTGGAATTTGATTAAAACTTGTCTCCAAAATGGCCACGTAAGGACTCAGTAAATTCCCAAAATCTCGGGATGAGGAAATTGGCTTTACGTGTTTGTATCTAAAATTTCAGCCTAATGTATCAAGGCGAGGCTCAATTATGGATTGGCAGTTTTACTAGGTAATCCACTTAATTGATTCAGATATCTTAGCATATTAGACGTGTATTATCCAAAATACCTATTTGTCTATTTTAAATAGAGTTACAATCAAGTGATCTAATATCTTATTTTGGAATTGGATTAAAAGTTGCCTTCCAAAATGGACACTAGGTGTTAGACTTGGTAACTCCCTAAAATCTTAGGATGGGAAAATATCTTAAAAATTTATAACATTTAGACATTAGACAAATTCCAGCCTAATATATCAAGAGGAGACCCAAGTATGGAAAATATCTTAGCATATAAGGCATTTATTATCCACTATACCTATTTGTCTATTTTAAATAGAGTTATAATCAAAAGATCTTAATTTTATTTTGGAATTGGATTAAAAGTTGCCTTCCAAATAGATACAAGGTATAGTCGTTTAGACTCGGTAACTCCCTAAAATCTTAGGATTGGAAAATGCCTTAACAGTTTCTGTATATTGTAAATTTATAACATTTAGACAAATTTCAGCCTAATGTGTAATAGGAGGCCCAAGTATAGAAAGGTAGTTGTGCTCGATATTCCATTTAACTAATGTCTGATATCTTGGCATATTATGTGTAATATCCGTTATAGCTACTGTATATGTAGATTTCCTTGTACAAGACCATAGACTATGCATCAATGATGAAAATAGTAATATGTGCCAGTTTCTTGACATTTATATATAATTTGTTGGAATACTGTTTCTTGGGAAAATTAAAGCGAGTTTATCGCAAACCTTTGTTTTTGACAGCGACATGGATCAACGTGTATATAGGCATTTGTATAAAAAAATTTAGCACCTCTGCCACCGAAGGACATTACGCTCATTTATATTGATGTTCAACACTTGCATAAAGTATGTAAAGAATATGTCATGTATTCTGACTTATGACGTCTGGGATATATCCGTTTATGACGTCTGGGATATATCCGTTCTAATTATGATTTTGTTTACCTTGATATTTAAATGGCTGTTTTCATGAATTTTCAGGAGCTTAAGTACTCGTGTGCTTAACTGCTTATGTTTTGGCAAAAGTTGTTTCTTTAAGCCATTAGGTATAGGGTTCGAAAAATAAATTACACTATTTGAGAGGAGGTGTTGCGTAAATATCACCAGTTTAGTAACGTAAGTTTAAAAGACACCATTTAACGTAAAGAGACGAGAATACCTCAACAAAATTTAAAAAGAGAGAAAAATTGTCGTTTTGTGAGTCTGAGAAAAGCAATAGTGAGAAAGAAACCGACGACAACGAAATCGATGGCGAGAAAATCGACAGCTTATTGACCGGAACGGTAATACAGTACATTTCACAGCGATGACAGAGGTAAGTTCAGTTTGTTTTACTTATCGATTTGTTATTCATAACTTATTATTGCATTTTAGACTTGTTCTGTTGATTGAAATTGTATATTAGGGTTGACACTAGTTGTGGTTTTGGTTTTGGTTTGAAATGAGGTTCGATATTCTGGTAGCGAGCAATTGATTTTTTAAATAAAAATAAATCGAGAATATTTCAAGCGAGATCGAGAAAAAAATTCAAAAAGATTTGAGGAATTTTATCATACAATCGAGGTTATTTTTGAAAGGGTCGAGAACATTTTAAAAGCATCGAGAATATTTTTAAAGGATCGAGAAATTATTTGGAACGATCGAGAATAATTTTCTAACGATCGAGAATGTTTTTCAAAGTGATCGAGCATTTGTTAAATGATCGAGAATATTTTTTAAAGAATCGAGAGGTTTTTCAAAGGAACAAGACTATTTTGAAAGGATCGAGAATATTTTTATAACGATCGAGAATGTTTTTCAAATGATCGAGATTTTTTAAAATGATCGAATCGAGAAGATTTTTCATCGAATCGAGAGGTTTGTCAAAATATCGAGACTATTTTCAAAGGATCGATAATGTTTTCAAACGATCGATAATGTTTTTCAAATGATCGAGATTTTATAAAATGATCGATAAGATTTTTCAAAGAATCAAGAGGTTTTTCAAAGGATCGAGAATATTTTCAAACGATCGAGAATGTTTTTCAAAGGGTTGAGATTTTTTAAATTGATCGAGAAGATTTTTCAAAGAATCAAGAGGTTTTTCAAATGATCGAGACTATTTTCAAAGGTTCGAGAATATTTTCGAACGATCGATAATGTTTTTCAAAGGGTCGAGATTTTTTAAATTGATCGAGAAGATTTTTCAAAGAATCGAGACTATTTGCAAAGGATCGAGACTGTTTTTCAAAGGGTCGATAACTTTTTCAAATGATCGAGAGGATTTTTCAATGAATCGAGAGGTTTTTCAAAGAATCGAGACTATTTGCAAAGGATCGAGAACTTTTTAAACAAATCAATAACTTTTTCAAATGATCGAGAATATGTTTAGAGTATCGAGAATTTGTTTCAAACGATCGAGAATATTTTCTAATTTTTTTACAGTTTACTGATGTACTGTTTCTGTGACATTGCAGATGACGAGCAGGTTGAGGGAATCGCTTAAAACTGCTGAGGGGGATTGGTTCAAGGGAAAATTGACCCGACACGACCATTTTGAAGCCCTCGCCCGTATATATGATGCACTTAATCGGGTCCCTGAAAAGGTTGATGTTGAGGATCGGCGTCGGTTCATGGCCTCCTATTTTGGGCATTTCATGTCGATGCACCGAGAGCTAAAGTTTTCGGGTGGTGTTATTCATCAGCTGCTGTTGCGGGAGTTGGACCATGACAGGCCGACAGATGAGATGCGGTTCTTGTTAGGGAACCATGTGGTGAGGTTTTCGAAGGTGGAATTTAGCCTCATCACCGGATTACATTTTGGAGTCGTACTGGACACGAGTATGTATGCTGCAGTTAAGAATGGCATACATCAACTGTACTTTCCTGGACATGATGAGGTATCGTTGGATGACTTGAGGGTTGTTCTTACCCAGTGAGAGTTTCAACAGGCGTACGATGCTGTGAAGTTGTGCCTCATTTACATGTTGAACTGGATACTGATAGGGGTGGACGAGAGATTGAAGATTCCAGTTTGGCAGTTTCGGTTGGTAGATGACCTCAATGCCTTCAATGCGTTCCTGGGGGTGCCCACGTCTATAGGCATTCTATATTTTCATTCAAGCATGCGTTCCCGTGGGGTTCCCGTGAGGACCTCTCGCGACGTCGTGAGGAGAGACGGCAACAGTCATAGGGCGATGTTGGACATTCCATGGAGGGGTACAACATCTACGGTCTATCACACGCCCTTTTGGTAAGAAATTTGATTTCCAACATGTACATTTTATTTGTAATCCAAAATTGTTTTGGATTATAACTGTACGTATCTTTGATGCAGACATTTGTTTTCGAGGTGATCCCCCAACTGGGCAACATTTTTGGGACTCGAAGGGTTACAGACTTTTCCCCTCGGTTGTTGAAGTGGGAGTTGACCAAACAACCTAGAGGGAAGAAGCTGGAGAAGATTTTTAGTGCTACGGTAATTTATTTTTTTGTTAATCGTTATATTACTTACGATGAGTTACGATGAGTAACAATGACATTCATCTAACTACTCTTTCAGATGTCGGTGAGGACGGAAATCATGCACATAGCAGCCGAGGCGGTGGCCCTGTACTTTGCAGGCCTAAGTGAGGGAGGGGAGCCCGTATGTACAGGACGACAGGGTTCACATTCCTACTGTCCCTGAGCCGACTATGATCGGTCTATTTCTGTACATGTTTTAGGTCCCCATTTCCTATTATTTGTGCTTTGTTCTTAGGTAAAATAAGGTATTTTATGTGTTTGTTAACCATGTGTAGGTCACATCCATTCAAGAGGTGTTAGATGTTATTTTGGAGAAAAAGAGCAAAAGAGTCGATTTTCGACCAGTGCAGAATAGTCATATTGTGGGGCCTATATCTCTCAGCTCCGATCGAATTGTGTGTCCTACTACCTATGGATTGAAAGCCCCGGAAGTCTAGTTTCCGGTGCACTTTACGGATTGCAATTCCGAAATTTTAGAAGAAGTTATGCCTGTTTAGTACCCGATGGTCAGATCAGTCATAATTCCGTGAATAATGACGGGATTTATTTTTCAAGTTGTCGGAATGGGAAATATTTCCTTCTTGGAATTGTTTGGGAGTCTTGTGCAAACAAGTTGAAACATAATCCTAATCTTCCGTCAATAAGTAGTCACTTTATTGGATTAGGAAAGAAATAAAGTCCCAAAAAGGTAGAGTTCTATATTGGAATTTATTTCCTTGTTGTTTAAGGACATGACATAGCATCTACATCTATTTAAACACCATGTGAACCCTAATTTCGAGAGAGAGAAGCCAAGGGAGGTCCCAAGCCACCAAGGGGGGGCGTCCCCTACCACTTTATCACCATACACCTTCCATTCATCTTTACACATCGAATATTCAAAGACGAAGAAGAAGAATTCATCATTGAAGACTTGAAGAACTCATTGATGGCCAAGATAGGTTTTATCTTTTCTTTCTCTTCTCTTATTTTCATCATATGTAACTAACTCATATTAGGGAATCAATGTGCGCCATTGATCTATGGGTAAATTGTAATTGAGAACACTTGATTCATCACATGATCATACGGTAACGATCATACGGTAACAATCATACTTATGATAAGAACGAACCCTTAACTTGATTAATATTTTGTTTTCAAAATCAATTCGAAACATTGAGTAAATATAGTAGGGGAGCATTGATGACTTTCTCACCTTTAATCACAACCAAATCTTTTTAATTGCTTTCTTAGTTTTAATTTAATTTATTTTTAGCTTTAAATCATCTCAACAATCTTCTTGTTACTTTAATTTAGCTTTAATTAGAATTAGTTTTAATCGATAATCTCTAGTCCTCGTGAGAACGATCCTTACTTGTCGTTGTACGATATCTTCACGATTCGTGCACTTACGAGTATTGTTTTTATAACACGATTTACACATCACATCAGACTACAAGTGCAGTACGTCCCGAGGAGGATGGTGAGGGTGGGAGGTGTACTGAGACGGAGGCTTCAGACCTTATAGGTCCAGATTTCAGAGGCATGGACACAGGCGAATCTGAGTCGTCTCCTCGGCGAGTGATGCGTAGAAAGGTTCAGTTTACCACCCCAGGAACTGGTTCCGCTACAGGGGATTCCCGTGTAGGCGTTCAACTTGATGGAGAGGTAAGTTGAGATGGTAGTTTTCTTTTTATTAACAAGAGGACCTCAATGTTTTCGTATTAACAAGGTTACATGATTTCAGGCCCGTTTAGAACATAACTTGAACGAGTTGCGTGAAGCCCTCCGGAAGAGTGAGGAGGATCAACAGCAACAACATAGGGTGTTGCTTGCATTGAGCAGGGGCCTTCAGGACCCATACAAAGGATCCACATACCAGAGGGCAGTTCTGGATAGTGGAGCTCAATCTCCCCCTCCCCATCCCCCTCTGAGCGAGTAGCCGGCCCCCCCTCCCGCTCACAGTGATTCACAGGCTCCCCCTCCCGCTCAGAGAGATTCGTAGGCTCCCCCCCCCCCACCTTCTAGCGAGCAGGGGGCTCCCCCTCCACCAACTTCCAAGCAGCAGGCTCCCCCGCCACCTCCTAGCGAGCAGTAGGCTCCCTCTCCACCGACGTCTGAGCAGCAATCTCCCCCGCCACCTCCTAGCAAGCAACTGGCTCCCCCTCCCCCTCCCCATTCCCATTCATCTCCACCTCCACCTCCACCTCCACCTCCACCTCCACCTCCACCTCCACCTTCACCTTCACCTTCACCTTCACCTTCACCTTCGACCGACAGCAGGCTCTCCCCCCCTCCACATCCGATCTAGCAGCTGGCTCCCCCTCCACCTCCACCTCCACCTCCACCTCCACCTCCGACCTAGCAGCAGGCTCCCCCTCCACCTCCCCTAGAGCAGCAGGCTCCCCCTCCATCATCCTCATCTCAACACACCCCGTCGGGGGGAGTTCGACAGTAGAGGCGTGTACTGAAGCGCGGTTGGCAGTTGGTTAGCCCATACACAGATCTGTGCCGACCTAAGAGGGCGAGGGTAATAGTAGAGGGATCTGACCACGTATTTAATCCCCAGGGACTGGTGGACGGTGACCAGTTGAAGGTGTACTGAGCCTTCAAGAAGAACGTAAATGGGGAACTGTAAGTAAAATTCATTGTTATTTAGGTGCCCGCTTTTCTTGTAATGCATTATATAAATGTGTAGCTGATGAAACATTAATGCAGACATGATGTTGATTTGCTGGAGCCTGTTGTTGCTGCATGGTTCCATCGGTTGTAGACCAATTTCATGGATGTTGATGATGAGGTATGTGGGACCGTAAATCCTGATTTTAGTATTTGTTTTAGATGTGTAAGCATCCTAACATATCTTAACGTGTTTATATTCCCAGCATATGGATCCGTACCTCCATATTCTTCAGAAGCTTCAACGGGCTTTCCCGAATGTGTATAGTCAGATGGTTAACATATTGGACTCGTAATTTTTTATGAGTACTGAAATTAATAATGATTACGCTTGGTTTTATGTGTGTATGGAAAACATTAATAAATTTGTGTTTTTGTTTTTGCAGTCCTTTCTGGAGCACCAATACAGGAAAATGATGTCTCGCAATTCTCGCGGGCAGATCACCCCGACCCCTTGGAGTGTTTTGAGGTCTTGGTGGAAGGATGACGACCTTACAACGGTCATTGGGGGTGCCCCGATTGGATGTCGTCCGTGGCACGAGGTTGACATGGTAAGTGTTACTTGACATGGTTTGCAATTGTATATATAAATGTCTTTGTACATCTTAACACCTGTTGTTGACGTTTACAGGTCCTGATACCGTGCAACATTGGGCGCTAACATTGGCTGCTGGTGACTGTGGACCTCACATGCGGGAAGATATTCATAGTCGACCCCTGGAGACAGGAGGTCCAAGCTCATATCCGAAAGCAGCAGGTAGCCCCGTTGCGCTACTTTGTGCCCTCGATGTTGCATCAGGAAGGGTTTCATACTAAATGAGCGGCTGGACTGTTGAAATTGGAGAAGACAAGTAAGCCCTTTGATGTTAGCGTCGTGTCGGGAAAACATGTTCCCCAGCAGAAGCAATCTTAAGACATTCCGTAATAGTCACTTTAAGATTGTATTAGTATAAACCTAATGTTTTATTAACGCTTGTTAATATGTCCAACTGCAGGGGTAACTGTGGTCCCCACACGTTGAGACTGATCGAGTACATACTGGTGAACAAAAACGATTTCGATTGGTTTGAAGACGATATGGGGATCATTCGGGAGAAGATGGCGGTTGAAATATTTGCAAACTCTAGTCCCGTTTAGATTTTTGTAGTAATTCATGTGTATACGTACCAATTCTTTTGTATACGTACCATTACAAATTCTTTTGTATATGTACCAAAAGTTTTGTATATGTATGTACCAAAAGTTTTGTATATTTACCAATTCTTTTGTATATTTACAAATTCTTTTGTATATTTACAAATTCTTTTGTATATTTACAAATTCTTTTGTATAAAATTGTTTACATTTGTATATATACAAATCATATTTAAATATAATTGCATTTCAGTTACTTAACAAGTCATACGAGTTCAAATTATAACAATGTCATCATGATAACGCCTCAATTCATTCCACGGTCGCACAGTCTCTAATAGGGCACGTCTGTCTGTTGTGACCAACAGTATGACAGATACTACACTTGCGTCTGTATTCCTCGGGAATGACTCTACTCGGACCTTCATCAGTAAAAGTTGGGTTAGAACATCTCCTTGAATTATGATCTGGTTGTCGACATCGTTTACAATTCTATATGGATGTTCTCTCCGAAGATGAGATACAGCGTGAAGCCCTCGGGTGACCTGCTTGTCTCCTCGAGCTTGGATTCAAAATGACTCTCTCAGCGATGTCAGATGGCACAATCCAAGTGGAAGGATGTCCAACAGGCATAATAGGAACCGAGTACGCATCAATAAGTGTTTGTCGTTTGTAGTAGTCCGCACAGAGGGATGTGAAATCCATGTTTCGGTCCCTGTAAAAACATTGAAAACGATGATAAAATTGTATGATTTTTAAGTAATATTAACCGTACACAAAATTGTGTGATGTACCTTGCGGCAGCGAGAGCGTGAGAACATGGAAGAAGGTCCATTTGGAGTTTGTTACATGTGCAGGTCTTCCGGGCAAAGTCAACGGTCCACTATTTTCCAGCCCGTTTCACCAAAAATATGTTCCAGTCAACTGGATTAACGGTCATAAAATTACACTTTTCAACACGTTTGAGGATCACAAGATGTGCTGCGTCGGTCAACTGATGACGCATGGATTGTGCAGCCCAATGACGATCGTGCAACCAACGTTGTAGCATATTCATAATAAACTCTGTCAAAGTCAACATAGGCAGTTGCCGTGCAAATTTAAGGCATGACTTTATGCATTCTGTAGCATTTGTTGTCATGACCCTATACCTTCTGTCGGGGCAGTGAACACGGGACCACTTGTGTGGACCAACATTAATTACATATTCATATGCATTCGGATGCAAGTTACGTAACTCTTCCATGTGCCGGTTATATTGAAACTCGGTGTACGCTCGGGCTGCTTTATCCATTATTGCGGCAACATCATTTCTATGATATCTCTTCTTAATATTTTCATAAAAGTGCCAGCAACATATGGTATGGGTGGCATAAGGGAACACTTTAGAAATCCTTGCTTCAATGCTTGCATGTCGATCAGAAATGAAAACCAAATCATCTATATAGCCAAGGCCACCTTTCAAGCAATCCATGATAAGTTGTTTTCCGAGTCACCGTACCCAAAAGCAATTGGATAAACCTGTTCAATCCCATCTTGTGTTGTTGCAACAAACATTGTGCCCTCAAATCTACCCTTTAAATGGGTACCATCAACGGCAATAACTGGACGCATACACCTCTGGAATCCTCTGAGTAAGGCACCCAACGACATGAAAAAATATAGGAATTTACCATTTTTATCGCACTGTAAGTCAGTAATCGTTTTGGGATTTTGTTGTTCCAACACGTAACCGAATGATGACAGCAGTTGGAAGCTTTCCTCATGCGTTCCATAGATGAGTGACAATGCATAATCAAGGGCTTGATGTGCCTTACTATACATTATTTGGATGCCATATATTGTTTTCATGTCGGCGATTTTTTCCTTCGAAGGCATTAGTCGACCATCATGTTGCTGCAATCTAGGTGCAACCACTTCTCCAATTATGACTGCATTAGGTTATCGATGGCGGCGATGAATCTCCTCCAACGGATAAGTGTGTTCGTTGATAAAACTTCGTACTTGAAAGTATGTCGCTTAATCTCTCCTAACCGCTCTTAACTTCCATGTACAGTTGTCCATCAAACAAACCAGATGTAATGTTGTCTTATTCGACCTTTTCACCTTCCACTCGAAGTTGTGCCGCATTGTAAAATGGCCATCCAATCTCTTTAAATCCTTTTTAGTAGGAAAAAATTGACCTTTATATATCATGCTGGTAGGTTCATCTTCTACCAAGTTCCTGCTTCCACCCATACCAAACGAGTATGATTCTACCCCTAGAATAACCCACGTTCTGGCATTCTCAGAATCAGCTCGAGTTACATCAGGGCGGACCTCAGATGTCCCAGCTATATCTACTGCAGTGAAACTACATCTGTGGATACATCTTGCACGTCTTTCCATTTCAAACTGTTCTTCATCTTCTTTATTGTTCGGTACATTATGTACCGAATACAAATTTGACTCATTAGCCACCTCATGGATTAGTACGTTATGAGGTTCATTGTTCCGCTCATTGTTCATGTCATTGTACATGTCATTGTACATCTCATTGTATTGGTGGTTGTACTGTCCAGCGTTCATTTCAATTTGACAACCGAAATCATCGTCCAATTGAGCTTCAACTATATCACCACGGTCGGCTACTTCCGGTGGGACACCACATAGGTTTTCCCTACCGTCAATCCCACTTCTTTTTGTGAACAACTGGTTGCTTCCACCTGAAGATCGAAAATGTTGGGTGTTATCATGAGGAGGGATTTCTTCACCGATGACACCTCCTGCAGCCCTCTCAATTAAACTGATACATACTTGAAGGATTACCCTATCTTTCCCTAGCATAAACAAAACATCGTCGTCATTTCTTATAAATGTGCGACATGTTGTCCCGGGAACAATTGATATAGATTGTAGATCAACAATGTATTTGTTCACATCGTACTTCATAACGGTTTGTACGATCGACACCAGCTCTTCGTAAGTCATATTTCTGGACACATATATTCCTTGGTTATCGGAACCAAGAAACCTCTGACTTCCATCAGGTAATTGCTCACATCGACCATTGTAAAATATTACTAATCTAACCCGATCCATTGTCCTGTGAAAATCATTATCACAATCAATTATTAACAGATAAAAAAATTACTTTTACAATTACTAACAATTACAAAAAAAATAAATGGATTGAGTACTTTTTATAAGGGATCAAGAACTTTTTCAAGGGTTCGAGAATAATTTACAAAGGATCGGGAACTTTTAAAAAGGTTCGATTCAAGAATTTTTATTGAGAATATTTATCAAATTATCGAGAACTTTTTACAACGGTTCGAGAACTTTTAACAAGGGAACGAGAACTTTTTCTAAGGGATCGAGAACATTTCTAACGGTTCGAGAACTTTTTAAAGGGATCGAGAATATTTGTCAAATTATCGAGAACTTTTATCAAGGAATAGAGAACTTTTAACAAGGGAACGATAACTTTTTCTAAGGGATCGATAACTTTTAACAATGGAACGAGAACTTTTTCTAAGGGATCGAGAACTTTTAACAACGGAACGAGAACTTTTTTAACGGTTCGAGAACTTTTTTAAGGGATCGAGAATATTTGTCAAATTATCGAGAACTTTTATCAAAGGATCGAGAACTTTTAATAAGGGAACGAGAACTTTTAACAACATAACGAGAACTTTTTTTAAGGGATCGAGAACATTTCTAACGGTTCGAGAACTTTTTTAAGGGATCGATAATATTTTTCAAATTATCGAGAACTTTTCTCAAGAGATCGAAAACATTTTCGAAGGGACCGAAAACTTTTTCTAAGGGACCGAGAAAGTTTTTAACGGATCGAGAATTTTTTAAGGGATCGAGATTATTTGTCAAATTATCGAGAACTTTTATAACGGTTCGAGAACCTTTGTCTATGGATCGAGAACTTTTCCTAAGGGATCGAACATTTTTTGTTGAGCATTTTTTTCAAATAATCGAGTTTTTTTCAAGCTAAACAAAAGCTGGTTCCAATATAAAATAAGCTCGATTCATCTTTAAATATTCTCGGTCACAAAAAAAAAGCATCTACCGCAGAATCTGAAATTGATACATTGATATCGAGGAACGGATACATTGTTAACTCACACAAAAATGAATGTAAAATATCTTAAATGCATAAAAGAAATTTAAGTGAAGATCATAAATATTTGTTACCTTCTACTGCAGAATCTGGAGAAGGAGTCAAGTTTTTCAGATAACTTTTTTTGGGGAGATACCAACGAGTTCAGAAAGGGACTTTTAAAAAATTAAAGTTTAGGAGCAATTTTGACAGTTCACCATAATAGGTATCTTTTAAACTTAAGTTATTAAAATGTTGACATCATCACAACACACCTTAAAAAAAATGATATAACTCACTATTTCCACTTAGTTATAGGGTAATCTTTGCATGCGATTGAGAATCTAATAGCATTCATATGTTTAATAGTAGATTTATGTTTTTCGATTCCCATAAAAATGATTACAATGAGAATCACCTTACCCACCATGTGACTCCCATCGTGGGATTTATCTTAAATTTATTTAAAAATTAATTAATATAAATATATATAATAATAATATATATTAAATTTATATAATATATGTAATATAATATTTTCATGTGCAACCGAATACAATTATTTAACATTTTCAAGAATCTAATATAATATTCTCATATATAACCAAACACATATATACAGATTTTTTAGGAATAACATTAATATGTTTAACTTTCTCATGAATCATATTATTTTGATTATGTCGTACTAAATGTCCCTTAGATTGTTTTTGTTTGGATCTTTCAATTTGAATACGATAGTTATGCAAAACCAAGTTCACAATCAAGGGCAATCGCTTCCTATCCCATTGTCAGCCAATCAGCCTCAACCACGTCAACGACTGTTATCCCAGAACATTCAGAATAGCATGCCAATAGCTGGAGTTCAAAGTTCTTCTGGATTACCTTCTGTTCTTCCTCTAGCCTCTGGTTTGAACCAGACGCCTATCTCAAGTGTTATAGGCCAAAATTCCAACATGCAAAATATTTGTAGTGTTTCACAGAATGCGGAAGGTAGTTCAATGGGGCAAGGGGCGCCTTCTAAATCCTTATGCCAATTCCCAGAGACAAATATCTTAGCTCTACCAACTGAGCTAAGGTCGGATGTTGATACTGCAATTTACAACTACAATTTTATTACTTATTTGTAACTCACCTTAAATATATTGAATTTTGAGAAGTGTATTATATGTAATGTCTTTTTGGAAAATTCGCTTGCTTGATAAATATTTTCTTATAAGAAAATTGTTACGAAAGCAAAGTGCTTTTTGTAAAATATTTCCAAACATGTTTATTTAATATTTATAAGAAAAATAGTTTAATTAACTATTGTTTGGTGTGCAAGATTCAATAAAAATATCTGATAGACAATGTCGAAAGGAATGGCTTACAAATCCACAACAATAACAAAACTCGTCCAATCTTTCGTAAGAGAGTAATGCATGTCGTTTATCAAACCAAAGTCACGTTCCATGTCTCAGAGACTTGTGGATATTGAAAATTGAGATGAACTCACACTTGTGGCACGCATATACATTTCCTCAAAGCCACCGTCCGTTATGCCTAATGTGGTACCCATTTCCTTAGTCGTGCACATCAAAAGAAGATTGTGAATTTGTACCCAAGAAGACAACGTAGAAAATACATTTTTGAAATATCTCCCGCTCCAATTGGTTCCTCTAAGACAATTAAAATTCTTTCAAAATTTCAAAGACTACGGATAAAACGCAATTACAAAATAACAATTTAAAGGACTTTAGAAGATGAAAGACAAATGTGTCAACATCCAGGCCAAGAATAGTAAACCAAATGTGTTGAATAGCAAGGTGAAATTCCTCTTTGTTAACTTGTTTTGAGGTAAGAATTTTGTCACCCAAACAATTTGACACTATGTTCTCCTATGACATGAACATCTCCTGCCATATTAATCCCTACGAAGAATTAGTTATCACAATTCAAGCTCATAAGCATATGAAACTAATTTTTACGAACATGTAATAAGAAACCTAAAATATACAATTCAATTCATACATAAGTATATCTAGAAACCTAAACATGTGAATCAAAACTAGAATAATAGATTTACAACAAAAGGCAAAAATCTAGCTTTGAAATCAAGTGGACAAATCAACATTTGAATCCACAACATATTCACTCAAAGAAGAACTATATTTAAACAATTGAAATCACAATCAAAATATTATAGTTCTAATAAATTTGATAAAAACCTATAAATCAAGGGATATAATCATTTCCCCCATATAGTTTACAATATTAGACATTTTACCCCCTATAATTTCAGTAATGATCATTCTCCCCCTGAAAGCAAAATATAAAACATGTTACCCCCTCTAATTTCAGTAATGACCATTATCCCCACTGAAAACTAAAATATTAGACAGTTTACCCCTTGACCGTTAGGAATTCCGTTAGTCAAGTACTTTGGCCGTGAAAAAATCAATTAAATGACCTTATTACCCTTGAACACATGAGTTATGCTCTGTAATGATACCACTAATTGTTTTCAAAGAAAAAAATCAGAAATAAAAACTAATAAAAGTATTTTAAAAAATAGAATTGAAAATAAAAAATTTTAAAAAAAATAGCAACAAAAAAATTCAGTATTTCAAAAAATAAAAAAAAATCAATATTACAAAACAAATTTTAATATTGTTTTGGTTTTTTTACAATTATATTATTTTATTATTTTATTATTCTTTAAATGAATTTTTTGTTTTTACATTTCATTCTTTAAATTAATGTTATTTTTAATATTATTTTTGTTACATTTAATTCTTTAGATTAATTTTTGTTTAAATAAATTTTTAAATTTTTTGTTTTTTTTTTGTTTTTTTAAAATACTTTTATTAGTTTTTATTTCTAATTTTTTTCTTTAAAAAAATTAATGGTTTCATTATGGGGCATAACTCATGTGTTCAAGGGTAATAAGGTCATTTAATTGATTTTTTGACGGTCAAAGTACTTGACTTACAGAATTCCAAACGATCAAGGTGCAAAATGTCTAATATTTTGGTTTTCAGGGGGGATAATGGTCATTACTGAAATTATAGGGGGTAAAGTGTCTAATATTTTACTTTTGAGGGGGGGGGGGGGGATTACTGAAACTAGATGGGGTAAAATGTCTAATATGGCAAATTACAGTGGGAAAAATGATTATATCCCATAAATCAATAGTTAAGAATAAACACAAATTTTTATAGATTTAAGTTTGAGTTCATTAAAATTAGCTAGAAAGATATTGAATTAAAAATCAATAAAGCTAATTTCAAAAATAACTCAAACATGTTTAAAAATACAATACAAATTGTCATTAACACATTTCACAATCAAATCAAGAGGTTCAAGAAATTAACCACAAGAAAAGAGTAGAGAATATTATTTACTTTCAATATGATGAACACTTGATGAAGATCAAAGAAAATCAAAATGCATGGACTCCAATAAACTCTCTAAACACATAGGACTTGTTCTCCTTTGAAAAACGAAGATTTGGTTTTTGAATCACCAAAATTGGATCTAAAATGATTGAGATATCAAAAAAGCAATAACACAAAAACTTACGAAAATTTCTGCATAAAATTCAATTTAAAGAGGAGGGAAATGACATGGCATGGAGGGGATCACGTGCTACCTTTAAGGCAACGCCACCTCAGCATCCCATGGAGACGTGTGGCCTCCATGAGGGCAGAGAGGGCCCTTTCCCATGGTGGCCATGTGGCCTCGATGAGAGAGGGGATGTTCTAGCTGAAGGGAAAAAACCACGCGCAACGGAAGCGTGAGAAAATTTATTAAAATTAGGGTTTGCGTATAAATAAAAATTTTCCCTTTGACTAACAATAACCTTAACCCTAGATTAATTGATGTATATAAAAAGTGTCGTACATTTTTCTCGTGACGATTGAACAAGCGTCGAATTGATTTTGCAAGATCTTTCAATCCAATCACGAACGTGAATCACCTAGGAGTGTGGGCTCCCTTTCTTTAAATCGTATACCTGATGATGGAAATAAACTTTCTCTTTGTTAGTTACAATAATCCTCCAAGAAAAAAATAAAGAACGTTAGGTCACTTGTGAATTATCAATCAATTTGATTGAAACTCGCGTGAACCTTGATTCGATGTTGTACACAAAACCTTTTGATGTAAAGGCTACTAGTGTACTATCGAAAACTAAACGTTCTTTTTTCCTATTTCTTCTTTCCCGAATCACACACTATTTCTTAGAGTTGATAGAATTTTTTCTAGAGTAAAATCAAAATTCTCCCTCAAAATTCCTCCTCAAAATTCCTATGATGACCGGATTCTTTTATTAGAAAAATAGGGCTGGCCTAAATCTCTCTTGAAAATAGCTTAGAGCTGGCCGAAATTTCCAAACATATATATATAGGATCATAAATCCTCTTTTAAGAAGGATTTACTCGGTTGACAAGAATTTTTTCCTTATGTGGATTTATTTGGAAGTTTATAATCATTTTCTAAAAGGAATTTTATCCTTATATATATGGCCGAATTCTTCATAGAATTCAATTAGGAGACTTAATTCTTTTCCTAATAATGATTTACTTAGTAGTTAATAATCATTTCCTTATGTGGATTTACTTTGTGGTTAAGAATCCTTTTCTAAAAGGAATTTTATCATACACCAAGACTCCTAATATTTATAACCATATTAAAGACTTCCTAATTTGATTAGATAAATAATTTTTTTTATTTATCTTCTTATCAAATATAGTCTTTAATATTAATTATACTACCAGCAATAGTATAATTTTAGGAGACCATCTCCTACTAGGAAAAAGATTTTGACTTTTATTTAAATAAATAATTAATCAACAAATTAATTAATTTCCATTTAATTAAATAATAAAATAAAAATAATATAATTAAGTTATTCTTAATAGCCTTGCCGCCCAACTCATATATATAGGCCATATATTATTTTTCTTATTTTATTAAATCCATTGGACCTTAATAAAAAGTCTACATGTGAACTAGACAAATTCTTACAAAAGAAACATGTTCATATGCCTCAATACAATTCTATATGGACCTCTAAATTGGTCCGGTAGAATATAATCAAGAGATCCATACAAGTTCGTGTGGATTGGGATCTTAGCGGGCTATGTAAATTTAAGCTCCAATAGACACAATCCAATCACAATCAACAAATGACTCACTTAGGTTCGATCTATTTAATTTCAGTTCATTCCACTAAAGAACTAAAATTGAACTCTTAAATAAAGATAGAATAAGTTGATATTACTCATTCATACCCTAGACAACCTTATTGGAGGAAGTGTATCCTCGTGAAGAATACCAGTAATTGTCAAAAGCTCATAGACCGCCTATAGCTCTCTATGAGCTCTCCAAGTTATCATATTTACTCATATAACCACAATTTGAACTTGAATATTTTGACTTGTCCAGAAGCCATGTTTCAATAGACACTATTGAAAACTTAACGTTACGATTTATTATCCAATACCTCAAAACATCCATATGACTATATTCTACTCTCATTTAATAAATGGAGTCACGATGTCCATATCTATAAATGAAGTCCTATATCGATTAACAAATGAATACCACCAAACCATCGATGATAGACTATGCTATATAATCGTACTCATTAATAGCTCAAATGATAACACTTGCAACCATAAGTCCATCATTTATCTCAGGATTGAGATAGACTCTCCGATTGTCTTCAAATGAAAAAATTTATCCATTGACGGTTCTAGATAAAGTATTTCATTGTGATCCAATTCAATGCACCCCAGTGCACTAGATTCTTTTGCCCAAAGACACCACATTTTGATGATTTTAGACTCATTATAACACATTTGATCCTACTCAAATGCTAACAAAAGAATCTACAACTTTAACAAGATAAAGACGCTCAACCTTTATCTTAAGTTGTGAATATTATTCAAGACTAACTAAAGAATTGTATCTACCTCATACATATCTAGATGTATGAACAATTCTTCCTTTTTCATAGTATTTTGATCTTATGATTATTTACTTTTGACAATTATAATAATTAAACTATAAATGCTATAAGATTTTTTAAACTAGAAATCACTTTATTAATATGAAAAGATTGTCAAATACATTATTATACTCTTACTATTGAGCATAATCCTAACACTAGCAATTTGCCACCCATATTCCCTTTCTTCCCTAACACGCACCTCTCGCGTTATTCGACCGTTCAACCCTAACTAACTCACGGACTAGGACATCTATGAAACTTTAATCAAAAACTTAGAATTTGACTCGATACATATTGACAAAAACCATTTTACGATAAACACAAGAAAAGTTTCATAAAATCTATGAATGAGTAACCGAAATATTCAGAACTTAATCATGAACAATATGAGAACATATTTAAGTCTGATATCATTAAAACACAAATAAATAAATACAAGAACACATAAGTATATCATTTCCTGTAAATAGTCATAAAACATGCAATTTCATAAAAGTCGTCAAAATAAATATAATGCATGTACATACAAAAATATGTGTGTATGTGTTATACCAAATGAGTACAACCATGTAGGGATACAAATGTATGCAATGTGTGTATGCGCCTATGCCTTGCAAGAGAAGAAAGAAACTCAATACCTAAGCATTATCCTTTTGAAGACGAAATTTGCATGTGAAGTTGCTTTCCTCTTTTGAAGCTTGATCCAATCACGAACCACCTAAACAACTAAGCAATACAAACGAATAACATTTTGTTATGAAATCAAGCCAATACAAATCTTAAAACTAACATGTAGATTTTTTAAAAATATATATTTATTATTTTAAACAGTTTTTAGAAAGAGAAAAAAAAAACCTAATGTAAAATTATTTATTTTAGACAAATTTATTTAAAAAAACGTGTTGACATCACATTTAGATGTGAGAAAAAAAACATGTTATTCAAGTTCATAATTCAACCTCTATTCAGTTTTCGAAAAAAATTAAGAATGTTCAGTCTTCTAACAAAAAAACAAATGTCCCCTTAAGTTTAGAATAGAAGAGATTGTTATATTAGTTGAATTTTTATTATCTAATAATTTTTGTTTAGTTGTGGAAATATCATATAATGAATTTTTATGACTTTATTTATTTTATTATTTTTTTCAAAAAAATATATAATCGAAAAATGTTATATTATTCTATGTAATATTATATATATATACATTATTATTTATTACCGTACAGATGTCATGTTATAGTTAGTAGATATTTTAAAATATTTTAACCAAACAAACTCCTCCCATAGATAGGTAAAAATGTCATATCATTATTAGAAGGATTTTAAAATGCTGCAACCAAACAATTTTAAAAGCTCTTCCTAGAATATCTCCAATGCATATGTTATTACCAATGTTAAATTTGACATAAAAAAGTGTAAAATACTATATTTGATACAACAATTTAGTATTGTGCTCCAATGTACAGTTGTATTTAATAATATATTTTTATTATTTTATTAATTTAAATTATAAAAATCAATATTTACCATTAATGCATTTAATAAATTGTTGATGAATAGTTATATGAAATAGATTTTGATTGAAATATCATTAATGTACATTAAATTTAAATTATTTTAAATATTTTAAATATATATATATAATGATATTTTTGTAATAAAAAAGAAACATTTATTGCTGTGTCAAATTTGACATGTACTATACAGTGGGCCAAAGTTAGAACAAAGTTTAGAGTTCATTTTTGCTTACCCCCCTCACCCCTCTTGAAGGGGAGTGGACATTACCCTCCTCCTGTATGGAGGACATGTGTCCATGGAGGGGTAAATTTATCTAAAAAATATCATATTTTGGGATAAAGTTACCCCTCTCTGGACACATGTCATCCATGCGGGAGGGAAGGGGGGGTGAGCAAAAATGGACTCCAAAGTTTAGCATAGCATATGTCAAATTTAATACAGTATTTAACACTGCATTGGAGGAAGACTTTTACACTCTATACTAAATTTTAGTATTGACACACAAATTTGGCACAACATTGGAGATGCTCTTAGATGAGGTGCACCATAACCGATTTTTTTATCCAAATAGCAACCGAAAAGTTTAAGCTTTTAATTCTATTTTTCTAATTTTTAGTGAGTGTTTGGTATGGCTTTAGCAAATGCCAAAGACACTTTTTTAATACCATAAACTGTTTTGATTTTTTTTTAATTGTTTGGTAAAAATCAAAACGGTTTTTTTTAATATATGAATTGTCTCAATTACCCTTCATAAAAGTTATTTTATATCTACTATGAGAAGCCTAAAATTTAGCCTTTCCCCAAAACCTTTTTTTGAGCTTTTTTAAAACTTATGGATTGTCTCAACTACCCTTTATAAATTTTAAATATTCTATCATATAACTATTTCATTATAAATACATTGTCAATAATTTTTTGTAATTTACACGACCAAATGTTATTTTTAAAAAATACATCGTTCACACCATATTTATTATTTATACAACCAATTTTTTTTTATTGAAAGTTTTACTCAATAAAAACTTTATTAATAAAATATCTACTTGAAAAGTCATATCAAATATAACCTTGATATCAAATGTCAAAGTAAAAAGTAAAAACTATCTCATTTTTTTTAAAGGCATAAATAAAAGCTATCTCATTAATGTTTTTTTTTTAAAAAAAAAAACTGGGAATATTTTCAAAATCCCCATATAGTTTGACATATTCCTCTATAGAAAACACTATCATCTTTGCACCATATCATATCCAGATAAAAAACAAAAAACATAAAAGAAGAATCAGAATCAAACACATCTTTACCATCAATTCTCCCCAAACACATTCCCACCCCATCATCAATCCAGAATAGAAACCCTCCCACCACCAATCATATACCAAGAAAATCGAATCAACTTTCCCTATCCAAAACATACCATCATCCAAAAACACCTCCCCCAACAAAAAAAAAAATAGAAACCAAAGTTTGTATATATATATATATATATATGTGAAACGCAAGTTTCAATCCACCCCAAACCCAAACCTGCACAAAAAAGAATCCAATCATTGGATAGAGAATCTGATTTTTGATTTTTAGTGTTTTTTTTTAACTATTTAATATTAATTACTTAATTTTAATATTTGTTAAATAATTTTTAATTTCAGTTGTTTTCAAATTTACCTTTTTATCCTTATGTCTTTAACATAATAGGGGTATTTGGGAGAAGAAAGTAAACTCCAGGGGAAACTTTGGAGAATTCTGAAACTAGAGGGAATTTCGTAGAATAAGGCAAATTAAAGATGAGATTTTAATAATTTCACTTTTCTTTTTTGGAAAACATGTATTTATGCTTTTGAAATCGTAGTTTCGATATTATTCGTATTCCTTATATACATCTCTTCAAATTTTCTTCTCTACAAAGAAACTACTGTATGCAAAATATTTGATTATTCATAGGTAATCGCTTTTCTCAGTTTTTTTGTTTGTTTAAAAAAAAAATCCCATCGACCAAGTGAAAAAAAAAAATCCCATCGATCAAACATTTTTTTTTTTGGTGTGAAGTTGATTTATGTAGAGTTTGGCTGTTGACATTTGTTGTTTATGTTGACTCAAAATTCATTATATATATATATTCTAATTCTTCGCATGAAAATGTTTAATCGTTGATATTTGTTTAATTTTGTGGTGGTGTTAGTATTAGTTACATTTTTTTTTATTTGCATATATAAATTTACGTGTTTTAATTAGGCTTTGATGGATAATAATAATTGGAGACCAACTCCTCCGGGCGGAGAACCCACCATGGAAACACCTGATTGGAGAACACAGTTGCAACCTGATTCACGGCAAAGAATTGTGAACAAGATGTGAGTTTCTTCAAAACTACTCTTAACTTGTTGGATAGCTGCTATATGAGATTTAATTATTATGTTCTCTGTTTTTGTTTTAATTATATATATGACCACTATTAACGTATTAGATGTATTTGGCCTGAGAATTGAAGCATTGACTGACTCACAGATAGGATCTCTTATAAGGGTCACATCCGAATTAACCTCATTTTGATTAATTTGTCCAGCTTCATTGTTTTGATACTTGTTGACATGGTAAATGGCTTGGAGATTGATACTTGACTGTGTCTCTGTGCAATTGAGTTAGTACTACTGGTCTCATATGATGACAAATGGTTGCCGGTCTCATTATTTGAGCTTTTGCATATGCCTGTATACCAAACTCGTCTTTATGGGGGCATTGTAGTGATGACTTTGAAATCAGAATGGTTATACATGTAGGAAAGGAAAGTGTTCTGTTGTGTAGTTTGAGTTTTGGCGAATTGGCATCTGAGAACTGGTTTTGCATTCAAAAAGTAAAGGACGCTATATCGAACCAAATTGAGAAGGTTTGAAGGTGGAACTTTAGGGGCAAGCTGCCAATGTTAGTCAAATTGTAATGCCCTATTGAGCTATGATTTTAGGGTGGATTGCTGATCTAAAATGATGAGCATTTAGTTGCAGACTGGGACAATTTTGGCAGTCTGAAAATGTGTACAGGCGTATAGCTTCTTCCCTTGCTCCTTTCAACAGAAAAATTATCAGCAGCAGCAAAATAGTGCATACCGATGGAACTTTCGGACATAAATGAGGCTATATTAAAAGATAGTAATACTGTTTTCCTGATGAGGTATTAACTTCTCATGAACTCATAAAAAGATAATGCTTGAACCAACCCTTTAGTTTCATGTTTCATTTCTTCCTTTCCTTTTTGAATGGTAAAGTGTTCCACGTTTTGGGAGACTTGCGTAGGCCATGCACTGGCCAGCACTCACTTAGCAAGTGAATAATAGATTTGGTCTTATAAGAAATTAAGCCTTTTTGGAGGGCGCTTGTTTTACGGGAATACAACAATGAATCTGGACACTATACAAGTCGAAGAGGTAGCATTATTTTTGGTGGAAGAAAGGTTTAAAGAATCAGGATAAATGACTCGCATATTACAGTTGGTTCGAAGTTGCTATAGATATGTAGAATGCAATGCAAAATAAGATGAGAGGACTTTCATTCATAAATTTGAAGGGTCAAATGCACTTATTTTTCCATAGATTCATAAATTAAATATTGAAATGATGGATATTGGAAAGCGGATTTCTCTAGCAACTATTGCAACTATGGTATTTGGCCATGATGGTACACCAATGAGGGGAGTCGAACCCAGACTTTGGTAGCAAACCACAGGCTTGACCACTCTACGAACTCCTCAGTTGTATTAGCACCGGAACTTATAAAGATCAAGTTTCAATACTTTGACCACTTTATTAAGTGATGGAGTGAACTGTAATGCTTCTATAATATTAATTTATATTAGTCTCCTGGCAATGAGTTTATGGACAAATAACAGTCTAAATGGCTATTATAATTCAGGAGAGACATGTCAAATTGATGGTGTGATTTCACTATGTTTAAGAGAGACTAAGGCAGTTTTGTTGTCCTTTCAAGATAATGAAGGTTTAACAGTCATGGACTTAAGACGTACCATTTCCTTTTTTTATTTTTCTTCATTTATTTGGAAATGAATATTTTGTGTTCTTACAATTTTTTATTGGTTATACTAGTTGAGGGTTCAGTTACCAACTGAATGCTTACTTTGTTTGTAACTCACTTATGTATCGTATTGTGTAGAATGGATACATTGAAAAGGCATCTTCCTTTTTCTGGCCCAGAGGGTTTAAGTGAACTCAAGAAAATCGCTGGAAGATTTGAGGAAAAGATATATACAGCTGCCACAAATCAGGTAAATTTAAAATAATAGACTGTATAATTTTCACGGTGGACTATGTGGGTCTGAATTTGTTTCTAAATAGCCAAGTTGCAACAAAATTCTTCGGAGGGGAAAAGTGAAAGAATGAAAGAAGAGAGAAAGAGAACAAAAGAGTAAGAAAATAAGGAAAATAACCGGTCTAGCATGTTTGTGGACTCCTTTTTAAAAAAAACTGAAAAGTATTAAATTATTTTCAATATAACCTTTAACATTTATCCTTTTGTCCATAAAATTTTTCTACACACTTAAATAACTCATCTTTTACATTCTTTGCTTCTGTGAGTGGTTATAAAATACAAGCAAATTATTTTTGCTTTTGTTCCATTTTGGTTTCATTTCTCAACTATTAATAAACTTCAATATGATTTCTATATTCTTCTAAAACCAAATGAGAATTATTTACATCCCTGCAGTCCACATGCATTCTGCTCAAAAGCCTTACAATTGTCTCGTGTCTATTTATGTGCCATAAACATCTGCCATTCGTTGGCAACTTTTTTTTAGACTTGACTCCTGAATTTGATTTGATGATCACCTATTGCCATTGAGTCATTAACACAGTCCTCTCTTCGTATGATTCAAAATCAATCCATTTCCTCGTCTGAAATCTGTCACTCCTTTCCCTAATTTCATAATTAAAAAAAATATATATGCTTATTAAAAACTGGGTGTTCGAATTGAAATTATCACAAATCTTATGCTTCACATGGTAAATTTTCAATCCATTATTCTAGCAGTTGATAGGTGGGTTGAAAAAGTATATTAGCGTTTATAACAGATGGATGTATGGTGATGGTAATTTATGTTTTATTTATTTAAGTCATTTGGCCTTCCAAGTAATTGACTTGATGGATATATTAGTAATATAATAGGAAGCATGGACACTCCAAGTTTGTAAGTGCACAGACACGTGTGTGACACGACAAATGGCATTTCCGTTGACTTCTAGCAAGTTTGACTTTCTGGATACATCACAAATACGGCTAGGATTTGTTTGGGGCAGTTTTGCAATTATTTTTGCTAAAAACTGGGTCAATTTATAATTTTACAAAGTTTTGGGGTCAAAATTGATTTTTTTTAAATATATATAATTACTTAGATTCTAGGGTTTCTACTTTCTTCATCTCTCAAAATTCAAAATCGAAAACACTGCTGCCTGCTGTGAAAAGGAAAAAAAAAAAGTGAAAAAGAGAAGAGTAAGAGAAGAAAGAGAGGAGGGGAATAATTATATTTTGAATGAATTATGTTTATATATATATATATATATATATATATATATATATATATATATATATATATATATTAAATATAAATATATATAATTTTAATTGGCGTAACCTGCCATATTCGTATCCTAGTTTTTGGAGATATGCCGTATCCCCGTATCGTACCGTGTTGTAACTCAGTACCCGTGTCCGTATCTGTATCCGTGCCTCTTAGTGAGTTCAACATAAGATTAAAAAATACTTTTCTTGTTTTGATTTACATGCCATATCCTAGTAGTGTTCAACGGAAGATTTTCTTGTGCCCTTGGCATTTATTTTTACCCTTTTTGGATCATTTATGATTATTATTTTTCAATATTTTATATTTCTCAGTTTGCAGCCATTTTAGGCCCCTTTTATTTCTTTTTGGCAATAGAAAGTAGTGCTATGAGATCTAAAATCTTGAATTGGTTTGAAATTTCAGTCGGATTATCTTCGGAGAATATCATTGAAGATGCTTTCAATGGAGTCAAAATCACAAAGTACAATGTCAAATTCATTGCAACCCAACAGTGGTAGCACTAGTAACAAGCCTCCTGATCCAGGTGATAACATTGGAAGACCATTTTGTTGTCGTGTGATGCAGATGCAACTTGCAAAATCTTGACTTGCAATTTTGACCCACCCTAATATAGTAATATGGTTTTTGGTTACTAGAGTCGGTATTCACACAAACTTAAATGCATTAATTGTTTGCTTCAAATAGAGTTACAATCAAGGGATATAATATCTTATTTTGGAATTTGATTAAAACCTGTCTCTAAAATGGACACGAAGGTATTAGACTCGATAAATTCCTGACATCTCGGGATTGGGAAATTGGCTTTATGTGTTTGTATCTTATAAATTTATAACATTTACAAAAATTTCAGCCTAATGTATCAACGTGAGGCTCAATTATGGATTGGTAGTTTTACTAGACTATCCACTTAATTGATTCAAATATGTTAGCATATTAGACGTGTATTATCCAATATACCTATTTGTCTATTTTAAATAGAGTTACAATCAAGAGATCTAATATCTTATTTTGGAATTGGATTAAAAGTTGCCTTCCAAAATGGACACAAGGTGTCAGACTCAGTAACTCCCTAAAATCTTAGGATGGGAAAATGCCTTAACATGTTTGTATCTTGTAAATTTGTAACATTTAGACAAATTCCAACCTAATATATCAAGAGGAGACCCAAATATGGAAAATATCTTAGCATATTAGGCATGTATTATCCACTATACCTATTTGTGTATTTTAAATAGAGTTATAATTAAAAGATCTAAATTTTATTTTGGAATTGAATTAAAAGTTGCCTTCCAAAATATATACAAGGTTTAGTCATTTAGACTCAGTAACTCCTTAAAATCTTAGGATGGGAATATGCCTTAACATTTCTGTATATTGTAAATTTATAACATTTAGACAAATTCCAGCCTAATGTGTCAAGAGGAGGCCCAAGTATGGAAAGGTAGTTGTACTAGATATTCCATTTAACTGATGTCTGATATCTTAGCATATTATGTGTATTATCCACTATAACTACTGTATATGTATATTTCCTTATACAAGACCATAGACTATGCATCAATGATGAAAATAGTAATATGTGCCAATTTCTTGACATTAATATATTTTTTTTTGTAATACTGCTCTTTCTTGGGAAAATTGAAGCGAGTTTACCGTATGTGTAAGTTTTTGACATAGACATGGATAAACGTGTATATAGGCATTTGTATAATTTTTTATGACACATCTGCCACTGAAGGACATGACGCACATTTCTATTGATGTTCAACACTTGCATAGAGTATTTAAAGAATATCTGTCCTGTGTTCTGACTTCTGACTTCTGGGATAAATCCATGCTAATTATGATTTCGTTTATCTTGGTGTTTAAATGGCTGTTTTCATGAATTTCAGTAGCTTAACTACTTGTGTGCTTATGTTTTGGGAAAAGTTGTTTCTCTAAGTTGTCTTTGTTTGGATCAGTTATGCAAAACCAAGTTCACAATCAAGGGCAATCGCTTCCTATCCCATTGTCAGCCAATCAGCCTCAACCACGTCAACAACTGTTATCCCAGAACATTCAGAATAACATGTCAACAGCTGGGGTTCAAAGTTCTTCTGGATTACCTTCTGTTCTTCCTTCAGCCTCTGGTTTGAACCAGACACCTATCTCAAGTGTTGTAGGCCAAAATTCCAACATGCAAAATATTTCTAGTGTTTCACAGAATGTGGTAGGTAGTTCAATGGGGCAAGGGGCGCCTTCTAATCTTTATGCCAATTCCCAGAGACAAATGCCAGGAAGGCAACAGGTTCTTTCCCAACAGCAGCAACAACAATCCCAGAACCCACAACAGTATTTATACCAGCAGCAGCAGCAGTTACATCAACTTATGAAGCAGAAGCTTCACCAGGGGAATCTCTCACACCCACTTATGATGCAGCAGCAGCAGCAGCAGCCGCAAAACCTAGTACAACCTAATCAATTGCAATCTTCTCAGCAATCTGGCATGCAAACATCATCTGTTATGCAGCCATCTGTTATGCAATCAGCATCTCACTCCAGTATTCAACAGAACCAGCAATCTTCAGTTCAGCAGTCAACACAGCCTATGATTCAGCAGCATCCACAATCAGTCCTTAGGCCACAGCAACAGCAACAGTCTGTGGGTGTTCATCAACAGCAAACACCAGTCACACAGCAGACAATGATGGCGCCGCAGCAGCAGCAGCTAATGGGACAATCAAATGCTGCAAATATGCAGCAAAATCAGTTGACTGGGCAACAAAACAGTGTTGGAGACATGCAGCAACAACAGCAGCAACAGAGGTTGCTAGGCCAGCATAGCAATCTTCCAAACCTGCAGCAGCAGCAGCAGCAGCAGCAGCAGTTAATGGGTCAGCAAAGCCTCTCCAGCTTGCATCATCAACAGTTGGGCTCTCAAAGTAATGTTTCAGGTTTACAGCAGCAGCAGCAACAACAACAGTTGCTTGGAACTCAGTCTGGGAACTCAAACATGCCAACTAATCAACACTCTGTGCATATTTTACAACAACCCAAGGTTCCGATGCAACAGCAACCCCAGCAGAGTGCACCTAATTTGTTATCTAGTCAAGGGCAGCAATCGCAGCCACAGCCAGGACAACAGCAGCTGATGTCACAGATTCAATCACAGCCTGCACAGTTGCAACAGCAGTTGGGTTTGCAACAACAGCCTAATGCCTTGCAACGAGATATGCAGCAAAGGCTTCAGGCATCAAGTCAAGCATCAGGTTCCTTGCTCCAACCTCAGAATGTAGTGGATCAGCAGAAGCAGTTGTATCAATCGCAAAGAGCCCTTCCAGAGACATCATCAAGTATGTTATGTCATATATGTAGTTAGTCTTGCCTTTGCTGTCTTTGCTGTCTTTGCTGTTTTATGCTTTCATTTTAGTTGGATTATCATGTGGACAGCTGATACTAATGTATTTCACAATCTGCATGTCTTTTGTTGGAATTAATTAGTTACTTTATCCTTTTAGTTAAACTTATGTTTGAATAAGAGATAATGGAAGGTTGTTTCCTAGATATCTGAGTGTTAGGCAGTCAGTAAGAGGTAAGGTTGAGTCAGTTTTTCCTAGGAGGATAGTCATTATCTAGTAGTTTAGTTTGTTAGCTTGTTATCTCTAAGGATGTATTTATTTCTGGCATTTTTGCCTTGGATGAAAATAATTGAAAAGAAGTAACTAAAACTTCTCACCAAATTTCACATGGTATCAGAGCACTCTCTGAAACCTACACCTCCCAAATGACCAAAAACGAGATGGACACTCCTAGTTCATCTGCAGAAATCACATCCAACCCAGAACCTGTTCCTATATCATCTGGCAACAATACTGGAGGTGGTGGGTCAGACAACCCCCACCATCCGTATATGCCCATCACAGGTCATAAGTTGAATGGACATAACTACCTCCGGTGGTCTCAGTCCGTATCCATGTTTATATATGGAAAAGGAAAGGATGACTACATTACCGGAGTAGCTATGGCATCAGCAAAGGAGGACCCACCATTCAAGCAGTGGAAAACAGAAAATAACCCAGTAATGTCTTGGCCATCAATTCGATGAACAATGACGTTGGAGAAAATTCTGTTCGACGAATCTGAGCAGGATATGTTTATATGTGGAAAAGGAAAGGATGACTACATCACCGGAGTAGCTATGGCATCAGCAAAGGAGGACCCAACATTCAAGCAGTGGAAAACAGAAAATAACCCAGTAATGTCTTGGCTCATCAATTCGATGAACAATGACGTTGGAGAAAATTTTCTACTCTACGGATCTGAGCAGGAGATTTGGGATGCTGCTAAAGAAACATACTCCAATAATGATAACATGTCAGAACTATTTGGAATTGAAAGTACACTCCATGAACTCCGGCAAGATCTTTCTGTTGTTCAGTATTTTAACAACCTTACACGCCATTGGTAGCAACTAGATATGTTTGAGAAGTATCAGTGGACATGCTCTAAAGATGAAGTTCTTTGAGCAGAAGAGGATTTTCAAGTTTTTATTAGGCTTGAACCAAAACCTGGATGAAGTAAGAGGAAGGGTTCTAGGAAATAGACCACTTCCAAAAATTCGTGAACTTTTTTCTAAGGTTCGAAGAGAGGAAAGTCGAAAGAGAGTTATGATGGCTACACAAGCAAAGACTGAAGGATCTACTACTACAGAAAGTTCAGCCCTTGCAATTAGAGGGACACAAGCCTACTCAATGAAAATGGGCAAAGAAAAGGGAGACCCTGGTGTGAACACTGCCGCAGAACAAGTCACACTAAGGAAACATGCTGGAAGTTACATGGGAAGTCGGCTGATTGGAAACCAAATCGCTTCACCAATGATAGGGACAGTCGTGGTAATTTGGTTACTGGTGCTGTAAATAAAACAAAGGGAGATGCAAGTGTTTTCAGCAAAGAACAAATGGACATACTGCACAGAATGTTCAACCAACCAATACAGAACACAGTGTCTCCACCTTCAATTGGAACCGGACTTTTAGCACAAAAAGGTACATTTTCAAATGCCCTAAATGTAAAAAAGGAAGATTCCAGTATGTGGATTGTAGGCTCTGGGGCTTTAGACCACATGAATGGAGACATGAAACTGTTTCAGAAGTTTTATCCTGCAAATGGAAATTCTATAGTTCGAATTGTAGATGGATCGTTATCTAAGGTGGAGGGTACTGGAATAGTAATAGTTTCAGACAAGTTAACACTGACTAATGTACCGTTAGTGCCTAAGTTGGATTGTAATCTACTATCTATAAGTAAACTGACACAGGAATTGAATTGTTTTGCTAAGTTTACTTCCCATGTTTGTGAATTTCAGGACTTGAATTCGGGGAGGACGATTGGCTGTGCTAAGGTGTGTTCGGGACTCTATATGCTTCAAGTCAAAAATAGTCCAGATAGACAACATCAATCAACAAAACATGTGTCGTTTATGAGTCAAGTTAGTCAATTAAGTCAGTTCGAGTCTAGAATAAAAAAAGACGGTGAAATCATGTTATGGCATTTTCGCCTAGGTCACCCAAATCTGATGTACCTCAAAAAGATGTTTCCTTCACTGTTTAATAATAAAAACTCGGGTTCTTTACATTGTGACATATATCAATTGGCCAAGCACACTCGGCAGTCTTTCTCAAAACAGATTTATAAATCCTCACACCCTTTTACTGTTATTCACAGTGATGTTTGGGGTCCTTCTAGGGTCAACAACATCACTGAAGCACGATGGTTTGTATCGTTTATTGATGATCATACCCAACTCACTTGGGTATTTCTTATGAAAGAAAAAACTAAAGTTAGCCAAATATTCAAAAAAATTAATTATATGGTAAAAAATCAATTTCAAACCAAAATTCAAATTCTACGAATAGAGAATGGGAAGGAATATTTTAATTCTATCCTTGGAAGTTATCTGTTGGGTGAAGGGATTATCCATCTGAGTACTTGTGTTGAGACTCCCCAACAAAATGGAGTCTCAGAACGTAAAAACAGACACCTTCTTGATGTAGCCCGATCTTTACTGTTTTCGGCAAATGCTCCTAAGTTTTTGTGGGGTGAAGCTGTCTTAACTGCAGCCTACGCCGTAACTTTTTCACCCCTTGTCAAACTCTACAAAAATCTTATCCACAGACTCGTCATACCTCTAACCTACCCACGAAAATATTTGGTTGCACTGTTTTTATTCACATTCATCAACACAGAAGTAAATTAGATCCCAAGTTCATTAAGGGTGTCTTTGTGGGGTACTCCTACACAAAAGGATTATAAGTGTTATTCACCTAACACTAAACAATTTTACACTACTATGGATGTTACCTTTCATGAACTGTAACCTTATTATCCAAATTCGGGGGGGGGGGGGGGGGGGGGGGGGGTTGGGGGATAGGAAGGGAGAGAAAGAGAAGAATTTGTGTTTAGGGAAACACTTAAATCATTTACTCCCATTGAGTCAAGTAATTATCCTGATGTGTCATCTTATCACAAACCCATAGAGTTATCTAATCATTCGAAAGACTTATTTGATTATTCTCACAACTCTAAGTCTTTCAGTCCTACTCAAACTCTAGGGTCTAACACTCCAAGTCAACCTATCCAGAATCTGTCTCCTAAACCTACACATTCTGTTAATCAAAAGGAGTTCATTATCTATACAAGGAGGAAACGGGCACAAGAAGCAATGGAGCACCAAACACATCTAAAGCCAGCCCATAACCCTGAACCAAATTACAAAGTCAAAGGTTTAGTCAAAAATTTGAATTTGGAAACTGATGACAAAAACTACATCGGTTTTGAACCAGTCCAAAATGAGAGTAGTTCTAATGATGATGACTACCCATTGCATTGAGGAAAAGGGTAAGAGAATGCAGGAAAAATCCACTCTATCCTATGTGCAATTATATTTCCTACAAGGGGTTGTCACCTAATTTTCGGGAGTTTGTGGCCAATGTTTCAACTATACAAACACCTAATAATGTACAAGAGGCCCTAAGAGTACCATAATGGAGAGCTGCTGTATTGGACGAAGTAAAGGCCCTAGAGAAAAACGGGACATGGGAACTCACAGACCTGCCGAAGGGAAAAAACAGTGGGATGCAAGTGGATATGTACCGTCAAACACAAGACCGATGGAAGTGTTGAGAGGTTAAAAACACGCCTTGTCGCAAAAGGATTTACCCAATCATATGGCATAGATTACCAGGAAACCTTTGCACCGGTTGCCAAACTCAACACTATTCGAGTACTTCTCTCATTGGCAACAAACTTGGACTGGTCAATACACCAATTAGATGAACGTCTTTCTAAATGGCGATCTTGAGGAGGAAGTCTATATGGAAATCCCTTATGGTCTTGAGACACACTAGTCTCAACAAAGTCTGCAGACTTCGGAAATCTTTGTATGGTCTGAAGCAGTCCCCACGAGCTTGGTTCGACAGATTTACCAAGGTTGTGAAGAATTTCAGCTTCCTACAATGTCAGACTGGCCATACTATGTTTGTAAAACATGCAGTAGGAGGTAAAATAACAGTTCTTATTGTGTATGTGGATGATATCATCCTGACTGGTAATGATGAAGGAATAAAAAGGTTGAAGATGTTTCTTGCATCAGAATTCGAAATTAAAGATCTTGGGGGTGTGAAGTTTTTCATGGGAATGGAAATTGCTAGATCAAGAAAGGGACTGTCAGTTTCTCAACGCAAGTATGTGTAGACTTGCCCAAGGAGACAAGAATGACGGTGTAAACCTCATGATACACCCAGGGACAGTTCAACCAAGCTTGGGTCTCTAGAAGAAAGTGCTCCAGTAGAGAAGGGAAGATATCAGAGGTTAGTAGGCAAACTGATTTACCTCTCTCACACCAGACCTGACATTGGTTTTGCAGTGAGTAGTGTAAGTCAGTTTATGAACAAACCCAGTGAAGAACACATGAAGGCTGTATACTGAATTCTGAGGTATTTAAAAAAGACTCCAGGGAAAGGTCTGTTCTTTAAAAGGGGCACAAGCAAAGACATTGCTTTGTACTCAGATGCTGACTGGGCAGGATCCACCATTGACCGAAGGTCTGCAACTGGGTATTGCACTTATGTATGGGGCAACCTTGTCACTTGGCGAATCAAGAAGCAAGCAGTGGTTTCCTGAAGCAGTGCAGAGGCAGAGTTTCGGGCAATGGCACATGGGATATGTGAAGGGATTTGGCTAAGGAGATTATTAGAGGAGCTGAAAATACCAATTGATGGTCCCATGAAACTGTTCTGTGACAATCAATCAGATACTGGAATAGCAAAAAATCATGTCCATCATGACAGGACAAAACACGTGGAAATTGACCGACATTTTATCAAGGAAGTATCAAGCTGGTCTACACTCCTACAGCACTACAAATAGCAGACGTTCTGACAAAGGCACTGCCTAGACAGATATTTGAAGACTTAAGTTCCAAGTTGGGTCTGATTAACATCAACAACCCAACTTGAGGGGGGGTGTTGGAATTAATTAGCTACTTTATCCTTTTAGTTAAACTTATGTTTGAATAAGAGGTAATGGAAGGCTGTTTCCTAGATATCTCAGTGTTAGGCAGTTAGTAGGAGGTAAGGTTGAGTCAGTTTTTCCTAGGAGGATAGTCATTATCTAGTAGTTTAGTTTGTTAGGTTGTTATCTCTAAGGATGTATTTATTTCTGGCATTTTTGCCTTGGATGAAAATAAGTGAAAAGAAGTAACTAAAACTTCTCACCAAATTTCACATCTTTCATCCTCTCTTTTGTCAGATTGTCCAACTGAACCTTCTTGCATTATGGTTGCTAAGATATTCTATAATGTTGCATTAAAGTTGGTTTAAGAATGCTTTATGGGAGATGGAATTCGCCAAATATCTATTGCATCTGCATCGCTCTCTAATATAATGATAATGGTCATTTCTGTCAATTCTCTGTGCTCTTAATATAGACACCAGGGGTGCAAGAGCTCCCATCAACCTATAAGGAAGTTTTTACTAACCATAGATGCAGCTGCTGGTTTCATATTCATTTTGACCATAATAAATGAAAACTTGATGTCTTTATGTTTCGTGTGTTTCACATACAAGGACGTAGGTTTCACTTAGTTATTTTTTCCTTGTATTAACTTTATATTTTAATAAATTTTGTAGCATCTCTGGATTCCACTGCAGGACAGTCGAATGGGGGTGATTGGCAAGAGGAGGTATATCAAAAGGTATCTTCCATTTCCCTTATGATTACGGCAAGAAAATATTCAAGGTGGGAGTCATGGATTTATATATATGTGAAATTTTGGTTGGAGAAAAACTGGGTTCAGTTGTGAAACAACCATAAATAACCAATTAGAAACCTTGAAAGTCAATTATGAAGTGATTTAACACTTTGTTTAAGAAAAAAAAAGAGGTTGTTTTGTGATGAAAGAACTTGAATTGATTGATCTCACAAGAGATATCAAAGTATAAACGAAAAATTCTGAAGAACCATTAATAACTAATTAGAAACCTTGAAATTCAATTATGAAGTGATTTAACACCTTAGGCTATATCAACTCATTCTGACTCAATTTTTTGACTTCAATATCTCAACCATTGGATTAAAAAGCACATGAGCAAATGGGCGGTTGAGATATTGAAGTCAAAAAATTAAGTCATAAATTTAGCTTGCCTTTTTTAAAATAGAGGTTATTTTGTGATGAAAGAATTTGAATTCATCAATCTCATCAGAGATATCAAAGTATAAATGAAATTTTTTGCAACATTATCTACTATTTATATGTTGCAATCCTGAGCAAAAATTATCTCAACTATGCATCGGAGAGAGAGAGAGAGAGAGAACATGAAAGGTACAAGATTGTCTTTAGAGTTGCGTAGTTGTCAAATAAGACACGGATTATAATGTTGAACCACAGTATCACAGCAGGATTTGACCACCAAGCATGTGAAGAACTTGAGCTCCTTTAGTTACCTTCTAACAATTTGGCACTTTTTTTTTTTTTTAAACAACAAATTGGCATATTTGATATATCAAATATTTAGCCAAGTTATTAGATAACTTGATGAGAAATAAAGATCTCAGGTAGGGGTGGGCGCGGTTCGATTCGGTTTTGACCAAAACCGTATTGAACCATTATATTTTCGGTTTTTAAAAACTTGAATCGGTTTGAACCGTATTGGACCATGAAACCGAATTGAACCGAACACCTTTATATCGGTTCGGTTCAATTCGGTTTTGGACCTATTGAGCTCATTGGGCTTTCAGATTTTGGGCTGTTTTTTTTAATCATCTATTACATTCAAAACACATCTAAATAGACTAAATATACCACATTACTGTTTACCTAATCAAATTAAATCCAAATCAAACAAGTACCTACTCAATAGCTATCATTCTACCAAATTCAGTCCATATATTTCAATTACATAGAAATGATAAAATAATAGAAGTCCAGAATGCAATCCAAAATAAAATAAGATCACACATAAATAGTCCTACATACAATCCATAATAAAATTAAACTTAAATTACAATCCATAATATAATAAAACTTAACAAAATAATTAAAATGTCATCACGTCTTTCTTACACTTCAAATCTTCACCTGTACGGCTATACAAAAGGAAAATAAATTAACTTAGAAACAAAACACATAATTATAAATAGAGAAAATGCAAAACTAAACAAGCAAATACCAAATTAAATTCTTACCATCATTTCTTCTCGGTCCTCATTGCTCATCCATTGTTATACTTGTCAATCCACTTTCATGCTCTAAATGAAGATAACAAAAATGTAATTAGCTAACTTAGTAAATAGTAATATATATATATATATTATTATTAAGAAAAAAAAAACATGATAATTTAGAGTACTTGGGACAGCACCCACAACTCTTTATAAGTTGTAGACAGTTGAATTTAGACACTTTTGAAGATTAAGTCACAGCTTTAATGCACAGTAAAAGCATGTTGGACACTTATAATTAAATACAGTTTTAGCTGCTCTCAAAGCATTGTGATATAAATATATAGCAGAATTGAAACAAAAACACTATTAAAATTAGCGGTTCTATATACAGGCGAAAATTTACCATAAGAATACTGACATGGGTGAGTAGCTCTCCTCCTTTCCGAAGGTGTTCGTTCCAATCACAATTTTGTGCAGCGTATGCTAACATTTCCAACCACACTTCACTTATCACATCCCATCTTTTATTCCAACCATTCTCATCGTCTCTCAACCGTAAGGTAAGGTCCGTTGCCCTCTTGAACACCGACCTAGGATCTTCATTCGATGATACTCTAACAGTTGCACTCTCATGGTCTGTCGACGATGAGGCAACGTCTGTTGCCCTCTCGAACATCCACTGGGGATTTTTATATGATGTCATTTTAAAAGTTGCATTGACACAAGTACGTTCATACCTTATGTCACCGATCCCTTTGGGCAACATGGATGGACAAAAAAGCAACAGATACAACATATAATCCGACAACCATTTTCTAATTTTGCAATTCTGAAGTTTGATAAATAATAATAAATTGATGTAGAGTGAGATTTGATTGCATCATTTTATATTATATAAATTGGACTTGATCAAAGGGAAACAAAACATCATAAAACGTCATATGCAGTAAGATATCTATACAATCTATACATACATATAGAGGGCAGGGTCCCCTGTTACTCGAAAAATAATCCATATTACTCGATCAAAGCAAAAAAAATAAAAGTATTGTCTACACCTCATCCACCAAAGATCGATATTATTCAATCAAAAAAACAATAAACAAAACAAAAACAGAGCTGGTCAGCTGGTCAACTAGGTCACATTATCATCTTCTTCACCAATCACCAGGCTACCAGCTCTGTTTTTTTTTTCTCTGAATCTCCCTCACCTCTCTTGATCCAGAATCATCAACCCCAAACCTCACCAAACGGTCCAAACCCATATCATCTCCCTCAATCTCACTAGTCTATCTACCAACTGATAAATCAGGAAATCTGGAAACCAAAACCATATCTGGAAAAAAAAATGGGGCAAAAAAATTAGAAGTTAAGCAAGTTTAAAGCTGATATGAGCCTGAAAGAAGTAAATGAACCAGAGGGCCCCTGATTTTTGTCCAAAACGAAAACCCAACCCAACACCATTTTTTCTGGTTTCTCATCGCCTGTTTTTCTTCTTCTCTTTCAATTTTTTTTAAAATAAATTTTAACAGTTCGACAACACAATATGTATGTATAACCCCATCTCTGTTTCACAATACTAAATCACAAGCTAGAACAAACATCAAACACCCATAAACTGATAAAAGTAAAAAATAACGAAATCAAAACAAAATAACAGGAAGAAGAAGAAAAAACCTTAACAATGGCGACTGACAAAGTGACACAGAGCAGCGGAAGGGAGACATGCAGCGAAGCCGAGGAAAAGAGCCGGAGGTCGTGTGAGAGACAAATGTGAGGTTCGTGTGAGGTTCAGAGGTTGTATGAGAGAATCAGAGAAAACAAATGTGAGGTCGTGTGCGGCGGTATGAGAGAACAAAGAATGAGCGATGAGAGAAGGGAAATTAGTTTTTTTTTGTATTTAAATGTCGGTTCGTCGGGTCGGTTCGGTTCGGTTTTAGAAGGGGTAGAACCGAAACCGACCCATTTTCTATGCGGTTCATCCGATTCGAACCGAATTAACACATTGAACCGAACCAAACACCATATTTCGACTCGGTTCGGGTCGATTCGGTTCGGTTCGGTTCGGCTCGAGTCGATTCGGTTCGGTTCTATGAACCGTGCCCACCCCTAATCTCAGGGAAACGTTGCAAAATTTATTTAGTGTAAAGCTAGGGAGACTACCGTGTTCTTTGTTTGATTTCTGTGTACACTATGTATTTCTGTATCTTTACCTTGAAGCTAGGGTCATCATTTTCAGATGCATCGTCAGATACGTCTAGTGAAAGTTTCTTATTTGAGCTGTATAATGATTTGAATGATTTGTTCTCTCCCACCTACCCACCCAACCACACACACACACACACTAAGTAGAGTTAGAATCTTTCCCTTAAACTTCATGCATGCCTATACTGCAAGGTATGGCCAAACTTTTGGGATCCAAATTAAGGTTGAAAGTATTGGTGGCATCACAATATGTTCCGCAACAAAGTAGCATTTGGTAACCTTATTTAATTGACACAATTCACGTATAGAACTTTGAGAGATCAGATAAGACGGTGATTTAAGCTATTTTGCTTTGTTGTACACAATGGTGGGGAAAAGGAAGAGTACTGTGTTCTTTGTTTGATTTATGTGTACAATTTGTATTTTTGTATCTTTACCTTGTACACAATGGTGGGGAAAAGGAAGAAAAGGAAGTGTGTATTTTGGCTGGCTGTGGTTAAAGTTTGATCATTTTGTCTTTCTATCTTTAAGAGGTCAGCGGAGGGAAAATTTAAGTGGATTATGTATTGTCATGATCAATTCAAAAATTTATGTGGTTTTGTTTTGTCAATGAAACAGTAATATAGCTTGCAACCTATTAAATTGGTGGATCGAAATTCATGTTTCTTATTTATTTTATTTTTCTTTTGTTGTTGGTATTATCTTTATTTTTATGGTTTTTGAGAAACAGTAAATGTGAAATAAATATGATTTCGTGCATAAATTGTTACTTAAGTTCATACCTTCATGCCTTCATACTTGAATGTGTGAACTCTTTTACTTTACATGTCATTTTTGTTCTTTCTTTTCTCATTCAAGTATCGAATTGATAAATTTGCAATGGTGTCTCCTTTTGGTAAATTTTCTTCTCATCAGTTGAGTCGTTGTCCACCAGTACTTATGGAGCAACCATCTTTTATAGTGCTTATGGAACTGAAAATTTAATGACATCTTGCAAATTCTACTTTGCAGATTAAAGTCATGAAGGATATGTATTTTCCTGAATTAAATGAAATGTACCAGAAGATTGCTACTAAGTTGCAGCAGGTAATTGATCCCTATTTTAAAATATATGCCTTACCCTACTTAGAAAGCAAATCGATCCTAGCTCTGGAGATAATGTGCCAACCCTTAGGTGACACTTGCTATTCAAGCTTATCATTTATAGAAAGCTGATTGTTATTATGTAAATTATTCGCTTTGCTTGACAGCATGATTCTCTCCCACAACAACCAAAATCAGAGCAGCTTGAGAAGCTGAAGATATTTAAGAACATGTTGGAGCGCATTATAGGATTCTTACAGGTTTCCAAAATTAATGTCCTACCTGGTTATAAGGAGAAGCTAGGTTCCTATGAGAAGCAGATAGTAAATTTTATAAATTCAAATAGGCCCAGGAAGCCTTCTATGCAGCAAGGGCAACATCCCCCACCTCATATGCATTCCATGCAGCAACCGTCACAAGTGCAGCCTCATGACAATCAAATGAACCCACAGATGCAATCAATGAACTTACAAGGTTCTGTGTCAACAATGCAACAGAACAATATGACAAGTTTGCAGCACAATGCTATATCTTCTATCTCAGGAGTTTCAACAGCACAGCATAACATGATAAATTCTTTGCAGTCTGGTTCCGATTCAGGACAGGGAAACACATTGAACTCCTTGCAGCAGGTTGCTGTTGGATCACTACCACAAAATTCTGTCACTGCTTCCCAGCAGGCAAACATTAATACTTTGTCTTCACAAAGTGGAGTTAATATGCTCCAATCAAATATTAATCCCCTCCAGTCAAACTCAAATATTTTGCAACACCCGCATTTGAAACAACAACAGCAGGAGCAGCAATTGTTACAATCACAACAACTCAAACATCAAATTCAGCAGCGCCAGATACAGCAGCAATTGTTACAGAAGCAACTGCAGCATCAGCAACAGCAGCAGCAACAGCAGCAGCAGTTGCACCAGCAGGCAAAGCAACAGCTTCCTGCACAATTGCAGTCGCATCAAATGCAGCAGCTGCATCAGATGAATGATGTTGGTGACTTGAAGATGAGACAGGGTATGGGGGTTAAGCCAGGGGTCTTTCAACAACATCTGTCTTCAAGCCAGCGTCCAGCTTATTCTCATCAACAGTTGAAACCTGGAGCTTCGTTTCCTATTTCCTCACCTCAACTCCTTCAGGCTGCGTCCCCTCAAATGCCACAACATTCTTCTCCTCAGGTTGACCAGCAAAACTTGCTCTCATCACTTCCAAAAACTGGAACCCCATTGCAATCTGCTAACTCTCCATTTGTTCCATCTCCTTCAACACCCTTGGCTCCATCTCCTATGCCAGGAGATTCTGAGAAACCCATTTCTGGTATTTCCTCATTCTCAAATGCTGGAAACATTGGGCATCAACAAACCACTAGTGCACAAGCAGCAGCTCCATCCCTTGCAATTGGTACTCCTGGGATTTCAGCCTCACCTTTGCTTGCAGAGTTTATTGGCCCAGATGGCACTCATGGTACTGCCTTGACAGCTGTTCCTGGCAGGTCGAGTGCTACAGAACAGCCTCTTGAGCGCTTACTTAAAGCAGTAAGTGTTGCTTATATCTTAGCAGAACCTTGAATTTTTGTGGTGCTTATAGCTTGATTCTTTCCACCCTTAGTTTGATGATGCCTTATTTTATGTCCCTGTTTTTATTATAAGAACAAAGGAAAGAAAAAGGGAATTATATTGATATTAGAAAAAAGGTTGTGAATGATACAATTGTATATTTTATTTCAGGTGAAATCAATGTCTCCGAAAACATTGAGTGCTTCAGTCAGTGATATTGGTTCAGTTGTGAGTATGATTGATAGGATAGCTGGATCAGCACCAGGTAATGGGTCTAGAGCTGCAGTTGGTGAGGATTTGGTTGCCATGACCAAGTGTCGTCTGCAAGCTAGAAATTTTAGCATACAAGATGGAATGACCGGACCTCGGAAAATGAGGCGCTACACAAGTGCCATGCCCTTAAATGTTGTATCATCAGCTGGCAGCGTGAGTGATAGTTTCAAGCAGTTGATTGGTGCGGAGACATCTGATCTGGAGTCAACTGCAACTTCTGGTATCAAGAGGCCAAGAGTAGAGGTATTTTTCTTAGTTTCTGAATATGGTATTTCTGTTGATGGATTATGAGCAAAAATACATAGTGTATTTTTCTGCTATTAGGAACATAGAAATTGGTCTATCATCTATGCAGTATTTCAGCTTATATGTTATATATTTTGTTTTCACTTTGTCTTTGCTGTGATAAATGCTTGGTGAGATTTGAAATTATGCTGTGTTACTTGTTTTGTTAGTGTTGTCGGATCATTACTTATTTGATTGCTGATTGAGTTTGCTAAATAGTGTCATTATTTATCAGTCTTTTACTAGTCCAATCAAATGTTATTATATTACTTCATCTCTTTGTTTTGTTGAAGGGAATTTTGTTGTTTAACTACTGTCAAACTCTTGAATTAAAATTTTGAACTCAAAGACTTTATTGGGTTTAGTAATAACAATCTGATTCCAATGTCTATGTTTAAATTACAGTAGTCATTTTATTTGTTTTTCATTGTGTTGTATCATTACGCACAATGACGCCAAAAAGTTGGAAATAGAGTTGAACGCTTGCAAAGGCTTTGTAATGTGCAAAATGAAGTAATTAAAGTTGTAGAAACTGTGGTCTCATGGGAGGTGTGAACTTGTTGCACATCTAGGTATGCTGGTCACGTGTAAATATGGTGTAAGGTGAATCCTCAACAAGATTTTATGAGTTATGAGAAAATTATCAATTGAAATAAATTATGTTTTGCGGTAAAGTATACGTTATTTGAGAAGCTTTTTGAACGAGTTAGAACATGTACCATTTGAGATAGATTATACTTCTTTTTTACTAGTATGTAGCAAATATGATTTTAGTACCAATCCTTAGTAGTATTTGCTCTACACTTAAGTGAAAATTCTTCTGTTATTACAGTTGATGACTTGAATTAAGCCTTTCTTCTGTGTGTACTAGCTGGTTTTGAACTTCACTTGTATCTTGCTGTGAAAATTTGGAAACAAATAGATTTTCATGTAAGTTATAATTTGTAGTCAATGATGTGAAATTCCAACTTTCCCTGCCATGGAATTATGTAATTCGAAAATTATAAAGTCTTATGATTGAAATGCAAGAATGACAAAGTATCCTGGTGCCCATTTCTGGTTTAGAAGTGTGGCACAATTTCTTTCTTGTCTTTGTGCTATACAACTCATATTGGTGCCCATTTCACTGTATAACAAATTATCCTGCCTCTATTGCAGGCTAATCATGTACTTTTGGAAGAAATAAGGGAAATAAATCAGCGACTTATAGATACAGTGGTAGATATCAGTGATGAAGACGTTGATCCAACTGCGGCTGCTGCTGCTGAAGGTGGTGAAGGAACCATTGTCAAGTGCTCTTTCAATGCTGTGGCTCTCAGTCCAAACTTGAAATCACAGTATGCTTCATCACAAATGGTAAGTTAAAACAATTTCAGAAGGAAATTTATATCTTACCTATAAGCAAGTGTATCTCTGTATTTATCTGTGCTTTCTTACCATGCAGTCACCTATTCACCCCTTGCGTTTGCTTGTTCCGACAAATTACCCGAATTGCTCTCCAGTACTATTAGACAAATTTCCAGTTGAAGTCAGGTAAGGATCGAGGAATTCTGTCACTCCTGTTACGGTATTTATGATCAATACTACAAAATTACAGAAGCTAAACTTTTTCTTTTTAACAGTAAGGAATATGAAGATGTTTCTGTGAAAGCAAAGTCGAGGTTTAGCATATACCTGCGGAGCCTTTCGCAACCGATGTCACTCGGGGATATAGCAACGACCTGGGATGCTTGCGCACGAACAGTTATTTCCGAATATGCACAGCAGAGTGGTGGAGGAAGTTTCAGCTCTAAATATGGGACTTGGGAAGACTGCTTGAGCGCCGCATGATCTGATCTTCATTGCAGCCCTTAATAAGTAGCAGCTTTCAGATGAATTATAACAATATAACATTGACAATGGCAGCCAGACTCACCAAAAGAAGAATAGAAATGAAGTTTTGTCTGGTTGGAGTGATGTTGGGGGTTTGTCATTAGAAACACCTAAAATTATTGATGTTGGTGGTGATGGTAAATGCAATGGTTTCAAACTTTCAATTACAGATTCTCGAGTGTATTGGTTTAATAATTTTTATTTTTATGTTAAAAATGTTATTTAAAATAAGAAACGAAAATTAAATTCGATTTTTTTCAATATTTCAGAACGTATTGAAGGCATATTTTCAAACCGCTCGAGGGAAAAAAATAATAATTTTAGAAAACAAAACTAAAATTTCTTCATATGCTATCCTTAAATTAAGGGGAGGTTTGTTTTTTCCTATTAAAATGTAATGAGTCTGGATTGAAATCTTAATTGTTTTGTTTATTTTTTTGAAGTAGTCAAATAAAAGTATATAAAAAAACAACTTAAAATAGAAAATTAAAATAACAAATCATCACTTTTAACCATTAAAATATTCATTTCTAATATATTTATAAATTTATTCTAATTCAGTAATTCTTTTTTATCTAACTATTTAGGTAGTGTTTAATAAATTTATTTATTATATTAAGTAGATTTCGTGGTTTGAAGATGTTGAATAATTATAATTATATATATACATATATAGAGAGAGAGAGAGAGAGAGAGGAAATTATAAAAAATAATTTAAAAATTTATTGAGTTATTGTGTTTAGCCAAAAGTTTATTTTTTATTATAATTAACATATTTAATCTTGAAGTGACAAATATATCTCACTTTTGTTTTACTTGACCCAAAATTTCTCATCCAAAAATTTGGCTTATTCAGTGTGTTCAACCTCTATTTTTGCTTGAAAATCAATTTTTCATCTCTCTCTCTCTCTTTGGACAGCAATTAATTTCTCTCTAGACTGGACCATCTTCATCTCTCTCTACACCGATTTGGTCTTCATCTTTCTCTACACCGATTTGGTCATCTCTCTCTACACCGATTTGGTCATCTTTCTCTCTAAACTGATTTTGGTCTTCATCTCAGCATTTCGTCTTTGTACTTTGGGTCTTCGTCTCATCATTTCAGCTCTTCGTCTCTGTATTTCGGCTTAACATTTCATCTGTCAACTAATTTAGGTCACAACAATCTTGAAAGGAAGATCCATATCCAAAACCCAACTATTTTTGAAGGTATGTAACCCTTTCCCACTTGTTTTTGACAAGAATCATTAAGTTTTATTTGAAGAAAAAAAGATTGGTTTCGATTTTGAGTGAAATCCATGTTCTGTAATTTTTTGTTCCCAGGTTACATGCCAAGCTATTTTAATGTTATATGCCAGGTCAATTTGATGTTACATGTCAATTTATTGCAAAGTTACATGTCTGTCAGTAATTTGGATTTAGAGTGAAACTCAACTATTATCAAGGTACATGCCAGCATTTTTTAAAGTTACATGCATGTTATTTTCGAATATACATGTTAAGTTATTTTTGTACCCAAGTTACATGCTAGTTTATTTTCGAAATTACATGTTAGGTTATTTTCGAAGTTACATGTTAGTTTATTTTCGAAGTTACATGCCAGACTATTTTTGAAGTTACATGTTATCCAAATCATGTTTTGTTACATGTCAGTTCCTTTTAAAGTTACATGTCAAATACTTTAAATGTTAATTACTTTACATGTAGAAATATGAGTGCAACGAAATTGGTCATATACCACGGTAGAAGTTGGGTGGGCAATTGTTACGAGAGTGGTATGATAAAATGGGTCAATATTCATAGAGGTTTGAGTTATGATGCCTTGGTGAAGTTGGTACAAGATGTTGCCAAGGTTGATGCTGCTAGGTACAACTTACAATTATGCTAATTGGCCTTCACAAATAGTGGTACTGCTCGTTCGAGATTTGAGAATGACAATAACGGGTCATGTAAGAATGATTAACCTTGTCAGGCTCCTCAACCATGCCCATCCGCAACATCCGCAACATTCTCAACATCAAAGCGATCACGTAGACCTTATAGGTGCAGGAAATGTGGAGAAGAATGCCACAATTCACAGAAGTGTCCATTGACACTGGAAATTGGTGGTACAACATAGGTTTTACAGTATAAGAAATTATGTTTAAATTTTTATATTTATGGTGGTACAACTTATGTATTAGCGATGACGTTTAATTATTTTTTGAATTACAAATGTCGTTTTGAAATGATATGAGAATTGGATTCCAGTAATGTTACATGCTAGAAGTTACATGTCATTTGATGCTAGAATACTGAAGTTACATGTCAGTTGATACTGAAGTTACATGCTAGTTTATAATGAAGTTACATGCCAACATATTTAATCAGCTCATTATGAAGAGTGTTTTCATACACAATTCCAGTAATATTACATGTTATAAATTACATGCCAGTTGATATTGAAGTTACATGCTAGTTAAAAATGAAGTTACATGCCAGCATATTTAATCAACTCATTATGAAGAGTGTTTTCATACACAATTCCACTAATGTTACATACTAGAAGTTACATGCCAGTTGATATTGAAGTTACATGCCAACATATTTAATCAGCTCATTATAAAGAGTGTTTTCATACACAATTCCAGTAATGTTACATGCTAGAAGTTACATGCCAGTTGATATTGAAGTTACATGCTAATTAAAAATGAAGTTACATGCCAACATATTTAATCAACTCATTATGAAGAGTATTTTCATACACAATTCCAGTAATGTTACATGCTAGAAGTTACATGTCAGTTGATACTAAAGTTACTTGTTAGTTAAAAATGAAGTTACATGCCAACATATTTAATCAGCACATTATGAAAAGTGTTTTCATATACAATTCCAGTAATGTTACATGCCAGAGTTACATACCAGTTGATATTGAAGTTACATGCTAGTTAAAAATGAAGTTACATGCCAACATATTTAATCAACTCATTATGAAGAGTGTTTTCATACACAATTCCAGTAATGTTACATACTAGAAGTTACATGTCAGTTGATACTAAAGTTACATGTTAGTTAAAAATGAAGTTGCATGCCAACATATTTAATCAGCACATTATGAAGAGTGTTTTCATACACAATTCCAGTAATGTTACATGCCAGAGTTACATGCCAGTTGATATTGAAGTTACATGCTAGTTAAAAATGAAGTTACATGCCAACATATTTAATCAACTCATTATGAAGAGTGTTTTCATACACAATTCCAGTAATGTTACATGCTAGAAGTTACATGTCAGTTGATACTAAAGTTACATGCTAGTTAAAAATGAAGTTACATGCAAGCATAATTAATCAACTCATTATGAAGAGTGTTTTCATATACAATTCCAGTGATGTTACATGCTATATGTTACATGTCAGTTGATACTGATGTTACATGCTAGTCAAAAATAAAGTTACATGCCAGCTCATTTAATTACCATAATTGAAAGACTGATTCGATACACTTCAAAAAACAAAATTTGAGTATCTAACATACCTAACATTCATTCTAAAAGAAAGAAAAATAACAAATAGATAAATAGAGTACTTCTTGATTGATTTGGGATGCAATAACAAGTCAATTGTTACATTGTACTACATAATAATTATCAATTTGTTGGTATATAATTTTAAAAGAAATATCAAGTGTCATATCTTTTCTAGAAACGGGTATGGTTCTTTATCCCATCCTCATTTACAGTTTTCAAACAACAAATATGCCACATGATACATCACAACTTGCATTGTCTTTTTGAGGTGGACACTTCTTCTTCAAGCCCCATCGTGCCACATGAAACATCTTCTGATCGAAATATCCAGACTTCTGTAATATGGTTGGAAGGAATCATATTGCAACTGTAATGAACAAAAAAGATGAAATACATGTTCATGTTTTAGTGACTTTACATTTATATACAAAAAGATGAAAACACAAATCCTCATCCAAGCCAAAATATGGGATAATAGCAACAAATATAAAGTCTATCTTAGAACAAATTCATAAAGCTTAAGGCTCAGTCAAGTTGAAGGTCAATAGAGGATTGTGATATAATATTTATAATTAATTATTTTTAAAAAGAAAAAGCTCTTTGTAGAAAGCGCATTGGGTTGCAATAAAGCACCAGTGATTCAAATTCGATGTAGTATATATAAATACTTTTTTCTTTCCCCATAATAATTTTTGAATGAAAAATGGGACTGAAATTGTACCAATCACAAGCAGCCAATGTTAACATCCAAATTTGATCTCTTTGTTATCATTCCAGCTAACCTCAAAAAGACTCCACATGCATCGAAACAAGACTTCACACGTAACAAAAACACCAAACCCAGAATAAGCAAGCCCGCAGAACCACCAGGAAACCAAAGCAAACCACCAGAAACAAACCCAAAAATAAAACAAACTTCAGAAACAAATCAAAATCAACAGTTTACAAAATTATCACAAATAAAACTTCAAACACAAATCAAAATCAAAATTAACAGTTTGTAAACTTATCACAAATCAAAATTCAGACACAAATCAAAATCAAAATCAAAATAACAGTTTTCAAAATTACCAGAGGTGTGCGACGGCGAGATGTGTTCGACGGTGAGAGGTGCGTGACGGTCAGCAGTCAGTGACAACCAGAGGAGAAGCGATCTTTGATCTTCATTTCTCTCTTGTTCTGCAGCGACGACGAGAGAGGTGCAAGGCAGCGGCGGCAAGAGAGGTGCGATTGATGACGAACGATATCGATGAAGAGAGAAGTCCGATCGTCGAAAAACGGCAGCGACGACTATCTCTTCGATCTCTTCCTTTCTCTCTCTTTCTTGTTTTGACTTGATATTATTGTAACCCTAATAAAAACAACTGATATATAACTCGTTTGTAACAAACATTTGCATTTTTTTTCCAATTTCAAATTTAGGGGCTTTTATATCCAAAAGTGGTAAAAAGTGATGAAAACAATAAAAAATAAATTTATGGCTAATAAACTTTGTTTGCAGAGAACATATAAAATCTTATAAAGAATGATGCATGTTAAATTACTTCTTTTAATTAGTATGAGTATAAATGTAAAATTACTTATTTTCAAATAATTTTATTTAAAAAAAAACAAATATGTTAATAATACATTCAGATATGAGAAAAAATAAAACAAACATGTCATTTATGTTCAAATTTCAGTCCATATTCAGTTTTTAGAAAAATTCAAGACTATTCAACCTTCAAAAAATAAAATAAAATAAAAAATAACCGACCCCTAGGTGTGAGAGACATAACACCAAGTCAACTCCATCTCGCTTACTATATTTTTAAAAAGTAGTATTGGATATATTGCATTTCATAGCATGAGTATTTCTACACCAAAGAATATTTAACTCAATTACTACGTAGAGTAATGTTAGACTTCCTAATTTTTTTTCTAAATGGTGTTGACACGTAAGATGTCAACATCTCATCACTCACCACATAATTTCATGATTACAAGATATTGACATTTCACGTGCCAACAATATTAGTGAAGAAATTTAGAATAAAAATTGAAAAGCTTAGCATTACTCTTGTATATATATGGTTAAGTTAAATTAACTTAAAATTCTGAAAGATTATATATGTTCCGGTTGAAAATATTTCTTAGGTTTGGATTTGACAAAATCCAACCCATACTTGACAAGTTGCCATTTCTAATACTAATAAATAAAAAAAGGGTCATGCTAAACCAAATTAAATTAAATTTGTGACTTAAAACTTTGACCTCAACATCTCAGTCTCTACGTGCTCTTAAGTTAAGAGTTATAAATGTATTTAAATCTCAACCATTTGATTAAGAGTACATGGATAGTTGAGATGTTGAAATCAAAATTTTAAATCATAAATTTAAATTGATTTAACTTGACTCACAACACAAAATATTTGAGAGATTCTTTAAGAAAAATGGGAATAAAAGTGAAGTTTTTTGTTTGATTATGCAAATTATATATCATCTTGCTCTTAGAATTAAAAATATTTTGTCAACCCACAAAAAGTTACAGAAATATATCTGTGTTTTGGAGATGAGGAAAAGTTTTGACTTTTGAGATAGGGTTAGAATTATGTTTCGTAGTGGATAGGTGAAATGACCATTTACCCTTCATTTTTAAAGTCAACTGTTAAATCAAATTGTTGACCGTGAAAGAGAGGGGAGCTGACCCTAATTAAGGGCATTTCTTATATATTTTGTCTTATCCCAAAACACAAGGTAAGTCTAAAATTAATAAGAAAGTTATTAATTACAAGACTTAAATTAACCAACAAATTACAAGATCAGTTTGAATTTTTAATTGGGTGAGACGAGGCTTTCCACATTCTTATGTGCATTAGACTTAAATACGGATATTGTATGAAAACTCTATTTCAAGATTCATTCATGTCATATTCCTTCATTACCCAAAATTCTCTAAAATCGCTGAAAACATAGAGATCTAGTAGACAAATTAGACGATCTCCAAGCACTCCTATGGAAATTGACAACGGCCTTGTCGATAAATCAGAAGGTAAGGGCACGTGTTTGAATCTCTCTATCATATCACCAAATCAAATGCAGCAATCATACGATCATCTCATTCAAATAATGAAAACAAACTTAATGGCAAACAAACTTAATAGGCTCTCTAAGATTAAACGGACCAATTTGTTTTGGATTCAACAAAAAATCTTTTTTTAACATATATATATATATATATATATATATATATAGTTGTTAAGAGTGCACATGTTAATAACTACCTATAATTTATAATTATAATTATAATTATAATTATGGAAACCGCCGTTTTAGTATTTTATAAAAATAAAAAAAATCAAACTTTTATTTTTCTTACCGTCAAACTATCATTTTTCCAAATAAAAACCTAATCTTGCAAAGAAAAAATAGTTGAGTTTTGATAAAAACAAATCAAGCTTTTGTTTTAAAATTGTCAAAGTACTGATTTTTTCAGTTAGAAACCAAATCTTTCCGAGAAAAAAAAAATCCTTGAGAGAAGATACTTTCAGAGTTTGATAAAAAAAAAAATCAAGTCTTTTGGTTTTTTTTAAATAAAAAATTAATACGGTTAGAATTCAAACTTTTAGATTGATAAAGTCATTCATTCCAGATTTTTTATCCCGAACCTCTGAAAGATATGAATAAGCTTTGGCATAGCCCAATGGAAGTCTTGAACCCATTTCCAAGTATTCATCTTCAACGAAAATAAACATATACACATGAATTGAAACCTGGATTCACAAACTTATTATAATCATCAATACTTTGAACGTACATAAACCCATAAAATTGTTTTGGGCACCAAAATTCAGTTAGGGGTATGTGAAAGTCTGCTAGTCTCTCACTCTCTTGTTGAAGGATTAAATACAAAGAAAATATGAGGTTGAGGACTAAAAGTCTAAAACACACCAGGCCATTGCAACAACCAAGGACCGTGACATAATGTCATGTAGTTTTCAAAGGAAAATCAATTTCTACAGCAGCAGGAGTTGTGGTTTGGAGATTGAACTAGTGAATTGAGTAATCGGAAGAGAGAACAAGTCTGTTCCTATTGGTTCGGTCTAGGTGCAATTTGACAAACCAATGATCGGTGATTAAAGTTAGCTATGATTTGAATACGCACCTAAATAGGATACACATACTTCACTCAAAATCATAAAAAGTATATTAGACAGTGATGTCGTATGGAATGCTTCTACCGGTGGACATGCTTTATCATGCAAGTGGTAGACAACTCTTCTTACTTTTTAAGGATTGATGACTGATTTTTAAATAGAATCCTAGAACATGACTATTGACTACTCCTTAATATCAAACCTTAAATAACTCCTATAAGGTAATTACTACTTTAAAAACTATAGCAAATAGCTGGAAATAGTTTTATAAACAAGAAATTTTTTAAATTTGTCTACATGCAATAAATTTGGTATTGTTTCTATCAACTTTTTTTTGTCTTGAACCGAAAAAACTACCTTTTTACTTCGTTTTACTTTTACTTTTTAAAATGATTTTTTTTAAATAAAAAAAAATTAATGGTTACAAACTTACAAACCTCCATTATGGAAGGAGGTCATTAGGGTGTACACATACTCTCACTATTTCTAGCTTTTCTTTATCTTTTATATATATTTTACTCATAGGGTACAAAAAAAAAAGAGAAAAGAAAAGAAAGAAAGGGCAAAAAGGAGATTATATATTTTAACCTTAATTCATATAAACATTATTACTATTGAGAATTGAGAAGAAAAAAAATAAGGGCATTAAAGATTTAAAGATAGAAGTATGTGGGGGTAGGGTGGGGCCATATTGGCATATCATATACCCTTTTACTATTGCTGCTTCTTCCTCTACAAAACTAACCCAATCTTTCCTCTTAATTTTTCATATATGCTTTTATCACATACATTATTTTAACCTTAATTCATATAAACATTTATTACTAGAACATAAGAATTTGGACTATATATACTTGCTTCAACATACTATCTCTACAAACAAAAGAGTACCTTACAATGTGGCCAAAATTAAAATTCCATTCTGATCATATAGGAATTGTTTCTTATCACTTGATTATTATGCACACAAATGAAATGAGACCCGCGAAGAACGTCTTTGATGACTGAACAACTGAACAAGTGACTGTCGTTAGCATTTCTTGAAGCTTTAATAAACCCCAAGTCCTCCTCTACCATGCTTGCATTCCACCATATGATCGTCAAAGCATCCATCATCAATGCCAAAACCCCAATTTGAGAATCAACTTTTTTTATAAAAAAAATGCAACTAAATTATCAGACAAATCAAATCATCTAGGATTTGCTTTCATTACCGGCACCAACCAACTGATGTTACAAAGCTTTGCCGCATAATAAATTGGAGAAAGCAAATATATGCACGTAATTTGCTATCAAATGATTAAATATTATATATAAAAAAATGGTCCAACAAGTACACCAATTATATACATACATATATATATGGCATATGGCAACGCAACCCTCCTCCTTTATCCGGGCTTGGGACCGGCTGTGTAGAGAGTAGAAACAGACAAAACATTCACCAAGACAAAAACACAAACACAGGCGGAGTTACTTTTTAATCCTTCAATCAAAGAGCATTATGCCACATTGCTTGTTGCCACTGTCTTGACTCTTAACTCGGGAATTCTATATTCATTTTTACTGTGTCGCTTGCACTTCTCAATCACAAAGCCCACCTTTGTAATTAATCAACGGAGAGATAATCACAATTTTATTATAATTTCCTACTTAATTTTTAAAGGAAAAAGCTGGGTACTGACGTAACCAACTATACCGACCCCCCAATGGATATTGCCACGTGGTAAAAACTCTTTAATTTTTTACCATTTTCTCCTTGTTTTGGATTACGTGACAACCAACCATTGGTTGGTCAGTATAGCTGGATACTGACCGGTCAGTACCCAAGCAATATCCATTTTTAAAAGAGTAATACTAGGCTTTCTAATTTTTTTTCCAAACGATGTTAGACAATTTTTTTTCTAAATGATGTTGACGCGTGAGGTGTCAACATCTTATAAATCATGAGATTATATGATAAGTGGTGTGATATTGGCATCTCACACGCCAACACCATTTTAAAAGGAATTTGATAAAAAATTTAGAAAGCAGATCATTACTCTTTTTAATAACACAACTAAAATGTAATTTAAACTCCATTGCAACTGAAACTAGTTACTATTCCTGCTATTTTAAATTACAGCTGAAATGTAATTTAAAATGTAATCTTGATTTGTTTATATATATATATATATAAGGTGGTAATCAAATTGTTCAATTATTAATATAGGATATAAACAAATGAAATCATATCATCAAAGCTGACCAAAATCAGTTCATGCTAATCTAATTAGTCAATTAAGATGGATTAGATTAAATTTGGTGAATCATAATACCGACCATCCACTAAACAATTTCCTTGCAACAAATATACATTTGAGTATTTGACAACAGTGGAAATATTAATCTTTCTTGTTACTGTTGTTTCTTGATCTCTTTAATGTGTGTATACGTTTAAAGTCAATTATTGGTAAAAATTATTGACATAAGAAGATAATTACAGAGCTATAAAATTTGTTTTGAAGTCGATTGGTTGGTATCAATAATTGATTTTAATGTGTTTCCTTAACATAATCCCTTTTTTTTTATTGAGCCATTTGTTCAATCTAGAACTGAAAATTGATTTTGCAAGTTGACAACATTGATCAATTGGTGGTAGACTTGCATGAAACTGTTTGACCTGGATTTTATTAGTCAGTGTTAATAAGTTGAAGCACGTGTGTTGTTTTCCCTTAAATAATAATTCCTCTTGTTGACTTTTTACTGTGGGAATTGTCAGTATGCTGTTTGATATTTAGAGAAATTTTGATAATTATTAATAAAAGAGACGAACTAGATAGATACATACCCGAGGAGTCCCCGTGAATATGTATGGCAGCATCAAAGGCCGATTATTCAGTTGATCTACTCCTGCAGCCAAAACAAACTACTGTCGGAATAAAGAAAATGAATGCAATAAAAATACATCAACAAGCATCCCATGACGCTGCTCTTGACTCAAGTCTCAAGGGTTTAAATTATTAAATAACTAACCAACTCAATTTACCATCAAAATATGAAACTAAACCTGTCGATCTATTCTCACGAGTTTTATTCAAAATCTGTAATCAATGGTTTATTTCCTGTGTAGAGTATACACTCAAAATGTCTTGCTTGATCAACTCATTTACAAGGACCCATCAGGATGCAAGATCAGTGCCCTTTCTATTATCAATGGATCAATGGAAGCCAGTAATAACACCAAAGTTTCAATAAAAGAAAATATAAATTTTTCCCCAGTGACGGCAATCGATCCTTCAAGTGGGCAACCATGCATCCAAAACATTTTGCTCGAATGGGTTGGTACCCTTAGCCTGCCACTGCCAGCAGTTGACTCTTCCTGAAACAAGTACTACACTAAGGAAAATAGAAACAATTATCTCCGCTTTTCCTCAATTTCACTGTTTTACTGTCAGACTATAAGTATCATTTGTGAGTATCATCCTTCATACACATTTGTGACCCTCATATCAGTGAGTAGAAGTCTACCCTTCCTCATTCTATTCTGACTGAATGATTGCAACTTTTCTAGATTAGCACAAATTCTATCGACCAAGTAATAACGTATAATATACAAGTTGAGGATATCTCAGTATTGAGTCCACTTCAATTCAATAACAACCAAATCCATGCGGATTTCATTACGAAATAGGAGTTGCATTGGTGCTATATGCCAATTGCATGTCCATGCCATGACTATTTTCATGCCAATTACAACTCAAATTAAGACTTCAATTAGAACAAATGATTTTATGGTAATAAGCTAAAAACAAAGATACTCAGCATCATTGCTACTACCAAAATCCCATATGGGCGTGTTTTGATCAGGAACTTCCAACATAAAATCATTACTAAGAATTTATGTTAGTCTGAAAACTGGAATATTACTACACGCCAAGAGGTTTTCTGAGAACAATATGTCAAAAGCATGATTAAAAGATTGTAACCGGTTCAGAGTTATGCGCAAAAGCATAAAACATTCATTGTCTTCAACAAACCTATAAAAACAATTAAGTTTAAAAATACATTATTAATAACACCAGCATAATTTTCCATCCAATCTTTTTTAATATCATATTTAGTGGACAGTGGTCACTACATCTTATTGTGTTACAAAGTTATATTATCAAGTTGCAATGATAAATATGTCAATATTACATCTAATGCAGAATACATGGCACAAAGTCTTAAGTTGTTACTTGTTACTCCTTAATGTACACTGAACAAATCCAGCATGTACTAACTTCTTCAATTTTCATGTACCGTGTGCAATCCAATAGTTATAAGTCATTCCGGTAACTAACATGTCAAGAATACAGCTATTTTATATATTTGATGACATCATTTACATATACTACTGTCTACTGGTGTAAAAAACATGCACATACACACATATGATCAAATTACAATGTTGTCTGCTTTGCTTGTTAAAACCAAAATGACTTAAGTTTTAATAGGATTTGTTTTTTTTATAATCCCACTGTTAAATACTCATGAAGTAACCAAAACACATACCAGGTTTCATGCTAATCTATAACTATTCAACCCATCACTACATAATTCCAAGTAAAATAAATTTTTTATTTTGGATACTTCCATTTTGATGACATCATTTACAATTTCCAATTAACTTGAAACCTCACGTGTAAAGAATTCATACACATATTTCATCATAACATCATAACGAGTGGATGTCCACGGACCGGAGGATTACTCTCTGTGTACATATGAAAACATTCAGAGACACGTTTATTAATGCACATATGCATGGTATGTATATATTTGTACCACATTCTCCCTATAGTTGTTTTGATCCGTTATATCATAATGTTCATGTACCAAATTGCAGGTTATCACATGATATAGTTTAGTGATGAGTACTCAATCTTAGAAGTTAATTTACTGCATAGAAATGCTTTTAACTATATTATTAAAAAAATCAATTGATTGATTATGATATTCAAATCAATTTGAATGTTTAAACAATTTGGTATCAGAAACATACAACAGATGATAAACTCAGCCAAAAACTCTGCCACAACTCACTCATCTTTGTTAAATCATCCGAGAAAAAATTCATGCGGCAAATATTGGGTGACAGGATGACCACTGCTCCTCCAAAAATGTCACGCTACAAAAGAAGAATACATACCAACATCTCAGTTAAACGATAAATATAAAAACCGAGAACAAAATAAGTGTAGCACGCTAGCACATTCATCAAAACAGGAAACATAAACATGGGGTATGCCAAACATATCATCCATTTTCTGCAATAAATACATTTACATGCCCGTATATGTGAGGTATATTACTAGATCGTCTTCCCCCAAAATATCCTTACATTAATTTGACTATAATGGATGCTGGTAAATGTATCAACAGGATTGAATCATAACAAAGGTGTTCAAAGGATAGAGTGAATTGTCTTCTCACCGTAGAACATAAACATACGCCCAATATTCTGTTCAACAGCTCGGTTGTTCTCTCATCTACTCAAGGTAATTAAGATCACCAAGTAAGATACTAACAAAATCAACTGGCATGGTGATGAACCATCTGAATAGTAGTATGCTGAAGTAATTAGGGTACATCTACTCCTCCAATTGTCTAGGACAGCCATGTAGCCCCTTCGGGTAGACTAAAAATTATGAAACAAGGGAATTTAGTGTTTGAAAGTAGATGAGAGAACAATCGTTTTCATACATCAGTAAGTAATTAAATTCATGTGAATTCAAGGTCAAAGAGGTGGCTCGAATGCAAATGACAGAATGCTGGAGTATTCTGGCAGCTATGAAAATTTAAAATTCTGAACTTGTTATGATGAGAAAGTTGGTGAAAAGCAGAATTATATGGAGAAAAGAGGGTTTTAATGCAGTGATGGAAAGGTTTAATTCTAGAGAACAACTAAGCAAGATAATGTTTAACAGAAGAAAGATACAAAAATGAAGAGAAATAGGAGAAAAAGGATAAGAGAGAGGAGTAATGAACAATTCAAAATCTCATTAAAATTAATCTCCATGATTATAACTATTAACAATACAAATATACATTTCATTGCTTTCCTAATGAAAACAGGATTCCTTGAATCATTTAATTCTGGAGAGCAATCGAGCAAGAAAATGTTTAACAGAAGAAAGATACAGAAATGAAGAAGAGAAATAGGAGAAAAAGAAGAAGAGGGAGGAGTAATGAAGACAATGAACAATTCAAAATCTCATTACAATTAATCTCCATGATTATAACTATTAAGAATACAAATATACATTTCATTGCTTTCCTAATGAAAACAGGATTCCTTGAATCCTAAGATTTATAAGTCTTGACCGACAATATTTATCCAAAAAAAAAAACTAAGACCATTATTCCGACAAGAATATTATCTTAATACCCTTAAGAATGACACTGAATAAAACTAATAAATCAAAAAATTATGACTATACCAACTACCAAGGACACTTTCTTGTCACAGCAAAGATGCTTTTGTCATGGCACAGCATGGGCAGAACTGTAGGAGGATGACTCCAAGAAAGCATATGGCACAAACTAAAACTTACTTAACAAATACCTTTAAACCACCCCCTGAATACACTCTATATGTGTTACATGATCAATCATTTATGCAAATTGGAATGAACAGGAAGCACATAGTTGTTTTCCTATTTTCCCAAAATGAACAAACTAACCACCCAAGATGCAACTAAATTATATTTTATTATCCCAAAAAGGAACACGGCATGAAACAAACAGAACACTCAAAACAGACCAATGACTGTAAGAACTGGCAGCTATATGAAAGAATAAGCTTCCCTCGTAAAAATACAATAATAAGAATCAGGAAACAATTACATACCGCAAATTACAATCCCATTGGCAACTCTACAATGTAAGGAGCAAAGCTTGAAAGAATGACCTACACACATAAAAATGTGTAAGAAATGAGAAAATTATACATGGATCTTAGGAAAATACTTCAGTCCAAAGAAAAATTCCGTACACTGCATACCAGGATTAAAAACTTTAATTAATTTCTAATTCAATGATCCACGACACCTGAAAAAATGAGAGATAGCAACATATAAGTAATACATAGACATATTTAGATGTAAACATTAAGTGACTACAGGTCTACAGCTTTCACATGATGTCTCAAACTTCTTTGGAGCGGTGTTCTAAAAAACGTATTGAGGCACGCCTCAATAACAAAATCCCAAAAAACGTTATGAGGCTTAAGCCTCATAACTGGTCAATGAGGCTTGTGTCTCAATTTACACATCAATATGCCTCATAAGCCCGCCTCAATAACGAAATCCTAAAAAACGTTATAAACTTGTTATTTTATATGGTTACCATTTGAATTATGAACTTATTGCCTTAATTGTTGTTTTATAAAATATGAAATTATAATCTTATTGATTGTTTAACTGAATGATGAATTATAAACTTATTGATTGTTTTATATATTTTAAGTTTTTATCCCTTCCTAATGAGGTTTACGCCTCGCCTTAGTAGAGGAAATCACCTCAATACTGAAAACGTGTTTTAGAACACTGTTTTGGAGTATCACTTTTTAATGCAAAATAGCTGGCATTTGACTCATTAACATTCTTTTTTATGTTAGATATACAATAGAGTAAGTTATCATAAGTCCATAACTATTAAGAACACTGTAAACTTAAGATGCATCCATAGTCATTAATCTAATTTCATCTTACTTCTTAGAACCGCAGTTGCAGGGAATCTTTTTCTCCTCCAAAGGAAATTTGTAGTTATAAGTAATTTCTTCACCAGCAGCTATGTGCCGTTTCGCATAAATGAAAATTTTTTTCTGACCCTCAACACTTATAACCTTGGTGTAGCAATTAGGCTGCAAAATCAATTATTGGTTCAAATTAAGCACAAAGACAAATTCTATAGCTTGCAAATGACTCGAAAAAATCACACGCTATTTAGGCAGCTACCTCACATGAATGGTTTATAAATCTAGCAATTCCACCACGCTTTGTAGCATCAACCTGAACATTAAGATAAAAATCATAATGCAATAAGCTACTTTACCCCTATTGTGGATCAAACTTCATCCAAAAAAAGGCAGAGCAAGATGCAGGTCATGCACATGGAGAGCACTGTAGATCATGGTAGCTTCCTAATCTCAACATATGTTGATTCAGTTGTTCAAATGAGAAGCCATTCTTTTTTAATCCCTAGGACCTGGGACCAATAACATAAACGTTTTAGCTAAAATCTACACAAGCACGACATAGTTGATTCACCTACCACATAACCATCATCTAGCCTAAATAGATAACTGCTGCCAATTCCCATCTTCTCGTAATGACTCTCACGTATATCAGATATCTGCGAAAATTACAAAACTTAATCAATGGTTCTGAAGTGAAAAAGAAATATCCAACATATTTCAACGAAAAAGAAAAGGAAAACCTAATTGAAGTAAAAATTAAGAAAAAATTAAGCTACTAAAGTAAACACCCAGTGAAAGATGTGACCACTATTTATAAAGCTTAAATAAAATTACCCGGGGACGAATAAGCTCTCCAACATATTCAATAACAAAGTCCTCTGCCTCTATTGGCTCTAGTGCAACAATACCCCAGTCGTGTATCTTGCTACGTTGAAAACGTAGGCGTTTTTTCCTCGCCTAACAATTAATCCAATACTTTAATATGACTGACAACTAACATAATACTTTATGACAAAGGAAACATAAATGCATTAGAAGAAAAATTACACTTTTTGAATCACCTTCAATTGAGAAGCTTTCAAAAGCTCAGCACCCTCTGCAGCAGCAAGAAGATTACGCAATTTCACCCTATTTGTTCTTGCAGAAAGACCCTTACCATTCGCCCATTGGGATGCATTGACATCAGAACCCAGATATTTGGAGTGAACATAATGAGTCCCCCTAACCCGAGCTCTATCAGTCGGACTTGCATTCTGTGACCATTTATGCCATTCCCAGCCATTGATTGAAGACCGTGCACATCCATCAGATCTAGGGCATAGATTTGATGTTCTGAACTTACCAGCCTTAGTCTTTTGCACCGCAACCTGTTTAGATGCAGCTGGCTTAGAACTATTTGCTACTTTCTGAACCTTTGTAAGGTGTGATGGCACACCATCAACAATACGTTTCCTTTTCTGCTTTGATTCCTTGGTTGCTGAACACAGAAGAACCCATGATATGACCAAACTTAGCACCAACTAATAAGTACATCATAGCATCATTATCTAAGTTAATAAATTAAATAATAATGAATACCGAATGAGATTTAGAGGTAACATAATAATGATAATTACCAATCAGTTTATTTTTGGAGGAATCAGGAGTAGATTCTTTCTCAATTCTAACATTACGGGCTTTGGCACAAACAATCTCAACATCATTACAGTCTTCAGTCAAGGTAGACACCCACTCTCTTAATGGTTTCACTGCATCCACATTCCTCCCTGTATTAAATTAAAGTCAAAACCATGATAATTAAAAAAGGTTATAATTATCTAAATATATGCAACTACAGTATAAATTTTTAGAGAAAATGACGTACTTTGAACTGTGCGGGAACTTCCATTACTTTCTGACTACTTTTAAATAATAATGAATACCATATGAAATTTAGAGGTAATAACATAATGGAACTTACCAATCGGTTTCTTTTTTGAAGAATCAGGAGAAGGTTCTTTCTCAATTTTAACATTATGGCCTTTGGCACGAACAACCTTCTCAACATCATTACAATCTTCAGTCAAGGTAGACACCCTCTCTCTTAATGGTTTCACCGCATCCACATTCCTCCCTGTATTTAAGTCAAAACCACCATAATTAAAAAAGGTTATAATTATCTAAATTTATGCAACTACAGTATTAAATTTTAGAGAAAATGACGTACTTCGGACTGTGCAGGAAACTTTCATTACTTTCTGACTACTTTCATTTCTTTTTGATGAATTATCACCGGACAAGTTACTTTTAACAATAACTTTAGAAGACCTGGCATTATGAGATGATTTAGTCGAGACTTTGGTTTTCCCAATCTTTTTAGAAGATACAACAGAGGCTTCAGCTTCTGCATTGTCAGTCACATCTCCAGGAACTCCCTGTTTCTTTGACTTTTCTACAGGTTGAGTCTGTAACCCATAGTCAACAGGAGTCAAAGGAAGAGAAGAAAGCCCAATCTTTTTTCGCATCAACCTTTTCTTGCGTTGATATGTATACTTTTCAATCGATGTAAATGCTGATACTTCTTTAAGTTTGTCTACTTCATTAGATACATCACCACGATGTTTGTTATAAGCACCAGAGGGACCTTCCTAAAACACCAAAATAGCAGCAAGGGAATTAATTAGAAGTACAAGATTATCATGATAGCCAAATGGATCTTACAAGTGTCAAAACAGACTAATACCTCATTGACATCAGGTTCACAGTGCTTCCTATGCCATGATGTAAAAGATTTATGTAGAGCACCATCAGCAAACAGCGATTTCCACTCTCTAAGTACATTGTCATGCAACTTCTGACGGCATATTGCTATGGCAACATATAATCCAATCTTAGCTGTACAGTCTTCAGAGCTTGAAGGTAGGATTTTACCAATACATGATGGAACCAGTGATCCAGCATTGTCTTCAAATCCAGGAGGTGGTGGCTCATCATTTTCAGGTTCATCAACCACGTCATCCACACAACAATCTCGGGATTTCATAAACGCACGTGCCAAAGCATTTGACAAATGATCCTTAGCTAAAGGTTTTCTAATCTCTAACAAATGTTGAGAATCTTCACATGAAATTTTCTCAGCAGACATTTCATTTGAATCAATCCTCATTTCATCACAAATGCCATTAACACCAAATTGGCAAGCATGTGGACCATGAATAGAAGAGCCAAAAGCATTCTGCATCAAAAAGAATGTTTGTTCAGAATATGATGATGGATAGAACCAAATTCAAAAATATAAACAAATAAATAATAAAAACCATAATATAATGGAAGTCGGAAGCTGGTCTCACAGTAAGCTATCCATATTACCTCATCCATTTTGTCATCTTTTGAAGAATTAACTAAATTCCTCGATTCCTCCTCGACAAGACTCTCAACAAACTCGACAAGAACCATCCTTGAGGACAAATAGAGATCATTTTCTATAGTTTCTATAATACAATTTCTGTCACCAAATGATAGTTGATTATTACATGATACGCTCTTCTGCTTACATGACTTATCTTCCAGGAGTGTGGGTGAAGACATTTGAGATGACTGCAGATCATTATCTGTTTCAATTGCCACCATTTCAAAACCAGGAGGGCAATCAAAACTGCACACAGGAGAATCTTGCCCAGATATCAACTGTGAAATCATCAGGAAATGAGTTCAACTACATTATACATGCAAAATAATACTAATGATAATAATAATAATCCCTAAAAAACTTACATGACCATGAGCTACTTTATCCACCATATTGACATAACCCCTAGAGTCACAAGCAGGTAAAGTGATCTTCGGGTGGCCAGACCAAAGTTTTCTCTTTCTCCACAAAGAGGAATACTCCGCTATACTGTCATAAAAGACAGCATTCCATACAACTTGCATACAATAATCAAAAAGCGCTTCACAGACAACTTTATATGACCCCCAGAAGTTCTCAATGCTTCCAACTGATTTTGTCCTAGCAGGAGATTCTGTACGCATCTCATAGCTACAAACCTGATCAGTAATGTTGTGACAGGCTACTGCCTCAATCTCAGCAGTAGCGTGATTATTCACCTTGCGGGAAATTTCTGTCTGTCAAATCCAAACACTGCGAACACTTTAGAAGAAAATAAATAAACAGCATAAGTAATACTTTGGCAATTGTATACATTACCACTTTGCCACCAGAAGAGCAAATTTTAGCATCTTGATTAACTAGGTCAGGCTTAAGATGTCTCTGAGCTTTCTTTGTACTAACAAACTCAGAAATGATGTTGCTGATGATCTCATCCAGCAGAACCCTACGCGTTGCTTTCATTATTCCAGCATGAAGTTGAGTTGAAACTTCTTCAGAAATTCCAGATAGAAAACTCACAGATGAGCCAGCCTCATTAATATTAACGTCAGATACATGGACAGTTTCAGGTCTGTTTGTTCTCCACAAATTTATAGCAGATAGTAGTGTGATGGGACCAAACTTATTTTCAACATGATGTATCTGCAAAAAGATATCATAACAAAGCCAGGGTGAGAAGCAGCATAACTTTAGGGACCAAATGGGTAGCGAGGGACAAATCCAAACCATGAACCTGTGCAGCTAACAGTTTATAATATTTATTAGACTGACATTTATGCAAAATTTGGAGCTGGTACCCCAAATTTCTAGCACTTACATCATAAGATCATAACTTACCATAACCAAATCCTGAAGGTAACCATATTGATGCCAGGAATGTAGTTCTAAGAGTGAATGCGGACCATGTTTTGTACCCCCATTATCCTCAAACAACCAACATGCGTCTTCGCCTGACTGGAAATATAGATAAATTATTATTATTATCATTATTATTATTATTATTATTATTATTATTATTATATAACCATCAGTAGTCAGTATATATGTAAATTACAAATGGAAAAAAAGGAAATTGTACCACATATGGAAATTTATCTGCTTCGGACTTTGACTGATTGGAGATATAATTATTGTACTTGACCAATGATTGGGATTCAACGGTCACTGGAACGCTATGCTGAACATGGCCTTCTCGTCTACTATGGGGCATCATATTTCCACTATGAGAAATCAAACAATTTGGAGTCATGGCTGTGCTCAAGCTGCCAGCATTGAGATATGCAAATCCTGTGGAAACATGGTCAGGAAACTGCTTGAAGTACTTCAACGGCGAAGGGTTAACTAATGTCCCATTGACCACAGGATATACAAGAAGTTCATCGGGCAGAAAACCGGTGGATAGACCCTCGAATAACTGTTGCTGAATATAAGGTCCACACATCTGCCCACTTTCATTAACGTACGTCCATCCACTCACAGTAGCAGGTGGCACATAGTACATCTTATCGGAATATGAGGCTCCCCCGGAACTGGAAGACTGTGGCATGTCACCACTAGTGCCATTCGACTGGCAGTTGATCTCCATGACAGAACTTGAATGAAATATTTCATCAAAATTGCAACAAGATGACGAGACATGACCGGTATTAACACACCTAAGGAAAAATTGCAAAGAAATAAATAAATGATGATGATGACAATTTGTTGTCTATCTAAAAAGGAATTTAGTTTTGAACCGAAATAGCAAATCTAAATCAGAAACTTAAATTTGCAATAGAAACAATACCCATGAAACGAACACTCTTTTACACTTGGTTGCATTGATGAGTCAACGTCGGCATGAACACCTTCAGAGATACTTGAAACAAAATCTTTATGTACCAAATCAGAAACTTTACGCCTCTTCCACGAAAAACAAGAATGATCATACTGGTGAACAAGCGATGTAGAGGAAACCATGGTCTACAAAAACACACGACAAACGGGCATTAATAAATAATATTTTAGCAAGTTTGATAAACATGGCAATTGCGAGAAAGGAAAACTTCTACTCTTGAGATCCGTGAGGTAGACTTACTCGGCTCAATTTTAGTTTCCTGTTTTCTTGTTTGTGGTTTGGCCTAGTGCGATCGTCGATCTAGGGTTTATTGTGAGAAGAAATTGCTCATCTGTGTGAGACGCTTTCTCTGTCTGATTCGGATGGGCCTTTAGGTCAGATTGATGATGAAGCTCAGGGTAGGGAAAAAGTGAATAGGGATGCCTTCAAGCTGTGAAGTTCAATCGCTAAGGTTGAGAATTTGAGATCGACATGGTTGGGTACAACAAAAGACAATTTGCTCTTGTAAAAGAAAAAAATATTATATTAAAAAAATTAAATATATTTTTCTATTTCTTATACCGCAGTATTATTCTATTATCTAAGATCTCATTTGGTGTGTGGGATTAAATTGGACTATTTTATGGGATTAGATTGGATTAATATGAGACTGAGATTATATGAGATTGGATTAGACTGGATTTGAATAAATTAATATTTGGAGAAACATTAGACTATACTAAATTAATATCATGTTTTGTTTGGCGATAATTAGGATTGTATTAAATATTTGATAAAAGAGTATTTTATGAAGAAAAACAAATTTCATTTTATTTATTATTATTTTTTTATATAAAAAAAATAGCCCTACGAATATGGGACTAAATAAACCCAACAAGTGATTTAGTCCTACAAATATAGGATTAAATAAACCCAACAATGTTAGGTTTATTTAGTCTCATATTTGTAGAACTAAATCACTAAATGATGGGTCCCACTGGATTGGCCAAGTCAGTCTAATATGCTTCCAAACATGGATTGGATTGAAATTAGTTCAATCCCAGTCCAAACTCAGGTGTCAAACAGGCCCTAAATGTGTTGTTTGATGTGCGAGATATAATTGGATTATTTTCAAAATATTGGATTTGATAGTAGTAGATAAACCAGTAATCAGATAAAATAATCTCATTTATTTTGAGGAGTTTATTTTAGAGATCGTCCTGTAAACGTTTTTCAATTGTTGTTTTTCGAAAATAAAAATGGAAATGAAAACAGTATTTTTGATTTCAGTTTCGAATTCGGAAAACGTGTCTGGTAGTATATACTGAAAGCTGTATTTTGAAAATTAAAATGGAAAAAACGCGTCTGGTATACTAACTGAAAACTATCAAAATTTGAATTATCAATTTTGACATTTTATTTAATATTATTACACCTATAAATAAACTGATTACGCAATTAATCAATAAAATTTGTGTATTGTAATTTTTAAATTAAACAAAAATAACACATCAAAAATTAATTCAAAAAAACATATCAAAAAATAATTAATCAAAATTAAACTCTTAAATTATAATAAATAATTACAATATATATATATATATATTATTATATATTATTATATAATAAAAATATAACTGTATATATTATTACATGAATGCTTTTAGTTCATGTTAAAAATAAATTATTCTGAAATATATATATATAGGCACTTTGATCATTTGAAAATCTTATCTCGTCTTGTTCTAGTCATATCAAACGCATAACAGCATAATTCATAGTTTAAAAAAATGATCTTTTTATATAAAAAAAATGAAAAGGCAAGTATTTTGTGTTTTTCAAAATTTTCACTTTTAACACTGGTTTTGTTTTTTTTGTTTTTTTTTTAAATAAAATGAAAAACAAATGAAAAACGGTTAACGAACGTGTTTTTGAAATCGTTTTTAAAAAATAAAAACGAAAACGAACTGAAAAACAGCTGCAAGACGGGACCTTAAGCTCTTCTTTAATGGGATAAAAATTAGAGAGAAAACCAAAACTTACCTTTCAAAACATTAAACTTTCGTTTTTAACCAAATACGATTTTAATTGTTAATAACTATATTTTTGAAAAATTACTTGAATATCCTCATATAAAACTATCCTCAAACGTGTGTGCTCTCGCTTTCTCTCTCCCCATTCATCTCTCTCTCTTTCTCTCTCTCTTTTCCCTGTTTATCATTGATGTCGTTGCTTGGGCGTGCACCGCCCTATGAAGGTATCGTCGAGCTGTCTGGGCTACACCAAACCAAGGGGTGCACCGTTTGGCTTTGCTTTCTTCTTTCTCCTCGCTCCTCTCACTCTCCACTCTTCTCTCTCCGAGGCTCTCTCTTTTCTTCTCTCTCTCTCTTCGTGAATCAAGAACAACGTCGTTAGAGCTTTCCCTTCGTCAACGCTACGATCTACAGAAAAAAAAAACGTAATTTGAGGGAGAAATGATTTAAGTCAAGATTTCAAGTTTGTTTCATATTTCAAGTTTTAAAAATTCAAGTTTTTTGTCCACATTTAAAGTCTTTAAAAAAGAAATATAAGTTTATAAGTACTTTTATAATTCATGGATATACAATACAATTTTATTAAAATTAAAATCTAAATTCAGAGGTACTTTTATAATTTATAGACATATAATACAATTTTATTAAAAGTATAGTTATTAACAATTAAACTTTTATACGTTATTAAAAACAAAATTTTCATGTTATATATAGTCATTTGTAGTAATTTCAACTAAAAAAAATAGTTTGGTATGAAGTAGTTTTATTGTTTGGACCTACCAAACCTGGATTGAACTATTTTATTAGTTCAATCTCAATCCTATACCAATTAACAAACATGCTCAAATAGTCTATCTATTGATTTTCTTTAGTATTAGCTCATTTTATGATATATTTTTTTTCATTAACAATGTAACATTATACTTTATTAAAATGAAATTTACCATTACTAATTAGAACAAACTATCACCATCATTACACATTGTTCTTGTTGTCTAGCTTTTTCATATTTGATATAATTAGAAGTATGTTAATTTTTATTTGTGAGTTATTTGTTTATGTAAATCAGCATAAATAATTTTCATTGAAATATAAATGTTGTTTAATTGATTATAGACTTTCAGTGTATGATAATGGATACGAAAGTTTGATTGAAATGTTTAATTAATTTGTAATAATATAATGCTTATAATACAAAATAGTTAGAATTTTAATAATAATTATACTAAATTATATAGTGGTCCAAATTGAAAAAAAATGAACAAAAAATTGTTCCCAAATATATTATATTTGATATTTTGTCATTAAAACGTTATAGAACATATATAAATTCAATAATAAATTATTTTATTTGTTTATATTTATATATATATATATATAATGCGGCGATTCGATGTTGTAATATTGTCATACTAAATAAACATATTTACCATCAAACCTTACTAAGCAATGATGTTTATTTTATTTTTCTTAAATTACATGTTTACGAAAAGGAAGAAAAACAAACATACCTTTTTAGTCAAAAATCATGGTTTCGCCACTGATTGGAAGATAGGGGGGCAATATGGGTGAGGGGTCCTTGACACTTTGACGGTAGTGTGATTGTGGTAGAAAAACCGGAAAGACCTGAGATCTGTCGAAGTTGGAATTTAAATGGGTTAAAATTTGGGTTCAGGTATATAATATCTCATTGATGTTTATGAAAATAAGAGTGGCTAAGATTCTTATAGAAACGATTAGCATGGTGGTGGAAATTACAGCGGATTCAAGGGAATGTTGGGGTAAATAAAGGGCGGGAAACCTACTAAAGTTGTAGACAAATGAACAATCGTATCGGTTTTATCTTTTTATCTCAATTCAATATTTTTGCACTTTATCTCTAAATCTTTGTTATACACTTGTGGATATGGATGGTTGTGAATATTTCATTGAAAATCAATTTTGGGTTGTTGATGTGAATATTTGAGAATGGAAACTTGTGAATGTGTTACAAATTTTTGGTTTCCGCAATTTTGTGCCTATTGACTATTACATTTTTAATTGGATGAGCTAAAGACTATTGTGGACATTCATAGGAGATTAACAGGTTTTATTTTGATATAGTCCATCTTGGTTTAAGGGATTTAAATCAGGCATATATATCCTGTATAGATTTTTGAGCATATAATAGGAAATTGGTTTGGGGGTTGTTTCGCCTCTTTGCCATCAATTTTGAATGAAAATGGTTGATGTGGATTTCGTTTTCCTATATTGGATGCATGTTCTTCATTTATATTGTATCATATTGTCGTATTTTATGTTGAGCCATTTTAACCCTTTTGATGTTGTTGGGCATTGATTGTGTTTGATTAGTGTCTAGGTTGTTTGTTTGTTTTGAGTTATGTGAGGTGCACGTCGCCAGGCTGGGCTCTTTAGTCTTCAACATTGAGGACAAAGTTGAGTTTTGGTTTGAGGGTGTAGTCGCCTTGATTGAATCGTCTTTTCTTTGTTTTGAGTCAATTTAGGTCCAATTTTTTTGATTTTGTTGCAATGGCCAAATTTTGAGCTTTCACTAGCTTGGATGTGATACCTTGATCGTGTGCTTTTGGCAAGTTTATAGATGCATTTAGAGCTTGTGTAATAAATCATTGTCACTCGTGGGTTATACTTGCATTGTCATGGCCTAGTCTCATCCTTTGTGTGCTTGAATTGAGGGGACTCGGTGTTTTTGCGCCTTATTCTAATAGTGGAGACACATGTGAGTTTACAAACAAAAGCCTATAAAAAGAGTAATTGAGTGTACATTTTGTTCTATTCTTTAAACACTCTTCTCGTCATAAGTGTCACATGCCATAGGACATACATTGCATATATCGTGTGAATTGCCTGATGGATGCCTTCGTTCATTTGATAGACTAATTATGGAAATTATCTTAGGCAATATGTGCATTTAACCACTTAAAGAGCTCAAGCACATTTTTATGTCCCTTTGTGTGCTCTAAAGCCAATTTTATGATCAAACACTTACCTTTTTCATTTGGAATCATAAATTAACCATATAACCATAAGCCAAACACAAGCGAACCCTTTTGAATTGCCAATCATGTAAGGGCGTGTGTGTGTGTATTTGATAGGTAAGTAGCCCTCATGTGTAAGAAAATAGTGTGTTTAGGTAATTTTTTAATGTGCAAGTTTAAACTCGGAATGTAAAAGTGTCAAAATTGCATTTCGAGCCAAATTGTAAGAATTCATATGTGTGAGTGCAAAAAGAAAAGAAAAAAGAAAGGAAAGTTCAATGCAAAGAAAAAGAAAGAAAAGAAAACAAAAAGTAAAAAAGAAATAATAAGGCAAAAAGAAAAGAAAGAAATGAGGAAGTTTACATGTACCTCGCGATCCCCTCCAACGTCTCCTCCCGAATGATCTCCAGCAATATATCCTAAATCGAACCTGCTCTACCTCTGATATCTCCTACCACCTAACTCTGGCTCCGAACCCTCAGTATGGGCCCCGTGCCTCTGTGGACTCCCACCACCAAACTCTGACATCACTGGGTCCGGCACTCGTATAGGCTACGGGATCCAAATTCGGTACAGAAACTTCGACTGCATCGATAACCATATACAAATTGCCACCCTCGTCTATGCTCGTATAATACCGTTCACCCCTCTCAGTTGTTATAGGCACCGATTTCATCATCGTAAACATCTGAAATCGTAGTTAGAACAATGTAATTGTATACATAGTAGCAAATATAAGGATTAACAAATTAGAGAAATACACTCGCAGTGAAAATCTTTGTCAACTTCCCTCTTCTCGGTTATTTCTTCAACTCCCACTTCAAAATACGGGGAGATAAGTCCGTAGACCTTTGGGTCCCGAACTAGATGCCCAGACCAAATATCACCTCGAAAGCAAATATCAGCATAATAGATAAGTACGATAAGAATCCATAAAATTTAGGACACTATAAAAAGATTAGATGCTGTAATTCAGAATTCTTACCAACAAGGCGTGATATAGACTGTAAATGTTATAGGTCTCCACCGTGTGTACGTCAGCGCTATTTGCTTGTTGGCGTCTTTTGAACCCCTCATGTCGCCCGTCAAATGCATGCTTGAATGAATACATGGAATGCCTGTACATGTGAGCACCCTAGGGGAACACATCGAAAGCATCGAGGTCCTCCACCAACCGAAATTGCCAAACCAGAATCTTCACTCTCTCTTCCAATCCCATAAGTATCTAGGTCAACGTATACACGAGACAAAGCTTAACAGCATCGTACGGCTGTTGAAACTTACCGAGGCTCAGAATAACTCCCACCTCTTTGAACAAAACCCCATCTGTATCAGCAACGTACCACTGATGTATGCCATTATTCATGCTACCATACAAGGTCGTGTCTGATACGAGTCTGAACCGTAATCCGGTGATCATACAGAATCCAACCTTCGAGAATCTCACCAAATGATTCCCTAACATGGACCGCATCTCGTCCGTCGGGCCATCATGATACAGCTCCTCCAAAAGCAGCTAATGGATAACGCCACCCGAACACTTCATCTCCCTATATATCATCATGACATGCTCGAAACACGACTCCATGAACCAACATCGGTCTTCAACTGTAAAATCTTCAATTACCCGATTAAGTGCGTCGTTTATACTGCAAAGAGTGTCAAAATGGTCGTAACGAGTGAGTTTGTCCTCGTACCAGTCTCCCTCTAAAGTTTTAAGCAAATCCTTCAACTGATTCCTCATCTGCAATTTGACATAAACAATACATAAGTATACTGTAAAAGGCTCGGGAAGAACATAAAAAGTCTCGGGGGTTGTAATAAAAAGGCTTTGACACAGTATAAAAAAACCTGGGCCTTTGAAAAAAAACTCGACCTTTTACAAAAAAAACTTAAGCCTTTACAAAAAAAAGCTCAGGCCTTTACAAAAAAACTCAAAGTTTAACCAACCTATTTTTCCAAAAATAAAAGCTTGAGCATGTTTTAAAAAATATCGGATTTCCAATAATCAAGATCGGAGCTTTGAAAAAAAGTTTGGAGTTAAACCAACTTAATTTTCCAAAAGAAAAAACCGGGACATGTTTTAAAATAGCTCGAATTTCCAATAAAAAATCTCGAACATTTGAAAAAAAAAACAGAATTTAACTGTTAACTGAAAATTCACTCGGGGTGAGGAATTTCAGTCAACACCCTCAAGACCGTTACCTCGGAAGTCGCGATCGGGGTGGTACCTTATGTACCTGGTAGTACATGTAACAATGAAAAGGGAATGTAAGATGTATAGAGGATATTCAATTATTTTATTAATGAAATTGAATCAAGAGTGATATACAAAAGCCACTAAAAAACTCTCAATCTCTCTAGGGTACAACGAGGGTGGCAGCTTCGTGCCAGTTGATAAGTAGATAAGAACGAATGTCGTGTTCTTCTTAGAGAATCTAGGCGATAATGGGGAATTGTTCTTTGTTTTCCAGTTCTCCCTCATCTTCTTAGTGCATGCCTATGCCTATTCATACATGGTCCAATTAGGTTAGACTCGTTATTCTCCCACCATGAATCTCTGAATCAAATCCCTCAGTATCGTGTGAGATATTTTGTTTAAATGTCATTGAATTTTGGTTTGATAACAGATTCGAGAATATCTTGGAGGGAGATAAGTTTGTTCTACTTTGGACTCAATCACTTGCTCCGCACGCACGTAGCGTTTTAATGCACGTTGAAGAGTGAATACGATCATAAACGCTGCCCTAGATAGATGCATCATGTGTTAGGGTTTATGCCCTAAATATATAATTTGTAAATGGATTTATGAAATAAATAAAAGGAAAAGTTCAATTCATTATTGTTGTGTTGTTTATTTTATAACCTGTGCATATATTTAACATCCAAGATTGCCGAATGTAATCTCGAGCTGTGTATATGAGTGTCATATACAGATGGATACAGTAAGAGACGTGCAATCTAAAGAGTCCATATATAGCAAATAAAGCTGGATACTTTATCTGTGGTTAATCTATAGTTGCGGTCCATTCCGTAATGTACAGTGATTCTATATTGAATAATTCGTATAAGATATGGAGACACCTTATATGATGTGATCATATAAGATTGGACCATGATCTATATGAATCTCTCACCAAGATCCGTTTACCGATGAGATTCATATATATCAACTAATAATGACTATATGCGGGTGATCTTAATCCTGAGTATCTTATCGACTCCTTCAGATTAGATCGTGATCTTTGATATACCATGGGTGAGGTCAGATGCATTTCCTGATCAATATACTCCGTATGTTGGGATTGCGGTTTGACTTGTGGCTGGGAAGGTTTGTACACAATAATGGAATCCACTATTTTTTGTGAGAAGTGGATGGTAGTTCCCTTAAGGGTTGATTCGAGGCTTGGACAATATGAGCGCTCTCATAGTTCCGTGAGGAAATATGATTTATTGTTCATTATAGAATCAACGGTACTTAAAGGATATATGTAATTAAAAGGGTATAACGAACATTATGACCCATATCTAATTATAAACTACTGTGGAGGATCACACCATATGTAATAGCTATATCGATGGACATCGAGTTGTATCGGTCTGTGTAAAAGCGTCTACAATTGAGAGAGTACAGCTTTAGATTTTTAGTGGAATAACACCGGAGTTAAAAATCAAAGAATACTAATTAAAGAGTTTAATTAATGATTCTGAGGATTATTGGAGCTCAAAATACTGTGGGTTTATTATGTCCCCTTACTAGCTCGATCGATTTAGGTAACAAGAGTCACCATTAATTAATTGAATTGTTCAATTAATTGTGTTACAAAAGTGACACGCATATATTCAGGAATTAATTGAATAATAAGATTATTTAATTAATAAATATTGGTAATTAAATAAATTAAATAATATGATTATTTAATTATGTTATTAATCACTGACTAAAGGGTGTTAATTGATATTTGATTTTAAATAAAATAAGATAATGTGATTATTTTTAAAAATAAATATTAAATTATTTTTTAAATAAAATATATGAGATATTTTTTATTTAAAAGATTTTAAAATCAAATAAAGATATTATTAGTTTCGTAAAAGATACAAAAATATATATACGAGATATATATTGTTTATTTGAAAAAAAGGGTGATATCCAATTAAAACACTACACATTAACACAAACTAAAACAGTGCACATCAACTGAAATACATGAGTTTTTGTCTTTTATGCAATTAAATGTGTGCGTACAAAAAAAAGGACACATATACAATGAGTTTTTTTTAAAGAAAAAGGGCGGCGTTGTGCTTGAGTAATTGATGTGCAAGTGAGTGCGTGTACCGACAAAGAGAGAAAAGTGTGTAAGGGTGGGTGTGCACCGAAATCAAAGAAAGAGTTTATTAAATTCTTTTCTCTAAATCCTCCATTTAAGTTCTTGAGATCGTGAAGCATCCATACGTAGTTACCAGTCTCGGGAGATAGCGAGGAAGATCGAGTGGTTTAGATAGGAGCACATCGTAAAGTGAATGAGTCTTCAAACGTTGGTAGGATTTTCTTCTTCTGATTATATTGATTTCAATTTTTTGTGTTTACATATTTTATGTTTATTAGTTCCAAAAAATAATTACGATCATAAGTTCACTGGTCCCAGATAAAGATTCTGATCTGTATTAAAAAAAAATTAAACCTAGTTTCGCTGCGTAACCGGTGAACAGGGTTCCAACATCATGGATGTCAACAAATATGGTGTTCACTGTCTTGAATGACGATATACATCTATGTTCCAGTCTTGGTACCAAAAGCTTGACCTGACCTCTCTAGGTCCCTTCAAGAGCTTAAGATGAATGTAATGGCGTTCTTAAGTGGTGACGGAGCTTAACGAGCTTCCTCCTACCTGTTTGGATAGATTCGGTTATTCCTTCGATGAAATGGAGCGATATCGTAATATGGACTCGATGCCCTAAAGGTCTCTTTGTACAAGTGGAGAAGTTAATGTGCTTCCGAAAAGGTCGAGAGATGTTTCGACCTCGGAGAGCTTAGGTCCTCATCTGTCAGCCTTGCTTTGGGCATTTTGTTTCGTTGTAAGAAACTTGATTCGATCACATCAGGCTTTTCCTGGTGACTCTGAATGCTTGCAAGGTGTTCTAAGGGTGAGCAACCTCGCCTTGCTTCTAAGGGATCGAATGGTAGCTCGACCCTGGGGACCCTGGCACATTGTTGTATAAGCTGGTATTTGGACCCCTACTTGGAAGGTGAAAACTCTGCTTTTGGTCACTATCCAAATTTGGCTATTAACATTAACCAACCTAATTTCTCAAAAGAAAAAACCCGGGCATGTTTCAAAATAACTCGAATTTGGAACAAAAAAACTCGGATGTTAAACAAACAAACTTGGACATTTTCAAAATAAGATGGGATTTTCATCAAAAGAGCTCAGATTCCAAACTAAAAAGCTCGGAGAAACTAAACATAATTTTCCAAACAAAAAAAGCTCGAAGTTCTTTAAAAAAAGCTCGGGTTAAATTTAAAAAAGCTTGGATCTTGTTCAAAAAGTCTCGAAAACCCATAAATTCATCTTTATCAACAAAATATTCAACCTGATTCAAAATCCTAACCTAACCCACAATCATTCTTAGATCTTCAATTCAACCGTAATCTACATTGTCAATCAACACAAAACAGATCTAACATGCAACTTCTCAACAACAAAAACAAAAACAAAAACAAACTCAACTTACCTATTTCGATTGAAAATTTTCCGTTGAAGTCTCAAAATTCCACTGCTCTCCAACTTCCGTCACTTCGTCGTCGATTAACTTCCCATCGATTTATTTCTCTCTCACTTTGAAAACGATTGAATCTCGGGGTATTTTCATCTGGTCACCTTAATTGGTATATTTTAAACATGAATTATTAATGTGGTGATATTTGCACAACAACCCCCCAAAATAGTGCCATTAATTTTTCGAACCCAATATCAAAATACCCTAAAATTCTTAAACATTCAATAAATTTAATAAGATTAAAATTTTAATTATAAATTATATATATATTAGCGAGTCTCTAATAAGAGATATTTAATTTTAATTTGGGTAAGGATCGTGATAAAATTGCATCGATTTTTATGGATTTTTATCTATTTTTTATGGATGATTAGTTCATTGAAATTTATCTATGAATAAAATTTAAGAAGTTTTTAAGCACTAGAACAATTTTTCTTGAATTTTTCTATATTTCGTTCATTTTTCTGATGTATTCATATTTAACAAAATGAGGATAGATAGTTTTAGTGTTTGAAAAAATTTCAATTTTTATTTATAGCTCAACCGGTCATTAAAAAAATAATAATTCTAATACAAATTCATAAAAATCGATATTAATTTATTAAAGTCCTTACTAAAATTAGAATCAGGACTATATATATAAAATTTTCATATCTCAAAATAATAAAATTGTGTCCTTAATTCTCAAATATGAGTAGATGAATAGTATTAAGGGCGGATTCGCCCCACCCGAAAACCAGATGGTGTAAAAAAAAAAAAATAGTATTAAGGGCACTTGGTATAGTTTTTAAATCACGTTTTTTGTTTTTCAAATTACAAAATCAAGCAAAAACATGTAAATAAGAACATCTATAATGCAATACTATTTTGATGTGCTAATGCTATAATTTAACATAAAGTAAAAAAAAAAAACATCCTCCAATATGATATTAAATGCTATGTCAAATTTGACATATGCTATTCTTTATGCCAATAACAATGTTTAATTACATTGAATACATTAATTGCTGACTTTTATAATTTTAAACAATAAAAATATTATATAAATTGAATGCATTAATTATATTTGTTGATTTCTATAATTTTAAATAAAAATAAAAATCAAAATAGCATTTCAAATGAAATTTTATATCGGAGTACAATGCTAAAATGATGTGTCAAATATAGTATTTTATTATTTTTTGTGTCAAATTTAGCATTGGTATTGACGTATGTATCGGAGATGGTATAATTGGATTTCAAAATGATTTTGTGCAATTTGTTGAAAAAAAAAAGAAAAAGCAAAAAATGAAAAAGAAAAAGAAAGATGGGTCGAAATTATACCCGTCCAATAAGATCCAAGTATACGGTGACCCACCCACCCACCGCCAGAATCCAACTGTGGAGAGTCGTCTCGTCTTCCAATCTCAGAGATTTTTCACGTTCAAACGCCAAAGTGGAAATAGTATAGCTAAGCTAACACTCGTACACAAGAACGAACCCAAACAACGTATCGTCAGATCTCCAAAAAATGAGAAGGTACACAATTATTTTCCTGGAAACCTCATCATTTTTTATTTTCCGTCGAAACAAACAACTAACATTTGATCCATTTTTTTTTGGTTTTGGTAGGCCTGCGCACCACAGACCGCACGCGAAGCAAGGAGTAGTGAAAGGAATGGTAGGGAAGTTGGCGATTGGTGTTATAGTTCTCTTGATCTGCACTCTCTCTCTCTTGTTCTCCGCCACCCTCGGCGGAGGTCGCGGATCCACCTCTCCCTCTGAGGTCAGTTTACTTAGTTCAAGTAATTTGTTTGTTTGGCTACTGAGAAAATGCTGGACAATTGTTTCATGAATCAAGAAAAAGGCTATTAAGATATTATATATTAGTTTTTACTGATGAAACTAAATACTGTGAGAGTTTCATTTATATATGTGTTGTGTGACCGCGATTAGAAGGCATTGCATTATGGATAGAATGGAAGCTAATTTAATCCGGATTGGATTGTAGTATAGATTACTGTAAGGTGAATAATAACTTGTGGAGAGAAGTTTCTCAACTGGAGATTTTTTTTTTTTTTTTTGTTTGCTTTTGAATGTTTTTGTTCTTCCATGTTATGTTCGAATCTGGAAATGTTTTTGCAATTTTTGAATTAGATGTGATGCATTTTGGATGTTGTAAGACTTTCATTGTATTACTGAGTGGAGACTCGTTTGCATTTTGTTGTATAAATTGCTTGAAATATTATTGGAAAGATAGGTTTTGGTAGATGATTTTGCTGTTCTTTGTATAGTTAGAGGAGATCCGTTGTTGAGGCTTCATGGTCCCTTTAGTCGATTGCTGATTCACAATACATACATTCATATATATATATATATATATATATATATATATATATATATTTATTGGTTTAAACATTGCTCGAAATATTAATCATCACATTCAAAAAAAAAAAAAAGGTCTCTCAAACTAATTAGATAACGAATGTGAGGGTTCAACTCCAAATTCTCATTAATAGTCTGTTACTTTTGAGTTACCAATGTTGTAAACATTATGGCTCTGATCAAATTCACAAATAGATTGTTGCAGCCTCATTAGGACTCTTGTGTAAAAGTCTCAGATTTTATGAATTTCATAAATTACTACTGGGGTCCCTGAGATTTTAGATAAAAGTAAATTAAAATTATTTACCATGTTGAATTTTCTTGGCTGATTTCTTTTTTTAAGTGGGTATTTAATGTTATTAAATGTTTTAGCTTATGTTCATTCTTTTTATTATAATTCTTAAGCAGATCAATGTAGAGAAACTCTGGGAAAGTGCTGATTCTGGTGGTTGGAGGCCATCATCTGCTCCAAGATCTGACTGGCCCTGTGCGTAAATTTCTTTTCTTTGAATTTTTTTTTAAAAAAAAAACTACCAGGATAAATTAGTGCTCTTTAGATATGTATGTTTTGGAAAATTCTAATTATGAAGTTCATCTTATACCATTTTACCTTGTGGCAGCTCCTCCAAGAGAAAGTAATGGTTACCTTCGTGTACGTTGTAATGGTGGTCTGAATCAGCAACGTAGTGCGGTTTGTATCCTCTTCTTGCCATGAAGATATAATAGATCATACCAGGGTGTGGTTTTTCTATGGGTTGAATTCCGGATAAATATTTACCTCTCATAATGGCTTCACAATTTTCTTCTTATTTTTTTTTTCTGATTTAAATTTTTTCCTTTTTGATACTATAAATGAGGATGGTTGTCAATATCTTTAAGCTGCATTTTTAAAAATGACTAAAAGTGAGTTAAATGCAGTTAGGGTTTAAATTAGACAATGCCACCATTACTTTTTTATGGATTTGAAGTTAATATCATATGTAATTAACATATTTTCTTGTGGATGTTCTAGATTTGTAATGCTGTTCTTGCTGCACGAATCATGAATGCTACACTTGTGCTGCCTGAGTTAGATGCAAACTCCTTCTGGCATGATGACAGGTATTACTGGTTCAATGTGTTCATTTATTTTCTTTGGTGGTCTGATATGTGTTGCTAATTTGAATAATGAGTTTCAGCTACTTAATACTGACTTAAAAGCATGCTGTCATTGTGCTAAGTAAAGTTTAGTTGTGAGCCTTATGGCTTAGTGCATAACAAGTTGTTTAAAGTCCAAAAGAGTTCCATTAGTGTAATTTGTATGCTGTTATAATACTTCTTCTAACAAGTTTGTAGTTGTGAAGAGAAATACTTGATGTCATAAATGTAAAATGCACCTGCACCTCTCATCTTATTATATATATATATATATTAGAATATTGCTCTTAATCTTGGTAGAGAGGCCATATCAAACTATTGATCTCTGAGGTGCTCGTCTTGCTTTAGGGTCTGTCTTTTGCCTATAGGGTGCAAATTTGATTCACTAACCAAAATTAATTATTTGTTAGTATTTTAAAGCTTCTTGTGGATTTACTTTAATTAATAGCAGTATTCTGCTTGTTAATGGTTGGTCTGTGGATAAAACTTATTTCATGGATAATAAAATGTTTTCAAGCATGATACACAGTTTCTATAATTTCCAAAAGTTGATATAGTTCATTTATGTTTCTCCGAGTTTGACATATTACGTTTACAGTGGTCATTCAAATCATTAGTATCAGAATGTTCATTTTTCCTGCGTTGTCTCATTTTAGTGAAGATAGCTTGCTGTTGTGGTGATATGATATACTTAATTGTGTGTCAATTGGTATTCTTTTCATGGAGTTATTGGATTTGTATATTTGAGAGTCATTTGATGATCCTTTCTTTTGTTTTCTTCATCAAGCTTTTGTTCAATTAATATATTTGGGGTCTACCTCTTTTGTTATTCATATTCTTAAAACTCGAACTAGCATTGATGATTGAACCAAAGATCCTTATAAAGTTTCAACAATTTGTTGCTGTATTATACATATTCTTAATTTTTTTGGTTATGAAGCTAAGTTTCCATAACAATAGTATTAATCATTCCGATGCTTAACAAAAGGATTACAGAAGATACATCTTCCGTGGATATACCTTTGTCAACAATTTTGGACTTTCATTGAATTTGGATTTACTTCTGCTCAAATTTCTTAAGTTGATTTCATTGGATAAAGGACACTCATTCCATTTTGTTACATACAGTGGTTTCCAGGGTATTTATGATGTTGAGCATTTTATTCAGACACTACAGTATGATGTAAGAATTGTGGAAAGCATACCAGAAATTCGCAAAAATGGAAAAACCAAGAAAATAAAAGCTTATCAGGTAGATTGTTAATATATGTTTAATGTTTTAATCATGTCCATGAAGTTAAATTTGCTAGTAACTCTCATTTCTGGAACCATTGTGAAATGTTAAATTTTTATTACCTTTTCTTCCTTACTCAGATGCGCCCCTCTAGAGATGCTCCTATAAGTTGGTATACAACAGATGCTCTAAAAAAGATGAAAGAACATGGTGCTATTTATTTGACTCCCTTTTCCCATCGTTTGGCTGAAGAAATTGACAACGCTGAGTATCAGCGACTGAGGTGCAGAGTTAACTATCATGCTCTGAGATTCAAACCACATATTGTGAAGTTAAGCGAGTCAATAGTTGAAAAACTCCGTAATCAAGGTCATTTCATGTCAATCCATCTTCGTTTTGAGATGGATATGCTGGCATTTGCTGGGTACGTTCCTGCTTGATATTACAGTCTGCAGAAAATTATTATCATCTACATGTGCCATGGCTTCATGATCATACATTTATACTCAATTACATCACTCTTATAAGTTATATCTTACAACTGTGAAACATGGGCAAAGATTTGGGGACACAGAAACTACATTGGATACATTATGTGTGTGTGTGTGTTACATATGTGTGTGTGTATATATATGTGTGTCTGTGTGTATGTTACGTGTATTTTTTGGGAAAAAAAATATATTGGTGGAAGACTACCCCTAATTAATTGCCTGATTATATGTTAGACCGAATAAAAACAATTTAGGTCATATAAATGAAGAAAGATGTTAAATGAAAAAGGATACTCTGTGCTATCCAGCTGGTGTGTAAAAGAAGGTGTTTGTAGGTCTTTGTCAGTGACGGTGGAGGGATGGACAGGTTGGGATTATGTTTATGGGGCTACATTGAGTATTCTTTCTATTTCTGTAGAAGGATTTAACTGCATTGACTATAAGTAGCAGATAGTTTGTTTCTGATAAAAAAGAAAAACATTGACCAAAAATAATACATCATGTTTGGGTTTGAATGATTTACAGGTGCTTGGATATATTTACCCCGGAAGAGCAAAGTATACTTAAGAAGTATCGCAAGGAAAATTTTGCAGAAAAAATACTAGTTTATAAAGAAAGAAGGGCCATTGGAAAATGCCCATTAACTCCTGAAGAGGTGATTTTTCTCTTGTTTGTCGGTCCCTTAGCTTATTATTATACTTTTTTTTAACCACCCTCAAAAGTTCATTAAGGTACAAAAGATTGCTGATTACAGGGCAACTGCCACTTGGTTACATTTTATGTACTCTGTTTTCCAACATTAGCAACCAGCAAACTTTTTCTAGGGTAATATATTTTGGTTTTATGCTTATGCGTTCTGCAGGTTGGTCTTATTCTACGTGCTATGGGATTTGACAATTCTACCCGGATATACCTAGCAGCTGGTGAACTATTTGGTGGGGAGCGATTCATGAAACCATTCAGGGCCCTGTTCCCTCACCTTGAGAATCACAGTTCTGTCGATCCCTCGGAGGAGCTAGCTGCAAACACCCAGGGATTGTTAGGTTCTGCTGTAGATTACATGGTTTGTCTCCTCTCAGACATTTTTATGCCAACATATGATGGACCTAGCAACTTTGCCAACAATCTTCTGGGTCACCGCCTCTACTATGGGTTCCGGACTACGCTAAGACCAGACAGGAAAGGCCTTGCCCCTATTTTCATTGATCGAGAGAATGGGCAGACAGCTGGGTTTGAAGAAGCTGTTAGGCGTGTCATGCTCAAAACTAACTTTGGTGGACCTCACAAGCGTGTCTCACCCGAGTCTTTTTATACAAATTCTTGGCCTGAATGCTTCTGTCAAATGAATCCTAAGAATGCTGCTGACAAATGCCCACCAGATAATGTGATTGATACTTTACATAGCCAGTTGGAAAGTGAATGGGAATCCTTTACCCAGACAAACCTGACATCTGTAGCAGAAGGATAAGAATTTGTTTTTCAATCATTTAGTTGGTGGTTTGTCAATCTCCCAAGTAATTGACGTTACAAACCAAATTGAAGTGAGGAATGGGCTTTCTCTACCATATTTGACCTTTAAGGTAATTTTTATGAGATTTGTAATTTCTGTAGCATTAAAGTGATTTAGTTAAATGTGAAGGTGCTTAGGGTGCCATGCTGTGAATGCGCTAATAGCTTTTCTGAGTCAACTAGGCATTTAATATGATACAAAACATGGTAGAGTGAGCCAAAATGAAACCTGATAAGTTGAAACTACTGCAGAAAGATATCCTTTTAAAAAACTCATGATGAACTACGAAATTTGATTCAGATGGTTTGATGAAAGAGAGAATGCTAAGAGCAACATGTGAATTTTGTTCTTCTATAGGGCCAAAAAGAAAAGCGATAAAAGTAGTTTAGATGGATTGCTTGGTTGACTTTTTTTTTGGAAACAGATTTGCTTGGTTCATTGGTTGACTGATTAGATGGAATGGAATTTTTAGCTTGTTGAGATAGGGGCCAGAAGGTTCAATATTTGGCTATTTATTCTCTTGCATGTCCCTATGTTTAATTCGTTGATTGGATTCTCTTGCATGTCCTCGTATTTATTTCGTTGTTTGGATTCCCTATTTGAGATTTTTTTTTTCCCGATTTAAATGCTTCAGAACATTTAACATTCCATGATGCTTTTATCCACCTCTTAGATAATGTGTCTCCAAGCTGTCTCCCGATGTTTTTCTCTCTAATTAGTCCAGTTCATAATCTTCTTTTGGATGACAAATTCTATATTTTTGTATTAGTTCATTTTCTTTGTTGATGTTTAAAATCCTCCTATATATGTTTAAGTTTCAATGTCCATCCTTTTATGGAATCTAATCTTCTGCTTTGTAGCGCACGTGTATATGCATGCACGCAGTCCTTTGAAGTCTGACATAAGGCAGATCAGTTTCCACTCGGATTTATTTGGTGCTCTGATGGAATTATATTGGAATAATTTTACTGGTGATAATTATTAGTAGTTGGCATTAACCTTGATGTTGAGGTCTCTTAGGAAGTAGAAGCCAGTAATTGCTGATATGTCAATAGAATAATGTCAAGATATATACAATTTCTAGTTGTTTTGGTTCATATTATTCCTTTGATGAAAGAACTTTTTTTAGTGCATATAAGCAATGATTGATTCAGCACTTATCAAAAGAGAGATTGATTCTGGTCCACAATTTTTCTTCAAAATTTTGAACCATTCACTGTTACACGGAGTTATAGGTTCTGGTATATATTTTTTCATGTCTTTCTTGATCTGATTATTCAAATTGATAAAATGAGTTCATCTTGCAATTGCATTATTGGGAAATTTTGGTCTCTGCAGGTTCATTTTATCTGGGCTTGCGATCAAGGAATGCATCATTTGGACAAAGGACACAGTTATCTGCGTTGGTAGCATTGATCCTGAATACACTGCTTGTGATTACTGCCTATGTTAAAATTTTGCTTGTGAATTAATGTTATAGTACTGAACTTCAAACACCGTATGCTATTGAATTGACTTCACTGACATCCATTTTACGAGAAAAAAAGAAGAAATGCAGTGTGGCAGATCATGCTTTTAGTAACATCTGTTTAAATTATTTCCGATCAAAATATGAAGAGTTGTATTCTAGTTTCGATTATACGTTACTACCCAATGGAGGTGTAATTTTACTTTGCTTCCATAGACTAAGCAGACCAAACACAAAATCAGGCACGGATTGGTGCGACAATGAAAATTTGGAATGGAATTACAGTGGTATAAATGAGAAGTCTGTTTATAAGCAAGTGTGGTGTCGCAAAATAGTACGGAAGTAGTAAATGTGTAAATGTGGAAAGAGAAGTTGCCGTTTAAGGTGCTATGAGCCTACGATAAGTGACCTCATTGATAAAAGACATAATTTCATATAATTTCCATCATTCGTAACACTTTTTTTTTGGAAGTATCATATATTTTTTAAAGGAGAGTAGATACGAATCCTCGTGGTAAAACCGAATCAATTTCATCTATCATTTGTCTTTTGTACACTTAACTGTACATGCTGTTTTATTCTGAAGTCCCAATCTCTATAACGTGAATGATTTAAATTTGGGCTAGTCGCACAAACACCCTGATATTAGGCATAATTGTGTGCATATTCAACCTTTGCTTGAAATTGCATTAATATCCCCGACATTTGGTGTGTTAAACGTATCAGCCAAATATGATTATATGATATTGTGAACAAATTGGCTTAAGTAGAATCGTAAATAGTTCATAGAATCATTCATGTACCAACATTTGATAAAAATTGAGTTGTTCTATGTAAGAGAATTGCTTGGGTTGATGTTGACGTAAAGCATAAGATCGCTACTATTATTCAAATTTGCATAAAATGATGATTATATCTACTTAGATGGCATAATAAATAAAGTACTACTAACGACTAACTACATTTTAACCCCAATATAATCCTTTTATCTGCCGGAAATTTTGGTCATAAGGCTCGAGGAATTTTTAAATTCACACCATGAGAATCACCATTGAAAATGCCAAAACAATAATAATAATATGAAAACAAGAAGAGTAGCTTTGAGCTGGATTTATCTTCAAAATTCTTTACAAAACAAGGCATTCAGGCCACAAACATTAGAGTTGGAAGTAGGAATTATGAATTCAGACCAAATGCAAAAGTAATATCTTACCGGAGAAAAAAAACAACACAGAGGAAGGAAACTTGCTTGTTAATACAAGAAACAGGGAACAACGGCTGGTGATGAACCTATAATATAACATTTGGAAAACTTCACACATATACCAAGAATAAGCAATCACCTAATATTACATAATCCTAATTCTTTGTCACCACCCCACCATCCTTAAATTTAATAAATGTCTGCTCCAGCAATAAACAATTTACGTAAGAGAAAACTGATCGAGGGACTTGTATATCTTGCATGTTAGCTGTTACTCATAAACCAACATTTACAAACATTGAATTCTGAATAATGAAAATTGTTAAAAGGCGAAAGAGAAAGGAAAAGTAAGATTACAAAATTAGCCCGATGATGGAGTACGCAATTTGTTTGCAACATAGAGTAGATGGCTGATGTTCGTTGGTGGATAATTTTGTAGTAGTTTGAGAATAGAGGTGAAATCCCCTGCTAGCAGGCGCCTTCTTATGAGAATCAGCATAGCACAGCAAACCCGAAGGAGAGTCTCCTGCAGTGTGTGAGAATTTTGTCAGATTTCATGTGTTTTTTTTTTTCCGTCTTAAATTTGGGAAACATATGATCTATTTTCTATGCACATCATGTTCTAGCAGAGAGCATGCAATAGTGCTCCACCATTTACTAAGGTTAACACTCCAAAATCTAACTTCTGGTTCTGGTCAGCATTCAATAGTGAAAGAAAAGTACATATATCAAGTCATTCTGGGCAGTTTGCATGTCTACACAAGGTTCCAGAAACTCACAAAACTGACATGTTTGTAACAATCTCAGAAAACACACTCAAGGAGAGAGAGAACAGCTAGTCAATTTGGTTTACTTGAATGCTTTCCAATTATTAGATGATCATCCACATCTAGTCATATCATCAAATATACCTTACTAAGGATGTTTTCACCACAAATGCAACAAAATTCAAAATACAAGGTTTCATCGACTCCTATATGACAAAATAAACTTAATTGTTTCATGGAAGAACTCCCATGGATGATTAGTTTTCATGGGATTCTTGTCTTATTGAACAGAAAAATACAAAAGAAATGAACTTCGAACCTGGGGGCCTTCTGGGTCACTTAGAAGAGTGTCCCAGATGTGAAGGCTGTCTGCAAAATTGAATTCCTGAGTCAAGAGAAGAGTAATCCACCTAAATGCATAAAATTGAGGGTTGACCTGTCATATTTTAATGCAGATCAGTTAGGCATCTGAGAAGTATAACTCACCAAAAGATAGCATTTATTGTCAAATGCCTGGCAATACTTCAGATTTATCTATTCTTGGTCTTCAGGAAATTCAACACATGAATTTATTACAATATGAGAATAGAAGTGCAAACTGATGTAAAAAAACAAAACGACACCAGAAAAGTAAAGTTAAAGAGGACAACAATAAATAACACAACACGCCCAATCCAGTTAAATGAAGAAGATATGAATCTCTAAGTACATTAGAAGTAAAAATCCAAAGATATGGCCAAAATAGAACTCTTAACCAATAGATACTGCTAGAAAAATTGAAATTTCACCCTTGGGCATCCATTAATAATGCTAGAAAAGTTGAACGAGTCTAAACAGCTCTCGTCCACATACTACCAGACTTTTAACGTCTGAAACAAAATATAAGGAGTCCCACCCCACATTATCATCGGATTGCTCAAATCTAAATCAATATATGTTCCTTCCTTAGTTCTAAACTACTCCACAAACTATCTAGCCATCAAGACTGCCACAAAATAATTTGTGTTTCTTTTACAAAATCCCAATGAGATAAAGAAATTGAACTTAAATTTGATAGTTACAACCAAAGTGAAGCTTATATCATCCGAGTCACATCCAACTCAATACTAATTAAATCATACTCTATACTCTTTAAAGACTCACCAAGAAACTTCATAAATTTGAAACTTGAACATTGTGCATACTGCATAGTGCATACATTAAGGAGGTGAGGTATCTAAACACAATGGTAAAGTGCAATCAAGCCAAATGCAATTCCAATTTGCAAATCATTTTATAGTGTGCCTGCTTCTTGAAGATAGTTCAAACTGTGCCCAGAATGTTTGCTGTCATCTATAAAGGACGATGTTTCTAAACATAAGGTATTCTAACTTCTAGCTCTAGGTGTCGAACAATAATTTGTTTGTTTTATACTTTGATAAAGAGCCTCCAAATTTGTTAAACGATAAAAATAAATAAAGAAAACATAAGTCATTCATATTAAAGAGCAACAAAATTTTAATTTTAGAATCATGTCTTACTTTGGTTGTGACCTCGAGATGACGCCAAAGTTCTTCATCATGTTCCTTAAGAAGCTGCGACAACTTTGAGATTGTGGATCGAATTCCCACAACACTGTTGTCAAGTTGCTGACAGAAATGATCCCGGAATCCACTCAATACCTCAACAAAACAAAAGAACGTGTCCGCTTCAGCAGAGACCTGCATGACTTAAAATTTGGAAAATGATAAACAAAATGAACACACCAAAAAAGGCAAGGTCAAAAAGGATATTACGCTTCCAAAGATGAACAGTAAATGACTGCTATGGGAAAAGCAAACACAAATTATCTCCGGTGGTAACAATCAACTAATGAACTTTCCCGGCACCAAGGTGTAAAAACATCAGCAAAATCTGGATCGCAATAATGCAGCTATACATGTCCCAAATTCAGCAAGATCTTGACATGCCTAACCATAAGTATAAGTAATTCTATCACTCATTCAAATCACTTGTCTAAATGGATAAGCAATTTTTTAAGCAAAGTTGATATTCTATCCCGTCTCTGTGAACGATTTATGTGATTATAAGTTTGATAAGGTTTCAGACACTCCAAGGTTTCTACAAAGGTTCATGTGATAAAATCCCATGACCTTTAATTAACAAATTATAAAAATGCTAGCTCACATGTGGTATGTCGTATGTGCAGGATAATTGATGAAGGTATTATAGATGAGCAGCAATATGTACCACAAACCACATGCCTCATACAAGACTCAAGCTATGTCAGCGTGTTGAGTAAAGGGGGAAGTTTAGTAGGGCAGAACACTTGGCTAATATATATGTCCTCCAAATTGCAAAGCCAGAGTGCTTGCTTATGAAATCCACTTCAGCCTGTAATGAAAGATAGTGTCAAATGTCCTAAGTGCAGCTAAGGGCGAAGCTCCACATCTGATCTAATAATTCTAAGAACTGAGAAGAACATCACGGGAGAAAGTTCTTATGAGATTGATTACTAAATCATTTGTTTTCTTTGTAAATAAAATTTGTTACTTAAACTCTCAAAAAAGTAAAGCCCAAAGGTCCTTGATGTAATCAACTGAAATGTTGATTGAAAGAACAGTTACAAAAAATTCATGCAGTTAAATGGTTTCCGGATGCCTGAATTATCTTTTATAGACTATTTTAACTCGCGTACTTGGGCAGACTAGCTGGTATTCAAATCTTTAAATAAAAAACATTAAGATTGAAACATAAAACATAAAAAGATATCGGAATGAAAATTTAGAAAGAAATGAAAATACTTACCGCATAATCCTCATCGGGGTCATTTCTGAATACATAGAATAGAGGTGCCAAAATTTCATTCATCCCTTGAACATATCTAATACCAGGATTTAACTTAGCAAATACGATTAATATATTCCTCAACGCCTCCTGAAGACGAGAGATATATGTGTCAGCCAACTGGTTTGTTTTCATGTGAAATATGAATCCATAAAACAAGGGCACACCTGATTAGATTTTGCAAATGGTGAGTCACCAGAGAAAAAGTGCAGGTCTGGGTGAGTGCGCTTCACATCTCGGTCAATCTGTTCAATGATTTCAGTGTCCTACATGATGACAACGTTGGAGTCAGGGATTTCATATGTATGGTACAAGGCATACAGACCTGCTTATAATGTTGTTTAACCTTACAACACAAGGTATTAAGATTTATACATGATATGACAGACACATAATTTACAGTCCAGGTGAAGACAAACGACAATTTTGACATATTTGACAACAACTCAAAGGCAAGTGCATATCAATACATAATACGTATTTTCTCTAGAATGAGGATTTTATATTACAGTTTTATGTGGCCAAAGGTTCTTTCTATCCGACATGAACACCATGTTGTGCACAGGCACAAACCACCAGGACATGACGCCTCTGATATCTCAAAATAACAAACTTGTATTAAGTAGAAATCAAATGTGAAATTGTTAATAAATTAAAAATAATTTGATGTATCACATGTGAAATTCAAAACTGTCCTTAAGCGTGTGGAACAAAACCTGAAAGAACTGATTCCAGACGCTGCTCTTCCCAAGGCTCAAAGGATGCTCTCCCTGAGGTATTTCTGATCTTGACAGTAAGCCACTGCTTTCACTTTTGGAATCATCAGGATCACAAATTGCTGATTTTTCAATCCTTCTCGTGATTTCTGACTGACTAGCCACAGAAACATTCAGAAACCGAGAGCATGTACATAAAAGAATAGCAAAATAAATGCAATATGGAATCTATCAGATGGTCTGGGATAACAAAGTTCAGGTCTAACCAGGCTTCCACACATGCCTTAAAGAAGACAAAAACTATATGGGTAATACTATTCCAGTATTCCCAAATAAAGAAAAAGATAAATAGGCATCAAGTAAACTCTCTTTTTTGACATTTCACAACCATAGATTGCTCAAGACCCTGGAAATTTCAATGCTGATTATGAACAGCACAAATGATTTAAAGCAAGGAAAGCCTCACATGCAGCTTGACAAAAGACGACTAGAAATCACACATGGCTCTACAATGTAATGAATTAACATCCAGCTCTTACTAGTTCACATTCCATATACAAACACAATTTCAAGAGAAGCATAAAAGAAAAAGAACTTACAGGATTCATCAAAAGCTCGTCTTTAAAATGTTTGTACTGAGACCTCTTCTTAGCCAGTTCAGATGACCAAAGGCTACGATCAGGGGGTAGATAACCCAGTAACAGCTGCCAACAAAGTGAACCAAATTAGCCGAAAATCGAAATCCAAATGCAAAAAAACAGTGGAATAAGACATATATAACAGACCTTCCAGACAGTAGACCGAACTACGCCACCATCAGGTATACCTTGAGACGCTATCCTCCTTAATTCCCGTATATTTATCACTTTCTTCGTTAACTAACAAAAAATAAAAAATTACGCACAAATCATTTTCAATAGCAGAAAAAATAATCCACATTCAAATACGCAAGCAAAATTAGTATCAAAACCTCCGTCAAGAGAAGAGTCTGATCAGAGCCGCCGTTCTCGTCGTCACTGCTACTTCTATTTCTATTGCTAAAGCTATGGATGTCGACTATGAGCTGCGGTGTCGGAGGATCTACTTTGGTCGAAACCACCAACGGAGCAGAGGCAGGAGGAGGAGGAGGAGGAGGAGGAGGAGGAAGAGGAGCGACCGGGAGGGGTGGGTCGACGGTGGTGGCAGCAATAGGCTTGGGGGCGTTGCGATGGAGGCGATCGTCGTCGGGCGGCGGAGGAGCGGTGGACCAGAGAGAACTATTGAGCCAATCCGGAACTTTCTTCTTCACCATTTTATTCGAATTGTCAATTTTACGGATCCGACTGTAGAAAGTTGAAGAATTCTAGGGTTATCTGAGAATTTGATTTTCGGGTTTTCTCTTCTTCTACTCTGTGTGTGTTCACCGAAAAGAGAAACAGACTAACAGAGTGTTCCGTGTACAGTGACGTGACGATTTTTTATTTATTTATTTTTTTTTTTTTTTGTTATTAATTAACTAAGATTATATAATCTTAGATTTTACACAATTTATGATATGGCATGTGTGATGCATGGTCATGTAATGAGCCTCAGTTTGGTTGATGTGGTGAGGTTTGTTGTAAGTTGTAACATGGTTGGAACTTGGAAACACACTCACTTCCATATCCATCATTGGGCCCATAAGCGTTTCGGATTATTGTTTTTGTTTCCTTTTTTTTTTTCTTTTCATTATTGCAATCTCTCACGACAAAGCTGAGTCCAACTTTAATATTGGGGGCACTCTTGGGTTGGAGTGGCTGCTCTCTCGCTTGGATATTTGAAAGATTTAACACGATTTAACACTAATAAAAATGAAAGAGGGGAGTTGATAGGTAGCTCAAAGCTACGTTTGAGATTGTTTTTTTTTGAAAAATAAGTGATTATTTCTTAAATTTTGAGAAAATAGGTGTTTGGTAATTTTTTTAAAAAAAACTTATTTTACAATTTGCTCAACAAATAATCAACTTTTGAGAAGTTGGTTAGAGTTGCTTTTTTAAGCGGCTAGCTTAATGTTTATACAATGTTTAAAATACCCCTGCTATTTTATTAAAAGACTGTATCACCCTTATACATAATAATAATATAATCAAATTTTTATTTTAAAAAAAGGAACAGGGCAACGGTGGTGGTGGTCACCACCAGATTTGGAGGCCGGAGGATATCACTCGCAGCCACCGCCGCCTTTCCATCGACAACGATGCCACCTCGCCATTGACGCCGACGCCGTCACACCCTCGCCGATTGCCTCCCTTGCCAGTCACCTCCATTTTTGCGATTTGGGACCCTCGATATTTCAGTTCGGCCTTGGCACTGATGTCGGCGGCGAGGCAACGCTGTCGACAGTGACGAATGAAGAACAACGATCCCTCGATGTCTGCGGCGAGCGGGAAACGGCGACGGATTTGGAGCTGAGTTGCAGAGATAACAAAGATTGAGTGAGTGAGTTAGCTCAACAGAGTTGACTCAATAATTTAATAGTAAAATGAATGAGTTGACTCGATAACTCAGTGTTTAGATGAACGAGTTGACTCATTTATAATTTTTTTCCTTTTAAATTTGTTATTTATTTCTATTTATATGCTTTATATTTATATTATTAATGATGTCTATTTTAGTAATTTTGTTTGATACATTTTCTTTCCTTTCCTTTCAAAAGTTAAACAATTTTAAATTTTAATTTACCAAACACTTACAAACTTTTTTCTTAAATTGATTATTTTTAAAGTTAAGCTATAAATAGATTTTTTCATAAGCAAAGTAATCTCAAACATAGCTTAAGTCTAGTCGGTCATCGAGACCTCGACTCGCGACTTGAAAGTCACGCGTGGTGTCCTGACAAAGAGACATGTCGTTGCGGCTTTTCAACGTGAAACACATGGTGGTTTATTGCCACAAAATAGAGGTCCGTATGACTTGGTATCGCAACAACACAAGTAGTGATTTTCCTCGTGTGGTCTAGAAGACATATTGCCAAAAACTGTAGACATTCACATCAAGGAACCGCAACAAGCTGTTAAGGTGAACACGGTTCCATTTTGGACAAAACCGTATTGAACCAAAATATTTTTGGTTTTTTAGAATAACGCAACTGTTTTTGCTGTCCAAGCAGACATACAGTTGCATGGCTTTCAAACAGAGACACCGTTGTTCTGCCTCAAATGTTCCTTTTTTTTCATTTTTTTTTCAAGATGGGCCATGTTGGGCAGCATTAGGTCAAAGCCAAAATAGTTGAGCCTTACAAATACTACTTCCCCGGCCTAGGCTAACCTCAATGGCCACATGTTGTCAGGTTTTTCCAATTCAGAAACCAGCTATGGATTCTACAATTTCTCTGCTGGTCGAAAATCTAAGAAAGTAAACAAGAATGCAATATGTAGAGGAGATGTTAAGCTTGATGTTTGAAGTATGTAGTTGCATCAGGGACTCTGTCTCTAAGCTCTTACATGTCTGTTGCATCCCTAAGGACGTAATTGGATTTTACGACGATTGTATGTTACGTTTCTCAAACCGATCAATCTTTGGAACCGTGGAAGTTGCACCTAGATATCGCATGATTAATCTAGAAAATGTGACCAGTTTGGATCAGGTCAACCAAGCTCTGAGGAATCTTTTGGATGGTCTAAGAAGGAAAGCTGCATCGGGTGGCTCCCTTGGCAAGTTAATTCGCCGTCAGAAACGTATCTGCACTGGACTTAAAAATGTTATAAGGGCTTGTTCAGTGCACTCCTGACTTGTCCGAGCTGTAATGCACTGATTGTTAGGACACCATTGCTGGAAGAATTCTAGATTATTGTAGTGAGAAAGAAAGAGAAAGAATTGAATCACCTAGTGTAAGGATTTCGATTAACACAAATCAACGTGCATAGGGTCATAATTAATCTGAATAACCTAAATATGTTTCTATATTATAATTAATCAAACCCTAAAAGATATATTACTAACCCATATCAATTCAAGAGAAAAGTAAAGATAATCGATAAAGCGGAAGCGTATCTGAATCCATTGCTGGAGGTTGGTGGATGGGTTGTGATCTTTCAAATTATCACGACCTTTATGAACCATAAAGTGTTCTATTTTGCTCTGTTGACGGGGATACAGACAAAACAAAAGCATCGTGTAATTTGAGGACCATAACCCTAAATATATATAATAATCAAATTATTATATATTTGCTATTTATAATTCGGCCTCTCAACAAATTAGAAATATCACTTTGGTATCTACATATTAATTCCATGACAATTATACCCTTAAGCCTTTATAATTTAAATCTTAATTAGATCACTTTAATTTAGGCTTAACTGAAAGATAGCACAACACATTTAATATTCACATATGTGGCCCCATATGATGGAATTTTCCAACAATCTCACACTGGGCCACATATGTAACTTTACAAATGTGTATGATTTTATGAGCTCTAAAATTTTGCTATCACAATTTTAGGGTATATCCGAACAATCTCGTCCATTGATTATGCTGACATAGGATCAAATCGGTTTTCGTCACATTTAGCGTGACTAAACCCATCAATGGTCACATATACCAATATAACCAAATGACATAGATCAATCATGGATGCGTATCATGGAAATTACATGCAATGTGATCTATACATGTCTATTCCAACTGGTCCTAATTTATTCCTTTGTGAGATCAAAATTTAACACAATGTAACAAAGTATAATTAACCGAATACTTTATTTCTGATCAGAAAATATCCAAATATATAAATGCTTATGTATATCCAAAATCAAATATAGAGCAATAAAATACAAAATTATATAAACTCCCACTATAATGTGATATCCTCACACAAAATAACACTCATATGGGTTGTGTGCTCATGAAAGACCTTGGGTGGTAATCCCTTTGTAAGCGGGTCCGCTATCATGGAGTTTGTCCCAATGTGCTCTATGGATATATGTCCACTCTGTACTATTTCCTTCACAATTAGGAACTTAATGTCAATATACTTTGATCTAGATGAGCTCTTGTTGTTGTTAGAATATAGCATTGCTGACTTATTGTCACAACATAGTTTGAGTAGTCTTTCAACACCTTCCATAATATGCATCCTAGTGACAAAATTCCGTTGCCATATTCCATGGTTGGATGCCACATTGCATGCTACAAACTATGCTACCATGGTGGAAGAAGTTATGAGTGTCTATTTGGCACTCCTCCAAGAAATAGCTCCACCAGCCAACAAGTATATATAGCCTGATGTGGATCTCCTACTGTCTTGTCATCTAACATAATCAGAGTCGAAATACTCTATGATCTCAAACTAATCCGATCTCCTATATGTGAGCATGTTATCTTTTATTCTCTTCAAATACCTTATAACTCGATTGGCTGCTATCCAATGATCCATATCAGGGTTACTTAAATATCTGCCTAACATACCAATAATGTACGCAATATCAGGACGCGTACACACCTGATCATACATTAGACTCCCTACAACTGATGCATAGGAATCTTCTGCATTTCCTTAGCTTCAAGGTTACTGTTAGGGCACTGATTGAGACTAAAATTGTCTCCCTTAGCGACAGGGGTGTCACATGGTTTGCTGTCCTGCATGCCAAACCTTTTGAGCACTGTATCGATATAATTATTTTGTGATAATCCAAGAATACCTCGAGAGTGATCTCATTGTATCTGGATCCCTAATACAAAGGAGGCGTCACCAAGATCTTTCATCTCAAAATTCTTTTATAGCCCTTAGATCGCTCAGAGTAGCCAATAAAGTAACTGCTCACAATTTTGGAGTCCAATTCCCTTTTATGTTGCCTGTAAGGCCTTGCCTCAACTGGACATCCCAAAATGTGAAAATGTTTTAAACTAGACTTTATGTTTGTCCAAAGCTCTTAAGGTGTTTAGCAACTTCATTAATTTCTAACTTTTTGCCCTTATCCTTAGAGGTGCTAGCCAAATGAGCAATTTCAGTCATATCTTGCTTCAGTCTCTCTTCCTCTTACATATAATAGGAAATGAGCTCATTAAGAGTCAATTTCTCCCTTTTACAGTTGTAACTGACCTTAAACTGACTGTATTGTGCATAAAGTGATATTATTACCAAACATCTCGAGCTTCAGTGCCTTAAGATTAGAAGCAATATGAGACATTTTCATCATGTACTCCCTAATGTTCCCTTTGCCTTTGTCCTTTATAGAAATATAGCTTTGCAAATGCAGTGCTTGTTTCTGCCTTATCGTTTTTCCTAAAACGCTTTTCAATTTCGGTTAGGAACTCTTTGGCTTTGGTATTCTTTTCAGATACCACACCCCTAAATGCCTCTGGAATGCCGCGCTTGATGATCATAAAACTCATGCAATTCGAGCAATCCCACTTCTCAAAGTTCTTCCTATTATCCGGAGAACTTGCATCCATAAGAGAAGTGGGTTCCTCAACCCGAAATGCAAGCCCCAGATCCATGCAGCCGAGAACAATGAGTATGTCTCTTTCCAAATCCTTAAAGTTGATCCCATTAAGCATGAGTATAGAGTTGGTATTAGCAGATATAGTAAAACATTAGCTTGAAAGAGAACAAAACAAACACACAAACATGCTCACATTAATAACCAAATACAATAATCAACAAATTCAAATAATGGTAAGTCCCATATCAAGATACCTCAGCACAACATTAATATCAAGTCTTTGGACAATAATATTAATTATAAGTGGTACTATTGTTGTAGTGATCAAACATTGACAATAATTAATGTCAAATAATAAATCTATCTTTGGATCGACTTATTATTCACATGTAAAACCTTATAATCGTCACATATTTATCATCACAGGTGTGTGTGCAATTCGGCCAAGTATTAATCTTCCTTTGGGCCGACTAATACTCGCATGAATTTATACACACACAAACATCTAACATCCCTCATGAATAATCTACACAAGAGAGGTCACTTTGACGACATCTTGCTTCAATTAGCCAATTTAGAATGATAGACAACTTTATTTAACCATAAAAGATATACCAAATAATGGTCGGTCTCATCTTAAGATACCTAGTACAACATTAATATCAAGTCTTTGGACAATAATATTAATTGTAAGTGGTACTCTTGTTGTAGTGATAAAAACGTTGACAATAATTTATTTTAAATAATAAATCTATATTTGGATCAACTTATTATTCACATGTAAAACCTTATAATCATCACATGTTTACCACTACAGATGTGTGTGCTATTCGACCAAGTATTAACGTTCCTTTGGACCGGCTAATACCTGCATGAATTTATATACACACACGTGGTACTCTTTTAGTAGTGATCAAACATTGACAATACTTTATATTAAATAATAAATCTATCTTTGGATCGACTTATTATTCACATGTAAAACCTTATAATCGTCACATGTTTACCACCACATATGTGTGTACAATTCGGCCAAGTATTAACCTTCCTTTGTGCCGGTAAATACCCGCATGAATTTACACACACACGAACATCCAACATCTCTCGTGAACAATCTACACAAGAGAGGTCACTTTGGTGATATCTTGTTTCAATTAGCCCATTTAGAATGATGAACTACTTTATTTAATCATAAAAGATATACTACTAAATATTTGAATTTGAGTTGATCCTTAAAATAAAGTAAAATAAAATAAAATAAAATAAAAAATTTATTTTGTTTTATCAAAATTATAAAAGTGCCCCTGATTTTTTAAAATTACAGAAAGACCCCTCAAGTTTTATAAATTAAAATTTGGCTTAAAACTTTTAAAAATTATAAAGTGACTCCATAACCTTTTGGTAATTATAAATTTACTCCAAAATGTTTTCGTAATTACAAATAAGCCCAGTAAGTTTTGTCAATTATAAATTGACACCGAAACTTTATCAAAATCACATAATGATCTAAAATAATTACAAAACAGTCCCTCAAGAGTATCAAATTATCCAAAAGTGGCCCAAAGCAAAAAAGCATTGTAAACCCCAAATTCTCTTGCCGCCGCCGCCTTAGCCACCAGAATGTCACCGGAAAGCAACGAACGGCGGCCTAGCAGCGACGACCATCGATCCACAGTGGATCGAACGAATACGATGACGAAGCCCGATATGGACCAGTCGTGGATCGGGGATCGCGATCACGACCCCTTCTCGTGCCAAAACAGCTGATTTCGAGCTCAGTTTTGCTGTAAAAACCACTGACTATATATTCTGGATTTGCTTTGTTCATATGTTGCTTCTGAAACATATTTATTGTTAAATATATATGTTGAATCCATGAATATATTCTGTTTTGTTTGTGTTTATTTTTTGTGTGTTCTGTGGTAGGATTTGTTTGGTGGATGAACAAAGAGATAAGGTTGAGGATTCAGATCAATTGATCTGGGTATGAGTTTTGTTTTTTTGGGTGATGGATCGAATCAAACCCAATATAGGTTTGATGTTGGGATGATGGGTTTCCAACTCAGACCCATCGCCATCACATGCTCAGCTGCCTAAACCCATTTGCTTCTCGGATAAAAACCACCGACTGTGGCTTTGATCCGAGAAGCAAACGGGTTTAGGCAACTGAGCATGTGACGGCGATGGGTATGGGTTGGAAACCCATCAACCCAACATCAAACCTATACCGGGTTTGATTCGATCCATCACCCAAAAAAAAAACCCAGACCCTGATCAAATGATCTGAATCCTCAACCTCATCTCTTTGTTCATCCACCAAACAAATCCTTCCATAGAACTCACAAAAAATAAAAAATAACAAAACATAATATATTCATGGATTCAACATATATATTTGACAATAAATATGTTTCAGAAACAACAGATGAACAAAGCAAATCCAGAATATATATATACACACACACACACACACACACACACACACACACACACACACACACATATATATATATATATATATATATATATATATATATATATATATAGTACATACTCATATTTATTATCATAAAATAATCGTATCCAAAACACCAAAACTCAAGCAATTTTCATAAAAGAAGATCAAAACACTTTTTTTTTTTAATTTCTTAAAACCAAAATCCAAATCTTAATTCTCAAGAATCGACCATGGATAACTCTGATACCACTTGTAAGGATTTCAATTAACACAAATCAACATGCATAGGCTCATAATTAATCCGAATAACCTAAACATGTTTCTACATCATGATTAATCAAACCCTAAAAGACATATTACTGGCCCATTTAAATTCAAGAGAAAAGTGAAGATAATTGATAAAGCGGAAGCATACCTGAATCCATTGTTGGAGGTTGGTGGACGGGTTGTGATCTTCCAAATTATCACGACCTTTATGAACCCTAAAGTGTTCTATTTTGCTCTGTTGACGGGGATACATACAAAACAAAAAGTATTTTTGTAATTTGGGGACCATAACCCTAAATATATATAATAATAAAATTATTATATGTTTGCTGTTTATAATTCGGCCCCTCAACAAATTAGAAATAACACTCTGGTATCTATACATTAATTCCATGACAATTATACCCTTAAGCCTTAATACTTTAAATATTAATTAGATCACTTTAATTTAGGCTTAACCAGAAGATAGCACAACACATTTAATATTCACATGTGTGGCCCCATATGATGGAATTTTCCAACACCTAGTTGTAATTAAGGTACGAGATCTACTTTTTCTATCACCCTAATACATCCGATGAACTTACACCACTATCAAACAACATTGCAACTAAATAAGGTATCTATTCATCTGACTATTTTGGATATAGGCCAAAAATAAACATTCATAATTACATGTCGTGCATAGTGCATACCCATAACACCATAATATAATTTGAATAGAAGACCATTCTCCTCTTTATATGTCTCCTCAACAACTAGAATTCACAAGTCAACATGAAAAATAGCCAATTATTGATCTAAACATGAAACTAGTCCAGCACCAACACGCCTTGAATTCGAAGAAAGAAACCGGGTGCAACTTATAAAAGAAAAAAGAAATCATAGTTAACATCTTATTTGCTATAATGACATATTTTATTTTATTTTATTTTTGGTGAATTATGGATTTTTCTAATTGTCTTCCTAGTTGTCTTTATAAGGTCCTTATAAAATTGTGAGCAATATATGCTATTATATTTTATGTTTATGAAAAACCGAATTGATTGGAATGTTTAAGTAAATGAGAGTTGACCGGAAAAGCCCGTTTGATTGTGATCAATATTTGTTGGGCTCGTTGCACCTTAACTACATTAAATAAATATAGGATATGGTATGAACTATTGTATATATGTGGGGCCTAGTATTTCTTTTAGGACTAGCCATCCTATTAGAGTTGAAAATCCTTTATAGGTTATGATTCTAGGAAGTTATACTATATATAGGAGGTCCCTACTCTCACTCATATAACTCATTACAACATTGTCTCACCATTAGATAATCTGAGAAAGGTGAGTAGAGAGTAGAAGACTTTATATTGTTTTAACTATTTTCTTTGTTTTATTTTCAGGTTGGTTTTCTTGGATTATTCAATGGATTCAGAAAATTCAGGTACGAATTCATGCTTGTGTATTTAATACGAACATACATGTTTAATTACATACAAGTCCTACAGTCTTCTCTTGTCTTATTCAACCAATTAACATAAATTTCAATGTGGTTTAACAGGTAACATCACCATCATAATTGTCTCAGTCTCAGCTGTTGTTGCTTTGGTGATATTGATAATCTCTATATAGAAGGATATAAATGATTTGACTTGTTCTTGTTCTTGAAGTTTAGGGGTTTTCTAGATTAGAAAAGTTTAATTTAATTTGATTTGTTCTTGTCCTTGAAGTTTAGGGATTCTCTAGATTAGGAAAGTTTAATTTGATTTGATTGTTCTTGTTACTTAAGGTTAGAGATTCTCTAGATTAGGAAAATTTAATTTGATTTGATTAATTTGTTCTTATTCCTTAAGTTAAGGGATTCCCTAGATTAGGAAAATTTATAATTGTAATTGTGTAATTGTATATATATACTTATAATTGGTCAATGGAAAGACAATGCCATAATTTCCCATCCTCTACCTTTTTCTATATGGTATCAGAGCTATAAGCTCTTAGGCATATCTCTCTCTCTTTCTCAATATATATATTGAAAATAATGACCCCCCCCCCCAAACAATCCTTTCAAAAACAACTAGTGCTTACCATTCCCCACATCCCATAACGCAGGACCACAGTCCATGACTTCTCGGAATGATTGACCACCATCTAAACCCTATCTCGGGAGATGCCAAGTATGTGGTTTTTAGGGCCACACTGCAAAATGCTGCCTTATTTTCAATTAATGGATACGATTCCAATAACCCCATCTCCTACACAGGTTCAATGAGAACCTCATGCTCATTATGCTACCACCAATAATCCCGACACTCCATATTGGCTTATGGATAGTGGAGCATCCCACCATGTCACTTCACACTTAAGCAATCTCTCCCTCTACACTCCATATGACGATTCTAATGACATTGTGATTGGCGATCGCACGAGACTTCCCATTACCCATATCGGCTCTACCTCTCTCATCATTCCCTCTCGTTCCTTTTCTCTAAATAATGTCCTTTGTATATCTACTATGCAAAATAATCTTTTTTCCATATCCCAATTTTGCATCTCTTATAATATTTCAATGGAATTCCTACCCTATGTGTTTTATGTGAAGGATCTACGTACGGGGGCAAATTCTTTTGCAAGGTAGGACTAAGGAAGATGTGTACGAGTGGTCGATTTCCTCAGTCAAGTCCTCTCATTTAATTGCCTTTTCTAGTGTCAAGAACACTTTGTCTGAGTGACATCATAGACTAGGATACCCATATTTTTCTATTTTAAACACATTGCTTCCAATTTTAAGTTAGAAGTATCGAGTCCTACGATCTGCTCTACAAATTGCAATGCTTGTCAAATCAACAAAAGTCATAAATTACCTTTTGCTACTTCTTCTATTGTCTCTTTCTAACCACTAGAAGTTTTATTTTCTGATGTTTGGACATCTCCTGTCTGTTCTTTTGATGAACTTAAATACTATGTTATCTTTTAGGATCACTACACTATATACATGTGGTACTATCCCCTCAAACGAAAATCACATGTGTATGAGGTTTTTGTTCGGTTTAAGGCCCTTGTAGACAAATTCTTCCACAAAAACATAATCACCCATCTACTCTGACAATGGTAGGGAATACCAAGCTCTTGACATCTACCTGGCATAAAATGGTATCTCTCATCTCACAATACCTCCTCATACTCCGGAACACAACGACTATTTGGAAGGTCATTATCGTCACATTGTCGAAATTGGTTTGTCTCTCCGCTCTTATACGTCTATCCCTCTCTCATATTGAAATCATGCCTTTGACACTGCAGTCTATCTTATCAATCACATGCCCACTCCAACTCTCCATAAGTCTTCCCCTTATGAAACTTCTAGGCTCATCACCAAATTACTCGAAACTTCACATCTTCGGTTGACTCTGCTACTTATGACTTTGTCCATACTCTCAACATAAACTCGAACCCCGCTCCAAGCGATGTATCTTCCTCGGTTACTCCCACACTCAAAGTGTGTATCTCAGTCTCCATCCCTCAACCTCCAAACTCTATCTGTCGCATCATGTTAAGTTTGTCAAAAACATATTTTATTTCTCATCACTTCAAAGTAGTCTTCTTCGTACCCAGTCTGACACCATCTCTGACTGTCTTCCTTCAACATTCAGTGTCCCCATAAATCCCTCTCTGGTCTAGTCACTCGATATGCCATTTATACTAATACTCTCCACGACGTCTCCATGCACGGATCTAGAACCTCACAACACCTTCCTCATCCTCACCAACATCAATCGGACTCCCCTGAAATCAATCCCCCAAATAAGCCATCAACTTCAGTCCAAATGCCAACTCCCACCACTCCGACTAACCACTGCACACAACCATTCGAGTCACCACGAGTCATTATCACTAGATCCATAAATAATATCCACATACCTATTCCAAAACTTAATCTCACCGTCTAACTATCCACACCTGATGATCTTGAACCTACCATAATCACCCATGCCTTAGAGATCCTAAATGGCGTCAAGTTATGTTCGAAGAGTATGATGCTCTTGTTTGGTATGATACAAGAGTTCTTGTTCCTCTAGAAATGATACAAAATCTTCCTAGATGTAATTGGAAAATGCTCTCAAGAAGCCTCTTCCAAGTCAATGCCATCTCACTCTTAAGGCCAAGAATGGAATCTCCTCACGGAGCTCCATCTTACGGGGGCATATAGAAGGATATAAATAATTTGATTGTTATTGTTCCTAAAGTTTAGAGATTCTCTAAATTGGGAAAGTTTGATTTGATTTATTTGTTCTTGTTCCTGAAGTTTAGGGATTCTCTAGATTAGAAAAATTTAATTTGATTTGATTTGTTCTTGTTCCTGTTCCTTAAGTTAAGGGATTCTCTAGTTTAGGAAAGTTTAATTTGATTTGATTTGTTATTGTTCCTTAAGTTAAGAGATTCTCTAGATTAGGAAAATTTATATTGTAATTGTGTAATTGTATATAGTGGAAATGGTGAGAAATATCACATTTTTTTTATGAGTTGCAGTGATGTCACCAGTTTAATAAGTTAAGTTTAAAAGACACCTATTATGGTGAACTATCGAATTTGTCCTTAAATAATCGATTTTTTATTTTTTAAAAGCCTCTCTCCAAAAAAGTTGTCTGAAAAAAAAGTTGTCTGAAAACCAATCAACTACTCCGGGTATCTCTTCAAAAAACGAGCTCCATTCAAGATATTGTAGAAGAAAGTAAACAAATATTTCTGATCTTCATTTTCATTTTTTCATACATTTCTGTGTGGTTTAACAATGTATGAACATTTATGAACATGTTGTCTCCATTTTTTTTATGTCTACGAGTTGTAAACTTTTTGTATGAACATGTATGCATTTTTTTGTGTATTTTTATTTGTCCGAATTGATTTGAAGTGGTGCAAACAAGTTTTAAATCTTGGACATAAAAGCTCGAAAGCATTTTAAAAAAACTCGAAACATTAGTAAAAATGCTGAAGCAAATTTTAAAAAAGCTCGATCCATAAAATGAATGCTCGATCCCTCACTAAAAAAAGCTCGATTTCTCACAAAAAATGCTCGAGCCCTCACAAGAAAAGCTCGAACATGTACAAAAAACGCTCGATCATGTACAAAAAAGCTCGATCCCTAAAATAAAAGGCTCAAGCCATATTTGAAAAAAACCACATTTACATATAGTTTGTTTGATGAAAAATTGTACGTGGAAGTTAAGAGCGGTGATGAGAGATGAATGGACATACTTTCAAGTAAGAAGTTTTGTCAACGAACACACTTGTCATTAGGAATATGCTACAACGTTGGTTTCAGGATCGCTATAGAGCTGCACAATCCATGCGTCATCAGTTGACCGACACAACACATCTTGTGATCTTAAAACGTGTGGAGAAGTATGGTTTTATGACCGTAAATCCAGTAGACTGAAATATTTTCTCGGTCAAGCGGTCTAGAAAACAGTGGACTGTTGACTTAGACCGGAAGACCTGTACTTACAACAAATTCCAAATGGATCATTTTCCAGGTTCTCACGCACATGCAGCCGCACGGTACATTACTTTCAAGTTTGAATGTGAAGTGATTATTACTGAAACGTGAAGCTCATCGTTTTCAATGTTTTCTGCAACGAGCGAAACTTGGATTTGACAACTTTGTGTTCGGACTACTACAAGAGACATACACTTATTAACGCGTACTCGGTTCCTTTTATGCCGGTTGAACATCATTTCACTTGGGTTGTGCCATCTGACATTTCTCAGAGAGTGATTTTGAATTCAATCTCTAGGAGACAAGCAGGACGTCCGAGGGCAGGTCGCCATGTCTCTTCTTCGAAGAGGATAACTACACAATCGTGTAGCAGATGTGGACAACCGGGGCATAATTCCAGGAGATGTTCTAACCCACCTTTGATTAATGAAGGTCCAAGCAAAGGTGTTCCCGATGAATACCGCCGCAAGTGTAGTATCTGTCATTCAATTGAACACAACAAACAGACGTGCTATAACATGGACTCTAATAGGGAATGAATGACAAAGTTTTGATCACATTGTAAACATTTGGAATCGTATCAGATTGAAAGAATTTGGAATTGCAATAATGTTCGTTAACTTTTTTTTATGTGTTCGTTAACTTATCGTATCACATTGTCAATGTTTGGTATGTGTTTCGTACATGTGATGGCAGACACTGGAAACAAAAACATTAAAAGAAATTGAAATAATATTAATGAATTACAATGTCTTTGTACAAAAAAAATGGTAGGAAATATTAAAAATATACAACATTAAATATACAACCAATCACTAGGCGGGCCTGGAGTTACAAAAAATCTCCACAACCATTTTCTCTAGAATGATCCCCATGTCATCCTCTGACTAATCAAAAGGGCATCGACTCATCAGTAAGTACTCGATAAGGCTCAAAGTATGTGGACCACAATTTCCTTTGCAATTGGACACATTAAAATGCGTTACAAATCGTTTTTAAATAATATCTAAGCACGTGAATGAAATAGAATGTCTAACAATTTTTTTTTGTTGGGGGACTGTAGAAGTGGAGACCACGCTGACCGAGAAATGCTTATCTTCCCCGGGGAACAGCCGACGACCACCCCATCCTGCAGTGTGGAACCCTGCGTCATTCAACACGGACGGCAAAAACCACCGTAATGGTCGGACCTGCTGCTTCCTGATATAACGAGGAACTTTCTATCTCCAAGGGTCAAATATGTCCAGCTTCCCGAGAATAAGGTCAACGGTCACCACCAGCCAATGTTGGCCCCTAACATTGCACGGTATCATGACCTGTAATAGTATGCAGAAGGTGTTAGGTTAGGATATACGAACAGTTTATATTTTAAATTATTTCCACCGTCTAACACTTACCAAGTTAACCTCGTGTCATGGGCAGTTTCCACTTGTGGTTGCTCCACGGACCGTCTAAAGGTCCTCTTTCAACCATCGAGACTGTAACACATTCCACCTTGCTGTGGTCACAACCCCGTGCGAATCACGATGCATTTTTTTCTCTCACTGTAACAACATAATTGGCTGTACATACAATCATTGACAAAATTGTATCACTAATAAAAAACCATAAAAAGCGATGCGATTCCAATAATTTATAATTACTTACATAGAATTGTGTATCCAATACGTTGATCCTCTAGTTGTACACAATGAGAAATCCTCGCTGACGCTTCCGAATAATATGGAGGTATGAGTCCATATGCTGACAGACAATAAAACTAATGAATTGTTAACAATACAACATTATTTAAACAAACGTTAATATGAAAATCATGTAAGTACGGACCGTGTCCTTCAAGTCCATGAAGTTGGACTGCATACGTATGAACCATCCGGCGTCCACTGGTGCCAGCACGTCCATATCACGTCTGTTTAATGGTTGGATTAGCTTTAGGTAAATTTGAATAAACATTAAAACACTGCCATTTTTATTAGATGAAGTTGGACTTACAGTTCCCTATTGATGTTCTTCTTGAAGGCTTTGTATGCCGCAAGATGGTCGGCGTCCAAAAGTCCTTGAGGGTCAAATATGTGTTCCACGGATTGGGGCTGTGTCCTCAACCTCTTCGACCGGCATGGATCTGTGTAAAGGCTCATCAATTGTCATGCTCGCTTAACTATACGCTTCCTGTGAGATACTCCAGCCTTCGATGACCTCTGGAGTTCAGTCGATGTGTTGGGTGGGGAAGGGGATCGCTGAGCCTGGGTCGACATGCTAGGTGGGGGAAGGGACCGCTGCGACTGAATCGATATGCTGGGTGGTGGAGGGGATCGCAGACCCTGGGTCGACATGCTAAGTGGGAGAGGGAAATGTTACGGTTGAATCGATATGCTGGGTGGTGAAGGGGACCGTTGGGACTGGGGGGACCCAGATAGGATAGTTGGAAGGTCCGACCGGACTGCTGTACTTGTAGCAGGCCTACTATCGCTGGTACACGACTGAGGTTAACTCTCAGGACCTACCCCCTCGGTAGGCGGGTCCTAGCTACGTCCACCTGTCTTGTCTGCCCCCCCTCCGTATACCCACCAATCCTGTCTCCGGGACTAAAGTATGGATCAGGAGGTGGGGGGCCATCCCTGTGTGTACGCATGGTCGACCCCTGAAGCCCCCATATCATATCCAGTAACACTCGATGTTGTCGCTGACGATCCTCGTCACTCTTCCGGATCATATCCACCAACTCCAAGTGTTGACGCTCTTGATCATCCTCACTCTTCTGGAGGGCTTTACGCACATCGTTCAACAGATCTGCCCATGGGGCCTGATATCATATCCATATTGTTACTACAAAACTATCAACATCACGTGTTAATAAAAAAACTCAACTTTGTTTTCAACTTACTTCTCCATCACGTCCAACGCCCCCACGGGAATCCCCTATAGATATACCATGTCCGAGGGTGGTAAACCGAACCCGCCTATGCCTATACCTATGCCTTTCTCATTGAGGGTCTGTCTGATATCCCTCACTGTCATTGGGCCTTAAACCCCCAGCATCGGGCTCAGATCCCTCACTGTCACTGGTCCTGTCTGTCAAACCCCCACTCTCTGTCCCACTGTTCCCGCCAAAAGGTGATCTGATCAGGGACCGGAGACGAAATATGAAGTCTGTCCCCCTCTACATACAGGCTCCCCCAACATTTAGCGCCGCATAGTACGGTGTTTGTCTTTCAGCTGGTGTGAGCACCAGTTTCTTCCTCGTAAACATCTGAAATATTAGTTAGAACAATGTAATTGTACACATACTAACTAATATAAACATTAACAAATTAAATACATACCCTGGCTTTGAAAATCTTGGCCAGCTTATTCCCTTTCGGTTGTTTAGTCAACTCCCACTTCAAAATACGGGGAGAAAGATCCGTAACCCTCCGGGCAAGGAACTCTTGGCCCAAATCAGGGATCACCTCGAAAGTAAATATCTGCATCAAAGATAAGTACGATAAGTACGATAAGTATCCATAACATTGAGGACAACACCAATAAAGTACAACTTATAATTCAAAGTTCTTACCAATAGGGTACGAGATATACCGTATATGTTGTAGGTCTCCACCGTATGTACGTCATCGCCCTTTTCTTGCTGGCGTCGCTCGAACCAGTCTCGTCTCCCATTAAGCGCATGCTTGAATGAGTAAATAAAATGCATGTACACGTGGCCACCCCATGGGAACACGTCGAACGCATCGAGATCCTCAACCAGCCGAAACTGCCAAACTTGAATCTTGAATCTCTCATCCACCCCCATCAGTATCCAGTTCAGCATATATATGAGGCAGAACTTCACAGCATCGTACACCTCTCCAAACTCTACGACGGTGACAACACCCTTTATCTCCTCCAACGAGACCTCATCGGCTCCAGAAAAGTACCACTGATGTATATCATTATCCACTGTCGCATACTTGGTCGTGTCCGGTACAACTCCAAACCGTAATCCGGTGATCAGGTAAAATTCCACTTTCAAAAACTTCACCGACTGGTTTCCTAACATGAACTGCATCTCATCTGTTGGGCCGTTATGATGCAGCTCCCTCAAAAGCAACCGATGGATAACTCTCAATGCATCGTCAGGAAATGCCCGAAACATGATGCCATGAACCGACGCATATCTTCATCTGCAAATTCTGCAGGGACCAGGTCAGCGCGTCGTCTATATGGGCAAATGCGTCAAAATGGTCGTGTCGAGTCAATTTTCCCTCGTACCAGTCTCCTTCTGGAGTTTTAAGCAAATCCCTCAACCTATTTCTCATATGCAATGTAACAGAAATACAACATCATTAAACAGAAAAAATCTCTGAACCAAAATTATAAGTCTCGATCCAATGTAAAAACAACTCGGTTATAAAAAAATATGCTCGATCCCAGGACAAATAAACTCGACCATTTAACAAAAAAGCTCGATCATATGATAAAAATGCTCGATCCCATAACAAAAAAGCTCGGTCCAATTATAAACAAGCTCGGTCCTATAAAAAATAAGCTCGATCCAATGATAAAAAAGCTCGACCCTTTTAAAAAAAAATCGATCCGATGAAAAAAATGCTCAATCCCATAACAAAAAAGCTCGATCCTATTTTAAAAAAAGCTCGATCCCATGATGAAAAAGCTCGATTCAATGTAAAAAAAGCTTGAGCCTATAGAAAAAAGCTCGACTAAGCAAAACCTAATTTTCATGAATGAAAATAAAGCTCGACTCATCTACAAAAAAACTCGACCCTTTAGAAATCCTATGAAAAAAATGCTCGATCCCATAACAAAAAAGCTCGATCTTATGTAAAAAAAAACTAGATTTTATTTTAAAAAAACTAGATTCATTTTCAAAAAAGATCGATCCCTTTCAAAAAAGCTCGATCCCATTCAAAAAAAGCTCGAAACCTTACAAAAAAAGCTCAACTTACCAAAAACTAATTTTCACGAAAATAAAAACTCGACTCAACTACAAATAAGCTTGATTCTCCTGTAAAAATCTCGAACCCAGAATTTCATCTTCCTCAACAGATATTCAACCAAATTACAAACTCTAACCTAAACCACAACCATTCTCAGATCTCTATTTTAACCGGTTTCTACAATTTCAATAAACAAAACTCAATTATAACATGTAATGCAAGTTATCAACAATAAAAACGAGGAAAAAAACTAATCTTACCTTTGTCAATCGCAACTGTTCTCGTATACTCTCGTTCCGGTCACTTCGCCGTCAATTAGTTTCCCGTCGGTTTGATTGTTGTTTTTCTCTGACTTAGAAAACTATAAATTCCTCGCTGTTTTAATATTTCGAAATATTTTCGTCTGAACACGTTAAATGATGCCTTTTAAACATACATTAGTAGCGTTGTGATATTTACACAACACCCTCCAAATAGTACCAATAATTTTTTGAACCCATTGTATATATGTACTCATAATTGATCAATGGAAAGGCAATGTCCTATTTTCCCCCTCTTCACCTCTTTCTATACTCCATCTACATTTTTTAAAGAAGAAAGAAGTTCAAAGTCAGAGGCGGCTCTTCACATTCTACAGTAAACTTTTTTAGATCTTAAAATTTCAATCGAACGTGCATGACTCTCAGTATGAAAAAATAAATTCTAATTACCACATAATATTCAAAATGTTCGCATCTATTCTAATGAAATTTAATTTAAAAGAGTAGTATTCAGGAGGGAGCTATTCATGCTTTTGGCATGACTTTTCTACGGGTCAAAACAACCTTGTTAATGTTACAAACTGTTTTGATATATATATTTTTTCTATTGTTTAGCAAAACTCGAGAAGAATTTTTTTTTTTTTAAACGTTGAAATCTCTTTTGATATTCTGGATGGAGTGACTCATCCTTCTATACGCACAAGAACCCATTAACCAATCATTGTAGGACAGTATATCTTGGGATGCCCCTAACCCATATAATAAAATTGACAAACACAATTCCTAATAGAGAGAATAATATTCTTTTGTTATTGATGTTTCCTTATTAACTCTGCTGATTTTATAAAGATATGGAAGATATCAGAAATATAGGTCCAAATAACCCTTTTAGACGAAATGCATGATTAGAATGTGGATACTAATAACCACACGGTAGGGAACAACCCAATATTACCTAAAAATCAGCCATCCCTAATTTTGGGCAATAAAATATTGGCCACAAGATCAAAATATTTTGTTGTTTACTTGTTTTACGGAGATAAATGCAAATGTGCAATCCAATGCCTTGAGATTTTTTATATATTAAAGCCACAAATAATGTAAGTTCTGTGTTAGACACAACTTAAACTTGAAGTTTTACATAAATACACAAATAATGTAATTATTGTGTTAATGACACAAATCTACCTTCAGCTGCGTTGACCACCGTTAATGGTAGATTTAACAGTTTAAGGGTTAAGTTGTCTTTTGAATGTGGAAAAAATAATAGAAAAAATTATACTGTCCAATCAAAACATGACACGTCAAACAAAAAATTCAAAAAATGATTTGAAATAACTATTTTTTTTTAAAAAAGCACCGAGTTTGTCTATAAAGTCTTTCATAAAATGACTGTCATAAACCATGCTTCCATGCTCCATTTTGTAACTGTGTTTATTTTTATTATTTTTGCTTTTCATTGTTTTCAAATAATTTTAGCAGAAAATTCTACATTTAATCGAATTTTATAGTTTTTATTGGACAGAAGTCACGGAATTTGAGCTGTGCAACTGCTCAGTTTTGAGTATCAAATATAATATTGACCTTGAGATACAAAAGGCATGTGATTGAGAAAATTAAGTGATGATATATCATATATTGTTGCAAAGCAAATAAACTTACAAGAACTCGATAATAGTATTTTAAATTTTTCGAAATGAAATCGATAATACACTAACATAAATCATAGAACCATTTGTTCAAACACTTGACATTAATATTGTTAGTATATTTGGGTATGGGTTAGAGATCCATTATACATCCAAGTGGATCAAACCCAAACCCATGACATATATACAAAGCCCAAGCAATCTAGCCCAATACATGCAAAGCTCATATACCAACTTGTATAACTGCATGAGCAGTTTTATGCTGTACATATATATATATATATATATATATATATATATATATATATATATATATATATATATATATATTTGTATACGGTAAAAAGGCAAGACAATAGAGTTTTCTGATGTTATGTATGTGCATGGGAAATACAAAGCATGTGTGTGTGCTGTGCAAAACAATGCATATGTGCATGTGTTCATCAGAGAACAAATACAAAGAATAAAAACACAAGAGATGTGGAGAAAATCTGTAGAATTTTCTCCCATCTATAATCAAAATGTGGATAACATGCATTGTGATCAGATGGGATTTTCCTATGATGTGATTGTCCTCCGACCGGTGATTCAGTTCCAGGTGTTCTATCCCGCTTCCGTTGGAATTCGGATTTCCTTATGGTGAACGGTAATAATCCGAATTCGTTTTGTTTATATCGAATATTAATTACATTGGTATCAGAGCATGATTGAGACTGTATTATGGTAGAAATGTCATGTTTAGGAATTGTTATTCACGTTTTGAATACATCACAATTCAATAATGGCATAACACCACACACTTGTTATATTTCATTTTAGATGGCATGATTGTATACATATATATGTGATTATATGTTCTGGATTTTATTGCCATGTTATATCTTCAAAATTGAGAGAATTTTGAAAAATAAAAAACGAAACCCGTGACTGTTATAGGGTTCGAATTTTATCACTGGTTTCGTTTTTTATTGTCATTTTTTTTTATTTCTCTGCGATCATGGTACCTTGTTCCCAGACTATTCCGATCATGGGACCGCAACCCCTAAATTTAGAGTCGGATGGTTGTGGTCCCATGATCGGAATAGTCTGGGAACACGGCGAGTGCATCTCACTCTCTTCCGGCGCAACTGGGCGTTGGAATACCATGCATAAGTGGTTCTGGTGTTGACACGTGGACTCACCAGAAGATGACATGTGGCGGTTCTTTTGTCTTTTGTGACAAGTGGCTCATTCTCACTTTGACACGTGGCGTCAATGTGTTTGAAAGAAACCGTTGACGGTTTCCGACCATCGGGGAAGTTTTTCGTGACTGTTTCAGACGTCCGGAACAGTTACCGGTGCCATGTCATCACTGATCAGATCGGTTCCCGATTTCGGTACTCCTGCCAGCATGTTTTCCGACCACGTTTTCGGTTGCCGGTGATTGTTCAGAAGATGTTTTTCGGTGTCCAATAAATGGTTTTCTGGTGACCAAAGGTGGTTTCTTGACGATTATAAGTGGTTTTCCGGTTATAAAAAATAATAATTTAATTTCACTTTTTTTTTTCTAAAATTAATTTCATCAATATGTTTCACTCCAATGGGAGCTGAATTAATGCCCTATAAATTCCGAATGAGATTTTTAATAAGACGGATTCAAGCACGAATTCAAGTGACAATTTTTGTTGTGGATTCCACCGACAGTTTCTAGCATGATTTTCGGTGACGGTTTATGGTTAAGATTTCTAGCACGGTTTCTGATGGCAGTCTCTGATGTGGTTTCCGGTAACAGTTTCCGATGCGGATGTCAAAGATGGTTTCCGGTGGCATTTTCGACCACCGTGGATTTTTCCAGTAGGAATTTTAGCACTGTTTTCTAACGGTCATGGAATTTTCCTGCGAAAAAATTTGGCCACCGAAATTTAGCTTCAGTGGGAGCTATGTATATTGAAAGGCCTTCGTTTAAAATTCTCCGTCTAATTAATTATACAATCGGGAAAAAGAAGTTTGATTAGAATATACATTGGAAATGTATAAGGTTATTAAAAGACATTTTTTTCTAAATGAGTTAGAATTTTTTTAGTATAAACCTGTATTATCTCATATGTCTTAATGGAGAAGATTTCATGAATCTTTTATTGACATATAATCGCAGTCAATGACTCGTGCTTTTATGTGGAGAGATGCAGTGGATAGTCTTTTAATGAAATTTCCCGAAGAGTTAATAGATCTATAAGGTTGGAAAAGCTAGAGTAAGGTACCACGATGTATTTTGGTCATAAAGTGTCTGAACTAGAAATCGTAGAGCAGCGTTACATTATTGGGAATGTGAGGCGATCTACTACATCCGTAATGAATATTCATAGTGCTAGGCACATGAGTTATTGCACACGCAAAAGATGACCAAAATTCTTGAGAAAATGACAATTAAATGAGTTGTGAAGACTTAGAGAGTCTTTCACAGTAGTGATCGATATAAATATGAAACGTATAGAATGAATAGCATGTAAAGTCACGTTTTTTGAGAAAATACTGTGGTTTTAATAAACCGTCCTATGGTAAATAATTTTGGTTTATTTACTTTGTAGTAAAAACGATTTGACCCATAAAATATATATTTTTGGGACTTGTGCATTATATTCTTCTTTATTTATATGATCACTTGTTTTGGGAATTCTAAATTGTTGAGTACAATATTAGAATTAAAATTTTACGCAAAGTACTAAATTAATGATGATTAAATTTTTGGAAACGGATGGTAATTAGACGCTTTGATGGCTTTTTCGATTCTATTCCTTAAATTGCTTCATCATTTGTTCGGTCAGCGTTTGCAACAAAATTAAATGTGTGTATTTTTTTTTTGAAATTAATATGCTTGCATAGTAAATTCTATGTCTCTATATAGATTAACATAAAATATAGATTATATATCTATAATATTGTGGTCAGTTTGATAGCAATAAACTAAATCATGTAATCTAAGAAATAGATACAAAAAAAAGGATTTAGTGTATTTTTAAGAGTAAGAAGCTCTTGAGACTATAACATGAATCATGATTGAACTTCAGCATAGTACTTATTGCTCAACATACAAGATGTGAAGGCTTATCAAGCCAGAAGTTAAATTACTCGCATCATGTTGCGGAGTAAGTTAAATAGAAATTTCACATGTATGTTTTACAAGTACAGTAGGATTTAAGTAAGGTGGTTTACCTTTCAGAGTTTGGCTTGAAGGGAAATTTTTAGTAGTAATTTCAATACTAAAATGTTAGTAGGTATGGTATCCAGTTTTAGAATACTTAAAAAAAAGCGTCAAAATTAGTGGCAGCCTCCAATAAGAATATAAAACATGATACACCGACTAAATGATATGATCTCTTTTGATAGTTGGAATATATAAAATTAATATGACACGTTTCGATCGCGTCATTTTGGTAATAGAAGATGAGCACCTAAAGACGGCTTAGAATTCTAACCAATTTTATATGAAAGATTCCAACTTGCACAAAACTTTTAGTTTTGAGCATATTAGTGGAAATAGTTATTTCCGAAAGGAGAAGAGAATCTAGTAATAACCACTTAATCTTAGATCGGAATATGCAAGAAGTTGAGGGATAACGAATTGAGGAAGAGCTAAACTCAAATAACTTGTGCGATTGTGACAAGATGGTTCATTTTCACTCATAAATGCGTTGAGTCGAAAAGAGTAAAACCCAAACTTAAGAATTTGTTAAGTTATGCTTAAGTTTTTAGTTAGGTATTTTCTTTTGAATCTCGTCTATTGTGGACGGTGGATAAGTACATCCAACAAAAAACTGTAAAGCACACTTTGAGTATAGTTAGATTATTAGAGACAAGATGTATATGCGTTAGAACATTTTTTTTAGAGTTTAGTTCCAACAAACTGGGTTTGTATGGTAGCCTAAATTTAGACTCTATGATGTTCTAATATACACTTGAGATCTAACTGGGTTTTAATGTCCGTGGTTATCCTCATTGATTCGGGGTTATCATTAATGATCATGATGGTTATATGAATATAATTTGCTAAAATTATATTCATATGGTACTTGATAATTTAATGGTTTTATGGAATTATACGTCAGTAGAGACGGTTATAATTTTGTTTGTTTTTCAATCATTACAATGGTAATTGTGCGGATATTTTGGCATGCTAGATTAAGTCATGTTGAACTAGATACAATGAGTATATCAGTCCAGTAGGACTAATTTGACTCATTTATCTTAAAGGTCATACAAATTATCTAACAAGAAAAATAACTAGAAAACCATCTAATAAAGAACTAGATCAGAAATTTCATTGCAACTAATTCATTATTACATTTGTGATTGGATGAGTGTAAAGACTAGGTTGAAATTTCATATCTAGTTACATTCATCAATATCTTTAGATGTCTCTATCATATCTATATGATCTCTCATAAATCGAAAGCATTGGATTGCATTCAGATTGTTTGGTTGAGAATCATATTAGATGATAAACTTTTTAAGTTTTAAAGAATAAACCGAGTACGTAAATATCTTTATGAACAATTCAAGGAATTATTTAGTAAGAAAGATATAAAAAGATATTTATTTTTTCATAGGATTTCGCAACAAATTGTGTAGCGAAAATAAGGAATTAAGTACTGTTGGAAATGGTTAAGTCTGTGATGGTGCATGTGAATTATTTAGTATCTTACTAGAAGATATGATAATTGCTACCTACTTTCTTAATCATGTTCCATTTAATCAAACACTTCTACACCATATGAATTCTGGACAGGTAGGTAGCCTGGTCTGACTAATCTACAGCCCTAGGGGTATGCAGATTATGTTTATAATCCATCTTATAGAAATGAGAAATTGGATGCAAGAAGAGAAGTTGTATCTTTGTTTGATACTCTGTGCATTCCAAAGGATTAAATAAACGATGGTGTATAATTAGAAAGAAGTGTGACTGAATTTAAATCACAATATGTCATTATTAGAGAATGAATTTCTTAGTAGAAATGAATTTAATATAGATATCTAATTTTAGAATTAGATGATCTGTGTTAATATGTGAGTGGCGGTAAATTAAAATTTATCTTGATACTCCATCCCTAGTGGGAGTGGAATTCCAAATGATCTTTCATCCCCAGTGGGAGTGAGTGGAAATCTACACCCTAATAGGAGTAGAAATCCTCATGGATCTTTCATCCTTAGTGGGAGTGAAACAGCTGTTAAATCACCCACCGTAATAATTTGCCAACTCGTGGACATAATCACTAAATTATCTCATTTCATCTTTCGGAGATTGAAAGGGAATTTTTTGATGATTACTTCACTTGACAGTGATGAGCCAAATATTTTAGAATTGAACTATCACTTATATCTACTAAGTGAATATATGAATGAAAGCAATGGTAGGGGAGATGGAGTATAGAAAAGTGATCATGTCCGGGCCTTGATTCACTTACCGCCTGGTCATTAGACCGTTATGAACGTATGGATTCCATATATATCATATGTAAGGCGGAAAGTACTAATGAGAGTTATAAGGCGTGATTAATCACAAATGAAGAAACTTATTCTTTGGAAGTAAAGTTTTCTACTATACGCCTTATTTTAGCACTAGTCACATATTTGAACCTGAAATTACATCAGATGGATGTAATGATTGTACTTCTCGATAGAGAACTAGAGGAAGAGATTTACATGGAGTTGCCTGTAAATTTTTCGTTTCAAAAGATCAAGAGCGCATAAGTGTGTTTGCTTGATTAATGTATGGTTTGAAACAATCCTCTAGAAAGTGGTATATTTTATTTCATCAAGTTGTAATGCCTTACAGATTATTGATGACTAAAGATAGCCATGGTAAGTATACTAAACAGGTTAAGGATAATTTTTATATTATCTATATATGTGGACTATATGTCTTGGCTAGAGATAATGAAGAGTTTGTAAAACCATAATGTTAAGGATAATTTTTATATTATCTAAATATGTGGACTATATGTCTTGACTAGAAATAATGAAGAGTTTGTAAAACCATAATGAAATGGTAATTCTCAAATTTCTTTGAGATTTTATATGAGCAATGTGGCTTATATATATTAGGAGTAATAATTGATTCAAAATAAGCAATTATAGGCTCATCGATACTCCTATTGTGAAATTACAAACTCTTATCCTCAATGTGTACATTGAAACTCCATAAGATCAAGTTATTAATTACAAGTTCCTCATGTTAGTACCATACAGAGTCTCATGTACATTGTTATAAGTACAAAGTCTATCATTAGTTACGTCGTAAGATTGGTGAGTGAACACCAATATAATCATTGATTACATCATTGAGATGTTGTCAAGAGAATTATAACATACCTTGAAAGTACAACTAACTAATAAGTGTACATTATGATATGTACAAGGCCCAATAGAAATTATGCTACAAGATTGGTAAATGTATATCAATATAATCCTAGATGAGAGGATTATAATAAAAATTTAATAGTAAGGGAATTTACCGTTAATGCTAGCATATTTACACACATAATGTAATAGAAATATGTCGTCAGGTTGAGACCGGCATTCTTACACGTGTGGTCGTCTCAGTTGCTGAGATAGCAAGCTGAGATGAGACATATATATTAGAGAATGTGTAGGATATATTCTCGCGAAGCTAGTATATATGAATATGTCGCCTTGAATTTGTTAAGATGAGGTTCACAATAAATATACTAATATATTTTAGAACCGATCATGATATACCCCAGTATCATTGATACCTGATTCAAGCCAGATATGAGATCTTAATGTAGCGTTAGAGAGAGGTGAGATTTTAAGAACTCAGGTTAGTCACAAGAGTTATGGATAGACTAAGATCTGTACAATGAATAATATAAAGACATATGCATTCTTATTTAGAATGAAATTCACTGTAACACGTGTTTCATACCACGTGTGCTATTTGTGACCGATGTGGAAAATGAGAAAATGAATCCCTGCTTCCTCATTGTGTAAGTTTCATTGAAGTTTTACGTTAACTTCAAACAGTGTCCTTATGACCATTCACTTTATCTTGAAGTGACAGGATAATGTTAGCACCTTTAGCGTGTTATTTCTATGGCTATAATAATTCAGCCTATGGGGCACGTCTAGGGTAGCAGTTGTTCTAGAGACGGAGAGATAAAGATGAAATGGAAAGATTTAATGAATTTTTATCTGACTTATGTATTCACCGGTTGACCAATTGTATTTGTTACAATTGTGAATACATAAAATGTGATAAATTCAAGCATAGCTTTTGAGGGATCAAGTATGATTTAGACTGATAAAAATTATAAATTAAATCTAGGATACAATAATGAACAAAATTATCTCTTGTAAATAGAGAATTTACATTCGAGATTGTTAGCTCCCTTATATATATATATATATATATATATATATATATATATATATATATATTGTTCATAGGTCACACGATGCATTTACCCTTATGAACACTTTTGATAATGATAATAATACTTGTGTTTAAATGTTTTAAAGGCTCCTCTATATATATCACATCTTACGACATTTGGGGAGTGACATATGTCGATTAATGAGGTTGCACATATGATGGGCTTGCGGTAACTTAACTGTGTTGGCCACACTTGTGCGAGTGAGAGATGTTAGTATATTTGGGTATGGGTTGGAGATCCATTATACACCCAAGTGGGCCAAACCCAAACACAAGCCCATGGCATATATGCAAAGCCTAAGCAACCTAGCCCAATACATGCAAAACCCATGTACCAACTTGTATAACTGCATGAGCAGTTTTATGCTATATATATATATATATATCAGTGTTAGAAACTGATTGATACAGAAAAAGCAACACAAATATATATACATTACGTGTATTGGATATTTGTGTATGGTAAAAAAGCAAGACAATAGGGTTGTCTGATGTTATGTATGTGCATGGGAAATACAAAGCATGTGTGTTTGCTATGCAAAACAATGCATATGTGCATGTGTTCATTAGAGAATAAATACAAAGAATAAAAACACAAGAGAGATGTGGAGAAAATCTGTAGAATTTTCTCCCATCTATAATCAAAGTGTGGGTAACATGCATTGTGATCAGAGGGCACTTTCCGATGATGTGATCGTTCTCCGACCGGTGATTCAGTTCCAGGTGTTAGATCCTGCTTCCGTTAGAATTCGGATTTCCATATGGTGAACGGTAATAATCCGAATTCGTTTTGTTTATATCGAATATTAATTACAAATATAAATTAACAACATGAATGATGACATCAAGAGTTAATCTCCTCCAAAATGGAGGAAATCTTCAGTTTTTGGCGGAGATCTCTCTCCTCCATTGGAGGGGAAGAAGTTGTTTTTTTTATAATTAATATGAACATTAAACGAATTCTATACCGAATGTGAAGCAAACTTCATAATTTTAGAGGGACTGGGGGCTCATAGCATGAGTTATTTTAAAAGAAATATAAATAGCCACAAATATAAAGTCAAAATGTAAAATATAACTATATTTTATATAAAAAAAATATTGGGTTTGTAGAGGCCATTGCCCCTCCCTCCAGGACTCCAAGTGGTTTCGCCACAACTATTCAGCCCACCATTATTTTCATCCTGGTAAAAGTTTTCTTTGCATTATTAACACAAAACTGGTATTCTTTGTGTATTTATGTAAAACCTCGAAGCTTCGATTACAATTTGTCTTGTTTTATATTATCTTACCCTTTTTACCGGAACTGGAAAGGAGTAAACAATCCCTTAATAACCCCTTTAGACGAAATGAAAGATTACAAAGCACTTCTGTTTCGTGGCTTTTTGGATCACCACCCACTACACAGTACACACCAAAATCAACTCCAGCCAAGTCAACCAACCAAGCAGATACACAAATGAATCAATGTATGAGTTCAATTGTCTCTGTCATGTGCGATTAGTCAGAATTGGCTCCTGATTGATGTTCAGAGGTACATACTTTTCATCAAACCACTTATAAGATACTTAAAATTTTTATAAAATTGTGAAGAATGGGATGACATTTTATTTTAAGTTTATAAAAATTGAATCGATTAAAATATTTAAGTAAGAGAAAGTTGACCGGATAAAGCTCATTGGTTGTGATCAATATTTGTCGGGCTTGGTGCACCTTGACTATATTAAATATATGTAGGATATGGTATGAACTATTGTATATGTGTGGACCTAATATTCCTTTTGGGACTAGCCATCCTATTAGGGATTTAGGGTTTAGAATCCTCTATGAGTCATGATCTAGGAAGATATACTATTTATAGGGGGTCCCTACTCTCACTCATAGTGTGTTACATAATTGTCTCCTCATTAGGTAATCTGAGTAAGGTGAAAAGAGAGTAGAAGACTTTCTATATTGTTTTCTTTTCAGGTTATTGTTATTATGCTATTATGGATTCGAAAAATTAAGGTACGCTTTCATGTTTTTGTATTTAATATGAGTTATATTTATTTATATAATGCTTACAGTGGTATCAGAACCATACGTACTTTTACATATGCTGAATATTAAATTCTTATTATTATTCATCTACTATTTTTGATACATGAATATATTGATATATGTTGATTTAATTAGAGAAATCCGTTGATAGCCCGATAGGATTCGATTAGTAGATGAACAAGAATTTAAAATTTACGCTTTGGGTCGCAGTTGTGTAAAAACCGAAATTGAAGGTCTGTTGAGGTTCTATACTTCTATTGGATTAAAGGGAATGAATGTGTTACTCTCTTAAACATTCTTTGTAGCCACATATAATTGTTTGTCAATTTAGAGTGTCGTTTTCTAAAATAAATTTTAAAATCTAGAGTAATAATGTCTATGTAGTTCAAGTGGGAGAATGTAAGATTTTTATAAAATTGTGAGTAACATATGACATTATATTTTGAGTTTATGAAAGTCGAATTAACTGGAATGTTTAAGTAAGAGAGAGTCGACTGGATAGAGCCCGTTTGGTTGTGATCAATATTTGTTGGTTGTGATCGATATACACTAATCAATTAATGTTCTCAATGAAATAAACAAATCATAATGAAATATTAATAGTTAGTCTACTACGTAGAAACGTAACCATCTAATTCCATAATAATTTCACAGGTTATACTTTTGTAAACCATGAACTACAAATCCAATATCATTACATCCAATATAAATTTATATATTTCTCTTAATCAATCCAACATGGTCACATATAATTTTTATTTTAAATTATGCAAAATATACAACCTTCTTAAATTTATGTTGAGTAGATATTATTTGTGAGCGTATAGAATATGTAGGCATCATTAAGTGTTGGACACTTTCATTCAATTAAATGAAAATATATTAGTGGCAACTGCCAAAATTTCTAACATTTATATCACATTATATAAATGAATACCTCAAGATGATGAACCTTCTACGGAGAAGAACATCATCCATCACATGTGTCTAACACTCACAACATATTGTATAAGTGAATACCTCGAGATAATGAACCTCTTACGGAAAAGAACACCACTCATCACATGCATATAATTCCATCATTGCAGTTCTATAGATGACCACCTCAAGATGATAAACCTTCTACAGAGAAGAACATCACATATCAGTCTATCACATGTGATAACCCTCCTACGAAGATGATTAAAACATGCATTTTCATCTTTACAGTTCAAATTTAATAATTGATAACCAACGAACATCTCAAAATCTTAATGAGTAGTCACTACGTGAAACATAATCATCCAATTCATGAGAACATTCTATAAATTATTAAAACTTACTAAATTAATAATCGTTAGCAAACTAAATTCTCAAAATCGAAATGATTAGTCACTACGTGAAACATAATCACTCGATTCACAAGAATATTTAAAACAGATTATTAATTTTAACCTCAACAATAATCAATAATCGATAACCGACGAATTTATCAAAATCTTAATGACTAATTCACTACGTGAAAACATAGTCATCCGATTCATGAGAAAATTCTATCAATTATTAATTTTAAACAAACTAATAATTATTATGAAATCTTAATGATTAGTCACTACGTGAAACATAATCATCCGAAATCATAATAATTATTTAAGAACTGCAATTATTTTTCATAATTTTTTTTGAAAATTTTAAAAATTGCCTCACGTATTTGGTAAATTTTAAATTGGCCCTTATATTTATCATAATATTAAATTGCCCCTAAATAATTTTTGAAATTATTAATCAGCCCTAACACATAGATACCTCAAAGTTATATTAATTCTAATAGACTCAGGAAAAATTGCATAACAACCCAATATTCTATCTAATTTAAAAGGGACCGAGGAAAATATCAAAACAGTCCAAAACTTTATCTAATTTACAAAAAGTGGCCCAAATCAAAACAAACCAGAAAACCCAGAAAGCTCTAGGGTCTTCATGGCCGCCATTCGTCCTTGCTCCAACGGTCACCAAAACGGCGGCAACATTGACTAACCTTCAAGCTGCAGCAAAATCATCAACCAAATTTGTTGGATCCGCGAAAAATCAGTGGATCTAGAACGAGAGAAGAAGCGTGATCAATTTGACTGCAAGAGCGAGTCTCGGACAATCGAGTTCGCCTGGTTGTGGTCGATGACCAACGACCGACTCGCAACGTGGTGGTGGTTGCCAACAAACATCTGATTTGCCCGGTTCAAATCGCCCAGGTCTGGTATGAAAACCCGAGACTTACGCGGGTCTGGTGCAAGATCCTTTGACCCACTCGGATCTGGTGCCACAAGGCACAAATCTATCGACTTGCACCTAAACCCAGATCTGGTGCAAGGTCCATCGACCCGCGTCTGGAAACGATTCTGGAAACAATGCCGTAGATCGAACATCACCTAGGTTTGGTGCGTGATCCATCGATCCATGTCTGTTTGCATGATCCATGTTCTAACATACGATTTGATTTTCATCTACCCATTGATGCAACTTAGTGCAAGCAATTGTTAATGCATTACTAGATACAACACATGATACAAATATGGATTTCAATTTTTGTTATTTAATATATAATATAATATCATGTTATGGTGTATTGATAAACTAAATAAGAGATCAAGTGTAAAATCAAACCTTTCAAACATGGAATATACCAGGAATTCTCGTATGCATTTAACTTGCTATAAGACATGCCACTGCGCATAACTTAAACTACTGATCCACGTGAACTAATCGAAACAAAATCCATATCGGTAATAAAATAATTTAATCCAGTTTAAACATAAATAGATTCAATCTATGCAACAATACGATTGGTTTTGATACCAATATGAGCATTATATAAATAAATAATTAAATCTCATATTGTATACATAAGTATGAATAAATGGGTATCTGGAAGCGCAACGGAAACTATCCAATTCGTAGTCTTAATCCTGAATCCATAATAACGTAATAGCCTGAAAAGAAAACAAAGAAAACAATAGAGAGTCTTCTACTCTCTTCTCACATTCCTCAGATTGTCTAACGGGGAGACAGTTCTGTAACATGTTCATGAGGGAGAGTAAGGACCCTTATAAATAGTATAACTTTCTAGAATCCTAACCCATAAAAGATTCTCAAAACCCTAATAAGATGGTTAGTCCTAATAGGAATACTAGGTCCACACACATACAATAGCATATACCATATACCATATACTACGTATATTTAATATAGCTAAGGTGCACCGAGTCCAACAATATTGATCACATTAATAACGAGTTTTATCTGGTTAACTATCATTTACTTAAACACTCCAATCAATTTAGTTTTTCATAAACTTAAAACGTAATATAATATGTTAGACAGTTTTATAAAAATCTTACATGAACAAGTTGTCCTAATTTATGAGTTGAGGAACGAGTCTGGCTACTTGTGTTTGCCTTCGAATGCGATCGATGATGCCACATGTTCTATGCTGACTTGCCGATGATGTGGACTAATAGTACTTTGTAAATTCTACTATTTGTGCTGACGTGTTAAACTGATCAAAAATCCCCTTAACAATATATATATAACTTTTCACTTTCCATGAAGTCAATTATTCAATACATAATGCCTTCCTACTAACCTCTGGTGAACTTTATATGAAATGAGAAATTGGAGAAATTTTTTATGCACACTGTAGTGAACTGGGTCACTAAAAATAAAATATTTAGTAAAATCAAATACATGTAGCATATAATTATCTTCCACATATCTTATTTTCAATGATCAAGATGAACCATTGAATAATGTATCCGATTAATAACACAATATGATGAATTATAGTGTCCAATCAAAATATGACACGTTGATATATTATTATTGTCGTTCTTTAAGTATTATGAATTTTAAAATAGGAAGAAAGGTATATGATATGTACTCATAATATTCTTATTAATATAGTTACGAAGTGCTTGCCAATAGTAAAAAAAAAGTGAACATTGCAAAAACTAACTAAACCATATAATGATATAACTGATTATTGTTTCTAATAAAATTCTAACTTTTTATTGTTTGTAACCGATCATCATAATATATTATTGTTTTTAGTCAGTAAATTACAAAACTACCCTTTTATCCTCTTTTACCTTTTTTTTTTCTCTCTATTACTCATCTTTCTCTATAACTCATATTTTTATCACTCATATATTTATCAAATCTTAATTCTCAATGAAATTTTTTCAAAAAATTAAAGTTATTTTGAAGGGAAATCACAAAGAAACCAAGATTTGGGAAGAGTTTTTTGAAAATTTCGAGTTTGAGGTTGAATCTCTCCTCAAAACTTCAAGGTTTGTAACTCTTCAATTTCAATGATATTATTGTGTTTCTTAGATGATATTGTTGATGAGTCTTCGTTATTTTATTTCAATTTTAAAGGTTTTTTTGGTGACAATAGAAGAAATTGTGATTTCGGTTTGAAATTATATTTCAAGCAGTGTGTTATAGTAAAAGTGATATTAGTTAGTTATTTTATTTTAACTTGACACATCACATAATATTGTGCAGTCATGTATTTTTGAGTTACAAGAGATATTTCATGCTCAATATGACATACATGAGATATTTCATACACAACATGACATACATGAGATATTTCATACACAACATGACATACATGAGATATTTCATGCCTAACATGATATATATTGGATATTTCATGTCTTATATGAAATATTGCATAAATAGGATATTTCATACCTAACATGACATATATAGGATATTTCATACCCAACATGACATATATAAGATATTTTATGCACAATATTATATGCATAAGATATTTCATGCCTAACATAACATACATGAGATATTTTATGCCCAACATGACATACATGAGATATTTCATGCCAAACATGATATACATGAGATATTTCATATCTTACATGAGATATTTCATATCTTACATGAAATACTGCATAAATAGGATATTTCATACCTAACATGACATATAAGGGATATTTCATACACAACATGATATACATGAGATATTTCATACATAAGAGGATATTTCATACCCAACATGACATACATAGAATATTTCATGATAGAATATTTCATGCTCAACATGACATACATAGAATATTTTATACTCAACATGATATATATGTGCACTTTCTGTTCATCCAAGATCAGAGTATCACGTACAAGGTGGAAAGATCTTTCATAATGCATGTACTCTTTGTTTTCAAGTTCCATCAATAATCAATGCAGACAAGTGATGCTAGTTCTGTTTGTGATTTATGATCACTTTCACTACTTCACTTGTAACTATATATATATATATATATATATATATATATATATATATATATAATCATTGTCATCTAGTCGTATGCCAATCTCAGTTTTTCTGGAATTTGATTTTATTTTCGTTTATTCTTCTATAGATTGGCACACTACTAGATGAGAATGATTATATATATAATCATTGTAATCTAGTCGTGTGCCAATCTCAGTTTTTCTGGAATTTTATTTTATTTTCGTTTATTCTTCCTAGAATAATTAAGTTGGTTAGTGATTTTGTTTTAATTCTTTATACCATCAAAATGTTTCTATTAATTTCGAGAAAATTATTATGAAATCAATATTTGTAATTATTGGTATAGCAAAAGAAGTCCCTCAAATACTCGATTTAATTATGGGGGGATTAGGTATCATATACATTAAATTGCTTAATTCTAAGGTCATATGATGGAACCTCTTGTACACTATTTGCCATTAAGGCAAAGCTATACCAACCGCAAAAACACAATATCATAATCATATAGTATAATATTTTACAAGAGTCACCATTATTTTTTATGAACAACTAGATTTTATTAAAAAGAGCCGAAGAATGGACGAAAAAACAAAGCAACACTCAGGCTTCCTAGCAAAAAGAGAAGGCAGAAACAAAATAAGAAGACAACACTCGGGCAGAAAACAAAGCAACACCCGTTGAAACAAAGCAACACACACTACAAATACACAAATACTCAATTGTAATTATTTGTATAACAAAAGAGAAAATACCCGCTGAAATCAACAAAGCAACACACAACAAAACAACACCCGTTGAAACAAAATTATTGCTATGAAATCAACAAAGTAACACCCGTTGAAACAAAACAACACACACAACAAAGCAAACAACATGCCCCGTTGAAACAAAATGATTATATACACACACATATAAACATATATATATATATATATATAATCATTCTCATGTAGTCAGGTGTCAATCTCAGTTTTTCTAGAATTTGATTTTAATTTCGTTTATTCTTCTTAGAATAATTAAAACAAGACAACACCCAGGCTGCCTAGAATAATTTCACCTACTCTTTCTAGAATAATTTATTTTAATTTCGCCAATCTCATGTAGTCATGTGCAACACCCAAGCTTCCTAGCCAAAAGAGCAAGCAAAACAAGACAACACACACAACAAAGCAAATAATATACCCCGCTGAAACAAAATGAGAAGGCAGAAAACAAAAGACCACCCCTCTAAAAATCCAACTGATACAACATAAAAGCATAAGCACACCAAACCGAAAACAGGGGAGAACAGGGAAGAACATAGCAGTCACCATTATTATACCAGAATATGCCTAGTATAACTAGATAATTATTGAGTGGAAAAAGAATTAACAAAAGCACAAACAAACACTACTAAAATTGTACCTTGTTGGTTGAAGACAAGTTGAATTTGGTTGAAGAAGGGTCGAAGTTGGGTCACAAAAGGGTCGAAGTAATCATAGGTCGCGGGAATGTTTGATCGTGGAATCGTCACCGGAACCCACCTGCTTCTTCTTCGTCGGCGTCACACGACCCAGTCCCTTCCTTTATTCCTCTCTTTTTCTTCTTCTTCGTCATCGTCTGATGGTAAAACGATTTAGGTTTTTTTTAGTTAAAAAACGATTTAGGTTTATGTTTGTAAAATAATAATAATAATAATAATAATAATAATAATAATAATAATTTAGGTTTACAAAACATAAAACAATTTAGGTTTATGTTTGTAAAAAAAAAAGGTTCACTTTTACAAACAAAATTGATTTTTTTTTGAAATGAGCATTTTCCACTTTATAACTTATACCTGGTTAAAAACAATAACTTAATTTTTTTTTTTGACTAAAAACAATAATCCATTTCTCAATTTGACTACTTTTACAAATGTTCCCAAAAAAATAGACTAGCATGACATTAAAAATATAATAATAATAATAATAGCAGCAACAACAACAACAACAGTAGATGATTGTATTTTATTTTGCTCAAATGAACTTATATGAAGATGAAGATATTAAAATTCTACTAATTTTACAAATAGTAATAATACATTCCAATAAATTGTCCTAAAAATATGTACAATTCAATGTGGCAGTCCAGTAGTGTTTAATTAAAGAGATAATGAGAGAAAAAATATTGTTGGAAAAATTTCATCATGTGTGGCCACACATGTAAATATTAAATGTGTTATGCTATCTTTGGTTAAACCTAAATTAAAATGGTCTAATTAAGATTAAAGTTTTATGGCTTAAAGGTATAATTGTCATAGAATTAATGTGTAGATACTAAAGTGTTATTCCTTATTTGATGAGGGGTTAAATTAGAGATAGCAAAACATATAATAATCTGATTATTATATATTTAGGGTTATAGTCCCCAAATTACACAATTACTTTTTGGCTTCTCTGTATCCTCATCAGCAAAAAGAAAGAGAACATTTTTGTGTCCCAAGGATCGCGATAATTTGAAAAATCTCAACCTGTCCACCAACCACTGGAAATGGATTCATGTACGCATCCTCTTTCTTCTATCTCACTTTTCTCTTTAATTGACATGGGTTAGTAATATGTATTTAGGGTTTGATTAATCACAATATAGAAACATGTTTAGATTGAGATTCAGATTAATTATGTGTCTATGCATGTTGATCTTGTGTTAATAAAAATCTTACAAGTGGTATCAGAACCTCCCACAATCGATTCTTAAAAATTTGAGACTTGAGATTTGAGATTTTAGGTTTTAAGATTATTTTTTTTATCAATCCGAAAATTTTCAAAAAATAAAAAAAATTGGGCAAATTTGGATGGGTTTTCATACCCAGACCCGTGGTGATCTCTGATCAAACCAGCCCAGACCCGTTTGCTTCTCAGATCAACGCCACAGTCGGTGGTTTTTCCGGTGAAATTGAGCATGAAATCCGTGCGTTTAGCGACGAGCAGGGGTTGTTGATCGTGATCCCGATCCAATTCTGGTCCATATCGGGTTGTGTCGTCGTTTCGTTCGATCCACTGTGGATCGAAGGTCGTCACTGCTTGGCCACAATTCATTGCTTTCCAGTGACGTTCTGGTGACTAAGGCGACGACAATAAGAGAATCTAGGGTTTTCTGGTTCGTTTTGCTTTGGGTCAATTTTGGAGAATTTGATATTCTTGAGGGACTATTTTATAATTATTTTGAGTCATTGTGTGATTTTGATAAAGTTTCAGGGTCACTTTGTAATTTTTAAATTTTTTGGGCTAATTTTTTATTTTGATAAAATATAGGGGTCGATTTGTAATTACTGAAACTTGATGATTTTTTATGTAATTTTATCAAGTTCAGTTTTGTAATTTTGATTTTTTAAAGGATCAACTCAAATTCAAATATTTTGATATATCTTTTATGGTTAAATAAAATAGTTTATCATTCTGAATGGACTAATTGAAACAAGATGTCGCCAAAGTGATTTCTTTTGTGTAGATTGTTCAAGAGGGATGTTGAATGTTTGTGTGTCTGTGTAAATTCATATGGGTATTAGTCGGCCGAAAGGAAGGTCAATACTTGACAGAATTGCATACACACATGTGATGGTAAATATGTGACAATTATAAGATTTTACATGTGAATAATAAGTCGATTCAAAGATAGATTTATTATTTGACGTAAATTATTGTCAGTGTTTGATCACTACAACAAGAGTACCACTTACAATTAACATTACTATCCAAAAAACTTGATATTAACGTTGTGCTAGTTATCTTGAGATGAAACTTACCATTATTTGAATTTGTTGATTATTATATTTGGATATTAATGTGAGCATGTTTGTTTGTTTGTTTTGTTCTCTTTTAAGGTAGTCTTTCTACTATATCTGCTAATATCAACCAAATACCCATACTTAATGAGACCGACTTTATGGATTGGAAAGAGAACATACTTATTGTTCTCGCCTGTATGGATCTGGACCTTGTACTTTGGATTGAGCGGTTAACTTCTCTTACGGATGCAAGTTCTATTGATGATAAGAAGAACTTTGAGAGGTGGGATTACTCAAATCGAATGAGTCTTATGATCATCAAATGCGGCATTCCAGAGGCATTAAGGGGTGCTGTATCTGAAATGATAACCAAAGCCAAAGAGTTCCTAGACAAAATTGAAAAGCGTTTTGTGAAAAATGATTAGGCAGAAACAAGCACGCTTTTACAAAGCTTGATTTCTATGAAGTACGAAGGCAAGGGGAACATAAGGGAGTACATTATGGAACTGTCTCACATTGCTTCTAAGCTTAAGAAACTGAAGCTCGAGCTGTCTGATGACTTGCTCGAGCTGTCTGATGACTTGCTCGTGCATTTGGTATTATTATCACTTCCTGTACAATACAATCAGTTTAAGGTAAGATACAACTGTCAATAGGATAAATGGACTCTAAATGAGCTCATTTCCTACTGTGTGCAAGAGGAAGAACGATTGAAGCGAGATAAAACTGAAAGTGCTCATTTGGCTAGCACTTCTAAGGATAAGGGAAAAAAGGGAAAGAATAATGAAGCTACTAAGTAAAGAAAATTAGGCCACATTATGGCACAAACCCTTAGGACAAATCTCTAAGACTAGAGTTGAGCGACTTGTGTCTGATGGGATTTTAGATTCCTTGACTTTACAGACTTTGATGTTTGTATGGATTGCATCAAGGGAAAACAGACCAAATAAAGAAATTAGGTGCCAACATAACTACGAACGTCTTAGAATTGATACACACAGATATCTGTAGGTCATTCCCTATGCCTTCCTGGAATGGCTAACAGTATTTCATATCATTCATAGACGATTACTCACGTTATGGGTACTTATTTCTCATTCATGAGAAATCACAGTATTTGGACGTGTTCAAAACATTTCAAACTGAAGTTGAGAACCAACTCAACAAAAGAATAAAGAGTGGCAAGTCTGACCATGGTGGTGAATACTACACCAGATATGACAATTCATGTGAACAACGTCCAAGACCGTTTGCTAAATTTCTAAAGGAATGTGGAATCGTCCCATAGTACACCATGCCAGGATCACTTAGCATGAATGGTGTAGCTGAAAGGCGAAACCGGACTCTTAAGGATACAGTAAGGAGTATGATTTATCATTCCACCTTACCAAAGTCACTATGGGAGAAGCACTCAAAACAATAGCTTATATTCTGAACCGAGTGCCAACTGAAGCAGCTGCAAAAACACCTTATGAGTTTTGAACAGACAGAAAGTTTAATCTAAAGCATTTTCACATTTGGGGATGTCCAGTTGAGGCAAGGTCTTACATGTCACATGAAAAAAAAAATGGACTTCAAAATTATGAGCAACTACTTCATTGGCTACTCTAAGCGATCTAGAGGCAATAAGTTTTATGATCCCACACTATGGTCAATTTTTGAGAAGGGAACTACAATATTTTTTGAGGATGTTAAGTTTAGGGGAAGAAATAAGGTTAGAGACATTGTCTTTGAGGAAGAATCGAGAATGGAGAAATGATATTCCAGACGATTTTTTCATATTTCTCTAGGAACATGAGGAAGAAATTGGAATGATGGAAGATGATCCAATCAACTTATTTAAAGCCATACAGGGTTCCAACTCTAAAAAATGGATTGATGCCATGAATGAGGAGTATAAGTCTATGCAAGACAATAAGGATTTGGAACTTGTCCCATTACTAGAAGATGCGAAGCCCATTGGTTGTAAATAGATATTTAAAACCAAAAGGGATTCGAAAAGGAATGTGGAGAGATATAAGGTTTGTCTTGTAGCTAAAGGTTTTACTCAAAAGGAAGGGCTTGAATTTAAAGAGACTTTCTCTCCGGTTTCAACGAAAGACTCTTTTCGGTCAATCATGGCACTTGTTGCACAATTTGACCTTGAGCTTCATCAGATGGATGTCAAGATGGCGTTTCTCAATGGTGACATTGATGAAACAATTTATATGGTGTAACTAGAAAACTTTGAGTCGGAAGATCTAAAGAATATGGTTTACAAATTGGCAAAGTCTATCTATGGACTCAAGTAAACTTCTCGTCAGTGGTACTACAAGTTTCATTAAGTGATTATCTCGTTTGGTTTTGAGATAAACGATGTTGATAATTGTGTGTATCACAAATTCAGTGGGAGTAAGCACATATTCCTAGTTTTGTATGTCGATGACATACTGATTGCTACAAATGATATAGGCATGTTGCACGAAACCAAGAGATTTCTATCAAAGAATTTTGAGATGAAAGATCTTGGTGACGCCTCCTTTGTATTAGGGATTCAGATACAACGAGATCGTTCTTAGGGTATTCTTGGATTATCACAAAAGAGCTATATCGATAAAGTGCTCAAAAAGTTTGGCATGCAAGACATCAAACCAGGTGACATCCATGTCGCTAAGGGAGACAAGTTCAGTCTCAGTCAATACCCTAAAAATAACCTTGAAGTTAAGAAAATGCAGAAGATTCCTTATGCATCAGCTATGAGGAGTCTAATGTATGCTCAGGTGTGTACGCATCCGGATATTACATATATTGTTAGTATGTTAAGCGGATATTTAAGTAACCCTATGAAGAATCATTAGAAAACAGCCAAACGGGCTATGAGGTATTTGCAGAGAACAAAAGATCACATGCTCACATATAGGATATCGAATCAGTTGGAGCTCATAGGGTATTTCGACTCCGACTATGTTGGATGCCAATACAGTAGGAGATCCACATCAGGCTACATATACATGTTGGCTGGTAGAGCTATTGGAGAAGTGCAAAACAGACACTCATAGCTTCTTCCACTATGGCAACCGAATTTGTAACGTGCTATGAGGCATCCAACCATGAAATATGGCTGTAGAATTTTGTCACTGGGCTGCGCATTCTGGAGGGTATTGAAAGACCACTCAAACTATATTGCGACAATAAATCAACAATGCTATATTCTAACAACAACAAGAGTTCATCTAGGTCAAAGCATATTGACATTAAGTACCTAATTGTGAAGGAGAGAGTGCAGAGTGGACAGATATCTATAGAGCATATTGGGATAAACTCCATGATAGCGGATCCGCTTACAAAGAGATTACCATCCAAGGTCTTTTATGAACACACTACTCATATGAGTGTTATTTTGTTTGAGGATATCACATTATAGTGGGAGTTTGTATCATTTTGTATTTTATTGCTTTATGGACATATTTATGCATTTATGTATTTGGATATTTTTATGATAAAAAATAAAGTATTCAGTTCATTTCACTCTGTTACATGTGTTAGATATTGATCTCACTAAAGAATAAAGTATGACCAGTTAGAAATAGACATTTATAGATCACATTACATGTAAATTACATGCTACCCATCCATGATTGATCTATGTCATTTAGTTATGTTGGTGTATTTGACAATTGATGGGTTTAATCACACTAAATGTACCGAAAACCGCTTTGATCCTATATCGGTATAATCAATGGATAAGATTGTTCGGATATAACCTAAAATTGTTATAACAAAATTTTAAAGCTCATAAAGTCATACACATTTGTAAAGTTACATATGTGGCCCAATGGAAGATTGTTGGAAAAATTCCATCATGTGGGGGCCACACATGTAAATATTAAATGTGTTATGCTATCTTTGGTTAAGCTTAAATTAAAGTGATCTAAATAAGATTAAAGTTTTAAGGCTTAAGGGTACAATTGTCATGAAATTAATGTATAGATACCAAAGTGTTATTCCTAATTTGATTCCTAATTTGATAAGGGGTCAAATTAGAGATAGCAAAGCATATAATAATCTAATTATTATATATTTAAGGTTATAGTCCCCAAATTACACCATTACTTTTTGGTTTTTTTGTATCCCCATCGGCAGAAAGAAAGAGAACACCTTATGTCTCAAAGATCGTGATAATTTGGAAGATCTTAACCCGTCCACCAACATCTGACAATGGATTCATGTACGCTTCCGCTTTCTCCTATCTCACTTTTATCTTGAATTGACATGAGTTAGTAATATGTATTTAGAGTTTGATTAATCAATATATAGAAACATGTTTAGGTTGAGATTCATATTAATTATGTGCCTATACATGTTGATCTTGTGTAATCAAAATCTTACAAATATGGCTATTTATTAAATGAACTGGACCACCACATTGAATTGTATATATTTTTAAGATAATATGATAGGAAGTATAGCATTTCCCGGTTAAGAATAAAGATACTCATTCAAAGTAATATTCAAATTCAACATGAACATGCTATGTTAAGCCTTTGGCCCAAATCTTGGACTTTGAACAGAAAAATATTTGCAAGGCAGTTCCTTTTGTTGGAAAAAACATGGCCCAAAAAAGAAAAAAAAAACATTTTGATATGTTGTAGTCAACAAAAGTACTCATTTTCACTTGCGCTGAGCATCAAATTCTTCAGCTTTATGTTTATCCTTCCATGGCTGCCAAAACCACCTCCTTCTTCTTCCTCTTATTTTTCTCTCTGAATTGGCAATGCTCAAGCTCAGATAATTGGATCAGAGCAGGTTACTGGAATTCAGGGAGTACGCTTCCAGTATCCGAAATAAATTCTGCTCTTTTCACTCACCTAATGTGTGCTTTTTCTCGTATAAACTCATCCACGTACCACATCTTAATCGACTCCAGCTCTGAACAGTCCTTCTCTAACTTCACCAATACTGTCAAGCGCAAGAACCCATCTGTTACAACTGTTTTATCAATCTGGGGTGGGAAACAAGACTCTGAAATCTTTTCTTCAATGATAAATCAGTCTTCTTCTAGACAATCTTTCATTGAATCCTCCATAGAAACTGCTCGGCTTTATGGCTTTGATGGTCTAAACCTTGCCGGCGTTATGCCCGGAAACAGCATCAGCATGACCAATTTGGGAACCCTTTTGGAAGACTGGCGCGCCGCAGTTGCTTCGGAGTCAAGAAACTCAGGCAAGCCGGAGCTGTTATTGGTGATGACCGGTTACAACTATTCCGCAACCAGGTTGCTAAGTTACCCCGTGGAGTCAATGAAGAAGAGCTTGGATTGGGTAAATGTTTTAGCTTTTGATAATTATTTGCCGACAAGATATAATTTTACAGGTCCTCATTCTGCTCTATATGGCTCTTCAAGTTCATCAAGTTGGCTCAACATTAATAATAGTGTACAAGAATGGCTCAACATAGGATTTTTGGCAACCAAACTTGTTCTGTGTATGCCTTATCATGGCTATGCTTGGAAACTTGTTAATACCAATGACAATGCCGTGGGAGCACCGGCTTCCGGTCCAACGTTCAGCATAGATGGTTCAATGGGCTACAAATTCATCAAAACATACATTGGAGATTATGGTCATGGTGCCGCTTCAGTGTATAATGATACTTTTGGTGTGAATTTCTTCACTAGTGGTCAAACTTGGATCAATTTCGACAGTATGGAGGCTATAAGAGCGAAGGTTTCTTTTGCAAAAGAGAAAGGATTGTTGGGTTACAGTGTGTATCAGCTGGCCAATGATGATAATTGGGAGCTTTCTACCGCTGGTATGGATTTCGTAATTGCATGCTTGTCATTTGGTCAAACATTACTCTTAGAATATCTCAAATATTGGCTTAAATTGGTTGAAATTTATCAGAAACCTCATCCATATATTCAATTACAATGTTGAAAAGTTCAATTGTGACTTTGTAATGTAGACTAATTAGCATAATACACGGTTTTCCACAGCTAAAGATCAGGGACGTAAAGATCAGAAGAACAAAAGACGGTTATTGATAATTAATCTGACTACTGTTGCTATGGCTATTTTATTATTAGGCACCATAGTTTGTTACTTGAAAAGGAAATTTATTCTCAAATCTAGAATGAAAAACAGAATATCAGATACTGAAATCCTCAGCTGCAATGGACATAATTTGCTAGTATTAAGTTTTACAACCATCAGAGAGGCTACAGATAACTTTGCCGGTGGGAACAAGATCGGTGAAGGCGGATATGGACCTGTTTACAAGGTAATATAGTGTCAAATTGTCAAACTTTTGACACTATATATGTTTTTGCTAGGAGCTATATGTGATGATGAGCTAGATTTTCATGAATGTGAGTTTTGCCAGGGGAGATTACCAAAGGGAAAGGAAGTAGCAGTAAAGAGACTTTCCAAGTTTTCACATCAAGGATCGGAGGAGTTCAAAAATGAAGTTAAGCTTACCGCGAGGCTTCAACATGTGAATCTTGTACCGGTTTTGGGAATTTGTAATGAAAAGGAAGAGAAGATGTTGATTTATGAGTTCATGCCGAACAAAAGCTTGGATTTCTACATCTTTGGTATGCAGAGTACTCTACTGTTCTGTTTGAGTATGAGTTTGTATTTGTATATGCTTCAAAGAATATATATTTAGGCTTTTGGACTGATGAAAACTTGAGCCTGTCTTCTTATATATTTTCTTCCTAGAATGGTATTTGAATAACTAATTGTTCGCGAGTCTGATTTTATATGCAGATCCGCACAGACGGTATCTGTTAGACTGGAGAAAACGTGTTGACATCATTGAAGGAATTACTCAAGGGCTTTTGTATCTTCAAGAATACTCAAATTTCACAATAATTCATAGGGACCTAAAAGCTAGTAACGTTTTGTTGGACAATGAGATGAACCCAAAGATATCAGATTTCGGTATGGCTAAAGCTTTTACTAATGATAAATGTGAAGCAAACACAAGACGGATAGTCGGAACATAGTAAGTAAATCTCCTAATTACCTCATGGTTTTTGACATATTTCTATACCATTTATTTGTTGAGTAATTGACATCCTCTTTTATTCATGAATTTCAGTGGTTATGTTCCTCCTGAATATGTACGAAAAGGTATATATTCCAAGAAATATGATGTATATAGTTTTGGAGTTCTCCTCCTGCAGATCATAAGTGGCAAGAGAACTGCTTGCTACTATGGTCCCGGTGACAGTTTCAACCTTTTGGAATTTGTAAGTGACTTCTTCGGGTAAAATTAGGTCAAAAACTTTGAAATGCAAAACTAGGTAACATTTGATCAATTATTTTCAGGCATATAAGTTGTGGAAAGATGGTAAAGGAATGGAGTTTTTTGATTCATCACTTGACGATTCGTCTTCGGCATGGAAGCTCCTGAGATGTATGCAAGTAGCTTTGTTATGTGTTCAGGAAAATCCAGCAGACAGACCAACCATGTTGGAAGTTTATACATTGCTCAAAAATGAAACTGCAGCCATCACAATTCCTAGGAAGCCTGCATTTTCTGTTACAAGAGATGAAGATGAGGAAAGCAATAAATGCACATCGAAGGTGAAGCTATGTTCAATCAATGATGCATCAATCACCCAACTGGTACCTAGATGATTTTCTAGCATTTCTAGGATTCCATAGTGTAAGAAATTAATTATAGAATTAAATTTTACTAAGGTTATATTTGAGATTGCTTTACTTTAAAAATAATCCGTTTATAGTTTAAATTTAAAAATAATCAGCTTAACATAAAAGTGATTAGGTGGTTGGTAAATTATATTTTAAAATTGCTTTGCTTTTGAGAATGTGGAAAATATATTTGATGAATTGACAAAAATAGATATCATTTTATTAATGTGTTTGTACTTAGCAATTTTAAAATGATATCTTTGGGCTTTAAAAATATATATAGCTTTACATAATGGACTTGTTGAAGACCAGAGGCCCAAAGGCCAAACAAACCAGACCTGTAACTACAACCCGATTTTTTTGAAATCGTACCCGCCGCCACCCACATCTAACCGCTGTTGTTCAACCACAAATAGGCCCGCCGCTCTTCCCATGCCGCCGCTTGTCCCATGTCGTCGCTGGTCCCGTCTCCGTCAGCCATCACCGATCTTTGTATTCTTGACGATTCCTCTGTTTTCACGAGGGCCGTTTTGGGCGTTGCTTTGTGCCGCCTACGGCACCGCCGGAGGAGATCGATCCTCCACCAGTACTCATCCATTTCCAGATTTTTTGGTGCCTCCATCGACTTCCAGCGGTGGCCGCCACGACAGTGGCAACAAACCGATCAAATTTTGTTATTTTGTTATTTTGTTATTTTTTTTAGTTTTTAATTTTTTATTATATTATTATTAGATATAAGGGTAATATTGTCTTTTAATTAAAGAGTGAGGGTATTTTACACATTACATAAACAATAAGCTAGTTTCTACTTAAAAAAACAAACTCCAACCTGCTTCTCAAAAACTGATTATTGGAAAAGCAAATTAGAAAATAAACTACTTTTAAGAAGTTTACCAAACAACATTCTACTCAAAACTTGATAAATAAATGATTATTTCTCAAGTAAGATCAATCCCAAACATAACCTAAGTTTTGATCTTCTTTCTAATAAGTTATTTTCTCCTAGATGAGCATTAATTTTGAAAAATCAGTACGTAATACAATTTGTAACCGGAGATTCACTGCAAAACGAAAATTCAGTAAATTTGTAACATTTGAATAACGCTTTTTTTTTTTCCTGATTTTTTATAATGTAGTGAATTATTGCAATACAATATCGTAGTACTGTTATTAGCAAAATCAGTGCATATTGATAGAAAAAATTCCACCTTGTTAACTTAACAAGCCTTCTAATTAACTTGAATAAGCTAGCTCCTAAGCTTCAAAGAGCTATATGGAGAAGATTTTAAGTATATTGCTCAAAAGAGAAATGGACATGGTTGCCAAAGAGTTAGCTAACTAATATTAAAGAATATCATGCAATACTAAACAGATTCGAATCCGATCGATAACAAAAGGATTTTTTTTGTAATGATTTAAATTAGTGGATAGATAGATATTGTCTAAAATTAAAACAAAATCAAACGGCTATCATGTACATAAAGTGTTCTTTCATTCAAGAGTTCATATATAGGAAAAAAATTATGACAACAATTGATGCAGGTATTAACGGCACTTAATCATTTCTAGTGTGTTCCTTAAATTGTTTGTATATTTTAAGTTTCGTTTAATTGCTTTGTGACCTTCAATTATCCAGGAAAATGGATTGTTATTTTGTTTAATTATCTTGAAACACTGCTAGAAGATTGATATTTGGTGACTAACTTTTTATAATAATATAATAAATGACCACTGAATGTCAATTTAGTCATGTTAGTCGCAAATATACGTAACATCGATTCAGTTTGTTTTGTTACCAGATTAGTATTATGATTAATGAATAACTCATTTGTCGACCGTATCTAATTTAGTTACAAATCTAAATATTCATTAACAGCTTTTAATGATTATATCATAAATGATTGTAGAATGTTATTTTCTACCACCATTGTAGCATGATAGTGACAAAAAAGATAAATCATGGATCCAGTTTATTTCACTACTATTTTTTTTTTGTTGTGATTTGTGACTAAATAAGTAGTCATTGAAAATCGTGTTCGGTGACTATTAGGGATATACATTTATCTCGTATATCTATCATCCCCATTTAGAGGGAGAAAATTGGGAGCACTTAATAATTGATCAAATTAAAAACTATAAGATCATTCATTTATAAAATAAAATAAAAAGTGATCTCCATTTTATACATTTTTCATTTTTGTATAAAAAAATTATAATTTACTATTTTACAATTCAATTCCTATTCATTGCAAACAAAATCTATCATCGGTTCCATTCAACAAAAAAAATTATAAATCATAATACACATTATTTTTCAACAATTTTATTCATCTAAATTCAAAATAAATATCTATAATGCATCTCAAAACAAATATACATAAAACATCTCATAACCAATAAAAAAACTTACAAAGTCACTTTTAAAAGATTCATCAAATATCAAAGTTAAAACAATAGAATGTTTATCAAAAATCAATATCTCAAATTCAATATGCAGTCCCGAAGTCGTCCAATCATCTTGCATAATGTCAAAATCATTCTGGATGATTGAACTCTTTCTTCGAATTTGCACAACATCACGTAAAAAGAGTTAAAAACTTTGAAATAGCCTAGTGTCCGTTTACTAATCAGGAATAAATGTAATCGGAATCAAGTTCCACTGGTAAGAGAAATGAGAGGAATTAGAAATAAGTTACTAAATTACATTTCAATGTTTACTACCAATTTAGGAATAGAAAACAAAATCAAATTTATTATATTTTAGTGTTTACTTAAGCTAAGGAATCAGAATGATACATAATTGATTAAATAAATAACATTGTGTTGTATGTGAATTCTACAAAGCATACACGTCATCGACAAGAGGGAGAAAATTGCCAGGTGGACGCACAAATAGGCACTCAGGAAACATCCTACAAGACATCATTAAAGAGAAGAAGCCCTAGTAAACAAGTATTAAGGCAAGACCTACTCGGGATCAACTAAACTACTCCGAATCAATTAAACGTACTCGGGGGTTAGCAGAAATGCATTTTCTACTCGGGATCAGGAGACGTCACTCGGGACCAGCACACATCATATCCTACTCGGGATAAACATAACAAAACCGAGTAAGAAGCCTAGTGAGTAGTCCACGAGTTAAGTCACGCAAGGTTCCTTATCAAAGAGGGATTCTAAAGAAGAAAGAGAATGTTAAGCATAAAGGGTTCCTCATCCGAGAACACTTCTATTTCTTCAAAAAGACTACACTTTTATAAGAAAATAAGTCCTAATTGGACTACGTTACTAGAGTCACATTCAATCTCAATACAAGCCTCTGAAACAGGAAAGAAGACAAATCTACTTCAAACAAGTAACCGAATCACAATTAAATACAAAGATCATGTATTACTTGTACAAAGCAGATTAGGGTTCTATAAACATATAAATAGACCCATAATCTTGTCCAGAAAAAGATATAGACAATATAGTATACACAACAGTCATACCTAAAAATACAGAGAGAAAAAAGGGAGATCGAGAGCTTGTAATATTCCAAATTCATAGTGGATTTTGGCTAGGTTGATCATTCAACCACCCGTGGACGTTTCTCCGGTCATCGAAGTTTTACCACGTAAAAAACTCTTGTCTTGTTTACTTTCTCCTTCTCTCTCTCTTTGAAATCTAAAGCCAAAATCCAATCCTTGTTGGCTTTTCTGATACAATCCAGAAATCAACGTCAACACATTGTGCATAAAACATGATGATTTTTTTTTATTAGTATGAAAAAATATTTTTTATATTACTCATAACACTATAACTATAGTAATTAATATTTTTAATATTGTAAAACCTGAACTTATTAGATAAAGAACTATAAAAATAACTTGATTAAAAAAAATGAATCCGCAATAATATATATATATATATATATACACACACACACACACAAAATTGTTTTAGAAATCATACGGCTAGAATAATATAAATTATTAATTATATAAATCAACATGAAGATTAAAAAAAAAAACAAGTACACTAATATGATTTACGAAAATTAAAAACAAAGTAAATAATTATGAAGAAGATTGTTTTTTTAAAATAAGGATATTTTAGTAAATATATCATGAATTCCTTTTTCAATCGGAAAATGAAACTTGATTCCTAGGGTAGATGTGAGAAATCAAGTTCCCTTTCCATCGGAAACTTAATTTCTGATTTGTAAGTGGAATCCACGGAATTTAATTCCCTAAGAAGTTAGTAAACAGTGGAATTCATAAATCAGGAACTTAAGTGCCTTCCCTACGTAAAATTCCTTACTAAGTATACACGCCACTAATGTAAAGACAAATTTAACTTCAACACACTGTAATGGACAAAAAAACAGGCTTACGGCCCAATAGTGGAGTCAACCACTGAATGGGGGATAAAGCATGTCATAAGCCCATTCGTACACCATAAAAAGGCCCAAATAAGGACTGGATCAAACTAAGCTAGCATGGGTCCAATTGAGAACATGCCCAAAACCTAGTCTGGTCCGCTAGGGCATCAATTATATAAGTTACTCTTGTTTGTGTACTTGGATGTGCACTTAAGATTATGTATGAGATTGTTTTATTTACGTAATAATCTGTTTATAATTTAACTTTAGAAATAATCAGATAAGTTGATAAGTGACTTGTAAATTGACTTTATAAATAATCAATTTAAGAAAAGAAAAAAGAAAAAAGTGTTTGATAAACTATAATTGATTATGAAAATGATCAAAATGGACATATATGGTTAAAATGGAAATATATTGTTATAATGTCATATATATATATTATTCAAGTATATTTGTAATTGATGCCATGCTAAAATCTGCCGTGTTTGGATTCATCTCTAAATCTAACAAAATGTTACTAGCTTTCAGATCACAGTGAATAATTCGAACTCTTGATCTTCTTGAAGGTAAAGAATCCCTCGAGCAATACCTCTCAAGATCTTGTAACAATTTTTCCAATCCAAATATTCACGCTTGATTGGATCTAAAAAAAATATATGAATCAAAATGGATCAAACTCACTTTAGTATAGATAATGTCGTGGAGATCTTGTAACTATTCCTTTTTTTTTTTTGTTGTCTTAGACTTCGTAAGTATTTCAAGTAGGAGGAAAATTAAAAATTTCATTTACAAACATAAAAGAATTTGACATCACCGTTTCTCGGTCAAATCAGATATCTTCGGTTTTAGTGTATTAGCTTTGGAACTTGTGAGTTGTCAAAAAGGACGTTGTTTTGATATCCAAGAGAAAACAACGTGCTTTCTAACTTATGTAAGATAAAATATATAAGATTTACAAAATTACAATAGTTCCTTTCTAAAAATGCATGAGCACTAGTCATGCTCAATGTAACTTGGTGATAAATTACAATTATTCGGTGCGATAATATCATAGGTATGCATAGACACTTACAATATTGTTATAATTTTCACAGGCATGGAAAAGTTGGAATGAAGGGACAGCTGCAGATCTAATATATCGATCTTTGGGGGATGGTTCAACATGTGAAATTATGAAATGCATACACATTGGGTTGTTATGTGTTCAGGAAAATGTGTCTGATTGACCAACAATGGCTTCGGTTGTCGTCATGCTTAATAGCAACTCTCTCTCTCCCTCTCCCGATACCCTCAAAACCTGGATTTTTTGTTCAGAGCTTAGTTATACCAGGGACATTGTCATCATCATTAGAGCAGTGTTCAAGCTCAATAGAATCGGGCCTCGCGACAAAAAATTGAAGTTCTCCCATTAGCACAAAATGAGATTTCAATCACTGACCATATCCTAGATAGCATCTGAGTTTGCCAAGTGAATATTGTATTATATTAGTAAAGAAATAAACATTTTATTTCAAAACGTAAAATATTAAACTCAATCTATAGACTACATATAATAAACTAACAAATTTTAGATTCGATGGAGTGGTGACATTAGGCTCTATGCACACACCGTAGGAGAAGGATCTTCTCACAATTTGTGATTTACCTAGTAAAAATGAGACTATATATTTACAATACCTTAGTTGTATCATGATGGTGGAGCTTCATTTATCTATTTGTCCCCAAATGTTCTAACTTTTCCATTTTGTTTCCTTGTAAATATTTTATTTTAATGTCACTGGCTCACTGCCAATCCAATTAAAAAGAGATAGACTCCTCATTTGGAACTGAACCAATGTCCTGTCTGATGGTGTGTATAGCCAACCTCATTTGGAACTGAACAACGATGAAACAGAGGGCAATCAAACGGGAAAAACAGAGCCAGGCTGGATTTTGGATGAGGAAGTCGCTAAAGTTATCGGGTAGGGGTATCATTAGGTTTCGATTTCAATGGTAACGAAGTAGAGATAGGTGAAAGGATTGCCAGCAGAGAAATGGAAGATGATGAGCGTATGGTTGCTGCCAATGATAGTTGAGCTTCGATGCCAACGGTGTGGTATGGGATGTTCAGTTTTTATGTTGATCATTTCTTGTAATGTTAGACGTTCGGGTATGGGCGAGAAGAAAAGGATGGTTAGAGGTCTTGTTAATAGGCCCAATCCGAATATCCTACTTATTCAAGAATCCAAGTTGAAGGTCTTTGACAATAGATTCATTAGCTCACTAGGGGGTCCGTGGCTTTCGAAAGGTGTAGGGGTTGAGGCGGACGGTGCTTCGAGAGGGTTGATATCACTATGGAATGAGGAGTTTTTTAAGGTGGATGCGTGCATTTCCAACCAAAGATGCATCATCTTGGCAGGGGTTTTGACGAAATTGAATAAGAACATTGTCTTCTGCAATGTTTACGCGATATCAGTTGAGAAGGAAAGGAAAGAGCCAAGTGACTTCATTTTGACTGCTCAACAGTCTTTTACGGCGCCATGGGTGTTGGCGGGTGACTTCAATAGAGTGCTTGATTCTTTAGAGAGAGTGGGCAGAGGCTGCTATATATCAGGGATTGATTAGAAATTTGAACAACTTTATCTGCCAAGCAAATGTTGTTGACATTCCTTTGCATGGAATGAAATATACATGGTCCAATAACAGGGTTGCTGAAGCTCGGGCGCGTTTGGATGGATTTCTTCTCTTTCGACAGTTTTGTTGTGGTTCCCAAACCTATGCCAAAAAGGTCTCCCTAAAAGCTTGTCCTACCATAATCCAGTGATACTTGGTGAATCTGTTGTTACTTGGGGGCCTACCCCATTCCGTTTCTCCAACTGGTGGTTAGAGGATAAACATATGATGAAAGAGGCACGGAGAGGCTAGTACGATTGCGTCGAAAGGCTTCGTGCTTTTTTCTAAAGCAAAGGCTATGAAGATCCGTTTGAAGAAGTGGATTAAGTAGGCAAAACCGGGTTCTGTTAAACCCTGTGATGTGGAACGAAAGATGGCTGCTTTAGACTCAATAGCAGAAACTCAAGGCTGGAAGGAGCATCTGAGAATAGAGAGATTTAAGCTCTTGGAAGAATTATGAAAGTGCATGAGGAGGGAAGAACAGTCATGGAAGCAAAAACCTAGAATCCATTGGTTGAAGGATAGAGATAAGAATACAAGGTTCTTCCATAGCATGCCTAATGGACGGAAGAGAAGAAACAGCATTGGGGGTCACTGTGACCGACCCAGACCTGATTAGCTGCGGGATTTTTAACTTCTTTAAGAAGAATTTTCAAAAGGAGAGGGGAACTAGGCCGAGTCTGTCCATGAAAAAGCTTTCAGAGTTGGAGAGTCAGGCTCTTGAAGAAGTTTTCAGTTTAGAGGAAGTGATGACAGCCTTATCAAGTTGCGACGGAAATAAGGGGCAGGATCGGATGGTTTTAACTTGAATTGCATAAAATCCCATTGGGATGTGATAAAGGAAGACTTCATGAACTTCATCATGAATTCCACAAGGATGGTACGGTGGTAAAGGACCTCAATAAGACTTTCATCACACTTATTCCCAAAGTTGGCAATCCAGAAACCATGAAGGATTTTTTACCGATATGCCTTGTTGGGTCTTTGTAAAAGGTACTTACGAAGGTGTTGGCGAATAGGTTAAGGAAAGTTATGGATTCGATTATTGGTGAGATGCAAATGGCTTTTGTGAGTAATAGGCAAATTTGCTATAGCCTTGTGATTGCAAAAGAGATTATTTAAAAATGGAAAGCAGATAAGGAGGGAGGGTTGGTGGTGAAGCTTGACTTTGAGAAGGCATATGATAGTGTTGATCACATGTTCCTTGACTCCATGATGACAGGAATGGAATTCGATGTTAAATGAAGAGGGTGGATCAAAGAATGCATTTCTTCCCTGATGTTGTCGGTTATGGTGAATGGCAAACCAACTTCTCAGTTTGGGATAGAGAGTAGTGGTGTAAAAATGGACCGGCCCGACCCATTAGGCACGGCCTGGTCAGTCCATTTGTGGAAACAGGCCTGGTTGGGCCTGGCATGCTACAGTGTCGCCGGCCGGGCCGGGCCGGCTTGGCCTGTTTTCGGAACAGCATGCCCGGCACGGCATGCCGGCCTGCCTCAGGCGGGCCTTGCCAGGCCGGCCCGCGGGCCCCTTTTGGCGGGCCTGGTCCAGCGGGCTAGTCTTTTGGTCCAATTTGTTTTTTTTCAAATTACGTTTGTTTGGATTTAGGGTTTATGGTTTGAAATGAATAAAGAGAACGAACAATTATTTATTTATTTATTTATTTTTCACTTATGGAATTCAGTATTATATATTTACATGATTGCCTCATTAAAAACCTTTTCAAGAAAAAACCCAGTGGGATAAAAACTTGGTAAGGGAAAAAGAGTGCAACCGTTTTACAATTTACAAGTAAATAATAAATACATATGTAAAAGTATAACCTAGTTCTGGCCCTGACCACTACCTGAAGGGTCATCAATATATAGATTGTCGAAATTTAGAATAAGTTCTTTATCTACAGTTAGATTTTGCAACCTTTTTTTAGCATGCTCCAAATCCCGAAGGCATGTTAGTACCTCTACCATCTCTGGAGACAAACAGCTTCTTCTTGGTTCAATTATGCGTCCACTGGTGCTGAAAGCTTATTCTGAAGACACCGTTGACACTGGAATAACCAATACGTCACGTGCTAAGTGTGACAGAACTGGATACCTGTACGTATAGGTCTTCCACCATAACAACAAATCAAACTCTTCCTTGTCTTCAACAACATCGAACTGTGCTTCAAGGTACCAAATAAGTTCAGTACAAGAAGATGGGCAAGATCTTTGCCCTGAAGAAGTACTTGTTGATTTGTCCTTTTTTCGGCGTTTCAGAAGGCTCCAACTTGTTTGCTTCGGCTCTGTCTCCGGTTGTGTTGATTGGGGGGTGTCAATGTTGCCAAACCTGCTCTCATAAATACGAAAAATCTCAAACAACTTAGTTCGAATATCAGTAATTTGTTCTGAATAATCTATTGACAAATTAATACCAATAAACTCAAACAAAACTTCTAAACCAGATAATTTAACCCTAGGATCTACTATAACAAAATTGTACCTTTTAAATTTGGTGTGTTGGTGGAAAATGTAGAGAATTTTGTAGAGAGAGTAATAACCAAATTGAATGAAAAAGTTTAGAGAATTGGAGAATATATTATAGATTGAGATTTGAGAGAATGAGAGATTAAAAGAATGATAGAGAGAGTGAATGGAAAATGAAATGTATGGAAGTATTTATAGAAAAATTTGATTTGTGGGTCAAAATGTAATTTAAAAGATTTCACAGGGGGGTTTTGTAAAAAAAAATTGCTCCAACGGTTGGAATTCAAATTCCAGCTGTTTGAGGGTTTTTAATAAATAAATAAATAAATAAATAAAATAAACCTGCTTGGCCGAACGGACCGGCAGACCAGTCCCACAGGCCTGGCACGTCGGCCTGCCGGGCCTCCTACCAACGGCCCGACACACGGCCTGTCACGGGCCAGGCCGCAACCTGGCTCGCTTCCTTCACTGGTCGTGCCAAGCACGACCCGTTATCTCCCTGGACCGGCAGACCGACCTATCACAGGCCGGCCCATTTTTACAGCATCAATAGAGAGAAGTTTGAGGCAAGGTGATCATCTATCTCCTTTCCTTTTCAATATAGTGGTGGAAGGTTTAAATTACATCCTTCGCAAAGCGGGAAATATGGGTCTTATCAAAGGCAAAAATTTCGAGAGTAACAGTGTCCATATTACCCGCCTTCAGTTTGCGGACGATATAATCCTATTCATCAAACCTAAGATGGAATGTCTTCGTAATGCGAAAAGAGTCCTTCGCTGTTTTGAGTTGTCCTTAGGATTAAAAATAAATTTTCATAAGTCCTGTATTGTGAATGTGGGTGAGGAGAGGGTGGGGGATACGGAGCAGTGGGCATCGGTTTTCAAGTGTTAAAAAGCAGCCCTTCCCTTATCCTATCTTGGCTTTCCATTAAGGGGCAGACCGGGTGTCAAAGATTTTTGGGATTCGTTATTATCTAGAAGCAAGAAACGCTTGGCTCCATGGAAGATAAATTTTTTGTCTAAAGGAGGGTGCTTTGTGTTGATTAAAGAGGTGATCTCTAGTATCCCCACTTATCTCATATCGGTGTTCAAAATTCCAGTGGGGTGACTCAAAAGATTAAGAAGCTTCAACGTAGTTTTCTTTGGGGGGACTGGGTTTTCAAAAGAAATTTTGTAACTAATTGTGACGGTTATTTTTAAAAAGTTTCAATTGAATAAAACATAATGTCAAACAGTAAAATTTATCACAAAATAATGTCACTATAGGTCACTTTTTTTATAGTTATAAAGTTTTGAAATCGATCTTGAAAGTGTATAACGAAGCGAAAACAATAGATGACTCATATAAGACAACACTTTGCCCCAAAGAAACATTTTTATTAATAATAATTAAAGATATTCCAATAAAATCAAATAATAACACTATTTACAATATTTTAATCTTAATTAATACGACTCAAATATTACTAATCAGATAAAAACTACTTAAAGGAACCGAATTTCAAACACTAGTTAAGAAAATAAATCCTATTAAAATAAAAATTCACCTAAATTGTCCTACATCCATGTAGGTCCATTGTTGTCTTCACGCAAATGTGAATGTGGCCGGAGGATCAGGAATTTGTGTGAGACAAGTATGTGTGTGTTCCATAGATTGAAAGGCAAGTATGTGACCAAATTGTTGAAAAAGATAACCAGAAAGTCAATTAATTGAGCAAAGAGACTAGAATTTAACAGATATGATACACGATTCTAAAAAAAATGTGTACCTAAACATCGTTGACCGGAATCCTGATAAAGGAAAAGAAACTTAATTCCTAATTTATAATTACTGTTTACTAAAATTAGTTGAGAATTATAAATCACAAATTGAGTTTATGTTGGAAATGGAACTTGATAACTCCCTTCCACCTAAGGAATCAAGTTCCTTTTTTTTTTTTATCAATAATCAAGTTTCTTTCTTGATTCACGTTCGCATAGAACTTGATTTCCGATTAACAAACTAGATCTTAAATTAATTAGAGCTGGCATGAATTTGTACCATTCATATACACGTATACAACCCATGATACCAACAAACACAAACGATTCAGCCCATAATATTGAAACTGATCACCGCCAATACACATTTAGGAGTCACCGTGTTGTCGTGGTTTCAGTCTTTGAATTTTTTTTAAATAAAAACAAGGATAAATTGCACAAACACCCTCAATTTTAGACCTAATTATAGCTAGATGGAACCTTGTTTAAAATTACACAAACTTCCCCTGCCGTTAAGTAACTAACGTGAGATATAAACGAATGAAGGGTAAATTTGTCATTTTCTCATTGAAAGTCGGTCCAAAAAAACGTTTTATGTAAATATGTTCTTTGGTTTGATAAATCTAATGGTTTCATTTTGTTTTTAATGGTCCAAAAAAGCGAAAGGATATGACAAATAAAATGACAAAAAGAAAATCAAAATATAATTTAATCATTCATTTTGTTTTCCAAGATGAAAATGTATCCTTTCGTTTTATCTACACCACATAAATATCTCTTCCCGACTTCATTTTTATCGGTTCAAAAACAAACAAAATAAATTTCAGTTTTATCAAAATTTGGACTTCAACCTGGAAAAATGATAGCAATTCATGCAACAAGCAATTATCTTTCAAATTAACAGTTTCAGAAACTCCATTTTGGAGAAGAGATTTGTGAAAGGAAATTATGGAATGTTCAGCCATGGCAACACACACACACACACACAATTATGGAATGTTCAGTCATGGCAACACACACATATATATATATTTCTTCTTACTAATGGGTTCTGCAAATTTTGAAGATTTCTTCAAGTTCACACTACTAATGACTGAATGCAAGAGGCTAGAAGCCATATATATACAATAAAAGAAGTGAAAAATATTCAAAGTGTGTAGAACCAGTACCAATGTGTTGGGAATTTGAACGGATGATTGCGGAATCGTCATACCTAATATACGCTCACAACTCAAAGCGATTAATAACGTTTATAGCAGAAAAATAGATGAGAGAAAATAAATCAATCACAACACAAGATATACGTGGAAAACCCAAATCGGATAAAAAACCACGGGCCGTCAAGATGACATAGAAAGTTCCACTATATAATAAATTGTTACAATCATATATATTACAGGATTCTCTCTCACATCTCAACCCCAAACCACTCTCGCAACACTCACAAAATCCTCACCAAGAACCCCCTAATATCTCTTAGGTCTCCACTGAATATCACTAGCGAATCTTTAACTTGATCCATTGATATTCCCTTAGATCCCTCAACGAATATTCTCCAGGGTCTCCCCCGGATCTCACCCACTCCTTCCGATGTTACCTGGTATTCTTTTTGCTCCACACAAAATAACCTAGATACAATGTTTTATTTATACTAGTTATAAGGAGTTTAAGATAAAAGGAAATCATAATCATAAATGTACAAAAAATATTTATTCCACATAAATACTATTTCCTATTTATGACAAGTTTAATTGTTAAAGAGAAATCATTTTCCATTAAGTATAAGAACTTTCTAAAAGAACACTTTCATTTTCTGCAGAAGATTTCCCGTGTCACGCATGCTTATGATTGACTACGATTCGGGTCACAATTGTGTACCCGCTTCCTAAACCGTTGCAAGTCACCAGGAATAATACACCGTGTTCTTCATTTCTTCACTTCTTCTGGTCTTTAACCTCCCTCAAACAACACAATTCTAACTTCCAAACGTTTTTCACGTCTCCAGGAAATCAGTTGAGTATTGTTTGATTCAATTGGGTTCATTTGATAATACGAGGTAAAACCTATCACAATATACCATATTGTTAACCATGTACATTAAGGATTTGTCAAACTACAAATTCAAAATCTGGAAATATAGACAAAACATTATTTAAATATAGAAAGGAAAAAAATACTAATTACTCAAAATTTAATCCCAAATGAATACCCGCACCTATTAGAAACAACCCAATAACAAAAAAAATCCAAAATCATTTCAATGAAAATCGTTTATCAATTTAACAAATCTCAGGAACTATAAAATAAAAACATAGCCAAAATTATTTTTCAAATGCGCCGCCACCACCACCACCCGACTGTCACAACTTCTCCCTCATTTTCCAACTTCTCCTTGGCGATGAGTTACAAACAATCCAATTGTTGTACTTTGCTAACGACGGCTAAGTTTTAATCGATGCATTGAACTACTCAGTCACAATTCAAGTATTGTTTGGAAAACTGAGGACGTGAATTGGATCACGAATCTAGATTTGGTAGGTAATTTCCACCAACATGGATCATGGAAAATCTTCTCTTAAGAGATTTGTTCTCCATTTTTTTCTAATGCTTTTCCTAAATTTTAATTGTAAATGTATTTTTACCTTTTTTATTAGTTTTTATTTTAAAAAAATATTTAAATAATGAGTAAAATATCCAAACCGGGTCATTTCAGTCTTTTTGATTAAAGGGCTGGTCAACTGTTAATATGGATGGAAGTCAACTAACGGTAGGAGAGATTTGTTCAATTTAAGGCAAAAGTTCCATATAGCAGCAATTAGACCTATACTCAGGGGTTGTTTGAGCAATTAGTCCTAAAAACAAAGTTTGGAAGTGGTCCATTCCATTGGAGTGAAGACAGAGCTGTCCCAAAACTAAAAGCATGTTCCAGTAGAAAAGATAGTGTGAAATCACTCCAATCTATAGGCTTATGAATTAGACATTTCCTCCACAGGAAATATATTTAACTATTGAAAATTTAGTAAGTACTCCACATTTCTAATATTCTTTCACCCATTCGATTAGTTAGCACACGAAAATGAACAATCGTTCGAATGGTCTTAGAAATCTCCTTTGTTTATTTTCTTATTTGCTTCTAAGCATTAGTGTTTCTCTTACCAGTGGTGAATATCATTGTTACAACACCGGAAACTTGACCGCTAATAGTAATACTACCCGCAATATCATCCTCTCATCTATTGCTTCTTATGTCACCTTAAATAACGGCGGTTTCTACAATTCTTCTATTGGCCAAGACCCCAACAAAGTTTATGCTCTTGCACTTTGTAGAGGAGATAGTCCTTCTAATGAACACTGTGTCAGCTGTATCAAAGCAGCATCACAAGATATTATGACCAAGTGTTCTTACCAGAAGGAAGCATTTATATGGGGAGGCGGAGAACCTCCCTGCCTCGTGCATTATGCAGATCACTCTGTTTCTGGAAAATTGGATCTGCCCCCAATTAGTATACATTACGGTGGGAATTTGACGGAGCAAGTTCAGTCGAATTTAACAGAGTATGATCAAATTTGGGACACTTTGATGGATAGTTTAGCGAAAAAAGTTTCCAAAGGGTCTTTAAGGCTTAAGTTCGCGACTGAAGAAGCAAACATCAACACGTTTCAAAAGATATATGCACTAATGCAGTGTACTCCCAATCTATCCCAGGGTGATTGTGACCTTTGTCTTCGTCAAAGTGTGGCTGATTTTCAGAGTTGCTGCCGAAGAAATGTAGGAGGTAACGTTGAAAGAGCTAACTGTTATTTTGGTGTGTCCTTGAATCCCTTCTATTCGCCGCATACTGAAGCTCCGTCCTCTGTGCCGACTGACGTTGTCCCTTTCCAAACTAATACCACCGTTAACAATCACAAAGGTATGTTCTGATGTTCATCCATCCACCTTTAAGCAGTTCTTCAGCTCCTCTTTTTGTGCACTGCACCTATTTGCTCAACCGGTAGCGCACATCCCCTCCCATGTAAATGGTGGGGATTCAAGGTCTACCGTGCATATTTTACAAATATGTGTATTGAGTTTTTTCACTGGTATTGTAGGACGGGTAACTCATGTTATGAGAGTGGATATCTAGATCATGTACCGTTTAGTCTTGACATATCTTTGACCTCGATGGGTCAGAAGTTACTGTAGCACTTCAAAAAAAAAAGGTTTTTATATGAGAGGGGATCTTCTTTGCCAAGTATAATTCTGAAAAACAAAAATCTGCATTATGACTACACTAAGCTGAGAATTAATCAAATTTTGTAGGGAAACAAGATAAAATTACTACCCAAATCATCATCATTATAGTTGTTGCTGCTGCAGCTATCATGATATCGACAATTTTCATCTGTATCCTTATTTTCATAGTGATGAAGTACGTGCAGAAAATCGGAAGTAAGTCAGAGTGCTCTCTCTATATACGTCCACAATAATTTATTGGTCTATAGTGATCTGAACAAATTTTGATCATTACAATTTCTCTTTGCATATTATTAAGATGTGAAAGAAATAAAAACTGAAGAGTCTTTGCAATTCGACATTGGTACCATTAGATTTGCAACAGATAATTTCTCGGATGCTAACAAGCTTGGACAAGGTGGATTTGGAACTGTATATGAGGTAAAAAAAATTAAATCAACAAAGTACAAAATCTAAAACTTTGATTTCCTTGAATGTAGGCAAAATATGGTTAGCAAGCTTTCATATTTTCTTGATATAGCAGGGGACCTACCAAATGGACAACAAGTAGCTGTCAAGAGACTATCTATGAATTCTAAGCAGGGAGACGAAGAATTTAAGAATGAGGTCACATTGGTTGCCAAGCTTCAGCACAGGAATTTGGTTAAACTCCTCGGCTTTTGCTTGGAACGAACAGAAAGGATTCTTGTCTATGAGTTTCTGCCTAATTCAAGCCTCGATCGTTTCATATATGGTATGTTTGCAATTTTGATAAATTTTAGATCGAATTCCTTGTATTTTCGTTAGTAATATCTGAATCACAATGTTTGCAACTATGAATCATATGTACAAATGTTTTTAATTTGCTGAAACATCTAAAGTTTTAATTGCGATCCCATGCATGAAGAAGATGGAATTCGATAAGAAATTCTTACATTAGCACTCTTTTAACCTGTTGAAGTTTTATAATTTGATGAATCTGTAGATCCAATCAAGCGTGGATATTTGAACTGGCAACTACGTTACAAAATCATGAGAGGCATTGCTCGAGGGCTTCTCTACCTTCATGAAGATTCGAGACTACGAATTGTTCATCGTGATCTCAAGGCTAGTAACATATTATTGGATTCAGAAATGAATCCTAAAGTCTCGGATTTTGGCATGGCAAGATTGTTTGAAATCGATCAAACTCACATTAGTACCAATAAAGTTGTTGGGACCTTGTAAGTAAAATAGTATATTCATATGGAACTTAAATTATCAATATATTAGGAGCAAAATGAAGTGTTTAGTTTCTAGTCAAGATAAGGTATGTTATTCTAGTCATTGGAACTCAAAATGATTTGATTAATGATTATATGCAGTGGGTATATGGCTCCAGAGTATATAATACACCGCCGTTTCTCAGATAAGACAGATGTTTTCAGCTTTGGTATTCTAATTTTGGAAATTATGTGTGGTCAAAAGAGAAGTTGTTTTGATACAGAAGAAGAGGAAATAGAGTGCCTTCTAACCAAAGTAAGTACTGAATATTACAGGCCTGTCTCTCTTTTCTTGGCTCTTTTAAGACTAGTATGATATGCATAAACATTTGGCAAAGAAGTCCCTTCTCACATCATATAACTTTGTAGGCATGGAAAAGATGGAACGAAGGGACAACTTTGAATGTAATAGATTCAACATTGAGGGAAGGTTCAAGAGATGAAATGAAGAAATGCATACACATTGGGTTGCTATGCGTTCAGGAAAGTGTATCTGACAGACCAACGATGGCTTCCGTGGTTCACATGCTTAATAGTGACTCTGCTGGTACTCTCCCAGCACCCTCAAAACCTGGATTTTTCATGCAGAGTTCAGTCATACCTGAGGCATCATCATCATCACTAGAGCATAATTTGGGGCTTAATTCGGTATCACAAAATGAGGCTTCAATCACCGAACTATATCCTCGTTAGGTCAAGAATTGATCATGTTTATAAGTATCAGTATGTTTGTGCTGAATTGCAATAATACTACTCTGTTCTTATTGATGTTACTTGTTATAGATTTAAAATTTTCAAAACCGTTGTAGTTTATCCAGTTTCACAAGTGAATCAAATGAAGTCAATAAATGTACACAAGAGAGGAAAGAAGCATACTTAGACTTTAAATTTCAGAAGTCGGAAAAATTAAAATGCATTTATATAAAGTAGTACAAAGAACTTTCCATAGCTACTTCCACCAGAATCATATACTTAAAAATTAAAGCCACTCACTCAACTTACAAGTGCTCGTCATAAACTCATAATTCATATCATGTACTAGTTGCAGTTGTCAAGTACTTCAGATTTTTTTTTTCTTCATGCATCAACACAAACCACAAACTAATAATCAACATACATGCAGGGCCCAGAGCCGGCCCATATGTATTGCTAGAGGGGCGGCTGTCCGGGCCCCTTTTTTGAGGGGCTCAATTTTATAAGATTTAAGTTTTTTATTTGAGACCCATTTTTATAGAATACTAATTAAAAAAGTCTAAAAATTTATTATAAGTATAAAATATCTAAAATTATAAAGGGTCCAAATTATAAAAGGTTCAAAATCAAATAAAACTAGGTTGGGACAAACAAATATCCAAAAGAATATTTGTTAATACCTTGTCTTTTTTAGACATAGACCAATAGGGTTTCTTAATACTTTATTTTTACCATCTTAATTTTTTGCTTGTCTTACCAACGGCCATTTCTTATGTTTTTTCAATCTCTCAACTCAAATCTCATCTCTCAACGATCTAGTAACTAGTATTTTATATTCATATCTGATCTAGACAAGTAGACATCCAGATATCTAGTGATACTGTGTCTACTTAACTACTTTCTCATTTCACTACGATCTTTGTTAATCTTTATAGATTCTCTCAGGTAATTTCTTTTTGATTTTTCTTCTTCTGATTTTTGTTTCTTTTTTTTAGATTTAGATTTAGATTTTTTTAATTCATAAACTTTCTTATTTTCTTAGGAAATAGATAATTAGACCTATTTCGGTTTTATAGTGATGTATTTTACTATTTAAATGAATTAGATCTATTTCATTTTTTTTAATTAATTATTCACACAGAGATTATAAGAAATTAAGAATAAAGATATAATTATAGTCTATATAAGATTTTATTTGGACTTTGGAGCCATATAGTTACAAATGTACTTTTTGTTGATTGGAGACAGTGACTCCAGTAACTCACTGACTCAGTGAGGCAAGCACAGGGCACCGAGGCAAGCATAATCGTGCATTTGTGCTTTACTACTTTATATGCATAATGCTTTTTGTTGTTTAATTATTTATTGATATTATTATTGTTATGAAAAATCAAGTATGGAGACATACTTATATTATAATAGCATTTTGATTATAATATTATATCATATCAGTACCTTGAAAAAAAGAAGATAAATGAATATGAATCTTGCAATTTGATTGATTTGGTGATTCCGTGATCGTTAAATACTTGCATTGTATAGGATAATTTCACTTGACTAACCTCTTAAACATACCATGTATGTTTCCTAATATTTCTTTTAATTATATTTATAGATTTATTACGGGGAAAAATTCAATCTTGTGGCATTATGAAACTGGTGCGACTTGTTGAAATCAATTACTTGACAGGTTTTATTATTTCATTTCACTTTAATTGTTACTTTATTTGTTATTTTGGCGAGTTTTATTGTTCTTTGTTTGTTATTTTTTTTTTGAGTTTTTTATCATTCCAATGATGTTTATTATTTATCGTGTTGTTATTTTTTTTTGTAGGACTACTTAATTGTTGGAATATTATTAAATAGTTGTTGACGATATATTTTGGTATAGAGTGAACAATGGCCATCTTAGATTTTCTCCCTGGACCTTAAAATAGTCAGGACCAGCCCTGTGCCTGGTTTAAAGAGACAGTCGCCCGGGGCCTATTTTTAAAAACAATAAACACAACCCAATTTATATATAATGAGTTACATAATTATGGACATAATAAATAGTTTATGGACATTTAAAATGGACACAAATGAAAGATACATAAAAAAAAAAAAAAAAAAGACTCAATATGTTATATATATATTAAAAAAAAAATATGAAAATGTTTAATAGACCCATTTTAAAGATTTGTTCTGTAACTTTAAAATGTGAAGGTCGGCTCTCCATACAAGCAACACTTTTTAGCACATATTCAAACTAATCAATCATTTGTAAACTAATAAGAAATTGTGTATTTTGGCCCATACTTGGAATTCCAGCCGCGACAACTACTCTTCGGAGTCAACGATGCTGATCGAGCATCTTTTGTCGCAGCGGTGGATGGCCAAAGCTATACTCTTCTCTGGCGCCGCCAGAAGCTTCTTATTCTCGTTGGCAGAAGGGCAGAGTTCTCATATCTGACAAACATGAGAACTATGCCCTTACAAAAGGGAATTGATGTTTACTTTAAGTGTCCAGACATGTACCCTTACAGTTTTGATATGGACAAGCATTACAGGTTAAGAATTATAGTTTTGTTTTTCAAGTACAAAATTTACAAATTTACAAATTTACAAATTTGAGATTCGAGGGAGTGGGGAGATTAGGTTCTACAGGCACACACCGTCTCCCCACACTCTACAATTTATGCAGAATTTGGTAATAACTGAGACATCATCCATCATCACAAGAGCATTGTTCGGGGTCAACAAAATCAGAGCAACTCAAACATGAATTACTCCCATTGTCACGAAATAATGATGTTTCGATCACTGAACTTCATCCTCCATAGCATTAGAAGGTTTATGATGTTGCGTTTTTCAAGATTTTCATGCTGAAATTCATCATCTTCTGCTCTAATATGTTACAGACATTGAATTGAAGTTATTTTGTTACTGGTTAAATTTGAATTTTGTATTGTCAAATTAAAAGCATTACTTGACAACCAACAATTTCTAATACAATACCAATATATTTTATACTCCTTATTCGACATCAAGTTTTTTTTTTTGAAATGGGTCTTCAAGGTATTTTGTATCTCCTTGTTCGTCTTCTTCTTGAATTTTGTTCGTCTTCGTGATTTTAATGATTTTATTTTATTGTTCTGCTTTATCTTCTCTATAATTTTAACGATTTTAAGGTTTGCTCGACTCTCCGTTAGATTCTTTTTTTTTTTGTTCTTTTTCTTCTTCTTCTTCTTCATTGTAATTTTAACAATTTAGGGTTTACTTGATTCTCCAGTCGTGTCCAACAGTAGCTTCCTCACCATTTGATCTAACGTGTCATACAACGTCAGCCTCTTTTGCTGACTGTGTAAGCACTGGTTGATGTGCCAAAACATGTTAGAGTGGAGTGGTTGATGTGTTCACATAAGCAATCTCACTGACATGATTGATCAATTGGTCGATATTTTCATTCACATTTAGTAACCGTACGATGATATAACAGACCTCGTCAGCCATTTGTAATGACGTGCCCACACACATCACCGTTATATGCTGATGCACTTGACACGTCATCAGTCTATTGAGTCCGGAATCTCTGTGCTGACGTGTTTAAACATTGTCATCCATTATTGATGACGTTAGCAATTTCGTTTCCCAAAAAAATGGTAATTGCCTGACGGGGACTCTGGTTTTTTTGACCCTTCGCTTTCTTTTTAGTTTTGGTTGGGAAAGAAAATCAAAACACAAAGCTCTGGTAGCTGTGTGAACAAACTCGGTGATCCGACGGCGGCGGCGACGATCCACGATTAAAACTCACCGATTTGGAACAATTACTGCCCACAAGTCTTTCTATCGATTTTCAATCGGACGGCAGGTAATTTCATTGACTACATTTTGATTTGTGTATGTCTTTCAAGATTTTTTTATCTTCAAATTTCTCCATTCTAAGTTTCCTACCTAAAATTTTCGTCCTTTTATTGAATCTTTTTCAAATTACTTCGAATCAGAAATTTATGGACTAGAAATAAGTATGAAACTTCATAGCTGCATTTCTCTTTATGAACTAGAAAATTTATTTCATCCAAAATTTGTGGTGTATATGCTTTTAATTTGTTACAATTTTAACTTCCCAGGAATGGAACAATTGGAATAGATCCTACTTTGAAAGATGAAATGCATACACGTTGAGTTGCTATGTGTTCAGTTGTTGAGAATCTCACTATCCCAGAAAACCCAAAACCTGGATTTTTTATGCGGAATTCAGTCATACTTGAGGCATCACCATCACAAGAGCATTGTTCTGTGTCAATGACATCATAGCAACTCAAACTTGAAGTAGTCTCATCGTCACGAAATGATGTTTCGATCACTGAACTTCATCCTCCATAGCATTTGATTCGAGGGTTGATGATGGTAAGTTTCTGTTTTTCAATATGTTGCTGCTGAAATTCATCATTTTCTGCTCTAATATGCTACATGCATGGAATTCAATTAATTTTGTTCTGGTTGAATTGTATGTTGTGTTGTTGTACAAATACCTGTTATTAGGATTCATAGCTATCTTAAGGACTGAGAAGCCAAAAGAAAAGTAAGTCACCTTTGTCGGATAAGCAGTTCCTGGCATAACACATGTTATATAAAGTTTTGCTAGTTGTGAAAACTGGTTTTCAATCAAAAATATTTATCAGTTTCATGTTACTTGTGCATGTGTAGTCTTTCAACAAGTTCATGAAGTTCCTTCTTCAGGGACCTCTGTGTTTTCTGGTCAAAGTTGGACTTCCTTACCTTATTAATATTTGGACATGGACATGCACTGTCGTTAGCACAAACAAAACAATTTTAAAAAAAAAATTGGCTGATAGTACATCTGTTCTGAATTCAGATAATAGTATATATTCAGTTTGATTCTTTCATGATTAAGGATTAAAGTATTTTCAATTTAAAAAGTAATTAATCTTCTGAGGAAGCTTCTTCTAAATTTTCTCCCACACTGCTACAATAGTCAATGAAACAATGGAATTAGCTTCTTCAATACTGCTTTTCTTCATTTCTTGTGTTCTTCTACATCTTGTCACCCTCACTGTTTCCCAGCAAAGTTTCTTACGATATAACTGCTTATCCGATAAAGGTGACATACTCCACAACCAGACTGCCACACTTAACTGCACAGTCGGCACTACTTACCAGGAAAACCTCAATGGCCTCCTCTTGTCAGGTTTTTCCAATTCAGAACCCAACCATGGATTCTACAATTTCTCTGCTGGTCGAAACTCTGAGAAAGTAAATGTTATTACACTCTGCAGAGGAGATGTTAAGCCTGATGTCCGCAGTAGTTGCATCAGGGACTCTGTCCCCAAGCTCTTACAAGTCTGTTGCAACCCCAAGGAGCTAATCGGATATTACGATGATTGTATGTTACGTTTCTCAAACCGCTCAATATGCGAAACCATGGAAGTTTCACCTAGATATCGTATGATTAATCCAGAAAATGTGACCAGTTTGGATCAGTTCAACCAAGCTCTAAGGACTCTTTTGGATGGTCTGAGAAGGAAAGCTGCATCGGGTGGCTCCCTTCGCAAGTTCTCCACTAGAAACATATCTTCCTCGGACTTTAAAACATTATATGGACTTGTTCAGTGCACTCCTGAGTTGTTCGAGCGGCAATGTAATGATTGCCTGCACACCATTTATGGAAGAATTCGGGATTGTTGTGATGAGAAGGAAGGAGCATGAATTGAAGCACCTAGCTGTAAATTAACGTATGAGATCTACAGTTTCTATCGCCATACAGTCGATGAATTAACATCGTCTTCTCAAGCAACCCCGCCATCATCAAACGACACTGCACCTACAAAAGGTGTTTATTCATCCGAGTTTTTTTTTTGCATTTATTCCAAGACTAAACAATAATCATTACACGTAGTCCATTGCATTTTCTAGCCAAATCACACCATATCACTTGAGTATAAATGTGATTAGCTACTCTTACTACGTAACATAATTTGAATGGAAAATGTACTGTTAGATTCTCCTCTATGGAACTAGAATTCACAAGTCAACTTGGAAATAGTCAATTATTGATCCAATCTTGAATCTAGGCCACCAACACTCTTTCGAGGATTGCTAATGATTGCTTTTGTTTTTCCTTGATGAATATTATCCATTTGTTTACTTGTCTTTCTAGTTGTCTTCTCTTGTCTTATTAAATCATTAAATTATTTTTTATATATAATTTTAATATGGTTTTGCAGAAAAAGATGGTAACAATTCTCGAACCATCACCATCATAATTGTCCTAGCTATTGTTGCTTTTGCGATATTTATCATCTCCATCTACATTTTTTTAAGAAGAAGGAAGTTCAAAGGGAAAAGTCAAAGTAAGTCAGCTGTAGCTCTTCCCATAATCGCATTATAAATTAACTAGTCCCAAATACCCTCAGCGACAACAGAGAAAAATATTCTTTTGTTATTGCTGTTTCCTTGTTAACTCTGCTCATTTTTATAAAGATATGGAAGTGATCAGAAATATAGCCTTTGTAATTCGACTTTGGCATTATTAGTGGCAACAGATGGTTTCTCAGATGCTAATAAGCTTGGACAGGGTGGATTCAGTGTTGTGTACTAGGTAAGACACTTTGCAAATGATATTTGTTGACTTCCTTGGAGATCATAAGAAGTGTAAAACTTGTTGTTGCAGTCTCTCACAATTTCCTTGAAATTGTGAATGCCCAGGCATGCTATCCAATGGACAATCAATAGCTGTTAAAAGACTATGAATTTTAAAAAGGGGACATAGAATTTGAGAATGAGGTCTTGCTGTTGGCAGGCTTCAGCACAGGAATTTGGTTAGGCTGCTATAGGCTTTTGCTTGGGACAATAAGAAAGGATTATTGTTTATGAGCTTTTGCCTAATTCAAGCCTCAAACACTTCATATTCGGTATGATTGCACTTACGATTATGTCTTATGTAAATCGAATTCATTTATATTCCACAACGTTATGTAATCATTACACAACATTGTGTAATTGAATTTCGTATGAAAAAACATGCATGATTCATGTATATGATGATTTTCGTGTGTGTGTATATATATATATATATATAATTTTTCCATTGTCAGTTCAAACTGATATAAGATATATCAGTTCATTGCATGTGATATTGGATTTAAATATTTTGACTTGGCTGCATGCACTTGTCAAAACTTCTTTTAAATCTAACGGTCCACATACTAGGAACTTATATAAGTTCGAACTAACAATAGAAAAACTATATATATTGATAAGTGAATACTGTATATACTAGTAAAGGAACAAACATATTCAGACTTTAATAGATTTCAGTAATTTAAAATATTAAGTGCTTGTATATAAACTGTTTAATTCCCAGCAATACATTTTTTTCTGCCTTATGTATGAAATATCAAAGAATCCAATGAGTTGCAAGGAATAGGAAACTCTGTAGCAGAAGAAAAACATGATTAAGAGGGTGTAGTTGTATACAGACCTTTTTTTTATATGCACAACCATTACACGTTAAAGCATCTCCTCTCAAATGCTATTATGCATTAGGTAAATTTTCTTACCACATAGGATGGATTAATAGAAAAGAAGGTAAAAAATGGAGTTGATGTGGTAACTTTTTGAGGGAGTATCTAACCTAATTATTTTAAAGGTGGCCCTTTTGGCTTGGTTTTGTACGTATAGGGTGCGGCCAGAGGTGGAATTTGTGAGGCAAACTTGTGTGTGTTCCCATTAATTGAACGCTAAGGGTGTAACCAAATTGTTGCAATGATAAACAGAAAGTCAAGTCAAGTCAAACATCAAAGAAACTATAATGATAAACGATTCTAAAAATTAATGTGTAACCAAATTGTTGGCAGGATGTGTGCTGCTTGAGGATTGAATGATTGATTTAAATTGGAGGTGGCATTAATTGTTTTCTTTCATAAACGACCCGTTACGCCACAAACACACCTTGAATTATCTTCCTTTACAAAAAGTAATGAGAACTAAGTAGTGGGGTACCAGAAGTCCAGAACATACAAAAAGACATTTCCTTCCAGGAAGTGTAGGCTCCATTGGAGTGAACACGGAATTGTATTCCGATGGAAATTATTTCAATCAATTGCCTTTTAAAAATGACATTTCCTCCGTTGTAAAGGAAACACACATACACACAGGTCCCCTTTAGTCCACCGGTATACATGGATCCCCTACAGTAAACCGGTGTACCTATTGTGATCATGATTTTTTAACAAGACGCATTAAAATTTAGTTTTGTTTTGATATGAGCACATACAACTCATATGCGATAACATTATATTTATACGATCACATATAATATTATACCGGTGTACAAATGTATATATATACATATAAAAGCTAAAGAAGAGATTATAGACAATGTAAAATATATTGAGAGTAATTATTGGACAATCTTTGAGATTATTAATGAGAAATCTGAAGGTCGACTTCATTCTCCAATATATTTAGTGGCCTACGTAGTAAATCTCTTCTGTCTCTTCAAAGATTCAAACATTTATAATAATGTAGTTTCTGAAGGGTTTTTGTGGAGATTTTATATCCTGATGACCTTGAAAAGCAAAATCTCATCATGAATATTGAGTTTGGGATGCATATGAACAAGGAGGTTCATTCTAAAGGCCATTGGCAAAAAAAAAAAACTATGTGAGAAGAATGATGACTTTTACAATCCAGGTAAACAAAATAATAATGAATACTTTATATTTAATTTTTTCATTTGTTTTTAGTTGTTAGTATTTTGTTAAGTTTATGTATGTTTGATGTAGTAACTTGGAGTAACTATTGATCTCAAACACCTAACTTGTAAAGAATAGCAAAAATGATCTTCTCCTTAACCACAAATTCATCCAGGTGTGAAAGAAATTAGTAATTTAGTATATAGATAATTAGTAACTAGCAAGTTACTTTTAATTTTAAATATTTATTTATTTTAATTTTATGTAGACATATACGAATAAAATGAATCGACTAGATGTGAATCGGTTAAAAAATATAGTCCAATTTAATTCTAGATCGATCGACAAGCAAAAAGAGGGAGGAATGCTAGTAATGCACAAGGATGGATTATGGATGATGGTGAGCCCGGTTCGGGGATTACATGGCAAGTACTTGGAGAAACGACTGAAACGGATGAATTCATGCAACCTCGAAGAAGTGGTAGAAATGAAGTGAGAGATCTTGAAAATGATTTTGAATCCGATGATGATGTGGTCGAAGATGTTGAGTTTGAACGGTGTCTTGGATTTTGAAGATTTAGAGATGAAGATGAAGAATTAGAAACTCAATCTTAGATAGTTAGATGTCTTTTAGAGTTCTAGTTCTAAGTTCTATCTTTCTTGTTTTATGACTTTATCATTTATTCATTTTGAATGTCAAAAACTTGAAACTTTCTTGCTGGAATTTGTTGGAAACTTTGAGTTTATACTTGGAACTTGGACTTGATCATTGATTAGTTTTGGATTTTTGTTTGATACTTTGATTAGAACATTGGACTGTGAATTGTGAATCTGAGATTGGATCATTGGATTGTCCTTGGTTTTATGGATTTGAACTAGATTTTGATTTGGTCATTATATGAGTCATATTTATTAGTTTTATATGTAGGAGAAAAAATAGCCGCCTAGGCGCTAGGGGTCAGGCTACCACCCAAATAGTGCCTAGTCTGCTTACTAGAACACTAACAGTGTTGGCCAAGGAAAATGGGCAAGTTTACGGTGGGAGCATAATCAAGCCTTTAATAGCCGTTAACATGATCCAAGTAAGAACCATTACCCACCTTTGTATTTTTGTTGTCGTAGATGCTAAAAAACTACAATTAATTCGGGAATATTATATGACATCGACCAGAGACCAATGATGGAGAAGATGTGAGCTAGTTTATCATGTCGAGGTCGACATTAACCAATGTTGATTTGAGATACACGAGTTGATTATGTCGAGATCGACATAGATCAATGTGGTATGAGATCGTTTGTAAACCAACGTGGAGAGATGTGGTAATGATCATGTTGAGGTCGATGTAGACCATCATGGAGATAAGAGAATTTGACTTTGTTGAGGTTCATGTAAACCAACGTATTATGTCGCGTATTATGTCAAGGTCAACGTGGACCAACGTGGACTTGAGATATGTGGGATGATCGTTGAGGAGGTCGACGTAGACTAATGTGGAAATATATGAATTGGTTATCGAAGAGGTCGACGTAGACGGACGTGGGGATAGGTGAGTTTGACTATATCGAGGTCGACATAGAACAATGATGAAGATAGAAGAGTTGTTCATATAAAGGTCGATGTAGACCAATGAATTATATCGAGGTCAACGTTTATCAACGTAGTGATATGTGAATTAATCATATAAAGGACGACGTTGGTCAACGAAAGAGAGTCGGTAAAGATCAACTTAACATGAGATCGACCATAAGTGTTGACTAGATGGTTGATGGTGTTGGTTAGCTTTTGATATGTTAAACGGAAATGCATGTCGATCGTATCGATATTGACCAAGTGACAACTCAGTAATAGCATGAATTGTTGTGCCATTGCTTGTTCACGTGAGCATAAGCTTGGAGAGTTATGTCTTCCTTGAGAATAAGAAGGGGTTGCTATTTATACGAGTGCGAGAATTAGCCAACATTTGGCATAGTTAATTGAATTGATGAAGACGTTACATATTTAATGACATTAATGAAGGCGTTACAAGTTTAATGGCATTGATTCCCTAACGGTTTGACCTGGTCCAAATTGAATTTAATATGACTCATATTCGATTTTGTGCTTTTATCCAATTGGTTAGGCTCAAAAAAGCTTGGGTACTGACTGGTCAGTACCCATCTATACTGATCCCCAATAGGGTGTTGTCACGTGGTAAAAACTCTTTAATTTTTTACCATTTTCCCTTGTTTTGGATTACGTGGTAACCAACCATTGGTTGGTCAGAATAACTGGGTACTGACAGTAGTACCCAAGCAATGTCCTAATTGAGCCTATTGAGGTCTTATAAGATATTGGCAGTTGGCACCCTGCTGGGCTTCACCATTGGGTCATGGTCCTTTTGGGTATAACTTAATAAGTGGACTTTTTTAGATTATTTGAAATGATTTATTTAGGGTTTGAGAATCATAAAGCTTGATTATTTGAGCCACGCTATTTTTGACCACTACAGTTGTGTTTATAGGTATATAGTTGATTTCTTCTTTCTTTGTACCCTTTTAGAGGGAAGCAGTTCAAATGGGCAACACCCTCTATCGTAGGATATGAATTACTATTCATTTCAATTCCACGATACTTGACTACGATATGTCCTCAGATTCACAATCTCGCCTACTTGACCCTGCGACAACATCATGAGATGCCCTCTCTGCTGTCTTGGGAGAAATCGAGGCAGTAAAAATTTAAAGAATTGTAATCCTGAGATGGTAGGTAATTGAATTCATATTCACAGTTGACATTGGTTAGGGCTATTTCTATGCATTTTGGGGACCAAACCAATTTATAATATTAATAAAAATCGGAACAAAAAAAATAGGAAAGAAGATTAGTCGACGGAGAGAGAGGGCGGCAATTTTGACTCGGACAATATCAAACTAGGTTAGCAAAAATAGGTTAGCAATTTAATTAGACTCTTTTTCATAAAGTAATAAAAAAAAGAATTCAATTAGACTCAATTTTAACTCGGACGATATCAAACTAAGTCTGATATGTTAGAATTCAATTGAGTTTTGATATTATTTTTATTAAATTGAACTAAATCTAGATAATTGGGTCTTATTAAAAAAATTAAGAAATGTTTGAAATTAAACCATTCTTAAACTTAAATAGATTGGACTTGAGGTCTCTAATTTTATAAATAGTCGCGGTATTTACACCTCTAAAAAATCGTATTTGCACCCTTTTTGTATCTTCAACCCATCATATTTTTTAAAAGATTATATTTCGTAAGCACACCCCAATATTACCAAATATGGCATTTCTTTTAATTTTAGAAAATCATTATAAATGAATTAATTATAAAATAATTACAGTGATACCATGGAATTCTTTGTGATTTTGTAAATTAGTGAGGTGTATGCGAGATTCTCTATGAAATGCTGAAAGAGGTGTTTTGGGGACAATTTTTCTTTAATGCAGTGTTTTGTGACAGAAAGAGTTAGAACTTGGACGGGGCAAAACCAGATCAGGGTTGTGGTTGTGACTTGCGTCTATCTCACCCAACTTCTCATACAAAATACACAAATTAAAAATACACAAATTAACAAAGGACATTGTTTGGAAACTGATCGGTCAGTACCCAGTTATACTAATCAACCAATGGTTGATTGCCACGTAACCCAAAGTAAGGAGAAAATGGTAAAAAGTAAAAGAGTTTTTGTCAGGTGACAACGTCCCATTAGAAGGTCAGTATATATGGATACTGACCGGTCAGTACCAAAGCTTTTTCCATTAACTAAACCCCTGATCTCAGACACAATACATTGGGCAGTGGGTGATTATTTTTCCTCACTAGGAGAAAAAGAAATGGTATGAATAAAAAATCTATCAAGTCGCCTTTTCGATTTCACTTAATACTGTTAATTTTTTATTTTTTTTTTATGGAGAAGGCTCCCACTTTTGGGTTTGAGTTTTGATTTTCGATTTTTTTTAACACAATTAGTTTGATTATTGAAAATTTCAGAAAAATAAAATAGTTAAAAATATATATAATAATTTCATAAAAATATTGTTAATTTAACTTAAGGGTAATATTAGAATTTAGATAATATTCAAATTTGAGATATACATAACATTTTTAAAGGGTATAAATATCGTCACTCTGTTATAAAAGATGGAAGTAGATTGGATCATTCAGAAGCCTTTAATTTTATAAAAGATGAAAAAGATAATTAGATTTTTTAGAGATCCTAATAAAATACCGAGTTTAAACCTTTAATTTTATAAAAGATGAAGAAGTTAATTAGATTTTTTAGAGATCTTATTAAAATACCGGGATTATTAATACAGTAAAAATTTAAAGAATTGCTCATGAGATGACGGTGTAATTCATATTCATAGATGATATTTGTTGATCGTATTCGAATTATATGGATTCTAAGGTTGCGTTTGGTACCATTTCCAAAAGCAGTTTTCATGTTTGCCGACTTTGAAAAACTTGAGAAACGTGTTCAGCATTGTTTTGAGAGAGAATAGCGCAGAAAACTGAAAAATCAGCTTTCGGTTTTAAAACCTAAAAGAGAAAACGTCAAACGTTCTTGATGTTTTTGTCCAATTGTTTTCGATTTAATGCACTTGAAGGACTTTTATCAATCAAGTGGGACCTACATGGGTTATGACCCGATACTCTAATGTTTACAATATAGAATGTCATTTCTAACAGATTTAAAACTTTCTTAAATTAAAAAAAAAAAAAAGAACTTAAAACTAAAAAGAGAAAAATAGTTTATAATTTGCAAGTATAAAATGATGAAACTCTTATATATATATTAATTGATATATTTTTCTTAAAATTAGTAAAATAAATTATTTATGTAATATTGTTTAAAATTAAAAAGATACAAATCAAAATTAAATTAATTAAAAAAATTAGCCCCCAAGACTGTTATAAATACATGTAATAATCTTATTATTTCATCTGAAAACATTAAAATCAAATGAAAACAAACAAAACAGAAAATGAAAAATGAAAACATTACCGAACATGTCCTAATTTTTAGTTTGAACTTGAGGATCATTAAGAGAATAATGACAAGTTATTTTTGCAGTAGATTGTTTATATGATAGGGGATTCTTATGCCCAGTTTGGTATTGCCTCCCCAGCTACTTTTGAGGTAAAAAGTGATTTTAGACCTAAGACAGGGTGTTTGGTAAAATCGTTGGGAAGTGCTTTTGATCCCTTTTAGCTTCTCCCAACTGCGTTTTTGAGAAGCTACAAATACATGCTTTTGAATTTTGGCTTCTGCTTTTAGAAAACGCGCTACAGTGATATTAAATGAAATTTTACTAACTTTCTAACTTTGTCCTTAGCTTTAATGAAATTTAACAAAAAAAAAAATTAGACTTATATTTTTGTACAAAAAAAAAATGTTGTCATAACTGTATAAAAAATTTGGGATAATTAATTCAATAAAATAAAATAAAAATGAAATTAAAAAATAAAGTAGAATAAAATAAAGAAATTGGACTAATTAATTAAATAAAGTATAATAAAAAATGAGGCTAATTAATTCAATAAAGTACCATAATTATATAACACTTAACACTAAACACAAATAAACAAGAAAAATGTAAAGTATAGCACATTAGTATCATTTAGATGTCTATGTTCTTTCAGTAATTTTACACACTCACAACACTTTTTATTTCAGTTTACTAAACACATTGAAATTGCTTTTAGTTCTCAAAGCACTTTTGAAAATCAGTTATCATACACTCAGCTGATTCTTACCACAGCAATTCCAAAAGCACTTCTCCCCACAGCACAATAATACCAAACTGGGCCTTATACTTGTATATATTTGGTCTCAGCTTATATATTCATATTTGCATGTTGATTAGATATTTAGATTATCAAAAATAAATGCAGAAAATAGTGAGTAGAATGTGTTTCCAGGTCAATCGTTGAATTTCTGTATATTCTTCCTAAAAAATCCTTATGCTTATTGCTCAGATATACTAAATATTCATTCATTAACAAAATCTCATTAGAATTGCCCAATGCTAGAGTAGTAATAATTGTATGTAAAGACATTACATTAACAATTCACTTTATCAGGAGAAAGTTTTTTTTACACTAAATGTGGAATAAACAATCAGTCAACTATTCAAGCAGTCTGCCTACTGTATTGATCCACTTTGAATGATGATTGAATCCGTGCAAACTCCTGCTGATGTAGGGAATGGAACCTATCGGTTGTGTGTTCTGCAGGAGACCAGTTGGACGAGTCCGGAGAATATTTTCAGATGACATACTTCTGTACAATAATTATCAAACAATTTCATACCTTGGGTTCAGCTATTGCAAGGTCTTCTGGGTACAACTATATGTTTGGAGACGCAGTTTATTAACAAGGCACAAGAACATTTAGTACACATGCAAGTTTCCCCTGATCTGTCACTAGCAAAAAGTGAGCTAGAGAGGTTTGTACACTTAACTACTCCACAATCTATCTAAGCGTTCAAGACTGCCACAAAATAACTCGTGTTTCTGTTACAAAATTCCAATGAGGTAAAGGAATTGAACGTAAATTCAATAGTTACAAACAACGTGACGCTTATATCATCCAAGTCACATCCAACTCAATACTAATCAAACCATGCTCCTCGGCCAATAACTACTTTGACAAACATCATAATAATCATCAAAACAGAGGTATATACTTGACAAAGCCGATTACAATTGTCTGCGGTTGTCCTTCATCCACATCAATCTCTTCAACATACAGCGAATCAGCATCAGCATGTTTCCGAGCCTTCATAATTTTACCAACATGGATGTATATCTAGTCTTGCGATGAAATGGATATTTCTGGCTCAGTAGCAGTCTTAGGTTTGGCTCAGCTTCAGCAGCAGATTTTTGGGCTGTTGTTTCTTACCACTACAATATGCTACAAATGATATAAATACTATTTGTCAAACTATGCAACAAAATTAACAATAACCTGATACATATATCTATTACAAAGAAAGAACAGAAAGAAAATAAGTTATTTTTAACTTATAGACTACTAGCTTTTCAACTAAAAAACATTTCTGGGCCTAATGGCTCACATTCAGACATATCAACTTCAAAATTATCCTTACAAATTTTAACAATTTCCAAAATGCCATAACCTTCAGGAGAGGAGATGATGTACATATTTGCCTCCATGCTAAAATGCAACATGGGTTGAATGGGATAGATAAGGATTTGCCCACTATTATTCTTTATTAATAAGAATACATAATTCATATCCCTCTTTAGACTGATTTACTAAACTTGTTATATTTTTTAAAAGTAAACTTTCTTCAAATTTATTTTAAGAATTAATTTTTTTTTTGCTTTTTTTTTTCTAATTAATTCAAATAGAACAACTGAATTAGAATTTTTTAAAGACAATGTTAATTTAGATGTCAAACCAAAGTATGTTTTAACCCTTAAAAATTATCAGGGCATAAATTTCAAAAGCTAATTTTTCAGATCTTTCGTTTTAGGGGAAAAAAATTAACTAAGCACTTATACTAGAAAAACGACGAAGCACACACCTCTAAGATGTTTCATTAGAACAAATGCCAATAGAACCAAAAAGTTTTGCAGTATGAATATAAAACATTGATTATACATACCATGATTACCACCCCTTGTCAAGATTGCTTTTATGAATAGTCACACCAAGATAACACAAATAATTTTGGAATATGGAAGATAATACAGCCAATATACACAAAGATCTTTAGTCAGGTGGCTTTCATGAACATTCAAGCCAAGATTGGTACATGAGCATCATGATCATGACACTAAACCCAGTCAACACACATTAATTGAAGAAATATACATTAAAACTATTAACATGACAGATTGAAAAACCAAACGAAAAAAAAAAAAAATTACCTGAAACTTTTGTGTTCTTCAGTTGCTCAGCAACTTTGGCAGCTTCAGCTTCCGCCTTGACAACCCTATCAGCTTGACTTCCAGCATACTTCAACTTCATCTTTCTGGATATTAGTTTATTTCACTCAATAAGTTTTGTTCTTTATAGGTGTTAATTTAACTAATGAACCAAAGGAAAAGGGCAAACTCAAAAACAATACATAATAAATAAAAGACATTTGACAAAGAGAAAGTGTTGGCATGACGGCGTCTCTATCTTATGATCAGGAGGGATTATCTCCCAAGGTCTTCTTGTCCTATCAGTATCTCCTTTTTTATCTCAAAGAGAGTTTTAAATACCTTTATGTGCCACTAAAGAAGCAAAAACATCCCAGCACATTGAAACAACTGATAATACAAAGATACATGCACAGAAATAGGTAAGCCAACTAAATCACCTCAACAGACAAAGACGGCATAAAAGGTTCTATCTAACACGCGAGAATGTGTAGATCACTAAGACAAACTGAAAACAAATCAATACAAATCTATACGTCATTATCAGTATAATATGATCGAGCAGACCAATAGTACTTACAATGTTACTAATAATCTCCACACAAGCACATTGCATCCTTGAAACTATGAAATTACTCTATATCCCTGAAGACTATTTCCTTTTTGGCTCATTTTACTAGCACATTAATAACAAGATTGTTGTTTGGGTGAATGTAAAATAGAACCAATTCATCAGCTGTACTTCAAATTCTTTCCTTTGATGAAGTGAATTATGTTTTCCCTGGCTATTGCTCCTACTGAACTTACTATTTGTAAGACATAAATTTTGAGACATTTTGCCAGACAAGCAGTCTTGAGGAATCAAATCCCAGACCTTATACGCAAACCATCGGCCTTATCGCTCGACCAACATATCATGGTTATATGAAATATAATTCTTCCAATGCTAAAAGGTGACCGTGGATTGTATCTTTCACAAAATCAACGTTTGGATTTACAGTTTTATCCATTTAAATCATGCATCAAAAGTTTCAAGTCAATCAAACATCCCCAGTCTACACTCTACACTGATGATGCAGTTGGCATCAACAATATTATGACTCCAAACTAGGTCATTATGAACAGTGACAATAAATAGTTTAAAACGAGTACTTGCAAAACAAAATGATTCTGACAAATCATAAATGGAAGCCATCAAATCTGACAGGGAATGTTTAAGGTCCTTTTCTCCATCAAGTCTGATGGGGAATGCATAAAGTTCCTCAGTAATGTACAATCGACCATGCAATAATCAAGAGCATGACATACAATTGCATTATTTTGTGATTGTGTTTCAGAGATTGCAAACACTCTCATTTGCACAGCCTTTTGTGGCTGGCCTAACAGTCAACAAAGGTCTGCAGCATAAATTAAAGCTGATGTATAATTTCCAAACACATCTAGAGAAGATTTTTAGATGGCATACATCTGTCTCATAATTATCAAACAATTCCATACCTTTTTCTCCTCTACAACAGTTGCCGAAGGTTTCACAGTTGCAGGATCTTCTGAGAATAATCCAAGTCGTCTCCTTTCTGTTTGTGTATGCGTAATCAAGATGCTTCACACAACTACATAGAAAATTCCAAAAATACAATTGAATAAATTATGAGATGCAGTTTATTAACAAGGCCCTAGAAAATTTAGTACATGCAAGTTTCCCCATCGTCTGTCACCTGCCGAAGGTGAGCTAGAGAGGTTTGTACACTTAATACTGAGAGATGTTTGAATAATCAACTTTATTTAATTAAAAGATAGAAACTAATTGAAGAACATTAAGCCGAATAGAATAAAATGTGTCTTGATATTATAAGGGTACGAGTTGGCGCCCTTTGGGATGATATTCATGGCGGATGGTAACATTGATTTGTATTGCCTTAGCGAATAATTTAAGGGGAAGGGGAAGTGAATGGAAAGAAGAAGAAAAAGAAGACGGCCGTAACCTCCCTTCCTTCCAATTTTTGACAACTTAATATTTTACCTACGTCTTTTCTCTCTCTTTCTCAACTTTTCACAAGGCCAGCAACTGTTCCATACCAATGAAAAATGATATTTACATGAAAAGTGAAATTTAAGTCTTCAACTTTATTAGGCTGAAACAAAGACACAATAATGTACAATGCAAGAGATAAATTAGAAGTCATACCATATCCTTGTATTTACGTCCTCAATTCATTTTGCTTCTAGAGTTCCCAGTCAATTCAAATTCAAATTCTTTCCTATTAAGCCAATTCAAGTTCCCAGGTGATCAATTAAGTCGTACACTTTTTTTTTTTGAACTGTTACTAATTTGAGAGTTGGGGAAAAGGGACATGACTCGAATTCACAACCTCATTAATGTGGGGCATGAGAGGCTCCATTGAGCCACCTTAGCTTCCATTGAGTTGATGTTACACTAAACGAAGAGTTAAGAGTCATGGTTTAAGTTTAATATAATTAATATAAACCTAGTCTCTCTCAGAAAATCGATTTTTATTGTTTAATTTATGTAGTATGTTGGCCCTAATCTTTGTAGTCATACCATCACCTTGCTTTGGAAAATTTTCCCATGGTCACAGATGGTCCAAAACAGGTTAGATAAATCGATTGCCAGACTTCTCAAGCTTATTCCTAAGTTTAAAGTACTGAACAATTGTTTGCTAACAGAAAGTAATTAAAACATTGTCCAGAGTCCTAAACCTGGTCACTGATAATAGTAATACAAGAATCTTCATATATTAGTTAAGACAGTAAGACATCCCACTTGGAAGACTTTTATGGGGCAGGATCTGGGGATTGACTGTATGCAATGTCCCTTTGGATGATGGTCATACAAATTACTTGCACAATTAAGGATTACACCAAGCACTACACAAGTTTTGTTTCACAATATAATGCAAGACCTAAGTGAGTCTCTCAGCGCTTTTATTATTATTATTCTTATTATTATTGGAATATATCAACTAATGCCTAATGGTTGCAATGAATGGAGTTAGAGTATACCTTGGAATGTATTAGCTATCTAGAGTTGTGGATATAAGTTAAAAGTGTAGAGGCAACATTTTGAGTCTCTGGAAAAGGGAGACAAAAAATTTCAATAAAAGAATCCAAGGTTATGTGCCTGCACCTACCCAACACGGAGAGACTTCCAAGTTGACACATTTCGTCATACAGAGCCATAAGAAAATGTGTAGATGACTAAGACAAAATGAAATTAAATGAATGTGAGTCTACATGACATTACACCAGTAAAATATGATGCAGCAGACCAGTAATACTTACAATGTTACCAATAATCTCCACATGAGCAAACCCCATCCTTGAAATGATGGAATCGCTTTATATCTCTTAAGACTATCTCCCTTTGGCTAATCTTACTAGCATATTTCATCAAAGAATGGCAATCCCCACAGACTCTAAGGTTCTTCACAATCCTAATGGTTGTTCTGGTAGCGGTTTGAATCAACCCAAAAGCGAGTGCCAACTTCTCACTATGACTTCCCAGTACATCTTCCTTTTCTTCTTCTTCAATATTATGAAGTACCCACTCAGTTCCAGGCATGTATCCTTGTTCCCTTGCACCAGCCACTATTTCTTCTAGTTTTAAATATATCTCCTTTGCATGTTTATGAGCATGATCACCAGCTACAAAACTATGCACTTGACCATCTGCCTCCATATAACTCCACGCTGGATCTTTCTTTATACATCTACTTTGCATCATTGTCCTCACTCTCTCCACATCGTCCCATCTCCCTGCTGCTGCATAAATATTTGACAAGAAGATGTAACTCCCAGGATGTTTAGGTTCAAGCTGAAGGAGCCTCTGTGAGGCTAATTCAGCCATTTCGATGTTCTTGTGAGCCCTACAAGCACAAAAGAGTGCCCCCCATATCACAAAATCTGGAGTTATTGTCATCCCTTGAATGAATTTCAGAGCTTCGTCTAGCCGGCCTGCCCTGCCTAACATGTCTACAATCAATGTGTAATGTTTTATTGTGGGATCAAGGGAGTAGTCAAGTGTCATGCTGTCTAAAAAATTAAGTCCCATATCAACTTGCCCAGAATGTGAGCATGCAGTTAGTATGGCAAGGAATACAATCCCATCTGGTTTTATACCTGCAAAAATGAGCTTAAAATTTCATAAATAATAATTATAATAATTATAATAATAATAATAATAATAATAATAATAAATTATAAAATAGGGGGGAAAACACTAAACTGAGCACTAGAAGGACAAACACCTGAATACATCATCTGTTTGAAGCACTGTAAAGCTTGCTCAACTCTTCCATGTATTGCCCAACCCCAAATCATAGCAGTCCAAGTAAGAAGATTCTTTTCTCTTGTCTCACCAAAAACCAGACTCGCAGCCTCAATATTCCCACATTTTGCATACATATCAACCAATGCAGTTCCAATGGCTGAATTCAACCTAATGCCATTGCTTGAAATATAATTGTGAATGCGTAACCCAGTTTCAAGAGCACCAATTTTAGCACTGGCTGACAGAGCAGAGACAATAGTAAGGTCATTTGCCCTCACACCTTCGTCCAACATCCTGAAAAACATCAGCAATGCCTTTTCTTCTTCACCATTACGACATAAACCACTAACCATTGTGGTCCAAGAGACCACATTCTTCTCTGGAATTTGCTCAAAAATCTCACCTGCTCTCTTCCAATTCCCGTTCCTCATAAACCCATTTATCAAACTATTCCACGACCCCGAATTCCTCTCTGGCATCCTCTCAAAAAGCTCTACTGCCTTCCCCAAATCCCCAACTTTACAACACCCGTTAATCAGAACATTCCACAACAAAATGCTCTCACACTTATTCCTCTCAGGACTTTCATCGAACACCTTCAGAGCGAACCCCAATTCTTCAACTTTAACATACACATCAACCAATGAAACCCGAACAAATGTATTAAACTCAACCCCAGATTTCACAACCAAGCAATGAACAGCTCTACCAAGACGGCCTAAACACAAATTTGCAACCGATTTCAACACAAACGGGTAAGTAAGCCTATCGGGTCTGACACTTGACCTCAACATGTGGATAAAGTGAGAAATGGAGGTCTGAAAACGGGAATTCTCAGCGAGCCCACGAATCAAAGCATTGAATGTATGTAAGTTCTTGAGAGGAGAATGTTTGAAGACAGAGAGTGAGTAGTCAACAGATTTGAGGAGAGAGGAGGCGGATATCAACTGGGTTGTGAGGTGGCTGCTGGAGAGGAGGTTGCGGCGGAGGATTTGAGCGTGGACTTGACCGAGGTGTTTGGTGGTTTTTGAAGAGTGAATGAGAGAAATGAATCGGGTTTCAGTCAGGTTTTGAGGAGGAGGAGGAGGAGGAGGAGGAGCAAAGGTTTTTTTGGCGGGAAAGGTAGTTGGTCTGAAGAGAAGGAGAAGACCTTTCATTGTATTTGTGTGTAAAAGAATAAACGCATAGAGAGAGATTGTCAATATATTGTCCCTGCGAGCCCAGATAATGATACCACCGTTATTTTAATTAGATATTAAATCATGATTCGTCTAAGGCCATAAATTTAGAACAATAATTGGGTACCGACCGAACAATATCGAAGGTACCGACTCTATATTTTAATTGGTCGATAAAATCATTTACAGTGTTTGATATTAAATATATAGAATTGGTGGTGGATTTTTCCACCAATAAACACATAGGAGTCAACACATTATGTATTGACTAGTCATGACCCAAGTATTTTCTATAAATTTATTATTTAATCTTGACGGTTATCGAATATTTATATTGTAATTATTGTAATATTTCAAAATATATATATTATCTTAAATATGATGTGATATTGACGACTCAGGTTTAGCACCCATCGTTGAGTCATTGTACATCACCTTTTAATGAATGCCTTTAGAGTTTGGATTAATCCAATGATTAAAGAATTCTGTTTTTTTTTCTTAATTTACAATTGAAAAACAAAAATTATCTTTTTATTTTATTTTTTATTTTATAAAGCAAATCAAATAAAAAGAAACATAAGGTTGTAACCATAAAAAAAAGGTTATAATTGATCAAAAAGTCATATGAAGTATTCTCTCATGTGTAGCTCTCAAATAACAGTAATGTAAAAAAAGTTAAAATCATCATGTTTCTCTTTTCTGTCTTCCTTTCTGTAGTTCATAGTGAATCTTGATACTAGAGAGGAATTCGGGGTCGTGGAATAGTTTGATAAATGAGTTTATAGGAAATGAGGATTGGAAGAGAGCAGATGAGCTTTTCGAACAAATTACAGAGAAGGATGTAGTCTCTTGGACCACGATGGTTAGCGGGTTATGTCATAATGGTGAAGAAGAAAATGCATTGCTGACGTTTTTCAGGATGTTGGATGAAAGGGTGAGAGCAATTGACCTTACTATTGTCTCTGCTCTGTCAGCCAGTGCTAAAATTGGGGCTCTTGAAGCTGGATTACGCATTCACAATTATATTTCAAGCAATGGCATTAGGTTGAATTCAGCCATTAGAACTGCATCGGTTGATATGTATGCAAAATGTGGGAATATTGAGGCTGCGAGTAAAGAATCTTCTTACTTGGACTGCTATGATTTGGGGTTGGCCAATACATGGAAGAGATGAGCATGCTTTACAGTGCTTCAAACAGATGTATTCAGGTGAAGCCAAGCCAAACCTAAGACTGCTACTGAACTGGAAATATTCATTCCATCGCGAGACTTGATATATATCCGAGTTGTTGATGCTGATTCGCTGTTTGTTGAAGAGATTGATGTGGGTGAAGGACAATTGCGGACAATTGTAATCGGCCTTGTCAAGTATACCTTTGTTTTGATGATTATTATGATATTCGTCATAGTAGTTATTGGCCTTATAATGTTCGTCTGAAAATTACCATATTTGTGTCGTGATTTATTTCAATCGGAATAGATTTCATATTCTCAAACAATGGCGAAGTTAGGAATTTGGTTTTAAAGGGCCGGTACAAAAATTAATATTCAATGTCATTTTAGATAAATATATTAATATTTAAGAAAATAAGTTGTTAAAAAAATAAGATACCTTTTAGTCATAAAGTTAATGTCACAATATATATATATATATATATATATATATTAATTCTGAGAACTAAAATAAATACGTCGCTATTTTTTTATCACGAAAATCATCTCAAACTAAATTGATTTAATTTTTTCTACAATTAAGAAACAATTTAGAGTAAAACTTAAAAGTTGTCTCAAGATAAGATGAGTATTGTAGAATACGATAGTATGACTTCAATATTTACTTAGTTGTTAAAATATATGAAATAATATTGTATATTAAACAAGACAATAATGAATAATGTATAAAAAAATAGAAAATTATTTATTATTCTTTTTTTTTAGTTTGAAATTAAATCCATGAAAGGAAATGGGATATAATTTATTTTCTACTTTCATGGACAATAAAATAAGAAAGTAATTAATTAATTATTAATTAATATTATTATCTACATATTAAAATATCATAAAAAAATTTATTCCCCCAATTTTGCCCCTGGCCTCAAAATATATTCGGTCAATGAAATATAAAATCTAGGGTCGAAATCTGCTTTAGGAATCATCACTTTTTTATTTTTTTAGAAGAAGAAGAAATCAGCACTTGATGTTGGGGATACAACAATCAGTGAAAGAAAATAGAAGAAGAATATAATTATTTATACAAAAAAAAATATAAACAACAATTTTTTTGAAGATATCAAAAATTTAATTTTTCAACAATTAAATAACAACAAATAATAAATAAAAGAAATAATGTAGTAAAACTAAAATACTGACTTGATAAGTTGATAGAGGCTTGCAAATTGTTGCAATATCCTAAAGCAGTATTTCACCCATTCTTTTGTGCTTGAAGTTCTACAGGTGACTGTTTCTCAGGATACAACTATCTGTATTCTTTTTTTTATATAAAAAAAAAAAGAAAAAAAAAATACAGATAGTTGTATCCTGGAAAACAGTCACCTGTAGAACTATTTGTATTCTAATTTCTAGCACTATAAATTAGAACCCTATTGAACTTTGTATATTTCCTCTCAATACAGTATACTTATTTTTTTATGCAGACAAACTAATTAAAAAAAAACTTTTATCATTTTTTTCTTAAAACTCTTGTATTTTGGAATGAATTCCATTCTAATTTATAAACTCAAATGTATCTCTTAGTTAACACACATCTTTTGGAAGAGTTGCATCTCTTGATGAAGAGATACAATTTTCTAGTGAATAGATATGACTCTTGAATTCTATTCAAAATTCCAACAATACCCTACATTTGAATCGAAATTCAAGATTCTATACTTATGCTACGACCTTAGACTACTAAGTGAATGCATTTGAGAGGAACAGAAGTGTTATGCATCGGGAGAAGTGTCTTTTAGACTTGAACTTACCCTAGTGAAAACATATCGGATTTACTTGGTGACACAATGGATATAGATGATCTTGAACTGTTCACCATTGCAGTAAATCAAGACAATATGTCTCACACATAACACAACTTAATATACGTTAGTTCATACATTTTTGTTCATACATTTTTGTTCATTTTAGTCCTGAATAGATCACGGCTTTCATGATAGCTTTAGAGAATTTAGTTTTTTTTTTATTCTCATAAATGCGACCCTACATTTACTATCATATAAGTGACACTAATTAAAAGTTTTATGCTTAACTTCTCTTGATAATAAGATATTAGTGTCATTAAATGCATAACATATCTTTAACAACTGCATACAACACACCAACCATCATAGGAATGAGTTATATTGTGTGTTCTACAATTTAAGTCTTACCAAACTAGTTTGCCTATTGAACCTAGACCATAAGATCTCCAATCAATTAGGTTAGGTTTCCGTCGGGTTCGACTTTTTAAGTGGCTTAAACTCATTCACATCGATATAAATTTAATTTGCTCTTTGTAAACCTTTTGTCAAAGGATCTACAATTTTTCATTTCGACTTCACATATTCAATGGATATAACTCCATTTCAAAGCAACTGCTGAATAAATTTATGATGTATATTAGATAACATCAAATTTAATAATTAAGAACTTATATGTTGCACTTGTGTTTGTAAATTTTATGAAAACACAATCAACCATCTTAGGTCATAGTTTAGTTCTCTTTGGTAAAAGAACTTCAACTTTTACAAGGTAACCCCACACTTTAAGGGTCTTATTTGTTGAAATTCATCTTTTCAAGTAAGTGAAACCTTTATTAACTTTATTAATATCATTGGTAACAATTACGTTTAGTTTGAATAGGACATTACCCAAAAAACTATTTCCCACATACATTAACCTTTCTGGTTAATACATACCAAACTCAAATACTAGTTTGAACATTTTATTACCAATGACAATCTTGTGCCTTGTGTCCTAACTTCCCACAAACTCAACAACGACTTTGATTTTCTTGAAATCATTGCCATGTGATGTATGTAGCTTGACAGTTCAGGTTTCCTAACATCTTTCTAGCTATGATTATTTTCGAAATGGTAATATTGTATGATTGTAAGAAAAGAGAAGAATTGGATAATGCAGGAGCATAAAAGATGATGAATTAAGTAACCATTCATTTATGTTACAACTCTTAATCACCACTGTACATAAAAATATTTTAATTATAGGAGACATATCATATTGTAATTAAAAGACACAACCTTTAGTTATTGTCTTATAATTATCGACATGTCTTTTAACTAAAAGACATTACTCTAGAAATTTAAATGATATATTTCAAGAGACATGACTTTTTGAATCAAACCAATCAAACCATACTACTGTATTTATTCTCGAAACTGACACAACAATTTGTATCCAATTACAATGGTTCGAAATGTCTTTTAGTGAGACATTTATGTCTTTTATTGAGACATTGCATCTCTCTACAATTCTTTCTTTATTCTACGATCAATCAAACCACATTCATTTATACGAATATATAATCTATTTGTATTTTATAAATCATGCAAGTAAAATCATTACAAATAATACGCAGGTAATTGTGACAAATAATATGAAAAATAAACAAATTTTCACTTGCTATGTATTTTAATATAATGCTAAAAAACGACTCTTCAAATTTTGTTCCTAGTCCCACTTATTCATTTGGCATGTTCGAAATAAATGTTTCATAAAAAACTATATTCTAGTGGCCCTTGAACCAATTAACATGATCAAACTCATGCTAGATTGATATGTCTACTTATTTGGAATTCTATATAAAATATGATGGCTTCATACCAAGGAGAATTTCCAAAAATATCACAATTTACCATAAGCTGCCACCAAAATTTGTCTCACTCTCAAGAACAATTAATAACAACACTTATTTATTTTATTTTTCTGTTATTGCTATAGTGAATCTACCAATCATCAAAACTCTCATGCTCTTTATCTAAGACAAATTTTTAACGGAGAAGACATTTCACATCCCAGAGTTTAGATCAACCCTGGTCAACAAATATTGAAAAATATCTTAATTTAAAAGAATCAAAGATAACTAAGCAACAAATGATGGCCCAAAATTCGGTTATGCCGATTCTTTTTCTAAATTTGATCGTCTGGTCCAGTAAATCAAATATTGGTAAGAACCAAATTCGATTAAAATTTAGATCTGCCAATTTGGTTCCACCAAATCAAATTGATAAGCAATTTCACATTGCTTGGTGTGGTCCACATCACATGCACATGAGCGCATCCTTCTTTATCAAAGTTGACTTCTCTTTGGATCAGTGAATTCAAATACATAATAATACATCCAACCTTTTGTGTCTTTTATAATACAATAATGTATTTTCATGCACCTCTACATTCCATTTATGGTCACTAATTGTGAGTCAATTTATAAAAAATAAGTCTAATGTTTTAGATTGTTGGGGACACAACAATCAGTGAAAGAAAATAGAAGAAGAATATAATTATTTATATAAGAAAATGTAAACAACATTTTTTTTGAAGATACCAAAAATTTAATTCTTCAACAATTAAATAACAACAAATAATAAAGAAAAGAAATAATGCAATAAAACTAAAATACTGACTTGATAAGTTGATAGAGGCTTGCAAATGGTTGCAATATCCTAAAACAGTATTTCACTCATTCTCTTGTGCTTGAAGTTCTACATGTGACTGTTTCCCATGATACAACCATCTGTATTCTAATTTCTAGCACTAGAAATTAGAACCCTAGTGAATTTTGTATATTTCCTCTCAATGAGTATACTTATTTTTTATATAGACAAAGTAAGTAAAAAAAAACTTATATCAAATTCTTTTTAAAACTCTTGTATTTTGGAATGAATTTCATTCTAATTTATAAACTTAAATGTGTCACTTGGTTAACACACATCTTTTGAAGAGTTACATCTCTTGATGAAGAGACACAATTTTCTAATGAATAGACACGACTCTTGAATTCTATTCAAAATTCCAACACTTGATACACACTATTCAGCATAAAAATCGAAGAATTGTGAGCCAACTTCACTCTAGTGGGCAAATTGATATATATATATATATATATATATCAATTTGATAATATAGAGCATGAAAATTATAAGCATATATATATATATATCAATTTGATAATATAGAGCATGAAAATTATAAAGCATGAAAGAGCGAGTTCAATTGGTAATACTGTGTGAAAAAAATAATATTCAATTTGTAATACCTTTGTAATGTGGTGAGACAAGACTTTCCACATCCATATATGATAAGAACCTAGCAGGAATGTCACCAACCATAAATTCTTCACACACACTGTTATTCTGATTACATACTACGAACCGGTTATTGTTCATCACCAACAACACTTTACTATTCTTCCAAAAGCATATGGCTCCATAACTACATACGGATCTTGTATGAAAACTCTAGTCCAAGATTCCTTCACACCATGTTCCTTCATTATCCAAAATTCACTGGAACCATGCAGTCCTAGCAAACAAAGACAATCTCCAAGCACCCCTATAGAAATTGACAACGGGCCTGTCGATAAATCAGCAGGTAAGTGCACGTGTTTGAAACTCTCTTCCACCAAATCAAATGCAGCAATCACACAAACACCTCCGTAAGTGTGCGTAGCCCAATGGAGAGCTCCTTTGAGTGGTGTTCCAATGGCACATGAGAGAGTTGGATTTCGGTAAGGGAAGTTTTGAACCCTATTCCAAGTATTCATCTACAATGAAAAAACACAAACACATGAATTGAAACTTGGTTTCACAAACTTATAATCATCAATACTTTGAACGTAGATAAACCCATAAAACTGTTTTGGGTGAAAAAATTCTGTCAAGCGCACGTAAAAGTCTGGTAGCCTCCTATACTCTCTTGTTGAAGGATTAAATACAAAGAAAATACGAGGTTGAGGGCTAAAACACACCAGGCCATTGCAACAACCAAGGACCTTGACAGAATATCCTGTATTTTTCAATGGAAAATCAATTCCTACAGCAGCAGGAGGTGTGGTTTCGAGGTCTACAGAGTGAAGTGAGTAATCACAAGAGAATGAGTCTGTCCCTCTTGGTTCTGTCCAGATGCAATTTGACAAACCAAGGATCCGTTATTAAAGCTAGCCATGACTTGGATACACATTTGAATCGACATAGAGATATCACTCGAAATCTTAAAAGTATGTTAACAGTGATTTCGTATGGAATGCTTCTACCGGCCGACATGCTTTCTCATGCAAGTGGTAGACTACTACTCTCGGCTTTTACCGCTCTACTCTACTTTTATAATAAATTAGGGTTTATATCATCAATCATGGTTTATCAATAAGACTAGATTTTTTTTAGTTATTTATATATTTTTATTTTTAAAAAAGTGACGATATTAACACCCTTCAAAAACCATATGTACGTCACTTTTATAAATAAACCCCTAAAATATTTTAAGAATCTATGTTTCATAAATAAACTACACTTAATGACAAAAATACTCTTTCTTTAATTTTATTATATTATATTTTTATTGACACATCCATTATTTTGTTATCTAATTAGATTTATTTAAAATTTTAAAATTTTATATCTTTTTATTGAAATAAATAATTTCTCTTTAAAAAATATTCTAACTCCTGTACAAACATTTGATGTCACTAAAAAATTGTTTGAAAAAAAATTCTTATCATTGCATTAAAACTTTTTTAAAATTCTTTAATTTTTTTAAGCTTAAAGTTCTTCAATTTCACCGAATTGAAAAACTACTAGCTCTCAACACATAACCGTATATCTCAATTCCTCTATTCCTAAGAAAGTTTATTGTTTGTACTGATTTTTGTTTCACTCAGTTATAACAGTAAATTGTTAGTCAACTCAATCATTGTGTAAAGTACTATTTAAAATAAAAGTTAGGATTTGATAAAATAAAAAGGCTTTTATTATCATATCGAGCAATTAATAGAAAATTTTCTCTTCGTTTTTTTCTTCAAAAGATTGATATAAAATCAATTAATAATTATTGATATGTACTTAAAAACTATTTAGTCATTTAAGTAAATTTACTTAGTGGTAATATTGGATTTTTAAATATATACTAAATTGGGATGTACATACAGTTTTTGAGGGGTGTGAATATCGTCACTCTTTTTTCAAACCTTTAAATTTTGTGGACCATCAGATTAAAGTTCAATGTCTAGTTTTCACTTCAACAACAATATAGTTATTGCATTATACTAACGACTGATATAAGATCTTGTTTGGTTGGGCTTTTGAAAAAGCTCTATTGGTAAAAAATCTACTTATTCTAGATCTATTAGAAATAAAGTTTTTGAAAAAAAAAAAAAAGCTATTAGGTTAGTAGACTTTAAAAAAAAAATCTATTTTGAGAAGTACGTCCCCATAAGCTTTGGTCTAATAGTCTCTGCTCAATTTAAAATTAACAATCTTAAAATCCTAACCAAACAACTCTAAATAGATTTATTTTTTTTAAGAATTTTCACATAATCTTGTTGTGAAGCTTCACTACTCTGTTCTTACATATCCTCTGTCAGCAAGCAACTGGATCGAAGATGTTATCAGGTATGAATATTAAACAATTTTCTTTTTGTTTTTAGATTGTTTAAGGATTTTTCGTTTCATCATTCATGCAAATCAAGTTTCTATCTGTAAGCATGGAAAGAATAAGGCAACACTAAGATTTTTCATTACTTAAATCTTGATTTCTTGAATAATCAAGATTTGTTGAAAAATGTACGTTGGTTGTTTGTTAGTTGTTGTTTATGGGTAGTCAATCGGAGTTCTTGTATGAATTTCTTTAGTTATTTTACCCAAGAGACTAGGATTGTTTCGTTCTTCTTTAAAAAAGAAAAAAAAAATCATTTTAGTCTTACATTCCTTAAGAATTTTCACATAATCTTGTTGTGAAGATTTACTACTCTGTTCATACATATCGTCTATTAGCAAGCAACTAGATCGAAGATGTTATCAGGTCTAAATATTGAACAATTTTTCTTTTGTTTAGATTGTTTAAGGATTTTTCGTATCTTCAATCATGCAAATCAAGTTTCTATCTGTAGGCATGGAAAGAAAAAGGCAACACTAAGATTTTTCCATGCTTAAATCTTGATTCAAGGTTTGTTGAAAAATGTAAGTTGGTTGATTTGTTAGTTGTTGTTTGTGGGTAGTCAACCAGAGTTCTTGTATGAATTTCCTTAGTTATTTTACTCAAGGAACTAGAACTATATAATCTAAGCATTATAGTTTTTCTTTTTGTTTAACATCTTTCTTTTTCAAAGAAGAAAAGAAAAAAAAATCATTTTAATCTTACATTCCTTAAGAATTTTCACATAATCTCGTTGTGAAACTTCACTATTATGTTCTTACATATCTTCTATCAACAAAAACCTAGATCGAAAATGTTATCAGGTATGAATATTGAACAATTTTTCTTTTTCTTTTTTAGTTTGTTTAACGATTTATCGTATCTTCATTCATACAAATCAAGTTTCGTAAGCATGGAAAGAAGAAGGCAACATTAAGATTTTTCTTTGCTTAAATCTTGATTTCTTGAATAATCAAGATTTGTTGAAAAATGTACGTTTGTTGATTTGTTGGTTGTTGTTTGTGGTTAGTCAACTGGAGTTCTTGTATGAATTTCCTTAGTTATATTATCCAAAAGGCTAAGACTATATAATCTAAGCTTTAGAGTTTTTCTTTTTCTTTTTTAACATCGTTCTGTTGGAAAATTCCATCATATGGGGCCACACATGTGAACATTAAATGTGTTGTGCTATCTTTTGGTTAAGTCTAAATTAAAGTGATCTAATTAAGATTTAAAGTATTAAGGCTTAAGGGTATAATTGTCATGGAATTAATGTGTAGATACCAGAGTGCTATTTCTAATTTGTTGAGGGGCCGAATTAGAAATAGCCAACATATAATAATTTGATTATTATATATATTTAGGGTTATGGTCCCCAAATTACACGATACTTTTATTTTCTCTGTATCCCCATCAACAGAGCAAAATAGAACACGGTAGGGTTCATAAAGGTCGTGATAATTTGGAAGATCACAACCTGTTCACAAATCTCCAGCGATGGATTCAGGTACGCTTCCGCTTATTGATTATTTTCCACTTTTCTCTTGAATTGACATGGGTCAATATTGTATATTTAGTGTTTGATTAAGTATGTATAGAAACATGTTTAGGTTAAACATTCAGATTAATTTTGTGCCTAAGCATTTTATAGTTTTGTGTTAATCGAATTCCTAACAAGTGGTATCAGAGCCACCCATGATCGATTCTTCAGAATTGAGATTTGGATATTAAGTTTTAAGAAATTTCCGGAATATTATTTGGGTTTTAATCTTCCGTGTTTTAGTTCGGTTAAAAAAAAAAAAAAACCTAAACTTTTTTTTTCCTGGGTCGTTGATTAAAAAAAAAAGTTCAGTTTTTGGTTTTGGGTCGACGGGTTTTCTCACCCAACCCGGTCAACGCCTGGTTTCCGGTGAGAAACCGCATGTTTGCGACGACGATGGCTATCATCGGGCGACCGCCATGATCTGGTTCAAATCGAGCCTAGGTCGGCTGCCGAGTAGCTCGAACGGTTTGGGCTTCGACCGCCAGCCTTCGTCTCCTCGATCTGTGTTAATGGGTCGTCGACTAGTGGCTCCGCAGTGCTTCGTTGGCTCCAGGCGACGACATGGTGGCTTCGGCGGCGGTGAGCGACAATCTAGGGTTTACAGAGTTGTTTTTTGCTCAGGCCCTTCTTTTGGAAATTTGAAATTCTTGAGGGACTGTTTTACAATTTATTTGGGCTATTATGTGATTTTGATAAAGTTTCGGGGTTAGTTTATAATTTCAAAAACTTAGAGGGCGTGTATGCAATTATGAAAGAGTTTTTGGGGTAGATTTGTAATTATTGAAAATTTATGGGATCAAATTGTAATTTTCAAAAGTTTTAGGCCAAATTTTAATTATGAAAAGTTGAGGGGCCTTTCTATAATTTTACAAAATAAGGGACACTTTTGTAATTTTGATAAAATAAAAAATATATTTTTTTATTTATTTTCATTTTATTTTAAGGATCAACTCAAATTCAAATATTTGGTGGTATACCTTTTATAGTTAAATAAAGTAATCCATCATTCTAAATGGGCTAATTGAAACTAGATGTCACCAAAGTGACCTCTCTTGTGTAGATTGTTCATGAGGTATGTTGGATATTCATGTGTGTGTAAATTCATGTAAGTATTTACCGGCCCAAAGGAAGGTTAATACTTGGCCGAATTGTACACACATCTGTGGTGGTAATCATGTGATGATTATAAGGTTTTACATGTGAATAATAAATCGATCAAAAGATAGATTTATTATTTAATATAAATTATTGTCAATGTTTGATCACTACTAAAGGAGTACCACGTGTGTGTGTGTATATAAATTAATGCGGATATTAGCCGGCCCAAAAGAAGGTTAATACTTGGCCGAATTATACACACATCTGTGGTGATAAACATGTGATGATTATAAGGTTTTACATGTGAATAATAAGTCGATCCAAAGATAGATTTATTATTTAACATAAATTATTGTCAATGTTTGATCACTACAACAAGAATACCACTTGCAATTAATATTATTGTCTAAAGACTTAATATTAATGTTGTACTGGGTATCTTAAGACTTGATATTAATGTTGTACTGGGTATCTTAAGATGGGACCAGCCATTATTTGGTATATCTTTTATGGTTAAATAAAGTGGTCTATCATTCTAAATGGGCTAATTGAAGCAAGATGTCGCCAAAGTGACCTCTCTTGTGTAGATTATTCATGAGGGATGTTGGATGTTTGTGTGTGTGTAAATTCATGCGGGTATTAGTCAGCCCAAAGGAAGGTTAATACTTGGCCGAATTACACACACACATGTGGTGATAAATATGTGACGATTATAAGGTTTTACATGTGAATAATAAGTCGATCCAAAGATAGATTTATTATTTGACATTAATTATTGTCAATGTTTGATCACTACAACAAGAGTACCACTTACAATTAATATTATTGTCCAAAGACTTGATATTAATGTTGTGCTAGATATCTTGAGATGGGACTTACCATTATCTGAATTTGTTGATCATTGTATTTGGTTATTAATGTGAGCATGTTTGTGTGTTTGTTTTGTTCTCTTTCAAGCTAATGTTTTACTATATCTGCTAATACAAACTATATACTCATGCTTAATGGGATCAATTTTAAGGATTTGGAAGGAGAACATTGAAATCGTTCTCGGCTGCATGGATCTAGACCTTGCACTTCGGGTTGAGCAACCCGCTTCTCTTAAGGATGCAAGTTCTCCTGATGATAGGAAGAACTTTGAGAAGTGGGATCGCTCAAATCGCATGAGTCTTATGATCATCAAGCGTGGCATTCCGGAGGCATTTAGGGGTGGGGTATCTGAAAAGATAACCAAAGCCAATGAGTTCCTAACCAAAATTGAAAAACGTTTTGTTAAAAACGATAAGGTAGAAACAAGCACGCATTTGCAAAGCTTGATTTCTATGAAGTACAAAGGCAAAGAGAACATTAGGGAGTACATTATGGAAATGTCTCATATTGCTTCTAAGCTTAAGGCACTGAATCTCGAGCTGTCTGACGACTTGCTCATGCATTTGGTATTAATATCTCTTCATGCACAATACAGCTAGTTTAAGGTCAGTTACAACTGTCAAAAGGAGAAATGGACTCTTAATGAGCTCATTTCTTACTATGTGCAAGAGGAAGAGAGATTGAAGCGAGACGGGACCGAAAGTGCTCATTTGGCTAGCACCTATAAGGAGGATAAGGGCAAATAGAGGAAGAATAATGAAGATGCAAAATACCTTATGAGCTTTGGATAGGCAAAAAAGCCTAGTCTAAAGCATTTTCACATTTGGGGATGTCCAACTGAGGCAAGGCCTTACATGCCACATGAAAAGAAATTGGACTCCAAAATTGTAAACAGCTACTTTATTGGCTACTCTGAGCGATCTAAGGGCTATAAGTTCTATGAATCCACACTTCGGTCAATTTTTGAAAAGGGAACTGCAACATTTATTGATGATGTTGAGTTTAGGAGGAGAAATAAGGTTAGAGACATTGTCTTTGAGGAAGAACTATCGCTTTTGACAATGTGCAGGTTTCTATACCTGTCATTGATCAAGAAGTGAATTTGGACCCTCAACCAGACAATGTTGAACAAACCCCTATTCAAGATGAGGTAATTGTTCCTGATGAACAAACTCAACAACCTCAAGAACCAGTGCCATTAAGGTGATCCATTAGAGAAAGGAGAAATGCTATTCCGGATGATTTTTACGTATTTCTCCAGGAACATGAGGAAAACATTGGAATGATGGAAAATGATCCAATCAATTTCCATCAAGCCATGCAGGGTTCCAACTCTCAAAAGTGGATTGATGCCATGAATGAGGAGTATAAGTCTATACAAGACAATAAGGTTTGGGTACTTGTCCCATTACCAGAAGGTGCGAAGCCCATTGGTTGTAAATGGATATTTAAAACCAAGGGGATTCGAAAGGTAATGTGGAGAGGTATAAATCTCGTCTTGTAACTCAAGGCTTTACCCAAAAGAAAGGGATTGACTATAAATAGACTTTCTCTCCGGTTTTCAACGAAAGACTCTTTTAGGACAATCATGGCATTTATTTCATATTTTGACCTTGAGCTTCATCAGATGGATGTCAAGACAGCGTTTCTCAATGGTAACATTGACGAAACAATTTATATGATGCAACCAGAAAACTTTGAGTCGGGAGACCTAAAGAATATGGTTTGCAAATTGACAGAATCCATTTATGGACTCAAGCAAGCTTCCCGTCAGTGGTACCATAAGTTTCATCAAGTGATTATCTCGTTTGGTTTTGAGATAAACATTGTTGATAATTGTGTGTATCACAAATTCAGTGAGAGTAAGCACATATTTCTGGTTTTATATGTCGATGAAATACTGCTTGCCACAAATGATATAGGCATGTTGCATGAAACCAAGAGATTTCTATCAAATAATTTTGAGATGAAAGATCTTGGTGACGTCTCCTTTGTATTAGGGATCCAGATACAACGAGATCGCTCTTGGGGTATTCTTGGATTATCACAAATGAGCTATATCAATACAGTGCTCAAAATGTTTGGCATGCAGAACAGCAAACCAGGTGAAACTCCTGTCGCTAAGGGAGACAAGTTCAGTCTCAATCAGTGCCCTAAAAGTAACCTTGAAGCTAAGGAAATGCAGAAGATTCCCTATGCATCAGCTATAGGGAGTCTAATGTATGCTTAGGTATGTACGCGTCTGGATATTGCGTACATTGTTGATATGTTAAGCAGATATATTTAAGTAACTCTAGGATGGATCATTGGAAAGCAGCCAATCAGGTTATAAGGTATTTGAAGAGAACAAAATATTACATGCTCACATATAGGAGATCGGATCAGTTTGAGACCATAGAGTATTCCGACTCTGATTATGCTGGATGTCAAGACAGTAGGAGATCCACATCAGGCTACATATACCTGTTGGCTGGTGGAGCTATTTCTTGGAAGAGTGTCAAACAGACACTCATAGCTTCTTCCACCATGGCAGCAGAGTTTGTAGCATGCTATAAGGCATCCAACCATGGAATATGGCTGCGGAATTTTGTCACTGGGTTACGCATTCTGAGGGTGTTGAAAGACCACTCAAACTATATTGTGACAATAAGTCAGCAGTGCTATATTCTAACAACAACATGAGCTCATCTAAGTCAATGTATATTGACATTAAGTTCCTAGTTGTGAAGGAAAGAGTACAGAGTGGACATATATCCATAGAGCACATTGGGACAAACTCCATGATAGCGGATCCGCTTACAAAAGGATTACCACCCAAGGTCTTTCATGAGCACACTGCTCATATGGGTGTTATTTTGTGTGAGGATATCACATTATAGTGGGAATTTGTATAATTTTGTATTGTATTGCTCTATATTTTTTATTTTGGATATATTTATGCATTTATGTATTTGATATTTTTCTGATCAGAAATAAAATATTCTGTTAATTACACTCTGTTATATTGTGTTAAGTTTTGATCTCACTAAGGAATAAAGTAGGACCAATTGGAATAGACATTTATAGATCACATTGCATGTAATTTCCATGCTACGCATCCATGATTAATCTATGTCATTTGGTTATGTTGGTATACGTAACCATTGATGGGTTTAGTCACGCTAAATGTGACGAAAGCTGCTTTGATCCTATGTTGGCATAATCAATGGACGAGATTGTTCGGATATACCCTAAAATTGTGATAGCAAAATTTTGGAGCTCATAAAGTCATACACATTTGTAAAGTTACATATGTGGCCCAGTGGGAGATTGTTGGAAAATTCCATCATATGGGGCCACACATGTGAACATTAAATGTGTTGTGCTATCTTTTGGTTAAGCCTAAATTAAAGTGATCTAATTAAGATTTAAAGTATTAAGGCTTAAGGGTATAATTGTCATGGAATTAATGTGTAGATACCAGAGTGCTATTTCTAATTTGTTGAGGGGCCGAATTAGAAATAGCCAACATATAATAATTTGATTATTATATATATTTAGGGTTATGGTCCCCAAATTACACGATACTTTTGTTTTCTCTGTATCCCTATCAACAGAGCAAAATAGAACACGGTAGGGTTCATAAAGGTCGTGATAATTTGGAAGATCACAACCCGTTCACAAATCTCTAGCGATGGATTAAGGTACGCTTCCGCTTATTGATTCTTTTCCACTTTTCTCTTGAATTGACATGGGCCAATATTGTATATTTAGTGTTTGATTAAGTATGTATAGAAACATGTTTAGGTTAAACATTCGGATTAATTTTATGCCTAAGCATGTTATAGTTTTGTGTTAATCTAATTCCTAACACGTTCTTCCTCAAAGAAGAAAAAAAAAATCATTTTAATCTTAGATTCCTTCAAAATTTTCACATAATCTTATTGTGAAGCTTCACTACTCTGTTTATACATATCATCTATCAGTAAGCAACTAGATCGAAGATGTTATCAGGTATGAATTTTGAACAATTTTTCTTTTGTTTTTAGATTGTTTAAGGATTTTTCGTATCTTCATTCATGCAAATCAAGTTTCTATATATAAGCATGAAAAGAAAAAGGTAGCACTAAGATTTTTCTTTGCTTAAATTTTGATTTCTTGAATAATCAAGATTTGTTGAAAAATGTACGTTGGTTGTTGTTTATGGGTAGTCAACCGGAGTTCTTGTATGAATTTCCTTAGTTATTTTACCCAAGAGACTAGGGCTATATAATCTAAGCAGTAGAGTTTTTTTTTTAACATCATTCTTCTTTAAAGAAGAAAAGAAAGGAAAAAAAAATCATTTTAACCTTATATTTCTTAAGAATTTTTATATAATCTCGTTGTGAAGCTTACTACTTTGTTCTTACATATCATCTATTAGCAAATCAACTAGATCAAAGATGTTATCCAGTATGAATATTGAACAACTTTTCGTTTGTTGTTAGATTGTTTAAGGATTTATCGTATCTTCATTCATACAAATCAACTTTCTATCTGTAAGCATGGAAAGGAGAAGGCAGCGCTAAGATTTTGTTAGTGGATCATGCGGAAGCGTTGCTCTATAGAACACAAACAAACAATAGTAAAATAAAAGAATTAAGATGAAGATAATAAATCCAATCACACACAAAACAATAATTTTACGTGGAAACCCAAATATGAAAAAAACCATGGCTGTTAGGACGACAAGAGAAAGATTCACTATGTAGAAAATTATTATATCCACACTCTTAGGATTCTCTCTCTAAAATACCCCAAACTTAATTACACTCGATGCTTTCTTGAGATCTCTCTTTGTATTTGCTAATTTACTCCACCGCAAATAGTCTAGCTATTATGGTCTATTTACATGAATTACAGGGAGTTAAAGACAAAAGAAAATCCTACTTCTAAACATACAAGAATTGTTTGTTCCACATAAATATTATTTCCTATTTATGACAAGTCTTCTTGTTTAAAAGAAATCCCTTTCTTTTAAATACAGGACTTTTCTATTCTTCATGAAGACAAACTCTTTCCCTTTTCGACTAGCACAAGAACTTCTAAAAGAAAATACATTTCTTGTTTTCATGCAATATTCCTGATTTGGATAAAATTCACCATTGTCGTGGTTTGGATCGCGGCTGGCCACCCGCACCCAACACTACGGATCATTGATGTCGTCCACCGCTCTGAATACCGCAGTTGGTGCAATTGCCTCTGACGTGGTCCACGCCGTGAGAATTCACAGGCATTCGATTGCTCCCTATGTCGCGACACCAGATTCAGTTTCTTTTGATCGTTCAGTCTTCAATTATCCCTCAAATACGATTTTCTACTTCCAAACGTATCCCACGTCTCTAGAAAGTCTCTGCATTGGTTGAATCCCGTTTGGTAGCCATTGGAAATTCAAGTCATATCCAACATATTTTTCTTTGCTTAAATCTTGATTTCCTGAAATAATCAAGATTTGTTGAAAAATATACGCTAGTTGATTTGTTGACTGTTGTTTGTGGGTAGCCAACCGGAGCTATTGTATGAATTTCCTTAGTTATTTTACCCAAGAGACTAAGACTACATAATCTAAGTATATGATTTTTTTCTTTTTTTTTAATATCGTTCTTCTTCAAAGAAGAAAAGAAAGGAAAAAAAATCATTTTAATCATACATTCCTTAAGAATTTTCACATAATCTCGTTGTGAAACTTCACTACTCTGTTCTTACATATCATCTATCAGCAAATCAACTAGATCAAAGATGTTACCAAGTATGAATATTGAACTATTTATCTTTTGTTTTTAGATTGTTTAAGGATTTTTCGTATCTTCATTCATGCAAATAAACTTTCTATCAGTAAGCACGAAAAGAACAAGGCAGCATTGAGATTTTTTTTTGCTTAAATCTTGATTTCATGAATAATCAAGATTTGTTGAAAAATATACGTTGGTTGATTTGTTGGTTGTTGGTTGTGAGTAGTCAACCGGAGTTCTTGTATGAATTTCTTTAGTTATTTTACCCAAGAGACTAGGACTATATAATATAAGCATTATAGTTTTTCTTTTTTTTAACATCGTTCTTCTTCAAATAAGAAAATAAAGGAAAAAAATCATTTTAATCTTACATTCCTGAAGAATTTTCACATAATCTCGTTGTGAAGCTTCACTACTATATTCTTACATATCATCTATCAGCAAATCAACTATATCGAAGATGTTATAAGGTATGAATATTGAACAAATTTTCTTTGGTTTTTAGATTGTTTAAGGATTTTTCGTATCTTCGCTCATACAAATAAACTTTCTATCAGTAAACATGGAAAGAAGAAGACAGAACTAAGAATTTTCTCTGTTTAAATCTTGATTTCTTGAATAATCAAGATTTGTTGAAAAATGTACATCGGTTGATTTGTTGGTTGTTCTTTGTGGGTAGTCAACCGGAGCTATTGTATGAATTTCTTTACTTATTATTCTACCCAAGAGACTATGACTATATAATCTAAGCATTTGAGTTTTTTTTTTTTAACATCATTCTTCTTCAAAGAATAAAAGAAAGGAAAAAAAATCATTTTAATCTCACATTCCTTAAGAATATTCACATAATCTCGTTGTGAAGCTTCACTACTCTGTTCTTACATGTCACCTATCAATAAGCAACCAGGTCAAAGATGTTATCAGGCATGAATATTGAACAATTTTTCTTTTGTTTTTAGATTGTTTAAGGATTTATCGTATCTTCATTCATACAAATCAAGTTTCTATCTGTAAACATGAAAAGAAGAAGACAACACTAAGATATTTCTTTGCTTAAATCTTGATTTCTTGAATAATCAAGATTTGTTGAAAAATGTACGCTGGTTGATTTGTTGGTTGTTGTTTGTGGGTAGTCAACCGAAGTTCTTATATGAGTTTTCTTAGTTATTTTACCCAAGAGACTAGGACTATATACTCTGAGCATTAGAGTTTTTTTTTTAGCATTGTTCTTCTTCAAAGAGGAAAAGAAAGGAAAAAAAAATCATTTTAATCTTATAATCCTTAATAAATTTCACATAATCTCGTTGTAAAGCTTCACTAATCTGTTCTTACATATCATCTATCAGCAAATCAGCTAGATTGAATATGTTATCAAGTATGAATATTGAACAATTTTTCTTTTGTTTTTATATTGTTTGAGGAATTTTCGTATCTTTATTCATGCAAATCAAGTTTCTATCTTTATGCATGGAAAGAAGTAGACAACGCTAAGATTTTTCTTTGCTTAAATCTTGATTCTTGAATAACCAAGATTTGTTGAAAAATGTACGTTGATTGATTTGTTGGTTATTATTTATGGGTTGTCAACCGTAGTTCTTGTATGAATTTCCTTAGTTATTTTACCTAATAGACTAGGACTGTATAATCTAGGCATTAGAGTTTTTTTTTTAACATCGTTCTTCTTCAAAGAATAAAAGAAAGAAAAAAAAACATTTTAATCTTACATTCCTTAAGAATTTTCACATAATCTCGTTTTGAAGCTTCACTACTCTGTTCTTACATATTATCTATCAGTAAATCAACAAGATCGAAGATGTTATCAGGTATGAATATTGAACAATTTTTCTTTTGTTTTTAGATTGTTTAAGAATTTTTCGTATCTTCATTCATGCAAATCAAGTTTCTATCAGTAAGCATAGAAACAAGAAGGCAGCATTAAGATTTTTCTTTACTTTAATATTGATTTCTTGAATAATCAAAATTTGTTGAAATATATACGTTGGTTGATTTGTTGGTTGTTGTTTGTGGGCAGTCAACCGGCTTTCTTGTATGAATTTCCTTAGTTATTTTACCCAAGAGGTTGGGACTATATAATCTAAGCATTTGAGTTTTTCTTTTTTTTTTTAACATCGTTCTTCTTCAAAGATGAAAATAAAACAAAACAAAAAATCATTTTAATCTTACATTTTTTTAGTATTTTCATATAATCTCGTTGTGAAGCTTCACTACCCTGATCTTACACATCATCTATCAGCAAGCTACTATATCAAAGATTTCATCAGGTATGAATATTGAACAATTTTTCTTTTGTTTTTATATTTTGTAAGGATTTTTCATATCTTCATTCATACAAATCAAGTTTCTATTTGTACGCATGGAGAGAAGAACGCAGCACTAAGATTTTTCTTTGTTTAAATCTTGATTTCTTGAATAGTCAAGTGTTACGTGCCTAGTCTTTTGAGGCACCTGGTTGGTTACTTCAATTTTATTTATACATTTTGAATTTAGAAATTAATAAAATTATTATAGTGGGTTGTTACTACTGTATAGTGGGGATCTGATCTTATGGGAGAACTATCTTAATATCAGTTGTAACAATATTTCCTATTTTTTTAGTTTGTTAACGTGATAGTTGTTATATAAGACATAGAGAAAAATATCAGTTCAGTTATCAGAGTTTACTCAGAGGTTAAAGGCTCTTCTATGAGCCTAGTACAATTTACAATAGGTTCCAGCAAGCAAAAAGGAACAATCCTCAATACGTACCAAATTGGTATCAGAGCAAGGTATGTATCAAAGAAAAACTAGAAGCCGATGTCAGCTCTCTTAGTGGTGGTCAACAACAAATTCGAGAGAAGCTGAGTGAGTTGATTGATAAACTTAACTCACTAAATTCCAAACCAGCGGTGGCTTATGATCGTGAGGAAGGAGAGGGTTCTAGGGGACCACCATATGAACAAGGTGGACGATCCGATCGTGAGGAAGGAGAGGGCTCTAAGACACCACCCTATCAACAAGGTGGACGATCCGACAAGATTAATGGAGGTCGCTCTTATGGTTCACACCAATCCTACATTCCGAACTTTAACGGCAATGAAGATACGACTAGCTGGTTATGTCGAGTAGAGTAATTCTTTCAATTTCAACAAACACCAACTGAAGAACGTGTGGCTCTTGCATCTTTTCATTTAGAGGGAGATGCTCAGTTATGGTACCAACTGGTCAAGCAAGAAGGAATCGTGATGACATGGCAAGATTTTCGAAATGACATCAATGCAAAATATGGACCGACCCAGTTCCAAGATTTTTTTGGAGAACTAATCAAGTTACAGAAAGTTGGAACAGTACTTGACTATCAAACCCAGTTTGAGAAGTTACTGTCTAAAGTGGGTCACCTTCCTCAAAACGGCCAAGTTAGTTGTTTCATCAGTGGATTGCGTGACAATATTAAGGCAGATCTGCTGGCAGGCAGACCAACATCCTTATCATCAGCCATTGGCCTTGCACGCTTGTACGAGGCTCAAAATTCCTCTCAACGATGAAGTACACTTACTTTTGAATCAAAGAAGAATTTGACAGCAAACAAAGAGAATGCGCCTAACACTTCAAGACTTCCCGTTCGACGCATGACACCAACCGAGTTACAAGAACGACGAGCGAAGGGTTTGTGTTATAATTGCAACGAGAAGTTTGTTCCCGGACATCGATGCAAGAAGTTATTTTTAATTGAAGCTTGTTATGAAGATGATGGAGATGCTCTTATGGACGATGAGGGAGCCATTCTAGAAGACTTCAATGTGGTTTCTAAGATTCCTGAGATTTCTTTACATGCTATCTCTGGCGCACGAGCACCCGAAACTATACGGGTAAAAGGCTGTATTGGACAATCAAATACCATTGTTTTGGTGGATTCAGGCAGCACCCATAATTTTATAAGTGAAGATTTTGCTAGAAGAGTTGGCTTGCAGCCTGAGAAGGAAGGGATACTACATGCGGTGGTGGCCTTAGGTGAAAAACTCTCCAGTCAAGGTAGATGTACCAACGTACAATTATGCTTGCAAGGTGTTCCTGTTTTTCTGGATTTTTATTTGCTTCAATTAGAAGGATATGATGTTGTTTTGGGAATACAATGGTTACGTACCTTGGGTCAAATTTTATGGGATTTTACTAAGCTGCAGATGAGCTTTAAAATTGCAAATAAGGAAGTGGTGCTTCAAGGAGAGTCGATGCCAGTTGATAAGTTGATTGGGGATTTGAAGGTTCAACGTGAAGTAAGAAAATGCAAAAAGGGAGTGTTGCTCCAATTAATCGCCGATGAGACCTCTGTACCCAAGCCTACATCGTTCTTACCCAAGCCTAACACTAGACATCACTTCTCACATTTACAGAAGCTTTTGGAAGACTTTAAAGATATATTTGTGGAGCCTAAAAGCTTACCACCTTCACGTGCCCAAGACCATAAAATTCTCTTGATGAAAGGAAGTAAGCCCATTTGTGTCAAGCCATATCGTTACCCACATTATCAGAAGATAGAAATAGAAAAATTGGTGACGGAAATGTTATCATCAGGTGTGATTAAACCCAACAACAGCCCTTAATCATCACCAGTTATCTTTGTTAAAAAGCATTATGGATCGTGGCGAATGTGTGTTGATTATCGAGCTCTTAACAAGATTACAATCAAGGATCGATTTTCGATTACAATTATTGATGAATTATTGGATGAACTAAATGGAGTACAAATTTTTTCAAAGCTTGATCTCCGAAGCGGATATCACGAAATTCGTGTAGTACCAGTGGACACACCGAAAACAGCTTTTCGAACCCACCATGATCACTGCGAATTTCTAGTGATGCCATTTGGTCTTACGAATGCACTTTCTACCTTCCAAGCTTTAATGAATGAGGTATTCCAAGATTACTTGAGCAAATTTATTTTAGTTTTCTTTGATGATATTCTTGTCTATAGTAGATCTTGTAATGAACATGTTAAACATTTAGAAATCACATTTGTTGTATTAAGATCTCACAGATTGTTTGTCAAAAAAGAGAAGGGTCAATTTGGCCAAAATAAGGTACAATATCTTGGCCATGTAATCTCTGATACAGGTGTTGCAGTAGATCATGATAAAATCAATGCAATGGTCAGCTGGCCGAAACCCACAACTGTTAAGGAACTTCGAGGCTTCCTAGGACTAACCGGCTATTACCGAAAATTTATTCAAAATTTTGGTAAAATAGCTGGACCTCTCACCAAGATATTGAAGAAGGATTCATTTGTTTGGACGCCAACGGCTGAACAAGCATTCAACAAACTGAAGGAGGCCATGACCAAAGCACATGTACTAGCTCTACCAGATTTTTCAAAAAAAATCATCGTTGACTGTGATGCCAGTGGCTCAGGTGTAGGAGCTGTACTGATACAAGATCGACCAATAGCATTCTTCAGTCAAGCGTTACAAGGAAAGAATTTACTTTTGTCCACATATGAGAAGGAGATTTTAGCGTTGGTATTGGCAGTGCAAAAATGGCGTCCGTATTTGCTGGGGTATCAATTTATAGTGAGAACTGATCAACGTAGCTTGAAGTATTTGTGGCAGCAAAGAATTACTACTCCAGCTCAGCAGCGACGGTTGTATAAATTGATGGGGTTTGATTTCGTGATTGAGTACAAACAAGGAAAGGAGAATGTTGCTGCAGATATTCTCTCTAGAAGAGAAGTGATAAAGGAAGCTACCGGTGGAAGTGGTGAACTTGTTGCAATTACGCAACCAATTCCAAATTGGGTGGAGGCTATTAAAGACGAAACGAAATCCAACTCTGACATGCAGGTGCTAGCCCGACGCATTAAAGATGATGAAGCACTAGGCCCCTGGAAACTTAAAGATGGAATTATCCTCTTTAAAGACAAATTTTTTCTTGCTGAAAATTCTGCATTAATTGAGGATATTATAAGCCAATTTCACAACAGTACCCATGAAGGATACCATAAAACATTCCAGAGAATTAGAGCAAACTTCTATTGGACTGGAATGAGGAGGATGATTCGAGAATTTATTTCAGCTTGTGTTACGTGTCAACAACACAAAACAGAGCAGCTTGCTTCAGCAGGGCTGCTGCAACCCCTTTCAATTCCATGCCAGGTATGGGAAGATATTTCAATGGACTTTATTCATGGCTTACCTCTGTCTAAAGGAAAATCTACTATTTTAGTAGTTGTGGATAGATTATCTAAATATGCACATTTCATTTCTCTATCACACCCTTATACAGCCATCAATGTTGCGCAATTATTTTTTGACAACATTTTTAAGTTGCAAGGAATGCCGAGGTCCATTGTATGTGATCGAGATCCGACTTTCACAAGTTTATTTTGGTCACAAATATTCATGATGAATGGTAGTACTAGTTTTAACTACAGTTCCGCTAAAAAATGGAGCAAATGGATATCATGGGCTGAGTATTGCTATAATACTAGTTGGCATTCATCAATTAAAACAACTCCTTTTAAGGTTGTTTATGGCAGGTCACCACTGACCTTGTTATCTTACATTCCAGGCATGACTAATGTTGAGGCTGTAGAAGCACAATTGATGGATCGGGATCAAGTTATCAAGGAATTACAAGTCACACTCAAGCAAGCTCAATCACGTATGAAGCAGGTCTATGATAAGCACCATACAGATCGGAACTTTGAGGTGGGAGATTGGGTTTATTTGAGGCTCCAACCTTATCGACAAGCGTCCACTGCTGTACGAAAAAATCTCAAGTTATCTCCCAACTATTATGGTCCATTCAAGGTTCTTAAGAAAATAGGTGATGTTGCTTACAAATTGGAATTGCCTAAAGAATCACGAATCCATCGGGTGTTCCATATATCGTTGTTAAAAAGAAAAGTTGGAAATAATATAGTTGTCCAGGCTGAGCTACCAGTTGTATGTGGAGAAAGTGATGTTCTTTATCCTAAACCGCAAGCAATATTGGATCGTCGTTGGCGTAAGAGAAAAGAAGAAATTCTTGCCCATTGGCAAGGATTATCGCCTGTTGAAGCAACCTGGGAAGATGTTGAAGTTATAAAGAAACAGTTTCCTGATCAGAGCCTTGAGGACTAGGCTGTTATTTAAGGGGGATGGAGTTGTTACGTGCCTAGTCTGTTGAGAGCACCTGGTTGGTTACTTCAATTTCATTTATGCATTTTGAATTTAGGAATTAATAAAATTATTATAGTGTGTTGTTACTACTGCATAATAGGGACCTGGTCTTATGGGAGAACTATCTTAATATCAATTGTAATGATATTTCCTATTTTTTAGTTTGTTAACGTTGTAGTCATTGTTATATAAGACAATAAGATAGTCAATATAGATATGGAAAAATATTAGTTCAGTTATCAGAGAGGTCAAAGGCTCCTCTATTAGCCTAGCACAATCATACGAAATCTATTTTTGTTCTTTACAATAGGTTCCGGTAAACAAAAGAGGAACAACCCTCAATACGTACAATCAAGATTTGTTGAAAAATTTACGTCTGTTGATGTTAATCTAAGAGTTCTAGTAATTGAATTTTTAAGTTGATTTGTTGGCTGTTTTTTGTGGGTAGTCAAATGGAGACTAGGTCTATATAATCTTGACATTAGAGTGTTTGGTTTAATCATTGTACCCAGATAGAAACTTATTTCATCTTTGTATTGTGTTTGATAGTTGATAGCTGCCAAAATGAGATATTTGATTCCATAACGGAGGGGGAGGCAGAGACAGCAGCAGTACTAGTACCAACCGTGAGCCAGAGTGATGATATATTCGATGCCACAGGAGAAGGGGAGGCAACACCAGCAGTTCCACCAATGCTAATAGCCCTCAAATCAATTACCATTCATGGTGCAGAAAGGAAGGAGTTAAAAGTAGGTGAAATCGACCTCAGCAAATGCACAAACTACTATGGTCTAGCATTGGCCATTTACACTTTTTTTACAAGGGAGGGAACCAATTCAAATGGGCAACATACCCTCTGTCATATGATATGAATTGCTTTACATTTCCATTCCTCTTTTAGATTCAATTAGCCCTGATATGAATGACAACATACCCTCTCGCCTATTTGACCCTGCGACAACATCATGGGATGCGTTCTCTGCTGTCTGGGGAGAAATCGAGGCTCATCTATTGGTAGTGTAATTCATATGCATAGTTGACAATTGTATTCGGATTCTATAGATTCTAATTTTTAGCTTGAATTTGATGATAGAGAATGAAATGGATTCTCAAGTAGGTGACCAGTTTCACCTCAATTTTTTAGACAAGTTATTTTTGCAGTATATTGTTTTTTGCCTTATATTTGGTTAAATTTATACCCTAATGCAGAAAATAGCGATTTTGTTTGGTTATGGTTTTTGTTTAAAATATACTTGGATATAAAAAGCAAACAGGATCAAAAAGTCGAATGGATATTTCTGGCTCAGTAGCAGTCTTAGGTTTGGCTTGCCTTCAGCTGCAGACTTTGTGGGCTTCTTGTTCAGTATTTATCAAACAGCACTATTGAAACCAAAAAATGAGACGTCTTGGTGATGTCAGTAGACTTCCTTCTGGGTATTATAAAGACATTTTAGACATTTTATTTAATTGCAAGTAAATAAAGTGAAAAAATAAAGTATAATATTACCAAATTCCTTTTTTATTATAATAGAGAAGATAAATCATCTTTAGTAAAAAAAATTGGACGGGATTCAAATACTTTTCATTATTATATTTAATAATAAAATTAATATTAATTTAAACAATAATTTTCAATATATATATCAATGAAAAAAAAAAAAGTGAAGGAGATCAAATAAGAAGGATTAAATTATTGAACAATTCAATTAAATAATTGATCGGTGTAATTTTTTATTGTAATTTATATCTCATCATAGATCATAATCAACTAATCAAGTATTGAACACAATTGTTTTTTTTATATATATATATATATATATATAAAGATCATAGCTTCAACAAAAGCATAAATGCAGTATAAATATTTAAAATTGAAATGTGAATATTTATTTATTTATTTATTTTGGAATTGATTTATATTTATATTAATATTAATTTAAACAATAAATTGTTTTTAAGAAAATATTAACCGTAGAAAAGAAAAATCAAAGGAGATAAAATAAGATGGAAAAAGTAGAAGGAGAAAGAGAAAAAAAAAAGAACAAAAAAAATGGGTTTCCACTTTCCGAACGCAAGGTTTTTGAAAACGTAATCGAAATCAGGGAAGAAAAACAGCTATTGGAGCCGGACAGCCGCTAACCTTCTTCACCAGTACTGGTGAAAATCTCATTAAATTCTATGATGAAAATATGATTGCTCTTGAAGAATGATAAGGGATAAAAAGCATTTAAATTGTACAAGTGAGCAGATGATAAAAATGAAGAAAAGACTGATCCAGCAACTCTACTGCTTTCAATGAAATAAAGTCTCATTTGCATATAAACTGACTTTTAACTGTATTGTACAACATCCAGCTTGAGGTTCAAATTTCATCATCAATGTATGAACATTGAAGATCCAGTTCTATAAGTAGCACACAAAAGGGGATAAATCCCAACAACAGTAAAACATTTTATATTTTAGAGAACTCCAAAGAAGGGATTGTTTATTGCTGAGCTCAGTTCAGAACCAGCTGAATTGAGCACTACCATCTCAACTTTCTCTCTGGGTAGAAACAGGAACTCGCCCCCTTCGATTTTCTCAAATCCGCACAACTCAAGAAACTCGATCCCCCCCGTCAGTGAACCGACTCTATCCTGTTAAATAAAGCATTTACGATACCATGAGAAAACAAGAAGGAAAGAGGTGCCAAATGACGTCAACCCTATTAGGCCTAAGGAAACTAAAGGAGGTGTTTTCAATCAATGCACTGATATTTCCTATTATTTTCATGGGATACAAACTGTGGTCAATAATTCCCCGAGAGTCTCACATAGAACTGAACAACAATGAAAGAGTGGCCGCATGAATCATTACATGTTTATGACAGCAGCATCAGTTATCAAGGTGAACTACATAGGGTAAAGAAATGGTGATGAAATTGGTGGTCATATTGGTAGTTGAGCTGGAAAAACCAGAGATTCGTTTTGCAATGTCCCAGGTACTTCTCATTAACAGCATTTTTCAGCTTGTAAACAATGAATTCCTGGTCTTTACAATAAACGACTAACGACTTAATGACAGAAGAAACCAAGGTGCTTCCTTAGCTGTTCTCCACTTTTCGGGGTAATTTAGGTTAACATGTTCATTTTGACAACTTTCTGTGATCATGTGCATAGACCAACAGAACGGCTTCTGTTCAAAATCCCTTCCTATGTCAACATATTACCCATAGAAAAACTAAAATCATACACACCCAATCATGACATAGGCCAGGGTACAGACAGTCTCGGCACTGAAATCTACATTTGCTAAATACAGATACTGTAACAATATTATGTACCTGAAAAGTTTGGTTATTGAGTCTAATTTTTCTGAACTTCTCCTCATTAGGATTTTTCGCAACATTTCCTACATAAGTTAGAAGTGTTTGAAATGCTCTCTTCACTTTGGCATCATCATCCTAGTGCAACAAAAAAACAAAAAAACAATAAACAAAAAAGTATGTCACTTCATATAATGTAAATCATCTTAATCTCCTAAACTGCTAAACAACTTAACATGTATTACGAGACACAACAAAGAGAAGCTTTGGCCCCTACAAAATGGTAAAACAATTAATAGTTGGAAAAAGATGATATCCTTCTGAGTGTTACCATAACCATAAGAACGAACATATACATTTGTGTGTGGTTTAAGCAAAATAGTTTGCATTGTTATATTATATTGTAACATATGCAAGTAACTTCAAAACTTTTTTTATACCAAGCATTAGCTTCCTAATGACAAGAAGCATCATCTGTGAGACAAAATAATATTTTTCAGTTTCCTTGAATGTTAAAAAGAAACCTATTCATCAAGACATCAACTGTGCTTATAAACTTCTGTCCTCGATCGAGTGAATAACATTTTCCATGGCCACCACCAAACAAATTGGACACATTCAACTCCTCACATCACAAAGGTTCAATAAAGAACCCCAAAGATATTATCCATTCTATTATATCTAATGTAAAATTTATGTAAGATGCAACACTAGTGTTTTCATTAACTAGTTTCATAAATCATTTTCTTCAGTGAGTTAACTGCATACAGTGAGTGAGTTTGTGCATGCACACATATTATATTTGTCACAGTTTATGTATAAAGGGATTACCACTCATATGTGATGTATTATTTTACAACACTAAAAGCTTATTGTAGTAAAAAAAAAAAAAAAAAAAAAAATCATATGCAATCAACAATTGAATTTAACACTTTATTCATTTACATCATGCACCACAAGTTTCAGGTCGATCAGACATCTCAAGTTGTCAAATCTGACAGGGAATGTTTAAAGGTCCATTTCTCCATCCAGTCTGATAGAGAATGCTTAAAGTCCCTCGATAGTTTACGATAGCTAAGCAATAATCAGGAGCATACAATTGTATTACCTTGTGATTCTGCTTCAGAGATCGCAAACACTCTCTCATTTGCTCAACTTTTGTGGCTGGCCTAACAGGCAACGAGCTCTGCAATATAAGTTAAAGCTAGGGTATAATTTCGGTATAATTTTCAAACACATCTGGAAAATATTACAGAGACATACATCTGTTACGTAAATCCATAATTATCAAACAGTTTCATACCTTTTTCTCTTCTACAGCAGGTGCTGAAGGTTTCACAGTTGCCGGATCTTCTGGGGGCAATCCAAGCTTCCTCCTCCTTTCTGCCTGTGAAGATGTAATCAAACGATTCACCTAACTATATTTGAAAGCCTCAAAAATAAAATTAAATAAATCATGAAATGTAGTTTATTACAAGGGCACTTAAAGGTTTACTACATGCAATTTTCCTCATAATCTGTTACTCACAAAATAAGTGCTAAAGCGGTCTTGCTACATTTAACACTGAGAAATGTTTGAATAATCTTATTGTTTAATTAAAAGGAAAATAAATGATTGAAGAATATTGGAATAGATTAAATTTCGTCATGAATAATGTAAGGGGTAAGGGGAAAAGGGAACAAAATGGGAACAAAATGGAAAGAAAATAGAAAACAAAGATAGAAGTTACCTTGTCTTCTTCCAATTTCTGACGTATTTTTTCCCTAGCTCTTTTCTCTTCCTCTTTCTCAGCTTTCCGCAAGGCCAACAAACTGAGGCAATGCAATTGTTTCATTACAATGGAAAATGAATTATGATATTGCAAGAAAAAGGAAAATATGTCATAGAATATTAGAGTGACATGCAAACACAATGATGTACGATAAATCAGATAAAGACATACCGTTTTCTTTCGTTGTCTTCTTCAATTCGCTTTGCTTCTAGGAGTTCTTTGCCAATTCGAATTCTTTCCTAGTGAGGAGAAAATTGACGTTATTATGTGATACGGAAAATATAAACCCAGCACAAGTTATTTAACATATAATGACCAATATGACTAGGAAAATGAACAGTATATGCTTCTTCAGGAACTGCAGTCACAGAGAGATTAAAGTTCTCTACCAAAAGGGTATTTATTGAAAAAAGAATGATACAAAAACTTCAAAACTAATACTCCCCATTATTAGTATCTTTATCCATCTGCCTAAATAAACACTACACTTGATGATGTATTAGAGGCATGGTATAAGGTTAATGTAAGTATATAACTAATATAAAAACTAGTCTCCATCAGAAAATCTTCTCTCTCTTTTTTTCTCAGGAGGAAGTGTGTTGGCCCTAATCTTCGTAATCATACTATCAAAAAGCATTTTCTACCCTCAGGATATCAGATGTGTTTAATGATACCACACATACCACTGATGCCCAATGTAACACACCCAATATACAGAAATTAATAAAATTATACAGATCGATCTCATCACTGGCATTCGCTGCCAGTGGAAACAGTGACAATACTTACAAAAAGGAAAGACTTAAATTATTATAATAGCCACATAAATACATACACATATACATATAACATCTGTAAAAAATGAATTTGTGCGTCAAATCAGTGTATATAATTAATATTGCATGTCACTGTAAAATCGAGAAATGACAAGAAATACAAGAGGTACCTTTTCTCTTTCCCTTTCCATTCTCTTTTCTTCTTCCTCTTTCTTCTTGCGAGCTCGCTCCCTTAAACACGAGAAATATAGCTAAGAAACAGAAAGACTAGTATAAAAAGTATAGAATTAACAATTCTTCAAATATATTGGAGGGGGTTTTTCACTGTTTCAAAGAAAAATAGTTTTTTATTTTAATCAGAAAAATAGTTTTAATTTTAATAAGGAAAAAAAAATTCAAAGAAAAATATTGTAAATATACTTTAAAATGGTCTAAGATATGAAAGTTTATACTCAAGATTTGACAACATTATATAACAGAAAAATAAAACTTGAAAACCACCAAAATTGAAATAGTAATTGGCCCAAAATATATTCTTAGTCAGATTTAACACATTAAATTAAACAAGTAACAAGAATCTAACTAAGAACAGCATTATTCTTTTATTATTTTTTTGTATACAAGAACAGCAATATTCTGTTCTAGGCAATATTAGAGCCTAAGACCTGTCCTAATTCTACCTCCAACTACACAAAATGTACAAAACCAGTCATTTGCAGCCAAGAAAAACAAAGGAAATAGACTCTAGACAACTTTGAAATTTTATCATAAAAGTGACCAAGAAGCAACTACGGTTCAGTCAACGAAGTAAGAGAAATAGAGAATGCAAAAGAATACACCTAAATTAACACCATACTTTAGTTCCTGTGCTCTGATCTTGATTTCTTCTGGCGTGAGAGAAGGATTAGGAGCCTCAACTTTGGTGTTGGCAGGTACCTGAGCACAAATAACCAAACTGGGAATCAATGAGGAGGCACAAAAATATGAAATAAGTGAAAACAAAATAACAAATAAAAAAAATGTGTACAATGCTAAATAAAAAACACCCACACTCACGGCCACGCAGACACAAAGACAAATATATACCACAAATACAAGAGTAAGGATATCATACCAAGGGCATCTGATCTATGTCTGGGTCATTCTCATGTTCGACTACCCAATTTACAGCAGCCTCAATGCTACCATTACCTAAAGAAAGAAAATACATCACTCCATACTTTGCTTATAATCAAGAAAAAGATGCACTTTAAACATGATAATGGCCATCATCCATGTAACGTCCAGTCAAAATGTATGCATGATAAAACTCAGTTAGCTGCACATTGTTATAGTGCATGAATTGATGAATCCTAATAGCTCAGTAAAAACAATAGGGAAGTTTAGTATCAAATACTAGATAAATTAAAAAGAATGGCCAATAGAAAACCAATTGAAATGGAAAAAGTGAATGCAAATGTGACAGACATAATGTGGACAACATTTATTGTCCTGGATCTCCTTTATATATACACATACAAGACTTAGTTCTCCTTTAGTCATTTATTATAAAAAACAAAAGAAAAAGATTTAACACGAAGTGAACATGTTCATGGTTTACCATTGGCCAAAGGGAAGCATCCATACAGATATAATATATATAAACCTGGTTTTGGAAGCGTTCTTATGTATAGAGTATACACACACATAAGAAAAATAAAAGGAGAGAAGCTTCCTTAAATTTAGAAGTTCCTGATGCCCAAACGGAAACAGAAATTTTGTCTCATCCATAGATCATCTGCCCCTTCTCCTTTGAGAACCTCAAAAATCCTTTCGTTCTTTTCATTCCACAGCACCCAAAACAAGATCATCCCACTACATTCCCATAGAAGCCTAACTAAACCATTTAGAGTTCCTATGTCAATGGAAAGTTTTTAATTCTCGTCATAATTTCATTCTCCATATATTGTTTGTTCTGAGCCAAAAAGAAATAAAAGAAAGAAGTTACATGAACAGACCCCAAGAAACAAAATGAGAAGAAAGAGAAGGAAGCCAAAACCAGTTAAGTAAAGGAGCTCAGAAAAGGATCCCCTGCTGATTGCTTGAAGAATATTAATTTATGAGCTTCACTAATTATGTACAAACTACAAAAAGGTGAGAAATGTTAAAAATAACTCATCTTGAAAACAGACTCGCTCCAAAACAAAACAAAACAAAACAAAACAAAAAAAAAAAAAGGACGGGTTACCTTCATACAAATGGAACAAAACAAAAAAGTTAATCACCAAAATTAGCCTTTCTTATCCCAAGCCTGCAAAGACCAATTTTAAACGTTTTCTCTCATACAGCTTGGAATAATGAATTGCCAAGAAAGAATAAAAAAACAAGTATTTTTTTTTATCAGTGCCAGAAAAACCAGTATCAACCAACACTTAGGATGAAGAGCAGTTAAAAAGCAACAAAGTAATCACTTGTGGCTTATGGTATCATTCCACATTAATTAAGTCAACTTTCTCAGGTGACATGATACTCTCGCAACCTTTTACCGAGGCACCAACACTAGGAAAATCACTTCAAGTTGTAAAGGCTTATGAGTAAAAATTAAATATTTATTGTTTGTTATAATTGATAGTTTGATACAACATATCCTTCCATCATTTGCTGAAATGCATCCTATTGATTGATTTGAAGGAGTACAAAGTACTTCCTAGAAAATACTTCACAACCGATTAGTGTTCTTAAATAGCAGCACGCTCTAGTTTTATCAAAAGGATTTCAATTATAAGAGCTTCACAAGTGAGATCCATCCTTGCTAAGTTGATTTCCAATACTTACTCGAATGGACCCAAATTTTCTCTTCTTTTCTTTTTTAAGGAAAAAAAATAGATAATTCAACTGGCCAGGCCTAAAATTCCTTCAAGAATGCAGCCTCAACCTCACCAAAGAGCATAAAATATTTAGTCTAATGAAAAAAACCACATGATGATAGTATTCAATGACCTCACCAGAATAATGAAGAGCTCGGGTTGCTTGTGCTGCAGAAAAACCCATTGCTTCCAGTTCCTCGAGTAGCTTTTTGTCAACCTCTGGCACGACCATTTCTAGAGTGAAATAGTAAAGGTCCAATAATCATTAATAAGATTTTATTTTTTATTTTTTTGTAAAAAAGAAAAAGAAAAAGAACAGTTAAGTATCACCAATATCAAATTTCAATAGGAATACACTACCGTGCTACATCAAGTAAAACTTAAATAAATTCTTCAATATATATATATATATATAAAAATAAAAAATAAATGGGCCCGTCTTCAGCTTCCCTTGAAAACCTTGATATATCGAAACCTAATATATATAAACAATAAATGGTCTACGTATGAGGCAAAGGCATAAGTAATTGCAATTCAAATTTCAAAGTTGATGAAATGAAATCAAACAATAAACACTCCCCAGATACAGTACATGCATATGTCTGTCATTGGTTGACCCCCCAAGTGATAAAGCAATTAATGAATTCCAAAGCATGAACAACAATCAACTATAACAGTACCTTCGGGCTGGCTACTACTGCCATCCACATCCATGGCCCCTGCCGAGTCATCAACCACTTTCGGTACCTCCAAACTTATAGGTTTTGCAGTCTCTGAAGTCTTATCAACAAAATCTGTATGCCCAGTTCTCTTTGTATGCAAATCACTTTCCTACACAATCAAACAAGATCAAAACACAAAAGTCTCAAACATTTTGATCAATGAAGTAAAATTTACGAAACTGTGGATAATTTATTAGTAAACTTCAGAATAATAAATTCTCTCCCTTTCCTAGTGCCCTCTAAGCAACAAAAACCAAACACAAGAAAATACTCCAAAGAACCCCAATTTAAAGTGTTGTTTGTCATATGAGAGTCAATAAACCAAGAGAGTTCCTTTTATCAGATTTATCAATAACATTATAGACCGAATTAAATTCAATCTCTTTCATTTTCAATGTATTTCAATTATTTCACAACCTGCATTCGAATCCGGGGGTGTCAAAACTGATACCAAAAGGCCGGAACTGCAATACCCACATCATATTCTCGGCAAAAATGAACAAATTTCAAATCAAGCATAAACTCACTGACAGATGTAAAAATACACAAAAACCTATAAAAGATAACGTAGAATTCAGCGCAATGTAAAATGATATAGAAATCGTACTGTCTTGGATCGACAAGGCTTGCCGCAAGAACTGCAGACGAGATTGAGAACAGCTTCGGTGGACTCAGAGAAGTTGGAGTGAGAGGTCAGCTCTGCATGCTCCTGCGCTTCCTCGACGGACTTCAAAAGTGCCCCGCAGTCGCCGCACTTGAGCGAAACCCCCGCCATTGCAGCTCCAAATGGTTTTGCTTTTGATTTGATCGGTCGGTGGTTTTAGTCGTTCTATAATCTATATGTTTTTGTGAATTTGGCTTTTAGTAGTTTTTTACGACTTTATTTATTTATTTATTAACTACTTTATTATAGGGAAAATTGCACAGCATCTCTGAATATTTTATGTAATTATATGCATATGGGATTTTTGCTGGAAATTATACAAACCACCCCTGTTGTTTAGAAGTTAATAAGCAAGGGTAAAATAGTCATTTTAACTTTCAGTAAGATATAATCATTATTAATTATTTATATAATTATTAAATAATTAATAATAATAAATGGATGAAGGAGATTTCATCTTCTTTATCCATGATCAGACGATTTCCATTGTTGAAAAATAATTATTTAAATAACAAAATTAAAAGAAAGGAACGAAGGGAATTCATGGATGAGATCTAAATAAAATAAAAGAATCCAAGAGCTTCATCTTGCTCTATCACAAATAAAGCGTCATTCCATCTGACCGTTGAATCTCCACCTTTTTTCATTCTTTTTTTTTTTTTTAAATTGATTTGTGGTTTTTGTTCTTTAAATTTTATTGAAGATGAAGATCTAGATTGATGAAAAAGATGGAGGAATTTTTTCATTTTGAAGAAGAAAATTGATGAAATAGAAGAGTTCGATCCGTTTTTTAATTGAATTTTTATTAAATAAATAAATAATAATATATAAAATAATAAAATGTATATACTATGGTCATTTTGGACGTTTTACATTTGATAAGAGAATTAAAAGTTAAGTTTAACTATTAACCATGAACAACATGGGTGGTTAATGGTTTATACAATTTTAGACAAAAACCTCATATGTGTGCAATTACATCAAATGTGAGAAATTTGTGCAATTTGCCCTTATTATTATGATGACACCTTTTGTGGTTCGGCTAACTTGGATTGTTGGTTAAGTAAAGTATAATGTTGAGTTTAGTTTGAAGTGACTTTATAAGCAGTGTTCTAGAGCAGATCATTTACCGATGGTTTATTAAACTGAGTTTTTTTTGTTTTTTTGGGTTAATAAAATGATATATGTTGTTTAGTATTCAATTTTTAAAAAAAAATAGACTATTAGATTGTTTGACAAATTAAAAAAAAATACATTAATAAAGTATTTATAATGAAAATTATATATAATAGAAAATCTAAAATTTATAAAAGGTTCGTTAGAACGATTTATAGTAGAGACGTCCGAACCAACTAAACCTAAAGTGTGTTTGGTATGACTTTTTAAGTAGAGTTTCTAAAGTAGATCTTATTGTAGTAGAGCTTCTAAAGTAGATATTTTTGTAGCAGTACTTATGGTAAAAAAAAAACTTATAATTGTTTAAATTATAAAAAAAAAAAATTGACAATGTATTTTTAAAAATAGCTTATGGTTGTGTGAATTATAAAAAAGGTAATGACAATTTATAATAAAAGAGTTGTACGGTGGAATATCTAAATTTTATAAAGGATAGTTGAAACAATTCACATTTTTTAAAAAACGCTCAAAAAAGTTTGTTAGGCTTCTCCTAATAGATATAAAATAGTTTTTTATAAAAGACAGTTACGACAATTCTATATATTAAAAAAATTGTTTTGAGTTTTACCGAGCAAAAAAAAAACTCCAAAACAGGCTCTGATATTAAAAAAACGCTTAAAGTCATACCAACGATACACCTAATCTAGTGTTTGATTCTTCTTATCAGATTAGACTTGGGACATATTAAGCCAAATGAACCTAATCAAGAAACACTGTTGAAGCAATCCATGAAAACGCCCTTTTTTTAAGCTGAAAATGCCATATTTTAATTCTACGGGGATTGGAAAAATAATAATATTATTATTAAATTAAATTAAATTTTTAATAAATAAAATAATTTGAAGAAAAATAAAACTATTTTCCAACAGTACATGCAATATCTATTTACAAAGCAACCTTGCCTTGATCATAGAGAAATCACAAATCAGATAGTATTTAGGTTTTCTCCTTCACAGAGAAGACTGACAAACAAACAAGAAAAACAATCTGCTGACAAAGAGTTTAGCAGAGAAGGAAAAAGAGTTAAACTGTGAATATGAGTTGCATATAAAGATGATCAATCAGTCAATTTTATCCAATAGATAAACTACATGCTATTCAAAATGAAGAAGACTAGGCAATATTGCTAGGTCAGTGATGTCATTTGGTGGATCAACTTCACAAGCCTGACTCTGCACATTATTCTGCCAAAGTGCATTTCGAATTACAGCTTCTAACTTCTATGCATCCAGCTGAATTTGAGAATGATAGCGTCCAACAAAACGAAAATATTCTTGTGATCGAACAGCTAAAAAGGCCAAGTCAGGAGGTATCAAAATTGTTACAACTGCTTCTTCTTCATCTTCTCTAAATAAGAGTGGTTTCGTTGGAAGTTTAAGACTGCCTGTACAAGGTGCCACAATCCGATTTCTGGCCACACTGCAGCTGGAGAATACAGCAAGCAATGCACGTCTCACCACAACTTTGCATCAGGATGTCCAGACCGGGAGCTAGAGCTACAGCCATGTACATGTGCTTCTCGATATCTACCGAATTCATTACAGGAAGCTCTCCCTGCACCTTCTCTTTCTGTTCAATTCCTTGGATGACACACCATTGCCAATTCTAAAAGCTTTTGATGCTTCAGCTTCATCTTTATCATCACAGGATCCTTTGATTCCTTCAATCACATGACTGGAATCGTTACTTGCCTTCAGAGCCCGAGATCCATCCAATCTATCTTTGCAGAATTCTCCCACTTCTATTCATGGTCAAACTGTTTATCTTCTCAACCTTTTCTACTCCATTAATCACACCATCGGAAGCTTTATCTGCATTCACTGCTTGAATCTCATCCAATTTCTGTTTACAGGCATAACGAACTGAATGCACAACCTCATTGCCTGAAGTATAGGCCACACCACAGTCCACAGAGACTATCATCACTTTCTCTGCTGCAACCCTAACAGGCTCACTCAAAAGTTACAACTTCCCTAAAAAAATATACTCTGATACCCTACTGGTTCACAGTACAAATCAAAACATCAATTGACTAAGATCGGTCCAAATTCAGTTGACAATAATTCATTCATACATTACACACTCACAACACCAAGTAACAAATATGCAGTTCTACATTAAAATGATTGTCTCCACATTAATTCAAAGTCAAGTAATTCATATAGTTATCTGTATACATATTGTACACAGATTAAATAATACAATTGCATATTGTATACTTCTTCATCAAGTACATTAATACATCCAGTAAACAAAGTGTGAACACATGAATTCAAGTTAAATAATACAAACAGTTAACTGAATTTATACACTCTAACAGATATGATTTGTATTGGTTAATCCATTCCCAAATTGAATTCACAAATCAAAAAATTCATACAAACATACTTCATCAAAATATTTACACACAAACATCATTGCACACGCATGCATAGAAAACAGGTGAAAAAATCACCAACATACATCAAGTTAACAAATTTCATCAAAACACGCCCTAAGCAGAATTTGATGAAGTAAACAGTCCCAAGCAGATTTCATGAAAACATTTACACACAAACATCAATGCACATGACATGCACAGAGAAACGGGTGAATTTTTTTCCAGATGTGGAAAATTAATAGATTTTGCAATTGAACAGCACATGCTTCAACCAAAATCCACTAACACATAAACTAAAACAGCAAGCTAAATTCACACTGCAACTCATAATTTTTTTCCAAGTAAACTTAATTCAAGGGCTACCAAAGAAACCCACACCTAAACCCCCCAATATATCCTACAGACCCTATACATTCAACCGAAACCCATAACAGTTTAGCATTCTGGACTTATACAAACTTAGAATTACAGTGCAACAAGAAGATGATAGCAGCAAATATTCAATTGCTATGCTGATGTACTTAATCCTAATTTTCTTCATAATCTACCTATATTTCTTCAAAGTAATAGGGTTAATTATGTGGTGAAAGGGGGAGAGCCAAAACCTTTAAATCCTTGACAATGTTTTCTCATCAACCACAGAAACTGAAGAGTAAATCAAGCCTTGCTCCATCAACTTGCAGTACCATCAGAAGTCCTATCAACTGTTGGATGCCCCCTCAAAAAAAAAAACCTAATCAGACAAACACCTTAAGTATGTTAAAAGGGAGCACATGCCCTTTTAATCAAAGGTTTTACCATTTAATTATCTTATTTTTGAAAAAATGGAACAAAAACAATAGTAAACTTCACAGAAAAGCAGCGCTCTATACAAATACAATCAACAGAACCTCCATAAAAATTAAAAATATATTATAAGCTTACAGTCTGTTAACAAAAATCCATATTAATGAAATGAAAAACAAATTAATATTTTATTTGTTTTAGGAGAAATCAATATATGTAACTAGATTAGAAAAACAAATTGTGTGGCAAGGGATTGCTTTTCCATAAAAATGTTTTGATGTGTTTAACATGTAGGTAGACATACTAGCTTCCATGTAAATGAATATTGTGTAATTCTTCTGGTCAAGGATATTTTAAGCTTTAATCTTATACAGTTTAGGGAGAGGGACTAATGGTAGAGATGGTACCTTGATCGGTGCCTCTGGAGAGTAATCGAGTCAGTTGATGGATGTAGAACGGTCCATTGAGCTTGATTTCCAAGCGTCTCCAAGTTTGGTCTAAGCAATGGTGCTCACGAAATTTGAACCCTAGGCATGATTTCAAAGCCTTTTCAGTTTTTGTAGCTGTATCTAAGCCCTGTGACTCAGCAGTTTTTGTAGCCTTTTCAGTTTCAGTTTTGTAGCCCTATTCTCAGGGTGCAGCATTGATATCAAAAGATATACCTCAACTGAATGACAATACATTAGAAGCAAGAGAATACAAAGGAAAAGCAATGCAGAAGAAAGGAGGGAGGAGAAAATACAATAGTCTTTTACTGACTGAAATTGAAATGTCAAAACTTCACCTAGTGCTACTCAGCCTTCACAATTTCTGTATTCTACATAAGATTGATATGGCTCACTGTCCTAACTCAATTTGATGACCGAAAATTGATAACTTGTGGGAGCTAAGGCCATGTTTGAATAGAGAATATAGAGAAAGGAACAAATTACCAGCACAACTTTGATGCTCAAAAGCAGAAATTTGCACTTATGACTTACCAGTGAAATACATGACAATTACAGCTCTTCAAGCTTCCCAACAGTACAGGAAAACTACTCATAAGCTAACATTTCCATAGTACGGATAAATGACAAAAAAAAAAGAAAAAGATTCTATAATAACTGAAAATATAAAGAATACTCAAAACCAAGAGGTGACACAAGATATCAACAAAAGGTTTTGACACAGTCATATTACTTCAGAGTTCAGAAGGATAATTCCATTATCTGGTTAACATGATATTTGTAGAAATTTCTGTCAATTCAGAATTCTCTCAAACATTTATTAGACAGTGATATGCAACTCATATTTCTGTAGATAATATAAAAGCTTTTCCTCTCTCTGTTTCTTCATTTCTTCTAAGAAATCTCAATGTCAAACAACTCCTTTTTCTGAGCCATAATGAGTTTTGCTGCCACTCATTTCAGCCAGATAAAACAAAATATCAAAATGCCTCAAAAGCAACAATGCATATCAGTATAATACCGAGAACTTGCCTAAGTTATGGAATCATAATATATCTTTTGCGAAATTTAATATAGATATCATCAGCATCCAAATTGCATCATTGGTGTTGAACAAAAATAGCAAGTATTATTTCCAAAGAAAACAAGCTAGACTGCATAACTATGAACTGTACAAAAACTCTGTGCAACTCTAAACTCAAATTGTTCACTGCAACTAGAGTCGTTGACAAGAATAAACTCTTCCCAGCAATATTAATACAACAAAAATATCCAATAAAATGAAAATCAACTAATTTCACAACATTATTGAACTTTACCAACAATTATATTATAATGAAACCAAGGAGTTTTGAGTTACGCTCTACAAGAAATCAGAAGGTGAATTGGCATCAGGCTTCCCATTATCGCACAACCCTTCAGGTTCAGGATGCTGCAAATTCTGCAAAACCTGAGGAGGCAATGTCCCCAACCCGCCGCCCAACCCATCATTCGAAGACCCAAAAAACTGACAGATAAGCCTAGCCATGACTCCGAGAATCTGCAACTGGTTCTGGCAAGCCTCTGCCTGCATTTGCATCATGGACTTCTCGTGCTCAATCTGCAAACCCACCATCCGCTCCCTCCATTCCATCTCCTCCTCCTCCCTCTTCTCCTCTATTCTCATCCTTTTCCGCCTTTCCTCGTACAACTCATTCTCCAATCTCACCCTTCTCTCGTACTCCTTCCTCGCCCACCTCAACCCTGTCTCCTCAGACTCTGTTTCCCTCCTCTCCACTCCCTCTTCCCTCTCGCTCATCCACTTCTCCTTCCTCAACTCCGTCTCCCTCCTTTTCTCCTCCCTCTCCATCGAACCCTTCTCCCTCGTGAACTCCCTCTCCCTCCTCTTATCTTCCCTCCTCACTACCACGTCCCTCAAATCCAAAACTTGCGTTCGAAGAAAGCCAAAACCCTTTCTTCCTCCAAAACTCTTTTTCAGTTTCTTATTCTTCACGGCACGCACCACCTCAGACTCACTTTCACTCTCCATTTTCCCCTCACAACTCCCTTCTTCTTCTTCTTCTTCTTCTTCCTCCTCTTCTACCTCCACCTCTTCCTCCAAATCATCACTATCAATACCAGCAAAACCCAAATCACAACAATCATCAAACAAATCACCGCCATTGATTGTCTCATTTGCTCTCTTCCCCTTCACTTCAAGCTCCACATCTCCGAAAACCTCCTTGTACTTGAGGAAATTCTCCCAGTGGTTCTCGCCGTCTCGCCAGTTGAACTCGTCCTGAGATATTCGAATCTTCTGCTTGACACCCAGATATTGGTGGCGCATGTTCTGGACCTTGATGGAGACGTCACGCCAAGACCACTTGAAAGGGAAGCTAACTGGATCCTGAAGATGGTGGACAGAGTTGACATGGTCAGCGATTGGTCGGAACTTCTTCTCACGGGTCTTGAGCTTGGGCAGTGTGCCAGAGTTTAGTAGATCCGAGTATTTCGACAGGAGAGTCTGTTCTTCTCGCTCTGACCACTTCTTTCGCTTCATTTTTTTTAAAAAAAATTGTTGGTGTTTTAGGTATCTGGAGATACAAAAAGGAAAATGTTTCTATCAGTCAGGTATGATTCTCTCCAATTATACTGAATCTTATACCATATAATTATAGAGAAAAGGGCTTTCTTTTCCATAAAAATGACTTTATGAGTAACATGTAGGCCGACATACACATACTAGCTTCCATGTAAATGAATATTTTGTAATTCTGCATATTTTACAGTTTAGGGAGAGAAACTAGTGGAAGAGAAAACTGGTGGTATCTTCATCAGTGCCTCTGGAGAGTAATCTAGCCAGTTATGTTGAAACAGTGGTTTTTCTACATCTAACAATTTGTGTGTGGTGCACATAAGTTCAGATGGCAAGTGGCACATTTTCTCTTAACAAAATATGAACCCTAGGCATGATTTCAAAGGCTTTTACTTTTTGTATGTGTGACCATCCTCTATTGACTTTCACAACAATCATCAACATATTTAACACCAGAATTAAAATAAATAAATAAATAAAAACTTACGCGAGAGAATGAGACCGACGAGGGGCCGAAGACCGACGAACGACGAAGCTTTTACAAAGACAAAAAAGATTCGAAATCTTTGAAATCGAAGAGAAGAAGAAGCGTCACAGTTGAGCTGGTGATGTGCGATGAAGAAGAGGCAGAGGAGGAGGTGATTGGTCAGTGCGATGAAGCGATGGGAATGGAATGGGAGTGTCGAGATGATTTTACGGTTTAATCCAAAACGATGGCGTTTTGGAAACGTTTTTAAGTTCGATTTTTTTATTTTAAGGAAAGTTGTTTTTTTCATGATAATATTAATGTTATGTTAGGTTGGAGGAAGGATGGATGGATCAGTGAGACAGATTAACGACGAAAAGGATAACATATATCATTCGTATCGTTTGATATTGAAAATATGGTTGAAATGATGGATTAATATATAATTTATAAATTTATTATATTGTTTTTATATAAATTAAAGGTAATAAAAAGTTGGAAGGTATTATTGTCATTTCCCTCTAATTATTCCTCCCTTTTCTCATCCATCCAATGATTGGTGGATTGTTTTTGATGGACCCAAAAGAAGGAGAGCTCCCTCCTCTTCTTCTCTCATCTCTTATCTCTTGTCTCTCCAACCAAACAAGAGATTAGAGCTTTGCTCTCATCCCTCTCCCTCCCTCCTTCTATCGTTCCCTTTTACCAAACATAGAGCCGACCCTCCTGTTTTGCTAGAGGGGCGGCCACCTCGGGCCCAATTTTTAAAGGGCAACATTTCTATGTTTTGAATATTAGTGCTCGTTTGATTGAACTTTCTATTGTCTCAAAATGTTTACAAACATCTATTTAAGTTTGTTAGAGTTGTTTAGTTAGACTTTTGAGATTGTCTATTTTAAATTGAGTAGAAGTTACTGAAGTTAAATCTCTACTAGAGAAAAGTTAATGGGGATGTACTTCTCCAAATATACATTGTTTTATATATAAAAAAAAAAATCTACCAACAAACAACTATAATTTTGTTTTTCAAAGCTCAACAAAACAAGTTCTTAGTTTAGGAGACCATTTTCATGTTTACATATTTTGAGTCTTATTTTAGGGGCTCATTTTTAGGTTTACATCCTTTAAAGTTTAAGGGCCTATTTTTGTTTTATTTTAATTTATAAAATGTCCAAATATTTGTTTTGGGTATTAGTCCAAATGTTTGGAATTAAAGAAAAAGCCCATATCGATCAAAGTTTGCTAAAAAGTTAAAACAAAAATAAATAAATAAATAAAAAATTAAATAAAATTGGGCCCATTACAAATAAAGTCTAAAAACAAATGTTTGATTTGGGTATATCAGTAGAGATCCAATAGGGTTTTTTCATTTTTCTTGTTCCTAAATCCCATATTTTTCCACTTCTTTCAACCTCTCAGCTCTCAACGAGTAAACGACTCAACACTCTATTTTCTACTCATCTCTCTGTGACTCTACTTCCTCTGTTTCGTTGTTCCTTATTTCACATTCTCACTTTCGTCTCTTACTCTCTTAGTTACAAATTCTCTCAGACAGGACGCCCCTCAGATGGTGCACCAAGTGCAACCACCCTTGCCCTGATTTTTTTTTAATTTATTAAAGTAAATATGTTATATTGGGTTTTGTGTATATAAGTTTAGATATGTTGTGAGTTATTATAGCTTATAGAAAAAAGAATTGTGACTCTGAAAGGTCCGATCCAATTTTTAATTATATGTATAGAATATATTAAAAAAATTGTGACTCTAAAGGACACAATTCATTTTTTAAATTATATGTATAGAATATGTTAAAAAAACATGGGACCTAATTTGTGACAAAACTCTATTCCTCATTTGACATGTCATCTATTTTTTCAAACTTTTGCCTTGGACTCCAAAATCGTCAGGGCCGCCCCGGACCAAACAAAGTATAAGAGTAAATTAAAACGAACTCCTTAAGGTTTGCTATTTGACAACCGGAAACAACTTTATCTTTTCAATAAATATTAAATGGTGCAACTTTTACTCTATTTATCTTTTCCATCTTCAATCCGTTGTATCAAATGTTACATTAAAAAAAAAATATTCTCTTGAATATTCTCTTTAAAATGGGAAAAAAATATTCTAAAAATTGTAATTATGCTATGTATGCATCTTTTAAATTTAATTTGTATGCCTTTTTATGAAATCTTACTGCACATGCAACTTTTTTTCCACAAAAATTTATCGGATTGAAAATTCTTGAAGTCGTTTCTCAAGAGATATATAATTACCTATTTTTTCATGGGCCAAATTGCAATTTTCCAAGGTTACAATTTGAATACCAAAAACGTGAAACTGCAACCAGCGATCACCAATCCAACTTGGATTTTACTTCAAGTTCGACACCAGGTCTCAAACCCAGACAAAACAAAACTTAATTTCAGGGCATTTTAGTAGTTTCCTTTCCCATCCACGTCACGCTCTTCTCTTCCTATAAATACCCTCGAAGAGTCAAAGAATCGAAAATCTTTGAAATGTCTACGCAGTAGCCGTCCTCGTTTTAACATCATACGAGGAAATCACGTTTTCTGGTAAAATTACTAAAATTTCCCAAGAAAATCTATTGTTTGAACGATTTTGATCGAATTTTATCTTCAATTTTTTTATTGGATTTGAAGGACGAGGAACTCGAGTAAGTCAGAAATGGCGCCTCCAATTCTGTCATTGGCTCTGCCTTCGGAGACAGGTCGAGTCTTGAGTATTCAATCGCACACTGTTCAGGTAGTTTTAGCTTTATCTTATCTTCAATCTTCTGGTTGGTTGCCGAGAAAACTGCACGTTTTTTGTTTGTTTTGTTGTTACGTGAAAGCAAAGTAATCCTTTTTAAGTTGAATTGATAAGTTTTGTATGAAATTACTGTCGTTTGTATGTGGTCTGCAAGATACTTACTGTGTTTTCGCGGTTCGTGTGTCATGCTATATGATAACTCTGTGTAGGGTGGCTATGTCATATTGAGTTTGGAAATGTGTTGTCCTTGTGATTCGTAATGGTATTGCAATCTCAATGCATGATTAGAGATGGGTTGCAGTTAATTGCAATTTTATAGCTTGTTCCATGCAGTTCTTATTTTTGACTAGACGCTGTTAGTGAGCCTTCAAATTGTCTTAATAAGCAACATGACTTCTATGCATCATAGGTTGGAAGAGAGATTAGCAAATATTAGTGGTAATTTTTGGGTGTGATAGGAAACTAAATCGCCCCCCAACCCCCACAAAAAGAAGAGAAAGTATTTGAAATGAATCCCTTATTGTTCTCCCCAAGACCTTTATATGAATCTAAAACTTTCGAGAAAGTTATGTTCTATAAATTATGTTCATTCATAATAATTTTATAGGTAATGAACACTTTACCCATATTGGGTAAGTTTCTCCGTTCAATGTGGAAGAAATTATTCATATTGAGTTCAAATACCCTTCCTTTTTTGTGCTGTTAACAGGGTTCTGTGATTCTGTTTATTCCTATCTTAAGTTCTTGACATAACTCTCATTCTTTATTTCTTACAAGGGATATGTTGGAAATAAATCTGCTGTCTTTCCTCTGCAACTATTGGGCTATGATGTGGATCCAATCAATTCCGTACAGTTCTCAAACCACACAGGCAAGCTGCTTACACTCCCTACTCAAAAAGTCTCAGATCTCTGAGGCCTGATGTATGGTGCGATGTCATCTGTCTGTCTGTATTTCAGGTGTAAAATCCTAGCCAAATTTACTCAGGATTATTCTGTAATCAAACCGAACTTGTGCAGGATACCCAACATTCAAGGGCCAAGTTTTAAACGGACAACAACTATGGGAATTAATAGAAGGCCTTGGAGCAAATAACTTATTGTACTATACTCACTTACTTACAGGTATGTTGACTCAGTTGCATGCATCCATTGTTTCATCTATTGGAAATTGTTACTTTATACGCTATTGTGGCTACTTGTTCATCTGGATAATCTATCTATTCTAAAGTGAAGTGTAATAACTGATACTTGGCAATGCCCCTTTTCTGATATTAAGCTAAGCAGTTAATAAAATTGGTTCTTTCATAATAGATCCTCTGCTTTATAGCACCATTTTTTCCCCCTAGTATTATACCTCTTGGTTCCATATATTGTTTATTCTATGACTTTGATATCTTGCACTGCATGATTTTATGTGAATCCATACTACAAGTAACTTGATGGGACTGTTTAGTCCCCAGTTAAAGCCATTTATGCAAGCAAGAAATGTTATACAGTTCAGTAAAGCTATACTCATGATTTGTTGAGACTACAACAAACCGTTTAGGAATCTTATTAATATTTCCACTACACACTAGCAGTGGTAGCCAATTTCATTTCATATTATTGGTTTTGTAGACGACTAGATGGCACTGACTGCTTTTCACCTTAATTAATAACATAAAGATAAGTTGATAATTATCTAGTCTTCTTATTTTACTTCCCTCCATCATGAAGTCTGTGTAGTCTTTTTATCTAATAAGTAATATCTTCATGCTATTGCTGTTAATTCATTACCATGTGTTGCTTTCTCTCAATCTAGCTCCCTTTTTTGCAACATCTCTGATTTATTCTTTATCTGGAAAATTTATCTTCTGTTTTAACTTGTGTGCTGCAGGTTATATAGGTTCAGTTTCTTTTTTGAACACTGTATTAGAAGTTGTCGATAAGCTTCGCTCAATAAACCCAAAACTAACATATGGTAAATTTCAAATATTTTAGGTTATTGTGCATCTCTTCAAACATTGCTTTCGGACTCTATTCCTTTTGAATCATCATCCATCTAGTTATACTTTGGATGACAACAATCATTTTGTTTTTGGTCTTTGAATACTGAGAGGTTTCATTCTGTTTGGTTCATTTCATTATATGATGTAAAATCACTATCTTTATAACTCTTAAGTGAAGATATGTATGTTGCAAATGAAGTTTTCATCTTTATGGGACAAAAATGAATTTATCATAAAATTTGGAAAAGTGTTGAAAAATAACAAAAATTGATTCTACATCAGATGAGGAAAGCTTGAAATTTTAAGTAGATTTGTTGCAAAACCTACATTAAGTTCGCTTTTATTCATATTTGACAGAAATTGGTTCACTAGACTTCAAGCAACTTTTGCTAAATTCCTAAGGCTGTGATCAGTTATTTGTTGCTAAACATTATAACACTTTTATAGTCATTTTCAGATCGGTGATAAATATACTACTTGTCTAATTTTGAGTTTTCACCTGTGGCATGACAACAGTAATGCAACCATTTAATGTCCTCAGGATGTGCCTATTTACCTTTTCTCTCCTTAGATAAATACGTAGATACATGTTTGCTACATTTTCCTTTCTTTGTCTAGTTTGTGATCCTGTGATGGGAGATGAAGGAGAGTTCTATGTCCCTCCTGAGCTGGTATCAGTATACCGTGAAAGGGTGAGTAATACTATTGTTATGTTTGTTATGTCCAAGTTTTTCATCTTATACCCTTCAGTGAATTACTGGTTAGTGTAATTACTTGACTCTCTGTTAATGAATTACTGGATATTGTAATTATTTGACTCTTCGCAACCCTTAAGCTTATAATAATTCAGTATTCAAAAAGCAATCGTTGTTGCATTTGGTCTTGGATATTTTTTCACTTTTGTAGTTATGTTTGGATGCAAATATCGATAAGTTATTCAAAACCAGTATTGATCATAGTTCTGGTGGTATTCCTTATGATTAGGTTGTTCCAGTGGCTTCAATGTTGACTCCTAACCAGTTTGAAGCAGAACAGTTGGCTGGTTTCAGGTATATGCTGATACTGTAAAGTATGTTTGTAAAACTTACCATTTTCAGATTGTTCCGATGTTGGATTGTATTTTATATGTTAAATAGGTCAACATTTGATTGTATTGTCTTTTCTTTGTTTTCTGACTATTTAATAATCTATGAAATTCATCACATGGCATATTATAGGTATTTGGGTCTATATTTAATACTGAAAATAGATCTAAAAAATTGAAATTCGCATGCTGACCCCTAAATGTTTATTTTCCTGGAGTTGCTACCTTTGACCTGATGCAACTTTGCCAGAATAAATGGTTATGAATAAGGAAGAGATCACCCCCTATAGGATGGTCTCCCATTAATGTGTTAACTAACTGACATTGATTTAAGACTCTGGTCTGATGGCACGAAGGAATCTACTGTTGTCTCTTGGGCTTTTTTTTTTTGGTACAAGGGAAGGCTAAGAGACCAGAAAAAAAAGCTAACAAGAAGAAGAAGCACAAATAGGCCAAGAGGAAGAGAGGCCACTAAAATCATCATCAAGAATGGCTGAAACAGCAGGAGGAGGTTCCTCAAAGAACTGGATACCAAACTCCAAATCATACCCCACTCTAGCAAGACTGTCAGTCAATTTGTTGCCTTTTCTGTAAACATGAGCCAGCCACGGTACGGTTCCAATCTGCAGAGATAAGACTTTAACAGCTCTGAATAAGCCTGAAGAGAGGATGGTTGAGGTTTGTATCCTTAGCAAGAAGTTGCACAGTTGTCATGGAATCAGATTCAACAACAACACTCCGGAAACCCGAATTCCAAACCAAAGTAAGGCCTTCAAACAGACCCCATAACTCAGCTTCATGGACACTCCCAACACCTTTATTCATAGCAAAACCTCCCAACCAAGACCTCATATTATCATGCACAACCCCACCAGCAGAAATAGTGCCTGAATCAACATGACAACCTCCATCTAGGTTGAGTTTAACCCATCCTTCAAAGGGAGGTATCCAAGCAACCAGAACGAAATTAACAATCCTATCAGGCCCAACCGCATTAGCTTCCAAGAACTCCCTGGCAAACCCAGTAACAATCACAAGAGGAGATTGAGGAATAGAAAAATCAGCTTCAAAGACTTTCTTGCATCTCCATTTCCACAAGAACCACAACACAATGGCAAATTGGAGGTAATTAGGCACATTACCGGTCACCAGTTTGTCACTACACAAGTCACAAGTTGCATTGTCTCATGGGCTTTGATAATGTGCTTTGATCGCTAATTGGCTGGCAAGGAGGCCGGCTTTTGGCTAAAGAGAATCTAGCACCCTCCAGGCCATTACTCTATTCTGTGAGCACAATTGGATCCAGGGAGTAGCATCTAACTCTCTCTCTCTCTCTCTCTCTAAGTGTCTTCCTAATGGAATTTCCTGTCTGTCACTTTTTGTGTACGTGGTGAAAGGTGCAGGGTTGGAGAAGCTAACAACTTCAGATTAATAACATAGTCTTAATATGTGTTATGAAGAACGTGGTCTCTTTTTTGCTAAATATGGGCATTCGCACCTTCTCATTTTGATAATATTTACTTGTCACAGGATTGCATCTGAGACAGATGGTAGGGAAGCATGTAAGATTCTTCATGCTGGTGGACCTCCAAAGGTTTTGCTATAATTTTTACTTTGAATCTATTGAAATCCTAAGATCTTAGCACTTATTTAACCTTGGTTTTTCTTTCTCGGTCACTCGATTTCACATGCTTCTTTAGTCTTTGTACCTTAGTTGATGTTAAGTATTTTAAAAATTTGGGGATGTGGAATTTGAAGACAAATGTCTTTTATTGATGGATTGGCTGTTAGGTGATTTTGTATTAATATGTGGCACAAATCATTAAGTCGAGTATAAAGAAAACAACAAAGCTTCCTTGGGATGATCTTGTTGGTAGACATCATTGTTAATGTGGTAACCATCATTCTAAGAGGAAGTTTGAACTACTGTATATGAGAGTTTCAGTTTAATGAAAACAAAATTTGAGATGAACATAATATAACACGGCTAAATGGCTGGTACATTCTTCATTCAGAAAAAGAAAGAAAACTTTTCTTTAAGCATTAGCATTAGGATGGTATGTTAGTATGTTTACACCTATTTAGTTATTTTACCTTTGCTTCTTAGGAAATTATTTATGCAACCATATCATTGGTACTTCCAATCCTTGAAGACCATGGTTCTTGTCTTATTGATTAGTGGAAACTTGGTAGGCATTGCATTTGTTATACAAAATCTTTCATCCTTTGTTTTCTTTCCCATGCGTTATGAAAAACTTTTGGATATTGTCTCATAAACCATGAACAGAAAATAGAAATTCTTTGTATAAAGCTGTTTGTAAACTGCAATTTACCTCTCATTTTTCTTTATTATTTTGTTGACTTGGTGTTTGAAGTTTAATCATATCAGGTTGTGATCACAAGCATTAAAATAAATGGCAATCTTCTCCTCATTGGAAGTCATCAGAAGGAAAAGGTAGGTCTTTCTTATATTCAGTTGTCAAGATTATAGATTTCAATTTTGGGCTCTGTTGGATTTTTCAGAATCCATAAGATTTTGAATGCGTGCCACGACTAGCACATTTAACGTGATGATTTGATTTTATACAGATGTGCATTATGACAAGTTTCCTGGATTTCGTTTTCTTTTTGACCAAAAAATAAAGTAAAGAAATTAAATTAAAAAAAATAGCATGCTGTCAGAATTCTACTGTCTCCAAGAATGTAGATTGGTGTATACAAAAGTTCATACCTTGATATAAATTTCTCAAGCATTTCTAAATATATCCAAGATGAAAGTATCAGTTGCTCCAAAATGGATCAAAATGCATCTATTAAACTATGTTATATGTTCCTTATAATTGTACATCTGTATCATATAAAATGCAAAGGAAAAAGACAAAATGGAAGAAGAAAAGACTCACTCTTTCGCTGCAACTGAATTGTGTTTGGTCAGTTGAATTGCAACAACTTTCTATTTTTTTTCCCCGTCTGTCAGAGTCTTTCTTGTTGTTCATCCCAAAATTATTCTCCTTCATTTCCACATCAAGCTTCGCATTTAGTGTAATGACAAGAATTATGAGTATCAGCAAATAGTGAATTGATTCAAGCTGTTTCTATGTATGTTTCTTAAGGTCTGTAAGTGTTTGCTCTACTCCTTAAGTTTTTAAATTACAACTCATAACGGTTCAAAGTGTGATTGAGCTTATCTATTTAACTTTGGCAGGGCCAATCTCCTGAGCAATTTAAGATCGTGATACCTAAAATTCCTTCATATTTCACGGTATGCAGATCTTCTTCATGATTGATCTTAGAACTTAATATGATATTTTATTGCAGAAGTTGTAGAATTAGGTTATGAATGAATTTCATGAGGACTGGTTAAGGTTGCATTGCCTCTACATAGCACTGTCGTCATGTTGATAATTTATCATAAAATTACTTAATCAGAAGTAATAGTCACCATTTAGTCCTAATTGGTTGAAGCTGGCAAACATGCAATCTTTATATAATTGTCCAAATTTATCTTAGTACCATGTGTTCTTTTTCTTTTTTGTTTTCACCCCTTCAGGCCTTAAAACTAGATAGACATCTGCAGCAAGCCAGCAAGAGTCATTGTGAAACTATTCTGCCAGAAATGTGATATGAATTTTTGTACCACATATTGCCAAAAGAAATATATATAAGAAAAGACAAATATGATTACACTTTTAAGTTGATTTCCTGAATTCAATCAATACCTTGAATCTTGGAATGAAGGACTTTGCAGTTTCTTTTGGTACATATTTCTAGCAGATCACAGGTCCTTGCATTTCCATTTTATTTGATGAATTGATTTACTTCGTTCTCTTTTAACAGCTTTGCTTTGAATATGATGCTTACGTTGCTGTATATGTGTGCTTTTGCTTGTAGGGAACTGGAGACCTAACGACTGCACTTCTACTTGGGTGGAGTAATGTAATGCTTTTAATTTTTGTGGAATTTAGGCAAACTTCTGGTTCACCATGAATGATGTTGTATTTCTTGTCCTATGTTCTCTTTCTGCTATCCAGAAATATCCTGACAGCCTTGACAGGGCAGCAGAGCTTGCGGTATCAAGCGTGCAGGTATTACTTTTTCTTAAACTGCTTGAATATTCTGAAAGAATTAATGTTGCCATGACTTGTTTGACAAGCATCGGATATCTTTGGGATTTTGACTTGCTTGACCATAATACTGGCCTTTGACAACATTGTCGGGTCAAACGCCGTATTTAGGAAAATATGTTCCAGAATATATGTATGATATGCATGCATATTTGTACAATATAGTTTATGTACATACGTACACGGGTATATACATTCATAAGAATCTGGATGTTTATTGTTTTTAGTTTTTACTATTTTTAACTGATTGTGCAAATTTTTACTAATAATTTCAGGCAGTTCTACAAAGGACATTGAATGACTATCTAACTGCTGGATATGATCCCCAATCAAGCAGCTTGGAAATTCGATTGATTCAGAGCCAGGATGGCATTCGAAACCCAGATGTGAAATTCAAAGCCGAAAAATACAACTAAATCGGTGATATATTAACTGAAACATAATTGATAATTATTGTTTGTGCCTATAGTATTTAATTTTGATGGAGTTGGTGATTCTATTAATAATGTTCTCATTTTCACATTAAAAAAAAAAGTTTACTGTTGTACTGAAGTTGCACGAAAGTAAACACAAAAGTTGTCTTCATCAGAACATAAATTAATAAAACGAGTGGCTCTGCTCTAGCACTCCCTCTTGCCTCTCTGGCTGTTTTTGTACAGAAACCACCTTTGTTGCTCATGTATGTTGTGACTTGAGTGTGAAATCCTTCCCTGTCATGGCTTTGATACGATCAAGCTTTGTTTTCGGTTTGATTATAATTAAACCTCCTAGTGGGTTCTATAATAAACTCGAGGTAGATCTCGTTTCTCTCCAATGAGGACAAAGCCAGTGGAAAGTTCAGTCTTTGGTTTTTTGGTACGTAATATATAATATGATAATTTTCGGGAAATTGATTGGACTATAATTAATGCTACCGTATGTTTAGCTGTATCAGTTGGATTAAAATAGTCCTATTTCTTGTTTGATATGGTATGATATTAGATAAAAAATTAATTTTATCATATATTTAATATAGTGTAAAATTGATTAATATAAAATTAAATTAAATTATATTTAAATAAATTAAATATTTTAATATTTTAATTTCTTTAAATTAATATTAAAGAAAATAATATTAAATAAATATAAAATTTTATAATTAAATTTTTTAAAAAAAGATTTCTTTTTTTAATATGGGACTTAATAATTTCACTTCACATGAATAAAATGGGTGTATAGAGTTGAACCGGTTAAAATGATTATTTAAATTTAATTTTGTAAAAATTAAAAATTTTTTAAAAAATAAAATATTTAAAACCAATTTTAAACTAAATAATATTTATAGATACATTTATTAATATTTTAAACAAAATAAGGGATATGTGATATGAGATTAGATAAAAATAATAATTTAATCATATACATTGACGAAACTAGGATTTTAGCTTTAGGGGGTCAAGACAAACTAATACTAAATCTCACGCAAGAAAAATATATGATATATCCAAATGTAATACCGTTCGGTCTTTAAGTTAATGATACAAACTATGTAAAGTAAACCATAAGAACCATATCAAAGCAAGGTAGATATTGTATAATAAAATAGTAGAGAAAGTCTTATTTAAAAAAAAAAATATTATATAAATTCATAGGTTTGCGGGGAGAGGAAACATTTGACCCTAAAATCTCATGGTGTAGATAAGTGGGGTTCACCATTAAATCAATCTCATTTCATCTAAAAAAATGTCTTAATTTGTTATAGTGAATACGTAATAAACAAAATAAAAATTACAAACATACATATAAACCGGGATTGAATAGTCACGAGTATAATTACGAGAAGAGGTTATTTCCTTTTAGTTTTAATTTCTTTTAAAATGTTAAATCTTTGATTTTTATATATCTTTAGAATGAAATCTAATGATTGAAAATTAACAATGTAACTATTCAGTAATTGTGTAGTAGTTAAACCTATATATAGACTAAATTAGAAAATAATATGTGACATCATAAAAAATTAAAATACTAAAAGGGATTGATTTTATCCGACAAAAACAAAAATATGGAAGATGTATACTTTTAATAATATGGGAGACCATGTTATAATTATCATCTATATATATATGCTATAATATTATAATATATTAATAAGAAAATTTTCTTAAATTTTGATCGATCGGGGGCTATGACCCATATAGTCCCCCTTACATTCGTTTCTGATCAGATCATATATTTAATATAGTATGAAATTGATTAATATAAAATTAAATTAAATTATTTTTAAATATTTTTTTAAAATCAATATTAAAGAAAATAATACTTTTTAATTAATATTTAAAATACATTTTGTATCATAATTTATTTAAAAAATGAAAAATACACAAATCAATTTTAAATTGATTTTATCAATAAAAAATATAAGAAAATATATATTATTTTATTATATATATAATTAGTTGTTCTCTATCTCTTGTTTTAATTTTGATAAGGACTACCATGAAATTTACATATGAATAAAATTTGAGAATTTTCAATCACTATAACTATTTATCCTGATTTTATTAAATATAAAAATATCGTAAAAAGGTGAAATATAGGAAAATTTAAGAAAAATAGTTGTTGTATTTAAAAAATTCTTAAATTTTATTTATAGATAAATTTTATTGAATATATCATTCATATGAAAATTCAGATCAAAATTCATACAAATAAATATGGTTGCACATCAATCATTATCTAAATTAAAATAAATAATTGTTTAGAAGAGAATAAAAAAAAATATACAAATATATACTTTTTATCAAAATATATAAATCTAATAATCCACCTCACAAAAATAAAAATCCATATCTAATACGTTAACAAATTTATATCACCGTACACTTATTCGAAAAATTAAATTTATATATAAAGAACTGGCGGATGCTTTTTCACTTTTCAAATCATGAAAATATGAAACTGAAAACGAAAACAGAAGTTAATATTGAATAAAGGCATAATATTTTTAAAAAAATTCTATAAACAAGAATGATGTGTCAGTGTAGAGGGTTCCGTTCGAAAAAAAAAGTGTGGAGAGGGTTCTTGATTTCGCGGTAACAACTTGTAAAGCTCTCATTTTCCCTCAGATTCTTGATTTTCTCGCGAAAGAAACATGGACCCAGATGCGGCATTAGAGCTGGTGAAGCACGGAATCACACTTCTCCTGCTCGATGTTCCTCAGTACACCCTTATTGGCATTGACACCCAGGTAAACTCTTTTACGAATTTCTGTTTGTTTTCCGAGAAAACGCGTCAAAACTTATCAAAAGTTTGTAACTTGTATTAACCTTTGTATTCTAAGCGTGAAGTGTGTTGTTTTTGGTGTCAAATTGAACTTATACTCCTTATTGAGACTTTTGATTATTTGGGTGAAGAAAAATGTAATTAGATGGAAGTTCATTGGATGTTTAAGTTTAAACTTTGAAGTGAAATGAAGAGACTTGGAGGGAAGTTTTTTAGGGGCCTAGATTTTCCTCTTGGGTTGGTTCTGGTTTCTTTTCGAAACTGGAAAAAGAAATAAGAGGGAGATGAGAGAGACAACTACAATTGGCCAAGCATGATGTTCATTTTCAGTTGGTCTCATAGTTTATTGTCATTTCCAATTCCGCCCACTTCTCTTCTGTTCTCCTTATCATCAAATATGAGAGGAGAATTTAAACTGTAATAAAATTGCGAATACATTTGAATGTCATCAAGTAAAGTCATAACGCCACTAGTTGAGTTAGGAATCTGAATAATGAGTTGATCACTCTTTTTTCTTGTCTAGTAAGTGTTCTGGGGCTGTATTGTAATCTTGTATGGGATACATTTTCTAGGTGTATTTTCATTTTGACTTCCTTAGGTGCTTGACAAGGGTGTAATCTCTTATATTTGCTAAGGTTAAGTGTTGAACTTGCCCTTTTTGTTTGTATTAGATGTGCATTGCTGTATATAATGCGTGATTCTGCAAATTGAATTATTTTCCTGAGTTTTGTTTTTCTATGTATTTATAGTCTTGTTGAAATGTATATTTTAAAATTCTTTTGCATGTTTAATGTTGTATTTCACAGATGTTTGCTGTGGGGCCTGCTTTTAAGGGTATCAAGATGATTCCTCCCGGTGTTCATTTTGTGTTCTATAGTTCGTCGAGCAGGTTACCTTATTCCTTGTCATTGTTTCTAGTGTTTTATTACATCTATTCAACTGCTTAGCTCTCTTGAATATTTTCTAGTTTGTTCTATTCAGGCAGATTTCACACTGGAACTGGCTATACAAACATGTTCAACTTCTTGGTTTTGGCATATGAACTTTATTTATTTTGTCATATTTTGTTCGATTAATGGTTGTGAATTCTCTAATACTAGTCAATGCATGGGTACCTAATTGTAAACATTAAAAAACTTGAAAGAGATGAAGTTGATGATTAAGTACTAAAATAGGCTTCTGCATTCCTTGCTACTGAGAATAGGGAACTCCTTGGGTTCATTGACTCGGAACAACTAGGCACGGGTTGTGCTGTATCATCTTGTTAAATGACACAAATCATTTACTTACACTGCTATAGGACAATATTGAGCTCAAATATTTGCTGTTTATTAATTCTTTAAAGATCAGTCTTTATCCTTTAAAAATTCTTACGTTTCATGGTAATATATTGACAATGATTTTATGTCATTTTTGTTTGTATTCATTATCATATGTTTTCTTTCTAATGCAGAGATGGGAAAGAATTCTCACCGATCACTGGATTCTTTATTGATGCTGGCCCATCTGAGGTCTGGATTTATCTTAGTATGGCATTGCTCATTATTTGATTTTATCATCATCTTTGTTCCGTTTAGCTAGCATTCACCTTGGTATTGTGTATTTTTTTCTTTCTTTCTAGTTTTTCCATACAATAACTTAGCAGCTTAAAGAGATGTCAATTGATTTATCTATGCATGGAACTGTATACTGTAACTTGCGTTGGTGCTAATGTTAGATGCATTTGGGTGAGGTTTCATATTTTGGAAAGTTTGATTTATGGATGTAACTATAGAGGATGAGAAAATTTTCAAATTTCTTCTGTAGCTTTGTGATCTGTATAGTTGAAATGAATATGTACCTTGTTGAAAAACCAATATGATTTAGTAGCTGATACTCAAATTAATCTTCTACTATAGTTTATTTTCACACACCGGGGATATACCATATAGTTGAACATAAAAAACACGAATGAGTGGTTCATATGCTTGCGAAGTTTGGAACTAGAAGTTATTTAGAACAATACAAAATAATGTGGCTACGAAACCCTCAAGATGTTGGACATGATAATAATGATTTTGTCGGATATTATTCTAAAATATGTCATTTATTTCAAACACATTTTCCTGCTTTTTATGCTGCCAGCTGTTTTTTGTGCAATGACATGAGTTAGGTTATATATAGATTAGATGGGAGAATTGCAATGACAGGGCCTTCTAGTTTAGCCTAATTGTTGTGGTGGGATATGTAAAGCATGTGAACTCAATGAATTGTAGTTATTTGTCAGTGGATCTCAAAACTAAGCTGACCTGACTTTTGTCATATTTTTTATGTCATTACTGCAACAGGTGATTGTTCGTAAGTGGGATCAACAAGAGGAACGCTTGGTTAAAGTATCTGAAGAGGAGGTTTGTACCTTATCTTGATTGTTTTGTTGATGCTTGCATGTAAAGTAAATGGTGCATAAGTACTCCCACTCTGTATAAAGTGAAAGTTTTTACCTCAAGTCCTTGAAAACTTATAAAGCTCTTGTGTCATACAAGATGTGTTTGCATAGAGCTTCACTCGTCTGATTATGATTAGAGACAAGACAACATGTATTTAATAAATAATTACAAAGAAAAGGTGTGCAAGCGACCTTCATGTGGTATAATTTACCTTCATACAAAATTCCTGTTTTTTTTTTCTTATGTTGCTACTTGTGAAGTTTTATTTCAACCATTGCTATTGAAAGGAAGCAATTAGAAGGATAAATTTAGTGCACATAGACTAGCTTGTTATTATGTATAGTCTAAGACATTTTCATTTGTTATATATATAAAAAGGCCATCACAATTCTCACTAAAATTTGTAATATTCATCTTTGGAGGAACTTTGTTATTTATCATATAAATATCCGATGATCTGGATTTGTGATAAATTTTAAATATGTTTCTTTCTACTTTGTAATTTCTTTTTTTAACTTTAAGGAAGTGAGATATGCTCAAGCAGTTCGAAGTTTGGAGTTTGACCGAGAGCTAGGTCCATACACACTCAGCCAATATGGAGATTGGAAGCGATTATCTAATTACATTACGAAGAGTACAATTGAACGATTGGGTATGTTGTGTTTACTACTTTTCATGTTGACAGTCTAGGTGACAACTGCTATAAGAGTTTTCCAGTACTGCTTATGTTTGTAGACTTATTGCCTTTAACATTTCATTCTCATTTTCTGCAATTTGCCGTTACGTTTTAAGTCATCTGTTATTGTGTTAAGTATCTCTGTGAATCCAGTTGACATTGCTATAGGTTACACTTTGAGGCTAGATTTGGGAGTATGGGTACTTTATGGGTTAGTATGACAATTAAGTTTGAAGTTAGCTGCATAAATGTCAGTCAAATGTCTGAGTTTTATCTGAAGGCTTATTTACTGACTTTTGCTTGCAGTCTTTTAGCCCAAGGAATTGTGGTCACACAGACATAGGTAGAGGAATTAAATGATTGCATGGTTAGAAGAATGGGAATAGTTCTAGCTTTCCATTTGGTTGTAGACTACTGTGTATGTGCTGAAGTATATAGGGGTATTATGAGCTGATAATATTGTAACTTGGTTTTGATGTTGTACAGGATGAGGGAGAGAGAATAAGGGGAAATTTAGACTTGGAAGGGATAAAAATTTGACAGAAGAGAAGGGGGGGTTGGAGAATTCAGAAGACTCTTTGATTTGGTGTTTTGGGTTTTGTTTCTGGGATTGCTGAAATGTGCCTCGATTTCTTTTAGTGGTTCCAGAACTGTTTCATTTGCATTAAGAGCCATCTTAAGAAACTAGAACACTATTTTTACAGAGGACCATTTAGGAGTATTTTAGTTGAATACGTGTATGGGTATTTCAATTTAGATACCTGAATTGGTTCTTTTCTTTTCCTCTCGTTCCAGCAAAGCTATATATTTTTTTTATTGGTTTTTGACTGGTTTGTGCTGATTACATAAATTAACATCTTCATATATCAATTCAAGCTCCATATGACATGGTTGCATATTTTGTCACTTTGCTTGCGCATTGACTGCTAAATTTATTTATTTTTCAATCTCTTTTTTCTGAAATTTTGTTTTGGTTGATATGGTCCATATACCATAAATGACTATCAATAGCAATTTCACTTTATTATATAAGGACTCTAAAGATATGACTTTAGCGGACATTAATTATAATATGCCTCTGCTAGTGAATTATCTACAACGTTTTCACTTTCTTGGTTCATGTATTTTGCAGAACCTATTGGAGGAGAAATAACAATTACAACCGAGTCTGTAATGAAAAACACTCCGAAGACCACAATGGAGAAATCTCTAGATGAACAGTTAAAGACTATTAAGTTCTCGATGACTGTTGACAAGTCTGAGAGGAAAGGATGTTACTACACATCAATTCCCCGAGTTATTAAGCGCAAAGGAATTCAAGGGGAAGAACTTACTTCTTTGAATCTGGACAAGGTGAGCAACTCATATGGGTTTCGAATCACTTATCATATCTTTACAAAGGTTTTGAATCATTAAACATTTCTGATTTTTGGATGCATGTTTGATGATCTATTCAGACACAATTATTAGAGAGTTTACTTATGAAGGATTATGGAGGTTCTGAAGACTCACTTCTTGGGGAGCTGCAATTTGCATTCATAGCATTTTTGGTATGCTGTAGATTAAAATGACATTTTCCATGTTTTTTATTGCCAGCTCATTATGACACTTAATAATCATGCAGATGGGACAGTCACTTGAAGCATTCCTGCAGTGGAAGTCATTGGTTAGCCTTTTATTTGGCTGCGTTGAAGCTGTAAGTAATGGTTTGTTTGGTAGCTATTCCTTCTTTGAAGTCCTGTGAATCTATGATAATGATATTATAGATGATCCCTGAAACAAGGTTGGATGAATTGTGCATTTAAATGTTTTAGTTTCACATTCTTTCACATAGAAACTCTTGAGATTTTGTGTGAAAAGATTGTTCAGTCATATATCCATGAAAATTTTCTTTTATTATTATTATTATTATTTTGTTGAATTATTGGTGTTTATCTTACCTTTTTTCTACATTCTTTTATGCTACCGCTTTCTCTATTCTTCTTTTTAATATTTCATTTCCTATGATACAGAGGAAATGGGATTTAATGTTTGTTGTCATTTTAAAGGATTCAAAGCTTCATGTAGGTTTTTCTGTTGGATGTAATTTTTTTCTGTTGGTTTAATTTGTCACGTGGTTAAAATACTGGAATACAGACCAAAGAGGAGTTATATGAGTTAAGAAGTTCAAGCATATACAGAAGAGAAAGGCTTGGGAGAAATAACATTTTCATAATTTTACTAATTTAGATTGCATTTCTCTGTTTTTATTTGAGGTCTAAATAGAATTTTGGATTGGTCACAAATCTAATTATAGAACTCCTCATTAAGTTTTAAGCTTATTTGCTTTTTCAAACAATAATTTTTATTTTTTTTTAAAAAGCATCATTTTGATTTATTTGTCCCTATAACTGTTGTTTTATTTGTATATAACATAATTATTATTATTGTCATCATTATCGTTATTATCATGGATGAGTAATGAGATTTAGAGGAAGTGAAAGACAAGGGCATGCCATGGAACACAACTTTCTTCTCAATTTTTTTTTTTAATTTGGACAAACCGTTAGAAAAATTCGCTGTCTTAATTTAGTCAAAAGTATCTCAAAATAATTGTCAAGTCAGGAACAGCACAAGTAATAGATATCTTTAAACCATTGACTTCTTGCACAGGGAATATTACATTGTTACTAAATAGATGGACAACAATACACTTAATGTTTCGTGTTTTGCTTCAATAGAGATATTTTGACTGAGTAGGTTGGATTCAATTGAGTTGTTGCTACTTACTCAACTAAATTTAAGGTTAGCTTCTCCTTCCTGATCAATTGAACTCCTTTTATATTAACAAGAGAATACTAGTCTAGACAATAACTGAATTTAGTAAAATCTATAACTAGACTTTCTGATTTCAGTGCCAGAAAACCTTGTGAATGAATTTACTATACTCTGCTTTATAGACTGAACTTCATGAAATTGAATACCAAGGAACTGATGTTTTCTTATAAGTTATAACTACTATTGTTACTTTTCCTTGACCAAAATAAACTGCTTGATTATGTGACATCTAGAGGTCTTGAGTTGGATCTCTTACCGTATTGCAATTGCAGCTAAGATAAGCGCCTTGCCGCCTTCAATTGATTTTTTTATAAGTTCTGGTTTCTTCTTTTCAACCTCATCTTTGACATCTTTTGATCTTGATTTGATTTATTCTTTTATTCTTGTAACAGTCTAAACATTTTTTTTTTTGCAGCCTTTTCATACCAGGAGTCAGTTATTTACAAAGGTGATATTCTGGATTTTACTTTTCTGTTTTTAGTGTTTATTCTGGGTATTATGTATGCAAAATCATGGTTATTATGGAAGCGAGTATGTCTGGAAATTGAACAAACAACTAAAAATCATTTCCATCTTCTAAAGTTTTGGTTCAATCTAAAATCATTTCCAGTTTGTTGGCCTTAGTGTCTTTTCTTGTGAAGTTGATCCACTAAATTGACATCATTGACCTAGCAATATTGTCTTGTTAATATATATATCTTTTTACCATTTCTTCGTTTTTGAATTGTATGTAGTGTATCCCAAAAAAAAAAAAAAAACTGGCTGATATGTGGTTTGACTGATTGATCATCTTTATATGCAACTCACATCTCCATAGTTTAGCTCTGTTTCGTTCTCTGCTCAACTGTTAGTTAGCAGATTTTTTTTTTTCTTTCTAAGTCTTCTCTGTTTTGTTCTCATGCTTATCTAACATATGATATACTTATCCCAGTTCATCAAGGTCATCTACTATCAACTGAAATATGGACTTCAGAAAGATCGCAGTGACGTACAGACAGGAGTATCAACACTGTTAGATGATTCATGGTTATCTGCAGATAGTTTTCTTCACCATCTTTGCAAGGTAATGTTCTAAGATTATGTTCTGTGCACAGTTGTCTTACCATGTTGAAAAATTTGTTTGCACTATATTGTATTTCTATGCTGTTACCTTGGCTTGGTTATCTTGATTTAGTGTTTTGATCATCAGATTGTTAATCTATATTTTCCAATTCAGCCAACCTGTTTCCCAAAGAAACGGTATACCCCCACTCAATCCCATGCACCAACACAAATTTAAATAAATCTCCCTCCAAAGGTCAATTGAGGGGGATCAATCCGTAGAGCTCTTGCATTCACTGCAAGAGCTCTAACTAAAACAGCTATCCCCTTGGGGACGATCAGTTGATGTTAGTCGCCTTAAGTTTGTATCGAACAAATTTCTTGTGTATTGGATGGCAAATTGATTAACAGCTAATTGAAATTACAGGATTTCTTTATATTGGTGCTAGAAGCTTCTTTTGTTGATGGGGATCTTCTGTCATGGGTAAGTGTGCAAAGCTTGGCTTTCTTTTGTCTAAGAATTTGATGTGCTTTCAAAATAATTTACGGATGATTGGAATTAAAAAGAGTTGATTTTTTATTAAATTTTTTTTTTGGGGGGGGGGGGGGGGGTGTTCGGATTTCCCATGTGAATTTTTTTAATTTCAATTTAAATGCCAAAGTTTTGGAGGTAGTCACAGTGTACTTACTAAATTATTTTGTGAGGAGATTCCCAATTTCTGTTTTTTCACTCTTGTAGACAAGGAAAGTCAAGGTGCTGCTTGAGAACAGTCTAGGTTGGGAATTTCAGCATAGCAGTGCAGTCAATGGAATGTACTTCGAAGAAGGCGATGAGGTCAGTGCTGCTATAACAGGAACTTTAGTCTCTCTCTTTTTCTCACATGCATACGTGTAAAAATAGGCACACATCATAAACATGCATGCACAGACGGAAGCTTATTTGTTTTGTCTCTTAACTCGTGCAGTATGCTCCTGTGGTTGAGATGTTGGATGAACCAAGTACTAATGAAACTGCTTCAGCTTAGACATCACCAATCACCGTATACTCTTTCCCGTGACCACTCGTGAGTCTAACAAATAGCTTACCAAAACAGCCCTATTTTCACTCTCCCTTGCGTTTTACATCTGTAAATCTATCAGTTAATGTTTACACGAGTCGATAGACGTACCTTTGCATCATCTTGTAAGGCAAATGTGCCACCAGTTTTTTGGTTAGTTGGCAAACTCTGTCATGTAATTTAATCAGGCTAGTTGATTGTGTCACTGATGGAGGGGTTAGTTTCAGAATTTGTTTGTAAATCATTAATAATGCAATAAACCTGCAGCTTAGGAGCAACAACAGTGTTCTGATAATAATGGCTTATTTTTCACTTTTTATTACCATGTCATGTACAAAATCAAAGACCTGCCATCATATTTCTTGGTTTCAACTGGTTTAAGAAGATGCTTTTGTATATAATTGAAGAAAGGAACAATTAAAGTACACAATATTTTTTTATAATATTCAAAGCTTCTACTTCCTGTGCCTGATGATCAGGTAGGTAGAAAAATGTCAAGTCACCTTCTTCATCTTCGAAATCATCAGAGTATTTTTGTATTAATACAAATTATCTTTAATTATACCGTGCACCCAACCATAAAAATGAGACATGGGAAATCATACGTACATCGATGAATTTCTTCATGTTAAGAGGTAGAGCCATTTGTTATTTTAGTTTGGTTGAGACTTAATTTGACTTTGGTCAAAATTTGGTAAGTCTTATGATTTTTTTTTCTCGAAGTTTCGGTCTTTAAATTAAGGACACTTTGACCTCTTTCATTACTTCTATCTATTAAAACACGATGGGATTGATATAATGGTGTACCTGTTATATGTCATATCTACATTAAAGGTCGTGGGTTCAAATGCTATCTTTAAATAAATTTATGCAATATTCTTTTTAAAAAAGAATCGACTTATTAAGGGAGGCGTATTGATTCAAGATTTTATAAGACAATTTGGGAGAAAGTAAAGTCTAGTGGTATTTGATTGAGACTTTTTAACAAATTAGATAAGTCTGGTGATATTCGATCAATACTTTTAAGATTTTTTTTAAAAAATCCATATTGTTTTTTGGTATTGGATCTAAACTTTTAAGATTTTTTTTTAAAAGTTCATATTGTTTTGTGGTATTGGATCTAGACTTTCAAGATGCAGCAAATTGTCTGGTGGTATTAGATTGAGATCAATATTTTTAGTATTTTATGACAAAATAGATTTTTCAGACTTTTTAGTGATATTTATAAATAACTTGAACCTAAAATTGTCTTATCACCTCCCTCAATACTTTCTAGATTTTTCCCTCACTCAAAATCATCTTCAACTTCCTCAACCTCCACACCCCTATCAAATTTTCATCATAAATTTTCAGTTTCCTCAACTTCCATACCTTATCAGATCTTTCATACCCCATCAGATCTTCAGCTTGGACGAGTTGTGGTCCACGGATGAGTGATTGGTGATCTGTGATCGGAGATTGGAGATATGAGGGTGGAGTAGTGCATCAATTTTACTTCTTTTTTTTTAAAAAAAAAAAAAAAAAAAAACTTTTTCATAGAATAGATGTTGAATAATGATTCATAATCGTGACATCTTTATTATTGTTCATGCTCATTTGATAGGTGTAAATAATGGTTTATTTATATATAAATTGTAATGACTAGTGTGAATAAAGATATAGTTGTTTTACTAAAATATATCAATGTTCTAGTAAGTGTTAAACGCTAGTCGAACGGAGATCCAGCGCCTAGCGCCTAAGCCGATTAGTCGGTGATTAATCTGAAAACACAATTATATACAAATTCCAATTATCAAATCCTAAGAAAATTCTTTCCAAATCCACAAATACCTTATTAGTAAATTATCAATCAAATTCAATCATACACCAATCAAAAATCCTTGACACCCTACGAAATGCAATCACAAACCAATTCAAATCCAAACATAAACAAGTTAACAAACTAATTGATAAAAATGACAAATTGAAAATTCTAACAAACATCAACAAGTTAACAAACTAATTGATACAAAATTAAAAACTAACAATTTTTGTATTTATTTTCTAAATTTCTTTCATTACGTTTGACAATTGCCAAATCAAAGTTTGATTCTTCAATTTATGTCATTGATCACGTACTCAAGCTGAAGAAGCATGACTTGTTGGTGTCACAAACTAGCAACTACTAACTACTTAATTTGTTGTCAATCTTTAATTTTATCCAATCAAATTATCCAATTGAAGATGAAGGGAACAAATTGTTTTTGGTTTGTAAGTTGTAAGAACTAAGAATAAGACTTTGAAATTAAAAACAAGGTTTTTTTTTTTTAAACTGGCTAGTATTGGTCAATGGCTTTGGTTTGGGAAGTTTGACCATATTGCATTAATTAATACCAACAGTGTTTCTAATGTAATTGATAATTTCGATTCATAGTTAAAAGGGTGGGTTTAAAATGTATTAAAGTTGGAGGAAAAACTTTTTTATTTTATTTTTCCAAATAAAATTATATAAATGATTAAAATAATTATATAAATATTACAAATTCAGAATTGATTATAATATTTTTGAAAATATTTTTATAAAATAAAAACAAAACAAAACAATTATTATTATAAATAAACTTGTGTTGTATCATGAAATATAAATAATTATTTAATTCATACATATTAAAAATATTTAGGAAGATTAATTGCAATAATTTTTATTCATAAAATTTCAATTTCACAATAAAATTATTAAATATTATTTTAAAGATATAATACGACAAATATATATATTTTTTATAATATTATTTTTTATTTTATCCAATACAATCCAATAATATACAATAAAGCGTGTCAAAACATGAATAAAGGGTGCATTCCCTATACAATATTTTAGTGTATATTCACATTCCTCTTGGTAGACTTTTAAGAGGCTTTAAAATTCAATCAAAATATTTCAAATGCACCATTTATAATTAGAAATCTGATTGTTGCACAGATACCATTATTTGAATAATGGTCAAATATTTATTATAATAAAACCGTTATAATTGTTATATGGTTGCTTAGATAAAACCATCACTTAGTAACACCGGTTATAACTTCTAAAATTAATAAAATGTAATTATTGTAATTTTAAAATTTTAAATAAAATTTCCTAAAATAGTCAAAGAAAAAAATCATTATCCTTTTCTGGGAGATCTCCCTTGGAGATCACATTTTTATTACGGGAGATTGAGAGATCACTAATCTTCTTAAATGGAGATCAAATCGAACTCTCTTACCTCCTTTATAACGATTGGTTTGGTGTCGATTAGAGGAGTTGACAAATGACAAATTAGAACTTAAAATAAATTTAAAATATAAAATATAAAAAATAAATAAAAAGCAATTCTTGATCTTTATCGTCCATCTCGTAGATTGCTGATGAAGATCCATTTAAAAGAAAACATAAATTAGAGAAAAAAGAAAATTGATAAAAAGAAAATGGAGTTATATGATGTAAAATGGAAAACTTCAAGGGATTGTACTGTAATTTGTTCGTACGGGAATGATATTGACGTTTTTACTTTTTACTCATGAAAGCCAACTAAGCTTCCACTATTCATCCTTTCGTCCAGCGTTTGGTTTTTGAAACCCGGCCAGAATCCTCAATTTCATTTTATTTTCTTTTGGGCTCTCAAAAATCTGATATTTTCCCGAGAAAATTAGAAACCATACCAAACAGTCAGCACTCACCACCCCATGACCCAAAACACTACTCCGCGGTGATTTCAGGTCCGGACGATGAGGTCGACCCATGATCTGTTCTTGAACCACGCTCATCACAATCTTCGATTCTTCAAAAATGGAACAGCGAGACTCCGCATCATCCACTCTCTCTTCTTCTTCTTCTTCTACCAAGAAAGTGATCGCTCAAGAGAAGCTTCAAGTCATCGAATGGGAGGATTTTGAGCAAGAAGTCGCCCGATTGTGGAGTCTCTCTTCTGCACTCAGAGAAGCCAAGGAGAATAAACAAATTCTTGAAGAAAAGCTCCAGTCTCTCATTCAGGTAGGGGTTTTATCAAGTTTCATAATATGTGTTTTTTGTGATTAATTGGTGTAATTGAGTTGATTTTACAAGGCATCAATTGATATTTACATGATATGTGAAAGTTGATAATTGCATGATATGTGTTGTGTGCTGTCAATTGTCGTTGTATTTTATTAATTGGATATTCTTGAGCCTTAATTGATTAGCCCGCTACGGATTAGCGGGCGGCAACGTGGTGGGCAGGTCAAAGCTGAGTCATTGAACAGATCAAATGAGCTTGAAGAGATGCGAGAGAAACTGGAGGCTAGAAGATTGGTGATGGAGAGAATGTCCACACGTTCCAAGGTTGCAGCGGAGGATGCTAGAATGCAAGAGGAGAGGCTTAGTATGGAAGTTAGGTCTCTATTAGTTTCTGGGACGGCTCTTTCAGTAGCTAGGAAGCGATTGCAGGTAATCTTAATTGATCATTTGGTTAGATGCCTAGAGATAGCAACAACTTTATTATGCATTTTATTTTCATTTTATTACGACTATAGAGTAATTTGGACCAGGTTCTTGTGGTGGATCATCCATTTTGAGTAATACTTTATACATTGAAGTCCTTTGTTAACTGAGAATGGAAGATGATATCATGGAATTGTACTCATTTCGGCTATAAGGCAGGCAGCATAGCCAATATCATGATTTGAAAGCCTTGCTGATGGTAGGGTTTGAATCTTAGGGATTTCTCTTTAAATGTTGGAGAGTAACATGAAAATTTTCTGATAAATATCATGTTTCAACTTTCATGTGACGACCCACAGTTTTATAATGAAAAGTTGGGCACTATCCACTATGATACTCGTCTATGCTTGCCTGCTTCAGTAGTTCAGTTTTGAAAATATGTTGCATCTTTGGTGCAATCTTTTACATCCGTGGTTGTTTGCCTTTTATAGTTTGTTTTCTTATTCATGCTAAGGCTACAACATAGTCTTCCTATAAAGGTGATGAAGTCTGGGGGAATTGCCCTAATGTCCCATAAATCATAGTTAAGGTAAAGTGCACACTGTTAGCGCTATTGACAGTTTGACCGCGTTCTTATTACAGGAATCAAATAGGTTACTTGCTGGGGAAAGGGGTTATCTTCAACTCCAAAACTTGCAGAGGATGTTACGTGTGAGGCAGCAATTTATGATTTCTCAAGTGTCATTGCTCTATCCTGTAAAGATCTTGGTTGGACCAAAACAAGAGCAAGAACTTGAGTCTTTTCCAAGCAGTAGTAGATCAGGTGATTTGTTAGTGCATATGATTAAATGAACTGTAGATCAAGGTGATTTGTTAGTGCATATGATTAAATGAACATACCAACTGTAGAAGTGTTAGAAACCAGAAAATTAAATCATAGAAATTATTTCTAGATAATGACCCATTAGGCATTAGCAAGATCCAAACCCATTCAGAAAAAAAAAAGTTGATCGGTCTAGCTTTATCGGAGTGGGTTGTTAATGGGCCAACACATTAAAACCTGTAATATAATGGGTCAGTTTCGGGTCCACTCTTGAAAACTGTTAATTCGTTATTTATAACACATTAATATAAAGATTTATTTTCAGCCTTTTAATAAAACTTGGATATAACATTTTGCAGTGATTTAGGTTGTAAATTTTGTTAGACAATTATGTCCTAAATTACCAAATAATGATTTTTTTTATATAACCAAATAATGATACTTGTAAGATGATAATTTTGTCTTTGGCTTTGCCAATTTTTCATATATGTAATATAATACAATTGTTAAGTCTTAAGTGTTAATTTTATATTATTTTGTAATAGTTTGATTGTCAATAAACAGTTTGTGTCGGGTTACCCATTAAATTAACAAATGATTTTCTGTTTTTTTACTTCGACACATTAAGCTAACGGGTTGTGTTTGAGTGGGTCAAATTTTAACACGACATGACACGAATTCGCTATTACAAGACCCATTGCCAGGTCTAATAATTTCTGAATCTATTCCCTCCTTTTGGTACTCTTGATTTTTTTTTTTTATTTCTGTGGTCCATACTAATCCGAATAAATTAGTTGTTTGCTATCTTGTAGTATTATTTTAACTTGCTAACCGAGTTTCAGAATTATTATTTTTCTCTTTTAGCATAACTTTTTTATTCATATTTTAAATTCTTTAGTACATTTCAGAGGTTCCCAATGTTAATAGATATGCATGTTATTTTCTGGATTTGTAATGAAGGAATTTTGTGGGCTGGGATCTCATCTTAAGATTTCTCTCACTTTCAGAGAAAAAGATGTGCATTTTTGTTTTGAGTTTATTTTAGGAATCTCTTAAATTTGTCTTAAGGCCTGCATGTTGCCATATACAATCAGTAGCTTCTCATGATTTCTGTTGACTTTACCATGTTTTAATTGGTACATAGTTTGATAATTTCTTATTCACTTATTATACTTGATTTTACATTTTTACCAGGAAGTCCTGATGCATCTAAACCCGTTAATCCAGGATCCTTCACCATTTTAGGATTGCATTTGACTATGCTTCCTTTTACGAAGATGAGTCTCTTTACTGATAAGAAGGAGGTTCAGAGGTCTGCAACTGCCTTGGGATATATTGCACATGTGTGTTCTTTCTCTTTTCGCAACATAAAGTTATCAAGTGTTATATTTTGTTGTTTTTAGTGGGGATCGAGGATCCATCAATGCATCTGACATCGGTGCATCTTCAATTCCATTTTCATTCATTCATGTTAAAATTAATATACTATCCTGATAGTAAGTGCAACTTATCAGCAGCTCTTCTATTGCTTGGATTGTTGATCCAGTTGATTGGATTGTACCTAACTATTTTGGTTTTGATTGCAGTCTGTTTCACTAATAGCTTCCTATTTAGAAGTTCCTCTGCGCTACCCTTTGCGCTTGTGTGGTTCCCGTTCATATATTAATGATTATGCATCTTCAATAGAACCTACATCATCTGATTTGTCATCAAGTACAGCACTTTCCACAAATACGAAGCCTGTAGAATTTCCTCTGTTTTTAGAAGGTCAAGACACTACAAGAGCGGCTTATGCTTTATTCTTGTTAAATAAGGTATTTTTTCTTATGATAGGAAAATAAAGTATTTTTCTTTGTTATATTTAGATCATTGTCGTACATGAAGCTCTAGTTGAAAAGTAATCTACTAATCTTTACTCATTTTGGATTTTTGAATGTTATTATTTGAGCTTAGGCTTTCCTAGCAGGAACAAAGTAAGGGAAAAACAAAAATGGCAACCTTACTAACTCAGTTTCAATTGCTGCAGGGATAAGCTTGTTTTATAGAAATTTCATATGTTTATATTGAACTTCCTTCCTAACTCAGTTTCAACTTTCAACTTTCAATTGTGCAATTAGCCAACCTCTGAAAACTAAGTTTACCAATTTGCTTTAGAGGTTTGTTTTTAATCGTTAGATTTCATTCTAAGGGTTTATGAAATTCAAATATTTGAAAATTAAAAAAAAAAAGAAAAAAAGAAAATAACTCTCTCATAACTCTCTCTCTCTCTCTCTCTCTCTCTCTCTCTCTCTCTCTCTCTCTCTCTCTCTCTCTCTCTCTCTCTCTCTCTCTCTCCCAGTACCTGTATAGTCTCTATATTCTATTTTCTAAACTTGCGACGGATATGGTCATATGGGTTTTTGTTATTTTCTTTTCTTTGTAGTGTCTTGATTTGGAGGTCAGTTTTTGGTCATCAAAACATTGTTTGCTTCCTCCCTCTTATGGTTTGGGGAGGGAGAAGCACTGGTGGCACATACCCTTCCGCAGCGTTTCATTTTGCCTTGTGCTTTTGATGAATGTTATTTTGTAAATTCATATATTTAATTACCATCTTTAAATTTGTTTAGATCTGTTTCATAATTCATGACGATTTGTCTTTTTGTGAAAAGTTTATGTGGGGAATATTTAAATATACAAGATGCATCTTGCTTCTCAGCACGACCTTAATATATCTTTCTTGTGAATATGCAGGATATAGAGCAGCTATTGAATTTCATTGGTGTTAAGAGTTTAGGACCAAGACACATACTGGCTAATTTGAAGGAGCTTACGAGGACCATACAATCTCCAGATTATATAGATACATGACTGTAAGTTAGCTTAGCAGCCTTTCTGTATATGGAATATACTTTTATTCTTACAGGGGTGCAAATTTTATTGTAGCACCTTGGGTACAGCTTTGTCAATTAGCATAAGATTTTGTTTGGTTTTGGCAAACCGTGCTTGCTAAGTGGCCATTCTTTCTTAGAGCATATTGTTTGTTAAAAAATCTATATATAAAAAAAATGTGATGAGATTGTAATTGTGCAAATGCTGTAATCCCAAATTTTATTTTAAAGAAGTTAATCCCTTTTTTCATACATTACTTTTTTTTGTGTGGAATATTGTACATTATTCTTCTGAAAATGGAAAAGAATTCTCTCTTTTATGGATTTTCCACTATTAGATGTATAAATCCTAGTTATGGGCACTTAAAATCCATGGATCTAACTAAGAGTAAATAGAATACACGCACTATGACTATGTATGATGATAATACATAATTTTAGATGGTATGACAAGATTGATCTGGATCGACTCTTAATTAATGTCTTCAATATAAGTCATACTAATGACATTTTATGAGCTGATAATCAAGAATCAACCAATGACTCACAAATTAACTTCATTAGTTCTTATATATTAAATAATTAAACTATGGTTAGAGCTATAATTTTCATAAAGTAGTGATAAAAACTAGTTAAATTTATTGATATTCTACGCTTTTCGTATTTTTAATTCATTTGTGCTCGATAAAAGTGAATAGGTTTATGATGAGAAGATGTTGGCTTACCAAAATATGCTGAAGTTGGCGAAAATTGAAACAGAATCAAATCAGAATTTTTCGATATAATTGTCAGAATATATGGTTTCCATTAATAAATTCACGGAGAGCTTATATATATAAAAATAACCCTGATTACTAAAGAAGACAGAAGAGAAGAACCAGTAGTAATTACTAATTAGTTTGCTAATCATGTCTTCACAAGAAATGAAACCCACCGCTCATGGATTAATCGACATCATGGTCAAGAACAACTGGGTAATTTGGAATTTCTCTTTATATATCTGATCGATATCAATTTGTTTTTTCAACATATTTTGCTAATGATCTCGTTTACTTGCCGCAGTTTAATCTAAATATGTTATATGTACATATAATATATGTACATGTAAATTGTTTAAACGTAAATTTCTACGATTAACATTAAATATGTTATATGTAAATTGTTGAAACGTATCCACACCTAAATTTTAAAAAAATCGATTCCATGATTTTATAGAGCAACTTTGGCACACAATCAAATTCGGATTAAATGGTTATTTTCTGAATCTTTGTTGGATTCAAAAAAATACTATAATAGATTCGAATGACAAGATAATATTTGATCTAGTGATATACTCATCTCACTTGCACCGAATAGATTATTTATAGCTGGTTTATATTACTTGTGAATTATGTAATATTATTCTTTATTTATATATTTTGCTATCTTTTATATCTAAATCTAACTATACGGTTTTTTTTTTTTTTCACTTCTTGATGATATTATAGAATGGGCATTTAGTGTTTTTCAAGATTAAACCTAGCTCAAAATTTCACAAAATGATGAAATCTTGTTGTGATCGAATGTCGTTGGATTCAAAGGCTGTTGAAATCTTCTTCTGTGGCCATCGTCTTCAACCTTACCAAACTCCAAAGCAAGTATAATATTATCATGTGCGAGATTTTTCTCATATGTTCTTTGTGTATAATTTGATTCAACAATGTTAATGAATATATTGAATTACATAGTGTTGTGAAATCGAATTATCCGGGTTTTTTTGTACGGAATTTGATTCCATAACGATATATAATGATGTGAACGGTGAAATCGATTTTTAATATTGATTCGTACCTTTAGACATAGAAAAATAAATCTACTCTTGTATATAAAAGAAAAAATAGTACTCTATTGTGTTATTAATAGGCAATTAATCTTCTATTAGTTATATTTTGCTTTATTATACAAATTTATTGATTATCATATTTTATTGTAGAATGGAATGAATGAATGATGGTGTTTTTGAATGACAAAACGAACTTCACAGTTTCAGAAATTGGTGGATGCGAATCATGCACGATTCTTGTTTCGTCACCGTCAACTTGAGCTTGATCAAACTCCACAACAGGTATATAATATAATAATATATACATGCATTTACTGTTTAAATTAAACTATCCATTGGTGTTCAATTTTGTTAATAAATTATCGTACTATAATTAAATTTCATGTATGATAATCAAAGGCCATTAAAAAAAAATAGTCACGCATTGCTCTCTTTTATAGCTTGATGACAATAATCGTTAATGGTCATGCATATGTATAAACTTGACTTGGATGCTGGTAGGAATGGAGGATGGTGATGAAATTGATTGCATATATCATGTTAAGTCTGGATCGCAGGATATTGAAATGAAAAATTAGTCTATTTGATGTTAGCTTTAGTTTTTACGACTTTGACGCCCATGTGGGTGTGTTAGATTGTATTATGTGATTGAATTGGATTATGCGATTGAATTAATAATACTTTGTGTTTGATGAAATGTGGAATTGACTGACTTAATATTTTTATTTGTTGAAACATGAATGGATCTAAATATAGTGATATTGTAATTTTGAAATTGAATAACAAATTAATGATTTTTTTTTTGTGCCAATATTATTTAATTAATAAAATCAAAAAGTATTTTAAATAAATTATAATTTAACTTAATAAGAAATAATATTAATAAAGAAATGAAAAAAAAAATCATATATGTGTAGTCATGTTTGCACAAGACTAAAGTATTTATTAAGGGTGGACAGCTGGACATCAACCCGATCTATATTGATTGGATTACTTTTGAGATTAGGTTGGTTTAGTAAAATGTAATCCCACCTAAACTGATATAAATAATAAATAATAAATTAAATAATTATATTTATTATTAATTATTAGATTTATTATGAAATCTTATTTTTATTTTTTAAAAAAAAATTTACTCGTACATCATTTATAATATTATATATGACAGAAATGTATATACATTATTTTAAATATTTTTATACCAAAAATATATAATATATTTATTAAAAATATACAATTATATTGTCGCTTCTTTGGTATTAATTGTCACATCTTGATTATATTTTAATTCATTTATTTTTCTTTGTATATTAATTTATGATTTGATTAATAATTTAGTAGAAAAAAGTATAATAATTATATATAAACTCAAATTATTATGTTGATTGAAATAAATAATAAAGTATCTCGAGAGGTTTAATTATAGACTTTCCAAGTTGGATAAATTGTTATATTTTTATTGTTTTAATTATGTAACAAATATTAAACAATTTGTATTACATGTTGTGTTTTAATTTTGATACTTTTAAGAAATTTAAATTTTAAGTGATGTCATATCAGGGTGAAAAATTATTTTAAATTTAAATTTTAATAAAACAAAATTTGAATTCAATTATTTTAAATAAGAGTAATGTTAGGTTTCCCATATTGTTTTCCAAACAACTTTTCAAATCATATTGACATATGAGTTGTTAATATCTTGTAAATCATAAGTTTATGTGGTGAGGGTTGTGATGTTCCAAAATTCATTCCCCGGTCCCCTCTCAAATGGAGTATTGTCACGTTGTAAAAACTCTTTCACTTTTTATCTCCCCCCCCAAAGTAAAAACACTTTCACTTTTTATCATTTTCTCTTTGTTTTTGGTTACCTGACAACCTACCATTGGTTGGTCAGTATGGTTGAGTATTGACCGGTCAGCACCAAAAAAACGTTCTTTATCTATTATCATAGTCATACTCAATCCGGATTTTTTTAATATTATAATATAAATTTGAACTTGTTTTGAAAATATACTTTTCAATATATTGTAAGAGTAAAAAGCAATTGTTTGTGCTTAACTTATAGAGATATTATTAACCAAAATAATTTAAATTGAGTTGTGTTTTTTTTATAGCTTTTCTAAAAAAATATTATAATAAAATATATTTGTTACTAATTTTAAGAAACAATAAATCAGTAAATATATTATTATTATTATTATTATTATTATTATTATTATTATTATTATTATCATCATCATCATTATTATTATCATCATCATCATCATCATCATCATTGTAGGATAAATGAATCTATTTTTATATAAAAAATGAATAAACTTTTATCTCATTTTCATTATTTCACGGTTTAAAAAAGGTTAAATTGGACTCAACCTCTTACACGTATAAATAATTTTATCATTAATTGAGACTCACACTATCTACTGTTAGATCAAATTTAACCGTTAATTAACTGTTATATTTTAAAGACTAAATTACCTATGATCCCTAAATTAAGTTAATAAAAAAAATCAGAAAATTAAAATAACAAATATAAATGATTCCCAGATTTCTTCATTAATATAAAAAAAGAATTAAAAAACTTTCATCTTCAACCCAAGTCCAAAAACATCAACCCAAACCAAACCAAATTCACACCAAACTACCCAAACCCAAACATCAAACAATTTCTTCTCTTCTTGCAACTATCATTCCAATATCTTATTTTTCAAACTTTAATCTGGAAAAAAAAATTCCATCTCCAATCAAACACCATCTATAACTCCATTCAATAACTCTATTTTTAATGAATTTGGAAAAAAAAAATTGAACTTGTGGATAAGAATTTGATTTGAAATCTGATTTTTTTTCCAAATTTCTTCAACACCAATATTTTTTATTTTTGAAAGCCATCCTACAATATCACCACCAAATCCGCGCCAAACCACTAAATTGTTTGAAGTGAATCGAAGAGAAGAGACTAAATTGGATTAAATCTGAATTTCAGTGATTGAAGTGATTGTTGCAAAAAGAAAGAAATTGTTTGATGTTTGGGTTTGGATAGTTTGGTGTGGATTTGGTTTGGGTTATGATAGAAGAGACTGCAGCCTTCTATTGTGCCTGTTATGATTTGTCTCAATCTTTGGCTCTTTGCTATATTTGAACGGAGTTAGCTTGAACTGCTTTTGCTTTGATGTTATTATGTTGATCGAGACAATACACACAACACGATACTTTTTTATTTGCTGCTTCTTCAAGAGCAGGTGATCCTAAATCATGGTCACGTCGGTCTTTAATTTGGTCACTGTGCCCATTCAACAACCAATTGTTTCGCACATTTTTGGACGTCTTTTTCTTCCTCCACCTAAACTTGACGCCGACAGGCGTATCAAACCGAAAGCGGAACCGGTTTTTTTCGGTTCTGGTTCCACAACCAAACCGAAATCGGTACCAAGGCGGTTCCAGTTCCGGATCCCTTTGATAGGGAACCGTCTGGTTTGAACCGGTTCGAATCAGGCGATTCCACTATATATATATATATATATATATATATATATATATATATATATATTAAAAACATTAATTAAAAAAAATACACTTTACTAATAAAAATAAAATGTTTAAAAGAGAATGAACATTAATTTTTTTGTATGATTTAAAATGTTATTTTTTGACAAAAAAAAAAGAATCAAACCGTCGGAACCGTCATAACCGGAACCAAAACCGGTGGTTCCGGAATCGAAATCGAAACCATTGGTTTTAAACCAAAACCGAAACCGGTGACATGTCTACCTTTTCCACCACCACCAGTCATATCATCATAGGACCAATGATAATATCAAGGTTTTAAACCTAATTTCTTTGTAATTATTGGAAAAGAAAGAATCAACTTTATTTTAATTAGAATGGATTGACTCTTAATATTAGATCCAAAAATGATTTTAAGATATAATCCAATTAAATTAAGTATTTTTAATGATTTTCAGTGATTGAAATGAATGTTACAAGGAGAGAAGAAATTGTTTGATGTTTGGTTTGGGTTTGGGTAGTTGGTATGGATTTGGGTTAAAGATGAATGTATTTTTTTTTTTTTTAATATTGATGAAGAAATCTAGAAATTATTTATGTTTGTTATTTTAATTTTCTAATAAAATATTTTTTTTTATTAATTTAATTTAGAAATAAAGTAAAATTTAGTCTTTTAAATAGTAAGATTGTTTTTTTGGTATAAGAACCCTAATCTCAGGTCTTTAAAAAATGTTTATTTAATAAAAATATATAACATTTTTGACTAAATCAACTTGCAGAAAATAAATTATTAATTAACTAGTGGGCCCCAAGAAAAATCAGAAACCAAAACACCGAAACAGTGAGATGTTTTCAGTAAAGCTGGGCAATTGCAGGCAAAATAATAAAAATCGATTTCAGCAATTCCATCCTAATTCTTTGACGGACACATTTTCCTATCATTTATTACATTGGATAACGTGAAAAACGTTTGAAAATGGCACCGGACGGCACCTAAACTTACAAGAAAAGACACTCCAGTAAACAATTTATATATATATATATATATAATTAAAAACATTTCAAAAATTCTTTAAAATCAGACGAATCGGTATATTTGATTTCAACGGATTCTTCATTTGATATTTTTTAAATAAAATTTTATTTATCTTTTTTCAATATTGATGTATAATTTCTTTACAAGATCTCTTACCAATGTGGTTGGATTCTTCCTTAAGAGTCTCTACCACCACGGTTATATATATATATTATTTGTCTTTCATTAGCCATTAATCTCAATCTATCGTGAGAGTAGTAGTCTGAACTGTGCAAGCAGAGTTAGAGTTATATCTAGTTAATTCTAAACAATTGTAATATCAGAAAAAAAATCTGGAGAATAATTTCTCCATTTTCAATATTGATTATTGAAGAGCAACTTCTATATCTTTAATTATTATTCTATAATTTTTTATATCACATTATCATTAATATTTGATATCTATATTTTTTATCTTTTTAATTAAATTCAATTAACATATATTAAATTTTAATTTATAAAATTTTATTATCAAATCTTTAAAATGAGATTAATATTAAATATTTAATAATAACATATTAATAATATGAAAGTTATTATTTCTTACTTAAAAAATGGAGGGTAATTACATTTATTAATGAAGAGGAAATTTTTTAAATATTTTTATTAAAATAATTTAAATCTATTTCTAATTTAAGAATCTGTTTGGAAGATTTTTTTAATTTTTTTTACTCATCAAATTGATGATATAAATAAATAAATAAACAAACGTTTAAACGTAAAAATAGAATAATCTTTTGACATATTCATGTATAATAAAGATATGTTTTACGACCATTCAAAGAAACATCTTTACCATATTAACGATATTCAAACAAGTATTAACTAACCAATTCTTCCTCTGTCAGCTACCGGTTATGTTTCATCATTTCCAATATATAGACTACTCACTACTGGCATGTATTATACCTGCATTCATCTTTTCCAATATGTAGACTATTTGCATGCATGACAAGTGTCACATATTATAGCTGCATTAATTTCCATTTCCAAACAGAAAAAAAGCAAGTAGAAGATCGAGGAAACAAAGAGACCAATGGCGGTGTGAATCCAAATTGAAAATTTATTCAAGGACCTGGCAGACATGTCAGCAATAGGCAATACAGGGCCTCATCTCATGCTCTCCTATAAATCAAACTACAAACTACAAACTACAAACTCAACACAGTTTATTGTTACTTGAAACCTGCATTTCGGACGTGAAAGAGAGTTGAAAGAGAGAAATATTAATGGGGGATTTAGCGGAAGTGCAGCCAAAGAAGGCCTTTGGATGGGCTGCCAGAGACACCACCGGTCTTCTCTCTCCCTTCACTTTCTCCAGAAGGTTTTCTTTTTCTCCTAGATCTTGTCTTGCATTCTTGATTTATTTAGAAGCTTTTTGGAAATTGAAATGCTTTATTTCTTTTAATTGCGTAGGGCAACAGGAGAGAAGGATGTGAGCTTCAAAGTCCTGTATTGTGGGATATGCCATTCAGATCTTCACATGCTTAAAAACGATTGGGGCTATTCTACCTACCCTCTTGTTCCTGGGTATCACTCACCATTAATTGAAATTCCTTTTTGTTTTTTATACTGTTTTCTTTGTCTATCAGTATATTTTGTTGGGTAATATAGTGAAGTAAACATTTTTATACGGCTATCGATGGGTTTCCGGAGCAAGGACACAGCGGTTGGTGGGTAATCTGCGGTGGGGGTTTGTGGCGGCTGCTAGTGTTTTTGTTTGTTTGAGATGGTGGTGACAATAGTTTTTGTTTTTTTGGGATGATGGCCGTTAGGGTTTTTGTGTTTTATTTTTTTTTCGGATGATAGCATAGCAGCCCTGGTATTAACATAAAATTCCATTAAATTTAATAAAATATCAAAGCTTTGTAGGTACATTTTACGTAAATACTCAATTAGTTCTTAATTAAAATTCATGTCATTCAATCTAATTGGGCATTAATGTAGGCATGAGATCGTTGGCGTTGTGACAGAGATAGGAAGCAAGGTAGAAAACTTTAAAGTTGGAGACAAAGTTGGTGTAGGCTGCATGGTTGGTTCATGTCACTCTTGTGACAACTGTGCTGTTAATCTTGAGAATTACTGCCCTAATATGATATTTACGTATGGGGCAAAAGACCTTGATGGAACCACCACATGCGGAGGCTACTCCGACATTATGGTTGCCGACGAACACTTTGTGGTCAGTATTCCAGACAACCTTCCTCTGGATGGTGGTGCCCCTCTTCTTTGTGCAGGCATCACAGTCTACAGTCCCTTGAAGTACTATGAACTTGACAAACCTGGTATGCATGTTGGTGTGGTTGGGTTGGGTGGACTAGGCCATGTAGCTGTTAAGTTTGCAAAAGCTATGGGGCTTAAGGTCACTGTGATCAGTACATCTCCTAACAAAAAGAAAGAAGCTATTGAACATCTCGGCGCTGACTCCTTTTTGGTCAGCCGTGACCAAAATGAGCTGCAGGTAATGTCACTATTCTTGTATTAGTTGAACAGATTTTGTGCCTATTTACCTCTGCTCATGTTTGAATGTTGTTTATGTTGTCTGTGCAGGCTGCAATGAGTACAATGGATGGAATCATTGATACAGTATCTGCACCACATGCACTTCTACCTCTGGTTGGACTACTTAAAACGAATGGAAAGCTTGTTCTCGTCGGGGTGCCAGAGAAGGCATTGGAGCTACCGGTTATTCCTTTGCTGGCTGGTGAGCGTAAAATACTTTCTACTTGAAATTGTGTGGCTAAGTTTTTCTAATTTGGAATTGTACATAGTTAACAGTAGTTGTAATATGTAATGCAGGGAGGAAAATAGTAGCAGGTAGTAGCATTGGAGGGATGAAGGAAACTCAAGAGATGATTAATTTTGCAGCCAAACATAACATAACAGCAGACATTGAGGTCATACCAATTGGTTATGTGAACACTGCCATGGAACGTCTTTTGAAAGCAGATGTTAGATATCGATTTGTCATTGATATAGGAAACACCATGAATTCTACCACTTCAATTTGAATCCAACGATGTGTATCAGGACGTTACTGTTTAATTTCTTGTTGGTTTATTTAAGACTTGGGTCTTCGTTTGGGCCTGCTGATTGGTTTAGCTTGTTTTGTGGGCTTTGATTGTGTTGACTTTGTTGAATAAATGTTACAAAAATAACAATAATACTGTTTTACCAAAGAAAAAACTAATCCAACTGACATGGTATGCAAACTTGTCCGACTTCTCAGTCTTAGTTTTATTAAAATTGTAGTTTCTAAAACACTTATCTTTTTATTAAAATCAATGTTGACCATTCAATTTCATATCATAAATGTCAGGTGTAACCAGATCTTATAAAACCCAGCAAAGCTCAACATAGAAAAAGCTAAAAAGTTCAGCAGAAAATCCTTGTCCTTTTAGTAATTACAATTTTTCTACATTAAAATTCTAATTACAACCAAATTTTGTCTCTGCTCTCATTTTTCTTTTCCATTCCTAAACTCTATCCTAATATTACGTGAACAAATTTCAAATCTCTCTTCAAGCTTTTCCAAGAGCTCCCATCAATAGAGTCTCCATGAACTAAAACAAATCGCTCAAGAGCAACTCTACATTAACAAACAAATTGCTCAAGAACAACTGTTGATTAGCAGAACCCAGAGTTGCTTCAAAGTCAAGTGGAAACCCTAACTTGTAAACAAAGGGAGGCAAAAAGGTAAAGTTAGAACTTACGATTATGTAAGGATTGGAAGATTAGGATTTTAGTGTGAGTCCATATTAAATAGTGTGTCTCACTTTAAGGAATCATTTTCCATACGGTCATATCTTACTGTGAGTATGTTGTAAGGAGTCTATGTTAATTAGTATAAATCGACTGTTGGGAATAATATTTCCTTAAAGTCCTAATCAGTCTAGAGTCCTTAGCCTAGCTGAATTCTACTATTAATTTCCTTGATTATGTAACGATCATTTTAATATCAGGAAATATTACATTCATCTTCTTATCTAAATTCTAGGGAAAGTATCACTTTCCCCCCCTGAGTTTAACCCTATTGTTAAGACGAGAACAATGTTTGGTCATATTAACCGTGAGGACAATGTTTGGTCATATTAACCGTTAATCCCCATGAAATGGAAAGAATGATATTGTACCCCTTCTGTGACTTTTTTCTTCCAAAATCACGTTGACTATTATATTTAAAAGGGTAATATTGTAAAAACACAAGTAAACATTATCATATCACTATTCTCTCTCCTCTCTCACGATCTCTCATCTGTTTCTCTTATCTCCCTCTCTTCAACTTCATCTTCATCACCTGAAACCACCATTGTTACCACCAGAACACAATGGATCACTATCACCCTAACCACCACAACCCAATCAATCGGCCATCACCCAACCACCAGACCACAACCCAGTCAACCACCTATCACCCAACCACCAAAACCCATAACCTAGTAAATCTCTCGAATCGCCATCACCCAACCATCATAACCCAATCAATCGACCATCACCCAACCACCGAACCATAACCCAGTCAACCGCACATCAATCCCAACCACCACCACCACCACAAATCGAAATCGACATGCGCCCAGATTTTTCATGTTCTTTGTTGTGTGTGTGTGTGTGTGAGAGAGAGAGAGAGAGAGAGAGAGAGATCGGTGTGTTGAGAAAGGGGGAGATGAGATCGAGAGAAAGATGAAATTTTTGGTGGTGAATTGGTGGAGATGAATTTTTAATTTTTTTTTCTAGGTATAGTTGATGATGATGTAAGCCAACCGGTATGGGTTTGATTTTGTGTTCTTGGTGTGATTTTATTTAGTTTTGTCTGGTTTGATTTTGATTTTGATCTTGATCGATTTTGTTTTTTGGTGTGATTTTATTCAGTTTTGTTTGATTAGATTTTGATTTTGATTTTGATCGATTTTGTTTGTTGGTGGTTTAAGATACAGAGATTTGTGGTTTTGGGGAATTCTGGGTTTGGAATTCTGGGTTTTAGGTTTGGGTGATGATTTCATGTGTGGATCAATTTGGTTGTTGGTAATGATTTCTGGTTTTGGGGATTTCTGGGTTTTGGGTTTGGGTTTGGGTGATGATTTTGCGTTTGGATCAATTCGATCATTGGTGATGATTTTGATGATTTGGATCAATCTCTGCAGAGATATTTGGTTTAGTGTTGATGTTTTTGATGATGTTGGTTCACCGGAATTCATGTTATAAATTTTGGTGATGATGTTGGTGGTGTGGTAGTGGTGATGGTGGTGAACCGATGATGGGGATGAACTGATGAGAGCGATGGTTTTTTTTTAAAAGAAAATATCATTTTAAAATTCTTTTATTTAATTTTTTTATTATATATATATATATCCACCGTCGGTAGAAATCCATTTTTTTTAATAGAAATCCATTTTTTTTAAAATCTTTTATTTTTTGTTTTATGTTTTAATATATTTTTTATTTAAAGAATATATTAAGAGTAAAACAGTAATTATAGAGAGCAAAGTTAACATAAGGGGTATATAATACATTTAATGAATGGAAAATGTAACAGAAGGGGTATATAATACATTATTTCTATTTGAGGGGGGAGACCGGTCAATAGGACTAAACGTTGTCCTCGTCTTAACAATAGGATTAAACTCAGGAGGAAAAATGATACTTTCCCTAAATTCTATCCTCTCTCTAACAATTTTCTTATTCTCTCTCAAATTCTATTTCAAATCTATCTTTACTTCTTATCTTCGCGAGTTCTTCTTCGGTTCTTCAATCTTCAATTTCAACAATCTTTAATCCTGTAAAATCAAGCCATAAACACATCAAAAAATCAATTAATAATGTCTAGGGCATGACAGATTCATGAAACTGCAAAGAAGAAGCCCAATAAATAATGGGATTTTAGATTCTTGAATCGGATGAAGATTTCGTTGAGGATTTTGATCACTCAATTCTATTTTCTCCAATATATATATATATATATATATATATATATATATATATATATATATATATATATGATTACAATATATGATTTCCTCATAGTACTCGATTGTAAATCATTTGTCGATAAATCCCCTTACCCAAATCTTCCGTGACAAAACACAATATAAAAACAGATCTATTTAGTTATAAAGAAAAGTTCAAGCTATATAGCTAAAAGTATATGTATAAATACTCTACAAAACATTTTAAAGAGGAATTTATATTGTAGTGTCAAGGTATAGACAAAGTAGCAACTTTACCGATTATCAACAGTAGATAATGCATAATCGTCATTAGATTTTCGTTTTAAATAGCTTTGTATATTTTAATTTTGGTTTTGAAAGCTTCAATCTCTTCAAGTGCCTCATCATATCATCCATTGATTATGTGATAATACCATTTTTAGTACAGTAATGCTAGACGTTCCAATTTTTTTTCTCAAATTCTGTCATAAATGATGTGACACGTGAAGTGTATCATCTTATAAATCATGTGATTAAGGGGTGATTGATATGATGTTGGCACTTCAAGTGCCACATCATTTAGATTAAAAAAAATGGAACGTCTAGCATTACTCCTTTTAGTATCGGTAGTTCGAGAAGTTAACATCATAAACTTCACACTTGTAATGCTTTTGTAGATAATCAATTGTTCAAACACATTTTTGTGCTTTGAAAGTTTAACCCAAAACACTTCATTACTATGTTCGGAGTCAATACTAAGATCAATCTCAATGTATTCTTTAAACAGATCTGACCATCAATTTCGTACCCATAGTTTCAGAGTCAATACTAAGATCAATCTCAATGTATTCTTTAAACAGATCTGACCATCAATTTCGTACCCATAGTTGTATTTGTCTATTTTTAGTTTTTCAATGACATTTTCAAGTAAGTTTTTATAATATATATCGACACAATTTTCATATTGATTAATTCGTATATGCATAAATAAAAAATAATCATATTACAAAGTTACAATATATAAACTAAGTAACTTCATAAATTAATTTTAAAACACTTACTCTCTTCTTTAGATCTAGCTCTTCTTCTATAGTTCACTTTATTAGAGTTCTTGATTTTATTTCGTTTCTTCAACATCTCAGATTTCTATCTTTTAAATGAAATACCCAAAAAAAAAATGATTTCAGTCTTAGTTTTCGTTTCTTATTAAGAAATTTGATCTCAAATATTGGGTTTTTATTTTAAAAAATATATATCTGGATTTCGAAAGTTTAATTGTTTTTTTTTTTCTAATTTTAAATATGAAAGATTGTATGTTTATTATTATTTTTTAACATTTTATTATTTTCTATTCTGTTTAGTCATATCCATGTTATTATTTGCCTCTTCTTTTGTTTAGATCCATGTTATTATTTACCTAATAATGTTTATCTTAAAAATCGAGCTTTTGATTTCAATATTTTGTTTTGTTTCATAGGTAATCTCATATCTTTTTATTGTTCATATTTATGTCTTAGTTGTCTTCTCTTGTTTAGAGTTTTGTATTCAAGATTGTTTTTGTTTTTTTTTTCATGGTTATCGATGGAATGAAGATTGATTTTTTTTTCTCCTTTTTCAAGGTTGATTTTTGTTTATGATTCATATTTCTTGTCATTTTCTTATTTTTTTGGTTTTTTATTATTATTATTTTTGAGGATTAATTTTTCTCTTTTTAAAGTTGAATTTTTATTTCAACATAGTTTTTTATTATTTGCCTTATATTGTTTATCTAAGAAATTTAATAGATGTAACATTTTCTAGTTTTTTTTTTTTACCAGTGCGATAACTCGAATGAAGCTTTGAAGCTAAATCAAAATTTGGGATAAGGGTGAGACTTGAGAGTAGAAAAAATCGAAGCCATAAAAAAAAAAACTATACTTTTTTAAAAGTATTTATTTTTATTCAAAATTCATTAAAGGTAATTTCGTCCAAAAAGTGGTTTGTTCAAACCATTAGAAATGGACAGATTTAGAAACTACCCTATTTTTTTACCTATTTATTATTTTTTCCAAAAGTTTAACTTGCTTTTTTCAAGTAACAAGGTTTGGTGGCGTGCAAGGGTGTGCTTGATTTATGTTCATGTTTCATTTATTTTGTATTATTATTAATAGGGTGAAATCCTTTTTAGTCCCTCAAGTTTGACCTAATATATAAATTGGTCCTCCAGTTTTGAAAATTACTTCGTTTAGTCCTTCTGTTAAATATTCCATTAAAAAGGTGAAATCTGACATGACAGAGGGTCAAATGACCCTGCTGCCCCTGACTTTTGTTTTAAAATATTAAAATTATAAATACAAACAGCTAAAATAAAAAAAAATATATAAAAAATTGTTTGGGTTCCCGATTCCCAGTTCCCAGTTCCGGGTTCCAACACCATTCACCATATCAACCATCACCGTCGACCATCACCATCCACCATATCAAACCCAGTCCCAAACTCCCAATCAACCAAGAACTGGGAATCCCAGTCCCCGTAAATGAAACCCAGTCCCAAAAACAACCCTAAAAACCCACACACCGCTGCCACTTGAACGATAGATCTTCAGCAACCGCCGCCGCCAAATCAACCACACGATGTCACTACCTCCATCTCTAATACCACCTTCCACTCAAACCCAGATCACAATGCCACCACCTAAAACCAGAATCTGACCACCACCATCACTCCTAAACCCAAAACCTCACCATCGAAAAACCCATACCCAAAACCAAGAACCGAACCACCATATTCAAAAAATGAAAAATCAAGAATTGGGTTCGAGTTCGACCAAAACCCCTCCAACACCACAACCCTAACAACAAGAAATCGGTGTCGATTTGCTCCCTGTGGAGATCGCGTGCCTGAGACTAAGTTCTTTGTTTGAAGAACTGCGCTTTTTTGTTTTAAACAAAGAAATCAAAAACTGGGTTTTTTAAGAATCAGAAGTGATGAGAGAGAGAGAGAGAATATGTGAGGCTAGGAGTAGACCGAAGATGTTTGGATGCGATTTTTTGTGTGGTGGTGGTGTTTGTGGGTGGCTAGGGTTTTGGTGTTTATAGTTGAAGGTGATGGAATAGACGAAGAAGAATAGAGAGAGAGATCAACGGGAGAGAGAGAAAGAACGAAGATTAGGGTTTTATTTTAATTTGAAAGAAGAAGAAGATGGTGAGGTGTGAATTGGCTAGGGTTTGGTATAAATCAATTTTTATTTTGTAATTTTTTTGTTAGTTTAATTTTGTGTTAATATTAATTTATTTAGTAAATCAAATTTTATTTGTTTTATATTTTTCAATTATTAATATACAATAATCTTGTAAGTTACCATTTTACCCTTGCAATATTATCAGAATCTTTTAAAACCCTAACAGAATTGGACGGTAGAGATTGAAATTGAGATTGTTTGAAACTGTAGGGACCTGTCACGATAAAGCTCAAAACCGTAAGATTAGTTTGTGTATTAGGTCAAACTACAGGGATTAAAATGGAATTCACCCTTATTAATATTTATACTTATCGCAAGATAGTTATGCTTTTAGAAAAACATATAAGATAACTATTATTAATATCAAATTTCCATACACAAACATAATCAATGTACTTATTGAAACTTTTTCGATCACTATATTCATGAATAAGATGAAATCTTGATATTCACATCACTCGATAATTATTGGACAGCTCAATTTTCTGCAAGTGAAAAAAAACACAAATGAAAAGCATGATTATAGGGAATGCAAGAAAAGGAAACGCATTATTTGATGCAGTAGTCATGCGTTTATGGTTTGTGAAGCACAAATCTTTTGCTCTCTATCAGCCATGCATGAATATGATATGCAAGCTTATATTCGACTGTTAAAATCTGTCTAAAGCTTATAAAATGTGTTACTAAACTTTCCCTTTTGTTCATTACAACGTCTCAATAATTTATTTTGATATATTGGAGGAAATTAAACAGTTCAGAATAATAAATAAAACGAAAAGTCCTTAGATTTGGTTCTCCTTTTCGGAGATCAGGATCGGTCGATCCAGATTGGATCTCCACTAATCTATTTTTTGTCTTAAAATAACATATTTTATATAAAAAAAAATTTGATTTGCACCATCTATTGATCAAAGGAGTTTGGCCCTTTTAATCATTTTAAAAAATAATAATTAATAAAGAATTTCAAGAGTATTATCGTATTTTACTAATCAGATTTGGTCAAATATAAAGTTTGATCAAATTTAACTAACAGAAAGGGATACGAGTAATAAATCCGCGTATAAAAGAATTCTCAAGAGAGTTTGATATCAACTGTCAAGTTCAAACCACAGGGGTTAAAGAAACCTCAACTCTTTTTTTGTGATTTGTTAATATTTTTAATGTCTTTAGTTTAAACCTTATAGCTATTTACTCTTTTATAATAATGGTTTACTAGACCATTGCAAATATATACTTCTTTTTTTCTTTAATAATTATCTTTATTAATTTTTCAATCAAATATCGAATATACATCTCGCATTCTTTTCTAAAATTGCAACTATTTAGTCAATGTTGAAAACTGCCAACTTTCAGTTACAAATTTATTTTACCAGCAACCAGGCAACAAAGCCATCTTTATATATATATACTTTGACACAACCATTTGATGAACAATAACAATCAACAACATTGCAACACTACAAATTACTTACCAGTATAGGATTTCGATTCATTGGTTGTAGATGAATCATGAATCAAACACCTCCTAAAACATACAAGATATATATACAGCATATATATATATATATATATCACAATATAATATAAATATAATATGACAGAACAAGATCCAAACTTGTGTCTTTAGATAAATAAAACATGATCAACAAATAATTCAGATCAAGTACGTGATTGTAATCAACTTAAAACATAAACTTAGAGTCTGAATTAACTCTCTGGTTTGGATTTGGACTGAACATTAAATTAATTATAATTATATATTAAAGTAGAATAACTTAATTCAACTACTGTTAAAATACTTCATCCTTTTAATATTGAATCAGATAATCCCATGACATGGCTGATGGCTGGCAGCCACCTCCATCCACCTGCATCATGACATCAATTGTATCTCCATCCTCCATTCCAAGCTGCACATAATTATTTATTTATATATATCCATCAAATTAAACCCACCAAATCATGCAAGTAATACCATTGTATTTATATAAACATTTCAAAAGCATCCTTGTAATTGTAAAAGTTAAGAAAGATTGAATTTTTTTATGGTTTTTAGACATCATATTGCAATTAATATCAATCAGAAGACTCCACAACTAAATTTATGTTCTTATAACAACATAAGTAAAATTAGAGAATTTATGTTATCATTGTATAAAAAAATTAAAATTAAATAATTAAGAGATAAATTTAAGAACATTACTTGAGCAGGGGTTTTGCTATGAGAAAAGCGATCCCCATCATACAAGAAATGTACGGTCCTGTATTCCAAACTTGTTTTCTCACAGTAATTTACCAGTAACTTTTTGAGCGGGCTGTGACGCTTAATTGTGAAAAACATCTCCTTTGAAAGCTACAAGTAAAATAAAATGATAAGGTCCAAACGAGGAGGAAATAAGGAGATGGTAAGAACACATCAAAAACACATCGTTATAACAATTTATAAGTAATTACAAAATCAACATAACATGAATGAGACATATCAAAACCTTTCAAGTGCAAAATAGTTTCAATATTTGCACTTCACATTATCCATTAATTAACATAATGTACAACCATACACAAGAAAAAATGGAAACCGGGCAACACGTTCGGATTTATAATCAAAATTTTGTATATAATTAAGACATCAACATAGATTATTAATGAAACTTTTGCAACCTTAGAGATGATGAACAAACATGGATATATTTCTGTTCCATTTCTAGTGAAAAACTTGAATGTCCCTTCTGCAAACTTGGTAATTATTACAAATGACACACAATTGCAGGAATTATTTTATCATCAAACATAGCAATCCATTCAATCTACAATTTTGCATCAAATTATCATATCCACCTGAGACTAATTTAAGTTGATTACTTGATTATGAGGGCTTAATTAAGCTACAAGCATCTATCAGATCAGTGCCTAGTTAATTAGCCTAACCAACTTCTTGATATATGAGAACAAATCTAAACTTAGATGGCAATTTTTTTTTTTAAAAAAAAATGATTATTAGGGATCTGAACCCTAATTAGTGAAACATGATATCATGAAACCCACCCACAAAGATATATAAATGCTATAAAATCTGAAGAAAAAATCTAGTTTATTTACTGTTTACCACTTCAAAGTCTCATTCAAACTTCAAATCAACCAAACAAACTCTGTTACTAACATACAGTGTCTCTACGTGTAGCAAACAAACAATCAAAAAAATAAAGAAAAGAAAAACACATCAGAATTCAGAACATCAAAGAGTGGGAGAGTGAGAGAGAGACCTGGCTCTTGACACTGAGCTTGACAGTGGATTGATCTTGTTCATGTGGTCTCTTAGCTGAAGGCGGCATTTTCTTCACAAACCCACAACACAAAACAAGATCTGTTCGTTCTCTTCTCTTCTCTTCTCTAGTTCTCTTCTCTGAAAGCTCTCGCTCTCTCTCTGCAAAGTAACAAAGGCAACAAGAAATGGGGTTTATAAAAAGAACAAAAAATAATATAAGCAATAAACAAAATGGGGTATAAATAAAACAAAAAATGGATGTACAATAATATAAAAGTAATCATAAATGAAACCTCAACTCCACAAACCTAGTTGATGAAAGAAAGGCTGGTGGGTACTGGGGGGGTCTGCAAAAGTGGGAAAGAGAAGTGAATGAACTTTCCATAAACAGGGCATGTCCCACTGTAAACAAAAATGTTACTGTGTCTTGTTTACTGGGAGTTTTGGATGGTTGCTTGTACAAGTAAGCAAAAGATTCTCTTAATTTTCAAAAAAGAAAAGAAGAGCAAGTAGTCAAGTCAAGGGTTTCAAGTTTTTCTTGTGAACATGTGACATGACCTTTTGGTTTGTACAAGGAGCAGAGCAGGTGGGGTGGTGGTGCAGCTTCTCGCCTGCTGTTTATTCCAGGCCAGTCAATTCTATTCAGACTTCAAAACCATGCATAATGAATGAAAGGAATAATTACAATAAAACCCTTATTTTAGGAATAACGTGAGTTCAAGACAATAATAGGTTATTCTATGCAGGTGACTCCCTGCTTCTTGGCATAATTGCAACTTGTCCACATAAAAAAATTCTTATTCTATTTAGAACATCACAAAAAATGGGGACAGTCACCGTAGAACTTGAAAATAGCATGTGGTACCACATTGAATATGATATTTACCGGAATTCCAGACTGAATGATCAATCTATACAACTAAGTCATGCGGTGGTTTTTCTATTATATATTTAACCGTATAGTAGGTTTGATTGTTAATATTTTATCGGTATTGACCATTTTATTTTTAGAACAATATTTTTTGAATAAATAAGAAATAAAAATAATTTTAATTAAAAAAAAACCCCTCCAATATAATGGAGGAAGCTCCATAGTAGTTTTCTTTCTTTATTTTTAAAATTTTTTAATTATTCATATTTCTTATAGAGGAAGGAAGATACAAAACTGTTTCATTAATTGATAATATATATGTACATTAACTTGTGACAGTCACTCTAACGCAAAAAAACTAGCTTCAATGTAGTACTTGTATTTGATAGCTTTCATTATATTACTATATAATTTCCTTTGTTTTTTTTTTTGTATGAGATATTGAAATCAAAATTTAAGGTCATAAATTTAAATTGATTTAGTCTAACTCTATTTTAATAATATTTTAAATTTTTATTGTACTTTAACTTTTTTTATAAAAATATGCCATTTTTATTAATACATGAATTTGTTATAATTTTTTATTTTAGTTCTGTCACTTAAATTTTAGACAAATTTTCTCATATAATATTGTTTACCAAATTTTATACGTTTTTTTTTATCAAACAATTTTCTATCTAATTATATCTTTTCTAACTTTCAGTGGAAATGAAAGTTATTTTGGATGACAATTCGAAATATTAATGTCTTTAAGCAATATGTAGTTATCTTATGTTTGTTCTTTAATATTGCTATTATATAAGTTTTTTCATATTTTTTTTCCTTTTTGATATCCTTATTTTATTATATGCTTGCCATTGTATTTTTCATTTTAAAGTTTTTAATGTTATTATGTTTAGGTCTTTATTCGAATGTTAACTTATAAATATTAATGAGTAAATAATATAAAGTATAGTAAGAATTATTGATAAATGAAAAAAATAAATAAATAAAAATTTTATTAGTATATATTCAATATTAGTCTTATTTTAAAGATTAATATGAGATATTTCTAATGATATAATTTTTATGATAATAAAATTTATAAGTTAAAATTTATCATATATTAATTGAATTTAATTAAAAAGGTTATATATATATATATAAAAGAGTAAAAGTAGAATATAAAATGTTAAAAGTAATTTACTAATTTTAGAGTTTCAATCTTTGAAACTCTGAATAAATTTATTGGAAACAGAAGTTTGAAGTATGATGGCAGCATGTGATATTTTATTTTGAAGTCCGTACTCTAAAATGGAGTATGATAGGAGATTGCTTAGAATGGCTAAAAAAACAAGATGTAATCTCTATATCAAATTCTAGCCATTAATCTATGATATAAACTGTTACATGTCAATAATTTATTTATAGGAAAATAAAATATGTTTATTTCAATGGAATTAAGGATCATTGCATTAATTTTAAGAGGGAATTGAGAGACCAATCAGGTTTGGTTTTGTAGGAATATCACTAAGTTATTAATTCTATATTTTTTTAGTATCAAATATGTGATTAGACTAAAATATCATCATTTACTTTTTTGCTTATCATTTTCCTTTTTAAATTTCTCTCGCTTTATTCTCTCTTCAGTTTTTTTATCAATAAATCAATGGAGGTCAGACAGACCTCAAATAGAGGTCAAAAAAACCTCAATTGTAGGTTGAAATGACACCGACCTCCATTGGTGGTCGATGAAGAAGAAGATAAAAAAAAACAAATTTTGAAATAAGTCTCGGCAATAATTATCGGGTAAGTCATCCGAGACTTATTTTCAACTACCAGAGACTTATTTACAGACACCTAATACTTATTTTCAATTACCCGAGACTCATTACTACTCGAGACTTATTTCTAACTACCCGAGACTTACTGTTAGTTACCCGATACTTATTTTTAGAATTTTTTTTAACGAAGGTCGTTGTGACAACCTCTAATGGAGGTTGAGGGTCATCTAATGGACCTATAATGGAGTCAACTGTTCGACGACATCCAATGGAGGTTTGTTTGACCTCCATTGATCCATCAACGAAGGTCTTTGATAAAAAAAGGAGGGAGAAAGAAAGAGAGAGGTAAAGAAATTTAAAAAGCAAAAAATAAAAGGGCAATTTTGGCATAAGATATTAATCGGTACTATTTCCATAAGAATTATTAACATTGTGATTTTTCCACAAATGACCTTGGAAAGAGTACTATATAAAACAAATATATCCTAATTTTAACTTTATCAACCATCAAACAAAGACCATAATATCATAGCACGCATGATATGAAATTAAGAATGCTAAAAATCAATGCTTAATTTTTAATTAATTAGGTTTTTGATCCATTGAAAACACGTTATTTAATTTCAAAGGATAAATTGGTGTTCGGATGGGGAGTTACAGCCAAACTATCATATGTGTAACATAACATCAATCGATCAGATTAACAGTACTACAGTAGGAAAATTAGACCTCCAATTTGGTATCACAATGTAATTGTACACTTTACTTGCTACAGTTTGACTTTGTATAAAAAGGTTAGTATTTCACCGAACATTACTGCTAATAGTACAATTGACTATTAAAAATATAATACGTTACAAAAAAGAATAAAAATACCCTATCAACGCATTCATATTTGACGTTTTCGGTGGCCGAATACAACAATAACCATGAAAGCCACTTGCAAGACCATAATTGTTTTGTGTAGTGGGTTTGTTAGCATCTGTTACTCAAACTACTATCAACCATTGATATTACATTTACCATTCACTTTAATAACAAATTTGTACTGGCAGTAACAAACCTCATGTGCTACCAAGGGTCCCTTGCGGTGGTGCACTGTTGGAATATCATATTCATCGGTGGGAGTTACGTTCCAAACCGTACTTAGTTACTTATAGAGCCCAATTTCTTTCAATCTCATCATACCTCTAACATTGAACAATGTCAAGCCTAAAAATAGGGGTGGATAAGGTTCGGTTCGGTTCACCTAAAATTGAACCAATTTAAACCGAATAAGAAATAGGAACCGAACTGAACCCAACTGGTTGTAACCAGTTCGGTTCAATACGGTTTTGGACCTAATGGGCCATATGGGCTTGATGGGCTTAAATGCTTAATGGGTTTTTTTTTATATGTTGTTAAATTTTTATGGACCGTTGGATTTTAATTTTGGGACCAATTTTCATAAATTTTAATAGCTCAAGAGCATGGCAGAGCAGAGAAACATTGTAAAGATTCACAAAGGAGATGATTATCGCGGTGTGTAAGGTTGAAGGAATGAAAGGTGAGAAATAGGGTTTTTTTTTTATTATTATCATATAGTCAATTTATTTGGTTTAAACCGGTTTTGGAAAAACAAACCGGTTTGAACAAATACAATTATGTTTTGTATTTCTTAAACCGGTTTAAATAAACTTGCTTCTATAAACCGAACCGAACATCCATTTTTTTGGTTCGGTTCCGATTTTTGTACCCACCCCTACTTAAAAAAAAAACCACCTCTTGTGATTCAATATCTTAAACCATATATACGTATATCCATTTATTTATTTTTAATTAAAAAATCAGGATTATAATACTAGGTCGTTTTATGATAGAACTATAAAAATAAATAGCCACTTTATAGTTAATGATAAAATCATTAAATAAATAAAATGAGTAATTATCCTGGTGGCTATCAACTTGGATCATGATTATCAAAATGACCATTAAATGAGGAATTGATTTCAAAATAACAATTTTTTACGAACACTGTTACACTAATGGTTGTTCCATACAATTCCATCAATTTCTATCAAATGAGTGACATTTTGGTAAGTAAAGGGATGCCATTAATTTATTTTAGATGTTTTTTTTAAATCAATTTTTTCTTTTGTTTTTTGAAACAAATAATTATATTTAGTATATATATACGTATAACATATCTCATATATATATATCTTAAAGTTGAGATTTGAGAATAAATAAAAGAAATTGCTGTCATAAATTTAAATTAAAACAGTGATTGGTTACTAAAAGAGTTGGTGTTTACAATAAATATACCGGGTCCTAATAAAACAACATTTGACTTAATTTATAATGCGTATTACCTTGATAGCCCGATGCGATAATCTTTTATGAATTGGAAATTTGGAATTACATATTTAGATAGGGGTTTAGGCTAAATCAAATTAAATTTATAACTTGAAATTTTGATTTCAAGATCTCAATTACTGGTGTGTTTTAATTCAAGAGCAGTAAATGCATTTAAATCTTAACTATTGGATTAAGAACACATAAATTGTTGAAATATTTAAATCAAAATTTTAAGTCATAATTTTAAGTTGATTTAGCTTCACCTATTAAAATAATATCCGTTAAGATTTGGATGAAAAAGAAAATTATATAAAAACAATTTATTAAAAAAGTAAAAATTAATAATATAAAAATATTATTTATTTGAAAATAAAAATAGAAATAGAGATAGAAATAGAGAGTATGGTGGGAGTGAATTTTTTTAAAAAATGGAAGATGAATGAAAAATTCCATTTTAAAACTTTATTTTAGAAATAGATATAGAATTTGGATGGAAAATGCTTTAAGGTTAGCGATGCATATTTTTCTCCGGAGACCCAAATTCCTGCGTTCCCATCCCTATTTGGGTTTTTTTTTTAAATGGGGAAATATGGGGAGAATAAAAATCATTCCCAATTTGAAATGGAAATGGGGATGGGGATGAGGGGACCCCTCCCCATCCCCATTTCCCCATAATTATGTTGAGATGGGGATGGGGATGGGGATAAAGGGGAAGTCCCCCATCCCTATTTTTCTATTTCCCCCAAACATATATAAATATAATTATAATTATATTTTATTTATAATATATATATATATTTGTAATGCATTAATGGATTTTATTTTGTATTTATAATGAAATGTTTGTTTTTTTTAGTTTAGTTTGTAATTTTTAAATAAATAGGAAAATGGAAAACCGGGAAAAACGAACAAAAATGAGGAAAACGGGAAAAATGGGAAACTGGGGATGGGGATTAGGAGACCTCCCCCTAAATTCCCCATCCCTATTTTCCCCGAATGGAGAAATGAGGGGATGAGGGAAGGGTTTGAGAAATGGGAATGGGGATAGGTGGACCTATATCCATCCTCATTCCTCAAACGTGCATCCCTACTTAAGATTGGTTCCATTGCCGCCACTCAAGGAACATTGCGGAAGGAGATACGAGAAAAATTCTTAGTATAATTACAACTTACAAGGTGATGGGCCAAGTTGATTATTTCATTAGTATGTTTGAACAAGAGTATTTCTATTGTTCAAACTTTCAATCTGTAAACACTTAAATGTCTAAAAAATGGGATGGCCTTAGGGTGGGTGTCCGCCCTGGGGCCTATCATGGCTTGGGGTTCTAAACATATGACGTTGTTATGAGTTAAATTGTAAAACAAAAAAAAAACTTAAAAAAAATCTCAAACAATACTAGAAAAAAAAAAAAACCGTTCCAATTCGTTTTGTTATAGTATAAAACCTATTTTTTAAAAAAAGTTTTGTATTTTCCTATCGGCTATTATCAATATATATTTTTCGTTTCTTCTCCACTAACTAAAGAAAAAAAAAAGCAATCGGAGACATAAAAATAATAGGTTTTGTTATTTTGATTTTTGTTTTGGGTTGAAGTCGAAATGATTTAATTGGTATGTCTTTTTTAGATTTCGTCCGATGGTCTCGGAATAATCATGACAGCGCTACTAGAATACAAATACCAAATTATTTAACCAATAACAATTGCAACCGTTTCGAATAAAATTAATTAAAAAAAAAAAGAACTCCAATTGCAGTTGATTTGACAAAGGTTATTTGGTTTTTACAAGCAGATGGCGCAGCTTCCATTAACACAGAAACCTCTGACACTTTTTTCTGTCTCAAAAGTTCAAACCATAACTAATAAAGAATATAATTACACTTTGATCCCTAAACCGTTGCATAATTACAATTGATTGTGCATCACATAATAGTTACCGACATATTTATAAAACTATTATTTATATTAATCTTACCAATGAAAATTTGATATTATATAAAAATTAATTGAATTTCTTAAAATTTTAAGTATAATTGTTGGATAAAAAAAAAATGTTAATTTCAATACATTATAAAAGTTAAATCCATCAAAATCTATGGGAATTAGTACACGATTTGTTACTAGCCTTAATATTTATATATGAAAAATACTTTGGTACTGATTAGTCAGTACACAAGGTGCTGACTATTGTGTTTTTATTAGTGGAAAAATCCATTATCAACCCAGTATATTTAATATCAAACACTTTAAATGTTTTTTCCACCAATTAAAATATAAAGTCAATATTTTGGATACTGACCGGTCAGTATCCAAGTATTGTCCTTTATATATATATATCATTTTAAAATCCATGAAATTCCACCCCTTAATCAAAGTATGCAAAGTTAATAACTATTTAAAAACATCTAGATTTTAATGGATTTTTTAAAAAGTCTAGATTGAACACGTATATACGTTTAAAATCTTTTAAATTTCAATAGATTCTAGATTCAATATAAGCTCATAATAACCTTATTCTATATGCTAATTTCGACAATACTTTCCTCTTTTATACAAAATTTATGTAAAAAGCTAAAAACTGAGTTGAAAACCCAAACACATTCCCTAACCCGAAGCCACCTCAAATCCCACCCGACCTAAAGCATCTCAAAATCATTCAACTGCCAACTGCTTCTCGATGTTGTCCGATCATCCAAAATCGATAGTTGTCGCACGTCTATACGGTTGAGTTAGAAGTATGACCATCACCTCCCCAATTTATTTCGAATCCTACATCCTCAATTTCCATTTTGGGTGTGAATAAAGGTTAGTTTGTATGAATTTAAATGATTTATTATTGTTTTTGTTTTTTTTTTATTGCAAAGGATTTGTGTTAAAAACGGAATCCAAAACTTGTTGAACCTTAACCTTTAATTCTAGGGTTCTGAAAGTTTTTGTGATCGGTTGGTTTAATTTTGAACATGATTGTGATCATTATTATGTGGTTTTGCAATTTTAGGGATACATTTGTTGAATTTAAGAATATAAAATAAAGAATTTTGGATGAATTTTCGTTTATGAAGTTGGAGACGATGGTTTCGGGATTTCATGAAGTGAAACCTTATAAACCATCCTGAAATTGTTGGTGTTTTGGGATTCGGGATTGGTCTTCATGAACACATAGTTTTATTGTATTTTAAATCTTGGTTGATGAGGTCCCGTCCTGTATCTGTCTTTCTATCCGTTTTTGTTTTTATTTTTTTTAAATGATTTCGAAAACACTTTTGTTAACCGTTTTTCATTTATTTTCGAAAAAAAATAAATTGAAAAACAAAACCAGTGTTAAAAATGAAAGATTTAAAAAACACAAAATACTTGTTTTTTATTTTTGTTTTTCACTTTTTTTAATATAAAAAAATCATTTATTTTAAACTATTAATTGTGATGTTATGCGTTTTATATGGCTAGGACAAGACGGGACAAGATTTTTAAATGACTAAAGTGCCCATCTTATATATATATATATTCCACACTAATTTATTTCCAACTAGAACTAAAAGCATTCATATAATAATATATATATATATATATTATAATATTATAATAAAATATTATGTATTATTATATTATATATATATATATTAATATAATATATACAGTTATATATAATATATATTACAATTATTTATTTATAATTTAAGAGTTTGGTTTTAATTAATTAATTTTTTGATATGTTACTTTTGTTTAATTTAAAAATTACTATGTAAAAATTATATTGGTTAATTATTTAATTAATTCGTTTATAGTTGTAATAATATTAAACAAAATGTCAAAATTTTTATTTCAATTTTTGATAGTTTTCGATTAACCTACCAGACGCGTTTTTTATTTTTCATTTTCAAAATACAGCTTTCAGTATTTGCTACCAAATGTATTTTCAGAATTCGAAACTGAAACCAAAAATATTGTTTTCATTTTCACTTTTATTTTCAAAAGCAGTAACTGAAAAACGCTTACAGGACTGATCCATTTAATGGATTGCATTAAATATGATAGTTGTGAATCAAGTAGTAGGGGTATTTTGGGAAGTTTGGTCGAATTTGTAACTGTTTTCATGAATAAGGGAAATTGTGCAAATTAAAAAAAAACGACTACGTTTCAAATATATATAAAAAAGCTGAAACTAGAAATGACAGTTTTGTTAAAATCACCAAATATAATTAACTCTATTGTACCTAGATGACGCTGGTTCAGGTTCCGATATCGAGGAAAAGGGAATCGAAATTGGAATAGGCCTTAGGAGTTTCTGGTTCCGATTCAGCTGTTCAGGCGGTTCGATTCCCTCTTTTTTTTTTTCTTCTTATATTTAATTTTGTTTAATAAAAAAAATAGACATGTAAAATTGTAAATGTATTTTATTGGGACACCCGAAAATAAAATAACATAAATAAATGATAAATTAAAAAATAAATTTAAAATGAAAACTAATATATATATATATGGTGGAACTGCCGGTTCGAACCAGAATCAGAACCGCTGGTTCGAACCAGAATTGAAACCGCCGGTTGGAAAAAGAATCGGAATCGTCGGTTCGAGCCGGGCAATTCCTTAAAAAGGGAACCAAAACTGGAACTACCCCGATACCGGTTCTGGATCGATTCACCTGTTCGGTTGTCTAATTGTTCCTTATTAATTTAATATTAGTAAAAATCCTCAATGAAATAGTAAAATATATATTTTTTGAAATATTATATAAATTCATAGTTTTTTATGTGAGGAATCGAAATCACAACCCATGATATATTGTAATGGATATATCACTGAACCAACATTGTGTCGTCTATGATATAATAATTTGTTAAAAATTCTTTAAATTAGATCTCCATCCTCCCTCGTCTCCATGGATTTTGGTGGAGACCTAATCTACTCTTTATTTTTTTTTCATTTTCGCATTTTGCTTTTTTTTTTAAAAAAAAAATATTTAATCTCCACCGTCCACCTTTGCATTAAAATAGAGAGATTTGTTTTTCTTCAGTTTTTTCAAATTATTTTACTTTATTTTTTGATCTCCATATGTGTTTTTTATTTTTGAATTTCTGATTTTTTTTTTGAATTTCTTTAAATTTTAATTCAATTCTTTATTTTTATGAAGGAAATCTTTTATATTTTCTTTAATCTTCATTGTCCATCTAAAAAATGAATGTATATTTAAAAAAGAAATCATCTTTTAGTTTTTTCATATTTTTAAATTTTCATATTTATTTAATTTAGGGATAATAGATAGATTGGTCTTTTTATTCATCTGACACGGTCAACTATTAGTTATTGATAAATTTGTTTTCGCATGTAAAAGGGCCTCAGGAAGATTGGGTGTAATTTATTCATAATTTTAATTTTAATTTCAATACCAAGTATTTATTTATAATAATTTAAGGGGTGACATAGTGTCACGTCATAATTGAGTCTTATTTTTAAAAAATAATGATTTGACGTTATTCAACCTTAAAATTTAAGTTATATATTTGGATGTAAATATTTAGATTTAGGTCAAAAATAAAGTTTATATATACTCAATGTAATTTTTTTATATATATACTACTCTATATTTTTTTATATAGCTTTTCTTGTATTATTTATTTTTTTAATAAGAGAATATAGGGGAAAAGAAATCATACGGAAGACATTGTTATATATGAAAGCAAATATGAAAATGTTATAAATAGAAAAATGGAACTAAGAATCGTTTTTTTTTTCAATTCATAATTATCTTTTATAAAATATTGAATTCATGTAATCTTAGAAGACACAGTTGGTAAATAGGATAAGAATTATACATTTGTATACATTTGTATACATCTGATATTTTTCTAAACTTTTTTAAAGCATACAATTGAATGTTGATAAATTGACTGTGAAAATCAATCAAATTTTAACCATAAATTCATTGCAATGCTTATGTATCATGAGATTATGTGAGGTCAAAACTTAAATCAATAGATGATCTAACTCATATTAAATTTATAAGTTGAAAATTTAAATCAATTAAAGTTATTGATATTTTAAAGTCATTAAAAGTCATTTAAATTTTAAATACCTTTTAACTTTCATAGATAGGTAAAAAACCTTTATTGAATACTATATGAATTTTAAAGATGACTTTCATAGACTTTAAAAAGTCTACATTGAGGCTCCGTTTCAAGTAGATATTTTAATAGTAGATCTTTTATAAGTAGAGCTTTTAATAGAAAAATATTGGTCGTTTGGTTATCAATTAAAAAAAACTTGTGTGAACAGTAAGATTACAAAAATGTTAAAAAACTATTTTAAATGATAAGGTTATATTAGACTTTACAGTGGTATTAAAAAAACTCAAAAAAATCTATTTGGAAAAGTCTGAAATTTGAGCTTCTCCAATTATACGTAAAATAATTTTTTTAATCATCTAAAAGCTCTACTAGGTGACAACAAAACGAGAGTATACGTAAAATAACTTTTTTAATCATCTAAAAGCTCTACTAGGTGACAACAAAATGACACAATATTTTTTAAAAAGAGTTTTTTTAATTAAAAAAGCTCTCTTAGTCAATATACAGACTCTTCCAAACAGGCACTGAATACATCTAAACTTTTTAATTCCATAAAAGTCTTTTGAAATCCAAATCGAATACAACCTCTTAGATTTGTGATTTTAACATATAATCATTTATTTATATTTAATACAATTAATGACTTTACATCAATTTAATTTTTGTTTAGTTACTTTTTTCGGCTTTTGGATTAAAAATAAATGAATGATAAAAATAAATGAATGAGTATCACCCATAAAAAATAAACATAAATGATTTGGTAAGTGAGTTGCTATTATCATATAAAATCATAAGATGATACGGTGGATGACATGATAAGAACTAATCACTTTCCCACATCATTTATGTTGGTTTTTTAGCTAAGTTTTTGGGTTGTTTAATATCAATATAATTATAATATTCATTTTATTTTTATTTATTTAACATTTTAATAATTTTAATTTAAAATAAATATTAGTTAAAAAGAATTATTAAAAATAAAAGTAAAGGTATTTCAGGTTTTTTATAGATTTGACCATTGACCGTTAAGAGTTAGTAGATCCCAAACAGTAGATGATTTCCGTGTAACATTTATGAAATACGGGTAAGGTTTTCTATAGATTTGTCTAAAATTGCTATATCCGTATAAAATTGTCAAATCTTAGGGGCTTTCATACAATTGGCCCTAAAATAAAATATTTATTTAATATAATTTTCGTGCATATGCTTTTATACTAATTGATAAAATTTTCAATTATTATTATTTTTTTGATATAATAATTTCAATTATTTATTTAGTCTTAATCTATAATAAGAAATCAAAGTCTCAAATTTATGTTTACTCTTGTAATTTTAATTAAATATTGTACATCAGTTTCTTTTTGCTCTCTCTTTCTCTCTCTCTCTCTTTTTATAGAAGGAAAATTATTATTATACTTCAAGCAATAATATAAACTAAATTAATCAAAATTTACAAAATTTAATATGAAAATCAATTATTCCGAATCTAAGGATTATAATACCCTAGTGTGGTTTGGGCGGTGAAAAACCACATTCAAGCCAGCAATGTTCGGATTCTAATAACCACTACGGCACTACAATAGAAGGTATATGAAAAAAAAATCAAGACCGTCTATAATAGGAAATATGTATTGATATTTTGACCGAAATATTTCTAATATTTTCCATATTTATAGATTGATATAAAAAAAACTTAAATATAATGATATTTTAAAGATATTAATGATATATAGGACATTAACTGTATATTCGATATTTTTATCAAAATTTATAAAAACTTACACCTGTATATTTTACATTTTTACCTGAATTGATATTTATTACCTTGCCGCCTACAAGGCTACAATTTATAAATAATTAGGAAACCATTTGATTTTTCAGCGATTTAGAATCGGAATCCAAATCCCACCAGGAAACATAATATAATTCTCGGAGTCTACTTTTCAAATCCTATAAATCTACCAAGTGGGCAGCAATATTTTTCACTTCGTTTCCAGAGAAAAATTAAAATAAAAAAAGTTATGATGAAGAAGAGGTTGAGAGAAGTTGCTGTTGATGATGATGATGGTGATGATGATGTTGAGGTGGGATCACGATCGAAGAAAGCGTGTGGTGGTGGGTCTGGTTCTTCTCCTCCTTCAAAGGGGGAACTGAAGCAGAAAGTATGCGCTTATATGAAGACTGTCCAGGAGAGACTTGGAGACAAGAGTGATTCGTACGTCAAGTTTACTGTGTTCTTGCGTGATTTCAAGGCTAGAAGAGTCGACCTCGAGTCTCTTGGGATTCAGATCAAGAACTTATTTGAAGGCTACCCAGATTTGATTCTTGGGTTCAACATGTTTTTGCCTGATGGATACAAGATCTCTCTGGATGATGACGATGATTATGAGATGACAGATACAGAGGACGAACCAGAGACAGAAACAGAGCCAGAAACAGAGGAACAAGATAAGATAATTAGGTCTGCTCAATTTCTAGATGCGATTAGTTTTGTAAACAAAGTGAAGATGCGGTTTCAAAACGATAAAAAACATGTTTACAAGGCTTTCCTGGATGTTTGGGATCGAAATCAGAAGGATTTGTTCACTTATGATGATGTCTACAATGGAGTTTCTCAACTTCTTTATGATCATCCTGATTTGCTACAGGAGTTTGTTAGATTACTTGGGTCCCAAGCAACTCCGCCGCCACTTCCACCTCAGAAAGCTTTTGATGATCATCAGAATTGTGGTAATGGGTGTGATCTCAGTCTTGATGATCCTGATACAGATAAGATCAAAGACAAGCTTCTCGAGCAAGGATTGCGTCTATGCGATAAAGCTGAACAAGTGCTATCCAAATCAGACTACCGGGAATTCTTAAAACTACTCCATGATTACAGCCATGGAAAATTTTCTAGAGATGATTTGAAAGCTGCTGCTATTAGTATTCTGGGTTCTGATCAGAATCTTGCTGCTGCTACTAGTATTCTGGGTTCTGATCGGAATCTTGTCGAAGAGTTTAATGTTTTCGTTGAAGCTCCCGGAGAACACTTATCTAAGTTGTGGAAAGTTGAAGAAAAAAAGAAAGACTTGCAGCCGAAAGAGATGAAGTCTGTTCAGGAACTCGATCTTTCCAACTGCGAAAGAATCGGTCACAGCTACTTTGTCTTGCCAGAAGACTATCGCGATTCTTCGGGGAGACAGAGAACGGAAGATGATGAAGTTCTGAATGATAAGTTTGTCTGCGTGAGTCCGGAAGACGGTAACTATTCCTTCAAACACAAGCATATACAACAACATGAACAAGTTATGTTCAAATTTGAGGATGATAGGTTTGAAATGGACTTGCTGATGGAAAGAATAAGATCAACTATAGTGAATGTGAAAAAACTATGGAATGCAATGAAAAACAACAAAATCAATCTTGCAAGTAGGATCAAGATTGAAGATCATTTGAGTGTTGTGAATATGAGATGCTTAGAGAGGATGTATGGGGATCATGCGCTTGACATGATGGAGGCAATAGAGAAGGACCCAATTATAGGATTGCCTCAGATACTGAAGAGGCTGGAGCAGAAGCAGGAGGAGCTGAAACCGTCTCGACAATGGTTCGACGATGTTTGCACTCGTACTTGTGCTCAAATCCACCTGAAGAAACCAGAGGGAAAGCAACAGAAGTTGAGCGGAGAATCTTCGGAGGAGGAGGAAATACAGAAGGAGGATCATGCGATGATGGATGTTGTCGAGGGGGATGAACAGGCTTCAGGTTCGGATTAGCAATTTCAGGAGAAACCATAGGGAAAGCAACAGAAGTAATTGAGCAGAGAATCTTCTTCAGAGGAAATGCAGAATAGACGAACACCGCGGGTTCGGATTAGCAATTTCAGCTACAACCCTGATCACTAGTGTTGGCTATTTGTGATCAATCTATGCATGATTTTTATCAGTGAGAAGCATAATACTATCATGCTACAGCGAAGGGTCGATGATCAAGGGTTAGCATTGACGATACTTAGAAAGGTCAGAGAGTTATAGGTCTCGTCTAGTTTTGGAGACATCAATACAATTTAGGTCACATTATCTCATTAGATGGTGTCGGGCAGTCGATGTAATTTACAGCAATTTAGAGCAGGTGTCTGTAGTTTATCTTGTTTCATCACAGTCATTAATATTCAAGCGAATTTATTCTTCTTTTTTTGTTCTTTTTGTGTAATTTACCTTTACTTCGCAACCTTTAAATATAAGGTTGGTCTCAATTCACCACATTTTTAGCAACTCAAACCACATTATAGTGTCAGAAGCTCTAATACAGAACCCTGCTATGTTTAATAAACCTAAATTAATTATCATTCGAGCAGTTTCGAACTAAACATTACAAGTTCATGGAACCAATTACGATGACATAATATAAAGTTGGGAAAAAAAATTCAAGCAATCTCTTCTTTTGGCTAATGCGTTATACTTACCATTACATGTAAATCCCAAAATTTTGACATGATAGAATCTGAGAATCCGCAATATATAGTATAATATCATTTTGAACAATGTGCAGTAAAACACAAAAAATGAGTATGCACTACAATCCCTGATGCAACATTGTAATTCAACATTTTGATCCATAAACCATGCTACAAACGATACGGTATTGTGGGGTTTAAACCCCACTTGACAAGAGAAATGAAAACAATTTCGACTGCTTGGTATCCTCACTGAAGCACCCCGAAAAAGGGGAAAATGTAAGACAGACTTGCAATCAAACAAGTACCTATGGATATATGCTAATTGCAACTTTGGCCAGGTAATGCCTTAAGCTGGTAAGTGAAGCTTTTCGTTGTTCTTCCAGCTGCAAATCATACAACGGAAAATCTTAAAACGGGATCAACAATTTTGATAAAACCAGCATAGATATGGTTGGTAGCTTTTGGAAAGAATTAAAGCACTTACCTTTGGAAGTAATAGTAGAAGAAATCAGCATACAGCAATGTCTGAACAAGACCTGATATCCAAGCTGCGAGAAGAGAACCACCGCATGGATGAGATATCCAACATGGATGAAACGAAACTTATAATATTTGAAATCAGCACTTATTATAGCAGACACAACACAATTCCAAAAAAAGGGGGTGACAAAGGAAGAATGAATGAAAAAGATAATCCTTTGAATAAATAAAGTGTTGATAATAAGAAGTATCACATATTACATCAAAATAGATGTGTAAACGAGCTTGTGCATTGCTCAAACATCAGTGGTGGAGAATGCAAGAGAGAAGAAAATCATACTTATCCAATGGACAAAGTGCGCCTCAGTAAAATAGCGATAAATCCAGTTTAATATGTACAAAGAACGGTACGCACTGCATCATAAGAATAGACAAAGATTAGTATACCAATTTTATCAAAAGAAAACCACAGCTGCTTAAAAGTAGCTAAGAATCAAAGAAACAGATATTTGTACACATGATAATCCAACAATCCTGAAATAATTACTCTGCATCATGCTATCAAAACTTCGGATCTCTTCCGGTACACAATAAACAGCATACAAAAAAGATATATACCAAACATGAATATATATATATATATATATATCTCACTTGTGCATAAGAAGATAAGGCAATAATATGAGCCTGGTACTCAAGGCTGATCCTAAAAGTTTACGAGTGTCCATATATAGTGTAGGCTTCCGCATCGCAGAGATGCAATCTTAACATGTTGCCCATGTTGCTCACATTGCCTGAACATTTACCAGGCCCCACATCACTAGTTTGGTACACAACCTAAAGGACTCAAGCACCAGCCTGATCTATAATCAACGGCCTAAGAACTGGATATCATTCTTAAAGACAACAGGGTTAATTCAAGAAACTTTTTCCATCACAAGAACTGAGACCATTTTCTTGTGAAACAAATAGAACAATAAAAAATAGACAACTCTGATGCTGCCTTAGCTTGTTATATTTTGAACAACATTAATCTTTATATTTTCTTGCCCCAAATCATCAGTGGTACAGGACCGACCAGCTAGCCACTTCATGTGAACTTTTAGGCTTGCCCTGTGCTGTCTTTTTTGTTTTTTCTCTATTCACTTTCCTAGTGAACAAATACATTGCATTTTCTGCCTTATCAATATGTTTTTTTGGTTTCCGATTTTTTTTTTTTATATATATATATATATATAAAATTATGTTTCCAAAATTAATTAAAAATCCTGAAAATTTAAAAGGATGATAGGAATTTCAACAGAAGAAGTGAGCTTGGACACATTTTCACAGCAATGTTTCACTTTAATTATATTCAAATGAGTTGAAATTAGCTGTCAATTAGCTAATTGATTGAGCTGTAAATTGATGATTTTCTTTTTTTATGAAGTAGCTCTAGATTGATTCAATTAGCTGTTGATTGACTGACAATTGATTATTTTTCCATTTTCTACTCTAGGTCTAGTACCATATATACTTGCACCCTTGATTGAAAAAAATAAACATCAAAATTTCCTCTATCTTTTAGTTTCTCTATGATCTTTTGTACTCTGTTAACAAGGTATGACTTATGAGAGCCTAATTCTGATCCAGGGACCTGTGGGGAACCAAATGGAAGCTACGGCAGTATACTGTTCTCTCATGTCATTATTCATAATAGTGTCATGTCAAGAGGTCTGTGAAAGTTTGATCCCCAATGAACATGAAATCTTCACTGATGAACCATCTTGTTCTTGTAGCAGAAGAGACGCCAGACGTGATGAAAAATAAATGATTCTGAATTTATTAAACAAAGCAACCTATATGCACTAAACAATTAGAGAAGAGATAACAGGTCTTATAGCAAATCATAATGCTAACATCATCTAAAGAGTAATAAGAAATGCAGGAAAAATTCAATCACAATTGATGAAGCAGATTCGCTTGAAAAAGTAAAGAAACAAATAACCATATATCAGATGGTTATAAAATTAGAAATCAAGTATAGCACCACGAAATTAAACTTCATTCTAACAAGATGAGAAAGAAAAGCCAGAAATCCAGGAACCCCACACAATATCATATTAAAAAACACCTCTCAAGCTGAAATTAAAACAAGGAGTTCAGGATGGAAATATACCCAAGGAGAAAAACATATTGTCCTGTCAAGTTGTCAATATTTCTTGTCCTCTGCAACAATACAAGCTGGGGAAGTATAGCAACCGCTTCCAGATATAGAGAAAATGTCCACATTACCTGCCCAACAATTTTATTAGAAGTACCCAGAAAATTAAAATAAGAGCAAATGGAAAAGAGAGAGTGAGAACAGCATAAACCTGTCAACTTCACAATACATAATTTATATTCAAACAACACTAGCTTCTGACAAAATTGGAGTAAATATTTCCACACCAAAAAAAATATGAGCTTCAACTACAGGTAAACGAGGACATACAGAAATATCAAACAAAAATTAAATGGACAGTACTACCTCTTGCAACGTAAACCTCTGATTTATAAGTAGGGCCAAAACAACGCAAGGCAGCACGAGAAATAAATGGCGAAAGGTATCTTGGTCCTTATCATAAGATCTACGAACAATCTTGTGCCGCCTTATGTACCAAACAATTGAGAAAGAGCTCCCTAGGAAAATTAACTTCATTATAGTATTATAAAATGAAATATAGGAAGTAAATATATCCAGGTAGCGAGTAGCAAAAACAAGAGCATATAGTTCTTGAGTTTTCAGGGAAACACCTGCACAAAACATAGAAATCAAAAGTTAGAGAGTGCAACAATGTAAGTGGGAAAGAACAGCTTATTCTAGTTATTTTATCAATAAAGACTTAGTTTTCAATTATAATTTGTGCTCTGCTCTTCATTTTGAAGTCAAGATGATGAGAAAAACATAAACAATTAGATGAAGTGAGACAAGACAGCAGAAATTGTATAAGAAACCTTATAGACCATAAAGTCAATACACTTTCAATGGTTGAGATTACATCTTATATTTGCTATTCCCAATATTCATTAATTATGCAAAAAATTTAATTGTTGAATGGTCGAAACAAAGATGTGATTTGCTAAACAAATAAAAAAGACAGATAAATGTAGAAATTCTAGCCAACTTGTCAGGCTTTACGAAGCAATGACGAGTTTATCATCCATTCTATGTCTTTATTTTATCATACCCAAAAAACTTCTGCTCTTTCTTTGTTCACCTGGTTTTAAACTGGAAACTACTATTGGACCCTACAATTTTGTTACTAAAAAAAAATCATGAGAACTATATATGCCAGGTAGACGGCCCTAGCTAGGAGGAATGGAGGATCTGAAACTATAACTCTTGGCTGGAACCAAAAGTCTTGCCACTCAACTAACCCCTGGGATTTATCAACCTTTATATGTCACCCAAATTAAACTAAAACTCTCAACATCTGTTACACACTTGAGCCTTTGCACACAAGTTAAGTAATAGTAGCACGCTTTTACTCATCAACTACACAATTTTTGCTTCCTCTAGAATACAAAGGGCATTATTGCCAAAGGCCTTGCACTCCAACCATCCTCAGAAAGAAAGAAAAAAAATGCAATACCGTTTTATTTTGTTTCTCTAAACTGGCAGACCTCTATTTGGCCTACAACCCAACACAGTCAATCCAAAGAAAATTATTTTCAATCCCCTCTGATGAATAAAAATATCAACTTTTTTATTTTCATTTTCAGTATTTGCTGATGCCAAAATGGTCTGTGTGAGTACAGCTATATAAACAACCTACACTGCAAACCTATGACATGTAAAGTCCTTTAATTTTCAATAGATCTAGGAAAATTAAGGATCGGAAGTTAAATTGTTCAGAAAATGAATTTAAGTTGAGAACATGGATATCTATGCCAAAATACACACACAAAGAGAAGGATATAATCGTTGCTTTGTCCTAGCGCTGCCTCAATATTACATAAACAATTTATAATTCTTTGCTGTCCTGCTGCTATGACATGAACAACCTAAGCTTACTTTACACTTACATCCATTTCATGGGAAAATTTATTTCTTAATTGTCATAAGCTCTTACTAAATCCAACATCTGGGATAATAAAGGCAATGACACAGAATAAAATCTGTCCTTGGACAGGAATATATCTTAAGCTCCTATAATATACATGCGTTAAAATTTGTGGTCCAACTTTACTTTGAGAAGCAACTCTCTATGCAGGAAAAAATCAATTAGAATAACGGTGGTGCTCCCCCAGAAATTACTAGTGATAATTTTTCAATCTAATCGAAGCCGCGACAACCAAATTGTATATGAGAGCAAGCAAGCAATGGTACCTTAAAAGCATGAAAATTGACAATCCATAACAGGAAACCATCAAAATTAAACACTAACCCACCAAATCATCTAAAGCCCACCAAAGTCTATAGCTCCTTTTGACAAACACAGACACATGACTTCACAAACCAAAAATCTATTCATTTCCATATAAAAATGTAATTTGGAAAATTTAAATAAACCAAACACATATGGGCTGGAAGAATACTAAAATAAACAAATAAAGCTAAAGACATACAAGTAGTAAATTTATGCGAATCCGCTTTCACATCAACAAACACATTTTCAAAACAAATCCCGCACCCCCAACACAAAAATTCGAAAAAAAAATGAGACCCCACAAAATCAAATGACGAAATATGAATGAGAAAGCAAAGAAGATGCATACCAGCACAGGATTTGATGGTGTGGATCTTGAGGAGCAAAACAAGAACGCTGGCCAAGTGGGTCATGTCCCCAGCTAACCTGAATATATTCATCTTCTCTCTCTGTCTAGGAAGCGTTTAACAGTTTTTTTTTCCTCTTCTTTTTTGTGTTTGGATCACCGGAACGTGTTTTCTGGGAAAGTTACAGATGCAAATTTCTCAGATCTCCGGTTGATCCAATTGCAGCAAGGGTAAGTTTTAAGTCTGAACTTTTTCTTTTATTATTAATTTTTGTTTTGTTTTGTTTTTTTTAATGTTAGGTTTTTATTTTCCGAGAGTTAGGGAGAAATAGCGGTTGTGGATTTGGGTTGTTTTATCTGAGCTGGGCTGGGCTGGGCCTGATTTGGTTCCAACTTTCAATCAGTATTCACAAATGATTTTGTGTTTGAATTTGAAGTCTTTTGCCGTAGTGGGCGGAACGGTTCTAGGAAATATTTGTCTCCGGGACTAAATCATGCATAAAAGAAGTTTTTTTTTTCTCTTTCCTATGTACATATAACCGGTCAATTCATTAGTTATCGATCATTGAATTTATATATTTTTGTTGAGTCAATATATTATAATGTTTGATTAATAACTCATAAACTCTCGTATAACTTTAGAATTAATAGTTTTAAAAAAATGATATTTTTTTATATAAAAATGTGAAAAACAAAAACAAAAAGAAAAACAAGTATTTTGTGTTTTTCAAACATTTCACTATTAACATTGATTTTGGTTTTATTTTTGTTTTTTAAAAATAAAATGAAAAACTGTTAACGAACGGGAATTCGAAATTATTTTTAAGAAATAAAAACGAAAACATACTGAAAAACAGCAAGACGAGACCTAAAACTCTTAATTCATATTTATTTTCCACCCAATTTCTCACCCTACGTCAATTAACAAATTTCATCCAAAATAAAATAAAATCCAACATAAACATTGAAAACACAATAAAATTCAACAATCATCTAACCATGTTAATCGATTCCACAAAAAAATAGAAAAAACAATTAAAAATTCCCGAACAGCCTTGATCACATCACTCAACGCCGCCGCTGCCGTTGTCGCGAGTAACCCTTCACCACCGACTGGGAAAGCATCGCCAGTCATTGGTCACAAACCCCAACCATCAGTGCTGATGATTTATTCATCGGAAACCACAATTGAAACGTGTGAAAACTTCGTATTTGCTGTATCGATTCACCGCGATCCAACGTGATCCAAGCCGTGCTGGCGCCACCGTCTTCATCGCCGAACTCTACGCTACCTTATCAGCTACTCTTCGCCGCCAAACCAGTCATGTCGGCTATCTCATGCGCCACACTAGACAAAATTTGTTGACACCTATGATGAGATGGAGCGATATGCTTCATCTTAGATCTCCATCTAATCAAATATGGAGATATCAAAAATCAGAGAGGAGATCAGGGGATATGCTTCTCTGTCTCAATCTTAGATACCATTTGAAGTTCGTTTTATTTCCATAGTCATGATCATCTATGATTGTGTAGTTTACTCTAATTGATTTATTTTTTGTTTGATATTAGTGATTGATTGTTGTGTTGACGATTGCAAGCTATGTAGCATGAACACTCCTTTAGAAGGCCGTGGCCTGTGTCAAACATGGCCAGATATGTGTCAGACATGGTAAAAAATGTGTCCATTGACTTTCTAAAAGTCAACACAAGGGACACGACGGACACACAGGGGATATGGCGAGGTAGTTTTGTGATTATTTAAAAAAATGGGGTCAAAATATGAATTTTAAAACATGTTAGGGTCAAAATCTAATTATTCAAACACTATGTTAGAGTTTCATACTTTCTTAAGCTATGTTTGATATTGCTTTTGCTTGATAAATATTCACTTATTTATTAAGTTTTGAACAAATATGTGTTTGGTAAACTTCTCAAAAGCAACTTATTTTTACAATTTGCTTCTCCATTAATCAGCTTTTGAGAAACTGGGTGGGGGTTGGTTTTGAAAGTAGAAGCTGACTTATTGCTTATACAATGTCCAAAATACCCTCACCATTTAATTAAAAAGACGATAATACCCTCATATTAAGTAATTGTATTTAAATAAAAAACATAAATTCAGAAATATTAAAAATTCAAAATAAAAGAGAATATTATTTTTAACAAAAATAAACTTTTTCTAAAAAAAAACTTGATGGATAGTGGCCACCATTATCGCCAATGATAGTGGCCACCGTCACCACCGATGAAAGTGGTAGGAGGTTAATTGGGATTCTTCGACGAAGTCAACCTTGTCGAAGGAAGGAGGAGGCTCGTTGGAGTAGAACCTGCAAATCCATCAAAGTTTTTTTTTTTTTTTTAAATCGAAACCGTGATTAAACTTGCAGATCCTTCGTGATCGTGATAATGGAGGCTTGCTGGAGTTGAACCGACCTCTCCGGTGTCAGAAAAGCTTTTTGCGTCCTTCGATGCCACCGGTGGAGGCTAGCTCTCGTCATTTGCTGAGTTTTAGATTTGTAGTGACTAAGTTGACTCGGGTTGTGAGTGAGTTGTTGTTAAATGGTTGAGTTGACTCAATCATATTTTTTTTTATTCATGATGTCTGATTTAGTAGTTTTGTTCATTACATTTTCCATCCTTTCAAAAGTTGAGCAATTTTAAAATTTAGTTTGTCAAACACTTATCAACTTTTCTCTTAAGTTGCTTATTTCCTAAGTGAAGCTATAAGTATATTTTTTCTGAAGCAAAGCAATCTCAAACATAGTCTTAGTTTCTTACCATTTGTTGCTGCCGTAAATCTAAAAAAATGAGAGAAAAGAAGAGGATAAAGAAGGAAGAAGAAGAAGAAGAGAAGAGAGTTGGTCGATTGAGAATAAGGAACATTGAGTCACCGATGGGGAATAAGGAACGCTGACGGGAAAGAGAGAATGCCGAGTCGACGACAGGTAGAAGGAATGTCGATGCCGACGTCGACAAGCTTCAATTCTTCATTCTTCAAGACTTCAATTCATATTTGTTTTCAACTTTCCTTGCATTTTTCTAACTCTACTAGGTTTAAAACTTTAGACTTTAGACAATAGATTTTTTATATTTGATTGATTAAATAATAAGATGCTTTTGATTGTTGACACTTATGACTTGAGAGTAGATTGTTTTTTTATTTTATTGTGTGTGTTTTATTGAATTATATTTATATATTATTTTTTAAATATAAAAATAGATTATTTTAAGGGTAATTACCGATTAGGTCTTGAGTTTTTTTTTTAAATTTCAAATTGTTTGCGACATTTACAAAAGTGACCAAATTGGTCCTTACATTTTTATCAAGTACCAAATTAGTTCATCTAACAAAGTCTCGTCAATCAATTTTAGCTGTGTAGGGATAAAATTATACTTTATTCCTAAAGAATATAATAATGACATAAACACAATTTTTTTTAACACATGCATATTTTTTTTATTTTTTTTTTTTTGTTTTTGATTTTTAAATAATTTTGAAAAGAATGCTTGTATAATATTAACAAAAAAAACAATTATATAAAACTGGTAAAAGACTAAACTGAAAATTAATGGTAACTTTATTTATAAAATAAGGTATAACTAACATTGTCTTATTAATTTTTTTTTTAATTTTTTTTAGATAATTTTAATTAAAAGATGCAAAAGGTGTTTTATTAATAATATTTTTAGATTTTTTTTTATAATTATAATGGTGAATTTAATGTATAAAAAATAAAATATATTTGTTATAATATGACAAATAAAGGGTATTTACGTACTTTAATTAAAATTGTTAAAGTCAACAATTATATTTAATATTGTTAAATAGTTAGACAGACTAATTTAGTCATTTTTAAAAAGAAAAACTAATTTGCTATTTGAAAAAAATATAATGACTAATTTAGTTATTTTTATAAAAAACATAAACAATTTAAAATTTTTAAAAAAGTTGGGGACTTAATTAATAATTACCCTCATTTTAATTATCATATCTGTATCCTAATTTGTAGAGATTTATTTTGCCTTCCTATCGTACCTTGCACGGTGAGACGTGCAACCTAAATTGAAAATAAACTTTACAATGCCCCGATGATTGGTAAGTGACAGCTGTTAAGGTACTTTTAGGCTTTTTAGCTTAAAGCACCATTTGTCATTATCATTGACCGAATCATCGGTGTTGTTAACTAGTTATTTTGCTTTTGGAAGTGACATGCCATGGCAATAAAGTTGTATAAAGTGCAGACTGTGTTTAAAATATTTATAAAAATTGTTGATTAATAAATAAAGATTTCTTTTATTATAATAATTTTATATTTAATCTTTTTAACCATATAATTAAAAGGTTTTCTACAATCCATTGAAAAAACAACCTTACCCCAATTTTTCCTATTTACTTTTAATTTTTAAAACTAATTTTCTTTTTTAAAAAAATCTTATTATTATTATTTTTAATTTCAGATTTCCATGGTTCCATTGAAGGTCTCGACTACCCGTAGAGGTCTAAAGACCTCTATTGAAGGTCTCGTAAAAAAGAAAATTGAAGAAGAAGAAGAAGAAGAAGAAGAAGAACATTTTTACCCTTCAACGGTAAGTGTAATTACGAGTAAAAGTTACATATATGTACAATTAGGTATAATGTCAAGACATGTTTTTACAATTTACCCATAAATATATTAAATGAGAAGAAGACAAACATTTTTACTCTAGTGCAATTACGAGTAAAAAAAAATATATACGTACAATTAGGTCTAATACTAAGGTATGTTTTTATAATTTATCCATAGATATATGAATGAGAAGAAGAAGAACATTTTTACCCTTGACTGTTGGTAATCAAGTCTAATGTCAAGGTTGCTTGTGCAATTTACCCATGGATAAATTAAATGAGAAGAAGAAGTACAATTTACCGATAGATATATTCATTGAGAAGAAGAAAAAGAAGAACATTTTTACCTTTCAACCATCGGTACTACTACAGCTCCGAATTAGATCTAATATCAAGCTGAGTTTGTGCAATTTACCCACGTATATATTAAATGAAATTTTTTTCTATTGACCGGATCATGCCATGTGGAAAATTTTGATAAGTGTGCCCAATTATACAACTCATCTGTGAGAATTGAGCTGGGAATATGGGATTAAAGACCTCGGCACAAGCAATTTCATGTTGACAAAATCCATTTGATTCTTTACGTCTGATTATATTTTATAAATACATGAGGATCGAGGAGTTTTCTGGCGTGGGGTTTTTTTTTGGGTGAGATTCCGTATAGTTTTTTTTTACGAAATACAATATTGAATAAGAGTCAAGAGAATTAAAAAATCTTATGTGCACCCCACAACTGATATCGTAATATATCAGTATGAAAAAATTAAAAAAATAAAGAAGAAAAAGTGTAAAACGCAAACTAAAAAACTAACAGCAATGCCGCTACGGCGGCTATACGTTATGAATCATGTTACGAGTGGTCGGATGTGATACATAAGATAGTACATCCGATGTATTGAAGATTTTATTTAAAAAAAGATTTATATATATATTTAAAATAAATATGTAAGATCCTAAATCTCGTTCTGCAGCTGGTTTTTAATTCGTTTTTATTTTTATTTTTTTAAAATGATTTCGAATTTACGTTCGTTAACCGTTTTTTATTTTAATAAAAAAACAAAATAAAAAACAAAACCAATATTAACCGTGAAATATATAAAAAACATAAAATACTTGTTTTTTTTTTCTTTTTAAATTTACATTCTTTTTTCTTTTTTCTCTTCACTGTTCCTCATCTTCTCTATTCGTGATGTGGTTTTCTTCTTCTTCTTCTTCTTCGTCATCCGATCTCTTCTTCTTCTCCACGTCCAGATCCATGACTCTCATTGTTTTTTTATTTCTTGATTTTTTTACTTCTTAAAAGATTTTAGACAATTTATATTTAATCAAAACAATTATAAATTATAATTTTTAATTAATGTGATTTTCTTTAAATAAAAAATAATTTTAAATAAAATATTTAATCACATTATTTTTAGGTTATAATGTGAAATAAAAAAATTGGACTTAATTGATAATTGTTTGGGATGAATTGTTGATAATTTTAAAAAAATTTCTGAATACTGTTTTCCTCATATGTTACTAAAAACGTTTTTGAATTTCGAAACTGAATTTTAAAACACTGTTTTCATTTTTTTTTTCGAAAAACTGTCAACGAAAAACACTTACAGGACGACTATTTACACTTTTTTTTTTCTTCAAAATATTATAATAATTTAAGATTTAGGAAGAAGATAAACTCGAATCCGCATCTTATAGTATATGGATAAGGGGGCAAACCATGATAATTATATTATATATGCAACCTTTTGCGTCTCTCTTTCTCCCTCTCTACCCCAATAAAATGACTTCCTTTATGTATCCTTCATCCTTGAGAATATTCTCAAACTATACCATTCGCCACCTTCTGTCTGTGTCTCTGTCTCTCTCTTTTGTAGTGTCAACTTTCATGGAAATTAACGAGTGAAATTAAATAACCAGCACAAATATGGTTTCAGCTTCATCAATATTATTTCCTGCGATTGCACAACTCCTTTTTTCAGTACTTATTCTGACAACAAACGTTATTGCTTATCATCATGATGAATCTACTATTCCATCTACGCTTGACGGGCCCTTCAAGCCCGTTACGGTGCCTCTGGATAAGAGTTTCCGGGGAAACGCCGTGGACTTGCCGGATACCGACCCTCGAGTTCAAAGAAGAGCTGCAGGATTCCAGCCTGAACAAATTTCAGTCTCACTCTCTTCAACTTATGACTCCGTTTGGATATCTTGGATCACAGGTCTCGCTCTATTCAACTACTTGTTTTCTTAATTATCGTTTTGTTTGATAGCTAGCCTTTGCTTTTGTTTAAAGTTACTGTTTATAAGACTTCCGTTTCAAACTCTTCAATGATTCTTATCACATAAATCATGGTTATCTAACACGATCGGTTAACGAATAAACCACTTGATGTGTTATTTAACGTGATCGGTTAATGAATAAAGCATTTGATATGTTATTTGATTTGATATTTTGGTTAATGTTTTAGATTATCCAGTATTAATATGCAAAGCAGCCAAAGTAAATCCAATATGCCGTCATATTGAAAGTTGTTTATTTGAATTAATCCATTTGTTGGTTTTGACATAATTAGTATGTCTCTGATTAATATTATAAAATAAAAGGTAGTGAATAGTGATTCGATATATGATATTTATATGTTTTTTTTTATAATTATTATGGGTTTGTTTTGTCTTGTCTTGTTGAAGTACACCATTCAAGAAGATAAGATATATAATGTTAGAAAAATGGCACATTGTGTAAACTAAACGGATTTATTTTCTCTTCTTACAAGCAAACCTTAAAAATTTTGCTCTCATAATCATAAATCAAATATGATGCCCATGTTATTCTTCAATATATATAAAGAAAAAAATGAATAATGATGATGTTTGATTTGGCGACATTGGATTTGAAAACAAAATTAAAAAAATCAGTGGTATGGTCCCCATTGAACATGAGCATTATATATATACGAAAATTTTCACATAAATACATACCGATGGAATTATATAAGGATATTGAATGTGAGTTACTCATTTTACATACTTTGATTTGATATGTATGCACTTGTCTATGCTTTTTTATAAATGAATGGTTAATATTCAATGTTTTTATATAATTCTATCGGTGTGTACCGATAAGAAAATGAATATATATATAATTTTGTTTCTCATGAACTTTATAATCATCGTTTCATTTTAAAGTTAAATATGTTATATGATATAATTTATTTTTTAAAGATATGATATTGTTATATGATGCGGATTTTCCCATAAATGGATATGACTTATTATACATGAAAAAAGAAGTTAAAAAAAGGCAAAAAAAAAAAAACCTAAAATTATTACAAAAATGATTAACAGCTAGATCAAACATAGGCGGCACAAATATTTGCCACTCACGTATATAACAAAGAAGCTTTAAAATTCTTTTGAATTAAAATTATTATTAAATTTTAAATCACTTTCACTTTGACCCCTTAGTATTTTTGTTTTTTTATAATACCCCGCCCATAAATTTTTGGCTCCACGCCTCCACCCCAGTGAGAGGTGACGTGGAAAGACAAAATTATTTGACAACCACTATAAAATGTCTACACGCAATTTATGTGAAGATAATCCTCACACAAAATGATTAGTAATATGAATTTTATGAAATTTTGGAAGTGGGTATATTAAAAAGGCATCTCTTCTGAGGTATTCAAATCACTGATTATATGCATCGCCTTTTTTTTATTTATAATGTATATTTAAATATTAAACTGATATCGCTTGATTGTACTGTATTGAATTGGAATTACAGGTGAATTCCAAATTGGTGATCACATTAAGCCATTAGATCCTAAAACTGTTGCAAGCATTGTCCGATATGGAAAATTAAAGTACTCATTGACTCATCGAGCCACCGGATATTCTCTAGTTTACAATCAACTTTATATTTTTCAAGGCCTCCAAAACTATACTTCAGGAATTATACATCATGTCCGTCTTAAAGGTATATTTTACAGATTAATTAAATTAATTATGAATTTTGAAATTATATGAGTGTTTTAATAGGTTTCCTTACAAGTATATAGTTGTTGTTTGATGGTGTAGGATTGAAACCAAACACCTTATACTATTATGAATGTGGTGATCCATCAATAGCAGCAATGAGTGAGACTTATCATTTCAGGACAATGCCAGTGTCCAATCCAAAGAGCTATCCAAGCAGAATAGCTATAGTAGGAGACCTTGGTTTGACTTACAATACAACATCAACTGTGAGCCACATGATCACCAACAATCCTGATCTTGTGCTCTTGGTTGGTGATGTCTGTTATGCCAACTTGTATCTCACCAATGGAACTGGTGCTGATTGCTACTCTTGCTCCTTCTCAAACTCTCCAATCCATGAAACCTACCAGCCTCGTTGGGATTATTGGGGAAGGTAAAAAATACAAAAATACCTTCCAAATTTTGTACAGTCTATCGATCTAAACAACTGGTCACGCGATGATCTGAATGATTTACATGGTTGATCCATTGACAGGTATATGCAGCCTCTGTTGTCGAAAGTTCCAATAATGGTGGTGGAAGGGAATCATGAGTTAGAAGAGCAGGCTCAGAATCAGACTTTTGTTGCTTACAGTTCTCGGTTTGCATTTCCTTCCAAAGAGTCTGAATCTCCATCCACCTTCTACTATTCTTTCAATGCAGGCGGCATACATTTCATCATGCTTGGTGCTTACACTTGCTATGATAAATCAGGTTCACGTTTCCACCTATTAGAGTGCTTTAGTATTATTGTCGGACCCTTTCCTCCAAATGCTTTAATACATGCAACTGTTTAGTATTTATTCTGCAATCTGGGCTTGGTCAATGTGGCAAGCCTGTCATTCTAACACATGGAGGGTGTATCAGTGTGTATGGATACTAACACACCAAACCCATCTGTCTCTGTCTCCTCTTCAGTATCTCGTATTTTTGGATGCACTTTTGTCTCGAGCAAACTCTTAACATCCGAAATCTACTAAGTAATAACTAATCAGTAGTAGACTTAGTGGGCTCTTTAACGTAAAGATAAAAAGTACTGATTGGGGATCCCGCATCTGATAAAAATTGTATGCATATGATCACTTATAAAGGGTACTTAACTGGGTATCAGAGTTTCAAGTTCCCTCACATGCATATGTTAATTTATTTATTCGGGTTGGGAATTCCGCACTTATAAAAATTGTATGCATATGATCACTTATACAGGAGATCAATACAAGTGGTTGAAGAGAGACCTAGCTAAAGTGGACAGAGCAGTGACTCCATGGGTGGTGGCAACCTGGCACGCTCCTTGGTACAGCACTTACACAGCACATTACAGAGAAGCAGAATGTATGAGAGTAGCCATGGAAGATTTGCTATACAACTATGCTGTTGACGTAGTCTTCAATGGCCATGTAAGTGCAGTTTTTCCTGCTCTCTGTCTAGCTATCTCTGTTATAATTATATCGTTGTTTGATTGTTTCTTTATTGCTTAATTTGTTTTGGAAAACAATCGATCTACAGGTTCATGCCTATGAGAGATCAAACAGGGTTTATAACTACACGTTGGATCCCTGTGGTCCTGTACATATAACAGTTGGAGATGGCGGAAATCGAGAGAAAATGTCTATAACACATGCTGATGAACCTGGAAACTGTCCAGAACCATCAACCACTCCTGATAAAATTGTGGGAGGCTTCTGTGCATTCAATTTCACATCTGGGCCTGCTGCCGGTAAGTTCTGCTGGGACCGTCAGCCTGATTACAGTGCTTTCAGGGAGAGCAGCTTTGGCCATGGCATTCTAGAGGTCTCTCCTCCCTTTCTCTATCTCATTGTTGTGTTAATTGTGAGTGATTGCAAAGTAAATTTGAGTAAAGTAGTTGTATTGACATTAGTGTAGGTGAAAAATGAGACTCATGCTTTGTGGACTTGGCACAGAAATCAGGACTTGTATGACGGTCATGCTGACATTATTTATATAGTAAGACAACCTGATAGATGCCCTGATGAACCACTTAAGGTAATGTTCAAACTTCAATACATGGCATCAACTTCAACACTTATATCTTCATTCTATGATTTTGAAAAGAAATTTAATTTACATTTATGTAGTAATTAAGTAACACTTTTTAATTTTCAAATAAAGTGGGACTATGATTAGGGCTGACATTTTGTTTTTTGGGGTCTGTATTTGAAGTTTGGAGCCTCTCTTGATCTGGGTTTTTTGTTGGGTTGGTTTTAAACACTTTAGTTTGAATGATTTGCTTATTTACACGAGAGAACAAAAGTAAAAAATTTGGACAATATATATATATTTTTTATGCTTAGGTGTCACTATATTAGGAAAAGTCGGACCAAAAGAAATTTTGAACTCCCTATATTTATATCAACCAGAACACCTAACTGGATTTACTTAACTCTGTTTCGTGTTTATAGTTTACTTCAAGAATTACTGTTTTAATTACGGTTGTGTTAAACTGAACACGACAGGTTTGATTAATTGTACTAAAACCCACAACTAGTGGCAGAGAGAGAGTGGGGCTGGCAAGGTCATTTCAGCTATTAATATTTTATCCATTTGACATTTAACTCACTTCCAATATTGAATCTTTCAAATGCCTCATATCCACATTTACATTGTAATATAACATGTATAGAATTACATATACAAATTAACAACCTTATTTATGTGTAATGTTGTTAACTTTTGCAGAAGCACATGGATGCAGGATGCATAGGACATCAAGCAACAACAAATCATGGAGAAGATAGAGAAGATTGAGAAGCAGAACATGCATTGAACATCAATAGGAGCATTTCTTCACATTGTTTAATAACCACTATTAGATCTTTCTGTCCAATCAGAAACAATTAATTCATTATTTAATGTACAGTTGTGATATCTTTGTCGTTATCACTTCTTTTCCTATGATCAATCAGAAGTCTGAACCTATGGATTACTTCCAAGATTATGGGTAATGATAAGACAATATATATAAGTTGTCAAAGATTTGAATCTTGGTAGGGTTGATGAAGATAGACAATAGGCCTTTGATAGATGCCATTTCCTTAGGTTTTAGATTTCTATCCAAAAACAATGAATCAAGTTCTTATGGGGTCTTTGGACCCCGCTATTGAAATAGCCTTTCAAGCTATATTTTTGGCTACACCGCCTAGTTCATAAACTATTATATCCCGTTTAACAACAGCTACCCAATATCTTGGATATCATTTCCTTGAACCCATATGTTTCCCAATGATTGAGAGGGGTTAAGAGAATGAGATTTTTTGATTTTATTCTGCAGTGTTTTAAACCGTTGACTGAGGAATAGGGGCTAATTTGTGCGGTGTTTTGGAGAGTATGGTATCAACGAAATTTGGTTATTCATGGGCTGCCAAGGTTGTGATTGGATGATGTTATGAGCTGGTCAAGAGTTTACATATCTGATTTTCAGGATGCAGCTGTTACTCCAACAATGGAAATTAGGAGTTTACAGCAGAAGTTGGTCCGATGGATCCTGCCAATCCCAGGTGTGTATAAATTTAACACTGATGCTGCAAGCCTGCAATTGATATTGCCGGTGGCATGGTAGGAGTGGGGCTTGTCATTCACGACTCTGTTAATTGGCTGTGTGATGGCAAGAAGTTCACAATTTTATAAATAAATTAAGAGTGAATTTCATATATTTTAAAAAAGAATTTATTCAATTGATACAATGATTAATGTTTTTAATTTGTTATCGTTAATATTTTCTTACAATCCTTAGGTTTAGAACACTTAAAACTAATTATACTTTTAAAATTATTATATAGCTCAAAAGCATATATATAATGATTAAAATAGACGTAATTTTAGAATTTTACTTCATTTTTTCCATTATATATATATATATATATATATATATATATATATATAGTAATGCTACTTTGTCAAATTTGGTATCCAAATCCAGTGTCAAAATGATGTGACAATAATCTAACCCATTTATTAAATTGTATTAGATTTGTTTTATTTAAATGAATGGATTAGAGTGTTATCATATCATTTTGACATTAAATTTGAACAAAGTAGGATTACTCATATATATATACAAATCATGTAAATCTAATACAATTTAAATGAATGGATTATAATGTTGTCACATCATTTAGACATCGAATTTGGATTTCAAATTTGGACAAAGCAGTATTATATATATATATAGTCCTTATTCTATTAGTGCGTACCAATGAAATTATATAAGGACATTGAATGTGAGTTACTCATTTATAAAAGAGTTTTGACAAGTACATACATACCAAGACAAAAATATGTAAAATGAATGACTTACATTTAATATCCTTATATAATTACATCAGTGCGCTCTGACTAGATAATTTCCGTATATATATAATCAATATTTAAATATAATATTTAAATTAGAAAACAAATTCCATAAGAACATTAAAAATATTTTTCAAAGGTTTTATAAATCAAATCAACATTTAATTAGAATCTTTAACTTTAAGATGAAGTGAGTAATATAAATGATTTTAATTTGATTTTATAAGGATAACAATGATATTTTAAAAGATTCATTAAATATTGAAATAGATTATTCCATAATCATTTTTAAAAATTAACATTCACCTACTTCTCAAAATCATCGTTTAAACTTATAAGATTATCGATTAATCATTTTTAGAAGTTTTACCAAACATAATTTTATATCAAAATTATAAAATAAACTGATTTTAACTTCTTCAAAACACTGACTATAAACGTTGTTGACCCAGTTTGTAATCGGGGCGGGTTTAAATCAAATCGTTATGCCTCGATCCTCCCCGATTAATCCAGTATTTATATAATTATTTTTGAAAAAAAATATCGAAAATATAAAGTTAAAACAAAACTTTAACCTTTTTTTTTGTTTGCCTAACCGTACTTTAGGTTTTAATTTAAGTTTTTTATAATTTAGATGTTATATTTTATTAAATTTAACTTATAGATGAATTTTAAATGTAGTCTAAACTTTAAATTTAAATATCATTTTTAATTTAAGTATGTTTTTAAATTACATATCATCTTTTAGTAAAAATGACAATAACCCTCGTTTCCTCAACGGTGATGGTTGAATCAAGTCTCACCGTACATATTTTACACATTTTTATGTGTATGAATGAATTCTAAAATAATTAAAAATAATAAATAAAAGTGGTAGGAGGGAGCCGCACCTCCTCTCTTCCTTTTTCTAACTCAGTTCTTCACTCACGGGTCCTCATTTATATACTGTTTATTCGAGAGTACAAATTGAATTCTAATCTCTGTACTGTTTTGGGTTGACAAAGTATGTTGAGGATTCAAGGCATGAGGAGTCTCGGTCTCAAGCGTCATCTGCTCATCATTCATCCAGATGATTTGGGTACAACCACAACCATCGCCTGATGTAGCACCCAATATGCTTCCTGAAATCTATCTGCATTGTTTGCCTCTTCATTTTAGGGATTATAGACAGACAATAATTTAATTAGAGTAACTTAGTTTAGTTAGCAAAACATTCAAAAAATAAGTTAGCCATTAAAAATATAATATATTTTTATTAAAATCTTAATAATTTAATTTGAGGATAATGTTGAAATTTTGAAAATATATGAATTTGTGGTGTATATCCGGTTTTAGAGAGGTACAAATATTGTAACTCTTTGATTTAATATTAAAATTTAAGTTTCTATCTGCAACTTTATGGTAAAATCTGTATATTTTTTGATTGAATCTTTTTATATATTAAATCAAACAGGTCAGTTCATATGGATTATAGTTCATCCTACTCTAAAACGGGTCAGATATGAGGTAGAAATTCAAAATCCGTTTGAGTCACGAGTCTAGTATAGGGCACCTTGTTAATTAGAGGCAATTATTTCTTGTGCGCTCTCTTAAATTGTTTGTTTATTTTGATTTTGATTTAATTGTTTTGTACCTTGCAATTAGCTAGGAAAATGCAAGGGTTTCTTTGACTAGAACATGGATGGTTGCTTAGTCTAATTATCTTGAATTGGATGATGTAATTCCTATTTATTTATAATTATTAGAGTATAATATTAAAATAACGTATTAAATATAATATTTGGCCTTAGATTGAAAAAATAAAAACTTGTAGTTTCTCCTGTCAAATTACATACTACTTTAAAGGTCTCTGAGTCTAGTTTTTAGCCAAAATAAAAAATCAAACCAGGATTTTTTAAAGAAACTTATTGTCAAGTCATTGAGAAGTGTGCAAATTGCATCGAATATGGCTTCAAGGAGAACGAACAGTGGAGGTCACTCTACAACTATTGTCGAATTTATCGCCGTAACATAATCGAAGAATTGATGCAATCAGATAAGAAATTTGTAACAAATGAAAGAAGAGGCCCTTCGACGTGTTCCTGGTCAAGACACTGAAAATAATGTTGAGAATCTCAAATCTCAATAGACAGTCTATCAATAATATTGAAGAACTTCAATTTTGATCAATTATATTAGATCCTGCTTGGTTGCTCTTATGGTGAGATCGAAACCATGGATGATTTTCATAGTATTGATGAATTGCAACAATTGGTATTTCGTGATGGAACCTCATCAATATCAACTATGACAAATTTGGATGATTAGCCACATATCTTTGATGAGGAGTTCGAAGAGCTATATGAAAATGATTCAATTTTTACCAATTTTTGTTTTATATGAATCTTATGCCCATTGCAACACCAAGATATCTACAACATTTTTATGGCTACATAAACCGATGAATAATGCATATATATCATTGTATTAGTGTGATTGGATGGACATCAATAGGAGGGTTGGAAAATTTATGGTTCATCATCTTTTGCCCTCTTGGATCAAACTACAAAGGAATATATGTTGCTATTTTCTTCGGGGGAGAATGATGCAGTCAAGAGTCCAAACTTTAATAAAAGTACTTATAAATTATTTATTTGTTGATTTTGAAGGGTGAAATGGTGATGATTGTCACATTTTTTTTCTTCTTGTGTTGTGATGATATCACTAGTTTAATAAATTATGTTTAAAAGACACTTATTATGCTGAACTGTCCAAAATGCCCTTAAAAGTTGTCTTTGTACTTCAATCATCTCTTACTTTGAAATTTTTGAAGATTTTATTATTTCATCTTCTTCATAGAGGTCTATTTAACAGACCTCCAATGGAGGTCAAACATCATAACATTATCAATGCATCTTCATTGGATAATTAGTTTAGTAGAGCTACGCAGACGCACTCGGGGGTCGAGTTGCCTGGTCAACTCGTGGGGGTGGGGGGTAGAGGGCAGCGTCCCCAGAGCTTTTTTTTCTGGTAAGTACTTACAAGACTAGAAATGTGATTACAAAAACTCGGAGCTTTAAAATAAAAGCTCGAAGCTTTTATAAAAACTCGCTTCGAGCTTTTGTGTATAAAAGCTCAGGGTTTTTGTATAAAAGCCCGAAACTTTTATATAAAAGTTCGAAGCTTTTATATAAAAGCTCCGAGCTTTTGTATACTCGGATTGAGTTTTTATATAAAAGCTCGAAAATTTTATATAAAAGTTCGAAGCTTTTATATAAAAGCTCCGAGCTTTTGTATACTCGGATTGAGTTTTTATATAAAAGCTCGAAAATTTTATATAAAAGTTCGAAGCTTTTATATAAAAGCTCCGAGCTTTTGTATACTCGGATTGAGTTTTTATATAAAAGCTCGATCCGAGCTTTTATACAAAAAACTCGTGCTTTTATAAAAGCTCGGATCGAGCTTTTAAAAACTAGAAACTTTTATACAAAAGCTTGATCCGAGATTTTATAAAAGCTTCGAGATTTTATACAAAAGCTCGAAGCTTCTGTATAAAAGCAAGATTACATGTCAAAATCTCGAAAAACAAAAACTCGAATGGAAATAAAAGCTCGATTTCTTCTTCCTCAACAATTTTCAACAAATACAAAACCTCGAATGCAAGTAAAAGCGCGATTTCACTTTTGTCTCTTTCTTCACAATGACAGTGATGTCATGAGTATTTTCGTCTCCACACTTTAAATTGTGCCTTTTAAACATAATTTATTAATGTAGTGATATTTCCACAAAAATCCCCCTAATATGTGCCATTAATTTTTCTAACCCGATTTTGAAGATGCTGGATCAATTTACGAAAACTTGAAGAAATATGGGAAGAGAGAAAGGTCACCAAACTCTAGGCCGAGTGCTTTTTAAAAGGGGAGAATGATACAGTTAATTAGAGGTAGGGACTGTTTGTTGTTTTATCTAAAGTCTTATAACCTTAATTTGTTAGATATATGGATCGGTCTTATAAATTAATATACTATGATATATATATATATATATATATATATATATATATATATATATATATATATATTCATTTTGGATGATTTATTACAAATGTAAAATTGATTAGGTTGTGTTAAGGTTTCTTTAAAATTGGAATTTTTAAGAAAATTAATTTTTAGGATTTTATTACGTGTGGATACAATTGTAAATGTATGAATTGTTATAAGACATTTGTGAAAATTTATTAAAAAAACTCTATTATACTATTTTTTTTAATAAGATAAAAGTCATTTTTTTTAATTTTTCTAAAAGACATATATATCTTAAAATAAGATATAAGTCGGAAAAACAAACAAACTGATTTATCTTTGTCGTATGTGAATTTTACCAAGCATACACGTCATTAATAGGAAGGAGAAAATTGCCATGTGGACATCCAAATAAGCGCTCAGGAAATATCCTACCAGACATCAGAAAAAAGAGGCCCGAGGTCAAGTAAACTGCTCGGAATCAATTTAACGTACTCGGGGCTAGCAAGATGCCTTTTCTACTCGGGACCAGGGGACGTCACTCGGGACCAGCACACATTATATCCTACTCGGGATGAACATAAAAAAACCGAGTAAAAAGCCTAGCGAGCAGTTCACGAGTTGAGTCACACAAGGATCCTCATCAAAGAGGGACTCTAAAGGAGAAAGAGAATGTCAAGCATAAAGGGTTCCTTATCCGAGAACACCTTTATTTCTTCAAAAAGACTACGCTCTTATAAGGAAATAAGTCCTAATTGGACAGCGTTACTAGAGTCCCGTTCGGTTTCAATACAAGACTCCGAAACAGAAAAGAAGACATTCTACTTCGAACAAGAAACCAAATCACAATTAAATGCAGAGATATTTTATTACTTGTACAAAGCAGATTAGGGTTCTATAAACATATAAATAGACTCATAATCTCGTCCACAAAAAAGAGATAGAAAAAAGCACACAGCAATCATAGCAAAATACAGAGAGAAAAAAAAAGAGATCGAGAGCTTGTAATATTCCAAATTCATAGTGGATTTTGGCTAGGTTGATCATTCAACCACCCGTGGACGTTTCTCCGGTCATCGGAGTTTTACCAAGTAAAAAACTCGTATCTTATTTACTTTCTCCTTCTCTCTCTCTTTGAAATCTCAAGCCAAAATCCAATCATTGTTGGCTTTTCTGATACAATCCAGAAATCAACATCAACAATTGACGCTAGAAGGAGGGCTTGAACCTCTGATTTAATTAACAGTCATGGTAGGAAGCAGAAGCAATTATGGGAATGGCCAAAAGTCACCGGATAACTTCCATGTTAGCAGTACATCACGAGATCCTGCAGCAAACGCGGAAAACCAACCCACACACCTGGCAGGGATCCAGCAAGTTCCTCTAACCAGCAGAGACCTGACGCTGCATTTTCGAGAGGCGTTGCAGCAATTGGTGGCAAACGCAGCAAGGGAAGGGGTAGATCTATTGGCTGTAGAAGCACAGACTATTGATCTACTGGCTGTAGAAGTGCAGACTCTTAATCTTCCACCTGCAAGGCTTCGTTCGGTGGTAGTAGGGCCATAAATAACTATGCCAGAAACCGGAAGAACTCTACCCCAATCAACCAGACTAGATGTGAAACACCTGAAGAGGAATAGCCACACCAGAGGCAAAACCAGGATCAAACAGTACGCGCTAGACACCACAAATATGACCGGCACAGGGATCGATCATCAAAGATAGTGATCGGCACCATCGCAAGCGTCATCACTGGATTATACGAGAAACTCGGCATCATAATGAAGAGCCAGAAAGAGGAATGACGATCACCCAACGGTTTAACCGTCGGGGAAACCAAGTGGGAGACAGAGATGTTATAATCCAGAGTTTAACTTGAGAAGTCGAGAACAACAGGCATCAGATGGATGCACTGGTCAGATGTTATGGCTATAATGATTTGTCTGATGATGATTCAGACAGTCCATTCACCAAGGAAATCCCGTGGACCCTATTCCCAGAGAGGTTCAGGATGCCACACGTGGAGCAGTTTAAGAAAGATACAGATCCAAAAGAGCAAATGAGATGCTATAAAAGTGTCATAGCCCAGTATGCCCACAGTGATCCCTTATTATGTCTCAATTTTCCACAAACTCTGGGAGATATGGGTTCAAGGTGGTTCGAGAGATTACCCCCAGCAAGCATCAGAAATTTAGTGAACTGAGCAGGACCTTCTCAAGATAATTTTCAAGCAATGTTCACAGGAAAAAGTCAGTGGCTTAAGTTTCTCAAATAAAGCAGGGGAAAGATGAGTCACTGAAAAAATATTTGGGAAGATTCGGCCAAGCAGTATCAGAAATTGACAGTGCAAATGATGAAGCAATTATTGCTGCATTCATCAACAACCTGTAGAATGGACGACTACTATTTGATTTGATAAGAGCTCGGCTGACCAGGTATGCTGACATGATGGATGTGGCGGGAGGATACGCACTGGCCGAGGAAGAAGAGTTAGCTACATGAGGAAGCTATATGCATGGAGGAAAGCCCGAGCAGAAGGATGCTGAATTCAATGGGAAAATCAAAAGGGAAAATATAAGGGAAACGGTAAGGAGAAAAGCAAAGAAGGGGGTAGCGGGCGTAATGCTGAACAATCCACAGAGAATTACCGAGGCAAATACACCAATTATACCCCTCTTCGGAAAAAACAAGAGGAAATCCTGACCATACTAGAATAGAAGAATATGGTGCAAGAACCACGACAACAGTCTCAGTTTGCCAGGAAAGATATAACCAAGTATTGTAGATTTCACAAGGAAACCGGTCACGAGACTTCAAAGTGTTACCAGCTTAGAGATTACATAGAGACTCTTATTCGGGAAAAGCACCTGCGGGATGTAATCTTGAAAAAAGATGAGAAATCAGAAACTAAGAAAGAGGTTAAGGCTAATCTCAACTCTGGTCGAAATCAAAGAGCCAGTCCCGAAGCCAATCAGATAATACATACAACATTTGGAGGACCATCTACTGGAAAAAGCAACCGAGAACGAACTCAGGAAATCAGAGAAGCAATAGAAGCAAAGAATAACTTTGACGTGAACTCGTTGAGCGAGACCCGAAAAGGGTAAAGGAAGGATGGGACCTTATAATATTCACAGAGGCAGATTCCCATGGCGTCGATGTTCGGCCCAATGACTCCTTGGTCATAAGTGCTCGGATTGGTCACCGGGAAGTCATAAGAATCCTGATAGATAATGGAAGTTCAGCAGACATCCTCAATGTAGCCGTCTACGACCAGCTAAGGTTAAATCGAAAAGATCTACAGCCTTTCCATACTCCACTCAGACGGTTTGGAGGGACAGAGGTCAGGTCACTCGGGACAGTAAAGCTGCCTGTAAAGATTGGAACGGCACCATGTCAGAGGACTGTCCTGCTCGACTTTATGGTTGTTGACTTAGACAATTGGCCGTATAATGCATTATTGGGTCGACTATTCCTGAATAAAACAAGAACTGTTACAGTCACTCATGCATTAATGATCAAGTTCCCAACAGAGCAGGGGGTCGGGGTAATCAAGGGATCCCAAGAGATGGTCCGAAGAGCAAACTTGTCAGTATACAAAGACAGAATAATGCTGAACAGGTGTGCACCATAACGCGGCCAAGTCAGCATAAAGAATTCTTATCATTTGAATTTGATCCAAGGGAAGGGTCGAATGAAACCAAAATATAACCGGTTGAAGAAGTGGTATTAAAAGAAGATGAACCAGATAAGAAGGTCAAAATCGAGGCTAACCTGGAAGGGAAAGTCAAGCAAGACCTCACCAATCTGCTTAAAGAGTACAAAGATGTGTTCACATGAAGTCATGAAGATATGATCGGGATAGATGCCCGAATAATGTCTCACCATCTCGCAGTAGACCCGAATGTGAAACCAGTTATACAAAAGAGAAGGTCGTTCAATCCCAAAAGGAGTCGGACAATCAAACAAGAGATGGAAAAACTACTTGCTACATGATCAATTAGAGAGTTCAACTACCCTCAATGGGTAGCCAATGTAGTCCTCGTCCAAAAGAAAAATGGGCAATGGAGGATGTGCGTAGATTTTACGGATCTGAATAACGCATACCCAAAAGACAGCTTCCAACTCCCAAGGATAGACCAACTGATGGATGCCATAGCAGGCCACGAATTGCTCAGCTTTATAGACGCCTACTCGGGATACAACCAGATCAGGATGAACAAGGTCGATGAGGAAAAAACAGCATTCACAACAGATCAGGGTTTATACTGTTACACAGTAATGCCCTTCGGTTTGAAAAATACGGGTGCTACATATCAAAGGCCGGTCAGCAGAATCTTCACTCAGTAAATAGGAAGGAACATGGAAGTGTACATTGATGACATGCTGACTAAAAGTGTCTCGGTAGATAAGCATGCCTTGGACCTCCGAGAAACATTTGATGTCCTAAGGAGATACCAGATGAAGTTAAACCCGAACAAAAGTCTATTCGGAGTTCCTTCAGGAAGATTCCTAGGTTTTCAAGCTCAAAAAAGAAGAATCGAAGTTAATCCCGAGAAGATCCAGGCCATGCAGAAAATGACCTCACCAAAAAAGTTAAAAGAAGTGCAGCGCCTAATAGGGTGTTTAGCTTCCTTGGGAAGATTCATCTCAAAGGCTACAGACAGGTGCACACCTTTTCTTCAAAATGATCAAAAAAGGGAAAGTAATTGAATGGAATGAAGAGTGCGAGCAGGAATTCTTAAAAATAAAATAGTACCTGGGACAGGCTCCAGTTCTCTCAAAACCACAAATGGGGGAAGTGCTTCAATTATATATGTCAATTATAGAGCTTGCAACAAGCTCAGTCTTAGTCAGAACAGAAGATGGAGTGCAGAAACCAGTGTATTATACTAGCAAGGCACTCATACCAGCTGAGACTAGGTACTCACAGGCAGAGAAAATGACCTTAGCATTGGTTTCAGCAGTAAAAAAGCTGAGGCCATACTTCCAGACCCATACAATCCAGGTTCTCACCGACTGCCTATTAAGACAAATTTTGTAAAAATCAGAAATTTCAGGAAAACTGACCAAATGGGCGATCGAGCTAAGTGAATTCAACATTCATTATGTCCTCATAACATCCCTCAAAGGACAAGCTGTGACAGATTTCATAGCCGAGTTCACATGACCAAACCTAGAAGCAAAAAGAATGTTGGGTAAAAATTTCTCATGGAAACTGTATGTTGATGGTTCTTCAAACACTCATGGCAGCGGGGCAGAGATCGTAGTATGCACTCCAGAAGGAGATGATATAGAATGTGTCATGAGATTTGATTTCAAAGCAACCAATAATCAAGCCGAGTACGAGGCGCTAACAGCTGGACTTAGAGTCTGCATAGCTCTCGGGGCAGATGAAGATGAGATATTCAGCGATTCACAGGTAGATGTCAACCAGGTTCTGGACGAGTACCAAGCCAAAGATGAAGGTATGATAGCCTACCGTGACATCGTAAAATAGATCCTCCAAAATTTTTAAGAATACAAGATTGCTCAAATCCCCATGGAGGAAAATGAAAAGGCAAACGCATTGTCTATGCTAGCGTCAACAACAACCACAATCGGACCAAGGACCATTCCGATCGTACACCTCCTTAAAACGATTACAGCTGAACCGAAGCACTTAGAAATTTTAGAAATCCGAACGTCGCAAGACGGTTGGATGATTCAGCTGAGAAGGTTCCTGAAGAAGGCGTGCTCCCAGAAGATCCCGTATTAGCAAAGCGCATCAGGTATCGATCAACAAGGTACACCTTGATCAGAGGAGAATTATACAGAAGAGGGTTCTCCCGAGCTCTCCAGAGATGTGTACCAGAAGAAGATGCACATCGAATACTTCAGCAGATCTACGTAGGAGTTTGCGGAAATCACACTGGGGGTAGAAGTTTAGCACACAAGGTACTCAGGCAAGACTATTATTGGCCTACACTTTTCTCAGATGTACAACGGTTGTCAGAAAGTTGTAATACTTGTCAAAGAATTACCAACGATATCTAGCAGCCCCCTGAAAAACTCATAAACCTCACATCCCCATGGTCATTCGCCATGTGGGGCTTAAATCTAATTGGCCCAATGCCAGCTGGAACAGGGGGTGGAGCAAAACATGCCATAGTAACTGTTGACTATTTCACAAAGTGTGCAGAAGCTGAAGCACTAATGCATATCACAGAAGAAAACACCACAAATTTTGTGAAAAAGAATATACTTTATAGGTTTGGAGTTCCAGACACTATAATCACTGACAATGGCACCCAGTTCGATAACCTAAAATTCAGACAGCTGTGCGAGGAATATCAGATTGCCAATTACTATGCCACACCGTCTCACCCTCAAACAAATGGGCAGGTAGAAGCAGTAAACAAAATCATCAAGCACACTATCAAAGCAAAGCTAGACGCCAAGAAAGGAAGCTGAGTTGAAAAGCTTCACGAAGTATTATGGGCATATCGGACGACAACAAGAACTTCAACAGGAGAGACTTCGTTCACTTTAGCGTTCGGAATAGAAGCTGTTATCCCTATAGAAACATCGTATGCATCGCCTCGGGTCAGACTATACGATGAAGAACAAAATGTTGATATGCTACTACAAAGTTTGGATGAGCTAGAAAAGAAAAAGGAGAAGTCCCGAATAAGAAATATGACATATCAGCAAAGAGTGGATCGCCACTACAATTCTCATATTCGGATCAGGAAAATTCCAGCTTGGAGATCTGGTACTCAGGAGGGTGTCATTGAACACGAAAAATAAAGCTGCAGGTTCCCTGGCCGATAAATGGGAAGGCCCATACAAGATCGAGGGAATAGCTGGTCATGGAGCGTATTGGATTGCACGACCCAATGGAGGGGTTTTTACCCCGACCATGCAACACCCAATATCTGAAGACTTTCTATCCTTAAATTATTTTTCTATTTGTTCTTTTTTCTAGTCAGGACAATATTAGTTAGGATAAAAATTAGCTGTGGAATTTAAATCTTTGTTGATTTTGCAGTGATAAATAAAAATTACTCGGGATTTTCGAAAGAAAGCATATGATAATAAGAGCATATGGAAGAGCATGATAATAAGAACATGCAAATAGAATACTCGGGACCATCAAATCCTGAATGGGAAGAGAAGCTCAAAGGATCATGCCAGCCGAGCAAGGTCAAAACGACCTTAGCAAAAATGCAAACCCGATGCACCAGATTCTGGAAAAATGCTCGGGATGCTATCGGGAGAAATTCCGGTGAAATGCGTAGCTGTGTTGAGCAATTTTTATTTAAAGAGCTCAACGATTCGGTAAACCCTTACGCATAAAAACTGGGGAGACATCCTTGGTATTGCGTAAGGACTCGAACATATGATCATGGTGAGCCTTGATGCAATGTTCGGGTAACAACCGGGTATGAAACACAAGTATAAACTTGCCTATTTTAAGATGACTCGGTTAATAATAAAGAGCCAGTTTAATAAGATACTTGGTAAATTAAAGTCATTCGGGTAACAACCGGTTTAATAAGATACTCGGTTAAGTTACCCGAACATTGAAGAGCCAGTTTAATAAGATACTTGACAAATTAAAGTCATTCGGGTAACAACCGGTTTAATAAGATATTCGGTTAAGTTACTCGAACATTGAAGAGCTAGTTTAATAAGATACTTGGAGATACTTGGCAAATTAAAGTCATTCGGGTAACAACCGGTTTAATAAGATACTCGGTTAAGTTACTCGAACATTGAAGATCCAGTTTAATAAGATACTTGGCAAATTAAAGTCATTCGGGTAACAACCAGTTTAATAAGATATTCGGTTAAGTTACCCGAATATTAAAGAGCCAATTTAATAAGATACTTGGCATCTAAGTTATTCGGGTAACGATTGGTTTAATAAGATACTCGGTTAAGTTACCCAAACGCTAGCCAGTTTAATTAAAAACTCGGTAACAATCAGCAATGAACAAGATCAAAACCATTCAATTCAGAATAAGATAGAATTTTATTGATCTCTTAAAAGAATGGTTCTTTACAAAAGAATAAAAAATAAAGAATTTTCTACAATTCTACAAAAATTAAGGTTGTGAGGATTTCGAGCATTTGCCGAGACTCGGGTCTGGCACCATCTCGTATTCAAGGAGCAGACTTTCGTTAGACGGCCAAGCAATAGTGTCGACAGTATCATCCATCCATTGGCTGTAATCATCGCCCGGGACCGGCCCAACATCTGGTACCACACCCTCGATCAACTCTTGACTAGCGTAAAAGGTCGAGAGGGAGTGTTCCGACGAAATTTCTAAATGCATGGGATGAGGCTCTTTGCCTTGGCTGCGGCAGTAAGCTCTCCATTCCTTCATCTGAGTCCGAAGAGACTCCAGGGACCGGTCTACGTGATGTTTGATTGACAACTCTTAATTGGCTCAGGCCTTCTCAGTCGCGCCGGTTGAAACTAGCCCACACTGAAACTCCCGAAGGAGTAGGGAATCATAAGCAGGGGATCTTTTAAAGCGATCCACCTCTTGTACTTCAAGTTCCAGCCTGGCCTTTCGAGATAAGGACTCAACTGTCAACATTGGCGCTCCAGGTCTTCAATTTTTTGCTCATGCTCCGACCTCGACTGCTCCGACCTCGACTGCTCCGCCTCCTGCTCGGCCTTAAGCATGGATACTTCGCCAGAGGATAAGAGATTTTGAAGTGATGCTGCCTTCTCCTCTGCCAAAGACGCCCTCTCCTAGGCCTCAACTTGTTTCGCCAGACAATGGTCAGAAAATATTTGTACAGAGCCGACCTCTTACTGATAAGCCGCTTCGGTCCGAGCACGGCCATCCTCACTTTCCTTCAGTTGAGCCTCCAGACGCCTTATTCGATCAGCTTGATGTTGCTGCGTCTGAACTAGCTCAGCAAATTCGGCCACCATCTGTAAAAGAATTACGATTAGAAATCTGGCAGACAAACAAAACATAAAAAAAGTTGAGGGTAGTTTACATAAGATGCACCATTAAAAATGTTTTGAAGAAGTTCGGTCAGGGAACCATCCCGAAAGCTGCTCCAGCTGTCTTCACCAATGAAAGTCCGACCGGAGGACATCTCACGTAGCATATCCTGAGGAGAAGTTTATGAAGGAACCCCCGAGGGTTCAGCCCCCAGGTTTCCAACCTTAGGGGTAGGGGAAGCCCTGTTCGGTTCTGAAGACGAAGAAGGATATGAAGTAACCCCCGATGGTTCAGCCCCCATATTTCCAACCTCAGGGGTAGAAGAAGCCCTGTTCGGTTCTGAAGCCGCCGTATCTACTGACGCTCCAGCGTCAACACTCGAGGTAATCTCATCCACAATATCTTCATCGCTGGAGTCGATGAATGAGACCACCGGAGGAACTTTAAGAGGGTGAGTCTGTGAACTAACTGCCTTCCGCTTCTCACCCCGAGAAAGGCGGAAGCCGAGATCAGCTACGGGGTCCTCCAAGACATTGTCCCGAAAAGATTCGAAGAAGTCGGGGCCTGCAAGCATTTGTCTTGTGGAGGTATTACCCCTGTCACCGGTGTCAGTCCGCTCAGAAGGCTCCTCACTGAGACCTTCACTTTGCCTTTTTCGGTCGCCAAGCAGCTGAGCATCGGTCGAGCCACTCGGACCGCTAGTCTCCCCAGTGGTCTGCTAAACGTCCTCAGTTATGTATTTGGGGATCTGCTCCTCAGCAGCATCAGTCTCTTCATCGGACTCAGGCGGGGCGATACCTTCGCCACCTTGTTGAGCCACCTCTTTCCGACTCGCCTGAATGATTGACTTCACTTGGCTAGCCAGAAGATCACAGATGACATCCGTATCAAACACTACAAAAAAGGAAAAACGTCAGAATGCAAAAAAAAAATAAAAAATAAAATAAAAAATATATATAACATTGAAAGGAAAAGGTTGCAAAAATCGCTTACATCGCCTGCGTTCACCTGAAATTTTTCTGAAGAAGCCGAACTCAATCATTTTCGACTCAACGAAGAGATAAGTCTTGCTCCTCTTCTCTAGTGTACGAACTGCCACCCGAGCAAGTCTGGTCAGCTCGCCATCACTGTAATCGATATTCTTCTTGTTCCATACCTCAGGGGAACAGAAGAACCGAGGGACTTTCAACACCACTCGAGAATCCCCGGATTTGAGGGTGACTTCCAGCTTGACATTCCCTTCGGTAAAAAACCAACTATTCTTTCAGAACTTGTTGGACGTAGGAAACCCCCATATAAAACCCTTCCTTTTGGGGTCGTCAGAAATATCAGCATCCCGACTCACTTTTGTCCCCTCGGGAACCCAACAGTCTGGTGGATTAGACATAAGGAAGTAAGTCCCCGTCTTGCTTGACTGTCTTAATGTAAAGAAATGCCTGATTTCATTTGGGGACGACTGCGAAAGTTTCATCCGGCTATACATGTTCTATATGCACATTAAGATTCTGTAGCTGTTCGGGGCCAGCTGAGCCGGAGCAATTCCTGCTTCAGCCAAATACCAAGCAATAAATGGCTAAAGAGGAAGAGTGACGCCATAGCAAAGCATGGAGCCATAAATCGCCACCACGCCCGTGGGAGGATTCCACACAGCCCTATCCCCCGCAGGAACCAGAGTGACCGCGTCGGGTAGGTCGAAGAGGGAGCGATACTTCCCTATTTCAACTGGCCCGACCACATTCGGCTCAGTGTCGAACCCGCTCGGACGGTCAGTAGTAAATGTAAGGCGAGACGCCCTGGACACCTCCTCAACTTCGCTCTCGGTGACAGTTTGCTCCCTGATCAGAATGTTGGACGAGTTGTGCTTATGGACTTCGATTCTGCTTTGATGTTTTCCCATTCTTTAAAAAGGTATCTTGTGATCAGAAATATCAGAATCAGAACTAGATGAAGAACTCGATACAGGGCTGAAAGTGACGTCAGGGTGAATCCCAGAAATATCAACCTTTAAAAATGGAGGTTCATCTATTGGGATATCCCCCAGTAATCGTCTAATGCAAGAAACTAATTGAAAATCCCCACGTTCTAATGCATCAAAAGCGATTTTAAAGAGACGATGACGGGAAGATAATCTCATTAAAACTAACCTTGAATTGAGATTGATGTAAGATCTTCAACGGAGAATCGCAAACTTCTGGGTAAAGAAATCTGGGTTTAAGGAAATTTTACTGCTGAAAAACGTTGAGAATAAACCAACGATGTCTCTCAATAAAGAGTTTAAAAGGGTAGAGACACGAAACCCTAGGGTCTCAAGGCGGGAAAAACCTATGACGAAGCTTGATAACATAGGCGGCGCTCGGGAGACGCGAAAATCATTTCTCATAAATGATATCGAAAAATGAAGAGGCGAAGGACACATGTTAAAACAAGAACTAGCCCCAGCCGTCAGAACTTTAAAACGTCGCCATCATTAAAGATCTCGCGTGAAGGGGTGAATCGAAATTGCAGGGTCACCATTAAGACATGCCATTATGATAAGATGTTTACTCTGGCACAAAAATAAAAAATTGAGATGATTAAAATACTTTTGCCTGAAACGAAACTTTATTCGGTAAAAATATTTTAAGGGGGTATTGTCTTATGTTACCAAGCATACACGTCATTGATAGGAATGATAAAATTGTCAGGTGGACATCCAAATAGGCGCTCAAGAAATATCCTACCAGACATTAGAAAAAAGAGACTTAGAGTAAACAAATATTAAAGCAAAACCTGTTCGGGGGTCAACTAAACTGCTCGGAATCAATTTAACGTACTCGGGGCTGACAGGATGCATTTTTCACTGGGGATCAGGGGACGTCACTCGGGACCAGCACACATCATATCCTACTCGGGATGAACATAACAAAACCTAGTAAAAAGCCTAATGAGCAGTTCACGAGTTGAGTCACACAAGGATCCTCATCAAAGAGAGACTCTAAAGGAGAAAGAGAATGTCAAGCATAAAGGGTTCCTTATCCGAGAACACCTTTATTTCTTCAAAAAGACTACGCTCTTATAAGAAAATAAGTCCTAATTGGACTGCGTTACTAGAGTCCTGTTCGGTCTCAATACAAGACTCCGAAACAAGAAAGAAGACAATCTACTTCGAACAAGAAACCAAATCACAATTAAATGCAGAGATCTTTTATTACCTGTACAAAACAGATTAGGGTTCTATAAATATATAAATAGACCCATAATCTCGTCCACAAAAAAGAGATAGGAAAAAGCACACAACAATCATAGCAAAATACAGAGAGAAAAAAGAGAGATCGAGAGCTTGTAATATTCCAAATTCATAGTGGATTTTGGCTAGGTTGATCAATCAACCACCCGTGGATGTTTCTCCGGTCATCGGAGTTTTACCACGTAAAAAACTCGTGTCTTATTTACTTTCTCCTCTCTCTCTCTCTTTGAAATCTCAAGCCGAAATCCAATCCTTGTTGGCTTTTCTGATACAATCCATAAATCAACGTCAACAATCTTAATTTAAGATATAATAGGTAATAAATGGTCGTTTGTTTTTTCCACTTAAAACTTAATAGGTCTGAATCATAATTATTAAATTGTTTTGTTTATTTTTTTTAAGTGGTCAAACAACTTAAAAATACCAAAACAGAACTTAAAATAAACAGTAAAAAATCTCGACTTCTCATTTAATTGCAAATCACTGAATTGCATTAAATGCAATCCAAAATCTTTTCTTCCGATATTATCACCATATATAACATATTTTCAATTTCATCATAATTATATATTGTATTGAAATATTTATTTTATTATATTGCTTATTTTAAATAGCTTTAAAAATAAAAAAAGAACCCTAATCACTTCTCGTATTGATGTTTAATATCAATACTATTTTATGATGTTAGGGTGATATATATATATATATATATATATTGTTTTATGTGAGTTTTCCTATTGTCCCTTCTATTTTTTAAAATAAAAAACTTTTCTTTTCTTATTAAAAATGAAATTTGTTTGTAATAAAAAAAGAAGATCATGATCATATATGTTCATATATAATTATTATTTTTGGATTTTTTTATTCCATATTATATGTATAATTGTTTAATATGGGTATAAGTGTAAAATTACTTATTTTCAAATAATTTTACTTTTAAAAAACAAACCTGATGACAATATATTCAGATGTGAGAAAAAAAAACATGTCATTTAAGTTTAGATTTCAGTGACAAAAAAACAAACAACCTCCTAAGTTTTATAGAGAAAAAACAAACACCCCACACTTATTTCCTATTTCTACTGTCTCTCATCAAAAAATTGTTTGTCTATTTTGAGTTTTATTTTAATTGTTTTTTAATATTAATATATTTTATTCTAACATTTAAAAAAATATTTTTAAATATCAATTAAAGAATAAATGTTATTTTATTTCAAATTAATTTGATTTATTTTTTTAAAAAAATTTAAATAATTTTTTAACTAGATTTTATTTAAAATAATTTTATTTTTCTTTTCTTTTACTTGATTTAAATTTTAAAATGATTTTATTTAATTAAAATTTAATTTAATATATTATTTTAATTCAATCTGTACGGTATTAAAGTATTAATTTAGTCTAATCTAATCGAATCCAATCTCATTAAAATAATTAAATCATATCCGAACCGATCTTATAAACCCTTCTATATCTTTGAGAATATCTCTCTCTGTATAACCATTTGCCACCTTCTCTCAGTAGTTTCATGGAAATTAACGAATGAAACAACCAGCACAAATATGGTTTCAGCTTCAATATTTCCTATGATTGCAGTACTAGTCCTTATGTCACTTATTTTGACAACAAACGTTATTGCTGATCATGATCGATCTACTATTCCAACAACGCTTGAGGGGCCCTTCAAGCCCGTTACGGTGCCTTTGGACAAGAGTTTCCGGGGAAACGCCGTGGACTTGCCGGATACCGACCCTCGAGTAAAAAGAAGAGTTTCAGGATTCCAACCTGAACAAATCTCTGTATCCCTCTCTTCAACTTATGACTCCGTTTGGATATCATGGATCACAGGTCTCTCTCTCTCTCTCTTTCTAATCCACTACTTGTTTTCATAATTATTTTGTTTGCTTTTGCTTATGTTTATGTTAATCTTCATCTAGGAATGACAAGTGTATCCGGTTGGGCCGAGTAACTGATCTTAGTATCTTACCGGGGCTGGAAATCCCGGATAGTATCCGGATATTTCTTACCCAGCACCGAGTAAGGAAAATCTAGGTATCCGGCCGGTTATTTACCGGCCCAGGGTTCAAGTGCTGGAACCTGGTTCTTAATTTTTGAAAATAGAACTATTTTTTTTTTCAACCGACCTTTTCCCTATCCTCTCTCTTTTCTAAATATCCCACAGCAAATTCTCTTCCACTGCCGAACAAGTTTAAATTTCTGTTATAAAAGTTGTAAAAAAAAAGTAAAACTCAAGTAAAATCCGGGGTATAGATCTCGGATACCTGGCAGGTATGGATATCCGGATTACAAAATCCGGGTGGATACCCGGCATGCAAAAAGTCAGGAATCCGGTCGGGTATGGTATACCCATACTCAGCCCGAGTTTTTACTGTGTATATCTTTATCTGGTCAGAACGATTTGCTTTAGTTTTTTTTGGTGTGAACAATATATTTTTAACATTTTAATAAAGTATCGGTATCAATAATATTGCTTTGTTTAAATTTAGTGTTCAAATCTAGTGCTCAAATGATGTGGTTTCACTATAATCCATTCATTTAAATTATATTATATTTGTATGATTTAAATAAATAAATTATAGTTATGCCATATCATTTATGAACCAAATTTAGATAAAATAACATTATTATAAAAGTATACATTATATTTAATATTGATTGAACACTAATGTTAATCAACACAAAAATTTAGTCTAAAAACCAAATGATATGATAAGTGATTTGATCTGTATGGTAATGACAACTCATTTACCATATCATTTAAGTTGAATTTTGAATTCATTTTTTGGATTGTATAGTATCAATCTTTTTGGATTTAAAATGCATTTGTTGGTTCTGATAAAATAAAACGAGATCGGTAAATAATTCGATGATATTTATATGTTAATTATGGGTTTGATTTGATTTGTTTTGTTGCTGTACACCATTTATGAAGATAAGATAATATGCACATCATCTCTTAGTGAAGATGACCGTGCATCTCTTTTCCACATCTATTGGTCAAGGGTTTAAGTCCCATAATAGGCATTTTATAAGCATGTGTGAAGAGTTTTCTCTTATATGTAACATATTCTCGATAATGAGAGTAGTATTCCAGACTGTTCTTATAGAGTCCGATTAATCTCACCGGATCCCATACTAAACGGATTTATCATTTATTCTCTTGTTAGAAGTAAAACTAAAAACTTTTTTTTTGGACATAAAATCTTACTTTTGCTGTCATAATCATATAACAAATATGTTGCCCATGTTCAATGGTGACCACGCCCTGATTTTTTTAATTTTGTTGTCAAATAATCAAATCCAATGTCGCCTAATCAAAGTTCATCTTATGTATATAAATATATTTATATACTGAGAGAACGTTTCGCTATGGTTTTTTTTATATATATTTTTGTTTTTCTTGATTTATGCAATTTTTTGAAATATATCGCTATCGTGGTTGTTTAAGATATTATCAAATAAATGAGCACCATTGATCACGTAACAACAGAATCATTGTTGCCTGTATTAAAAGTTAAACTTCTTATATGATAAAATTTAATCGGACATGACTTATTATGCTTGTAAAAAAAGTTTTTTAAAAAAGACAAGTTTAACAATTACCATAAAATATCTACACAGGATTTATGTGAAGATAATCCGCACATAAAAATGGTGGTTGGTTATGATTTTCGGAAATGTGTATACTAAAAAGGCATCTCTTTTTTAGTATATGCAACGTTACTGTATATATGTATTTCTTTTTCTATATGAATATATAGATATTAAACGGATATTCTTTGATTGGATTTGATTAACAGGTGAATTCCAAATTGGTTATCATATAAAGCCATTAGATCCTAAAACTGTTGCAAGCATTGTTCGGTATGGAAAACTAAAATCCCCATTGACTCATCGAACCACCGGATATTCACTAGTTTATGATCAACTTTATCCTTTTCAAGGCCTCCAAAACTACACTTCAGGAATTATACACCACGTCCGTCTCAAAGGTAAATATTACAATTAAACTTTTCTTACGAGAAAGATTTATGACGAATTTTGAAACTATAAGATTACGTAAGTGCTTTAATAGTTTTCCTTAAAAGTATATAGTTGTTGTTTGATGGTGTAGGATTGGAACCAAACACCTTATACTATTATGTATGTGGTGATCCATCAATAGCTGCAATGAGTGAAACTTATCATTTCAGGACAATGCCATTGTCCAATCCAAAGAGCTACCCAAGCAGAATAGCCATAGTAGGAGACCTTGGCTTGACCTACAATACAACATCAACTGTGAGCCACATGATCACCAACCATCCTGATCTTGTTCTGTTGGTTGGTGATGTCTGTTATGCCAACTTGTATCTCACCAATGGAACTGGTGCTGATTGCTACTCTTGCTCCTTCCCAGATTCTCCCATCCATGAAACCTACCAGCCTCGTTGGGATTATTGGGGAAGGTAAAAAACAATAATACCTTCCAAATTTTATACAGTCTCGTGATCTAGACAACTGGTCGCGCGATATTGACGTGGTTGATCCATTAACAGGTATATGCAGCCTCTGTTGTCGAAAGTTCCGATAATGGTGGTGGAAGGGAACCATGAGTTAGAAGAGCAGGCGCAGAATCAGACTTTTGTTGCTTACAGTTCTCGGTTTGCATTTCCGTCCAAAGAGTCTAAATCTCGATCCACCTTCTACTATTCTTTCAATGCAGGCGGCATACATTTCATCATGCTTGGTGCTTACATTTCCTATAACAAATCAGGTTCATGCCTTCACCTGTTAGATTGCTTAAATACTATTGTCCGGCCATTTCCTATCGGTTTACATTTTTGGGTCTAATGGTTACTTAACTTGGTATCAGAGTTTCAAGTCCCCTCACATGCATATGTTTATGTATTTATTCGGGTTGGGGGATTCCGCACATGATAAAAATTATATGCATATGGTCACTTTATACAGGAGATCAATACAAGTGGTTGAAGAGAGACCTGGCTAAAGTGGACAGAGGAGTGACTCCATGGCTGGTGGCTACCTGGCACGCTCCTTGGTACAGCACTTACACTGCACATTACAGAGAAGCAGAATGTATGAGAGTAGCCATGGAAAATTTGTTATACAAGTATGGTGTTGACGTAGTCTTCAATGGCCATGTAAGTGTAATTTCAGCTATCAATGTTGTTATATAGTTGTTTGATTATTTCTTTATAGCTTAATTTGTTTTTGGAAAACAATCCATCCACAGGTTCATGCCTATGAGAGATCAAACAGAGTTTATAACTATACCTTGGATCCTTGTGGTCCTGTACATATAACAATCGGCGATGGCGGAAACAGAGAGAAAATGGCTAAAACACATGCTGATGAACCTGGAAACTGTCCAGAACCATCAACCACTCCTGATAAAATTGGAGGGTTCTGTGCATTCAATTTCACATCAGGGCCTGCTGCCGGGAAGTTCTGCTGGGACCGGCAGCCTGATTACAGTGCTTTCAGGGAAAGCAGCTTTGGCCATGGCATTCTAGAGGTCTCCCCTCTCTTTCTCCATTTAATTGTTGTGTTAATTTTGAGTGATTACAAAGTAAATCTGAGTGAAGTAGTTGTATTGACATTGTTACAGGTGAAAAATGAGACTCATGCTTTGTGGACTTGGCATAGAAATCAGGACTTGTATGAGATTGCTGCTGGTGACATAATTTATATAGTAAGACAACCTGATATATGCCCTGTTGAAGTTGAACCCCACTAAAGGTAATGAGCAAATTAACTTTAATACATAGAATGGCATCAACTTCAACACTAAAATCTACATTCTATTTCTATACAAACCTAAAGAGATTCTACCTGAAATATAATATTCAAACAAAGTGGGATTATATGATTAGGAGTGGCAGTTTGTGTTATGGTGTCGGTATTTGAAGTTTTGAGCCTCTCCTGATCCGTCCTTGCTGGGTTGTTTTTAATAATTTGAGTTTGAATGATACACTTGTATGAGCGAGAAAACAAAAGTAGCAGATTTGGACGATATAATGCCCTTTTTTTTTTATATATATATATACTTAGGTGTCACTATACGGGTTGATTAATTGTGTTAAAATCCACTACTAGTTGCGGAGGGAAGGAGGGGCCGGCAAGGTCATATGAGCTATTTTATCCATTTGACATGAACTCACTTCAAGATTTCCAATATTGTTTCTTTCAAATGTCTCATATTGTAATATAACAGGTATAGAATTACACCTTGAGACATACTAACAACCACCTTATTTATATGTTGTATTGTTAACTGTTGTAGAAGGACATTGAGGCATAGGAGCTTAGAACATCAGGCAACAACAAAGCATGGGAAATATATCACTTCACATTGTTTAATAATACTATTGGATCTTTCCGTCCAATCAGAAATATATAGCCTTATGATATCTTATCAATTTCGTTTTATTTTTTTAACTATACCGACTTCCATAATCGGAAGATTATAGATAATGATGGAATAATATATATATGGTTATAAGTCATAAGACAATACATGTAAGGTTTCAAGATTTGAAACCTTAATGAAGAACTAAGGTCAATGAAGATTATAAAGTCTCTAGTCATCAAGGTAATAGGTCATTGACGGATGTCATTTCTTTTGATTCTATATTTTCATCTAAAAACTATGAATTGATCGGTTCTTATAGGATCTTTGGAGACAGTCGTTAAAATAGTTTTTCAAGCTATATTTTTGGCTACTCCACCTATTTCATATACTATTATATCCCGTTTAACAATAACTGCCCAATATTTTGGGATCCTTTCCTTAAACCCATAAGTTTCTATGGATCTTATTGTAATTGGTTCTTTCTGAAAATATATTTATCTATATTTTTCAACCACAAGGTACAGTTCGTGTCATTGCTCCGCTCGGCGCCCTGCTTCAGTTTGTTTAGATGTAAGCCAACTATCCAAGTGGGTTCAGTGGTTGAAGAGGTGAAAAGCATATTTACCAAAACAAATATGATTACCTCAATAAGATATTATTTTCTTCTCATTTAGTTCTACGAGAATGAAACTAACTAAAACAAAAATCTTATCAAGATATACATGTATTTAATGAATAATGTACTATGATAAAATTTGAATATAAATTTAATACAGATAGACTACAGAAGCAATTAAATTGTTTTATAAATTTAGGTCGTATTTTATATTAACGAGATGAGGTTGATCCGGTTATAAACCTCTCACACATACACCATAAGGTTATAGGTTCAAGTCTTCTATTTCCTAAGAAAATACCGAATTTATATAATAATATAATACTTTAAAAAATGTATTCTATAATTAACTAAAATTCTGAAGAAGAAAAAAAATCAAACAAACATGCGATTGGAAGAGGATTAATTATACTATTTCACATATGTTATATGTTTTCATAAGCAAAAGATAAATTGGAATTTTTATTAAAAAAAAAAAGACATCATCAATTATTCAATGTTTGGATCGAACTGTCGTTTTTTATTTTATTTTTTTATAGCAAAGAGAGTGATAATAATAATGGGTCTTTAACTCTTTACCACCCTTTCAATAAATAATAATAATTGGTGTTCACTGTTCTGTTCACGGGAAGTTTGAAGGCATGGTTGTATTTAGGTTAAGTGGCATATCGTCTAAACGCCAGATTATGTGGTAATCACGTGAAATTATGTTATATGGTATGCTACTAATCTACTATGCTTAGTTGCTTTCACATGCCCATTGTTCACGCCGCCCATTTTGAAAATTCGAAAATATGTTTATATACACTCAAATTCTAATATGTATTCTTCTTCATTCTCTTATATATAAATTATGGAATGATAAATCATATAAGAAAAAGTACTTTATCATGATCTAGATCAGGTAATAAATCCTCTACCTTATTTTTTGGATTTTTAGTTCGCATAACATTATTGAAAAAATTAACACACAGCGTTGAAACTTGCATACATTAGTCAACATTGTCTCGTTTAATTTTTATATTATTATTATTATTATTATTATTATTTTGTTTTGATTTCGGGAAGTTTGGAACTCAATATTTGTAGGCAGATGGGTCACTGATATTCATTCAATCTGATAATGTTCGGTCAAGATAAGGTTGAATATTCTACTCATTTAGTCTCGTAATATTCACATAAGATAAGATTGAATATTGTGTTCATTAAATCTGGTAATGACATGAATGTCTTGACAAGTTAATATTGAATATTGTGTTTATTCAATCTTGTAATATCCCCAACAAGATAAGGTTGAATATTGTACTCATTCTGATTTGAAATAATCTAATTTGTTTAGGATACGAATATTGTTTTATTATTAAAAATAAATAAATAAAGGGTAATTACCAATTAGGTCATAGACTTTTTTTTTATCCTTATATTTTTTTCAAGTGTCAAATTAGTCCCTATCTTTTTAGAAGTGACCAAATTTGTCCCTCAACGCTTTAACAATGTTAAATATAACCGTTGACTTTAACAATTTTATTTAAAATATGTAAATACCCTTTATTTATAATATTATAGTAACATTGTTTTGTTTTTTGTGTATTAAATTTACCGTTATAATTACAACGAAATCTAAAATATTATTAATGAAACACTATTTGTACACTTTCTTATTAACTTTTTCCAAAAATATCTAAAAATATTTTAATAAGATAATATCCATTATACCGTTATTTTATAACACAAAGTTATCCTTGATTCCTAATTCAGTCTTTTACCATTTTTATATAACTGTTTTTTTTTGTTAATATTATACAAACCACAAATAAAATAAACATATATATATATATATATTAAAAAAACTGAACATGTGTCATTAATATATTGTTTAGGATCAAAGTATAATTTTACCCTTACACAATTAAAGTTGACTGATAGAACTTAGTTAAAATGACTAATTTGGCACTTGAAAAAAAATGTAAAGACCAATTTCGACCCTATTGTAAAAATCGATAAATCGTAAACAACTTGGAATTTTCAAAAAGTTCAGGATCAAATCGGTAAATTGCCCATAAATAAATAAATAATAGAGTAAGAAAGACAGTCCATCTCGACTAGTCAGGTGAAAGTGAAACTATACTTTCGTGTTACGTATGTAAGCACAATTGGGTTGGCTCTTATGTAGATATTTTTAACTTGAAAGAGAGACTGTTTGCTGTTTACTTAGAGAGATGGTGACAAAGATGGTGGGTTGGGTGTCGTCAATGTGTAAAAGTGTTGTCTATGTTTGGTTTTTGGTGAGCTTGAGCTTTGTTTACAATGGCGGTGAAGGTATTCCAACTACACTTGAAGGACCCTTTAAACCAGTCACTGTCCCACTTAACAAGACCCTATCCACCATTACCGCCGACTTGCCGGATTTTCCAAGCAATGCTGTAGATTTTCAGCCCCAACAAATATCTGTCTCTCTCTCAGCCGATTATGACTCTATTTGGATTTCTTGGATAACAGGTCCTCTCTTTCTTTCGATGACCATTGTATTTAAAGTTAATACTTTTATTTTTATTTTATTTTTCTTTTAATTTCCTTACTGGGCAATTGAATGTGTATTTGATTGAATATTGTATGTATTTATGTACAAATTTGAAACCAAACATGAAAAATGTCATCTTGTTTCATGTTTGCTGTAAATTGCTATAATTTATGAAATTTGGTGGAAATAGTAGTTCCTTAGAGTTCAACTAGACCAATCAAAGAGTAGTGGTTTGTTGTGCTTTGTTAATCTTCAATTCCAGTGATGAAATTGGTAGAGTTTTGTGGTTCTATGTTTTTCATTTTTTTTTTCCCAACTTTGATCTTGTATGCAGGGGAGTTTCAAATCGGTGACAATATAATACCGTTGGATCCTGAATCGGTACAAAGCATTGTTCAATTCAGAGTCTTTAGTTCGCGATCCACTTATCAAGCAGAGGGTTACTCCCTTATTTACAATCAACTTTATCCTTTTGATGGCATCCAGAACTACACTTCCGGTATCATACATCACGTTCGTCTCACAGGTATACTTCAATCTCAATCAATACATTTCAATCTACAACAATGATCTTTCCATAAGAGTGAGTCTCTGTCATTGTCTGCTGTTGTGGATAAGGCATTGTTCTTATGACAGAATGAGTTAAAACTGCAAATGGCAAGTTTCGTAGTACTATTATTAGGACGTATAGTCAATTTGCTATTATTTTGAGAGTCAACACATAGCTTGGTTGATAGGCTTGTTATGAAGAGATTAAAAATATGTGATACGATCTCATGTTGAAAGCTCGATTTAATTATCTCTTCCCATGAACATTGGCACAGACAATATTCTGTTTCTGATTCATGTTCTCACAATCTTGACATGCAAAGACTTGGGTTCATGACAAATTCTCTCTTTAAGTTCTCAAGTCTTTTTATGAACAATCTTGGACTGACCTTAAAATCTTCTAAAACTCAAAGCAGCATTAACAATTTCTTAGCTGAAAAGAAAAATTGATAGGAAATTAAAAGAGTAAATTTTGTTTTGAGAATTCGAGTTCATGATAACTTTTGCTTCTTTCTTGAATCACATAGTTGAATGTCAAGATAATCATGAACAAATAACTGGCTTCTTTTCAGGATTTAGCTACATTAAGACTCCCTTGAAACAAAACAATGTTCCAAACAAAAATAACCAACATCAGATTTATGGTATCTGTCTCTAAAGTATATTAATATCATGTTGTAATCATGTTTTGTTGCAGATTTGGAACCTGACACGCTGTACGAATATGAGTGCGGTGATCCATTCAAATCATTAATGAGTAAGAGCCATTATTTTAGAACCATGCCAGTTTCTAGTCCCAGCGATTATCCCAACAGAATAGCAGTTGTAGGTGACCTGGGTCTTACCCACAATACAACAACAACCGTCAGTCATTTATTGAGCAACCATCCTGATCTCGTTGTGTTGGTTGGGGGTTTAAGTAATGCAGACTTGTATCTTACGAATGGAACTGTGTCCAATCACAGCTCTCGTTCGCTTCTGCAAAATCCCATCCAAGAAACCTATCAGCCTCGTTGGGATTATTGGGGAAGGTAAATTACTTTTGAATAATCAAAATTGGACTTTTACTTCATGAACTTAGGTGACATGTTGTACAGAATGAAATTCACTTTAATAACAATCTAGTAAATGTTCTTAATTAAATTATGTTGCAATAGAATAGACAAAAGAGAAACCAAATAACTTTGGCTTGTTGGAAACTGATTTTTTAACTTCTCTTTAATATACTTTTGCTTCAGTTTGTTCTTGTCATTTCATTTTGGTATTGCTAATGATTTCTTGGGTCGACATTAAGAACGGTGAAGCTTATGAAGTTGTTGTGCGGTTACTGTTTGCAGGTTTATGCAGCCACTAGTATCTAGTGTTCCAACAATGGTGGTAGGAGGCGACCATGAGATAGAACAACAGGCTGAAAATCTAACGTTTGCTGCTTACAGTTCTCGATTTGCATTTCCATCTGAAGAAAGTGGATCAATGTCCTCACTCTACTATTCTTTCAATGCTGGCGGGATACATTTTGTGGTTCTTGGTGCTTACACACCCTTTGAAAAATCATGTAAGCTTGTTATCATTAATCCTCTTATGTGTTTGCCTTTGGTGGTACCAAATCTTGCTGATCCTGTTTGTCTAACCAATTGGTGAGAATCTCCATTGATTTTATTGCAGCGGATCAGTATGAGTGGCTGGAAAGAGACTTAGGTGATGTTGATAGAGAAGTGACTCCATGGCTGGTAGCTGCCTGGCACACTCCTTGGTACAGCACCTATTCGGCGCATTACAGAGAAGCAGAGTGTATGAGAGTGGAGATGGAAGACTTACTGTATCAATATGGTGTTGACATAGTCTTCAATGGACAAGTAAGAGTACTTGTTGCTTTCTTATTGCGATTTCTTGTTTCTTGTTTCTTGTTTCTAAATACACTCCTCTTCAATTGACAAGATTCTGCAGCATTCTGTTTGATAATCGTTGCATCAACTACTAAATTTACGGCTTTGTAGTTTTTTGTACAGCCTATGAAGTTTCATACTATGCATGTGTTAATTTATATGTAACAGATTAGATAAACTGAGGTAATAATTTGCTTGTTTGGCAACAATGAACAGGTTAATGCCTATGAAAGGTCCAACCGGGTATACAACTACTCTTTAGATCCTTATGGCCCGGTCTATATCACGATTGGTACTGGAGGAAATCAAGAAGGCTTGGAAATAACACATGCTGATGAACCTGGTAACTGTCCAGATCCAACTACCACACCGGAAAATTATATAGGCGGCTTCTGTGCGTTCAATTTTACGTCAGGACCAGCATCCGGAAAGTTCTGCTGGGACCAGCAGCCTGATTATAGTGCATTTAGAGAAAGTAGTTTCGGCCATGGGATTTTAGAGGTACTCTCTCTCTCTCTCTCTCTATTGCATCTGTGCTGGACTTATAATTACTTTCAGAAGTTAAATGTAAACTTGACAAGAATGATTCCCAAACTTTCGCTACTGGTTGTTTGAGCTCTTATACTTTGATTGAACAGTACATATTTCATCAGGTGAATGAAGTTTATGAGAAACCTCTTCAAAAATTTGATAGCAGCCTCCCCTATACCATATGTTTTTGGTGAATTTCTAAATTATGCACGTCCGCCTGTATTAATCATAATTTTGTCGGTATTCATGTAAAGACTACAAACTAATAGGCACTGTGGCCTGCAGGTGAAGAATGAGACTCATGCTTTGTGGACTTGGCACCGAAATCAGGAGTTCTACGAGAATGCTGGTGACATAATTTACATAGTAAGGGAACCCCAGGGGTAAGTGTTTTCCATTTAACCGAAGGTAATTAAGCTTGGAGGTCGAGAATACAGCAGTGATAAACAACCGAAACTATTAACCTTCGTCACAATTTAGTTCTATCCAAATATCTAATCTGAAGACACAAAATACAAATTCTCAGGCAGCTGAGATGAGATTTGGTGGCATATTCTACATGTATATAAGTATATTAGATCATTGTGGTTGGAACATCTGAAGCTATAAGGCTATCTGATTTGTCATTCTTTCTAGGAAATACAAATGATCTCACATTATATTTATCAATCTACTTCTCATTCCAAAATCCAGGTGTATTTCTTATCCAATAATTTAATTTTTCAAATGTTTTGTGGGATAGATGATAGATGATCACTGAAGCGCCTAGTGTATAAACCGAAACCCATGCACCTTAAGCCATGTGGTATGTATCTTTTATGTTATTGGCTTTTCTTTTCACTCGGTATGAATTGAGTGGTTTGGACGTATACACCAGACGCATTAAAGGATTTCTAAGCTTACTAGACAAGGATTTATCAGAAAGAATTGATATATCTATAAAGGAACAATCCACGAGTGAGCAGCTGTTTTGTCTACTCATATGCCAACAATCATTACATTACACAATGCAAAATTCAGACAGGACTGTTCAATTGATTTCATGAAACCTCTACTAGCACCTATGTAGGTTAGTTCATAACATAAGCTTTTAGCCAGCCGTTGTCACTTTGAAGCCTGCTAACAAAACTGTATAAGCCCTCTTCTCTCCACCACACCAAGGCATGCAACTCAACCCTGGCTCTTTAAGGCTAAATGTGTGGAAATGTGAATGAGAGAAGAAGAAGCCAAGATGAGGAGATAGACATTAGGAGGGTTGTAATGTCCATATATCTTGAAGAAGCTTTGGAGTCGTCAGGCATTGGAGGACTCAATCCCGGATTCACTCCAATACCACCACCGTTAGAAAGAGGTGTTGTTGTAGTAGTAGATGGTGGTGTTGTTGTCGTTGTCGGGTTGTTTGTAGACGTTGTCGTCGAGGTGTTTGTAGGTGTCCCTCCAGCAGTGCTGAAAGATAGGCATCATTGGAAATTGTTAGTCCTCTAATTGACATTAACCAAGTGATATTGAATAAGAAACAAACAGCAAAAAATGATTTAGCTGTTTGATATTAAGACACGGCACATCGACTACGGCCGGCTTATTAGTTGAAGGTTGAAGAACTTACTATCACCTTCGAGGACCACCAGAATACCACATCAATACACACAACTCATAACAAATATATACCTTCAATTCCATTTCATCAATAAACACTTTTGTTTCAAAAATAATTTACATAAAAATAAAAAACACTCAAATGCTACAGATAGGAAAAGCTTTCAAAAGCATTGTGGGTGTCATAGGCTGTCTACTTGAGTAGTAAAAAAAGTAAAAAAGCAAACAAACATGTAATGAATGAAGGACACTTTTTTTTTTTAATTTTTTTAATCACAACTTATTTTCAAATGAGAGACAAGACCTACTAAAGTTTTATTCCATTGCCAGTTTTGGGTTGCTTTTCAAGCAATCACCCCATCGAACATTCCTCAAAAAACTACTTATTGAACCCCACTATTCAGCTACATGTTTAAACAAGAAGTTTAACCATTTATATAATTATATTTAACAAAAACTAATTTTTATTCTTTCAAAATTATTATCTATTGTAATCAAATTCCTTAAAGAACCTATCTATAAATATAGAGATGTCACTCGATCCGATTTTCGGTTTCGGATTGGAATTGGTCCGAAAAATTACAGACCTGGTTTTTTTTATAAAAAAAAATCTGTCAATAGGAGAAATCAGAATAGACTAGATATGTTATTTTCGGATTTCGATAATTTTTCGGTTATTTTTTGGATTGGACTGAAAGAGTTATAAATAAAATATTTTTTTTAAAAAATAAAGTAAGTATAGCTGCTGCTTCCACCATTTACAAAATGACATAATCCAGATCCAATCCGAAATTTCAGACTAAAAAAATTGAATCTAAAAATACCCGAATCCAATTTACGGATTGGATAAATCTGAACCCGATAATTTTTCTAAATCTGAAATATTCTATCAGAACTTCCAATTGAATTTTTTAAAAAAAAAACTATTTTTTTTTTAATTTAAATTTTGATGCAACGTGCCCGATGCAACTGTCTGCACACAACATTGCACAGTATGTCATTTTGTACAGTGAAGATGTCTTCAGATCAGATCCGGATGCAGCCACATTATTACAAACCGACACACTTAAAAAGATTGGCCATCAGAATATAAGAGAGTAAATTGGGCTCAAATAGTTCATTATATGTAAATTGGATTATTTTTTGTCCAAAATTTAGGGCTTATGTCTATGATACTAAGAAAAAGTTGGATGGACCGACACATTGTTCCCTCCCCACTTATAACATACCACGTGATGTGAGTTCAATAATCTCACACCATATGGCGTGTTGTGAGTGAGGCGGAGACACCGTACCAAGTTCCATCAAAGGTTTTCTTTTATATCATATGCTTTAATCGAACATAATCATTCAGATATTCAAAGTTAGCGAGAATATTTTTTTTTTCTTTTATTTGGTGGGAGCAAAGAATTATTCAAGGGTGCGAGAGAGAGAGAGAAAAGAGCATGTATGGTCAGACAAGTAAAGCAGGCCGTCCTTCATAATATGGACCTGAAAGGCTGAGAGTTCAGACTCAGACTTCGATTATCTCCCATAAAAGATGACAAATTTTGCAGGCCACTGGTACTAGTCCCACGACTAGCCGTTGGATATCTATTTGTACTGGCATGTCTATCCAATCAAAGGGACCAAATTCATCAAAAGCAAAAAAAACCATGACAGAGCAGAGACAGACATTGTCTCGGCATCCAACATATATTGAAAACAGAGAAACAACATTGAGGATTGAGACTAACTATTGACCATCGTATCGTTTCAAATGAATTGTGAGAGATTAGATTAAGTTCCCATCATCATCTATGAACAAAGACACGTGTCATGCATCAACCATTGTTCTCTACAATAATTCAACTAGGCTTATATAGAGAAGGAAAAGGTGAACTATTTTTTGATCGCTATTTTCTTCCATCCAAAAAAGAAAAAGTAAAAACCATATTGACGTGAAGATGAAGAAACCATATTCACTTAACTAAAATAGCAATATATAAACAGATCAAAAACATCCCAAAACCACCTAATTAAATGGAGTAAACATACCTTAGTGAAGATGGATACACACAAGATCCATAGCCTGCACCAAGTACAACATAACATGCACAAAGAATTAGAAAAGGAGACTTGCTTGGTAGGTAAACTCAAGATAAAAAGAGAGAGAGAGAGAGAGAGAGAGAGAGAGAGAGAGAGAGAGAGAGAGAGAGAGAGAGAGAGAGGAGAAACTGGGATCGGTTGTGGCAACAGTTGCAGTGCCAGAGAAGTCACAGGAGCCAGGAGCCATGGCCTTTCTCTGAAAGTAACTGTTGAAGGCATAGGAAGAATGAGCCTGGATGGTGTTGGGAAGAAAGCAGAGGCCATTGGAGAGGATAGGAGTGCAGTCAGCACCAGCTCCACAAGCATAGTCAATAGCAGTTTGGAGGGCCTGGTTGCTTGCATCACTCCTTGCCACACACCAGTTTGCACCATCCACTTGCAAAACGCTCAAGCTCAACAACATCAAGGCTATGGTGGCCATGGAGGATGAGGAGAGAGTTATAGTGGGGGGTGATGGGGTTAGTGAGTGGAGGGGTGATTTGGCTTTGCTTGGTAAAGGTTGAGAGAGATTGACAGAGAGAAGAATATTATTAGAGATTGTGTGGAGTTTTCTTTCCTTTATACTTCTCTTTTTCTTTTGCTTTATATTTGTTTTTCTTTTTTAATAAATATTGAATGCTTTGTTTTCGCTCTTTATGGGTTTTGGGGTTTCCTAATTCTGTTTGTTGTAACTTTTGCAAAATTAGATTCCAACGGTGAATCTACAACTAACACAGAAAAAAAATATATTGAATGCGAATGATTCATTAAAATAAATAAACCACAGAAAGAAACTTAATTCTTTAAAATCCTACGCGATATCGATTATAAAACTTAGGGCATAGGGTTCCAACGGCTGCTAGAAATATAGTCATGGAAAATATTGGGATGCAGGGGATATGTGACGACAAATGTGCCACGTCAGATAGGTTTTCTTACATAGTAAACATGAGATGCCAAGATGATCACATGCTGATCCAAGTTCAAATTTAATGCAAACTCATACTGAAACTGGTAGATGATCAGACCATCTCATTTCTCATGCAATGTAAGGGATCAAATTCAATATTTCCAACACATGATTTGAGATGGGATTTCCTCTGCAAAAGGATTATCTCATCTGGGTAAAGAAATCAATGTCATGACCTAGAAAGGTGCACAACATCTCAAGTAGCTATGACCCCCATGAATTAAATGGGGCGGCCAAAAAAATTACAGATTTTCTTTTCTAATGATATAGTCTCACAATGTACATATCGGAAATTGTTACATGTCAAAAAATATGGGTATCGGACATATGGTAATTGTTGTCGAACACTCACCTCTGTTTATCGTGTATCTCTCTCCCTCTGTGACCATGTCCCTCTCCCCTTTGTGGGGTGATTACAGTGGAGCTGTCAGCTCCAAGCAAAAACATCAAGTGTATAGAAAGTGAATCATTTCAACTTTTTTGATAGAATAAGATGTATGCTTCGCAGCGAAGAACTTGTTCCGGGGAAACTTCACGCACATAGGCATCGCTGACGTGATGCCAAACACATTCCCCGATTTCTTTCTCAGCCTTACCTTTGCTTTTTGCACCTTTAACATATGCAACATAATGGCCTCCTCTCATGGTTCCCAAATGCTCCACTACCCCAACCAGATGATACAAGTACTTCTCTTGGTCCATGCACCTGCAAATGCCCAAGAATAAACATTTTTGAAGACATTACATGTTGAAGGAAAAATATTTGAGTGCCACAACAAGCAATCGACATTTGCTTTAAACTAAGTTAACTACAAGATTTCAGTAGATAACCTCATCTCCTCGTCATCTGCTTATCACGGTCATCTCCCCGTGTAAAGATAATCTCTCCATGCAGTATTAACAAATGGGGTGTTAACATTAAATGTTCAGGATTGATCCAATTCTCATATGCAGAACAATAAAATGAAGAAAATGTAACAAAGGCATAAACATGTTTTCTATGATTATTAAGTTCTTTAAATATCAAATGGGTTTAGGATCAAAATGAAGATGGCAAGTGTCATGTTGCATAACAAGTTCAATGCATATATGCAAAGGACTACACCACAGGATCATCAAAATATCTAAACTTGTAATCTTGTATGCTTTTATATCAACTTGCCAAGTAGAGGAAGCTCCAGCCTATGCAAGAACAAGTGATAGGTTGCCAGATGGGTAATTAGTGGACCTAAAAGGATCATCGATAACTCACATTCAGCTTGTAGACAAAAGAAACCTAATTATCATGCTCTTCACTTCATTATTTTAATATTCATGAGTCCATGGCAGAGTTTAAACAAAGATCAACTGTTTAGTATAAGACACTAGTAGATGAGCTTATACACATACATCAAAGATGGTGCAAAAAGGATGTTTTATACACATTGAACTATTCAGAAGTTCACTGGATCCATGAATGAACAGTCTATCATAGTACCACTACCTTACATAAAATTCTCAAAAATAACTGCCCTTTTTGGATAGATCTTATACAGACCCTGACCCCCTTCAGCGAGCACATTTGGATATATATATTGCCTAGTGTACAATGTTCGAAAAATCGGCCTAGGCAGCTGAGTAATCACCGCCTAGGCACTAGGCGGCATCCAGCCGTGGCAAAAACAGCCTAATTGGATGTATTAGGCGACAGGCGAATAGTCACCCTAGGAGGCGAATAGTCGAGGCTAGTCGCCCTAGGAGGCGATTAATCGGCTATATTAGTCGACGCTAGTCATCCGAGCCCCTAGGTGGTCTCGGTGGAGTCAAAGCTGTTGACTCCGACGAAACCTATTATTATATATATATATATATATATATATATATATTAAAACAGCATCGTTTTGAGGATTTTACACCCCAAAACGGTGTTGTTGTTGGCTTCACTTTAATGAAGCCACAACGCTGCCGTTTGGTCCTCATTAAAGTGAAGCCAAAATAGCTTCAGTCCCCCATCTTGATCACGATCAAACCAGCAAACCTCTCGACTAACCCATTCAAGTTTCAGTCACCCATCTCGTAATCTGCCGTTGCCACGTCGCCGCCGTCGTTACTCATCTGCTCTTCATCCATCTAGGGTTTGTGTCTTGTGATTGGATTTGGATTTTGATAGGTGTTTGTGATTGGATTTTTATGCCGATTAATGGCCAATTAGTCAGTCGCCGACTAATCAAAATAGACGCTAGGCACCGGGTCTCCACCCGACTAGAGCCTACTAGAACACTGCTAGTGTATAAAAGTATAAAAGAGAAACTACCAGATATAAAGCCAATAACAAAATGTAAAATGCAAACCACCATAAGAGATATATAGAGCAACAATAGAACCCAAAACTTCAAAAAATAACCGAAGATAGAAAGTGTCAACCAAGTAATGTCCTCAAAGATCTCAGTTTGCATAACAAACTGATTTCTACACTCCTTCAAAGACCAATAAAAATTGCTCAATCTAATCTGTTTCAATTGATTGTTGTGTTCTTTCAACTAGCTTTTCTACTAAAAATATCATCCACAATTCTGTGCCATTGTTAATTAAAGTCTGGCAATGAAGTGACACAAACAACCAAATACAATATAAAGAAACTAATTTGTATCCAATCACATAAGATATTCTTTTTTATCAAGAACTAGGAAGATAGAGTGAGCAAGAGAGAGAGGAGTATTTTTTTTTTCCTGAAAAGAAAAGCAAAAAAAAAAAATGAAGTGAAAGTGCAGCCATATTTTTAATTTTAACGAAGTATATAACTTCCTCTCAAATATCATAAGATAGCTTTCTTTCACATTTGAGCCTCTACCAAGTCTTTCACATTAAGTAACTTTCTTAAAATTCAGCTAATGTAAATCAGAATAAAAGGTTTGCAACCTAATCCAATAGCATTACTGGCTTACTGCATTTGTTTGAGTGCTTTAAAACAAAGAATGAGAACCAGTGGATAACCAAGAAATTCCTAATCTCTATAGCAACCCAGCAGAAGTTCTTCCATGTTCAAGCTAAAAAAAAAATATAGGGAATAAGGGACTGAGTATAAAGGACACTTAATTCACAGAAGACAAGAAAATGAAACTGAGAGAGAGAGAGAGAGATATTTTCAAATTTATTCCCGTCGGCCATTTAAATGTTAGGAGCAAGTAACAAATATGTGTAAGAAATATACATATGGATTAAGCATCCATAGATATGAATATTTTGACTTTTTGGAACATATGGATTTTTCATCATGATTCTTAAAGCTAAAAATAAAGGAAGTCCAATGTTACTTTGAATGAAGCCAAATAATTATATTTGAGATATTTCTAATATTTTATAGGGTTAATTCCATTGAGACCCTTGATTTTAGCGCTAATTACAGTGAGTGGCAGCTAGTCCTGATTTTTGTCAAAAAGTACTCGTTAATGCCGTTTCCCATTAAATATATTGGTTATTCATGTAATTAGTGTGGATAAGGCCACAACCTGCTCCACAAACACTGATGGGAGAGACATCAACCTCCTCTACCAAAATCCAAAATGGAGGAGGCCACCCTCCTCCACCATGGAGGAGGCCACCCTCCTCCACCATGGAGGCCAATGCCTTTTAAATTCATTTTTATCATTAACTAAATCTTATTTAAAAATAATAATCCCCATGCTAACATCAGATTTTCCCTAATTTTTAGATAATCAACTCTGCCCTTGATTAAAACGATGATGGCAGTTATTCAATACAATTTCTTATCGAAAAGTATACTTGGTACCATTGAAGACCATTTACCATTACAGGAGTCAGAAAACAATAACAAGTATCTGCTTGACTGCATCAAGAAAATAAAACTGAGGTATTAAAAGTAAACACAACAGAGAGATATTCAGACAATCTGCACCAAACAATAGAATAAGTGGCAACCATAGTCAACAGGAGAGAGAGAATTTGTTTGCTTGATATAAGAATTCTTTGATAAATTAATAAGACTACGAAGAGATACCTGGGATCCATATACGGTCTAAGATCAATTGTTTCTCTGAAATTGACATGGCCATTCAATTTACTTAAGCGACCACGGGCATCTTGGCTGAACCGCTTCAGATGAATGGTCAAAATAGGTGGAGCCTTATCTATGAGGACTCTTTTGGTTGCATCTCTCTTCACTTTCACAGTTTTAAATTCCATCTCCTTGCTGTTGCTTTCCTCTGATTCATGGCTACCACTTAGCTGCACTTTATCGACGGCATTCCCAATACTGCTGGACTCATCAACACTACAAGAATCATCAGCTTGATCAGGGCTGCTTTCTTGACTGCAAGACTTATGGGAACCTGAAAAATGGGATTGCTCCTCACGTGCATCATTTTTCTCCACTTTTCCTTCTTCCTGCTGAGAAACAACAGTATTCATCTCACATGATTGACCACTGTCAACTTCTGAACTATTTTGATTTAAGTAATCAGTCATCCCATTACGTGAAACCAAGGTTTCACCGACACTGTTAAGATTAATATCCATATCTCCATTGCTAGGATTTTCAAATTCAGGAGGGCATGAGATGTCCTTTGTACTCTCCTTTGTACTCTTTGAGTCACTTTGATTTCCACTCTCACCTCCATTTACCAAAGTTTTCAAAGCAAGTTTAGCCTGCTTTCTTGAAGCTTCCAACTCCTGGCGTTGCAGAGTCCTAGTACAGCCCTCACAATCCCAAGCATTATCATTGGTGAGAAGCTCCGGCTTTATGAAATGAGCCAAACAACTCTCTACAGACACTGGAGAATCTGAATCATCAACTTCATCTGGATCAGACTCACTGCTGTTTCCTACTACAACACCACTCACCGCACCTTCATTAGGTAAAGAAGGCCCTGCAAATGGCCCTACAGCAATCTCAGGCTCATTAAATAACCCACCAAAGCAGTCGAAGTCTGGTTCCTCTTGTCCACAGCCCATAACTGATGAGGAGGATTCAGCTTCTCTGCTCAGTATATCCAATGTATTGGAAGTTTCCTCATGGTATGGAAGCAAGATAACTTCTGAATCTTGAGCGAGTGATGGTAGCTCATCCTCCCAAGAATTCACTGAAGATGCATCCAATTTTTTATTTGACTCCTCATCTAGTGAAGGAATCTGATTACTTTCCAATAAGATATCATCTGAAACCTTATCCTTGTCTCCGGAATCTTGAAACAAAAGGTCATTACTTTGCAAAGTCGTATTATGCTCATCTGATATGGTTGGTGGTTCAAGGAAATCCAACCACGCCATATCATCCAATGAAGCAACCACTGAATTCTCCGAAACTTGCTCACTCTCAGACTGTGGAACAGCTGAGACATTCTGTGAAGCTGAACCACTTTGAGCAGCCATAGTAGCTGGGCCAACAGAACATGATTGTGAAGAATCACCTGAAGAACTCGCCATTTGTTCATGAAGAGGTAAAGCAGACTCTGTGCTAGCTGAGGAATTTGAAATGCTTTGAACTGTTAATGTATCTGGATTTTTGTTAATTTTTGGTCGACTCTTTCCAGTTTTCTTTGGTGGAAGTTTTGCTTTCTTGGCTCGAGAGTTGGGTTGAACCTTCTTTGGTGGAGGTTTTTTAGTTGGAACTGGAAGAGAGAGATCCAAAAATGGCTCACGCACTGTTGAGGAGTGTCCACATTCCACACAACAAACAGTACTTGAAATTTGGCCCCCAAATACAGAATCCACAAATGTAGGGCCATGATTTGAAGAAGCCCCGTTTTCCATAGAAGCATTAATTTTTTTCCTGGCATTTAACTCCTCGGTGCACAGCCCATCAAGCAAGCAACGAAGTAACTCATGACTATCGTGCTGCTCATATCCCCTAAACTGGGGTGATTTAGAACAGAGGCACCCAAAAAAAGACCTTGGATTTATCACATTTCTCAAACCCGTCTCTGGCTTCGTTTCATCAAATAGTTTATTCAAGGCAATGGTAAGAGGACCAAAAGATGCATCTATATTCAAGAAGTAATCCCGAACCCTATCCATCGCTAAAAGATTTTGCATGACCGAATTAAAGAAGCAAGTATTCCCAAGATTGGTCAAGCCCCTCACCACATAACCACCCTTAGCATCTAAATCATTCTCACTTGATACAATGCCTTCAGTTTTCATTTCACTTGTAACACTGCCACGGCCAAACCAAACATCCTCAACATCCACCGTTGAACCTTCTGTTGTTCGCCCCTTTATTAATTTTACAACCTCCGAGAATGCATCTTTCTTTTCACCTTTCTCCTCTGTTTTCTCTACTGGAATGAGTGTATTGCAAGGGAAACACCACCGGAGATGAGGGTTGTCCCATCGAATCACTAAGGGATGACGGGTTTGTCTAGTATGCCGAACCGCATGGGTTTGAGGGGTTGTTGGTAGTCCAACTCCTGCACAAGAATAATGCCCACAATCTAAACAAACCCAAATGGCCCTTGAATCAGATTTTGAATCCACCGATGCATTTCCCTTCTTTTTCCCATGTTTACCCTTTCCCTTCTTCCCTCTTCTATCACTACTTCCTTCCCTACAATCTTCGCACCTACTAGGATCCGAAGCTTTAATTTTAGCAGAAAATTTTTCCAAATCAATACCTTTGTCAAGATGGGGGCATAATTTTCTCTCTTTCACCACTGAAACTCCATCTTCACCACTCTCAACAGGAATCAATTGTGGTGGGACAACTTTAGGAGAGTCAACTTTAAGAGAAGCAGCTGTAGGCCGCTTCTCTTTAGCTGCTGCTCTAGTCTTCCTCTCAGCCCTTTTCCCCATAACTTCCTAAAACGAATTCAAGAACACCATAAACACCGTAAATCCTTTAAATACAAAACAATAACACAACACTAACATATAAAACAACAAAATAGAAATCAAACCACGACTATCCACTTTTTATTCTTTCACTAGATTATCAATCCACTATCTGCTATCATCTTCATAAAGTATTACAACCATCAATACAAAAATTAAAATAAAAAATAAAAACCATAATCAGATTTGCACACATAGAACTGAAAAAACATAACAGATAAAGGAAAAAGCAAAATAACCCAAAACAGATTCAAGTATTTGGAAACAACCCAGATGATTTCTTCCGATTGAAAAGTGCATTACAGAGCTACTAAGCAACCGTAAGAACCCATGAATAAAAAAGTAAAGAGCTATTGTAATTATTACCTAAAAAATCTGGAAGAAGGGGACCAAGATTGGTTGTAGAATCTTTGTTGAAATGGTGTTACATAGAATAAAGATTGAAGAGAAGATTAGGATCTAAGTGGAGAGAAAGAGAGATACAGAGAGTGGGATGTGTGCATTCGAACTTCGAAGTGGTTTCTTTTTCTTTTTTTCTTTTGGAACAGACTCTGCTTTCAAGTGTTTGTTGGGCTCATAAATCATAGAGAAGAGATAGTGAAAATGATGAAAATTAAAACGAAATAAACAACGGTTACACTTACAGAGGGTTTAACTGAGGGTGAAAAGCGATTTTTTTTTTTATTATTATTATTTGAAAACAAAAAATATTATTATTATTATTTGATGATCGGTAACTCAGATATATGGATATTATTGGATTAAATGAGACCGTCAAACTATATTGGTCGGTGGTTAAAAAACTTAATGTTTTTTTTTAACTATTGTTCTATTTTAAGGTTGAAAAGAAGACATAACTCAAATGATTATCATTAGTCAATATCATCTTGTTTTGATAGCTTTTTTTTTATGAAAGAATTATTGGAAATTATGTATAAAAAACATACTTTTTTTAAGTATCCATATGTGGATAACTATAATATATAATTGGACCAAGAGAAAAAACATTACAAAATATCATTTGTTAAAAAATTCATAGTCAGTATCCATATATATAGCAAAGATAAGAAAATGAAAACAAAGAAATATAAATGTCATGCAAAAACGTCAAGGGTAAGCAAACCCTACAAGAAAAAAAAATAGGTACACAGACCTTAATAAAAGGCAAAAAGAAAATATTTATCCAAAACGAAAAGACTGTCAGGAATATTCAAAGTTTATTAATTAATTGATAAATTTATTAATTTATAAAATATATTTATGATTCAATGGATATGAATAAATAAATAACCAACTAAATATTCAATTAATTTAATTATTTAAATATCATTAATCAACAAAAAATATATTAAATGGATAAAAAAAACTAAATCCATTGATAGTAAATTATATTTTTAATTTTAATAAATTATTAATTTATGATATGAATGAAACCATAATATATATATATATATATATATAGATTCTGAAAAGTATTACCTTATCAATTTATTAAAATTATTAATTTATCTTATTCTTCCAAATTGAGACTGAAAAAGTTATTATATTACAGAGATTATTAATTTATCGTATATTAGTTTATGGAAGTTCTAATGTATTTGAAGTCAGTAATCGTGCTCAAAAAACAACTCTAACTATAGAAATATAGAATAGTCTCCCAAGACTTTTTGAACTCAAACCTCTTCAATGGACCAACGAGTGAATGTATCATTTCTATGCATGTTTTAAACTTTTAATTTACGGAATTCCAAGGGTCTATGTTAAGATTTTGATATTTATTTGAACGGTTTAAATAATTCGGTATAAAGCTAACAAAATTAACTATAGTAAAGGATTTGGATCCCCTCATCTCCTCACTTTATCGTCATATAAATAAATGGTCTTAATTAATTCTATATTTTGATATAGTAAAACATAAAAATAATTTAAATTATTGATTGGTTATATTAGACACTTGAAAATATATTATGAAGATTAGAGAATCCGTATCCAATAATAAAATGTATAAAATATCACATTTATTAGTTGAATCTAGTGATTGAAATTTAAGAATTTTAAGAGGAAAGAGTATTCATTCTCTAAAGTGTTGTAGGTCTATAATTTACAAGTAGGTTTTATTTATTTATTTAATTTTTTTTTTTGTGAAAGTATGTTTTATTTTATATGCATAAACATTGTCTAGCTAGTATGTTTCTCTTAAAACTAATATATGAGGGCTATTATCATAATTTTATTTGATTTATGAATGAAAGTATCTTTAATATGGGTGATGCTATTGATAAACCATCAAATATCTATTCACACTCCATTTTAACAATTTTTTTTGTTAATGACAATTTTATCTTTAATTTTTTTATGACTAGCAACTAGAGTCAATTTATTTGTTTTGCTTTTCGTTTATTTGTAAGAAAATATTTGGTCTTTTGAAATTTGATTACTGATTATTGGATTTGAATTTCTTTTTTTTTTGTAGGGCAAATCGTATGTTAGTCTCCATAATTTGTCTTCATCTGCGTTTAGTTCACGATTTTTTGAATTGTAACTTTTAATCTATCATTTTCCTGACAATGCAGATTTGAGTTCTACCATCCAATTCTGTTAGGGTTCCGTCAAGTCAATAATGATCAACGAGGGTAAATAGATAAAACAACATCTGATGTTCTAGAATCTTATTTAACCAAAGGGTAAAATGTCTTTTTACTAATTAAAATTATAAAATATTATTAATATAATACTTAAAAAATAATTTATTTTTAAAAAATAATGGATGAAAAAGATCTTATCCCATTCATTTGTCCAAGAATCTGGACTATTGAAAAATAATTTTAAAAACAAAATAATTTTGTCAACAAAAAACTAATTTTGAAAAAAAATCTCGAAAAAACATAAAATAAAAACACTCATCTGTCTCACCATATACACAATCTCTAGAAAAAAAAAATCATCATCTCTCTCCATTTTCTTCATCTTCATCTTCTTTCATCGTCTCTTCATTTTAATCACCGATTTGGTTATGGATCATCTCTTCATCGTCTCTCCCTCATCTTTATCTTTATCTTCATTCTTCACCGATTTGGTTATGGATCTAATCATCGACGGGGTGGAGGGGATAGGTCTGGTTCTAAACGCTGCCAATCTGGTTCCTTTGATGGCTGCTTGGTCAGGGTGGGGGTGACGACGTGGGTTTGGTGGTGGTGTGACGTGGAATTTTTTTTAGGGGTTTGTGTTGGTGACTGATAATGGGTGTGGGTGGTGATTGACAATGTGTTGGTCGAGAGAGAGAGGTGGAGGCGGTTGCCACCCTACCATATATATATATATATTCTGTGTTTCGTCGCAGTTTCCATTTCTCTGCCGCTATTTCCTCGGGATCGTGTTCTACATCACTCAAGGTCAAACTTCATTGAATGGGTTTAGGGGTGTGTGTGATTTTGAATGTTAAAAATCTATTTGATTTGTGTTTAGGGGGATTGAAATCATTTTGTTTTTTTTTAATACGATTTTTGTGTTAGGGTTTGTGAATGGGTTTTATAGATTTGGATTTGGTGGTGGTGGGAGTTATGGTGGTAGATTGGTGGATGTTGGCGTTGATTTCTGGATTTCGTCAGAAAAGCCAACTAGGATTGAATTTTAGCTATAAATCAAAGAGGAGAGAAGAAGGGAAGTAATACGACACAAGTTTTACGTGGTAAAATTCCAATGACCGGAGAAACGTCCACGGGTGGTTGTTTGATCAACCAAGCTAAAATCCACTATGAAATTAAGAATTTTACAAGCCTTCCTCTCTTTGAATATTTTTGTATGATTGCTGTGTATATTTTTTCTATATCTTTTATGGACGAGATTATGGGTCTATTTATACGTTTATAGAACCCTAATCTGCTTAGTACAAGTAATACAGGATTTTTATACTTAATTATGATTTTGGTTACTTGTTTGAAGTAGATTTGTCTTCTTTCCTGTTTCGGAAGCTGGTATTGAGATTAAATGTGACTCTAGTAGCATAGTCCGATTAGGACTTATTTCCTTATAAGAGTGTAGTCTTCTTGAAGAAATAGAAGTGTTCTCGGATGAGGAACCCTTTATGCTTAACATTCTCTTTCTTTAGAATCTTTTTTTAATAAGGAACCTTTTGACTTGACTCATGGACTACTCTCTAGGCTTCTTACTCTGTTGTCATGCTCATCCCGAGTATGATGTGATGTGATGTGTGCTGGTCTCGAATGACATCTCATGATCCCAAGTGGAAAATGCCTTTCTGCTCACCTCGAGTAAGTTTAATCGTTTTAGCTGATCCCGAGTAGGTCTTGCCTTGATACTTGTTTACTCGGGCTTTTTCTCTTTAATGATGCCTCGTAGGATGTTTCCTGAGTGCCTATTTAGGCGTCCATCTGGCAACTTTCTCCCTCTTATCGATGACGTGTATGCTTTGTAAAATTCACATACGACAATACCCTCTTAAAATATTCTGGCCAAATACAATTTCATTTCGGGCCAAAGTATTTTAATCATTTCAATTTTTTATTCGTGCCAGAGTAGACGTCTTATCATGATGACGTGCTTTTAATAGAGCCCTTACAAATTCGATTTGTCACATTACGCGAGATCTTTTTGACGACGATGTTTCAGAGTTTGATGTCAAACGCTAGTTCTCGTCACGACACGTGTCCCTTGCCTCTTCGTTCTACGATGTTATTTATGTGAAAACGACTTACGTGTTTCCCGAGCGCCGTTTATGTCATCATTTTTCGCCTCGAAGTTCTAGGGTTTCATGCCGTTATTTCCTTTAAATTCTTTATTGTGAGCGAGCGTTGGCTTATTCTGAAAAAATTTGAGAAAACCAGATTTTTCCTGCCAGTCTAGATTTCTCAGCGGATTGCTTTCATCGAAGATTTTTGTACCAGTATTCTATTCTATTTCAAGGTTAGTTTTGATGGACCCATCTACCCGTCATCATCTTTTTAATATTGCTCTTGATGAACTAGATCGAGGAATTTTTCGTCTGGTTTCCTGCATTCGGAGGTTAGTGGGGGAAATGCCGGACGGTGAACCTCCATATTTAGGGGTCGATATTATGGGGCTTCACCCTGATGTTGAATTTTTTGTGTCCAGTTCTGATTCTTCATCTCATTCTGAATCTGGCGTTTCTAATCATAGGGCACCTTTGCGAAGAATGGGTAAGCATCATAGCAAAAGTGAAGTACGCAAACACGGTTCGGGCAGCATCCTTATTAGAGAGCAGGCTGTCAATGATAACGTTGGAGAGGCGTCTAGGGCGTCTAGCCTTACATTTACTGCTGAACGCCCGTGTGGTTCGATATCTAGCCAAATATGGTCGGGCCAACTGAAATAGAGAGGTATCATTCTCGATTCGACCTGTCCGATTCGGTGATTCTGGCTCCTACGGGGGATAGGGCTGCATGGAATCCTCCTGAGGGTATGGTGGCGATTTATGGATCTATGTTATGCTGTGGCATCACACTTCCCTTTCAGCCATTTATTGCCTGGTTTTTGGCTGAAGCAGGAATCGACCAGGCTCAGCTAGCCCCGAACAGCTACAGAATCTTGATGTGCATGTGGAATATGTACAGCAGGATGAACCTTTCGCCTCCATCCCCAGATGAAATTAGGCATTTCTTTACGTTGAGGCTATCGGGCAAAACGGGGACCTACTTTCTTATGTCTAATCCGCCAGACTGTTGGATCCCCGAGGGGACAGAAGTAAGTCGGGATGTTGACATTTCTGATGACCCTAAGAAAAAGGGTTTCATATGGGGATTCCCTACATCCAACAAGTTCTGGAAGAATAGTTGATTTTTTACGGGAGGGAGTCTCGATCTTGACGTCACCGTCATATCCTGGGATGTTCAGACGGTGTTAAAAGTCCTACAATTCTTTTATTCCCCTGAAGTATAAAACAAGAAGAAAATTGAATACAGTGATGGCGAGCTGACCAGGCTTACTCGGGCGGCGGTTCGCACACTGGAAAAGAGGAGCAAGACTTATCTCTTCGTTGAGTCGAAAATGATTGAGCTCGGTTTCTTTAAACAAATCTCGAGCCACCGTAGGTGATGTAAGTGGCTTTCTGCGACCTTTCTCTGTTGTAATTTTCTGCTCTTTGTCTCCTGACATGATATTAATAATATATATATATATATATTTTTTAAAAGTGTACGATACGGATATCGTCTGCGATCTTCAGGCTCGCCTGGTGAAGTCAATTCTTCAGGCGAGCAGGAAAGAAGCTTCTCGTCAAAGTAATGAAGGCATCGCTCCGCCTGAGTCTGACGAGGAGATTGACGTTACAACGGAGTAGAACTCTGGGCGTGTTCAGCCGACCGTTGGGAAGCGGATTCCTGAATACTTTCCTGAGGTCGTTCAACAGACCACTGGGGAGACTGGCCGCCCGAGTGGCCTAAGTAAGCCAATCGATACTCATTTGCCTGACAGTGGGAAGAGGCAGTGTGAGGGTCCTGGTGAAGAGCCTCTTGGAGGTAACGCTTCCACAAGTCAAGTACCTGCAGGTCCCGACTTCTTTGAGTCTTTTCTGGATGATGTCCTGGAAGATCCTACTGATGACCTTCCACCGTTCTCGGGGTGAGAAACCGAAGGCAGCCAGCTCCCCGACCCGTCCACTGAAGGTCCCTCAGGTGGTCTCATTCATCAACTCCAACGCTGAAGATGTTGTAGATGGGATCCTTTCGAACATTGGTCCTGGAGTATCTGTGATGTGGCAGCGCCAAAGCCGGACAAGGCTTTCCCTACCCCTAAGGTCAAAAACCTGGGGGCTGAACCCTCAGAGGTTCCTTCATATCCTTCCCCTCTAGGATATACTACGAGAGATATCCTCTGGTCGGGCTTTCATTGGGGAAAACCGATGAAGCAGTTTTTGGGATGACTCCCCGATCGAACGTCTTCAAAATGTTTTCAATGGTTCATCTTATGTAAGTATCTAGCTTCTTAATAATAAAAAAAAAATTACTTAGTCCGCCAGATTTCTAACCGTATTCCTTTACAGATGGTGGCCGAATTTGCTGAGCTAGTTCAAACGCAGCAACATCAAGCTGATCGAATAAGACGTCTGGAGGCTCAGCTAAAGGAAAATGATGAGGGTCGTGCTCGGGCCGAAGCAGCTCATCAGCAAGAGGTCGGCTCTGTTCAGATGTTTGTCAACCATTGTCTGGAGAAACAAGTTGAGGCTGAGGAGAAGGAAGCATCACTTCAAAATCTCTTATCCTCTGCCGAAGAATCCATGCTTAAGGCCGAGCAGGAGGCAAAGCAGTCAAGGTCGACGTATGAGCAAAAAATCAAATATCTGGAGCGCCAAATGTTGACAGTTGAATCCCTATCCCGAGAGGCCAGGCTGAAACTTGAAGTACAAGAGGTTGATCGCTTTAAAAGATCCTCTGCTTACGACACCCTACTCTTCTGGGAGTTTCAGCACGGGCTAGTTTCAGCTGGCGAATTCTTTAAAGTTAAGAATAAGGCGACTGAGAAGGCCCAGGCCAATTGGGAGCTGTCAATCAAACATCACGTTGACTGGTCCTTGAAGTCTCTTCGGACCCAGATGAAAGAATGGAGAGCTTACTGTCGCAGCCAAGGCAAATATCCTCATCCTATGCACTTAGAGATTCCGTCCGAACACTCCCTCTCTACCTTTTACGCTAAACAAGAGTCGATCGATGGTGTGGTCCTAGATGTCGGGCCGGTCCTGGGTGAGGATTACAGCCAGTGGATGGATGATACTGTCGACACTATCGTTTGGCAGTTTAACGAAAGCCTGCTCCGTGAATACGAGATGGTGCCAGAACCGAATATCGACAAAGGCTCGAAATTCTCACAGCCTTAATTTTTGTAAAACTGTAGAAAATTCGTTGATATTTTATTTTTTAATTCTTGTAATGAACCATTCTTTGATTTGTAACCATTCTTTGATTTGTAACCATTCTTTTAAGAGATCAATAAAATTCTCTTATTCTGAATTGAATGTTTTTGATCTGTTCATTGCTGATTGTTGCTGAGTGTCTTGTTAGACCGATTGTTACCTGAATAACTTTTATTGTCAAGTATCTTATTAAACTAGCTCTTCGATGTTCGGGTAACTTAACCGAGTATCTTATTAAACCGGTTGTTACCTTAATAACTTTAATTGTCAAGTATCATATTAAACTGGCTCTTCGATGTTCGGGTAATTTAACCGAGTATCTTATTAAACCGGTTGTTACCCGAATAACTTTAATTGCCAAGTATCTTCTTAAACTGGCTCTTCGATGTTTGGGTAACTTAACCGAGTATCTTATTAAATCGGTTGTTACCCGAATAACTTTAATTTCCAAGTATCTTATTAAACTGGCTCTTTATTATTAACCAAGTCATCTTAAAACAGGCAAGTTTATACTTGTGTTTCATACTCGGTTGCTACCCGAACATTATATCAAGGCTCACTATGATCATATGTACGAGTCCTTACGCAATACTAAGGATGTCTCCCCAGTTTTTATGCGTAAGAGCTTGTCGAATCGTTGAGCTTTTTAAATAAAAATTTCTCAACACAGCTACGTATTTCACCAAAATTTCTCCCGATAGCGTCCCAAGCATTTTTCCAGAATCTGGTGCATCGGGTTTGCCTTTTTGCTAAGGTCGATTTGACCTTGCTCGGCTGGCATGCTCCTTCGAGCTTATCCACCCATTCGGGATTTGATGGTCCCGAGTATTCTATTTGCATGTTCTTATTATCATGCTCTTCGTCGGCCTTGTTAATCTTAATCTGGTTGTATCCCGAGTAGGCGTCCATGAAGCTGAGCAATTCGTGGCCTGCTGTGGCATCCACCAGCTGGTCTATCCTTGGAAGTGGGAAGCTGTCTTTTGGGCATACCTTGTTCAGATTCGTAAAATATACACACATCATTCATTGCCTATTTTTCTTTTGGATGAGGACTACATTGGCTACCCACTGAGGGTAGTTGACCTCTCTGATTGATCTAGTAGCAAGTAGCTTTTCCACCTCTTGTTTGATTGCCCGACTTTTTTCAGGATTGAACGATCTTCTCTTTTGTATTACTGGTTTCGCATTCGGGTCTACCGTAAGATGGTGAGACATTATTCGAGCATCTATCCCGACCATATATTATTGACTCCAAGCGAACACATCTTTGTACTCTTTAAGCAGATTGGTGAGGTCTTGCTTGACTTTTCCTTCCAAGTTAGCCCCGATCTTGATCTTCTTATCTGGTTCATTTTCTTTTAATAGAATTTCTTCAACCTGTTCTGTTTTGGCTTCATTCCACTCTTTCCTTGGATCAAGCTCAAATGATAAGGACTCTTTGTGCTGATTCGGCTGCATTATAGTGCACACCTATTCAGCATCATTCTTGTCTTTGTATACTGACAGGTTTGCTCTTCGGGCCATCTCTTGGGATCCTTTGACTATCCCGACCCCTATTTTATCGGGAACTTGATCATTAATGCATAAGTGGCTGTTACAGCCCTTATTTTATTCAGGAATGATCGGCATAATAATGCATTATACGGCCAATTGTCTAAGTCAACCACCACGAAGTCGAGCAGGACAATCATCTGGCTTGGTGCCGTTCCAATTTTCACGGGTAGCTTTACCGTCTTGAGTGACCTGACCTATATCCCTCCAAACCCTCTGAGTGGAGTGTGGAAATGTTGTAGATCTTTTCGGTCTAACCTTAGCTGGTCGTAAACGGCCACATTGAGGATGTCTGTTGAACTCCCATTATCTATCAGAATTCTCCAGACTTCTCGATGGCCAATCTGGGCACTTATAACCAAGGCGTCATTGGGCCGAATATTGACGCCATGGGAATCTGCCTCTATAAAGATTATCGGGTCCCATCATTCCTTTACCTTTTTCGGGTCTGGCTCAACCGAGTTCACGTCAAAGTTATTCCTTGTTTATCTAATTTCCTGAGTTCGTTCTCTGTTGCTTTTCCCAGTAGATGGTCCTCCAAAAATTATATGTATTAACTGATTGGCTTCGGGACTGACTCTTTGATTTCGACCAGAGTGGTCAGCCTTGACCTCTTTCTTAACTTCTGATTTCTCATCTTTTTTCAAGATTACATCACGCAAGTACTCTTCCCGAATAAGGGTCTCTATGTAATCTCTGAGCTTGTAACACTTTGAAGTCTTGTGACCAGTTTCCTTGTGAAATCTGTAATATTTGGTTGTATCTCTCCGGGCAAACTGAGAATGTCGCCGTGGTTCTTGCACCATGTTCTTCTCTTCTAGGATGTCTAGAATTTCTTCTCTTTTTTTTCGAAGAGGGGTGTAATTTGTGTATCTGCCTCGGTACTTCTCTGTGGACTATTCGGCATTACGCTTGTTACCCCCATCTTTGCTTTTCTCCTTACCGTTTCCCTTCTGTTTTCCCTTTTGATTCAGCCCCTTGGATTCGACATCCTTCTACTCGGGCTTTCCCCCGTGCTTATAGTTTCTTCTTGTAGCTAACTCTTCTTCCTCGACCAGTGCATATCCTCCCGCCATATCCATCATATCAGCATACCTGGTCAGTCGAGCTCTTCTCAAATCAAAAGATAGCCTTCCATTTTGCAGGTTATTGATGAATGCAGCAATTATTGCTTCATCGTTTGCACTGCCAATTTCTGATACTGCTTGGCCGAATCGTCCCAAGTATTTCTTTAGTGACTCATCTTTCCCTTGCTTTATTTGAGAAAGGTAAGCCACCGACTTTTTCCTGTGAACATTGCTCAGAAATTGCCTTGAGAAGCTCCTGCTCAGTTCACTGAAATTTCTGATGCTTGCCGGGGGCAATCTTCCGAACCATCTTGAACCCGTGTCTCCCAATGTTTATGGAAAGTTAAGACACAGTAAGAGATCACTGTAGGCATATTGAGCCATGACATTCTTATAGCGTCTGACATGCTTCTTTAGGTACGTGTCTTTCTTGAACTGCTCCACGTGCGGCATCCTGAATCTCTCTGGGAAAGGGGTTCTCAAGATTTCCCTGGTGAATGGACTGTCAGAGTCATCGTCAGATAAATCGTTATAACCATAACGCCTGACCAGTGCATCCGTCTGACCAGTGCATATATTTGACGCCTATTATTCTCGACTTCTCGAGTTAGGCTCTAGATTATAACATCTCTATCTCCCACCGGGCTTCCTCGACGGTTAAACCGCTGGGCTATTGTTATTCCTTTTTCTGGCTCTTCACTCTGATGTCGAGCTTCTCGTATAATCCCATGATGACGCTTGCGATGGTGCCGATCAATATCTTTTGATGATGATCGGTCTCTACGCCGGTCATATTTACGGTTTCTAACACGTACTGTCTGATCCTGGTTAAGCATCTGGTGTGGTTGTTCCTGTTCAGGTGTTTGACGTCCAGCCTGGTTGATTGGGGAAGAGTTTCTTCTGGTTTTCGGCATAATTATTTTTGGCCCTACCACCACCGATTGAAGCCTTGCAGGTGGAAGATTAGGAGTCTAAGCTTTTACAACCAGTAGATCAACCCCTTCCCTTACTGCGTCTGCCACTAATTGCTGCAACGCCTCTTGGAAACGCAACGTCAAATCTCTACTGGTTGGAGGAACTTGCTAGATCCCTGCCAGGTGTGTGGGTTGGTTTTCTATGTTTTCTACAGAATCTCGTGACGTATTGCCAACATGGAAGTTGTCCAGTGATTTTTGGCCATTCCCAGAACTACTTCTGCTTCCTGCCATTGCTTTTAATTACAAGGCCGGAGGTTCGACCCCTCCTTCTAGCCCCAATTGTTGGCGTTAATTTCTAGATTTTGTCAGAAAAGCCAACAAGGATTGGATTTTTGCTATAAATCAAAGAGGTGAGAAGAAGGGAAGTAATACGACATAAGTTTTACGTGGAAAAACTCTGATGACCAGAGAAACGTCCACTGGTGGTTGTTTGATCAACCAAGCCAAAATCCACTATGAAATTAAGAATTTTACAAGCCCTCGATCTCTCTTCCTCTCTTTGAATATTTTTTGTATGATTGATGTGTATATTTTTTCTATATCTTCTATGGACGAGATTATGGGTCTATTTATACGTTTATAGAACCCTAATCTGCTTTGTACTAGTAATACCAGATCTTTGTATTTAATTGTGATTTTGGTTACTTGTTTGAAGTAGATTTGTCTTCTTTCCTGTTTCGGAAGCTGGTATTGAGATTAAATGTGACTCTAGTAGCATAGTCCGATTATGACTTATTTCCTTATAAGAGTGTAGTCTTCTTGAAGAAATAGAAGTGTTCTCGGAGGAGGAACCCTTTATGCTTAACATTCTCATTCTTTATAATCCTTCTTTAATAAGAAACCTTTGACTTGACTCGTGGACTACTCTCCAGGCTTCTTACTCGGTTGTCATGCTCATCCCGAGTATGATGTGATGTGTGTTGGTCCCGAATGACGTCTCATGATCCAGAGTGGAAAATGCCTTTAAGCTCACCCTGAGTAAGTTTAATTGTTTTAGCTGATCCCGAGTAGGTCTTGCCTTGATACTTGTTTACTCGGGCTTTTTCTCTTTAATGATGCCTCGTAGGATGTTTCCTGAATGCCTATTTGGGAGTCCATCTGGTAACTTTCTCCCTCTTGTCGATGACGTGTATGCATGGTAAAATTCACATACGACAGTGGGATTTTGTGGATCGTTGGTGGTGGAGGAATCAAACTATGTTGTTTTTCTGGGTTTGATTGAGATGTGGTTGTGGTTGTTGTTGTGGTGGTGGGGACGAGAAGCATGTGATTCATGGTGTTGGAAATGGTGGTGATCTGATGGGGAAAATGATGATCTTCAGATGGTAAAGATGAGAATATTTTTATTTTATTTTATTTTATTGTTATTTTTAATTGGGTGAAATCTATTTTAGTCCATCTAGTTTGACTCAATACACAAACCGGTCCTCCAATTTTGAGAACTATCTCGTTAAGTCCTCATGTTAAATTTTTCATCCAAAAAGTGATTCATGACAGGGTCAGAGGGTAAAATGACCCGGTTGTCCCTGTTTTTTGTGTTAAACATATTCAACATCATATTTTTTGTGTTAAATAGATTCAACATCTTCTTCATCGTCTACAAACCCAGTTATGGGTTCAACATCAAACACAAAAATTTATTCATACCAGAAACACAAAATTATTCACACCAGAAACATAAATTTATTCATCGCCAAATTTATTCACTGCTCAACATAATCTTCATCACTGCCAAATTTATTCACACGAGAAACACAAATTTCACAAACACACCAAACCCTAAATCAAAACCCCAGAAATCAATCCACAATCAACCTTCAATCGAACCAAACCCCATTAACATACCATCACCACCCCCAAATCAAAACCTCAAATGGGTCCAAACAACGAATGAGAGATTTGATAAAGAAACACCCAAACCTAGAAACCCAACACAGTTCATTAAAACTCCCAACACCCAAACCTAGAATGGAGTCGCGAACAACGAATGGAGCTGTGAACGGCGAACCGTTCAGGAGAGAGAGAGAGTGATGGATCGATAGTGAGATATCGAGAGAGGGGGTGAGGGATCAAGAGTGAGAAAAAGAGAGAGAGAGAGAGAGAGAGAGAGAGAGAGAGAGAGAGAGATTGGTAGAGAGACTGGTGGATCGATAGTGAGAGACTGAGAGAGAGGGGGGGATCTGGTGAAGAGAGAGAGAGAGAGAGGTATATGTTGTTATCAACGAGAGAGAAAGAGAGTGTGTGTTGTTATTGGAGTGAGAGATCTGGTGTTATCAGGTTTAGTTTGATGATGGTCAATGATGGTTGGTTTTTTTTTATTTTCTAATTTGATCTTTCTAAATCAATTTTGTAATTGTTTTTAAATGAAATTTTTAATTTTCACTATGCTTTTACCATTATACCCTTACTGATATGATGGAATCCTATCAGAATTAGAAGGTAGGGACCAAATTCCATATTTTTTATAACTAAAGGAACCTGTCAAGATAAAGCTCAAAACCAAGAGATCAGTTTATGTATTAGGTCAAACTACGGAGACTAAAATGGAATTCACCCTTTTTAATTTATGTTTTAAAATTAAATAAAAATAAAAAAGAGAGATATTGAAAAAGATAAAAATAAGGGTAAAATGTTCATTTCAAATTGGTTTTGTTTTAAAATTAAATAAAAATAAAAAAGAGAGATATTGAAAAAGATAAAAATAAGGGTAAAATGGTCATTTCAAATTGGTCAGGAACTATAAGGGGCAATAAGGTCATTTCTGACGCTTGACATGTCAGAAATTGTACTTTTCATGATTTTTGTTATAAAATGACTAAAAGTTATAATTCAAAAAAAAAAATCGTGGACTAAATGCAGATTAAGACAAACTACATGGACTAAAATACGATTTACATTTTTTTTAAAGTATTACACTATTATGTAAATTGAGGGAATTTTACGGGGAGATGAAGAACTCAAACCGACAATCTCATGGTACATGTGTCAGGGATTTTATCAGATCAATGTCATCTCGCCAAATTGGATTTCATTTCAAAAATTTACAAAAATAAACAAAATTAAAAGACAACAAAGGGTTCATCCTGTAAGTGTTTTTCATTTACCGTTTACCGTTTTTCGAAAAGAAAAATGAAAATAAAAACAAAAATAAAAATTATGTTTTTTATTTCAATTTCGAAATCTGAAAACGTGTCTGGTAGCATATACTGAAAGCTGTATTTTGGAAATAAAAACGGAAAAATGTGTCTGGTAGGTTATCCGAAAATTATCAAAAATTGAAATATCAAATTTCACATTATAACAATTATAAGTTGATTTATTAAATAATTAACCAATATCATTTTTTGTTTAGAAAAAAAGTGATTTTTTAATTAAAAAAATGAAAAACAAAAATAAAAATAAAAAACAAGTATTTTGTGTTTTTCAAATCTTTCACATTTAACAATAGTTTTGTTTTTCATTCTTTTTTAATTTTTTAAAAATAAAATGAAAAACGGTTAACGAATGCGTTTTTAAAAAATAAAAACGAAAGCATACTGAAAAACAGTTATAGGATAGAGCCAAATCTTTCTTGCAATAGTCCTGCACTTATATACTGTAGATCGTAGGGCGAACAAACAGACATGGTCGGAGGCAAGCAACGAAATATAGGAATAGGAGTGCTAACAAATTTATGTGGTTTGTAGAATTGTAGAGTAAAATTGTCATTTAAACGATCAATCCACTCAAATAAAAAAAAATCAAATCATAAATTATGTATATAAAATAAACTGGAAATTGTTAAAACTAACCACATATAATATAGCAAATTTATTTTTAACCACAAACGAAAATTTATTTATTAATAACTATTTTTTGAGAAATTACTTGAATGTCCTCATAAAAATCAGCCTCAAACACACACTCTTTTTCTCTTTTTCTTTCTCTCTCCTTTCCTCTCTCTCTTTCCCCGATCTCTCTTTCCCAGTCGATGATGTGCTGACAAATCGTTGCCGGTGCCGTCACGAAGGCCGATGTATTGTTGTCGGCCTCCTATCTCTCTCACTGAACCTCTCTTTCTCTCTCCCCGCACCTCTCTCTCCTCATTCTCTCTCTCGCACCTTTTCTCTCCCTCCTCTCCTCTCTCTCACGTGACATCGTTGGCTTGCCAGCGTGTCGGTGTGCCGTCGCCTGGGCTTTACCACCATCCAATAGCGCCATCGAGCTCCCCATCCATCAGTGATGTGATCTACAGAAAAAAATGGGAAGAAAATGAAAACCTAGAAACCCGGAACATTTCAAGTTTTAACATTTCAATTTAGTCAAAATTTCAAGTTTCAATATTTTAATTTAGTCAAGATTTCAAGTTTCAAGATAAAATGAAAAACCTAGAAACCTAGAACAGTTCAAGTTTTAACATTTCAATTTAGTAAAGATTTCAAGTTTCAACATTCTAATTTAGTCAATTGATGTGATGTAAATCAAGTTATAAAAACAATACTCGCAAGTGCACGAATCGTGAAGATATCGTACAGCGGCAAGTAAGGATCATTCCCACGAGGAAAAGTGATTTACTGATTATAACTAATTCTAATTCTAATTCTAATTCTAATTCTAATTAAATCAAAAGTAACCGAGAGATTTATTGTTAAGAGATTGTTTGAAGATTGAATTAAAACTAAATTATCCTATGAAAGCAATTTAACAAAGAATTGGTGTTATTATCAAGAGATGGAAGAATTAGGTCATCAATGCTCCCCAACTATGTTTACTTAATGTTTCGAATTGACTTTGAAAACAAAATATTAATCAAGTTAAGGATTCGTGCTTATCTTAAGTATGATTGTTACCGTATGTCCTGGGATGAATCAAATGTTCTCAATTACAATTTACCCATAGATCAATGGCGCAAACTACAATCGAGAACCCATTAAGTACAAGAACAATGAACCAAAACCTACTTGCATAGATCAATGCTAAGATCAGTTTTATCCATTCAATTGAATATTAATTAAGATTACGTATAGATCAATACCCCAACCTCAATCATTAAATTATCAAAACCCTAAACTCATGCCAACGTATGATCATGCATTAACAAAAATAAAGAATTAAGACATAGAATGAATTGAATAAATCAAAACTCGAATTAATGAAAATATCGTCAATTCTAATAAAGAGCATTCATAGAGGTTCACATTGATTCCCTAATATGAGTTAGTTACACATGATGAAAATAAGAGAAGAGAAAGAAAAGATAAAACCCATCTTGGCCATCAATGAGTTCTTTAAGTCTTCAATGATGAATTCTTATTCTTCGTCTTTGAATATTCGATATGTAAAGATGAATGGAAGATGTATGGTGATGGAGTGGTGGGGGACGGCCCCCTTGGTGGCTTGGGACCTCCCTTGGATTCTCTCCCGAAATTAGGCTTCACATAGTGTTTAAATAGATGTAGATGCTATGTCACGTCCTTAAACAACAAGGAAATCAATTCCAATATAGAACTCTACCTTTTTGGGACTTTATTTCTTTCCTAATCCAATAAAAAGACTACTTATTGAAGGAAGATTAGGATTAGGTTTCAACTTGTTTGCACAAGATTCCCAAACAATTCCAAGAAGGAAATATTTCCCATTTCGACAACTTAGAAAATAAATCCCATCATTATTTACGGAATTATGACTGATCTGACCATTGAATACTAAAATGGGCATAATTTCTTCTAGAAATATCGGAATTGCAATCCGTAAAGTGGGACAGAAACTAGACTTCCGAGGCTTTCAATCCATAGGTATTAGGATACATAATTCTATCTGAGTTGAGAGATATAGGCCCCACAATATGACTGTTATGCACTGGCTGAAAATCGACTTTTTGCTCTTTTTCTCCAAAATAACATCTAACACCTCTTGAATGGAATGTGACCTACACATGCTCAACAAACATATAAAATACCTAATTTTACCTAAGAACAAAGCACAAATAATAGGAAATGGGGATCTAAAACATGTGTAGAAATAGACCGATCAAATACCCCTAAATACCAAACATAACCGATCAAATACTGATCAAGCACAAATAATAGGAAATGGGAATTTCTAATTTTGATCAAATAGACCGATCAAATACCGATCAAATACACCTATCAAGTTTTTAAACGGTGCGTTTCGTTGCCTCGGGTAAGCAAAATAGCGAATGACCGCGGCCGAGACCGCTCTCCAGGTATGTGCCCAGACCGCGGTAGGGCACGAATTGGCGCACCTATATAAGTCCGCCGTCTGGGCTGATTTTCTTCTTTTCCTTCTTTCTTCTCCATTGCTCAGAAGTTCTTTCCCTCCACTTCTCTTCTTGTTTTGTTTTAAATTTTTCTTCACTAAATTCTTGCCAATTTCCACTCATCTTCTTCAAAGATTAAAGGTATGTCTCCCTTTTAATTTTCTCAAGTGTTTATTTTAGTTTTGGGCATAATTTGATCTAAGTTGATGGTTTGTGTTCTTAAGAATGATTTGTGATATTTGAGTGTTTTTACACGAATTTTATGCATTCTTGGCTAATGGGCTTTGTTTATATTGACAATTATGACATGATTAAGTTTAGTGGACAAAATCTCTACTTGGTTATGTTTGGAATTTCGAATTTTGATTTATTAGAAGAAAATTTTGATTTTGGTCTAAATGTGTGTTTAATATGTTGACTTTGTGTGTCAATCAATTTCTTTTGTTTATGGAATGCTTGTGGAGTGTATGATTTAAGAACAAAGTGATTGTTTGAAAATTTGGGTCGAAATTTAAGCTAAATTGCTGCCGAAATTCAGGAAAATTCTGTTTAATTTGGATTGTTTGATTATGTTATGTGTGTAGATGGCTAGAACAAATTTGGGTAAAAGGCCTCGGGTTAACAGCACTTCCAGAGGAAAAGGGGTCGCTTCTTCACAAATAGTTCAGAATAAGGATTTTAGAAATAGAGTGTCTAAGTTTCAGAGAAGACCTTGGATTGTGGAGAATGGTATTGAGGTGCCTAGTTTTGGGGAAACCCCTGTGCCAGATATTGTAGCTACCCGTCGATGGGCCGGATTTGTTCAGAGGCCCCAAAAACCAAATAGGAGTATAGTGGCTGAATTCTATGCAAGCATGATCCCAGAAAGATTTCTAAATGGAGGGGCAATACTGGTCTAAGGAGTCGAAGTCCACATATCTCCAGATGCAATTAATCAGTATTTCACAACTCCAGAGGTACGAGTAAACAATAATATTGGGATAGATACAATTGATTAAATTGATCAGTATTCGAGTAGGTTGGTAGAAGTACTTAGGATAGATGGCAGGGTGGAATGGAATCAGATGGTTCGCCTATATTAGAGAGACTTGAGAGTGGACGCTGCATTCTGGAACATCTTCATCTCATTTTCCTTGAGACCTACACAGCATCGCACCGAGCTTTTCTTTGAGCCTGCCCGTTTGTTGCATCGACTGGTGACTGGCAGGCCAATTAATATTGGTCGAGTAATTTTTAGGGCAATATACAACAGTGGTTGTGAAGATGGGTCATCTATGGTATCCCCCTGTTTAATTACAGCTTTTTGCAGGACAGCAGGTATTGAGGTGGATGCAGGACTAGAGGAGCATGCACCTAGTATGTTGCTACTAACAGTATGGAACAAGCTTTGTCATGATCGGGAGGTACCTACGATAGGACAATATGGAGAATGGCGACGTCGCCGCCAGGAGAGAGAGGCACAACTACATATGGAGGTTGCTGATCCTATACCTGAGGATCATACAGATGTTCCCCAACTGCTCAGCCAGAGGTCTCTCAACCAGGAAATGCATATTTTGATTCTTTGTTTCAGGCAATGCGAGAGCATATGGACGATCAATTTAGAGGATTGGAGGAGCGAATGAACATGCGTTTTGACACTGTTGAAGAGAGCATCACAGAGCTACGCACTATGGTTAGCCGATTTTCTATGGCTGACGATGAAGGTATGCGTTTCCAGCCTCCAGATCCCCCACCTGAGTTTCAAGCATGAGGTAGCTCTTGGTACGATCCACCTAGTTTTGGATTCAGAGACCCTATGGAGGCGCAACATCATGATCGTGATTCTGATCAGGGGATAGAAATCCTGCATATTTCAGACGAGGATGGAGGACTTTAAAGGATATGCATCTTTCTTTCTTTTTTTTTCTTCTTTTAATTTTCTTTTTGAATATTTAGAATTTAGCAATATTTAGCAATATTTTTCTTTAATTCTTTTTCCGCTCCTTTCTTTTCTTGCTTGTCACCATTGTGGACAATGTTGAGTTTAGGTTTGGGGGTGATGTGATCCATGATATTATGTTTTGATCTGTGCTCTTGAGATAATATACATCAATCACTGAGTTTACACTAACTTCTTGCCACTTAGAGTAATGCACTGTATTTTTCAAAATTTATGGCATTCTCTTGATGTGATAGTGGATAGGAAGCTTAGTTGAATTGCTATGATTAATAGTGGAGACTACCATTGTGAGTTTACCAAGCCAAAAAGCGTACATAAATATAATTATAGGGGGTACTTTTGTTTCTACTCCTAAACACTCAGTAGGTTCTTAGCATTTAGATTTGATCTCTATAGGTATATATTGAGCATTATAGAACTTTCATCATTAAAAAGAAGTCACATGTTTATTTTGATCTCGAGTAAGTCGAATCAGTGGAAGTGATGATTAGACTATGTGTGCTTAAAACTACTTAAAAGGCTGTAAATATTTTCTACCCGTATGTTGTGTGCGCCATTGCCAATTTTGAAGCCAAACAATGATTAAGCCTTTTTCTTTCTTCACCACATTAACCGTAACCCAATAAACCATAATTTAGCCATACCTTATAGCTTGGGATCATACATTGAGAATTTGAAGAAGATGTTATATTTTTGCACATGATTTATGTATACATTGAGAGGCTAATGAAGGAAAAGAGCTGCATTCAATCCAAAAAGTAAGTTGATAATTATGATATACATGTAATCCTCTGTTTCTCACATACATTCAAAATAATAATAATAATAATAATAATAAAAAAGAGAAAAGTATGAGAATCGGAAAGTAGAGTTTAATGAGTACATATGAGTAAATTAGAATGGTGAACTTTTGAAAAATGGAACATTAATAAGAAATGAATATTTCATTTGTGATAAGGATCTAGAGTTATATACGAAGCTGTAAAGTTATTGAAGACTCTCATGGTATGATCCTAGGTTTTTGAATCCATATTTTCCCATTCTTTCTTGACCTTCACCCATAGCCCCATTACAACCTTAATTAAAGTCTAACTGATCCAATGGTTATCCTTACTATGAAAGTAAAAGTGAATAATGTGTCTATCTTGTTCATAAAGCTTAATTCTTTCGTGAGATCTTTTGTATGAAATCAAGCGTTCTTTCTATCATTTATTCATATGCGATTATATATTGAAATTACTTATGCATAAATTCCATTCACATATATTTGTTGAGTGTATTTGCCTAGGTTCTGTGAGAAATTAATGAGTGACATTCTGTGAGAATTAGAGTCAAGGCGAATTGCATCTATGGTGTTCAGCGAATGTGACTTTGAAACTTGAACGTCTTGAGAATGGGATTTTCTTTAAAACAAATTATGCAATGTCATCAAATTTTTTGTGACTTAACTTTAGTCTTTACTTATTGACTTTTGCATGTATTGTTTCGATTTGGGCACAGTTCAAATGCATTTTAAACGATTGGTATTTTTCTTATAAGGCTTGTAGCATACGCTCAATGCTATCGTGTTCCCTACGAAAGTGGCTTAATTAGTCAGGATTTTTTATTTTTAAGTTTAGGTTTAGTTTTGCTCGAGGACTAGCAAAAGATAGGTTTGGGGGTATTTGATCGATCATTATTTGTATATGTTTTTAATCCCTTTTCAGCCTATCAATTGCTTGTTTCTTGAGCATTTTTAGGTATTTAATTTGTGTGAATGAGCATGTTTCAGGACATTGGATTTTAATGTTGTGTTTGGAAGATTTGAAGCAAAAAGAGCAATTTTGTCCATCACTGCTGTAAAGGTCGCTGTCCAAGCAGTGCATTCACCGCTGTCTAAAGAGCGGAGAATCACAGCCATATCATGTTCAACAACCGCGGTCTGTACCGCTGTCAAGGCAGTGTCTCCAGAGCGATTTACACCGCGGAACTTCATAGAGAGCACACCGTTTGATGCGTCGCAGTCTGGGCAAGTTGTTTACACCGCGGCTTAGGGAGCGGTCGTGCGAATCCTTGGCGTCTTGGGAATTCTGAACCCTATTTTTTTTTTTTTTTAAATAAACCTATATATATATATGTTTTTGGAGGAGGAAGGGGGCCGCCTATTACCAATCTAGCACAACGCATCAACATTCATCTTTGCACATCGAAGATTGAAGACGAAGGAGAATTCATCAATCAGTTTTATTGTTTCTTTCTCTTCTCTTTCTATTTTCGCCATGTGTAACTAATTCTATACTAGGGAATCAATGTGAACCTCTATGAATGCTCTTTGTTAGAATTGACTATATTTAATTAAATTAAGTTTTGATTCATTCAATTCATCATATGTCTTAATTCTTATTTCTTGTTAATGCATGATCATACGTTGGCATGAATTTAGGGATTTGATAATTTAATAATTACGGTTGGAGTATTGATCTATACGTAATCTTAATTAATATTCAATTGAATGGATAAAACTGATCTTAGCATTGATCTATGCAAATAGGTTTTGGTTCATTATTCTTGCACTTAATGGGTTCTCGATTTTAATTTGCGCCATTGATTTATGGGTAAATTGTAATTGAGAACACTTGATTCATCCCAGGATCATACGGTAATAATCATACTTAAGATAAGAACGAACTCTTAACTTGATTAATATTTTGTTTTCAAAGTCAATTCGAAACATTGAGTAAACATAGTAGGGGAGCATTGATGACCTAGTACTTTCTCACCCTTGACCACATCCCAATCTTTTCAATTGCTTTCATTAGATTAATTTAATTTAAGTTTTTAGTTTAAATCAATTCACCATCAATTTCTGGTTGTTTTTAGTTTTGCTTTAATTAGAATTAGATCTAACCAAATAAATCAATTTTCCTCGTGGGAACGATCTTAATTGTCACTGTACGATATTTTCACGATTCGTGCACTTGCGAGTATTGTTTTTATAAACACGATTTACATCACATCAAGTTTTTAACTTAATGTACCGCGGTATATGCATTGCATCTCAAGCGGTCTGTACCGCGGTGTTTCACAGAGGATCATCGTTTTGCATGCCGCGGTCTAGACATCACGTCTATGGAGTGGTCGGCGCCTCGAGAAATTCCAGTGTGTTCCTGCTTGCTGGGCCGCGGTGTAGGCATGTGCCTCAAGAGCGGTCTACGTCGCGAAGTTTCGCTTTGCCTACCGCGATATAGACATATGCCTAGAGAGCGGTCTTGACAGCGGTTCTTGAACGAAATTGTTTCAAAAACTTCCTCTACACAGTTAAATATGCACAAATTAGAAGCACCTGTTATTTGTCATTCAAAACCACAAGATACCCCTAAACTTAAATTAAACAATGTCCTTGAATTAAGCATAAGATTCAAAATTTGACAATATTTAATTTTGGCTATAAAAGGTTCTTGTAATACACTAATTATGACTCGAAAAAAAATAAATAAATAATAATAATAAAAAATAATAATAATAAAAAAAAATAAAAAAAAACAAAAAAAAAAAAAACAAAAAGAATTGTACCTGGGTGGGTTGCCTCCCACCAAGCGCTTTATTTAACGTCTAGGCGAGACAGAGTAAAGTGCTACGGCTCTATGAGCTTGATCGATCCAATTTTCCTTGATTCGGAGATGCACAAATATGGTTTCAGCCTTTGTCCATTTACCTTGAATTTACCGCCATTTAGAAGATTCTCAATTTCTATGGCTCCGTGAGGAAAAACTTCTATAACCTTAAATGGACCTGACCACTTTGATTTCAATTTCCCTGGAAATAGCCTTAAACGCGATTGATACAATAGGACTAACATTCCCGGCTGAAATTCTTTATGGGGAATCTTCTGGTCATGTAATTTCTTAGTCCTTTCCTTATATTTTTTTGCATTCTCATAGACGTCATTTCAAAGTTCTTCAAGCTCACTTATTTGTAAACGTCTTTCTTCTCCAGCCTTACATAAGTCAAAATTCAATTTCCTCAAGGCCCAATAGGCATTGTATTCCAATTCCACCGGCAAATGACATGCTTTTCCAAAAACGATCCTAAAAGGACTCATTCCAATCAGAGTTTTTTAAGCAGTTCTATTTGCCCATAAGGCATCATTAAGCTTAAGTGACCAATCCTTTAGATTTGGTTGCACAGTCTTTTCCAAGATCTGCTTAATTTGTCTATTACGTACTTCTACCTGTCCTGATGTTTGAGGATGATAAGGGGTTGCCACCTTGTGTTTGGCACTATATTTCTTCATTAAAGAGGCAAAGACCTTGTTACAAAAATGGCTTCCACCATCACTTATTATTGCCCAAGGAGTTCCAAATCTGGTGAAAATATTCTTTTTGATAAACCTAACCACCACCTAGCTATCACTTGTCTTAGTGGCAACTGCTTCGATCCATTTCGATACATAATCCACAGCCACCAAGATATAATTGTACCCATATGAGGATGGGAAAGGTCCCATAAAATCAATTCCCCATACGTCAAATATCTCCACTACCTGTTGGCTTGACAATGGCATTTCATCCCTTTTTCCAATGTTCCCCGTTCTCTGGCACCTGTCACAAGAGATACAAAAATTATAAGCATCTTTAAATAATGAAATCCAAAAAAAACCTGACTGAAGAACTTTGAGAGCAATCTTTTTAGCACTAAAGTGCTCTCCACAATGTAGATTGTGGCAAAATTTTAACACATCTCGTTGTTCTTCCTCTGGAACACATCTTCGAATAATTTGATCGGCGCCAAATTTGAACAAGTATGGTTCGTCCCATAAATAATGCCTTGTGTTGGAGACGAATCTTTTCTTTGCTTGTGGGTTCATATTGGATGGAATGATTCCATTTGCAAGATAATTCACAATATCTGCATACCATGGATCCCTGCCACCTATTGCCAATAGTTGTTCATCTGGAAAATTCTCAGTGATTGGTATGGTATGAGTTTGTTCTTCTCCTCCTTCATCGTCCACCGGTCGAAATAGATGATCCGCCACCACATTTTCGCTGCCCTTTTTGTCCCTGATTTCCAGATCAAATTCTTGTAACAAAAGGATCCACCGGAGCAATCTCGGTTTCGCTTCCTTTTTGGTTAGCAAATATTTTAAAGCAGCATGATCAGAATAAACAATGACCTTAGATCCTATCAAATATGACCGAAACTTCTCTAAAGCACTAACAACAGCAAGCAATTCTTTTTCTGTGGTGGAATAATTCAATTGGGCATCATTTAAAGTGCGACTAGTGTAGTAAATAACATGAGGCAATTTATCTACCCGCTGTCCTAAAACAACGCCTACAGCATAGTCAGATGCATCACATATTAATTCAAAAGGAAGAGACCAATCGGGGGGCATGATTATGGGAGTAGATGTCAATTTATTTTTCAGAGCCTCAAAAACATGCAAACAATCATCATCGAAAACAAATGTAGCATATTTGGTCAACAAGTCACATAGGGGACGACTAATCTTTGAAAAATCCTTGATAAATCGCCTATAAAAACCTGCATAACCAAGAAAACTTCTCACACCTTTCACAGAAATGGGAGGTGGAAGTTTTGCTATTACTTCGATTTTAGCACGATCTACTTCTATCCCTTTTTCAGAAATAACATGCCCTAAAACTATTCCAGACTTAACCATAAAATGGCTTTTCTCCCAACTAAGTGTCAAATTAGTCTCCGTGCATCTTTTTAAAACAAGAATTAAATTGTCAAGGCAATGATCGAAAGAATTACCAAAAACAGAAAAATCATCCATAAATACCTCAATAAATTTTTCTAGCATGTCGGAGAAGATTGACATCATACATCTCTGGAAGGTGGTAGGGGCATTGCACAACCCAAAATGCATTCTTCGATATGCAAAAGTGCCGAAGAGGCAAGTGAACGTTGTCTTTTCTTGGTCCTCTGGAGCAATGGCAATCTGATTGTACCCCGAAAATCCATCAAGGAAGCAATAATAAGCATGTCCCGCCAAACGCTCGAGCATCTGATCGATGAACGGCAAAGGAAAGTGATCCTTTTTGGTTGCCGTGTTGAGCTTGCGGTAATCTATGCACACTCTCCATCCCGTTGTCTTTCTTGTAGGGATCAACTCATTATTTTCATTGGCTACCACAGTGATTCCCGACTTTTTCGAAACAATATGTATTGGGCTCACCCACTTACTGTCGGTTATTGGATATATGATACCTACCTTAAGAAGCTTAAGGACCTCTTCTCGAACAACTTCCTTCAAGTTTGGATTTAACCTTCGTTGAGCTTCTCTCAAAGGTTTTGCCTCTTCCTCCAACAATATCTTGTGCATGCAAATGGTAGGGCTTATTCCCTTAATATCCGTTATAGACCATCCAATAGCGGCTTTATATTCCTTGAGCACCGTTATTAGTTTTTCCTCTTTCTCTTCATCCAAGTCTGAAACTATAATTACCGGGAACGTCTCGTCTTCTCCTAAGAAGGCATATTTAAGAGTGGAAGGGAGTGGTTTGAGCTCTAATGCAGGGGACGAGTTTGTAGATGGAATTAGAGACTTGTTGGTCTCATCTTGAACTACCTCATCTAACTCTTCAATTTTTAACTCCTCTTCTAAATCCTCTTCTTGTTGACTTCCTTCATCATCCTCAAAGACATCCTTCACCCATTCAAGTAACTCATCTAGGCTTTCATTTGCTAGTTCCTCTTGGATTGCAGAATTAATTACCTCCACCGAGCAACAATCTGCTGAATAGCAATCATCGGCTGCCTCAGGTAGTTTCAATGATTCAAAAACCTTGAATTCCACAGTCTCATCTAATACTGTCATTGTAAGCTTTCCATTCTGTTCGTCAATGAAGGTTTTTGCAGTTGCCATGAAAGGTCTTTCCAATAGTATTGGTTTGCTGCCTCTTTCCTTGGCTCCTTCTTCCATGTCAAGTACTACAAAATCTGCAGGAATAATAAGATTATTTACCTGAACCAACACATCTTCAATATATCCTCTTAGGTATCTAGCTTAGCCATCGGCCAACAAAAGTGACATGCTTGTCTTCTTTAGATCATTCAACCCCAATTGCTCATAGATGTCATATGGCATCAAATTGATGTTGGCTCCAAGATCTAACATTGCTCTTTCCAGGATAGTACCTCCAATAGTAATGTTGATGCAGAAACTTCCAGGATCTTGGAGTTTAGGTGGCAAAGACTTTTGAAGGACTGCATTGGCACTTCCGGTTATCAACTCCTGATGATTTTTGAAAAATCTTGGCTTGTAAGTGTGGAGATTTTTGAAAAATTTTACATAAGCGGACATCTTCTGGATCATCTCCAATAAAGGCAAATTGACATTAACTTTTGATAGAATGTCATATATGTCTTTATATGATTTCTCTAACTTGCTCTTTTGCAATCTTCCTGGGAATGGAACTGGAGGAATATATGGATTATGAGACTTGTGTAGAAGTGGTAGTTTGTTTGATTTTTCCACTACTTCTTCTTTCTCTGTTTCTGATGACATATTTTCTCCTGAAGGACCTGAAACATTAGAAAATTCATTAGAAAGTTCACCATGTCCATTATTTACCAATTCCTTACCATTCCGGAGAACTGTCATAGCCTTTGCTTGTTCAGTATGGCTTGGAAATTTTCCCGGTTCACTTCTTTGATTAGCTTCAGCTAGTTGACCAATTTGTGTTTCCATATTTCTTAATGAAGCATCTAAATTATGTATTCTCATATCAGAGTCTTGAAGTCTTTTGTCCACATTTTGTATGAACTGCTTCATTGTATCTTCTAATGATAGATTTGTGGGCTGAGATACAGGAATCTGCTGGGTACCGGTATTATACTGTCTCTGGCCATAATTGTTGTTATTTCCCCATTGATTCCCGGTACCTTGATTATCTCTCCAGGAGAAGTTTGGATGATTTCTCCATCCTGGACTGTATGTGTTTGAGAAAGGATCATTCCTAGGTCGAGAGTTGAAATTGTTCATAGCTTGTACTTCTTCCTCATCATTAGGTTCAGGACCTCTTGCTTGATACACTTCCGCACTATATCCTGGTTGCTCATATCCCTTGCGTTGTTCTTCTCTCATTTGTCCCACCTGATTGACAAGTACTTCCATAGTTTTCTGCATTTGTGACATTTGCATTGAGTTCCCAGCACTAGTATCTACCTCATAGACTCCCTTCCTTCTCCTAGAATTCTTTTCTCTAGAATTTCTAGCAAGTTTTTCGAAATAGTTTGCAATTCTTCTGGAGTCTTATCAGTCATGGATCCTCCACATGCATTATTCACTGAGACAGTTGAGACGTCATTCAGTCCATCATAAAACCATTGCCAGAGTTGATGCATTTGATATCCATGCTGAGGACAATCAAACAGAAGCATCTTGTAACGCTCCCAGGCATCATAGAATGACTCTTGGTCCCCTTGAAAGAAATTTGTAATCTTGGACCTGATCTCACTGGTTTTCTGAGGAGAGTAAAATTGATCAGTAAGTCTATCTACTACCTCTTCCCATGTTGTCAATGAAGCTGGAGGCAAAGTCAAAAGCTTTTTTTTCTCCTTTTCCTTGAGAGCATGTGGAATACACCTCATACGCAGCTGGTTTTCTGTCACCCTGGTGTTTGGAAAAGCTTGAATTGCTGCATAAAACTCTCTAAGAAATTTAAGCACATCTTCATTCGGAAGTCCATAGAAAGCAGGCAGGAGATTGTAATGGAAACTTTTCAGCTCATAGTTTCTAGCTGCCTCATCCAGTGCAATACATAGAGGGTGATTATCAACTATAGGCCTGCTGTAATCCTTCATGGTCTTGGTAGGTACAACTGGTAGATCTGGAACCTCTTGAATGTTGCGATTTCCGTTGTCACCCATTGTTCTTTATCCAATGCGATCAATGTTGTCGTTCAATGGTAGTACTTCTCCTTGCAGTGATCTTCTACCTTGCATTCACCGTTAACACCTGAAACAAAAGGTAGACACACAGTAAACTACGAAAATAACATAAAAATAATATTATTTTTTTTTTGAAATTAATGACTCTACTACCTAACTAATTAAATCTATTACTAAAACTAAAACTAGAATTAACCAATAAATTCAATTGTTCCCCGGCAGCGGCGCCAAAAACTTGATGTGATGTAAATCGTGTTTATAAAAACAATACTCGCAAGTGCACGAATCGTGAAAATATCGTACAGTGACAAGCAAGGATCGTTCCCACGAGGAAAATTGATTTATTTGGTTAGATCTAATTCTAATTAAAGCAAAACTAAAAACAACCAGAAATTGATGGTGAATTGATTTAAACTAAAAACTTAAATTAAATTAATCTAATGAAAGCAATTGAAAAGATTGGGATGTGGTCAAGGGTGAGAAAGTATTAGGTCATCAATGCTCCCCTACTATGTTTACTCAATGTTTCGAATTGACTTTGAAAACAAAATATTAATCAAGTTAAGGGTTCGTTCTTATCTTAAGTATGATTATTACCGTATGATCCTGGGATGAATCAAGTGTTCTCAATTACAATTTACCCATAAATCAATGGCGCAAATTAAAATCGAGAACCCATTAAGTGCAAGAATAATGAACCAAAACCTATTTGCATAGATCAATGCTAAGATCAGTTTTATCCATTCAATTGAATATTAATTAAGATTACATATAGATCAATACTCCAACCTTAATTATTAAATTATCAAATCCCTAAATTCATGCCAACTTATGATCATGCATTAACAAGGAATAAGAATTAAGACATATGATGAATTGAATGAATCAAAACTTAATTTAATTAAATATAGTCAATTCTAACAAAGAGCATTCATAGAGGTTCACATTGATTCCCTAGTATAGAATTAGTTATACATGGCGAAAATAGAAAGAGAAGAGAAAGAAACAATAAAACCCATTGATGAATTCTCCTTCGTCTTCAATCTTCAATGTACAAAGATGAATGTTGATGCGTTGTGCTAGATTGGTAATAGGCGGCCCCTCTCCTCCTCGAAAAACATATATATATATATATATATAGGTTTATTTTTAAAAAAAAAAAATAGGGTTCAGAATTCCCAAGACGCCAAGGATTCGCACGACCGCTCCCTAAGCCGCGGTGTAAACAACTTGCCCAGACCGCGATGCATCAAGCGGTGTGCTCTCTGTGAAGTTCCGCGGTGTAAACCGCTCTGGAGACACGGCCTTGACAGCAGTACAGACCGCGGTTGTTGAACATGATACGACTGTGATTCTCCGCTCTTTAGACCGCGGTGAAGGCATTGCTTGGGCAGCGACCTTCACATCGGTAATGGACAAAATTGCTCTTTTTGCTTCAAATCTTCCAAACACAACATTAAAATCCAATGTCCTGAAACATGCTCAATCACACAAATTAAATACCTAAAAATGCTCAAGAAACAAGCAATTGATAGGCTGAAAAGGGATTAAAAACATATACAAATAATGATTGATCATCAATATTTCATGTTTTTAGTCAAGATCTCAAGTTTCAAATTTTTAATTGTAATTTCAAGTTTGGTTCCAGATTTTAGTCATGATTTCAAGTTTGCTTCCAGTTTTTTTTAAAAAATCAAATTCAGAGGTATTTTTATAATTTATGGACATACACTGAATTTTTTCTTAAAAAGTTGTTATTAACGATTAAAATTTTAAAAGTGGCTACAAACGAAAGTCTAATGTTTTTAATGACTATTTTTGGTTTTGTCTCTAAAATAAATCGTAATTTATAATCAATTGAAAGATATATATATATCAAACACTGATCGATTGAGGAAACTCAGGAAAGTTTCTACATAAAAAGACAAAGGGTGGCTCCATCAAGCTTGAAAAATATTGTTTTACACTCTATACCCTTCACAATACCTAAACTAACCCTGATCATAATTTTAACACCTAGAAAAATATTTCTAACATCTAACTTAATTAAGGTTTCCATTGGAATAGAGGGAATTTCATTCATCCATTTTGAGGTTTCATTATTACTTTTTCTACTTATAATCCAATAAACAATAATGATATTCATATAACTTGATAAGGGGAATCAATTCTCCAATTTAAAACTGAAATTATGAAAGCAAAGTGAGGATCCTTAATTTCTTACTTTTGGGAAACCATAAACATCTACCTTTTTCTTCCCAATAGCAGCCTCACAAATTCAAGAAAAAGCTAAGGATTTATTACAATATTTCATATATTTCACTATTTCAATGACAATAAATTAAACCTGAAAAACAATACAAATCTATTGGTTTTATATTTATAGTTGTGAATCATGGATTTTTAGCCTAGTTTTTCTTTCACAATCTTTAGAGAGTGAAGGAACCTTCAGCAAATTAATTTGAATTAAAGATCATAATTGGAGTACTATCCTTAAAAAGTTATTTTTTTAATGTATATAAAAAATATAAAAAAAATAGAGCTTTGAATTAAAGATCATAATTGGAGTACTAGCCTTAAAAAGTATTTTTTTTAATGTATACAAAAAAAATGAGCTTTAGATACGGTGGATATAAGGTAGAAAGTAGTTTTGTTTAATAATTAGATTGTTGAACTCCTTTTTAGTAATTTAATCTATGTACATTTTAGTAATATAATTTATCTTGGAAATATGAGTGTGACACCCAAAGACAAGTTATTAGAATTGCTTAGAATTAGCCTTAAATTTATGGGTAAATGTCACTATCTTAAGAACTAAAAAAGTAGGAGGATACAGGGATGAACGTAGAAAATATTTACCATCCGAGCTAAATTATATATATAAATAGTCTTATTTTTTCTCTGTAAGTACTCACATTATAAAGTTAGTTCCTTACCTATCGATAGTTGGATTTATCTACTTTTGTTTATTTAATATATTATAATGCTTAATTAATGACTCACAAACTCTCATAATAAATTTATTAAATTCAGTATGCATTGTGGAGAAAATCGGAGAAAACTCTTGTAATTTTTTCCATCAATACACACCAGTAATAAAATCTGGCCATGTCCGAGCCATTGATTAAGAATAAAATACCTTTTATATAATTCTTGATGAAAGTACAATATTGGTTTATTTTTTTAATAATAAGATGACACCAACTCAATAATGGGTTAATTAAGAGTATGAAATATATTGTCAAATTTATACATAAATAATTATTTAAATTTGTAATCCCAAAAAAAAAGCTATATTTAAGCTTACAAATGATTTAATTCTATAAGGTTAAAAGCCATAATATAATGTGTATTTTTATAATTTACTTTGAACATAAAATATTTATATGAAGTTCAGATAAAAATATAATATTTATATAATATTATCAAACATTAAGGGAGTTTGTGTAATTAACCCTTTGTATATTGAATTTTTTTGTCTAAAGTGTAGCCGTAAACCGGGCAGCCTTCTGGTACATCCGCTCATGTGGGGATAGTACTTATTTCTAACTTCTTTTAGAGTTACAATTCTTTCATAGTCTTCTTGTCTTTTTTTTTTTTTTTTTTGAAATATCCTAGCGTTTTTTAAGAGGAAGTAAAACGTCTGCGTATAAGAGAAAAACATGAACAAATTATAATCACGTAATTTCTTTTATGATCAGACATTTGTTTAAAACTATAATAATATTTTGGGATTAAGGAGGGGAATGATTCAAACCCCGAAACTTATTAAAAGTAATTGTGACTTGTGAGGTGTTTACCTTAAACAAACCTATTTTATCGAACTTAGGTGCCAAACCCCTAAAGTTTAATAAATGCAGTTAGAGAGCAAGTGTGTATTTATTTACAGACCCCTAAACTTTGACTGTTTGTCAAATCAACCTAAATTGAACTGGGTCTTCTCTATTCTTCGCCAAATATTCGCCTGTGTTCTTGTCGCTGTCAGCCGTCGCCTTTTTCGCTGTCGTCGCCGCCGTTAGCATTTGGATACACTGTTACAAATTGATACACCGGTGGTTGGGTGTTGTTTGGATGGAATTGATGGTGGTATTACAAGAGATTTTTTCATTTTTTTTTTTCATTTTTTGGTAGATTTGATGAAGATCTGATGGTGGTATGCACTTTGGAAGTTGAGGAAGAAGATGATATTTTTATTTCATCTTCTCCAAAGAATTTCGAAAAAAAATAATCAAAAACTATTCTCATCTCTGGATCTCGATCGAGATCCAAAACCCAGCCACTACACCACATGCCGCCGACTACAAAACCCAACTACCGTGTCGCCGCTGGCCCATCTTGTTCTCCACCTCGATCTCATCCAAACACCACCATCAATTCCATTCAAACAACACCCAACCACCAGATGCTAACCGATACAAAAATACACTAGTACAAAGTTACAAACTGATATACTGATTTCATTTTTTTTTCATATATATTAAATAACTAAATGCTAATTGCAAAAAAGACTGTAAAAGAATTTTCCGACTGGCTGTCGATCTACTTCCGGTCGGCCGGCAGCCGACTTTCGACTATTATCTAGTCCCGGACTAATCCCCTTGGACGTCAGACGGTGGGTCGCCTCCGAGTAGCGTGCGTCTAACGATTTTTATAAAAAAGAATCTTAAAATTAATATTATATATATATAAATATTAATATCAAGTAGCAAGGGAGATCACCCACTCATCTGCTATGTATTTCATGATTAACATGTAGTATCATGAGTAAGTGATAATTTAATTGGATTGAAGAAGGAAATAAGGCAAACAAAATTAACAAAAAATAAAAATATCCGAATAGCCAAATACAATTTGCATATTAATCCACTAATCTCTAACAGTATGTTTAGTTTGATGGAAAATAAAGGAAAGAAAACGATAAGTTAATAAGGAAAGGAAAGGAAATGAAAAGAAAAAAAATACAATTGTTTTTAATGATTGTTGTTTGGATAGTTTTGAAAGGAAATGAAACGAAAAGAGACAAATAAAAATAAATAAATGAAAAAAAAATCTTATTATATTATAAAAATACCTTTATTTCAATAATATGAATGGTATATATATATCGTTATATAAGGTTACTTTTGGATATTGACATATCATTTTCCTTTCCTTCCATTTCCTCTCAAATTTGGTGGAAAACCTAATTAGGGAAAACAAGAAGAAATTATTAAATCCATTTCCTTTCTTTTCCCTTCGCTTCCTTTCCTTTCCCTCTTATTTAACAACCCAAACAAGATATTAAAAATACATCCAAATCCTTTATTTTCCTTTCTCTCCCATTCCATCAAACCAAACGTAGTGTAAATTAAGTTCAAAACTATTAAAATTGTCTTATAACAAACTTTAAAAGCAATGAATAAATAAAATTATAAATAAACAAACACCGGTTCAAAGAAGTTTGATGACAAAAAAAGCCTTAAATAAACCATAAGGCTATTCTCGGTTTTTAAAACCCAACTCATTATTAACTTGACCCAATTGAGCCAAACCAGTCAATCAATTTTTTCCAATGGATTTGGATCGACTTAGTGGGTTGGCCCAGTCGGGTGCAGTTTTGTAAGTCTAATATGCAAATTACACTATTATTGTTCTTATTATTATTTTTTTAAACTGTATTAGGGTATTTAATTTCACTTACAAAACAAATTTGTATGAAATTAAATTAAGAATGGGTGTAGATATTGCTAACCAAAAAAATTATTTATATACCCATTTTTGTGTGGGTTGACAAAACATGGATGTAGATGTCCCCTTAAACAGGTGTTAAGGGGGTAATAAACCAAACTGTTTGTTAATTAATAAGAGTTCGGGAGGTTTAATGCTTTAAAAAAAATGTTTAGGGGTAAAGTGAAAACTTGTGTAAAGTTTAAGAGGGATTGGTGCTAATAACCCTAAAAATAAATAAAATGATCTCTCCAAATCTCCATGGAGATCATCAAATGGAAAAGAACTCGATCTCTATTAGACGAAATCTAAAATCTCCATTATTGGAGATGACGTATCATTAATGGAGATTTTGATTTCAAATCTTCTCCAAAAATAGGAGGAGGTCCGGATTATCCGTTAATGAAGTTTTTTGTTCAAGATCTGCTACAAAAATGAAGGAGATTAGGAACCGTATCTCCTCCATGAATAATCTCTAATATATATTTCTAAAAAAAAAATTAAATTTTTTTATGTGTTTTTGGATGAGATTGTGATGGTAAAGAAGATGAAAGATGGAGAAGAAGAGGATTGAGGGTAGAGAAGAGAGAAGCAGAAGGATTTTGGGTTGCAATTTGGTTTGTTTAAGCGGTCTCTAAAAATTGAAGAGGATAGAGTAGATTTTTTTTTATTAATATTATATTTAATTAATAAATTGTTATGGATGATGTGGTGATATGTTATTGGACACTTTTTTTTTTAATTATTCAATAACATTAAAAATACCAAATTACCCTTCCCTAGTTAGTGACTAATTGTTCCCAATGGTTAGTCAACCGTTAGTTAATTAGTCAATGGTTAATTAGTGTTATTTTATTTTTTTACCGGTTATAATGTAATTATGCATATAACTGGTGTAACTATATGTAATTAGCCCATAAAAAACGAGTGTACAAATAATTTCTTTAAGTGTCAATATCTGTACCCATTAAGAATATATGATATAAAAATAACGAGAGTAGCAATAAATAGGATATTACAAGTGTTTTAAATCAGGATAACAAATCAACTATGAATCGGTGATACACAATAAAAGCTATATATACTTAAAATAAGAGTAATGTTATTTTATCCAAATTTGGTACTTAAATGATGTGGCAACAATCTAATCAATTCATTTAAATCATGCAAATCTTATTCAATTTAAATGAATGGACTGAAGTGTTGTCACATTATTTGAGCATCAGATTTGGACACCAAATTTGAACAAAGTAGCATTACTCTTAAAATAAAATTTCCAAAGAATAAGAGCCAGTTTGACATTACATTTGAAAAGTTAAAATCAGATTATTTTATAATTTTGATAAAAAATGATGTTTGGTAAACCTTTCAAAAGTGATTAATTGATAATCTGATAAGTTTTGATGGTAATTTTGAGATATAGGTTGTAGTTACTTTTTGAAAGTGATTATGGAATAATTTATTTCAACATTTAATGAATATTTTAATATATCACTATTACTCTTGTGAAATCAAATTAAAATAATTTATATACCTTAATTTATCTTAAAATTAAATATTCTACTTAAATATTGATTTGATATACAAAATCTTTTAAAAATATTTTTATTGTTCTTATGATTATTTTTTTTCTAATTTAAATATTATACTTAAATATTGATTTAATATATATAATTAATGAGAAAAATGAAATAAGGTTCCAAAATCATCCCAACACTTATGTAATAAAATTACCAAATATATGTATACTGCTTTTAAGCTATTCAGTAATTTTAAAAGTACAACTAATCAAACATCTGTTAATTAACTTTACAACTGATTATTTCTTCAGTACAACTAACCGTGATTATTATAAGAAAAGTTACAACAATACCTAATCGGCCTTAAATGAGGCCTTGGTTAAGTTCTATATAAATGACATATACCCTATCTCATTTATTTTTATTTGCATTACTAGTTATTTCAATATCATAAAGAAAATATGGCAAAGTTCTCATGCTTTTCTATTGCCTTCTTCTTCCTTCTTGCTTTGGTCTTTGCCAGTGAAGTTTCACATGTAAATCTCTCTCCCTCTCATGATCTTGTGTAGTGTACTTGAAACACTTGACGAATTATTTATCATATCATCTCATCTTATGATTTATCATATCATTTTATCTTATGATCGTCCATTAATCTATTTGACAGTCGCAAATAATATGTTTGGATCACAACTCTCACTTTTTTTGGGATGTATAGCGTTAATACTCTTATTAGATCGATATTTGATTATTGATTGCATATTTTGTGATTGCTAATTATATATAGTTATTGAGCTTCTTTTATCGGTACTAATCTGATGTGGAAATTTTTCTTTTAGTGATTCTTTTTTTCTTTATCGTAGTTTATTCCAAATATCAGACATACAATATTTGACAGTATTTACAAATAATATGTCTGGATCTCAACTTTCTTTCTTTTAATTTTAGGATTTATAGTGTTAATACACATACTATATCAATATTTGGTTTTCTTTTATATGATTCTTGATTTTATATTTTGTGATTGTCTAATCATATATAATTAGTGAGATTCTCTGACTGTACTACATGGAATTTCGTCTTTTGTCCATTCTCACAAAAGATAAAAATCTGAATCAGGACAATAGTAACTATTTTTTTTTTTTTTTTCATCTTATTGAAAGCTAGAGTAATCATAAATTCATAATAGATCAACCAATGTACAAATCTATCACTCTAGTATGTTGAATCCATATAATTCAAAAAATATATATTTTTTGAATTATAATTATTCATTTCTGTTTGGCTTCATTTGCAATTTAATTTTGATTTGTTTCACTAAAATCATTAAAATTTTCTGAATGCAGGTAACAACACTAGAAGCTAGTGTTGCAAAATATCGTCCCGTAAGTTTTCTAGCCTAAAATTTTAATAGGATTTCACATATCAAATACAAATATATTTAATTTGCCATACAAGGCATATGATAAGAGTAATACCCACAATATATTTATATTTATATGTTGTGACATATATGATTATTTACTTTTTAATTTAATTTATATTTATGCATCAATTAATGACTATAATTTTCTTCATTTTTAATTTCAAAATAATAATAATAATAATAATAATATATTATTGTTTTACCACATACAGAACAGCGGCGATGGGTCACTTCATCCCCAACGTATGATCCTTCTCTTACTCTCTTTCTTATAATTTTCTTATGCCGATTAAAAGTGACGAAACCTATTAGCTTCGATGGTAATGTACCACCCATTTTCCACATTAGTAGTGGAGAATTTTGTTTTCTCCCCAATATCATGGGAGTTAATATTTTCCGTATAATCAAGTGAAACATGTTTTGTTTTATCCGGACATGATCCTGATACCTACCGTTCGTTGTCAAAAAAAAAAGAGAGAATGTGATGTTGTTTAATATGTAAATGATTGGGTTTTTGCAGAATGTGATGCGGCGTGCGATTACAGGTGCTCGGAGACATCACATAAAAAGCCATGCTTGTTTTTCTGCAACAAGTGTTGCCATAAATGCTTGTGTGTTCCTTCTGGCACTTATGGACACAGAGAAGAATGTTCATGCTATAACAACTGGAAGACCAAAGAAGGCAAACCCAAGTGTCCATGAACATTCAAAACAACATATTAAATGTCTTTTTTTTTTCCTTCTTATTAATTCACAGATGAATAATGAATCATTGATGCTATTAAGCAAATGGGTTGTTTTTTTTAAGTCGGTTTTATTTTATATGCATAAACATTAGCTAGCATGTATCTCTTAAAACTGATATACGAGGGCTATTATTGTATTTTTATTTCATTTATGAATGAAATTATTTATAAAATAAAAATGTGGGTGGCTTTATTGCCACTCACAAAATATCTTCATACACATGTTTTTAGGGATGGGTAATGTTCGGTTCGGTTTTCGTCAAAACCGTATTGAACCGACATATATTCGGTTATTGAAAATGTGGATCGGCCTAAACCGTTTTGAACCTGAAAATCGAATTGAACTAAACACATTTATCTTAGTTCGGTTCAGTTTAGTTCGGTTCAATTCGGTTTTGAACCTTTAAAGGTTTTTTTTTTAATTTGTGGGCCTTTAAGTTGCATTTTTAGCATTTATTCTTAATTTTTTTTTAAAGAAAACATAATATGTAAAAAATAATTTAAACAAAACACAATCCAATTTTCAATCCAAATATAAAATTTCAATCATATTCAGTCTACATACTCGGTGCTAGTTTGGTATTGTTTTTAAAAAACTAAAATCAGATTATTTTATAATTTTGACATAAAACAATATTTGGTAAAACCTCCAAAAGTGATTAATTGATAATATTATAAGTTTTGACAGTGATTTTGAGAAGTATATGGGCGGTTACTTTTTAAAAGTGATTATGAAATATTTTATTTCAACATTTAATGCATATTTTAAAATATCATTATTTTCCTTATGAAATCAAGTTAAAATCATTTATATACCTTATTTCATCTTAACATTAAATATTGATTTGATTTATAAAATCTTTTAAAAATATTTGTATTGTTCTTTGGATTTTTTTTTTCAATTTAAATATTCTACTTAAATATTGATTTAATGTATATAATTAATAAAAAAATGAATTCGGGTCCAAAACTAACGTATACTTTAGTCATTGTAATTAATTTTAGCACTTTTACAATAAAATTACAAAATTTTTATATATATATACTGTTTTTGAGCTGTACAGTGGTTTTAAAAATACAATGAACCAAAATCTGCTAATTAATGCCCTGTTTGATTTTTTCACTTAATACTTAATGACACTTAATGTGTTCCATTAAGTTATTTTGTTTGTTTTTTTAAGTGATAGAATCACTTAAAGAACCCTTAAAACCACTTGTTTAAAAAAGTAAAAAAAAATTACTTTTCACTTAATAAAAGTCCACTGGAATTTAATTCAATATTTTACTTCCAAAACTATTATCATCAATCTAACTAATTTCCAATTTTATCTTCAATCAAACTACTACTAATATTGATGTTTTTTTTTCTTCTCACCATAAACAACTACATCATTATAAAACTTAATTGTTTCAAAACTTAAACAATTAGAAACTGATTTTCCTACAATATTCCAGCTTTTGGTAAGGGCTCATTTTTTTTTCCTCATAATTTGATAATTAGTTTTATTTTAAAGTTTGATGACATCTAAATAATATTATTAATATAAATTTAAAATATTAATAATAACTAAATAATTTTGTTTTACAATTATTAAATTACTTATTATAGTTATCCTTAATATATTAAAATGTAAATATAGAACAAATAGTTAGAAAGACATAAATGTAAAAGTATTAATTTTTAGATATTTATAACTTAAAAAAAAAAAGTTTATCACTTACATTTAGTTTTCAGTGGAAAAAAAATAAACATGTTGTTGACTTTGATTTTTGGATATGTCAACAAGGATTGGATTTCGGCTATGAATTCAAAGAGAGAGATAAGAGAAAATAATCATGACACAAGTTTTACGTGGTAAATCTTCGATGACCGGAGAAACATCCACGGGTGGTTGAATGATCAACCTAGCCAAAATCCACTATGGATAAAATTATTACAATTCTCAATCTCTCTATATTTTGCTATGATTGCTGTGTATGTGTCGTTATGTATATATATATATATTTTACAATGAGATTAGAGGTCTATTTATATGCTTATAGAACCCTAATCTGCTTTGTACAAGTAATAAGAGATCTTTGTATTTAATTGTAATTGGTTACTTGTTCGAAGTAGATTGTCTTCTTTCCTGTTTCAGAGACTTGTTTTGAGATCGACTGAGACTCTAGTGATTCAATCCAGTTAGGATTTATTTCCTTATAAATGCATGGTCTTTTTGAAGAAATAGAAGTGTTTCCTGATAAGGAACCCTTTATGCTTGATATTCTCTTTTTTCTTTAAAGTTTCTCTTTGATAAGGATCCTTGCGTGACTCAACTAGTGAACTACACGCTGGGCTTCTTATTCGGTTTGTCATGTTCATCCCGAGTAGGGCATGATGTGAGCTGGTCCCGATTGACGTCACCTTATCCAGAATAAAAAATGCCTTCAACTAGCCCCGAGCAGGTTTGACTGACCCCGAGTACTATATGACGTTTGTTAGCCCCGAGCAAGTTTTGTTCGACATCTGCTTACTCGAGTTCTCTTTGTCAGCCATACCTTGTAGGATATTTTCTGAATGCCTATTCGGATGTCCATCTGACAATTTTATCCTTTTTGTCAATGACGTGTACGTTTTATAAAATTCACATATGACAATACCCCCTTAAAATATTTTTACTGAATAAGTTTCGTTTCGGGCAAAAGTATTTTAATTGATTCTTTAATTTTATTTCTCGGTGCCAGAGCATATGTTTTTTCATAATGGCGTGTCTTAATGGTGACCCTGCAAATTCGATTTGCCTTCTCACGTGAGATCTTCAATGACGGAGACGTTTTAGAATTCTGACGGTGAAAACCAGTTCTCTTTTTGACACGTGTCTCTTACCTCTTCGTTTTTCGATACCATTTATGTGAAACGACCTTTGCGTCTCCCCGAGCGCCGCCTACGTCATCAAGTCTCGTCGTAGATTTTTCCCCGCCTTGAGACCCTAGGGTTTCGTGCTCTTGCCCCTTTAAATTCTTTGAGGTTGCGCTAGTTCATTATGAAAACTTTGAAAAATCAGGGAATTTTCTTGCCATCCCAGATTTTTTACAGCGAATCGCTATTTCTCAGTAGAAGATTTTGCACCAGTTCTCTATTCAAGGTTAGTTTCAATGGATCCGTCTTCTCGTCATCAACTTTTTAATATTGCTCTTGATGCATTAGATCGTGAGAATTTCCAGTTGGTTTCCTGCATTCGGATGTTATTGAGGAAATCTCTGTTGATGAACCTCCATTTTTAGGAGTCAATGTTTCAGGGCTTCACCATGATGTTGAATTTTTTGTGTCCAGTTCTGATTATTCCTCCAGTTCTGAATTTGACATTTCTAATCATAGGGTACCACTACGAAGGATGAGTAAACATCAAAGTAGAAGCGAAGTACACAAGCACGACTCAAGCAACTTTCAGATCAGAGAACAGACTGTCAATGAGAACGATGTTGAAGAAGTGTTCAAGGCGTCTCGTCTCGCTTTTACTACTAACAGCCCGAGTGGGTTTGATACCGAGCCGAATGTGGTCGGGGCAGATGAGATAGAAAAATAACTCTCTCGATTCGACCTGTCCAATTCGGTCACTCTGATTCCAGCGGGTGATAGAGCTACATGGAATCCTCCCTCGGGCATGGTGGCGATCTATGGATCGATGCTTTGCTGCAGGGTCACTCTCCCTCTTCATCCATTCATTGCCTGGTTCCTAGCTGAAGCAAAGATTGCTCCGGCTCAGCTGGCCTTTAAAAGCTATAAAATTTTGATGTGCCTGTGGACCATGTTTAGCTGGATGAACCTGTCGCCGCCCTCCTCGAGTGAGATCAGGCATTTCTTTACGCTGAGGCAGTCGGGCAAGACGGGGACTTATTTCCTTATGTCAAATCCACCCGACGGCTGGCTTCCCAAGGGGACAAAGGCTAATCGAGGAGTCGATACCTCTGATGACCCCAAAAAGAGGGGTTTTGTATTGGGATTCCCTACATCAGACAATTTCTGGAAGAACAGTTGGTTTTTTTATAGGAGTGAGTCTCGGGCTTGAAGTCACAGTTACGACGGGGGATACTCGGACAGTGTTGAAAATCCCTCGCTTCTTCTGTTCCCCTGAGATATAGAACAAGAATAAGATTGATTACAGCGATGCTGAGCTGATCCGACTTGCTCGGGCAACAGTTCACACTTTGGAGAAGATGAGCAAGACTTATCTTTTCGTTGAGGCGAAGATGATTGAGCTCGGCTTCTTCAAACAGATTTTGGGATACCACAGACGATGTAAGTGATTTTTATAACCTTTTCCTTCATTATTTTTTCCATATATATTTTTTGTATTCTGACGCGGTTCCTCTTTTCTTCCAAGTGTACGATTCGGACATCGTCTGCTATCTTCAAGCTCGCCAAGTGAAGTCAATTCTCCAGGCGAGCAGGAAAGAAGCTTCTCGTTAGGACAATGACGGCATCGCCCCGTCTAAGTCTGACAAGGAGATCGATGCGTTCGAAGAGCAAATCCCCGAGTATGTCCACGAGGACGTTGTTCAGCCAGCCGTCCGGGAGACTAGTGGTTCTGGTGGCCAGACAGATACTCATCTTCCCGATGATGGGGAGAATCAGAGTGAAGGTCTTGGTGAAGGACCTGTTGTGCAATCAGATGTTGGTGATGAAGGTGCTAGCTCCGCGAGCCAAGTACCTTCAGGTCCCGACTTCTTTGAGTCCTTTTAGGACGACACTCAGAAAGATCATGCAGCTGATCTGAGCTTTCACCATTCTCAATGTGAGAAACGAAAGGCAGTCAGCTCTCTGACTCACCCTCTCTAAGTCCCTTGGGTGGTCTCGTTCATCGACTCCAGTGATGAAGATATTGTGGCTGAGACTCGCCCGAGCATTGATGTTGGAGATGCAGCGACTTCAGAGTTGAATAGGGGGTCTCCTCTCCTTGAGGTTAATGATCAGAGGGCTGAACCCTCGGGGGTTCCTTCATATCCTTCTCCCCAGGATATGCTGCAGGAGATGTCATCTGGTCGGTCTTTCATTCGGAAAGATCACTGGAGTTGTTTTCGAGATGGCTCCCTGTCAGATCGTTTTCAAAACATCTTTAACGATGCATCTTATGTAAGTTTCACCTAACTTCTTTAATTTCTTGCTTGTTTGCCAGATTTTTAAATGTATTCCTTTGTAGATGGTGGCCAAATTCGTTTAGCTAGTTCAAACACCGCAATATCAAACTGATCGAATAAGGCGTATGGAGGCTCAACTAAAGGAAAGTGAGGATAGCCATGCTCGGGTCGAAGCAGCTTATCACCAGGAGGTTGGTTTTGTCCAAGTATTCGCCGACCATTGCTTGGCGAAGCAGGTTGAGGCCGAAGAGAAAGCTTCTTTGGTAGAAGAGAAGGCAGCATCTCTTCAAAATTTGTTGTTCTTTGCCCAAGAATCCGTGCTTAAGGCCGAGCAGGAAGCAGAGCAGTCTAAGTCGATGTATGAGTAGAAAATTGAAGACATGGAGCGCCAAGCGTTGACAATCGAATCCTTATCCCGAGAGGCCAGGCTGAAACTTGAAGTACAAGAGGTGGATCGTTTCAAAAGATCCCCTGCCTACGATGCTCTTCTTCTTCGAGAGTTTCAACGAGGGCTAGTTTCAGCTGGTGAGTTCTTCAAAATCAATAATCGGGCAACTGAGAAGGCCTGAACCAATTGGGAGTTGTCAATCAAGCATCATGTGGATCGGTCCTTGGAGTCTCTTCGGACTCAGAAGAAGGAATGAAGAGCTTATCGCCGTAGCTGAGGCAAAGAGCCCCATCCTATGCATTTAGAGATTCCATCTGAACACTCCTTCTCGACTTTTTACGCTTGTCGAGAGTCGAGGGTCGATCGTGGAGGGTGTGATGCCTGATGTCTGGCCGATCCCAGGAGAGGATTACAGCCAGTGGATGGATGACTCAGTCGATACAATCGCTTGGCCTTCTAACGAAAGTCTGCTCCGTGAGTACGAGATGGTGCCGGACCAGAGTATTGGCAAGGGCTCGAAATCCTCACAACCTTAATTTTTGTAGAATTGTGGAAATTCTTTGTGATTCTTTATAATTCTTTGTAATTTATAATTCTTTGTAAAGAACTGCAACCATTCTTTTGAGAGATCAATAAAATTCCAAGTTTTATCTTTTCTGAACTGAATGGTCTTGATCTGTTTTCATTGCTCTAGAAATTTCTTGACTATTGCCGAGTATTTCATTAAACTAGCCCTTGAGTATTATGCCAAGTATCTTATTTAACTGGCTTATCTCTAATGTTCGGATAACTTCACCGAGTATCTTATCTTATTAAACCGGTTGTTACCCGAGTAACTTTAAAGCCAAGTATCTTATTAAACTGGCTATTCTCTAATATTTGGGTAACTTCACCGAGTATCTTATTAAACCGGTTGTTACCCGAATAACTTTCAAGCCAAGTATCTTATTAAACTGGGTAGTATTATTAACCGAGTTATCTTAAAACAGGCAAGTAGGTTTATATATATGTTTCATACACGGTTGTTACCTGAACATTACATCAAGGCACACCATGATCATATGTTCAGGTCCTTACGCATTACCGAGGACGTCTCCCTAGTTTTTATGCGCAAGGGTTTGCAGAATCGTTAAGCTTTTTGAATCGCTTAACACAGCTACGCATTTCACCAGAATTTCTCCCGATAGCGTCCCGAGCTGGTGCTTCGGGTTTGCCTTTTTGCTAAGGTCATTTGACCTTGCTCGGATGGCATGCTCTTTCGAGCTTTTTCACCTTTTCGGGAATTAATGGTCCCGAGTATTCTATTTGCATGTTCTTATTATCATGATTGTCTTTCATATGTTATTATCATATGCTTTTCTTTTGGAAATCCCAAGTGATGCTTTTATCTTTTGAAAATCCAGAGTTTGATTTTTATTCATAACTGTAAAATCAACAAAGATTTAAATTCCACAGCTAATATTTGACCTAACTACAAATTGTTCTGACTAGAAAAAAGAACAAAAAAATAATAATAATTTAGGGATAGAAAATCTTCAGATACTAGGCATTGCATGGTCGGGGTAAAACCCCTCCATTGGGTCGTGCAATCCAATACGCTCCATGACCAGCTACTCCTTCGACTTTGTACGGGCCTTCCCATTTATCAGCCAGAGAACCTGTAACTTTATTTTTTATGTTCAATGACACCTTCCTGAGTACCAGGTCTCCTAGCTTGAATTTCTTGACCAGAACATGAGAGTTATAGTGGCGAGCTACTCTTTGCTGATATGCCATATTTCGTATTTGAGATTTCTCCATTTTCTCTTCTAGCTCATCCAGACTTTGTAGTAGCATATCAACATTCTATTCTTCATCGTATAGCCTGACCCGGGGTGATACATATGACGTTTCTATGGGGATAACAGCTTCTGTTCCAAACGCTAAGGTGAATGAAGTCTCTCCTATTGACGTTCTTGTTGTTGTCCGATATGCCCATAGTACTTCTGGCAGTTTTTCAACCCAGCTTCCTTTCTTGGCATCCAGTTTAACTTTCATTGTGTGCTTGATGATTTTGTTTACTGCTTCAACCTGCCTATTTGTTTGAGGGTGGGCATGTGTGGCATAGTAATTGGCAATCTGGTACTCCATGCACAGCTGTCTGAATTTCAGGTTATCAAACTGGGTGCCATTGTTAGTGATTATAGTGTTTAGGACTCCAAACCTAGAAAGTATATTCTTTGGTGTGTTCGGGAATACCCTATTCTGTATAATTCTCCACCAACCAATGTGTACCTTGTTGATCTATACCTGATACGTTTTGCTTGTATGGGATCTTTCGGGAGCACGTCTTCTTCCAAGAACCTTTTCAACTGAGTCATCCAACCGTCTAGCGGTGTTTGAATTTCTAAAATTTCTTAGTTTTTCGGTTCAGCTGTGCTTGGTCTGAGGATATGTGCAACCGGAATAGTCTTTGGTTTGATTGTGGTTGTTGCTGACGCTAGCTTGGACAATGCGTCTGCCTTTTCATTCTCCTTCCTGGGGATCTGGGTAATCTTGTATTCCTTGAATTTCAGGAGGAGTTTTTTTGCAATGTCACGGTAGGATATCATGCCTCCATCCTTGGCTTGATACTCGTCCAAGACTTGGTTGACAACTACTTGTGAATCACTGAATATCTTAACTTCATCCGCCCCGAGAGATCTGAGTGATCTTGTATCCTTTAAATTTTTGGATAAGCTGTTTCGTGATGTCATGGTAGGCTATCATACCTTCATCTTTGGCCTGGTACTCGTCCATGACCTCGTTGACAACTACCTGTGAATCGTTGAATATCTCAACTTCATCTGCCCCGAGAGCTATGCAGACTCTAAGTCCAGCTAGTAGCACCTCGTACTCGGCTTAATTGTTGGTTGCTTTGAAATCAAATCTCATGGCACATTCAACATCATCTCCTTATGGAGTGCATACTACGATCCTTGCCCCACTGCCATGAGTGTTTGAAGAGCCATCTACATACAACTTCCATGGGAAATTTTTGCCCAACATCCTTTTTGCTTTCAGGTTTGGCTCTGTGAACTCTGCTATAAAATCTGTCACTGCTTGCTCTTTGAGGGATATCCTGGGGACATAGTGGATGTCGAATTCACTTAGTTCGATAGCCAATTTAGTCAGTCTTCCTGAAATCTCTGGCTTTTGTAGAATTTGCTTTAATGGGCAGTCGGTGAGAACCTAGACTGTATGAGCTTGAAAATATGGCCTTAGCTTCCTCGCTGCCGAAATCAATGCTAGGGAAATTTTCTCTGCCTGTGAATACCTGGTTTCTGTTGGTAGAAGTGCCTTACTGGTGTAGTATACTAGCTTCTGCACTCCATCTTCTGTTCTAACTAAGACTAAGCTTGCTGCTAGTTTTGTGATTGATAAATATAGCTGGAGTATCTCTCCTATCTGTGGTTTTGAGAGGATGAGAGCCTGCCCTAGGTATTCCTTGATTTTTAAAAGAGCATGTTCGCACTCTTCATTCCATTGGAGCCCTTTTCCTTTTTTGATTATTCTGAAGAAAGGTGCGCATCTGTCCGTGGCTTTTGAGATGAATCTTTCCAAAGAAGCTAAACATCCTGTTAAACGTTGTACTTCTTTTAGCGTCTTTGGTGAAGTCATTTTCTGCAGAGCCTAGATCTTCTCAGGGTCGTCTTCGATTCCTCTTTAGTGAACTTAAAAACCCAGGAATCTTCCTGAAGGAACTCCGAATAAACACTTGTTCAGGTTTAGCTTCATCTGGTATCTCCTTAAGATATCAAATATCTATCGTAGGTCTGAAGTATGTTTGTCTGCTGTGATGCTCTTGGTCAGCATGTCATCAATGTATACTTCCATGTTCCTGCCTATTTACCGTGAGAAGATTTTGTTGACCAGCCTTTGACAGGTTGCCCCTGTATTTTTTAATCCGAAAGGCATCACTGTGTAGCAGTATAAACCATGATCAGTTGTGAACGCTGTTTTTTCTTCGTCATCCTTGTTCATCCTGATCTGGTTATACCCCGAGTAAGCATCCATGAAACTGAGCAATTAGTGGCTTAATGTTGCGTCCACCAATTGGTCTATCCTCGGGAGTGGAAAACTGTCTTTCGGGCATGCCTTGTTTAGATTTATAAAATCTACGCACATCCTCCATTGTCCATTCTTCTTTTGGACAATGACTACATTGGCTACCCATTGGGGATAGTTGACCTCTCTAATTGACCCTATAACGAGTAGTTTCTCCACCTCTTGTTTGATTGCCCAACTTCTTTCAAGATTGAATAATCTTCTCTATTGTATCACTGGTTTTACATTCGGGTCCACTACAAGATGGTGAGATATTATTCGAGCATCTATCCCGACCATGTCTTCATGACTCCAAGCGAACACATCTTTGTATTCTTTGAGTAGACCAGTGAGGCTTTGTTTGACTTCTTCTTTCAAATTAGCCATAATCTTGACTTTCTTATCTGTCTCATTTTCTTTCAAGATAATCTCTTCGACCGGTTCAATTTTGGATTCATTCGACTCTTCCCTTGGGTCCAATTCGAATGATAGCGACTATTTGTTCTGACTCGGCTGCATTGTTGTGTATACTTGTTCATTATTCTTGTCTTTGTAAACTGATAGGTTTTCTCTTCGGGCCATCTCTTGGGATATCTTGACTACCCCGACCCCCTGTTCGATCGGGAACTTGATCATTAAAGCATAAGTGGCTGTTACAGCCTTAGTTTTATTTAAGAATGGCCGACCCAACAATGCATTATATGGCCAATTGTCCAAGTCTACCACCATGAAGTCGAGCAGCACAGTCCTCTGGCAATGTGTCATTCCAATCTTTAAGGGTAGTTTTACCGTTCTGAGTGACCTGACCTCTATTCCTCTAAATCCTCTGAGTGGAGTATGGAAATGCTGTAGATCTTTTCGATCTAACCTGAGTTGATCATAGACGGTTACATTGAGAATGTCAACTGAACTTCCATTATCTATCAAGATTCTCCTGACTTCCCGGTGACCAATCTGGGCACTTATGACCAAGGCGTCATTCGGTCGAACATCGACCCCATGGGAATCTTCTTCTGTGAACGTTATTGGGTCCCATCCTTCCTTAACCCTTTTCGGGTCTGGCTCGATTGAGTTCACGTCAAAGTTATTTCTTGTGTTCGCTCTCGGTTGCTTTTCCCAGTAGATGGTCCTCCAAAGATAGTATGTATTACTTCATTGACCTCTGGACTGGCCCTTCGATTTCGACCAGAGCTGTGATCGGCTCTGACCTCTTTCTTTGTTTCTGACTTCTCATCCCTTTTCAGGATTACATCCTGCAGATGTCCTTCCCGAATAAGAATTTCTATGTAATCTTTGAGTTGGTAACACTTGGAAGTCTCATGACCGATTTCCTTATGGAATATGCAGTATTTGGTTGTATCCCGCCGGGGGAACTGAGACTGCCGTCGTGGCTCTTTTACCATATTTTTTACTTCTAGTATGACCAGAATTTCCTCCAGTTTTTTCTAAAGAGGGGTGTAATTGGTGTATCTACCTCGGTATTTCTCTGTGGTCTGCTCGGTATTACGCCCGTTACTCCCGTCCTTGCTCTTTTCTTTATCGTTTCCTTTTTGTTTTCCCTTCTGGTTCTGCACCTTGGACTCGGGGTCCTTATGTTCAGGTTTTCCTCCATGCATGTAGCATCCTCCCGTGGCTAACTCTTCTTCCTCGGCTAGTGCATATCCTCCCGCCATATCCATCATGTCTGCATATCTGGTCAGTCGAGCTCTTCTTAAATCAAAAGATAGTCGTCCATTCTATAGGTTGTTGATGAATGCAACAATTATTGCTTCATAGTTTGCACTGCCAATTTTCGATACCGTTTGGCCGAATCTCCCCAAGTATTTCTTCAGCAACTCATCTTTCCATTGTTTTATTTGAGAAAGGTAAGCTACTGACTTTTTCTGTGAACATTGCTCAGAATTTGTCTTACGAAACTCCTGCTCAATTCACTGAAACTTCCAGTGCTTGCTGGAGGTAATCTCTTTAACCATCTTGAGCCCATGTCTCCTAGAGTTTGTGGAAAGTTGAGACACAATAAGAGATCACTGTGGGCATACTGAGCCATGGCACTTTTATAGCGTTTGACGTGCTCCTTAGGGTCTGTATCTTTCTTGAACTGCTCCACATGCGGTATCTTGAACCTTTCTGGGAATGGGGTCTGTAAGATTTTCCTGGTGAATGGGCAGTCAGATTCATCATCAGATAAATTGTTGTACCCGTAATGTCTGGCTAATGCATCCATTTGACGCCTATTGTTCTCGATTTCTCAAGTTAAGCTCTGGATTATGAAATCTCTGTTTCCTACCGGACTTCCCTGATGGTTGAACCGTTCTGTGATTGTCATTCCTCTTTCTGACTCTTCACTTTGATACCGGGTTTCTCGTATGATTCTGTGATGACCCTTACGTTGGTGCCGATCGCTATATTCTGATGACGACTGCTCCCTGTGACGGTCATGTTTACAGTGTCTAACACAGACTTTCTGATCCTAGTTCTGCTTCGGGTGTGGTCGTTCCTCTTCAGGTGTTTCACGTCCAGCCTGATTGATTGGAGTAGAGTTCCTTCCGGCTTTTGGTGTATTTATTTCTGACCCTACTACAACCGAACGAAGCCTCACAGGTGGGAGGTTAGGAGTTTGTGCTTCTGTAGCTAGCAGATCAACTTATTCCTTTGCTGCGTCTGCCACTAATTATTGCAACGCCTCTCGGAAGCGTTGTGTCAGGTCTCCGCTGGTCGGAGGAACTTGTTGGATCCTCGCTAGGAAAGTGGGTTGGTTCTCCATTGTTGTAGCGAGATCTCGCGAGGTACTGCCAACATGGAAGTTATCTGGAGATTTCTGGACATTCCCAGAACAACTTCTGCTTCATGCCATCACTTTTAACCACAAGGTCGGAGGTTCCCCCTCTTTCTAGCGTCAATTGTTGACGTTGATTTTTGGATATGTCAACAATGATTGGATTTCGGCTATGAATTCAAAGAGAGAGATAAGAGAAAGTAATCAAGACACAAGTTTTATGTGGTAAAACTCAGTTGACCGGAGAAACGTCCACAGGTGGTTGAATGATCAACCTAGCCAAAATCCACTATGAATAAAATTATTACAATCCTCAATCTCTCTTTTTTCTCTCTACATTTTACTATGATTGCTGTGTATGTGTCGTTATGTATATATATGTTTTACAATGAGATTAAAGGTCTATTTATATGTTTATAGAACCCTAATCTGCTTTGTATAAGTAATAGAAGATCTTTGTATTTAATTGTAATTGGTTACTTGTTCGAAGTAGATTGTCTACTTTCCTAGTTCAGAGACTTGTTTTGAGATCGACTGGAACTCTAGTGATTAAATCCAACTAGGATTTATTTCCTTATAAATGCATGGTCTTTTTGAAGAAATAGAAGTGTTGCCTGATAAGGAACCCTTTATGCTTGATATTCTTTTTTTTTCTTTAGAGTTCCTCTTTGATAAGGATCCTTGCGTGACTCAACTTGTGAACTACACGTTGGGCTTCTTATTCAATTTGTCATGTTCATCCCGAGTAGGGCATGATGTGAGCTGGTCTCGAGTGATGTCACCTTATCCCGAGTAGAAAATGCCTTCAACTAGCCCCGAGTAGGTTTGACTGACCCCGAGTACTATATGGCGTTTGTTAGTCCCGAGCAAGTTTTGTTTGACATATGCTTACTCGAGTTCTCTTTGTCAGCCATACCTTGTAGGATGTTTTCTGAATGCCTATTCGGATGTCAATCTGGAAATTTTATCCTTGTTTTCAATGATGTGTACGTCTCATAAAATTCACATATGACACATGTTTTTCAATTTTCAGTCATTAGTCAATATTAAGTCTTCAGTAACATTCAACATTGTTCAGTCTTCAGGTAAAAAATCAAACGGGACCTAACTTCACGATTGATTATTCCTTCAGCTAACAATGATTATTATAAAAGTTACAGTAATATCAAACTGACCCTCAATCAAAATATAAAATCTCCATAACTTCTATAAAATAGAAGTAAAAAAATGTAGTACATAATGTAGTCCAAAAATAAAACATCATCAACAAGCAATCCATAATAAAATTGAACATTGCAAAATAATTAATTAAGACAACCAGATTTATTCGGTTCGGTTCGGTTTTGTATGTCCAAAACCGAAACAGAACCGAATTCAATTTGGTTTTTAAATTTCAAAAATGTTTGAATAGAAGCTATGTATCGAACCAATCACACTTTTTCGGTTCAGTTCAATTCAATTCGGTTTTGGTTTTTGTGTCCACCCCTACATGTTTTAATGAAACTTTTTAAATTCTAAAATACCCTTATATTTAATTACTTAAAATACATTGCTCTATAATTGGAAATTAAATTAATTTCTACACCCATAAGTTGAATACCTAATCAAAATAAAATCTAATAATATATATACTTAATCAAACTCAATATCAATCGGGATTTTTTTTTCACATATAGTTAATGAATGGATGAATGAATGATTGATTTCATGGATTTCGAATACAGGTATATTTACTTTTATTATTATTATTATATTGTGATTGAAAAAAAATTGTAGTATCATAGACTTTTTTTTAAGCAATTTTAGAACTCGATCAAAGATATACGATTCTCAAACACAACCCACTCACTCACTTTACTTTAATTCAACTACAAATTCTTTTAAAAAAAAATTAAGACAATAGAAGTTGCATATTTTTGTTTGATTGATTATTATTATTGTTTTTTTTCTATGACAATGATTAAGTGTGTAAATCATTATGAGTTCATGGTTTTTTTAGATAATTCAATACACTGATTCCATAAGTAAAAACTAATATATTTATATATAATTAGCTTTAGAGTTGAATTTGTATTTAATTTTTATCCAAGTAAATTCTTAGTTGTAGAATCTGATTTGATATGATATTTTTTTTATTAGAGTAAATTCTCTAATATTTATTAAAGGGAACAAAGAAACTTTAAGTAATTTTTTTAATGAAGAAGCCGAACATACAAGATTTTTATTTTTTCTTGTGTCGGTGAAAGCAAACGAAGAGAAATGGGCATAATGAGAAAAGATATATGTTTAAAATTTAAATAATTCTTAAAAGGATATTTTTGGTATTTTAAAAGGTGTAGGGAGTAAAATTAAAATATTTTTTTTAGGGTACGGATATTGATATCCATAAAACTTATTAGTATACCCATGCCTAAAATTTTAAAAATAAATACTACTATAAGAACCCATCATAATGTCAATAGTATCCTCATTGAAATAAATATATTCATTTTAATACATATTATTTATAAATACTCTTAATTATTATCACACCCAATTTGTATAAAACAAATCATATTATTTTTGGAATCAATTCCTCTTTTAATGATGATCCAATTTACTTTTGAAAATATCTCGAATTTAAGATTCTTGTAGATGAAATATGTGGAACCGTATATAGGGTTATGAGATTTTCAATCCGGAATTCTTATATTTATACAGTTATCTTTAAAAAAAAAAAGACTAATATGTACAGTCATCTTAAAAAAAACTTATTGATACATATAACTATCGTTAAAAAAAAATTGTTTATTGATAGAGTTCATAACTATACATAAAAGAAAAAGAAAAACAAAAACATTATGATAATGAGAAAGTTTAAAACTTGAAATAAAATTAGAGTGTAATTAAGATTTATCATAAAAATTAGGGTTTATCAAAAGTTTTTTTTTTTTGAAAAGTAAGTTTTTTTAATAAAAAAATATTGTTGAAGATATGAGTGTAATTAATGAGTGTATATAATAATTGATTTATTTTTAATTAAAGTAATTTATCCTTATTGGTAAATTTCTATTGGGATACTTTTATAATAAAATATGGATGTACTAATAAGTTTTATGAGTGTTAATATCGGCTCTTATTTTTTTAAGAGCAAGGAGTCGTTTATTTTTTCCACTTAAAACTTAATGGGTCTGAATCATAATTATTAAGTTGTTTTGTTTGTTTTTTTAAGTGGTCAAGCAACTTAGAAATCCTAAAAAACAACTTAAAATAAAATGTAAAAAATCATGACTTTTAACTTAATTGCAAATCACTTAATTGCATTAAATGCAATATAAAATCTTTTCTTCCGATATTATCCCCTCATATATAACATATTTCCAATTTCATCAAAATTACATATGGAATAGAAATCTTTATTTTAATTAATTGCCTATTTTAAATAGCTTAAAAATAAAAAAGAACCCTAATCACTGTGCATATTGGTGTTTGATATCGATACTTTATTATGATATTATAGTGTTTTGTACGAGTTTTCCTGATATCCTTTTTATTTTTTGAAAAAAAAAACATTTTATTTTCTTAGAAAAATGAAGTTTGCTTGTAATCAAAGATGAAGATTATGATCATATGTATTCATATATAATTATTATTATTGGATTGTTTTTATTCCATATTATATATATAATTGTTTAACATGGGTATAAATGTAAAATTACTTATATTCAGATAATTTTACTTTAAAAAACAAACGTGTTGACAATACATTCAAATGTGAGAAAAAAAAACAAACATATCATTCAGATTCAGATTTCAGTCTCTATTCATTCATTAGAAAAATTCAGGACTGTTCAGTGTTCAGACATCCCAAATTACTTTTTTTTTAATATGGTTGTAAGAAGAAAAATGAGTGTAGAAAGATATTTATGGGTGACTCTATAAAATTTTGTTCATGACTAGAGGCATTTTATTTATTATGAATTTATATGTAAGAAACTATTATCGTCTTTTGAAATTTGATTACTATTTATTGGATTTCATTTCAAAAGTGTCCAAAAATAAACTAATTAAAAATTAAAAAACAAAAATAAAATAAATCTCTCTCCATAAATATATATTTATAGATCTTATATAATAGTTAAATATGATTTGCAATGAAAATGGAGATTTGGTTAGGCCGAAATAACCGACATGACTGAAGCCAGACAAGCAAAAGTATAGCCTTAATTGGTAATAGGAGGAGTTTTCTATTTACAAACCTTTTTTTTTTAACACTAATTTTCTTTAGACGCCCAATTGACAAATACAAGCCAAAGTTTTATTTTCATGCTCCTGATTCAAATTTCAAGCCAAAGTTTTATGGGTCGTTACGGAATCCAAATACAAGATGATTTTGCAGATCAGTAGAAGATAAAGATATTTAGTCGTACACAAACATTTCTTTTCTTGGTGCAAACAAGACTACAAGAGGAAAGATTCTTCACTTAAAATGTTCAAGTGATCACATCATCAATATCATATCTCTTTATATATATATCTTCCAAGTTCCAACCAACTTAATTATTTATGAAAATCAAACCTACCAGTAATCTAATCTTTTTAGATATTTGGGTAAAGATACGTTTTCCATTCTATGCCCATAAAATATTTTCCTAGTGTTTTGAGGTAGACAATAATTAGTGCACTATTTTGCTTGGTGAAAATGGAGAGCATCCCCGGACCACTTGAATATATATTACCTTTTTTTTTCTTTATTCTTTTCATTGTAAAATTAAAATCCGACACAAATTGAATCAATGGTGTATTGATACTCGATGAAATCAATCGCTATAAATACAATCCGGTTGAAATAAAAATACAAATGCAATTATCATTAAAGGGAGAGGTTTCCGTACACTTTACGACTTAATGAGCAATGATAAGACTCGAAAAAGTATCACAATCAATACACATCTTCACTATATCAACAACCATTTTATACCCTTTTTTTTCATCTTGAATCATTGCATGTTTGACTCACATTTAAACATTATTCTAGTAAGTGCTAGAAGCTAATCGGGCGGAGGCCCGATGCCTAGCGTCTAGACCGATTAAATCACCGATTAATCAAAAAATTTATTACTCTTCATCTCTCTCTCTCTTTACATCTCTCTCTCTTTACATCTCTCTTCATCTTCTTCGTTCATTTTTGACCGATTAATCATCGATTTGACCGATTAATAGTCGATTTGATTGATTAATCACCGATTAATCGTCGATTTGGCTGATTAATTGGTCACCGACTAATAAGGCCCGATTTTACCCATTTTGCCTCAGTGTGTTGCCGACTAGCTGTATTGAGCCGATCAATCGGCTTAGGTGGCCGATTTCTCGAACATTGCATTTAAATCATTGCAAACCTCAAAGTTTATAATTGCCAAATTAATTAAAAATAATTAGGTCCATTATTATTGTTGGAGGGTAAACTCTCTTTGGTTTCATATATTTCTTTGATTCCTTTTTTCACCTATTCTTTTTCAAAATTTTGCCAAAATTGGTCACAGCACAATTCCATTTTTATGAGATTGATGAGATGCTTTACAATCACCCAAGAAATAGTAATTAATTATATACTTGTCTTCACTGTCGTGTGATTCTATCAAAAACAATAGAAACAAAATTATGCTTGACTGCTGGTTTTCAACTTTGTACAAATTCTAGGGACGACGGTGACTCATGGCTGCAGTCTGAGACCAAAAATTCACTCATATTTAACATTGGTGAATCTAATGAGATTACAAAATCAAGACCCGACAGCACCATCATATATTCATATCACTATGTATAAGCTTTTTTATATGATGATGAATATCTACCAAGTCAATGAATTCAACAGAATAATTAGATCTTTGGCTTAGAGATTTTGTTTAGTGAGAATTTGTAATATAATGATATTTTTTTGGGTTCAAAAAACAAATAGCACTTCTTGGAGGTGGTATTTCAATATTGTCACTGCTTTAATAACTTCTTTAAAAGACACATATTATTGTGAACGGACAAAAATACCCCAAAAAGTTGTTCCATATCAGATTTCTATCATTCATTTTACGGTGACAGAGTTGTGAAGTAGGGAGAGAAAGTCTCGTTAAAATCCAAACAATCATTTGAACGGCGACGGAGTGGAGCTACACAGACGCATTTAGGGGTCGAGCTCTTTTGAAACACGTCCGAGCTCTTTTGAAAGGGATCAAACTTTTTTTTTTGTAAGAGATCGAGTTTTTTTTTTATGAGGGACCAAGGTTTTTTGTACATGGTCAAGTTTTTTTGTAAGGGATTAAGTTTTTTTTTTTTACATGATCAAGTTTTTTTGAAACACGTCTGTGTTTTTTTTTTTTCAAAGGGATTGAACTTTTTTTTATAAGGGATCGAACTTTTTTCTTTCATGATCGAGTTTTTTTGTTAAGGATCGAACTTTTTTTGTTTATGATCGAGTTTTTTTTTTACATGATCGAGTTTTTTTTGTGAGGGAACGAACTTTTTTTGTACATGATCTAACTTTTTTTTTATACATGATCGAGTTTTTTTTTTTTTTTTTTGTAAGGGATCGAGCTTTTTTTGTAAGGGGTCAAACTTTTTTTATGAAGGATCGAGTTTTTTTTTAAAGGGATCGAACTTTTTTGTACATGATCAAGTTTTTTTTGTGAGGGATCAAGTTTTTTTCTTAAGGGATCGAGTTTTTTTTAAGGGTTCGAGCTTTTTTCTTAATGGTTCGAGCTTATTTACCCAAGATTATAAACTTGTTTGCACCAGTTTAAAAATGCTCGTACCAATGTAAAAAAAAAGCTCGGACAAAAAAAAAAATGCTTGGATCAATTACAAAATAGCTCGTAAACATATAAAAAAAAAACTCGGACCAATTGTAGATCGAAAAAACTGGATCATGTTCAGACAAATTGTAGATCGATTTTCAGACAAGTTTTTTGGAGAGAAAGAGAGGAGTTATATATTGCTTTCAGTGATCAAAGTGTAGAGATGAAAGTACAAAGAGAATTAAAATTGATTATTTAAGGGCAATATGGATAGTTCACCATAATATGTGTCTTTTAAACTTAACTTATTAAATGTGACATCACTACAACTCACAAAAAAAGTGATATTTCTCACCATTTCCACTATTTTTTGATGTTGTTGAATGTTAATTCCTTTATATTTGATTTTTTTTGTTTTTTCACATATTTTTCTTGTACGTTTTATTGGTTACCATACAACTCATGAACCCAACTGTTTATGTAAGTCAATCCACTCGACAACAATATATCTAAAATATCAAACACCTATCACGTACGAAAATGTCGATAATTATAAAAGGTGACATATCTCACAATTTCTATTAATTAAATAGGAGTTAGAGCAATTGACTATATATCAATTGCTCTCGTTAATTTCATTTTCATATTACAGCTCTAGCTTCTCTTGTATGTATTCAATAATTCTACAACTTGTATGTACTCTTGCCGCCACTACTTCTTTCCCTGATTTTCAAACGTCAAAGACATCGTTTCCGGGACAAAAAAGGTTCTTCAAAGACAACCGGCCAATTTGATCAACTCTTCACAAACCATATAGTCTTTATGGAAAAGGGAAGTTGATACTTGTTCACATGGATACAATTTTATCCAGCACGTTTCATGTTCATCGCCGCCTTTTTCATTCACGCATGCAAAGGGACGTCAAAAGGGTAGCTGCCCTTACACGCCGTCGAATCTCTGCTTCCAAAAGTTACGAGGTGATGGATTTGGAGGCTGACGTGGTGTCTGGTTTCGACCTCAGAGTCGGAGATTAATTGGTTCAAGTAGGAGTTAGTAGACCACTGGTCAACATATCAGCACTTGGCTATTGACACCGGTACGTAGTGATGTTATCAGGGTGCAATGTCAACTCTATAACCGGTGTTACAAACAGACCGACCCGGTTTTCAACCCTGCCTTTTCTTTTCTTTCACTATTGTTCCTTGTAGGTCCACCATCAATAACCTCCACGATAACCACGGTTCCCAAGCCGACAAGCGTCCTTATGAGGTAAAGTATGGTGATGGGTTTTATACAAAAGGGACTCTTATGCTTGAAACGCTGACGATTGGGCAGATGGTGATCCTGAATATGGCCATCGGGTGTGGGCACAAGATGACAAGAACCAGGGTACATTCTCTATGGATGAGGGGTTGTTGGGAGTTGTATGTGGATCTATGTCGTTCGTCAATCAATCGAGTCCTCAAACTGGAGGTAGAGGTGTCCACGGTTCCGTTAAACCGTTCGAAACCGAACAGAAACCGACCTTTGGAAACCGAAATCGAAACCTTAACCGAAACCGTCGGTTACAAAACAGGTTGGAAATCGGATTCCGGCGGTTCGGTTACGGTTATGGGATCTTAAAAACCGACCAAAAACTGCCGGTTAAAACGGCGGTTTCAATTTTTTTTAAAAAAAAAACCAATGAAATGCTGACACGTGGCAGCATTTCAGAAAAAAAAAACCGAACGAACCAAAACCGAACCGAACCGTTCGGTTTCTGAAAACCAAAACCGAAACCGAAACCGAACCGAAAACCGCCGGTTCCGAAACCGTCCAAAACCGTCCTATTCCGGTTACAGTTACGGTTACGGTTACGGTTACGGTTACGGTTACGGTTACGGTTACGGTTACGGTTACGGTTTGGCCTTTCCACGGAACTGAAACCGGCGGTTCGAAACCGAAACCGAACCGAAACCGAACCGTGGACACCATTAACCGGAGGTGCTTTTAGTTACTGTTTAGCGACTTGGGACAGTAGGTCACCTGGGTGGTTAGCATTCGGGCGTGGAGCAATTCCTGCAGACTAGAGGATGAAGCAGTGACTCTGCCACAGATTTCAAAATTTCAGCAGCCTTTGAAAGTGCTTGTTAATATCTCCATAATTGACCTGTTAAATAAGTTTCAGAAGATTAATCATATACCATGCACCATGAACACTTAATCACAACCAGCAGATCATAACTAACACAACATGATTGCACTTTTTTGCAATTATAATCAAAGAGGCACAAATTGGATTTCATACATGGTTAATATATTGCTACTTTAAACAAGACAAGCAAAGCCTTAGAAGATTTCACAATTAAGCTAATGCTTTTCCTTTTCAGAAATAACAAGTTCATAAAAAACATAGATATATGAGTATTACGAAATTTTTATAAAGCATTTTCTAAACAATTAAATTATCATAACACTTTTGATCTCAGATTCTGATTATGCTTTGAAAGACAATTTTTTTTAATTTTTATAATTAAATAGAATTCTCTGATATAAGTCAAACAAAAACAATAATCCACATAACCGAAAGCATAACCAATATCAAAGTCAAAATTTATTTTCTATCTTCCAATTTAACAACAACAGAACAAGCTCAATAAATTCCAATAAAACACCAAACAGAAAAGAAAAAACTGACCTTTGAATAATGTGCTCCACGTATGAATGCTAACCACCCAGGTGATCTACTGCCCCATGTCGGTAAACAGCAACTCAAAGTACCTCCAGTTTGGGGACTCAATTGGTAGACGAAGGACATGGATCAACATCCAAGTCTCAACAACCCGGCGCCAGCTACTGAGAATGTGCCCCGGTTCTTGTGTCCACATCCGATGACCATGTTCTGGATCACCGTCAGCCCAATTGTAAGTGTTTTGAGTGCAAGAATACCTTTTGTATAGGATCCATCACCGTACTTCACCGTGTAACAACGCTTAATTACCAGCATGGCAACCGCGGTTATCAAGGCGGACACAGTGGAGCTACAAGGGCAGAATAGGCGGGGTCGAAAATCGGGTTGGCCTGTTTATAACACTGGATACAAGTTTGACATTGGACCCAGATAACAGCACTACCGGTGTCAGTAGCCAAGTACTGGTATGTTGGTGGGCTACCAACACCTACTCGAACCAACTACTCTCCAATTCTGAGGTGCAAACCAGACACCACGTCAGCCTCCAAATCCACCACCTCCTAACTTTTGGCGGTGGCAGCAGAGAGGCGGCGTGTAAGGACAGCCACCCTTTGGAAGTCTCTTCGCATGCGTGTATGAAAACGGTGACGATAGTAATCAAACTTGGTTGATAAAATCTCATCTCTGTGGACAAGTTTCAACTTCCATTTTCCCTCAGTATGGTTTTGGAAGAGTTGATCAAACTGGATGGCTGGATGTCTGTGCAGGATTCATGAAAATGATGTCTTTGACGTTGTGTTGAAAATCAGGGTAAAGAATTAGTGGCGGCGAGAGTGCATACAAGTTGTAGAATGAAAACTACAACTTTTGATAAGAAAGAACAAGTGGTGATTGTTAGGGAAACTTTGGTTTGGTTTGGTTACAGAGGTGACTGGACGTGAAGGATTTTATAGGGAGGTTTTTGGGAAGTGTAAGTGAAGAGAGAAGGTGTTTGATAGAAATATGAAAATGCTCGATGAAATGCCTAAGAGAAAAATACAGAGAACAGGTCAACCATTGTTGACTGTAAAAAGCTTAAACTGAAGAAGTCTCTATTTACAGTACATACAACAATTACATACCATAATAAACTCTCCTAGAGAATAAGGAGATGAGAGAGACAGATTTCAGCAGCTGAAGAAAGATAAATAGAGAAGAAGAGGAACAGAGCAAAAAGAAAGAAACAGAGCAGAAGAAGAAGGAAGTTGGAGAAAAGTGTTGGTGGTGCTTTGAACAAGGAAATTATGAAGATATTTATACACAGTTTTTGAGAGTCATGTGTGCACATACTATTGGTGAATGGTGACATAGAAGATCCATGAGTATGACAAGTAGATTGTTGAGTGAAGAAAAAAAGTAGAACTTTGGTTTCCTAATTTGGAAAAAGGAGTAGGGTTCTTGTGTAAATGTTAATTCGATCAACATCATTTGAGGTTTCGAAGATTTGACACGCAGGTTTGTGTTGTTGTCTTTGCATTGGCTAGGCTTCATATGGCTTTTTATATACTAAAGAGGAGTAGTTAATGGATCTAATCAAACTTTTACTATAAATATCAATATTCATTAAAGATAAGGAGGAGTGCTTTAGATTATAGGGGAAATTTGTAATTCTGTAGAGACTCTATTGATTGATCTAAAGAGAGTATTTCTTGTAAACCGCAAAGAGCAATAATTGGAGAAATACTTGTCTTTCAATTAATGAATGTGGTTGTATGATAACCTCACGCTAATTTGTTTATCATTTCTAGTGATAGTCTTGTGAAAGGAAGTATCAGCATGCATCTGGAATTCACAAATAGACCAAATGGAAATTGAATGTACAAAATAATAATAATAATAATAATAATAATGTCTTTCAAATTTGGAAAAAAGTATCTATGATGGTAAAATTGTTTGTTCTTTCCACGTATTGATATTACCCAAAGAGATAAAAGAGTAAAATGAAACAGACTAGGGAGTAGAGAGGGTCCGCTGCTTTGCAGAAGAAAATTAAAGGAATAGAGAAGAATAAGAAGTAGAAACAAGAAAGTAAAGGTGATGCTTTTGTTGTTCAACTTTTCTAAGCTTTTATTCTTACATGAAAAAAGTGCGGTCACGTGTATTAATATATTATAAATATACTAAAATTGTGTATTATCAGATGATATTATTATTTTTTCATTACTTTTTTACTTTTTTTATTTATTGTTTAAAATTTTCTACATATTTTTTTAATGCAATTAAAAAGACAATAAAATATTATTTTAATCTGACATATAAGAAAATGATAATTTTGCCCTTCATTCATTAAGTGTTAACAACAAACCACTAACGACAGGGGATATTCGTGAAATTATGAGAAAAAGTTGTATGTGTTTATAATTAGACCTAATCTCAGGGAGTTTATGCAATTTACCATTCTTTCTATAGTCTATTAGCATTGGCCACAAAAGTTGCAATTTATTGCCGCCCGAAAGTTCTCCTCACATCGATTTCCTTTTCACACCCACCCTACAAATTTAAAAGTTATTCAGTTGCTCTTTACACCATTTAAAATACCAAAACTAATCTTAATTAATAATCACTTTAATTGTATTTTTTTTTATTCTAAACTCATTTTATTTTGTTTTGATAACCAATCAAATCTCAAAAAAGAAATAGCAAGCCTAACTCAAACTAAAAGAAAAGCAACCCCCACCAAAAGCAAATACCACCTATGCAAATTCAAGTCATTTGTTTTCCATTCTCAGATTTAGGAAAATGATAGCTGAACAACATAAAGCAGAAGAAAAAAAAAATCATTTGATTCTTTTGTTCGGTTTTGCCATTAACTGCAAGCTAGGGAATCTTGTGCTTTTGGAAGCTATTTAAAATCATTCTGTCATGATAAAGCTAGCTAGTAAGCAAATCAATTTTTTTCAAGTTTGGGACTGTAAATTATTTGGACCACTATTTGTAAAGAATATAAAGTAAATGAGTTAAGGACCTAAACCATAAGTCGTGTTTATTTTGTTAGAAAATATGCCCTAAAACATGGAATTTCTATAATTAATCTTTAGATATTAATAAAGTCATTTGTTTATGTTTAAATCATATAGCTAATGAAAGATTACTTATGTCAAATGCAAATATTATAAGGCTCCATGACTAAAAGTGAAAAAAGAATTATTCAAATAAAGTTGTGTGTGGAAAACATAATTCTTTATCTATTCTAAAGATTATTCACAAATTAAAATAGAGGTTGAACACCCTATCTTGATAAAGTTGTTGGTTCCTTTTGTTTCAAATTTTAAATTCACCAAAGTGAAAACTTTAAACAAAATAATGTATTACATGTGTCGTATTGAATCGTATAATTCTATTTACCATTGAGAGAATAATAAATTCAAATTATAGAAATTGAGATGTCCATTTTAATCCTGAAAATAGATATTTAAAACTTTTTTTTTAAAAATAAAATAAAAGAAAACCAATAATGGAGGCCACCGTTGATGGTAGCCTTCAGTGAAGGAAGACATGCTTCCTCCAGATCGGAGGAACATGCAGCTTCTTCTGGCAATTCGAGGAAGCTGTGACTTCCTCCGGATCAAGGAAGTCGATTTCCTCTGATCGGCGGAGGAACTGTCGGTTCCGCCGTCATCATGGAGGAAGCACATTGCTTCCTCCAAAAACAGGAGGCAATGGTCTTCTTTATGGGGGAGACCTTGCCTCTTAAAAAATATATTAATATATTGGTTTATTTTAAATATTTGGATCTCACTTTTTTTTTTGTTAGCTTTTGGTTTTTTTTTATTGGTTTTTTGTTGTATTTGCATGATGTTATGTTTAGTTTTTGGATATGATATTGTGTTCTTCAACTACTGAATTTCTTTTTTCTTTTTTGTTGTATTTGATTATGGATTTTTTTTAAAGTTGTTAATGGGTTTTGTTATAGGAATTTTTGAAAGCATGACAAGTCAACATAATCATCTGAAAACATGGTAATTAGATATGTCACGTTAAAAAAGTCAACTAGTCAACAAGGGGACAATGACTAATGACACACCATCAAGAAAATTGATATGAAAATTAGAAGCGTATGCGCCAAGTAAAGTCGTCCAGTAAAAGAAGTCTTAATGATCGAAGATCTCTACTTATTGAGATCTACTTGGCCAAAAGAGGAACTATGACCCTATCAGGACACACCGTATCAAGCGAGGATTCACTCAAATACTAAATCAAAGAATCATATTCCAATAAGGGAATATTCGTATTCATCTTCAGTATCAGAGAATTCTAATTAAGAAGAAACTCAGAGCTTCAAAAAGGATAAACACCAAACGGGAAATATCAACCCAAGACAATTAATAGATGATCTAAAGACCTAGTCAAACTACCCAAGATGGTCGGGAAAACTAACCAATCAGGTAGAGACAACTTGGTTGGGTAAAGACCATCCGATTGGGACATAAGATGTCTGGTCGAGATTAGATAATTGGTCAGTTAGAACGATGCATGTGAGATATTAAAGGTAACTACGACTTGAATACGAAGAAGAATGATCTTACTCAAACAAGAAATCTAGAATCACATTCCAATAAGAAAATATTACTATTTCATGCATATCAAAGAGTCCAGATTAAGCAATAACTCTGTTTTTCTAGAAGATCGCACACCAATCAGGAAATAAGTCCTAAACGGACTACTCAACTAGAAGTCCTACGAAGATTCTAATTTAATACACAAGATCTCCGAAATAGGAAAAAAGATAAAGACGATTTCAACAAGTAACAAGTTCTAGTTAAACATTGCCACATTTCCTTACTTGCATAACGAGGATTAGGGTTCTATGTACATATAAATAGACTCATGATCTCATTGTAAAAACAGATATCGAAATATACATAGACATACACAAAAACAGACAGAAAAAAAGAGAGAGATGCACAAGAAAAGAAAGGAAGAGTGTGTGTAACTGTTTCATCATAGTGAATTCACCCCGGTCACTAGCAACCGTGGATGTTTCCCCACCTTGGGGTTTTACCAAGTAAACTTGTGCTTGCATACTTTTTCTTTTTTTCTATTTTCTTCATAACATCTTTAACATGATATTTTTACCCCTGAATCATTAAGTCAACAATTAGTCAAATGGTTAGTCAATGTAGTTAAGGGGATTTTTGTATCATTTTGCAAAAGTTACCACTCAGTGGAATATTGCATAACCACACAGAATGTTTGTGCAATTTTCTTTAAAAAATGATAAAATAATTCTTTCAACAAAATGATTGAATTTTTTTTTTGTTGAATTTTGACTAATTAAAGCTGAAGATGGTGGGTTGGTTGGTTACTCACATCACAAGGGCGGCTCAACAGATTTTGAGGTTCTATGGGAGGAAATAAAAAGGACCCCAATTATATATAAAAAATTAATAAAAATTAACTTTCGTACTTTGAGATGTAAATTTTTTAATCAAACTTTTGTATTCAAGATTTTTTAAAATTTCTTTTCTAAAATTTAATCTTTCCTGTGACATAGTTGATCTTAAATAAGTTTTTATCAATTTTAATTTTAAAAAATTTCTTTCAGCTAAACCAATTGTCACGAATTGTTAATAATATTCTATATACATGTATTTGGAAAAGAATCATTTTTTTATAAAAAAATTAATGTTTCAATGATAGAACCTGATTACTCCAACTAAATTACAATTGAAAATTTTCTTCTTGCAATATAATCTGTAATAGATAAACAACACAATTAGTAAGTAGTAACCAAATGAAAATTAACGACTTGATTTATCTGACAATTAGAAAAAATTAAAATAAAAACTAAATTTTAAATTTGAATTTTACCTGTTAGAATCTCTTTAACTCTGCTTAAAGATAAATATATAATATAAATAATATATTTAAAGAATGATTGTAGAGATTGAACTTGTAAGCTGTAAGAACAAAAACTTTTAGCAAAAAAGAGTAGTGATGTACTTGACTGTTGTAGATAAATGGAATTTTTTAATATATATATAGTGGTTTTTCAGTCAGTGCGTACTGATATAAGTTATATAAGTGCATTGCATGTGGACCATTGGTTATGGAGAAGTTTTGATAAGTGCATATACTTGGAGTCAAAGTATGTAAATCTAATGATTAACATCCAATGCACTGACAAATTTATATCGATGTACACTGATTTAATTTTTTTTTTATATATATATATATAATTTTTAAACGGTGAAAAAATAAATGGGGATAAATTTAAGGGTTTTTTTTAATAATTAAAATGCTTTTTCTGATACTCAATAATGATTTCCAACATTTATCTATTTAATAAATAATTTATAATATTATTAATATTATCCTATTTTCTAGGCTTAAAAAATTCATATTTTCTAGGTAGTAATAATAACAAAAAAAAAAAAAAAAAAAACTCAATATATTTTGTTTAGTAATTTAAATGAAGTCCCTAAATTTTTGTCTTTTTTTTAGGCCTTAAGCTCATGCTTGCTTTGCCTAATAGCCGGCACTTGTACGGTTGAATTTTGATTGATTGGAGATGAAGAATGGAGTGCTTTGAGGGTTGTGGTGAATTTCTAGTTTTATAAAGTTATGTGGTTAATATCTAATTATTATTTGGATAGATCTATGATTATATAAATTTTATCGAATGTATCTAAGTCTTTTCATCTTGTCCATCCAGTTAAATGTTATAAATAACGTCAGTCAACATTTTTCAGGGGAGGTTTGTACAATTAAAGGAAAAGTTGATTATTTATACAATATTGCCTAAACTAAGGGGATGTTTATACAATTAACCCTAAAAAATATCATCTTATTTTTAAATTTAAATAACTATTAACAATTTGGTCTTTTTATTCATTCAATTAACCATAAACCCAACTCATGGGTTCCTCGGTATAAGTTGTTCAACCTGGTTGATCACCTCTGCCTTCGACAATGGTGTTGATCACCATCTTCAGAAGAGGATGAGCAACTCCTTCGTTGAGTATGCCTACTGGGTAGGTTTTAGTTGGCTTGATAGCGATCATGCCTACCGTGTGGGTGCTCATCTCCCTCAGGTTCTTTGTTGCCCCAAGCTTGCTTTTCCGACAAAGTTTCTGGTCGGCTTGTTGGATTCCTACCCATCCTTAGCGACGCATTTGGTGTCGGGCCGACTATTATGGAACACAGTCTACTCGGTTGATTATCCGACTTGTAAAGGTTGTAAGGCGAAGCCAACCCTGTGGTGGTCGAAAGAGTCACTCCATGTCTGGCCGCGTTCTCTACAAGTTGTTGCAGGGAACCCCAGAACCGTTGGGCGATCTCTTCGATTGTGGGGGGAAGTCGCCGGTTGTCAGGGAGCGCAGTAGACTAATCCCCGATGATTCATGTCACATCAGATATCCCCGTTGCGTTAGGAGTGGTTTTTCCCCCTACATCATCTGACAAGTTTTGGTTGTTCCTAGAACTGCTCTTGTCTTCATTGTCGTTCAGAAGGGTTTACAGAATTTAAAAAATCGTTATCCCTTTCTTTCTAGTTTCAATTGTTGACGGTGATTTTTGTGAAGTCAACCGGTCAACGATTTGGTTTGTTCAATCTGTAAACAAGAATGGTGAATGTAAAGTGAACAATAAATGAGACAATATTTTCGTGGTAAAACTCCGGTGACAGAGAAACATCCGCATGCTATCGATTGGCGATGAAAAGGAATTCACTATGAAATTGGTAGGATTACACACTCTGATATCTCTTCTCACTAATTATTTTATACCTTTTTACAATGAGTTTATAGTAGTACTTATATGATGTTCCTTAGGGTTTCTGGATCCTAACTTGTAGGTGGAGGATTGTAGAATCTTATGGGGAATCTTCTTGTATCGATGTCTTTCCTCTTTGGACTCATTGCACAATTATGACAATTGATTATGTGCCTAATTAGGACTTCTTGAATCTCGGAGAGGATCAGTTTACTTCCTTGTCAAAGTGTGATTCTGCATCTCGTGTTCTGGTGAAGCTTCCTTTAGTGTCTCCGTGTTGTAGTTGATTTGGGATTTCCTGATTTTGTTAAGGAAGTCTTGTTACGGAAGACATCTTGTTATGAATATATGTTCAAGGTAGAATTCTTGATAGAAAATATATGGGAGAAGATCTATTGTGGGCCATTAGAGGAGGTGGTGGAGAAAACTTTGGCGTTATTTTATCATGGAAAATCAATCTGGTTCTGATACCCGAAAATGTAACCGTATTCTAAATAAACAAGATGCTTGAGCAAGGAGCAACTGATGTTGTTCACCGGTGGCAGAATGTTGCCCATAGTCTACCTGTAGACATTTTCATAAGAGCTATTCCATCTGTCGCGAAAGGAGCTCGTGAGGGTCAGAGAACGGTGGTTTTTTTTCGTTGGTCTGTTTCTTGGGCGAACTCAAAAGTCTTATTCCATTGATGGACATAAGCTTTACTGAACTGGGATTACAGGTGATGGCCTGCAACGAGATGAGTTGGGTAGAATCCACACTTTTTTTTGGGCAGATTTTCCAGCGGGAACCTCCATTGATGTTTTACTCAACAGACCAAAAGAGGTGATCAGTTTCTCCTTTAAAAGAAAATCCGATTATGTTAGAATTTAGATGTTTCTATTTGTATATGAATAGAGTGCTAGACAGTTGGATTGTTTACTACGTGTAATGGTTTTTTTATTTTATTTTTAGGTTTGGTACATATGACATAAATAAAGGTGAGCGATGTATTGGAGATTAGGAGATATAGATAGAAAAATATATAAAACATTTCTTCAGAACTTCTCTTTTTTTTTCCTCTTTCTTATTTGTTTACCAAAATACATTTATTTACATAGTGTTAGAGCTCGATCCAATGCATAAATAATCTTTTTCAACCTCTAGTTCCTCGATTTCAGAACCAAGTAATGGAAATCCTCTATACAACAAAAAAAAAAAAAAAAAAAAAAACAAATACTGCCCAAAACTCTCAACCACCAAACACTAAACAACAAAATGTTCAAGGTCTTCCGGTTGATCTTGAGTATGTAGATGATTCCTCAATAATTCTTGTTCTAGCCAAGTAGCTCTAAAGTAACATTACCAAAAAAACAAACATTCTTCCAGCATCATTGAGCTTGTAGTCAAAACAAATAGTACTGATTTTACTAATAAATACTCCCTTGCCATGTAAGGAGATGTCAAGCCAAAAGTGTAAGTTATTCTGTGACAATTACAGTAAGAAAACCACTAGGAAATCATGGGTATGGCATTTCTAAGCATTGTCAATTATATTTGTGTATCCTACTGAATTGTGTCAAAGCATTAACAACAAAAGAAGAAGATTTTTTATATATATAACAAGATCATTAGCGATCACAGATGTTCACAGGTCATAACTCAAATACATGTACCCTACAGTATCTTAATGTCAATAAGATCATAGCTCAAATGATAAATCACAATGTTCTTTCTTTTGCACAACTTTATTTTCAAAAAGATAAAAGCAAAAAGTTTGAAATCTAAACAATGCGTCAAAGATCAAATCTTCATATATATATATAAAAAAATTTAAGTACCTTTATCAAGAGACTCGTGTGTTGTGCCTAGTTGCCACATCTCTCAAAACAGACTCAGCTACCCTAATGAATGGTGTTAGCTAACCACTCAAAATGAGCCTTTTGATAACAGTTTCTTCAGATATAGAAATTAGTTGCAATTAAAAAAAGAATGTCATACAATTGTCTAGTTTCTTTTATGGAACATTCTACCCTTCAAAACATAAAATAAATAAAAACAAGCTATATGTGAGTTCACTGTACATCATCATTTCTACTACCACAAAATTTCTCAAATTTATACCCATCGGGTATATAAGAAAGAAAGAGGAGTTGTGGAAGCATACAAACTGTACAATATTTTAGAAATAATATCGTCTCTGGTTTCAGCTCCTTCATTTGATGAGATTACTTCTGTCATCATATTGCATTTTTCTTATGGTCATGTATTTAAGTTGTAACAGACTTATAGCGGTTGACCCAAGCAACCTTCAATGCCTCTCTCTAGGTTGACAACAACAGGTATGTCATTATACTTGGAAGCATGCAGAAGCACCACATTTCCTCCTGCAGAAACTTTTTTCAGCAATCTGGTTTTAAAGAAATGATAAAAAGAACAATATATGATTCTAATTAACCTTCGTAATTTTAACATTGATAAAAATAAATTTTGTGGGCACATAAGCCATGACAACAATATTCATTTGACCAAGAAATTCGAATGCAATGTATGATTAATCAACATTAACCCATATATACAGACAACGATTTTAGCACAATTGAAAGAAATCCTCTCCATTTTCGTTTATGAGTTATGAAATCAGCCCAAGATTCAATAACAAACCTTTGCTGTGGCCAATAATTGCAGTAATCAGACGCGTTCCTAAGCACGAAAGAATTGCTGCATCAACAGCGCGTAAATTCTCCGTTCCTTGTCTTTGAAAAGCAGCTGCAATGTTGATAATAGGGATCCGTTTCTTCCAGGATTGAAATCCATGGCACACGATAACGGCATCCTTTGAACCCGTCTCGTGTAATACACCCACAAGCTTTTCGCCATTGTAGTTATCAATCACTAACCTCTTGCGCTCAAGTCTCAACCACTGTCGGAAGAATATCAAACGACAATTTTCATAAATAATATCAAGTTTGAATTGATTGGGACAAGAAATCAATCACCAGACTCGTCGACTCAGTCGTTGACAAATTGCATTAGAAAATGCAAATCATTTAATTAGCTAAAAGGAAAGGACAATTTAGCCCTTGAGATAAATTATGTAAAATTTATTAATTAATACTAAAATATAGATTTGATTGAAGAATAGAAGACAACGTAGAAATGAATGAAAAATCGGTTGACGGGTGTAAATAGAAATGGGGCTATTTTTGGAATTCCCTAATTTTTTTTTTTGAACTTTAGATAATTGCAAATTGAAAAAATGGGTGCCATGAGAACTTTTGGATGAAAATAGAGTAGCTCTAAAATTAAAATCATGAATAATAAAATTATTTTTCTCTTACATATTTTTACATGGTTTCTGAACATTTTTAATCCTATAAACAAGCTCTCTGTTGATAAACCGGTTATTAAATTTTAGCTCATATTCTCAAGTAAACATAATATGAACCAAATGAGACGATATGAAAAAATGTTTGGAAGTTGAAGTTGATGTTGAGAGAGGTTTGAAGACCGAAGAAGAACCGAAGAATCAAATTCCTGTTGTGCGATCAAGTCGCATGGACCGTAGCACATGGAGCGGTCAATTCTAGGAGATCAAGCACGATGTAGACCGCGACATAGGCAAGAGGTGTAGACTGCGGTTTACTAAGCGGTCATTTCCAGAAGTATTCCGCAATGTAAGAAACGGGTGCACATCGTGACCCAGACCAGGGAAACGACATATTTTGTTAAGATCGGGAATGTAGTGCGGAAAAGGAAATGTTCTCTTTCTGAAAGTTCTTGTGTTTGAAGGAAAAAAAATATTCTTTACGTGGAATAAGGAAGACTTGTGGATAAAATGAAATAGTCTTTTGTGGAACAAGAATGCCCCTGTAGCTGTTTTCAGTCCGCTTTCATTTTTATTTTTCAAAAACGATTTCGAAAACGCGTTCATTAACCGTTTTTTATTTTATTTTCAAAAAACAAAAAAAAAATGAAAAATAAAACCAATGTTAAAAGTGAAATATTTGAAAAACACAAAATACTTGTTTTTCGTTTTTGTTTTTCACTTTTTTTATATTAAAAAAAATCTTAAACTATTAATTATACTGTTATACGTTTGATATGACTAGGACAAGACGGAACAAGATTTTTAAATTACTAAAGTGCCCCTCTTATATATATATATTATAATTATTATATATATATATTATAATATTATATATATGATATATTTTATGTATATTATAATATATAATATTATAGAATATTAATATATAATATAATATATATTATAATATTTACATAATTAGTAATTATAGAATATTAATATATAATATATAATAAATATATTTTATAATTATGTAAATATTATTCTATAATATATATATAATATTATATATATATATATATATTATTTATAATTTAAGAGTTTAGTTTTGATTAATTTATTTTTTTGATATGTTTTTAATTTTTGATGTGTTACTTTTATTTAATTTAAAAATTACAATACAACATTTATATTGGTTAATTATTTAATCAATTTGTTTATAGTTGTAATAATATTAAACAAATTACTAAAATTGATATTTCAATTTTTAATAGTTTTCGGTTAATCTACCAGATGCGTTTTTCCGTTTTCATTTTCAAAATGCAACTTTCAGTATTTGCTACCAGACCCTTTTTCAGAATTCGAAAATGAAACCAAAAATACTTTTTTCATTTTCATTTTTATTTTCGAAAAACAGCAACTGAAAAACACTTACAGGACGGACCCAAATATCTTGTACATTTAAGAGTAGGATTTCCTTTTATTTAAACTCCTTGTAACTAGTATAAATAGACATAATATCTATATTATTAAGTTTAAGGGTGTGGAGCAAACAGAAACACCATGTAATATCATAGAGCAGTGAGAACCGGGTGAGAGACCCATGAAAATATCCGGAGAGAGATCTAAAAGAATATATGTTGATCAAGTTAGAGATCCGTGTCGCGATATTCAAGGGAGACCCAATGGGTATTATGGGGTTCTTTGTGAGGATCTTGTAAGTGCTGTGAGCTGAGAGTCATGATGTACGTAAAGCTCAGTCTTGAGATTGATGATGAATGTATCCATTTGAGATATATATAAGTTATCATCCTCTTATACATCCCCATGTATAAGTAAACGGGCTGGATTCAAGGAATACCCGGATTGAGGTAGAGATATCCGTTCCTACTCTATCTATCCCTGTGTCCAATGGAAAAAATGTATTTTTTTTTTACTTTACATGAAAAAAAAAATGTATCTAGCATCTGTAATGATACTTGTTATGGAGAGAAACAAATCTCAGAAGATATTTCAAAAATTTCTTTCAAATTGAATAATTTTAGATAAATCTATCAAATAATGTACCGGAAGCTTAACCTAGAAATTGCACACGAATACATCCATTAAAAATCCAACGTGACTCAGGTTTTGGGTTAGCTGGTTAATTGTATCCGCACATATTCATTTATCTCATAACAAAATGACAGAAAAACATGAAAATATAGTCATTGAAAAACGTACTCAAGAATGACACACAATTCATTGACAAATTTATAACCCAATTCTTCGGACATGTGATAGCTTTTAGCCTTATTGTCTCCTCCTTGACAAGTTTTCACAAATCAAAAAACTAAAACCATATACATGTAAAAGTATTGTTTTTCATGCTGTATGACTTGAATTTATCAAATTCTCAGACACGGATCAATTATCAGATCTACCAATTTGTTAGCTCGCTTGATTGGGGCATTTTGACAAAAAGGAAAAAAAAAATCATTTATTAAAAATGTTTTTGGCATAATAAATTTGTAATAGTTCAAAAAACACAATTATATATTAAAAAAAAAATTGGCATTATCTTTTGGATATCAAGAAATAAATAAATAAATTTTCTTAGGTTGATTTATCGGCTTTTGGCACTTAAAGATGGGTTTAAGAAGAAAAGAGAGTTGAATGTTTTTTTTTTTAGCTATCTGAAAGTACACATTAAATCAAAATCAATCGTAATCAAGGATTAACATTATGGGGCCAATTGATGAAATGAGATTGGTTCGGTGATAAACCTCTCACACATACACAACGATATTATAGGTTTGAGTACTCTCCCGACAAAAACCATGAATTTATGTACAATTTCAAAAAAAAAACACCAAACATCACATGAGCCATCGACTGAAATTATGGGCCTATTCGGCCTATTAGATATTATGGCCCATTAACTCACCTCACACAAGTCAGTTAAAATCCTTGTTAATGTAAACGCACACATCCCATCTACGTTATAACGAAATTGATTGAATTTTGATAAAATTTTATGTACACAAGATTAGAAAATTGAAGAATATTGATATAGGAAAAAAATTGAATTTTTTTGGATACAGAACTACTTTTTTTTTTCCTTGAATATTCCTGCGTTTTCCTATTTTTTTAATGCATTGTCATAAAAAAAAAAATGGGGAAAAAATAGCTCTTAGGTCAGAAAAAATTGTAATTTTTTTATGCAAGTATATTTCATTTTCCTTATTTATACAAATATCTCATCAAAGTGCGGATGATGTGAACATAATATGGTTACATTTGAGAGTACCTAAAATTATTTTTTCTTCATTTATTTATTTAATATAAGCATAATATGGTCAGAAAAATGTAGTGCTAGTGTGATACCCAAAACCTCTTCAATGACTATAAGAGACCATAGCAACCGAGCTAGCCAGTATAATCACAATAAGTGTATATATATGAGTTCAATATAATAATTAGCATAATTTTCTGTAAATGCATACTAAATTTATATGATTATTTGTCATTAATTTAAGAACCAAATGATTATAATAAAAGACTGAAAAAATCTTAAGAGCATACAAAATTAATAATTTTTGCTTTTATGTTTATGAAGTATATATATATATATATATATATATATGGGGCTAATATTAAAAACCTCCCCTCTCACTTTTGACCTATTATTAGATGTATAGTTATAAATGTTTTTATTTTAAACCTCTCTTATGGACTAACACTGTTAGCATTTCGTTTGGATTGACTAAGTTTGATCATTAAAAAATCTAAAATAAATCTATTTAAACTTAAATTGTATGAATTGACCATTCTACCCTCATATGTTTACCAAATAAAAATCAATAAAATGATACAAAATGTGGGAATGTTAACTTTCAAATAAGAAGTTATTTTGTGAACAATTGTTTTTATTTTAGAAACCTTCATAATGGACTAATACCGTTAGCATTCCGTTTATATTGACCGAGTTTGACCGTTAAAAAGTCTAAGATATATCTATTTAAGTTTTAACTGTATGAATTGACCATTATACCCTCATACGTTTACCAAATAAAAATCAATAAAATGATACAAAATGTAGGAACGTTAACTTGCAAATAAGAAGTTATTTTGTGAACAATTTTATCTCTAAAAAATAATAAAATTACAAATGAACCAAAAACATAAAAAATAAACAATAATATGTATTTATTTGTTTTTTATATATATAAATCCAAGTAAATACTCATTTTCAATACTTTTGGTTCATTTGTAATTTTATTATTTTGAAGGATAAAATTGTCGATCCATAAAATAACTTTTCCTTTGTAAGTTAACATTCCCACCTTTTGTATCATGTTATTAATTTATTTGGTAAAAGTATGAGAATATAATGATCAATTCATACAATTGAAACTTGAATATGGACATTTTAGACTTTTTAATAGTTAAACCCAATCAATACAAACGGAATACTAACGGTATTAGTTTATAGGAGAGATTTCTAAAATAAAAGCATTTATAACTATACATTCGATAATAGTTCAAATTTGAGAGAGTTTTTAATATTAACCTATATATATATAGAGAGAGAGACGAAAGATTCCATTACTTCAAAGGAATTTTTATATTGCCTTTAGATCTTTGACACATTCTTCTGTTAAAGGAATTCTATAATTTGAACTTCTAATCTTCTATGTTTCACTCATTTTCCTATGTGTTGACAACCAAGTGAGATATTCTTACATTTATTTTCTTTTACAGAACATTCTATCCTTCAAAACATAAAATAAATAGAAATTAGATACGACAATAAAAAGAATGTCATACAAATGTTTTTTTCTTTTACATAGCATTCTATCCTTCAAAACATAAAATAATTAAAACCAAACTACATGTGAAATATATAAGAGCACGTTTTTGGAACATTCAAACAAACCAACTACAACAAAATTACTCAAATTGATACCCATCAAAGATACAAGAAAGAGAAAGAGTAGTGGGAGCATACAAGTTGTTAAATGGCGGATGAGGTTGGGGAGAGAACAGAAGGACCAGCACAATCTTCTGTAGAAGATTTGTTATTCTGTGACAGATCACAACAAAATTAAAGTAGCAGAACCATTCGAAAGCAAATCAATATATATATATATATATAAATAGAGAGAGAGAGAGAGAGAGAGAGAGAGAGGTTGTTCATAGACAGTTTTCTGGAAAACTAATTAACAAAAGAAGCAAGGCAACAGTACATACCAGCTTTTCATGGATCCCATGAATTGTTGCGTTAAGGTCACCATCCAAAATATGATCCGTGTAGTCATGCAGTATTCTTTGTAACTTTGGTGTGTTCAAGACTCCTGAAGAGAATTTTTTTATCTTGGGACATTTATTCACGAATAATTCAACTAAACATGGGAAATTGAAGGTGTATTTCCCGGAGCAGAAGCTTGTGAGACTTGATAAACCATCCAGTTGCAAAAATGACAAATTTTTAAAAATAATCTCGTCTCTGAATTCAGCTCCTTCATTTTCTGAGAATACTTCTGTCATCATATTGCATTCTGTTATACTCATGTATTCAAGTTGTATCAGACATTTAGCAGTTGATGGGGCTAGAAAACTCATCAATCTATGGCAACCCTCTACAGTCATCTGTCTTAGATTTCGAAAAGATGCTGAAGGTGGTATTAGAGTAACCAAACTGCCACACCATTTTACTTCAAGCTTTTCAAGATTTAGGTCCATTTTGGAGTCTTGTTTAAACATTTGCTTAAGATCATCTAGTCGATAGAGAGATAAACTTTTTATTTGTGCAAGCGTCCCTGCATGTTTCTCGACATCTTCACATGACAATATCTCTTCATAGGAACCAAAATTCAACTCAAGTTTCTTCACGTTTTGAAATCTCTCAAGGATAGAAAGTTGGAAAACTGTTGATTCATCCCCTGAGACCTCAAGAAGTTCAAGTTTAGGAAAGACGTGTTGTGGAAACTGGCTCTGCCAAAGCATTCTGATCTCATCTCTGCTAAAGCTTAATTCCTCTAAGTTGGAAAAGACCTGGCGAGCAATCAAATCAAAACAATTTTCATATGGCTTTTATGCTTTACATACATCCAAAAAGGGCAAGGTTATTTGCAAAAGTTAAGGACCAACCTTATGATGTTCTACAAACTTTTGCAAAATTATTCTAATGCTCTCGAAATGCAGTTTTTTCCTGGTGAAGACCTGCAAAACAATCAAATAAAAACAAATTGGTGTACATATGCATGTAGAAGCCGAGCAGCTTGTGCCTAATGCTAAAGTTTGTATGAAAAGGAATAAAAAATATCAACAGAAGATGTAAGGGAAAGAGGAAAACCAAACTTAGTTAATCAATACGTACCGTTTCTTCATGATGTTGTTGTACAATTTTATTAAGGTCATTCTCGCAAGTATATTCTGTCTGGTCTTGCCATACTTCTCGTAACATTGGTGTATTCAAGTCTCTTGAGGAGAAAATCATCATATTGGGACATTCTTTCACTTTTAATTTTTCTAAAACTGGAATCTTGAGGGTGTAATTCCCAAAGCTAAAGCTTGTGAGACTTGATAAATCATTCAATTCCAATTTCTTCAATTTGTGGAAAAGAATCTTGTCTTCTTCTGTTATATCTCCCTCGTTTGCTACTACTTCTGTCATCATTTTGCAATTACATATCTGCATCTCTTCGAGTAGCACCAGAGATTTGGCTGCTGAGGCTGATACTAAGCTTATCAGTCTTTCACAACCCTCTACTTCCAGAATTTTTAGGTGTCCAAAAGATGATGAAGGTAGTAGTACATTAATCAAGCTCTTACACCTCCGTACTTCCAGGATTTCAAGATTTATAGGAATTGAATCCAATTTGGAACTCGGTTTCCACATTTGTTCTAGATCATGAAGTTCAGTGACACGTAAACATCTTATTTGTGGTAGCTCCCCTTCATGTTTTTGTACCTCTTCATGTGGAAATATCTCTTTGTACGAACTTGATTTCAAATCAAGTTTTGCCACGTTGTGAAATTTCTGAAAAATACCAAATGGAAAAACTGTTGATTCATCCTCGAAGAGATGAAGACATTTAACGTTGGGAAAGATGTGTTCTGGAGTCTGGCTCTGCCAAATCATTCTGATGTCATTTCCGATCAAATACAGTTCCTTTGCGTTGGAGAAAACCTGAGGACAAACCATATAAAACAAATTTCACACAATTTTATACAATTTAAAGAGTGAAAATCAAACGACTTATTTGAAAAAGGTGGGGACTAACTTTCGTTCGTTCTGGAAATATTTGCCAAACAACTCTGATGTCATCTCCGCTTAAAATCGATTTCGAGAAGACCTGGCAACCAATCAAATGAAAAAGAATCGGTGTTATGTTCCTCCCACAAAAAGAAAAAGATTAATCAGTATGAAACCCAAATGAAACCCAAGCCAAACCATCAAGTATCAAACCCAAATCCAGATTCAACATCATTTAGATTAATCCATAAAAGGGAATAAAAGAGGTAAGGAGAGAGGAAATTAAACTTAATTTACTCAAAACTTACTTCTTTCTCACGATGTTGTTTTATGTCTGTGTTCAGGTTATCACACTCCCAATCATAGTTTCTCCGGTCTAGTGATACTAGTTTTAAATTTGGTGTTCTCAAAACTCCTCCAGAAAAAATCTGCATCTTGGGACAATCTGCAATTGTTAGTTTTTCTAACAATGGAAAACTGAGAGTGTAATTCCCAGAGCAGAAACATGTGAGATTAATTAAAACCTCTAGTTTCAAAATCTTCAATCTCCGGAATATAATCTCGCCTTCCAATACATCTCCTTCATTTGCTAGTATTTCTGTCATCTCTACGCAAAAAAATATACTCATTTCTTCTAGGCGCACCAAACTTTTGGCTGTTGAAGCTACTACTAAGCTTAACAACCTAAAGCATGAGGAGACTTCCAATTTTTTTAGATTTTCAAAAGATGCTGAAGGAGGCATTAGAATAATCAAACTGTCACAACTATATATTCGAAGAAATTCAAGCTTTTGAAGAATATGGTCCATTTTGGAATCTTGTTTCCACAGTTGCTTCAGATCAGAGAGGACCACAAGACCTAAGCTCTTTATTTGTGCAAGTGTCCTTGCATGTTTCTCGACCAGTTCGAATGAAAATATCTCTTTGTAAGAACTAAATCCCAGTATAATATTTTTCAAATTGTGGAATCGCAGTAGAATATCCAGTGGAAAAACTGCTGATTTATCGTGCGAGACCTCAAGAAATTCAAGATTGGGAAAGAGGTCTTCTGGGTACGAGCTTTGACAAATTATTGTGGCGTGATTTCTGAATATTGTCACTTTCTCTAAGTTGGAGAAGGCCTGCCGATCAACCAAATAAAAGCAAACAAATCAGTGTTACATTTAAAAAAACAAATCAGTGTTATGTTCCCCACAAACAACTACACACAAATTTTATTTATTTATTTATTTATCTATTATCTTTTAAAGTATTGAAAGACAAACCAACTGACATGGAAATAAAAAAATCTAATTCAAATATTGTTTCTCACATTTATTAATAATTTAAAAAGTATTGTAGTTCATTTTTAATGTCCTATAATTTGCCACACCATCATATTATTTCTGGCTCAAAATGATTATTCTTATTAACTAAACAAGATCGAAATTGTAAATCCAATTCAAACTATAAGGTTGGATACCTTATCGACCATGAACAGGTGTTGTTGTTGTTGCACTGAGACATCAAGTTGATCCTCATTTTTTTTTTGGAAGTTGAATAAATCTATTTTCTCACCATACTCCACCTTTAACTCTCTCAACTTGGGCCATTCCGTAGTATGTTTACCGGGATAGAAACATCCAAGTTCTTCTAAGGAATAGAGTTCCAGTGAGGATAGCCTTGGAAACACAAACCTAGTGGCATCTTTCTCTATTCGCTCTTCTTTGGAAACAATTTCCTTTATTCCACAGAATGACACATGAAGCTTTTCAAGCTGCAAAAGACTCCTCCTGGTAATGGAAGCTGGAAATAGATTTTTCAGACTTGGACAATACGAAACGTTCACATTGCATAATTTTGGACAGTACTGAACACTCTCAATGAGTTGGTTCTGCCATATCATTTTCAAGTTTTCCATCGAATCAATTTCTATTTCCTGTAAGCTAGGAAATGAAACCTGTAGAGAAGACGTACAGGTGATCAAAGATTGTAAAATGAGAGTCAAAAATAAAGAGACTATGAAAAGTAGAAACAGAGATAAGAGTAAGAGTAATCTACCTTGTCACTGAAAATGAACTCCCTTATTTCAGGGCAATTCTGTATACACAGTTTTTCCAAAGATGGAAATTCAACATGATTACTGCAATTGTCATCAATTCTTATTAACTCTTCCAATTCCTTGCAATTATGGATCTTGAGGTGTTGGAACTGCTTTAAGCTTCCAAGAGTAGATGATGAAAACAAACATTTCAAATTATCGCAACCCCCAACAGTCAAGGTTGTTAAGTTGGGGAATACAACCTGCCATTAAGTACGAGTTTTTTTAAATAAAGTAAAAGTTTTATTAACAGATTAACATTTAATAATTTAATTTTGCTATGCAATCAAGTTGTTTTTTACGCAGTACATACCAATTAGTTTGTTCGGTAAAACAGTAATCTAACGTAATTTGTTTTTTTGCTAAGAGTTTGCCTAATTATTCAATTTTATTATTTCACGCTTTCTTTATTTTCACAATTTTCATTCTAAAAACTTAAAATTCTAAAAATATTCTAAAGGCATATTGTTTTATTCCGAAATTAGCATTTTTATCTCTTGATACTCTTTTTTTTTTTAATACTTTTCACTCTAAAAACCTTTTTTTTTTATAAGAAAATCTGTACAAACTTTTTTGTTATTGCATTTTGTAAAAAAATTGTATGAAATCAACACTTTAAAAACTTGTTTATTTATTGTTGTAAATCATTCAAAATCAAACAAAACTTTAATAATATTGAAAAAAAAAATTAAGGATTGTGAAAAGTAAAAATATGTTTAAAAAATAACATTAGAATCTAGCAAAATAGTATGCTTAGAATATTTTGTCCTCTTTAATAATTCTAATTAGAATAAAATTGTCATATAATAATTATAAAAAATGAAGGATAAAAAGATATTAAATGGATTGTCAATAACATCACTCTCTTTTGTTTGATCAATTTTAATTGTTTTGAAAATATGTTTTTAACAAACTGTAAGAGTAAAAGCAAAATTGCGTGTAGTTAAATTGATTTAAATTGATTTTACTAATTAAATAAAATAATATAATATATACATTTTTTGTGGCTCTATTACCCACAAAATATCCTTCTACACGTATGCTTTAATGAAACTATTTTATTTTTAAAATACCCTTACATTTAATTACTTAAAATACATGGCTTTATAATTGGAAATTAAATTCACTTCTTACACCCATACCTTGAACATCTAATCAAAATAAATCATGATAATATATACTTAATCAAACCCAACATCAATTAGGAAATAAAAATTATCTTTTCACATATAGTCAGGGGCGTATCTAGGATTTTTTATTAGGATGGGCTAAAACAAAACAATATATATATTAAAAAAAAAATGAATTTCAACGTTACTGGAAAATTTTATTAATTGAAACTAAAAATTTGGATTTGGATCTTTTGCTAAGCTAATATTTATCCCGACCTAAATAGATCTTGTGATATGTGTAATCAATGACCGGGATAAATTTCACTTTCGTTAATTTAAATTCAAATATTACTTTCAAGTGCTTTCGGTCATGATAAAGTAGGTCATGACAAATATCAGTAAAATAAAGTATCCAAATTTCAAAAATATAGATAAATAAAATAGCATAATGAGTCTTACCTTTGAATTAAAAAGATAAATAATAAATTTAAAAAACTAACTGTTAATTTTTAAAAAAAAAATTAAAAAAAATTCTGAAGTAACCAATGTGATTATATTTTTATATTTAATTTTGTAATCATAAATTTTGAGGGAGGAAATTTAAAAATTATTAATCAGGATGAAAGAGAGAATTGGGAAGGATTGAGTTTTGAGATGACCGGTGACGGTTGCACATCGAGAAAAGAGAATCACTCTTAACTCCATTTGTTAGTTGTTATAAATTATAATAACTAAAGAGTTAGCGGTAATAAAACAAATAACAAAAAAAAAATCACAAAAGGCTGACGGGCTGCATATAGTCAAAGAATGAATAAAAAAATGATTGATTTTATGAATTTAGAATACATTCAGGTATGTTTACTTTCATTTTCCTTTTCTTTCTTTTTTTTTTGAAAGAAGAAATTCAAGAATTTAAAATATATATGTTTAAAATTTTAAAAAAATACTTAAAATGATAGTTTTGGTATTTTAAAAGGTATAGAGAGTAAAATTAATAATTTTAAACTTTTAATATGAGTGTATAAAAAAATGGCTATATGAAGATATATTATACGTGACAATAAAGTCACACCCTACATTTTTAATTGATAAGATCAATTTAAAGTTATTTAAAATTGATTGATGACTTTTCGTATATATATTTTTAATAATCGTAAACGAAATTATGAAAAAACAAATGCTTATTATTATAATATATATTTATCGAAATTGTAATGCATATATCAGCAATTCTAGGAAGAATGTCTTTTTATATATATTTACAAATAATCAACTATTATATATGATATATAATTTACTATTTTTGTCAAATAAAAAGATATATAATTTATTATTTTTATTATTGTTCGAGGTGGTACAATATTTGTAGGAAAATGAAGATATTCTTATCCCATTTCTATTATAGATTAATTAAAAATTCTGATTTTACATAAAAGAAATATTAAAAAAAAAAAAAATATTCTAACTGGTGGCCCCACGAAAATGAAAACAAAAACAAAAAGATGAAAATGTTAACAAGTTGTTTTATGAAAAATTGATTACCATGTTTTTTCTTTTTCTTTTTCTTTTTTTTCTGCAAAATGCTTACCGAGCAAGTTTTATAGAGAAAAAAAATCCGTTTTCGAAACGGTAACGAACATAGCCTTAAATGGCAAGAAATACAAACCTTTTCGCCAAAAAGTGGCAGAGCATCAAGCTGGTCCTCCGATGCATCCGTTGTCAATGGCATCGGTCTTTCCTGAGATGTCGATGTCACTCCTGCTTCGGAGCAGATCCTTCTTAACCTTGGCAGATATCTTAGATTCAAAGATCGTAATTGGTCGCACACCACATCAATTACTTCAGTGTTGTTGACATCATCTGTTCTACCGATGGTGAAAATCTCTTCCATATTCCCGCAGTCATCAACTTCAATATTTTGAAGTTGTGAAAGGTGTTTGGCAATGGAGAATGAAAAGAGGTTCTTCAATTTGCCACATTCTCTAACTTGTATGGTTGTTAATCGGCAAAAACACTTGGCCCTGAGTTGATCATGACATATCTTCTCTAGCCTAACCAAATTCTCAAGAGACAATGTCTCTAAGAGGGGAAAAGCATCACAAGTTGCTGATGGAATTGAGTCTACAATAAACTGAATGTAGGGATTGTTTTTGATACTAAAACGCTTCAACTGTGGAAAACCCTCTCCATCTAATTCATAAGGGATGTTCTTGACTCTCTGTTCTCCATCTAAATACAAGTCTTCAATTCCCTTCAATTGTTTAATTACTCCATCTTCCCAACAAATGTTGGTATCGGATGCGACACTTAATGTTCTTATAAAAGTTTCAGTTGCTCCTTCAATTCCAATCACTATTTTGTACCTTTTGAGCTTTTTGAAGAAGTCCAATCCTTTTGGTAGAATTTCAGCATCTGCAACACGTATATCTAAAGCGGTCAGGTGGGACAAATCCTTCAACTCTTCAAGGCTAGCAAAACTTTCATTCCATTGACCCATATACAATTCTTCTAATTGAGTTAACCTCAATATAGTTTTTGATCGAATAATGAATGAACAATCCCTCAAATCCAACACCCTTAAGCGATTTAATTGACCTATTTCTTCAGGCAGCTGCTTGGTAACAGGATCCCAAGGATTAACAGATTCAAAACCAACGACAAGAATTTCAAGATTCTCCATGTCCTTCATTTCGGCTATGTCTTCCAGACAGCACCTTTCTAGATTCAGTGTTCGAAGTTTTTTCAAGAGACGAAATGATGCTGGTAGAGGTGATAAATTCATTTGAATCAAATGTAAAACTATAAGATTCGGCATCCCCTTGAAAAAATTATCAGGGACTTGAATGAATGGAGTCTTGGTTTTCATGTAGAAAAATTGTAGTTGTGGACATTCCAACGGTTTAGGAAGCTCCAAAATATCATGTAAGGTGATTGAGGTACAGTTTTGCAATATATTTTCACCCTCCCATTGCCGTGGGATACCGTTTGTCACGGTAACTTTATGCTCATCTTTACGGGCAATCCATCTACCAACATCACGAATAACATCATGGATCGAAAAAGTTTCAGTGTCAGGAGTGCCAAGTAACAAAGAAGAATCCTTGAGTTTTCGTACAAACGTTTTTGCTTTATCTCGTAGATCTTCCATTGTATTTCCTACTTTAAATAATCTCAAACCCACTGCATATCTTAACAGCTCTTCAATGGAAGCATCATGGGTACGTCCCATTATACTACAAAGCAAAAACGTTGACTTGAGTTCCTCACTTTCTAAATGTTTGTAACTCAGTTGTATGGACATATATGCCTTTTTCACCACTGATCCCTCAACGTTTTCTAAGTAAGAAGGGTCACGTAGTTCTACCAAGGCAACATTCCATTCACATTGTTGTTTGTTTTTTAACGCTTTTGCTACTGTAATAATGGCAACAAGCAAACCTCCACATTCTTTGGCCACTTCAAAGGCTAATGATCCCAAACCATGTTGCTCCACGCCAACACCAGCTATCTTCATAAATAGGCTACGAGCTTCTTCTTCTTCTAAAACGTCAACAAAGAAATTTCTTTGAGAACCCATCACATTTAATAAATCCATATCTCTTGATGTCAACAACAACTTGCATCCCACATGACTATTCCCAAAAGGAATTCCCATGGCCGCCAAATCGAGATCCTTCCAAATGTTATCCAAAATTAAAAGGATCTTTGTTTCTTGCATTATTCGTTCTCGTAGGCGATCTGCTCTTACAGGTTCGGTGTCCTCATGGAATTTCAAACCCAACCTTTCTGCAATCACCCCTTGAATCTTTCTTATGTCTACTGTATCAGATACTTCTGCAAACACTACCTGATTAAATAGCTTGTCTTCCTCAGCCTTTTTGGCAACTTCCCTCACCAGCGTCGTTTTTCCAGAGCCACCCATGCCATGCACCCCAATCATGTTGACATCACGATCGTGCAACGCATTTAATAAACCCTCCATGGTGGAATGTCTTGATTTAATGTTCTCGTAGCTATCTGGATGCCATGTCTCTGCCGGAAGGGTACGGTAGGAAACCCTATCAAATGTCCCTTCATTGTGTAGTTTAGAAACATCATCCGTCTTCTTCCTTGCTTTCTGGCTTTGTAGATAGCGCTTCTTCAAATCAGGGCAAAGACTCTTGAAGCATCGCATGTTTAGTCGCTTGTTATCTTCAATAATGTCTGTCGCCTCTTTGATCATATTGTTCACGCTGTCCAGCCAGTTTTGAACAACTTCTTCGATCTTATCCCCATTTCTCGTAGCTTCTTCAACCTTATGCTGCACTTCGTCTCTTCTTCCCTGGAGATTCTTGACTTGTTTTTCTAGATTCTCAAAATTGGTCTTGTAGTTCCTGATATAACTGAGTTGTGCTGCTATGGAATCAACCACGTGTTCCACGGCTATTTCACCAACAATAGAGATAGCAGATTCTGCCATGTTGTAGAATCTCTTCTCTTTTTGTGTTCAGAAGATAAAAACAAGATTATGAAAATAAAATAACATTAGCAAAATGAGCAACTATGTATAGGGAGCTAGCATATCACACTAGCAAAGAACAGATTATGCAGAGACGAAATCAAAAATAAATGAAAAATAATAGCAAAGGGTTTCTTGATTGAACGAAATTAGCAACGTATATACCAGGATATTTGATCTCGTGAATGAAGCTGAAATTACTTGATGCACACTGGAGACAGCGGGATTTCTTCAAAACAAATGAGAGAGCACAAAAAGGTAACTAGAGAGAGCAAAATTAAGCGATAAGGATCAATAGCAAAAGAACAGCTTACTTGGATGTTTGATCGTAAATCAAACTTGAATTACTTGAATGCACAATTACCCAAAAGCCTATTAAGATTGATAATCGAAAAAAGAAAGAAAAGACAAGTACATTAGCAAAGAGCTCCTGAGATCTAACTAGCAAGACTAAGGAAAGGAATCCAAAATAATATTGAAAATTGAAAGAGCTTGGATGCTGACTGACCCCAATGGAGTGCTGGCCATGTGATAAAAACTTTTCTCTTTTTATCGTTTTCTCTTGAATTCAGGTTACGTGGCAATCAATTATCCGTTGGTCAACACAAACCAAAGAAAGAAGAATTAAATATTGATGAAATTATCTCCAAACAGTGGTTGGAATTTCTGTGGGATAGCAAGGAAAGATGATTAGCTGGCAGTCACTACTTTTAGAACAGTTTTCGAGATTTGCTTTATACTCACCAATTACCACTGACCACTTTATAGTCTTGTCGATTCTTTAAGTATTTCTCGGTCGAATTGCACAAACATCCCCAATTTTATGTGTACTAGCACAACTATTGAGAAATTATCCTTAATTACATAAACATACATTTCCGGTTGCAGTTAACGAGGTTCCGTTAAAAGATAACATTTGAGGGTAAAAAAAGTCTTTACATATGATTTAGGGATGATTTTTTTTAGGTTTTTAAATTTTTTTTTCTTAAATTAAATTTTTTTTTTCAAGGGTACAGATTGTGATCTCCTCTGTTCTTTTTTTTATTTTAAATTAATAATTTTAAGATAAAAAAAAATTTAACTAGGGATATTTTAGTCAATGTGCACTATATTTTAGGGATAATTGTTTATAAAATTAAATTAACACAAAAATTATTTACTTTAATTTTTTTAAAAGATACACAAATTTTATTAAGATTTAAAAAAAAAATAACAAAAATAATGGATAATATAGCAATATTAAAAAACAATTACGACTTTAACACATAAAAAATATTAATGAATAATATAAAATTTTAAAAAAAAATCTGAGACGATCTCCATCGTTTTCATCTGGAGATGACTCCATTGTTTCAGGCCGCGATGGAAATCGATTGGATCTCCACTCATTCGGCGAGACGACGACTCAGCGATGGACCTCCATCAGAAGAATCATTTTAATGTTATTTGATGGGAAAAAAACTCGGTTTGGAGTACCAATCTCACCAATCTTGGAGGTTCTAAAGGGATGGTGAAGCTCTTAGATTCTAGAAACCAAGTTCTAGGTAAAGAAGATGATGAAGAGAGTGGCTCGTTCAATTTCTGTAGGATCTAGTTATCAAATGGATCCACACTATTATCAAATGGATATAGTTTCGACCCGAAATCATTTATTATTCAAAACCAGACCCCTTTTTTTTGATAAAATACTCCATGGATCGAAGAAAAATTACAAGAGTAGAGTCAAGGGAAATCAAACATAATACAAATTAAATCAATCAGTGCCCTACATGATACAGAAAAGTTCTTCAACTGCAAACATTTTGTACAAACACAGCCAAAAGCCCAAGCTCCTAAAGAGATCAAGAGAAGTATCAATAGTGAAAAGTCTAGAGCAGGGGAAAAAAGTGAATCCAAGTTAAATCCAACCACCCACTAATAGAAACTAATTAAAACTTCTCAATTTATCTAAACTCTTCACTAACAATAGAAGAAAATCACCCTCATCTTCTAGAAAAAAAAAAATAAAAAAAAAAAAAAAAATTACCCTCATATCTCTACACCTTGTGCAACAAATGTACTATGTCTCAATTTTCAACTTGACCCTTATCCTTCATCAAAAACTACTGTGAAGTATTGCTATGATGAGCTTGTTCTTGTTGAGCAGAAATATACCTTGTAGTCTTATCACCAACAATGTCCACCACAGACCCAATATCAGTAGTAATATTGAAAACCAGACTAATATAAGGCGATGGAGATTTTCCTGAAACGATGCAGATCTCGTTTCAAATTTCTTTGATTTTTTTTGGTATAATTTATTTTTTAAGAAATAATTTTCTACTATCCATTAATTTTTTTTATGTAACTGTTTTTTAAATATTTCTCTATTATCCATCAACTTTTTTTTTTTTAAGATCTTAATAAATTTTTGTATATCTTTCAAAAAAAATGATGTTAATTTAATTTGATAAGCTGTTACATTCAAAAAATAATTATAAACCATTTAAATATTATTTATTTTTAAAATAATCATTTTAATATCAAAATCTTTTTTAAAGGTTTTTAATGTTAAAATCTTGAAAATATTTGATTTTTTTCTTTTTGAAAAGTAAAGGTGTAATAACAAAACCTTTTAACAGTGGAATTAACCTTTTAGGCTTGTATTATATATTAATATGGGCAAATTTATACTTTTATATATAATTAAAGTTGACTATTGGTTTTTTGGTCAAATGACTAAAATGATGTATTTTGAAAAAATAAGGGATTGGAATACTAATATGATAAAAACGTTTAAATAGATGACATTTCGTTAAAAATAGGGACTTTAGTGAAATTACCCTATTTTATTTTTGTTAATTTATTTAGTTTTAATAAAAGGGTAATTACCCAGTAAGTCACGGTCTTCTTTTTTAATTACAATTATTTTGCAACCTTTATAAAGTAACCTAATTGGTTCCTTGACATTTTCACAAGTACCAAATTAGTCTCTCCATTAACTTTTTGGTAGCCAAACTTAATGGTCACAAGAAATTCATTAAATAATATTTTTAGTTTGTAAATTTAAAATAGAATAATTGATAATTAGATTAATCCTAAAATTTTATAAACTAAAAATTATAGTAATTAAATTTAAGTAAATTTGAGGAATTGTAAAAGGGGTATGGATATTGTCACCCATAAATATGATAATCACACACATATTTATAAGTATAAACATATCTAAGACTTAAAATTAAATCATTACTATAAGCACCCATCTTAAAACCAATAGTACCCTTATTTAAATGAATGTATTTATTTTATTATAATTTATTTATAAACCCTCTTAAGTTATTAACATGTCCAATTTCACAAACGATATGTACTACTATATTTTTTTTTAAAAAAATACTTCTTATTTTTTGTTTATTGATATAATTCATAATGTAAAATAAATAAAAATAAAGAAATATGTATCTCTGAATTATTAAAGTCCTCTTAATTTTTTTACCCATTGCTTTGTTATATGATAATGAGAGATTTTAAATAATTTTGATACTTGAAATAGAATTTGGGTTTTGTCATATGTAAATTTTATCAGATGTACACGTCAATGACAAAGAGGATAAAATTGACAGGTGGACATCCGAATAGGCATTCAGAAAATATCCCGCAAGACATCACCAAAGAAGAGGAACCCGAGTAAATATAAAAATAAGTATCGAGCAAAACCTACTCGGAATCAATTGTCGTCATATCCTACTCGGGGTAGGTTAACGTTGCTCGGGGTTAGCTAACGTCATTTTCTACTCGGGATCAGATGACGTCATTCGGGACCAGTTAACATCTTGTTATACTCGGGACAAACATGAAGAAACCCAAATAAAGAAGCCCATCACATAACTCGCACACGAACCAAGAATCATGTTAAAATATGCAAAAATATCCGCGTCAAAGAAGAATTTCAAGATGAATAGAATACCAAATAGGAAAAAGGTTCCAAATCAGACAACGATTTTATTTCTTCAAAAAGACTACGTATTAATAAGGAAATAAGTCCTAACTGGACTATATCACTAGAGTCTCATTCGATCTCTATACAAATCTCCAAAATAGGAAAGAAGACAGACTACTCCAAACAAGTAACCAAATCATAATTAAATACAATAATATTTCATTACTTGTACAAAAAGGATTAGGGTTCTATGAATATATAAATAGACTCATAATCTCGTCATAAAGGAGATATAGCAATATACAGAGAAAAAAGAGAGATCGAGGGTTGTAATATTTATTTCGATAGTGGATTTTGACTCGGTTGATTATTTAACCACTCGTGGACGTTTCTCTGTTCATCGGAGTTTTACCACATAAAACTTGTGTCTAATTACTTTATCCTTATCTTTCTCTTTGTGATCACTGCTAAAATCCAATCTTGTTGACTTTTTCATACATCCACAAACCGATGTCAACAATTGGCGCTAGAAGGAGGGGCGTGAACCTCCGATTTGATTAAAGGCAATGACGGGAAGCAGAAACAGTTATAGAGATATCCAAAAATCTCCAGATAATGTCCATATTGACAGTAGTTCTTGAGATCTCGCCGTAACCACCAAGAACCAACCAATATCTCTGGCGGGGATCCAACAAACCCTTTCGACCAGCGAAGACCTGACACGACATTTTCGTGAGGCACTGCAACAGCTGGTGGTAGACGCGGTAAAGAAATGAGTGGATCTACTAGCTGCAGAAGAGACGTAACCTCCTAATCCTCCACTTACAAGGCTTCGTTCGGTTATAGTTGGTCCAGAGCCAAGTGCACCAGAAACTGGAAGGAACTCCATTCCAATTAGTCAAGCTAGACGTGAAACATCCGAAGATGAGAAACCACGCCAAAGGCAGAGCCATGATCAGATAGCCCATAATAGACTCCGCAAGCAGAACCTACACAGGGATCGGTCGTCATCAGAGGATAGTGACCGGCACCATCGTAAGCGTCATCACGAAACCATACGCCTATAAGGATCAACCGGTGAGACTCATCAACAAAGCGAAGAGGAGCCTAAAAAAGGCATGACACTCACTCGACGATTTAACCATCATGGAGATCTAGTGAGAGATAGAGATATTGTGATTCAGAGCCTGACCCGAGAGGTTGAAAATAATAGGCGTCAAATGGACGCATTGGTTAGACGTTATAGGTATAATGATTTGTCCGACGACGACTCTGATAATCCATTCACTAGGGACATCCTACGAACCCCATTCCTAGAAAGATTCAGGATGCAGAATGTAAAACAGTTCAAGAAGGATACGGATCCTAAAGAACACGTCAGACGGTATAAAAGTGCTATGGCTTCTTATGCCCATAGCGACCCCTTACTATGCCTCTACTTTCCACAAACTCTAGGAGACACATGCTCAAGATGGTTCGGAAGGTTGCCCCCAGCAAACATCGAAAGTTTCAGTGAACTAAGCAGAACTTTTTCAAGACAATTTCTATGCAACGTTCACAGAAAAAAAATCAGTAGCATACCTTTCTCAGCTGAAACAAGGGAAATATGAGTCGTTGAAAAAAATACCTGGGGAGATTCGGCCAGGCAGTATCAGAAATCGGTAGTGCAAATGACGAAGCAATAATTACTGTATTCATAAACAACTTACAAAATGGACGGCTATCTTTTGACTTAAGAAGGGCCCGTCTAACTAGATATGCATATATGATGGACATGACAGAAGGATATGCACTAGCCGAAGAAGAAGAGTTAGCCACGGGAGGATGCTACATGCACGGAGGAAAACCCGAAAAGGATACCGAGTCAAAGGTACATAACCAAAAGAGAAAACAAAAAGGAAACGGTAAAGAAAAAAGTAAGGACGGAGGAAGCGGGCGTAATACTGACCAGACCATGGAGAAATTCTGAGGAAAATATGCAAACTACACCTCTCTCCAAAAAAAGCAGGAAGAAATCCTGGCCATACTGGAAGAAAAGAATCTGGTAAAAGAGCCACGCCGATAGTCACAGTTTGTCCGACGAGATACAACCAAATACTGTAGATTTCATAAGGAAACCGGTCATAAAACTTCCAAGTGTTACCAGCTCAGGGATTACATAAAAACCCTCATTCGAGAAGGACACTTACAAGATATAATCTTGAAAAAAGATGAGAGGTCAGAAACAAAGAAAGAGACGATCACAACTCCTGTCGAAACAAAAAGGCCAGCCCCGAGGCCAATGAAGTAATACAAACAGTCTTTGGAGGACCATCAACTGGAAGAAATAACCGAGAGCGAACACAGGAAATCTGAGAAACGGTGGAGGCAAGACAGAACTTTGACGTGAACTCGGTCGAACTAAACCTGAAAATGGTAAATGAAGGATGGGACCCAATAATATTCACATAAGCTGACTCGCACGGGGTCGATGTTCGACCAAACGTCGCCCTGGTCATAAATGCCCGAATTAGACACAGAGAAGTCAGGATAATCTTAATAGACAATGGAAGCTCGGTAGATATTCTCAATGTAGCTGTCTACGATCAACTCAGATTGGACCGAAAGGATTTGCAGCCTTTTCATACCCCACTCAGAGAATTCAGGGGAGTTAAGGTCAGGGCACTCGGGGACGGTAAAGTTACCCATAAAAATTAGAGTGGTACCGTGTCAAAGAACTGTTTTACTCGATTTCGTAGTAGACTTAGATAATTGGCCATAAAACGCATTGTTAGGTCGATCATTATTGAATAAAACAAAGGCTGTAATAGCTATTTACGTCTTAATGATCAAATTCTCGACTGAACAAGGGGGCGGAGTAGTCAAGGGGTCCCAAGAGATGGCCCGAAGGGCTAATCTGTTGGTTTACAAAGATAGAAATGATGGTGAACATGTATGCACCGTAACACAGCCAAGTCAGAGTAAATAGTCACTATCGTTCGAATTTGATCTGAGGGAAGAACCAAAGGAGTCCAAAAATGAACCGGTCGAAGAATTAATCTTGAAAGAAGATGAACCAGATAAGAAGATCAAGATCGGGGCCAATTTAGAAAGGAAAGTTAAACAAAGCCTCACTAATCTGCTCAAAGAATCCAAGGATGTGTTCGCCTAGAGTCATGAAGACATGGTCGAGATAGATGCCTGAATAATATATCAACATCTCGTAGTAGACCCGAATGTAAAACCAGTAATACAAAAGAGAAGGTCTTTCAATCTCGAAAGAAGCCAAACAATTAAGCAGGAAATGGAAAAGTTACTCGTTGTAGGGTAAATTAGAGAGATTAGCTATCCTCAATGGGTAGCCAATGTGGTCATTGTCCAAAAGAAAAACGATCAGTGGAGAATGTGTGTAGATTTCACATATTTGAATAAAGCGTGCCCAAAAGGCAGTTTCCCACTGCTAAGGATAGACCAATTGGTTGATGCTACATCAGGTCACGAATTACTCAGTTTCATGGACGCCTACCAATTGGATGAACAAGGCTGACGAAGAAAAAACGGCGTTCACAACCGAGCAGGGCTTATACTGTTACACAGTAATGCCCTTCGGATTAAAAAATGCGAGGGCAACATACCAAAGGATGGTCAACAGAATCTTCACACGACAAATAGGAAGAAACATGGAAGTCTACATAGATGACATGCTGACCAAGAGCATCTCGACAGACAGACATACTTCAGACCTGCGAGTAGGGGTGGGCACCAACCTTCCAACCCAACCCAACCCGACCAACCCGACCCAACCCGACTAGATTGGGTTGGGTTGCTTTTAAGATTGGGTTGGGTTGGGTTAGGTTAATTTTTATTAACCCAACCCAACCCGACAACCCGACATAAATAATAAAAATTAAATTAAATAATTTTATTTATTATTATATTTATTATGGCATCTTTTTTTTAAAAAATAATTAAAATTTTTACTCATGCACCATTTATAACATTTTAAATGACAAATATAAATACATCATTTTAAATATTGTATATCGTAATATATAATACATTTATTAAAAGTATGCGATTATATTAATATATTATCTTCATCTTTTGTATTAAATGACACATCTTTGATTATACTTTAAAATGTTATTTTTTCCTTAGGATTTGATTAAGAATTTAGTAGAAAAAGTCTAATAATTGTATATAAACTCAAACTATTATGTTGGTTAAAATAAATAATAGATTATCCAACCTCGGGATATTTGACGAAGTGATTATAATTGTAAAATGGATGGGAGACTTAGATGGAGACTTTTCAAGTTGGATAAATTGCTATATTTTAATTTTTTAATTTTTTAATTATGTAAAAGATATTTAAACTATTTATATTATATATTATGATTTGATTTTGATGCTTTTAAGTAATCTAAACTCAACGTGATATGATATTATGGTGAAAAATTATTTTAAATTTGAATTTTGATATAACAAAATTTGAATTTAAATATATTTTTTCTATTGGGCTTAAAAAGCCCAACCCGATCAACCCAACCCAACCCAACCCGACAAATATTGGGTTGGGTTGGATTGGGTTAAAATTTACGTTGGGTTGGATTGGGTTGATAAATTTTCAACCCAACCCAACCCAACCCGAAAACGCCCACCCCTACCTGCGAGAGACGTTCGATGTTTTAAGGAGATACCAAATGAAGCTGAATCAACAAGTGCTTATTCGGAGTTCCTTCAGGAAGGTTCCTGGGCTTCCAAGTTCACCAAAAAGGAATCGAAGTAAATCCTGAAAAGATTCAAGCCCTACAGAAAATGATCTCACCAAGGACGCTAAAAGAAGTGCAGCGCTCAACAGGATGCTTAGCCTCCTTGGGTAGATTCATCTCAAAGGCCACAGACAGATGTGCTCCCTTTTTTAAAGTAATTAAAAAAGGAAAATGACTCGAATGGAACGAAGAATGCGAGCAGACATTCTTAAAAATCAAATAGTACCTAGGGCAAACCCCCATCCTTTCGAAACCAAAAATGAGAGAGATACTCCACTTATACTTATCAATTACAGAACTAGCAGCAAGCTCAGTTCTAGTCAGGACAGAAAGTGGAGTACAGAGGCCAGTGTACTATACCAATAAGGCATTTCTACCAGCTGAAACCAGGTACTCGAAGGTAGAAAAAATGGCCCTAACATTGGTTTCAGCAGCAAGGAAGATAAGGTTATACTTTCAGACTCATACAATTCAGGTTCTCACCGACTGTCTGCTTAAGCAAATTTTACAGAAACCATAAATTTCAAGAAGACTAACCAAATGGGCAATCGAGCTAAGTGAATTTGATATCCAGTACGTCTCCAGGACATCTCTCAAAGGCCAAGCAGTGACAGATTTTATAGCAGAGTTTACAGAACCAAACCTGGAAGCAAAAAAGATGTTGGACAAAAATTTCCTATGGAAATTATATGTCGATGGCTCTTCAAATACTCATGGCAGCGGGGCAGAGATCGTAGTATGTACCCTAGAAGGAGATGATGTCGAGTGTGCCATGAGATTTGACTTCAAAGCAACAAATAATCAAGCCGAGTACAAGGCGCTACTAGCTGGACTCAGAGTTTGCATAGCCCTTGGAGCAGACGAGGTAGAGATATTCAGTGACTCACAAGTAGTCATCAACCAAGTCCTGGACAAATATCAAGCCAGAGATGAATGCATGATAGCTTATCGTGACATAGCAGGACAGCTCCTTCAGAAATTCAAAAAATATAAGATTGCCCAGATCCTCAAGGAGGAGAATAAAAAGGCAGATGCCTTGTCCAAACTAGCATCAACAACGACCACAATCAGGCCAAAAACTATTTCGGTCACACATCTCCTCAAACCGAGCACAACTGAGCTAAAAAACTTTGAAATATCAGAAATCCAAACACCGACAGACTGTTGGATGACTCAGATAAAAAGGTTCCTGGAAGAAGGCGTGCTCCCGGAAGATCCCCTACAAGTCAAACGTATCAGGTATCGGTCAACAAGATACACATTGATCGGAGGAGAACTATACAGAAGGGGGTTTTCCCAAACACTCCAAAGATGTGTATCAGAGGAAGTTGCATGTCAGATATTATAGAAAATCCACAGGGGGGTCTGTGGAAACCATACTGGGGGTAAAAGTTTAGCACATAAGGTACTCAAGCAAGGTTATTATTAACCCACTTTATTCTCAGATGCACAATGATGTTCGGAGAGCTGCAATACTTGCCAAATGATTGCCAATGATATCCGACAACCCCCTGAACAACTTAGAAACCTTAGGTCCCCATAGTCATTTGCCATGTGGGGCTTGGATTTAATTGGCCCAATGCCAGCAGGGATAGGGGGTGGAACGAAGCATGCAATAGTAGCCGTTGACTATTTCATGAAGTGGGCAGAAGCTGAAGCCTTAGTGCATATCACAGAAGCAAATACCACAATTTTCGTGAAGAAAAATATACTCTACAGGTTTGGAGTCTCAAACACTATCATCACTGACAACGGCACCTAGTTCGATAATCTGAAATTCAGACAGTTGTGCAACGAGTACCAACTTGCCAATTACTATGTCATACCTGCCCACCCTCAAACAAACGGGCAAGCTGAAGCAGTAAACAAAATCATCAAGCATACACTCAAAGCAAATCTAGATGCCAAGAAAAAGAAGTTGGGTTGAAAAACTTTTTGAAGTATTATGGGCATATCAGACGACAACAAGAACTTCAACAGGAGAAACTCCATTCACTTTAGCATTTGGAACATAAGCTGTTATCCCCATAGAAACATCATATGCATCACCCAGGGTCAGCCTTTATAATGAAGATCAGAATGTTGATATGCTGTTACAAAGTCTAGATGAGCTAGAGGATAAAAGGGAGAAGTCCCGAATACGAAATACAACATATAAACAAAGAGTATCTCGCCACTACAACTCTCATGTTCGAGTCAAAAAATTCCAACTAAGAGACTTGGTACTCAGAAAAGTGTCACTGAATACAAAAAACAAAGCTGCAGATTCTTTGGCTGACAAGTGGGAAGGCCCGTACAAAATTAAAGGAGTAGCTGGCCATGGAGTATATTGGATTGCACGACCAGATGGAGGCGTCTTACCTCGACCATGCAACGCCCAATACCTGAAGATTTTCCATCCTTAAAATTTTGTTTCCTTTTTAGTGAGGACAATTTTAGTCAGATCAATTATTAGCTTTGGAATTTAAATCATTGTTGGTTTTGCAGCTATAAATAAAAATTAAACTAGGGATTTCTGAAAAAATAAAGCATATGATAATAAGAACATATGAAAGACGAGCATGATAATAAGAACATGCAAATAGAATACTCGGGACCATAGATTCCCAAATGGGCGGAGAAGCTTGAAGGAGCATGCCAGTCGAGCAAGGTCAGTCGACCTTAGCAAAAAGGCAAACCTGATGCACAAGATTCTGGAGAACGGCTCATGGCGTTATCGAAAAAATACCGGTGAAATGCGCAGCTGTGTTAAGCGGTTTGAAAAGCTTAACGATTCTGCAAACCCTTGCACAGAAAACTAGGGAGACGCCCTTGGTCATGTGTGAGGACTCAAACATATGATCATGGTTAGCCTAGATGTAATGTTTGGGTAATAACCCGAGTATGAAATACGAGTAAAACTACTCGTTTGTTTCAAGATGGCTCGGTTAACATAAGCCAGTTTAATAAGAAACCTGGCACAAAAAGAATTGCAATAACCAGTTTAATAAGATACTTGGCACAAAGAATTGCATTAGCCAGTTTAATAAGATACTTAGCACAAAAAGAATTGCATTAGCCAGTTTAATAAGATACTTGACACAAAAAGAATAAAATTAGCCAGTTTAATAACATACTTGGCATAAAAAATTACATTAGCCAGTTTAATAAGATACTCGGTATTAGAAGCAACTCTAAATAATAAGACAAGATACTCGGTATTCGGTACTCGATGAAATTTCTTAAGCAATGAGTTGGACTAAACCACTCGGTTTTCTGAATTACAGTTAACACGAAATCTCATTGATAAAAATCTTTACAAGTGAATCTTTACAAAGAATAAAAATCTTTACAAAGGTGAATTTTTACAAAAATAAATCAAGGCTAGGAGGAGGATTTGGAACTCTTGCCGATGCTCGGGTCGGGCACCATTTCATACTCGCAGAGGAGACTTTCATTTGAAGGCCAAGTAATTATGTTGACCGAATCATCCATCCATTCGCTGTAATCTTCTTTAGAGATCGGGCCGACATCATGCTCCAAACCTTCCACGCAGGGCTCCTGACTGGCATAAAAAGTGGAGAGAGAGTGCTCTGATGGAACCTCTAAATGCATGGGATGGGGCTCTTTGCCTCGACTGCGGTAATAAGCTCTCCACTCTTTCATCTGATTCTGAAAAGATTCTAGGGACCGATCAATGTGGTTTTTGATCAACAGCTCCCAGTTGGTTCGGGGTTTTTTAGTTGCCCGATTCTTAACCTTAAAAAATTCACCAGCTGAAACTAGCCCTCGCTGAAATTCCCAAAGGAGAAGGTCATCATAAGCAGGGGATATTTTAAAATGATCAACCCTTCAGACTTCAAGTTCTAGCCTGGCCTCTTTGGATAGGGACTCGACCGTCAAAGCTTGGCATTCCAAGTCCTCGATCTTCTGTTCATATGTCGACTTGGACTGCCCCGCTTCCTGTTAGGCTTTGAGCATCGATTTCTGGGCAGAAGTCAATAAGTTTTGAAATGACACAGCATTCTCCTCTGCCAAAGAAGCTCTTTCCTCAGCCTCCACTTGCTTTGCCAAATATTGGTCGGTAAATACTTAGGCAGAGCCCACCTCCTTTTGATAAGCTGACTCAACTCGAGCACGGCTATCCTCACTCTCTTTCAGCTGAGCTTCATGACGCCTTATTCGATCGGCTTGATGTTGTTGTTTCTGAACCAACTCAGCAAAATCAGCCACCATCTATAAGGGAGTTTTAATTAAAAATCTAGACAAGATAAAAAAATAATGAGAGTTGGGAATAAAACTTACATAAGACGCATTGTTGAAAAAATTCTGAAGACGACTAGTTAAAGAAGCTTATCTGAAATGGCTTCATTGATCATCCCCGATGAAAGCCCAACCAGATGACATCACCCTCAACATATCCTGGGGAGAAGGGTATGAAGGACCTCCCGAAGATTCAGCCCTTACATCTTCAACCTCGGGAGGGAAAGAGCCTCTGTTCGGGTTAGAAGTCTCCGCACCTGTCGATGCTTCAACATGAACGTTCGGGGGAATCTCAGCATCGATATCCTCATCACTTGAATCAATAAATGAAACTACCCGAGGAACCTTATGAGGGCGAGCGGAAGAATCGTCCGTTTATCGTTTCTCAACCCGAGAACAGTGGAAGCCAAGATCAGCTGTAGGGTCTTCCTGTTCATCATCCCGGAAGGATTCAAAAAAGTCAGGATCTATATTTACTTGTCCTTTAGAGGTTTTATCTCCATCCCTGACACTCAACCGCTCGGTAGGAACCTCAACCGGAGAGCTCGACTCACCGGGCCCCTCACTAACACCACCACGTTGCCTTCCCCCATTTTTAGACAATTTCTGAGTGTGGTCAGCTGGGCCGCTCAGACCACTAGATTCCCCTACGGTCGGGCAGATGACCTCTTTGGGGACATTCAGGGATTTACTCATTAACCTCATCAGGGTCCTCATCTGACTCAGGCGAGGCAATGCCTTATTTGCTTTGACGAGATGCTTCTTTTTGGCTCGCCTGAAGGATTGATTTCACCTGGCGAGCTTGGATGTCGCAGACGATGTCCGAATCATACACTTAAAAAAAAAGAATCAGGTCAGAATATAAAAAGCAACATTGAAAAAGAAATTGAGGAGGTAGGAAGATCACTTATATCGTCTGCGGTAGCCGGAAATCTGGCTAAATAAGCCAAGATCTATCATCTTCTTCTTATTGAAAAGATAAGACCTGCTCCTTTGTTTCAAAATGTGAACTGCAGCCCGAGCAAGTCTGGTCAACTCAGTATCGCATAATTCAAGTTTTTTCTTGTTCCATACATCAGGGGAACAGAAAAAATGGGGAACCTTTAGTACCGTCCGATCGTCTCCGGCCGAAAGAGTAACTTGAAGTCCGAGGTTCCCTCTGGTGAAAAACCAACTATTCTTCCAGTACTTGTTAGACGAAGGGAATCCCCATACAAAGCCCCTCTTTTTGGCATCATCGGAGGTGTCAACTCTCTGATTCACTTTTGTCCCCTCAGGGACCCAGCAATCTAGGGGATTAGACATGAGAAAATAAGTTATTGTCCGACCAGATTGCCTTAGTGTGTAAAAGTGTCTAATTTCACTCGGGGATAGCGGCGACAGGTTCATCCGGCTCCACATATGCCACATGCAAATCAAAATCTTATAGTTGTTTGGGGCCAGTTGGGCTGGAGCGATCCCTGCTTCAGCCAGAAATCAGGCAATAAACGGCTGAAGAGGAAGAGTGACGCCACAACAAAGTATGGACCCATAGATTGCCACCATGCTTGGGGGAGGGTTCCATGCGGCTCTATCACCAACCGGAGACAGTGTAACTGAGTTATCCAAGTCGAATCGAGCACGATATTTCCCGATCTCATCTTCCCTGATAACATTTGGCTCGACGTCATACCCACTAAGGTGATCGATAGAAAAAGAGAGAAGAGATTTCCTGAACTCTTCTTCAACGTCCTTCTCATCAATAATTTGTTCCCTGATCCGGACGCTGCCCGAGTTGTGCTTATGGACTTCATTTTTACTTTGATGTTTCCTCATCCTCGATTGAAGAGGTATCCTGTGATAAAAAACGACAGATTCAGAACTAGATTCAGAACTAAAACGGACGTCAGGGTAAAGCCCAGAAACGTCAACATCTAAACAAGGAGGTTCATCACGGGGGATTTCCCCCAATTATCTAAGAGCGCAAGAAACCAATTGAAAATCTTCACGATCAAGCGCTTCGAAAGCTATAGTAAAGAGTCGATGATGGGAAGATGGATCCATTAAAACTAACCTTGAGTGAAGAAACCTGTTGTAAAAACTTCAACGGAGAATAGAGATTTTCTGCGTAAAGAAATCTAGGTTAGAAAATTTCTAAAGACTAAGAATAAACCAGAGAAACTCCGTTCAGTGGGGCATTTAAAGGGATAATAGCATAAAACCCTAGAATTTCAAGAAGCGAGAAAAATCAAAGATAGATTTGATGACGTAAACGGCGCACTAGGGAACGCGTAGGTCGTTTCTCATAAATGGCATCGAGAAATAAGCGGTAGAGGACACGTGTTAAGAGAAGAACTGACCAAAACCGTCAGACTCCAAAACGTCGCGATCATTGAGATTTCACGTGAGGAGGCAAATTGGATTTACATGGTCACCATTAAGACACATCATTATGACAAGAATTGATTAAAATACTTTTGCCCGGAACGAAACCCTGTTCGGTAAAAATATTTTAAGGGGATATTGTCGTATTTAAATTTTATCAGATGTACACGTCATTGACAAAGAGGATAAAATTGACAGGTGGACATCTGAATAGGCATTCAGAAAATATCCCGCAAGACATCACCAAAGAAGAGGAACCCAAGTAAATATAAAAATAAGTATCGAGCTAAACCTACTCGGGATCAATTGACGTCATAACCTACTCGGGATCAGTTAACGTCGCTCAGGGTTAGCTGACGTCATTTTCTATTCGGGATCAGATGACTTCATCCGGGACCAGCTAACATCATGTTCTACTTGGGACAAACATGAAGAAACCCGAATAAAGAAGCCCAACACATAACTCGCACACAAACCAAAAATCATGTTAAAATACGTAGAGATATCCGCGTCAAAGAAGAATTCCAAGATGAATAGAATACCAAACAGGAAAAAGGTTCCAAATCAGGCAACGATTTTATTTCTTCAAAAAGACTACGCATTAATAAGGAAATAAGTCATAACTAGACTATATCACTAGAGTCTCATTCAACCTCTATACAAATCTCCAAAATAGGAAAGAAGACAGACTACTCCAAACAAGTAACCAAATCATAATTAAATACAAGAATCTTTCATTACTTCTAAAAAAAAGGATTAGGGTTCTATGAACATATAAATATACCTATAGTCTCGTCATAAAAGAGATATAGCAATATACAGAGAGAAAAAAGAGAGATCGAGGGTTGTGATATTTATTTTGATAGTGGATTTTGGCTCGGTTTATCATTCAACCACCTGTTGATGTTTCTCCGGTCATCGGAGTTTTACCACGTAAAACTTGTGTCTAATTACTTTCTCCTTCTCTTTCTCTTTATGATCACGGCTAAAAACCAATCTTGTTGACTTTTTCATACTTCCACAAACCGACGTCAACAGGTTTAATTAGGGTTTGGTTTATATATATATATATTGTTGACTTTTTCATACTTCCACAAACCGACGTCAACAGGTTTAATTAGGGTTTGGTTTATATATATATATATATATATATATATATATATATATATATATATATATATATATGTGAGTGTAATTAATAGGTGTAAATAGTATTTGGTTTATTTTTAATTAAACTAATTTGTCCTTATTGGTAAATTTCTATTATGATATTTTTGTAATTAATTTTTTTATTAAAATATAGATACGCTTATCATATTTATGGGTGGAAATATCATCATTCTTGTGAGAGAGATAATAATTATTAAAGAAAATAAGAAAATTAAAATATAAGGAAAAACAAAACTTGGCTCGTGTGTATCGTGAACCAAAAAGAGTGGTCAAGCAAGTTTAAATGTAGCCACCTATCACGGCTCGCAAGTTGTCAAGCCCAGGAGCCCAACAAAGGCCACATCTATGCCAAGCTCCTGGAAGATTCTAGAGACTTCTCTACAATTCCAGCATTGGTTAAGCTTTTGGAAGTCTCTAGCAACTCAACCATCTCTACACCATTATTGTACTTAGTTAGATAGGTGTAGAATAATCTAGAACCTTATAAAGGCATGTAAATATATGTAGAGTATTCTAGCTAGGTGTATAATATTCTGGAGACTTAATCTCCACTATTATGTTAGATTAATCTAGAATATTCCTTAAGGAGGTGGCTCACCTATGAATAGTCAACCCCTCTCATTTGTAAATCATCCTAGAAACTCAAGCATTCTAGTATCCAAAGCATTGTAAAGTTTATTTCATAGCAATACAATCTTTGTTTTCCATTCAAACTCTTCTACTCTCTTCTCTCAAATCTCTCTTGTAAGGCTTACTTAGCAACATTCTCATAGAATTTGCCTAAGTGCCGCACGGGTGTGCTGCGCAAACTTTAACCCCGTGACACACCGCTACAATAGTACAATCCTACTCCAACAACATGGCTACTGATTTACTAATTAGATTAGAAATATTAATGATTTATTATTTTTATTTTTATTTTATCAATATTTTTTAGAAAAACTAGGGTGGGCTCAAGCCCACCCTAACCCAGCCTAAGGTACATTCATGTGGGTTGGGATGCGCTTAGCAGGCCCAATAACCCATTTCATGAAGGGTATAAAAGTCTTTTCATAGGTACAAAATGCAGTAGAATCTTTTTGCCCTTTGACTTTGTCATTTAACGGAAACCGTTACAGAAAGACTAAAGTTAGTAATTCTAAAAACTAGTGGACCAAACCCAGATTAACGCTAACTAAAGAGACTAAAATCTTAATATCCCTTAAAAATAAATATAAATCTCACAAGTTACACCTAAACAAATAAAATAAAAAAAAATTAAATATAAACATTAAAAGGAAAAAACTAAGTATTAAAAAAAATAAATGTTATATTTGAAGCAGGACAGAGATTATAAAACTCATTGATCTCTGTCTAATACTCATTATGGGTTTTACTATCTATCATCATCTCTACTTCATCCCCACTAAATAGAAGGTCATCCCTACCCTATAAGTACGGATCACGGTGGGGACGTCCCCATGGGTTATTATATCGTACCCAAGCTATTCTCTAAAAAAAAATATTGAATTTATCATTTACCAAAAAATATCCCATCTCATTAGATTTTTTTTTTTATAAAAAAAAACATCAACATCAATTGCACCATTGATTCATTAGGGGGGAAATTGCACAAAATCCCTTGAGGTCGGTCATAATTACATGAATATAGTACTTTTGGGGTTAATGACAAAAAGCCTACCCAAAATTTGATAGATTTTGCACAAACATTTTCACGCCGATTACTTTATTAGTTTGACTCCTAACAAGGGTTAATTACTTATATTGTGTTTTGTATTTGTAGCAAAATATTCAATAAATGACATTATTTACATGAAAAACCCACACCGTTAGTGGTCAAACATTAGATTTGACGGTTGACTTTAATGTTCAAAGGTAAAATAATCACTTTACATATCAAATAAAACAATTATTAGGTTTAGACTTTTGCTGGCTAGATTCCTAATCAAAATGCTTTGTGTTTGTAATGATTAGTTGCCTACGTGGTTCGTACGGTTTCAAGCTTCAAGGATGGATGACGGATTCTCATGCAAACATGCATTCAAGAGGATGTGGCTTCGATGCTTATTTAGGTATTAAGACTTTTTCCTCTTGACATGGCATAAGCACGGGCGCGCGTACACACATACACACATAGAGGTGTTAAAATGGTCGGATTTTTTCGACTTGATCCGGGTCCTGTTCGATCTGGTCTTCTACTGTAGAAGTTCAAAATAGGGTTTGGCTCAATAAGTACAAACCCAAAATAGGGTTGGGCTTTAGAAAATTTTTGCAGGTCAAGCCCAGTCTGAATCCGAAAAGATCGGACCCACATAGTAACTTTTAATAATATATGTAAAAAATATACCACATAATATTTCCTTTAAAATAAAGCGACAATGACATGGGGAATCACATCAAATTGTCTAAGTCCCATAAGAGATAATGACTTAGGGTATGTTTGGTAGGAAAGAAAATAGAGAGGAAAGAAAAGGGTAGAGGGAAAAGAGAGAAGAAAAAAAAGGAAGTATGTGTTTGGTATGGAGAGAAAAATGGAAGGAAAGGAAAGAAAATGGAGAGAAAAGAAAAGGGTGGAGGGAAAAGAGAGAAGAAAAAAGGGAAGTATGTGTTTGGTATGGAGAGAAAAATTGAAGGAAAGGAAAAATAGAAGGAAAAATGGATGGGTGGGACCACGAATTTTAATCCACCCAAAAATGGGAGGAAAAAGGAGAGTGAGATGAAGAGGAGATTGGTTTTTGGGTTGACTAAAATTACACTTTTTTTTTCAATTTGCTTAAAATTTTATTTTTAAAAATAAATTTGTAAAACTTAATATCTTAATTTTTATATATAATAGGTTACAAAGTTTGAAGTTATTTTGTTAAAAAAAAACTGGATTTAATATTATTTAAATTATATTTATTTATTAAATTAAAAAATATATAATATATAAGCTATAATGTAAGGGTAAAATAGTAAATTTGATAAAAAAAGAGTTTTCATCCAATATTCTTTCCTTCCTATTTACTAAGCAGTTATAGGAAAAAAAAAATTCTTTCTTTCTTTCTTTCTTTCCCTCATTGTTTCTATCCCTCCAAAATTTTTTATCCTTTATATTTTATTTCCTTCCTACCAAACGTACCCTTAGGGGTACGTTTGGTAGGAAAAAAAGGGAGAGGAAACAAAATGGTGGAGTGAAAAGTGAGAAGAAAAAGGGGAAGTATGTGTTTGGTATGGAGAGAAAAATGGAAGAAAAAAAAATGGGTGGGTGGGACCCATGAATTTTGATCCACCCAAAAATAGGAGGGAAATGGAGAGAAAAAGGAGATTGGTTTTTGGGTTAACTAAAATTACAAATTTACCCTTTTTTCAATTTACTTAAAATTTTATTTTTAAAACATAATGTATTAATTTATATACATAATATGTTACAAAGTTTGAAGTCATTTTGTTAAAAAAAAGTTGGATTCAATATTATTTAAATTATATTTATTTATTAAATATAAAAATATATAATATATAAACTATAATGTAATGGTAAAATAGTAAATTTGATAAAAAAGAGTTTCCATCCAATTTTATTTCCTTCATACTTACCAAACAGTTTTAGTGAAAATTATTTTCTTTTCTTTCCCTCATCGTTTCTATCCCTCCAAATCTTTCTATCATTTTTTTTTCCTTCCTACCAAACGTACCTCTATGGTATGTTTGGTAGGAAGAAAAATGGAGATGAAAGAAAAGGTAGAGGGAAAAGGGAGAAAAAAATTGGGAAGTGTGTGCTTATTATGGAGAGAAAAATGAAATAAAGGGAATAGTGGGAGAAAAAATTGATGGGTAGGACCCACTAATTTTAGTTCTCCTAAAAGTGGAAGGAAAAGTGTTAATGCTTTTGGCTTTAAATGAAATTACAAATTTACCACTTTTTAATTTATTTAAAATTTATTTTTTAAAATAAATTTGTAAAACATAATATATTAATTTATATATATAATAGATTAAAAGTTTGAAGTTATTTTGTAAATAATAAAATTGGATTCCCTATTATTTAAATTATATTTATTTACTAAATATTAAAATAACTTAGTAAATCATTCTACATTTTACTTTCTGAATTATAATTACTCTTTTCTGTTTGGTTTCAAGTACAATTAAAATTTATTTATATTTTTCACTAAAATCATTACATTTTGTTAATGCAGGTAAAAGCACTAGCTGGATGCTACGGCTGCAAAATATCGTCCTGTAAGTTTTAAAACAAATATATTTAATATGCCGTAATAATGGTAACCAGCCAAAGCCTCCGGGTCCTCTTGTCCACTGCCCATAACTGACGAGGAGGACTCAGCTTCTCTGCTCAGTATATCCAACGTATTGGAAGTTTCTTCATGGTCTGGAAGCAAGATAACTTCTGAATCTTTGAGCGATTGATGGTAGCTCATCCTCCCAAGAATTCACTGAAGATGCATCCAATTTTTTATTTGACTCCTCATCTAGTGAAGGAATCTGATTACTTTCCAATAAGATATCATCTGAAACCTTATCCTTGTCTCCGGAATCTTGAAACAAAAGGTCATTACTTTGCAAAGTCGTATTATGATCATCTGATATGGTTTGTGGTTCAAGGAAATCCAACCACGACATATCATCCAATGAAGCAACCACTGAATTCTCTGAAACTTGCTCACTCTCAGACTGTGGAACAGCTGAGACATTCTGTGAAGCAGAACCACTTTGAGCAGCCATAGTAGCTGGGCCAACAGAACATGATTTTGAAGAATCACCTGAAGAACTCACCATTTGTTCATTAAGAGGTCCAGCAGACTCTGCTCTAGCTGAGGAATTTGAAATGCTTTGAGCTGTTACTGTATCTGGATTTTTGTTTAGTTTTGGTCGACTCTTTCCAGTTTTCTTTGGTGGAAGTTTTGCTTTCTTGGCTCGAGAGTTGGGTTGAACCTTCTTTGGTGGAGGTTTTTTAGTTGGAACTGAAAGAGAGAGATCCAAAAACGGCTCACGCAATGTTGAGGAGTGTCCACATTCCACACAACAAACAGTACTTGAAATTTGGCCCCCAATTACAGAATCTACAAAATTTAGGGCCATGATTTGAAGATGCCCCGTTTTCCATAGAAGCATTAATTTTTTTCCTGGCATTTAACTCCTCGGTGCACAGCCCATCAAGCAAGCAACGAAGTATAACTCATGACTATCATGCTGCTCATATCCCCTAAACTGGGGTGATTTAGAACAGAGGCACCCAAAAAAAAGACCTTGGAATTATCACATTTCTCAAACCTGTCTCTGGTTTTGTTTCATCAAATAGTTTATTCAAGGCAATGGTAAGAGGACCAAAAGATGCATCCATATTCAAGAAGTAATCCCGTACCCTATCCATCGCTAAAAGATTTTGCATGACCGAATTAAAGAAGCAAGTATTCCCAAGATTGGTCAAGCCTCTCACCACATAATCACCCTTAGTATCTAAATCATTCTCACTTGATACAATGCCTTCAGTTTTCATTTCACTTGTAACACTGCCACCCCCGAACCAAACATCCTCAACATCCACCGTTGAACCTTCTGTGGTTCGCCCCTTTATTAATTTTACAACCTCGGAGAATGCATCTTTCTTTTCACCTTTCTCCTCTGTTTTCTCTACTGGAATGAGTGTATTGCAAGGGAAACACCACCGGAGATGAGGGTTGTCCCATCGAATCACCAAGGGATGACGGGTTTGTCTAGTATGTCGAACCGCATGGGTTTGAGGGGTTGTTGGTAGTCCAACTCCTGCACAAGAATAATGCCCACAATCTAAACAAACCCAAATGGCCCTTGAATCAGATTTTGAATCCACCGATGCATTTCCCTTCTTTTTCCCATGTTTACCCTTTCCCTTCTTCCCTCTTCTATCACTACTTCCTTCCCTACAATCTTCGCACCTACTAGGATCCGAAGCTTTAATTTTAGCAGAAATTTTTTCCAAATCAATACCTTTGTCAAGATGGGAGCATAATTTTCTCTCTTTCACCACTGAGACTCCATCTTCACCACTCTCAACAGGAATCAATTGTGGTGGGACAACTTTAGGAGAGTCAACTTTAAGAGAAGCAGCTGTAGGCCGCTTCTCTTTAGCTGCTGCTCTAGTCTTCCTCTCAGCCCTTTTCCCCATAACTTCCTAAAACGAATTCAAGAACACCATAAACACCGTAAATCCTTTAAATACAAAACAATAACACAACACTAACATATAAAACAACAAAATAGAAATCAAACCACGACTATCCACTTTTTATTCTTTCACTAGATTATCAATCCACTATCTGCTATCATCTTCATAAAGTATTACAACCATCAATACAAAAATTAAAATAAAAAATAAAAACCATAATCAGATTTGCACACATAGAACTGAAAAAACATAACAGATAAAGGAAAAAGCAAAATAACCCAAAACAGATTCAAGTATTTGGAAACAACCCAGATGATTTCTTCCGATTGAAAAGTGCATTACAGAGCTACTAAGCAACCGTAAGAACCCATGAATAAAAAAGTAAAGAGCTATTGTAATTATTACCTAAAAAATCTGGAAGAAGGGGACCAAGATTGGTTGTAGAATCTTTGTTGAAATGGTGTTACATAGAATAAAGATTGAAGAGAAGATTAGGATCTAAGTGGAGAGAAAGAGAGATACAGAGAGTGGGATGTGTGCATTCGAACTTCGAAGGGGTTTCTTTTTCTTTTTTTCTTTTGGAACAGACTCTGCTTTCAAGTGTTTGTTGGGCTCATAAATCATAGAGAAGAGATAGTGAAAATGATGAAAATTAAAACGAAATAAACAACGGTTACACTTACAGATGGTTTAACTGAGGGTGAAAAGCGATTTTATTATTATTATTATTATTTTAAATCAAAAAATGTTATTATTATTATTTGATGACCGGTAACTTTAATATGTGAACATTATTGGATTAAATGAGAACCTCAAAACATATTGAACAGTGGTTAAACTGTTTTTTTTTTTTAAACCATTAACCTATTTTAAGATTGGAAGGAAGACATGACTTAAATGATTATCACTTAACTAACATCATCTTGTCTTAATAGCTTTTTTGTTTTGCAAAAGAATTATTGGGAAATTATGTATAAAACAAATACTTTTTTTTATTACTATTATATATATATAATTGGACCGATATAAGGAGAAAAAACATCATAAAATATTATTTGTTGAAAAATTCATAGTTAGTATATATATATAGCAAAGAATAGAAAATCAAAACAAAGAAATATAAATGTCATGCAAAAATGTCAAGGGTATGCAAACCCTACAAGAAAAAAAGATAGGTACACAGACTTAAAAAAAAAAGGAAATGAAAATATTTATCGAAAATGAAAAGACTCTTCCAACTATTCAAAGATTATTAATTAATCAATAAATTTATTAATTTATAAAATACATTTATGATTCAATGTATATATAAATAACCAATTAAATATTTAATTAATTTAATTATTTAAATATCATTAATCAACGAAAAATATATTAAATGGATAAAAAAAAACTAAATCCATTGTACTTATTAATTTAATTAAATATTTTGATAGTAAATTATATTTTTAATTTTAACAAATTGTTAATTTATGATATGAATGACACCATAAAATTATATATGGGGATTTTGAAAAGTATTGCCTTATTAATTTATTGAGATTAATAATTTATCGAATATTAGGTTATGGAAGTTCTAATGTATTTGAAGTCAGTTTGCGTGTTCAAAAAACAGCTCCAACTATAGAATAGTCTCCCAAGACTTTTTGACCTCAAACCTCTCCAATCGGCCAACGAGTGAATGTATCATTTACATGCATATTTTAAACTTTTAATATACGAAATTGTAAGGTTCTAAGTTCAGATTTTGATGTTTATTTGAACGGTTTAAAGAATTCGGTATAAAGCTGCCAAAATTAACTAAAATAGTAAAGAATTTGGATCTCTTACTCCCCTTACTCTGTCATCTCACTTTATCCTCACATAAATCAATGGTTTTGATTAATCATATATTTTGATAGAGTAAAACATACAAAAATTCAAACAATTGATTTGTTATATTAAATATGTGGCGATAGATTACGGAGATGAGAGAATCCATATACTATAATAAAATGTATAAAATATCACATTTATTAGATGCATATAGTAATTGAAATTTAAGAATTTTTAAGAGAAAATAGTATTCATTCTCTAAAGTGTTGCAACTCTATAATTACAAGCAGGTTTTATTTATTTATTTTTTGTTTGTGAAAGTATGTTTTATTTTATATGCAAAACATTGTCTAGCTCTAGTATGTTTCTCTTAAAACTAATGTCGAGAGCTATTATCATAATTTTATTTGATCTATGAATGAAAGTATCTTTAATATGGTTGATGTTAGTGATAAACCATCAAATATCCATTCACACTCCATTTTAACAATTTTTTGTTAATGACAATTTTATCCTTAATTTTTTTTTACTAGCAACTAGAGTCAATTTAATTATTTGTTTTGCTTTTCGATTATTTGTAAGAAAATATTTGGTCTTTTGAAATTTGATTACTGATTATTGGATTTGAATTTCATTTTTTTTTTAGTATTACACTATTACGTAAATTGAGTGATTTTACGGGAAGATGAAAAACTTAAATCTACAATCTCGTGGTACAGGTGCGAGAGATTTTACCGGACCAACGTCATCTTACCAATTTGGATTTCATTTCAAAAATTGTTATGTGTCTCACGCATCAAATTCATGTAATGCTAGAGAATACTACAAAGACATGAAAGGAATTCGATTAACACAAATCAACATGAATAGGTACATAATTAATCTAAATCACAATCTAAACATATTTCTATATCATGATTAATCAAACTCTAATATACATATTATTAACTCATATCAATTCAAGAAAAAATGGAGATAATTGATAGTGGAAGCGTACCTGAATCTATTGTCGGAGATTGGTGGACGGGTTGTGATCTTTCAAATTATCACGACCTTTATGAGCCCTAAAGTGTTCTATTTTGCTTTGTTGATAGGGATACAGACAAAAAAAAATTGTGTAATTTGGAGACCATAACCCTAATACATATAATAAATATATTATTAAATGTTTTGTTATTTATAATTTGGCCCCTCATCAAATTATAAATAGCACTCTAGCATCTATACATTAATTCCATGACAATTATTCCCTTAAGCCTTAATACTTAAAATCTTAATTAGATCACTTTAATTTAGGCTTAACCCAAAAGATAGTATAACACATTTAATATTTACATGTGTGGCCCCACATGATGGAATTTTTCCAACAATCTCACACTGTGCCACATATGTAATTTTACAAATGTGTTTGACTTTATGAGATCCAAAATTTTGCTATCACGATTTTAGGGTATATCCAAACAATCTCGTCCATTATTATGCCAATGTAGGATCAAAACTGCTTTCGTCACATTTAGCGTGACTAAACCCATCAATGGTCACGTATACCAACATAACCAAATGACATAGATCAATCATGGATGTGTAGCATGGAAATTACATGCAATGTGATCTATACATGTCTATTCCAACTGGTCCTACTTTATTCTTTGGTGAGATCAATACTTAACACAATGTAACTGAGTGTAATTAACCGAATACTTTATTTCTGATCAGAAAAATATCTAAATACATAAATGTATAAGTATATCCAAAATCAAACATAGAGCAATAAAATACAAAATTATACAAACTAGCATTATAATATGATATCCTCACACAAAATAACACCCATATGAGCAGTGTGCTCATGAAAGACCTTGGGTGGTAATCCCTTTGTAAGTGGATCCGCTATCATGGAGTTTGTTCTAATGTGCTCTATAGATATATGTCCACTCTACACTCTTTCCTTCATAACTAGGAACTTAATGTCAATATGCTTTGACCTAGATGAGCTCCTTTTGTTGTTAGAATATAGCACTGCTGACTTATTGTCACAATATAGTTTGAGTAGTCTTTCAACACCCTCCAGAATGCGCAGCCCAGTGATAAAATTTCGCAGCCATATTCCATGGTTAGATGCCTTATAGCATGCTACAAACTCTGTTGTCATGGTGGAAGAAGCTATAAGTGTCTATTTGACACTCTTCAAAGAAATAGCTCCACCAGCCAACATGTATATGTAGCCTGATCTGGATCTCCTACTGTCTTGACATCTAGCAAAATCAGAGTCAGAATACCCTATGATCTAAAACTGATCTGATCTCCTATAAGTGAGCATGTAATCTTTTGTTCTCTTCAAATACCTTATAACCCGCTTGGCTGCTATCCAATGATCCATCACATGGTTACTTAAATATCTGCCCAATATACCAACAATGTACGCAATATCCGGACGCGTACACACCTGAGCATACATTAGACTCCCTACAACTTATGCATAGAGAATCCTCTGTATTTCCTTAACTTCAAGGTTACTTTTAGGGCATTGATTGAGACTGAACTCGTCTCCCTTAGCGACAAGGGTGTCATCTAGTTTGCTGTCTTGCATGCCAAACCTTTTGAGCATTGTATCGAGATAGCACCTTTGTGATAATCTAAGAATACTCCGAGAACGATCTCGTTGTATCTGGATCCCTAATACAAATGAGGCATCTCCAAGATCTTTCATCTCAATATTTTTTGATAGAAATCTCCTGGTTTCATACAACATGCCTATATCATTTGTGGCAAACTGTATGTCATCGACATATAAAACCAGGAATATGCTCTTACTCCCACTGAATTTGTGATACAAACAATTATCAACAGCGTTTATCTCAAAACCTAACGAGATAATCACTTGATGAAACTTATGATACCACTAACGGGAAGCTTGCTTTAGTCCATAGATAGATTTTGTCAATTTACAAACCATATTCTTTGGGTCTCCCGACTCAAAGTTTTCTGGTTGCACCATATAAATAGTTTCATCAATGTTTCCATAGAGAAACTTGGTATTGACATCCATTTGATGTAGCTTAAGGTCAAAATGTGCAACAAGTGTCATAATTGTCATAAAAGAGTCTTTCATTGAATACAGAGAGAAAGTCACTTTAAAGTCAATCCCTTCATTTTGGGTAAAGCCTTTAGCTATAAGACGAGCCTTATACCTCTCCATACTACCTTTCGAATCCCTTTTGGTTTTAAATATCCATTTACAACCAATGGGTTTCACACCTTCTGGTAATGGGATAAGTTTCTAAACATTATTGTCTTGCATAGACTTATACTCCTCATTCATGACATCAATCCACTTTTGAAAGTTGGACCCCTGCATGGCTTGATGAAAGTTGATTGGATCATTTTTCATCATTCCAATGCCTTCCTCATGTTTATGAAGAAATACGTAAAAGTCGTCCGGAATAACATTTCTTCTTTCTCTAGCAGATCGCCTTAATGACACTGGTTCTTGAGGTTGTTGAGTTTGTTTCTCATGAACAATTACCTCATCTTGAATGGGGGGTTGTTCAACATTGTCTAGTTGAGGATCCAGAATCACTTCTTGATCAATGACAGGTATAGAAACCTACACATTGTCAAAAGTGATTGTGGGAATCGAAACCGATTATTCCTCAAAGACAATATCTCTAACCTTATTTCTCCCCCCAAACTTAACATCCTCAAAAAAAATGTTGCAGTTCCTGTTTCAAAAATTGACCTAAGTGTGGGATCATAAAACTTATATCCCCTTGATCGCTCAGAGTAGCCAAAGAAGTAGCTGCTCACAGTTTTGGAGTCCTATTTATTTTCATGTGACTTGTAAGGCCTTGCCTTAGCTGGACATTTCCAAATATGAAAATGCTTTAGACTTAGCTTTCTGTCTATCCAAAGCTCATAAGGTATTTTTGCAGCTGCTTTAGTTGGCACTCGGTTTAGAATATAAGCTATTGTTTTGAGTGCTTCTCCATAGAGTGACTCTGGTAAGGTGAAATGATAAAATCATACTCCTTACCATATCCTTAAGAGTTTGGTTTCGCCTTTCAGCTACACCATTCATGCTAGGTGATCCTGGCATGGTGTACTGTGGGAAAATTCCACATTCCTCTAGGAATTTAGCAAACGGTCATGGAAATTGTTCACCTGAACCGTCATATCTACCGTAGTAGTCACCACTACTGTCAGACTTGACACTCTTTATTCTTTTGTTGAGTTGGTTCTTAACTTCAGCTTTAAATGTTTTGAACACGTCTAAAGACTTTGATTTCTCATGAATGAGAAATAGGTACCCATAACGTGAGTAATCGTCTATGAATGACATAAAATACTATTGGTTATTTCATGAAGCCATAGGGAATGGTCCACAGATATCTGTGTGTATCAATTCTAAGACGTCCGTAGTTCTGTTGACACCTAATTTCTTTATTTTGGTATGTTTTCCCTTGATGCAATCAAAACAAACATCAAAGTTTGTAAAGTCAAGGGAATCTAAAATCCCACCAGACACAAGCCGTTCAACCCTAGTTTTAGAGATGTGACCTAAGCGTTTGTGCCATAATGTGGCTGGATTTTCTTTACTTAGTTTGCGTTTAGTACTTCGTGATTCCACATGTAAGGTTTCATTATAAGAAACGATTGTATCAAGCAAATATAAGTTGTCATATACACATAGAGAACCAGTTTCAACAACACTTGAATTTATAGATAAACTGAATTGATTGTTTCCAAATGAACAATGATAACCAGACTTGTCCAATAAAGAAACTGAAACCAAATTCTGTCTAAAAGATGGTACAACAAAAGTATCTGATAAATTCAAATAATAACCAATTCCTAATAACAACCTAAAATATCTTATCGTCTCCACTTCTACTGATTTGTCATCGCCCACAAAGATATTTCTTTCAGTATCACTTGGCTTTCGGTAGCTCAGGCAACTCTGTATAGAAACACTGATGTGAGTAGTAGCACCAGAATCTAACCACCACGTGTTTCTAGGTACTGAAACTAAATTTACCTCAAAACAGACCAAAGTAAAGAACGTACCTTTCTTTACACGCGAAGCGTGATACTTGGTACAACACTTCTTCACATGACTAGGCTTGTTGCAATAGAAACAATCCTCTTTATCATGTTGTTGTTTCTTTTGAGTTGGACCATTATCAGCTTCATTATTATTTCTTTTTTTACCCTTATCCTTAGAGGTGCTAGTCAAATGAGCACTTTTATTCCTGTCTCGCTTCAGTCTCTCTTCCTCTTGCATACAGTAAGAAATGAGCTTATTAAGAGTCTATTTATCCTTTTGACAGGGTTAACTGACCTTAAACTGACTGTATTGTGCAGGAAGTGATATTAATACCAATTGTACGAGTAAGTTGTCAGACACCTCGAGCTTCAGTGCCTTAAGTTTAGAAGCAATACGAGACACTTCTATAATGTACTCCCTAATGTTCCCTTTACCTTTGTACTTCATAGAAATCAAGCTTTGCAAATGAGTGCTTGTTTCTGCCTTATCGTTTTTTACAAAACGATTTTCAATTTTGGCTATGAACTCTTTGGTTTTGGTTATCTTTTCAGATACCGCACCCCTAAATGCCTCCGAAATGCCACGCTTGATGATCATAAGACTCATACGATTTGAGCGATCCCACTTCTCAAAGTTCTTCTTGTCATCAGAAGAACTTGCATCCGTAAGAGAAACAGGTTGCTCAACCTGAAGTGCAAGGTCTAGATCCATACAACCGAGAACAATTTATATGTTCTCCTTCCAATCCTTAAGTTGGTCATATTAAGTATATGTATAGAGTTGATATTAGTAGATATAGAAGAAACACCAGCTGTAAAGAGAAACAAACACACATGCTCACATTAATAAGCAAATTCAATAATCAACAAATTCAAATAATAGTAAGTCTCATCTTAAGATATCTAGCACAACATTAATATCAGGTCTTTGGACAGTAATGTTAATTGTAAGTGGTACTCTTGTTGTAGTGATCAAACATCGACAATAATTCATATCAAATAATAAATCTATCTTTGGATCGACTTTATTATTCACATGTAAAACCTTATAATTATCACATGTTTACCACCACATGTGTGTATGCAATCGGCCAAATATTAACCTTCCTTTGAGCTGACTAATACTCGCATGAATTTACACACACACAAACATCCAAAGTCCTTCATGAACAATCTACACAAGAGATGTCACTTTGGCGACATCTTGTTTCAATTAGTCCATTTAGAATGATGGACCAACTTATTTAACCATAAAAGATATACCTAAATATTTGAATTTGATTTGATCCTTAAAATAAAATAAAAATAAAAAATTATTTTATTTTATCGAAATTACAAAACTGCCCCTGAATATGTAAAATTATGGAAAGGACTCTCAAGTTTCGATAATTAAAATTGGCCCAAACTTTTGAAAATTACAGAGTGACCTGGTAGCATTTCGTTAATTATAAACCTGGCCCATTTTTTTGAAATTACAAACAAGCCCATTAAGTTTTGGTAATTATAAATTGGTCCCGAAACTTTATCAAAATCATATAATAACCCAAAAAATTTACAAAACAGTCCCTTAAGAATATCTAATTTTCAAGAGAAGGTTCTGAGTAAAAAATCGACTGTAAACCCTAGGTTATTGCCTCTGCCACTTCAAACCGCCACCCCGTCACTAGAAGGAGGACGACGCACAACATCTGACTTCGACGATAGACGTAAATTGAGGATACGAGACCAAAAAAAAAATCGATCAACGAAGGCCAAGAATGCAGACCTGGCCAAGATCCTGTTCTCTCCTTCCTTGCCGTAAAAGGCACGAGTTTCGATCGAAAAACTCAACGGAAAGACAAGGGTTGGGGTAAAAACCCACTGGAAAACCCATCGACCTTGGTGAGGTCACGAGTCTGGTGCGATATGGGTTGATAAAACCCATCGACCAATTATTATTATTATTATTATTAAAATCAACAAACAAAACTCAAACAGAAGATCAAAAACCCAAAACCTGAATCTAGATTTACTCATGTTCATCAACCAAACAAATCCATCATAGAAATTATAAAATCAAACACAAACATAATATGTTGTTTATGGATTCAACATGTATATTCGACAATAAACATGTATCAGACTGATCGGAACGATTCATATACCTATTTAAGGTCCCGATTACCTAGGTTTTGTTTTTGTTTTTGTTTTTGTTTTCGAGTATATTTTGGTATTTGATGTGTTTGTGAGCCTTGGATAGGTACATGTTCCCTACGGAAGGTATTTGAGCGTAATTGAAGAGTTTAGGAGGTTAAAGGGTAGAATTTGGAATAACTTATGCAGACACCCCAACTTATGAAGGTCATATCTCTCTTCTCCGATCGAAATACATCGCCCATAACCACTTTTCGGAAAGCCCCGAAGGTCTTATTTCCAACGCACTTAATAGATCATGATTCTGAGGTTTTTAAAGAAAGTTATGACCGTTATCGTAATGGTGCGCAGACCAGTGCTGTATGCAACCGCGTGAGACCAAGTTGCGTACCGCGTTTTGTACCGCACAGAAGAGCAGCAGAATTAGTGCGGTACGTGGCGTCAAAGTGAACCGCACTTCGTACCGTGCAAGATGGCAGAGGAAATTATACAAGGCTTCAAGTGAGGTACGCGAACCGCACCAGAAGGAAGTGTAAACCGCATAACGTACCGCACAAGATTCCAGTAGCCAAAATTAAATTGATGTGCGGTACACGGCATCGAAGTGAACCGCATATCGAACCGCATTGCATTTTTCAGCCATTTTTATAGGGGTATTCTTGTCTTTTCACCCAAAACTCTTGCCCTAACCTCCTACACTATAAATACCCAATTTTCACCTCATTCTTGGGGATCTCTCTTGACCTCTCTTCTCCTCTTTTCCCCTTCTCACGCCTATTCTCTTCTTCTTCCATTTTCTTTCACCTCTTGCTCCCATGGAGGTTTTTCCTCCATGGGAGCTCACCATACACCTCCACCTCACCACTATACACTTCCTCCAACCATCTTAGAGTAGATTACAAAGGAATTAGGAGCCAAAACCGAGCTAGGAAGGGTATGAGCATCTTTGGAGGACTTGTCTTCAAGGGTTTGCTCTTATTTACTCATTTCTTTGTATTTCTTGTATTCTTTGTATTTCTTGTATTCTTTGATGTATTCCACCAATTTAGGGATATTGTAAACCTACACTTGTGTAATAAATGTATTGATTGTTCTTAAATTCATTTGGGTTTTGTTTTGCTATTTGATATATGTGTTTTTATGCTCTTAATATGATATGTATGTGTATGAATTGTTAGAAATCAATATGTGTCCATGATTGGGTTTAGGAGTAGTTGTAATTTAGAGTAGAAATTAGATACACATGATTGTTGATTGATTGATGGATGACTTGAAATTCCATGTATTGAGTAATTTGAGTAATATGGATTTTAGCCCCAAAGAGTAGAAAAGGTTTCAGTTCAGGCTTTTAGTTGCTAAATTGACCTTGGTTCATATCCTTTTTCGTAATTGGTATTTGTATTAAGACACGATTATCCATCCACGTGACAGGATTGTGTGACGAATTGATTGTGGGAAAATTCCCTAATCAAGAGGATGAACCTTTAACCTAAATTGAATGTTCTTAATTATATAACAATCACATTGTTGCATGTAGTTGTTAGGTAAACTTGTTTCCCATGTTTAACCATCATAGGGAGTTGACTAAACCGAATCTTTAACCTAGAAGTAATGACCACCGACATTTCTTTTGTGCTTGTGTTGTTATATGGATATTTTGAGTGCTTAAAGCCTTTGCTTAATTGATCACTTTGTAATTGATCCATGGTTAGATGCTATGTACCGAGAGGAGACGCGTTTGATAATGCTTAGATAAACATTCACTATGCTTGACTAGAAAGTGCTATAACCACTAGGCTAGCGTATAGAGTTTGGTTTGTATTCCACGTGCTTAATGAGTTCATATATATTGTCCGGATTGCTCGAGAGAGATTTCGGATATATATGGATACTATCTCTAAGACATCGAGAGAGATTAGAGATTAATTAAGGGGATACGAGCCTATGTATACTTACACATTTGAGGATTATGTGAGTCTAGAACGTAATTAGAAGGATTGTCACGGTTAAGTCATTTTCCTAGTGTAACCACATTTCATGTATATCCCCATTCCATCTATCATTGTATATATCATTTATATAAGTTATTTAGTTATATTATTATTCACTTTTTCACACACGCAACACACGAGTCCGCTTGGAATGTTGTAATAATAGCTAGAATTAGAGACAGTCGGTGAATCCCACATCCCTGTGGATCGATCCCTTGCTTGCCGATGTGCTAGTCTCTGTGACTTGCGCCCTTGCGAGGCCGAAATTAAATGTTCATATTTGATGACACTGCAACGACGTGTCCTCATCAAATTGGCACCGCTGCTGGGGAAGTAGCACATTCATTGATTGTTGATAGTTTTAGCTTCCATTTTACTGATTTTTATTGCTTTGCGGAATAGATTGTTATGTTGAAAATAAAAATATCTTTTACTCATGTCTTTCATTGTGTGCACGACAATGTTTAGGCTAGGTTATGCAGTTGTTAGTCGTGTTTTATTATTTTATTTATAACATATGCATTTGATTGCTTTTTGAGTTATGCTTGTACAAGGAATAGAAACTATCAGGGTGGAAAGACCACATGACTCTTGAGAGCTAGGTGTGTGTCTATCGCACCGCAACAACTCTCCACGTGAAACGGCAATGCCACAAAGGCCATGTAGTTGCAGCCACAAGAGGTTCCCTCTAAATTTTGAACTTTAATTTGAGTGCTTGTAGAGTAGTTGTCGACTTGGGCGGGAACCGCCCATGCGTTTAATGTTAGGAATGCTATGCTTATTTTCTTTTAATTTCATTCATGTTTAGATCTAAGAGTGGATTTGTGTTGTGCTTAGATTTTAAGGTGTTTGTTTTAGACAATTTTCAAATCTCTAAAAAAAGTGCCCTGTTTTGAATATTCTTGAGGCAAATATTTCTTTAAAAATGTACTAATTGGTAAAGAAATTAATTTTTCTGCCCTCTCTGTGTTCTTCTATTTTTTGTTACGATTCTAAATATATAAAGAACACAAAATTCTGGATGGCGGTTTAAAAGTTATGATCATTCCTTCGATCAAAGGTCAAGGGCGATGCCCTGTTTTTCGAAACTGCACATACACTGTTTTCATCGTCCATTTTCATACTTTTTCAATTCGAATTTTGAAATATTTTCTAAATGAAAAGTGTGTATTTATATGTCTAATTGATGGTGTTAAGATTTTGTCAAATGATATTAAGTTCTGTTAAAGATATACACCAAAGAGTGGGCATTGGACGAACTTGAATTTCGACAGTTTTTGAAATTTTTGGCCTCCATGTTGAGTTGATTTCTTTTATGTGCCGGTAGAGATATTCATAGTATGCTTTTAGCTCCGTGCATCACTTAAATTTTCTTGTACAGTGCCAATCTTTTGATGTTGAGGTGGATAGAACTCTTTGCTTGTTTAGCTTAGGAAAATAGTGGAGACTACCTATGAGTTACACTTAAGCCTAAAAAGCGAAATTTGTGGGTTTTGTTTCTATTATTTAAACACTTTCCGATTTTTTTCTTAACTATGATCTCATTGTACTTCAAATTTGCATTGATTGCCATAGAACTTTATCATGTGGACTGCTTGTTGAGATTTATATTCCCTTGTTAGATGGACTTTTAGAAATGATTTTGGATTTGAGTGTGTTCTTAAACTCCATAAATAACCCATACACTCTCACATCCCTATGTGTGCTTACATTGTAAAAATTTGAGGCCAAACACTAAACCTACATACACCTTCCAACCCAAACACAAGTCATACCCTTGTTATTGATCATGTTAAGGTGTATAGCTTTAGAGAAGTTATATTTTGCTCTAAATTTTGTAAATGTGTACTTATTTACAAATCAATATGCTTAGATAAACATTCACTATGCTTGACTAGAAAGTGCTAGAACCACTAGGCTAGGGTTTGATTTGTATTCCAAGTGCTTAATGAGTTCATATATATTGTCTGGATTGCTCGAGAGAGATTTCGGGTATATATGGATACTATCTCTAAGACATCGAGAGAGATTAGAGATTAATTAAGGGGATACGAGCCTATGTATACTTGCACATTTGAGGATTAGGTGAGTCTAGAACATAATTAAGAGGATTGTCAAGGTTGAGTCGTTTCCCTAGTGTAACCACATTTCATGCATATCTCCATTCCATCTATCATTGTATATATCATTTATATAAGTTATTTAGTTATATTATTATTCACTTTTTCACACACGCAACACACGAGTCCGCTTGGAGTGTTGTAATAATAGGTAGAAGTAGAGACGGTCGGTGAATCCCACATCCCTGTGGATCGATCCCTTGTTTGCCGTTGTGCTAGTCTCTGTGACTTGTGCCCTTGCGAGGCCGAACTTAAATATTCATATTTGATGACACTGCAACGACGTGTCCTCATCACAGACCTTTTATGCCTTTACGACAATAAACGTCAGATGAACAAAGCAAATCCAGATTTTTATTATTATTATATAAAACCGAAAATCCAACATTCAATTCTCAAGAATCGATATTGGATGGCTCTGATACCACTTGAAAGGAATTTGATTAACACAAATCAACATGCATAGGCACATAATTAATCTGAATCACAACCTAAACATATTTCTATATCATGATTAATAAAACTCTATTATACATATTATTAACCCATATCAATTCAAGAGAAAAAGTGGAGATAATCGATAACGGAAGCATACCTGAATCCATTACCGGAGGTTGGTGGACGGATCGTGATTTTCTAAATTATCACGACATTTATGAACCCTAAAGTGTTTTATTTTGCTCTGTTGATAGGGATTCAGACAAAACAAAAGAATCGTGTAATTTGGGGACCATGACCCTAATACATATAATAAACATATTATTATATGTTTTGCTTTTTATAATTCGGCCCCTCATCAAATTAGAAATAACACTCTGGTGTTTACACGTTAATTCCATGACAATTATACCCTTAAGCCTTAATACTTAAAATCTTAATTATATCACTTTAATTTAGGCTTAACCCAAAAGATAGTATAATACATTTAATATTTACATATGTGGCCTTACATGATGGAATGTTTCCAACAAGACAGCCTTCCGCATGCATCATGGCCATTATGAATTTTTAGTGATGTCGTTCGGTCTCTTTATTGCTCCTTTGACCTTCCACGCTTTAATGAATGAGGTATTCCAATAATATTTGCAAAATTTCATTTTAGTATTTTTTTTATGACATTCTTGTATACTGTTGATCTTAGAAAGAGCATCTTTACCATTTAGAAGTTACCTTGACTATACTGAGAACTCATCGGTTGTTTGTCAAGAAGGAAAAGTGTTAGTTTGGGCAGAGAGAAGTCCATTATCTTGGCCATATAATTTCTGATGCAGGTGTTGTCGTAGATCCAGACAAAATTGCAGCAATGATTAATTGGCCAAAGCCCACCACCACTAAGGCATTGAAAGGATTCCTTAGATTAACAGGGTACTACCGAAAGTTCATCCAAAATTTTGGAAAAATTACAGGACCCCTTACCAGAATGTTGAAGAAAGATTCGTTCCAATAAACACCTACTGCAGAAGCTGTATTTCAGAACCTAAAAATAACCATGACTAAATCTCCAGTGTTAGCATTGCCTGATTTTTCAAAAAAAAAATATTGTAGAATGTGATGCTAACGGATCGGGGGTGGGAGCTGTTCTAATGCAAGACTGACCAATTGCGTTTTATAATCAAGCACTGCATGGGAAAAATTTATTGTTGTCAGCATACGAAAAAATAATTCTAGCGTTAGTATTTGTCGTACAACGGTGGCGACCTTATTTACTTGGTCGATAGTTCGTGGTAAGAACGGACCATCAAAGCTTGAAATATTTGTGGGTTCAAAATTTCACCACTACAGCTCAACAAAGATGGTTATGTTAGTTGATGGGGTTTGATTTTGTCATTGAATACAAGAAGGGACCCAAAAACATTATGACTGATGCTCTCTCTCGAAAGGAAGATGACACAGGGAAGGAAAACATATCATGAGAGTTTCTAGCTATCTCACAGCCGATTCCAAACTGGATGGAAGAAATCATAGAGGAAGTCACATCTAATAATGTATTGCAGGAATTGGTTTAACGTATCCAGAATGATGAAGCCGTTAGGCCATGGAAATTGGTAGATGGAGTGGTTTTCTTTAAAGAGAGAATTTATTTAGCTATAGATTCTTCATTAATCCATACTATTATAGAGCAATTCCATAACAGAACTCATGAAGGGTATCATAAAACTCTCCAGTGAATACGTGCAAATTTTTATTGGATGGGAATGCGACGGAAAGTCAGGGAATTTATAGCCGCATGCGACATATGTCAACATCACAAGGCTGAGCAAATTGCTCCTGCAGGATTTCTACAGCCTCTGCCAGTTACAAGTCAGGTATGAGAGAACATTTCAATGGATTTTATAGATGGTTTACCAATATCTAAAGGCAAAAGGACAATTTTTGCTGTGGTTGATCATTTATCCAAATATGCACATTTCATTCCGTTATCCCATCCATACACAACTGTTAGTGTTGCGAATATTTTCTTTGATAACATTTTTAAGTGGCATGGAATGCCAAGATCAATTGTTTGCGATCGTGACTCCACTTTTACAAGCATGTTCTGGTCAGAATTATTTAGGTTACTCCAAGGATGAAATCTCATCCTTACCACCAAAGTACCGGTGATGTAGCCCATTGTCAACACTAACATACCGGCTTGTATCCGGTAGTATGCCGAACCGCAATCCGGTGATCAACCCGAATTCTACCTTCGAAAACCTCACTTCATGAGTCCCTATCATAAACCACATCTCGTCTGAGGGCCCATTATGATGCACCTCCCGCAGAAGTAGCTGGTGGATAATACCAACCAAAAACTTCATCGGCCGCTGCATGGTCAATAAATGCCCAAAACAGGACGCCCTTAACCGACGTCAGCCTTCCTCAGCCCATTCTGTAAGGACCCGGTTAATAGCGTCGTCTATCTAGCCAAGGGCATCAAAATGGTCATGGCGAGTGACTTTACCCTTGTACCACTCTTCCTCTAGAGTTTTAAGCGACTCCCTTAACCGATTCGTCATCTAAAATTTAACAACAACATAATTATGCATCCTATGAAATCCTCTGAAATAACAAGCTCTAACCTTAACAAAAGCTCGGAGCTTAAAGATAAAACCTCAACAATTTTATAAAAGCTTGGATCAAGCTTTTGTACAAAAGCTCTGAGCTTTTAAAACTTCGCTCCGAGCTTTTATAAAAGTTTCGAGAATTTATGCAAATGCTCGAAGCTCGAAGCTCGATTTCATCTTCCTCAACAACTTTCAATAAATACAAAACCCTAACCTAACCCTAACCCTAACCCTAACCTTAACCTAACCCATTTTCATTCTCAGATCCATTTTCATTCTCAGATCCACAAATAAAACCTAATCTAACATTTCTTTCAATTAATCAACAACCAAAACGATACAAATTCTAGTTCAACTAACATTGATCGATTGCAATATTCTGTTCAACTATCCAGATGACACTGTTTTCCAAGTTCCGGTACCGTCGTCGTGAAAACGAAGCCGTCGATTCACTTTTTATCTGTTTACTTTTTCTCTCTTTCTTCACAACGACAGTGATGACATGGATATTTTTGTCTCCACACTTTAAATAGTGCGTTTTCAACATGATTTATTAATGTGGTGCTATTTACACAACAACCCCCAAAAAGGTGTCATTAATTTTTGGAACCCTTAAACAAAAGTTACACTTCACAAATTACTTTTAAAAAAACCATATAAAAAAATCAGTTAATCAAAACTAAACTCTTAAATTATAAATAAATAATTATAATATATAATAAATATATATATATATATATTAAATATTAATATATATATATTAATATTATATATGTATAATATTATATATATTACATATTATAAATTATAATATACTTAGAATATATATATGTAATAATTATAATATTATATATATATATATATTATATAATATTATAATTATTATATAAATACTTTTAGTTCTAGTTGGAAATAAATTATTTTGGAATATATATATATATATATATATATATATATATATATATATATATATATAAGAGGCACTTTGATCATTTGAAACTCTTGTTCCGTCCTGTCCTAACCATACTAAACGCATAACAATACAATTAATAGTATAAGAAATAATTTTTTTATTAAAAAAAAAGTGAAAAACAAAAACAAGTATTTTGTGTTTTTTAAATATTTAACTGTTAACATTGATTTTGGTTTTTTTTTAATATTGAAAAACGGTTAACGAACGCGAATTCGAAATTATTTTTGGAAAACGAAAACGGACTGAAAAACAGCTGCAGAACGGGGTCATTTCTTACTTTGGGAAACCACAAACATCTACTTTTTTCTTCCCAATAGCAGCATGATTTATTACAATAGTTCATGTATTTCAATGACAATAAATTAAACCTGAAAAACAATACAAATCTATTGGTTTTATATTTATAGTTGTGAATCATGGATTTTTAGCCTAGTTTTTCTTTCACAATCTTTACAGAGTGAAGGAACCTTCAGCAAATTAATTTGAATTAAAGATCATAATTGGAGTACTAGACTTAAAAAGTTATTTTTTTTAATTTATATATATATATATATATATATATATATATATATATATATATAAAATAGAGCTTTGAATTAAAGATCATAATTGGAGTGCTAGCCTTAAAAAGTATTTTTTTTTAATGTATACAAAAAAAAAATAGAGCTTTAGATACGGTGGGTATAAGGTAGAAAGTAGTTTTGTTTATTAATTAGATTGTTGAACTCCTTTTTAGTAATTTAATCTATGTACATTTTAGTGATATAATTTATCTTGTTAAAATGAGTGACACCCAAAGACAAGTTATAAGAATGGCTTAGAATTAGCCTTAAATTTATGTGTACATCCGTATATGTCACTATCCTAAGAACTAAAAAAGTAGGAGGATACAAGGGATGAATGTAGAAAATATTTTCCACGCGAGCTAAATTATACATATATATGTAGTCTTATGAAAGTACAAGATTTGTTTATTTTTTTTAATAATAAGATGACACTAACTCAATAATGGATTAATTAAGAGTATGAAATACATTATAAAATTTATACATAAATAATTATTTAAACTTGTAAATTGTAATAAAAAAAAATTATATTTAAACTTACAAATGACTTAATTCTATAATAAAGCCATAATATAATGTGCATTTTTATAATTTACTTTGAACATAAAATATTTACATGAAGTTTAGACAAAAATATAATATTTATATAATATTATCAAACAGTAAGGGAAGTTTGTGTAATTAAACCTTTATATATTGAATTTTTTATCTAAAGTGTTGCCGTAACCGTACAGCCCTCTAGCACATCCGCCCATATGGGGATAGTCCTTATTTCTAACTTTTTCAGAGTTAGATTCTCTCGTAGTCTTGATTTTGTCTTTTTTTTTGAAATATCACAGCAATTTTTAATAGCAAGTAAAACACGTGTATTATGAGAGAAAAACATGAACAAATTATAACCATGCAATTTCTTTTATGATTAGACATTTGTTTAAAACTGTGATAATATTTTGAAATTTAGGAAGAATATGACTCAAACCCACACTTTATTAGATGTAGCTGTGAGGTGTTTATCAGTGAGTCAACCTATTTTGTCGAACTTAGGTGTCAAACCCCTAAAGTTTAATAAATGCAATTAGAGAGTAAGGGTGTATTTATTTACTCAGAGTCTCAAACCTCTCGTGCTCTTAATATGAATATGTTGATGAAATATTGTGAGCCTTTTTGCTGAAATTTAATAAATGCAGATAGAGAGCAAATGTGTATTTATTTACTCGGAGTCTCAAACCTCTCATGCTCTTACTATGAATAAGTCGATGAATACTGTATGCATTTTTGAAACTTTATATGGAATTTAAATTCAAAACTAAAATGGAATTTTAAAATTAAAATTATATATATATTAATATCAAGCACCAAGGGAGATAACTCACACATCTGCTATGCATTTCATGATTAACATGTAGTATCATGTGTAATTAATAATTTAATTGGATTGAAGATGGAAATAAGACAAACAAAATTAATAAAAAATAAAAATATCCGAATACCCAAATATAATTTGCATATTAATCCACTCATCTTTAAATTAAGTTCAAAACTATTAAAAGTGTCTTATAACAAACTTCAAAAGCAATAAATAAATAAAATTATAAATAAACAAACACCGGTTTAAAGAAGTTTCGATGTAAAAAAAGCCTTAAAAAAATCATAACTCATAAGGCTATTATCGGTTTTTAAAACCCAACTCATTAACTCGACCCAATTGAGCCAAACCCATCAATCAATTTTTTCGAATGGATTTTGGTCGACCTAGTGGGTTGGCCTAGTAGGGTGCAGTTTTGTAAGTCTAACATGCAAATTACACTATTATTGTATTTAATTTTTTTTTTACTGTATTAGGGTATTTAATTGCACTTACCAAACAAATTTGTATGAAATTAAATTAAGAATGGGTGCAGATATTGCTAGGGATGGCAATTATACCCGGACCCGCGAGTATCGAACAGAACCCGAATCGCATGGGTCGGGTCTGGGTCCTCACATTTGGATCGCGGGTCGGGTTTGGGTCCAAAATAATAGACCCGATTCGGATTCGGATCTGGGTCTGGGTCTGAGTTAAAGACCTGGACCCGGACTCATGGACCCGATTAGTACAAAACATAATTGTTATTTCAATTTGTGTGGTCATTTCAATTCTCAACCTAATAATCAATCATCTTTGTTATTTTGTTTTATTTCAATTCAAGTTAATTATTCATTTATTGAACAAGTTTTACCGGTTAAAAATTGAATAGGTAAAAATAAAAATAGAAAGGAAAAATGAAAAAAAACTGAGCTTTATTAAAGGTTTTACGGGTCCGCGGGTCCGTGGGTCCAGACCCAGACCCAGACCCATGAATTTTCGTGGGTCCTCGGGGTGGGTCTGGGTTCGCTGAAGACCCGCGGGTCCAGAACCAAACCCGAAAACAAAAATTTTCATGGGTCTGCGTCTGGGTCTAGGTCTAATTTTTTTTTATGGGTCTGGGGCTGGGTCTGGAAGGACCCGACCCGACCTGAACCCATTATCATCCCTAGATATTGCTATCCAAAAAAATTATTTATATGCCCATTCTTGTGTAGGATACCCCCTCAAACTTGTGTTAAGGGGGTAATAAACCAAACTGTTTACTTAATAAGAGTTCAGAAGGTTTAATGTTTAAAAAATAAAATGATCTCTCCAAATCTCCATTGAGATCAAATGGAAGAGAACTTGATCTCCATTAGAGGAAATCTAAAATCTCCATTAATGGAGATGGCATATCATTAATGGAGATTTTGGTTCCAAATCTTCTCCAAAAATGGGAGGAGGTCTGGATTCTCCGTTAATGAAGTTTTTTATTCAAGACTTGCTACAAAAATGAAGGAGATTAGGAACCGCATCTCCTTCATGGAGAATCTCTAATATATATATTTTTCTCAATTTTTTAAATTTTTTTATGTGTTTTTGGATGAGATTGTGATGGTAAAGAAGATGAAAGGTGGAGAAGAAGAGGATTAAAGGTGGAGAAGAGAGAAACATAAGGATTTTAGGTTGCGATTTGGTTTGTTTAGGGTAGTGATTTGGTCTCTAAAAATTGAAGGAGAGGATGGAGTATATTTTTTTTATTAAAAGGTGTCCAATAACATATCTGGTGATATGTTATGGACCAGATATGTTATGGACACCTTTTTTTTTTTCAATTATTCAATAACATTAAAAATACCAAATTAGTCTTCCCTAGTTGGTGACTAATTGTTCTCAACGGTTAGTCAACCGTTAGTTAATTAGTCAATGATAAATTAGTGTTATTATATTTTTTTTTTACCAGTTTTAATGTAATTATGCATATAACCAGTGTAACTATGTGTAATTAACTCATAAAAAAATGGGTGTACAAATAATTTCTTTGAGTGTCAATACCCGTACCCATTAAGAATATATGATATAAAAATAATGAGATTAGCAATCAATTGGATATTACAAGTGTTTTAGATCAAGAAAAAAGATCAACTATGAATGGGTGATACAAAATAAAAGCTATATATAATTAAAATAAAAGTAATGTTACTTTATCCAAATTTGGTGCTCAAATGATGTGGCAACAATCTAGTCAATTCATTTAAATCATGCAAATCTTATTTAATTTAAATGAATGGATTGAAGTGTTGCCACATCATTTGGACACCAAATTTGGACAAAATAGCATTATTCTTAAAATAAAGTTTCCAATGAATAAAACATTATAGTAGATATTTTGGATATTATTTACTAATAATATATATATATATATATATATATATATATATATATAAAGCTAGAAGTTGAGTTGTTAGGGCTAGTTTGACATTACATTTGAAAAGTTAAATCATAATTTACAACTATGACAAAAAATGATGTTTGGTAAAACTTTCGAAAGTGATTAATTGATAATCTGGTAAGTTTTGATCGTAATTTTGATAAGTATATGAGATTTACTTTTTGAAAGTGATTATAGAATAATTTATTTCAGCATTTAATTAATATTTTAAAATATCATTATTATTCTTATGAAATCAAGTTAAAATCATTTATAAACCTTATTTCTTCTAAAAATTAAATATTCTATTTAAATATTGATTTGATATACAAAATCTTTTAAAAATATTTTTATTGTTCTTATGATTTGTTTTTCCTAATTTAAATATTATACTTAAATATTAATTTAATATATATAATTCATGAAAAAAATGAAATAAGGTTCTAAAATCATCCCAACACTTATGTAATAAAATTACCAAATATATGTATACTGCTTTTAAGCTATATAATAATTTTAAAAGTACATCTAATCAAACATCTGCTAATTAACTTCATAGCTAATTATTTCTTCAGTACAATTATCAGTGATTATTATAAAAAAAGTTATAGCAATACCAAACTTGCCCTAAATGAGGCCTTGGTTAAGTTCTATATAAATGACATATACTGTATCTCTTTTATCTTTAAGTGCTTACTAGTTATTTCAATATCATAAAGAAAATATGGCAAAGTTCTCATGCTTTTCTATTGCCTTCTTCTTCCTTCTTGCTTTGGTCTTTGCCATTGAAGTTTCACATGTAAATCTCTCTCTCTCATGATCTCGTGCAGTTTACTTGAAACACTTGACGAATTATTTATCATATCATCTCATCTTATGATTTATCATATCATCTTATCTTATGATCGTCTATTAATCTACTTGACAATCGCAAATAATGTCTGTATCTCAACTCTCACTTTTTTTGAGATGTATAGCATTAATTCCCTTATTAGATCGATATTTGATTATTGATTACATATTTTGTGATTGCTAATTATATATAGTTATGAAGCTTCTTTTACCGATACTAATCTGATGTGGAATTTTTTCTTTTAGTGATTCTTTCTTTCTTAATCGTAGTTTATTCCAAATATCAGTCATACAATATTTGACAATATTTGCAAATAAGATGTCTTGATTTCAACTTTCTTTCTTTTAATTTTGTGATTTATAGTGTTAATGCACGTATTATATCAATATTTGGTCTTCTTTTATATGATTCTTGATCGTATATTTTGTGATTGTTTAATCTTATATAATTAGTGAGATTCTCTGATTGTACTACATGGAATTTTGTCTTTGTCCATTCTCACAAAAGATAAAAATCTGAAGCAGGACAATAGTGACTAGGTTTTTTTTTTTCATCTTATTGAAAGCTAGAGTAATCATAAATTCATAATAGATCAACCAATGTACAAATCTATCTCTCTAGTATGTTGAATCCATATAATTCAAAAACATTTTATTTTTTGAATTATAATTATTCATTTCTGTTTGGCTTCATTTGCAATTAAAGTTTGAATTTTTTCACTAAAATCATTAAAATTTTCTTAATGCAGGTAACAGCACTAGAAGCTAGTGCTGCAACATATCGTCCCGTAAGTTTTCTAGCCTAAAATTTTAATAGGATTTCACATATCAAAAACAAATATATTTAATTTGCCATACAAGGCATATAATAAGAGTAATACCCACATTATATTTATATTTATATGTTGTGACATATATATAATTATTTACTTTTTAATTTAATTTATATTTATGCATCAATTAATGACACTAATTTTATTTATTTTAATTTCAAAATAATAATAATAATATATTATTGTTTTACCACATGCAGACCGGCGGCGATGGGTCACTTCATCCCCAATGTATGATCCTTCTCTTACTCTCTTTTTTGTAATTTTTCTTATGCCGATTAGAGGTGACGAAACCTATTAGCACCGATGGTAATGTACCACCCATTATTCCACATCAGTCGTGGAGAATTTTGTTTTCTCCCCGATTTCATGGGAGTTAATATTTTCTGTTATAGGGATGGTTAATTAAACAAAACATGTTTTGTTTTATCTGGGCTTGATCCTGGTACCTACTGTTTGTTGTAAAAAAAAAAAAAAGAGAGAATGTGATGTTGTTTAATATGTAAATGATTGGGTTTTTGCAGAATGTGATGCGGCGTGCGACTACAGGTGTTCGGAGACATCACATAAAAAGCCATGCTTGTTTTTCTGCAACAAGTGTTGCCATAAATGCTTGTGTGTTCCTTCTGGCACTTATGGACACAAAGAAGAATGTTCATGCTATAACAACTGGAAGACCAAAGAAGGCAAACCTAAGTGTCCATGAACATTCAAAACAACACATTAAATGTCCCCTTTTTTTTCTTATTATTTGAGAGATGAATAATGAATCATTGATGCTATTAAGCAACTGTGTTTTTTTTTTAAGTCGGTTTTATTTATATGCATAAACATTAGCTAGTATGTATCTCTTAAAACTAATATATGAAGGCTATTATCGTATTTTTACTTGATTTATGAATGAAATTATTTATAAAATAAAAAATAGGGTGGCTTTATTGCCACTCACAAAATATCTTCATACACCTATGTTTTTAGGGGCGGGCAATGTTCGGTTCGGTTTTGACCAAAACCGTATTGAACCGACATATATTCGGTTCTTGAAAATGTGAATCGGCTTGAACCGTTTTGAACCTGAAAACCGAATTGAACCGAACACATTTATCTCAGTTCGGTTCAATTCGGTTTTGGACCTATTAGGCTTTGAAGGTTTTTTATATGTTTTTTAAATTCATGGGCCTTTAAGTTGCATTTTTAGCATTTAGGTTTTTTTTTTTAAGAAAACATAATAAGTAAAAAATACTTTAAACAAAATACAACCCAATTTTCAATCCAAATATAAAATTTCAATCATATTCAGTCTACATACTCAGCGCTAGTTTGATATTGCTTTTAAAAATCTAAAATCAGATTATTTTATAATTTTGACATAAAATAATGTTTGGCAAAACCTCCAAAAGTGATTAATTGATAATATGAAAAGTTTTGACAGTTTTGAATTAATTGATAATCCGATAAGTTTTTATAGTAATTTTGAGAAGTATGTGAGAGGTTACTTTTTAAAAGTGATTATGAAATAATTTATTTTAACATTTAATGCATATTTTAAAATATCATTATTTTCCTTATGAAATCAAGTTAAAATCATTTATATACCTCGTTTTATCTTAATATTAAATATCGGTTTGATTTATAAAATATTTTAAAAATATTTTTATTGTTCTTATGGCTCTTTTTTTATCAATTTAAATATTGATTTAATATATATAATTAATAAAAAAATGAAATAGGGTCCTAAACTCATGTATAGTTTAGTCATTATAACTAATTTTAGCACTTTTACAATAAAATTACCAAACATATATATACTGCTTTTGAGAGCTATACAGTAGTTTTAAAAATACAATGAACCAAAAATCTACTAATTAAGGCCCTGTTTGATTTTTCCACTTAATAATTAATGACACTTAATGCCTCCATTTAGTTATTTTGTTTGTTTTTTTAAGTGATTTTATGGTTTTTTTTAGATAATTCAATACACTGTTTCTACGAGTAAAAACTAAAAATAAAAATAAAAATTAGCTTTAGAGTTGAATTTGTATTTTATTTTTATCCAAGTAAAATCTTAGTTCTAGAATTTGATTTGATATGATATATTGTTTTTTTTATTAGAGTAAATTCTATAATATTTATTAAAGGGAACAAATAAACTTTAAGTAATTTTTTTAATGAAGAAACTGTACATACAAGAATTTTTTTTTTCTTGTGGTGGTGAAAGTAAATGAAGAGAAATGGGTATAATGAAAAAAAAAATATGTTTAAAATTTAAACAAAAAATACTTAAATGGATAGTTTTTGGTATTTTAAAGGGTGTAGGAAGTAAAATTAATAATTTTAATTTTTTAGGGTACGGATATTGACATTTATAAAACTTATTAGTACACCCATATCTAAAATTTTAAAAATAAATACTACTATAAGCACCCATTCTAATGCCAATAGTACCCTCATCGAAATAAATATATTCATTTTAATATATATTATTTATAAATAATCTTAAATTATTATCATACCCAATTTGTATAAAAAAATTTGTCCAATTTACTTTTTTTGGAATCAAGTCCTCTTTTAATAATGATCCAATTTACTTTTGAAAATATCTTGAATGTAAGATTCTTGTAGAATGGAATATGTGAACCGGGCTAGGAGTTTTTCAATATAGAATTCTCTTATTTATACAGTTATTTAAAAAAAAAATACTGATATATACAACTATCTTAAAAAAAACCTGTTGATACCTATAGCTATCGTTAAAAAAATTTGTTTATTGATAGAATTCATAACTACATATAAAAGAAAAACAAAAACATTATGATAATTATGTGATAATGAGAAAGTTTAAAACTTGAAAAAAAATTATAGTGTAATGAAGATTTATCATAAAAATTAGAGTTTCTCATAAGTTTTTTTTTTTAAGTTAAGTTTTTATAATAAAGAAATATAGTTGACGATATATGTTAAATTAATAATTTTATATAGTATTTGTTTTTTTTTTTAATTAAAGTAAATTTCTATTGTGATATTTTTGTAATAAAATATGGTTGTACTAATAAGTTTTATGGGTGTCAATATCGGCTCTCAATTTTTTAATATGGTTGTAAGAAGAAAAATGGGTGTAGAAAAGTATTTTGTGGGTGACTATAAAATTTTGTTCATGACTAGAGGCATTTAATTTATTATGAATTTATATGTAAGAAACTATTATCATCTTTTGAAATTTGATTACTATTTATTGGATTTCATTTCAAAAGTGTCCAAAAATAAACTAATTAAAAATTAAACAAAACAAAAATAAAATAAATCTCTCTCCGTAAATATATATATTTATAGATCTTGTATAATAGTTAAATATGATTTGCAATGAAAATGGAGATTTGGTTAGGTCGAAATAACCGACATGACCGAAGACAGACAAGCAAACAAGTATAGCCTTGGTAAAAGGAGGAGATTTTCTATATACAAACCTTTTTTTATTTTTTAACACTAATCTTCTTTAGACGGCCAATAGACAAATACAAGCCAAAGTTTTATTTTTCATGCCCTGATTCAAATTTCAAACCAAATAATTAATTATGGGTCAGAATCCAAATACAAGATGGTTTTGCAGATCAGTAGAAGATAAAGATATTTAGACTTACACAAACATTTCTTTTCTTGGTGAAAACAAGAGATTTATCAAAAACCTACCGGTAGTCATTATAGGGAGAGGTTTCCGTACCGTTCACAACTTAATGAGCAATGATGAGACACGAGAAAGCATCACAATCGATACACATCTTCACTATATGTCTATATCAACAACCATTTTTTACCCTTTTTTTTCATCTTGAATCATTGCATGATTGACTCACATTTAAACCTCGTTCTAGTAAGCACCAGAAGCTAATCAGGAGGAGACCGATGCCTAGTGCTTAGGCCGATTAAATCACTGATTAATTGAAAAATTTATTACTGTTTATCTCTCTCTCTCTCCATCTCTCTTCATCATCTTTGTTCATTTTTAACCGATTAATCGTCGATTTGATCGATTAATAGTCGATTTGATTGATTAATCACCGATTTGGTTGATTAATCGGTCACCGACTAATAAAGCCCGATTTTACCCATTTTACCTCAGTATGTTGCCGATTAGCTGTATTGAACCGATCAATCGGCTTAGGTGGCCGATTTCTCGAACATTGAATTTAAATCATTGCAAACCTCAAAGTTTATAATTCCCAAATTAATTAAAAATAATTAGGTCCATTATTATTGTTGGAGGGTAAACTCTCTTTGGTTTCGTATATTTTCTTTGATTCCTTTTTTCACCTATTCTTTTTCAAAATTTTGCCAAAATTGGTCACAACACAATTCCATTTTTATGAGATTGATAATATGCTTTACAATCACCCAAGAAATAGTAATTAATTATATACTTGTCTTCACTTTCATGTGATTCTATCAAAAACAATAGAAACAAAATTATGCTTGATTGCTTGGCTTTCAACTTTGTATAAATTCTAGGGACGACGGTGACTCATGGCTGCAGTCTGAGACCAAAAATTCACTCATATTTAACATTGGTGAATCTAATGAGATTACAAAATAAAGACCCGACAACACCATCATATATTCATATCACTATGTATAAGCTTTTTTATATGATGATGAATATCTACCAAGACAATGAATTCAAGAGAATAATTAGATCCCGTAACAAAAAAGAGAATAATTAGATCTTTGGCTTAGAACTTTTGTTTAGTGAGAATTTGTAATATAATGATATTTTTTTGGGTTCAAAAAATAAATAGCATTTTTTGGAGATGGTATTTCAACATTGTCACTGCTTTAATAACTTTTAAAAGACACCTATTATGGTGAACGGATAAAAATACCCTCAATAGTTGTTTTACATCATATTTATTTCTTTCATTTTACGGTGACAAAGTTATGAAGTAAGGAGAGAAAGTCTCGTTGAAATCCAAACAATCATTTGAACGGCAACAGAGTGGCACTATATAGACACATTCGGGGGTCGAGCTCTTTTGAAACATGTCCGAGTTTTTGTTTTAAAGTTCCAAGCTTTTTTTTTTTCAAAATGATCGAGTTTTTTATGTAAGGGATCAAGTTTTTTTTTTAATGAGGGACCAAGGTTTTTTGTACATGATCAAGTTTTTTTTTGTAAGGGATCGAACTTTTTTTTTTTACATGATCGAGGTTTTTTGAATCACGTCCGGGTTTTTTTTTCAAAGGGATCAAACTTTTTTTTTTGTAAGGAATCGAGCTTTTTTTTTTCATGATCGAGTTTTTTTTGTTAAAAATCGAACTTTTTTTGTTAAGGATCGAGCTTTTTTTTTTTACATGATCGAGTTTTTTTTTATGAGTGATCGAGCTTTTTTTGTACTTGAATGAGCTATTTTTGTACATAATTGAGTTTTTTTTTACATGATCGAGTTTTTTTTTGTAAGGGATCGAGTTTTTTTGAATCACGTCTGTGCTTTTTTTTTCAAAGGGATCGAGCTTTTTTTTGTAAGGGATCAACTTTTTTTTTAATGATCGAGTTTTTTTTGTTAAGGATCGAACTTTTTTTGTTAAGGATCGAGCCTTTTTTTTTTATATGATCGAGCTTTTTTTATGAGGGGTTGAGTTTTTTTGTACATGATTGAGCTTTTTTTTTATACATGATCGAGTTTTTTTTGTAAGGGGTCGAACTTTTTTTAGAGGGATCGAGCTTTTTTGTACATGATCAAGTTTTTTTATGAGGGATCAAGCGTTTTTCTTAAGGGATCGAGTTTTTTTCTTAAGGGTTTGAACTTTTTTCTTAAGGGTTCGAGCTTTTTTACCTGAGATTATAAATTTGTTTGCACCAGTTTAAAAATGCTCGTACCAATGTAAAAAAAAGCTTGGACAAATTAAAAAAAATGTTTGGACCAATTACGAAACAGCTCGTAAACATATCCAAAAAAAAACTCTGACCAATTGTAGATCGAAAAAAACTGGATCATGTTCAGACAAATTGTAGATCGATTTTCAGACAAGTTTTTTAGAGAGAAAGAGAAAGAGAAGAGTTATATACTGCTTTCAGTGATCAAAGTTTAGATATGAAAGTACAAAGAGAATTAAAAATTGATTATTTAAAGGTAATATGGATAATTCACCGTAATATGTGTCTTTTAAACTTAATTTATTAAACGTGACATCGCTACACCTCACAACAAAAATTGTGATATTTCTCAGCATTTCCAGTATTTTGTTGTTGTTGAATTTTAATTCCTTTATGTTTGGATTTTTTTTGTTTTTTCACAGATTTTTCTTGTACGTTTAATTGGTAACCCAATTGTTTATGTAAGTCAATCCACTCGACAGCAATATATCTAAAATATCAAACACCTATCACGTACGAACAGGTCGATAATTAAATAGGAGTCAGAGCAATTGACTATATATCAATTGCTCTCTTTATTTTCATTTTCATATTACAGCTCTAGCTTCTCTTGTATGTATTCAATAATTCTACAACTTGTATGTACTCTTGCCGCCACTACTTCTTTCCCTAATTTTCAAACGTCAAAGACATCATTTCCGGGACAAAAACGGTTCTTCAAAGACAACCGGCCAGTTTGATCAACTCTTCATAAACCATATATACTTTAGGGAAAAGGGAAGTTGATACTTGTTCTCAGGAATACAATTTTATCCAGCAAGTTTCATGATCATCGCCACCTTTTTCATGCACACATGCAAAGGGACGTAAAAAGGGTAGCTGCCCTTACACGCTGCCGAATCTCTGCTGCCAGAAGTTACGAGGTGATGGATTTGGAGGCTGACGTGGTGTCTGGTTTCGACCTCAGAGTCGGAGATTAATTGGTTCAAGTAGGAGTTAGTAGACCACTGGCCAATATATCAGCACTTGGCTATTGACACCAGTACGTAGTGATGTTATCTGGGTGCAATATCAACTCTGTAACCGGTGTTACAAACAGGCCGACCCGGTTTTCAAACCTGCTTTTTCTTTTTGTTTCACTATTGTTCCTTGTAGGTCCACCATCAGTAACCTCCACCATAACCACGGTTCCCATGCCGACAAGCGTCCTTATGAGGTAAAGTATGGTGATGGGTTGTATACGAAAGGGACTCTTATGCTTGAAACGCTGACGATTTGGCAGATGGTGATCCTGAATATGGCCATCGGGTGTGGGCACAAGATGACAAGAACCAGGGTACATTCTCTATGGACGAGGGGTTGTTGGGAGTTGTATGTGGATCTATGTCGTTAGTCAATCAATCGAGTCCTCAAACTGGAGGTGCTTTTAGTTACTGTTTAGCGACTTGGGACAGTAGGTCACCTGGGTGGTTAGCATTCGGGTGTGGAGCAATTCCTGCGGACTAGAGGATGGAGCAGTGACTCTGCCACAGATTTCAAAATTTCAGCAGCCTTTGAAAGTGCTTGTTAATATCTCCATAATTGACCTGTTGAATAAGTTTCAGAAGATTAATCATATACCATGCACCATGAACACTTAATCACAACCAGCAGATCATAACTAACACAACATGATTGCACTTTTTTGCAATTATAATCAAAGAGGCACAAACTGGATTTCATATATGGTTAATATATTGCTACTTTAAACAAGACAAGCAGAGCCTTAGAAGATTTCACAATTAAGCTAATGTTTTTCCTTTTCAGAAATAACGAGTTCATAAAAAACGTAAATATATGAGTATTACGAAATTTTTATAAAGCATTTTCTAAACAATTGAATTATCATAACACTTTTGATCTCATATTCTGATTATGCTTTGAAAGACAATTTTTGTTTTTTGTTTTTATAATGAAATAGAATTCCTGATATAAGTCAAACAAAAACAATAATCCACATAACCGAAAGCATAACCAATATCAAAGTCAAAATTTATTTTCTAGCTTCCAATTTAACAACAACAGAACAAGCTCAATAAATTCCAATAAAACACCAAACAGAAAAGAAAAAACTGACCTTTGAATAATGTGCTCCACGCATGAATGTTAACCACCCAGGTGATCTACTGCCCCATGTCGGTAAACAGCAAGTCAAAGTACCTCCAGTTTGGGGACTCAATTGGTAGACGAAGGACATGTATCCACATCCAAGTCTCAACAACCCGGCGCCAGCTACTGAGAATGTGCCCCGGTTCTTGTGTCCACATCCGATGGCCATGTACCGTCAGCCCAATTGTAAGTGTTTCGAGTGCAAGAATACCTTTTGTATAGGATCCATCACCTTACTTCACCGTGTAACAACGCTTAATTACCAGCATGGCAACCGCGGTTATCAAGGCGGACACAGTGGAGCTACATGAACAACGGCGAAGGAAGCAGAATAGGCGGGGTCGAAAATCGGGTTGGCCTGTTTGTAACATTGGATACAAGTTTGACACTGGACCCAGATAACATCACTACCGGTGTCAGTAGCCAAGTACTGGTATGTTGGTGGGCTACCAACACCTACTCGAACCAAGTACTCTCCAATTCTGAGGTGAAAACCAGACACCACGTCAGCCTCCAAATCCACCACCTCCTAACTTTTGGCGGTGGCAGCAGAGAGGCGGCGTGTAAGGGCAGCCACCCTTTTGACGTCTCTTTGCATGCGTGTATGAAAACGGTGACGATAGTAATCAAACTTGGTGGATAATATCTCATCTCTGTGGACAAGTTTCAATTTCCATTTTCCCTCAGTATGGTTTTGGAAGAGTTGATCAAACTGTCTGGCTGGATGTCTTTGCAGGATTCGTGAAAATGGTGTCTCTAACGTGTGTTGAATTAGTGGAGGCGAGAGTGCATACAAGTTGTAGAATGAAAACTACAACTTTTGATAAGAACGAACAAGTGGTGATTGTTAGGGAAACTTTGGTTTGGTTTGGTTACAGAGGTGACTGGACGTAAAGGATTTTATAGGGAGGTTTTTGGGAAGTGTAAGTGAAGAGAGAAGGTGTTTGATAGAAATATGAAAATGTTCGATGAAATGCCTAAGAGAAAAATACAGAGAACAAGTCAACCATTGTTGACTGTAAAAAGCTTGAACTGAAGAAGTCTCTATTTACAGTATATACAACAATTACACACCAAAACAAACTCTCCTAGAGAATAAGGAGATGAGAGACAGATTTCAGCAGCTGAAGAAAGATAGATAAATAGAGAAGAAGAAGAACAGTGCAAGAAGAAAGAAACAGAGCAGAAGAAGAAAGTTGGAGAAAATTGTTGTTGGTGCTTTGAACAAGGAAATTATGAAGATATTTATACACAGTTTTTTAGTCATGTGTGCACATATTATTGGCGAATGGTGACATAGAAGACCCATGAGCATGACATGTGGAGTGGAGAAGAAAAGTTGAGCTTTGGTTTCCTAATTTGGAAAAAGGAGTGGGGTTCTTGTGTAAATGTTAATTCGATCAATATCATTTGAGGTTTTGAAGATTTGACACGCAGCATTTGAGGTTTTGAAGATTTGACACGCAGGTTTGTGTTGTTGTCTTTGCATTGGCTAGGCTTGATGTGGCTTTTCATACACTAAAGAGGGTAGTTAATGGATCTAATCGAACTTTTACTATAAATATCAATATTCATTAAAGATAAGGAGGAGTGCTGCAGAATATAGGGGAAATTTATAATTCTGTAGAGGCTATTGATTGATCTAAACAAAGTTTTCTTGTAAACCGCAAAGAGCAATAATTGGAGAAATACTTGTTTTTCAATTAATGAATGTTGTTGTATGATAACCTCACTCTAATTTGTTTATCATTTCTCGTGATAGTCTTGTGAATAGGGTTGGTAATTCGGGTTCATGGATCGGGTTGGTCTTAACCTGACACGACCCGAATAGTATTAACCTTAATCCGATACGATCCCGTTTAATTAAACAGGTTAACCTTTTGAAACCTGACATGACTCGTTTAACTAAACGGGTCATACGGGTTGACCTGTAACACGTTTAATAATCTGATCGGGTTATGATAGATCGGGTTTGACCCGTTTAACCAGTTTAATGTGAACCCGTTTACCTAACATTTAAAAAAAATCATATTAAATTTGTAATTTTCCAACCTGCCACAAATACATCCAACCTAATAGAGTAATAGTTTTTAATAATTCAATCAAATCCAATCTAATACCATCAAATAATGCAACAAATATATAATTAAATACAATCATCCCGAAAGTAAAAAACAATCATCCATAGTCCAAACAAAATTAGTGATTACTGCTGAAACCGTGAAACCTAAAGAAGAGTTACCAAAAGAATAGTTACCAAAAGAATGGTTATAGAGTATGTAAAAATTCATTTGTAACCCCTGTAATAATGATAACTATAAATATATCTATATGACTAAATTGGTTAAATAGGTCACCCGCGAACCCGTTTAACCAAACCCGACACGACTTATATAATAATCGAATTACACGGGTCGACCAGATTATGACCCGAACCTGTTAAAAAGCCAACCCAACTCGTTTATTGACCTCGGGTTCGTGTTGGGTTGACGGGTTACGGGTCAATTTTACCGGCTCTACAGTTGTGAAGTAAGGAAGTATCAGATTGCATATGGAATTCACAAATATACTTATAGACCAAATGGAAATAGAATGTAGAAAAAAAAAATGAAAATTAATGTCTTTCAAATTTGGAAAAAAAGTTTCTATGAGGGTAAAATTGTTTGTTCTTTCCACGTATTGATATTACCCAAAGAGCTAAAAGAGTACAATGAAACAGATTAGAGAGCAAATCCGTTGCTTTGCATAAGCAACTTAAAGGAATAGAGAAAAATAAGAAATAGAAACAAGAAGTAAAGGTGATGCTTTTACCATTTAACTTTTTTCATGCTCTTATTTTTCACGTTGTAACAGTAAGTTGATATATATTAAGATTTTAATTTCTCTAATTAGTATTAATCTTGGTTTAGTCTGATTTTGGATTTATTAATTTTAGTCATTCTATAATGGTTTTCGTTAAATAATAAAGTCAAAGAGGAAAATAACCCTGCTGCCTTTAACACCTGTGAAAAGACCTTTATACCCTTCATAAAGGAGGTTGATGGACCTACTAAATGCACCCCCAAATTAGAATTTTTTTTTAAAAAAAGTCAAAAAGAAATTAAAACAAAAAATAAAAAAACTAAAAAAATATATTTTTTTAAATATCTCCACCGTTTATCTTTTAGATGGAGGGTATCTTCTTCTTTTTTAACAGAAATAAAAAATAAAAAATAAAAAATAATTAAAAACAATTTTTTTTTTATAAAAAAAACATATGTTTATCTGGTTTATAAGAAAAACAAAAAACAAAATAGAAATAAAAATTTTATGGATCTGATGGAGATCATCAGATCTCTTTTATATAAAAAAAAATTAAAATTAAAAATTAAAATCATCACCAACCTACAAATAATTAAAAAACAAGGAGAGAATCCAAAACGTCAATCTGGAAAAAAATTCAACTTCAATCAAACATCATCAATTTCAAACACCATATTTCTATTTAATCTGGAAAAAAAATACCACCAAACACTATTTTTGCAAGAAATTTTGACACCATCGAAAAATTTTGTAAGAAATTTTTTTGTTTCTGTACACCATTGATTGCAAGGAGTGGTCATTTTTCTTGTACACCATCTTCCATGTACTTACATTTTCTTGGCCCCCAAACACCACCAATTCCAAGAATAAAATCCAGAATAATTATCCACAACACCACCAAAACCCCATTCAAATCAACACACACAAATAGAAAAAGAAATTTACAAACTCAATCTTTATCACCCAAACAATAATTTATCATCAAATCACCATCAACACCGTAACAAAAAAAAAACTAGGGTTTTTCACCAAACCCAGAAATATCAGCAAATTAGGATGTTCATCGGCACCACCAACTTGTTTCCGTCGACGTCGCAAAACGACAACAAGAAGTTGAACAGATTCTCGCCGACCTTTATCTCCAGCCGCTCGATCCTCTTCTCAACCACCACGTCCAACGAAGACAATGTCATCAGGTCTACCATCGATTCCCCGATCTTCGCTATTGGAGGCAATGATTTCGACGTCATTAGCTGCAACTGCCCTCCCGGCTCAGGCCACAGCCACGGAAGCCCACCACCGACTCGAAATCGAATCTAGAAACCTCCCCAGAAATCTCTATCAACATCACAGAGATGGATTCGAGAGTAGCTTGCCATATTTGCAGTTCCAGATCCCTTAAAACACTTTTTTTTTTGAAATAAAAAAGCTTCAGTGTTTGATGATGAATGAGTGAAAGAGAGAGATTTTTGTTGGAGATGAAAGAAGAAGATATGGATGTGGCGTGTGGGAGATGATGATTTAGGTCGATGATGTGTTTGAATTATTAATTATTTTAATATATTTTTAAATTTTTAAAATTTATATGTTATAAAATGGATATTACTTGGGTACTGACCGATCAGTACTCAGTTATACTGACCAACCAATGATTGGTTGCCACGTAATCCAAAATAAGGAGAAAATGGTAAAAATTTAAAGAGTTTTTACCACGTGTCAACATTCCATTGAGGGTCAATATAGCTTGGGTACTGACTGGTCAGTACTCAAGCTTTTTCCTTATAAAATATCATGTTTACCCTTGTTTATTAAAAGCTTCTACAAGTTTTTGTCAAATTCCTATATTACCCTTGTTAACCTAACGGAAGTCAACGAAAATTTAACGGAATTGGACGGTAGATACTGGAATAGGTTTTATCAGAGAACTAATAGACTAAAGTTAATTATTCCACAAACTAATGGATTAAACCCAGATTAACGCTAACCAGAGAGATTACAAATATTAATATCCCCTTTTTTTTCTTTACTCTTTTACTTTTTTTATTTATTGTTTTAAATTTTCCTTTTTAATGCATTTAAAAAGACAATAAAATATTATTTTAATCTGACATAAGAAAATGATAATTTTACCCTTCATTCATTAAGTGTAAACGGCAAACCACTAACGACAGGAGATATTCGTAAAATTATGAACAAAAGTCGTATGTGTTTATAATTAGACCTAATGTCAGGGATGTTTATGAAATTTACCATTCTTTCTATAATCAGTTAGCATTGGCCACAAAAGTTGCAATTTATTGCCGCCCGAAAACTCTCCTCACATCCATTCCTTTTCAGACCCACCCTAAAAATTTAAAAGTTATCCATTTGCTCTTTACACCATTTAAAATATCAAAACTAATCCTAATTAATAATCACTTTAATTGTATTTTTTTATTCTAAACTCATTTTATTTTGTTTTGATAACCAATCAAATCTCAAAAAAGAAAAAGCAAGCCTAACTCAAAGTAAAAGAAAAGCAACCCCCACCAAAAGCAAATACTACCTATGCAAATTCAAGTAATTTGTTTTCCATGTTCAGATTTAAGAAAATGATAGCTGAACAACATAAAGCAGAAGAAAAAAAAATCATTTGATTCTTTTGTTGGGTTTTGCCATTAACTGCAAGCTAGGGAATCTTGTGCTTTTGGAAGCTATTTAAAATCATTCATGTTATGATAAAGCTAGCTAGTAAGCAAATCAATTTTTTCAAGTTTGGGATTGCAAATTATTTGGACCACTACAAAGTAAATGAGTTAAGGACCTAAACCATAAGTCATGTTTATTTGTTAGAAAATATGCCCTAAAACATGAAATTTCTATAATTAATCTTTAGATATCAATAAAATCATTTGTTTATATTTAATTCCTGTAGCCAATGAAAGATTACTTATGTCAAATGCAAATAATATAAGGCTCCATGACTAAAAGTGAATAAAGAATTATTCACATAAAGTTGTTATGTTTGACAAATATAATTCTTTATCTATTCTAAAGATTATTCACAACTTAAAATAGAGGTTGGGCTATCTTGATAAAGTTGTAGGTTTCTTTTGTTTCAAATAGGAGTGACAAGTTTAGATTGACCAAAGTGAAGACTTTAAACAAAATGACCTAGTACATGTGTGGTATTGAATTGGATAATTCTGTTTACAATCGATAGAATAATAAATTTAAATTATAGCAATTGAGATGTATATCTTAATCCTGAAATAAATAATGAACTTATGATTATGGATTATAATATTTGAGTTGTCAATGAGTATGACATTTTGGTATTATTGACTTATTTATCATAAAGAATATATATTTATATATATATATGAATATCATGACTCTTATTACAAATAAGTGTAAATACCATGTGTTTGGGCAAATTTTATTTGGCTTGACAAGTCAACACAAAACTCGGGATTCATGGAACCAAGTCTCCACGACATCTGGACACATTAGCTCGACGGGCCACACATAGCAATGGTGAATTGAAATGCAAAGATCAAGTCGCCCATACACAACCCATTAATTCAACATAAACCCACTCGGCACTCGTTAAAAATAGTTGATGGGACTAGCTTTATCATGCGGGTCATTAATAGATTGTGTTATTAAAACCCAAAAGATAATAGTTCATGTTTGCATTTATCTCTCAAAAACCCATTAAAACCCATGACCCATTATTTTTAATAATAATACTATGACTATTTTACATTCAATTTATACCTACACAACGAAACCCTAAATTTCCTAAGGTGATTAATTAAAAAAGTCTGTAAACCCTAAACAACTAACCTATAAACCAATATTTTTTCTTCAATTCTTCTCTTCTACTTTAGTGATAAATATTAATATGGGGGTTTTCAAATTTAACCAAATATAGTTTACAAAAACCAGATATAAGGCTAGAAAGTTTTTTAAAAAGCGTTTTTATCAATTTATGATCAATAAAAAACAATCTTACCAAAATATCCTTCATTAAAACACAATCACATGCTCGTACGGAACAAAAATGAATGGATCATAGAACATGCATATGAATCATGAATGGATCACCCGCTTTTGTTTCGAAACATAAGAGAAAATGTGCAAGATTAAGAGTTCAACTGCATTTAAGACCAATTTTTGGTTATATTTGATTTTTTGAAACCTTATTTTGTTACAAAAGTCCCACACTTTTCGCTATCACCATTATAATATATATACCATATTCATCATTTTAGTCAATTCTTTTTGTAAAATCCGTCACTTTAATCCTTCCCTCAGCCAAAATTGATAGATCCAGGGGCATTTTAGTTTTCATGCATTAGATCCACAAATATGCTGACACTTGCAAAACAAGAATTTTAAAAATATGACATGTAAAAAATGTACACATGTCCAATGGAGAAATACCTTAAAATATTTTTTTTTACAAAATCTTAAAAAAAAATAGTAATATTGTGTAAAAATTAAAAAAAAAAAATCTCTTCAAAATAATTGTGTGAAAATAATAATAATGAGATATTTATAAAATTATTTATTAAAAATAGATATTTAAAACTTTTCAAAAAAATAATAAAAAGAAAAGATAAAAAGAAAAACAATAATGGAGGGCACAGTTGATGGTAGCCTGTAGTGAAAGAAGACATGCTTCCTCTAGATCGGAGGAACATACGGCTTCCTTCGACTATTCGAGGAATCTGAGACTTCCTCCAGATTGGTAGAGGAACTGCCAGTTCTGCCGTCATTCTTAAGGAAGCAATGTGGTTCCGCCAAAAACAGGAGGCCATAGTCTCCTTTATGGAGGAGACTTGGCCTTTTAAAAAAGTATTAATATATTGGTTTATTTTAAATATTTGTATTGATTTAAATTATTTCTATTATAAATTTGTATATTTTCCCCTTTTGTATATATATATTTTTGGATATCTCACTTTTTTGGGGTTTTTTTTATTGGTTTTTTGTTGTATTGGAATGATGTTATGTTTAGTTTTTGGAGATGATATTGTGTTCTTCAACAACTGAATTTCTTTTTTCTCTTTCTATATTTGATTTTGGATTTTTTTTAAAGTTGGTAATGGATTTTGTTGTAAGAATTTTTTAATAGCATGATAAGTCTATATAATCACCTGAAAACACGGTTATTGGATATGTCACGTCACAAAAGCCAACCAGTCAACAAGGGGGACAATAGCCAATGACATGTCATCAAGAAAATTGATATGAAAATTAAAAGCGTATGTGCCAAGTAAAGTCGTCCAGTAAAAGAAGTCTTAATGAGCAAATATCTCTACTCATCGAGATTTACTCAGCCAAAAGAGGAAATATAACCCTATCAGGACATGCTGTATCAAGCGAGGATTCACTCAAATACTAATTCAGATAATCATATTCCAATAAGGAAATATTCCTATTTCCTCTTCAGTATCAGAGAATTCTAATTGAGAAGAAACTCAGAGATTCCTAAAGGATAAAAACTAAACGAGAAAGATTAACTCAAGACAATTAATTGATGATCTAAAAGTCTAGTCAAGATTACCCAAGATGGTCGGAAAAACTAACTGATCAGGTAAAGACAACTTGGTCGGATAAAGACCATCCGATCAGAACAGAAGAGGTCATGTCAAGATTAGATAATTGATCAGTTAGAACGTGGCGTGTGAGATATTAAAGACAACTACGACTCGAATACGAAGAAGAATGATTTTACTCAAACAAGGAATCTATAACCACATTCCAATAAGGAAATATTACTATTTTCTCCTGCATATCAAAGAGTTCAGATCAAACAATAATTATGCTTTTCTAAAAGATCACACACCAATCAGAAAATAAGTCCTAAACGGACTACTCAACTAGAAGTCCTATGAAAATTCTAATTCAATGCACAAGATCTCCGAAACAGGAAAGAAGACAAAGACGACTTCAACAAGTAATAAGTTCTAGCTAAACACTACCACATTTTCTTACTTGTATAAAGAGGATTAGGGTTCTTTGCACATATAAATAGACCCATAATCTCATTATAAAAACAGATATAGAAATATACATAGACATACATAAAAATAGACAGAAAAAGAGAGAGATACGCAAGAAAAGAAAGGAAGAGAGTATGTAACTATTTCATTATAGTGAATTCTTCTAACTGTCACCGACAACCGTGAATGTTTTCCCATCTTGGGGTTTTACCATGTAAACTTGTGTTTGCATACTTTTTCCTTTTTTTCTATTTTCTTCGTAACATCTTTAACAATTGACAATAACTTGTTAGATACGTGATTAATCATATGTAATCCAAAAGTCACCGTCAATAGGTTTGTTGTTTATTTAAGATTTTATTAAATATGTTTATTGTTTTTTATTTTAATATGAGGTTAAAATTGTAATAGCTAAATTAAGTGAAAATAATGGCAAAAGTGTACTTTAACTTATTTTGTTAAAGTTGACTGTCAGATATTTTGTCAAATGGATTAAAGTGATGAGTTTTGGAAGAAAAAAATGACTAAAGTGATGAATATGGTAAAGACATCTAAAAATTTGACAAATCACAAAAAAAAGGTATGACTAGTGTGAAATATGCCCTAATTTTAATTATTGTTATTGTATAAAATGACATTTTTACCCCTGAATCATTAAGTCAACAATTAACCAAATTGTTTGTCAACACGGTCAAGGGGATGCTTGTATCATTTTGCAAAAGTTACCACTCAGTGGAATATTGCATAACCTCAGGGGATATTTGTGCAATTTTCTCTACAAAATGATAAAATTATTCTTTCAAAAAAATGATTGATTTTTTTTTGGTTGAATTTTGACTGATTAAAGCTGAAGATGGTGGGTTGGTTACTCATGTCATAGGGGCGGCTCAACAAGTTTTGAGTCCTTAAAGAGAGGAAAAAAAAAGGACCCTAATTTTTTTTTTATATATATATAAAATTAAAAAATTAAAAAAAAATAATAAGAAATAAATTTCGAGCTTTTTGAGATGCAAAATTTTTAATCAAAATTTTGTATTCAATATTTTCTAAAATTTCTTTTTCAATAGATAATTGAGCTAATCCATTTAATCTTTCATGTGACATAGTTGATCTTAAATAAGTTTTTATCAATTTTAATTTTGAAAATTTTCTTTTAGCTAAAGCAACTGTCATGTATTGTTAATGATATTCTATAGGCTATACATGTATTTGGAAAAGAATCAATTTTTTATAAACAATTTAATGTTTCAACGATAGAACCTGATTACTCCAACTAGATTGGAATTGAAAATTTTCTTCTTACAATATAATATGTAATAGATAAACAACACAATTAGTAAGTAGTAACCAAATGAAAATTAACAACTTGATTTGTCTGACAATTAGAAAAAAATAAAATTAAAACCAAATTTTTAAATTTAAATTGTACTTGTTAAAATCTCTTCAGCTCTTCTTAAAGATAAATAGATAATATAAATAATATATTTAAGATTTAGCTTGTAAACGGTAAGAATAAAAGCTTTTAGTAAAAAGGAGTTATAGTTGCAGTGATCATGTACTTGATTGTTGTAGATAGATTGATCTTTTTTAATATATTTTTATATATATATATAGATAGATCATTTTTTAACGGTAAAAAAAAATGGGGAGAAGTTTAAGGGTTTTTAAAAATAATTAAAATGCTTTTTATGGTACTCGATAATGATTTCTAACAGTTATCTATTTAATAAATAATTTATAATATTATTAATATTATCCTATTTTCTAGGTTTAAAAAAAATCCAATTTTCTAGGAAGTGATAATAACAAAAAAAAAAGATCACTCAATAAATTTGGTTTGGTAATTTAATTTTTTTAATAATATTATCAAAATTTATCATAAATGACGCTCCTAAATTTTTGCCTTTTTTAAGGCCCTAAGGTCATGCTTTGGTTGCTTTGCCCAATAGCCACCACTTACTCAGTTGAATTTTGATTGTTTAGAGATGAAGAATGGAGTGTTTTGAGGGTTGTGAATTTCTAGCTTTATAAAGTTATGTGGTTAATGTCTAATTATTATTTGAATAGATCTATAATTATATAAAAAATTTCGAATGTATTTTTGTCTTTTCATCTTGTCCATCCAGTTAAATGTTATAAATAACGTCAATCAACGTTTTTCAAGGGAGGTTTGTACAATTATGGGAAAAGTTGATTATGTGTGCAATATTGTCTAAAATCAGGGGATGTTTGTGCAATTAACTCTAAAAATTTGTTATCTTATTTTTAAATTTTAATAACTATGAGCAATTTGGTCTTTTTATTCATTCAATTAACCCTAAACCCAACTCATTGGTTTATCGCTATAGGTTGTTCAACCTGGTTGATCCCCTCTAACGCCTTCGGCAATGGTGCCGATCACTATCGTCGGAAGAGGATGAGCGACTCCTTCGTTAAGTATGCCTACTGGGTTGGTCCTTGTTGGCTTGATAGCGATCACGCCTATCGTGTGGGTGATCATCTCTCGTTGGTTCTCTATTCCCCCGAGCTTGCTTTTTCGAAAAGTTTCTTGTCGTCTTTTTGGATTCCTACCCATCCTTAGTGGCGCATTTGGTGTCGAGCTGACTATTATGGAACGCAGTCTGCCCGACTGATTATCCAGCGTGTGAAGGTTGTAAGGCGAAGCCATCCATGTGGTGGTCAAAAGAGTCACTCCATGTATGGCTGCGTCCGTTACAAGTTGTTGCAAGGAATCCCAAAATCTTGGGGTGATCTCTTCAGTGGTGAGGGGAAGTCAAGGTTGTCAGGGATCACAATAGACCGATCCCTAATGATTCGTGTCACATCATGTACCCCCGCTGCGTCAGGAGTGGTTTTAGCTCCCCTACATAATCTGACAAGTTTTGGTTGTTCTTGAAACTGCTATTGTCTTCGTTGTCAGGCATCGTTCACAAGGGTTTACATAATTTAAGAAATCGTTATCCCCCGCTATCTAGCGTCAATTATTGATAGTGATTTTTATAAGGTCAACCGGTCAACAATTTGGTTTGTTCAATCTGTAAACAAGAATGGTGGATGCAAAGAGAACAATAAACGAGACAATATTCACGTAGTAAAACTCCGGTGACGGAGAAACATCCACATGCTATCGCTTGGCGACAAAAAGATATTCATTATGAAATTGATGGGATTACACACTCTGATCTCTTTTCTCACCGATTATTTTCTCTCTTTTTACAATGATTTTATAGTAGTACTTATATGATGTTTCTTAGGGTTTTTGGATCCTAACTTGTAGGTGGAGGATTATAGAATCTTATTGGGACTCTTCTTGTATCGGTCTTTTTCCTCTTTGGAGTCATTGCATAATTATGACAATTGATTCTGTGCCTAATTAGGACTCATTGAATCTCAGAGAGGATCGGTTTACTTCCTTATCCAAGTGTGATTTTGCATCTCGTGTTCTGGTGAAGCTTCGTTCCGGGTCGCCGTATTGTAGTTGATTTGGGATTGCCTGATTTTGTTAAGGAAGACTTGTTACGGAAGACATCTTGTTATGGATATATTTCCTATTTCGGCTTAATACTTCTGGCTGCATAAAGGCTTCTAGCGGACAAAATCTTCACTAATTGAGACTTTTTATTCAAGTAACCTTGTGAACTTGGTGACATGTCAAAATTTACTGGCATGTCTCTGGACAACATTCCTTTGGTTGACGTTTATTGACGTGGCGGCGCTGGTCTTTCGCTATTCTTGTTATATCTTATGACACGTCACTCGAGCGAATTTCACATCTAACAGTACCTTTTCATTTTAAGATTGAATTTTCAAATTTTGTGAACGAGTTTCTGGTTTATTTTGTTTTCTTAGATGGATTTTTTTTTTTTGGATATTGAACTTAATTTTTTTTTATTGGATGGAATGTATCTGGCTTGTGTCGTTACTATTGAGATCACTAGTGGCCCGTGAAGTCACCTTCCACCCAGGAAGAGAGGTCAGTTATATTTCTATTTATTAATTTTTTTAATCCAGCCTTATAATTATATATCTAGTTTAGATGTAATTTTCTTTTGTGTTGTTTAATATTTTTTGTTCACTATTTTTTTTTGTGTGTTCTAGTCTAATAAAATTATGGTATAATGATTTATTTATAATCAGAAAGTTGGATTATGGTTAGCAATTAGATGTCGATTTGTTCGTTTGAGAATGAGTGCTGCAATTTTGCTATTTTGATGTTGTAAATTTGTAATCTTGATTGATATTTTCATATTGTTCGAGTATTAGGGGTGTATTGGATTAAGATTTTAATAGATAATTTTGGGGTGTGAGGATTTTAATAGATAATTTTATGGATTTATAGAATTTTATGGATTTATATGATTTTAAAAACTATTAGGATTATATGGATTAGACTTTCAAGATTCTGAAAGAATCTTTAAAATTTATTTTTAGACTATTAGGGTTATCTAGATAGATTTGCGAAGATGAACATAGATATTTATTGGGATTTTAAGAGATGAATTTGAGTTGATTCAAGAAGATGAAGACACAACACCATAATTGAGAAAATGAACAAAGAGGTTTGGGTTGATTCAAGAAGATGAAGACAGACACACTAGATATTTTTCTTTTATTTTTTATTTTTGCTTATGTTGACAGAGAAGATGAACAGAAATATTTATTAGGATTTTATGATAGGGATTTGGGTTGAATCAAGAAGATAGAGACACAACACCAGAATTGTGAAGATGAAGACACACACCAGAATTCGCTGATTGTCAGCTTCATTCGAGAAGATGAAGATGATAAAAGAATTTTTTTTATTTTAGTAATGTTGACAGATTTAAGATGAGCCAGTTTGGATTTAAAAACGTTGAAGTTTTACTTATGTTAACAGATTTAAGATGAGCATTTAAAAATAAATAAATAAATAAATAAATAAATTAGATAAGCAATCTCAACCACATGTTTTTATTAAAGTTAAATATCACAAGATCTTTAAAAAGACAGTATGGTTAAGGCGGCGGGAAAGTTCTAAAAAAATTAGAAAAGCAATAAATAAATTAGAAAAGCAATCCCAACCATATGTTTTTATTAATGCCACATGTCACAAGATCTTAAGGGTGCGTTTGGTATGCGGAATGGGAGATGGGACAACGTGGAACAAACACCGTGAAAAATTGTCTCATCTCATACCCTCGGCTAGACTTGTCCCATGCATGGGACAAGTTCGAAAAAGAAATTTTTACTCTTAAAACTTTCAAAATTAACAAAAGTATCAACTATAAATTAAAACCCCTACTTTTTTCTCTCTCTCTCTCCAACGCGATCAGGTTCTTCTCTCTAAACTGCTGCAACTCATCTCTTCGATCTGCTTCGTTCCAACTTCAATTCCTGCACTTCTCAGATCCTCTCTTGTCTCACCCATTTCCATCTCAAATCCTTTCTTAAATAGGCCATGGAAGATGTTTAATCATGACGCGTGCTCGATCTGTTTTTTTTTTCCCAGATTTTTTGAAAGATTTTGTGTATATAAATTGATTATAGATTAATGAAGAAGAGGTTTGATGAAGATCTAGTACGATGAAGTTTGAATTTTTAAGTAAAAAAAGTTTGTATTTGATTTGATAAAGAATTCGTTTACTGTGAAGAAAGATGAAGAAACAAAAATCTAGAATGTTTTTCTTTTCTATTAATTAAAAAAAAAACAATATTGATCAAAACAAATCAAATAAAAGGAGCGGCTTGGATTTAATTCTGGGGTTGATTTGGGTGATGAAATGGGAAGATTAAGTGGTGGGTGTTTGGATTAAGTTGACTTATTTTCAGATGTGATAAAGATTGGATTGCGTTTGAATCTGATTATTGGTTTGATGAAGTTTAGAGTTTTGTACAGAATAGCCATGAACTTTTGGGCCTCTTTGTCGAGATGTCTTGTTGGAGAATTTTTAAACATAGCAGACATGAATTTATCTGGTGTGAACGAGTGAGGATCCTTTTAGATGTTTGGTAAATTCTATTTAATATTCACAGGTCCATCACAAATATGAATGGTGGACATAATTTTTTTAAAAAAAGTTTTTTTTTTTGGTTTTTTAAATTGCAATATTTTTAACTTATTGAATATCTTAAATATTTAATATATGAAAAATTATTAATTTGATCCCAATCATCCATTTTAAATAATCATGTAAAACTAATAATTAAGAATATTTTTCAATCACAACAAGGGTACTCTGGTCATTTGAACCTCTTGTCTTGTCAAACGTATTACAGAACAACTAATAGTTATATCTCAAACATTCCACACACGATACGGAACAACTGTCTCGTCCCGTTCTGTCTTCTCCCATCTCGATATCAAACGCACCTTAAAAGGACAACATGATTCAACACGGGGAAAGTTCAGCAGAGGATCCTTGTCCCCTTTGTTATATATCAACCATCCCATTTGTAATTCTTGATATGTTCAATCTTCGATCCATTGATATTGATACCGCGCATCAGACTGTTTGGGTTCAGTCTGGGTCTACCTTTGGAGAACTTTACTATAAAATTTCCAACACAAGCAAATTCCTTGGATTCCCAGCTGGTGTTTGCACTATACTTGGCGTTGGCCGACATTTTTCTGGAGGTGGGTATGGGAATCTTATGAGAAAATACGGCCTCTCAGTAGACAATGTTGTTGATGCACAAATTGTTGATGTTCAAGGTATAATTCTTGATAGAAAATCTATAGGAGAAGATCTATTTTGGGCCATTAGAGGAGGTGGTCGAGCAAAGTTTGGTGTTATTTTATCATGGAAAATCAAGCTGGTTCTGATACCCGAATATGTGACGCTTGAGCAATGAGCAACTGATGTTGTTCACCTGTGGCAGAATGTTGCCCATAGTCTACCTGAAGACATTTTCATAAGAGCTATTCCATCTGTCGTGAAAGGAGCTCGTGAGGGTGAGAAGACGGTGGTTGTTTACTTCATTGGTCTGTTTCTTGGGCAAACTCAAAGTCTTATTCCATTGATGAACTCATGAACATAAGCTTTACTGAATTGGGATTACCGGTGATGGTCTGCAACGAGATGAGTTGGGTAGAATCCACACTTTCCTGGGCAGATTTCCAGTGGGAACCTCCATTGATGTTTTACTCAGCAGATCAAAAGAGGTGATCAGTTTCTCCTTTAAAAGAAAATCTGATTATGTTAGAATTTAGATGTTTCTATTTATATATGAATAGAGTGCTAGACAGTTGGGTTGTTTACTACGTGTAATGGTTTTTTTTTTTTTAGGTTTCGTACATATGACATAAATAAAGGTGAGCGATGCATTGGAGATTAGGAGATATAGATAGAAAAATATATAAAACATTTCTTCAGAACTCTTTTTTTTCCTCTTCTTATTTGTTTACCAAAATACATTTATTTACATGGTATTAGTGCTCGATCCAATGCATCAATATTCTTTTTCAACCTCTAGTTCTTCGATTTCAGAACCAAGTAACTGCTCAAAACTCTCAACCGCCAAATACTCAACAACAAAATGTTCAAGGTCGTCCGGCTGATCTTGAGTATGCAGATGATTCCTCAACAATTCTTCTTCTAGCCAAGTAGCTCTAAAGTAACATTTCCAAAAAAACAAACATTCTTCCAGCATCATCGAGCTTGTAGTCAACAAAATAGTTCAAACTTTACGAATAAATACTCCCTTGCCATGTAAGGAGATTTCAAGCCAAAAGTGTAAGTTATTTTGTGACAGGTCAATTACAGTACAAAGAAAATCACTAGGAAATCATGGGTATGGCATTTCTAAGCATTGTCAATTATATTTGGGTATCCTACTGAATTGTGTCAAAGCATTAACAACAAAAGAAGAAGATATTTTTTATATAACAAGAGCATTAGTGTTCACAGATGTTCACAGGTCATAACTCAAATATATGTACCCTACAATATCTTAATGGCCATAAGATCATAGCTCAAATGATAAATCACAATGTTCTTTCTTTTGCACAACTTTATTTTCAAGAAGTTAAAAGCAGAAAGTTTGAAATCTAGACAATGCGTTGAAGATCAAATATTCTAACATGTATCAATTTAAGTACCTTTATCAAGAGTCTCTTGTGTCGTGCCTAGTTGCCACATCTCTCAAAACAGACTCAGCTGCCCTAATTAATGGTGTTAGCTAACCACGCAAGCAACCTTCAATGCCTCCCTCTTATGGTCATGTAGTTAAGTTGTAACAGACTTATAGCGGTTGACCCAAGCAACCAGAAATATTGACAACAACAGGTATGTCATTATACTTGGAAGCATACAGAAGTATCACATTTCCTCCTGCAGAAACTATTTTTCAGCAATCTGGTTTTAAAGAAATGATAAAAAGAACAATATATGATTCTAAATAAACGTTCCTGAGCAATGCTAGTCTACATTAACCTTCGTAATTTTAACATTGATAAAAATAACTAGTGTGGGCACATAAGCCATGACAACAATATTCATTTGACCAAGAAATTCGATTGCAATGTATGATTAATCAACATTAACCCATATATACAGTCAACGATTTTAACACAATTGAAAGAAATAATCTCCAGTTTCGTTTATGAATTATGAAATCAGCCCAAGATACAATAACAAACCTTTGCTGTGGCCAATAATTGCAGTAATTAGATGCGTTCCTGAGCACGAAAGAATTGCTGCATCAACAGCGCGTAAATCCTCAGCTTCTCTGAGGTAATTACCGTACTGAAATGAACCTTGACTTTCTCCGTTCCATTGTCTTTGAAAAGCAGCTGCAATGTTCCAGGATTGAAATCCATGGCACACGATAACGATATCCTTTGAACCCGTCTCCTGTAAAATACCCACAAGCTTTTCGCCATTGTAGTTATCAGTCACTAATCTCTTGCGCTCAACCACTGTCGGAAGAATATCAAACGACAATTTTCATAAATAATATCAAATTTGAATTGAATTGACTGGGAAAGGAAATTTTAGCACTTGAAATTTGATTGATTGATTGAATGAAGAAAAGAAGACGACGTAGAAATGAATGAAAAATCGGTTGATGGGTGTACATAGAAATGGGGCAATTTTTGGAATTCCCTAATTTTTTTTTTGAACTTTTGACAATTTCAAATTGAAAACATGGGTGCCATGAGAATTTTTTGGATGTCAATATAGTCGCCCTAAATTAAGATCATGAATAATAAAATTATTTTTCTCTCACATATTTTTACATGGTATCAGAACATTTTTAATCCTATAAACAAGCTCTCGGTTGACAAACCAATTATTAGGTTTTGACTCGTATTCTCAAGGGTACTCAATATGAATCAAACGAGAGTCAACTGATATAAAACTTTCTGAAAACGTAGGAAAACGTTTGGAAGTTGAAGTTAGTGTTTGAGGGAGGTCTGAAGATCGAAGAAGAACTGAAGAATCAGATTCCCGCAGTGAGGACACGTCGTATGGACCGTGGAATATAGAGCAGTCGATTCTAGGAGATCAAGCGCGGTATAGGCCACGACATAGGCAAGAGGCTTAGACCGCGGTTTACTGAGCGGTCATTTCTAGAAGTATTCCACAATGTAGGAAGCAGGGTGCACACCGTGACTCAGACCGGGGAAAGGGCGTATTTTGTTGAGATCAAGAATGTTGTGCCGAAAAGGAAAGGTTCTCTTACTAGAATTTCTTGTGATTGAAAGAAAAAGAATACTCTTTGCATGTAATATGGAAGACTTGTGCATAAAATGAAATAGTTTTTTTGTGGAATAAGAAAATCTTGTACGTTTAGGAGTATAATTTTCTTTTATCTTAAACTCCTTGTAACTAGTATAAATAGACATAATATCTATGTTATAAGGTTTAAGGGTGTGGAGAAAACAAAAGCATCATTTAATATCAGAGAGTAGTAAGATCCGAATGAGAGACCCATGAGAATATCCGGGGGGATCTAAGGGAATATCAGTGGATCAAGTTAGAGATCCGTGTGTGATATTAAGGGGAGACCTAGGGGATATTGTGGGGTTCTTTGTAAGGATCTTGTAAACGTTGTGACATAAGAGTCATGATGTAAAGCTCGGTCTTGAGTTTGGGGACTTGGTAAGACTCTATGGTTTAGGTTGGGTGTAAGAGAGAATCCTAGAGTATATGGTTATAACAATTTATCATATAGTAGAACTGTCTCTATCGTCCTGACGGTCCGTGGTTTTTTTTTTCCTGATTTAGGGTTTTCTATGTATATTTGTGTTGTGTGATTATTTATTTTTCTCTCATCTTATTTTTCTACTATAGACGTTAAATGCTATGAGTTATGTGCAAATATTAGGCATGTCGTTTCCGCGTTCATCAATTCAAATTCCTAACACCATTTTAGTGATCATATGTGATATGGCAATGGAACGGAATGGAACAGATTGAGGATGGATGTATCCATTTGACTAGGGGTGGCCCTAAGGCAAGGCACTACGGGCGCTCGCCCCGGGCCCATCATGCCTAAGGCCCTTCAAGACATGATTTCAGTAATAAGGCCCAATTATTTATGAAAAGGCTCGTCATGCCAGGTTGCTTAAAAACATGATTTCAATGAAAATGCAGGGCCCGTATATTTGATTTTAATGAAGAGACTCAATTGCCAAACATTGCCAAAAAAAATTAACCAAGAGTCCAATAACAAGTCATATAATTCTCCTATCTTTAGAATTCAGACAACAAAACCTAAATTTGTCTGGGGCTTTATACTTTCTTTCTTTCAATGTCGATATCTTCTTCAGATCTTTTCCACCAAAGACAAAAAAACGCCACAATTGATTTCTCTTGCTTTCTCTCTCAAATCTCAACTGTGAAGCTCTCGTTTCTCTCTCTTTCTCTGTCAACTCTCGGCTCTCAGTCTCTCAAGTATCAACAATCATTGAATCAATTATCCAGATCTCGATTTTAATTAGGTAATTTTCTTTTATTTTTGCTTTTGTTTTTTGTTACAACTTGTAATATTTTCTAGAATTCTATTTAATCTTCTTTAGTCTCTGATTGTTTTTCTTTTATTTATTGTTTAGCTTTTGTTAATTTGATTGTGTTTACTTTTCTTTGTTTGTAGGTTATTTTTAAATTTTAATGACTTAAAAATTGATGTTATTGGTTAGTTTATTGGATATTTGGATCTATCCTACGATCTTACCATAACTTACCGGTTCTCAAAAGTCAAAAACAAATAAAAATTATGTTGTTTTAATTTGAAAAGCGTATATGATATATCATATATGTATATTAGTATATAACTATATATCAGTATATGTTACTAGTATATATCAGAATATTGTTTAATTGCTATTTTATATGTCACTATATTGTTTTTCCTTATTTTGTTTCGATATTGGAATTTAGAAGAAGACATTTCAAATGATATTTTGATACTCTTTAATATGTTGTGATTTTATGTTGTAGGACATTTCAATCAATATTATTACTGATTTTGGAACTTTGTAAATGCTTGAGTTGTATATCTTTTATGAGTGATGTTGTTGTTACTCATGTGCCTAGATTAACATATCAAGTTGCATATAGTCTTGCTAAATTTGTCTTGAGCTGCTTTGAAGACAATTTTTGGGTAGAAGAATACCCCGGAGGAATTATCAACGCAAACTTGTTTGATTAGCTTTTTCCTTTTCTCTGTTTTATGTTTGTGTTGTTTTTGTCAAAAGAAAAAAAATAGTTGTATATCATTGACATTAATAAATAATTTAGTACTTCTAATGAATCTTTCATTTTTTGATATTATCTATCTATAATGAAATTATCATTTTTGGGTTAAATACATAAAAACATATATATTTGTATATATATTGAAAAACTATGACTATGTATAAGGGACCCATTTTTTTGATTTCGCTCAAAGGCCTTGGAATGGTCAGGAACGGCACTGCATTTGACATATATATATATAGTGGTTTTCCAGTCAGCGCACACTGATATAAGTTATATTAGTGTGTTGCATGTGGACCATTGATTATGGAGAAGTTTTGACAAATGCATACAGTTTGAGTCAAAGTATGTAAATCTAATGGTCCACATCCAACGCACTGACGAATTTATATCAGTACGCACTGATTTGAAATTATATATATATATTCATCCTTGTATCCATCATCATTTATAAGTAAACGGGCTGGATTCAAGGAATACCCGGATTGAGGTAGGGATATCCGTTCCCACTCTATCTATCCTTGTATCAGATGGAAAAAATGTAATTTTCTTTTATACTTTAAATGAAAAAACAAAATGTATCCAGCATCTGTAATGATACATTTTATGGAGAGGATTTCGAAAGATATTTCAACAATTTCTTTCAAATTGAATAATTTTAGATAAATCTATCAAATAATGCACCGGGAAGTTTAACGTAGAAATTGCACACAAATACATCCATTAAAAATCCAACGTGACTCAGGTGTAGAGTTAGCTGGTTAAGTATATCCACATATATTCGTTTATCACATAAAAAAATAAAAATAAAAAATAAAAAAACAATGACAATAATGACCGATAAAACATGAAAATATAGTCATTGAAAAACGTATTTAAGCATGACACACATTTCATTGACTTGTAACCCAATTCTTCGAACAAGTGATAGTTTTTAGCCTTATTGTATCCTCCTTGACAAGTTTTCACAAGTAAAAAAACTAAAACCATATACATGTAAAAGTAGAGTTTTTCATACTATGTGACTTGAATTTATCAAATACTGAGACAGGGATCAATTACCAGAGCTACCAATTTGTTAGTTCGCTTGGTTGGAGCATTTTGACAAAAATAAAAAATAGAAAATAAATAAATCATTTATTAAATATGTTTTTGCCATAATGAATTTGTAGTAGTTCAAAAAACACAATTATGTATTAAAATATTTTTTGGCAAGGATGTTTCATATCTTTTGGATATTAAGAAAAAAAAATTCTTACGGGTTAGGCTATATCAATTTCAAATTTTGACTTTAATTTATGACTTCGACATACATCCATCTATTTTCACTCATTCCAATGGTTGTAATTAATCTTTAATCCAATGATTTTTTTTTGTTTTTTCTTTAGCTATCTGAAAAATATACATTAAATCGAAATCAATCCCAATCAAGGATTAACATCGCGAGGCCAATTTATGAGATGAGGCTGGATCGATGATAAACCTCTCGTACATACATCACGAGATTGTAGGTTTGAGTACTTTCTCTAAAGAAACCCAAAGATTGACAATATTGATACCCCTCAAAAATTGTATGTACACTCATTTCGTAATTACACCCCAAAAATATTTTTAAAATCTATGTTTCGTAAATAAACCCCACTTAATGCCAAGAATACCCTTTCTTTAATTTTATTATAATATATTTTTGTTAGCACACCCCACTATTTTGTTATCTAATCAGATTTATTTTAAAATTTAATTATTTTAGATCTCTTTATTCAAATAAATAATTTATTTTTAAAAAATATTCTAACTCCTATAAAAACATTTGATGTCACTAAAAAATTGTTTGAATTTTTTTTTTAAATTCTTTAATTTTTTTTTAAATTCTTTAATTTTTTTTTAAATTCTTTAATTTTTTTTAAATTCAAAATCCTCCAATTCCACCGAACTGAAAAGCTATGTGTATCTAAATTCCTCTGTTCTTAAGAAAGTTTATTATTGATTGTATTGATTTTTGTTTCATTCAATTATAGCAGTAAATAATTGTTGGTCAACTCAATCAATTTGTATTCTTTAAATGAAATTGAAATTAGTATTTAAAATAGAAGTTAGGATTTGATAAAATAGAAAGATTTTTATTATTATATCAGACAATTAATAGGAAACTTCTTTTTTTTTCAAATGATTGATATAAAACCAATTAATAATTATTGGTGTGTACTTACAAATTATTTAGTCATTTAAGTAATTTTACTCAATCATGATATTGGATTTTAAATAATATACTCAATTAGGGTATACATACAGTTTTAAGGGATGTAAATATCGTCATTTAAACCCAAATTTATGTACTGTTTCAAGAAAAAAACACAAACATCACAGGGCCCATTGACTGCAAAATTATGGGCCTATTCAGCCTATTAGATATTATGGCCCATTACTTCACCTCACAAAAGTCTGTTAAAATCCTTACTAATATAAGCACACACTACATTATGACGAAACCGATTGAATTTCACTAAAATTTTATGTACACAAGATTAGAAAATTGATATAGGAAAAAAATCGATTGAATTTCACTAAAATTTTATGTACACAAGATTAGAAAATTGATATAGGAAAAAAATTCAATTTTTTTCCTATATAACTACTTTTTTTTCCTTGAATCTTCCGGTGTTTTCCTTTTTTTAAAATGCATTGTCGTAAATTTATATGATTATTTGTCATTAATTTAAGAATCAAATGATTATAGTAAAAGACTGAAAAAATCTTAATAGCATACAAAAATAATAATTTTTGCTTTTATGTTTAGGAAATAAAATTATATATACAGGGTTAATATTAAAAACTTCAGCTCACCTTCTAATTATTATTGGAACACATGTTAAGACTTCAGATAAAAGATTCCATTACTTAAAAGGAATTTTTATGTTGCCTTTAGATCTTTGAAGCATTCTTCTGTTAAAGGAATTCTATAATTTGAACTTCTTATCTTCTACGCTTCACTCATTTTCCTACGTGTTGACAACCAAGTGAGACATTGTTACATTGGTGTCTTTAATCTCCAGATTATATCTTGATTTAACACTAACTTTTCAAACAATTTTCAAATGCAAATCTCTACTCTCCTAATTCATCCCAATTCGTCCAGTATCATCGAGCTGTTAGTTAAAAGAAATAGTACTAATTTTACCATGCAAGGACATTTCAAGGCAAAAGTGTACGGGTCAATCACAGTATAAAAAAAAAACCATTTGGAATTTCTATGCACTGTCAAATATATTTGTATATCCGACTGTATTTTGTCCAGTTTCTTTCCAACAAAAACATTGGCAACAAAAGATGATCTTATTTTTAAACAACAGCATAAATGTTCCACATGTACCCTACAAAATAACCACGACTTATAAGTTCAATATAGTTATAGGATAATTGTTGTCCATTGGATTCCAATGCAATGATTCAAGAAAGAAAGAGGAGTTGTGGAAGCATACAAACTGTACAATATTTTAGAAATAATATCGTCTCTGGTTTCAGCTCCTTCATTTGATGAGATTACTTCTGTCATCATATTGCATTTTTCTTATGGTCATGTATTTAAGTTGTAACAGACTTATAGCGGTTGACCCAAGCAACCTTCAATGCCTCTCTCTAGGTTGACAACAACAGGTATGTCATTATACTTGGAAGCATGCAGAAGCACCACATTTCCTCCTGCAGAAACTTTTTTCAGCAATCTGGTTTTAAAGAAATGATAAAAAGAACAATATATGATTCTAATTAACCTTCGTAATTTTAACATTGATAAAAATAAATTTTGTGGGCACATAAGCCATGACAACAATATTCATTTGACCAAGAAATTCGAATGCAATGTATGATTAATCAACATTAACCCATATATACAGACAACGATTTTAGCACAATTGAAAGAAATCCTCTCCATTTTCGTTTATGAGTTATGAAATCAGCCCAAGATTCAATAACAAACCTTTGCTGTGGCCAATAATTGCAGTAATCAGACGCGTTCCTAAGCACGAAAGAATTGCTGCATCAACAGCGCGTAAATTCTCCGTTCCTTGTCTTTGAAAAGCAGCTGCAATGTTGATAATAGGGATCCGTTTCTTCCAGGATTGAAATCCATGGCACACGATAACGGCATCCTTTGAACCCGTCTCGTGTAATACACCCACAAGCTTTTCGCCATTGTAGTTATCAATCACTAACCTCTTGCGCTCAAGTCTCAACCACTGTCGGAAGAATATCAAACGACAATTTTCATAAATAATATCAAGTTTGAATTGATTGGGACAAGAAATCAATCACCAGACTCGTCGACTCAGTCGTTGACAAATTGCATTAGAAAATGCAAATCATTTAATTAGCTAAAAGGAAAGGACAATTTAGCCCTTGAGATAAATTATGTAAAATTTATTAATTAATACTAAAATATAGATTTGATTGAAGAATAGAAGACAACGTAGAAATGAATGAAAAATCGGTTGACGGGTGTAAATAGAAATGGGGCTATTTTTGGAATTCCCTAATTTTTTTTTTTGAACTTTAGATAATTGCAAATTGAAAAAATGGGTGCCATGAGAACTTTTGGATGAAAATAGAGTAGCTCTAAAATTAAAATCATGAATAATAAAATTATTTTTCTCTTACATATTTTTACATGGTTTCTGAACATTTTTAATCCTATAAACAAGCTCTCTGTTGATAAACCGGTTATTAAATTTTAGCTCATATTCTCAAGTAAACATAATATGAACCAAATGAGACGATATGGAAAAATGTTTGGAAGTTGAAGTTGATGTTGAGAGAGGTTTGAAGACCGAAGAAGAACCGAAGAATCAAATTCCTGTTGTGCGATCAAGTCGCATGGACCGTAGCACATGGAGCGGTCAATTCTAGGAGATCAAGCACGATGTAGACCGCGACATAGGCAAGAGGTGTAGACTGCGGTTTACTAAGCGGTCATTTCCAGAAGTATTCCGCAATGTAAGAAACGGGTGCACATCGTGACCCAGACCAGGGAAACGACATATTTTGTTAAGATCGGGAATGTAGTGCGGAAAAGGAAATGTTCTCTTTCTGAAAGTTCTTGTGTTTGAAGGAAAAAAAATATTCTTTACGTGGAATAAGGAAGACTTGTGGATAAAATGAAATAGTCTTTTGTGGAACAAGAATGCCCCTGTAGCTGTTTTCAGTCCGCTTTCATTTTTATTTTTCAAAAACGATTTCGAAAACGCGTTCATTAACCGTTTTTTATTTTATTTTCAAAAAACAAAAAAAAAATGAAAAATAAAACCAATGTTAAAAGTGAAATATTTGAAAAACACAAAATACTTGTTTTTCGTTTTTGTTTTTCACTTTTTTTATATTAAAAAAAATCTTAAACTATTAATTATACTGTTATACGTTTGATATGACTAGGACAAGACGGAACAAGATTTTTAAATTACTAAAGTGCCCCTCTTATATATATATATTATAATTATTATATATATATATTATAATATTATATATATGATATATTTTATGTATATTATAATATATAATATTATAGAATATTAATATATAATATAATATATATTATAATATTTACATAATTAGTAATTATAGAATATTAATATATAATATATAATAAATATATTTTATAATTATGTAAATATTATTCTATAATATATATATAATATTATATATATATATATATTATTTATAATTTAAGAGTTTAGTTTTGATTAATTTATTTTTTTGATATGTTTTTAATTTTTGATGTGTTACTTTTATTTAATTTAAAAATTACAATACAACATTTATATTGGTTAATTATTTAATCAATTTGTTTATAGTTGTAATAATATTAAACAAATTACTAAAATTGATATTTCAATTTTTAATAGTTTTCGGTTAATCTACCAGATGCGTTTTTCCGTTTTCATTTTCAAAATGCAACTTTCAGTATTTGCTACCAGACCCTTTTTCAGAATTCGAAAATGAAACCAAAAATACTTTTTTCATTTTCATTTTTATTTTCGAAAAACAGCAACTGAAAAACACTTACAGGACGGACCCAAATATCTTGTACATTTAAGAGTAGGATTTCCTTTTATTTAAACTCCTTGTAACTAGTATAAATAGACATAATATCTATATTATTAAGTTTAAGGGTGTGGAGCAAACAGAAACACCATGTAATATCATAGAGCAGTGAGAACCGGGTGAGAGACCCATGAAAATATCCGGAGAGAGATCTAAAAGAATATATGTTGATCAAGTTAGAGATCCGTGTCGCGATATTCAAGGGAGACCCAATGGGTATTATGGGGTTCTTTGTGAGGATCTTGTAAGTGCTGTGAGCTGAGAGTCATGATGTACGTAAAGCTCAGTCTTGAGATTGATGATGAATGTATCCATTTGAGATATATATAAGTTATCATCCTCTTATACATCCCCATGTATAAGTAAACGGGCTGGATTCAAGGAATACCCGGATTGAGGTAGAGATATCCGTTCCTACTCTATCTATCCCTGTGTCCAATGGAAAAAATGTATTTTTTTTTTACTTTACATGAAAAAAAAAATGTATCTAGCATCTGTAATGATACTTGTTATGGAGAGAAACAAATCTCAGAAGATATTTCAAAAATTTCTTTCAAATTGAATAATTTTAGATAAATCTATCAAATAATGTACCGGAAGCTTAACCTAGAAATTGCACACGAATACATCCATTAAAAATCCAACGTGACTCAGGTTTTGGGTTAGCTGGTTAATTGTATCCGCACATATTCATTTATCTCATAACAAAATGACAGAAAAACATGAAAATATAGTCATTGAAAAACGTACTCAAGAATGACACACAATTCATTGACAAATTTATAACCCAATTCTTCGGACATGTGATAGCTTTTAGCCTTATTGTCTCCTCCTTGACAAGTTTTCACAAGTCAAAAAACTAAAACCATATACATGTAAAAGTATTGTTTTTCATGCTGTATGACTTGAATTTATCAAATTCTCAGACACGGATCAATTATCAGATCTACCAATTTGTTAGCTCGCTTGATTGGGGCATTTTGACAAAAAGGAAAAAAAAATCATTTATTAAAAATGTTTTTGGCATAATAAATTTGTAATAGTTCAAAAAACACAATTATATATTAAAAAAAAAATTGGCATTATCTTTTGGATATCAAGAAATAAATAAATAAATTTTCTTAGGTTGATTTATCGGCTTTTGGCACTTAAAGATGGGTTTAAGAAGAAAAGAGAGTTGAATGTTTTTTTTTTTAGCTATCTGAAAGTACACATTAAATCAAAATCAATCGTAATCAAGGATTAACATTATGGGGCCAATTGATGAAATGAGATTGGTTCGGTGATAAACCTCTCACACATACACAACGATATTATAGGTTTGAGTACTCTCCCGACAAAAACCATGAATTTATGTACAATTTCAAAAAAAAAAACACCAAACATCACATGAGCCATCGACTGAAATTATGGGCCTATTCGGCCTATTAGATATTATGGCCCATTAACTCACCTCACACAAGTCAGTTAAAATCCTTGTTAATGTAAACGCACACATCCCATCTACGTTATAACGAAATTGATTGAATTTTGATAAAATTTTATGTACACAAGATTAGAAAATTGAAGAATATTGATATAGGAAAAAAATTGAATTTTTTTGGATACAGAACTACTTTTTTTTTTCCTTGAATATTCCTGCGTTTTCCTATTTTTTTAATGCATTGTCATAAAAAAAAAATGGGGAAAAAATAGCTCTTAGGTCAGAAAAAATTGTAATTTTTTTATGCAAGTATATTTCATTTTCCTTATTTATACAAATATCTCATCAAAGTGCGGATGATGTGAACATAATATGGTTACATTTGAGAGTACCTAAAATTATTTTTTCTTCATTTATTTATTTAATATAAGCATAATATGGTCAGAAAAATGTAGTGCTAGTGTGATACCCAAAACCTCTTCAATGACTATAAGAGACCATAGCAACCGAGCTAGCCAGTATAATCACAATAAGTGTATATATATGAGTTCAATATAATAATTAGCATAATTTTCTGTAAATGCATACTAAATTTATATGATTATTTGTCATTAATTTAAGAACCAAATGATTATAATAAAAGACTGAAAAAATCTTAAGAGCATACAAAATTAATAATTTTTGCTTTTATGTTTATGAAGTATATATATATATATATATATATATATGGGGCTAATATTAAAAACCTCCCCTCTCACTTTTGACCTATTATTAGATGTATAGTTATAAATGTTTTTATTTTAAACCTCTCTTATGGACTAACACTGTTAGCATTTCGTTTGGATTGACTAAGTTTGATCATTAAAAAATCTAAAATAAATCTATTTAAACTTAAATTGTATGAATTGACCATTCTACCCTCATATGTTTACCAAATAAAAATCAATAAAATGATACAAAATGTGGGAATGTTAACTTTCAAATAAGAAGTTATTTTGTGAACAATTGTTTTTATTTTAGAAACCTTCATAATGGACTAATACCGTTAGCATTCCGTTTATATTGACCGAGTTTGACCGTTAAAAAGTCTAAGATATATCTATTTAAGTTTTAACTGTATGAATTGACCATTATACCCTCATACGTTTACCAAATAAAAATCAATAAAATGATACAAAATGTAGGAACGTTAACTTGCAAATAAGAAGTTATTTTGTGAACAATTTTATCTCTAAAAAATAATAAAATTACAAATGAACCAAAAACATAAAAAATAAACAATAATATGTATTTATTTGTTTTTTATATATATAAATCCAAGTAAATACTCATTTTCAATACTTTTGGTTCATTTGTAATTTTATTATTTTGAAGGATAAAATTGTCGATCCATAAAATAACTTTTCCTTTGTAAGTTAACATTCCCACCTTTTGTATCATGTTATTAATTTATTTGGTAAAAGTATGAGAATATAATGATCAATTCATACAATTGAAACTTGAATATGGACATTTTAGACTTTTTAATAGTTAAACCCAATCAATACAAACGGAATACTAACGGTATTAGTTTATAGGAGAGATTTCTAAAATAAAAGCATTTATAACTATACATTCGATAATAGTTCAAATTTGAGAGAGTTTTTAATATTAACCTATATATATATAGAGAGAGAGACGAAAGATTCCATTACTTCAAAGGAATTTTTATATTGCCTTTAGATCTTTGACACATTCTTCTGTTAAAGGAATTCTATAATTTGAACTTCTAATCTTCTATGTTTCACTCATTTTCCTATGTGTTGACAACCAAGTGAGATATTCTTACATTTATTTTCTTTTACAGAACATTCTATCCTTCAAAACATAAAATAAATAGAAATTAGATACGACAATAAAAAGAATGTCATACAAATGTTTTTTTCTTTTACATAGCATTCTATCCTTCAAAACATAAAATAATTAAAACCAAACTACATGTGAAATATATAAGAGCACGTTTTTGGAACATTCAAACAAACCAACTACAACAAAATTACTCAAATTGATACCCATCAAAGATACAAGAAAGAGAAAGAGTAGTGGGAGCATACAAGTTGTTAAATGGCGGATGAGGTTGGGGAGAGAACAGAAGGACCAGCACAATCTTCTGTAGAAGATTTGTTATTCTGTGACAGATCACAACAAAATTAAAGTAGCAGAACCATTCGAAAGCAAATCAATATATATATATATATATAAATAGAGAGAGAGAGAGAGAGAGAGAGAGAGAGGTTGTTCATAGACAGTTTTCTGGAAAACTAATTAACAAAAGAAGCAAGGCAACAGTACATACCAGCTTTTCATGGATCCCATGAATTGTTGCGTTAAGGTCACCATCCAAAATATGATCCGTGTAGTCATGCAGTATTCTTTGTAACTTTGGTGTGTTCAAGACTCCTGAAGAGAATTTTTTTATCTTGGGACATTTATTCACGAATAATTCAACTAAACATGGGAAATTGAAGGTGTATTTCCCGGAGCAGAAGCTTGTGAGACTTGATAAACCATCCAGTTGCAAAAATGACAAATTTTTAAAAATAATCTCGTCTCTGAATTCAGCTCCTTCATTTTCTGAGAATACTTCTGTCATCATATTGCATTCTGTTATACTCATGTATTCAAGTTGTATCAGACATTTAGCAGTTGATGGGGCTAGAAAACTCATCAATCTATGGCAACCCTCTACAGTCATCTGTCTTAGATTTCGAAAAGATGCTGAAGGTGGTATTAGAGTAACCAAACTGCCACACCATTTTACTTCAAGCTTTTCAAGATTTAGGTCCATTTTGGAGTCTTGTTTAAACATTTGCTTAAGATCATCTAGTCGATAGAGAGATAAACTTTTTATTTGTGCAAGCGTCCCTGCATGTTTCTCGACATCTTCACATGACAATATCTCTTCATAGGAACCAAAATTCAACTCAAGTTTCTTCACGTTTTGAAATCTCTCAAGGATAGAAAGTTGGAAAACTGTTGATTCATCCCCTGAGACCTCAAGAAGTTCAAGTTTAGGAAAGACGTGTTGTGGAAACTGGCTCTGCCAAAGCATTCTGATCTCATCTCTGCTAAAGCTTAATTCCTCTAAGTTGGAAAAGACCTGGCGAGCAATCAAATCAAAACAATTTTCATATGGCTTTTATGCTTTACATACATCCAAAAAGGGCAAGGTTATTTGCAAAAGTTAAGGACCAACCTTATGATGTTCTACAAACTTTTGCAAAATTATTCTAATGCTCTCGAAATGCAGTTTTTTCCTGGTGAAGACCTGCAAAACAATCAAATAAAAACAAATTGGTGTACATATGCATGTAGAAGCCGAGCAGCTTGTGCCTAATGCTAAAGTTTGTATGAAAAGGAATAAAAAATATCAACAGAAGATGTAAGGGAAAGAGGAAAACCAAACTTAGTTAATCAATACGTACCGTTTCTTCATGATGTTGTTGTACAATTTTATTAAGGTCATTCTCGCAAGTATATTCTGTCTGGTCTTGCCATACTTCTCGTAACATTGGTGTATTCAAGTCTCTTGAGGAGAAAATCATCATATTGGGACATTCTTTCACTTTTAATTTTTCTAAAACTGGAATCTTGAGGGTGTAATTCCCAAAGCTAAAGCTTGTGAGACTTGATAAATCATTCAATTCCAATTTCTTCAATTTGTGGAAAAGAATCTTGTCTTCTTCTGTTATATCTCCCTCGTTTGCTACTACTTCTGTCATCATTTTGCAATTACATATCTGCATCTCTTCGAGTAGCACCAGAGATTTGGCTGCTGAGGCTGATACTAAGCTTATCAGTCTTTCACAACCCTCTACTTCCAGAATTTTTAGGTGTCCAAAAGATGATGAAGGTAGTAGTACATTAATCAAGCTCTTACACCTCCGTACTTCCAGGATTTCAAGATTTATAGGAATTGAATCCAATTTGGAACTCGGTTTCCACATTTGTTCTAGATCATGAAGTTCAGTGACACGTAAACATCTTATTTGTGGTAGCTCCCCTTCATGTTTTTGTACCTCTTCATGTGGAAATATCTCTTTGTACGAACTTGATTTCAAATCAAGTTTTGCCACGTTGTGAAATTTCTGAAAAATACCAAATGGAAAAACTGTTGATTCATCCTCGAAGAGATGAAGACATTTAACGTTGGGAAAGATGTGTTCTGGAGTCTGGCTCTGCCAAATCATTCTGATGTCATTTCCGATCAAATACAGTTCCTTTGCGTTGGAGAAAACCTGAGGACAAACCATATAAAACAAATTTCACACAATTTTATACAATTTAAAGAGTGAAAATCAAACGACTTATTTGAAAAAGGTGGGGACTAACTTTCGTTCGTTCTGGAAATATTTGCCAAACAACTCTGATGTCATCTCCGCTTAAAATCGATTTCGAGAAGACCTGGCAACCAATCAAATGAAAAAGAATCGGTGTTATGTTCCTCCCACAAAAAGAAAAAGATTAATCAGTATGAAACCCAAATGAAACCCAAGCCAAACCATCAAGTATCAAACCCAAATCCAGATTCAACATCATTTAGATTAATCCATAAAAGGGAATAAAAGAGGTAAGGAGAGAGGAAATTAAACTTAATTTACTCAAAACTTACTTCTTTCTCACGATGTTGTTTTATGTCTGTGTTCAGGTTATCACACTCCCAATCATAGTTTCTCCGGTCTAGTGATACTAGTTTTAAATTTGGTGTTCTCAAAACTCCTCCAGAAAAAATCTGCATCTTGGGACAATCTGCAATTGTTAGTTTTTCTAACAATGGAAAACTGAGAGTGTAATTCCCAGAGCAGAAACATGTGAGATTAATTAAAACCTCTAGTTTCAAAATCTTCAATCTCCGGAATATAATCTCGCCTTCCAATACATCTCCTTCATTTGCTAGTATTTCTGTCATCTCTACGCAAAAAAATATACTCATTTCTTCTAGGCGCACCAAACTTTTGGCTGTTGAAGCTACTACTAAGCTTAACAACCTAAAGCATGAGGAGACTTCCAATTTTTTTAGATTTTCAAAAGATGCTGAAGGAGGCATTAGAATAATCAAACTGTCACAACTATATATTCGAAGAAATTCAAGCTTTTGAAGAATATGGTCCATTTTGGAATCTTGTTTCCACAGTTGCTTCAGATCAGAGAGGACCACAAGACCTAAGCTCTTTATTTGTGCAAGTGTCCTTGCATGTTTCTCGACCAGTTCGAATGAAAATATCTCTTTGTAAGAACTAAATCCCAGTATAATATTTTTCAAATTGTGGAATCGCAGTAGAATATCCAGTGGAAAAACTGCTGATTTATCGTGCGAGACCTCAAGAAATTCAAGATTGGGAAAGAGGTCTTCTGGGTACGAGCTTTGACAAATTATTGTGGCGTGATTTCTGAATATTGTCACTTTCTCTAAGTTGGAGAAGGCCTGCCGATCAACCAAATAAAAGCAAACAAATCAGTGTTACATTTAAAAAAACAAATCAGTGTTATGTTCCCCACAAACAACTACACACAAATTTTATTTATTTATTTATTTATCTATTATCTTTTAAAGTATTGAAAGACAAACCAACTGACATGGAAATAAAAAAATCTAATTCAAATATTGTTTCTCACATTTATTAATAATTTAAAAAGTATTGTAGTTCATTTTTAATGTCCTATAATTTGCCACACCATCATATTATTTCTGGCTCAAAATGATTATTCTTATTAACTAAACAAGATCGAAATTGTAAATCCAATTCAAACTATAAGGTTGGATACCTTATCGACCATGAACAGGTGTTGTTGTTGTTGCACTGAGACATCAAGTTGATCCTCATTTTTTTTTTGGAAGTTGAATAAATCTATTTTCTCACCATACTCCACCTTTAACTCTCTCAACTTGGGCCATTCCGTAGTATGTTTACCGGGATAGAAACATCCAAGTTCTTCTAAGGAATAGAGTTCCAGTGAGGATAGCCTTGGAAACACAAACCTAGTGGCATCTTTCTCTATTCGCTCTTCTTTGGAAACAATTTCCTTTATTCCACAGAATGACACATGAAGCTTTTCAAGCTGCAAAAGACTCCTCCTGGTAATGGAAGCTGGAAATAGATTTTTCAGACTTGGACAATACGAAACGTTCACATTGCATAATTTTGGACAGTACTGAACACTCTCAATGAGTTGGTTCTGCCATATCATTTTCAAGTTTTCCATCGAATCAATTTCTATTTCCTGTAAGCTAGGAAATGAAACCTGTAGAGAAGACGTACAGGTGATCAAAGATTGTAAAATGAGAGTCAAAAATAAAGAGACTATGAAAAGTAGAAACAGAGATAAGAGTAAGAGTAATCTACCTTGTCACTGAAAATGAACTCCCTTATTTCAGGGCAATTCTGTATACACAGTTTTTCCAAAGATGGAAATTCAACATGATTACTGCAATTGTCATCAATTCTTATTAACTCTTCCAATTCCTTGCAATTATGGATCTTGAGGTGTTGGAACTGCTTTAAGCTTCCAAGAGTAGATGATGAAAACAAACATTTCAAATTATCGCAACCCCCAACAGTCAAGGTTGTTAAGTTGGGGAATACAACCTGCCATTAAGTACGAGTTTTTTTAAATAAAGTAAAAGTTTTATTAACAGATTAACATTTAATAATTTAATTTTGCTATGCAATCAAGTTGTTTTTTACGCAGTACATACCAATTAGTTTGTTCGGTAAAACAGTAATCTAACGTAATTTGTTTTTTTGCTAAGAGTTTGCCTAATTATTCAATTTTATTATTTCACGCTTTCTTTATTTTCACAATTTTCATTCTAAAAACTTAAAATTCTAAAAATATTCTAAAGGCATATTGTTTTATTCCGAAATTAGCATTTTTATCTCTTGATACTCTTTTTTTTTTTAATACTTTTCACTCTAAAAACCTTTTTTTTTTATAAGAAAATCTGTACAAACTTTTTTGTTATTGCATTTTGTAAAAAAATTGTATGAAATCAACACTTTAAAAACTTGTTTATTTATTGTTGTAAATCATTCAAAATCAAACAAAACTTTAATAATATTGAAAAAAAAAATTAAGGATTGTGAAAAGTAAAAATATGTTTAAAAAATAACATTAGAATCTAGCAAAATAGTATGCTTAGAATATTTTGTCCTCTTTAATAATTCTAATTAGAATAAAATTGTCATATAATAATTATAAAAAATGAAGGATAAAAAGATATTAAATGGATTGTCAATAACATCACTCTCTTTTGTTTGATCAATTTTAATTGTTTTGAAAATATGTTTTTAACAAACTGTAAGAGTAAAAGCAAAATTGCGTGTAGTTAAATTGATTTAAATTGATTTTACTAATTAAATAAAATAATATAATATATACATTTTTTGTGGCTCTATTACCCACAAAATATCCTTCTACACGTATGCTTTAATGAAACTATTTTATTTTTAAAATACCCTTACATTTAATTACTTAAAATACATGGCTTTATAATTGGAAATTAAATTCACTTCTTACACCCATACCTTGAACATCTAATCAAAATAAATCATGATAATATATACTTAATCAAACCCAACATCAATTAGGAAATAAAAATTATCTTTTCACATATAGTCAGGGGCGTATCTAGGATTTTTTATTAGGATGGGCTAAAACAAAACAATATATATATTAAAAAAAAAATGAATTTCAACGTTACTGGAAAATTTTATTAATTGAAACTAAAAATTTGGATTTGGATCTTTTGCTAAGCTAATATTTATCCCGACCTAAATAGATCTTGTGATATGTGTAATCAATGACCGGGATAAATTTCACTTTCGTTAATTTAAATTCAAATATTACTTTCAAGTGCTTTCGGTCATGATAAAGTAGGTCATGACAAATATCAGTAAAATAAAGTATCCAAATTTCAAAAATATAGATAAATAAAATAGCATAATGAGTCTTACCTTTGAATTAAAAAGATAAATAATAAATTTAAAAAACTAACTGTTAATTTTTAAAAAAAAAATTAAAAAAAATTCTGAAGTAACCAATGTGATTATATTTTTATATTTAATTTTGTAATCATAAATTTTGAGGGAGGAAATTTAAAAATTATTAATCAGGATGAAAGAGAGAATTGGGAAGGATTGAGTTTTGAGATGACCGGTGACGGTTGCACATCGAGAAAAGAGAATCACTCTTAACTCCATTTGTTAGTTGTTATAAATTATAATAACTAAAGAGTTAGCGGTAATAAAACAAATAACAAAAAAAAAATCACAAAAGGCTGACGGGCTGCATATAGTCAAAGAATGAATAAAAAAATGATTGATTTTATGAATTTAGAATACATTCAGGTATGTTTACTTTCATTTTCCTTTTCTTTCTTTTTTTTTTGAAAGAAGAAATTCAAGAATTTAAAATATATATGTTTAAAATTTTAAAAAAATACTTAAAATGATAGTTTTGGTATTTTAAAAGGTATAGAGAGTAAAATTAATAATTTTAAACTTTTAATATGAGTGTATAAAAAAATGGCTATATGAAGATATATTATACGTGACAATAAAGTCACACCCTACATTTTTAATTGATAAGATCAATTTAAAGTTATTTAAAATTGATTGATGACTTTTCGTATATATATTTTTAATAATCGTAAACGAAATTATGAAAAAACAAATGCTTATTATTATAATATATATTTATCGAAATTGTAATGCATATATCAGCAATTCTAGGAAGAATGTCTTTTTATATATATTTACAAATAATCAACTATTATATATGATATATAATTTACTATTTTTGTCAAATAAAAAGATATATAATTTATTATTTTTATTATTGTTCGAGGTGGTACAATATTTGTAGGAAAATGAAGATATTCTTATCCCATTTCTATTATAGATTAATTAAAAATTCTGATTTTACATAAAAGAAATATTAAAAAAAAAAAAAAATATTCTAACTGGTGGCCCCACGAAAATGAAAACAAAAACAAAAAGATGAAAATGTTAACAAGTTGTTTTATGAAAAATTGATTACCATGTTTTTTCTTTTTCTTTTTCTTTTTTTTCTGCAAAATGCTTACCGAGCAAGTTTTATAGAGAAAAAAAATCCGTTTTCGAAACGGTAACGAACATAGCCTTAAATGGCAAGAAATACAAACCTTTTCGCCAAAAAGTGGCAGAGCATCAAGCTGGTCCTCCGATGCATCCGTTGTCAATGGCATCGGTCTTTCCTGAGATGTCGATGTCACTCCTGCTTCGGAGCAGATCCTTCTTAACCTTGGCAGATATCTTAGATTCAAAGATCGTAATTGGTCGCACACCACATCAATTACTTCAGTGTTGTTGACATCATCTGTTCTACCGATGGTGAAAATCTCTTCCATATTCCCGCAGTCATCAACTTCAATATTTTGAAGTTGTGAAAGGTGTTTGGCAATGGAGAATGAAAAGAGGTTCTTCAATTTGCCACATTCTCTAACTTGTATGGTTGTTAATCGGCAAAAACACTTGGCCCTGAGTTGATCATGACATATCTTCTCTAGCCTAACCAAATTCTCAAGAGACAATGTCTCTAAGAGGGGAAAAGCATCACAAGTTGCTGATGGAATTGAGTCTACAATAAACTGAATGTAGGGATTGTTTTTGATACTAAAACGCTTCAACTGTGGAAAACCCTCTCCATCTAATTCATAAGGGATGTTCTTGACTCTCTGTTCTCCATCTAAATACAAGTCTTCAATTCCCTTCAATTGTTTAATTACTCCATCTTCCCAACAAATGTTGGTATCGGATGCGACACTTAATGTTCTTATAAAAGTTTCAGTTGCTCCTTCAATTCCAATCACTATTTTGTACCTTTTGAGCTTTTTGAAGAAGTCCAATCCTTTTGGTAGAATTTCAGCATCTGCAACACGTATATCTAAAGCGGTCAGGTGGGACAAATCCTTCAACTCTTCAAGGCTAGCAAAACTTTCATTCCATTGACCCATATACAATTCTTCTAATTGAGTTAACCTCAATATAGTTTTTGATCGAATAATGAATGAACAATCCCTCAAATCCAACACCCTTAAGCGATTTAATTGACCTATTTCTTCAGGCAGCTGCTTGGTAACAGGATCCCAAGGATTAACAGATTCAAAACCAACGACAAGAATTTCAAGATTCTCCATGTCCTTCATTTCGGCTATGTCTTCCAGACAGCACCTTTCTAGATTCAGTGTTCGAAGTTTTTTCAAGAGACGAAATGATGCTGGTAGAGGTGATAAATTCATTTGAATCAAATGTAAAACTATAAGATTCGGCATCCCCTTGAAAAAATTATCAGGGACTTGAATGAATGGAGTCTTGGTTTTCATGTAGAAAAATTGTAGTTGTGGACATTCCAACGGTTTAGGAAGCTCCAAAATATCATGTAAGGTGATTGAGGTACAGTTTTGCAATATATTTTCACCCTCCCATTGCCGTGGGATACCGTTTGTCACGGTAACTTTATGCTCATCTTTACGGGCAATCCATCTACCAACATCACGAATAACATCATGGATCGAAAAAGTTTCAGTGTCAGGAGTGCCAAGTAACAAAGAAGAATCCTTGAGTTTTCGTACAAACGTTTTTGCTTTATCTCGTAGATCTTCCATTGTATTTCCTACTTTAAATAATCTCAAACCCACTGCATATCTTAACAGCTCTTCAATGGAAGCATCATGGGTACGTCCCATTATACTACAAAGCAAAAACGTTGACTTGAGTTCCTCACTTTCTAAATGTTTGTAACTCAGTTGTATGGACATATATGCCTTTTTCACCACTGATCCCTCAACGTTTTCTAAGTAAGAAGGGTCACGTAGTTCTACCAAGGCAACATTCCATTCACATTGTTGTTTGTTTTTTAACGCTTTTGCTACTGTAATAATGGCAACAAGCAAACCTCCACATTCTTTGGCCACTTCAAAGGCTAATGATCCCAAACCATGTTGCTCCACGCCAACACCAGCTATCTTCATAAATAGGCTACGAGCTTCTTCTTCTTCTAAAACGTCAACAAAGAAATTTCTTTGAGAACCCATCACATTTAATAAATCCATATCTCTTGATGTCAACAACAACTTGCATCCCACATGACTATTCCCAAAAGGAATTCCCATGGCCGCCAAATCGAGATCCTTCCAAATGTTATCCAAAATTAAAAGGATCTTTGTTTCTTGCATTATTCGTTCTCGTAGGCGATCTGCTCTTACAGGTTCGGTGTCCTCATGGAATTTCAAACCCAACCTTTCTGCAATCACCCCTTGAATCTTTCTTATGTCTACTGTATCAGATACTTCTGCAAACACTACCTGATTAAATAGCTTGTCTTCCTCAGCCTTTTTGGCAACTTCCCTCACCAGCGTCGTTTTTCCAGAGCCACCCATGCCATGCACCCCAATCATGTTGACATCACGATCGTGCAACGCATTTAATAAACCCTCCATGGTGGAATGTCTTGATTTAATGTTCTCGTAGCTATCTGGATGCCATGTCTCTGCCGGAAGGGTACGGTAGGAAACCCTATCAAATGTCCCTTCATTGTGTAGTTTAGAAACATCATCCGTCTTCTTCCTTGCTTTCTGGCTTTGTAGATAGCGCTTCTTCAAATCAGGGCAAAGACTCTTGAAGCATCGCATGTTTAGTCGCTTGTTATCTTCAATAATGTCTGTCGCCTCTTTGATCATATTGTTCACGCTGTCCAGCCAGTTTTGAACAACTTCTTCGATCTTATCCCCATTTCTCGTAGCTTCTTCAACCTTATGCTGCACTTCGTCTCTTCTTCCCTGGAGATTCTTGACTTGTTTTTCTAGATTCTCAAAATTGGTCTTGTAGTTCCTGATATAACTGAGTTGTGCTGCTATGAAATCAACCACGTGTTCCACGGCTATTTCACCAACAATAGAGATAGCAGATCCTGCCATGTTGTAGAATCTCTTCTCTTTTTGTGTTCAGAAGATAAAAACAAGATTATGAAAATAAAATAACATTAGCAAAATGAGCAACTATGTATAGGGAGCTAGCATATCACACTAGCAAAGAACAGATTATGCAGAGACGAAATAAAAAATAAATGAAAAATAATAGCGAAGGGTTTCTTGATTGAACGAAATTAACAACGTACCAGGATATTTGATCTCGTGAATGAAGCTGAAATTACTTGATGCACACTGGAGACAGCGGGATTTCTTCAAAACAAATGAGAGAGCACAAAAAGGTAACTAGAGAGAGCAAAATTAAGCGATAAGGATCAATAGCAAAAGAACAGCTTACTTGGATGTTTGATCGTAAATCAAACTTGAATTACTTGAATGCACAATTACCCAAAAGCCTATTAAGATTGATAATCGAAAAAGAAAAAAAAAAGACAAGTACATTAGCAAAGAGCTCCTGAGATCTAACCAAGGAATGAAAACCAATATAATATTGAAAATTGAAAATATTGATGAAATTATCTTCAACCAATGATTGGAATTTCTGTGGGACAACAAGGAAAGATGATTGGCTGGCACTCTGGCAGTCAGCAGCCAGTCAATGCTTTTGGATAAGTTTTCGAGATTTGCTTTATACTCACCAATCACCGCTAACCACATTATTGTCTTGTCGATTCATTAATTAATTTCTTGGTTGAATTGCACAAACAATCCCCAATTTTAGGTGTAATAGTACAACTATTGAACTATTACCCATAATTACATAAACATACCCTTCCGGCTGCAACTAATGATGCTTCAATAAAAGATAACATTTAAGGGATAAAAAAGTCTTTACATATGATTTAGGGATATTTTTTTTAGGTTTTTAATTCTTTTTTAAAAAAAAATATTTATTTTTTTAATAATACAAATTGTGATCTCCTACATTCTCTTTTTATTTTAAATTAATAATTTTAAGATAATAAAAAAGAAAAAACAATTGACTAGGGATATTTTAGTCAATGTGCACTATATATTTAGTCAACTGTTAGAGTTGACAGAAGCTAACCGGCAGTAGAGTATGTTTGCGCAATTATGAGAAAAAGCTCAATATGTATGTAATTATACCTAAAAATGAAGGTCATTTGTGACATTTGCCCTATTTTTTTAATTTATTTAGGTTTAAGAAAAGGTAATTACCGTGTAAGTCATGGCCTTTTTAAGAAATTACAAATAGTTTATGATCTTTATAAAGGTGACCAAATTGGTCCCCTGCCATTTTCACAACTACCAAATTGGTCTCTCCATTAACTTTTCATTAGCCAAACTTTACGGTCAATGGGTATTTTAGTCTTTTTAACTGATGTAAATAAAATATAGTGTTCTAATAAAAAAAAATAGCAAATTGCACCAAACTCCCATGAGATTTGTTTTTTTTTAATCTAGAAACAACTTTATCATTAATTGACACTCACATTCTTTATCATTAGTCAAACTTGGTCAAACTTAACCGTTGACCAAGTTTGAATATCAAAATCAATGGTGTGTTCATCATTCAACATATTCATAACAAATTGAATAATTTTTTTAAAAGGAAATTAAAAAAAGCATAACATATTAAAAACAATTACCAATAAAAAAATATTTAAAAAAATAAATGGATTGATCTCCATTGTCCATATGTAATATGGACAGTGGAAATCATATTACAAAAAAAAAAAAAAAAAAAACAAAAAGAAAAGATGAACATGTGGAGATCCACCCGTTCATCCTCTTTTTTCTTTTTCTTTTTCTTTTTTCATATTATTTTGTAATTTGGTATCCACCGTCCATCTCTAAGATGGGTTGTGATATCAATATATTACTTTTTATTCTTAACATTTTAAAGGGTATTTTTGTATTTTAACAGTCAAACTTGGTCAATGGTTATGTCTGACCAAGTTTGACTAACAGAATGGGAAGTGAATGTCAATTAACTATAAAGTTGTTTATGGGTATAAAAGGACAAATCTCAGAAGAGTTTGGTGAAATTTACTCCAAAATAAATATAAATATTTTGTAAATGGTATTTTTATTGGTGGTTAGAGTTATATGGTAATGGGACAATATGATATTGGTCCGGTAGTATGCTCCTCACAACCAAGCAAGAAGGTTATGGTTTTGAGAATCTCTTCATTCTCCTCAAACACCGAATTATTGTAATATTAAAAAAAAAAACTAGTGGTTTTTAGTCATTTCGTGTCAAAATTTTGGTCAACAATTACAATTGTCAGAAGTCAATCGAGGGTAAGCGATGTTTGTGCAATTTTCCCTTTGTCAAATTTATATAAGTATGAGCTTTATGTGCTCTTAAATTGAATTTACTAGTCCTACAGATGACAATTGGGTGGGTTTATGGCCCACAAGCCCTCCCCGCATCCTATCCCATTTATTTTTTAAAACCCCATCCCCTCATAAAACCCCTCAATAGATAGAGCGGGGTATGCTTCTCCCATTCTCAACTCATTTACTCCATTTTACTCATTTATCAAATTATTTATTAAAATAATAATATACAACCCAATGAATATGATATAATATATAAAGTAATTCCAAAATACTATTGAAAATCATCTCATAAACATTAAAAATAAATATAAATCTCACAAGTCACAACTAAACAAATTAATTCAATAAATTTTAAACATAAACTATGAAAGAAAAAACTAATTATTAACAAATATAAAGATTATATTTGAAGCAGGACATAGATTATAAAACTCATCGATCTCTGTCCCATACACATTACAGGTCTTACTATCTATTCTCATCTCCGTTTCATCCCCTCCAAATAGAAGATCATCCCTACCTCATAAGTATGGATTGGACTTGTCCCCATAGAATATTTTGTCGTACCTAAACTATTCCCTCAAAAAATATTTTGTCGTACCTAAACTATTCCCTCAAAAAATATATATTTAATTTATCATTTACCACAAAATATCCTATCTCATTAGAAAAAAAAAACAATTGCACCATTGATTTATTAGGGGAAAATTGCACAAACACCCTTGAGGTCAGTCATAATTACATGAATATGGCACTTTTGGGGTTAATGACAACAAACCTACCCGAAGTCTGATAGATGTTGCACAAACATTTTCATGTCGATTACTTTCTGATTTTGACTCATAACAAGGGTTAATTGCACAAACTTACTTTGTGTTTTGCATTTGTAGCAAAATATTCAATGAATGGCATTATTTACATGAAAAACCCACACCACTAGTGGTCAAACATTAGATTTGACGATTGAATTTAATGTTCAAGGGTAAAATAATCACTTTACATATCAAATAAAACAAATATTAGGTTTAGACTTTTGTTGGCTAGATTCCTAATCAAAATGCTTCATTTTTGTAATGATTAGTTGCCTAGGTGGTTCGTACGGTTTCAAGCTTCAAGGATGGATGACGGATTCTCATGCAAACGTGCATTCAAGAGGATGTGGCTTCGATGCTTATTTAGGTATTGAGACCTTTTCCTCTTGACATGGCATAAGCACGGGCGCACACCCACACACACACACACATGTCAAGCGTTTCATGAATTTGTTGTTGGGGTTTATGCCCTAAAGATGCAATTTGTAAATGGATTTATGAAATAAATAAAAGAAAAGTTCAATTCATTCTTGTTATATTGTTTATTTTATAACATGTGCATATTCAACGCCTAAGATTGTCGGATGTAATCTCGAACTATGTAAATGAGTGTCATATACGGATGGATATAGTAAGAGACGTGCAATATAAAGAGTCCATAGATAGTAAATAAAGCTGGGTAGTTTATTTGTAGTTAATCTATAACTGCGGTCCATTCCGTAATGTATGATGATTCTATCTTGAATCATTCAAATGAGATATGGGAATTGAGGCACCTTGTATCATGTGACATATAGGACTGGGTCATGATCTATATAAATCTCTGACCAATATCTGTTTACCAATGAGATTCATATATATCAACTAATGATGGCTATATGTGGATGATCTTAATCCTGAGTGTACGATCGACTCCTTCAGGTTAGATCGTGGTCTTTGATATACCATGGGTGAGGTCAGATGCATTTCCTGATCAATATATTCCATATGTTAGGATTGCGGGTTAGCTTGTGGCTGGGAAGGTTTATACACAATAGTGGAATTCACTTCTTCTTGTGAGAAGTAGATGGTAGTTCCTTTAAGGGTTGATTCAAGGCTTGGACAATATGAGTGCTCTCCTAATTCCGTGAGGAAATAGGAATTATTATCCATTAGAGAATCAACGGTACTTAAAGGATATATGTAATTATAGGGGTATAACGGACATTATGACCCATCTCTAATTATGAAATGTGGAGAATCACATCATATGTAATAGCTATATCAATGGACACCCAGTTGTATCGGTCTGTGTAAAAGCGTCTGCGATTGAGAAAGTGCAGCTTCGAGTTTTTAGTGGAATAACACCAGAGTTAATAATCAAGGAATATGAATTAAAGAGTTTAATTAATGATTCTGAAGATTATTGGAGATCAAAATACTGTTGGTCCATTATGTCCGCTTGCTAGCCCGGTCGATTTAGGTAACAAAGATCAATGTTAATTAATTGGATTGTCCAATTAATTGTGTTACGAAAGTGACACGTGTCAGGAGTTGATTGAGTAATTAGATTATTCAATTGATTAAAATGACAATTATGATAATTAAATAATAAGATTATTTAATAGTGTAATTAGTCATAAATGGAGGGTTTCAATTGTTATTTATTTTTGAATGATGAGATAATATGATTATCTTATTTATTAAATAAAATAAATTGAATATATCTGAATTTAAATTGTTTAAATTTATATATATATATATATATATATATATATATAATATTTTAATTGATAAATAAAATATAGATTTTATTTTTCAAATATAGATTTTATTTTTCAAATATAGATATGATCAAGTTTTTTTCAAATGTTAAAATTAAGTATATATGTGATTAGAGGTGTGTAAAAAACCGTCAAACCGAACCAACCCGCCTAACCCAACCCAAACTTTATGGGTTGGATCGGTTTCACATATAAAAAATTTATTAATCGATATGTCATTTACCAAATCGATCAATGATTGATTTGGTTTGGGTTACTAAAAATAAAATTCATATAACTCAAACCAACCCATATATTTAATAAAACTTAATCCATATTTTTTGGGGTTTTGTAACTTTTAATTATACTTATTTACTTCTCATATAAATAAGTTTTTTTTTCTTCAAATTCATTATCATCAACCATTTGCTATTGTACTACTTCTATTTCTTTTAAATATTATATTTTTTTAATAAATAAAATACAGTTATTCATCCCTTCCATTATATTTTAAAATATGAGTTTTATTATGTTTTATTTTTATACCTTTTATTGTTAATTTGTTAATTATATAATATTTTTTAATTTTTAAAATAATTAAATAACACCTACTTAATATTTTTATAGTTAAATAAATTTTTTAGAACAATAGAAAAAATATTTTTTTTGTTCAAACCTTAACCGTCAAATCAACCCAAACCAACCCGACTTTTTTTGGTTTGGTTTGAATCGGTTTGACAAATCATATTGATTTGGTTAGAGTTGAAATATAGTCAAACCGATATATATCGATTTGGTTTGATATTGAGTTTCAACCCAAACTAATCCGAAATTGCACACCTGTGATATATATTGTTTTGAAAACCGAATCAAATTCATTTTATTTTTTTAAGTTTCAAAAAATATTGATTTGACATATATTTGTTTTTGAAAGACAAAAGCATAGGAGAAAAACTTTACTTTTGGTTTTGTCAAACGCATAAAAAAAAGGACAAAAAAATGTTTTGTTCTGTTTAGTGCATGTGTGTTTTTTGTTTTATTAAAAGTATAACATACCTGATATTTTTTTTTTTTAAGTGTTGCGTGAGATTAGAAAATATATCGGTTCTTGTTTGGTCCACGAGTGTGTAAGTATCAACGCATATGAGTGTTTTATTGGGTAAAGTGTTTCACGTGCAAGTGTTGTGTGTGAGTTAACAAGAAGAGATATATATGTGTATGAGTTCAAGTGTTGCACAGTAAATAAAAAGAAATAGTTTTTTCTTATTCATTATCTATTAATCCTCAATTCAAGTCTATGATATCGTGACGCGTCCACACGCAGTTATCAGTCCCGGGATATAGCGAGAAAGATCATTGGTACAGACCATGAGCATATCGTAAAGTGAATGAGCCTTCAAACGTTGGTATGGTTTTATTTTCTTATTCTTTATATTGATTTCAATTTCATGTATAAGTTCACTGATCCCAGTTACAAATTACAATCTGTATAAAAAAAATTAAAACTCATTTTTGTTGCGTTACCAGTGAACGGGGTTCCAACATTTGTATCTCCCTCCTTGCATCGTTGTGCAAATTATATGTAGGACACACATTCACTATGTTTGCTTATTGATTAGTTCGTAAATCGATTTAAATTTCTAGTTGAACATGTTCTCTAGAAATTTGATTTAAGGAATAACATACTTGTTTGTGTTTGTGCATGTTTGTGTTAGTTTTTATGTTTGATGGTTTTTGCGTTTTTGTTTGATTTGATTGTTGATCGATAATCTCATTACGGAAATTATATTTATGAGATTTTACGTATATTACAAGTTCAACCATGTGTGGATTTGTCCCTCGTTGAGTTTTGAGCGATTTTGAGACTCATCTAAGTGATTTCGAATGTTTTCTAGCCTTTTTGAGTTGTTATAAGATTCGGGACTAACCCTCGCCAAAAAGCCTCGCAACCTACGAGGCCAAGGCTACCTTAGCATGTGCAAAGCCAAGTCAAGTGTGTCTTGCTGCTCACGTAGACGAGCAGTATTGTGCAAACATCAAGCCTCAAACATGGCTATGCATGATGCTAGCCTTTGCGCTAGCCTAGCGCGAGGGTGGCCAAGCTAGCCTTGGTGTGGCTTGGCCTTCGCCAAAGGCCTTAGCGAGCCTCCACTTTCGCCAAGCTCGTCCATATATTCAATCTTGCTCACCATTTTTCAAATATTGATTTCTCCCTAGTTTTTAAGCCAAATTGAGTGATTTCAAGTGTGAGAGATTCATCTTGCAAGGTAGAACAAGCCCAACCATTTTCAAAGTCAATCATCTAGGTCTTTGAGTGATTTCACTCTACTTTGTGGAGATCTTCTTCACTTGTCAAGGTATTCTATGAACTTGAACTTGTTTTGACTTGATTTGCATGAACACATGACATGTTACTTTAATTTATGTTTTATTTGACCTAGATAACATGGATTGGTGGTTATACCTTGATTTCTAACTATATACGTTTGTTTTGATCTTCATTTCATATCTAGTTCATCTAAAGTGTTTTGATCTAGCATTTTAGATGTGCATTGATTCATTTTCATGAACATATAGATCATACCTTGTTAAGGAGTTAAAATCTCAATAAGATCTAGGTTGAGTGTGGACAAACCTTTGCTAGTCAAAGACTTGTGAGTAGAATATGAGTTGTACATGATAATAGTAGTGAGTCATAAGATAGCTTGATCACTTAAGTGTGTACTTTCTATTCAACTAGTGAATTATGTTGTTATGACTGAGGATTCAATCCGTGGATGTTTTCTTTTTAGGGGTCGTAAAAAATATCATGTGTTTAATCTATCCTAACTCCACTCTTATATTGTATATTTTGAGCTTTAAAAGAACATATATTGTACTTATACTTTTAAGTAGTGAATAAGATTTGTAAATGAATTGCGTGTATTTTTGTATTTGGGATTTACCTTTAAATTGTCTTTATAATTGTATTCATTTGTAGTGTAGACTAAGGCTATGTTTAGGGTTGATTTTATATGAGAAATAATCACTTATTTATCAAGTTTTCAGCAAATGAGTGTTTGGTAAAATTTCTAAAAACAATTTATTTTATCATTTGCTCATCTAATAATCAACTTTTGAGAAGTTGGTTGGTGGTTGTTTTTAGAAGCTAATTATTAGAAGCTAATTATTAGAGAAGTTGGCCCCTTATCTTCAATTGTTTATAATACCCTTACTATTTTAATATAAAGACAATAATACCCTCATATTCAATAATTATATTTTTTTATGAATTAACAATATTTCAAAAAACTGAAAAACTGAAAAATTAAAAAATTAAAAAATTAAATTAAAATTTTTAAATAATTGTATAGTTGTGGCCACTGTTTGCTGGCAATAGCTTCCGCCGGTGAAGCCGAAGTCACTGGAGGAGGCCGGTTTCTCAACCGACAATGGAGGAGGAGCCTCATCCTTTAATGGCCAATGTAGGAGGCAAGTCCTCCATTTATGTCCATGGCAGAAGAGAGAGACTCCCCCAACGCTGGAGAACTGTTCCTTATCTAGCCATGTCAAATCCTGCGTTGCCGTCATCGGAGGATGACCAGATCTCCTCTTATGTTAGAGGAGGAGTCTGACATTGGATGTTTCTTCCGACGTCATCATCTCACCTTTCGCCTCCTTAGTCGTTGGAGGATGATCCGTCCTCCGGTAACGACACCGGATGAGAATGATCCTCCTCCAGCGGTTAATTCCATGTGACGAAGGCTTGGTGATTCTTCGCCTCTATAATTTTTTTAAAAAAAATATTAATCTGTTAAATTATTATTAAATTTATTTTAAAAAATCATAAAAATGAAAATAAAATTTATAAATGAAAAGTTGCAAAAAATGAAAGGAAAATGATTTTTTTTTGTAAAAAAAAATACTTAGATGAAAAAGATTATATCCAAGATAAAAAAAGAATATATTACATTTATCAATAATGTTCTTTTTTTTTGTTGTTGTCATTTTTCATAATCCATTCAAGTTTACAAAGCATAATCCCATTTCCTTTTTGATATGTTGAGTATTCCTTAAGTTAATTTATTAATCATCGGTCTACTTTTTTGTTAAGAAGATTATTTATTAAGTTAAGTTAAAAGCTTATTATTTCTTAAGTAAAACAATCTAAAACATAGCATAGTGTGGTGCTCAGTTATTATATATCTTGTAAATTGTGTTTTAATGGAAATGGTGAGGATTGCCACATTTTTTTTTCTTGTGTTGTGATGATGTCACCAGTTTAATAACTTATGTTTAAAAGACACCTATTATGATGAACTGCCCAAAATGCCCTTAAAAGTTGTCTTTGTACTTCAATCGGCTCTTACTTTGAAATTTTTAATGATTTTATTCTTTCATCTTCTTCATAGATGTCTGTTTAATAGACCTCCAATGGAGGTCAAACATCATAACATTATCAATGTATCTTCATTGGATAATTAGTTTAGTGGGGCTATGTAAACGCATTCGGTGGTCAAGCTATCGTGGGGGGGCAATGGGCAGTGTCCCCGGAGCTTTTTTTTCTGGCTAGTACTTACAATACTGAAAATGTAGTTACAGAAGAATCTGAAATGTAATTACAAAAGCTCGGAGCTTTAAGTTAAAGTCTCGAAGCCTTTATACAAAAGCTCGAACAGTCAAATAAAAGTTCGGAGCTTCTTTATAAAAGCTCGGAGCTTCTTTATAAAAGCTCAAAGCTTTCATAAAAGCTCGAAACGAGCTTTTATCTTAAAGGTCCGAGCTTTTGTATACTCGGATAAACCTTTTGTATAAAAGCTCCGAGCTTTATAAAAGCTCAGATCGGCTTTTGTATACTCGGATCTAGTTTTTATAAAAGCTCCGAGATTTTATACAAAAGCTCGAAGCTTCTGTATAAAAGCTCGATTACATGATAAAAACTCGAATGCAAATAAAAGCTCGATTTCATCTTCCTCAACAACTTTCAACAAATACAAAACCCTAACCTAGCCCATTTTGTGATCCATTTTCCAAGTTCCGGTACCATCGCCGTAAAAACGAAGTTGTCGATTCACTTTTTGTCTATTTAATTACTTTTTCTCTTTTTCTTCATAACGACATTGATGTCATGAGTATTTTCGTCTCCACACTTTAAATGGTGTCTTTTAAACATGATTTATTAATGTGGTGATATTTCCACAAAAACCCCCCATAAAATGTACCATTAATTTTTCGAACCCTTTAATAAATAGATGAGTTATTATTTGAGCAATCTAGTGCTTGTCAAGTGTTTATTGAAAAAGATGTGATTGTAGATGAAGATTTATTCACCCATTCTAGGTTGGCTTGGTGATTTTACCGGGTATTGTTTTCAACTTAAATTTACAACAATGTTAATACTTTTTATAATTACGTATCTGCCTACAAAGGAATGACCCATATTTCCCATAATCATATTTCAACCCTAAAATGAAAAAACAATTCTATTAAACAAAAGGAGCCAAGAAAGTTGTAGTTCTTTGAAAGAAAAAAAACAAATGTATGCGCATTTAGATAATCTCAGTCCTGAATAGAAAACAAACATCATGTTTTTATCCTATAAATCAAGCTATAAGAATACATAGTCAAATATACTATCAGTAATTATAATGATTTGGGTCTTTTATTAAGATCAGGTATTACCCGTTTGGAGAAACATCAGCAAACAAATTCTATCTGGAAACCCTTTTCATTAAGATTTCAAATATAAGGTTCATCGTTATGACAGTATTCGAACATATTTAAAAAAAGGTTTAATAACAAAAAGAGTTAAATTATTACCAGATTCGACCATTATCAACAATATTCAACCCAATTTTTTTAACACAATCAGTTATGCTGATATTTGGACAGACCTTGCCATCTGCATTTCTAATATGCAGGGCCAGCATCGGGACCGAGACGAACTATAGAAAATGAGGATTTTGATCCTCTATATATGTTTACTGATCTCACATTTTTAACAGAAAAATAACTAATTAGGTTTATATGTTTTCGTAAAAGAGTAAAAAAAAAGTGTACTGATTTAATTACTTTCGAAACAATGATTTCGGAATTTTCGTTTCAAGAGAATATTGAGTTTTGTTTAGGATATAAAAAACGATTATTTGTGACCAACAGAGTGTTGTTAAGATTCAATTCACCGTCATCATTGATCCAATGTTGTTGTTGTAATAATGACTAATGGGTTTCCATGAGTTAGCTTTTAATATATATATTATGATGAACCGTTTTTAAATTTATTTATAAATTGAGTTTCTATTAATGGGCTCTTAAAATAAAATTATGTAATAGACCTATTTTGTTTAATATCTTAAATGAATTATATTTTACAGTTAACTTTTTTTTAAAATAAAAAACTACTATTGAGGACCTTTTACAATTAACGATTGTTTCACTGGACTCCCCCTAAAACCGGACCTAATGATATGACAAATAAAAGCATGAACTCCTTAATTTTTCCCACGAATTTCGAACTGAAAAAAGAAATTGAATGTGTAGCATGCCGAACAGCAAAAGAAAAAAAAAAAAAAAAACTATGTCAGTACAATCGTACAGATGATGCAAATACCAAAGCAATCAATACAAAATAAAATTACAAATTCAATAACAAGTTTCACAAAAAAATTTGTTACATTTGTTGTCCATCCAATCAAGGGTCGGTGCTGACTTTTTAGGGACCCAGAACGAAAATTTTGAATTGGAACCCTTTAATTATCTTAAAAAACTTGATTTCTTTTTTTTCAAACACTAGCGGCATCTGCTTTTAGAATTTTTTGAAGCAAAATGTTTTTGTTTTTATCAAACTTAAAAGTATTTGTTCTCGATAATTTATTTTTTTAACAAGATTTGGTTTCTAACTGAAAAAATCAGTACTTGTATTGCCCTCAAGAATTCTTTTTTCACATCAAGATTTGGTTTCTAACCGGAAAATGATACTTTGACGGTAGAAAAACAAAACTTGATTTATTTTTATCAAATGCTAACACGTTGACGGTATTTGTAATCGGTATTGCTCTCATGTATTTTTTGTCATAAAGATTTAGTTGTAATGATAAAAAAATGATTTGGCCCATGATGTTCGTTGATGCACAAGAGCACGTTAGCAGATGCAGGAATTGTCAATGAATAGCAAACATATTGAATCCTACAACCACATGAACTGCTCAAAAGTTTAACTATCCCATGGCCATTCACTCCATGGGGAATTGACCTCATTGGTCCTACGCCTACTTCATTAGAGAAAGTTAAACATGTCATAGTGACTGTCGATTACTTTATAAAATAGGTGGAAGAAGAACCATTAATGAGGTTCACAAAGCATAACACCACAGAGTTTGTGAAATAATTCATTATCTTTCATTTTTGAGTTACAGATACTTTGGTAATAGACAAATAGATCCAGCTTAACGATAAGAATTTTCGATGGTTTTGCAAAGATAGGAGATAAACAAATACTATGCTTCACCTGCACAACCACAAACAAATTGTCAAACGGAGGTAGTAAACAAAATCATCAAGCAAACCTTGAAAGCAAAACTAAATACTAAGAAAGGAGCTGAAAAACTCAAAAGTTGAAGAAAGTTCACCTGATCCCTATAATTCCAATACCATTAAATCCAACATTCAAAACAGGAATGCACTTTATTTTTCTACTCTTTTTTTTATTCTTATTTTTCTACCTCTTCCCATCCACTTGCAACCTAGCATAGCTTTGCCACCTTCAATCCCAAATTGCCACCTGTCCCATTTATTTATTTATTTTTATCTAAACTTATCTGCACCAAAATGAGTCATTCGGGCTCGAGCTAGGTGTCACGGGGTGAGATTTCAGCTAGGCACATCTGTGTGGTACTTAGACAACTTCCGTGGGAATGTTGTTAAGTAAGCCTTGTAAGAGGGACACTTGGGCAAGTTCTTGGACGAACGTTGCCAAGTGTGAAGATGTGGAAGCAATTTGGGGTGGGGAGAGTCAGGAGAGGGTTGAAATGGGGAGCCCGGAGGTAAAGGATCGGTGGACTTGCGAAGGAAGACCACGATGCTCTGGATCGCTAGAATGCTCACAAGTACTATCAAATGAAGAGTTGTATTAATGAAAGAATTCTATGATGATTTACAAATGAGAGGGGTTGACTATTTATAGGTGAGCCACCTCCTTAAGGGATATTCTAGACTAATCTATCTAATAGTGGAGATTAAGTCTCCAGAGTATTCTACACCTAATTAGAATACTCTATATGCATTTACATGCCTTTATAAGGTTTTAGATTTTTCTACACCTTTCTAGCTAAGTACAATAATGGTGTAGAGATGGTTGAATTGCTAGAGACTTCTAGAAGCTTGATCAATGTTGGAATTATGGAGAGGAGAGGTCTCTAGAATCTTCCAGGAGCTGGACAGAGTAAGGGCCTTTGTTGGACTCCTAGGCTTGTAAGCTTACGGCCCGTGACATCCTCTCTCACCTAAATTCGCAACGTCCTCGTTGCGAGGATGCTGAGTATGTTGAATTTGGTCGTAAGTTGGGTCATTCATGTGGAAGGTCTTCGGCTTGGGAAGCCTCCCTTGAGGGACTGAATTCGAGTCTCACATCCTTAGCTCGATACAAGTGGGTTGGCTAGGTTTCGTAGGTGATCCAGCATCTTGGGTGCCTTCTCTTAGTGTCTTCGATCGTTTCCCATGGCTTGCGCACTTTCTGCTCCTTCGAACGCCTATGGTCGATTGGTTCTGTGGAGAAGTGGGAGAACTGGGTGACTCCTCAAGCTTTGCGACGGGCTGTATCTTTAGCTTGGTGCAAGTGGGCTTGCTTGGCTTTAAAGGTGATCCAGCATCTCGGGTGCCTTCTCTCGGTGCCTTCCATCGCCTCTCATGACTTGCACGCTTCATGCTATTTCGAACGTTCCTGAGCGTTACGTCCTGTGGAGAGGAGGGAAAGCTGGGTGTATCCTCGAGTCATGTTGCAGATGGCATCCTGTATGGCTCGGGCAGGGATTCCCCCTAGATGGAGAGTGTCTTGCCTCCGTTGCATGTGTTGGATGAGTTAGCAGTATGAAGAAGGAAGGTGTTGGTTTGAGTGAAGAATGTCATGCCTAGAACCATCATGTAGTCATCGGTAGGGACTACCGAAAAGTTGAGCTTGTCGTTTCATCAGCCTAGGTGGGCAGTGACGCCCTTCGTTGTGCCATTAGGTTATCTAGACAGAGTGTTGGCGATTTTGGCATCGACACATTCAGAGTTGGTGACACGAAGGCCAAGTCGTTTGGCTTCGGCCATGGAGTTAGAGTTGTGCATTGCCCAGGTGTATAGCAATACACGAACTTGCTTGCCTCGGATGGTGATGCTCACGAAGAGGAGGTCACTGGCAAGTGTTGGAGGTATGGCCTTGGACAAAGCACTTCTGATGTAGACTTCATCCATTTCTGCTCGAAAGGTAGACAACTCATGCTCGACGAAGGTGCGAGTGTTGCGGACTTCTTGAGTGGGTTGGTAGATTTTCTCATGAATGCTCTTCTAGAACTCTAGTAGCATTGCCTTGGTCGCTTGAGTGACTAGGGCATAGTCGGTCTCTAATTCATTGAGATGGTCGACTATAACACTCATGTTGGCACGTACTTCAGAGAATGTCTCACTGTGGGCATAGATACGGGATACCAAGGTGTCGATGGACAGGGCCTTGGACTTGCTTTGCTTGTTGTGGGATTGTTGGTCGCCATAAACATGCGCTTGGATTTCCAATCGAGCAACTTCGCTATCGGAGAGCGTGGCTCGTGCTAGCTGTGATTGCTCTATGGTGGTAACTTCGTTATCAAAGTACATGACTCGTGCTAGCTATGATTGCCTAGTAACGGGCTCTGACCCCTGATGCTTGGAATCAACCGGCTCTGATACCACTTGTCACGAGGTGAGATTTCAGCTAGGCACACCCGTGCGGCACTTAGGCAACTTCCGTGTGAATGTTGCTAAGTAAGCCTAGTAAGAGGGACACTCGGTCAAGTTCTTGGACAAACGTTGCCAAATGTGAAGATGCGGAAGCGATTTGGAGTGGGGAGAGTCAAGAGAGGGTTGAAATGGGGAGCCCGGAGGCAGAGGATCGGTGGACTTACGAAGAAAGACCACGATGCTCTGGTTGGCTGGAATGCTCACAAGTACTCTCAAAGGAAGAGTTGTATTAATGAAATAATTATATGATGATTTACAAATGATAGAAGTTGGCTATTTATAGGTGAGACACCTCCTTAAGGAATGTTCTAGGCTAATATGGTATAATAGTATAGATTAAGTCCCCAGAATATTCTACACCTAACTATAATACTCTATATGTATTTGCATGCTTTTACAAGGTTATAGATTATTCTACATCATTCTTGTACTTAGCTAGAAAGGTGTAGAGATGGTTGAATTGCTAGAGACTTTCAGAAGTTTGACAAATGCTAGAATTGTGGAGAGGTCTCTAAAATCTTTCTGGAGCTGAACAGAGTAAGGGCCTTTGTTGGACTCCTAGGCTTGAAAGCTTTCGGCCCGTGACATAGGGCTCGAAATCGAGTCATATGTTTGGGCTTGGATATTGGGATTGAAAAAAATTATGGGATTGGGGTATTACATGTTCACTAACCTCTAACTGTATTACAAATTATAAATGAAATAAGATATATAAAATCATGTTTATACCCTTATCTATTAATTGAACACATAGTTTTCTTGGTAATTTTGAAATAGTAACATGATATATATGTTATTTCAATACAAACAAAGATATGAGAAGATATAATTTCACAAAAAGGGTAAAAAAAAAAGGACAAAAAGGGAAGTAAGGCAATTCATCACACGATGCTTTACCCTTTTTGAACGTTAAGCCTCTTTTATATATATTTTGTAATGGGGTAATATCACTAAGTCCCTACTTCCCGATGAAATATCACATATTTAAATGTATTAGTAACTTTAATCCCTTATTTTTTTTAAATACATCACTTTAATTATTCTGTCAGTCAAAGGTTAGCCAAACTTAACGGAACTAGTGTTATTTTTGTCTTTTGCATAATAGCAAATAAATTTTAAAAAATGAAAAATGCTTAAATAATTTAAAATTTTAAAAATAAATCAGTGGAGATAGAGATCATGGGATCTCCACTCGCTCGGCCGATGGCGATGGACACCCTTCGATGGTCTCCATTGACGGCCGATGGAGACCATGGAATGGAGACCCTTCCATGGTCTCCATCGCTAGCTGATGGACGAATCTCCATCGGCGATGGAGCTGGACAACATTTCTTTGTTTTGAAATGGTGAAAGAAAAAAAAAATTGCAAGATAGAAGACGATGTTTGATGGTGAAGAAAGGATTGTACATATATGTTACACTATTGTTGAAATTAAATACAAGTCATCGTATAGATGAGAGGATAGTCAGTTGACGAGTTGTTGGTGGAATAGAAATCGTCTTTGAAGAACTGTTGGTAGACCCAAGTAAGTATCTTGAGTCTGAGAATGCAAGATAGATATGTTTTTCGAAGTAGGCAAGTTTTGATGAAAATTTTATGACAAGCATAAACCCAATTAATCGTTCTACATTGAGTAGTGTTTATGCAATGAGTTTCAACAATGGAGATCGTTTATGAAACTATGGAGATCTGGTCCATCATTCAGCTATGGAGATCCATTGGATCTCCACTACTGGATCTCCACATTCAACGGTGGAGATCCTTTGATTGATTTCCTTTCTTTTTTATTAAATATTTTTTTAACTGTTTTTTAATATTTTTTTTTTATTATTATTATTTTTTTGTTTTTTAATAATTATTTATATGTTTTTTAAAATTTTATTATTGTTTTTAATTTGATTTTTATTCGATCCTGTTTTGAAATGATTTTTATTTAATATTTTTGAAAGGTAGCTAAAAATTTGATAAAAAAGTTTGATTTTTATTTAATATTAAAATATAAAAGTATTTGATAGAAATTCTGAAAATAAAGGTGTAATAACAAAAATAGTTAAGTTAAATTAACTTAACTTTGTGACTCAAAATTTTAATCTTAACATCTCAACCACTCATGCGCTCTTAATCTAATGGTTGAGATTTGAATGTATTATTACTTTTGGATTAAAATTACATGGGTGGTTAAGATGTTGAAGTCAAAATTTTAAATTAAAATTTTAAATTGTTTTAGTATAACCCTAACAAAAAACAAAAGATTAGGGAAAAAATTGACCTTTTCAACTTGGCTTATATATTAACAAGGTTAAAATTGTACTTTTATGTGTAAAGTAATAGTTAATTATTAATATTTTGGTCCAAATGACTAAAGTGATGTATTTTTAATAAAAAAACGAGGGATTAGAGTTTCTAATATGATAAAGACATTGAAATATGTGATATTTCACAAAAAAAAGAGTTAGGACTTTAATGAAATTACCTCTATAGTAATTGATAATTTAATTGAATTAAAGAATGAAATAAGACAAATAAAATTAACAAGAACTAAAAATATCAAAATACCCGAATATAAACTTGCATATTAATCCACTCATCTCTAAATTAAGTTCAAAACTATTAAAATTGTCTTAAGACAAGCTTTAAAACCATAATAAATAAATAAATAAAAGAGTAGCGATAATAACATCCCTTTAAAAACTGTATATACACCCTTTTTGTAATCATATCTATCAAAAAATTTAAAATTTTTATAGTTCGTAAATAAACTTCACTTAATGCCAAAAATATCTTTTCTTTAACTGTAATGTGATTATATATTTATAAGTACACACCACCCATATATATTATTATAATATTTAATCACCTTTATTAATATTTTTAAAAAATATTATCCTTAATTCTTTTAATTTGATACCTGTTATTTCAACAAAAAAAAACAAGACACTTTTATCATTGTTCTTAAAAAAAATATCTATTATTGTTCTTTCTTTTCCCATACTTCTTTTTATCTTCCATATTTTCCTTTCACAATTTTTTTTCTTTTTTCATTTTCTCTCTCCTATTGTCAAGCAGCTCCCTCTATTTCTTCTTGGTCGTTTTCTATCAACAAAATCATTCCGTTTTGAGGTTTTTTTCTGTTAGAGATCCATTTTTTGTTTGAGAGTTGTAGGGAAACAAAGTTTATATCATGTACAGATTGAGTTGGAAGTAGAAAAAATGTTTAATGAAATTGAAGAACAACTAATATTGAAGAAAAAAAACAAGTCTAAAAATCGTGTTTAAAAGAAAAAATATATATTATAGAGAAACAATTTATATTTTTTAAAATTATTACTAAAGAAAACAATTTATAATGATTTTGTTCTTCAAATATTTTTTTTTTTTTACATCTAACTTTTTAGAAAATTTTGATTCATTCTCCGGTAGTCAATTTGTATTTCCATAAAAGAAATTGAAAATACATTTAAAATTAAATTTTAAAAGAGAATCTAGGGTTTAAGAAAATGGATTTTTTTTAATGATATATGTTAATATCAAATCATTAAAAGAAAACATTTTTTTTACAAGATATTAAAATAGGAAACTAGTTAATAATTATTGGTGGGTGTACTTACAAACTATTTAGTCTTATTGGTAATTCTACGCAAGGGTATAATTGGATTTTTAAAAACATATTAATTTGGGATGTAAATACAGTTTTTGATGGGTGTAAATATCGCTACGCTAAATAAAATTAGGGTTAATAGCACTAATGTCCACTAAATTAAACGTGAAGTCGCATGTTACCCCCTAAACTTTTTTTCCTGACATTAATCCCCTTGAACTTTTATTTATAGGCATAAGCTGACGGAAGGGGGACGAGCAGAGGTGTCCACGGTTCGGTTTCGTTCGGTTTCGGTTACGAACCGTCGGTTTTGATTCCTTGGAATGGTCTAACCCTAACCCTAACCCTAACCCTAACCGTAACCGGAGTCGGGCGGTTTGGGGCGATTACCTAACCATCGATTTGGCGGTCACGGTTTGGTTTCGGTTAGCGAAACCGAACGGTTCAGTTCGGTTTCAGGGCGGTTTCGGTTCCGTCCAGTTTTTGTTCCAAACGAATTGCCACGTGTCATAATACTATTTGTTATTTTTAAAAAATATAAAATATATCAAAGCCGACGGTTTTGAGGCGGCTTTTAGAAAAGGATAACCGTAACCAAACCGTCGGGAAATCGGTTTCCAACCGGTTTCATAACCAGCGGTTACGGTTCGGTTTCAGTTTCGGTTATGGTTTTGGAGGGACGGTTTCGGTTCGGTTTCAAACGGTTTAACTGAACCGTGGACACCTCTATGGACGAGCATCAAGGGAAAATTGTACTTACACATTCTGATTATAAACATAATTGCATTAAAACTAGAAAAATAAAATAATAACATCCACACATCCTTTAACTCATTGATTAATGTCTAAAATAATAATATAATATAAATAAATTTTAAAAATTATATTATAAAAACTAATTATTAAAAAAAACTAAAATTTTCTCTTTCGTCAACTTCTACCAATAAATTAAAGTTCAAAGGGTTTAATGCAACGAAAAAAAAGTGTAAGGAACAATTTAAAATTTATATTATAAAAAACTAATTATTAAAAAGAAACTAAAATTTTCTCTTCTGTCAACTTCTACCAATAAATTAATGTTCAAATGGTTTAATGCTACGAAAAAAAGTTTAAAGAACAATATATGACTTCACGTATAATTCAGGAGACATTAGTGCTATTAACCTATAAAATTATAAATAAACAAACACCGGTTCAACGATGATTCTATTAAAAAAAAACCATAAATAAAACATAAGGGTATTATCGATTTTAATAACCCAACAATTATGAACTCGACCCAAAAGAGCCTTACCCATCGATTATTTTTTTGGAATGGATTTGGGCCGACTTAGTGGGTTGGAGCAGTTGGGTGCAATTTTCAAGTCCAATTTGCAAATTACACTATTATCGAATTTAATTGTACTTACCGAACAAATTTCTATGAAATTAAATTGGGGTTTATACAATTTGGTCCCTATCTAATCGGAAACATCAATTTTTTATTTGTTAATTGGTTTCTCATCAAATTGGTCTATATCTCATTTTAGTCCTACAGCTAGTCAAATTAACGGTCAATTGTTACAAATCAGTTAATTGTCTTTTTTACACCTATTGGAAAAATGGGTTTATCCTATAATTAAATAGATTTTTGAAATTATTTTTATTAAAAATAAAAAGAATAATGAAAGAAAATTATATAGATGAATCTCAATCCTCCATCTCAGAGATGGAATAAAAAAAGAGATAAAAACTATAGAAGTTAAAGAGAAAATATTGTGAAAACAAAAGATAAATAAGAAAACTGAATAGAAAATAAATAAAAAATCTCATTTGTACTATAAAAAAAAAAACTGATTTGTACTACAAAAAAAAAACTGACTAGAAAACTGATTTGTACTAGGTATTGGTTTAATAGTTGACTCGGGATTTGAGCCAGAATTTGCCTTGATAGGTGTATCTTCTGGATCCTTTCTAGTTTTTCTCAGAATCCCGAACATTTTATCGATTCGTTAAACATCAGTTCAAGGGTTTTAAATTCTTTCTTCAGTAGCAGCTGTAGCAACTCTAGTTCTATCCTTGCTGCCATTTGATATCTACTTTGATTGATTTGTCTCTTCTTTTTTTTTGAAAAATCTGGTTGATATGTGGAAATTTTTTAAGAAAGTTGTAGATATTTGAAGTAAAAAAAAAAGAACCGAAGATAAAATTTAGAATTTAGAAAGATCAAAGATCAGAGAGAGATAGAGAAAATTTAATAGAGAATTAAGATATGGGTGAGAGAAATTGTAGAGAGAGAATAGAAATTAGTTGAGAAAATGAATATAATATTTTTTCATATCCATTTATTGTTACAGACTCTATATTTAAAGAAAATTGAGTAATATACTACATAAAGGGTTCTATACAAAATAAGACTCTTGGGAAATAATTCTTTATAGTTGACTCACATTAATTAAGATAGGACCGTATGAGAAATGATTCTCTTTACTGAGACACACACTAATTAATATGAACTCACACTAAATTCCTAACATTAATCCCTAATTTTCCAATCCTAAAAAAAAAATCATTGAAAGATAAAAATTGATAAAAGACAAAAATCTAAATCAAAACAAAAATCGTATTCAATTCAAATCTAGAGTAGTGATAATTGGAAAAAGAAAATGGACATTTCTATCTCTCTAGTATCTTGAATCCATATGCATGTCTACATTTTACTTTTTGAACCCATGCTTGCACTATATAAATGACATCTCTTTTTTCTTTTTAAGTGCATTACTAGTTATTTCAATATCGTAAAGAAATTACTATCCTAAAGAAAATTCATAAAGAAAATATGGCAAAGCTCTCATGCTTTTCTAAAGCCTTCTTCCTTCTTGCTTTGGTCTTTGCCATTGAAGTTTCACCTGTAAAACTCGATCTCTCTCTCTTAATCTTGTGCATTTTATTCGATATATCTGACATATTATTTACCATGTTATTTTATGATCATTAATCTACATGACAATTGCAAATAAGATGACTTGATCTCAACTGACAGTATTTTGGGGATGTATAGCTGTCATACATATATTAAATTAATATTTGAAATAATTTTCTTTTATATGATTCTTGATTGTATATTTTATGATTATTTAATCATGTATAATTAGGGAGCTTGTCTGATTAGTACCGATTAGATGTGGAATTTTTTCTTTTGGCTAATCTCTTAAAAGAAAAACCATTGAAGGAGATAAATCGCTAAAAGTCAAAAAACTGAATTAGGACTAGTAAAACAGTGACTAGCATATATTTTTCTAGGGGTGGACACTAAGTTCGGAACCGAATCAAAAAAAGGGTGTTTGGTTCGATTCACGGAATCAATTCGGTTTAAACCGGTTTAAAAAATTAAAAACCAAAAAGTTTTCGGTTCAAACTGGTTTGGTTTTTTAAAACCGGTTTAAACCGATTAAACCACCTATAAAACTATATATAAAAAACCCTAACCTTTTCTAACATATTCTACTTCTTTCTCTTCTATTTTTTTCTCTCTAACGCCTACACCGATCTACTCTCAACATCGATCTACATCGATCAACAACCCCAACCTTCTTTCTCTCTACATCGATCTACATGCCTACACTTCTTTCTCTCAACATCGATCAACAACCCTAACCTTTTTTGCCCAACACCGATCTGCTCTCTTCTCTGAAACATCGATCAACATTGATTATCTTCGACCCAACATCGATCTGATCTGCTCTGCATCGATCGAATCTCAACCGCCTAAGGTTTGTCGATCACTTTCTCTTCTTATTTTTCTAATTTTCTTCTTCTTTCTCTAATTTTCTTGTTATCTTCTTCTTGTTGTATTCTCGTTTGATATGTTATCCTTCATCTCCAGCCAAAGCTTCATCGATCTGCTTCTTCTTCAACTCGCCCGATCTGCATCTTCTTCAGCTCACCGGATCTGTTTTTCTTGATTGATTTGGTTAACAAATGTTAGCCTTGATCTCTCTTTAGTTTCAGTTCTGTTTCAGTCTCAGTTGTTGTCTTTGTTTTATTTTTGTTTTATTTTTGTTTATGTTTTCTAGGGTGTTTAGTTGGGATTGAACTATTAGCTAGGTTTATTATCTAATTTCAATTTCTACTGCTGATTTGATTGTATGCTTGGTTAATTTATTCCGTTTTAATCATCTTGTCATATATATTGTGCCCTCTTCACGGTTTTTGTTCCCAAATTTAAATCTAAAAGATGTTATAGTAATTTTTATACTATCAGTATATATAGCCTTTCTTTTGATCCCAGTTAGGATGCATTGCTGCTCTATTTGCTGATTTTGCTCTATCTTTTTTATGTTTTAGCTGCTTTGTTCTGGGGGTTTTTGACTCTCTTGCGTTCTTTTCATTTTTGTGCCTCCCCTAGTGGTTGTTGTTTTGGTTTTAGACTCATGTTGTTCTTACCTCTTTTGCTATTTGATTAATAAAGTATTTGATTAATATAACTATGATGTTCACTCTATATTTATCATCATGATACTAATACTTGAATAATCTTGAATCTTTAGGTCTGGCCTTGCTACAATCTTGGAATGAGTATAAATTTTTGAAGATATTTAAAGATTCTTGAATCTTTTGATTTAGAGTTTGGATTATTTATTTTTGTTGACTAGTTGTAAATTTTAAATTAGAATTATTTTATTTGTAATTTTAATTTGAAGTTTGGGTTATTTATTTTTAGATGTATTATTATGTTATGTACTTCTGTGATAAACTTATATTTTGTAGATTGTAGTTTGGAATGTATTAAAATGTTTTTTTTATATATTTTGGAATGTATTTACTAGTTGTTTAGGTAGTTTGATTTTGGATGTTTTTTGGCTTTGGGATATTTAAATGGTAAAAATTAGTATCTAAAAACCCATCAAGCTCATCAAGCCCATTAGGCCCAAAACCGAACTGAACCGAATTCGGTTCAGTTCGGTTACTATATCTTATTCGGTTTAAATCGGTTTAAATTTGGGTGAACCGAAATATTTTCGGTTCAGTTCAGTTTTACCTAAAACCGAACCGAACCGAACCGAACCGAACCGCGTCCATCCCAATATTTTTTATCATATTGAAAGCTTAAGTAGTCATAATAGATCAACCGATGGTCAGATCTCTCTCTCTAGTATCTTGATTCCATATATCTACATTTTATTTTCTGAATTATAATTACTCTTTTCTATTCGGTTTCATTTACAGTTAAATTTTAATTATTAATTTTTTCACTAACATCATTAGATTTTTGTTAATGCAGGTAACAGCACTGGATGCTACGGCTGCAAAATATCGTCCTTTAAGTTTTAAAACAAATATATTTAATATGCCATATAATAATGGTTCGTAAAACCCACAATATATTTATATTTATATGTAGCAACATATACATGATAATTTAATTAATATTTATGCATCTGTTAATGACTATTTTTTCTCATTTTAATTTCAAAATAATAATAATAATAATAATAATAATATATTATTGTTTTACCACGTGCAGACCGGTGGGGAGGGGTCACTTCAGCCGGGACGTAAGTTCCTTCTCTTAATCTCTTTCTCATAATTTTTCTTATACAGTGTAGACTGTAGAGTCGATGAAACCTATTAGCACTGGCAGTAGTGTACCACCACTACGTGGACATTAGTTGTGAAGAATTTTGTTTTCTCCCCCATAATATGGGAGTTAATATCTTCCAATAGGGTAGATAATCAAATCAAACATATGCTGTTTTATGTCGACAGACCCTAAACCCTAGTTTTATTGTAAAATAAAATGAATGGCCTATTGTTTAATATGTAAATGGCTGGGTTTTTGCAGAGTGTGCTGGTGCGTGCGATTTCAGGTGCTCGGCAACATCAGATAAAAATCCATGCTTGGAATACTGCAACCAGTGTTGCCAAAAATGCTTGTGTGTTCCTTCTGGCACTTATGGAAGTATAAAGAAGAGTGTCCATGCTATAACAACTGGAAGACCAAAGAAGGAGGACCTAAGTGTCCATGAACATTCAAAACAACACGTGTTTCAAAGATAAAATAATGTATCATTGATGCTATTAAGCAAATGTGTTTAATTTCCTTTATTGGTTTTGTGCTCAGTTTCAATGTGCAATTGTGAAATAAATTTATTAGCTTGATTATTATACTTCTGTCATCAATATTTAACTATTACCAATCGAAGCAATACCATACAATCCAAAATTCAATTCAAATGAATGAGTTATCATCACCACACAAATCATAGGATGATATAGTGAATGATAGGGTAAAAACAAATCACTTACTAGTTACCACATCAGTTAAGTTGTTTTTTTTTTAATTAAATTTTTGGATTAACTAATATTAGTTTTGTTTAATAGGTTCATACTCCATAGCCTCTACCAGTTCCCTTGTCAACTTGTCTCCGCCTCAACTTGTGGGCAAATGCACAATGTGAGATTATACAAACAACTTCTTTGATTGTAGAGACCGAGAGACATTGTTGGAAAAATGCGTTAAGTTTTACCTTTTTAACCGTTCATATGTTTAATATATGTTATTTCAAGTGTGTATATTCAAATTTTAAAATTTATTCGAACAACTTTTCAACCCTTTCCCCATGCATAAGGTTGGTAATTTTCCTATTTCCCCTTAGTTTTTAAAGGTTCACTGACTGATCAATACTATCGAATGACAACAGGATTTTGGAGATTTATGTAAGAACAAATAACATCCGACCTCCATGAGATTTTCTCTTTTACACGCAACATTAACTTTATTAAAAAAAAATGACACTCATCTCACGTATCGTTTTCAAACTTAGGTTGCATTTCATTTTTTGTTTGAAGACCGAATAGTGACTGAAAACTGAAAATTGAATAACATATTTGATTTTTTTAACTGAAAACTGAATATGAGTGATAAATTATTTGTTTTTTTAAGCTACAAATATATGAAAATAAATACTTTTACATCTATACCTTTTCAACTATTATTTATTATATATTTACATTTTAATGTGTTCAGTATTTACATTTTAATGTGTTCAGTATTTACATGTGGAATTATAATAATATAATTATATATTTAAATTGAAATCTATATTCTCTATCAACGTGAAAATACCATATAAATATGTTACAAACTTACATAATTTAATTATATATATGCAAATTAACAAAATTAGTGTCGAATTTAAGAGTATCTCATCTAAGCATATAGAGATAATATCATAGTTCTTGCGATACATGTAAAGTGCATATAGTTTATGGTTAAGTTGGTTTAAGTTTGTTTACAAAACTGGTTTTTTTTTAAGTGCTAATTTTCTCCAATCACATAATATAGAACTAATCAAATTATGAGGAAAAAAAAGTCTTTACTGAAATATGAATAAAAGTCGAAATAGGTTTGAATACAAATATAGATTCAAATGGAGATTTTGAAATCTTGAAAAAACAAGGTTTTATGGCTACTAAAATTGTTTAAATCGTGAGAAGAAAAAAAATATTAATATGGTTAAGGGTTGTAAGAGAAGATGACACATGAAATTAGATAAGATTTGTGAGGATAAAATTGGAAGTAAAAAATATATATTTTTCATAACCAATGATTTTAAGAACCCATACATTAATTTTATCACTTAAAAAACCAAATAAAACAACTTAATGACATACATTAAGTGTCAATAAGTGTTAAGTGGAAAAATCAAGCAGACCCTTATCATTAACCAAGTTCCATTGACAAAACTAAGGGTACTTTCATCATTAATAGTATTTTTTAAGTATAAAGAAATGAATAATATTTTTTAAGGAGATTAATTGGAAAATACAAAAAAAAACTATTTAAATAAATAAAAAAATAATAATTTTCTTTTAAATGAATCTCCATTGTTCATCTCAATATAGACGGTGGAGATTAACTAAAAAATTAAAAGAACAAAAAAAAAAGTTATGGATCTCCATTTATAAATCTCCATTGAGATCTATGATGATACAAGAATCTCAGTTGTTCAAGATGGATTTAAGGGTGCGTTTGGCGCGGACATGGAACATGACAAGGTGCGGTGGAACGGGACGAGACGGGATATGACAGACTATTCTATATTGTGTTTGGTAGGTCTAGGACAGATCTGTTCACTGTATGTTTGGTATGACTGGGACATGACGGGACAAGAGGTTCAAATGATCATAATATCCTTCTTGTCATATCAAATGTTTGTTAGCACGTAATAGTGATAAATATTTTTATATATCATATTTAGGACAAGACAAGTCTATATATATATTTTAATAAAATATTATTTATATATCATATTTCATAAAAATAATAATATTGTAGTTAAAAAATAATTTAATTAATAATTTTTTTAAAAGACACGTGATTTTTTTTTTCAAATAATAATATTATTATTATGGTCATTCCCTCATTTTTTTTATAATAATATCAATTAATAATATTATTTCCTTAATTTTTTTAATTAAAATTATTATTCAATGTTACATGCTCGTAATTGTGAATAATAGAAAAGGAAAATATATTCTATAAGTTTTACTTATTCAACCACACATCTTTTCTTTTCACATAATAGTAAATTTAATAACATGATCCAACAAAAATTAATGTAATATATTTGTTCACGAACCTAATAACAAAATCCATAACACAAACATGCTCACAATTCCAACAGAATATAAGTTTCAAATATGTTCACAATTCCAATAAAATATAAGTTTCAAACATGTTCACAATTCCAATAAAATATAAGTTTCTAACATGTTTCAAACATATTTCAAATATGTTCACAATTGTGTGGAAAAGCTACATGTGTAGCTACTGAATATATGGAAATTACATATATAAAATAGTTGACGTAATAGTCTAATAGTTAAAAATACATGCTATATTAGACTATTACATGAAGAATGTTAAAAAAAACAAGATCTTGATGCTGCATTTTATAGCACCTTGCACTTTGAGCGACCAACCCAACAAGAACTGCGGGCCACGCTAAGCCCCGAAACTACCAACATAAAAGTGTTTGTTAACTTATGAAACAGATGAATAAAATAAAGAAGACGAGAATATATAATAATGTAGTATAAATTGGCAATATAAATTCATTGTAAACAGTTCTCTCCAGCAGACAAAATACTAATGGCTTTATTTTTGTGAGGATGACTTTATCTCATGGAAATGATTTTGCTTCACTGGTATTACAACAATAATGCAGTCACAAACGAAAAGAAGTTGAAGTCATATCAAATTCTCTTAACCATTTGTGGTGGCTATATAAGGATATACTTTTATCAACACCTAGATACCAAGTTCCTGTGACGAGTATTAGGAAAAAAAAGAATGATATACTAATAATTTTTCTTTGGGTTAAGGAGTACAAGTGTTTTCACTAATTGTTAACAAGTGTTCTTGATTACAACAAAGGACATTCTCAACTCTCAAGTGTATGTGAGCTTTAGAATTGTAAGAAGGCTTCAATAATATAATTGTCTTTTCTATTCTGTCAACTGATTTAGTAATTCCTGAAATAATCATTCTTTCCCAGCAGTAAATTACCAATAATGGGAAAAAAAAATTATGAAAATTGAAAAGCAATAACCAGTAAAAATTATATTGTAAGAACACATGAAAGATTAACAATAAAGAACATGAACCTGAACATATGTATTTGTTGCTGGTACAATGTGCACGTAATTAGTCCCCGCAAAAACTGAAAATGTGATAACAAAAAAGTTCACTATTTACTACATTATCACTGAATCTCCATTATTGATTCTTACAATCCATTCTGCAGCTAAAAGTCTTAGAAACAGCCTTGGAACAGTAATCAAGCACTAGATGGGTCCATAATGTAGAATTAATCAAAATCTTTACCGGTCTTTATTACCAGTTAGTGCCCCAGGAACCACAGAATCTTGTAAACAAAAACATCAACAAGCCACAAGTCAACCCAATAAAGAGCAGAACAGATATTTGATGTTGTACTTCATTTTTGTCCTGCACCTGTACAAATTAGTCAAAAGATGCAGCATGTAACATTATTGTAACTAACGACCTGTAATGCTTCATCGAATTTTCTTTCTGTCTTCTTACATCAAAAAAGAAGCGCAAGCACATCAAACTTGGTTCATCAAAAGACAGACTTGCATCCACGCATGCATCAGTTCTATTGTATACGTAACAAAAACACTGCGACAGCTAAAGAAACTAACCTGCTTGGCAAGGGAAGTGGCAACCATATTCGATGTAGCAATTGATAGGAACATAAACACATAAGTCAAATAATCGCAAACAACAGTTGCCGGCCCTACCCATCCATATTCACAATCACACTTAATACACACCACTCTCCTCAAAAGAGAGAACAAAAAAAATAAAAATCAATGCAAATACCGAGAAAAAAATAAAGTAAAAGTAGAAATGAGTGTCTACAATTGAAATTGAAACCAAATATCCTTGCTTTCCCACAAGTGAAACTAAAAAATCCTTCCTTTTCCACAATTTCTCAGCAAACAAACATGAGATTAAACAACCCGGAAACCAATTTGCAAGACATAACCATACCAGCAAACTCAATTAAAGGTTTTGTACAGGTATAAAACTAAAAATGTCAAAATTCTTTAGGAACATTTTGAAAAAACAAACATAGAACCCCAAAAAAAAACCCAACATAATATTTACAAGAAACACTTAATTAATGATTTTGTACAAGACATAGGTACCTTCAACAATTGAAACTTAAAATGTTATTCTTTTGACAGCATTATAAAACTTTTCAAAGGAATACCTAAAGCAGCAAGCTCAATGGAGCTTCCTTGACCGATAACAGCAGTGTCAATGAGACTCTTCAACGGCCCACAGATCCAAAGCCCTGTAGCGGGTGCCGTAAACTTCACAATCTCCTTCATTTGATTCCACATACTCTGATTCTCCAACCCTTCTGTTTTCACTTCCATTCCCATCTCTTCTTCTTCTTCTTCTTCAAATTTCGACAAAGAAATCGAATCCACACCACTGTCATTGTTAATCAGTTCTTAACCGGGACTAATGCAACTGGTTTTAAATCGTTTCTGGACAATTTTTGGAGTAAAAAATCATAAATTTGAAGGCGAAGGAGAGCCATTAAAGCGACAGAAAGATGGGTTTATGTTGAAGAAAATTAACGATTGAGGGCATCCCTATAAAGGGTGTGTTAGGGTTTTGATTTGCATTTTAATTTTCTGGAATTTCTTTTTAGGTTTCAAGAAAGGACTGGTCTTTTAGGGTGCGTGACCCTGACGACGGCGACTTCACTTGACGCCGACGAAGATGAATCTGCATCCAGTGGGTCTGAGAGACAGACAAAAGCGGTCGACGGCTGTCTTTGTGTGAAGAGAGGATGCGTGACCTCGACGACGGTGAGTTCGCGTGACCCCGACGAAGGCGAGCTCGCGTGACACCGACGAAGATGGATCTGCAGCTGGTGGGTTTGACAGAGAGACGAGCGGGCTGATGAGTGTTTGAGAGAGAAGCGGGTAATTTTTTTATATATATATAGTCGATAGTTTTGTAAATTTAAAAACATTTGAAGGTAAAATTATCTTTTTCGGACATTTGACAAGTCTGGCATAGGGTGTGAGGTGGGACAAGTTTTCGTGGTTTTTGTCTCACCCTGTCCCGTCCCTTCTTATGTTAATGGCGCACCAAACGTGGGACAATAAAAAATTATCCCGTCCTGTCTCGTCCTGTTTCATCCCGCGTACCAAACGCACCCTTAAACGATGAAGTGTTTTTTCTTTTTCACCTTTTTACTTATTTTTTTTGTGTAAGATTTACATTTTAAAAAGAAAATAGATCTCCACGTTCATCTTTGGAGATACATTTAAAAAAAACAGTTATTTTATTTTATTTTTATTCTTTAGGGTTATTGGCACAAATGGCTCATGAACTGTACACGAATTCATAAATTATCCCATAAATATTTTTGTAGCCATTGAAACCCCAAATTATCGGTTATTGACAAAACCCGACGGACTAACAATAGAACCCAGTTTCCTTCTATCTTCGCATCATATGCCTTGCACGTGTGTATGTAAATAAGGTTAAAATTGGAATAACTCCTTAAATTCTTCATGAGGTTATTTTGATATATATATAAAACAAACTAAAATAAAAACCAACCAAAATAAAAACTTTCCAGAATTAAAAAGAAATTGAAATAAAAATCAAAATCAATTTTGATTTTTTTTTCTTTTCATGACAATCAAAACCCAATTTCTAAAACCTTTTTTTTTTATTTGAAATTTATTGCGATTTTTTTTTCCAATTCTTCAGAATCAACACTAAAAACCAAACCCAATCTCCAAGACCAAACTCATACCACCGTTGATCTCAATCACCAAACCCCATCCCTCAAAAAAAAATTCAGAAACCTCATAGACCACCACCACCCAGAAACCGACTTCCTACCAAACCACCTAACCTAAACTCAAACACAAACCATTAAACTCAGAAACCATCACCAAACAAGAATACCCATCCATAAACCTAAAAACCAAGAACACTAAGTCACCACGCATACCCCATCAAGAACACCAGTCAAACCACCCACACAAAACACCATAACCCAGAAATCGCACTAGTCAACCACAACCAAAACCCAAACACAAAAATCGACAAAATAGACGAGAAAAAAGGTAAAGAGAAGATGGACATGAGATTGGCAATGGAAAAGATCGGTAGAGACAGGTTCGTGAAGAGAGAGAGAGAGAGAGAGCAATGAACCAGATGTGAAGAGAGAGAGAGAGAGAGAGAGAGAACGCGACGGCGGTTGGGAGGAGATCTAGTGCAATGCGAAGAGAAGATGTTGCCGTTGAGTTTCGGTGTTTGAGGAGTGGTGGTGGTGGCTAAGGTTTAGGTGTTTGAGTTGTGGTAGTTTAGGTTAGGGTTTAAGTGTTCGAGATGTGGAAAATGATGATGATAATGATCGATGAGACATTAGTGGTGGTGGTGTATTTTTTTTTTGAAAGATTATTTTTAAAAATCCATTTCTATTTTCCTTTAAATTTTCATTTGTTATTAAAAGAAAAACTAAATTAGTTTATTTTTTAATTTTTATTTTTAACTTCAAGTGTGAAATTACAAAAATACCTTTTGTGGAATCACATGTGTCAGGTGATTAACACTGAAAAGTGTATGTTTACTAAGGGATAATATCATCATTTTACACTTCCAATATGATTAATTCCTCAATTTAGACATAATTTCGTTCGTTCGTTCGTTCGTTCGCTTAAATAAATGTGTTGTGTAGTAATCAGTGTATTTTTCTTTGTATTGCAGAGGTAATTCGGTCAATTCAGATTCATAGAGATGTCAGATGGCAAAACAAATATCGTTTTCAAGTTTAAAACGTCAAAAAACCTTAAGAAGACCACGAAGGGCATTTTTATAATTTACTATTCACTATTCACAGGTGACTTTCACTGTTCACAGGTGACTTTCACTGTTCACAGTTGACTTTTACTGTTCATAGTTGACTTTCACTGTTTACTCACGATGTGTTACTGTTCACTCTCGGATGTGGTACTGTTCACTCATGGATGGGTTACTGTTCACTGAAGGGTATTTTCATAAATTCAACTATTCACTGTTCACAGTTGAATTTCACTGTTTACTCATTGATGCGGTTACTATTCACTCATGGATGGGTTACTGTTCACTGTCACTGTTCACTGATGACGTGGCGAAATCTGGACGCTCCATTCTAAATTCATCCGATGGTCAATTTTTATCTGTATTTTGTATAAATAGGGGGTTTCTCCCCCCTAATTTGGGTGTCCTGAATCCAAATATGATGTTAGATTTGTGAAATTCTCTCTCTTTTGTTCTCAAATTCTTATTTTAAATAAAATAGTTATTTTCTAGTTAAATTATGTCTGGCTAATTTTATATAGCTGGGGCCAAAGATGATACATCTCAACCACAACCAAATCCCAAGAGTCAGTCAAGTTCCTATGATAATAACCAATGTCCAGATCAAGTCAAATCAATTATCACTCTTCGTAGTGGTAAGACCATCGAAAAACCTATTCTTGAATCTGGTAAAAATGATGACTAGTCACTTTCCAAGGGTAAGGAAGGGGTTGATGAAACCACTGTTGATGAAGAAATAATTGAATCCCCACTTACACTCCCATATCCTCAGGCTCTTAAAAATTCACAGAAATCGAAGCATTCCCTAGAGATTTTTGAAATTTTCAAACAGGTAAAGATCAATATCCCTTTGTTTAACGCAATCAAACAGATACCTTCTTATGCCAAATTTTTGAAGGATCTGTGCACTGTGAAAATGAAGCATCAGGTAAGAAAGAAAGTCTTTATGGCTGAACAGATAAGTTCTATTCTTTCCAATAAAAATGTTTTGAAATTTAAAGATCCTGGCTGTCCCACTATTTCCTGCACAATTGGTAACTGTAAAATTGAGCTTGCTTTACTTGACCTAGGTGCTAGTGTAAATTTGCTCTCATACTCATTTTATCAGCAACTTAAACTTGGTGAGTTAAAGCCGACTTCAACCACACTTTGTCTTGCTGATAAGTCAATTAAAATACCAAAAGGAATAGTGGAAGATGTGTTAGTACAAGTCGATAAATTTATCTACCCGAGAGATTTTATTGTCTTGGAAACACAACATGTTGTTAATGAGCACAAATCAATTCCTGTTATATTGGGCCGACCATTTTTGGCTACTACTAATGCCTTGATTAATTGCAGGAATGGAATAATGAGCATGTCTTTTGGAAATATGGAAATTAAGCTTAATGTTTTCAACATGTCTAATGAACCATTTGATGATGAAAATGAAGATAAAGATGTAGACATTGTTGAAACCATTGTTGAAGATCATGTTCAAAAGGATTCTTTTAACTCATCTGAAATTTGTTTGATCAATTCACCTGAGTCAAGCTCGCATTCACATCTTGATAATTGTTTGCAGGTTTCCGAAAAAGAAAGAGACACTTTAGATTTTGAAAAATTGGAAAAGAAAGATGACGAGCCGAAAGAAAAAGCACCCATCAATGATTCTTTTCCTGATGATCTTTTATTCTCTATCACAACTTTGCCTTGGTATGCTGACATTGTTAATTATCTTGTAACAGGAATGATGCCACTCGATTGGAATGCACAGGAAAGAAAGGAATTTTTGACCGAGGTAAAACGTTTTTACTGGGATGACCCGTACTTATTCAAGTATTGTCATGATCAAATTGTTCGACGGTGTATTCCAGGCAATGAGATAAGTAGTGTCATTGAATTTTATTATTCTGAAGCATGTAATGGTCATTTTTCGTCAAAGAAAACGGCTGCAAAAATCTTACAGTGTGGATTTTATTGGCCCACCTTATTTAAAAACGCACATGCATTTTGTAAAACCTGTGAAAAATGTCAAAAGTTAGGATCAATTTCCAAGCGAAACATGATGCCTTTAAACCCCATTCTTGTCATTGAAATATTTGATTGTTGGGGAATTGATTTTATGGGTCCATTTCCACCGTCATTTGGATTTTTTTTTACATTTTAGTTGCTGTTGATTATGTGTCAAAATGGGTCGAGGCAATTCCTTGTCGAAATAATGATCACAAAACAATGATCAAGTTTTTAAAGGAAAATCTTTTGAGTCGATTTGGAATCCCTCGAGCCATTATTAGTGATGGAGGCAAACACTTTTGTAACAAACCTTTTGAGTCTTTAATGAAGAAATATGGAGTCACACACAAAATTGCCACACCATACCACCCTCAAACAAGTGGTCAAGTTGAGTTAGCAAATAGGGAGATAAAACATATCTTGCAAAAAACGGTTAACCCTGATCGAAAAGATTGGTCTCTTAGACTAAATGATGCACTTTGGGCTTACCGCACTACATTCAAAACATTTTTGGGTATGTCTCCTTATCGTTTAGTTTATGGAAAACCTTGCCACTTACCTGTTGAACTTGAGAAAAAAGCATATTGGGCCATTAAAGCTTTAAATTCTAACCTAAATGATGATGGTGAATTGCGCAAGTTGCAATTAAATGAACTTGAAGAATTAAGAAATGATGCATATGAAAATGCAAAAATTCTTAAAGGAAAATTTAAAACCTTTCATGACAGACGAATTTTAAGAAGATCATTTGAAGTTAGTCAAAAGGTTTTGCTTTATAATTCTCGACTTCATTTATTTCCTGGTAAATTGAAATCGAAATCGAAATGGAGTGGTCCATTTGTTGTGAAACACGTGTATCCATATGGTACCATTGACATTAGAATCCTAGGAATGGTAATGTGTTTAAAGTAAATGGACAACGTGTGAAACCATTCTTAGAAAATACAGATTTTCAAAAAGACTCTACCGTCCTTTTTTACCCTTGTTACAAAGGTGAGTAAACAAATCTTTTGCTTTTGACTTTATTTGTGTTTGCAATTATTATTTTTGTTTTTGTTCGCTTTTACGTTTTGAATTTTTACAGGATTAATTTCTAGGTTCAGTTTTTGCTTGGTGTGTTTTTGCTATATAACCCCGGTTAAGTGGCGGATAACGGTACTCCGTGACAATTCCAGTCGGTTTAATTCAGTTTTCCAAATAACTGATCCCCAAAACAAGGCATGGATGAAAATTTCACAAACCTGCGAAAACATTTCCCATCGTTGCCCCAAAATGTTCTGAAAAAGATTTACAAGGCACGTTCCGAAAGATTACGCTTACTGAAGATAAACAACATTCCTGTTGAAATTCGCTGGTTGATCGAAGCTAAGGTACGTCTAGCAGGTGAGTCTGCTGATTCATTTATATCTTACATGCCTGGTTTTCGAAGAAGTAACCTTGCAAAAAAAACGAAGAGCTAAAAAGTTAGGGGTTACTTGTCACAAATGTGCACGTACAACTTGCAACACACGTTGTCGTTCTTTAGGAATGGTGTATAATAATCTGGAAGATAAAATTTTATTTATTAGGCATGGTTTGCGTAGGGAGTCACTAGATAATATCCTAATGACTCTTGATGCACATCCTAGTGGATATGTGCAAATGACAATTGACCGATTATGGCCGCAATTTCAAAAAGAATATGCACAATATAGCCTTGGGAATCTGACTTTAAAAGACCATGTTTGTCAATTTATAAGAAATTTGGATGGGAAGCATATCCTTTACCCATAGAGGGCGTTGAAGCCGTTTCTGGACGTAAAACCAGAGGAAGATATGAGCCACAATCACAACTACCAATAAATATCCTTTTGTTTTTATTATCTTTTTCCTTCCGCATTTAATGTCTTTTGTAATTATTGTTGTTTACTTTTGATTTTTAAACAATTTGGATCTAATATCATTGACAAACATGCCGCCCTATACATATAGGTGTATCATTGTGTTACCTTTTCAGGATCAATAAATACAAGCATTTGTTTTCCTTTTTGCTTCAAGCACTCATAAACATTCAAAAGAAAAATTCAGAGAGTGCATTAATGGCGTCACCTTCAACTAAACGATTCACAAACATATGTGTGTTTGGTGGCACCAATTATGGGAAGTACAGAGAGTTTGTTGATGCTGCAACTCATCTTGGTAAGGTTTTGGCTGAGCGAAAAATACACCTAGTGTATGGAGGAGGTAACTTGGGATTAATGGGGTGTGTTTCACGAGCTGCACGAGACGGAGGTAGTCAAGTTCTAGATATTGTCCCAAAACCTATGGCCGCAACAGACATCATCGAAAAGACAAACAGCGAAGAGCTAGTTGTTTCAGGTATGCCTGAAAGATTGACTGCTATGTTACATCATGCTGATGCGTTTATAGCTTTGCCAGGTGGTTTTGGAACCTTAGAAGAAATCTTTACAATGGCATCCTGGGCGTAACTACACATCCATGAGAAACCCATCGGTTTGTTGAATGTTAATAAATTTTATGATGGTTTTCTTTCATTTCTTGATCATGCTCAGAAAAATTATTACATTCCACCTTCAATCCGAAAAATCTTTATATCTGCTTCAAGTCCTCATGAGCTGATTGACCAGTTACAAGCTTTCAATTATATGCCAGATCCTTCAACCTCCAAAATTGATTGGTCCACTGATGAAGAGAACAAGAAACGCAGAATTGATATGAATCTCAGTTTGTGATTGTCCTATGGTTTTTATGCATTTTATTTTTCTTTATTTTGTATTTCTTTTGTTGTTTTGCAGGATTTTGTTGTCTTTCAAGTTGTTCAGGTGATATCTTCTAAACCTTAACTCTTTCTAAAGACATTGGGGACAATGTCTCATTCTGGTTGGGGGAGGGGATAGTTGATTCAATAACTTTTGTTTTTCAAAAAAAAAAAAACTAACTTTTGACCACTTTTTTTGTAAAGATGGCCGAGTAAGGAGATCATTTAGATACTTATGAGACGCATCTTTGTAGTTCTGATGCATTTTTTTTTCTCTTTTCTTCTCTTCTGACTATTCAAATTTATAAACTCTCCATTGTGATATCATTAACTAATCCTTTTGTTCATTAAGTCATCTTGAAAAAAAATTGAACTATTCTAGACACACGCACATTGACACGTGATTATGTACAGTAAGTTGAGATTTTACGATATTGAGTTCTGAAACATCATTCAAAGGCGGTGGTCTTGTTTAAAATTTTATATTGTAATAATAATAATAATAATAATAATAATAATAATAATTTTGGGTGTTGTGACCAAAACTCTAACTTAGTAACCGGGCATCATGCCTCAGTAAGCATAGAGTGTTCGTGTAAAACGGTGGAGTCTGGAAAAGAATAAAGTGCAGTTCCGTAGCCTCTTTAACTCGAGCAATTAAGTCCGAGGGGTGCTTTAACACCTAATGCCCTAAGACCAACTGGTTTGGGAGTCATTGACCCAAAACTCGTTACACAGGTTAAAGAAAAAACTTAAGTGAATTGTACTAAAAAACAAAAAAAAACAAAAAAAACAAAAAAAAAAACAAAAACACATCTGCAATCCGAGTAATTAAGCCCGTAGGAGTGTTTTAACACTTAATGCCCTAAAGCCAACTGGTTTGGGAGTCATTGGCCTAAAGCTCGCTACATGGATTAAAGATGGAATGTTTGTTTCCAATTTTGTTGCATTAAAAAAAAAAAAGAATAAACTGTTGCCTAAGGAAAAAGCCCTGGTGAGATTTTGGAATGAAAATGTTGACTGATTTCAATTGAATCTCATAGTTATCGTGTTGATCTTTATTGAGCACAAGAAAGTTTGACTAATAACTCAATTGATGACTGGTTGTCAAAGGGTGAGAAAAGAGGTATGTGGGAGTTTGTCTATTTGGTAGTTTAGAGATTTGAATTTGAGTCTTTACTATTTTCGCTTTAATTGCTAGGGACTAGCAATAAGCTGGTTGGGGGGTGTGATTAACACTGAAAAGTGTATGTTTACTAAGGGATAATATCATCATTTTACACTTTCAATATGATTAATTCCTCAATTTAGACATAATTTCGTTCATTCGCTTAAATAAATGTGTTGTATAGTAATCAGTGTATTTTTTTTTGTATTGCAGAGGTAATTCAGTCAATTCAGATTCATGGAGATGTCAGATGGCAAAACAAATATCGTTTTCAAGTTTAGAACATCAAAAAAACCTTAAGAAGACCACAAAGGGCATTTTTATAATTTTGACTATTCACTGTTCACATGTGACTTTCACTGTTCACAATTGACTTTCACTGTTCACAATTGACTTTCACTGTTCACAATTGACTTTCACTGTTTACATTTGACTTTTACTGTTCATAGTTGACTTTACTGTTTACTCACGATGCGTTATTGTTCACTCTCGGATGTGGTACTGTTCACTCATGGATGGGTTACTGTTCACTGAAGGGTATTTTCGTAAATTTAACTATTCACTGTTCACAGTTGAATTTCACTGTTTACTCATTGATGCGGTTACTATTCACTCATGGCTGGGTTACTGTTCACTGTCACTGTTCACTAATGACGTGGCGAAATCTGGACGCTCCATTCTAAATTCATCCGATGGTCAATTTTCATCCGTATTTTTTATAAATAGGGGGTTTCTCCCCCCTAATTTGGGTGTCCTGAATCCAAATATGATGTTAGATTTATGAAATTCTCTCTATTTTATTCTCAAATTCTTAGTTTAAATAAAATAGTTATTTTCTAGTTAAATTATGTCTGGCTAATTTTATATAGCTGGGGCCAAAAGTTATACTGTTGGTATGGAAAATATGATCCAATTTTGGTAAGTTTATTATTTTTATGCTTTTTCCCCTCTGATCTTTATGGAGTTTTTGACTCACTGTAGATAGACAGATATTGTCTAGCACAGTGAGTACTTTTACCCATATTTATCAGAAAGTGGTTTATCCCCTATAATATTTGTGGAGTTTTTGACTCACTGTACATAGACAGATATTGTCTAGCACAGTGAGTACTTTCACCCATATTTATTAGAGAGTGGTAAGTGGAGTGGAATACCCTCCCAATAATCTATACTAAATATAAATAATTGGATCATATTCGAAATACCAACAGTGGATCCCTTAGCTACAGTATTAATTTTAATTGATTTACATTTTATACAAGCTTATTTATTAATCTAGAAATTAATTCTACAAGGACAAGTGAACAACCTCCCTGTGGTTCGACCCGGTCTTACCGGTTAATTTATTACTTTGACACTCTTATACTTGAGAGTAGGAACACTTATTTAGGACGTGTCATCAGGTTCATTGGACAGAAATTGGGTTCCGTTACCAGTCCATCGAGTTTTACCAATAAAATGATAGTTTGGGGATTTAAAACCTAAAAAAATATTTAATGGTGATTTATGGATTCACGTATAGTCCAGGGGACATTTATGACAATAACCCTATTTTTTAATTAAGAATTCCAAGGGCATTTTAGTTTTTTGTAGAGTCAAACTTGATCGATGGTTAAATTTGACTAATGACAGGAGATGTGAGTGTCAATGTTTGATAAATTTGATTCGACTGGCAAAAGAGCAAACCTTAGAGGGAGTGGGGGGTTATTTTCTGGGTATTTTGGCGACAAATGAAACTATGGAGTGGGTTTTTGAGAATAAGTCAAAGTACGGGGAAATTTGAATAAATGCCCTAAAATAAAACAAGTTAAGAGAAGAAGATAATTAGAACAGGTATAAAAAAGAAAGAGGGTGGAGGTTGGTGGCATTGAGCCATTGACCTTTCGTTTTGGTTGAAGTTGCAGGAATCTCCGAAATCCAGGATCACACAAGAACATGACTCATATCCTTTTTTCTCTCTGATATTTTTCAATTTTTGTAGCGCTTTTTAATTTCATGGATTTCATTGCTTTTTAAGTTATTACGATTGATTTTTATTTCAATTAGTTTTCCGTAATTGAAGTTGATTATTGGAATCTCACGCGGCAACCAGAGAGAGAAAGATCGCGAGAGAGCTCAGGCTCGCGGCGGAAAGGGAAGCAAGAACAAAGACGACGGCTTGACTCCTGAACAACGCCGCGAGAGGTTTCGATTTTCATTCAATTTCGTTTTTATTTATTTTTTTCAAAATAAAACTTTTGATTTTGACTTTGATTGTGATGTTTGTTCAGGGACGCCAAGGCTTTGCAAGAAAAGACCGCCAAGAAGGCGGCGCAGTCGGGGTCTGGTGGGGACGCCGGAGGTAAAAGCGGTACCAAGAAATAATAATACCCAAACATAGTTTGTGTTGATTTGACTTTTGATGCTGGGGTTTGTTTGAGATTTCAGTGATCTAATTATTATTATGTGTTTGGTGCCTTTTATTGGGTGTTTAGATATCAGTTTGGTGTTGTATTAAATGATCTATCCTGGTCTGTATTACTTTGATTTGCATATTTGAATATGATAACTAAATCTTTTATCTATGATGATTGGTCGTTTTTTGTAGCATATTCGAGGATTTTTAGGTGTCTATATGAGTTCAATGTTGTTATCTTTTCATATGTATATATATATATATATATATATATATATACGTTCCTTGGAGATGACTGTTCCGAAATGGACATGGATGCCCACACATTTGAAATTTTACTTTCAGTTGTAACCTATGTTCTTCTACTCACTATAAATGCAAACGATAATGCTAAATATGTCAAACTTGTTTCTCACTTGTATCTCAACTATTGATGTTACCCTTTAATTCAATTGACATATGTCAATTGATATATATCGTAAATGATATGTATTCTTATGTTGGTGGAAACTAAGAATTACATCACTAGTTGGGATACCTAGCGTTATTGTAAATGCAAATCATAGATTCATAGATTTGAACGTAATGAGGCATTGGGTAGTTTTTGTTGGTGCGAGAAGCAGAGAAAGCCACTGAGGTACTAGGTGGGGTCAACATACTCATCTTTTGTAGACGATGTTTTAGTATAGTAGGATTGGATTAGCCACATTTTTCCGTGATTATGAGTAAATGTGATGATTTTGTTAAGCATTCCCTAATCAGCTACCACAGATGGTTCCTTAAATGCCCTTCTATTATGCCTGTCTCTATAATATTAAATATTTCATCTATAATAACATTTATTACCAGTTTGCTAATGCATGTAGAGGGTGTTCATAACTCTAGAATATAGTATTTTAAGAAAATAACATTGTTGAAGTGATTGTGAAGCCAACTCTTGTGATCTTGGACAAAACATTTGTTGTAGAAAAGGAGGAGAGGATGGTTTTTCATTGTCATTTTTCTTTCTTTTAATTATCTTCTTTGGTTCTTCTTGGGTTTCAATAGCATTTCAGTTTAAAGTTTCATAGTTCTTCTGTTGGAATCCTCTATATTTACTCTAATTGATATGAAATCTAAAATTCAGGCTTCTTGCTGTAATATCATTCATTGCATTAAGGACAGTGCTAGTCTGTAGGTTCGGTGGAAAGGACTAAAGCAGTGTTTAGTAGAAGTTAGATAAGAATACTGATTTTTTTCTTTCTTTGGAGAATCTTTTTAATGATAGTTTGGTTTACTTTGACCTTTTTTAGAAGTTAGGCAAGCTTGTGATTGCTTTTCCACTTCTGATATTGCTCATTCGTTTGTAAATTTGAACTAGTAAAATATTGCAGTAAGGGCAATGTGGCTCAGATAATAGACTTGAACATAATGACAAATTGGTATTTAATCAGTGTACTGTTGAGCTGTTATAGGGTGTAAGACTTACACCAGGTTATTGAAACTGTGAGAGCCTAGGTCCGGTGAAATTACTAGTCAAACTCTCATCGTCATGTAGATCGTGTTGTATGTATAATTGGATTAACCACTTTAACACCCAAGCATTAAAACATTTAATCTATCCAATTTGCATTCATTACTAAAATTTATCAGCAGTTATGGAATGCATGTGGAGGATCTGTGACACTAGAATCTAATATATTTTAAGAAATTAATACTATTTTAGTGATTAGCAAAGGCGAAACTTTTTCCGTTGAAAAGGAGGAAAGGGTGGTTTTCTGTTTCCAATTTTCTTTCTTTTATGTCATTGGGTTTGAATAGTGTTTAATTGTAATTGCTATACCATTCCAACGAATCTACAGACTACCAAACTACCATTAATGCAATGAGTGATGACACTAGAATCTAGTATATTTTAAGAAATTAATACTATTTTAGTGATTAGCTAAGGCGAAACTTTTTTCCGTTGAAAAGGAGGAAAGGGTGGTTTTCTGTTTCCAATTTTCTTTCTTTTATATGTTGTTGGGTTTGAATAGTGTTTAATTTTCTTATTTGAATCCTGTATATCCAGCCAGTAGTGTTTAGTCTTCATCACTCGTTGCATTAATGGCAGTTTGGTAAGTCTGTAGATTCGTTGGAATGGTATAGCAATTACAATTAGCAGTGTCTAGTTGAAGTTATAGGTTAGAATACTGATTGTGTTCTTTGTTAGGGAATCTTACTTTGGAGATTCTGGGTTTACTGTTGACTATTTCAAGAAATTTGCAAGCTTGTGAATCGTGATTGCTTTTCCTCTTTTTCTATTGCTTTATCTTTTGTAATTTTGAACTAGTCTACAATAATTGCATTAGACCAGTATTTATTGCTTATGTGTTAGGGGACAGATTATCAAAAAGGCAGCTAGAAAGGAAAAAAATATTTATGTTATTTTTGGGAAAGATTATTTCGTTATTTACCGGACGAGGGTAATTTTGTTATCCCTAATTAGGTTCAAACATTGTATTTAGATTGCAAGAAAAGGGCACGTTCAAACAAGTGTATGAATCGCTTTACTCAGCAAAGCTTTAGGAAACATTATTCAATCACCAAAGTATGACATCATACTCGGTGAGTGACCTAAACAACAATTATACCCCAATTTCCCCATGAACATCTCTCTAAACACATCCTTTTTTTATTTAAGGGTTTATTTATTTATTTATTTTGAATAGAACCCATTGTTTCTTTATTTTTATAATGGCATCAATATAATGATTTAGTTTTTTTAAGCACTTAAAGTGAATTTTGGACTAAAATACCCTTTCTTCCCTCCACAAGGCAAATTTTCCTCTCCTTTTTTATCTATAAAAACGGGCTTGGGCCAATGGGTGAGACTTGACTTGTAAGCCTTTGCCTTTGGTGTTATTAAGTCTCACGAGTAAAAGGTTTTGCTTGATTGAGACTTTAATAATTCTTTTAAATTTTATTTTATTCCTTTTAACAAATAAATCTAAAGTGACAGTACAAAATGTTCAGTTTTTTTTTTTTCAGAAAAAAAAAATCAATTTTTAATCCACAAGTATGATGAATGTTACTAATCACTAAGAAACTAAATTTCAAGTTAAAACAGCGATTAATCTGCAAAAAATATTGTATTGTTGATTTTTTTTTTGTTTCAAAAGAAAAGATTTTTGGAGATCGAAGAGTAGGGGTATGTAAAAAACCGTCAAATCGAATCAAACCGACCAACCCAACCCATAAAGTTTGGGTTGGTTCGGTTACAAATATAAAAAATTGATGGGTCAATTTGTTTTTTAGACAAACCGATTAAAGGTAGTTCGGTTTGGGTTGAGTGAAATAATTCATTCATCGATCCAAACCAAACCACATATTTTAAAATATGAAACTAAAATATAAAATTTACTTATGTCTTTTATTCGGTCCATGTTTGATAAATTTTACCGATTACTTTAATCTTGTATAGTTAATTTATTTATTTTGATACAATTATTCTGATCGGTTGATGGATTAGAGTTTTAAAAACATAAATATTATCAAACATGTCTTTAATTGGTAATTACTCATTTGACTTTTCTGTATTTTATTTATTTATATATATATATATATATATAATATTTCATGTTATGATTATTTTATTTAAATATTTTTTATCATATAATACCAAAAATAAAATATTTTTGTGTTCAAATCTAAACCGATAAACCAATCCAAACCAACCCGATCTTTGTTGGTTTGGTTTGAATCGGTTTAAAAAATTAATTTGGTTTGGTTTTGTTTTGTTTGAGTTGAAAGATAGTCAAACCGATCTATATTGATTTGGTTTGACATTGAGCTTTAACTCAAACCAAATCGAAAACGCACACCCCTACGGAAGAGAATGTGAGAAAGCTTGAGAATTAATAACGGAGAGAGAAAAAGAATTAAGCAAGAAAACAAAGAAGGTGAGTTGAAACCTCTGGAGAAAACCTTGTGTGGGACCGTCATGTGGTGAAACATATCCGGTGGTGACTTTATAACACAACACAGACTAGAAAGATTTTGTTTAAATTATATCATATAGGGGAAGAACCTGTGTTCTAAGTGAACAGTCTCAAACTTAGTAGAAGTAGCATCAACGTCTATAGATGCTACGTTTGAGATTGTTGGCTTAAACAACTTATACCTTAACTTAATAAATAATCTATTTATAAATAAAATAAGAAAGTATTAGGTAAACTCAATTTTAAATTTTATTTTTGTTTAGGTAAACTCAATTTTAAATTTACTAAAATAAACATCATGATAAAATATATGCAATTGGATGTAGAATTTGTTTATTTTTACATAGCATTACAAACGAATAGCATTTTTTTTTTCATCTAATAAAAACAAATTTATATAAGATGATATTACTAAATTAAAAAAAAAATCACGAGCCAATGCTGGAGGACAGTCTGACATCCTTCAGTATCCTCCAACAGTGGAGGAGGTTAGATCGCCTCTACCCGTCATTGGAGGATGGTGTTGAACGAACACCTCCATTCTCGGAGGCTTCTCCACAGTGAGAATGAAAGAGGATCTGTCTAGACAGAGAATAACAGCCATCCTTTAGTTATTCAAGGCGTTGGAGAAGGCGATTTTCAACCGGCGAAAAGAGAGGCAAAAGCCTCCTCCATTCTCAACTTTTCGATGGCCGATACTGGAGCTGGTTCACCTCCTCCATTCTCGGAGGAGAACTTGCATCTTGTGATTTTGAAGTAGGGATGGACATTGGGGTCCAATGAGACAGGGAGGGTCCCTCTACCCCCACCCCGTTTACAAACCCAATTCGATTATTTCAATCGTTCGATTCACAGTATTTTGATATTCAATCCAATAAACAATCTAAAATATATAATTTGGAAGTACTATTGAAAATTAAAAAGATTGCAAAAATATTCACCTATTTTGAAGGCATGTTGAAACAAAACAAAAAGGGCATTATATGATATTTATTACAAAATAATTTAGTTTTGAAATGTCATAATCATACCTATTGTCCAAATGACAACTGAATATGACCATTAACAAGACAAAAAAAAAACGCAAAAACGCATTCAAAATTGCCCTACAATGACTCAATTACTTTCTATTTTATTTTTCTATGTGCCTTTTGACTTTAGGAGAGGGCCATCAAGCCACCTTCAACATTCTAAATTTGGCAGCTACTACAACCAAACTTATGTTTTTTTTCTGCTTCCAAATTTCTTATATTAAACTGCAAAATTATTATAACTTGAAACTCCAAAAGTCCTCCTCACATGTAAAATTGAAACAAAAAAAAACAAAAACAAAAAAAACTAACAGAAACAGAACTAAATCTGATCAATTATGGGACAAAAACACAAACAAACAAAAAACATAAGTTTAATCATTTAATCCTAGTGAAGAAAAACCCATGCTGCTATTTCAAAGAAGAAGCATAATAGCCACATGAAGTCAAAATATCATATTTCATTTTGAAAAAAAAGAAGCAAAATCATGATGAGGTGATAGAATAGAACATATATTGTCATGAATGATCAGAGACTAAAAGAGCATCCCAGATCATATCCATGTCCAAAGATGGCATTCTACTCAACTGAACAGCATCCACATCTGATAACACCACCTGATCTTGATGATGGTGATGAAGATCTGATCCAACTTTGTTGATCTCCAACTCAAATTGCCTCTCTCTTTTAGCTGCCTTGGTCCTCAGTTTTGTGTTATTGACCTTCTTTGGTGATGGTTGCTGCTGCTGATGGTGATCAATAGTAGTAGTAGTCTTCTTATTTTTGTTTTGAGAAGAAATGTCTTGATGAGAGATTGCTTGTAACTTTGCTTCAAGAAGAGCTGCTGTGTTTCCATTCAGAGAATTTGCCTTGAGTTGATGCTTACGATCAGGGAAATTCAAATGTGCATAGTCTCCTCTAAGCATGTATGCAGCTGTGTCATAGGCCATGGCAGCTTCTTCCGCAGCGTCGAAAGTCCCCAACCAGACCCTTGTTCTGTTTCTTGGTAGCCTTATTTCTGCAACCCATTTTCCCCAATGTCTCTGTCTCACCCCTCTATACAACTTCACTGCAGGAGATGATGAAGAAACCGAAGAAGACGGTAATGAAGAACCCTTTTGTTGATGCTGCAGATTCTGCTGTACTAGTCTTCTTCCTGTGTACTTCATTGGCTGTGTCTTGGTAGTGCTTAGCCAGTAATCACTACTCAAACCTTTGGATTGATTATAATGAGTACTTGTCAGACTCTGATTGATTTTGAGCCATTCCTCTTCGTTGTTGTTGTTGTTGTTGTTGCTGGATTGGCACTGAATTTGGCCGAGATTGGGGATGTGAAATGAAAGATTTGGAGACGACAATGACATTCGTGTACTGGTGGAAGGATCTAACATGGGAGGTTCCTGCAAAAACAAAGTTAAATTCGGAAATTTCGACAGGGAAGACGATTGATGATGATGATCAGAAGAAGAAGCTTGAAGAGTTTGGGTGAGTTTCGGAAAAGACTCCAAGAAATTTACAGGAATAAAACTATCTTTGACATCTGAAACTCCAGGTGGGTGGTGATCACCACTAGAATTCAATCCAGAAACAAATGGGTTTTCCTTGAAAACAACCTGTTTAATAAATCCAGGAATGGTATTAATCAAACTGCAAGCCTGATCTTCTGCCGAAGAACTCGACTCTTCGGAACCTGAAAACATCCTGTCAGGCGATGATGATGATGAATATTTCAGGTTATTGTGATGATCACCACGAGCAGCGTCAGTGAAAGCACCCCATATAATTGAATCGCCAAAAAAATTGGATCCTGTAGCTGTAGTCATCCCATGAAAATAAGATGGCACCAATTCCTTGTGCAGGAAGTTTTCCATTTTCGGTAACTGATTCTCCATACAAATAGTTTTTTTTTTTTTTTTTTTTTTGTGAAGACTGGACAACTAGAGAGACAGAGAGATAGAAATGAAGCAAATGAAGACACTAGAGAATATATGGTATTCCCAAAGCTTTCACATCCGGGATAAGAGGTATCTACAAAGTCTTATTAGAGAAAAGAAGAGGGAACCTATACTTTATATATAATTTATCGGGTACGAGAATCTCATACGTTTTGATTTGTATTCGTATCTATTTGAAATTTCAATAAAAAAAACACGTAGGATCTCGTATCCGATAAATATACTTCATATACATAAAGCAAAGTAAATTGTCCAAGTCAGATGTACTTAAAAGCTTGTTCAAAAGAATAAGTCCGCCACCACCACCACCTTCCATTTTGCTTTGCATTCGTGCCTGCCATTCTCAATAGATGTTTTTTGTAACACAAACCGTTTAGAACCTGACAGGTCATGTGTTCTTTGCTTACCTGTCCATATATCTAGGGTTTCTTGGGATGGGTGGGATATTCTACCATATGTGGTCCATTGTAGTGACTAAAAAGAACCTCAAAACTTTTACTTTTTCATCCCATTATAATTACTTGATGGGAATTCTTTCTGTTGTATGATCATGTGATTTTCTCAAACACCCACTTCTTATGCTCCCTTTTTAACTTTCCTATAATTTTTTTATATTTAGTCTGATGAGCAAATATTATTAGATAAAAATATATAGGGTAACGTTAGATGTTCTAATTTTTTTAAAAAAATTCTATCTTAAATGATGTGGTACGTGAAATATCAGCATAACATCAATCAATTTATAATCTCATGATTTATAAGTTGTTGACACCTTACGTGTCACATTATTTGAGATAAAATTTGAAAAAAAAATAAAACGTCTAATATTATTTAAATATATATATACTGTCATTTTTCTATCAGTAATGGAATTATATATAAGGATATTGAACGTGAGTCACTCATTTATAACAAAGTTTTGACAAATGCATATATGTCAAGTTAAAATATGTCAAATGAATGACTCACATTCAATATCTTTATATAATTCTATCGATATGTACTTATGTGAAAATTACTATATATATACTTGTTAATCAATTGCATGGTCGTCTAATGTTAAATATGGAAGAAACTGATCAGGCGGCCGACCTAATCCATGATTGGTATGATGATCAAGTACAGGTAATCAGATGAGGACCCCATATTAGTTTCATTAATTGATCATTATAATCAGCATTATCATCAACAAATTATATCGTATATATAATTATATCCCTTGAACAGGTTTTAATTAGTGTCAAATTATATGTAAATATAATTTTAATATATACACATATAGAGAAGATTTAAGAGTGTTTCAGACTCAGAATTCCACATCAAAAAATATGCCAATAGTTAGTATATTACATATTATGTATATATATAATCCTTTTATTTTCAGATCGAATATCAGTTCCTTATATATTAGTTATTGGATTTAAAAAATACTTTAATAAATATATATAATCAAATCAAAATATTTAAATTTATTGGTTCACTTCAATCAAATAATAGAAAAATTATATATATATATATATATATAAAAGTAATAGGAAACGATGATGGTTGTCTTTCTACATGGATCTAATTAAGTAATAAAATATGGGAAAAGCCAATTAAAACACTTCCTTCAGCTTTGGTTGGGGGCATGCATCACCGCTACTTTTGTCTTTGGAGGAGGGTTGTGGGACACTTGGCCATCACCTCCTCATCATCTATCAACCAAGAAAATAAAAAAGTAGCGATGAGTAGTACGTCCAATTGTGGCCATGGATCTTCTTCCCACCTCCAAATCAGAATCCTAAAATGATTACAATTCTCAATTGTGTGGTGTTTGTTTGCAGTCATTTTAAGCTATCTCCTTTATTCAAAAACACCTGCCTAAAAGAACCATTCCAAGACAGGAAAACACCACAAGAGGGAGATGATCAGAGATTCCCAAGAGCTCACTTTTTTTTTTTAGTTGGTTATAAGTTAATTTATTATATAAGATATTAATATATGTAGTGCAACACTGTTTTGTCATTAGTCTTAATAAAATAGAGAGCTAGGCACATGGTCCTTGCTAAGCCTATATATGACTAGCTGTTTAATAGTTATATGATTAGCTAGCTAGTAAGGGGATGATGAGGTGCCATGTATGTCTCTCATGAATTGTTGTTGCTTTTGCTTTTTCTTTTCATATCCTCTCTTATATATATCAAATTCAAACCTAGCTGCTGCTGCTTCTTCTTTATTCCCTTCTCTTCCTGTGTTCTAGGCCTCAAGACAATAAAACAAAAATAACAGAATCAATTTGCAGCACTACTACTACTGTTGCTGCTTTTTCTAGTTCTCCAAAAGATGTCTTACACATGTGGATCTCTTGACATGACCAATGAATGGAATTGGACTGCTTGATCATGATATGCTAACCTTGTGACACAAAATCATCCCTGTCACAATTGTTACTTATTGTCTTTATTAATAATGGTACAATTAGTGATATATAAGGATTGATTTACAAGTCAGAAAAATAGATATATAAAGATTTGGATAGTTTTCTTGGCAAAACTATGGTCGTTTTTATCTTACTGTACAAGTTATATACAACTCAGTTACCTGCTGGTTGTCTGCCATAGACAAGCTGCCAACTCAGTTGGTTTTTGAAATACAAGGTTGAGACTTGGAGAATATTATTTGGGGACAGAACTGACTCTACAAAAGGTACAATAAATTCAACAGTCTAGTGTCATGCATCGGCGCATTGCATATAAGCAAATATAGATCTAGTTGCATTTTTTTATTTTCATAATGTGTTAAATATTCTAAATTTCTTTGTCAGTTTTTGAGAGAAAATTTAAAGACAAGAGTTTTGTCCTTTGTTAACAGTTTATATAACATGTTAACTACCCTCAATATCAAAGTCCTTTTGTTAAAGTTATAATTTCATCATGATAATATATAGTGATATAGCTGTATTAAAAAAATTGCTCTTTTAGGGAGTCCTAAGGCTGACATGATGCAGACACAAAGCACAATAGAGAGGTTCAAGGCTGGTGCAACTACTCTTACCATTTGATTAGCCAACTTCTCTTCCTTCTTTTTCTGCTTTAATTAGTTGATGGGACAATTACCCCGGTGACCATCAACTCTTGCCACCACTATCAAAATGGCCACTTGATGGGGAATTGGTTTCAAAATGACAATTTTTGGTAAACAATGTTACACTAATGGTCATTCCATCTAATTTCATCAATTTCCATCCAATAAGTGGCATTTTGGTAAATAAGGGGATATCATTAATTTACTTTAGATATTTTTTGGATATCAATTTTTTCTTTCGATTTTTTAAACAAATAATTATATTTAATATGTGTATATACGTATAGCATATCTCAAATATATATATATTTCTTTTCAACTTATCCAAAATATACTTTTTAGAATTTTATTCTTCTAAAAAAAGAAAAACAAAATTATATATATATTCCTATTCAACTCATCTCAAATATATTTTTTAGAATTTTCACATTTTGTAACTTTAATCTTCTAAAAAAACTACATGTTTGATATATATGTTATACATATATACATACACTAAATATAATTATTTGTTTTAAAAAATAAAAGAAAATTTGATTTCCAAAAATATCTAAAATAAATTAATGATATCCCCTTATTTATTGGATGGAAATGGATGGAATTGGATGGAATGACCATTAGTGTAACATTGTTTATCAAAAATGACCATTTTGAAACCAATTCCCCATCCGGTGGCCATTTTGATAGTGGTAGTAAGAGTTGATGGCCACCAGGGTAATTATCCCTTAGTTTATTCTTCTAAGCTATTTTCCACCAAGAAGAAGTTTCTCTTTCAAATTAAGTAATTTGTTTTGTAATAAAATCTGTTAAATCATCAGCCCACAGATATGTACATATATAAATTCTAACATGACCCACACATAACATAAAGTTAGAGAAGAAGAATAGTGTAAGAGATGAAAACAAGTGCATATGTATATGATATTTATCAAAGTGGAATCCTTCTTGTACAAATGATTCCATCTTTTGTTTTACTCTTTCAATTCACATCCCTTTCTTTCTACCTCAAAACACAACACCTTCTCTACCACAAAAGAATCTTTCTTTTCATTACCATCTCTCCATCAATCCATCATCATCCTCATCTTTTTTTTTTCAAGATTACGCTCACACATTATTATATCATTATATATATATATATATATTATTATTATTACATACAACACAGTTTCTTAATTGTTTCCTTGTTTTCAGAGACTGTAGTTTCACTTTAATTATAAGCAGAATTCTTTTTAAGGGATTATTTTTTAATTAACCAAATGAAATTCGTGTAATTCAATTCTAACCGGGTTGTGGTAAACTTTTATTTTTAACTAAACATGCTTATAAAAAGACTATGTTGCCCTTAAAGAATTATATATCATATATATTACACGATGAACTGAAAACATATTACATGGCAAGCTATGATGTAATTTCATCATAAACCTAGAACTTGAAGAAATATATTACTATAAAATATTACATGGTTGGATATCATGTAACGTTTATCAAAACCTAAAATCTTTGAAAAACTTCAAAATTGATTTTTAAAACCACAACATAATCAGAAATTGTATCAAAACCCATGAAATATACACCAATTGTTAGCTATTTAAAGCCTTAAAAACTCACAGTATCATTTAAGGAGCAAAGAGAAAGAGATTTTGGAGAAAGTGAGAAAGAATGAAGAAAGAGAAGAAGAAGAAAAAACATTTGGGGTATTTTCATCACTTTTAAGTTAGTTTTGAATAGTTTTTGAAAGTTTTGATTGAATATTGTTTTATTTTAAAATAATGTTAAAAGTGAATTTCTATTTCAAAAATATGTTAGAATTGTTTATTTCATCATTCTTTTAATATATGTAATAAAAGCAACTAAAAACACTCGTTTATATATATATAAAATTTGTAGAACATGTTGAATTGTGAATGTGAATCGATGAAAAATTATCGCTAATTAGTAGCACTTCTTGTCATAGATGTACGGATCCCATTAATCGTCGAACCAAATAAAATCCAATGATTTTTCTTTGCTTTCATTTGTCATCTTGAATTTTACATATTTCGTAACAGAACAAATTTTATCCTAAGCAAAACAATACAATAGAAAGAAACTAATATTTTAGCCATTTGATCTTTCTTTATATACATACCTGCTCTCCAAGTAAAATTGCCACCATATATCCACACAGTTAAATTTATACATATACGTAGACAGACAGCAAACTCTCAAAGAAGATAGAATAGAAAATGTTATCTTCTTTATCAGAAAACTAAGTTGTACTTACCAATTCCCCATCATGACTTCCACCAATACAAGTTTAAATTACTTTAAATTATTCAAAAACCGACTTGCACTTTTTGGTTTATATTAACATAAACATGATTATCAATGTTGTTATAATAATACAAATGTATAGTTAATCTATCAATCATCATCATCATTTTGATTAATTTAATGATTGCTATATGTGACAATAAAAGTGTATAATTATTATATATATGCGATATTGAACAAAAAAAAACTTGTGGGCCAAGAAAGACAACACAACCGAATTCTAAGACATGACACCAGTTAGGTGAATGAAAGCAACCATGTGAAAAGAACATTAAGTTGATGAAGATGAAATGGGGACTTGACATGTGTCAAAACCATGCGATTGTCAATCCATCCATGACCACTAATTAATCTTATATTTGTTAATTTGATGTAAAATGAACCAAAATTATTGGAAGCATGAAAAGTGTTTTCATAATTCAGGAAGCAAAAACAGTATAAAAATTTAATTAAAGACATTATATATATATGTATATAGTAGTTGAAATGAGCTGTGAGAGAAGTGTGGGTGTGTGTGTTGGCATGAATTCGATCAAGAGGTTTTTAATTGATGTAATGTGGGGCATATTCATGCCCCCTTTGACATGTTAAAGTGCTGCTAGAGATAAGTTTGTTTATAGTTCAATCCTTGTCTCCTCAAATTACCACACAAAAAAAAAAAAGTCTTCTTTTATTCTTTCAAATTTCCAACAAACTAAGCAAGTAAGTAAGCAGCTGTGTTTAAGCACTTGTTATTTTTTTTTTATTATTTATTTATATATAGGGTAAAAAATTAATATTTTTATTTTGTAACTGTTAGATTTTGGCTCATATTTTCAAGTGAATGTAAACCAAACGAGACTCGACTAATGTGAAACTTCCTAGAGACATGAGAGAACGTTTGGAGTTGAAGATGGTGTTTTAGGGGGGGGGGGGGGGGGGGGGGGGGGGGGGGGGGGGGGGGGTGGTGGTGGTGGTTTGAAGACTGAAAAAGAACCGAAGAAACGGATTCCAGAAGTACCCCGCGGTGTGGATAAGGAGCATGGACCGCGGCACAAGAAACGGTCGATTCCAAGAGATCAAACGTGGTGTAGACCGTGGCGGAGGCAAAGGCACCAACCGCAGTATTCTGAGCGGTGGACTTTAATGACATTCCACGGTGTAGGGCGCAGGTGGCCAACCGCTACCTAGACCGCGGTAGTAACGGATTTTGCCCAGATCAAGAATGTTGCGTGAAAATAGGAAATGTTTTCTTCTGGAAGTTCTTGTGCTTATCGGAAAAGGAAAAAGAGTTTGTCTTCATGAAAAATAGAAAAGTCATGTTCTTGAAGAAAAAAAAAATCTCCTTAACAAGAAGATTATCATAAATAAGAAATAGTATTTATGTGAAACACGTAATTCTTATACGTTTAGAAATCATATTTCTTTTTATCTTAAACTCTCAATAACTAAGATAAATAGACCTTGTAGTTAAGTTATTTTGTGTGGATAAAAAAGAACACCATGTAATATCAAAGAGAGTGGGTGAGATCCGGGTAAGATCCAAGGGAATATCCGTGGAGGGATTTAAGGGGATATCAGTGGATCAAGTTAGAGATCCGTGAGTGATATTCAGGGGAGACCTAGGGGTTCTTGGTGAGGATCTTGTGAGCGTTGTGAGCTGAGAGTCATGATGTAAAGCTCAGTTGTGAGCTTGGGGACTTGATAAGGCTCAGTGGTTTGGGATTGGGTATGAGAGATAATCATGATATATATATAGTTGTAATAATTTATCATATAGTAGAACTTTCTCTGTCGTCCTGATTATCCGTGGTTTTTTATCCAATTTGAATTTTCCACGTGTATCTTATACTGTAATTAGTTTATTTTCTCTCATTTATTTTCCTATTATTGGCGTTATTAATTGTTATGAGTTATTGACGTATATTAGGTATGACGATTCCGTAATCGTCGGTTCAAATACCCAACAGTAACGTTATAAAGTTGATTCTGTAACATTATGAAGCTAAACCATTTCAAGATTTTTGTGTTGGCGAAATTTTACGCGGAAGCGTTGCTAAATAGAACATAAACAAACAATAACAAAATAAAGAATTAAGATGAAGAAAATAAATTCAATCACACAACACAAGAAGATTTTACGTGGAAACCCAAATCGGGAAAAAACCACGGCCGTCAGGACGACAAGAGAAATAATCCACTATGTGATAAATTGTTACAACCACACTCTCAGGATTCTCTCTCTAAAATACCCCAAACCCAATTACACCCAATTCTCTCTTGAGATCTCTCTATATTTGCTAATTTGCTCCACCACAATAGTCTAGCTATTAGGGTCTATTTATATGAATTACAGGGAGTTTAACATAAAAGGAAATATTACTCCTAAAATTACATGAATTACTTGTTTCACATAAATACTATTTCCTATTTATGACAAGTTTTCTTGTTTAAAAGAAATCCTATTCTTTTAAGGACAGGACTTTCCTAATTTGATTAACACAAGAACTTCCAGAAGAAAACACATTTCCTATTTCGTGCAATATTCCTATTTGGGCAAAATCCACCATTGATGCGGTTTGGGGTCGTGGTTGGCCACCCACGCCCTTTACCACATGCATCGCTGTCGTCCACCGCTCTGAGTACCGCGGTTGGTGCACTTGCCTCCGCCACGGTCCGCGCCGCGTAAACTCACAGACGTTCTACCTCTCCCTGTGCACGTGTCGGCACCGCTGTCCAAACCGCTGTACCTACCAGATTCTGTTTTCTTCGGTTCTTCAGTCTTCAAACCTCCCGCAAACTCAAACTCCTACTTCCAAACGTATCTCACGTATCCAGGAAGTCTTTGCATTGCTTGAATCCCGTTTAATAGCCATTGAAAATTCAAGTAATATCTAACATTTTGTTTGGTAATTAGTTACAAAACAAAAGTGTTGACCCTTCTGTCTAGGGAATAATGTAATTTATTTTTGAGTATATAATATAATTTTTATTTTTAGAGGATATACACTTGTTTTTTTGGTGCCATCATTATTTGTCTTGTGTGCCAATGACCACACTGACAAACAAGAAGTTTAGTGGGACATCAAAATTAATGAATGAGGTTTTGTATAATTATTCCTATTGAAAGGCATACATCTATACTTATATACATTACACCAGAAACCTCATAAAACACAATGATATCTAATATCTATAATATTATAGGATCAGAACATCTTTTCTTAACTCACGTAATATGCATTTCCCTCTCCAAGTTAATCTATTTTTGAGTATATAATATAATTTTTATTTTTAGAGGATATACACTTGTTTTTTTGGTGCCATCATTATTTGTCTTGTGTGCCAATGACCACACTGACAAACAAGAAGTTTAGTGGGACATCAAAATTAATGAATGAGGTTTTGTATAATTATTCCTATTGAAAGGCATACATCTATACTTATATACATTACACCAGAAACCTCATAAAACACAATGCTATCTAATATCTATAATATTATAGGATCAGAACATCTTTTCTTAACTCACGTAATATGCATTTCCCTCTCCAAGTTAATCGGAGGGCATGCATGTATAGGGAGCTTACTCTATGATATTTTGGGAATAAATATTCGGAACTCGTGGATAGTGTTTAAACCCATCCAATTTGGTATCAAATTAAAAAAAAAAAAAATTACTATAGCAGTAGATCTAGTAGAGGGAGATGCATGGGTGGAGAAAAATGTGGGAGGCGCAAAATGGTGGCGATTCTTTAAATGGCGTGGATGCACGTTAATTGAACAAATCTGAATTCAACATTAATTAATTAATTAATTAATATGATCACCTCAACCATTACACATTACATTTATAATTTTTCTCCTCTGACTTATAATTCAGGACCATCCTTTTGTGACTGTAAAAGTTACTTAAACGGATTTCAGGTTAACTTAATTTTCATTTGATCGAGCGGGTTAGCTAGATAAGTAAATTTATAATTTATTTTTTATTTCTTGTTGGTTACCTATATATGTATAGGATTATAAAATATATGTTTTTTTTATTGTTGCAGTTGAATGTTGTTGACATATAAACTTATAACAAACCAAAGTTCATGATCTTATAATTAAGCCTGTATAAAATATTATATATTTTTTTAATTAAGAGACTATATATGTCTGAATATATATGCATGTGACCACTTTGGAATAAACCCACTTACACAAATTAATGCGAGGGATCAGGGGTTTTTATATGTATGCATGTATGTGTTTTGGTCTTATAAGATCAGAGTCGACCATAATTAAAAATATATAAAATAAACGAAATAATTATGTTTTAATTTATTTTTATACATAGTTAATTATATATAAGCATGCTCAAACAGGAGAAGTGTTATGATGGGTGATTCCATATTTCCATGTACGGGAAGTAATGCAAGTGCATCGATCCATCCAACAATTATTACTCGTATTTAATTAATTATATGAATATGGTATCTATTCTCTTCCACGTATTTTATTCAATTAGAAATCATGCATCAACAATATTATACAAATAAAATTTGTTTATTTCCTCTTAACAACTTTGAAAGAGTACTAACAAGTGTACCTAGTCTTTTTATTACTCATGACAAAGTCAATACACAGCCATATATTGCTCATTTTTTATAATTACAAATTCCATTATTTAAAGAGTAGCAACAACGAAATGCAATATGCATGCATTTCAAATTCTCAATTCCCAAAAACCTTTAACTTTTCTTCTCACGGCCATCAAATGTACCCTTATTCAATAATAATCTAAACACTCAAGCTAAATTTGGAAAACACTGAAAAGACTTTTTCAAGATTTTGCTACTATTTAGTTGGAGGAGGGTAAGTTTTGAGAGAGAGAGATCTCCCTACATTTTGCTGATTTATAGGTAAATGAGAGATTATATTCATTATTTCAGGATTTAAACGCACGTGATGAAGCTTTATTTTGAAGTCTATAACCACGAAACATGTGACTGTTTGGTTCTGATAAACAATTATTACCTTGTAACTATTCTAAACTTGTACAGTAGTATGATTCATTATTATATTCTTACGTTTTAGGAAATAGAAAGAGAGATTGAATTATATCATAAATTCATAATCAAGTTTCTATTTGCATCTATTATTGTCAAAACTGTATATAAATCAGAAATCAAACTTGTGTTGATAATGTGTTGTTTTTGGAGTTGACTTGTGGGCCATCACAAAATATTATGATGGGCTTCAGGCCCATCTAATGTTGCCACATTATTTATTTATTTGTCGCATCAAAGATTCCCTGAATTAACATGAATTACCATACTTTTCTCTAATAAAAAAAATGGTCGTATTGTCATATAATCATTTTAAAACACTTTACATTAAAAAGAAAAAAACAAGAATATACAATAGAGTCTATGAGTTTGTTTAATATGCTTTTTGGAATGGTAAATTTGATATATATATAACTTATGAAAGAGACATTTTTTTTAAATGAAAACACATTTTATATTTTTCTATTAGAAGTATTATTTAAATTTAAGGACAGAAGGGTTATATCTGTTTATAAAAAAGAGTAAAAAGTTCTTTTTTCCCGAGTATTGCAATCATTTCGAAGACATATTACAATCATTTCGATACAAAACAGATTAGGAGTTTGCCAGACCTATAGAGATCTGACAAAATATCACTCTCACAACAACAACAAAAAACTCATCACGCTTGTTTTATTATTATTATTTTTTAAAAGCTTTTACTATTAATAGAATTCGAACCGTTAATATACTTGCAATACGACTCAAATAATTTATTTTGATAACTTGTAAAAAAAAAGTTGAAAAATAATAGCATGGTGTTTTAAACAATCTAGTTATAATTTCGACAATTGCATTTTCTATTTTCAAAATCAAATTTTCAATTAAACACTATTTCGACTGTTTTTTGTACAGAAAACAGTTTCCAAAAGACACATGCAAGGAACTCAAAACAAGAAGCACCAGCTTTTTGTCGACCTCACAGCCCTGATACAATAACTCACAATGACAAATTAAGGATTATTAGAATGGTTGGTCGCGTGGTTTGGTCCCATAAGATTTTGGATTCCAACCTACTATACATGGCCAAAGACCATAATTTCTAGTTTTCTAAAGATTATAGGATTTGACGTCTGGTTTGGGGGATTTCTGGATTATCAAAATACAAAAAGCAATACAACTCCTAAATCCTAATGGACAATTACAATTCATAAACTATAGCAGATATATATGCATTTGAGGATCACTCCAACTCATTGAGATCATATTCTCAACAGCACAGTTTTAACGAATACGATGGCATTCAGTAACAAAGTCAGCACGAAAAATTCCTGACTATCATTTTTTTACCAACGAGATAGTACTAATGTTACGGGGTGTCACGGCCCGCAAGCTGTCAAGCCCAGAGCCCGTGACAAGGGGCTGTCACATGGCCTAGAATGTTAGTTCGACGAATGCATCAAAACTTATAACTACAAAATTGCCTGAAATAGGCCTAAACATTCTAGCTGTTTCCCAAAAAAAAGAAAGGTAAACACCATTCCTGACAGCAATGCAGGTTTTACAAATGAAAAACAACCATCAGCGAAAATAAACAAAAGAAAACACATCGTTATGTAATAGAAACTATGCTACGAAAAGCAAGGATGAACATAATTAAGCTAACCTACTCTCATTGCAGAAAAATCTTACTGGCCTGCACCGGCCTCCACCAAAGCATCGGCTATGCTTTCTCCACCATCATCTCTAGCCTTTTCAACTACATCACTTGTGACGGTGTTGTAATCACCAACTTTGTCATCTCTGTTGTCTCCGACATTCCGTTCACCCTTAGGCAGCTCAAAAGTTGGCTCCTCGGTTGAAGTCTCCACACCCACATTGCTTGATTCAGCACCAAATCCCACTCCCAGAGGTACTTCAATATCCAAATCTTTGTCAGCAGTTTCATCTTCACAATCACTTCCATCAGAATTGCTCTCATTATCTGGAGTGTGAGGAGAATCAATCCCAGCTTCATCAAGTTTTATGTCCGCTTCCACCATAGTTACATCTGGTTCAGGAAGTTGTTGCCTTAGTGGCACAGCATCACTGACAACTTGACCGGTCCTCTGCCTCTCCCTGTAATCCTCCATCTCTATCCTGTATCGTTCTTTATCTTTCATAGCTTTCTCCTGATAAACCTATACAAAACATGGCATTTAAGCAAATGAATAAAATTGAATTCTATATTCCAATGACAGTTGAATACATAAAATGTAAGATATGATGCGTCCTTACAGCCTTTTCAGATTCTTTCAGCTTGTTCCACAGTTCACCAATCATTCTACTGATCTCCCTGTCCTTCCCTGGATGTAGCGGTTTCAGTCTTGCATGCTGCTCAGCAAAGAAGAAGTTATACCCACTTCTGTTAGGCTTTGGATGAGCAGGATCCCTCCTTTTAATCTCCGACTTCTTTCGGCGCCGGCGACGTTGAACCCCAGAGACAGTGTGGGTATTGTTGTCACTATTGTTGGTGGAAACATTATAAGATGGTGGTACTTGGTGTGCAGCAGGGCTCTGTGGAGACTGATAAAGGACACCTTTTAGTCTCTCCGAGCCAATCATGACGGTAACTAGATACCCACTTTCAAATTTCCCATCAATCACCCCTACCACCTGAGTTCCTAATGATGATGGTGGTGGTTTTGCTACGATAGGAGAGAAAAGAGAGTCAAAATATCAGCAAATTAAGAAATGAAACTTTTTCAGCAAGTGATAGAGCGGCAGGGTTGAGAAAAGAAGAGAACCTCCAGACGCCACAGCAGCATTAGTCCTTGGTTGCTGAATATCAGCTGCTTGAACAGATGGTGGTGGCAATTCTATCTCTTGAATTGGCACGGAGGGTGTTGATGGGCTCTGCAAAGAATCTGCAAAACATTGTTGAGTAAGAATTAAGAGAGTCAACAACATGCATATAAGGAGGATTGTTTCATGCACACATCAGCTGAGATAGCAGTCCAACCCTGGCATCTAAAAAGGTAAATTTGTTCATAACGGTGAAGCAGTGACATATAGTATTTGCGCAGCACGAAAGAAGCATTTGTAGCAGTGGACGGAAAGTTGAAAATAGAAGTAACTTCTTTCCATCTTCTCTCTTTTAAAATCTGTGAAAGGCATGCAAAAAATGTTAGTAACAGCTACACCAAAACAATTCACCTTTAATAGAGGTTGAAGCAAATCAACTACTTTTAACTCTGTAGTTCAAAAATCCATATATTGTGCATGATGTTGTAATAGCATTTGAAGGGCAATCGAAAATTTCTTCAATGAAAACAAGAAATGGACACTCACAAACTTAAATCACTTTAATTCAAAATATATCCAGAGTTGCTTGGAGCATTCCCTCAATTTCTACCACAACACGGCTCCAAGAATCATTTATGAGACTAAGATTCAACTATTCTTCTACTAAATACTAATAGCAAACATTATAGTGTAACAGTAAATTAATTTTGTTCACAAAAGAAATAATAAATAAAATAAATAAGATAGAAATACTAAACCCTGATACAACTTGTTCACCAAGTTGAGGCTTACAATCAAAAATAGTTTAAGAATGAACGGGAGACGACTAACTATATAAATATTATACGTTACCTTCTCAATACCACCACGAGAAGTCACCTCCACAAAAAGCCGATGCAAGTCTAACTCTTTTCCTCCGATAATGGGGATCCTGCAATCAAAAAAAGGACATATAGAACAGACTGTCAGTGGCAAAACAGAAATCTCAAAATAGTACACCCAGGTTAAGGAGAAAATTAAACTAAAAACATGCCATAAAAGGTACAAAAATTCTATGCATTAAAAGTATCCATTAAAGCAACAAAGAGAGTATACACAAGAAGTGAACAAGCTATCCACAAAAACAGAAAAAAAAAGAAACAAAAAAAAAAAAACTTCTCCGAAATCACATCCTTATCCAGCACAGTTCGATATCATTTTCATATATAATTAGGTCGATCAATACCATACATTAATTTGATTAAAACCAACATCCACTCATCTATACTTTAGAGCTGCACTCACAACAAAGTAAACAATTTGCAGTTTTGTAGTTTTTCTTTTGCAAAAACTAAATCCTGCATGGCCAACAACAAATTTGATCAACTTATAGTTTCTCATGTCTAGTGAGACATCACATCAGCACAGGAAGATTACACTTCAAAATACGGAAAGGAAAAGAAAACCTTACTGCTGAATTAAAAATTATTATAAACATTTCTGCTAGATCTGCGTAAGGGAGAGGTGTGTAAGCATAATAATGCCTCACTTTCATAAATTCCCAAACACTGGCTAAGTCTAAAAGCTTCCACAGAAACTGACCAAAATTTTCAACTAAAGCAAATTCAACAAGGTGTTCAAGTTCAACCATCCACTGTATATCATATGTCTTTCAGGAGGTCCAATAGCATTGAATGCACATGCAAAATGAAACATACGACAGAACACATGAATCGTCAAAATCACGATTCTTAATTGATTTATTTTATAACTATAGAACAACAATTTGATCCCGAAACAGGTATAGATAATTGTAAGAGTTGTAAGAGTGCCATAAGGACAATGATTGCGCTAAGTTTTGCACATGTAGATTTCTTGGTGGGAATTATGAAATGGTCAATTAAGGAATTGCACCTATTAAGATAGATTAGACGAAATGAGTATCTAAAGTACTAAGACAGTGCTGAAAAACTTTGCATACAAAAATTAAGAATGAAAATTGAAACTCTTCAACTCTTCATAATTTATGATCAACTTAACATTATATATTTAACCTAGTCTTGATACATGTAAATGAATATACAACCATCCCAGTAAATGAATATTCAATATTTTTGGTTCAAAGTGATGCCAATATGCTCAGCAACATCTAAGGCATTGAAAGTAACTTAATGATTCTGCATTCTACACAGTATTAAAAAAGAAGGAGAAGAAAGAAGGTTACGATAGAGCTCTGATTTGTTAGCAACATAAATAGTTAACGCAAATTTACACAAAAGGAACCATGAAAAATAACTAACATTACTAACTACAAGATGGCAAATCAGATTCAATAAAAGCTTGAATGAATTGTTAAATTTTCAATCATTTGAATAAAAGGGTAATGAAAAGAAACAACAAGCCGCTCTACCATACACATTATAAATTGGTGCTCAGCAAGTAATGCAATGCAAGATGCTTACACTATTACAATAAACCGGGAAACGCAAGGTTGACATCACTCCATTAATAAGTCTAAAATTATCATATTCTTCATCGATGGTTTAAATACCAAGATCTTTCAACCAGATATAATTAATTATAAAAATAAAAAATAAAAATAAAAGAGCACCCCATCTAAATCCTAATATGTCCCCACATAGGATAGATTAAGTTCCAGACAATATGTATCCTCAACAGAGGCACCACTGGCCCACAAATAAATACACAACACTTGACAAGAGAAATGCAAGAATGGTTGCCAACTCTACGGGGGGACACTACAAAAGAGCCATGAAAAGTGAACAGAACAGAATACAGAATAGGAAAGTATGACAAGAAACCAGTAGCAGACATAGTGCAATCATGACAACATGAAGAATATAGCATCCAAAATCTTGAAATAGTAGGGCACACCATATAACAATCCACCAAAACATAGAAAGAATGGTGAATCCATATTCTTGATCTTGAATCAGAATAAGATTAGATTAATGATTGTATGGTCATTAAAGGAATAAACTTACATGAACTTGGTACCCAAAGTAGCATGGAGTTTCTCGAGAGAAGACATGAAGAGCTTGGGATCAGCCACAATATCTTCATTTCTTTCAAGAGGTGTTGGTAATGGATGAGGAGTAGAGGAGCAAGAGGCTGCTTCTTTCATGTCAACAGAGCTCTCTTTGGCGCCAGAAGTTGATGCCATACCCAATTACCTTTTCACCTCCCGCGCATTCCCTCTGCAATTATTTCCTATTCAACTGTTACCAACCACTCCTCTATAAACTTTCTTCTTCACTGCAAACATAAACATAAATTTTTCAGTAATCAGATATAAATATAAAAAACCCTTCAAGGATATTGCCAAAAACACAACTTCATGCAGAAACCAAAAGATACAAAGGTCAAAAATAGTGAAGGGAGAAAGGGCCCATTTACATTAAAAATCAACACAAAAGAAAACAAAGAAGAAAGAAGACCACCCACCAGCACATTGACAAGAAGAGCAACAAAAACAACAACAACCTGAGTAGAAGCAATAACTCCCAGTGACAAGGGAGAGATTCAAAACCCAAGAAAGACAGCAAAGCTGTCACAACCATGACATTATCCTTCACAGGATGTGAACACAAACTACCCATCAAAGCCTTTCAACACACTCTCTCTCTCTCACACCCTATAAAGACAACACCCTTTTAGCCTCTGCTAATAAAGACCCAGATACAATACTCTGTCTCTCAAAGCAGGCAGATAGCTTGCAGGCCTATATATATAAGCTATCACTTTTAGCCCTGACCTGACATAATTCTAAAGATATACTCATATCTATTGGACAACAATTTAATCTTTTTATATATATTCACATATCCAATCCATCGACACCCTTTTTTCTTCTGTTTTTATCTGACACTGTTTCAGGGACTCCATCAATCCAGATTTTTATATAAAGGAAACCAAAAAAAAAAAAAAAACTCACCTTTGCTTAAAATATCCATTAATATTGAATTTTCAAAGCAAGAGCTGTCCTTCCTCTTTCATGGAGGAATTGGAATACAAAACAAAGAAATGTGTATAAAAATGAACAAACTAAAAAATAAAATAAAAAATAATTTTACCCACAATAGAATATTGTTCATTATTTTTATATTTCATGTTTAAGTGATACTTATGTATATTATTTATATCATATATTTTGATTATTAATATCATTCAAAAAATATAAATAAATAAATAAAACCCAGATGAAGAAGAACCGATGACAAATAAATAACCAGTGTTTTACTATAAAGAAAACGAGTAAAGCAACTTACAAGGATTGAAAAAAACAGGATTGAAAATGACATTAACGAAGATGCTTATCACTGTTAAGCTTTTATTTTTTTATTTTTTTATTTATACAAATATGGAGACTAATTTTGTTATATCTTTTCCTATTATATATACTTTTTCCAATTTGATGGGGGTGATAAAAATGGAAAAATAATAATTAAAATACATACATAAATATTCATATGATGAAAAGACCATTATACCCTCCGAAAATGTTCTGCCTGTGGAAACAGAAAAAAGATATTAAGGGGTTTTCACGAGGTAGGAGTGAATTTAGATTTTGAGAGATATTCTAGATTAATTTAAATAATAAAAATAATTAAATGAGAGGTTTAAATAAAAAAGATGATTATTGAAGTGGGTGAAAAAGAGGCATATAACGTGTTAAATTGACTTTTCCCGTTTGAAACGGCACATCATCATCTCGAGACTCAAATCTCAAAATGATAATAAGAAAAAGAAAGCAAATTCTCATAAAATATGAGAGATATGAGTGCCGTAACGGCAGCTCTTAATTGGTATTGGTTTTGCTAATTCATGAAACTGCATTTAACACTCTATACAATTAAACCCCAACTAATTTTACTATATTTATTACCGTGCAACAACCCCTAACTATTTGTATTTATTGTATACAAAGGTACAAACATACAGAGGTGTATATCGGATTGAATTATTCGGATCCGGATACGGTATAAAAATTTAGATAATCCAAAAAATCGTATATGAAAAAGAAAATTTATTATTTGGATTTGAATAATCCAAAACTGACTTAAATCCAGTCCAAAACCGCTCTCAATCGGATATATCCAAATCTGATATTTCAAAAATTATATAAAAAACCTTATATTTGTTGTACGGGGTAACTAGGGATGACAATTTAATCTGCACCCATAGGCATCCATCGAAACCCATTCGATGGTGAATTTACAACCCGCGAACCTGTTTAAAAAAAACCCTAACGGGTTTAGGTACGGGTGTGGATTGAGGAAACGAACCCGCGGGTGAAGCCACTAATCTATACAAATAAAAATTATTTATTATTTATTATCTAAAATATTGTAAATTTAAATCCAATGGAAACATTTTAACCATATAGATAGTAAAATGTAAAAATTTCACTCATTCTAAATTTAAGAATTACAATTCTCAACTTTCAATGTGGACTTTCATTTATATATACTTAATAATTGAACCTTGCACTTTTGTTTTTTCAACGTGGACTTTTGAAAATCCCACATTAAAAAAACAATTGTGTAAAGTTCCACCATTAACTATTTATATAATGTGTTTTGTATCTTGTCTTAACTGAGAAATACATTTGAAATGAGTTAAAATTTTTAATCTTTTCAGTGTTTTTATTTTTTAAAATCATAATATTTCATATATTTAAATAATAAAGAAATATTATAAAAAAAATATTTAGCGGGTTCACGGGTGCGGGTGCCCCCAAAACCCGCGAGTGAAACTTGTCCGTGAACCCGTGAAAATAAACGGGTTCACAGTCAGACATGGGTGATAGAAAGTTTCGTAAGTACATGTTTGGATTTTACAAAACCCGTTCGAATTCGATATGTTGTCATCCCTAAGTGTGACATACTTCACATAGCACACTTTAAAAAAAAATACATTATTTAATTTAAATTGCATTTTTTTTTAAATCCAAAAAAGTCAGAACCTAATCCGAACTCAAGGCTCAATCCGATACGAAAACATCAATATCCATATCTGAATCCACCCCAAATTTGAAAATGTTTATATCCACATTCATTACGTATTATCCGATTGCTTTTTTGAGGGAAAATCTTATTTGAATCTGATTCGAAATTTTTCAGACAAAGACCGATCCTGATCCGAATATCCAAAAAAAAACGGATTCAGATCCAATTGACAACTTTACATACATCTTCATGGTTATTCTAAAATTTAATATTGGGATTATTTCGGTATTCCTTTATAATAGTAATAATAAAAATTGACAATTAGTACAATACTTCATAACTTTAGTTGAATTTAGGGTAAAAATCATTTTAGTCCCTCTAGTTTACCCTATTATACGTTATAGTCTCCCTGATTTCAGTATTGGCTATATAGGTCCTCACAGTTTAAGTTTATGGTTAGTTAGGTCCCTACCGTCCAATTTCGTTAGGATTTTTAAAATTTTCATCAATGGTCGAAGGGTAAAATGGTAAAGATGCCTTCGTGTTTCTATAAGGTTTTTGATTAAAGGGTAAATTGGTAAATTAATTAATTAATGGTATATTAATAATTGGACAATCAACAAACAATTAATGATAATTTAAATAAAATAATAAAAACAATAAAAACAATTTAAAAAATCAAAATTTTAAAACTAAATACACTCTCTCCCCCAAACAATTTTCTCTCTCCCCAATTCAACTCAGACTCTCTCTATGTCTATTTTGTTTCCAACTCATACTCTCTCTCTCTCTTTTCTTCCCGTTTACGCCAATTGGTTTGTGGTGCTAGTGTAGTTCGGTTTTGAGTTCTCGTGGTGGTAATGATGTCTGGGTCTGGTAGATATGATGACGATTTCGGTGGTGGTGGTGGTTTGATTTGCGTTGATGTTGGATGATTGTGGTTTGGGGTCGATTTTTTACTCGGATTTTTGGGGTTTTTGATTGAAATTTGTGGTTTGATTTTATGGGTTTAGAATTTCGTGGAGGGAGAGTGACTGGGTTTGGGTAGTGGCCGATTCACGAGGGTTGTGATGACTTGTTAAATCAGGGTTGAATATGAGATTTGTAGATGAACTGGGCTTGTTGAATCTGATGATGATGTTGAATCCGATTTTTTTTAAAATTGGAAAAAGTGGCATTTTTTTATTTAATTTTGTCTGGATATCTCTATAGATCTCAACAAAAACTTTTTTTTAAAGAGATTTGAAAAGATTTCCCTATATCTTCAACAGTTTTTATTTTTATTTTTTATGATTTCCAAATTTCTTCAAGTCTGGAAAAACTCTCAAATTGCTTCAAATTTGGAAAAAACTTTTCAAGCGAGAAAGTGGCTTGAAGTTGGATTTTCAATTTTGAATCTAGGTTAGGTGTTGTTTGAATCTGGGTTAGGTCTTGTTTGAATTTAGGTTTGGTGTTGTTCAAATGTGATTTTCGGTGAGTCAACCATTGAGTTGTGATGAAGACGAAGGTTGGTGTTCATGATGTTGGATTTGATGATCTAGGTTGGTGTTCAAAGTTTAATTTAATTTTTTTTGTTAATTAGATTTGTTGGAGATCCATATTGGATCTCCAAAAAATCCAATTTTTTAATTTTGTTCCCTCCATTTTTTTTTTTTTATTTGGTGGTCTAGACCGTCTATCTTATGAGATGGAGAGATGGACGGTGGAGATCCACCAAATCTATTCTAAAATTTTATTTTTTGTTATTTCTAATAATTTAAATATCTATAAGAAGGGGAAATTAGTATTTTCACTTAAGGTCACAATGTAAGGGGCATCAATGTCATTTTGTCTTCGGATCATGTCAGAAGGCTTGTTTTTAACGAAAACCATAACAGAAATACTTAATTGGTCAATACTGAAACTAAGGGGACCAAAACGCATAATATGTCAAACTAGAGAGATTGTTTTCACTTTTTTCCCTTGAATTTATTTAAATTTAACAAATGATGACTATTTAGAATTTCTCTCTACTAGTTTCTACTAGGAATGACAATGGATCGGGTTCAGACAGGTTTGGAGAAAACCAAAACCAAACCCGTGAAAGAAAATGACATCCAGACCCACCCATAAACCCATAAAAATTAGCGGGTTCGGGTTCGGGTTTCACCAACGAAGTTTAGCAATATCCAAACCCGCCCACAAACCTGTGAACTTTATAACACATACCGCCGCTTCGAACCTTTGTACATATTAATGCGTACATTCAGAGTCCTTGCATTTACCATCAATTTCTATAAACCTATAGCACCTCCACTGATTTCTAGAGGTGGAGAAGATGCTTGTCAAGGTTTGACCGTTGAGAGAGGAGTATAAGTAGTGTCGCAAGATGAAGTAACAGTAGTAAGAAGAAGAAATGAGAGTGTGGCAGCAGCAAGATGAAGTAACAAGAAGAAGAAGAAGCAGCAACACCATGAAAAAAATATGAGAGTGTGGCGTTGAGGAAGTAGTGAAGAAAATGAGATGGGAGTCCAGGGTTTTAACTTAAAAATACGTAGTTTTAATGTCTGGTTTTTTTTTTGTAAAAAAATATTAAAATAAATTATATATTATTTAAACCAAATGGATTTGCGGGTTCAGGTTCGAGTTTTTTTTCAAACCCACACCCAAACCCGAACTCGTGACGGGTTGAAATTTCAAACTTAAACCTACCCACGGGTTCTATTATCAAAATTCAAACCCTCTCTAAAATGATCGGGTTCAGGCGGGTCTCACAGGTTCGGGTTAAATCGTCATCCATAAACAATCTCAAAACCTCAACCAAACAACTCTAAAAAACTCTTATAGACATTTGTAGACATTTTTAGACAGTAGAATGCCCAATCAAACGAACTTAGTATGTTACGATATGAATATGTGTTTGTAAGTATCTTTTCCATATATTAAAATAATTTTTATATATATATATATTTTTAGTATTTCTTTTTATAGTTCATTTTTTTAGTATTTAATCCTTTAGTTATATTATATTTTTTTGGTTTTTTCCGTTTTATTAGATTGGTTATATAGAAAATCACTACAAGAAATCATTTTCTTTAAATTTAATCAAAGAACTTTCGGTCAACTTAAAGTAGGGTTTTTAATTTTGTTGATTGTTTCAAATCAAAGAATTTGATTTGGCATTTCATAAAAAGTTGGAGATTATTTACAATTCTCCCAAATTTTATTTGTATTGTAATACCCTTTATTTTAAGTAAACATTGCATTAACTTATCTTATATTTTATCATTATGGTTTAATATTCAATTCCCCTTAATTACACAAATACCCTTTACCGATAGTCAAAATCCATAAAAAAAATAACTATTGACCACGATTTGTTTTAGGAAAGTCCAAAATTGCCTCTACATTTTATAACAAAAAGTTTAAATTACTATTTGCTTAAAAAAGTATAAATTTCAAATTGTTAAATAAAAAAAAACGAACACAATCATTTTTAAAATATTAAAAATTAAATAATAATATACTAATATCTAATAAATAAGAAGACAAAAAGGAGACACCATGGATGATCGCTGGCCTCTTGGCCAGAGGAGGCACACGTGCTATGACCTTCGCTTATATGTGTTAGGACTAAAGATGTAAGACTTTTCCATAGGAAGGAGGCCACGCTTCCTCATAAAGGCCACTCACGTCTAGAGGTGTCTACGGTTCTATTAAACCGTATTAAATAGAATCGAAACCGTAACCGAAATCGAACCGTAATCGTCGGTTACGAAACCGATTGGAAATCGTTTTTTCAACGGTTCGGTTACAGTTATCCAATCCTAAAAACCACCTTAAAACCGACAGTTATAACTAACGGTTTAACCGTCGGTTTTGATATATTTTATTAAAAAAAACTAACCAATATAATTGCGACACGTGACAATTCATTTATTAAAAAAAACCCGATCGTAATCGAAACCGGCCCGTAACCGAACCGAACCGAAACCAAACCGTAACAACCAAACCGGCGGTTACATAACCGTAACAGCCAAACCGACGGTTATTTAACTAAACCAAACGGTCTCACTCCAGTTATGGTTACGGTTAGGTCATTCCACGAAAACCGGAACCGAACCGTTGACACCTCTACACACGTCTAAAAGAAGCATTTGTGCGTCCTGCATTTGAGGTGTGATGCCTCCTCAATCTGCATGACGGAGGAAGCTCGCAGCCTAATCTCTGATCTTAGAGGAGGTCGTGACTCGCGAACCTCCTTCCGCTAGGAAGACCACTAGCCACCTCCTCCATGCTAAATAAGGTTACCATTAGAAGCATATATATATATATATATATATATATAAAAATTAATATTTGAAACTAAATTATTAGTTTTTCATATTATTGTTATGTCTTAAAAAATTGATTTATCAAATGACGCTTTTGATGGATATAGACAAACAACAAAGGGCGTTTTCGCAATGAATGACATTTATTGAGTTTTAAGCCATAATGAGAAAAAATAGGATTAGTGGAATTTGGCCTTTTTAACTATTAATTGTAATATTTATATATATACAAAAATTGTTAACTTTAAAATAGATGATTACCGGTGTGATTAATCTTAACTTCAAAATTGTTGTCTAATATATACATTATTGTTTTGGATACGGATTTCGTTACCCATAAATATGATTTACACACTCGTAAATATATTTTTAATTGTTGGAATGTTAGATGAGAAAAGGGAGATGCCTTTGTCGAACAAAAAAAAGAAAAGAAAAGTGGCAGATGGCCATCAAGATTGATTTGTAGAGGGTTTATAATAAAAATCACTTGGAGCTTCTTGTATATAAAAATCAGTTGGGTTTATTATAAGTTTTTATTATTCATATATTTGTTTCGCTAACAAAAATTAATGTAGTTGAAGATATGATTGGTGTAAATAATGTATGTGTATAATATTAAATTTAGTTCTTAATTAAAATAATTTTTACTTATTGGTCAATTTATATTGTGATATTTTTATATATTTTTTTTAATAAGATATAATCATTTGTATGGGTGATAATATCGAGACTATTGTTTTTTCAAAAGTAATAAAATAAAATTTCAAAAAATAAATTAATACGATAAGATTATTTTTCAAATATCTAATATTCACATTTGACAATTAAGTGAAGTGACCGGATATTATCAATTAACTATATGACATTTACTTGCATCTACTGAACTGGTCAAATTATTTGAATTAAATTTATGTATAAAATAATTTTAAACAAAACCAAATGAACTTAGCATATCCTAGTTGAATGTTCATATTTCTAATTAGATTAGACGCAAATTTGTTTTTCTCGGTTTAATAAAATTTGTTAATACCTGTGTTATATATATACGCTAAAACTTGTATTTAAAAATTTCAATAAAAAATCAATCAAAGTACAATACAGTAAAAGGAAATTTGAACACAAAACTTATAGTTTATAGAGATATAAAGATTAAAATAATCCGAGACTTGTGATTCTCATAATTTCATAAAACAATTTTACTCCATCAACGGATGGTGCTCAAGTTCATGAACAATTGTCTACCGAGATAATACGGATTTCGCTCTTCAAATAGCAGCGCTTCAAATTTAAAAAACCGTTGCATGTAATTATGTTTTGTATTCGAAACTTTAGATCGGTGCCCGCCCCAAAGGCATCGACCAAGGGCCCATCATTTTTAGGGCCTCAAAATATATGAGATGAGTTTAACATATAACGGGCTGAATTCTAAAAAAAAGGTCCAATAGAAATGTTTTGCCTAAGAAAAAAAGGGCCTTATTTTTACGAAATCCAAACATTATAAAACAAAAACAAAAAATGGAAAGGCCCCATTTTAAAATGATGTCCAATTCGTTTAATAGTTTTTTTTTTAAAGAAAAAAATACTTTTTTTTTTCCGGACAATGCCCAAGAAAACAAATAACAATTTAAAAAAAATAAAAAAAATTCTTCAGGGTTTCAATGTTTTATCACTTATTCACTTCTTGAGTTTTTATTCTTCTAGTTCTCAATCCACCACTCAACAGAGGTAAAAAAAAAAAAACCAACTAACTTTACTCTCTAGTCTCGAACAATCTTTTTCAGTTTCTCTCTCACTTCTCAATTCTCACCTCTCTGTGACTACTCAAGTCTCCATTCTTTTTCTCACTTTTTACATAACTACATCCTCTCAATCTCTTATCTCAGACTTTTAGGTCTCACACTCTTAGTCTCAGTCTCTCACTGTCTCACTGTGCCAAGTAATTTTTAATTACGACTTTGTTTGTAATTTTTATTCTAAATGTTCTATTGTTCTATTTAATGTTCAGAAAACATCTATGATTATAAAATTTTGGTTCATTGTACACTTGTACCATTAAATCTTGTTTTACATTTCATTTTTTCTTCCCAAATAAGCAAATGTCGTTTTCGGACCCTGATTTTGTTTAATGATCATATGCTCTTGGCCTATTGTTCTATTTAGTTGTTTGTTAACTTTTATTCTATACTGCTTTTAAAAAAAAAAAAAAAATCAATCTTACGAGATAGGTATAGCAGAACCGGTGGACTTGCCGAATCCAAATGCTTGAATTCTTGATAGGTTTTATTGTTCTATTTCAATGTTTCACTTTGATTGTTAGTTTGTTTGTTATTTTAGAAATAGTTATGTATTTTATTGTTATTTTAGAAATAGTTATTGGTGTTTTATTGTTATTTTAAACTTTAGTTTTTACTTATTAGTCTCGTGTTGTCTAAAAAACTACTATCTGGTTTTTTTTTTTTTTACAAAAATAGAACAATTGACTCGGTATATATATATATATATATTCTTTACCTTTTTATGATTTTATTTTATCTTTAATGAAATTATCATTTTTGAGTTAAATATGTGGAAACATGTTATATATAGTATATATATTTAATAAACTATAAATATGCATATGGTATCCATTTTTTATATGTTTGCCTTGGGCCCTAAAAATGCCAGGACCGGCTCTACTTTAGACACCATTTATTTTGTATGCAGAGAAAAAATAAGAATGTAAAAAATTGATCTCAAACTGTTAGAACTCAGAAGGAATCTATATTTATAAACATTTTCATATCCATTCGAAACAACACATACCCGTTCGAATGAACATATCATTGAAAGAAAGACATATCTTTTAAGAAAGAATACCACTTTTATAAATAAACACAACTCTTATGAAATGACACAATTGTTATGAAAAGTCACAACACTTAACTAAATTTTCTCATTTAATAATATAACAATTTCTAACAAAATTTTCTTATACCTTTCAATGTTTTCTCGATAATAAAAAACAAATTATTTTTCAATGTGACAACATAAATATACTTAAATATTGGATTGTAAGAAAAACTCTTGTTTGTATAAACCTAATTCTATTTTAGACTTTTTAAAAAGTAATTGGCATTGTGCGAGTTTCAAACTCCTACTGCATTAGGTTTGGCAAGGCTGGCCGGGCCCAGATCGTATGTATATCAAAGAAGGAAAGAATAAACAACTTTGCATACAGCTGGTAGTCATCTTCTAAGTTATACCACCACTTGAACTGACATGGGGGGTGGGTGGTTTCGTACTTTTGTTTCTTCATTTCCATAGCAGGTTTCAGGTTTGGCATTTCATATAATAGGATACTAGCCGGATCTTGTAAACTATGTGAATGAGAATGGTGTAACATTCTGGCTAGCAAATCTAACCAAAACAATAACGATTTCATAGAAACAGTACTGATCTGATAATTTCTAATTTTGATAACAATTTTCATAAAATATACTATTTATTTTTTTGTAGCACTTTGTTATGGATTACCGTTTAAGGAGTAATGTTTTATTTTAGATGACTTAATTTATCAACAAGAAATAATAGCATCCTAAATCTATCAAATAAAGAATAAAGAGAATAAAGAGAGGAAATCTAAATCATAAAAATCAGTGAAGAGCATACTTGCACTGGACTGCAAGTGGATTTACTATCTGCTTGACTTGACTTGCGGATACCACCCGTACTACAACACTTCAATCTTTATCACTTTTTTTTCATATAATTTTTATTGATTGTATTTTCGGATGAGTTTGTGATGGTAAAGAAGAAAGATGGTAGAGGAGAAGAAATAGATGATGAAAAAGATGAGTTTTAGGGTTTTGTTTTAAGTTCTAAATTTGAGTGTCTTCGGAATTGGGTTGAGAAGATGAACAAATTGTTTTTAAAAATCTTTTAATTAATTTTATATTTAATTAATGATGAATAAATAAAATTTAATCATATGCAATTAAACTTAAGATATATGTGTATTTATATTAAGTCAATATTAATATTTTAGTTTTTAAAAAGATTCATTAAATCAAACAACAAATTATATCATAATCACTTTGTAAAAGTAACCATCTCCTGCTGCTTAAAATTGCTGTCAAATCAATCAAAATTCTCAAATAATCACTTTTAGAAATTTTATCAAACATCTTTTTTATGTCAAAATTATTAAATAATTATATTTTAACTTCTCAAAAACAATACCAAACGAGACATCAAATAGGTCGATTTCGAATCTCAACTTCCAATGGAAACCGATGAAGAAGATGAAAAAAAAAAAATCTGAAAAGTAAATAAAAAATATAAATAAAGTAAAGGTATTTTTAAAAATTCATTTACTTTGTTATCTTTAAAACTTAAGTTATTAAAATCGTAATATTCACGAAATACCAGCTCAAAAGAACAATAAAACCTCATTTTCACGTGGGGTAGGAATGCAGGATGGGGTGGAGGACCCTCTGCATCCCAAATAGGCCCTACACTCATCCTAATAGAACTTAACTTCATCCTTATACTCTTTATAGTGTCAAGTCATTTTTTTTTAAAATAAAAAACATTTAATGCAAAACATATATATATATAGAGATATATAGATTTCAATCATGCACTAAGATAGAAGAAATGTATCATTCCAGAAAAAAGGAACTAGATAAAAAAAAAAATATCTATAATATATTAATACATAAATTCACTTACTTCCATATTTTTAAAATTTAAACTATTAAAATAGTAATATTTGTAAAACACCACCTAAAAGTGTGACAAAACCCCTTGAAACCAACTAAAAGTCTGACAAAACCTTATTTTCAAGGTAGAGCCATAGTGGGGTGGGGTGGGGGTCATACCTGATAGGAGCTTAATTTTATTCTTTGGCTCTTTATATTGTCAAGTCAATTTTTTTTTTAATAAAAAACATTTAAAGAAAAAAGAAAAATTCTTTTAGACTTTAGTCGTGCACTAAGTAAGAAGAAATGAATCACTTCAGAAAAAAGAAACATATTTATATTATTCTAATAAGCATACCATACCTTTATCGTATGTATTATTCTAATTGAAGCTATATTATTTATATGATAAAAATATATTGATGTATAATAACGTATTATAAATACACCTATAATTTATGGTTAGGAGAGAAAAATCGATAATTCATGCATCCAATTTAATTTGTATCTCACCATAATTATTGTTTTAATTTATATGTTAAGAAAAGAAATTCGTACTCTTAATTGAGCTGAACTTTTATTTTAACACATTTTGAAGTCATAGTGGGTTGTTAATAGGAAAACAATTATAAGAAGAAAAAAATCATAATTTAGATACATAACAATATCTTTATAAGTTGGATGAGAGTCAAATTATCTTTGTTCAAAACAAAAGATTATTAATGTATGGTCGTAATTGTTTGGCTTAAAAGTAACTTATGAGACATAGTAGCATAACTTTTTTTTAAAAAAAATATTACACAATTACATAAATATTAATGTTAGTTATCACAACTAAAATCATAACTCAAACTTACGTGTCAATTGGTGATTGGTGTGTGAATACATATTAATAATGATTTATCTCACTCATCTATATAACCACTCACCAATTGAAACTTAGTTGACATATGGTTTGTGATCGGAAAGTTGTGATAGTGGTTGTGAACTTGTGATGGCTAACATTACTTGTGAGGAAATTTTATTTTCTATCATATTTTTTGAATATAACAATAATTAGGGTTTTGAAATATTTCTTTTTTACCATATATTATTTGATTTTTGAGACAGAAATGAAAAACAGCACAAGCAAAGGTAAAGTGATGAAAAACATCATAAAAGTCAATGAAGAGCATACTTGCGTTGGACTGCAAGTAGATTCACTATCTGCACTAGACTGGAAACACATAATTTAACAATACTTATATAAAGAGATAAGAATTCCCAGTATACCTGAAGAAGAGATATTCAGATTAAGAAATGGAGGCTACGAAGTCGAAGGTGAATGACTTGTTCGAGAGAGCAATGAGAAGACAATGGGATGAATTTGTGGAGGCCTATGTGACGAACCCTGACATCAGAGAGGCCAGGATCACGAATTCAGGAGACACAGCTTTGCATATTGCTGTTTCATATGGAGAAATAGATGTTGTGTTGAAACTTGTAGAGCGGTTGGGCAAAGATGCAACAAATGTCCTCGAAATCGAAAATGACAAAGGCAACACAGCTCTGCATCGAGCAGCAACACTTGGGATTGTGGACATTTGCCATTGCATTGCCTCAAAACATCCCAAACTCATTGCTTCTCGTAACAAAGAAGGTGAAACCCCTCTCTTCTTGGCTGCTCATCACGGGAAGGAGGAGGCATTTCTCTGCCTCGACTTCTTTGGCCAAGAAAAACACAAGTCTTGTAGAAAAAGTAATGGGGATACCATTCTTCATGCTGCCATTTCTGGAGAATACTTTAGTAAGTTGCTTGCTACCATCTTCTAATTATCTTTCACTATAATTGCATCTCTTGAACTAATTACTTCTGTTCCAACAGGTTTGGCATTTCAGATAATACGATACTACCCAGATCTTGTAAACTCTGTGGATGCAGAAGGTCAAACTCCTCTGCACATTTTGGCAAGAAAGCCTAATGCATTCCACAGCAGTAGTCGCTTAAGGCCATTCGATCGTATCATTTATCACTGTAAGGAAAATTTCTCTACTCTCACAATTCCATTATACCTGTTTCTGTTTCTGAAGTACTCAATTTTACTTGTATACAGGTATGTTTGTTGATGATAAGCTCGAAAAGGAAGAATATGATTCTACAGCTCACCCAAACAATCCTGGATCCAAAACTGGTCTCGAGTTTCTGCAAAACTATGAAACATGCATGACCTTCTTCCGATACATCAAGTGCTGGATTCAAGTATTTAGTGAGTTACTTCTGACACAAAACAGATTTTAGTAGCCAGACAAAAAATGTTGTTACAAGTGTGACATAGTACCTTCTTCTCTAGCTAAATCACAGGGCAAGACAAAGGATGAAGAGAATCCTCAACAGAAGAGCAGCACATCTGAAGGTAAACAAATCATTTTGTTTGTATAATTTAAAAGGAGTGGTTACATGTATGTCTCTAATTACAGGAGCATCTTCATCTGCAACGAAGAAAATTGGGGAAAAAGAACTATATCCTCCAAATTGCACCACATTTCTTCTGTTTCTACAGCTGACAATCAAGGCCTTGCTAATTATTCTGGGTATAGGTCAGTATTCATACATTTTTCATACTCAATTCTGAACAATTTTCTAGCCTTAAAGACAGTCGTTTACATGCTAATGATGTTACATGGAATGGCAAATAGGCACACTGAGGATAAACAAAATAATAGAAAAGAAGGAGCGACACACCAGTGCTAATCAGATCATGAATGAACTGGTTGACTGTGCTTCTACGTACATGTATAAGGATAGCGAATGCAATTCTAAAGGTACTGTAGTATGACCCGTCCAAGCCAGATCAACTTTTTGTTCTCTGGTTTTAATCATTGTCAATGATAGTTTGTTCTTGTCATGTAAGATGGAAAGTGTTTAAGATCGTGAGACCTAATTTTCAAATTTGGGAATGAAAAAATGACAGCAGAAAATCGGACAGTGGAGAAGGAAAAAGCTCCGCAATCATGCAGAGAAGAGACCATTATTGATAGCAGCAAAGATGGGTGTGGTAGAGATGGTGGAGAAAATTCTGGATAAATTTCCAGTGGCAGTTCAGGACGTGAACAGTGAAAACAAAAATATAGTGCTCTTGGCAGTTGAGAACAGGCAAACCGGCATCTACCAGCTTTTGATGAACAGGCAAATATTAGGGGATAGTGTGTTCAGGCAATTGGACGACCAAGGAAACAGTGCATTGCACCTTGCCGCCACATTTGGAGAGTATCGGCCTTGGCTTATTCCAGGCGCTGCTCTGCAAATGCAGTGGGAAATCAAGTGGTACAGGGTATATTTTGTAAAACACTAAAGCCTACTCTTTCCATTCACTACTCTTACCTCACGCTTGATATATATATATTATTACTCTAATGCAGTTTGTGAAGAAATCCATGCCACTGCATTTCTTCGTTCGATGCAATGTTAAAGACAAAACCCCAAAAGAAATCTTCACAAACACACACAAAGAACTAATCAAAGAAGGCAGGGAATGGCTTACCAAAACCTCTGAGTCATGCTCTGTGGTTGCAGCACTCATAGCAACAGTTGCATATGCAACTTCAGCCACCATCCCAGGCGGTGTCCGCCAGGAAAATGGTAAGCCGTTTTACGAAGACAAGATTCAATTTAAAATATTTGCAATCTCATCACTAGTTGCTCTGTGCTTCTCGGTTACAGCCTTGGTGTTTTTCCTTGCAATTCTCACCTCTAGATACGAAGAGGATGATTTTGCAATGGACTTGCCTAAAAAACTTCTTCTTGGTTTAACCTCCCTCTTCACATCTATAGCTTCTATATTGATTTCATTCTGTTCTGCGCATTTTTTCATTCTAAAAGATGAGTTAAGAACTGCAGCCTATCCAATCTATGCAGTAACTTGCTTGCCTATGACCTTTTTCGCTATTGTTCAGCTTCCTCTCTACTTTGATCTTATTTGGGCCATCTTTAAAAAGGTTCCACAGCGTAGTTACAAGAAGACCTCTCACTAGGTGCTTTCAGATTGAAGTATCCATATTAGAATTTAAATGTTTCCATTGGTTCATTTTTTGTGTTCTGTAGAAGAGCTATGACAATAATATTAAAGTAAATTCAGTGTGTATTCCAGAGTTTCTTCAATAATTATGAAACGAATAAAACATACATATATTTCTCTCTCTTTTTTTTTTCATTGATGTGAAGGACATTAAGGGATAAATGCACACATAATCTTTTACTAACTTATTTTATTCACCAAACTCTCATTCGAAGACTACTACAAAACCATAAAACCTTAGTTCGTTTGAGAATCCACATGTGAAGCTAAAGAATATGGGAATGAATCTAACATTGAAAACTTTAAAAGTAAGAGAAGGGTATACCAACAAATGTCACAAGCTATCAAACAATATATATACCACTTCTCATAAACATAAAAATATACAAGTATGGAAATTTAACATAATAGAAGGGAGGTATTTGGTGATATATAATATCCAAAGTAGGTGGCACTAAAAGGATCCAAACTCCTTACCTCTTTGATTAAACAAGGCCAAGTTTTTAAATAACTACTGAAGAACAGACTAAAAAGGAAAGAATATATAGAGGTCAAAGAACAGCTACCTCTCTGTAATTCTTTTAGTAGAATCAATTTCTTAAACGAACTAGAACTGCATGCTTGTTTTGTAATTCAACCCTTTATTATCATTCTTATAGACACAATCTGTTTTTATTTAGTACAATAAAAAAAAAAATCAACTCCAAGACTATGAAAAGGGAACTCCTACAAGATTTCATACTAAAGTGATAGTAGCAACAGTATATAATGATTATCAACAGAAGTTCACTTCAAGTAGAACCGACAGATCTAACTTCTTGTCAAACTCGGATTTCTAAGAGCTTAGTATGGAAAATATATACCTCCATTGCCATCTTCACATCACATTCCAGCTGGCAGCTTCAAAGAAATCCGTGATAGAAACATCAATTCCATACTTTCGAAAGCTTGCTCATCAGGATCCAGAAAGAAATTAACCTCTCCACAAAATTAGGTATCGTGCAAAATGTTAGCAGAAAACTGGTATAGCTGATCAAGCATCCCAACTAGATTTATTAACTAAAAGTTCTTCAAATTATGTACAAAGCAGCTCAGTATGCTCCAAACTTAAGTACCAATAATCCCTGGATGCTGTTCATGTGCTGCTTCTTTGCTCTCCTAAAGAAACACTCCGCCAGCGTATTTTCTTTGACATAACCTGAAAAAACAAGAAGCTTTGGCAATCAACAATTGAAGTTCTGAACCAAGCTATAAAGTACAAGAATCAGCAGAGTATGAAAAATAATTAAATAACAGCAAAAGAAGTAAACTAGAAATTTGTGATGGGATTATATAATACAAGCCTCATATATGCTACAGGACCAGAAGGTAAAGATCTTGTCTACATTCCTTCAAGAACATAATTTGTTTTGTTGATACCCAAAAGTCTCCCAACCAATAGTCCAAGCAATATCATTTACTAACCATAGCAACCAAGTAAATCCCTCTCTCTCAGCACCAATATAAATAACACAATGACATCCAGGCTTCAACTTTGCAAGGCTACTGATTAAATTAATAACCGATAACCGAACAGTAGTACATAAGAAATTGACACTTCAATAGAAACAGATAGAGATATCAAGGGTTAAACTTAAAGCAAAGTGCTCTAGGAGTCAAGTGATTCTTCGTCCACATATAATTAGAGGTCACCGTGGTTCGGTTCGAACCGGAACCATGGCCTGAAGAACCGGATCGGAACCGGTCTGAAACCACCGGTTCCTTTTTTTTTTTAATACTTTTTTTTAGCCGTTGGGCCTCAATGGTGAGTTATATATATATATATTAATTTCAAACCCTTTTCTTATAAATACCCCCTCCCATTTCATTTCTCCACACTCCAATTCTCTCTCAATTCAATTTTTTTTTATTCCAATTAAATCGCAATTACATTTTTTTTACTCAATTCAAATTCATTTCCAACATTTTTTTTTAATTTCTGGTTACCCAATATACTAATTTAACATGTCTTTTAATTTTTCTAATAATTATTATTTAAATTTGTAATTTTTATTTTATTTTTTAAAAAAAAAGGTTCACCGGTTCCCCCAAACCGGAACCGAACCGCAATCACCTCTACATATAATTAGCAAGTCTCAGAGTCAGAGTATGAATACGTAAATCTTTATTTGAATCTAACATGCATGATATGCATACTAATCTGAAAGAATCTCCAAGCCATGATCACATATATTTACACTCAAGAAACCCCCGAAGATTAATCTATCAATAACATCTAGACCAGAGTATACAGCATTTAATTTGATACCAATTTCACATAGATCAACTTTCTAACTCAAATCATTGGAGTTTAATATGCTCTAGAACACTGTATGAATTGAAACAGGGCAAGTACTACTACATTCTAACAACAGAAAAAAAAATTGTGGATGAAGAAAAAAGAAAGGGAAATACTACATAAATTTAATCAACTTGAGTTTAGCGATGGAAACTCTTAACACAGACCTTAGACAAAGGAGGCAAAGAGACCCGGCGTGCTGCCTTTCCAGGTTCAGTTAATTGTCGAATCTCTTGAAGCTGCCTTGCTATATCTTCCAGAAGCTGCAACTCAATTTTTTGAGTTTCTTTATGCCCCACAGAGACATTAAGCTTCTCCCTTCCCTCTTGGACAACCTTCAGCCTTTCTCTAAGCCATCCAACTTCACTGTCAATTTTTAACCTTTCATAATCAAGAGCAGACATAGAATTTCTTCGCAAATCAGAAAGCAATGCTTTGCCTCGTGAAAATCTTGTACGAGGCAATCTACTAAACATGTCAGAAGTGCTTCTTGACATGCCTTTCTCAGTTTCTGACCTACTTAGAGTTGGATTATCACATATTCTAGGAATATTTAAAGCAAGATTATTTGACAGGTTTTCATTTTTGTTTCCACTAGCTTCATCACACATATTAAGTTTACCACCAATCACATGAACATCATGAACAAAATTGTCTCCGTCAAGCACTGAGTTAAGCCTATCTTTTCCATACTCCTCCACATTACCATCAGTATATGAAACAATTATCTTAGTTTCATCAACTATCTCTGCTGTCTTTGATATCAACCCTTGCAATGCGACGGTGTCATCACTTTGCTCCTGCTCTTCCCCTATGGAGACAATAGTTTTCTCAGGAACAAGTACCTGAGTAATTGAATCATTGAACTGTGAATGTTCGGCCAATATTTTCACTTCTCTTTTTTGATCAATTGCATTCTTGTCCATAAGTACCATCCCATTCCCTTGTGCAATGATCTCATCACTATTTCTTGACAGATGATGATATTTGTCAAAATTTGGATCTCTATGGATGTGAATCCGTTGCAAAGAGTCAGCATCTTCATCCAATTCTGGGTTTGGCAATTTTTTGTCTAAAGGAAGAGTATAATTTTGCGATGCCATAGATGTGATGTCATTTTCATGAAAGTCATTTGCATCTTTAACCTTTTCCTTCTTGCCAATCCGCTGCAGCATCATCGCAGGATCGTCACTGGAATATGATGAAGACAAAGCCCATAGTCCCTGTGAGGGAGCAGTAAGCATATCAGCATCCAACTGCTCATTTCCAAAATCCATTTGTCTAAAAGATTCAACTTCTTTCTCCAAGAAATGCTTTTCTCGCTCTCTCCTCAGAAGGATCTCTTTGAGAATATTCATTTCTTCAGCATCATAAGCAGATTTTTCTTCTATCATCCTTTGATATTGCATAGTTTCCATTTCTATTGATGCTTTCTCCTCTTGCAGACGAAGTATCATAGCCATAGCTTCATCTGCAGCAGTAGCAGCAGCACTTCTCTCTTTCTCAAGTTCACGATACACAGCCAAACGAGCAGCATGCTCTTTTTCAAGAGCTTGTTCCAAAACTCTAATCGTATATTTGTCATTGCCATCAAAACCTAGCGTCCAATGAAGATCAGACTTGATCTCTTCAACAGGTGAGACGTCATTCTCAATAGCTTTACAGTCACTGAGAGAATCATTCCATTCAGAAGGCACACCACTGCTCTCCTTACAATCTCCCTTGCCATCTAAAATAAAGTTAACATCAGCAGAAAACATTAGCATGTGCAGAAATAATGCGTTAAAAAGTAAGCTTGTTCTATATCCCCTGCCATCTAAATAGGGCAATCATCCACATTACTAGCAGCATCAGCATATTCAGATAAAAAGTTCAAGCATGTGAGTGCATCTGGTTAGTATGCACAAAGGCTCTCTGAAAACCATGTAGGGATTATTACTGAAGGAAAACACTTTAGAACTTTTATCCTACCACTCAACCATGACATGAGGATAAGAAATATTAAAACCATAGCTCTTGCCATATTCACAAGGTACAGACAGTTATTTACCGAATCGAATCCAATGCTACCTTGGTCAATGCATTTATTATAATTCCCATCAATTAACGATAAACTCATATAGTTGAAAATCTAAAAGTTTCTCAAAATACTTTAAGGATCAAATAAAACATAACATTTGTCCCCTCCTGACATTGTTACTCATAATATATCTGGAAACTATTTGTTTGTATCCAAATACAAGACAGTTAACTACTTGACTATCTTCAATTTGTCTACACGGTGATTTATGACCAGCATAAAACTCGCCTCAATACTCCACTTTCTACTTAGAGAAAGAAGGCGCAGAAGTACAATCAAAGTAAGATGAGTTGATGTTTTTAAGTCTTTATAACAAGTTATTTAAGCCATAGTTGACATATCATGAGAGAATATAGTAACTGGCACTAATAACAAGTGTGCTCAATAACAATAGCTAACAAGTACTGAAATCTCATCTTTTAGAACAAATTTACACTTACCATCAAGAGATTCAACACCTTCACCTCCCACACAAACAGAGATCGAGCTGCCTTCCATAATCTCATTACCTACTTTACTATCACTCCCAGGAGACCCCAAAACAGCTTGATCATACGAAATTAATGGATCAAACGATGAAACCAATGGAGACTGATCGTTACTAACACCACCTTTTCGACGTCGCCTGATTCCTAGTCTCAACCTCTTACTAGTAGTAGCCCCCTTTCCCTTAACACTAAACCTTCCTTGTTTCAAAAATGAGCCACAAGATGCTTCACCTTCCGATCCAACACGCCCATTCTCAAAGTTACTCTCTTTTGCCAATAGAGAATCCAGGTGATCAGCCAATATCACATTAAAAGGCCACTTTCTCTTAACTAGAAACTGAACATTAGCGATTTTCTTAGTCGGGCAATCCACTAAAAAACCTTGCAAACACTTGTTGTTGTTATTATTAGTATTCTTACTGGGGTTTCCAAATCGTCCATTGCAAGGACAAGGCAAGGCCAATCCAAACATACCCAGAAATTTCGACACAAAATAAGCAAGCGACGATCCACATAACAGAAAATAAGCTATAGCTAGATCAAGAAACGCACCCACCAGTTCACTAAACGTCCATGAATCTATTGCTTGGCACGACATTTTTTTTCTTTCACAATCAACATTCTCTCATTGATACATTATTGCAAAGAAAACTGAGACAAAATGAAACAAAAAAAAATGCATCAAAATTCCAGTTATATACAACACATAAGCAAATAGATAAGAATTAATCACACAGTAAACTGAATCCACTTCAACACAAATAGAAAATTCAGTTCTAGATAAGCTTACATGTTTGACTAATTTGTAATAAAAAATAAACAGATCGATTTTAACTATTAAATCAAAATATATTGATTTGATTCGTTATCTCTTCTCTTGTAGAGTTGCAGTTTTCATTTTCGATTTGGAATATCAAAATAACTCACCTAGTTGTGGCTACTGAGTCGACTCAGTGAAGAAAACGAATTTTGTTTTCTGTTTTGCCTTTTTTTTTTTTTTTTTTTTATTAAAAGAGTGTTGTGATTGAATTCAATGAAAAACCCTAGATTTGATTGACGGTTACGTTTGGTGGGGAAATTGGATTTCAAATTTTAACGAGTTGATGGAAGACTTCGGAGGTTACATTTCCGAGGAAGTCCGACGTCGTTTTGGCGGGTACTTCTCTTTTACTCACAATCTAATTATTGCGTAGGACTCACGCTCCATACGTGGGCTCATAGAGAATTACAGATTGCGGATCGTGTGTTCCAACCGCTGTGAGAGAGTGTAAGAATAATTACGTAAATATCCTTTATTTTAGTCAAAATTGTACGAACATCTTTTTTTATTAATTGCACAAATCTCCTGAATAAAGCGTTGACTAATAGCTTGATACGGCTTAAAAAGATAAATCATTATTAATAATTAAGAGCACCCTCTATGACTTTTCCATTTCATGCTTAATGAAATTTAACGGGCTCCATTAAATTATTTCGTTTGTATTAATCACTTAAAAAAACCATATAAAACCACTTGAGTAGAAAAATCCATTAGAATTTAATACAATATTTTACTTGTTAAACTATCATTACCGATTTAACTAATTTTTAATTTTATCTCCTATCAAACTGTCATGATCGTTTGTTTTTTTATCTGAAAACTGAACGGTTCGAAATTTTTCTAATGACTGAAATATGAATCTGAATGATATGTTTGTTTTTGTTTTCTCACATCTGAATGTATTGTCAATACGTTTGTTTTTTAAAAGTAAAATTGTCTGAATATAAATAATTTTACATTTATACATATGTTAAACAATTATACATATAATATGAAATTAAAACAATCCAAAAATAATATTTATATATTAACACATATGAACATGATCTTCATATTTGATTATAATCAAACTTCATTTTTCTAAAAAAAACAAATGTTTTTTTTTAAATAAAAAGTACCTCCGAAAAACTCTCACAAAACACTCTAATATATATATATATATACATCACCATAATATCATAATAAAGTATCGATATTAAACATCACTATAAACAATGATTGTGGCTCTTGTTTATTTGGATTCTTTTTTATTTTTAAAGCTATTTAAAATAAGCAATATATTAAAATAGATATTTCTATACCATGTGTAATTTTGATGAAATTAAAAATATGTTATATATAGAGGATAGTATCGGAAGAAAATATTTTAGATTGCATTTAATGCAATTCAGTTATTTGCAATTAAATTAAAAGTCAAAATTTTTAACTTTTTATTTTAAGTTGTTTTTTAGGATTTTTAAATTGTTTGTCCACTTTAAAAAACAAACAAAACAACTTAATAATTATGATTTAGACCTATTAAGTTTTAAGTGGAAAAAACAAACGACCCCTTAATCATATATTTTTTTCTCACCATAAACAACTACAGTATCATGAAACATAATTGCTTCAAAACTCAAACAATTAGTAACCGATTTTCCTATCATATTTCGATTTCCGGTAAATGCTCGCTCTTTTTTTTCTCATAATTTAATAATTAGTTTTATTAGTTTTATTTTAGAGTTTGATAGCATCTAAATAATGTTATTAATATAAATTTTAAATATTATTAATAACTATATAATTTTGTTTTACGATTATTGTTATAGTTATCCTTAATATATTAAAATGTAACTATATAACAAATAGTTAGAAGAGTGTAAACGTAAAAGTATTAATTTCATATATTTATAAATTAAAAAAATAAACAGCTTATCACTTACATTCAGCTTACAGTAAAAAAAAAAAAAACTTGTTTTTCAGTTTTACCCTTCAGTCTTCAGTAACATTCAACATTGTTCAGTCTTCAGAAAAAAAAAATCAAACGGGATCTTACAGTCCGATTTTTTATTTAAACACACTTTATTTTTAAAATTAAATTTAAAAATATTCTAAAAATACTCCCTTTTATCCATTTTATCTATTATAATTTCTAAAGACACTATATTTAAAAATAAATTAATTTAAATTTATAAAAACACTCCGTTCTATAATCGAAAGTCACCGTCAATTTTTATCAAGATCTATAAAAATATCACTGATTTATATTACGGAGAATTAAAATTTTATTGTGTATAGGAAAACAACATATATGTTGCACAACGATTTAAGGATACCCAATTGCAAATTTAATAACCAAGTCTCGTTAAAAAATAAAAAATAAAAAATAAAAAAAATCTGTTCTCGAAATTCTATACTAGACTTATTAGATTGGACTACACTTTATTTTGACTGTACTGAATTATGTTTATTGTTTAGTACTGTCCCATATTTGATGTTCCATTGCACTACAACGTATTAGACTGTACTGTGCTATTACTATATTTAGTGTAAAGTTGTATTAAATTGTTTTGTAATATGTTTTAACTGAAATTTAATATTAACACAGTATTTTATTCCTCCAAAAAAAAAAGTATTCATAAAAGATAATACAACTACAAATAATTTTAAAATATTTTATTCAATAAATATAACATATTTTAGCATATAATACAAAATGAATCATGTTAAATACAAATTTTGATAATGTCTTTTATTTTTTACACATCCATCGTGATAATATATATACGCAATTAGAATACAATATATTCAATAGCTATTAAAAAAAATCTGAATATCATAATATGTGTTTTTTCTATAATGATATGTATTTTTATATGTAATAAAATGACATGATGTCATACTTCATCAAATATAATATTATAAAAGAGATAATTATTTTAAAAACATAATAACGTCAACAAAAAAGATAATTCATTTTTCTTCGCTATTTCTATTGTATCTATCTATTTATCAAATTATTTAATTTAATAATATTTATTTATAATAGTTTTTCTTCAAAACACTAATTTTATTTTATTATTGTATAAAATTTAAATTAAAAAAGTATTACAAATCAAATTTTTTTAATTTTAATAATGTGTTGGATATTTTTTTAATATTTATTATATACATAAATATAATTATAATTATAAATTAAACTGAAAGTTGACCCAAATTAGGTTGCATTAAACTGTTCGTTTGGGCTAAATTAAAAGCAAGGAGAATTTGGTCATTAAGAAAGCTTAGTCCGGTTGTAGCAGGTACCTTTGGGCTGGACTAAACAGTACTACAAAAACATTTTGGGCCGTTTTACTTAAGTTCAGGAAAGAAGAAAAACCTTAAAATATTAAAAAAATAAAATAAAATTATTCTGTATTTAAATTATTATTTTTATCTTGATTATTAATTTTAATTTTAAGTTATTGTTAATTATAAAATAAAATTAAAATTGAGTGTAAATAGATCGACAAACTTGAGGTTTCAACAAATGACTTCTAATTCGGCGGTTCGAATTCTATCAATCGTAAAAAAAATAAAAATAAAAATAAAAATACTTCAAAGATATATATATATATATATATATATATATATATATATATATATATATATATATATATTGTTGACGTTGATTTCTGGATTGTATCAGAAAAGCCAACAATAATTGGATTTCGGCTATTAATTCAAAGAGAGAGATTCAGAGAGAGTAACGAAGACACAAGTTTTACGTGGTAAAACTCCGATGACCGGAGAAACGTCCACGGGTGGTTGATGGGTCAACCGAGCCAAAATCCACTATGAAATTATGATGTTTACAAGCTCTCGATCTCTCTTTCTTCTCTTTGTATTTTACTGTTGCTATCTTGTTTATATCTTTTTTTGGAACGAGATTATGGGTCTATTTATATGTTTGTAGAACCCTAATCTGCTTTGTATAAGTAATACAAAATCTTTACATTCAATTGTGATTCGGTTACTTGTTTGAGGTTGATTTGTCTTCTTTCCTGTTTCGGAGTCTCTTATGGAAATCGAGTGGGATTCCAGTAGTGTAGTTTTATTTGGACTTGTTTCCTTATAAGAGTGTAGTCTTTGTAGCGAAATCAAGTTGTTTCCTGATTGAGGATTCTTCTAGCTCAGTATTCCGTTCTCTTTGGGATTCTTCCTGATGAATATCTTTGCGTATTTAATGACTGAATCCGTGTGAATTAAGCACTAAGTTTCTTACTCGGGTCGTATTTATCCCGAGTAAGAATAACACTTGTTGGTCCCGAGTATCGCCGTTTAAGCCCAAGTAGAAGATGTTTTTTTGTCTACCCCGAGTACTTTTAATTGATTTGGAGTAATTTAGTTGATCCCGAGTAGGTCTTACCATGCTACTGGTTTACTCGGGTTTTCTTATCTTTAATGATGTCTCGTAGGATATTCCTGAGTGACTATTTGGGTGTTCACCTGACAATTTTCTCCTTCCTGTCGATGACATGTATACTTGGTAAAATTCACATACGACATATATACATATTCTAGGTGAATAGATAATTCTGTAAACAAAAATGGATAAATAATATATTTTTTAAAAAGGATGATAAATAATATAATATCCCTTAAAAATAGAGTAATTTTGAGTTTATCCAGTTGTTAATATTTGATGTGATAATGACTAACAAATGAAGGGAATTTTCCACAATTTTATGAAATATAAATAAAAGAAAAAATAAAATAAGCCTGGATTTTGGATTAGGAGTTCTCAGATCTAGGATTATGTTGGTCCATTACAAGCAACATCCATTGGTTTCATTAATTTTGTTTTTATTGTTTTACAATTTATCCAAGATTATTAACTTTATATGATAAGCGTAATGATAAATTTAAATTATAAAAATAAATATAGCGATGGTATAATGGTATTGTTTTTGTTTAATATTTTTAATTGTAGTTTTTGTTTGACCATTACATTTATTATTTTGATTAAATGGTTTTACATTTGGTTTTTTATGAAAAATAATTTTTAATATTTGATGTATATTTTTTTTTGGTAACTTATTAATTTATTTTTTAGAAAACCTTATTTACGAAACTAGTATAAAAAGATATTTTTTTTTATTGGAAATAAAAATACAAGAAAACGCTAATATACACACTTAAGAAGTAAAAAGAAATATAAAGTCGGTTAATAAAATTTGATCCAATAATTTAAACTTCTTGCTATTGTTTCATCGACTTATATTATAACACCCAGAAGCTCAGTATATATGGGTGAATGAAACTTAAACCTAATTGCAAAATAATCAGTAAAACTTAATAATTAATTTTCAAATCCTTAAAACTAAAATCCTAACTACACTCCTGACCATATTAATCATGAGATAAAGTGGTGGAAGAAGAAGCGTTAATTACAACTCATTTATCACGTATTTGCACATGGTCTATCACGTATTTGCACATGGTCTTGAGAAAATAATCGAAATAACTTGTATTATCAAACTTTTGACAATCTTCCTAAAGTCATTGAAACCCAACCCTAAGGTGATTGGGCTGAATATAGCATATTCATATGTGCACATATAATTTTTTTTTTTAAAGATTTATGGGCCCATATAATTAAATATCGTGAAAATTCCACCTGCCTTTTGGTTTTATAAGTAAACATCATTCTACATTTATACTACTATTTGAAAGAAAAAAAAATTATACTTGAAGTTGGAACTCATGAGACATTCATAATGCGGTGTTCGAGTCGTGTTCCCTCCTCAATCCCGAATTATCCATTTTGTGTTTGGATGGTAGGTTGGAGGATAAAAGAGTTGAAAGCGAAAAAGCATAATATTAGTATTATTGTGGGAGGTGAAGTAAATTCTGTGAAAAAGAATTGTCCACAATTCAAAGGCAGAAACACATGGTACATACTAGATAGACTATATCAACCAAAAAAAGCCTTTTCCAAATATAATTCAACAAATGAACCAAAGTCAAAGTCCAAGAATATTATATAAACGTATTGAATATCGATACATCTAAAAGATAAAAATGGAAGGATTTTCATGTTGAAGTTTTCTTCTTAAAAGGTAGTAGATCATGACCCTTTAACCGCCGTGCTAGTACATATATTACATGTTCATATTAATATATATATATATATATATATATATATAGAGTCATGTTGGCACAAATTTTAAAACTAGAATTCCAATTGTTACTGGAATTCTGGAAACAAGATTCAACCAAGACTATAAAACAAGATTTCAGAAATCTCAGGATTGTTTTACAGAAATTTCTCACTTTAATCATTGCTTTCAGGATTAATAATTTATTATTATTATTATTTTCAATTGTGTATGACGTTTATTAGTATACTAATTGTGGCCAGCAAGAAAACTTTTTGGTCATTGAAAACAACAGAAACGTTGTGTGAATTTCAAATGGCAGCTGGTGTGTGATGCGCCTATTTTGGATAAAATTTTCAGGATGGTCTAAGATTGTATTAAATTATAGTTTAATTATATTTTTAAGTATCCATGATTAAAATGGTTAATTAGCTGCCACCAAACATTTTAAAGGACTCTTGAGTGGGTTGGGTTTGAAAATTTGGAATTGGTTGCTGCCCATATTATATATATATAAAAAAATATTTGATATGATTTTAAGACCATTGAATTTATAAGATTTGAACGGTTTAGATTTAGTATTTTTTTTTTTATATATTTCCTTTAAATATCATTAATTTCCGTTTTTTTTCTCTCATCTCTACTAAAAATATAATTAGTATTTTCTCTCCTCTGTAGTCATATATAACTTTGTTTTCAACCAGTGCTACAGCAACTCAGCAAAAAATCTCATGTTTTGTTTCGAGATATTATTGAATAAAACGAAGACGGTTTAAGAAAAAAGGAGAGAAATAAATATATACAAATATATAACTCATCCTAATAGCATAAATAACTGGAAGAAGAAAAAAAAAACATAAACAGCTAGATGATTCATTTATATTTTACTCCATGTCTTGAGTCATAGTTTACTCATATCAAACTCAATGAGTTTCGATTAAGCTCTCTTCTAATCCATGTGAATTTGTCACTCCATAGAAAGATTTATTACGTGTGTATTTAAAGAGAAAGAAAAATTTGAGAAACAAAAGAAAAGGAAATTAATAATAAAGAAGAAAAAAATATATAGGTAAGGGAGAGGAAGAAGAGATGTTAATTAGATATAATTAGGAAAGTGAATTTATGAGAGATGAGAGAGAAAAGAAAATAAATTAAAGATAAATAACGGAGAAATAAATAAAATAAATAAATTTATAAAATCTAAACCATCCAAATCTCATATGTCTGATGGTTGAAAAATCGTGTCAAAATTTGTGTCAAAAATTGTCCCCGATCCCTCTCGATATATATATATAGGGTTATATTAAATCAACTTAAATTTACGATTTAAAATTTTGATTTTAACATCTCAACCATTAATGTGCTTTTAATCCAATAGTTATAAATATATTCAAATCTTAATTATTGAATTAAGATCACACGAGTGGTTGAGATATTAAAGTCAAAATTTTAAATCATAGATTTAAGTTGATTTGGCTTGACCTATATATATATATATATATATATATATATAGGTGGTGTTTGGTTGGATGAAATGAAATGTAATACAATGGAAAGAAATTCATTCAATTCGTTTGGTTTGTTAAATTACAATGGAATGAGTATTTCATTGGAATGAGTATTTCATTGGAATGGGGATTCTACCATTTTTCCACCATTTTGGTGGAATGGGCATTCTATTCATAAACCAATGGAATGCCCATTTCATTCATTAACATATTTTCTCTTCCAAAAATAACCCTTTATGTCCAAACTCTATTCCAAAAATACCCTCATTTTCAAAAAATATATATATATATTTATATACTATATTATCAAAAAATATATAAAATACATATTAATATATAATAAATATTATATATACTTTTAATTATTATCCAAAATATATATTATATTTTCTAATTATTTATATTATATATTATTATATTACATAATATATATATATATATATATATATATATATATATATATATATATAAGTTATTAGGTGTGAGATCCCGTACCAAAAATTCATGCAGCATCATTGATTCCCATCGGTATAAATTAGTCTAAAAAGCCAATATGAAAAATCTGTATCGAATGTCTGACTGATAATTCATATATATATATCCTTTTTTTTAATTATTGCTACAAATTTAGGCTTAGTGGAATGACACGACTCAAACTACATAGAAATAGAGAAGAATTCCAAATAATAATAACTCCTAATAACCTTTTATGGGTTTTGATTATATCTAAATACAATGTTGGGATTAGTTAATACCTCTATGCCTTTAGTTAAAACCTAAATTTGATAACAAGTTTTTATTTTATTCAAAAACTTAAAGATTATTGTTTTCCTCCAACAACAAAAAAAGTCATATGAAGTGGGATTGAACATTATTAGAATCTTAATTAATTATAAGGGGAGATAACTTATATAATGTAGTGTCCACCAAAGCAAAGAAAAGAGCGTGATATAAATTATAGAATAATGTTAAATATTGTATGTAGTTGTTGTTGGGGATTTGACTGTTGTTAATGAAAACTTAAAATTAAAATTAGAAGAATAAGATAGATGAAAACCATCCTAATCATCATGGTCATGATAGACTGACTATTTTTTATGAGTGGAAAGTTTTATTTTCGGGATATTCCTTATAGTTATGTTTTAATTGTTCTATTTATTATTAAATATCGATATATTAATAAATCTTTAAAGTTATACTAACTCAAAACAAATGATTCACGAAGGGATTGAATGAATCGTATATATAAATTACATATTATACATCTGTTACACATGCATCAAAATGTATCAGAGTTGAAAGGGTTCATCATTTTGTATTTGAATCACCTTACTAAGTGTATGTAAGATCAAAACAAATATCAATAAGATTGCCGTGAATAATTTAAAAATGTATAAAATGATTTAAAACAAAGTGATCTAAATAGGATTTAAATTATTTATCAAAAAATGATGTCTTAAATCAATCAAATTGGATTATGTATATATATTTATTTATATTTATTTAAAAATAAAAAGAAAACTATATACACATGACCAATTTGATTTATTAAATAAAGATTGGAGCACTATTTTTTTTAACAGATTATTTGAAACCATCTAAATAATTAAATGTAGTAGTAGCTAGGGTCTAATAAATGACATACACTCAGATAGTCAGATGTCAGAGAGATTGAAATTAATATTTGAAAAATTGAGAAAGTTGAGGAATCTTTTTGAAAATTTTGAATTGTTACATGTAACTTGGAATTTGGAACCATATCTACAATTATATATATATATATATATATATATATAGGGAAAAGTAAGGTCCACGGCACCACCACCTCCTCCATAAAAGCACATCTCAGCAAACCCCGACCGAAATTTGGATTTATTAGTTTAACAAGTATAACAAACAAACAAACAAACACAAGTAGACAACCCAATCCACCAACTTAAAACTACCACTAACTACACCAATGTTAGCTTTTAATGTAATATCTGTCTATATTTAAGTGGTTATACATTTTTCCTGAATAAACATTCGTGTTAGAGATTTGAGTTCTTAATTTGACTATTCAATCGTAAGTGTGAGAAAATCACTATAAAAGTTACTTTCTAAATTGTATTTATAGCGATTGATTTTATAGGATTCCGACAAACCCTTGATTCAAAGGGTACATCAATTTTAAAATCTGGGTTACACTTAAAAACAAAAACAAACAAAAAAAAAGCCTAATTTGCTTGCCATTATGCCATGATTTGTGCCGCCATCATCCCACAAATATTTGATAAAAAGGGTCCCCCCACTGTCCTAATCACCAACTGTACCAAGTTTTGACTTTTTGGGCTTCACTTGTCTATTTTATGTGTTATGTACTTATCTGTAATGTGTATCCCCACCCCACAGGCCCACACTCTGCTCCTCTGGAAACACTTTGGATCTTTTATTCAAATTTTCAAAATTCATGGGTTTCATTTACCTATCATAATTATTAATATTTTTCTTTAAATATCATCTTTACATTGAATATAAACTATTTGGGTAATTGAGTGTATGTGTAGAAAACGAGAAATGTAGAATGTAGATGCCGTCCATTGGTGTTTGGTCTAAGAATAACACCTCCACTTTACTACAAATTCTGTCAACTAATTATTATGTATGTCAAACAAAACTTTTTATCACTTTTAACAATTCCATTCCATTTTTTATTAAAGTTGAGCCCGTTCACACACTAATTTAAATTTAGGTCATGGGATTAGGTTGTATTCTACTGCACAAATTTTTAATTTTTACTTAAAAAAAAAGAAAAGAAAACTACTTTATTGAAATTTTAAACATTGACGTCTTCAACTCTAATGTGTGTCATTTTACCATTAGTTTATTAATTTCATTCCTTATATTAATCACACTTTGCTTATCAAATTAAATTCAATAATGTCAACGATTCTAATTTGAATATGACATTATATCTTAGATAAGTGACATATCATATTGTAAATAAATATATTGATTCTATTTGTCACATTTTATTAATTAAATTGTCACATACAAGTTGAATTATGAGTTGGAAAATCTATTACTACTTATTTTAATCATTTTTTTTAATTATATTTTGCAAAAAATAAAACATTTAAATTTTGTTTTCTTAATGCAAAATACATATCAATGATTTTTTAAAAACAATTTCATATTGTTTTTTCTTAGAAAATGCTTATTTAATATTTGTTAATACACATTAGCAAGTATTTTTTATATCTAAAATAAAATAAAAAAAAATCAATCTAACATTAGAAAATAGGCACAAAATTATTTAGAATTATTTTAAAGTGTTTGTGATGCTGTTTCTCTAGCATTGGTTTTATATATAAGAAACATGTTTAGACATTTGGATTTGACGTGTTACACAATTTGGAAAGAATTTTGTAGTGGTGATAATCAAAGATGTCATCAAAATGTTGATTATGTTGTCCATTGAAATTTCAAAAGGGATTGCCTATTTGCTAGTGTGATGTGATAAAAAATAAATGTTTAATTTCATCCACTCACATCTTTTCAATCCCAATCTTTTATACCTTACAAATTGGAAATCCATTGCCCACTTTGATGGATTTATATTCTAAAACAAGACTATTATTGATAGGAGAGGCTTGTCACAACCACCACCTACAAGATTATCTTCATCTTTAACATATTCCAAAACCTGTTTAAACAGATGAGATAAAATTGATACGATAATATTGATATACCATTTAAACAGACGTTATTGAAATTGTGAGTTTGAATCGTGTTTTTCTCCCTCAAACTCTAAATTAATTATAATAATTAAAAAACAAAATTTTGTTTCGATTTTTTTTTCTATCCTTTCAAATCATATGCTGTATTAAAAGATTTAGGATTGAAAAGATATGAATAAAAAGGTTTTATATTCTAAACAAGAGTTATTGATGGGGGAGGCTTGTCACAACTACAAGCTTATTTCCATCTAAAATAGTTTTTATTTTTTGTTTTATCTAAAAAAAAAAATTAAATCTCATTTTTCAAGCTATTTTAAAATCTAATTCAAAAGACTATTTTACGTGTATTTTATTAAAAAAAAAAAAACATCCAAGTTTTGTTTTTTTTTTTTATTATTAAAATTTTGAATCCTCAACATATGGAGACATGTTAAGAGGACCCTTTTGTTTTTATCTAAAAGATATATATATCAAAACATCAAATCTAAGGTTGGGGTGTGACATTTAATTTTGTCAAGATGCATGTGGTCCTAAACACATCCATCCATGATCCACCCCAATCCCACTAAACCCAAATCTCAAAAATTTCAATTGGAAATTCAATTCAATTCAAATCAGAATTTTAAAAGGAGACCCTCTGGCTTGAGGAGGAAGAGTCTTTACTCTTTAGTGCTTTGAGACCTTACCAAATCTAATCGAATAATAATATAATATAATATTAAAAATGAAATAAAAACATAAATCAATTTTTATAAAAACAAAATAGTTATTATTATATGTTCTAAGGGTATAGGTTGATGCTATATTCTTAAAACAATTAATCAAATTTTTAATGTGAAATCATTCCTATAGTTATATATATATATATATATATATATATATATATATAATTAATCAACTTCTTAATGTGAAATCATTCTTGGAATATTTGTAAAGACTCCAGAAAGTGTGAGAGCAGCCAAAATAAAAGATTAGAATATTCTTTTATGAATGACAACTTCATAGTTGGGGTAGGTTCCATGTTGGCCGGTTGATAGTTTTACATTTCAAATTTCAACCATGCAACCTAACCGTGTGGAAAATAAATGCATCCACGAGAACAAGACAACAAAAAGCTCTCTCTTAAATATACGTACCATTTCAAAAAAAACTAGCTCATTCAATGTTGTTTCTCACCATCTTTTTTCATGTCCAACCTGCTGGACTAATTATCATCATCATATCCTAAACCATTCTCTGCCGCCACCATGCAGCTTCACCGCCTTTGCTTCGTGTTACCGGTGGACGTTGATGAAATCGAACCATGCGAAGTATCTCAAGTCTACACTCCAACAAGAAAGGACAGAAGCTGTGGGGGTGGTCAAGTTGTTAGTTTCATTAGCGAATCATTACGCCGGGTGTATGAGGCGAAATGGGTCTGTTTTCGTGACCCTAACACCCCGGACAAACAGCAATCTGGGGTGTATCATGACCTGGAAGGAGTTCAGATGTCTGAAAAGGTTGGTGCAGAGAATCCGAGGATTTTTAGTTATGCTGAGCTTTATATAGGATCTAAAGGGTTTAATGAAGAGGAAGTTCTTGGGAGCGGAGGTTTTGGTAAGGTTTATCGAGCTGTTTTACCTAGTGATGGAACTGTGGTTGCCGTTAAATGCGTTGTGGAGAAAGGAGAACGTTTTGAAAAGACTTTCGCGGCTGAGTTGGTTGCTGTAGCACATCTCCGCCACAGAAATCTCGTCCGGTTAAGAGGTTGGTGTGTCCATGAAAACCAGTTGCTGCTTGTTTATGAATACATGCCAAACCGAAGCCTTGACAGGGTACTCTTTAGAAGGCCTGAAAACGGGGGAGGAGCGGTACTACTCCTGAATTGGGAGACTCGAAGGAAAATTATGGGTGGCTTAGCGTCTGCGTTACACTATCTTCATGAACAACTGGAAACTCAGATCATACACCGCGACGTGAAGACAAGTAATGTGATGCTTGACTCCAATTATAATGCCAGACTTGGTGACTTTGGCTTGGCGCGATGGCTTGAACATGAACTCGAGTATCAAATCAGGACACCATCAATGAAAAACCAACAGTTTCACTTGGCAGAGACTACTAGAATCGGTGGCACAATAGGGTACTTGCCACCTGAGAGTTTCCAAAAGAGAAGTGTCGCTACAGCAAAATCCGATGTTTTCAGCTTCGGAATTGTGGTGTTGGAGGTGGTTACTGGCAGGAGAGCGGTGGATCTCACTTACCCGGATGATCAGATTGTTTTACTTGATTGGATCAGGAGATTGTCCGATGAGGGGAAACTTTTACAAGCAGCAGATAATCGGCTCTCAGATGGATCTTACAAGCTTTCCGATATGGAGCATTTGACTCATCTCGGGTTACTTTGCACGCTCCATAATCCACAGTCGCGGCCTAACATGAAATGGATTGTAGAAGCCATTTCTGGTAATAATTCAGGTAAACTGCCAGCTCTCCCCTCATTTCAATCACACCCTCGATACATTTCTTTGTCCTCTGCAACAAACACTAGTACAAGTAACACAACAACCACCACCATCACCAACTCCAACAATACAAACAGTACCAATACAACAGTCACATCTGCTTCATCGAACTATGTCACAGCCAGAGGAGACACTATATATGCAACGGCTGAATCAGGAAACAGTGAATCTAAATCTTCTAATAATAACAGAAGTCAGAGACAAACTTCTTTCTTCATGGTCGAAACTCCAAGGGAAATATCCTTTAAGGAAATCATTTCTGCCACAAACAACTTCTCAGAGTCGCGGAGGGTGGCAGAGCTGGACTTCGGAACTGCCTACCATGGTTTTCTTGACAACAGTCACCATATCCTGGTGAAGAGGCTTGGCATGAATAAATGCCCTGCACTGCGTGCAAGATTCTCAAATGAGCTCCAAAATTTAGGCAGGCTCCGCCACCGCAGTCTTGTTCAGCTCCGTGGTTGGTGCACTGAGCAAGGCGAGATGCTTGTTGTCTATGATTACTCAGCAACTCGCCTTCTGAGTCACCTCCTCTTCCATAATGATCATGGAATTGGCCATGAACCTTCTATCCTGCAATGGCATCACAGATACAACATTGTCAAGTCACTTGCTAGTGCCATCCTTTATCTCCATGAAGAATGGGACGAACAAGTTATCCACAGAAACATTACCTCCTCTGCCGTTATTCTTGACCCAGACATGAACCCGCGGCTCAGTAGCTTCGCCCTTGCTGAATTCTTGACACGCAGTGATCATGGGCATCACAAAGTTGCTAATGCAAACAAATCAGTTCGTGGGATTTTTGGTTACATATCACCTGAGTACATAGAAAACGGTGAGGTCACCACAATGGCTGATGTTTATAGCTTTGGCGTGGTGGTCCTCGAGGTAGTTAGTGGACAGATGGCAGTTGACTTCCGGCGACCTGAGGTGTTACTGGTGAAGAGGGTTCGTGAATTTGAGGAACGGAAAAGACCATTGGCGGATCTAGTCGATTTAAGGTTGAACGGGAAGTACAACCATAAAGAACTGGTGAGACTCATAAAATTAGGAATAATATGCACACTCTCCAACCCAGAACTAAGACCAACCATGAGGCAGATTGTGAGCATACTTGATGGAAATGACAGATGCTTCATGGAACAAGGCCAAAAGAATGAAAGCATGGAAGAATGGAAGCGAAGAAATGCTTGTTCTTTCTCACTGATAAAGAGAATCCATGCTCTAGGAATACAATGAAGTTCAAGTAATGTTTCGGATTTTTGTTTTTTTGAGAACTTCTTCTGACTTCCTTTGTATAAGTTTTGTTTAATATTTAAGGTATATTATGATGTGTATAACAAGAAATGAGTTTCTGTTTGGATATATTTTCAGTTATATTATAGTGAGGCTTAACTTAAAACTGAACAAATTCTTACCATCTCAATGCTATGAACTATTTCTCATACAGAACTTTAGCACTACAGTTTACAGTTTACACACAACAAGAAGAGATGCTGGAAGAAGAAATAATAATCATCGCTAAATTATTAGTTAAATTTATTGAAAGGTACGTGTTTTTACAATTCTAAAAGAAGATCATAACCGACATAAACATTATACAACAGTTTCATGTTTTTAGAGTTCTAAAAGAAGATCATAACTGACATAAACATTATACAACAACAGTTTTGAATAACATACTTGGGGTGTTTCAGATGTATGAACAAATGCATCACCCTGACCTCATTTCGGACTATCACCAGGTTCTTTTATATGTTGTCGTCTGGCACTTGCTTTAATTCTCTGTCTGTGATTCTTCATCACTGTCGATCCCAACCCAACCTATCAAAGCAAAGAGGAATTCCCGGAAGCTGACCTTCCCATTTCTGTCCCAGTCCATTTCCTCTGTAATTTATCACAGTAATGACCAAAACCAAGATTACGAAAACTTATTATAAGAATGACTACAAAACTAAAATTGGAAGTACAGCAAGTGATGCAATTACTGAATCGGGACTTGGTGATGTGTGATGGTGATTTCTCCCAAGGAGAAGACTCATTCAAAGCCTTAATCATGTCTTCCTTGTTCAGCTTTCCATCGCCATTCTTATCAAGAAATAAGAATGCTTCAACTATAGAATCAAAAGTGGCCTCAAGCTGTGGTGAACCCACCTTTGATGTCTGCAAAATTCCTCAGGTCATAAATACAGTTATTAAGCCAACATTCCTTAAATATACAAAGGAATAAGATTGAGCTTACCGTGGATTCAGCAAGGGAAGACGACGAGGGTAACATTAGGAGATAGATGAGACACAGAAGAACAATGAACTCATTGAATTGTATCCCTTCACTCCCATCAATGTCACAAGAATGGAATAATTCCTCAATCTCCTCCTCTTTTAATTGGAGGTGCAATTTCTCTAAGCAATGTCTAAGTTCTTCACGATCAATAGTTCCATTAGAGTCTTCATCTAAGAATGAGATAAGAGAAAGGGAGAGTCAATTTGCAAAATAAAATCCTACCAAATTTGAAGAGAAAAGAAAAGCAACCTCATCATGACCCACCATATTGCTCAAAGACACCTTTGATGTTTTTCAACCCCTCTTTGAACTGAGGAAACCTCAAAATTATGCTGTCAATTGATTTGAAATTGCTATGTCCCAATGAACTTTTCTTAACTTCGATCATTTTCTTCTCAAGCTTTGCATCCAACCTCCTATACTTGTTTTGTGAACCACAGCGGCAAAACATGCCTCCGACTTTGTCGGACAAAGATTTCAGAGAAGGATACGGGTGAGATTTGCCTTGAAGATAAAATACACCAAATCAGATTTAGGTTCCAAAAACCATATAAAACTTTGGAATATGTATATGCTTAGAATATAAAAGGTTTCAACAACAGAAAATAAAAAGCTTTTTTTACTACAATAAAATAAAGAACATAAAATGCTTTACTAATAAATGACTCCAGGTGAAAATGTCTGAAGAGTTTACTAATCCTTCTAGCAATGAGAGTTGTGAAACGAAGAGGTATAAGTGATTGCAGCTCTAGCAATGATAGCAACCGAACTAAATTGATACTTATACTGGTGTGGTGAAACTCATATTCTCAAAGATATCACAGAAATGGTTATGTTGTGGCAATCACAGTTTTCAGTGATAAGCAAAATGAATTAGCAGAACTGTGGTGTTATAATTGTGCCTGAAAATTCTAGTGCTTAAAGAAGTTGGCATAGTTGAAGATATAGAAATGATTATTGAAATGCAATGGTGGTGTGAAAGTTCAACCAAGACTTGCATTTCAATAAGTATTTGAAATTTTGTTTCTTTCATGCCTGCAAGAGAAAAACTCGCTTTGATTTTTGCTCACGGTAAGTAACCTTTGGACCCAAAAACTTAAATTAATAAATGTCCAAATAATGATATTAGTATCTCTAATGCATCTATTTACAAGAGACCAAGCTCAAATACAAACAAAACAACTTATGATCACAAGTAACAAATACCAAATACCAAATACAAAAATAAATAATGTGAAATATTTTAACCCAAGACTTCAAGACAAAACTAGTTGTGATACCACAATAAGTTCCACTGGATCTAAAAGTTTAAGCTATAGATAAGAAGACCCAAGAATGATATAAGCAAAAAAATAATTCCTCGACACCAATCAAGTGGTATCCCAAAATTTGTCACCTTTCATTTTTTACTACCTCCAAATATTTGTTCCTAAGAGAGAGCAAAAATATCATATCTCCCACACACACCAACACAACTTTTCACCAATTATGATAATTTGCTGATATTGGCACAACAAAATACAACAGAGATCAATTAACAACCATATACACCATCCATACAACCAATACTGCAACAATTATTTCTGGAACCATCATTAATACCCTCACAGGTATTACCAGCACCACCGCTTCACCGGCATAGCCGCCAACAGCACAATCATATACCACCCTGCTTTCACTACCTATGACCATCACCTTCCAAACTACTAATGCCACAAACTATCTTCTTTATTTTTAAGTGTATTTTTCCAGTAACAATGACTCTGAGTCAATAACCAAACTCTTTTTATGGTGATTTAGTGTAGGTAGCTAAGGAGGCAAAGACCGCCATTCTATGCAGCTCATTCGATTTCTATAAGGAATTCAGAATATCTGAGCACAAAGAACATCACATAAGTGTAATACAGAAGAAATCATGGATATTAGCTCACACGTTGATTGCGGACTAAATTCCTTAGTTTAAGGCAAACTGAACCTCAAAAAAAAAATACCTAATTAACATACAAAACTTCAATAAACTGAGAAAAAACTATATGTTATTTCTAGTATTTATCCACTTTTCAAGCTTTTTTTAATAGGCTTTTGTAATATACTTGCTCATCATTATTACTATATATGACAGTGTTGAAACCTGCAAGATTGGATTATCAGACTACAATGTTGTTGGCTTCTAAACGTAAAAATGGACCACTGTTCATAATTTCATTATAATATTGCCTCAATTTATCCAATGAAGAATTTCGGTTTTTTTTTGCATTATACTAGTAGAATAAATTTATAGGTACGAGTACAACCCTTGATATAATTTTGAAGAGTACGAGGAAATGCAAAAACAACACCAAATTGCCAAATTGCCAATATGAGAATTACTTTCCTAATAATTCTGTAGCATTTCCATACCCTTTCGCATCCAAACATACTCTAGAAACAAGAAGCCTCTTAAGAAAGCAATAATTTAATTGATGATGACAAAACACATCCTAGTATCTGCAAATAATTATAAAATAAGCCATCAATTACACAAACAGAGGGCCTGTTATGGATAATTACCAAGAACATAAAGGTTTACACTCATCAGAATATAGATTTTAATGGTGCAAACACATTAAAAACCGGATCAATTACTTACTAGAATACCCACTAAAAACTTGAATCATAATTCACAAGAAAATTAAAAAAAATACATACATACCAAAAACTAAAAATATTTATCTATCGATCACAGAAATTTCTTACCTCTACTTTGTAAAAACATCAGGAAATCAAGTACTAAGCTAAAACCAGTCGATATTGAAGTTTAACAAATACCTATTTCAAGCCAGAACTGGGTCTAAAACGTGAAAACTCAACAAATACAAACATTGTTTATCGGCAGTTTGATAATATTCTATCCTTGAGTAGCAAGAAAACAGATGCAGAGAGATAAAGAGCCAAAAAAACTGAAACTTACTCATTGGATCTTTGATGGGTATTGATTTTTGGAGAAGAGGCAGCTGGTACTTTCAAGGAAAGAGAAAGAGAAAGAGTTGTGAAATATTATAGTTCTTAGCATAATGAGATAGGTAAAAAAGAGAGCATTTAGTGCTTAGAAAGCTAAAGAAAAAAAAAAAGTTAAAAGAAGGGTACAGAATAAGCAAAAGCAAAATGGGGTTCTCTGAAAGTGGAGCTTGCAATTATGGCCGTTGACAACAAGCAAAGCAGTCTCTAAGTCGTTCAATTCATACACACAAACACAAACTCAAACACAAACTCATTCACTATCTCTCTCTCTCTCGAAATATCTTTCTTTAACAACGGCACAATCAAAGACAATCGTTGCTTTGGACCCTTACTTGATTCCACTTCGAGGTGTCATGTCACCACTATCATTGTTTGGATCATCCTCTGTTTTGTATAGATGGGTTCATTTAACATTTAGTAAAGATTTTTAAGATAGTCATAGGTCATGTTACATCAAATTAAATACCAGCTTTAATGTTCCAAATTCAAATTGCCATCATTTTTAATATTCCAAGTTCGAAGGGATGACTTCTGAATCCATTTAGATATTAATGATTCTTAGAAATTAAGTGGGTGGAAAGGCAATATGCTGTAGTGTAGAATGTAGATTGGATACTCCAAGTACCAACCCAAATAGTAGCACAGTTGTTTCCAATAACTAACTTTGTGCTCTAGTCATTATCACATTGAATTCAAACTTTGGTTGGGAGGGAAGCTTTATTGCAAAAGAGAGCTAAATTCCATTATGAGTCAAAACTTCAATCACCAACTTAAATTGAACCTGTTCTTTCCACCAACCCAAAAAGGAAAACTAAATTAAAATCTTGAATGAGGCAATTCCAAGTCATAGAATTAAGGTAACCCCACGTTCAAAAAGAACAGCTTTTAGGTTAGGAATATACAGACCATTGATGATACAGCAGTTGATTAAAAGGTTGAGAGACATTTTAGAGATCAACTGGACAAGGGAAAAATAGAACAAAAATCTCAAGTGTCTCATTTCTACGATAGAAATGTCCTACTATGCTAAGCTTAGTTGAGACTCATCAAATATTTGGCATAATCCATTCTACTTCTTGCCTCATGCTTCCTTCCAACGGCAATGCGTCTCCGTTACCAAACAAGGGTCTTGGTCTCTTCTTCATCGCAGCAGCAGCAGCAGCAGCAGCACCCACACCCATAGGAGAAACTGGGCTTCCAGTTGAAGTCAAACAGCTTTCGACAGAGCAATCACCGATTCGTGCTGGTATAATGGAAGTATTTTTGTTCTCCAGAGCGGCAGCAAGTTCAGATAGGGAAGGCATTTTTATTGTTTCCAGAGGGTTCATCCCTTGACAGTCATTGGAAACCTTAATGGCTAGTTCAGAAAGCTCTTCCCTAGCAGCCTCTAGCCCAGCAGATGCAACAGCCTGATCGTTGAGAGCTTTACAAGCTTTCTCTAGTATTGTCTGTAGGTATTTGCTTTGAGCTTCAATCCGAAGTTGGAGTCGACGCTGAACCTGGTTAGTACAAAAACATAGAACTTATTCCCAACATCAACAGACTAGGACTAAACATAAAATATATATTTTTGGACTCGGACCAAACAAAATTAGAACGGGATGAACTCAGATTCACGATAAGATTGCAGAGAAGGCCATAGGCTTTCATACGAATTTAGAGCCCACTGACAGAAAAATATGAACTTTCTTCTTAAAGTGGCTCGTGCATGTTGACTTTATTTTCAGTCTCGTGCATGTAAGAGTAATCAATGGCACCAGTGATCTAGATAATTGAAAGAAACGTAAAAGCTTTACGTAACCACCAAGAGACAAAGGAAACTGACCTCCAACTGTTCATGAAGTCTTCTTTGGACTTCCATCTGTACTCGCAATGCCTCAGTAACCTGGTAACCACTGTTTGAAAGGTGAAATGCAGAAATTATGCAAAAGGAAGAAAGACAAGTTTTGAAACTAATAAGCAAAGAGATCAACATACTCGTTCGGATCCTGCGCTGCCATTCTTGTCGACGTTGTTGTCGATGAACCAGTGTCCTGACTTTCTGCAACACAAGAAGCTGCATGGCATGCCAACCACACATGGCATAATTAATAAACAATTAGAAGTCCATGTGCAACAATTCCTCTACAGAGTCATTAGCCCTTCTCATCATCCAGTGAGTGGTGTGGCATGACCCAGAACACTTAGAAGAAAATGTGATTAATTTGCAGTTCACAAAAAGATCATACTTGACCCAAACTATGAATTGTTAGGAGAATAATAGGGCAGAGGAGAGAATAATTGAAGAACACATAATATGCCCAGAGATGCAAAACTCAGAAAATGGAGCAATAAAGAAAGGAAGCCATTGCAGCATGTATCTGGTGATGTGCCAGATATGTCAGTTCTTAAAACCTACAGCTACAGATACAACAAGCTGGTGATATGCACGGTATTTCCAGAACAAGCGTCTTCTATGGAATCCATTCAGACATACTCAAAAGGTATTTTAGAGTGTCCTTTTTGTGTTAGCAACCGCTACACCTAAAAGCTTAAACTATTAGGTAAGAGCCAACAATAGTATATATACTCTAACATACCCCCTCACATGCAAGGCAGGACTTCTAGGCTTGTCACATGGATAGATACAAAGACCCATGTTGCTACATGTTGTAATTATATATTAATATACTCTAACAACTTGACTAGACATGGCAAGAACATTCACGAATGGTCTTTTGTACCATAATAGAACACATGAATTCATTTTGTTTCTAAGAACCAAGATTTATACCATCCTTAGAGTTCTCCGTTGATTCCTTGCATGACTGCTTCCCCAACCGGTACTTCTGCAATCACAGGGCATTAAGAGGAAAAAAAAAAGTGAATACACTAAAGCTTATGAAGAGACTAAAAGCAAATGGTAGCAGTAACAACCTGAAGATGAGATTTCAAGTGATAAAGCGTGAGGCCTTTCACTCCCATTGTTCTCATGATAGTCTTAGGTGTTGCTTCTGTAATTCATCCAGAAGAATCAGAAGAAAAAAAATTATTAAAATCAATCAAGTATTTAAACTCCAAAATAAGAACAGTTATTTCATTTTACATCAGACCACTGGGTACATAAATTTGGATTCTCAAAGTGAAACTCAAACCTGCTGGGCTGGGTAAAAATGAAACCAGCATGTTCAAACTTAGCAACAAATATCAAACCCAAACAAGGATTAGCGAGCTAATCTTAAGTCCCACAATAGAGCATAATCAAGCCTACAGAATTATTTCAAGGATTACAATTTGGAGCATGACTCAACAAGACTCAGATAAATCAAAGCACACCTGCTACAATATATTATTTACTGTCTAGGATTATCATTAATTTCTTTTTTGTTAAGAATTATGTAATGCTTAAGACCAGTTTGATATCAGGCCCTTAATTCATGAGGGTTGCAGTCTCCACACATGCATGCTTACTTCAAAATCAAGACTGAGAATTTACATCAATGTGCAGAAAGCATAATTCTTAATTAATCAATTCAACATCGCCCTTCAGCTATATGTAGTGTCTTCTTAGATCAAGCAGGCATGCACAGATTCAACAATTGCCTTAGGACACAACATCCAAATTAGGTATAAGCACAAGCAAGTGTTTTGGAGGTGTCTCAGAAGGCCATAATTTAGTTACTTTACTTCGACTCAATCTTATTCAGACACACATAACAAGCACCTTTTGGACTATCAGCCTTTCCCTAGGTCACTAATGCATCACACTATCCCAGAACCTAAAGCAAAATTTGAACCTCAGCACATTTCCTCTATTTATATATTTTTTATTTTATGTGATTTTAGCATGAAATTTTTTCAAGCATAACTTTCACAACCTTGACAAAACGAACAACTGAAAATCATACCATAGCCAAGTACCAAGTAACAAGTAACATAAAATTTGGTGCAACCATCATGTTCAGAATGCCATTGCTTCAAAATACAGCTAAAGGTAACCCTAGACTCCTGATCAGAGAGGAATTAGAGAAGTAGAGAGAGAAGAATATTTTGTGTATATTTGCTAAAAGAAAGTACAATAGCTATATAGCCCTAGCAGTATAACCAAAAAAGAAATGCAATAAAAGATACAAATATTGCATATTGACATAGTCAATACAAAGCTATTTCTTAGTTGTAATTTCCCAAATTAGTTCTAACAACTCCAAAATGAGCAATACATTCTATACTTCACTGTTGACCCCTGTTATGATTCCTAGAGACAATGTCCAAGCTACACACTAACAAACTAGATGGAGTGCAATTGTATTGAAAAACTTGAGAATCATTCATAAGTATCTATAGTTTTATACAAAACTACAAGTTGTATTTTATTCTTCCTATTTGACAATGTCCTAGAAACACGCCAGTGAACTACAGGGGATGCAATAGTACCTCAAAACTTGAGGAGCAATCATAAGTATTTATACAGTACTGTAAGTTGTATCATTATTTTTCCATTGATAATGTCCAACAAATGCAAGAGTGAACTACCGAGACTACAGTAGTACCTCCAAACTTGTGGGAAATCATAACTTTTTGTACAGAACTGTATTCTATTGTGCGAAGTTAGAACTATAAGGTGTACCTTTATGCTTCCCAATAACAATGTCCAAACATCATATAAGGGCACTTTAGGAAGTACTTTAAACTTGAGGAGCACTAATAAGTATCCATACAAAACTGTAATGTGAGTCTATGTGATGTTGCAAACTCTAATATAGGCTTGTTAATGGAATCAGGCATTCAGCTTATTCACCCTTACCATCTTATACTACAGATTCTTTTCAATTCCATTAACATTGGTGCAACCTTTCATTCAATTCCATAGCTAATAAAAGAGTTATGAGCTTATAGACTGCAACCTTGCTCCAAAACCTCCTATGCATGCCATATTTCTAAAATAAATGGCAGAAACTGTAAAATTCATTTCTCAAATATATTTCTGCCATGAAAGCTACAAGAAGGTCGTGCAAACACAACTAAATGTCCATACAATTCTGAAATTAAAAAAATCAGATTCAGAAGAAACCACAGGATAATTAATATTATGATCTTTTTTTCGTTCCGATGAGAAAGCCGCTGGATAGTTGACAAGATAAGAGATAAAAACATAATAAATAAGAGAAAGATTTCACAAAAATAATCAAGTTAGACATATTAAGATTCTAACCAAAATTTGTGAAAATCATGGAAGTAATATTTGGAATCTTTTAAGATGGAGGATTATAATATCAGTAATATAACACATCCCACCTAAAATCCCAACTTTTTCATCATAACCCATGTAGCAGTTGTGGTGTCAAATGGGGAGTGGATACACATCAATGATGATTTATCTCACTTACCACATGTATCCACTCATAAATTGATACCTCACTAGTTGGGATGAAAGTTGGGATATGAGTTGGGATGTCTAGCATTATTCTTATAATGTATGTATACATTGGCCGAGTGTGTGTATTTCTAAGCCCAACCCAACTCGGCGGTTATCCAACCAATCAATTTCATTCTTTAAAATATATCTTTAACGGCAGAACTGCAACGTAAGCATTGGACATCATAGAAAATGGTAACTTGGGACATACTTTTGAATGTTTACTGAGAATTGAGAAAGCCTTGTCGATCATTTCACTGGATACATCAGCAACAGTACACAAAACATATTATTAAAATTTTGCAACTTATATCACATCTAGCCTTAAGGCCCTTAACAATATATGATCAAGTAATTTCCTATTTACAAGCATGTTCATCTAGTAAAATCACCCATGAGTATCACTTATCCATGAGTAAATGACGATCGGTATTTCCAACAACATTAAAGATGCATTAGAAAACTCTCCAATTTGGTATCAACAGAATTGGAACATTATACTAGTTTATTCAAAACATTACAACAAAAAATCCTCCACCGTTGAATTGATACCCAACACTCAATACTCTGATAAGCTAGTTTGTCTCTTTTAAGGAAGGTGACTCCCCAACAAACTGTTAGAAAATTATCATTTAAAAACGACTCACCTTCACATAAACCATTTTACACAATTTTTATACAAGGTGTGTCTGCAAAATCTTCATCAATGACTCCATGACCATAAATTGAATAAAACTTGAAGCAGTAACAAAAGTCAATAAAATCACGAAAAAGACAAACATGAGACTAAATCAGTGTATAATTGTCCAATAAGGCCGCAAACTTGCAGACTACTTAGGCTCAAAAATCAGGAAGAACTAAGACATAGCACTTCGTATCATAGCTTCGAGTCAAGAATAACTAAACAATTACCGCAACCAAAAGCTTTGCAGTACTCCATATTTGAAAGCCTCATATAAAAACTTCAAACACAAAACTTGCAACTTAGTTTCAATTCAAATGTTTATACAGTGGTTGAACCAGATATCTTCTCAAACCCAAATCCGAATATGGGAATATTCTTTGATTAGACAAAGACAAAATGCCATAGTCCCTCTACTTTGTCCTACAACTAAATTTATGCACACCAACATTAATGAACCAAATGGTTCCAAAAAAAAAAAACATTGGCCCCTTTGACTGTAATAAATCCTGGTCAAATGTTAACATAATCACACAATGACTTCACCCCTTGAAAAATTAAAAGAATTTAGAACTACTACTACAACAATCACAAAAATCTAAAAAGAACTTCTTTGCACTTAAAAAAACTTATTTACCCAGCTTGAAAACAACATATTTATTAAAATACTTGAAATTGATAAATAAAGAAAACAACCCAAAAAGCAGCATTTGAAGATTTAGCAGGTAGAAGCCAATAGTAGCATACATTGAACTATTGAAGACTTGAAGTTGAAGATATATAATATGTAGTTGATAAGTACTTACTGTCGGGGCCGCCAAGCTGGGTAACGGCGTCAACGAAGCGTTCATGGAGTTCGGCGGTCCAACGGAGACGGGGCTTGGGATCGGTGGTCAAGACAAGACAGGCGTCTCCAGGGAGGTTGGTCCCGTCAAGAGGGCTCTGGAAGTCGCTGTGACTACCAACGCTGCCGTCCAGCGGTAGCGAGTGAATCGCCGAGTACATTGTGTGACGATGAAACACAAGAACTAGGATCCGAAATGGCGAGAATGGGTCAGGCGGGTCGTTGTGGGAGAGCCCCGAGATTGTACAGAGAGAGGAGAGAGAGACAAGAGGGACGGGAGTGAGTTGGTTAGAGAGAGAGAGAGAGAGTAAAATAAGGGAAGAGCATGCAGAGATGAAGACAGAGATGTGTTGTCTGTGATGTGTCTCTGTCTCTCTTTGTACGGTCGCTGTGTTTTCTATTTCTCTTCGCTGGTTGGCACATCATTTTATATATATTATTCTTTATTATATTATCTTTTTTTTTTATGATTATAAATAAATAAATAAGAGGGAACAATAATAACCAAGTTTTAATTGACAATCACAACCCTTCATTTACAATTTATAAAGTTATGCTCTTTTAATAATAATTAATATATTAGATAATAATTAAGATAGATAATTCATATTCTATAGTCTATACCCACCCCCCTTCGTGTTTTGGTCTTACTTAATTTAATTAGAGAAATTATTTACCTTCTCTTTTAAAGTTGAACCATCAAATAATTACAGATATTATTTTTATAATTATGATTGATTTCGGTGGATTTCGAAAATTCTTCACATCTAATAGATATATATCTATAAACCATGTATCCATTTCGATAGGTTTTCACAGACAATTGACTCATTCACTATTATATATATAAATAATATCGATATAAATAACATGATAATGTTTTATGATTGGAGGGAAGGACATTAACCAAAACCCATAACTTTTTGGATGTAGCCAAATGTCGTTACTTTCTTATACCTATACTTTTCAAAGTTCTATGAAACCTCCTAATTTTGTGAAATCTAAGAATAAAAGAAAATACATCGTTAAGTTTTGTTCTCTTTCTGTATCTTTGATGTAAGTGAGTGTTTCATTAGCATGTTTTATTTTATTTTTTTAAAAGGAAAAAACAAGACTAGAAGTCTAGAAGATGATCCAACTGTTTGGATTATAGGTGTGAGTAAACCACAATTTCCCTTAATTATTGGTGTTAACATATTTTTCAAACCTATATGGTGTGCCAACTTTAAGTCAGAGTTACTAAAATGAGAATTAGAAAGAACAAAAAAAAATTATAGAGCGGTTTGCTTTTCAATGAGTACACTACTACTCTGTACTGTACTCTACCCCCCATAGAGAAAATAATAATAAATGAGACAATTAGGGCAGTCAGAAACTAGAAATAGGTAGGGGTTATAGGAGTTAGGAGGGCAGAAAAACAAGGTCGGCCATTTGGTCCCTACCAAACCATGTACAGAAATGAGAAATCAGTGGTTGCTACTTGTTACACAGACTCACAAAAAGAAAGATAAATGAGATCATCACTCAACTTGCTGACTCTGAATTAGGAACCCAATGGGGGCCCAGTTGGGTTGGTTGCTTCTTCTTTTATAGTTGTTGTTGTTGTTGTTGACAAGACCACCCTCTTTAACTCTGTTCTCTCTTCCATCTCTGAACTTTGCATGCACAACACACAATTTGCTGTGCAGCTGATTATTGCTCATTATTGCTCATTTGCTGCTGATGATCATATCATCTCAATATCTCATCATTCTTTTGCCATTTATTTTTTTCCAAAATCTTAATAAATTAAGAGAAATATTTGTGTGCAACGGGTCCCACTGTTAACACCTTTCAGTTTTAATGATTCAATGCTTAATCCTTATGGATATCCTATCTTGTTTTTCTTTTCTTTTTTTATCATTTGGAATCTCCAAAAGGGTAGATATGTGTTTGTTCATCTGAATTCGATTCCAAACAATAATACTATACATTATTTAATTGGCCGGATGCATTGATATACGATCACATGATACGATATTTATTCTATTGGGGTTCACGCATGATTTACAAGTGAATATGAATTTTATTACCGGATAAATAATGTAGGTATTAGAACTTTACTTAATATGTCCAAAATTGTTCTTAACTTTATTTAACAAAAGGGAATTTTTTTTTGGAAATTATGAGAAATATCACCTTTTTTGTATGAGTTGTAGTGATGTCATCGGTTTAATAAGTTAAGTTTAACATGTACATATTATGGTGGATTATCCATATTGCTCTTAAATAATCAGTTTTTAATTTTATTTGTACTTCCATCTCCACACTTTGATCATTGAAAATAGTAACTCATCTCTCTCTAAAAAAACCTATTTGAAAATCGATCTACAATTTATCTGAACATGATCCAGTTTTTTTGATAAGTTTACGAGTTGTTTTATATGTGTCAGAGATTTTTTTCATTGGTTCGAGCTTTTTTTGATATGTTTACAAGTTGTTTTGTAATTGGTCCGAGTATTTTTTTTTAAAATTTGTCTGAACTTTTTTACATTGGTACAAGTATTTTTAAAATGTTGCAAACAAGTTTATAATCTTGGGTAAAAAAGCTTAAACCCTTAAGAAAAAAAATTGAGCCCTTAAGAAAAAAAACTTGATACCTTTTAAAAAAAAAACTCAATCCCTCACAAAAAAAAAATCGATCCCTTACAGAAAAGGTCGATCATGTAAAAAAAAACTCGATCTTTAACAAAAAAAACTCGATCCCTTACAAAAAAAAAAACTCGATCATGTACAAAAAAACTCAATCCTTTAAAAAAAAAAACTCAATTCCTCACCAAAAAAACTCGACCCCTTACAAAAAAAAACTCAATCATGTAAAAAAAAACCGATCCTTAACAAAAAAACCTCGATCATGTACAAAAAAAAAACTCGATCCATCACACACAAAAAAACTCAATCTCTCACAAAAAAAAAACTCGAGTAAAAAAAAATCGATCTTTAACAAAAAAAAAAACTCGATCTCTTACAAAAAAAAACTCGATCCCTTACAAAAAAAACTCGATCCATTAAAAAAAACTCGATCACACACAAAAAAAGCTTGATCCTTTACAAAAAAAAATTGATCCCTTTACAAAAAAAGGTCGGATGTGTTTCAAAAAAGCTCGAAAATATTTCAAAAAGTCTTAAAAACCAAGATATTCATCTTCGTCAACACACAACAGATCAAATAAAAAAAACTCTGGGGGGAACTGCCCCCTGCCCTCTCCACCCCTCCCCCCGCGAGCTGACCGGGCAGCTCGACCTAGGATGCGTCTGCGTAGCGCAACTCCATCGTCGTTCAAATGATTGTATGGGTTTCAACGAGACTTTTTCTCTCTACATCACAACTATATCACTGTAAAATGAATGAAATAAATCTAATGTGGAACAACTATTTTTGGTATTTTTGTCCGTTCACCATAATTGGTGTCTTTTAAACATAAGTTATTAAAGTAGTGACTGTATTGAAATGCCACAACCAAAAAGTGTCAACCAAAAAGTGTCATTTATTTTTTGAACCCAAAAAAACTCCATGGAACGCTAAATTTAATGCTTGAATCATACATGCGTATTATATATGATGTTTGTGTAATGTACTGGTTGAATCAAGTCTGATTTAGAATATAGTTTGAAGTGAATGAAATTTAATTTTTGTAAGAAATTGATGAGAAAATTTGTTGCTAGCTACAGAACGTGACCAAATAAAGCAATTTAGTATATTGGTTTATAGACGGTTCAATATACAAGACTAACTAATACCACCATCTAATATATGAAGCTCGATATAAATAACATTATTTCAATATGATAATATTTCATGTATTCATCATACTGCGAGTGGTGTATAAAAACAAAACACTCTAGATCGTCATAGAGGGTGCGTTTGGCACGGAGATGGAGAAGGACAAGGTGAGACTGGACAGGACAGGACAGGATTGGACATGTTGTTTTATGTTGTGTTTGAAAGGTCTGGACAGAACTATAAACTGTACTGTTATACGTTTGATATGGCTGGAACATGACGGAACAAGATATTCAAATGACCAGAGTACCCCTCTTCTATATATAACAACATAAACTATAATATTATATTTATTAATATATAATAATAATAAATAATATTATATATATATATAGGTTATATATATATCTATATATAAATATTATATTTGTATTACATATATATTTTACATTATATATATATATATATACATCATATATATTATAACAAGTAGCCCAACCAATACACATTTATGACCAAGGTCAAACCTCGCCCACTCCCTCACAAGTCTTAACTGAAATTATTGACCCATAACCACCTGTCCGTTTCATTAACGTTATTGACAGCAAATCCAGTATTGATTTTGACATTTTAATCACTGACTACTATTCCCCTCAAAATCAGCAATCGAGAGAAATATATGAAAGAAACTACTCTGAGAACAAGAGAAAACAGTTTTTTAAAAGATGGACAGAAAACATTGAGACTCTTGACCAAAAAATACCCTTTTTCGAATGGTACACAAATAGGAAAAACCTTGAACAAACATGCTCTGTTATTGACCAATAAAAAATCAGAACTTACAAAACTAGGAGAGGTGAAGAAAAACAAATTCACCATTCTCCTAGACACTTCGAAATTGAGATGCCTAATGAGGATATTGAAGGTGGTACTAACACAAATCTCTGTACGCCTTTTATATTATTAGAAGAAGAATTGTCCAATACCACACCTTCATCCTCACATCAAATAGGAGTGGTTATGAGACAAAACAATTATACCAGTTTCTTTCTAAATTTTATAGGAGAACAACTGGAAAAAATCGACTTAAATCTTTCTCAAACCACTATTTCCCCTACAGAAGAGAGTTTTCCTCAACAAGTTTTTGTTCCTTATGAAACATCTACCTCATCCTCCAGATTTTCCAGAAAGGCAAAAGGAAAAATGCCCGAACGAAATATTGAATCAATCATGTTCCCAGACCATACTGGCATTGAAAAATGCTTTGACAATCTCGTAGATAAAAAAGAACTCCTAACAGCCGTTGAGGCAAGGCTAAGAAACCTACCAAAAGAATAACCCATCCATTACCCAAATATCCAAACCCTTGACAAAAAGATCCCAGAATCCTCCAGTGAGGAAGATGGAGAAACCATGGACTTCCATGACATGGTCCAAAGAATAACTTCTAGTAACAAAGCTGATAGTTACAATCAGACCAGATATTACCAGAATACCAAACCATATTACCCAAAACCCACTCCTCCAGACTTACAATATGAAGAAACTGTTCCCTAACGTGCCTATACTGGTAATGCCTGTTATCAGTTCAATATTGATGGCTTATCAGAATATCAAATCATCACTGTCCTCAGACAAATGCATACCATTAGATATATTTACATCAAAAAACAAAACATGTCTCATGCTGACGCAGTCACATTCTTGACCACTGGATTTGAAGGACAATTGTTTTGGATGGTGGACTCATACCCTGAGTCTTAGTGCCAGGAGCACTATCATTAGCCACACCAAAACTATAACTACTACATTACCAACCAGACCCACTACTGACCCAGCCTCTTTTGTGCCATCTTCTTCAACACAAACTACTACTACTACATCTGAACCTGATGGGATAGATGTCCTATGTTACACTATTTTAATGCATGTCGTTGGAAACCCCAACATCAACCAAGGGAAAGACTTTTCAAAACTTCAAAAATTAAAATGCCTTAGCGATTTCAAATGGTATAAAGATATTTTTTTGACCAGAGTTTTACAAAGACCTGACAATGCTAACCCTTATTGGAAAGAAAAAATTATTGTTGGTTTACCAAAACTCTTTTCTAATAAAGTAAGAGACGAAATGGTTAGACAAATGGGATGGTCTGACTGGTCCCATATGGACCTAAATGAGTGGACTTATAGTGAAATCATTGCCACCATCAATGTTGTTGCTATGCAACTTTGTAATGATCTTAGACTCAAAAGCCAACTAAAACAACATAAACTAACAACTAGAAAAGAGTTAGGATCATGGTGTGAACAATTCGGTTTTGACAAAATGTCTGCTACTAGGAAAAAGAAATTTTCAAAAGCTTTCCAAAAGTATAAAAAACCCAAAACTCATAGAAAGGGATGAGGAACCTATAAACAGAAAAAAGGATGGGAAATTCCTATAAAAAGCAACACCAAGAGAAAATACAACAATTTTAATAAGAAGAAACATTATAAAAAATCAAACAGATGTTTTAAGTGCGGTAAGGATGGCCACTATGCCAATAAATGCTCTGACCAAAAGAACAAGATTAAGAGCCTTGACCTTGAAGACGAAATTAAAGAAAAGGTTCTCCAAGTTCCATATGCTGATACTGAATCCCTGGACGAATCTTCATCTTCCCCATATGAAGTTCTAATCATTGAATAATCATCCTCGGATGATACTTCCTCGAATTCATCCTCAGAATCAGAAACAGGAACCCAGTCTTGCTTTTGTAAAGAAATTAACGTTCTCGACCAGCATGATTATTCCTTAAATATATAAATTAATATGTGTTATTAATACATATATATATATATATATATATTATAGTATATATATAAATATTATATTATATATGTAATTATAATATATAATTTATTGAACATGATTGTAATTGTTTGAAATTTTAAAAGGGTAAATTGGTTTTTTTGACACTTGTCCCATGTCATGGGACAAGTTGTCCTAAGGTCTTCCATAGGACAAGCTGTCCTTAGGTCTTGGGTGGAACAAGTTTTTGTGAGTTTTGTCCCACATTGTCCCGTTATGTCTCATGCTAAGGACGCGCCAAACATGAGACAAAAACAAACTGTCTCACGTTGTCCTGTCCTGTCCCGCATACTAAACGCACCAAAAAAGAAATGCGAGATGATCTTAGTCCTTTCAAGAAAAAAAAAACAATCAATTTTTAGGTTCAGTTCATAAATTTACTTGATATGTTTGATGTGTTTATAGTGAGTTTGAACTAGAAGAATTATGGGTTTAAGATTAAGGGATTTAAATATGCATAAGACTGTATTTTGGTTCATTTGTCAAGAATCGGTGAAAATGAAAGCATACTGTTTATTATAGTAATTTTAAAAGGTACCATAATTTTTAGTTTAATATTCTCTCTAAAAACAATTCCAGATGTGATGTGTACATTCTTTCTTATTTTAATGCCACAAATTTATATAAATGTCTCAATACTATAAGAAAAAACAATTTAACATAAACTACTAAGCAGGTTAGAGTAATTGTATAGTTCCCTTTCACAATTTCACTTAAATGATACGAGTTTAAGTCTCACATTTATCCATTAAATCGTAAAGTATCGAGAAAGTGAAGATCTATCCGTCGCATTGGAATTTGCATAATTCCTAACCATATTGTAGCAGTTTCAGATCCTGCCCTTGAGACCCTAACCCAATTGATGTAAGATTTTAAAAACAATTTAGATGCTCCACCTTGCCACTAATATTAGACCCAAATCACAATTATTACAAATAAATTAAAAATATTTAGGTCTTAAAAACCCGAAATGAAGAAGGCATGGATGCATACGAATTAAGATTCAAGTGAAATCGTGATTAGTTGTTTTGGTAGAGCCAGCTCCATAATAATACATTCAAAAGTCTAAAGCTAAACAATTAATTAAGTGCCTTAATTAATCAAATACAAAAATAATTAACAACCTATACATATATCTTTGGGTCCCCTCCACTCCACACCAAGTCACCAAATGCTAAAAAAAATTAATATAAACTATGTAGAGGCATCGCTGTCTCGAATGAGACGTGAATTTGTAAATGGAGGTGGCTGCAGCTTGCATGCTTCAAAAGGAGTTTAATGGGTTGAGTTATATGTTTACGGTACTATTCAAGTCAACCCTAGCTATGAAGGTTTTATATGGGCTAGGAACACCAACAAACAATTCTCTCTATCTGTTTGCTCCATCTAATCCATAAAATGATATAACGTAGTCGTTCACTCATATAACGCCACGTGATATAAATATAAATATACAGTATAATAAATTATATTTATGATATTTTTCATATCACATAGCATATTGATAGTGACCGGAGACACTAGATAACCATTAGATTTTGTCCTCATATTTTAGATTTGTTGAATTAATAATTCCAACTTAAATGGGTATATATATGCACTAATTACCCAAAAAAAAAAAAAAAAACAAAGTCGAATTATCTCATTAAACATTGGCCGGTGTAGGTTAACATAGTCGATGCAATATCATTACAAGAGGTTTTGAAATCGAATATCTCCAGCATCAATTTTTGGAGAGTTTGGTTTGTATTTAAATTAAAATTATGTTAACCTATGTTATAAAGACACGTAGGAAAGATTGAAATAATAAATAAAAAATCGTTATCGGTTTCTTTAAACACAAGAAAATGTACATTGATTTATCGAAATAATAAATATGTTTTTTTTTTTGTAACATCAAGTGTTCCACAATATTTGAGATGAAGCACTTGAAAAATAAAAATGTTTTCAAATCATGATTAACTTTTCCTCTAAATCTCTACTCACCGTAGATGTTTCTATCCGTAGTATCCTTCTTTTCTTCTGTGACATTTTTTTCATTTTTTTTTTTAAAATCATTTTTTTTTCTCCACAAGATTTAATTGGTTGAAATTTGTTAACTTTTTTGATATATATGGCCCCCCTCCTCTTGATATTGGCCTAAAGTTGTTAACTGGTTTCTATCATAGGGTTGGTATGATAATGACTAAAGCTTCTATTATTTGGGCATGACTCTGACCTAAGTCAATTGCAAGGAGTACTTATCTTCTTCCAGATATTCTGATTTATTTGATGCAATAAACAGTTTTACAATATTATAATGAACTCTAAGACACAATAAAGTAAGATTCGGAATGAGTAAACGTACAGGATCCCATATCTAATAATTTGACATCATAAGATGGGGATATACAATGATATGTATCACATGGTGCGGTTATGTGTGTCAATGTCAATAATGCAAGCTTCAAAAGCATGTTAATCCAGCCATTATATTATATAAAACAACAGATATTATTTCAGATTTTATGTGTTCTATTTATATATCTGTGAATTATATCTTAATTTATGTTGGAAAAATCTTGATGATGTGTGCTAATTTGCTTTTGTCGGTCGTCTAAATCTTTTGTATCAATATTTAAATAACTTAAAATGTAGCATTAAAGCAGATTCACCATTTCACCACATGATATATTAAAATGTACCATCATGTTGCTATATTATCTATCAGTTAGTTATTGCAAGATGGTACTTAATATAATAATCATCAACTTGAATTGCATCAAAACCCATTTTCAATTTTAGAAAAAATATGTTAATTATTTTTTCAATTTTGATTTGAGTTTATATACAATTAAAAAAACATTTTAATTATTTTACATTTATTCTCTTATCATGAGGCTAGTACTTACAATTTACAAAGCAAAGTAACATGAAAAACACTGGCCCATGAGGCCCAAGACTTGGATGCACAAAGATCCACTATACCAGATTATAATTACTACAAGTTTGAGTTGTTATTCATTTAACAGCAAAAACTCATCCTTTTCATGCTTAGTGGGTTTCAAAGTTCAAAGTTCAAAGTTCAAAGTTCAAAGTTGAAACCTTATCAGAGCATCTCCGATGTAAATATGTATTTTTAAGTTTCTAAATGGTACTACATTATTATTTCTATTTATTATGGACCCACTTAAAAAAAAAAATAGAGAAATACATATTCACATCTCCAATACAATTATATAAAATCAAATATGCATCCATTTTATGATCAATCATGATAAAACAATTATTACATTCTCTATTCTATTTTATTTTATAACTAAATGAGCTTTAATATTATTGGTTGTCCTAGTCAGCATTTCTTGGAGAGTTTCTGCGATTAGAAACTCAACTCTATAATTTCTAACTTTTTATTCGCCACATCATCTCCATATTGAAGTTAGATAATTGATTAATTGTATTGGACAGAGCTTTTCTAACTTTTTAATTATCTATCATATATGGTAATCAATTTTCTTCGAATATATATTTACATCGAACATGCTTTTATATATATTATATTATTATTAGAATGTATGGGTGTAATTTTTTTATTATAAAAGAGAAAAGAAAAAAGAAAAGAAAAGAAAGAATAATGATCGGTGTGGCGCTTGCATCGATCATGATATTGACATTATTAGACGGAATCCTCATGATTAGAACAAACAGATGAAATAACATAAGGATTCTAGCCTATAAAAACTTGAATTGATCTTACACAACACTTTTGGCATCATACTCCACAACAGTGGGGACAATCCAGAACCCACATCAAAAGAATTATAGCAGCCTCTGCCATTTGCGGGAGAGAAACGCACATGAAAGCTCTGAATAGAGGAACCCATAACCTTACCCATATGATTTCCTACGATTTTTGTGAATAGCTACGTCAGTATTGACTTTATAGAATACACACTCCAATTGCACCATTTAACAGTTGCCTTCAATCTCTAGTTATCTTTATAGAAGAAAAAATAATAATAATAATTGATATCTATAACTATCTTTAATTAAAAAAATATTTTATATATTGATAGAGTCATAGATATAATTGAAAGATAAAAAAAAAAAAAAAACTACCTATATATGATCAGATTCCTCTGAAATTTCTTTTTCCATTACTTTGATGTATGAAAAATTCAGAAATTTCTTTGTCTTTGTATCCTCTGCATTTGACCATAAACTTAAGTTAGATGGTACTTGTTTGGACCTTTGACAGGAGGCAATGAGAGTTGTATTTAACACTCAACTGAAAACTCTCTGACGGGTTTATATCATCACGGTTTTCTGGGTGGTGTGGTTCTTCCAGAATCAAGCTACTTTTGAGGATGACAAGATTGTCTTTGCTGATACTCTTTCACTACTTTGGCGTTCTGTTCACGCGGCAGACTCTCTTAAGTTTGGCACTATGAAGAATTCAATGGATGAGCTTCAGATTCTTCAACGGTTTCATGTCTCTGGTCGCCCTCCAAAGACTCCTCGTATTTTAGAGGTTAATTGGCGTCCTCCCCCGTCGGGTTGTCTTAAGGTTAACACGGACGATGCCGCTTTTGGTAGTCCTGGTCTTACTGGTTGTGCAGGGGTTTTTCACACATGCAGGGGTTTCGTGAAAGGTTGTTTTGTTATTCCTCTTGGTGTCTGTTTTGCTTTTGAGGCTGAATTGGTTACTGCCATTTACGCTATTGATTATGCTTGGACTTTTGGCTGACGTCGGTTATGGTTGGAGAGTGATTCTACTTTTGTAGTGTATATCCTTCGTTCTAGGTCTCGTAAGGTTCCTTGACGTTGGCGCACCGCTTGAGATATGTGTTTGGGTTTAATCTCTCAAATGGATTTTGTTGTGACTCGTATTTATCGAGAAGGTAATCAAGCTGCAGATAGTTTAGCTTCAAGGAGCCCCAGTATCGTGTCTCCTACATGGTGGTGGGATGTTCCGAATTTTTACAACCCTTTTATTTTCAATGATTTTTGTAGCAGACCTTCTTTTAGGTTCTGTTGGTCTGTTTTCTTCTTTAGATTTCTGTTATGTTTTGTTCTCATTCCTTTTTCTTTAATAAAATGTTGGGTTAGCACCCCCAACAACCTTATCAAAAAAATAAAATAAAATAAAATCATGTGATGCTGAAAAAGTTTGATACTTGAAATAAAATTAGAGTTTAATTAAGATTTATTATAAAAACTTGAGTTTATCGCAAGTTAAAGTTTATTATTTTTTAAAAATAAAGAGATCTAGTTAAAGTTTATAGCTATATCTAGCTAGGTCTTCTTGCACTTGCATTTAGACATTGATATTTAGGAATTGCATTTATTGATATATTTGAATTCCTAGATAAGCATTTAGTTTAGACTAGCACTATTTGTATGTTTGAATATTCATCATATTCACTTAGGTTGTTTTGACTCTTCATCGAGGTTAAGTCTTGTGACTAATTGGTTAATACACAATCATGTTGATCAATAATCACTATTAATGCCTTTTGGGTAAAGTGAAATGGTTAGTAACCGGAGGGTGTGACGGGAGGTCAACCTAGGTTCTAAACTTTCATTTAATAGTGGATTTAAGGATCGAATGTGTGGCGCACATATCAACCCGTGGTTTTTCCCCATTTGAAGGGTTTCCACGTAAAGATCAAGTGTTTATTTTATTTTCCGCACTTTACACTTGATGTTGTACGTTTGTTTTATTGGGTGAATTTTGAATATTGACTAATAAAAAAAAATGGTAATTGACTTGTTTAAAACCTATTCACCCCCTCTAGGTTATTAGACACACGTTTCTAAGGGAATTTCAAATCTAAACCTAGGTATGCAATGTTTAATATTTGATTCCAAGATGCTCATTTGATAGATTTATCATTAATTTCCTTGACTCATAATTTAGTTTACTAATTGACAATTTGCGTTAATGACTAACAACCTCTTGAATTGTTTTATTTTTCAGTTTGATTGTGTAAGACATCTAAAGTAATATAATATTTATGTGCAGGATAAACAATGAAACACTTTAGATCGGGGGCATTGCAATCTGATTAATAAAGCAAATGAAGATGTTCTATACCTAGGTATATTATAATTTTTATCATCAAATTATAAGTTATTGATTGAGCTGAAATCTTTTTAAATTTTGGGTTGTGTTAGTTGACACTTGGTAGATTATGTGATACATATATTGATTGTATTTTTGTTATACTAAGTGAGTTACACAAAGTATGCCATTTTGGTTCTTTGTAATTTCTAGAGCAAATATATTATTAGATTTTGTTGTATTTTCATTCTTATATTCACATGTTTAATTGATATAGTTTATTTTATAAATTCATAGAATATCTTATTTCTAGAAAAATTATTTGGTTTTCATTCAAATGCATTCATCTTTATTAATTGTTATTGTTAACATAATACATGAGCAGAGTTATAGAGGCATGCAAAATTGTTTCACTTTGTAGGGTATAATTGTCTTAAAAAACTAATAAATGGAAAAAAAAAACACAAAAATTATAATTATAAATATAAATGCACTGTAAAAAAAATTATAAATATAAATGCACCGTAAAAAAAACACATGCCTTGCATGTGCCACCAAATCTAGAATGTTTTTAAAAAATTCAATTTAAAGAGCAAGGGAGGTCCAAGTAGATAAATTCAGTCTTTCCCTATAGTTGCATTTATGCTAAACTGCAGGGGCCTCAGTGTATTTATCCCTAAAATATTTGTAGAAAAATTTAATTGTGAGCATGGGTTTAAGGGTCAAAAGGAAAGCACAAGGCAAAACCCCAAAATAGCACCTGGAAAATGAAAATGATGTCTCGCTCTCGCACTCTCACCACCAATAAGCTTGCTTTTTTCTTCCACAAACCCATCAATGGTACTCTCTCTATCCATTTTTACATTCAAACATCATCGCTACACACTCTTGTCTTTCCCATTAACTTTTTATTTGTTTTGCAGTTGACCCATTTCAATCTTTTTGTCCTCCATTGCAAGCTCTCTTCTCTACAAACATTGTCGGCGAAAAACCTGTTCTTGTAAGGCAACCCCTCTATCTCCATATCACCAACTATGCAATTCTTTGTTTTTTTTTTCCCTTCTTAAAATTGTTTGTCGTTCTCGTTAATTCATTCGGGCAGGTTCGAGATTTCATACGTTCAGCATTGTATGACCCGGAACATGGCTACTTCTCGCAGAGGTCGGGGTCGGTTGGTGTGCTTGAGAGCAGCATTAAGTTTAATCAGATTGCTGGTATCTTTTGAAGTTTTTCTTTCCCTTTTATTTTGCTTGCTTGTTTCTTCGGTTACCGTGTGGTTTGTGATGTGGGTATTGTGAGATTGATGTTATGGTTGAAACTTGGCTGTGTTACTGATGATTTTGAATGAACCTAGAGTAAGCATAACTGGGTTGTTTTTTGCAAGTCGTTGAAACACACAATTTGTATCATAGAGTGGAGTGAATGAAAAGGGGAAGTCTTTTTGGTGTGTTGTGAGATCGACAAATGTTTGTTATGATGTAGTATTTGTTATGGAATGTTGTGTTAGTATAAAATGACATATTTGGATTATATAAGTGTAGTTTAGTAAGTGTGTTGAGGTTGGTAAGTGGCTATTTGAGCAAAGCTAGAATGAGAAGTGAAGGCATTTGTTTGAAGCTATTGGTGGTACCTACATAGACTAGATGAGGAAGTTCATCAAAGATGTATCTTTCATGTGCAACGGAAGTTAATAAATGGACCGTTGGAAAGGATTCATATGCTTTAAATCAAGGAGCTGTGGGACTTGAGAGAATATGGACGAAGGTGGTGCCAAATCACATGGTTGTGCATAATTTCCCTTTGGTGTTGCATTGCAATAAAGAGATGTTGTGGCACTCTAGTAATCTCTACCAATTAAAGGCCTTTTTTTGGGTTTTTTAAAAGTCTCAGGTTGTAACTCATGTTATTTAACTCAGGGATATGTAACTCAGGGTTGACCACCTATCCTATACTCTAAGTCATACCGAAACTGATATCCTGAGCCAAAATTTGATTTATAGCTTAACACACATGACTTGGAAAGTTTTTGTTTATATAACTGTTACAAATTATGAGGTTAAATTCCCCTTTAGATATATATTTTCAATGGTGTATCCAAATTTTAATTTAAACCACTTTCTGATAGCTCCCAATTAATGTCTTTTTTCTTAGGAGGGGAGGTGTTTTAATTTTCTGAAATCACAGATTCCGTTTTTTAGTAATGGGTCTGATTTTGGATGCTTATGTCTGTCTTATACAAGGATGCGTTTGGCGAAAAGATTTTTGATTGAAGAGCACACTCAAAAGATGGCTTTCTGATTTGATGGTTTGCTATTCTTGTTCTTTTTGGCCATCAGTATGGTTATAACTTACGAGAAAGACTATCTGTATAGAATGACAGGTTTCTTTTTCCACTTTTTGGAATTCGGTAATTAAATTTCTTTTCTAGATGATGAGATGGAATTTCAAACAACCAATTTGGCAATTTGTAACTATGACAGCCAAAATTAATATTTGAAGTTTTATCATAAAAACAATAATCATGTCTGAAGGATAACTTATAATGGTTTTATTAGTGCAATCTACTGAACAGGTCATCTGGATTTCTGAATGATTGCCAGTAATTAGTTATCACCTGAATCTGTTTGAAAGTGATTGGCATGTGCACCTGAATTCATGGATTTACAAAGTGTTCCTTGTACTTGCTGAAGTTTTGTGCACTGCTTTAATCAAACAACACACTGAGTATTGTACTATCTGCTATTGCTTTTGAAGTAGATTTTGTCCTTGTTTTTGGCATTTTTAGGTAGGAAAGCTTATATGAAACACTTGGACAAAATTTACAAACAGAGTGACATATCATGGTTTACTCCAGTGGAGCTTTTCAAGGTAATCTTTTTCCCCTGCGTCAGAATATAATGAAACTAAAATCAAGTTTTGTTTCTTAAAAAATAAAATAAAATCAATTCGGGAAGATATGGTTCAAGACTTTAGTTTTCGATTTCTTTACTTACTAAGAATTGGTATCTGTCATCACATATAATCTTTGAGAATTTATTAGCACTTAGAAATAAACTTTCCCATTATAAATTTTGTACCTGTGAACTTGTCTGCCATTGTTGTTCATCATCACAAGTGATAGATTTTATTATTATTTTGTGCTTCAATTAGATGTTCTTTTTTTGTTTTACTTTTTTTCTTTTATACATATAATTATATGAACTCAACTCAAAAGTAAATCAAATCCTGTCATCGAGATGTTCTTTATTGGTGAATTTCTTATTTTCTCAGAAGTTGACTACTCACTGGGCTGTAAGACTTTAAATAAAACAGTAAAAGATAGACATGATGTTTTGACCATTGACTTGGGTTTAAATATCTTTATTCTTTAGAACCAAGACATTGGAGTTGTTAGCACGTACTCATGGGTTTAATGTCGTCACTGTGATATAAACTAAAACTTGAATGCATGATTGGCCGCCTCTTTAGTATGCATTATGTTGACTCCGTTGGATGTATTTTCCATTGTACTTTTGGCTATTAAACAAGCTGCATGTTGTGATAACTGTGCAAAATCCTTTTCATCTCGGCAATTCGTCTATTCTGCTTGCTAACTCTTTTTGATTTTGTGAATTTTTTCTTCCTCTGCAGCCTTGGTATGCTCATGGGATTGCTGAAGCTATAATGCGGACTACTAACCTTTCAGTTCCACTAAAAGTATGGTCCCTCACTTTTCTGTTAAACTCTTGTCGCTTTAATCTACATCAATCCTATTTCACAATGACTTTCCAGAGTGTATTCATGACCTGACACTATCTGTTTTGCTCTGATTCAAATTTGTATGAAAATTTGAAAGCAACTAATGTCTAGGCATTAAAGTGATATCATAATGATAAAACATGTGGGTCATTTCATGATTGACTTCATATAATTCAGTCGTGATTGTGTACTCACTTTGTCAATTTGGGCCAAAAGTAAAAATAGTATTGTTGCAAATGTTGAGATGCTTCCTTTGGAGCCTTTTTATATTTTAATCAAATCAAACCAAGAAACGAAGGAAATAAAAAAGGAACTTGAAATAAAGAAATCAAGCCATTACTACATTTTGCTGTCTTTAATAATTTTTGTCATCTCACGTGGAGCCTGTACTACTGCTCGTCTTTTCCTCATAATTTTTTCTTTAAAAATTACGGGATCACTGTACTTCAAAATAGACCATCAGGTGCTTGTAACTAGCTAGCTTGAGCTAAAGTGAAGCATTTCCCTTGTTAGTTGTCTAGTTAATGCAATCAAGGTGTCCTGTCCTAATAGTTTTGCTGCCTGTTGTTATGGTAATTTTTCATGGTGGTGTCAGTTCAAAGCTTTGTTTTCAAGACTAAATCCATGATTTTTCATTAATTTCCCTTTTTATTATGTTTTGAACCGTGGTTACTTAGTTGAAATGGTTAATCCCGCGGAATTATGCTTAACCTTTTGACTAGGAATTGAGAGACGCAGTAAGATTATGTTGAAATCTTATCTATAAGCAACACAAACACACATATATGTATGTTTTAGTAGCCGCTAGACCAAAATTTTAGGCTGTTTGGAAGGGTCCAAAAATAGTATTTTATCGCACATACACCCTTTACGTGCAAATAGGCTTTGTTATCATGTTTGTAACCACTAAACCCAAAAGCTTAAGATGTTAGGAAAGGAGCAATAGTATTTAAACACTCTAATAGTATGTGAGACATTATATTATATTATTGGAATGGATCCACATTCATAGAAAGAATTCTGGATTTTTATAATTTTATTTGCTCTTCATGTCTTATTTGATTTCAGCTTCTATTCAGTAATGCTATTCTGCAACTTATCATATCTTATTAATATTCAGTGCAAAATCATCCTGATCCCATTTTAGTATTACTTTAGCTGAATACCAAGGGTGTGTACAACTTGGGTATTATCATTAATCTTTTTTAACAGACACCCCATCTTATCTCATCTCATGCGCAAACACAAATAAAATTGAATGTCCTTCCAAGATTAGTACGAGGGAGATTGATCCCTAGACTTCTCGCCTCATTGCAAGAGATCACAAACTAGGCTATTCCCTCAAGGACAAGAACTTGGTTAGACTACACACTTGATAAACTATAAATTCAGCTCTTTATTGGTTTTGCTGTTTGTGTGAACGTTCAACTTTATAGTTGTGCACTGAATTTAGTTATAGTTAATGTTTTCTTTGTCAATCTCATGCCCTCAAATAGCTACCTTTTTGTGTTTTAAACATTTAAATATACTTGTTTAACTCATCAAAACTTTATCATGCTGTTCTGTAATGTGCACTCAGATATATGAAATTGGTGGTGGATCAGGAACTTGTGCAAAGGGCATAATGGATTACATAATGTTGAATGCACCTGAAAGAGTTTACAACAATATGACTTATGTGTAAGTGCATTGACTGATCCTTTAATTCCCATGAAATGGTTTCAACCTTCATATACCTACATTAAGAATTGTCATTTTTTGGTTTTAACGCATTTCTTCATAAAGTATATGTAACTATTATTTCATTTTGGTGTTTTCTGCATTTTGCTTCTTGGAGGATAATGTGGTTATTAGGTTATAACAATATCTGTTATCTATGCCATGTATAATCATGTAAGTACTTGTTTTGTGTTTAATGTAGCTCAGTGGAGATCAGTCCTTCACTGGCCCAGATACAGAAAGAAACTGTTGGACAGGTTCGTAGTCACTCATCAAAGTTTAGAGTGGAATGTCGCGATGCTGCTGAGAGTGGTGGATGGGGTAAGTTGCCTTCATTTTCATGCCTAGTCCAGTTTTCCTTTGTGGTTGCTGAGTGAGCAATACTGGCAGAGAAACTTTTTTACTTATTTATGTTTTTGAAGTATGAAAAATTGCCATATGATTCAGTCATCTTGTGAAGTCCATCCTGTATTACTAATATAGTTAAACCAACTTAATACAGCTGAGCAAAGGAAATGAGCTTTCTCTAAAGAGTAATAATGATCCCAACAGTCCTTTTGTAGAAAATTGAATAAATAGATCCCAGCAGTCCTTTATAGATAGATTAACAGAGGATTTTTCTTCCTTAGATTTCTGTGTTTAGTAAACACTAGGAGATTGATGGAGAGGCGGTGTCAGCCCATCAAGGTTACAATTGTGATAAAAAGGTTTTTTTGGTACACTGGATTGTATTGGACTGTATTGTATTGGATTGTATTATTATTAATACAAATCTGTGTTATATCGTATTAAGTTATTTCTATATGACTTTATTTTATTTTATTATATTATAAAAATATAATATATATTTTAAAATAATTAATAATTAATTACAAATATCCTTACCATGAATAAATCAATAAATATTTTTATATAAAAAAATCAATAAATATCTATTTTAATTTAAACAAAAAATTTAAATAAATAATATTTTAAAAATAAAATAAATATTTCCTATATAATTTTGAAATCATAAAAAATATTAATAACATAACACATATTTCATCAATATTCCATATTTGTTGAAAAAAGAGAAAAGAAAAGTGTTTTTTCTAATATAATACTGCTTAAACTAATACAGTGATTGCTGTATTAGACAATTAAAATGTACTAAAATAACACAATATGTGTCTGGTGAACACCGTATTGTATTATTTTAGTACATTTTAATTGCTTAATGCAATACAATACATGGTAACAAATATGACCTAAATTCTACTTAGGCACTACAAGCTGCTGCCTCCCCACACATAAAACATTATATATTTTTTTTTCCTGGTTCCACTCATAAAAAGCACTTTTTTTTCCAGAGATTCCCACGTGTGGAACAAGAATATTCTTGAGATCAGTTATACATGTCTATGAAACATAAGCATAAACAAACATTACGTAATCTTTATGCTCCAATTGAGAATTATTTATTCTTTGAATTTCTTTAGCTTGTTTTTTCTTTCCAAAAGCACTGTTCCTGAGGAGAAAGGCATGAGATTTTGGATCTTTTTGCTCTGAATATAAAAGTGCCAATACACAGATCCATTGACAACCTTTTCTTTCATATTTCTTGCTAGCCTTATAATATGTTTATCCAAATATTTACTTCAAAAAAATGTTTAACCAAATATGTACCTGACTTTGTGCCTTACATTGTTTAACTCGAGGTTAAAAATTAAAGCTCTATTTCATTTATTTTTTACAGGGCATGGTGAGCAGCAGCCTTGTTGGGTGATAATGCTTGAGGTATAAGCTTTGAGTTGCTACATTGTCATTTAGGTGATAGATAGGTTCAACTAGAAAAGGAGCAAAATTATTAAGAAGTATGCTTTGTCATGCACTCTTTGTGTGATGTTTAATGAACAGTTTGCATATTTTGACTGAGTGGTGCCTGAAGTGAAGAGCATCACATAATTGTTTAAAAATTGTAGCAATATTGGGGACATATGAACACCTAACTTTTCTGAAATGTGAATTTACTTGACATCACTCTGCTATTGGAGTGATACAGAATGTGGATATCAGCTATGTCCCTCCTTCTATGTGATATTTTATTCCTTCTTAGATTTATAATCTTGGGGGTGGAATAGCGTCTTATATTGTATCGCATTTTATAAACTGGTTGTGGCCATCGACTGTATCCTTTTTAGAAGTCAAGAATTATGATTAACTACCTAAGATGAGAATTATAGCATATAATACATGTATTTTATGATGCAGATATTTAATCTTAAAAAGAGCTGATGGCACGATGACAGCAATAGCTTGTTAGCCTTGTTTCCACAGGCCGCAAGTTATTCCGCTATTGTGTAGAATATCAAGTTATATTAATGAGCGTATAAACTTATTTATGTGAGTTCCTATGATTGCTCAATAAACATCTCTCACACAAGTTCTACTGACCATTTTCTTCTCACAAACTAAATTCTTGCAGGTACTCGATAATCTTCCACACGACCTTATCCATTCAGAAAATCAAGTTTCTCCATGGATGGAAGTATGGGTTGAGAAGCAAAATGATAGGTTGGAAACCCATGCTGATTGTACTGCTGAATTGCATTGTTCAAGTTGGTGTTCTGTTTTCTAAAAGCATGATTGTTTCTGAATGCACTTTCTGGTGCAAAATTAATCTTAAAAAAAAAACGGTGCAGTTCTCACATTAGCTTTCACGATAAAGCAATTCTCCATAAATAGTAATTATTGTATATGTTCTGTGTGTGTATGGGTGGGTGTGCTTGTTGGCCTTTTTTTAATCCAAGTGAGAAACAAGTACCAAAAATCCAGCCTTGCATGTAAGATATATAATAGAGCTTAAATACTATCACGGGGCATTTACCTGTCAGCTTAAGCTCTAGGGATTAATGGTAACTTGATGAATATTTTTATTTCAAGCCTTATTTGTTGATCAACTCAAGATGGTGTATTGTGGTTTGAAAGAGGAGACGAAAGAATCCATCTGATAACAGTCCTCTTTGCTAATACGATTTTTGTCAGCTAATTTGACTAATAACACTTTGCTCATTATATTTTTTTAATATAGGCTCCTGTATCTGATCTGTGGCATGTTAGAGTTGGTGCTCCACTTTTTAAGATGTATGTTACAAAAAGATCCTAATAGTTTTTTTTTAGATATATACTACTTTTAATCTAATTTTCCTAGAATATCAAGGTTGATATATTAATTGCCACCTAATTTATTGATTTACTTAATAAAGCATTACTATTATAGTGTAAGCTGTGGGGTTGCTTTCATTTATTCTTTATTGATCCACATTTCTTCTATTAACAGAGAAACACTCTCTGAGTTGTATAAGCCACTAGAAGACCCTCTAATTACGCGATGTATAGAGATCATGGAATGGGAAAAAGATCATACTCAAAGCAGTGGTAAGTTGAGAAGCATTTGGTCTAAAGTCTTTCCAAGACCTCGAAGATGCTGGCTTCCAACTGGTTGTATGGTAAGGAATTTGTTTGATAGATTTTATACTGTGATTTCTTTTGTTTATACGTAATTCAAAAGAGAAATAATAGGAGTAATACCATTATGCAGAAACTGTTAGAGGTTTTACATGATAAGCTACCAAAGATGTCCTTAATCGCTTCAGATTTTAGTTTCCTACCTGATGTGAAGATACCTGGTGAAAGAGCTCCATTAGTTTCAACCAAGGTATATTCTTTTCAGTAATGTGAGCTTTTGTGTGTGCGTATGTATGATGTTTGATTTGGGCTTACTCTCGTGCAATGTTAATGTTAAGCTTGAAATACTAGATTTAGGTAATGTTATTGCGTTTGAGGTACAACTTTGTTTTTCAAATTTGACTTTATACTGGAACATCATTGTAGCAAAATTCTCCAACTATGATATTAAGAGTATATAACCTGGTACAATCTAACCTATGGTCCTATGCCATTCTGGCACGAAATTGGGCACCTGAGATTTTTTCCTTTCGGTTTTAAAGAATCCATCATTGTGAAACTGTGATCCAACAAACTAAAACATTGTTAATAAGAAAAGATAATTCAGTAAAAAAGGTGACTTTTTAGTACCCAGATATATTCAGGATCCATAGCTTTATTAATCAATAGTACATAAAAGCAAGGAGTGAGCCAAGGACTCAGTTGGAAATGCCTACTGTACATTTTATCATCACAACTTGGTTTTTCATGACTGTTAGAGACAGTTAGCAAATGCATGTCAAAGACAGAGCTTTAGTAATTTTTGTTTGACTTTATTCAGCTTTTGGTTTGCAGAAAGATGGTCGGAGCAAAGATTATAGTAGTTATCTTGATGCAAAGGTATGATATTTTTACGTCTTCTTTTATGCGTCATATTTGTACAGAAATGCCATTTAATGCCTTCGGTAAAACTGCTATATAGGGGGGAAGGTAAGAGGATGATAACAGTCTGAAACACCTGATTGTACAAGTATCTTAGTGTGGAATTTGAAGTCCAGTTGACAAATCATTTCACTTGATTATTATGCTTTTCCATTCAGTTAAAACATGCAGAAACGTGGGGCTAGCACAAGGACCATTGAAATCCTGCACTGATTCTGGTTGCTTTCTGTTGCAGGGTGATGCTGATATCTTTTTCCCCACTGACTTTCTGCTTTTGGAACGTATTGACCATTACTGCTCTGGTTGGCTGAAAATGCTGAAAGATAAATCATCCAAGCAAGGGAAGAAGAGGAGAACCATTATAGTAAGTTCATTTGGCTTTTACTGTAGGATTTTTTGTTGGTTGCACCTGTCAAATTTTAATTCTAAGAGTACAAAGCTCCATCCTATGCTGGCTGTTTGTTTTCATAAATATGTTGAGGTAATGATATTTTCTAATGGAGGATCAGGTGTAGCAAGTGGTAATCCACACATGCACTTTACAAAACCAATTGTCAATATTGTGAAAGTTTCTTTGACAAATTGTTTAGAAATTGGACAGTCAGCCCTTTATAGAATGCAATCATATCAATTTTATATTTAACTATATGAGGGTTTTTCTTGGCATGTAGTGTTGGTGTTATATTTACTAAATATGTGTTATGTGAGTCAATTGATTTGTGCATCGCCAACTTTCTCAAGGCAAGAGGATTTCACTATCAGAAACTGGTTTGTGGTGGTGCTTCAGTCTTACTGCATTGTTTTTGTTTTCAAAATCTACTTTTTCTGCTCTCCAAATAACAAAAGCAACCATTATTGTTTGTGATTTTACATGGTTTAGAATTTTGTTCTGTTTCTTGCATGTTATACTGAAATTTGTATTTCTGTGTAGCTTGATTCATCTTCATTCATGGAAGAGTTTGGTTTGCCCACAAAGACAAGAACAAAGGACGGTTACAACCCCCTTCTAGATGACTTCAAGAATACTAAATTCTATCTTAGTGTTCCAACACATAATACTCAATAGAAATTCATCTTCAGATTCCTCAACGCTGGGTTGCTCTGGATAGCATCAGGTTGAGAATTTTTGTAGGTTCTGAGTAGTCTACGTTGCATCATTTGAACAGAAGTGCGACATATACTTCAAAAACTTAGGGACCATAAAAACATATGATACACTTTGTAGTGTTGTCAAGTGTCAAATACACTGGAGTGCTATTGAACTGTGTTTGAAAACCATGCTGCTGGTGAATAACCGGGAGAAGTCACTTTTACATGTAAAAAAGAAAACCCACCACATGAGAAGATATGTTGAAACGATGGAGGCAGTGGGATGATATAGTTGATTCCCAAGAACTACACTTTTTTTCTCTCAGCTATATAGACGGTCAATGTAAAAGAACTGTTTTCTGTTAGTATCTGGGATGATAGATAAATAAGCATTGAAATAATCAAGAGTTGTGATGTGGGTTTGTAAAGATTTTATGGTTTCAAAAGAATTAGTATGAATAAAACTTGTTTTTATCAATAATACCTTAATGATTAGCGAAATGTAAAATTTCAAGTTCCACAGCTTTTACTTGTTAAGATTTTTCAAGCTGTTATTGCATAAATCTTGTATTGTGATTAGCGAAACACCAGCTACCTTAGCAGTTAGAAGAAACATATTTTTTTTTTCCATAAAGCTCTCTTGATGAGAAGAACAAGAGAAACAACCTTTTCTAATTTGTTCATGACGCAAAAAAAAAAAAATGCGACAACCGGTTTTTGGTTAACAGCACCCTGATGATTGTACCACAAGCCAAAGCCTCTATTTGGGTTGCTTTTGGAGCCATCCTTCTGTGTCAATGAAAGCCATGCTAGTTAACTTCTTCACATCACTTGTGCTCAGTTTCTTTTCCCAGCTCACTCGTTTGGAAGTGTCAGATCCTGCTCCGTAGCACCCGTGCTCCGCAAAGGTTAACTGGTGCTCACGACCAACAGCATTCCAAGAATTCCAACCCTGAGGCTGAATGACATTAGTGAGATTGGAATTGTAGAAGAAGACCCTGGCATAGTTTCTCCATGGCCTTCCCAAGTAAGTGGTACCAGTTCCGAGCACAACGCATTTATTGAACACAAATCCATTTGCATCATGTGGGTTTGTTCTTCCCTGTGCTGTTATAAATCCTGATAGACCTGAGTCTATCCCTTGTCCAACAAAATTTATCACACAATTCTACAACCATATCAACCAAACACAAATATTAGATTCAAGTCAAATAGATATTGGCTATATCAAGTCAAAAGGTTAGTATGTAATACCTCATAAATGGACTGGCCACTGCCGAAGATGAAATCAACAGCACCCTCAATGGTACAACGACTGAAGTAATGGCGACCTTGATCGTCCCACAATGTGTCTTGCACCCCTGAGAATCTACATCGATAAAACGATGTCTTGTCACCTCCTATCATTGCTGCCACCGCTGGCATTCTTGGGTTCTTACTATTTCCAAATGGACCGTTGTATGAATTCTGTTCAAATCATGCGAAACAATCAACAACAACAGTTATAGCAGATAAACTCATAACTTTGAAATCCACGTACGACTTTAACTTGGTTCAGTAGTAAGAGCGTTCATTCAGTCCGACAATCTTCCATGTATATAAATATATATATATAATTGCTTACCACAAAGGTGATGTGACTAACAACAATATTATCAGCCATGGTAGCGAAAGTAGGGCTCTGTGCAACAGATTCATGATCATCCCAAATGATCTGAGTGCTTCTCTTTCCTTCTCCTTTAAGGATGATGTATGGCTTATCATATGGTATTTTCACCTTCTCCCTACACATACTCAACGTTACTATATATGTATATATATATGCATGGTGCCATGGTGGTTGACATCCATAGATTTGAATCCAAGCTAGGATACTGCATGCATGAAAACAAAATGATGATAGGTAAAACGGGTATATTTATTATTTACCTGTAAATGCCAGCAGTGATGAAGATACAAACCCAATTTTGATTGTTGGAGGGAATGGAGTTGATAGCAGATTGAATGCTGGAAAAAGTGCCATGGCCTGACTGATCAACCACTATCTGGCAAGCAACTGACTTGTTTCCTGCTATCAGATACTTGCCTTGCTTTGCTTCTCCCAACTCACAGCCAACCATAAACAAAATACATAAACAGCAAATACACTCAATAATAGACATCTTTTTCCAACAATGATAATGAAAACAATACCACACTAGTGATTTATTCTATATATATATATGTTCAGAAATATGAAAAATGTAACTACAACAAGTTCATGGCTAAGCAAACAAAAATAGAAGAAGACATATTATATAGGATTATAGGAAGGAAACTAAGAAAGTCAATGATCTTATTATGGTGGTTAATCATTCATGAATACTATGCTAGTTTTTTTATTTTGACGGAAACTTATTCTCAATTAGTGCTAAATTGAAAAGGAAATATATATTTGAAAATGGTACTTTCTTTGGCAAAAAACAAGTAAAAATCGAGTAAGAAAATCTTTTCATTAATTAATATATATATTTATAGAGATTGAGAGATTTTTTTTTTGAAAATGTAAAGATTTTGTGTTTGTGTGAGAAATCAAAGAGTTCACTGTTGATACATTTCATGTTCATGAACCCAGGACATGTACATTGTTGAATTACAAGTTGCACTACTGTTTTGGACCGGTGGATATCAACTTTCTCTTTTTTGTTACTGTTAAAATCTCAGTATTAATTATTTCCATTTTGAGGCAAAGATTTGACTAGCTATATGCCCAACAATCTTTTCTGTCAATTTCAAATATGATATATTGATATGATTGACTTGACAAATTTTATGTCCAAGAATAATTCTTTCCAATTTTATACCTAACTAAATTATTGTAATATTTCTAAAAATAAAAATAATATTTAAAAAAAAAATCGTTTTCAATAAAACAAAAAACAAAAACAAATTATTGAATAAAATAAGAATTTCACTAACACTGTTGCACCTCTACCTTGGATTGAAATTGAATGGGGTTTTTGAACTTTTCATTTTTGTAATAATTTTTTTGAAAATATCAATTAATGCAAACTGTTGGATCTGATCTAATGGACCAAATCCGTCTATTCACCCCTGTGTGATGCATTATGCATAGTAGTCAATCCCATATATAGGTGCTTCAATTACGGCATTCGTCTGTCACAAAATTTAAAATTTTACTTGTATTTAGTCCAATTATATAAATGATATTTTTCTTTTATGGTTTGATATGAATTCATGAGTTGTTGGATGATTTGTTATGAACTATATAAATTATCAATAATGATACTTTATTTAAATTAAGTATCTAAACGATATAATATCCTTTATTTTTTTATATTATATTTATACGATTGAAATGATTAGATTTTAATGATACCACATCATTTAGACATTAAATTTAGAAAACTATTTTCTCTCTCTTCAAGTACTCAACATTTCGAACATTTTGACTTAAAAGAAGGAACGAAAAAGAGAAATGTTTTACATTATAGGAGCAATATTTGAAATATCAACAATTTTCCCGATAAATCCCTATTTAAGAGAGGAAATGATGGTGTAATATCTTTTTCATAAAATATCCAAAAAAAATATTTGGATTTATTGTATTTTTATATAATATCGTATAAATATATGTGAAATATTAGAAATATTTCCATTAATGTAAAGTAAGAAATTGATGATATTATTTATTTGTTTGTTTGTTTATTTTTTTTAGAATTTCTTTTGATGTAATATATTTATAGTGATGATGATGTTTTGAGATATTCAATTATACTTCCTAACAATTTTCTATATATGGACAAACAGTGGAAGAAATCAACAAGCATACACATGATATGTTCATAATTATATAGAAAATTATTCATATGCAACACCATTGTATCAATATTGTATAAATCAAGAAAATAGTCACACTATATCTGAACATCATACATTATATTAATATTTATACAATATAGTTATGCGATATTATATGCTTTTTTAAAATAAAAAACATGTTTTTTTGATTATATTATTGATTATTTTAACCAAGATATCTTTTCCAAAAAATATTTGGATATAATGTATTTTTACATAATATTGTACAAATATCTGTGAAACATTTGAAATATTTCCATCAATATAAAGTGAGAAATTAATGGTATTTTATATTTACTTTTTTGTTTATTTTTTTCTTAAAAAACTTTATGTAATGTATTAATAGTGATGCTGATGTTTTGAGATATTCAATTATTCTTTCTAACAATTTTCTATATATGGACAAAAGGCAGAAAGAAATCAACTAGTTCGTGATTACATAGAAATAAATTACTCAAATGTAATGTCATGGTATCAATATTGTATAAATCAAGAAAATAGTCACACTACATCTAAACAACTTATATTATATTAATATTTATACAATATAGTTATGCGATATTAAATATTTTTTTAAGAAAAACGTGTTTTAGCGTAGACTATACTACCATAATATATTCATCCTTCTATAGGAGTAATCCTCACTCTTATTTTCCAATTCCTTAATTAAATATCATTTGATTACGACAAAATCCTATAAAAGCCTTTGCATTCTTGAAAAACCATGGACCATTCAGTCATTTTCTTTTGATTGATTATTTTCCTTTTTTTCAGCAATGCAATGAACAGCTCCTATGGGATACAGCTGGTAGAAACAATGCCCCATACAAACATGACTACATGACCGACAAGTCAGATAAACAGTTATGCCTATCAAAGACTTAAGTTCTTTCAAATTGTCGATGTTCAAAATTGTTGCAGATAACTAGATGAGCTGTGAATGGGACATGATTTTATATAATAATGTGCAAATCCATTACCAAGCTATAGTAGAAAACGAAGATTTATGAGTAACAAAAAATGTGCCAAAAGGAAAAACAAGTCACAATCAAAATACAAAACAGTTAAATCTCCAATATTTTTGGGGAACATGGCCAACGAAAACATAGGAGATAATTTAAACGAACTGCGTTGAAAAATATGGCATAGCATCTACTTCAAAACTAGCACAAATTGAACTATGATCCATCCAACAGTTCAAAACTTAAAAACAAAACCTCACATTATCTATGAGTTAACTCAATTACTCAATACTTGATGGGAGCAATAATTTCGAGGTGGGGACCAAGCTTTTCCTCTGCAACCTTCTCTGCTTTCACCCTCAGTTTAGCCAACTGCTTCTTCCTTTCGTATGCTACCTGAGCCCTCTCTTTTCTCTTCTTCTCAAGCTCCTACAAATAACAAAAAATATCACACAAGTCACACAAATGTCATAGGTTGGGGAGTAGGCAAGCAGCCCCATAAACTACAAATGCCTCAAAGTTGTGGCACGATTTCAAGTCTCGAAGATTGTCCAAAATCTAAGAAACCTTATACAGAGATGTGAAAAACCGAGTCATAACCAAACAGGAAATATGCAGTAAACTAGGGTATATCCATTAGGTACACCTTGATTCAAAGAAAGACGAATACTATCACTCCATATTTATCAACAATATAGGTATATAAGCTACCAACCTAATCCAAAGTATGAGCCCATTGAGCTTAACAAGATCCATATCAAAAAGGTCAAAAAGATCTATAACCATACATCTAAAATTACAGTACAGGAAAGGTCAAATCATTATTCAAAGTTTTTTATATTTTACCATTTACTAAGTTAAACTAAAAAGTCAGTAGCAGAATTTAAATGAGGTAGGCAGAAAAATATGTAGATTTGTATCAACTAAAGTACCAAGATGCCGCAGGAAGCAAGCATCTAGTCTGATAATGTCCATTAACAAAATATTGAAAATAAACAGAATCATGCCTTGAATATGTATGACCAATTTCATGCAGGCAGGCAACGTTCAGTTGTATACTCGTATCCAGACTCCAAAGGGTATTTAATGCATCCATCCAAACAGCTTAATTAATTAAATTAAAATCCTAAACATGAATGACAAAGTATTCATTTAAAAAATAACCAAACTAAATGAAATGAGCATCTAATGAAAAGTAAAAAATGTTAGGTTCCAAATCATATTAGATCAGATTCTATGATTGTTTGAGACTAAAGTATATTTAATTTCACCTCACTATAGTTTTAGTTCAGATAAGAAAATGCCAGTTAAACTAGTTATTGTAGATGAGGTTAACAGATTGATTGCATATTTATGCACTGATTTCAGATTTTGCAGGTCAGTGATCCAATTTAGAACAGAACACGATCAAGCCGACTCAAACCCACTAACTTCTTATTGAGTTTGAGTTGTTTGGGCGCCGTGTCAAAAAATGTAACTCACAAATTATATGGAAACAAAACATTCAAATATAGCAACTGCCAAGCAAAATGCCCAAACATGTCTACTCAAAATATCGTAGCATTGTGTAATCATAGTTACTTTGAAGATTCAGCCACGTACCAAATGAGAAAAGAATTCAGTATAAGAGATACGAACATAATTATCGCCAACTAATGAGAGAAAACCAAATTAAGCTAAAAGATAGGCTAGCAAGTATGTTCTTACCTTGATGGTGTCATAGTGGTTCCACCCGACTTCTGAAGAAAGTCTGCCCAACAAGCAGTATTTGTGTCCCTTCTGAAGCCTCAAGACCCTGATATTCAAAACAGCCAATTTAAATGCATACAAGAAAGAGAGTTCCAAAAGGAACGGAAAAAGTAAAATCACAAGCAAAAAATGATTCATAAAATCGCATAAACTTACTTGAGAGCATCAGGAATGACCATCCTCTTTATCTTGTCATAAGGAGGAGGAATTCCTTCGTAAGTCTTCAAACGAGCAAGGGCAGCAGCTCCACGCTTGGTCTTGTGAGGAATCATCCTACAGACGAGCCAAACAATTTTAATCACCATATACACATCAAATACACAATTATCTTCCCGAATATCCACAAAATAAACTAAGGGATTGCCAGAGCTTCAACTACAACTATCAGACACTTGGTTGAATAGTTATCACACTCCACAGAACACTTATCGATTACCAGATATAACGACAAAAATAAAAATATTAGATTTGATTTACAGCTTAAACCTGGGTAGCAAATAACATACTAAATCATTCATTAAACAATGGAATTAATCAATAAAAGCATAGTACTCACATTTAACAACAACCAAAACCAAACTAAAGAAAAAAAAAAGACAGGTTCCCTCTGGTTTCAACAATATACGTCAAACGAGCATATACCCAGATATAGATCCATCACATTAAATCCACATATACATAAAAAAACGAAGATTGATCTGGTTTAAAAAGATCCATGAAAAATGGGAAAACATACCCACGAATGGTACGCCAGAGGATTTTAGCAGGAGCACGGAAGTGAATGGGACCATGAGAGGGTTTGGTATTCATTCTCTTCCTCAAGAACCTCATGTACTTCATCTTTTGTCTCACAAGTCCGCCGGACATGCAAATCTCCTCGCACCTGACCACCACCACTTTCTGGCCGTTAAGGAGCTCCTTGGCCAGAACGGAGGCGAGGCGGCCGAGCATGTGGTGCCTGGCGTCTACCACCACCCTCTTCGCGCATATCCCGGAACCCGATACCATCTTCTTCTTCTTCTTCTGCGACGGCGAGAAGTGAAAATGAATAAAAAGAAGAGGGTTGCTACTTGCTAGGGCTTTTCGGGTTTGTGTTATATATATACTCGCTGTGTAGGGTTTTTTTGAATGGGCTGTGTCCACTGTCGTTTGATGGTGGGTATTGTCGTTTCGTTTAATATTGGACGGTCCAGATTCTATGTAGAGATGGCATCATTTTGATCATTGTAATTGTAAATTTACTAAAATCAATTTCTAGTTTATTTTCTATAGAAATAGAAGATTATGTTAAGCTAATTAGAATCAAAAGCTATTATTATTATTATTATTATTATTCAAAGTATTACAGATTACAACCGTTACTATACGGTAAATGATATCCGTTAAGAAAAGAGACGTACTCGAATAACTACTTCTATAAACAGAAGAAAATTCCTCACACTTGAAATTACGTAAATAAAAGGTGTTCTATCTTTTATTTTTTGTTTTTCTCTCTTTAATTTAGTATGAAAAAGAAAGGTATGAAATTAGGTAATTATTTAGTGATTAATGTCTATATTATTAATTGTAAAAATAATTATAAAATATAAAAATTCATGAGAAAATTGTTCAATTGTTATAAGAAAACAATTGATTACTCAACTTCTTGTTAAGATTGAATGATGTCTTCAAATTGTTTGGGGGAAGAAAGTTATTAATTTTAATATGATGGCGTTGATATATATATATATATATATTAAATATTACGTAAAGGACTCGAACTCACAACCTTGTCATTAACCTTTTTACAATCCACATGTATTTTAATTTAATTTATTTTGCTATTTGTTTAGTACAGATTGAGCTCGAACCTCCAATACAACATAATATCACTCGATTAGATTGTATTAGATAATAAAGTGTCTAATATATTAGAGATAATATTCCACATAACATTAAATCATTAATACGATATAAATGGACACTAAACATTGTACAAATATAATTTTAGTACATTATAAATCCATAATACAATATATGTTACCAAATAAAACTAACACGATCAATTTCATGAATGCATTAAATTTGTTCACATTTTCAGTGATCGATGATGAAGATTTAATCCAAAATTAGACAACCCCTAGAGTAAAATGGATACTTAAGGAGATGTTTGTATTCAAGACTCATAGTAAGGTTGGTGTTTTAAATGATATTGAAAATACTACCGATCAAGAATATAAAAGCACATCAACGAGATGATGATGCACATTAACGGAATTGGACGGTAGGAATCAAAATAGGCATTATTGAGAATGATGAGGACTTGTATGGTCAATACTGAAACTATAAGGACTGAAATAGATGATATAGTAAACCATAGGGACTAAATGATATTACCCTATAAAACGTGTCAAACAGACATGACCTTCTAGGCTTGATTGGGCCTGCAGGTTGGGCTAGGCTTTGTCAAAACAAGCTTAACCGCTCAGGCTGGGATTGATCTGCATATTTTGATTTAACCTTTATATATTATAAATTATTTATCAATTTATTAATTACAATATTATATATTAAATTGTAAAACTGTATAACGAGAAGTCCAGCATTACTTTTATATTTTGACCCATATTATAGACACACCGCCACTATTATCTGAGTACCCTTTAAAATGTTATATTGAATAATTATCTAGTGTAGCTGTAAAGTGTCAAGAAAACATTAAGAGTGTCGGTATTTATGTCCCTAATAAATTATATGTGTACATATTTTTAAATGTACATCCTATTATAGTTTTTTCAAAAAGCTATAATTTGTAAGCACACCTCAATCTTATCAAATATGCTATTTCTTTTAATTTTTGAAAAAATATTATAAATTGTAAGTTATAAAATAACTGAATAGGACATAGAAAAATGAAAATTGTAGTGGAATTGTACATGGGAGGGCTTTATCTATGGGTGCATAAAAAACCGTCAAACCGACCAACCCAATCCATAAAATTTGAGTTGGTTCAATTACAAATAGAAAAAATAGATGATTCAGTTTGTCTTTTAAACCACATATTTAAGAAAGTAAAACTAAAATAAAAATTCACTTACGTTTTCTATTCAGTCTAGGTTTTATAAATTTTATCGATTACTTTAAGCTTATATATAATTAATATTTTATGTTATGATTTTTTTTATTTAAATATTTTTTATAATATAATCCAAAAAAAAAAGCTATCAAAACCAACCCGACCTATTTTGGTTTGGTTTGAAAAATCAAATTGGTTTGGTTTGGGTTGAAATATAGCCAAACGGATCCATATTGGTTTGGTTTGAAATTAATCTTCAGCCTAAACCAAACTGAACATGCACACCCCCTAGCATCAACCTTTTCTATCCTTTCCTTTTTTATTTAATTTTAGTTTTAAGCTTTTTATTTTATTTTGTTACTTATAATCTTAATTAATCTCTATTTAAGTTTTAATTAATAAATAGTTTATATTGTAATGAAAAATATTACAATTTTGTTTATAATTTTTAACTATTTATAATGTTTTTTTAAAATGCTCAAAAGATTAAATTTTGTATTTTTGTGATATGTGAGATGTTTTCAAATTATTTTAATAACTTGAATTGAGGGTAATATTGAAACTTTAGAAATTATACTATTTTTGGGAGCACACATACTGTTTTAGTGGGGGTACAAATATCATTACTCAAACATTAATCTGGTGCCAATAGCACGAGGTTTTTTTTTTTATTGAGTGACGATATTTGCACCTCTAAAAAATTATACAGTAGAATCTCTGTAAATTAATCTCCTATAAACTAATAATGTCTCAATATTAATAAAAATTCTCGGTCTCGATTTGGACTAGTGTAAAAATTTAATAAGCCCCCCCTTTATCGTAATAATTCAATATTGTTTTGCGTCAAATAGTTTAATATATTGAGTTCAACCGAAGCACCCAAATTATTACAGTTAGAAATAAACACATAATCCTTACTCTCTGATAGTAGTGCATCGAGCTTACCACAGTAAGAACATTATGTAAATGATATCAAAACATATTTTAACGGAAACGGCGAAAAAATTTCAGCAACCAAACGATGCATACTCTAGTTAAAAGTTTGTATGAGAACGTCTGAGTTGGAGTCCTAATATGCAATCTTAATCTCATTAACATTTAGGTTGATAAATGTCAACCTATCATAAACTTTGATAACAGACTCGAGTTCCATTGTTGTTCCCAAAACTCCAATGAACTTCAAAACAACAAGTCTATCAAAAAGACTCTTGATTTCAAACAGATCAGTAGAAGCATATCTTCAAACTGTTATAAAGAACCACTACATCATTAGCAATGGTCTGAACCTTGCACCATTCAACATGATGTGCATTGCCGATTTCAGAATCAGAATATTTTGAAAGGAAAACCATCATCATAATTAAATAAGAAGCATAGAGGTCCCAAATTTTTTAAAATCAAGATTTTTTTTTATACCAATTGGAGGTAGGATAACCAACTTCCGATCAATAACAAATGGAGAAAGAAACTCCAAATGTTGCAACTATTCAATAGAACGCAAACTGAAGGACATTTTATCATAACTTACCTTTTTTGAGTCATCAATAACCCAATATCTATTTTCTCACCAACCTGTGTTTTTCATCCAAATCAATATCTTTCTTATCTCTATTCCATTCATACAGTGCATTCGAAGCCTTCGTGGTATATCCCTCATTGACTATGGTATAGTACAACTTAACTTACCCCGCAATAGAATTAAAGTGCTCAATGAGGGTTATGACATATTTCGATGTACGGAGGGATATCCAATCACCATAGAAAATACCGGATACTTCTCCAACGCAGAATCAATATGAGATTTGATATCTCGAAAACCTGTTAAACCCTTCTTTTTATGAAAAGCCATTAAAGGTGTAATCTCTCAACAAAAAATTCTTTAAAAGAGAAAAGCTTAGATACTCCGATCCTACATCAATGGACACTGATGGGTATGGTAAACATTTAATGTTTTCAGAAGTGTAAACACTTCTAATGGCCATTAAGAGTCTCCAATAAAGACCGCTCGATAGATACTTCATTCCTTATCTTGCATTAAATATTGAAAATGTGTTGCATTTTAAGTTACATATGAGTTTTGTTGGTGTGGAGACGAATCTGATGAGCTTTCTTTCCATTTTCATTTTGAATTTTCCCATCATAAAAAAATAATGTAGCATTCTTCTCATTAGCTGAAGTTCAGAGGCTCACCTCCATACAATATTCAATATTGTTCTGCATCAAATAATTTAGTATATTGAGTTCAACCGAAGCACCCAAATTATTGCAGTTAGAAATTAACACACAATCCTTACCCTCTAAGAAGAGTGCATCGAGCTTACCATAGTAAGGACATTATGCAAATGATATCAAAACATATTTTAATGGAAACAACGAAAAATATTTAACAACCAAACGATGCATACTATGGTCAAAAGTTTGTATGAGTACATCTGAGTTAGAGTAATGTTTAGGAATCTCAATCTCATTAACAATTAGATCGATAAATGTCGAACCACCATAAACTTAGATAACAGATATGAGTTCCATTTTTGTTCCTAAAACTCTAATGAACTACAAAACAACAAATAGGGTATTTATAGTATGTGAATTTAGGGCACGAAACCCTAGAAAATATGGTGATGTGGATGGTGACGGGCACTGTTTAGGCACGATACGTAGGGCACCTGAACAACGGCGAGTTACTAGAATTGGGCCTAGAGCTTGGGTCGCTGTTTAGGCACGGTATGTAAAGTTCATGAACGATGGCTGGTTACTGGAATTGGAATCTCGGAGATTATGTGATGTTTAAGTGTTTTTCGTAAGGCACTTGCACAACACTAAGTCTTTGGAATTTGGGCGTTGTATGAATAGAATCTGTAAAGTGCTTGTATTGTGCCTCTTCTTATTTGCTTTCCAAAATTGCCATTTTGCCACAAATCATTCATTTATTTACTATTATACCCTTGGAAGCGTAAGAACCTACACGAGCTTGTTTATACATTAAATATATCAGTTTTACTTGGAAAATGGATGCAAAGGTAGGAAAACTGGGTTACACCATGTGTAGAAATGAGTATTATTGGTGGGATGAGACATGACAATGTGGGTTAGAACGGGGCAATGCGGAACAAAAATCACCAAATTTTGTTCCACTCAAGACCCTTAGACAACTTGTCTCAAGAAATGAAAAAAGGGTTAAAAAGAAAAATTTACCCTTCAAATCTTTAAAAAATTAGAAACCTATCCAACATAAATTAAAACCCTAGCTTATTTTCCTTTTTCTTTCTCTTTTCTCTTCAACCTCGATCGTTATTATTTTTCATCCAACTCTAGCCAAGTCAATTGTCTTCTGTTGCCGCCGTAACTAGGGGTGGGAGCAAAACCGAATCGGTCTAATTTTTTTTTTCGGTTTTGGTTGATTGATCGGTTCAGTTTAGTTCTATTTTTAAAAAAACCGAATAGATTTGTTTTTTCCAGTTTGACACCTAAAACCGAAAAATTGAACCGATAACCAAAGTATAAATAAATATATATATAAAAAACTAATTCTAACTCTTCAGCATCCACACACTTCACTCTTCACTCCTTACTCTTCACATTTACACATTCTCGCCCACCGTTTCTCGTCAATCGGTCATCTTTTGGCGCTCGTCTTCGGTTGCTCGTCGTCTTCTCATGGTTGTCTTCTACTCACGAGTCGCGACAACTTATTTTCACTATTGAGAAGTTTCTCATCCTTTGCTCCTTCGATTTTAGGTCTATAATCAACTATTTGTTTCCATTTCCCTTCTTTGTTAATCAATTCTTTGTTAATTAACTTGGATCTCGTTTGTTACTTTTGGATTTGGTTTGTATGATTATAATATGTATTTCGAATCTGTACACTTTTCAAATTCTAAAACTGAAACATTTGATTTCATAGGTTACTTATAAAACTAATCTATAGAAAGGAAAAACATTATTCTAAAGCAAATGATAAGTAATCCTTCATTTTGTTTACTAAAAATTAAGATCTCACCAAAATTAATAATCTTTAATAGCATGAGATTAAAATAATTGTAAATCTTCAAGCTTTTTTGTCATTATTAAAATACAATTCTTGCTTTCAAAGCCAAGAGATACAAAAATTTTAGGAAAAATGAACACAACTATTTGATTGGATTATACTAAAAGTAATTTTTTTGTATGATTTTTTTTTATTATAACTTATTGTTTGATGAATCAATGAAGTTAATTTAATGACAACAACCAACAGGTTTGGACTCTGGGGCATCAATGACTATTTTATGGAGTAATGAAGATCTTCAAGAATTTCAATTCCATTGACTGTTTTTATTATCAAGTTATTTATGTTATGGTATGTCATGGAGTATGGGTTTATATGTGTTTATGAAATGATGAATTGTTTATTTGTTTAATGATAAGTTATTAGACTTGGTATATGGATTGTTTATTTATTTAGTTATTAACTTATTATGATGTGGATTGTTAATTTGTTATTTTACAGTTTTAGACTTTTAGAGGAATGTTTAATGTTTATAGAATGTTAACCGTTGTTATGGTTGGTTTGTTTTCAATTTAATATATAATTTATGTTATTTTGTTAGGTGTTTGATATTGAATTGGGCATTGGTAGTAGATTTTGTACATAATTTGACAGCAGATTTAGTGTTTCTTTTTGAATTTAGTCAAATTTGGCCCAAAAGCCAATACATGGAAAAGCTGTGAAATTATTAAAGACCAAAAATTTGACCCATTATACCCATAACAGAAAAAATTGAGCCGAGCCGAACCGGTCCAATTCGATTGATTTTTGATCGTTTGACAAATGACAATTTGATTGGATCGGTTCACTTTTTAAAAAACCGGACTTTATTGTTTTTTTATCGGTTCTATAGAAAAATGAACCGATTCAATCAACGCCTATCCCTAGCCACAACTCATCACCGATTTGGTCACTGTCGCACGTGTACACAGCCGAACCGGGTATGATTTTGTTCGATTTTGCTTTTGTTTGTTTTCAACTTCGTTTTAAAATGTTTGTTTTCGATTTCGATTCTATTTGGAGGGTTGTCTCACGTCAGGGCTGGAGCATATGTTTTTTTTTTTACTTATTTGTTGACATTAATAGTAGTTGATCTTTGTTTTGTCGGAGTCATCATCTTATTTTTGTTTCACTTGTCAGCCGCCTGATGATGTTATTATTCTTATTTCTTTTTTCACCCACAAAGAATAATTTATAATGTTAAAAAGATCGAAATGGAGAAAATCAAATTAAAATTCGAGTATTTGAACAACTAATGGTATCAAGTATGGTTGGCGACAGATTACAGTGAAGGGATTCTTAAATTTTGTCCATATTTTATTGTTCGACTTTAGTTTTATTTAGCGTACTTTTAGGAGTTTCTCAACTGTTACTTATTTAAGCTCACTATTTTCCCATGTTTTTTTTTTGTTTTTTTCTTGTGTTACCCAGACTTGCCTTTTGTCTTGTTGTTCTTATAGCTCTGTTTCTGTTGTATTTTTGTTTAGGACCGATTGTTTTTTTTTTCAATATAATTATCTGGTTTGTATCTTGCTTCTTTTGCCTGCGTGGCTTTTATAGCATTTGACGTTTCAATAATAATAATAGTATCAAGTATGATACTTGATCCTTAGGGAATTGAAGAAGGGTTTGTACATAAAGCTATACTTGATCATGATAATTTAACCATCCTTAAATTATATGTTTATGGGAGTTGCGAATGGATATGAATACCTTTGTACTGTTGTGTGATTGTTAAAAACTCATGGTGGGTTGTTAGATGATGCCAATGTGACCATAGATGAGCAAAGTATAATTGTGTAAACATATTAGCACACCACAACAAAAATAGAAGTATTCGGATTATATTCTATAGGTATGGTGAAACAAATAGTCAGTACGTCCATCGAGTTTTGCATGCTTTAGTGCGGTTGAAAGATGTGTTATTTGTCAAACCAACTCCCCGTCTCAGATGATTGTATGATGTGGAGATGGTCAAGGTAACTATTTTAACAAAACTATTATATACATTACATTTTAATTTATAATATTATTCATACAAAACAATATTTGTCTTTGTTTTTTAGGGCTGTCTAAGAGCACTAGATGAAACATACATAAATGTAACTGTACCCGAGTCCGATAAACCAAGGTATCAAACAAGAAAAGGACATATAAAAACCAATGTATCAGGTGCATGCACTCATTATTTGAAGTTTGTATATGTCTTATCTAGTTGTGAAGGCTCATCTATCGATTCTAGAGTTTTTCGGGATGTCATTACTAGACATAATGGATTAAAGGACTCATTTAGTAAGATAGTATATATTTTGAAAACTAAAACAATTTACATTACATAGTAATCTATTATTTGGTCGGTGAAAACTAATATGTGTATTTACTATAATTAATTATTATTTGGCCGATGCGAGGTATACCGACGGTCAATGATTTCTTGTACTATATAGAGGTACAATGTATCATTTATAGGAATGATCGAACATTGATCGTGCACCTAAGAATTACACATAATATTTTAATATGAAGCAATCACAAGCTATGAACATTATTGAGATGTGTTTCGATCTCTTGAAGAAACGTTGGGATATACTACAAAGTCCTTTTTTCTATCCAATTAGATTCTAATGGGGAATGATTATAGTTTGTGCTTTGCTGTATAATTTTATCACGATGTACATGAATGTTGATCCTGAGGGTTACACGTCAGTCACACTTGATGATTTGTCTATTGGGAAAGATTTACCAAGTGAGTTAGAATCTATTGATGTCGTTGAAGAAAACGATGACTGAAGTCAACTGAGAGATGATCTAATTGGAGGGATGTTTGACGATTAGATGTCAAGGAGAACTTGAAAGATTTATTTCGTTATTGTTGAACATTATTTTCTATGGATAAATTGTGATGTGTTTGTAGATTAAGGATTGATAAAATACATTGTTGAACTTTAATTTGTTGATAAAATATTTTTTTTGTTATTGCCTAAATTCGTACATTTGTATTAATTCTCTTAAATAATTATTTATGTATTAAGTTTTCTTTTATGTTCCAAACTGTATTAAATGATAAGAAACATCGATACGTCTGATAGACGTAATTGGACACTTGAAAAAGACGATGAAATGATTAGCATCCTCGAAGGGATTGTTGTTGATGATGATAGATGCGATACTTGTAGTTTTAGGTCTTGTACCTAGGAGCAGTTTGCTTCAAAGGTGCGTGACAAAATTAAAAATATCACTATAACAACAAAACATGTGCATAACAAAATGAAGTGAATGAAAGATAAATATTCAGCAACCTATGAAGTGCTCAACACGAGTGGGTTCGGTTGGGATGACACTCATAAATGTGTTATTGTCGACAACCCTGAAATCCTAGAGGAATACTTGAAGGTTAATTATTATATTAATTCTCTTTGTATATATAATCAATTGACACTTTTATTGTTATAATATATATATATATATATATATATATATATTATAGTTTTAATGTTCTAACATATATTTGTTTGTTATGATAGAAACATTTTAACAAGAATTATGCAGCTAATAGACCATTCACACACTATGAACGGTTAGTAGTAATGTTTGGGAACGATTGAGCAACATGTAGTATGGCCAAATCCGTGGCAGCAGATGCTTTGGATCATATGAAACTGGAAAATGATGGGTTGGACACGTCTGATTTCACTCAGCCCATGTCTACTCCCTTAAATGTTGCATATGCATCCTTTACTCCTAGTACAGAAGAACCATCAAAGCAGAATAGAAAGATGAATGTTAGTTCAACAACAATAGACATCGTCTATGTATTTGAAAAAGTGGAAATGGTGAGGAATACCACATTTTTTTTATTGTGTTGTACTTATGTTACCAGTTTAATAACTTATGTTTAAAAGACACCTATTATGGTAAACTACCCAAATTGCTCTTAAAATTTGACTTTGTGCTTCCATCTACACTTTAAAAAATAAAAGTTGTCTTCTCTTTTCAAAAAAATTGTCTGAAAATCGATCTCCTTATTTTCTTTCATGCATTTGTGACTAGTTTAACAATATATCAATTCGTGTATGAACATGTAGTTTCCAGAATTTGCACAAGGTTTTTTTTAATAGTCTAGGATTTATTCTATTGATATGAGTTTTTTTAATTATGTTTCGATCTTTTTTTTTGTATTGGTCCGAGTTTTTTTTCTATTAGTTTTGAGTTTTTTTAAATTATTTTTCGAGGTTATTTTTTTTCCTTTTTTTCTTCCTTTCCGAGCTTTCTTAATTATTATCTGGGCTTTTTTCTATTGATTTTAGTTTTTTTGTGTATCGGTCCAAACTTTTTTTCTATTAGTTCGAGATTTTTTTAATTATTTTTCGATGTTATTTTTCTTCCATTTTTTTTCTTCTTTTCCGAGTTTTTTTTCTATTGGTCTGAGATTTTAATTTTTTTTACTATTTACGAGATTTTTTGGAAAGAATTCAAGGATTTTTGTAAAAAAAAAAACTCGAACCCATTTTATAAAAGCTCGGACAGTTGGCGTAAAAGATTGGACAGTTGACAAAAAAACTCGGAGTTTTGAATAAAAAAGCTCGGATTTTGTTCAAAAAAGCTTGACCATGTTTCAAAAAGTCTCGGAGATTCAAAATTAAACAAACATAATTTTCTTAAACAAAAAACTTGGACGTGTTTCAAAAAAACTCGGATTTGTTTAAAAAAAGATTGGATTTGGTTCAAAAAAACTCGAAAATGTTTCAAAAAGTTTCAAAAACCCAGAAATTCATCTTTGTAAAAAAAAAATCAACATGATTTCTAACCCTAACCTAACCCAGAATCATTCTCAGATCTTTTTTCAACACACAACAGATCAACCCTCGTCAGTGTAGCGCTTGAGTTTCAATGGAACTTTCTTTCTTTATTTCACAACTCTCAACGTAAAAAAAATGAATGAAAGAAATATGATGGAACAACTATTGAGGACATTTTTATCCGTTCACCAGAATATGTGTCTTTCAAACATAAGTTATTAAATCAGTGACAATGTTGAAATGCCACCTCCAAAAAGTGTCATTTAATTTTTGAACTCTTTGAAAAAAGCATAGAAAGGGCATTTGCAGAAATTGCTAAGTTGATTGAGGCTATTACGGGAGGGGATGAAATGACCCGTTTAGGTGTTGAGCTTGAGGATATGTGTCTTGATCGAATGCAAGTGATACGGGTTGCAATGTATTTTAGAAATAAGCCACACCAATTGCGCACTAGGAATGTGGCTTGAATGACTCGTACAAGCCAGATTTCGTGAAGACAATTCTAGTGGAGTGAACACTTTTATATTTGATTTTGTGAATATGTTTGTGTCATGAATTATGTGTTATTATGTTCGTAAACATTTATATTATATTAACTTTTTTATTGGATTATATGTTATTAATATTATTAATAATTTACTATTATATAAAAATAAAAGAGCGTGGTTGAATAATTAAAATTTGGAATTGTAGGTTATGATTATGATTTATGTGTAATTACTAATTACAAGTATCTAAAACTTATTTTTCTTTTCCATTATGCACAATTACGAGCATGTGACATTTAATAATAATTTTATAAAAAAAATGAAGGAATGGGTCATAATAGTATTAATTTATATTTTTCTTTTGTACCTTTAAAATGAAATTTGATCCTCCAAACTTGGCCAAATTTAAAATTATTTGTTGATATTGACAGACATCTAACATGTTGGGTATTATATATTATTATTATTATTATTATTATTATTATTATTATTATTATTATTTGAAAAAAACTAACAAATCTTCCAAAAAAATATTAATTAAAAATAGTTTTCAATTACAATATTATTATTTTTGTTAAATATGATATATAAAAGTATTATTTTAATAAAATCAAATAAATATTGACTTGTCATGTCCCACATGGTAACAAACATTAGACAGGACAAGAAGACATTATGATCATTTGAATATCTTACTTCGTCATGTCCTAGTTATACTAAAAGCATAATAGTACATAGTCCACAGTTATGTCCAAGATATTTTAAACACAATACAAAACAACTATCATGTTTTGTTCCGTCTCTAACTATTTCGTCCCCGTACCAAACGCACCCTAAAAGAAATAAAGATACAGTTATAATTTTTTTTTTAAAATTTTGTTTAAACAATCATTTAATTTGTTTATAAACTGAATTCGTTTTTGTACAGTTCAAATGATCAACCAAATTTATAAACCAGTATGACCAGTTAAAAAACTTTGATACTTACAAAATTGATGGATTATTTTCAACTGATCTACATTATAATAATACTAATTACGTCATTTTAAAGAATTTGAATCCTCTACTGATCTGATTTTTTTCTTGACCTCATCTAATCTCATGACACATAAGCACTGTAATGAATGTGTGGTTAAGATGCGATTGGTTTCCACAACCATTTTACCAACAACCAATCACATGTTTTAAAAAGGTCAAGAAAAAGTAGAGGATCAAAATCCCTTATGTATCTCTTCTTCTTATCCTTCTTTGGTTAAATTTCAAACCCTGCACTTATTGTTTCAAGAAGAGAAAGCATCCAATATAATGAAAATGAAACCCCCACAAAACAGAAACACATTGGTCGGTATCGAACAATAACTTGATAATGGATATTTAATTTTAATAAATTAAAAATATCATGAATGTAATTGTGCAAAGCTAAGAAATAATTTTTAAGAATAGATTCTTCCTTTTCCAATGACTTATTCGGCAATTTCATTTCTAACATCGAATGGATGGAGTGTTGTTTGAAAATTGTTGAAATCAAATACTACATACATTGTTCAAATATCTACCCCATAACATTAGGAAAACAACTTCCTACACATAGTTAGAAAATATACCATACGGTAGGACTCAAGCCTCATTACAAATGTGTAAGGGAAGATAACCCCACTCAAGCCGAGAGGAGACGTGCAAATGATGTTGCTAGTCATTGGAGTGAAATAGAGGGAAAGAAGATATAAAACCCGACAAGCCTGCCTGCTAAAACCTTCTACACATGCATATATATATATAGTGAGCAAAAACATGATGAAATCCAGATAGCTAGCAAAAAATGAGGAGGAGTTGGTGGTACTGGATGAATGTGGCCAAAATGAAGCAGACGACTAAGGGACCCAAGAAAGCCCCAAGAAAGCGAAGGCAATAATAAGTAAATGTGTTGTAGCCTAATACTACCAAAATCTTGATTTATAATTTTTCTGACATGTCAACCCGCGGCCACGGCAAGAAGGTACGAGACCCGTTGACCTCCCAGCTCATTATTGAGTTTGACTTCCTAAATTATTAGTTTTGCTTTTCACAACCAAAACACCACCTGTCGCCATCCATCCAATATCTCTCATCTTCTCCTCCGATCGACAACGCTTACATAGTTACATTTCTTCTAGCTAGCTATATACGTACATGCAATTGCAATTTGCGCTAGTCTAGAGTCTAGCTAGGGATCAAACATGGGGTTCATGACATCATATACGAATTAATGCTTGAAGATTCCATTAGTACATATATAATAATAATAATAATAATAATTAATGATAGAGTTGTAGAGTTTAATATTGTTGTGCATGAGATTTTATAACAGTTGTAATTACAAATTTTATAAGGGCAGTTTTCGTACCGATAATGAATTTTCATGTTCAGAATACTAGAATTTCGCTTATGTATAATATCATGTTTGGATGAAAATAAACAAATTAAAAAACCTGTATTTTTTTGTTCAATGAGAAACTCAACTCATTTTCAGAGGAAATTAAGGCACTTATTAATAGATGTTTTTCTAAAAAAAAAGGTTTCAAATACACTTATATTTATAACTTTTTTATATGGAGCACCCAATTGCTAGTGAGAGAGATCGAATATATATATATATATAAGCACATGGGTTGATATATAAAAGAAATTGTCATTTTGTTGACTAAAACATAGAGACTCCACAAGAAAAAATAGATATAAGAGTGTACTACAGATATTACATATATTTGGTATGATAATTCATGCAAAAAACAAAAAAAAAAAAAACAAAAAAACAAAAGCATCAATACATAATTAAATTCATATATGTCTACAGCAAAAATAGAGGAATCTAGCTAGTAGAAATTAGAAAATTGCTGAGAAAAATCCAAAGCAATGAAACAATTCAAATGGGTATCTTTAACGAAACAGAAGACCTCATCTTTAATTATTGATAATCTATATATGTACTATATGACACCCATCATATGCTGCTGTTTGCATGGATGAAACTAAATATCTGTTGGACCGAGCTTGCAATATCTTCTGCCGTAAACCTCGATTCATTTGCAACCTACAAATATTATAAACTACTGTCTAAGATAGATCTTCATAATTTCGAGACTAGACGTCACTAATTTTGAATATCTCATGACATAAGACAATTATAAGAGCTCCATACTAATTTGTGTACTCCAAACTATTCTTTGTTATTGTTTTTACAATTAATTGACTACCAATCTAATGTTTCGTTTTAAATAAGTTTTAAATAATTTTTGAACGACTGACTTAAGAAAAATGTTAATATTTACGATACCTTGACGTTGAAGGAATAGAGAACTGTTTGTTCAATGGTGGTAATGTTGGTATGAAGAATATTGAACTGCAAATCTTCAAGAGCAGCAATGGTTTTAATGAGCTGGCCTGGTCTTCTCCTTGAGAGGATCTTTATCATCGCATCAAACCCTAATACCTTCACCTCCACATCTGCCAAGCAAGACTTGTTTTCAGCCGTCTCTTCACGGAGGCCTCCCCCGGTTTCGAATTCCATGAGCTTCATTTGATGATCGTTTGGAAAACCTAAAGCAGCTGGAGGAGGAAATAGTGGAGGCTCATGTTGTGGCTGTTGGATTGCCATAGACGACGTGGAATCTCCCATTTGCCGACCTCCGGGCGGTGCTTCTCCTAATAGCCTTCTCCGTTTCTGCGATTCCAAGCATTGAAGAAGCTGCTCCAATTCCCTCACGAACTCAATCGCTCCACCGATGATCGAAGCTTGATCTCCCTGAAAATTCAAAGTACCATTAGATTACATCCGAACAAATTTTTAAAATAAAATTGAATATATATTATATACCCTTTGAACATAAGAGCCAGGCATGAGAGATCTCAGAACTCGAAGATGTTCATTCATTTGTTTCCTTCTATTTCTTTCGACAGCTATGTGAGTCATTCTTTGGCTCTCGACCTCTTCAGTTGTTTTGACACTTCTGGGTCTTTTTCGCTTGTTCTTCGTTGTCTCCGGTAAGACGGTCTTGTTGTCCTGTGTATCATCTCCGAGAAACCGGAGTTGCACACTAGTATTATTGTCCGAAACCCTAGCTTCTTCTTCTTCATCTTCATCATTCTCTCTGCTCACAACAGCTTCACCTTCCGCTACTCTTTTAAAGCTCATCTCTTCGTTGCTGCTTGCACCACCGCCTCCACCACCAGGTTGTGGAATGATGAGAGTGTCATCATGATTATCCTCCATTCGGTCATTCAAAACCGGAAACTTGAGAAAGTAAACGGGGTCGATTCCGGTGTCTTCTTCTTCAGGGATCTTGGTCTGATTCAAGGACAACTTGGGTCCGAAGTCTGCAAATTGCATCACATCTGCAAAGCTCAGCTTATCAAAAGAGCTCGAAGAAGCAGTATAAAACCCAGATGATGATGACATGTGTTGTTGTGATTGATGAGAATTGTTATTGAGCATGTAATCAACCATTCCAGCAGGGTTGTTATTATTATAATTATCAGCAGAAGAAGCACTCTCTCCTACTCGTGGCTTCATGTGATGATCTTGATGCTGCTGCTGCTGCTGATGATGATGATGATCAAGAGGGTAGTCCAGAGATGCAAAACTTGGATGCTGCAACAAGAGATAATGGAGTTGATGATGATGATGAGAGGAAAACAACATGGTGATGAAAAGATCTATCAACCAAAACATACAAACAGTGAAAGCAGGAGAAGTGATAGATGAGTACCGGGTAGTTCTCTTCTTTCTCCATTAGTACTACTATATATAGCTCTGATCACTTTAATCGAAAACAAACCCTAATTCATGCAAACGACAAAAACAAAACCACCTTTAATTGGGAAACTTCTCAACTTGTGCTGTACTGTCCTCCACCTCCAACTTTGTCAAACCTACCATTTTTACACCACTAGTAAATCCAACAATTAATCTGCATCAAAATATATAACAAAATTATACAAGGTATAATTTGTATTTTTTCATGTGGACCAGGATGGGGATCTGTGTTATTCTGTACAGAATTAATTTTAGTTATGAGATTTATATCTGAAGTTGAACATTTATTGAAGTTTAGATATACGGATTAAATAAGACTTACGAGAAACATGTAAAATTAATTATCAGCTAAAAAGGGTTTAGAGGATAAGAAAAACATTTGCAAACACAGTTGTTATTATTATAAAGCTAGCTAGGCGGGCAAGATATATACAAAGAGATAAAAATAGCACTGACCTTGATGGGAGAGAAGGAAAATCTATATATATGTGTGTAATAAGACAAGAGTAGTGATAATGAAGGTGGGGTTTAGGCGATTTGAAGAGCAGAGATGATGCTGAAGAAAGAGATGGGGTACCACCATGAGAGTTGAGAAGTGGAAAAATCTAAATATATATAATGGGAATGGGGCCATGGTTGCCCTGTAAGATCTGGCTTTGACTTGGAGAGGAGCCTGGCGGTTTAATGTGGACCTCACACATCAACACAGTTTCACCTCCCATTTCATATATGATATATTCACCACCGGGTCACCTCCTATAATTAATGGTCGTCACAGGTTAACAAACGCTCTTTTTCACTTACTTTACCACCACTTTTCATGATCCTAATAATTATTAACACACTCTCTCTCTCTCTCTCTCTCTCTCAATCCTTCAGGATTCTGTTTAACATTTCAATTTTCAAATTTGTAGACTTTGAAAGCTGCCCTCAGAGAAATTAGAAACTATATATGTTTTGATTAGCCGTCATCAAATTTTGTTGTCCAGTTGATGAATGATGATCATGACCCAAAAGATAGGTTAACGGTGAAAATATATATATATATATCAACAAAGAATAACAGGAAAAAAAAAATCAGTCTCACAGGTTTAAAAAATCAAATATCTAGATCCGGATTCAATTAATTTTACTGATCTCATAGTATTATTCATATATAGCAGAGATAAAAGTACAATTTCACTGCAATTCAAATAACCCTGGAAGAACATTAATGTTTTCTGTCATCTTCTAAAACTAATTCACATCATTTCTTTAGTCAACTCCAGCTGAGAGTTTTAATATCATTATATTTTTATTTTATTTTTTGTTGTTAGTATCTTATTTTATTAGTCTATGAGTCTATCTATGAGTTTCAGTACATAAGGAATCATTAAGACACACTTATGTGGGTTACAATTAATTTACTTAATTAGTAAGGTAAGTTCTCTAGCTAGTATCTAGATTATTTTCCTGTTAGTATTAACTTGAACTCTTAATTTTAGTTATTATTTTGAATGTATAATGGGTGTAATTCATAGGTTTACTTATATGTTGGCACCATCTACATGAATATTTTTTTTTTAAAGTGGCATCATCTACATATTTTTGAGAGAGAAAATAAGGGTTTTTGTCATTTTTTGAAGTTGGTGTCTTAAGACTATCCCCACTTTAATAATTTATGTTTTAAATATACCAAAGTAAGTCACTTTTAAAAATACGCTTATTTTACTCTTTTTTTTTTTAATTTACTTTTCAGTTTAATTTTTTATTTTATTTTATTCTTTCATTTTCTTCATAGAGGTTTGTTTAACTGACTTCTAATGGAGGTCGAATATACCTCCAATAGGGGTTAAAGTCGTTCGACCTCTGATGGAAGTCTGTTCGACCTCTATGGAGATTGAAATTGATCTCTATTAGAGGTCGATGAAGAAGAAGATGAAAAAAAAATGAATTTTTTTTTTTGAAATTTTTTATTGTTTTTAGAGACTTTTCATGTACTTTTCAGATATTTTCTGAGACTTTTCATAATTGTTCAAAACTTTTCATATATTTTCCGTGACTTTTCATAATTTTTTTAGACTTATCATGTAATTTTCGAGACTTTTCATATTTTTTCGAGAATTTTCATGTATTTTTCAAGACTTTTTCATATTTTTCCGAGACTTTTCAAGTAATTTTCGAGACTTTCCAAGTATTTTCCGAGACTTTTCATGTATTTCCAAGACTTTTGGTAATTTTTGGGACTTTGATAATTTTCGAGACTTTTTGGGTACAAACGAAATTTTTTGAGAATTCTTTCTGGGTAAAAATGAAGTCTCGAAATTTTTTAGTTTGCTCAGAAAGTCTCAGAAATTATCAAAAGTCTCATAAATTCTTGAAAAGTCTCGAAAATGACCTTTAAATTTTATTTTTTCCAATTTTTCTTTTCATCTTCTTCTTAATCGATCTCTAATCAACCTCCATTGATGGAGAATTTTGAAGAAAAAAATGGTGAAGAAGGTTATTATAGGGGGTATTTTTTTCCGTTCACCATAATATATACCTTTTAGACATAAGTTTTTAAAATGGAGATAGTGTTGATAAGCCACCTCCAAATATTTTTATTTAATTTTTAAACTCGTTTTTGAGATGAATATGTATGGATGTCATTACGTAACAAAACAAAAATGAAAGATAATTGTGGATTTGATAGAAATAAAGGATGTTATACTCATTATGTTCTTGTGAACATCAAATTATTTTTAGGCACTATTTCCTTTGACAAATTATATATTGACCAGGATTGCTACTATGGTTCAACATTGGATGTGTATTTACACGATATATCTGTGCCGCCATATTAACTTAAATCCTCTAAATTAACTGCAAATGATTTCAATTGTTTAAAATTACTTTTGAAAGAATTAAAAGAACTCTGGGAAGGAGTTATCTTAATACAAACGGAACCTTATAAATGTTAAATATAAACACCTCTTGGTTTCAAAAGAAGATTTTGCTTTTAACTTTTGATCTAACCATGCCCGATAATACCATGTCCAAATCTTCAAAATATTAAAGTAAAGGGTTTTGCTATGGTCTCATTACACGATGATTTTTGCATGTAAGATGTGTGAGTTTGAACATAAATTACATATAGTGTAAACGTAAATCTGCATACGTTTACATATATAGAGTTTAAACGTAAATCTGTATACATGATATGTTAATGTAACATAAATCTATATACGTTTATGAAGAGTTTAAACGTAAATCTGCATAAGTAATATTTCAATGTAATAATGTGAACGTAAAACTTGCATAGTTTAATATAGATTTATTGAAATGAGACCTTTCGTCATGAGACAAGAGGGTAGAAAACCCCAAAAGTATATTATAGTTAATGAATGAATTAATATATAGCCACCAAACTTATATCTCCACTCTCCAAGTCTCCAGCGTAGAGTGTGATCATTGGTTCTTATTGGGTTCAAAAGGCAAGTAGGTTACATATGTTATGTCTTTGAACATTCAAACTTCAAATTAAATTTTTTATGTTGAATCAGATTTGTAATGAATGAAAAGTTGAAAAATAAAAATAAAGAGAATGCAGGTTCACATGATGCAAGTGAATTATAAACGGATAGGATTTATGAAAACAAAGGTGGGTATGGGTGGACATGTTTCGATTTGATTTGGTTTTATTCAAAATTGTAGTGAACCGACATATACTCGGTTTTAAAAAATATGAATCAGTTTGAACTTTTTTGAATTTGAAAACCGAATTGAACTGAACACCTTTATTTCGGTTTGGATCGGTTCGGTTTAGACTTATTGGGCTTTGAAGGTTTTTTAATATGTTTTTTAAACAAAATACAACTCAATTTTCAATACCAATCTAAAATTTCAATCATATTCATTCTACATAATCAAAATATAAAATCTACATAACTTCTATAAAATAAAAGTCAAAAAATATAGTACATAATATAGTCTAATCCACACCATTGATTTAGATGAGGATAAGGTAAGGAAATTGTCTAGATCCACAAATAAATTATCATCAACAAATAGTTCATAATAAAATTAAACTTTACAAAATAAATAATTAAAACAAGTCGGTTTATTTGGTTCGATTCAATTTTATATAACCAAAACCAAAACTGAACCGAATTCAATTCTGTTTTCAAATTTCAAATCAATTTGAACCGAATAGAGTTATGAACCGAGCCAAACACCTTTTTTCGATTCCGTTTCGGTTTTTGTACCCACCCCTGATGGGTAACAGATAAACATCAACATATCAAAGTGATCATACAACTAATTACCCATCATCTATTTACGATATGCTTATTTACAGGCAAAAACAATTTTTCAGAAAACTGACACAAAAAAAAGAGCCGCCAGTGGTCTTTGAGATATGCTTATTTACAAGCAGAAACAACTTTTCTAGAAAATAAAAGATTCTATCATGTTGTCTAGCACACAAGATTTTCACAGAGATGAATCTTGTTAACTATAATTTCTCATCTCTCCTCAGGAAGGCTGTCCAAGATAAAATTTAAAATCATTGACACACAATCCTTGTTTTAAATATTATTTGCAGATCACTAGCAACAACATATGGCTCATGTGACAAAAGCAATCAATCCTCCTACCACAACATACAAAAATGAGGAAAATAAAAGATAATTTCATTGAGCATTGGAAAATGCATCATTAATTGCAAACTTGATAAATCAGATGAAGAAATATACTAGGTTTCCATTTTTGATAGAGCTAGCTACTGCAACCGAAAACAAGAAACGAAACGAAAAACACATCCCTAGTCATCTAGAAAGTCATCCTTGGCCCCATTCGGCATCCCAATAATGGCAAAATCAATGTCTCAATTACAGGGAGATGATGGCTATGCACTCTCCAAGTTTTTCCCATTATCCAGTGTATTACAGGTTCCACCTTCTCCGACCGCCTTACCTTTTGAATATAACTATCTAAATTAAAAATAAAACAGTTTACAGATCAAACATAATGGGGCAGAGGCCACAACGACAGGAGGCACTAATTGTAAGAAACCTTAATGTTCCTGCAAGCTCAATTTTGGTTGCACATCGCCGACCAGGATTGTGTCGATGGTTGCCCCCACCAGTTTGTTTCCTTTTCCGCTTATTGCAACCACATGCTCCCCATAAGACCATGAAAATAACACTTACCAATTCAAATGAAACTGACCAAATTATGTGCTGTACTCAAAAGGTGCTGGCGGCTGAGGTTCTTCATCAACAGCCATGGCCGAAGCAGAACCCTGCTGTCCTGTAGTTGTCCCACTAGCAGGTGACTGGGTAGATGAAGGTGCATCGGTAAGAGAGAGCACTTCAGGTTCAGTAGGACGCAGGTCCCTCAGAAGTACAAACCCAGACGGCGCTGACTTCACTGGCACATATCTGCTATCTTCAAGAATCTTAATGAACTTCTCCTGTGCAGGAACCACCCTCGCAGGGTTGACTAAAATTTCAAAAGAAGGCTCAGGTTCTGCTTTCTTCTCTTGTGGTGTATCAACCTGCCAAATAGAGTATATGAAAGGAAAACAGGACCAAAAAGATTATGACCATGACTTGATAAATGAATATTTAACCACTTCAACAATAAATAATATATGAAAACTAATAATTTTGATTCAGAAAATGAAAATTGCTTTCCCACGCTCACAAAAATGTCAGGTAAGTTACAAAAACTGAAGATAATTTTACCTGCATAGAGTCCCCATCTTTCTCACTGGATGATTTTCCTTTTCCAGCAGTTGAAGTATCTGTCTTTTCGGCAATTGCTTTTTCCTTCTGGTCTGCTTCTTTCTTATTAGCCCTCGCTTTGGCCTTTGCCGATGTTGACAGAACAGCAGTGGGAAGTTTTACAGCTGAAGTGGTGGTGGGCACAGTAGTTGGCTTTGGATATTCAAACAGAGAAGGTTTTGCATGTGATAAGAATTCAAACCTAGGAACTTTCAGATCATAGTTGAGCCCAATAAGAGCTGTGGGTGAGAATGCCAAGCTAACGAAATAAATAAGGGGATACCAATACCAAAACTGGCTGAAAACAGCAAGACCAACAACTGCTGTAATTTTATCATGTTTTGTCTTGGAAAGTAATTTTATAGTCACATTCCTTCCCCCAGCATCAAGGATTCCAGAGGCCAAAATAGCTCCCATCTTGCTCATGGTATCTTCATGCTTATCAAGAATTATTTTCTCCAATTGCCGCCTATACAACATAGGAAAAAAAAATACATATAAGCGATACAAACTAAACGTGTGATAAAAATGCAAGACTTAATACTACAACAATACCTGAAGGTTCCAACACGAGAGTCATTGGCTTCATTAATCTGGACCATGACCATAGCCATTGCAATTAGAGCCCCTTGACGAACAAAATCAACAACATCAGAAGTCAGAGGCTCTAGCAATGATATGGCCTCACTCAGGCCAGTACCAGCACAGGAAATGCCTACTGCAAGAGCCGCACCATATCGAACATGTGGATTATAGGACTCGGATAGCAGGGAGACAATTCGAGGAGTCTGCAGTTTAAGAACACAGTGAGATCTACAGCAATCTGTGTTCGACTTCACCGCCACTCACCAATAACCCACCCACCAAAAAATATAAAACCACATTGCATGGGAGAATAACAATAGCGAATAGAGGAACATGAACAATTAAAAGAACAAAAAGTAAAAGGAAAAAAAAAAGAACAGAAAATATGAAAAAATTACAAACCTGCTCCGGCTCAGAATACAAGACAAACCCAAGTGCTAGAACAGCAGTCCTCCTGACATCGTCACTCACATCTGAGACAGCAAAGTGCAGCAGCTGGCGAATGGCCTTGTTATTAGCTGTTCCACTGTAGGCCAGTGCCAATGCATACATACCACCATAACGCAGAATGGGATCTTGATCACGAGTCATCTGCTCAATTAACGTGTCAGCTTCCTCTTCCCTTCCATACACCGTAAGGGCTATGCCCAATGCCAATCCCCTGAAACATAATCAAGAGTTGGGAAACACAACGGCAGAAGTTAAGCTTAAAACAACACCCAAATTTAAAAACCAGCTTACCTAATGATCTTCTCATGCTGTGTCTCATGTGCATAGGTAAGCATCTCACTCGCCTTCTCACTGGCAGTTCCAACCATAAGCAAACCCATGCTGATCCCAGCAGCTTCACCGGCAACTGCACTGTCTGTATAAAGCACATTTTTAATATCATCGTAGATATCTTCATCGGCAGTTCCTAGAGCTGCCAAGCCAAGACCTAAGCAGGCACCATGTTGAATAACCTGCAAATAGTTTTCAATAATGAATTTCCTAATCACTTTTGGAGGCTTCCTATCTAATAAATAAATTCTAGAGTTCTCGTAAAGCTACCTCAACATTAGTACTGCGTAGGCTATCACGAAGGAATTGTTTGATGCCCTCGCCATGATTGGCGTGAATAAGACCCAAAGCATAGAGAGCACCACCTTCAGAGTACGGACTGCCACCACCACCAGCCCCACCCTGGGGCAAGTAAGGTGCCATCAGTGACCTTCCTTGCTGTAGATGGCCCCTATGAATAACACCTAACCCAGCTGTTGCACTAAATTTAGCCCAATTGGTGGCTCTGCTCAACCAGTCCTGAGAATTGAGATAAACCGACAAAGTATTATAACATATACATATGTATGTCTGCGTAAGTCTTTCTGTGTGTGTGTGTGTGTGTCATCATCAACGAAAAAATAATAATAATAAGAGCTAGACAATTGTTTTACCAGATTCTCTCTGAGAAAAGTATCCACAGTTGTTCCAGCATGCATAATTGCATTAGAATAAATTGTTGCACTATGACAGACACTATTTCTCATCTCAACAGACTGCTTTATTGTCTTTAGAATCAATAGGTCCGACCTATAAACAAACACAACCAGATAAGTAAAAGTCTCACAAACAATCTTCATCCAAATAAACTATTCAAAAGTAATTCTTAAGAAAAGTTTCAATTGGTGAAAGAAACAAACGGTCTCACTTGTTATGACTGTATAAGAATTGCAGAGTCAACTGAATTGATGTCTCTCCAGACAAAATTCCCCTGATTTTGGTTAGTCTTTCTGCATACATCACTTCACTTGGATCTGCTTCGGGTACAGTTGTGACTGAAGCAGAAGTTCCATCTGCCATCTGAACATCCTCAGCAGCTGTTGAACTTTCGTTTTGAGCAGAAGCAGGACCACTAGATACTGGTTGGACTGCTTCTGAAGGTTGTGACTTAGGAACAGGAAGGTGATCTCTCACATTCAAGAGAAAAGCTTGATGCTCATTCTCTACAAGATCAAAAGCTACTTGGAATGCCAATAAAGCATCATCCTTATTTTCCGATCGGAGAAGCTTTTCCAATATACTCACAACGCCTTCAGGCTCGTCCAAGAACATGAGACACTGGCAAATACTCAAATAATCTGGAGAGGGAAGCTTTTGGTATACTTTAACAAGAAGACGAAGCACCTGCAGAAAGAATCAATTCATTCAGAGATCTTACAGAGCATTCCATCAAAATACTTGCAAGTTTCAGTTTTTTTTTTTTCATAGCTCTTCAAATCCAAGTTCATCAAAGCATGGATGCTTTCAACAGCAAATATAACATATGAAACATGGCATAAACTGCGACCAAGATCAAGCATATACTACTAACAAATACCCAACAGCAAGGTAAGCAGCTGAACATAAAACAAGGAAACATACAGAATGAACATAAAAACTCACTACAACAACATGATAAAAGATTCATAAAAATAACATGATACAGCATAAACAAGGGGTCAAAGAATAACATTAAAAATCAATAACACTAAAATTACTCACCTCACTCCGATATTCCCTACGATTAACAAAGGAATGGGAGACATTAATGCAATATGACAAAGTCCCCTGTATGTTATCACTCCTAGTAATTGCTTCCTCAAGTTTATCCAATCTTCGGCATTCAATCGCAATTCCCATTGCTTGTTGGTATTTTCCATCCATAATACACCTACATGAATAAATTTTTAGCCAGCTAGAAGAAGATGAGACGTCAGCAGATCAAAAAAGTAAAGGTCCACATACTTATCGAGCATTCTCTCCACAATTGCTTCCAATCTAGGGTCCACATTTGCTGCTTCATCGTTTGACTCAGCTGCCTTTGACTTGATACTGGCATATTCATCTATAGCCTTGGCTGAGGAAAGAAATCAAACAAAGTATCATGTCAATAAGAGGTGCAAATTATCTCAATGGAAACACCGTGAATATCACAAACAATGATCAAATGAAATTTACGTTGCTTAACCAGACTCATTCATTCCCCTTATTGTTCCAGCAATCAGAACATAACGGAACTCAACAAATATCCTTACCTAGAAGTGTATGAACGTAATCAGAATCCTCCGAAACATCAAATAAGGAACTAGCTCCAAGGGCATATGACAATGAGTCATTAAGTTCACCCAAGTAATAGAAAACCTGTGGGGATAAAGCACAGTAGAATCCATTAAAAGAAAATGTCAGAACAGAGTACTATAAATTGCATCTATCAAACATGAGTGTCATAATTTATATTCAAAGGAGGAACCTAAGAGATATCTTTGCCCTCAATGGTGTGTGACATATAATAATGATATGGAGTCTTCCAATCACTTTCTTCTTCATTGTCTAGGCTAAATTATCTCAAGTTAAGCTGTTGAGGGTGGGGCTTTTGCCAGTACCCTGGTAGTACGAAAGCTAAAAGTCCAGTGGCAGTGATGCATTACAGCTGCCTTTTGGGTAACATGGTTGGAACAAGGGATTTTGAATACAACAAGAGAGAGGATAGATAGTAATAGACTAATAGGTGAATGACACTTTCCAAAAAATAGTACATTTGAAATTGGAAGTTCCTAATAACAAGAGTTAGTTTCTGCAATAGAGCTACTGTCTGCATGTATATAAAATTCTATAGATTTGGATCAAAGACACTTAAAAGAATCTTTTGGTATTCAACCTTCCAATTAGAAGAAAGTGTTCTGGCATAGTTGAATCTGGCATATCTGGCATACTCCCTTTTTCTGTTTTCTTTTGGGTCCACATTTAAAGTGTTCTTACAAAAGCATACACTTATTCTGTACAGAAAACGAAAACATAGTCCATTCAGATATGGGGAGAGAACACAGAAATTAGTTATTACCTTTGAAACCAGCAGGGCTGCAAGTTGCCTCTGATGCTGATCAAACTCTTCATCCTCATATAGACTTTCGCTGGATCAAAAGAAAGGATGAAATAACATAAAACATTAATAGCCGTGGTATATAGAAAAATGAGATCATTCATCATTGGCTATCTATACCAATACAAACATAGATTTACACACATTTCCCATAATCAATGCCATGTGGTCCATCCCATAAAAATAACAAGCAAATAATCTTCCCCTTAAAACAGACGTAAATGATTGCTTCCCAACAATATGGCAGATACATGATCAGCAACAATCAGCACAAACACACACATGTAATAACAGCAGACTACGACAAAGGATAATTACTGCACAAAGATATAAGACGAATAAATAATATGGTTATGAAAATAGTTTAGACTCCTAATTTGATTCCATCAGCTTCACTTCAAAACTTAAGAGATATTATCATCCATGCAGTATAATTTCTTTTTAACTAGGCCAACCTTTAAATCTTAATTCTCTTTGTCCAGAAAAATGAAAGGCATTACATAGCAGAGCCACATTTTAGTGAACTCTGCAACAAAGCTACACATGAAATTCAAATCAAAATAATTCAACTAGACCGAAAAAGTTGTTCAGGATCATGAAAACAAGTTAAATTACTAATGCATGTAACCCAAAACCTGAACATTAAATCATCAACACCCAAATCATCATGACTCTTGCATTGGCACCAACTGATATCAAAGTTACTTCCCTCACTCATTACCACTTCAAAACCGAAAGATAGCTCCAATTCTCTTGCTAAAGGTTCAACACTACGCCAAAAAAGAAGAAACTAGGGGGAAAATCCAGACTTTTTGAGTGAAGCAAATTTTGTACCCAATCTGATTCTCAGGTCCTGTATCTATTAGGATAATAGAGTTTACAACTATGTACATTGACATTGATTAATATATTAACAAAATTGACATCACAGCATCATCAGTTGCCTTAATAATAGTTCAAAGGTTTCTTCATATGTCTAATCTCCTCTGAAAACCACCAATTACAATAACACAAACCACAGAGTTTAAACAACATTAACGTTTCACATTCCCAACAAGAGTAAAAACCCTAGTCGTAAAACCCATAACAAATAATATGTCGAATAAACAACTAGGCAACCATTCTTAAACTAAAATACTAGTTTTCATAATTTTTGTTAAGCAATTGAAAACTAAATTACTCAGCAAATTAAAACCCCTCTTATAAACAGCATTAAACCCATAAAGATTCAAAATTTACTTTCCCAGAAACCGAGCAGATCGAAAACAAGAAATCAGGCAAAGAAAGAGAGAAATTGAAGTACATGATGGGAACACTAGTGGAGATCTCGGGCCAGAACTGGTCAACGCAGCTGTTGAGATTGGAGAGAGCGTGTAGTTTCAACAAGGGATGGGTCTCGTTCAACATCGCAAGTAAACCTCCGGCCGAGCTCACCATCGTTGCCGCCATGACCGCCGAGTAGTTGAAGACAAAAACCCTAACGTTTCAATTCGAGATTTTGTTCGGAGGAAAAGAATGAATCGAATTTCCAAACCCTAAGAAATAAAAACACACAGAGAAGAGAGAGAGAGAGGGGGGGGCTTGAGTGATAATAATTTGTTGGCTTTATGTTTGTTTCTTGAATCTTGAAAACTTACCCAACAAGTCAAAAATATAATTAAAAATTAAATATATATAATTTTAAATGGTTCTGTTACTTTTGTATATCTTTTTATCTTTTCCTTTTCACTTTAAATTATTTTTAAAATATTTTATATATCTCACTTCAAAAATCTTCTCATAGAATTTTAACAAGGAAAATATATATTTGTTTTTTTTTTCTTTTTAGTATTAAATTGTTTATAATTTTTTTTTAAGAGACCAAATTACTTAACACCGACCTGAGGTTTTCCTTCATGACATATGAAGTTAGTTATCTATAAAAACATGCATTGTTTGACTTATGAGGGGGAACGATCACAGGGTTGACCCCCCCATCTAACAAGTGGCTTTAGAATATGAGTACATGTTGAGCTCCATACAAAGGTTGGGAGGAGGATTCTAACTATGGGTAATTGCACTCCCTAAATTTATTTGAGTTATCTGAAGATTGACAACCACTTAAGAAAGTGATATAAATAAGGGCAATTACTAAATTAAGTCCTTAACTTTTTAAAAAAAATTCAAATTGTTTATGACTTTTGTAAAAGTGACCAAAATGGTTATTATATTTTTACCGATTGTCAAATTAATCTATCTAAACTAAGTTTCGATGATCAACTTTAATTATGTAGGGATAAAATTGAACTTTACTACTAAACAATATAATAATGACATATGTATAGTTTTTTTAATCACGTGTATATTTTTGTTTTGTTTTTTGGGTTTTCATTTTTGAATAATTTTAACAGCGGTACTCGTATAATATTAACAAAAAAAACAATTATATAAAAATGGTAAAAAACTAAACTGTAAATGAATGGTAATTTTATTTATAAAATAATGATATAATTGACATTGTCTTATTAAAATACTTCTAGATTTTCTTTTAAAAAAATTAATTTAAAAAGATACAAATGATGTTTCATTAACAATTTTTTTGGATTTTGTTATAATTCTAATGGTGAATTGCATAAAAGATAAAAGAACTTTCCTCTAATATGACAAATAAAGGGTATCGTATACTTTAACTAAAATTGTTAAAATCAACTATTGTATTTAACACCGTTAAACCATTAAAAATATCAATTTTGGTCACTTCAAAAAAGTGATGAACTAATTTGATACTTAGTAAATATGTGAGTGCCAATTTGGTCACTTTTATAAAAGTCACAAACAACTTGCAATTTAAATAAAAGTTCAAAACCTAATTAATTGGTAATTGCCTTATAAATAAATATGCCATTATTAACATACTACTTAAAAACAAAATCACTCTTTTAAAAAAAAATTACAACATTTCCTTATAATTAGTTTTTTTTTTTAACATACCACATACAATGACGATAACTCAAATATAAAATAATGTCAAATTGAACGATCGCCATTCATTCAAAACTAAGCCATCATGGATAGTAGTTTCATAATTACGTTTACTATGAGAAAAATTGAGTAAAATTAACCCTTTAAAAAAACTAAGCCATCATGGATAGTAGTTTCATAATTACGTTTACTATGAGAAAAATTGAGTAAAATTAACCCATTAAAAAAAAAGAGGAGGGAGAAGTTAAATTTTTTTAATGGCAATAAAAGTGTCAAAGAAAAGTGATTTAATTTTTCATTTATATGGGATGGATGCCCAACACAATCAAATAAATTATCTCTCTATATTAAAAATATATACATATACCAAATCAGACCGAACTAGGCCCAGATCTTTTCAAAACCTAACTCATTATGGGCTACATGTAACCTTGAATCTTGATTTCTTGCCATTCAACACAGCGGCCCGTTTCATATTGTAGCAGCACACCACAAAATAGGAAACAATTTGTTCAGGTTTCAAATCCAACAACATATATATTATTGAATTAAGTCATTACCACCAGCTGATGGATCAAACTAGACTTTATGCATCCAAATTTGTCTTCTGAAAGAGAGATTACCTGCTTAGCCAAATAACGGAAAACCTTATCACCTTCTCATGGAATTAAAGTGCAACAAATACAGCCCAAAAGGACTAAAAACTAAAAATCTGTTGATGTCTACAACAACACCAATATGAGACGGTCTCTGTGTTAACCCCACATATCTACACCGTAAGGTTGTAAGTTCAAGTTAAGCCCTCCTCCTCTAATTTTGTAATATATTTTTTCCATAAAAAACAAAAAACAAAACAAAACATCAACACCAACAGAGAAAGGCCTGGTTGATACTCTACCTAACAAAAAAAGAATCACTTCGCAGATATTGAAATGTTGAACCGACATTCTAACCAGAAAAGCACAATGCATAGTGCATAAAAGCTTACCTTACGGCTTACACTATGCACATACACTTTTCAAAATGTTTATATTACTTGTCTTCGAAAATTGAGAATTGTATTTGTATATATAGTGAATCAAATATTTCCTAATACATTAAAAAAAAAAAAAAACTTACCATCAATATGCTGATTAGGGAACACCTGCCGAACTCAATCACTCCAGCATGGTCCAGATTGCAAATGTGGTTGATCTTGTTGCTTGTAAATCAAAAAAAATTCTGGCTCGTTAATCTGAAAGAAACGGAAAGAAACAAATCAATAAAAAACGCCATGTTAGGTAAACGGTTTAGGAAACTAGAATCGAGACCCGTGTTTAACACAGTGTCTTTACGACAATTTCTCAGTCTAACACTATATGTGCATAGCAATTGTCTCATAATATACAACGATTCAACCCCCACCCCATTGTTTTGTGCTCTGCACACTACTAATTGACTATCACATTGGATGTAAATCGGCGGCACAAACTTTGATCATCTTTGAATATCCTCTAAAAATTGACGTAGTCATTCAGTCTCCTCACTGCATTTATCTAAAACAATAAACTCAGATTCCATAATGGATCTAGCTTTTCATGCCTATTTGGAGGATTTCTAGCATACAACCGCACCTCATAGTGTGAACACACCAGTAGATTTTGAATCTTTCAAATCAAATATCTAGTTTGCATCACTATATCCTTCTAGAACAGTATGATATCTAGTATAATGCATTCTATAATTACGAGTGAATCGTAAGTACCTTAGTACTTTTACTATTCTTTTATAGTAATCGGTTCTTAGATTACTCGTGTATATATATACTTAATTTGTTGACTGCATTAGCTATGTTCGGTCTTGTATAACTTGTTAAGTACTTCAGACTTCTTATTACTCTAGAATTTTCTAGTTGAGAAACAATCTCATCACTATTCTTGGATATGTGTAGATTTATATCTACCGATGTTTTGGATACCCTGGAATCATTTTTGTTGAATTTTTCAAGAATTGCATCAACACATTGTGACTGACTTAGAATGAATCTGTTAGATTTCCTTAAGATTTTTATTCCCAACATTACATCTGTCAATCCCATATCTTTCATGTCAAATCTTGATTTTAACGTATCATTGGTAGATTTGATCATTTTATCATCGTTACCAATAATGAGTATGTCATCGACATAAAGAGACAGAATGACATAACCATGTCATATATCCTTGACAAAAACATATTTGTCACATTCGTTGATTTTAAAAATATTTTACATCATAAAATTTTCAAATTCTTCATGTCATTGTTTTGGTGATTGCTTTAGACCATATAAAGACTTCACCAATTTACAAACTTTATTTCCTTTCCCTAGAGCAGGAAAACCCTCAGGTTGTTCCATGTAGATTTCTTCATCTAAAACTCCGTTTAAGAAAACTTTTTTCACATCCATTTGATGCACTTTAAGAATTCACAGTGCTGTGATTGCAAATATCATCTTAATAGAGGTTATTTTCGTCACGGGAGAATACGTATCAAAGTAATCCAAACATTTTCGTTGTTTGTAACATTTAATTACAAGTCTAGCCTCAACTGATCCATCTGTTTTCATTTTCCTCTTGAAGATCCATTTAGACCCTAGCGGTTTATTGTCCACTAATTCCGCTTTCATTTTATAGAATGGAATCAATTTCACTTTTAATAGCCTCTTTCCACAAAAGTCATTCTGAAGAGTTCACCGCTTCGTTGAAGGGTTGAGGTTCATCTTCTAGCAAATAGGTCAGAAAATCTGAATCAAAAGATGTTTCCGTTCTAACTCTTTTGCTACGTCTAGTTTCATCATCAACTTCATTTTCTTGTTCTTGGTCCTCACTACTCTCAACAACAGTTTCGTGTGTTCGTATCGATGAACACACTTCGTCATTGGATTTGCACGGAAATACATGTTCAAAAAACGATGCATTTCTAGATTCTATTACCATGTCTTTATGTATATATGGGATTTCAGACTTATAAACTAAAAAGTAAAAACTGATAAGCACTATTATTATGTACATATCCAATGAATATGCAAACAATGGCTTTCAGACCTATTTTCACCTTCTTTGGTGTAGGTACTTCCACTTTGGTATGACACCCCAACATTTGTAAATATTTATAGGAGGACTTTCTTCCTTTCCATAACTCATATGGGGTCTTGTATTTTTTCTTTCATGGTGCCTTATTTAAAAGGTAATTGCTAGATAATATAACTTCACCTCACATGAGGCAATCCAGAACTTATCAACATTGTATTCATATTTTCTTCCAATGTACGATTTTTCCGTTCAACAACACTGTTTTGCTGAAGGGAATATGGTGCAGTGGTTCGATGTATGATTCCATGTTGTGTAAAGAATTCACCAAACGGTGTTTCATACTCACCACCTCAATCGCTTTTCAGTACCTTAATTTTCCTGTTTAGTTGATTCTCAACTTCAATTTTATAAAGAATAAACTTTTCTATAACTTCATCTTTGCTTATATATAGCAGTATTTGGTGTCATCATCGATAAATGTGATGAAATACTTGTTATCACCCCTTATCTGTACACATTTTAAATCATATATATCACTATGAATTAAATTAAGGGGTTCATATTTCCTTTCAATAGCTTGAAATGATGATCTTGTCAGTTTTACTTCAACACAAATTAAAAATATGAATATGGTTTAAGTTAATTAGTTTACGTAAGATATCATAATTAACATGCTCTAGTCTACCATGCCATAAATCTGAAGACTCAAACAAATAAAATGAAGTATTATCTTTGTTGATATTTCTTTTAACAATAAATACATTGAGCTTAAAAAGCCCTACAGTTACATAGCCATTTCCTACATAAAGTCCCTGCTTAGACAACACAACCTTGTCCGATTCAAATACCATATTTAACCCATGTTGATTCATCAATGAACCGGATACCAGATTCTTACGGGTTTCAAGCACATAAAGCACATTGTTCAAGCTTAGTTCTCTTCCAGATGTCATCTTGAGAATTACTTGATCACGTCCCTCTATGTTAGATGTGACTGAGTTGCCCATATATAGCTTCTCTCTATTCAAACTGCTTTAAAAATATTGAACATTGTCTTGTCAGAGCATATGTGGTGAGTGTCCTTAGTGTCTAATCACCATTCCATCGGGTTTGACCCGACTAGATCCGCTTATGTCACAACTGTATAACGGTTGATCTTTGAGATATCTTTTGAGATTCTAACAACCACGTTTGTGTAACAACCATAAATTTGTAGAAATTTGAATAAGATCACGTGTGTAATAGCTTTATTGTTCACATCAAATTATTATAAGAAAGAGATAAATTATTTCCATATTAGTTTAGTCAACCCGAGATTTTCTCTTTGAAATAATAGAAAAGAAGAAAGTGTGTACATATATATATATTGATTAATAAGTTTCATTTTTGGGTTGGATTCCTAGTGATTGCTAGGATTTATAACTTTAAATGTTATTTAAGTTCGTGATACAACAACCCCTATGTCTAAGAAAAAAATAATATAAACGATCTTTCTCCTTTCCGTTCTAGCAGTCAACCTAAGTTCTCTCTGTGGAGAAAAAGGAAATCAGAAATAATTTGGAGAACCTTTGGTACTAAGTAAGTTGTTTACTCTTCTGTTGTGTTCTTTTCATGTCATGGATTCTCTAGCTATAGTAGGTTGTTCTTGGATGAATTATTTATGAGAATAATTATGTATAGGATCGATTTATATTCATTCCATAGTTCATGGCCCTTAGCATGACTTTAATGAGATTTTTCGGACCATTATAAAGATTTCTAGAGATCCTCTGTTTTTACTAGACCAGACAGATTTCGTAAAACTATTTTAGGTTTGTTAATCATGGTTAAAAATTATGAGAATTTATATGAAGGTAGATATATATGTCTAGTATCATTCTGTAAAGTTTCGTGAGTTTGAAATGAGTAGAACTATTGTTATGAATTTTGGAATAGACAGAGGTCAGCTGCTGGATAGTTTTGGAAAACCATGAAAGGTGTGTATTTTTGGATGTTCTATTGATTTTGTTTTGATCTGCATTTTTTTTTACTGTAGATTAACTTATATGACTTGATTTAATCTGTAAATTTTTGTGATTTGTACATGGGTAGAAATATTTATATAAATTTTGGAATTGACAAATGTCGGGTAAGGTTTTTGCAGGGTAGACTTGGGATAGACAGGAATGTAAGTAATTGTTTGGATATATTTTCGATCATAGATTAAATTGAAAATTTGACTATAGCGTTTACTATATGTCTAGATTACCCATGTCAAATTTTGTAAAATTTGGACTTATATAAAATTAATTAAAAATCGTGGAGTAGAGGGTGGTCAAATGTGATAATTAGCTAGAAGAATATATTTTTAGTTTAATTCAATACAAGACATTTATACCGATTAAATTTTTATGGTGATGAGATTATGATGGTAATTAAATTTTGGGAAAGTATCATTTCTCCCCCACGACTTTTACCCTATTGTTAAGACGATGATAGGGTTTGTTAATATTAGCCAGTCTCCACCCTAAAATGAAACTAATATAAAATCTCCCCATTCTATTACCTTTTCCATCCAAATGTGCTTTGACTGATAAATTTAAAAGGGTAATATGGTAAAAGCATCATTAATTGATCTCCATCGTCCATATGAAAAAGATGAATGGTGGAGAGTAAAAAGAAAAAAAAAACATTAATGTCCAGGTTGGTGAGAAGAATCCAAAAAAAAAAATTACAAAATTAATAAATATTAAAAATTAAAAATTAAAAAAATCTAATCTAATCTAATCTCTCTCATCTGTTTCTCTCATCTCTCTCTCTCATGTCCTCACCTCTTCATCATCATCTTCATCAAACCTATTTCTTCTTCTTCTTTGTCGATTGGGTTTGAGAGTGAGTGTTTTCTGGGTTCGGTTGGGTATAGGTATGGGTGTGGGATGTCTGGTTCGATTGGTAGGGTTTGGATGGATAGTGGTGTTAGAGATGGAGGTGAAGGTGGCGTGGGGTTTGCCATGTTCTTTGTTGTGTGTGTGTGTGTAAGAGAGAGAGAGAGAGAGAGAGAGAGATTGGCGTGATGAGAGATGGAGAGATGAGATCGAGAGAAAGATGAAATTGGTGGTGGTGATTTGGTGGAGATGAATTTTTGGTTTTTTTTTTTCTGGGTATGATTGATGATGATGTAAGCCAACCAGGTATGGGTTTGATTTTGATTTTGTTAGATTTTGTTTTCTGGTTTGATTTTATTCGGTTTTGTCTGTTTGATTTTGATTTTGATCGATTTTGTTTGTTGATGGTTGAAGATACAGAGATTTCTGGTTTTTGGAATTTCTGGGTTTGGAACTCTATCTTTCTATAACTAATTTCTCCTTTTCTCGATCTAATCTGTCTCTCCTTTATGTTCTTCTTGTAATTTTCATGCACACATACCATTACTGTTGATTTCAGGGTTTGTGAACTGAATCGGTCTGAGTTTGTGGGTTTGTGAATGATTTCTTGATTACTGTTGGTTGCAGATTAGAGATTGATACAATATCGATGATGGTGATGGTTTGGTTTGGTTTCTGGGATGGAGAAATTTTGGTGACGATGTTGGCGGTGTGGTAGTGGTAATGGTGGTGAACCGATGATGGTGATGAACTGATGATGGTGATGGTTTTTTTTTCGTTTTTAAATTCTTTTATTTTTAAATTCTTTTTTAATTTTAATTCCTATTTTTAAATTAAAATAAAAGATAAAAAAAATATCTCTACCATTCATCATGGAGTTGGACGATAGAGATCCATCGTTTTTTTTCCTTTTTAATATATTTTTCATTTAATAAATAGTTGAAGGGTACCGTGTTAATTTTCTAATTATTTTTAAGGATAAAACGGTCATTTGACCATGGTCAAATCATATTTGGATGGAAAATGTGATAGAAGAGGGAGATTTTACATTAGTTTCATTTCAGGGGGGGAGACAGGTCAATATTAGCAAACTCTGTCCTCGTCTTAGCAATAGTGTAAAAATCAGGAGGAAAATGATACTTTCCCTTAAATTTTTAATTATATAGGTTTGAGTAATTCTTTAGCCTCTAGAATTAGAGCGGGCCTGTACGAGTTCGATGTAAGTAAATTCATCTATGATGTGTTATGTTTTCAAATGTGTATATATTAAATATTAAAATATTTTTGATATATCGACTTATGTTTAATAATGACTAATTAATGTTATTTTTTTCTAAATGTTCATTTTGTTTGAAAATATGATTTATAATGTCAAAAGCATTTGGAATATTTTAATATAGTTGTTTTAAAGTTTTATATTATTGCAATATATTTATTGATATGATATTCTGATTTTCAAAAGTAATATTCTTATAACCGATGCGAAAGGTAAAGAAAAATATATTCATTTTTGTTTTGGCTCACTGTTCGTAGTTACCATTATTGTTATTGTATTACCCCGCCTGGGATATTGTATGCATACTTACTATTGCCGTATCACTCGAGTAATTGTAACATACTGTTATTATCGCGTCATACGGGTACTTGTGACACTACGAGACATTAGCTTACCGCTTTCCAAAATTGGTTAATGCATATCGTTTATATTGTAAAATAATTTGATTACCATTTTATAAAGTGAATTATCTGTACCGTTTATTTCCGTAAAATTATAGTGTTTTAAATTTTGATTAATAGATGATCTTTTGATTTAATATTGTACATCCTCTTTGATGAATCATTTTATGATTTAGGAATATGAACGAAGATGTTTTAAAGTATTGCTTCAACCATTGTATTAATATTAAGTACGTATATTGTATTAAAATGTTAATTCATGTTTTAAAAAATGTTTTATTGTTTAAATTTTCTGGAATGTTTATTATCAAGATTTTGAAGGTAAATGTTTTACAAATACCATTTTATTTTTACGTGTTATGCATGAATTTACTTACCGAGTTGACGGCTCACCCCTCGTCACTACCATTTTGCAAATTGAGTTTTGGATATAGAAGTGATTGAGATTACATTAGCATATTGGAGAGATATGTATCTTCAAAAGAATTAGATTTTTTATGTGTCTATGTTGTAAGTGTCTGGTTTAACTAATGTTGTAATTAAGTTAGACTCTAGATATTTTAGTGAAATGAATGGTATTAGATTTACTTGTTGTATTTTGTGGATACATTATTGATGATATAAATTGTGGATATTGTAAACTAAGGTTTTTGTAAAGTCTGGATCACGTAGCATCCTGATCCGTTGGGTCCCGGATTCGGGGGTATTACAGTTTGCCTCATGGTTCTTTTTTTCTTTGGCAACATGCACTCAAGATTTGTGACCCAACTTGTCATAGTTGAAGCACTTCCCTTGAAACTTTGGCTTCTTAGAGACTTCTCCATTTGGACCCAATTTGAACCCTTTCCTAGGCTTGTTCTTCTTAGATTTAGAACTCTGTCTAGGCTCCACAACATTAGTCTTGGCTTCAGTTACACTAACATCATTCTTCTCAAACTTCTTGTGATCTTCTTCAATTCAAAGCCTAACGATGAGATCATCGTTATTCATCTCCTTTCTCTTGTGTTTGAGACAGTTCTTGAAATCCTTCCATGTATGAGGTAGATTCTCAATGATGGTAGCTACCTGGACTGTTTCACTTGCGGTCATCCCTTCGACATGAATCTCATGCAAAATCACATGAAGCCCTTCGACTTGACTGATAACTTTCTTAGAATCCACCATACTGTAATCAAGAAACCAGCCCATAACAAACTTTTAAGATCCAGTATCCTCAGTCTTGTATGTTTGGTCTAATGATTCCCACAATTCTTTGACTGTTTTCTAGAAAGAATATACGTTATACAACGAATTTGACAGCATGCACATTATGTAATTTTGGCACAGAAAATCTGAATGGTTCCATGCATCAATAGCATTCCATACCTGAACATCTCGTTCATCACCAATATTAGGTTTAGGAGCATTTTCAGTCAAAAATCAAGCTAGGTTCAACTTTGTCAAATAGAATAGCATCTTATGTTGCACCGCTTAAATTTTGGTCCACTAAACTTAACAGGCTTCTCCATGTGATTCATCAGTAAATAAACTGAATTCATAAATGGATTTGCCGTCGGGACATTCCTTTGACCCATATACGGGTTTGTCACTGAATTTGGCATGTTTCTCCCGAACGAGCTGATGACTGGAGTTGTTGTTGCCAACTTGGCAACATAATAGGCACTTCACCCACAAGCAAAGAATTAATAGCCGAAGTGTCTAATCTCTCACTTGGATTAGCATTCGGAGTCTCTAGTGGAACACTCTAGTTCACGTTTGATTTATCCGTCATAATAGCTGAAACAAAACAGAATTGTTTTATAATCACATAATATCATAATATTATATATATAACAACACCTATATCAATTACTTGATTTCAAACCAGTGAATCAATAATTGATTTCACAATTGAAATCACAACCAGTGTCTGGTTTCACAGACCTGATTACTCAATCGAAATCACACATGATTTCCAAACCCGTGCTTGTTGACCAGACCTGATTTTTCAAAATTAAAACCACAGAGATATTTGAAATCCATGTCTTTAAACATACCTAATTTCCACAGGTTTTTAATATTATTTTAAAACCGAAATAGTGATGTTCAATACACACATCATGTAAATCAAATTTGTCACTATCTATAGTAATACCAGAAACCAGAAAGTTTGAAGAAGTGAAAAATGTTAACGGGAAGTTGTCTTAAGATTGTTGCTTGTAAATCAAAAACAATTTTGGTTCGTAAATCTTTAAGAAACAGAAAGAAATAAACCAATAAAAAACACCACGGCAGGTAAACGGTTTAGGAAACTTGGAATTGAGACCTGTGTTTAACATAGTGTCCTTAAGATATTTTCACAGTCTAACACTAAATGTGTAGCGATTGTCTCCCAGAATACAACGATTCAACAGTTGTCGTACAAAACACGATCAATTTTCAACGAACTCAAATTGAGTTTGAATTTACTAAGAAACCGAAAAATTCAAACTAGAAAGAAAGACACTGCCATTTTTTGTCCGTATTACATCTACTTAGGGAAAATGAAAATAAAATAGTCACAAGAATACGGGTATACACTCACGGTTCAATCGGTGCGACATTCTTATGCACGGGGTGAGTGCCCGCACACGATTTGCACACAACAGCTGTATATTAACATTAAATATTCTTGGCTAGCTGGTATGTGGATTCATCTCTTTTTGATAATTTTATCACATAATTAAAAAAACACGTACACTTGGAATTTTGTGGTGTTCGATAGTGGGTGGAAATTGCATAAGTTGGAAATGTTGATATATATATATTAATTACCATCCAAAACAAGAAAACGTACACACCTCCAAAGCAGCCTCCTCACTCAGGAGTCAGGACAACAACACATCACACTTCTGGTCGAGCTCAACATCAGGCAATCAGCTTCCGCAATTCCTAGCTCCTCTTCAGGGCTGGCCCATAATGGATCAACTCCAGCCATTTGTTAGGATCCTAAATGTCCAAATCAATTTCTTCATATTTTAGGGTTTCACCCTTCTATTTAAAAATGTCCAAATTTTTATTAACATTATTAAATGGACGGGATATCAAAAATTCAAAATGTCTGGAGTCAGCCTTGCTCCTCTAATCCTCTTGCAATCTTGGGTTTGGCCGTTGTCGTCGGCGGGCGTTAATTCGCATCTACTGATCTACACAATAAAATCAACTTGAGAGAGAGATAGAGAGAGCCACGTTATATATGGTGACTGATCATGCACGAAACTGTATTTTCTTCTTTGTTGTTTATGTTGTTTACTACTTGAGATAGTTCTGGCAGTGTAGTGGTGGTCCTAATTAATGGTAGTTGTGTTTTTGCTGTTACTACACTTTTCCAAACTGAAGATAATGATCTGCATCTGTTTCTTGTCCCTTTTCCATGCTCCTTTTTTTAAATTTATGAACAAATCATGTCCTTAAAGTAGGAGAGCATTACATATGATTTCAGCTTTTTTACAGATCTTGTTTAATCATATATAGGGCAATTTTGAGGGCATTTATAAGATTTTTTTTTTTGTTTTGAAAAGATCGAGTTTTTTGAACTATTAGATTTTAATTAATCAAATGTATATCCATTGTCTTGAAACTCTTATAAGTGACCGTTTAAAAAATCACATATTCGACTGTATCACATTTTAGCACATGTGGCAGTGCATGCATATCTCTTTTCATGTCCGTGTGTTGACCGGGGATCCGAGTTTTATCACAAGTATTTTACAAGTATTTGTATAAAGTTTTGTTATCAATATTCTAGAGGTATATATTTCAAGTTATGAGAATAGATATTCAGATCGTATAATTGATATTTGTTCGTGACAGGTCTGGTAGACTCCGAACCTATTTAGTGTTAAAATTTATTATAATACTTAAAAAAAATCACATTTAGAATTGTGGTCGATGTGACATAATTAAATTTAAATAATACTAAACATCCTAAATTTGATACTATGGTTCTACTGACATTAGGGATGACAATTTGATCTGCATCTGCGGGCACCCGTCCGAACTCGACTTTGTAGGGTCGAGTGTGGATGGTGAATTTACGACCTGTGGACCTACGAATCTGTTTAATGAAAAACCCAACGTGTTCACGGGTTGGAAAAACGAACCCTCGGGTTGGACCCGTGAACCCACATAAATAAAATACTTGTATATGAACATACAAAAACTTGATTTATTTTTGGTCATTTTATTTTTATGGCTATTATTGTTTTGTAAAATATCAAATAGGGAATTAGAGATGAAAATTTAATTCAATTAAATATCAAATATGTGATTACATGTGGAAATTTACAAATGACATATCGTGGGTTCGTGTGTTGCGGGTTTGTGGTTACCTCGCGGGTGAAGCGCTCACCTGTGAACCCGCATTGGTTGACGGGTTCGCGGGTGAGGGTATGGGTGCAGCCATAACACGTAGGTTCACGTCCACCCGTGAACCCGCTTACTTAAACGGGTTCGAGGGTGGACGAGGGTGGACGAGGGTGAGGAAAAATTTTATGGGTGAAGGTTTGAATTTTATAAAATCCGTCTGAACCCGATCCATTACCATCCCTAATTGACATATGAAAAGCCAAAAAAAAAAAAAAAAACTAATTAGTCTGTTACGTCACAAATTGACACATGAATCCAAATGTTAAGTATTATTAATATTTATTTCCATCCACAGTCGGTAGGAAAAGAGTTCTTTAAATGTTTGGTACTTGAATTAGAGGTGGAATACAACAATTAAGTAATAAATAACGAAACATGTAGCAATATAAAAAAAAGCTTGACGATTTTATACACCACTGAATCTCCATTAATTAGTTATATTAATTCATACTTGGACTTGTCTTAACTCTATAATTAATTATATATAAATAAAAAATTATAGAGACACGGTACAAAGCAATTTGGAATACCATCGTCTTCATTATTGATGGACCCATGTCAATATAGTAGTATGTATTTATTCAAATGAAAATCATACCTAATCATCCTCCTCCCCATATAGTCTATAAATGATGCTGGTGTTCACTTGTCAATTGTCATCACCAAAAATCAAAAATCAAAACAAAAAGTCATTATAGGACCACCTATTTTCAATGGTAACTCCCAAGCACATCTAATAATATTTTCTTGTACTAAAAATGGCAGGCCTCAATGAATTGAAAGCTACCCTGAAATCTGGATTTCCTATCCTGCTCATCATATTGTCTGTGTTTAGGACTGTAACTGTTGTGCACATATGTCCAAACAATGCTCAACTCTCATCTTCTACAACACTTATCAACCTCCAAAAAAAAATTCTTGCAGAAATGGGCACCTGTCCCTGCCTTGGTTCTATTTCCATGTCACCCCACCAAACAAGCTTTTCTTTAATAATAATAATAAATAAATAAATACTAAGAGGTGGGTCATTAATTTTCAGAGATAGAGATGGGGTCAGCTTCTGTTTGCAAGGAGAGTACAGTAGTATTAAATGAGAATTAAATGCTCCATTTGTTTTTACCTAAAATGTGACCTCTCATAGATTTTACAAAACTCTAGTCAAAAGCCATGTCTTGATTTACCTTCTTCCATTGGTAAACAAACAATCCATCAATACCCATTTGAATATATATATATATATCAATATCCATTTGAATATAAATATATATATATATATATATATATGAAAAAAGAAGAAAAAAAAGAAGAAGGTGACATTGGAAATATAAGATTCCTCATTTTATTTTCATCCAATACCATTTAAACTACAGTGCAAGACCCACCGATTCACCACTACAACCACCGTCATCATTCTTCTTCTATCACAATTCACAACAGTTTTAATATCACTAGTGGGTTGACAAGATTTCCTTACACATGATATGTATAAACGCGTCTTCTATATAAATATATATTTAAAAAAAAAATTGACTATCATATAAGATAATTATTTATAAAAAAAAAATAAAAAATTAATATAATTATCTAATTTCAACATTGAAATGATGTGATAAATAAATAGTTAAAAAATATAGAATTAAGTTTCTATAAATATATTAGGATTTTTAATTCTTTTTATTTCTATCAAAAATATTAAAATTAAAATAAAATATAAAAAAGAATATAATAATTATTTTATTAAAATAGATATACGTTTAATTTTATATAATTATATCTAAAAATATAAATATATATATATTTTTCTGTGAATCCATAATAAATAATGAACAGAAAATATGATATTGTTTTAAGGGCTATCACCGTTCCTGAGATGACATCACACTACTTTTTATAATTTCAGCAGTTGTGACTGAAGCCACTCTGGCATCATCTTTCCATTGCCATTTGCCCATTTCTTTCTCTGCCTGACAAAGCCCTGCTTTCAATTATGCTATTAATATTTTCCAGCCAATGCAGCAAAGGAATAGTAGTACAATGGAAACTTTTGTTGCATACATCACCAGATAAGAAAAATAAAAATTTAAACCATTATTTTTTCTTTTTGGACTTTACTGCTACAGCATTTAATTTTGTATCTTTCTTTTTTGATGCTATCTATGCCACTAGATTCACCGGTAAAAAAAGTACATCTGAATTCTGCCGACAATGGTCTGATTGTCTGATGCATTCAATTTTGGATATGTACCAGTATCCAACTTTTCCTTCAAATCTTTTCATGGTTTTCTCGATTCGAATCAATTATCCAGCTCAAACAAGTAATGCTAAATATCACGCTTTCAAGATCATATTTCTCCAGTGACATTTTTCATCAATATTAACCTAATTATTCAAACCAAGTCTTGAACATATGAAACTTCAACAAGGTATACAACTCATGCAGTAGTACATTTCCTTCCAATTACCATGCCACTTTTCCACCAACTGAAATTTCAAAAGACAATTGCCAATAATAATACACTTTTGATTCTTCTCCAAGCATCTTTCAACAGTAGAAACCCACAAGTGTCTCATATACTGTAAAGTTGTTGTGCAAAAAGTACCAAGGAGGATATGATAAAAAAAAAAGAAAAGATTCTTTCAATACATTAGCAGCAACATAGGTACCCCACCTGGCACCACCAACCAATCTCATACATTGTTAAATAAGTGGGGCGAGGTAGGAACTGTGTTGCTTGAGATATCAACAACGGCGATGAAAATTGCATAGCATAGCCTCACAGGGTAGAGAGTCCAAAATTGATCTCTGCGAAGCATTCAGAATAGTAGATGATAGTGGATAAGACAAAAACATGAAGAGGGGGAAAAGGGTTCATGTTTATTCCAATGAGTTTTTCAAGGTTCCATCAGTACATGTATAGACAAAGATGGGGAGGAAGATACAATACAAAAAAAAAAAAAAACAGAGAAAAACTCTAGTAAATTTCTGTACCAGATAGACTAGACTGACCTAATTGACTGACCCAGTGACCCTACACTACAACCCTTGTTTACCATCATCCCCTCTTTTTCCACATGATATGTTAGACAAAAGGACTTTGGTTTGTATTTTGTTGTGTAACTCATAACCTCTGTTATGTTACAGACCATTAGTCTACACATATCTTTGACAACCAACCCTACTACTCCTTTCTTTACAAGTAAATTGAGGGTGATGGAAAATGGAAATAACACCATCACCGTTAGAACTAAAACTAATTCCTGCTACACTTCATTAATCCTAAGCCCAATATGTCTTCTAAGCAGGAAACTAACAACACTATGTCTTCTAAGGGTCAACTTTCTCCCATTCAAATCGACCTGGGAGTGGCTTATCATTCACAGGATCATAGTTGTACCTGCAAACAAACGACCAACATTATATCAGTTAAAATGTACGGGAATGAACATGATTGGATAACAGAAAAAGAAACTCAAAATTTTGGACAATCATAAATGAATGAAGTATACTTCTCTATAAATTGTTTTTGTTGCTCTTCTTCTGCACCAGCAAAGAACTCATTCATTTCAGTTGCTGTTGGGATGGGTCTCCTAGTCGAATTCAGTACACCTCTGTTCTCCATTGAGCTGGTGGGCCTAGTAGTAGAACCGGGGGTTCTTATGGCATCAGGGTCCCTTATCAAACTGCATGGAGTGGATTCCCTAGTGCTCCTGTCACAATAAAAAAGAAGAAGATTATTTTCTTTAAAAAAACACAAAAAGGGAATAATAATAACAAATTAACAATACAATATGATATTCAGATAGTATTATACTATATTTATCTTTTTATAAAAAAATAAGGGTTTCCTTGTGATGAAAAAAAAAAAATGAGATGAAGATTATATTATTTTAATAATATATACTGTAACAATTTAAGTAAGAGAGCTAAGATGACAAAACAATTTAATGAATACATGACATAAATTTTGTATCAAAAACCTCCGTGTAATCCGTACCGAGTATAATTAGTACCAAAATTATACAAATAACTTCAAAATGCAAAGAGACGGATGGTGAAGTAACAAAAACTAAAAGTGAAGTCACTAAAGACATTTGCTGTTTAGGCTTTCCTTCCAATTCACTGACATGATCATTTTTTTTTTTTAAATCCACATACATTTTCCCATAAGGAGATAGTACTTTATCAATCACATAGAGAATAACAATTTAAAAAGCAAAAGCACGAGATGAATTCATGCTAGACAAAAAGCAGAGGGACCTCTTTAATGCATGATATACTTCAATCACAAACTTTCAAGCAAAAAGACTTAGCAACTTTATGTACCAAACTAAGGCCTTCCACAATCGATCACCAATGTTTCAGCAGAAAGGTCACTGTACATTATACAGCAAAACCAAAAGACTTCCTTCAACCCAAAGAAAACCACCAACGGCCTACTAGTGTTGTTAATTGTTAAAAGGTTCTATAGGAGGAAAAGGAACAAAAAATTTTCATTTTTTGCAATCTGAATAATGCAAAGGCATCCAAGTCTACAAAAAACTAAAATAAGGGAATATCATAGCATATATTTTTAGTTTGAAGCTCATATAATTAGAGCCATCCTAGTCTTAGAAATAAGTGAAAACATCAATGAAGATACATCCATAGCCAATATATGACAATACACAGTAATTTGTGTTATCTGCTACACTAATCATTCCAACAAAAGAACCCCCACCGTTCAAATTCCCTCGTTTCTCTTCATTTTCTCAGCAAGCAAACAGATTGAGGCTAAAAGTCTTTATGAAATCCTGGAGAGAACGAGAGCAAAAGAAACCAAACGCACTTAAAAATCAAAGCTCCAATTATACAAAATTCCCTCTTTCCCTATGTTTTCTTAGGAACCAAACAAACATACTCAAAGCAAAAACGCGGTTTTCACAAATTCAATATTTCCCTAATTTCAATTTCATTTTTCTTAGCAACCAAACCCTAACCAATGCAAAACCGCTCAAAAAAAATTCCAAAATCAAAGGTTAGAAATTCAATTTCCCCCCTATTTCGCCTTCAAAGAACATTCCTTCATTTCCTCAGTAACCAAACAGACACAAAACACATAACCACTTGAAAAAAAAAACCCTACCAGAGGCTTTCAAAGAAGGAAAAACCCACCTCTCTCTTGGTTCAGTATCCAAAACATTTTCGTCGAAAGAAGCTTCAACAGCGAAATCGACCTTGGAGTTGTGTTGTTCAACCTCAATTTCCTCTTCTTGATCAATCTCAGTCTTTCGACCCGACCCGTGCGACCCGGAATCGGTCTGAGCGCCCCGCACTCTGTTCCTAGAAGAAGCATTGGAATTGGAATGTCCCTGGGCCTGCAGCTTGGGGCGCCTGGAAGAGTCGTTGAGATGGAGTGGAGGCTTGACGAGTCGGCGGCTGCGGAGCTGGAGATAAGAGACGCCACCGGGGGCGGATGAGGCGGAGGAGGACGATTTCTGTAGGCGTTGGAGAGCTAGGGTTTTGGCGCGGGTTCGGACCCCCAGAGTTGACTGGGTCACGTCCATTACAGCAACCTCCGCTGCCGTTTTAGCCTTCCTCATGTACTTGCCCATTTTTTTTTCTCTCTCTCTCTTTTCTTTTTGATTTCTAAATTGTAAGCTAAGGTTTCATGGAGGAGGAGAGAGAAAGAGAGAGAGAGGTTGAAAATGGAATGGCTGTTGAAAGAAGAGAAAAAGGTAGGGTTGGGACTTGGGCACTTGGGTGGGGTTTCCAGTGGGCTTACTTCTACTCTCTCTCTTCTTTCTTCTCTCCTTTCATTTTCTCGTCTCGTCTCGTTTATATGTATCTCTCTTTGTTCACTTCAAAATAAAAATTAAATTTTTAAAAATATAATATTTTTTTTTTTATTTTGAAAGCTAATTCTTGGATTACAAATCATTTTTTTTTAAAAAAATTGCCTAATAATAATAAAATAAACTCCCATATCCTAATCAAATGTTGTTTCTCAAATTTAAATAAAATATATTTTTATACTTTTTGTTACGAGATCAAGATAAATCAATGATATATACGAAAATGAAAAGTTTGATTTTTGGATATAAATCTCGTTATCTTCATTCATAAGAAGAATCTATTTGAGTATATCGAACCAATAAATACAAACGTATATACCATAGAATCAAATATGATTCTTTTAGATGAATCACGTGCGTGTATTCTCGATACACTAATATAACAAGTGATGGTATCCGAATAAATTTGATAATCTCCGTACATCCTTATTTTATTTTATTTTAAATCAACTTTCTTTTTTCATAAAATTGTCTATGTACTCACTTCATAGCTACTTTGTACTTTGTTTTGTCTTAAGTTTGTGTATATATGCTACACTTTCTTTACTACTAAAAAAAACTCTTTTAATGTCTTTTGATTTTTATTTTATTTTTTGACATCAACTTGAAATAAAATTTTCTAATTAACAAATCAAAGAATTATTTTATTGATTTATTTATAATTTTGAAAGATAATTCTTGAAGTGCAAATCTTTTTTTTTTCCTAATAGTAATAAAATAAAATCCCATATCCTAATAAAAGGTTGTTTCTCAAATTTTAATAAAATATTTTTTATGAGGCGAGATAAATCAACTATACAAACAACAATGGAAACTTTGTTTTTTTTTTTGTTTTTTTTATATATAAAAAAGTTACATAGTCTATGCTCTCAATAATATCGTATCCGATTATGTCATAGAAATAAATGTTTCAATAAATCCATACATATATACCAAGACATCTAACACGATTCTATTTGGTGAATCACGTGTACACTCAATACACTAATGTAACAGGTGATGGTATAAGGATGAATTTGAAAATTGACTTGCCTAAATTATTTAAATTTCAAAACTTTTTTTTTTCATAAATTTTCTAATAACTAACTTCATCACTACCTTTTTTTTTTTATCTTAAGATTGTATATGCTACATTTCAATAGTTTCGAGAATTACTATCAGAAAAATATATAAAAGATTGTTGGGTCATGTGGGTTCTTTATTAGTTCAAAAAACGTTTTTAATGTCAAAACTCTTTTGTTTGACATCAACTTGAAAGAAATTACTCTAATTAATAAAAATATCGTGTTTATTGGACAAACTCAAACTCAAATTTTGGAATTCTCTTATAAACTTTTTTTTGGAGTTATTTAAATAAATAAATTATCTCACATACCTTTATTATATCTCATAGAATCATTGACAAGATTATTTAATGGTTGTTCTTTTCGATCATTATTGTTCACAGTCTAAACATTGATATTGTTTTAATTAAGAATATTAATGGATCATTCTAAGTCGGAAGACATACATTAACTCGGTCGTATACCTCCAACCCGAACCCAATTAGTGTAAAAGGGTTAGGGTTAGGGTTAGGGACGGAGGAAGTCTTTTTGAAGGGATATGCTTAGCCCCACCCAAAAAGACTCCTCACCAAAAGTCTAAAATTAGTTTTATCAAAATACAAAATTTAGCTCCTTTTGACCATATAAAAAAAAACTTAATTTTTGGTTTAAAATAAAATAAAATATTAGTCTATATATAATGAATGGGGGTGGAGCCGTCGAGGTCGGAAGCCCATCCTTGCTCCAATTTTTTAACAATCCAGGGGTGGGCATGCACCATCAACCCTAGTTGATTTGACATTTGGAAGTAATCCCATCAAAATACAAAATTTCATCTCCTCTTAATGATATAATGCAATACAATAATTAATAATAAATGTAACTTATAAATTAGGGTAAAAAAAAATTTTAATGTAATTTTTTATATACTAATTTATCTATATTGGGTCGGGTTCAAAGTAACTGAGTAACTCATCCATGTCCTCTACATTTAAGAATTTAGAGGTGACCCTTGACCATGCACCTCCAAAATGTCTCCCGCCCCCAAACTTTAGAAATTCTATGTGCCCAATTTTAAGCAAGCGTACATGTATTTTTGATTTCTCTAGTTCTATTGTGATTGTTATATTGACTAATTGTCTAGCAACAACATCACACAAGTCAATTGAGATTAATATAATCCGACAATGAGGCATTAGACAATTTGATTGGAGGAGATCTCTTCTAAATGGAGATCTGACCTCCTTCCATGAAATAGAGGGATATAGTAATGACAATAATTGTGTTTTATTTTGTTAAAATTTATATGCACATGACAATAGTTTATTAAAGGGATATACGCACGTCGATGATCTACATATATTGATGTAGTATATTTATTTCAAGTGGAATTCTGTACCAACATACTCTTTGATCATCTTTTAATTAGAGTTCTTGTCACATCAAATAGACAAATATATGGTCATTATGAAATGTATTTTTTTTTTCCTCTTTCGACAAAGTAATATGTGTTTAAACAGATAAACTAAGGATGTTAATTAATTAATTAAGAAAATCCTTGTAAGTAAAAATAATAAGAGTGATAGCTAGATATCACATATTTTTAATCACAATACATGTAGTCAAGGCCACGGTTACGGTTCCAAAATGAGCTAGAATCGGAACCGGAACTGTGGACCGGCGGTTTGTTTTTTTGTTTGTTTTTGTTTTTTGTTTTTTATACATGTTAGCTTAAGAAATTTTTTAAAATAAATAAATAAAATTTATTTTTTCTAGAACCACTGGTTTTTTCGAAGGAGAACCGGAACCGGAACCGAACCTTCAGCCCCACGGTTACGGTTATGGTTCCAAAACCGATTTTACGGTTCTGGTTACGGTTCGATTCCACTGTTCGAACCGAACCGTGGCCATGTCTAAATACATGTGACATTTAAATATGACAAAAATCCCTGCCTTGCCTCAAACCGGCGTGGCTTCGATCCATTCGGGATAGGTTAGGAGTATTTAAAACAGGACACGGGTCGGGGTTTGGGTCAATTTTTTTTGACCCGGTTTTTTATCGAGTCGGGTATGGGTGAACCCCTTATGCCTCGACCAACCCCATTTGATCAAGTATTTATATAATTATGTTTTAGGATGTAAAAATATAATAGGAAAAACAAATCTCTAATCTCTTTGTCTCTTTATTTGATTATATTTTATTTTTGAATTTAAAGTTTATTAAACTTAGATGTTGTGCCCTATTAAATTTAAGTTTATGTATGAATTTTAGTATATGTTAAATGTTTTTCTATGGTGTATGTTTGTATTCAAGTGTATATTTAAATTTCCAATCAAAAAGTTTTTTTTTTTGGCATATATATATATATAAATTAAAATATATTTAATTGAATGTTAAAATTTAATTAAATGTCATAAAATTCAATTATATGGTAAAATAATTTATATATTTAGTGGTTTGAGGATTTTTTTTTAATTGAAAAAAACGAAATGGGTCATTTTTGATCGGTACGGGGCACCCTTTATCATTTTAGGTGATCTTTAGGGTAGAAAACGAAAACTTGTTTCGGGCACGGGTGGGGCAACGCGTGCAAATCAGGTTTTGGATATGAGACACCTCTCATCCGATTCGATCTAACTCATTGTCATCCTTAACGGTAGCTGATGTATCAATTGATTAGTGAATATATGGATAAGTGAGATAAGTTATTATTAATTTCTATTTATCTACTAAGTAATAGCTCAACCGTCACATATGTTATGATTGAAAATATGTGATCGTAGATATGATGTCTATCTCTACACAAATAATAAAAATAATAAAATTATACAACAATATCGATTTCCCAAAAAAGACGACAGTTAAGAAATAATATTATCCTCTTTGTAAGAAAAAAAATAATAAGCAGAGAGGCAGAAGGGAGAGAATCCAATTATTAAAAAAAAGGACAACACTTGGTAATCATCGGTAAGTATCCAAGATACTGACCTTACATTTTAATTGGTGGAAAAACCATTTAAAGTGTTTGATATTAAATACATTGGATTGATAATGGATTTTTCCACCAATAAAAACATAAGAATCAGCATCTTGGGTACTGACTAGTCAGTATCCAAGTATTTTCCTTAAAAAAAATCCATTAATTATTAATTATTAATTAAACACAAGGTACAAAAAAGATAAGGTATTGTGTTCCCGTAGTAGACCACCTTTTAATGGAGATGATTGTCCACATCTATTTCACACATAGTGATCAGAGGTTCAAGTCTCACTATACATATTTTATAAATACGTATGATAAGATTTCTCCAGACTGTAGTTATATTTCAATATATATTATTATTATTATTATTATTATAACGAGCATCCTTATCCCTGGAAGATTTTAAAAGACCAACTATTGCAAAAACACAATTAGAGTTAAGATAACCTAATTAATAGGTAATAGAAATAAGCAATGATGAAGTACCAATTTTGATGACAGTAAAAGCAAAATGAGAGAGAGAGAGGAAGAATGTAATGAGAAAATTTAATAAACATGTATTTTTTTATTATTGCAAAATTTAATAAACATAGCTACATAACCCAAAAAAAAAACAAAAAAAACAAAATCAAATATAAGTGACAGAGTTTAAATCCAACCATACACATTTTATAATCATATATAAGGAGTTTTTATTCCTAACGAGAGTAGTTATCTTTTATTATATATGAGAATAGATATCCGAACTGCATATTTAGTGTTTGATTTCGATAGTTATATTTTATTATAAGAGAGTAAATATTCAGACCGCGTATATATTGTTTGATTTCGACATATCCGATAATTACTTAAAAAAAAAATGATGGGTTTATTCATTAATCTCATCGTTGTATGATTTGTATAATAAAGACTAATGTAGGTTAAATTTTATTTACCAATTAGGTTCAATAATAAAAGGTTTACCGCTCTTCAAAAAAAAAAAGTTTACTAAGAAATAGAAATTGTATAAATCTCGTGATCTCACGATACGATAAGATAAGATATATAGAGGTCGGGGTTTCGTTACTTTCGTATAACAGACGGCCATTTCCAAGTCATAGGATTCTCTGACAAAGTGGCCACGTGGAAAGTTAATTTCAATTTTTATTTATTTCTCAGTTAGATAAGACACGGCCAAACCCCCACCGCCTCAAAATCCAGCTTGAAAGCACGCGCCAGCAAACGTAGCAGCCGGTTGTTGAGATGGAATTATTATTTGAATGGAGAAGAGGGCAAGAACACGTTTCGCGTGGGCATGAAGAGCGTGTGATTAATTTGTCCCGTTCTTTTACGGCTCTCTGGCTATTACAACTTTATATTAGGGAACGAAAAATATTTAGATGATGACCGATCGTAATTAAGTTGTTGATTATTTTATTTTTATTAATAAAAAATTTATTATTAATTTTATTATTAAATATTGAAAACAGTTTTTTTTACTGATTAAAATAAATGGTCAGTATCCAAGATACTGATAGGTACCGATCGATTAGTATCCAAATATTATTATAAGGGAATTGAAACTGCCGATGTGTCATTTACTGGAACCCACACTGACGTAGCAGGTCTGTTAAAAAAATCTGACTAGGTGTTTAATTTGGTTTGTATGTTTAAATTTGGGTAAATATTAAATATTCAATAGTTTTTGCCTTTTGGTTAGTAAATAATGAAAAACTTTTTTTATATATATATAGGTTTTTCTGTCTATATGTACTACTGATATAACTTATATCAATGCGTTGTATATGGACCATTGATTATGAACAAGTTTTAATAAATGTTATATATGGACCATTGATTATGGAAAAGTTTTAACAAATGTATACATTTTGAGTCAAAGTATGTAAATCTAATGGTCAACATCCAACGCACCGATGAATTATATCAGTACGCACTGACATGATAATTTATCTATATATCATATATATACGGTGACTTTTTTATTTTTTGACGGGTTATATACATTTTGGAGATTAGATTTTCATAAATTCATATTAGATGTGATTTCATTAAGATACGTACGGATGATGTTTATATTCATACAATACATTTAAATCGTTTGATTCAATTATTTTGATTTCATTAATATTAACTTATGATTAATCATTGACTCACATACATCGCACTGATATAAATATATCAGTGTATACTGAGGTGAACAACACCATATATTTATATCAAGCTTAACTTGTTTAATATCCTTCCATAAAAAGTAGAATTAGAAATCTCAAATTTTAGTTTGAAATTCAAATGAATAATATAAATATACCATACTATATTTGATTGTATTATTAATTTTTCAAAGGGAGATTCCTTATATTAAAAAAAAAAAAACAAAGATTCTTAAAAACGCCCTTGAGTTTTGATCTCTTTTCAAAACAACCATATAATTTCAAATTTAAATGGACATCCTATAGGAGGGTTTTTGATACATAATCATCGATTTTATTTAAACTAAAGTTTGAAATTATAAGGTGGTTTTGGTACACAATAATAGAGTTTAAGGTTTTTACCTATATTCAAAACTTGAGGGTTATTTTTAAAAATATGGTCAAGCCTTAGGGAGGTTTTACAAATCTCCCAATTTTTTTAATATCACCTTAATCTTCATCTGTAATTAATAAAGGATATTCGTATTCTTGAGGTGTACTCAAGGAATTTTTTAAATTTTTAATTAAGAGTTAAGACAATAATGCACAATTATAGCTATATAAAAAGTAGATTAATCTTTTTTATTATTATTATTAAACCTTTTGCGACCTAAATGATTGTCAAAATATGTTTACATGGGCACAATAGTGTACAAGAGGGTGAAAAAGAATAAAGGAATGTTAGGTGCCCAATTGTTCATGTATTGATTTGGAATAGATCAGAATGTCGGACAAAAATTAGTATTGTATTGTATAAATGTATATATTGAATTAATTATATTTAAAAAGAAAAAATTATAAAAGTGGTAGAACAAGATTGCCTCCTCAACTCCTCTGTCAACGGTGGAGGAGGGGTGAAGGGGCGAAGATAGAAATTTCAGTCAAAAATTTCAGTTTGGGGATAGAATAAAAAACAAAAAAATTTAGAGAGGTTAAAATGTAAAAAGTTCAAATTTTATAATAATTTGTATAATTTTTACGTATGAAATTTTGAGATTTTGCCTCCGAAGGATGCCATGGTCACTGTCATGGAAAAGTCGTGGTTTCCTCACTTAACAGCAAGGACATGTACATGACGGTGACTTGAACCTCCCATAAGAGTGGTAAGAGCTGTTGTTTGCATGTGTCATCGCAAACTCTTTTTTTTTTTTTTTTTTTTTTTTTGGTTTGGTTTGGTTTAAAATGACGTACTTTACATACCACTTGTAATAACATCAACCCGAACATGAGCCATTTTACCATTGAACCATATGTGGTGGTCAAAAATAAATAAATTCTTTTAAAACTGATACATTTACCTTAAAATTTAATATTTGTTCCACTTTGATCTATCTTAAATATTGGTTTTCCTAGAATAGTCTCTTCACACACACATATATATATATATAAGAATGTTAGCACATCTCAATTTTGAGGAAGGTAAGCGTCGCTTGTTTTACAGGGAGGAGGGTGGTGTTGGGAATTTAAACCGATGTACGTGTAAATGATATATCTAATATTCACCGATAACATAGTAATTAAACGTCTACTAGTAAAAAAAATAAGATAAAAGAAATATAAACCTATTACACCTAACATAAGATATATGTGGAAACCCTAAATCGGAAAAACAAAAAAAACCACTGACTGTCAATATGACAAAGAAAGTTTCACTTTATTGTAAATTGGTTCAACCACACACTTTAGTATTCTCTCACACACAACCCAAACCCTCAAACAATCGAGCCTTACCGAGCCTCCAAACTCACAACCGAGCTTACATCCTAGCTCCCAGCTCACAATGCTCACCAAATCCTCCTCCGAGTACACCCCTAAATATCTCATAGGACTCCCATAAATATCACTCACGGATCTCTGACTTGATTCCCAAATATTCTCCAAATCCAGGTTGTAGAGGCTGGTCTTTGGCTTCTTCCAAAATATATATGGTTGTCTTTAAATTAATGTAGATGTCGGTATGTCACAAACACAGGTTAGTGGATCAATCAGGCTCATTTTATAATCCCCATCATCTCTCTTGTTTACATATTAAGAGAGTGATTGAACATAGCTTTCTTCCACCAATAGCATGCAAATATAATATACTTACGATAAAAGTTGATATGGATAATTTAAGATATAAAATATAATACTAAAATCTTAAAAGCTCTAATTTTTTTTTTTACGAAGACTGAACAGTGTTGAATATTGTTGAAGACTGAATAGTCACTAAAAATTGAAAACTGAAAAATATGCTTGTTTTTTTTCACTGAAAACTGGATAAGTTGTTTATTTTTTTTTAAGTTATAAATATTTGAAAATAAATACTTTTACATCTATACCCTTCTAACTATTATTTATTATATATTTACATTTTAATATATCAAGGACAACTCTAACGTGCAAATTAATTCTAAAATAAATTTATTTAGTTATTAATAATATTTCATACATTATTCTATTTGTTGAATTATATTAAAAATGAATATAATATTTGATGGTGATACATTCTAAAATTCTTAAGAAATATTAACAAAAACAAAAAATCAACTACTAATAGATTTTGATCCAAATAGCTCAATTAGAAATACCTTCATGGACCACAAACAAATGATAATGTCCTAGTGGTGACACTGCCCATTGTTTGGTGCATAGCCTCTCACAACGTGGTACCAAGAATCGAGCTTTCGAACCAACCCATCTAAAGCCAAAATCAATAGCCTCTAATTCATTGCATGATCATGATTGTCACCATGAAGGAGCCACAATTGTCACATAAATATTGACACCGACACATAAGTATTGTACCAATACGTGTATGATTATGATTGTTACCGACTCGTAGTTCAAACTCTATTGAAATATTTTGATTGTATTCAATCAACACCCCTGGATTGATAGCAGTGAGAAAATATGTAGAGAAATTAGTGAGGATAATTTTTTAAGTAAAACTTTGTAATAAATACCACATATTTATGTGAAGTGAAAAGTGAAAAAATTACACTTTAAAAAAACAAAGTGGTTTTAGGGATTCATTAGTTATTTTAACGCTCATAAAATCAAATAAAATAATTGAATAAAACACATTAAGTGTCATTCAGTGTTAAGTTAAAAATCAAAGAGTACCTTAGTTAAAATATCAACATGAATTTGATACAAAATCTAATACTAAAATAGTTTAAGTTAATTTTACTTCAAGACTTAACATGTCTTGTTAGTAAAAGACATACATTCCTTACTATGTTAATGTGGCTTGTTGGTATAAGATGTTCATTCCTTGAATGTCTCGAAGGCCTGAGCATCATCTAGTCTATGGGTGGTATATAAGAAAAGAAAAAAAATTGAAGTCACTTTCATATTCTAGTGATTCATTATATGACCTTTATAAGTGTAACAACTAACACGCATGCATGAACAAGAATCAAACGTTCCATGCATCCATTTATTATTTATATATCAACCACATTATTACAACATACAATAATTTATAAATAAGAATACTTTATTAAAAATATGTACCAACTGCTTCTCCAACAAATTCTCCAAATACCATTGAATCCCTAAAAACACTTCGGTTTTTTTTTTTTTTAAATAGCTTAACAGACAAAAAAAAGTAATTCTCAAGCATTTCTATCTTAAAAAGCACTTTCAAATGTAAATGTACTATAAAGTTCAGTGTCCTGCCAAGGCATGAAGAGTGAAACAGTCTTGTAAAAACTGTTGCGATAGTAAAGGTAAAAATACCGATGGGCCGTTTGATATGAGATAATCCAAATAATCTGATTCCTGGAAAAATTTAACACAGTAATGTGATTCCTGGGAAACCTGTATAATTGTGTTTGGTTGTGTATGGGAATATTGCATCAGATTCCTAGGAATGTTAGATAACTGTGTTTGGTTGTACATGAGAATTTTTTTTTTCTTTTGAATGAATTTTTAATTGTTAATAATCATTTTTTCATATTTATTATATTATTTATTTAAAAAAAAGATTTATATTTTTGAAATTAAAAAAATTACAAATTACAAATTAATTTAGATTATAGCCGTAAAAAAAATATATACACTGAAGTCACCGTTAATTCCAACTTTGATTCAAACTTTATCAAGATGCAAAATGATGATCAAATTACAATTTTAATATTTTATAGCTGTCGTATGAGGAATACAATACGCCAACTAGAGGATTGCTTAATTACTAAAACATTACCCGAGCAAGGGCAAATATTTTGCTCATCAATCTTAAACTAGGTTCGCCGCCATAATGTTGTTCAACAATGACTTGTAAGCATCTTCAAGTAAATCTAACACCTACCATAGAAAGAGATATAGCTTGAGGATCTGCAAAACCCAGATAACAGTAATAGCATAGGAATATGATAGGAATTCAACTCAATTTTGTTTCAGCTCAATCCGGAAGTTTATGAAACCGATACAGTCGCATATATTGATTATAAGATATAAAATGCAGTAATGATTCAAAAAAAAAAAAACTGTGAATGGTAAATGCATCTATATGCAAAGAACAGCCGATGTCCAGTATAAATAAACTATAAGTAAGCATAGAAAGCAAAATTTGAACAATACAGAAAGTTAAAAAAACATGAAATTGTTATAGACAATAAGCGTGAATGTTATACAACCCCATTCAATATTGAAATGTAAACATAAAAAAACAAAAAAACAAAAAAAAAAGTTCAAACTTAATGATACAAGTTAAATATGCAACTCTATGGATATAACATCTATGAATGTCGATTTTCTTGCCATTGCTCAAACATTTCTCTTGCCAAGTTGTCCCTCCAAGTGTTCCAAGCATTTGATGTTTCAACGTGAGTGTAACAATCATTATTCATGTCATCGTCTTCATTATCAATGTCACTATCCTCAAATATAGTATGTTCTAAAGGATCCACGAGCATTTCTCTTCTAATCAAGTTGTGAAGAAGGCAACACGCCAAAATAATATGACATTGTATTTTCACATGATAGTATGATCAACCTCTAAGAATTGCCCATCGTCCCTTCAACAATCCAAATGCTCTCTCTATTACATTCCTAGCAGATGAGTGTTTCATGTTAAAAAATTCCCGAGAAGTATTAGGCGGGAGTGGCCAATCATTTAAATGGTAGTGTTGTCCTCTGTACGGTGTTAAGAAACCTTCACCATTGGGATACCCAGCATCACATAGAGAGTAATATCCTACAAATTATTTAAAATTTTGTTAACAATAAATCATTTAGTAAACTATCATTCATTCATTCAAGTAAGAGAATAAAATTTTACCTTGTGGAACTTTAAACCCATTTGGCTTAGATATAGCATCTCGTAAAACTCTAGAGTCAGCAGCCGAACCCTCCCATCCAGGCAAAACATAAATAAACTGCATATCTTGTGAGACCACCCCTAACACATTAGTAGCAATTTCATTTTTTCTGGTCCGATACCTAGGTTTATCTGATGCTAAGACATTTACTTTAATGTATGTTCCATCTAGTGCTCCTAAGCAATTCTTAAACCATTTCCACCTACTATCAATTGAATCACTAAGAACCGGCTCTGGCTTTTTTAGCAACAACTCATGGAGACATAATATAGCATTTAAGACTACATTGAATTGTCTACTAACAGTTTCACCGGAACGTGCGAATTGACGTCTCATAATTCTATTCTTAACATCGTGAGATATAATATGTAAAAATATAGCTACCATTTCTTCAACATCCATATTTTTTGTCCCCTTCAAGCCCCCAACAGTTCTAAGGTGATGACATAAAATGGAAAAACATCGTCTATCCATACGAGTGCTCTCTATGCATGCTAAGTCACTCTCGTGTATCATACGGTGATAATTTAGTTGACGTATGTGATGCCTATATAAAGAAGTTTCACCCCAATTTTTCTTTTTACTTAAACATCTCCTACTCAAGATAATACATATTAGAAAAATGAACAACATTCTCATCTCATTTAAGATCTCCATTTATTGAATCAAATTTCCCACAATTCTTTTCTTTGAAACCAAATGAAGACGAGTCATATCTGCAAGTACAAGTTTAAACCAATGAAAATTCTACAATAGTTTGAGCAGACTAAAGAATAGCAGCAGACTAAAGAAACTAAAGAAAACACGAACTGCACCTGTGGTGGTCATTAAGACAAAACAAAACACACTTGCAGTTCTATATATTCATATAGTGTGTGTTGTGCCACAACAAAAACCACCCAAAAAGAAGCAAGCAGAGATAATGTCAGCAACATAAACAATGATATAATCAACATCTCTGGTCATAAATTATATATATTTACATCAAAACAACATACCAAATAAGTTGCGTACTAAGATTATGGCGATTTTATTTAATCCAATTTTTTTTTTGAAAAGATAAGCTATATTACCAACCTTGAGCAACAACCCAAAGGCAAGCAAAGACAAACAACAACCGACCAAAAACGCCGAGCAAAAACACAGTAAAAACAGCAAAACAGCTGACAGAACCAGAAAGACCTGGACACAGAAGCAACCACTAACCAAGAAGAAGAAAACCAACTGCACAACACAAAGCAGAGGACCAAGAAAAAGAAAAACAGAAAAGCAAAAGACAGCAGCTAAACCAAACACCAGCAGAACCTAGCAGAGCCGAAAACACAAAAACACAAAAACACAAAACACAAAAACACAAAACACAAATATCACTAATCACCCCACTCAACAAAATCTCCAGCACAATTGTAACCCATCTTAGCCAAGCTGTCCGCAAACGAATTGAAGGCTCTAGATCCAATTATAAGAACAAGATGATAGTAAATTTGCGTAGTTCACCTAGAATAAGTGCAACACAGAGTCTAATGTAGTTTACAATACACATGGTTCAACTTATTTTAGTAATTGTTATATAAGCATTATTGGTTTTCATCAAAGGCAAGGATTTTAAAAAGGGCTGCAATCACACATTCATGTACAAGTGTAAAACATGGGCAGCAAACACCCACACGGAAACATCATACCCAACCAAAAAAAAAAAGCCGGAAAGGAAACAAAGCAAAGACAACAAAAAACGCCACACCAAACAGTGGGATCAAGAACACCACAAACCTATACGACCACAACTGAAAACACCATCAAGAAAAACCAAAAAAACATAACACCACCAAAGCAGAGACAAAGAAGCTCTGCTGCCATAATTAAGAAGAAAAAAAATATATTAACCGAATATTATAAATGAATGAATCTAAGGTTCCTTCAAATTTCTCAACATCAATTGGCTACTTGCAAGTTGCAATTGTTGGAGGCATGACATTATTTTCATTTATTGTTGTAATTCAGAAGTAGATGAAGAAAAGTTATCTGATTGTTACATATACAGAAAAATAATTGATTTTTTAAAAAATATTACACTAAAAAAATTAATGAATTACAGATTTATGGAAACACATTTGTTTTTCGTGGCAATGCATGTCATGACTCAGATTATCACCGTAAAGTACATTAATTATAAAAGCGGTTTTTTACAAACTAACGAAAATACAAAACAAAAACACAACAGTAGAGGAGTAGCCCCAAAAACCGAACAAAAATAGAGGCAATCAACAAACATTTGCTACCGAAATCACCTAATTCGACAAAAAACCCATATATCAATCAGACGAAGAAATCGGAGAGATGACATACCTCAATGGAGAGACAGGGTTCGACGGAGAGGGCGGCGAGTTTGATGGACTCCGGTTGGTTTGAAGGAGAGTGAGGGAGGTGAGTTCTTTTGGAGAGAAGACGAGTGAACGATGATGTTCTGTTTTCTTCTTAGGTTACAATTTTTTTTTTAAATAAAATATGGGTCCCACGATGGGAATAAGATGGAGGGTAATATGAAACCCACCTGTTGGGGTGGGTTTCACATTACCCCCTTGGAGGGTAATGTGATTCCCATGGTAATCACTTTCCCGGGAATTGAAAAACGTAAACCTGGTACCAAACATAGTAATGCCATCAGATTCCCATTCCCATGTAAAGATTACCCCATACCAAACGGCCCCTGAGACAAAGCGAAGTTCCATTCCATAACCCCTTTAACACAATAATCAAGTTTCTCGAAACTGGGAAGTACCCCAATTCCATCCGTGGATCTTAAGATAGATTCCGATGATCAGCTAGTGTAATGCCAGGCGAGCAACTCGAGACTTGAGACCTCACAAGTGTCTTTAATGGACTTACCCTGATATGTTATCAAGGTTTAAAATACGGTAGCACCAGCTTTATTCGAGATCATAAAACCTGATGGGTAGCGTTCTGAGGACCACTCACTACAATTCAGAGCAATACTGGCACTTCCACTTCATGCCTGCTCATGCAAAAGAAATTTCATCAGACTGAGTATTGCAAGAGAATGTTTCATTGTCAACATGGAAAATTATTATCAAAGATATATAACCTCATCAATTTAATGATAACACTAGATCACTGATTTAATTGCCACAGATGAAGTGGGTACCTCTTGGTTCTGTCAGGAAGAATCTTTGTCACTCCTCCAGTTGCCCAATGATGTGCTCCTTAGTGGTGCAGTTGTCAAAAGCCAGTTTGGTCCACCTCAAAAACACTGTATCATGTTTTTTTTGGTAACTAAATGCTGTTTATAAAATAATTTCATCAAACTAGAATAATATTGAACTAGTCAATAATTTCAATGCCTAATGATCTGGATTGAGCTTATACAATTTGAAAAATGAATAAAAGGTGAATAGATGCCTACATTTCCAATGAGAGTACACTGGGGGAAATTAGAGACCTCAAGTATTGTCTTCCATTCTCTGCTTCATCTAGAAATTGAAACACTAGAATTTTAGAGTTATATGCTAATGAGAGGAACAAAGTCGCTACTAATAACTTGAAGTTAAGTGAACAATTATTTAACTGACCATTCATTTTTATAGAAATTAGCCATTTAAACCATTTTTTCCTCATTCAAACCAAGTAAGCGAATGGGTATTGAATCTTCTAACACAAATTATGAATTCAAATCATATACAGTGCATATATACAATAGCGACTAGTTAGTATATATAAATTTAAAAACAAAACAGAGGGAGAGAGAGAGTACAAATGAGATTGTTGACATAGCAGGTCAGTTTATCGTCCCATGGAGCATAGTTGATGCTAGAATTCCAGCCTTTTTTAGCACTAACATGTGACTGGTGGCGGTGGTGCAGAGACGAAAGCAATGGTACAGAAGATGAGTTGAGGTTAGCTGCACATTGTGGTCAGTGGTCACCTGTCACTTTTTTGGTTGGTGGTTTAGCTTCATTATGTTGTGAGAAGGAAAACAACTCTGCGATTCAATCAAACTACACCCAGGTTCCTTAGAGACATTCCTTTCATTCATGAATATCCTCACTTTTTCGGCCTCATCATACCTTCCTGAGGTTGCATATATGTTGGATAAGAGCACATAATACCCAGCTTTCATCGGCTCCATCTGTATTAATTTCTTGGCAATCCTTTCTCCTACCTCGAAGTTATTATGTACTCGACACCCTGATACGATAGCACCTAGCACAGCTGCATCAGGTTCCATTGGCATTTCTTCAATACACCTCTCTGCCTCTTCCAAAAGCCCTGCTCTTGCCAAACAATCAACCATACTGGCATAGTGTTTCAATTCTGCCACTACCTCAAACTCTTGCATCGTTTTAAAACACGTATGCGCTCTCTGCACCAATCCACCATGTGCACATGCGCTCAAAATCCCAAGAAACGTAACATCATTGGGTTTAATTCTTTCATTTAGCATCTGATCAAAGAGGTCCAAGGCAATACTTGCACTGCCACTCAGTCCGTATCCCAGAATCAATGAGCTCCAAGAAATCACATCCCTTGCAAGCATTCTATCGAAAACTTGACGACCGTAAGTTAAATTCGCACATTTTACATACATATCCACTATGGCATTGCCTAAATTCAACCCCGATCCTAAACATCTTCTCACACACCAGCCATGAACACTCCTACCATGCTTCAACCATCCTAACTGACCACATACCAATAGCAAGCTCACCATGACCACATCATCAAGCTCAACTCCTGAACCAACCATCTCCCAGTACACTTGTAAACTCAACATGGGTTCTCCATGTTGAGCATACCCAGCCAACATGGCAGTCCACAAAACTGCATCTTTTTGAGGCATTTCATCAAACAATACTTGTGCATGAAAAATCCTACGAACAGCAACATAAAAAGAAACCAAAGCAGAAGCCACAAACAAACTCATGTCCAGACCTATTTTAACACACAACCCATGTAGCAAAATACCCAGTTCCACTGTACCCAAACCCGCACACGCCCTCAGAACCAGAGGAAGCGTGAATTCATCGGGTCGAATATCAGTGTCTCTCCGCATCTGAGTAAACAACTCTATGGTTCTATCAGGAAAACCAGAGCGAGAAAGCTCGCCCAAGATGATGTTCCAAGAGAAGATGTTCCTCTGTGGCATGTGAAAGAAGACGGAAAGAGAATCCGGGTTGAGTCTCTGGTGTTTGGAGTACATCAAAACAAGCTTAGTACTCAAGATGACATTGTTATATAGAGAGGTTCGAAGCAAGCGAGCATGGAGGTTGCGCAGAATTGTGGGGTTTGGGGACGAATTGAGAAGTGAAAAGTAGTGAGAAACCAGGTTCGTTTCGACTGGGTTGGTTGAGAATTGTTTGATCAACCAAGGCCTTGCTCTTTGCATTGATAACCTATTTGTCATTTTTGCACCACCAAACCATACATTTTACTTGCACTATATGAAAGCAATTTACAGTAAAACCCCTCTAATATTTTTGGGATCCACCGAATATTAATTTAGATTTTAGAGTTAATCCTATCATTGTCTTTTTTTTTTTTTTTAAGTGTAAATGAAATATCCATTGACATAAAAAAAAAAAAAAATCAACAAATCTTAACTGCGTATTTTCTTTTATGTTTATGTGTCAACATTTGTTGGAAAGCTAAAGACACATGTGGAAGTCGATTTTAGTAGTGTAAATATAGATAGGTCTGGCCCAAACTGATCCGGCCTGACCCAACTGATCCGGTCTGTCCAGGCCCATTTTTAAAAACAGGTCGTGTCAGGTCGGAGTCGTGGTTTCGTCCGGGCCGGACCTAGTCCCGACACGTTTTTTGGAATGGGGGCCAGGCACGGCACGTGGGCATGCCGCTAGCGTACCTCACATACCAGACCTTTATTTATATATTTTTTTTTGGGCTTTGGGTTTAGATTTTAGGGTTTAGGGAAAATACATAATATCAAATTAACAATACATCTATGTCGATGTAATTTTCATTGCAGTTTGTTTATCATTTTAATTTATTATTATGAAAAATAAAGTGTTTATTTTTCATTCCAATTTTTTTTATATAGATTTATTATTTTTTTATAGTGAAATAATGAAAAAAATGAATAAAGATAAAGTATTATAAAAAATAAAATATAGATAAAGTTACGACAATATGAAATAAAGAATTATTTATTTATTTATGAATTATGAAATTCATTATTACATATTTACATGACTGCCTCATTAAAAACCTTACAAAAAAAAAATTCCAGTGTGATAAAAACTTGGTAAAAGAAAAAAAGTGTAATCGTATTACAACTTACAAGTACATGTATATGTAAAAGTATAATATAGTTCTGGCTCTAGCCACTACCGGAAGGCTCATCAACATATAGATCGTTGAAATTTAGAATAAGCTCTTTATCTACAATTTGGTTTTACAACTTTTTTTTAACATGCTCCCAATCCCGAATGCATGTTAATATCTCCACAATCTCCGGAGACAAACAACTTCTTCTTTGTTCAATTATGCGTCCACTGGTGCTGAATACTTGTTCTGAAGACACCGTGGACACAGGGATACATGCTAGGTGTGACAGAACCAGATACCTGTACGTATAGGTTTTCCACCATAACAACAAATAAAACTTTTCCTTGTCTTCGACAACATCGAACTGTGCTTCAAGGTACCTATTCAATTCGGCACAAGAAGATGAGCTAGACCTTTGCCCTGAAGAAGTACTTGAAGTACTTGCTGATTTGTCTTTTTTTCATCGTTTGAAAAGGCTCCAACTTGTTTACTTCGGCTCCAACTTGTTTACTTCGGCTCTGTCTCCGGTTCTGCTGATTGGTGGGTGTCAATGTTGTCAAACTTGCGCTCATAAATACGAAAAACTTCGAACAACTTGTTTCGAATGTCAGTAACCTATTCTGAATAATCTATTACCAAATTAATACCGATAAACTCAAGCAAAACTTCTAAACCGGATAATTTAACCATAGGATCTACTATAACACTTAAAGCATAAAGTAGAGGAATGTTAGCCCAATATTTTTTTCAACTTTGTCTCCTGGCAGCAACTGCAGGGCCTATATGTTCATCTTCCTTATAACTGTTTTAACGCTTCAGATATTTCCACTATCTGATGGATTGTCTGGGAAGATATGGGTAATAGACCCCGGAAAGAGTTACAGTGGCATTGTAAAAAAAAATTAAAAATTGAACAAAAACCCTTGCCACATATCAATCGTCTGAGGTAAGTGCTTTTGCTTCAGGACGACCAGTTTCGGCCAATTTCATGTTATAAAAACATGTAATGGTTGTATCATAATCCAAACAATTTTTCAGCATTAAGTAAATAGAGTTCCACCTAACCGGCATATCAGTTTGGAATCGTCGGGGTTTAAGATCGTTTAATGCACAATGTCTCTTGAATTCTTGGAATCTAGGATTATAACTGTCAATCTAAGAAATGACATCTTTGATGCGATTTATTTGGTTGCTTACTTGCTTTAAACCAGTTTGTACAACTAAATTTATGATATGACATGCACACCGTTGATGGAAAAAACAACCTCCATCTTGCAGGATATTTCTTGCAACAAACAATACAATAGAGCAAATATTTGTAAATGCATTATCTAATGTAATAGAAATGATGTGATGCGTTTATACATAAGTTTCTAAAACAATAGGAATGACATTAAAATATTTTTTGCTGTATGTGTAAATTCCATAGGACGAAAACCAAGAATTGTTTTTGCTATCCTCCATTCATAATCTAAATAGTGTCATGTGACACATAAATAGTTCTGTTTGGAACATGTGTTTCAAATATCAGAAGTTAATGTTATAGAGACACTTAGATGATGTATATCAACAATCAAGTCATCTCTTTGGGTTTCAAACAATCTTATCAAATCGTTTTTAGTGGTGGTTCTACAAACAATTTTAAATTGGGGATTGAATGCATATGTGATTAATTCATTAAAAAAAACATGGTCACAAACATTGATCAGTTGGTCAGTTTGTGCAATGTATCATGCCAAGCAATCTCTAGCGTGCGCGTCGTCGTACCGCCACGTCGTAACGGACAGTCTGGATGCCGTTGTAATTGTATCTACCTGTCTATGTGCAGGCATACATTTGAGCATATGCCTTTTCAAATGACCTGTTCCCTTCCTACTTGTGGCATAGTCCTTAGGACAAAACTTAAATTTAGCTTTGGGCCTGGTCGTCCCGTCTGGGAGTGTCATTTCGACTACGTCGAAACTCCGCCAGACATTTGATGTTAATATTTTGGGACGTGATGTTGGTGTAACGGCGGAACCGGAAGATCTCGCTTGGGTTTTGGTCGGCTCGAAAATATCAAATTCATCGTTCATCATGTTCAAACCGTCCGGAAAATAAGACTGATGGTTATGACCCATTTCCTGAAATATAAATATGAACACATTAGTCATTAATAGTCACATTAATCAAAATTTACTAACAATTTTTTTTTAATTATTTACTACACTTAAAGTATCAAAATTTATTAACAACAAATATTAAAATTAACAACTACACTTAAAATTCATAATTTACTAACACAAAATATTAAAAATCACTAATACAAATTAAATTGATAAATTTACTAACAAAAAGTATTAAAATTCACTAATACAAATTAAATTGATAAATTTACTAACAACAAATATTAAAATTAATACTACACTTAAAAATCATAATTTACTAACAAAACATATTAAAATTAACCACTACACTTAAAAATCATAATATACTAACAACAAATATTAAAATTAACCACTACACTTAAAAATCATAATTTACTAACAAAAATATTAAAAATCACTAATACAAATTAAATTGATAAATATACTAACAAAAAATATTAAAATTCACTAATACAAATTAAATGGATAAATTTACTAATAACAAATATTAAAATTATTACTACTGACGCAGTGGAAGATACAAAAGAATAAGACCGTCGTCTGTATTCCGTAATATCCTGGAATCCACTAGAAATAAAGAGAAAAACATCTGAAATTTTATTAAATCAAAAGCTAATGAGTCTTTCGGCTTCCAAGACTATTTAAATCGATTAAACCTTAACCTGAATCCTTGTTGGATAAGAAAAGACATTACATAGCAAAAGCTACAAAAAATAGCTAAAACTACCAACAATAACAAAATCACGAAAGTTGCTGGATAAAATGATGCTAACGACCTTAAACAAGACATAATTGGTGACAGACGATTCTGACATGTCAAAATCAGCTTATGACTTAAAAGAAAACTTTCCTAAAATAATAAAAACTATAATTTCAGGGCCTAAACGATAGGATTTGACTGAAAAAGGGCGTGCCTCATCGTCGATGGCAATGATTTGAAAAGATCTCGTCGATTCGCTTCAGACGAACTTACTTAGCCTTGAATTTAGAATAGTCTCTCAAATCCATGTAGGAATCAACTATTTGTTCTACATCAACTACACTTAAAAGTCATAAATTACTAACAAAACATATTAAAATTAACCACTACAATTAAATTTCATAATATACTAACAACAAATATTAAAATTAATTACTACACTTAAAATTAATAATTTTCTAACAAAAAATATTAAAAATCACTAATACAAATTAAATTGATAAATTTACTAACAAAAAATATTAAAAATCACTAATACAAATTAAATTGTTAAATTTACTAACAACAAATATTAAAATTATTACTACACTTAAAATCATAATTTACTAACAAAATATATTAAAATTAACCACTACACTTACAATTCATAATATACTAACAACAAATATTAAAATTAATGGATACACTTAAAATTAATAATTTACTAACAAAAAATATTAAAAATCACTAATACAAATTAAATTGATAAATTTACTAACAACAAATATTAAAATTATTACTACACTTAAAAATCATAATTTACTAACAAAACATATTAAAATTAACAACTAAGTATGCACATAAAATGATAAACTTATTAACTAAATAAAAATAATATCAATTAATAACTAAAGTCTAAACATAAAATTATAAATTTACAAACAAAAAATGTTTCAACAAAAATAATACGAAAATTGTACGTTTAAACTTTGGTGTGTTGATGGAAAATTTAGAGAATAAGATAAGAAATTAGTATTACAAATTTTATAGAGAGAGTAAGAATGAAATTGAATGAAAATGTATAGGGAAATGAGAATCGGAGAATGTAGAGATTGAGATTTGAGATAATGAGATAGTGTGAATGAAAAATGAAATTGATAGAAGAATTTATAGAAAAATTTGAATTGTGGGATAAAATAAAAATTAGAAGACTTTAGGGGGGTTTTGTATTTTTTTTAGCTTCAACGGCTGAAATTCAAAATTCAGTCGTTGAAGGGATTTTTTTTTTTTAAATCAAACGGTCGAAACCGATGGGCCGACGTGTCGCCCTTTGGGATCAGCATGCTGGCTTTGCGGCCTCCGTGTTGGGCTTGGTCCGGCCTGTCACCTCCTCAGGCCGTGCTTGTGGCTCTTCGCATGCCAGACGGACCGATCTGTTTTGACCCGGTCCATATATACACCATTAGTCGGTTTCCTTCAATATAAATTCTAAATACACACAAATAAAATCATCTAAACTTTTGAAAATACAACCCTTTCTCATAACAAAATTTACGGTCAGTTTGGTATTACTGCAATTTTTATTATAATCTTTGCTAGCTGTGAAATTAATCAACAGATGTTTGATTAATTGTACTTTTAATATTACTATATAACTTAAAACAATATATATATATATAGTAATTTTATTGCAAAAGTGCCGAGATTAATTACAATGACTAAAATAGACATGATTTTAGAATCCTAAATTATTTCTTCCATTAATTGGTTATATATATATAATCAATATTTAAGTAGAATATTTAAATTAGAAAAAAAATTCTATAAAAACAATAAAAAGATTTTTAAAAGATTTTAAAATCAAATCACTATTTAAGGAGATTATTTAATTTTATGATGAAATAAGATATATAAATGATTTTAATAAAATATTCCATAATCGTTTTCAAAAAGTAATCCTCTACATAGGGATGACAATTTGACCCGCACCACCCTGCAGGCATATGTTCAAACCCAACCCTAGGGTAGTGAATTTACGACCTACGAACCCGTATAAAGAAAAACCCAACGGGTTCAAGTGCGGGTGTGGGTTGAGAAAACGAACCCGCAGGTGAAAAATTATTTAATATTTATTATTGAAAAATATTATAAATTAGGGAGTAAAATTATTTAATATTTATTATCGAAAAATATTATAAATTTAAACTCCAATGGAAACATTTTAACTATATATGGAGTAAAATATAAAAACTTCACTCATTCTAATGGGTCATTTGTTTTTTTTTGTCTGAATATTGAACAATCCTGATTTTTTCTAAAGACTGAATAAGAACTGAAATCTGAACTTGTATAACATTTTGTTTTTTGACGTCTGAATGTATTGTCACCGCGTTTTTTAAAAGTAAAATTATCTGAAAATAAGTAATTTTAGATTTATACCCATGTTAAACAATTATACATATAATATAGAATAGAAACAATCCAAAAATAATAATTATATATGAACACATATTATCATGATCTTCGTCTTCAATTACAAACAAACTTCATTGTTGCTAAGAAAAGAAAATATTTTTTTGAAAAAAGATTATTTTTTTCAAAAAATAAAAAGGACAGCAGGAAAATTAACACAAAATACTCTAAAAAAATAATATAAAAATACATCACCCATGATATCATAATAAAGTATTTGTATTAAACATGAATATGAGAAGTGATTAGGGTTTTTTTTATTTACCAATTGGAATGGATCATGTACACTCTTATTCTCAACAACACTTAATTTCAGCTATTTCATATTATGGAAATAAATCAGGAAATAATTATTTACCAATTTATTCAAATCAAACCAGATATGGAAACATTGTTTGTTGCAATCTCCTCTTGAACCCTGCATTTTAACGTTTGACCAATTCCTATTTGGTGATATATGATTTTTTATAATTTATTTTGTCAATGATTAATCAATAATAATTTCAGCTAAACAAGCATAAAACTAGTAATTAAAAACAAAACCTTCCAATTTCTACTCTTATATTCCTTAATACATGTTACTAAAAGTATTCCCATTGATTTCGACAATTTATATTCAAAATTAAGAGAAAGGAAAGAATAATCACACATTAATTTCAAGAATATAATTAATACATTACCAAAAATTCTATAATTTCTTTGCAAGTAATTAGATGTAAAAGGAGACAAAATATTGATAGTGAAAGCTAAAATCAAGAACAAGAAAAAAAGAAGAAAAGAAGAAATGGGTTTGATGATGGTTTTTGGTAGGGTTTTGTTTGTGATGGTGATGCTTGAAATGGTTAGCAATGGCAATGCTGATCAAAGCAAACTCTACAAAGTCTTCGATGTAACTAAATATGGTGCAATTCCAAATTCTCGTCCAGCCAACACACGGGTAATTAAGTCATCCATAATTCTATATATATTTTCTACAATTTGTTTTATAATATTATTGGTACCGGTTTGAAAATGCTTACCATTTTACTAAAATTGGATATGCATGTCTTTAACGTTTTAACATTTTAAAAAATAGATAGTAGAATATATGTTTGGAAAAGCCGTAATAGATATTTCTTCAAAATTATATTATTTGACAAATTAATGTGATTGACAAAGTGGCTATCTAAAACTGGTTTTAAAGTATTAGTCAAAGCATATTTTTGATTAAAGTACTTTGAAACCCTTTTAATAAGATTACATATATTTATGTCATATGTGGATGTTTTGGTAGGCCTTTTCAAGAGCATGGTCCGATGCATGTAAATGGAATGGAAATAGTAGTGTTTTGGTGCCAGCAGGAAATTTTATGCTTGGCTCGATAACATTTGCCGGTCCATGCAAAAATCCAATTTCTTTTACATTGAAAGGGACTTTGAAAGCTCCAAGCAATCTGTCTGTGATCAACAAAGAACGATGGATTACTTTTCAACATGTTACTGGTTTGGTGGTCAATGGTGGTGGTACCTTTGACGGCAATGGAGTCTCTAATTGGAAATATATCACCCCAAATTCCAACCCTCTTCCCATTGTAAGTTCCTGAACGTCTCTGCTTTATTGTTACACTATCCATGTTTTTTTTTTTTACTGTTTTTATTGGTGGTGTCTTGAACTCGAGATATTGTTAGACTATTGGGTGGTGGTTGTTTTTACACGTTCAAGTTAATTCTACGTCGAGTTGTTTTTAAGTGATTATACTAAAAGTGCTAACATTTTTATGATTGTTCATTTGTTTCAGTCAGTTACATTCCAGTTTGTGAAGAATGCAAAAATAAACCGGATAACATCATTGAATAGCAAAAATGCACATATCTCGCTCTATGGATGTGACAACGTGCATTTCAACAAAGTGAGAATAACAGCCCCAGGAGACAGCCCCAACACAGATGGAATCAAGATGGGCCACTCAAAAAGAATAAGAATTTCCAAGACTTCAATCGGCACAGGAGATGACTGCATTGCCATACTCTCCGGATCCTCGAAAATCCATGTTTCGGACGTGTTTTGTGGGCCTGGCCATGGAATCAGTGTTGGCAGCTTGGGGAAGTATAAGGATGAGAAGGATGTGGTGGGATTGAATGTCAAAAACTGCACTCTTAAAGACACAACAAATGGGTTGAGAATCAAGACCATGGCCTCTTCTACTATTATCACTGCTTCTGGTTTTAATTATGAAAACATCTTCATGAACAATGTACAAAATCCCATCATCATTGACCAGAACTATTGCCCACATCTTCATTGCAATCAACAGGTATGCATTGTTTCTGATTCCAAAAGCATTTCTTTCGTTGAAAGAGTTTATCAACTTGATTGATTTTGTGATTGGACATGTTTTGTTTACAGGCTTCCTCACATGTGCAAATAAAAGATATCACATACAAGAACATTTGGGGAACTTCAAGTACAAAGTTGGCAGTAGGTCTTCAATGCAGCAGCAGGTTCCCATGCAAGAACATAGTGCTAAATGATATCAATTTGGTGCACAATGGACCCGAGGGGTTTGCTAGTTCATTCTGCTCTAATGTCAAAGGTGCCTCTTACGGCCGACAAACCCCAGCCCCATGCATATAGTCTTGCTAGTATTTGAATAGTCTTTTTTAAAGATGCTGTGAAGTATTAGTAGATGATTAGGATTTATCAAGCTCTCGGGGTATTGAGTTAAAAGTGTGAAAAATATGCATGTTTAATATTCCAATTCTGGTCTGATGTGTAGATTTGCCTTTTGGCCATAATGTTTTGAAATAAAGACAATATTTGAATATCTGTTGATATGAGCTCATCTGCTGGTACTAGCTCTTATTGATCTTATACGTAAATTCTGTAGTGGATTCTGTTTAAGTTACAGAATATTCACTGATGCAGGCCGAATATATCAATTGATCAGAAACAAAACGTTCCCTTTGCAAAACATATCTTGTAAACTATAATATATCCAGTCTGCATCAGTGAATATAATCGACTTGTGAATATGTTGATATATTCACTGATGCAGGCTGAATATATAAATGGATCAAAAACAAAACGTACCCTTTGCAAAACATATCTTGTAAATTGTAATGTACCTGTGAAACACCATTCAATTCAACCCTCCAACTTGATTATAAGGAATCCATAAAATTATGTATCTCATCTTTAAATCTGCCAATGGCAGGTAATAGTTACAGACCTCTTGCTTATTAAATCTTTAACTCTTGTCATTGAAATAGTTTTAAATTACCTTCCTTAAGGTCGCTGCAAATACATTATAACCAGATCGAGGTCATCAAAATCATCTTCTTGATTGTGAGCAGGAGAAATATCATCCAGATCGATCACCATTAGTATCATCATCGCCTAGTTCTTGTGGAGAGTCACCTGACATGATGGGAGCACCAGAAACACCAACAAAATTCCCTACAGTATCTGAGTCATCGTTTTCGCCTGTGTCTTCATTGTCAATGTCAGAATATTCACCATCAAATAGAATACGTATGTTTTGTGGCTGTGTGATTTCAAACTGGTGTTCAGGTTTATGCTGCTGATTGAATCGGCCTGAACCTTGGGGGGATTCTTATAGCATGCTTCGCATAGGTCAAAACCAATTTTCTCCACACAATCTTTGCATTTGTATCTCTCCCCAATAATTGGACATATCTGCAAATATGTGTCAAGAGAATGTATCTATTAAACTTGGTTTGCAAACCAGTATCCACCCTAAGGGTGGCAGAACAGACAACATAGATAAATTCTCAAGCATATGAACTCAGCTTAACTAAACCCTCATTACATGGATGGACTGCAAAAATCCTTTGCCATTCACCTAAATTGGCTCAGCACCAAAAATAATCTTTTAACTTTGACCTGACCAGCACTTTTTATTTTCTCGGATCTCTTACAGTTTCTTTAACAACTTCCTACCTTAATTCACTGCAGTGTATTAGTCATAACAGTACCTCAAAGTAGAACCAAATATATTGAAATACTCAAATATAAACTTCAATGTAATAATGCACTCATACCTAAATTAAATTCAATGTCGAAGTGTCTTGTGACTAACTCAATCCCAAAAGCTAGCTCATAGGGTGAGAGTTGCCCTCACACGTATCAATTTGCACTTCACCTTAGTGCCCAAATGATGGTGGGACTATGATTAGCATTCAGAACAAAAGTCTATTAAAAATTGTCTTATGAAAAACTTCAAGAGCAATAATTTTTAAAATAAACCAACACTATTCTGAAGAATTTTCAATGAGATAGAAAAAACCTTAATAAATCATAGGTTATTAATGTACATATGTGGATAAAAATAAAGAGTAATGTTTATATGCTGGATTCCGAATTCGTTGAAAATTCTGGGATCCTGTTTTGGCTGTCCAACAGCCAAAATATATGTTAGACATTTTTTATTTTATTATTATTTTAAAAGTCTGAAGCCCTGGGCACCGGTCCATCACACACACTCTCCTCTTTTAGGAGTCCATCAATAACCCTCATTCTCTTTCTCCCACCTCTTTCTCTCTCTCTCTCCATCACCTATCTCTAGGTGGGAAAAATCTTGGGTGGAGCGGGCTGCACACAATGCATCTCCATAGCGATCTTGCCATGTGGTGCAATCACAACGGGGTGCATGTGCATCCTGCTGTTCGGTGTGGAAAAAGTTGATATTCTTTTAATTGTATCCGGCATTTGTTTGTTTGGCCAAATGGGATCTCGGAAATTTCAAGAAACTCAGGATATCGCATTTGAGCATTACTCTATATTGAAGATCAACCTCTCTCGGTTGACCTGGCATCCGAGAGATTTAAGGGCAATTATGGATTGATTAGTCAATCCCACTTTTTAGGGAATAAAATCAGGGTTTATTTCCATATTATTTCCTATTTTGTTGAGATAGTTTCTGACCAGAATATTTCTATATATTCTATGTCTTTCCTTTGTATTTTTATTAATTCAAATAATATATTCTTAGCAGTGTTTTAAGGTTTTCTTCTCCGGTATCTTTTCTCACATGGTATCAGAGCTGGGATACCGTTGAGGGAAAAACACCTTGGGTGATAGCTATAAGCAGCCCTCACTGGGTTAAGCAAGGACGGAAAGGAGGGAGTTTCTACTTAATCTTCCCCTGTACCGAACCTTACAATTAACTCCACTGCTTCTTGATCTTCCCCTGCACCGAATCTTACAATTAACCCTACTTCCCTGCACCCTACAACCTCCTTTGATAACTCCTCCCTCCAAATCACTTCCTACAAACTAAAAGGAAAAAACTTTTTCCAATAGTCACGGTTTGTCCAGATGGTTATACGAGGGAGAGGAAAAATTGGATATCTTGATGGCTCCACAAAGAATCCAGATCCAACCGATCCCACTTACACAACGTGGGACACCCAAAATGCCTTGGTGATGTCTTGGCTCATCAATTCTATGGAAGAACATATTGGGTCATTGTACCTTGTCCATACCGCGTCCAATGTCATCTAGGACAAGGTGAAATTGGCCTACTCTGACCTGGAGAATTCAGCACAATTGTGTGAATTAAGAGATCATGCTAGGGATCTCAAACAAGTATGGATGCCACATAATACTACACTGCTCTTATCAAGGTATGGCAGGAGCTGGACTTGTTTGAACCCAATGATTGGTGTGGTGAGTGTTTAGGAAAATATGTGACACTTGTAGAAAGAACTCGTACCTATGATTTTCTTGCAGGGCTGAATAAGGATCCGGATGAAGTCCGTGGTAGAATGGTTGGAATCCGACCTCTACCTCAGATTGAAGAGGTATTTGCTGAAGTTCGAAGGGAGGAGAGCAGGCGCAAGAATATGTGATAGGGAACTAGATAAGCACTATTAGATAATATTATTAGTTATCATATTTATCTTGAGAATAATTATCTCTTTTAGAGATAAGTTAGGTTTTGTTTTATCTTTATCAGAAGTTAGGTGTTTATCATTTTGTCAGCTATAAATAGACTCCTTCAGAGCCTATTGTAATCAGACTTGATGAATGAAATAAATTGACTGATTAGTTTTCCAATCTTCTTTCCTTCTGAGTTTCTCCCATTTCTATTTCCAATCCCTAATTCTGTCTGTTTCCAATCTCTATTTCTCTTTGTTCTCTCTATTTCTCTCTAAAGTCTCTATCTATTTCTTATTACTTGTGTTAGTCCTACATCAGTTTGGTATCATAGCCAACCACTTTCCTTACACACTCACAACCCTACATTTTTTTTACTGTGTACACCACCAAAAACAGCTAAAACAAAAACAAAAAAAAAACAAAAAACAAAAAAAACAAAAATTACAACTCAGCCAAACAGTCGCCATTTGCCACATCTAAACAGTCCAAGCAAGTCAAGTGAGCACCTCCAACATCCCACGCGCCCACGCTCTGCCGACAGCCAACGCACGTGAGCGCCACCGCCGACACCAGCAGAATCGAAATCTGTCGATGAACAACTTCATCTTCATTGCCGACCACTAGTTCTGCCTCCTTCACCGCGGATCCAAACAAGAAGACCAGCAGCCGCATCCCACTTCGGCACCAAACGCCGGCGATCGACGACTCACCTCTAGTTTCACGACACTTAGGAGACACTGGCGACCAAAACCCACGAGTTTATAGTGTCATTTGGCTCGTCGTTGTTCCCCACATGATCCTCGCCACTTGGAAAGACACCGTCTTCTGTTTCCAGTGTGGTTGCAGACCTACCCAACACCCAAAACGCAACCCACCATCGGTGTTGCTCGTCTCTGCCGCCGCCAACATCAATTCATCGCTGTCGAGACTCCACATATGTCAGGTTCATCTGCTTCTTACTCATTGCTCAATTGTTAATTTGTAGGATTCCAAGTAATCTGTAGGATTCCAAGTAATCTGTATTGATCTTTTTATAACCCTTGTGTCAATATGGTGAACAAACAAGAGTTTGAATGGTCCAACAAAGCCCAAAACGAAAGATGACTGCCCTAGAAAATGAGTTAACCAATGTTAAAACAAGTCTAGAATCCTTTGACACTCGGTTTACAAATATTGAGACCATGCTGCAACAAGTCCTTAAAAGTGTAGGTAAACAGCCAGTGTTAGAGTCGGAGGAACCTGACCTGAGTTGACCATGGGTCCAACCATTACCCCAACAGGACATCAACAATTTAGGGGTCTGTTACCAACACCTAGAATGCGCCCTACCTTAGGGCCAAATGAACAAGTTCCACCTGTTGAGCAAACTCGTCCTCCCGACCCTAGAAGGTTTCAAAATGAGGACCATGTCCACTGGTATGATGGTAGTGACAATGAAGTTCACAACCCTTACCGACATACTAGAGCTTACCCTAGGCCACCTGAAAGAGACGAATTTCCCAAGGACTTTAGGCGTCAACAAAGGGCACACCCTCGTTACAATTTTGAACAACCTCGAGCACATGATGATATGGGAGATTTAACCAAAAGAGTTAAGATAGAAGCACCTGAATTTGATGGTAGAATAGACCATAATGTGTTTTTAGATTGGATAGATGCTCTGGAAGATTATTTTAACTGGTACCGCATGAGTGAAGGGCAAAAGGTTCGTTTTTCTAAACTTAGATTGGTAGGGTCTGTTAAGAAATATTGGCAAAGTATTCAAAAGCAATTGGAGTATTTAGGTCAAGAACCAATTACCTTGTGGGCTGAAATGAAGCTTAGGTTGAAAGAAAAATACCTCCCTCCCTCTTACAAGAATCTCTTGCTAGATCAATTATTAAACCTTAAGCAAACCTCCACTAGTGTTACCGATTATCTAACTCGATTTGAGGATCTTAGGGTGAGATGTGAGATAAAAGAAGAACCTTGTGTTGCCACTGCTAGGTTAATCGATGGCCTTAAACTTGAGATAAAAAAAGAAGTCAACGTGCACTCTGTTACAACTTTAGAGGAGGCCTATCATAAGGCCTTAGAGTTTGAGACTTACTTTAGCTTCCCTTCCACTCCTAGACGAAGGCCTACCCCATTTGAAAATTCTCAAACACCTCAATTGACATCTTTAGAATCTATTAGTTCTCAACCTAGGGCTCCTCAAGGAATTAAGAGTTTCAAGCCTGGTAGTAATTCTACCTCACATACTATCTCTAACTCTCAGATTGAATGTTTCAATTGTCATGCTAAAGGTCATATAGCTTCTCGTTGTCCCGCTCGTACCTTAGCTTTGAACGAAGAGCTTGATAATGCTCCTATAGATGAAGATATTGTCGAACCTTTAGAGATCGTTGATGATTTAGGCTTAGATGATCTTGGTGGCAATGGTATTGGACAGTTAGGTGTCATACGTTGTATCCCGACATGTGATTCTGATAGTGATTCTTTGTCTTTTGGGCACTATGGTTCTTATACAATTGCTCACATTTGTCTTGAGCCTCTGCCTACTCTTTCTTTCCGGAAGTTTTCTACCCCTCCTCTTAGACTTGGGTTGTCAAGCCTTACACCTGGATCAACTGCTTATTTACTTAATTTGCCTACCAATTTAACTATTGCTTCAATGACTATGACAGATTTATATCTTATTCGAGGCACTTTCAAGCCTCCATGGGGTATTTGTGATGTTTATACAGATTTGGCATGTTCTACTGCATCATGGGCTATTCAAATGTGGTTGGTGTTTGTGATGATTTCCACTTGTCGGGGACGAGTTCCGTTCAAGAAGGGTAGAATGATGGGGAACTAGATAAGCACTATTAGTTATCATATTTATCTTGAGAATAATTATCTCTTTTCGAGATAAGTTGGGTTTTGTTTTATCTTTATCATTATCAGAAGTTAGGTGTTTATCATTTGTCAGCTATAAATAAACCCCTTCAGAGCCTACTGTAATCAGACTTGATGAATGAAATAAATTGACTGATTAGTTTTCCAATCTCCTTTCCTTCTGAGTTTCTCCCATTTCTATTTCCAATCCCTAATTCTGTCTGTTTCCAATCTCTATTTCTCTTTGTTCTCTTTATTTCTCTCTAAAGTCTCTATCTATTTCTTATTACTTGTGTTGGTCCTACATCAATATGCTTGGCGACACTAAAGGCTCAGTCCAAACAGAAGCCTCTGCTCTTGTCTCCAAAAGCCATGAACAAAATCACAAAGCAGACTATTCCAATGATCCTAGGCGTGTTTGGTGTGATTTTTGTCAAAGGACTAATCACACTAAAGAAACTTGTTAGAAATTACATGGGAAACCTCCCAATCAGAACAACCGTGACCATCAAGACAATCTAGACAGCTTCAAAGCGAAACTCGTGCGTACCAGACCACTGTTGAACTCACGGAACAGAAACCTGGGGAAAACTTAAGCAGTATCAATCTCAACATAGAACAACTTGAGCGTCTCTACAAGTTGCTAATCCCTGAGAAAGTAACCGGTACTTCTTTAATTGCCCAAAAAAGTAATTTTCTCTCAGCCCTAAATTGCACAAAAAGAAACAAAGAATCCTGGATTATTGACTCCGGGCATCAGATCATATGACAGGTTGTGCTCACTTATTTTCCTCATATTCCGAACAATGGTCATACTAAAGTACGGATTGCTGATGGATCCTTGTCTCCTGTTGTTGGAATTGGAACTATTAAAATTAACTCAACCCTTGTTCTTAAATCTATATTACACGTTCCAAATTTATCCTGTAATCTACTATATGTGAGCAAAATTTCTAAGGATTGTGATTGTAAGGTGATTTTCTCACAAGATCATTGTGAAGAGTTCGGGGAAGAAGATTGGCAATGCTAGTGAGCATGAGGGGCTATACTACTTTGACGAGGACACTGATGAGATCAAACAAGTTCATACGGTTAGTTGGGAACCTGTTTCAAGGCAAAATCAAGTAATGTTGTGGCATTTTAGGTTAAGGCATCCTAGTTTCCCATATTTAAAATATTTATTTCCTTGTTTAAGAAGAATGACATTTTTCAATGTGAAATATGTCAGTTGGCTAAACATCAAAGATCTGTATTTAAAACAAAACCTTATAAAGCTACTAAACCTTTTGCTATTGTTCATAGTGATATTTGGGGACACTCACGGTCTCATAATCTTTATTCAAAGCATTGGTTTATTTCTTTCATCAATGATCACACTCATGTGTGTTGGCTCTATTTGCTAAAAGACAAATCTGATACTGAACAAACATTCAAAACTTTTCATAACATGGTTAAAACTCAATACTCCACTAATATTCAAATTTTACACACTGATAATGGCAAAGCGTATTTTAACCCGATTTTGGTAGAATATCTCAATAAAAATGGAATTGTTCATCACAATTCCTGTCCAAACACACCACAACAAAATGACATTGCCGAAAGAAAAAACAGACATCTTTTGGAAGTTACTAAGTCAATCATGTTTACCACCAACACTGCTAAATATTTTTGGGGGGGATGCAGTTCTCACTGCTTGTTACCTTATAAATAGAATGCCCACAAATGTCCTTCAGTTTCAAACTCCATTGAATGTTTTCTCTAAATGTTTTCCTAAGAACCGGACTGTTAGTAATCTACCCCAAAAAGTTTTTGGGTGTACTGTGTTTTTTCATAACCATGAACCTAATCGAAATAAACTTGATCCAAAAGCCTTTAAATGCATTTTTCTAGGATATGCTGCAAATCAAAATGGGTACAAATGCTATTTCCTAGAAAAGAAAAAATTATTTGTATCCATGGATCTCTATTTTTTTGAAAATACTCCATTCTATTCCACAAACTCCCTTCAGGGGGAGACAAGTAGTGAAGGAAATTTTTGGCAGTTTTCATCTGAAATCCTCAACCCCACTTTGCCAAGCTTGCCAATTTCAGAAACTAATCTTACACACTGAGTCTGAGTTTACCAAGAATTGAAAATCTTGATGTCGAAAATGAAATTAATAAACAAGGGGAAAATAACCAAGATGAAATTAAGGTGGATGATCTAGATGTCCAGCAACCAAACACTCAACCAACTAATGAACTTCATGTTTACTCACGTCGGAAGAATCAACAAACGGTAGAACTCCTCCTACTCTCGAGACTTGTCATGAATTTGACTCGGACCCAGGTAATTCACTTGTCCTTTCTCATTTGGATAACACTGTTGATCTGCCTATTGCTTAAAGGAAAGGTGTTCGTTCTTGCACTCAAGATCCTATAGCTCAATTTGTAAAGTATAATCGTTTATCCTCTTCAATGAAAGCCTTTGTATCCAATCTTAAAGATACAGAGATTCCCAAGACTATTGAAGAAGCCTTTCAACCAACTCAGTGGAAAAAGGCAGTAGAAGAAGAAATGCAAGCTTTGGAGAAAAATGGAACTTGGGAAATTGTTGAGAGACCTAGAGATGTTGTTCCTGTAGGCTGTAAATGGGTGTTCACAGTGAAGTATAGATCAGATGGGTCTATTGAGAGGTACAAAGCGCGTTTGGTTGCAAAGGGATTTACACAGACCTACGGGATAGATTACCAAGAGACATTTGCTCCTGTAGCCTAACTCAATACAATCCGCGTTCTTCTCTCTTTAGCAACAAATCTGGATTGGCCGCTCCAACAACTTGATATCAAGAATGTTTTTCTCAATGGAGACTTGACTGAAGAAGTCTACATGGAACTTCCTCCAGGTTATAAGAGTGCAGAAAAAACAGGGCAGGTGTGTAAGTTAAAAAAATCCCTCTATGGCCTTAAACAGTCACCAAGGGCATGGTTTGAAAGGTTCACTAGGGCTGTCGGCCAACAATGGTATAAGCAGGCTCACATTGATCACACGTTATTCTACAAAATTGAAGGTAGTAAGTCAACTATACTTATTGTATATGTTGATGACATTATCCTAACAAATGACAATATTTCAGAAATAAATTCTTTAAAGAGAAGGCTTGCAAATGAATTTGAAATCAAAGATCTGGGTATGCTAAGGCATTTTATAGGTATAGAAATTGCTCGAAATAGATCTGGTATTTCTTTATCACAAAGAAAATATGTCCTAGATCTATTGAAGGAGACTGGATTACTTGAGTGCAAGCCTTGTTGACACTCCAACTTATCCGAATGTTAAACTTGGGAGATAAAATACGAGCACACCTGTGGACAAGGGTAGATACCAGCGACTTGTTGGAAAACTTATTTATTTAGCTCACACAAGTCTGATATAGCTTTTGTTGTCAGCATGGTAAGTCAATTTATGCATACTCCCTATGAGGAACACCTAGATGCAGTCATCCGAATATTAAGGTATCTAAAAGGAAGGGGAAAGGACTGTTCTTTAAGAAGGGAGAATCTCGTGAAATTGAAGCCTATACTGATGCAGATTGGACTGGTTCAGTTGTGGATAGGAGATCTACATCTGGCTAATGTTCTTATGTTTGGGGAAACCTGGTGACTTGGAGAAGTAAAAAGCAGAATGTAGTGGCCAGAAGCAACGCAAAGGCTGAATTTAGATCATTGGCAAATGGAGTTAGTGAATTAATTTGGCTAAAGCTACTCCTAGAAGAACTTCAAGTTGCAACAAAAAGTCCCATGAAATTGTACTAGTGACAACAAAGCAGCCATCAGCATAGCTCATAATCCTGTGCATCATGATCGTACGAGGTTGATCGACACTTTATTAAAGAGAAGATTGAAGACGGGACTCTTAGCATTCCTCATGTGGCTTCAGTTAAGCAAACAACAGATATCCTAACTAAAGGATTGCCTAGATCTCTCTTTGAGAAGATGATATACCAGCTAGGATTGTTTGATGTATACAATCCAGCTTGAGAGGGAGTATTGAAGATCAGTCTCTCTCGGTTGACCTGGCATCCGAGAGATTTAAGGGCAATTATGGATTGATTAGTCAATCCCACTTCTTAGGGAATAAAATCAGGGCATTTGTTATTTTGATTGATTTGTTTTTATTTCCAAATTTATTTCCTATTTGTTGAGATATTTTCTGACTAGAATATTTCTATATATTCTAGGCTATGTTTTAAAATGCGGTTTGAGGCGACCGCCTCTCCCCGAAGCGCACTGGTGCGGCCACACCAAGGGATCAAGTTCGAACGTCCACCTCCGCCGCACGAGGCGGCCGAATATGCGCCGAGTCCTCCAAACTTGGGCGCCTCAGCTCTGACTCGGGAAGCCAAGTTTAAAAAAACAAAACAAAACAAAACAAAACTAAGCGTTTTGGAGAAGAAAAGAAGAGGCTAGTAAAGGCTACGTTTGGAAGCCAAAATCCCTAAATCCCAAAATCTTCAACAGAGTAATTCAATCTCTCCAACACTTACGGGACTTCAATTCTTTCTTTTCTCTTCTTCAAACCAATCGACCGGCGACATCAACGTCTGGTTCTTCTCGAGTCCTCTCCGGTGAGTTCTTCTTCTTCTTCCTCTGTTTTTCTGCTTCTTCTTGATCTGTATTTCTTCTTCTTCTTCTTGTTCTTCTTCTTCTTCTTGTTCTTCAGCTTTGCTATTCTTCTTCTTCTTCTTCTTCTTCTTCTTGATCTGTATGCAGCATGTGCTTCAGCTCTGCTATTCTTTTTCCTTTGATCTGTTTTTCTTCGATTTTCTTCTGGTTTCTCTGGTCTTCAATTTTCTTCTTTCTTTTATTTTTCTTCATTTGTTATCTTTTGAAAGATAAGTGCCGTATGCTTTTGTGTATGCTTTTGTATATGATAGTTTTTATATATTTTTTTTATTTTAGTTGTTATCAACAAGCCAACAACAATGTAGTGTGTTCTATTGGTAATTTGGTATAAAGGTCAACGGGGTATTAATTCTAGATAACTCAAGTTTATTATATAAGTTTATTATATACATGATAACATGACATAAATTTTAAATTATATAAATTATAAATTACACTCGACACATAAAATAAATTATATCATATAACTATTAACTATATAAGTAATTAAGTATATTATATACAATATACTATATATTAAATTTTAAATTATATAAATTATAAATTACATTCAACACATAATATAAATTATATCATATAACTATATAAGTAATTAAGTATATTATATACAATATACTATATATTATATACATTGTATTGTTGATTAATTTATGTGATTCCAAAAATACCGTATTATTTTATTATTTACTCTTAGCTTTCTTGCTTATTTTGTTGTAGATTTTTAAATGTCGAATCGAAAAGATCTGGCTTGGAAGTATGGGATTGAGGTTGAAATGGATGAACAAAAGGGATATAAGTATATCCAATGCAAATTTTGTGATAAGAGTATTGAAAGGTGGAGTGTTTCGGATGAAAGAACACCTTGCGGGTGTTCAAGGTAATGTTGTCCCGTGCACAAAGGTCACCCCAGAAGTGAGAGAAGAAATCAAAAGTCAAAACTTATATGTTGTCAAATGAAAAGGTGAAAAAGAGGGCACAATTGATGCGTGAAGAAAGGATTGACAATTGTGTCACCTTAAACCGTCTATCCAAAAAAGGTTCAAGCTCAGGTAGTGTTTCTGAAAGAGGGATCAGAGGACCGATGGATAGATTTGTAGTGAATGTTGAAAATGAGGCGGTGGAGGATTTGGGGGGAAGTGATAAGGGAGTCAAAGGACTTGAGAAGGAGGCACGCGAAAACACATGTACGGACATAGCCGACTTCTTCTACGAGAATGGACTCGCCTTTAATGTTGCTGGTAGTCCATCGTTCGTTACAATGCTCTGTTCGGTTAGGACTTACGGGCGTGGTCTAAAACCACCTACAACACATGACTTGAGCAATTCACTATTGTTGAAGGCAGAAGGCAAAACCCAAGCAATTGTTGATGAAGTAAAGAAAACATGGAGTAAAACATGAGTGTCTATTATGTCGGATGGGTGGAAGGATATGAGAGGAAGACAGTTGATAAACTTTCTTGTAAACAATCCGTATGGCACGGTGTTCTTAAAGTCGGTCGATGCTAGTGATGCAATTAAAGATGCTACACTATTGTTTAACCTATTGGATTCTGTGATTGAAGAAGTTGGAGAAGATATCGTGGTCCAAGTGGTGACAGATAATGCATCGAACTACAAGAAAGCGGGTGAAATGTTGATGGAGAAGAGGAAACGGCTATGGTGGATGCCGTGTGCATCTCATTGTATTGATCTAATACTTGAGAAAATTGGATCTTTACCTCAACACCAAAATGCATTAAGGAAAGTGAAGAAGGTATAAATCATTAAATAGTTATAGAAATGCTTTATATTTAGTATTAATCATTTCATAAATATTAATATTTTCATTCTTGTGCTATAACCTACTATAGGTACGTAATTTCATATACAACCACGGGGGTATTGGCTTTGATGAGAAAGCACACTAATAAAGAATTGATCCGTCCCGCTCCTACACGGTTTGCTACTTCATTTTTAACATTAGACAGAATGTTAATTTTGAGGCAACCTTTGGAGCAAATGTTTACTTCAAAGGAATGGGATGGATGTAGTTGGCCAAAAAAAGCCGAGGGAAGGGAAATCAAGAAGATCATCTTCAATGATAATTTTTGGGGTAGCGTGTCTTATGCATTAAAGACAACTAGACCTCTTGTAAGTGTGTTGAGGATGACAGATTCTGAACAACTGCCCGCAATGGGATTTATTTATGGTGCTATAGATAAGGCTAATGAGGAAATAGCCGCTAATTTGAGAAATGAGGAAGGAGCTTACAAGGAGATATGGGGAATCATTGATATGATGAGTGGCAGTATCAATTGCACCGCCATTTGCACGCAGCTGCGTACTATCTAAATCCCCGATTCCAATATTCGGATGGTTTATCCTCTCATATAGAGGTAAGATTGGGTTGATGGTGTGCATGGAAAAACTTATTCCTGATGAGGAGGCGAGAGTACGGGCTAATTTACAAATTAATCTCTTTAAGAACAAGGAAGGGTTTTTTGGCTATGGACGTGCAAAAGGTCTTATAGAAAATCTTAGCCTTGGTATGTCAAGTTATTATTTACATGTATCAATTTCGTTATGAAATTTATAGTATTGTCTTATAAGGAAATGAACAATGTTTATTATTCTCATTGGAGCCGATTGGTGGAATGCATATGGAGATGAGGCTCCAGAACTTAAAGATTTTGCTGTGAAGATTTTAAGTCTCACTTGCTCATCTTCAGCTTGTGAGAGAAATTGGAGTACATTTAATTTCGTAAGGATTTACTTATAACTATAAATACTAGAGTAAAATTTAGTATTCCTAATTAACAATTTCATACAAATTATTAGTAGATTCACACGAAGAAGAGGAATCGATAAAGCACAAAGAAATTGAATTCTTTGGTGCACATAATGTACAATAAAAGGTTGCAGCACAGATACTTGAAGAAGAAGGCACTGAAGGACGATAAGGATCCATTGGTTCGTGAAGATGTGCCGTCGGATGATGAGTGGATTGTTGACAATGATGTAGTTGAGGGAACGTCCATAGATGTGGACATGAGTCAACCAAGTGGAAGCCAACAAGTAGGAGAGAAGAGAAAGAGAAATACAAGTAATTCTACAATCAAATTTAATAAGTTTTACTTAGATAGAATCATATATTTAATTATAAATGTATAATATTACTTTACATTTTTTGGTAGACAAAGGAAAAGCTTTACAACGGGTGGATGAAGAACGAGGGTGGGAAGACATTTCAAACCAATACAACTCTCCAGGAACTTCAGATAATGATGGTGATGAGGGGGACTACCATTTTGATCCACATTTTAAGCCATTCGACACAAATAATAGCTTATGGGATGATTAGTGGTCATTTATCGTTAGGATAATGTTTTGTTTTTGTAACGTTTAATTTGTTTCAGACATTTTATGTTTGTATTATTGGATACAAATTATTTCCCAATTTTTATGCACTATTCTCTACTTTACTATTTATTTTTAATTTTTTTAGATTGTTTTTCAATTTTTCTACTGAGGCGCCCGCCTCAAGGCACCCGCCTCGCACCGCTTTCTGCATTTTAAAACCTTGATTCTAGGTTTTTCCTTTATATTTTTATTCATTCATATAATATATCCATAGTTGTGTTTTAAGGTTTTCTTCTCCGGTATCTTTTCTCACACTCTAAATATAATAACTTAATATTTTTAAAGTTAACGGGTGATAGCTAGTGTTAATTAAGAGATAAACCCAAAATTGATTTATTATTTTATCGGTTTTAACAACCCAACCCATTAATGACCCAGACCTATCAACTGTTTCTTTAAAATGGATTCAAGTCAAATTAATCGGTTGGGTGCAATTTTTCCGGCACATCCAGCATGTCAGTCTGGGGTGAGTTGTTGTAAATGACTCTGTCAAATTAATGGGTTGGGTGAAATTTTTCCAGCACGTCAGTCTGGGGTGAGTTATTGTAAATGACTCTGTCCATAATTTTACCATACAAATAAGACTTCAATGTCTCTGCCCTTTTTCTCTACTAGATATGTAATCTTATAGTCAAGTCATTCCAACATAAAATACTTACGGACAAAACAGTTTATCATTGTCCAGTGATCAATGGATGTTCCATATATGCAACAGTAGAACAAATGTAACAAGTATTTTATAGAGTGGATGGGTCAGACGTCTCTAAGATCATATTTCTTCCTATGAAACCCAAATGATAACTGCAATTATTGAAAAAAAAAAAAAAAATGGAACCACCAGCCTTCGCAGGAAATGACAAAATTGAGGACTTACCCCACAAAAATCACAACCCACACTAACATGAACCTTAGGCCCATTTCTTAGCCACCATGGTGCGTAGACATTTTTAGGAAACGACAATGATCGGCCAGGACGCTGATGAGTTTGTTTTGTTGAACCTGAAATAAAGTTGGTTTGATATGAATAGTAGAAGCAAGTCAAATTATGAACAAAACTTGCACATAAAGACAGACAGATAGGCAATTTAAATTCAAAGCATCATTAAAGCACACATAATACCATATAATAAAAATTCAAAGCACAAAAAGCAAAATAGTGAAAGTAGCAGGCTACTGACAATTGGTTTGCTTAAGAAAAGCTTCCCGTTTCTCTGCATATAACTGAGGAAACTGCTCCTCCAAGAAATGTTCTAGAATTAAACATACACCAGGGAGCCCAAGAGAATGCACGCTTTGACACACTGGGCACCTAAAATATCCATCCTCAGGAATAACTACACAAGATTCACATAATACTGCACAAAAAAAAAATTAAAATGAGTGCTCAATGTAAGCATTACTCTATAATAATAACCGTGGAAGACAGTTAGAGTGAGAGATTACCATGACCACAATTAAGAACAACTGGCTGAAAGAGCATCCTCTTGCATTCAACACAAGGTAAATCATCAACAGAAACCTGGTTTGGAGCTTTATGTTCAAGCTCATTTCCAAGCAAACTAAATTCTTGGACAGGTGCATTTCCAGTGTTTTCCAATGTTTCTGAAATTGTTGCAAATCTAACTGTTGTATCATCTCCACAATCTACTGTTGTTTCCAACATATTCATGCATGAGGAAGATTTCCCTTCCCCAGAACGATGACTTTCTGGATACATTGTTTGTTGACAAGAGGGGGAACATAGAGGATTTTCCAAGAGATCAAGCCCCACACTAGGGTTTGATCCATATAATTGATGATCTAACTGTGGTGAGAAAATGCCAGTTTTCTTTTCTTCTTCTGAAAAATCAAATTACATAATAAAGGATATTATTACATTATGAAATTTCTGATCAAATGCAATGAGTATAATATGGTTAGAAAATTGCTGAAGGCCATGAGCAAGAACTTATATAATCAGACAAAAAACACATGAATTCAAGGTGATTTTAATCATGCGGTCCATATCTAGCATTTTCATTGTTCAACAGAATGTCAAATGGAACAGATTTTCAGAGCAAGAGAGATAATTAATTTTAGCAAATTCACATTTTAAAAGGGTCTGCATCACTGTCATTATCACAAAATGAAAATGAAGGAAACAACTTCAAATTACCAAGTCTTATCTTCCCATGTGACCCTCTCATGAACATGTAAGTTAAATTTTACCACCAAATTTAATAAAATTGATTGCAACATAAAACAAGAGAACACGAAACGATTATATTTGGAAAATGCGGGCAAGGGGCATCCACCGGAACAGGAACATAAGAGTAGAAGAGGCCATGTAAGCAGTTAAAGATAAATGCAGTTCTTTTACTGATAATAAAAATATCAATAAAACATATTGTGCAGTTTTCACATCATCATAGCAACTTAACTAGTTTCACTAGCAGTCAAAATTCAAAAACAAATCTTTAACTGGCATGAAATCTTTCCACATTTTGGCAGCAGCACTTTACCAAATCATTGAACATTTTGGTGCATCATATACATAAATGTATAAAATTAGTAAATCAACTAAAGTCATCTACCCTACCCAAGATAATTTCGGACACCAGGAATATCTAGAAATTTTCAAACCAATAATACATATTTCTTTAAATAAAAATTCAATATTATTTTTGCTCGACTCTTGGTTGTGGGTATATTCTCTACAACCATGTTACACAATCAATCCATTCAAGCTGACTGCAGCTCTCCAAGGTGAATATGATGACACTACTTATTGCAGTCATTAAACATGTAAATATATATACTGCAACATTTACTTCTAACTTTAGTATCACAACCTTCCTCATAAAACTCTATTGTGCTTACAGAAGTAAAACTGTCTTGAGGAATCTATCTGTTATACATCTTAAGCGCTACTTTGCACACTTTCAGGTTAACATGGAGCAGAATGACAAACTTTTCTATAAATATGAGTCAAAGAGTTGATCCTTCACCTGGTGGAAGTTGACAGCTGGATGGACAATATCGGAGCACAATATCAATCTAGATATATTAAGAGCAACTATGAACTCCTTAGGACTATTCTATTACTACTCTTTAGCAAAAGATCAATTAAAAACTAATATCCTTCAGATATGTTATAGGTCACTAGGTCTAGGTCAGTGCATATTTTTAAAGTACTAAAGGAGTAAATAGACATACATGATGTATCAAAATTTCCACTGAAACTAATCGTAATCATATGATATATTACTGTTCAATAACTAAATGAAAAAAAAAAAACAAAATTAAAAAAACAAATATCCTCACCTCCCACTTGTCTTTCCCTTCTCTTGTAGATAACAGGATATAACTTCATGAGCAAGAAGTGCAGCAATTGACATATACTTGGGAAATGATTATATGGGTGGCGACAAACTGGACAGCGGGACTCATGCCAAAAACTCATGGCCTTATACACACACCAGAAGCATGAAATGTGGCCACATGCTGCAAAGATTAGAAAAGGATGCTTCAGAAATGTGAAACTATTTATAAGCGAGCAATTTCATTGGTACCTGCTTACCCAATACAACAGGCTTGTAAAGGAGTTCCCTGCACACCACAGAGAAGTTCTTAATATCGGTTGGGGACCCAGAAAACAAAAATTGAAAGAGCTACCAAACTAATAACAACCAGGCACCCGTAACCCCAAAATATTATACACCATACAAGAATGGTAAGTAAGGTTTCGTGGTATAATTTCAATTAAATTGAGTCGATCTGTTATATCTCTGGCATTCCTCTGGTATCTTTTACAATTCATTTTGAAGAACAGTCAAAAGGTTAAACATATATATATTAATACCACCCCAAGTATGTATGGTAACACTGAAAGGAGTTCTAGTCAAATCACAGGTTTTTAATGGAAATAAGATATCTTAACCACCAGAGCTACTTCAAAGTGTGAGGAGTTACAACAACTATAATTTTTAACCAACTTCATGCAAAAACTTAGGACAGGGTCAAGTCCAGGTTAAGCTATAGATGTTTTTGGTAGATCAAAGCCTGATAATACCTATAACTATGCATAATTATTGTATTCTTACTATGTAATTGGTCAATTTTTTGCTGCTTATTATCCCATATATATTGTTTCCAAGTCATGTCTCATTTAGTAACACAATATATAATGTAGTTGGTCAGTTTTACAATATGACAATGCAAATGCTGAATTGTAATGCCATTCTTTTTCTTTTCTTTGTTTTAGAAAGGAAATAAAATGTATTTCAAAAATAAAATGAAAAAGGAATGATACAATAGAACCCTATACCAAAATCATGAAGTGTAGTAAAACAGCCATATACAGGACTGAACGTGTAGTGGTGTAGGTTGTCAAAAACCACCTAGGGTAACAAAGAGAGCCTTCAAGACAAAAACAGGACCTAGAAAAAAGTGAATACAAAGCACAACCATTCACAGAACACCTTCCTAATTTAAGTGAATAAAGGAAAAAGAAGAATCCCTATATTCATTAGAGACGAAATCCCATAAGGAAGCAAAGTAGTGAACTCAATGCCACAAGTCGTTGATATTCTCCATAATCTTCCTTTGAAAAATTCTACAATTTTTTTTCCAAAAAACCCAAAGCAAGGCTAAGGCAACACTTTTCCATAGGGTTCAAAGCACAAAAAAGTTCCACAAAAGCTTGATTACAAGAAGCAGAAGCTACCCAACACTTTCTGCTTCTTTTAATAATTTACTCCAAAGACTAAAGGCAACATCACAATGAAGGAAAAGGTGATCCATGCTTTCCTCACTTTATTTGCACAGGATGAAAAAAGATGGATCTCATGTGTGGAACCTCCAATGATCTCCCCTGTGTTAACCATCCCAATAGCCACAACCTAAGCAAAAACATAAATTTTTGGAGGCACTTTAGCTTTCCAAATCAAGTTGAAACACATAATATTATTTTGAGAGAGATCGTTAACCAACCACTTAAAGTAGGATTTACATGTATATGACCCAGAACAATCTAGTCTCCAAGTCCTTCTATCTTCCCAGAGTTGTTTGAAGCAGAAATTCTCAAGCGCAACCAACATAGAGATAAGATCTTGACATTCTCTATCATTCAAGATTATTTTTAAAGTTCCAACTCCAATCCGAGGACATTGGAGATGGAACCAGTATAGACTTTATTGATACATTATGAACCAAAGCTAATCTATATAAAGTCTAGGACAAAGACCTTTAAGGGGATCCCAAGCACCATTTGTCATCCTAAAATCAAACCAACTATCCATTTCCTAACTCCAAAGAAATATGGCCCAAGAAAAAGGGTACTCCCTCGAAATAGCTTTCCATGGGATCCTATACAAACCATTGCTCACCATAATAGAATCCCAACCATTGCAATAAGCTCCGTACTTATTCTTAATGACATCATGCCATAAGGAGTTCCTTTCTAGAAAAATCTCCAAAGCCATTTGCATAAAAGAGCACTATTCTTCATCTGTATGTTGCCAATCCCAATTCCCCCTTAAAATTAGAATAGCATTTTTCTAAGCATAATAATCTCTAGTATACTCCATTTATCTTGACAATTAGTCAGCTAATAAAGTTCAGACAACACTCTCATCTTCATTCTTTTGGTGTAACATCATAATTTATTAATAACCAATTCAAGATGGTGAATGCGGTCATTTTTCATGATCAATTATTATTATTATTTTTTCCTGTAGTTGTTATTTTTCTAGGTATGCAGAAAAGAAATAAAATTGCTTTAAGAAAAAAATTCTTTTTTTGCATAATTGAAGTTTCTTATGCATAATTAGATTAACGAAACACAATCAGGGAATACAAAGCAAGCGTCAAAACTAGATGACTTTGCAGAATACAATAAATTTCGATTAAAAAAATGAATAATTAAATAAAAAGAGATTATAAAGAATGGAGATCGGAGAAGAAAATACACTCACAGACAAACGCAGCATGTGAAATCTTCATGAAAATCCTCGTCAGCTTCATGTTGTGCATTGCCTTTTTCTTCTTCTCCTTCTGGGTTTGTTAGGTTTGGTGTGGAATTATTGTCGGCATTATTCTCCATCGAGTCTCAATGGAGATTGCAGAGAGAGAGAGAGAGAGAGAGTATAAATTATAAAAACAAGATTGCCAGCCAACACTGTACGTGTTGGCAAACCAGTTTTCAAATTGCTCTCTTATTAGTTATTGCCTTGACCTGTATAACTATTTGCCATTTCTTAAAAAAACTCTGACACCGAATCGACCGGTGTCTACCAGAAAGGCTACAATAGGATTTTGATATACACTACCATTAACACGGTTCGGTTTCGGTACGGGTTCGGGTTCGGGTTCGGTTCAGTGGAAAGGCCGAACCGTAACCGTAACCGTAACCGTAACCGTAACCGGAATATGACGGTTTTGGGCGGTTTCGGAACCGGAGGTTTTCTGTTCGGTTTCGGTTTCGGTTTTTCGAAACCGAACTGTTCGGTTAGGTTTCGATTTCGGTTTTCCGAAACCGAACGGTTCTGTTCGGTTCGGTTCTGTTTCGGTTCGTTCGGTTTTTTTTTTTTTTTTTTTTTACAAAAATTAATATATATATTATTTTATATACATTTAATTTTTATATATATATATACATATGTTTTTTTAAAATGAAACTATACAACTAATATTTGTACTTTTATATACACATAAATATGATTTTGTTTTTAATGGAACTATACAAGTATATACAACTAATAGTCTAATTACTAATACAAAATTACAAATTGATAAACTTAAAATTTAAAAAATGGCCAAACATTTTTATTTGTAATCAAATTTCATTTACAATGTCTATATTTTAAATATTCACATAAAATATGAAATACAATTATTTAAATATACAATTGAACCGTTGAACTATTTAACAATGAATGTGTAAAAATAAAAGAAATTGACATTAATTAATAAGTAAAAATTTACAATTGCATCTAAATTTTATATAAAAAAATTAGAAGTAGCCTTAATTGAATATAAAATCTAACAAAGTTCAAATAACACATTGAAAAAAGAAAAAATTAGCCTTGCACTTAATGTTGACCACAATTAAGCTGTCTACGTATCCTCCGCCAATGTAGAGGAATCAAAGGCCACATAGTTCTTTTACCTGTAGTGGGATAGTCGGTGTTAGTGGTTGGAAGATTTGAACAGAATCTATTCGCTGCCTTCTGTTCCCGTGGTTTGATCATCTTCGAAGAAATCATTCACTATTTCTGGCTCGAGTTCTTGTTGTCTAAATTTCGCCTTTGTCCAATCATCAACACATGCTTGGGCTTCAAGTGATTATGGACACAGAACCGACCGTCTTGGATCCAAAATATTTCCACCTGCACTAAATTCTTGTTCCACAGCAATGGTAGAAACCGGTGTTCCAAGAATTTGTTTGGCAATAATAGCCAAAATTGGATATTCTTGTTCATAATCCTTCCACCAACCCTGGATACTAAATTTATCTTCTAAAAATACATGATTGGCTTCTAAAAATCGGTTAAGCTCAGAATGTGTGTTAGAGGATGAAGAAGATGCTCGTAACTTTTTGGCTCTTTGGGAAAACAATCGATCTCCTAAACCCTTTAATTTAAATTGTGAGGAACCGGTAGTACCATCAGATGTGGGTTGGGGTTGTGAAACCGATATGTTCAAAGACAGACCATATATTTTAAGATATTCATCATATAATTCATATAGTAAAGTCTTAACGGAATTACAACAACTAAGAACATCAGTTTCTATTCTTAAACTATTGCAGTAATGAGTTAAATAATCTTGCAAACATTCTAATTTAAAGCGGGGATCAAAACAAGATGCAAGCAAATAAATATTTGGAATATCCTTATAATACTGTATCCATTTTTTTTTCATTGCAGCAACACATTGACTCAATTGAACATCTAATTCACAGTCACCGAATGCACCAGCAATATTAACACTTTGAACAAGAAATAAATGAGTAGTGGGATAGTAAATACCAGATAAAGCATTGGTAGCATCATTAAAAACACGTAACAATTCAAGAATTTTTATACATACATCTCAATGCTTCAATTGAAGCGAAATTGAAGGAACGTTATAAGTAATAAAAGAAACTAATATTTCCTTATATTCAACACTTTCATTAAGCAACTTATAGGTAGAATTCCAACGAGTACTAATATCTCGAGAAAATTTTATGGGACACCTATTATTTTGAGAACAAAATTTCAACCATTGTTTTTGGATTTTGTTATGCGTCCAGATATAATTAATACTATCTCTAATTGGTCTAATATAAACAGAAAGAATTTGTAATCCAGCTTGAACACACAAATTTAAAACATGACATGCACATCGTTGATGAAATATTTTACCCCCAAAATAGGGATTGCATAATTCCTTTAACATAGGAATAGATGCGGTATTGCTCGCCGCATTATCAAAACCAATTGCAAAATTTTTGTTTTGGATATGAAACTCTTCAAAAATAATTTTAAGGTGTCGAAAAATATTATGAGCTGATGTGACTCATCGAAAACACGAAATGCAATAATTCTTTTTTGCATGTTCCAATTATTATCAATATAATAACATGTCACACCCATGTAATGGTGGCTACCAAAATTATCGGTCCATATGTCAGCACATACGGAAACGCGACCTTGATATTGGAAAAAAAATGATTTCAATTTGTGTTTTTCTTTTTTGTAAATGGAAAACAGTGCACGTGTGAGAGTGACTCTAGGAACACGTTGTATTGCAGGATTTAATGCAGTTTGACAATAATTAACAAAACCAACTTTCTCACGAAAACTAAAAGGTAAGTGTTCTACTGTAATCATTGTTGCTAATTCTTCCTTATTTTTTTCAGACTTATAATGAAATAATTGATTGGTAGAGGTACCATACCTGGATATTTGCCCTTGGTTACTAGCTTTCACCAATTCAGATGGATGATTTCTTTTAACATGGTTCCAATACGTGCCATATCCAAAGGACTTAACGGCCTTGTATGTTTTGGGGCAGTAGTTGCACATGATTTTGATTGTTCCATCATCTAACTCAATTTTCTTCATATGCACTCTGAAGAGATCGGACTTCAATGGCTTTTCTTCTTCATCTGCATCAAATTCATCTGAAGGGGGTGGCATAGTAGAAGGGGTAGATATATTTTCATTACTAATGGGGATATTGGGATTTGGCTCAGCAACAAAAGGGGGGGATTAGGATTAAGAGGGGGATCGGATTCAAAATGACTTTGAAGGAACTCGTGGTAAAGTCGGTCATTGTAATTGATGTCTTCAACTTCGTGTTCCAACAAATTTTGCAATGGACCCTTTCCTCTATCCAAATTTGTAGGACCTGAACCTTCTCCCCCACTTGCCATTAAAAAATTAATTATAAATACTAATTGAAAAAAAAAGAACATAATTGTAAGTAAATAATATATTATTAAAAAAAATGGAAGAAATATATGTTTTTTAATTTATATGAGAAATGAGAATAAAATAAAATTGTTGAATGTAGAGAGAATTTAGAATTTGAGATTGAGAGAATGTGGGAGTGGTGTGAAGAAGAATGAATTGGGGGGGGTAAAAGAAAGAAAAAAAAAACAATATGACCGTTGGGCGTTGGGAACAAAAAAGGAAGATGACCGTTGTTCAACGGTCATCATCCTCCAACGCCCAACGGTCATTTAATTTTTTTTTCTGAAATGCTGCCACGTGTCAGCATTTCATTGGTTGTTTTTTTTTAATTTCGAAACCGGCGGTTTTTGGTCGGTTTTTGGTCGGTTTTTTATATCCCGAAACCGTAACCGAACCGTCGGATCCGGTTTCCAACCGGTTTTGTAACCGACGGTTTCGGTTACGGTTACGGTTTCGGTTTCCAGATACCGGTTTCGGTTCGGTTTCGAACGGTTTAACCGAACCGTGGACACCTCTAACTACCATAATTCGAGATAGATAACTGTGGTAGAGATAACTACAAAACCTACTGTAGTACTGTACTTGTAAAATACGTGGGACTCGCATCGTTGATGAGAAAAAAGAGAGGTGTATTATCACACGTATTAAGAGAAGATGCGCTCTTTTTCTTCTTCGTTAATGTTACATATCCGAACTTAGACAATAATTATGTGCCCCTAATTTATGGAATATGAACCGAGAGCGGAGTCAGGATTTTAGTTTAGGGGTTGAGAATCAAAATTTTATTTTATAAATCATATATAATTTAATTTATTTATATTTTTTTTACAATTTCTATTTTAATATACATAATCAAAGAATTTATAAGAAAATGATATGTAAAAAACAATTATTTATATACTTATAATTTAACTTTATAATATTTATATCAAACCAAATTAATTTATAAATATTTTCAAACAAATTTAAATAACAAACGAGTAAAATAAATTTATCAAAATCATAATAAGAACCTAACCAAATAATAAATATATAATAACATAAGCTTGAAAAATGAATTAAAACGTTTACTAATTTAAAATCTCAAACCTAAAATCTTGGAAAATGATAAAAATAATCTTATCGTTCAAATAAAAAATTTATGAGTAAACAAACTATATAGAGTAAACAATAAGATCCACCTCAAAACATGATAGATGTTGTATAATAAAATAGTAAATAAAGTCTTAATTTGTTCCGGTGGGTACCTAATAAAAATAAAAATACATACATATATAGACGGGTTTATCTACTATACAATTCATTTATAGTTATGATGATAATTACGAGAGGAGGTTGTTTCCTTAATTTTTAATTTCTAATAAATTTTCAAATCTTTGATTTTTGGAAGAGTTCAATTTTGCTTATCCCCCTTGGGAGGTGACCATTACCCCCCTCCCGCAAGGATGACATGTGTCTAGAGATGGGTAAATTTGTCTCAAAATATGATAGTGTTAAGATAAATTTACCCCCTCCATGGACACATATCATCCATACAGGAGAGGGGTAATGCTCACCCTCCTTCAAGGAGATGAGCAAAAATGGACTCTTTTTGAAAACCTTTGGATTGAAATCCAATGATTGAAAATTAATTTTATAACTACCAAGTAATTGTAAAGTAATTGAACCTATATATAGACTAGATTATGAAATAACGTATGAAATCATAAAAAATTAAAATACCAAAATGGATTGATTTGTCTTAATAAAAAATATAGAAGAAATTCATATTATTAATAATATGGAGGGGCCAAATTGAAATACCTTTTGAAATTATTTTTACTTTTTAATATTATTTTTATTTTTATTTTTTAATAAAATGGAGGGACTATTAATATTATTTTTACTTTTGTACCATCAAATTGAAATTTAATTGATATTGGTTGTTTTTTTACCGTTGATTTTAGCAAAAGCAATTCACTCTTATCTAAAGCAAATTGTAGGGTATCACTTACTCAGTAGATCATATTTACTCATTAGATCGTAAAACATAGATCTTGTTATATGAGTTGCATTCTTTACCAAAATTGTAAGTTGTAACAGTTGATTTTGAAAGATCCCCAAAGACAAACGCCTATTCCTTTTGATGTCAAAAAAAAAAAGGAAAGAAAAAGAAAACCATACAGTATAGCTTGACAATTTAAGTAATTTTCTGGTGAAATAGGAAGACGAGTCGTTTCCAAAACGATATATTTATAAATAATAATAATAAAAAATAAAAAATAAAAACTAATCCAAACAAAAATAAAGTACTAATTTATCTACCTTTCTCAATTTATATCCCATCGAAATAGAGTTTATTTATCACAATATAACCAGGGGCACCAAAACCTGGAGAAAAAAACAAGCATTTTTTAGCTTCACACTGATTTTGTGCAACAGATACCTTTGGCACCCAAAAATTACAAATGCAAATCATCACCACAACAAATGGAGCTATCATCTCATCTCAAAAGAAAGTGATCAAAAATATTATAACTAAAAAAAAAAATCAAATACTATGGTAAATATATATTTCTTATTCTTGTTCTGACCAGCAGAGACAGCAGCAAACTTATTTCCAGATCTTAACAGACTTGTCATAACTGGCGGAGGCCACCATCCCGGTTACTGGTGACTGTGCTAGGGCTGATATCAGACACTCGTGAGCCGGAATCGTCATACACTTATTCTCAGCCATATTCCACAACTCCAATGACTGTAAGAGAGATAATGGATTAAAACCACAAAAAAATACAGGAAATCTATAAAATTTCTACAACATCAACTTAAAACTTAATAACTACCTTTCACTATTTCCAAAAAATTTCCCTTATGCAACTCATTCGTAAAAACAATTGCATACTATAGAATGAAAATAAAGTCACGACCAAAGAAGTAGATTGAAGACAAGTATTCTCTCTCTTTTCGTTTCCTAGATAGATAAAATATATTTATAAAAAAAAAAACTGAAACTGAAACCTAAAGTGCTGTTTGGAACCATTTTTAAAAATGGTTGTGTTTTCAAAAATAAAAAACAACTTTAATGTTGTTTGTTTACACATTTTACCAAACTTTTTTTGAAAACAAAAAACAACATTTTGAAATGTATAACTAAAAAGTTAAAAACAACTTTTTATTATTTTTCGTTATTTTATGTTTTAGAAAACTATTTTTAAAAAACACTACCAAACACATTATATTTTTAAAAATATCATTTTTAAATGATCCCCATTTAAAAAAATAGTTTTCAAAAATAACATTTTAAAAACGATACCAAACGTACAGATTCTGTACGATGCATGCAGTAATTTAAAGCGAATCAAAACATCATAAAGACATCACAATTCTGATGCAACATCAAGCACAACTGAATGATTTCACTTTTATTTTATTTTGGTTCGTGGAGTGGAGGGGTGGGATATCTAACTAGTGCAACCTAAATTTAAAACTACCTGGCTCTCTAATCTCTCAACATATTTGAAATTAGGACAAATAAACAGTAAAGAAATATATAATTCTTCATTATAATCAACAACATTAATATTTAAGATGATAAGGTAAACATCACCTGGTAGCCGCCAATGACCATGAGAGTGGAATAGCTTGGATGAAATATACATGAATGAAATTTGTTTCCACTGGAATTGAGCTCATGGATGCATTCTCCAGAGGCCAATGACCACACTTTGACAGACTCTTGACTAGCAGATGCCAAATATTCTCCGTTTGTGTCCCAACAAACTGAGTGTATCTCAGTGGAATGTCCCTGAGAATCAAGAGTTTTGTACAGCCAATAAGTAATCTTATACAAAAGGCAAGATGTAAAACAAAAAAAAAACATATGAAAAAGGAAAATATTTTGATTCTTTTCAAATTTTCCTGACTTCAACAATAATATCCGTACCTTCAATGAGAGCGTCAATCTGTCAGATTCAACATCCAAGATTGACACAACACTCTCAGACGCTGCAGCTAATAGTTGTCCTATTCTTGGCTGAAACCTCACTTGCCCAGTGCCTCCCTGTTCCAATAAGTGGCTGGGGTTTAGAAGAGAAAAAGACTACATAGTGGATAGAGCTTCAAGAATTTAAATAAGAGAATAAGATGAGAGTTTTAAGGCTAACCTTGGAAATACCAGCGCATGAATACTGATTGATATTCCAGTAGCGAATCTCATTGTTAGTATCACAAGAGCAGAAAAGATCATTCTTCTTGGGATGGAAGTCAAGTGACATCACAGGAGAGGTATGCCCTGTATAAGTTTGCACAGAATAGCTTGGCTGCAAGAATAAACCAAAGTAAGTACCTTAAAATTTGAACTAAAATCATATGCGAATAACACGAGGGAAGATTGATGTCAACAGAATTAAATATGACAGGCACCACCAAGAAAAATAATGAACTAATTTACAAGTTATGAAACCTTTTTTAGCATAATATATGTCTGGTCCAATTCAAGGTAAGCTTTGTAGGGAAAACGTTTTAAGGCATGTAGTACTCCTACAAACCTCCAATAGTGTCACCCAAATTATGCTACAAACAGCCACATGGACATGCAAACCACATTAATAAAAGAAGGCCAGCATTGAAACACAATAACATGATGCAGATGTAAAAGGGAAAAAAAAATTACCCTCAGAATACAGACATAATGGCCAAGAGAAAACACAAATCTCATAAATTATTTATTCGCGCCTATATTAACTTTTTATGATGAATGATTGACATCACATAAAACAGCAGTGAAGGTAGAAAATTTACTTTGGCAGCATCCCAAAGTCGCACTGTTTTGTCAAATGAAGATGTTGCCAGCTGAGTTGAATTTGGTCTGAAGCGAACATCGGTAATTATATGACTGTGTTCATCAGGAGTGTACTCAGTTTGAAGATTTTCCATGTTCCAAAGAACAACCTACTGACAAAAATAAAATAAGCATCCACATTATCATTATTTTTTCTTCAAAAGATCTAAAAAATCCATAGTTGTAAAAGAGTTGTTTTGGCCAAAGGAAATGAAAACCATCTCTACAAACTTGAAACACCTACTGACCTATGATAAAAACTTGTAATCAAACTATGATAAAAGAAAAAAAAAATCATCTAGTGACCAAATCTAAATAAAAACTTGACAGAATTAAAATTATAGAATATTTAAGGAAGAGTAGGCATAAACAGATTCTTTTAGACAAAGTACTTCTGTTTCAGTCATTTTGACATTAAAACATTAATTGTTTCAATAACTTTGTAAGAATATTTTTGTAAAGTTTAATAACATTTGCTGACATTTTTTTTGTTAAAGTACATGACAGATACGTTTTTCTGATTTTTTTCACCCAAAAGGGAATATGATCAAAGATTTGTGCACTCCTCTCTGAGCTCTGCTCATCCTACACTTATCTAATCATTTCACTTGTATAGTTTTTACAATCCATGCCCTCAATCATGGTACAAAGAGAAAAAACATAATCAACACAAAAGGAGTTACATAAAAGATATCATAAAAATTTGATTAATTTTACAGATTATGGGACTTTAAAAGCTCTAATTGGTAGCGATTGCATTTATTACAAGGGCAAAATACATAACACCATAAGACTTGTAGACTATAATGATAGGACAGGAGGGTAAGCAAGAAGATGTTATACGGATAAATGTGTTACATAGACCAGCAATTTAAGCTCCAAATTAATCATTCAAGTATTGCCTGGCAGTATTAGCATTTAACTTTTTGTTGCATGTGCTCCGTTCGTTGAGGGCTAACCTTCAAGTTCCTCAAAAAGTGACTGCACCAATCAATAAATTAAGGAAATATAGTGTGTTCCAATCTACATCATGACAGTATCATTTGTTCCTTACATGACTTGGCATACAGGCAATGATTCAATTACCGATTTGGGAACAACTGTTGAAGCTGGTTGGAAATTAGCATACAACTAAATCAATGGGGGAAAAGTGAATGTCTATTTAGTGAAAGCATGACCTAACCGGTTTCATGAACAATTGGACCTAGTTCTGGCCCAGGTCAAGCAAACGGTTTTGAGGTTGAATTGGCTTGGACTGCTTGACATGCTGGTCAACTTGTGAACTGAACCTGATCAGTTTTTGTGCCAAGGATTTAAGAGGGGCATCAAGAGACTTGTAATCTTAGATTAAATGGTTGCAGTGCCCTCTGATGACCACAGAATAGCACCTTGCTTGTTATGATTGTTATTCTTTAATCATTTATTCATCAAAAATCATTTGCTTTAAAAAAATAATATTATATATACGTTATAGATGTACAATAATGGATTTTGATATTTGGATTTTAGGATTTTGCGATCAATTTTAATAGCAACATTGATGTTTTCATTACTGCTGCAAGATTTAAATATATAAATAATTCTTGACAAGCTACAATGCATTATACCTTCTTGTCATGCCCAGCACTGGCCAATAACTTGCCATCTGAAGAGAAATGACAACAGATAACTTTGCTATTGCTTTTGCGTATTGAACTAACTTCATTGAAGGAGAAACCTGAAAGCAGAAAATGCAATCATTGCTGTGTCAATTTGAAAAACTGTAATAGCTAGAAGCATGAGATAAAATATTACCCTTTGAAGTTTCGGCAGCTTGTTCAGAAGGGTTCCTTTTTAATGTGCCAAATAAATCCCTTCCATCTCCGTCATCTTGTGAGAGAAAAGATTCCACATTATCATCCAAGGAGCCAATATCTCCAAAATGTTCCATGTCTTCCTGCAATTATATAAAAAGGCACTTACAAGTGCTATTTTTGGCTATAACTCGACCCACATGATATCAGTAGAAAATGAATGTCCAAATATCACATGCCTATGCGAGTCTCACTCTCAATCAAGGATTTCCGTAACTGAATGGATAAATGATCAATCATACCAATATAAATAGTCCCAAGTACATTAAACAGATTGAAAATGCAGTGTGTTCCAAATCAAACAAAATGTACCGCATTTTTATACATGAAATCTAAACCAAAGATTTATCAGGGTGAGGATGTCTACATCAATCAATTCTGACCAGTGCAAGGAACCACAATAAATACCCATTTAATTAAAAAAGTATTACTATAGTCAGTTGATCTGGAACATCAAATTCCCAGAATCTCACTTGTATTTTTCAAAGTTACTGGTCTTTGGTCAAAATGTAGTGGTAATGTCAAACAATTCAAAAACTTCTGAATATCTCCTGGAATTTGATTTCTGAAGCGGGAACAAAAACATTTTGGTTCAAAGTATTTCCCTTTTCTTGCAAGCCCCAAGCACAAATATGGGGTTATTATGAGCAATACAGGTTCAAATATTCCTTTACACCTCTAGGCTATGTACGTAACAAATTTGTTGTGTACATACCAGTTGATTTGTAGATGATGCATGCCCACCTGCTCCATCAGAACCATACATCATTAAACCTTTTGGCATGTTACTGACATGCTGCAAATTGCCAGACATTGCAACTCCATCACCAGGGGTATGAGTTGACGGAGTTGATGGTTGTGAGTTAGGAGAAGGACCAACTGTGTTCCCCGTGCAAGTACTATTAGCAGCTCCAGAAGAAGAAGGACCTTTCCTTTTTCTGTTAGGCTGTTAAACCACAAACACGCTATAGTCAAGACAACATACAAAAAAATACAAGTTTGTAAATAATAAAAAGAGGATTTTGTTATATAGAGATGCATATTACAAATACATAAGTGGCTTATTTATAGGCTTATAAAGACTACATAAATATGATAACATAAGATATGAAAAACTTAAATTGTAATAGATCAAACATAACAAAATAAGAATGGAAGCATATAATATGCATTAATAATTTCGAGATCCTTTAACATTTTATAGTAGTTCATACGAAGTTCTAGTGATTGATTCAGACAGGAGGTGATATTCAAAACATAAGACCTCCTGATAGCCACAATTAATATTCCATATAAATACGTCATTTTTAATGCCAAAAAGGAAACCAAAGGCTTCGTTCATTATGTCAACAGAAGATACACAACCTGTTGAGCTTGCTGCTGTTGCAAGGGATCTTGTTGTTGAGAGGAAGACTGTTGTATCTGTGGCATATTCATCTGCTTAACATTAATGTTAAGGAAAACAAATCATCACAATGAGCATTGAGTACTCTAAACAAACTGTGAAATGACAAAGAATGACTAATTCCAATATAAACATCACAGAATAGAAAGACATATAGCCAAAAGTTAAAATCTAAAATATGTGCCAGAAATAAGGTTAGACAGAGACAAAAATATGCCAATCTACATGTTTTAACAAAGGAAGCACATAAGAGAAGACATGATAAGCACACAGTTACCAGCACAAAAAACACATGCATTCATGAATAAAATTCATAAAATATTGATTAAGCAAAGGGAAAACTTTAGCTTCTTCATGGATGCCCTTAATTACTACCATCTTCCTGTTAACTTTTTTCCTAAATTTTTTTCCTCTGAATGTTAAGCTCATTGGTGTTATTTAGTCAACAATAGTCATTAATGCCTAATTTCATATTTGATGTTTCAGCTCATGACAAGAAAACCAATGATGCTTGAGCATATATGACTATTTGATACAAGATGCTTTAGAACTCAAGATTTTGCTTGACATCATGTAAAGTGCCTAACAGAGGTTTTAGTCTGAAACCCCATAAGCCAAAATGGTGATAGACTGGTAGTCAGCTAAATTTTGATCTTCCAAATAGCTGATCGAAACATTGTTTAATGACAGGAACTATACCTAATCTCTTTCACTCGACCTAACATCCTAGCAACTAATTTCAGCAATGATATTTTTTTTTTTGAATAACGAATATCATTCTAAAGATTGATCCTATTTACATGTTGACCATATATGACAATGATAGTATAAATGGGAAAAGTTGTCTTAATGTTACGATGTAAGCATTCTATCTGAGAGTAAAATTCATTAATGCCATGCATTGTGGGAACCTTTCATATCACAAATCTTCTTGCTGGAAACAGAAGTGGTACTCCAGCAAATATTAGCAGATGAACTGTCAATAGCTAACACAATTCTTATAATATCCAATGTGAAAACCACTGAGCAAGATGCAGACACACTTATACTCTATTAGGCCACTCCTAACAGTAAAAGATAAAACAGACAGCATGTATATATTAATAAAATCACTCTTTGCTGACTGATAGGTCTTTCGGAATGTTGGACTCACAAGAACTAACACCAGCAGTCGAGTTAATTTGACCCATGATATCAAATACTTCAAATCGAGCTCAAGTACAACATCAATATTATGAGCCTTGCCAACACAATAATTTTTATTTTTTTTTTGAACCAATCAACACACTAATTTTCTCAACCCATAGTTTTAAAACTCGAAAGGCGGTGCGAGGCGGTCAAGCCTTTCCGAGGCGAGGCAGCAGCCTCAGCCAGAAAATAGAAAAAAAAATAAAAAATTAAAAAAAGTAATAAAATTCTATAATATTAAATTAATTAATTTTTTTAAAATTAACAAGTTAAAGTATGTGAAAAACAAAAAAAAAGATATCATTTAAGTGAAATATGGACTCTAAGGCCCATTTAAAGTTAACAATCCAAGTAAAGCTGGTCCAATTCCATTGAAACCCTAAATACACATACCCACACAATAACAGTCTCACTTAACATTGTAATGGGCCTGTTTTTAACTTGAGTGACTTAAGCCCAAATTAAAAAAAAATTGTTACCCAGCCCAGTGCTTTTTTTAAAACCAAGGTAACCCTAATAATTTTTTGTCTAGATCTCCTTTCAAAGAGCTGACACTTCCACTTTCTTCTGTGTTCTTCTTCTTCTTTCTTCTGGTTCTTCTCTTTTCTTTTTTTTTCTTTTTTGATAAAAATGAAAACAGTCTGTGAGTCGACTCGGCCGAGTCGAGGCGGTGCAACACAGAGGCGGCAGCCCCGGTGCGATAGAGGCAGGTTTTTGGGTCAAGTATGATGGTGCGGTCGCACCAACTCGTTTTTGGCGCAAGGCGGGGTGAGGCGGCCTCGAGGCGGCCGCCTCAGTCCGAATTTTAAAACTATGTGACTCAACCTCCTTTTTATATTGAGATTGTTGATCAATTATTCCATTCACACAAATATGATAATTGTAACCAGCCTTTCCAACTTCTTAAGCTTCTAATAGAAAGATGCTTAACCCATTGTGTCCCACAGGAACAAAGTGAACAATATGCAGCAAAGTCTAAGATATATTTATCAGAAACAAAATGATATGACTACGAATAACAATCCATTACAATTAAATTACAGTTCTATATTTGCTCATGTACTTGTCTAATTGTAATAATTGCAATTACAATTACCCTGCTTGGACACAGTAGTAATCAAGAATCTATAATTTACTGTTAAAATACCTTTTCACTATTTGAGTAGTTTCCAAATGTAGACAATATTTCAAATATATTTGAGAAGTAATACTTGGGAAGACCAGTTTCCTATAAAGATGAATTTGGAGTTTCTATATACCTCTCTTGTTGGTAGAAACAACAGCAAAATGGGATAGTCTAAGGAAAATCTCAACCAAGTTACCAAGCAAAAACAAATTCAGTGCAATAGCATGCTTCTAGTACAATTACCAGAAACGCTAAAGTATATTAACTACTTTTGGGAAGAGTATTACTTTTTTCTAAGAAAAGATAATTAAATTGAACTATCAAGGAACAAGATCTTACTTTAGATGAAGATGATTGCATTGGAGAACCTACAGATCCCTCATTTGCAATTGGTTGGCCATCTTTTGCATTCAAACTGCCTCTAGGCAATCCTCCAAACCTTCTAAGATCCATATCTCCATAAACTGAACTACCAAGGTTGTTTTGTGCCTGAGCCTGTGCTAGGAGTTGTTGTTGTTGCTGTGGCAAAAGCTGAAATTGATTTCCGCTCTGGAGGAAAGGCTTTTGAACTTGTGAACCTAAACTTGGCCGAATTTGGTCAATGCCCTGTATGATTCAGTAGAAGGCTTAATTGAACAACCATTCAGATATGTTCAATGAATTCCAATGACAGATGAAGTCAATACAAAACTTACAGTTAAGGGCCACCCCTTCAATGGAAGACCACCGACTCCAGGGTTCAATCCTTGAAGAAGAAGAGAATGCATGGAATTACCAAGATTTATTCAGGAAAAGAGTTGCACTAAATCACATATCCATAATAGACTATCAATATTTAATGTATTCCAACTACGGAAAAAATGAAGAAAAAGTCCATTATTTAAGATAAGCAGCTAGTCTCTCTTGTGGGTTCCCACACTGTTTCCAGGATGTGATACCATCAGATGGAAGAGACTCAGACTAGAATTCAATTGACAGAACATAAGATAATTTTTCAGCTTTCTACGACTGCTTGAGACCGGTAATTGTCATCAAAATATAAATCCTGGAAAAATTGGTTAATTCCATATTCCAATTTTTGCTGCAGGGTTATGGTGGCTTCCAACTTTCGACTTTTTTTTACAAGATTTAAACCATGATGGCATGTGCTTTGAACAGCCTCTTTTATGTTTCATTAACTTTTTCACTTGAAAAAACAAAAAATATCTTCGACTTGGAAAAGGCTTTTTATACCTGCGTTTCCTAATCCAGGTTTTGATTGCATGATTCCCTGACTATAAATTGATGAAGGATCCATGGGCATAGATCTCTGTGTAGCACCCAGGTTCATTTCACCTTTGATGTCCTAAAATACAAAAACATAGGCAGCTTAACAAAACTGAAAGAGCAGAGAAACAAAGAAAACAGTCACTAACAGCAACATGTTGTCCAAGTAGTTACAGAAGTCTGTTGAGATCGTGCCTGAATTTGCTGAAGTGCTGCTGTCACACTTCCATGATTTCCTTGGACCAACTGACTGTCACCGAAGAGAGCAAGAAAATTAACACCCGAAAAAAAAAACTACAAAGATAAATAAATTAAATGAACATAGTCCAGGAAAATTTACCTAGGATGATTTGTTGCTGATTTCAGGAGGGCCATCCTAGCATCAAGAAGTGGTTGGGATGTCTCTGAACCCATTGAATTCCCAATAGAATTTGTGTGTTTCATGCGTTCCTCATACATTTTTGCAGCCAATGCACTGGCATTTGATTGCCCTACCATTCCTTCGGAATTCACAGCATTTACCTGACCACCAATGGAAGGATGATTTGGGTTTCTTTGTTGCAACTGAGCTTGACGCAATAGATGCAACTGCTGCATCTGCATCTGTTGCTGCTCTTTTGCTTTGATTTGTTGTGCCTGCATGCCAGAATCATAGCATGAAAAACAAGAAGGAAAAAAATAAAGTCAATCTACGTCTAAGTTGCTAATCAGCGGGTAAATAAATTTAATAGCCACTGTAAACAAAAAAAGACCTCAATATATGAGGCAGCAGCCTCAGAATGCTTCTCATTGGTCCTTGCAATAAATATGTCCCAGAACACAGACCACCATTCGAAAAGAAACCCTCCAGGAGCATCGATTGCTGCATACATAAATAACTAAATTATATACATTGCTAATTACCTAATTGGCTAACTATACAACATAAGTAATCATTCCGTTGAATCATGAGAATATATATCAAACTGACTGAAATACTGGAAATTCATTAAAAAAAAAACAAAATAAGTTGAGCACCATGATTTAAATAAGAGAAAAATTGTATAAACAAATAGTCCAAATCACAAATGTCGACAAATTAGCAAGGCAGTATCTCACATTTCAAACGCCAATAATTTTCTAAAGGATTGATTGTAATTAGTTCACATGCAATTGCAAGAAAAATAATTTTGGTTTAAACTTTAAACCATATTTTGTTAATAATTTTACATGAATCATGTAAAGTCAAGATATTGATAGAGCATATATTACCTACTGGATCCGGGGCGACTTTCCCTTCAGTCATGAAGGACTTTGCAGTGTTATGCAATTTTTTCTTCACTAAATAATCATAAATGTACACATCGAGCCTAGCAACGCAACAAATAAAAAATAAAAATAAGATGTCATTCGTGAAAAATTAACTGAAACAAGTTACCTAATGAGTAACAAACAAAAACAGTAGGTATAGTATACGAACATCTTATCCGCTTCCCAGTTACTGCTTTGCTGCGCCATCTTTTCCGTCCAGTCGAAAAAAAGAAAAACAAAACAAAAAACACCTGCTCAAGAATCAAGTAATTTCTATTCAATTTCGCAATTACGAGCTTACTATTACTATTAATAATAACAACAAAAACCACAAAATTGAAATTAAAAAAGAAAAAGAAAAAAAGAAGAACAAAACAACTGGTGAAGAATCAATTAATCAAAACTAAAAAACTTCGTTTCAAACTTAATTATATAAAAATATTACAAAAATAATTCGAATTCATAAAATCAAGAAACATATAAACGAAACTACGTATAAAATTTAAACGAAATTGCATTGATTAATTTATAACCAAAAAAACGACCTAAACGTCAACAATTCAGATGGATCAAAGTCCGCATTATCAATCTCAAGCTTTCTTCGACAACGATCTCGGTCAATCACACATCGTTCCTGCATTAAACAAAAACACGAACAAATTCATCAAAATTGTATAAAATTCAAGAGAATCATCAAATCACGCAGTATCAGTGAATGATATTCAGATTTTTGACCTATCACCAGTAAAAAAGAAAACAGAATTGTGGAGTGGAAAGAGTTCGGAGTTGGAGTTTATTCAACTATGAGATGAGCAACAGCTGGATGTTTAACAGAAGCGAGAAAAAGCGACAGTTTGAATGGCTCCGAAGCTCAGGTTCGGATTCCTATTCTGAGATTTGGAGTCCAAATCTGAGGCTCGGAGTCCGAAGCTGAGGTTGGGGCAACCCTGGGTTTTTCAGCGTACGTACAGGCTTGAAATCAGGGGTAATCTGTAGAGTGGATCATGATCCATGGCACACTTTTATGTCGGCTGATTTGTAAAATCAATGCTGACGTGTCATTTCCTGGTTGGAGGGTTTTTTATTATAAAATTGTGTTTGTAAGTTTATTTTTTCTTTACTATTACAATAATACAATATTCCAAAGGACTCGAACCAAAACCATGTTTATAAAAAAAGTAAAATTTGATATTCAAAGCAAAAGAAAATGTGAAGGGACACTACAATAAATAAGTTTAAGATAACAACGACTTAAAATTTAAAATTACATATTATCAAATCCTAATTGAATTCTTTGGAATTTAAATCTATTAAATTCAATTAGTATATTGGGTTGAAAAGAAAAAAAATCACTAAGGTTTTTTTTTTCACTCATCACAAAATGGGTTCAAATTGACTTGCCTTTTACGTATATATTATGAGATTGTGAATTTTTCTTTTTCAATACCTGAATTTCTGTAATATTTCAATAAAAATGAAAACAAAATAGATTTGAATTAAACTCGTTCAATTTTTATTATTATTAGTATTAGATGAGAAAATGATTGAAAAAATGCCATTTAAAAAAATTTGAAAAAATATCAATTTTGTACTCGACTGTTAGTTTCACATAATATATTTTATTTGTGGAATGAGATAACTAAATGGACACCTAGATGCCACATGTTAATAAAGTAAGGGTCAGTAAGTGCTCCTTTGGTTGAACTTAAAAAGTCTACGAACGTTTATTTAGATTTTTTATAGTTGTTTGGTTGGGCTTTTAAGAATGTCTATTTTTAATTGAGTAGAGGCTAGTATAGTTTAAACCTATGGGGAGGTACTTCTTCAAATAGACATTTAAAAAAAAAATCTACCAACCAAATAATTATATATTTTTTTTAAAAAAAAAAAACTATATTTCTAATTGACCAACTACAAGTAGATCTTTTACCGATAGAGGTTTTTCAAAAACCCAACCAAACAAGCTCTAAAATAGATATAATTTAAAAAACAATATCTGTGTACTAATTGGAGGTACTGACACTATTAATTGACTGTTTGCATGTGGCACATTTTGAAAGAATACAATGAGATAAATGTAAAAAGTGAAAGAAAAAATGTCGTGTGTCAACACCCTATTGATGAGTCAATATAATGGATGTTGACTAGTCAGTACTTAAACATTTTTCTAATTTTAAAACGCTACCTCATTTTTTCATTATATACATATATATTAAATTAGTATTTAAGTGAAATATTTAAATTAGAAAAAATCAATAAGAACAATAAAATATTTTAAAAGATTTTATAAATCAAATTAATATTTTAAGTACAATAATTAATTATATGATGAAATAAGGTGCATAAATGAGGATTGCAATAATATTTTAAAAGATCTATTAAATGTTGAAATAGATTATTTAATAATCACTTTTAAAAAGTAACCCTCTTCTACTTTTAAAAATCTCTATCAAAACTTGTCAAATAATGAATTAATCATTTTTAGAAGTTCTATCAAACATTATTTATATCAAAATTATAAAATAAGATGATTTTAACTTTTTAAAAGCAATACCAAACTTTTCAATCAACTTATTTTATAATTTCGATATAAAATGATGTTTGGTAAAATCAGAGAAGAACGCATATAGATACCACTATATCAGGTAGGATATATGGCCCGCATCAATTTTTTAGGGCTGGGTATAGTCCGGTTTGGTCCGGTTTCGACTAAAACCGGACCAACCAAAAAATTGGTCTTTTAAAAAATATGATCAATTTGGACCATTATTTTTTTCGAATCAGACCTGACCAAATAATATTTATTCGGTTCAATCTGGTTCGGTCTAACGGTTTTTGACTTGAAATCCAAATGCTTGACCATTTATATATATATATATATATATATATATATATATATATATGGCATGATAAGGTGACCAATTAATGACACATGGAGATTATTGTTATATACAGTTCATCAAACTAAAAAAAAAAAAAAAAAAACTAAATGAGTAATAAAAAAAAAAATAAAATGTTGTGTCGAAATTCTAGAAGTAGAAAAATATTAATAAAATGAAATCATTTTTTTAGGTTAATAAATAAAATCACTTTCTATTGTTATAATCATGTCAATGCAATTGAATGCATGTAAGTCAATATTTTTTTACAACTAAATCACAACAACACTAATTTAGTTTTATTATTGATAACTTTATAAAATAATGGAAACGGGTAGAAATCTTTTACCATCTTATGTTTGGAGTTTTGTTTGTTAATGAAGGTTTTCGTTTTTCACTTTACACAAACTTGTCCGGTTTGTGGCCGAAAAAAAGAACTATGAAATAATAAATTATGGTTTTTAACTTTAACTTTTTATTTTTAAATCTTTATTAAACAATTTTGATTGTGACATATAGTAGTAATACTATAAGTATTTGGTTTACGGTTCGGTCCGGATTTAATATACTTTGACCATAAACCGGACCGAACCATACGGTTTTACTAAAATAAAACCATACGTTTTTTTTAAGTACAAAACCAAACCACGGTATACGGTGTCTGTGCTTATTTGACCACTTCTACGATTTTTTATTTGGCACATTTGGTAAAGTTTCTCCATCTCACCCCATTATAATTACGTGTTTAATTCTCACCGTTAACAAAATAAACAATCTTTTTAATATTCTTTATTTATTTTACACTATTTCCAATTATCTTCTCAAATTTCCATCTTCTTCAACAAAAAATAATTCACTTTATTTTTTCATTATTGTCAAATTTTTAAATACCCTTAATTTGTGATTTACTTAATTCATTTTTATTATACAATAAATTATATATTATTATTTTGAATTTTTCTTATTTCTAATATTTTTAGTTTGAATTACCTAACACATCTAATCAATAAATCCAAATATCTTAAATTTTAATTTATTGTATTAAAATAGTTCATCTATTATTCTAATTCATTTTATTTTATAATATACATTTTTCTTTATTTTATTATTTTAATTTATTTATAATCAATTATTTTTATATAAAATTAAAGTGAGTTCATTATAAATACAAAACAAAAATTTTTATTATAAAATTATATTTCAAATTTTCAAGAATAATAATTATAATTTTTCATTATTCATGTTGTGTTCCTTATTATCATTTATTTATTAATACTGTGTTTCTTGTTTTTAGTTTTTAGAATATAAAATTATTTAGTTCATCTCGAGTGTTCTAATTTTTTTTATCTAAAATTCATTATACCATAAAAAAATAAAAATAAAACTCATTTTATTATGATTTTGTAATTTCATTATTTTTTATATAATTATGATTTTGTTCAAGTGCCCACAAACGTTAAAAAAATCAGGGTCCGCCACTAGGTAAAACTTACAAAGATGACTAATTGATAATCTGACAAGTTTTGACAGTGATTTTGAGAAGTATGTTGATGATTACTTTTTGAAAATGATTATGGAATAATTTATTTTCAACATTTAATGAATCTTTTAAAATATCATCATTACCCTTATGGAATCAAGTTAAAATCATTCATATGTTTTATTTCAACTCAAAATTAAATATTCTACTTAAATGTTGATTTGATTTATAAAATATAATTTTTTAAAAAATATTGTTTTTTTTTCTAATTTAAATATTATACTTAAACGCTTATTTATTTATATATATATATATATAATGAAAAAAAAATGAAGTAGGGTTCATACATATACATACATACATACATACATATATATATATATATATATTGTAACCGATTTCAACACTTATGCAACAAAATTAACAAATATATGTATATTGTTTTTTATCAATACAACAATTTTAAAAATACAATTAACCAAATATCTACCTATTGACTTCACAATTGATTATTTACACAACTAACGGTAATTATTATAAAAGCTACAGCAATACCAAACTAGCCATAAAGATCAAATGAGTATGATAAGCAACATTTTGCCTTTGTTGGGTATGGGTACGGGTACGACACAGTTTTACAAATTGAAATAAATCAAATCGAAGTTAAAACGAGTGCTTGAGTCGAGACACCTAGTTAAGATAAATCAATACAGTTTTTTAAAAAATGTACACCAAATTTATACAAGTTAGATACGATTTTGTTTGCCAAAAACTGAACCGGACCAAATAAACTAAGTAAATATCACACACACACACACACACACACATATATATATATATATATATATATTAACTATACATATATAATTTTGTACAATTAATATACTTTTTTTTTAATTAAAAAATATACAATAATTACTTACATACGTACATATCAATTGACTATATAAAAAATGGGAATGGAATATGAACACTAAATGAGAATCATAGACCCTTTCTTATTTGTTTGAATATGAAACTACTTTTACATCCTTATAAAATTACTTGGTCCAATGGAATGGTGCAATTGAAACTAGGGATGACAATTTGAATCGCACCTATGGGTACCCATCCAAACCCGACTCTATATGGTTGGGTTTGGGTGGTGAATTTATGACCCACGAACCCGTATAAATAATGTTGATGTCGATTTCTGGATGTAAGAGAAAAGTCAACAGATTGAATTTTAGTTGTGATTTCAAAGATACAGAGAAGGAGAAAGTAATCGGATGCAAGTTTTATGTGGTAAAACTCAGATGACTTGAGAAACGTCCACGGGTGGCTGAATAATCAACCGAGCCAAAATCCACTATTGAAAAGATTTACAACTCTCGATCTCTCTTTTTCTCTCTGTATATTTCTATATCCCTTTTTTAGGGCATTATGGATCTATTTATACGTTTATAGAACCCTAATCATCTTTGTCCAAGTAACAAAAGATCCTTGTATTTAATTATGATTAGTAGTCTGTCATCTTTCCTGTTTCGGAGACTTGTATAGAGATCGAATAGGACGTTAGTGATATAGTCCAGTTAAGACTTATTTCCTTATAAAGGCGTAGTCTTTTTGAAGAAATAAATTTGTTGTCTGATTAGAAACCATTTCTGTTTGATATTCTATTCTTCTTAGAATTCTTATTGATATGGATATCTACGCATTTTAACGACTCTTGATTCGTATGCAAGTCATGCGTTGGGTTTCTTTATTCGGTTTTCTTCACGTTTGTCCCAAGTAGAACATGATATTATTTGGTCCCGAATGACATCTGATCCCGAGTAAAACATGTCATCAGCTAATCCCGAGCATCGTTAACTGACCCCGAGTAGTATATGACGTCAGTTGACCCCGAGTAGTATATGTCGTCAGTTGACCCCGAGTAGGTTTTGTTCAATACTTGTTTACTCAGGTTTCTCTTCTTTGGAAATCTTGCGAGATATTTTAGGAGTGCTTATTAGATGTCCACCTGTCAATTTTATCTTTTTTGTCAATGACGTGTACGTCTAATAAAATTTACATACGACAATACCCCCTTAAAATATTTTTGCCGAACAGGGTTTCGTTCTGGGCAAAAGTATTTTAAGCAACTCTTCAATTTCTTTGTTTCTTTAATGCCGGGGTAAATGCCTTGTCATAATGGCGTGTCTTAATGATGACCATGTAATATTCGATTTGCCTCCTCACGCGAGATCTCAATGATTGCGACGTTTTGGAGTTCTGACGGCCTTGGCCAGTTCATCTCTTAACACGTGTCCACTACTGCTTCATTTCTCGATGCCATTTATGAGAAACGACATACGCGTTTCCTAGTGTGCCGCCTACATCATCAAATCTGTCTTTGATATTTCTCGCATTGAGACCCTAGGGTTTCGTGCTATTACCCCTTTAAATTCTTCGTTGAAAGGAATTGCGTTGGTTCATTCTCAGACTCAAACCATAAATTATCCAGCCCATATTTCTTTACGTATAAAATCCTTATTCTCCATTGAAGATTTTACATCAGGCTTCTTCGTTCAAGGTTAGTTTTAATGAATCCGACTTTCCGTTGTCGACTCTTTACTATAGCTCTCGAAGCACTCGATCGTGGGGATTTTCAACTGATTTCCTGTGCTCGAAGATTATTGGGGGAAATCCCCCCTGATGAACCTTTTTTTTTAGAAGTCGACGTTTATAGGTTTTACCCCTGACGTCTGTTTTAGTTATATATCCAGTTCTGAATATGATTCATCTAGTTCTGAATCTGTCGTTTCTAATCACAGGGTACCAGTTCGACCAATGATGGGAAAGCATCAAAGTAAAAGTGAAGTCCATAAGCACAACTCGGACAGTGTCCGGATCAGGGAGCAGATTATTAATGAGAAGGACATCGAAGAGTAGTTCAAAGAATCTCGTCTCTCTTTTTCTGTTGATCGCCCGAGTGGGTTTGACGCCGAACCGAATGTGGTCGGGGTAGATGAGATCGAGAAATATCGTGTCCGATTCGACTTGGATAATTCAGTTACTCTGATTTCTACTGGTGATAGAGCTGTGTGGAACCCTTCTCCGGGCATGGTGGCAATCTACAGGTCCATGCTTTGTTACGGCGTTACTCTTCCTCTTCAGTCGTTCATTGCCTGGTTTCTGGTTGAAACTGGGATTGCTCCAATTGGCCCCGAATAGTTACAAGATCTTGATGTGCATGTTGCACATGTGGAGTCGAATGAACCTGTCGCCACCTTTCCAGAGTGAAATCAGGCACTTCTACACGCTAAGGCAGTCTGGTAAGACATAGACTTATTTCCTCATGCCTAACACGCCAGATTGTTGGGTCCCCGAGGGTACAAAGGTGAATCGGGGAGTTGACACCTCCGATGACACCAAAAAGAGGGGCTTTGTATGGGGATTTCCTTCATCCAACAAGTACTGGAAGAACAGTTGGTTTTTTGCTGGAGGAAATCTAGGTCTTGACTTCACTCTTTCGGTTAGGGAAACTCGGAAGGTGTTGAAAGTTCCCCTGAGGCATGGAACAAGAAAAACTTGAATTCAGTGATATTGAGCTGACCAGACTTGCTCGGGCAGCAGTTCACACTCTAGAGAAAAGGAGCAGGATTTATATTTTCAATGAGAAGAAGATGATAGAACTCGACTTCTTTAGCCAAATTTCAGGCTACCACAGGCGATGTAAGTGATCTTTATCCCCCATTTTTATATATTCTGCTGCGATTCCCTTTTCTTCTAAGTGTATGACTCGGACATCGTCTGCGACATTCAAGCTCGTCATGTGAAGTCAATCCTCTAAGCGAGCCAGAAAGAAGCCTCTCGTCAGAGCAAATATGACATTGCACCACCTGAGTTAAATGAGGACCCTGATGAGGCTGACGAGCAGATTCCTAAAAGTGTCCCAGAGGAAGTCATTCGACCGACCGTAGGGGAGTCTAGTGGTTCTAGTGGTCCTAGTGGCCATACTCAGGAGTTGTCTGAAGACGGAGGGAGGCAGAATGATGGTCTTGGTGAGAGCCCTGGTGAATCGAGCTCTCCGATTGTAGTCCTTAACGAGCGAACGGACGCCGGTGATGGAGGTAAAACCTCTAAGAGACAGGTAAATACAGATCCTGACTTTTTTGAATTCTTCCAAGATGATGTTCAGGAAGACCCCGCAGTTAATCTCGGCTTTCACCTCTCTCGGGCCGAGAAAAGGAAGACGATCGATTCTTCCGCTCGTCCTCATATGGTTCCCTATGTGGTTTCGTTCATCGACTCCAATGATGAAGATATCGGGGCTGAGATTCTCCCGAGCGTTGATGTTGAAGAATCAGCGGGTGCGGAGACTTCTGACCCGAACATGGGCTCTTTCCCCCCCGAGGTTGGAGATACAATGGCTGAATCTTCAGGAGGTCCTTCATATCCTTCTCCCTAGGATATGCTCAAGGCGATGTCATCTGGTCGGGCTTTCATCAGGGATGATCATTGGAGCCACCTCAGGGACGCTTCTTTGACGAGTCGTCTTCATAATATTTTCAACGACACATCTTATGTAAAAGTCTTACTCTCAATTTTTTACTGTCTTGCTTTGCTAGATTTTTAATTAAACTCCCTTGTAGATGGTGGCCGAATTTGCTGAGCTGGTTCAGACGCAACAACATCAAGCCGATCGAATAAGGCATCTTGAAGCTCAGCTGAAAGAGAGTGAGGATAGCCATGCTCGGGTTGAATCGGCTTATCAAAAGGAGGTGGGATCTGCCTAAGTGTTTGCCGAACTCTGTTTGGCGAAACAAGCAAGATTTTTGTAATGATTTTTGTAATGATTCTTTGTAAAGATTATCAATGATATTCGGAGTTAATTGTAATCTGAAAACCGAGTGGTTTGATCTGATTCATTGCTCAAGGAATTTCACCGAGTATCTTCTTTTAACTTGATTCTATTGTTGCCGAGTATCCTAATAAACTGGCAATTGCAATTTATATCAAGTATCTTATTAAACTGGCTATTGTAATTTATGTCAAATATCTTATTAAACTAGTTGTTGCAATCTTTATGCCAAGTATCTTATTAAACTGACTATTGCAATTTATGTCAAGTATCTTATTAAACTGGCTGCTGCAATCTTCATGTCAAGTATCTTATTAAACTGGCTATTACAATTTATGTCAAGTATCTTATTAAACTGGCTATTAACCGGGTCATCTTGAAACAAATGAATAGATTTATGTGTTTCATACTCAGGTTATTACCCGAACATTACATTAAGGATCACCATGATCATATGTTCGAGTCCTTACACATTACCGAGGACGTCTCTCCAGTTTTTCTACATAAGGGTTTGCCGAATCGTTAAGCTTTTCGAACCGCTTAACACAGCTACGCATTTCATCGAAATATTTTCCAATAACGTCCCGAGCTTCTCCAGATTTTGGTGCATCGGGTTTGCCTTTTTGCTAAGGTCAAATGATCTTGCTTGGCTGGCATGCTCCTTCGAGCTTCTCTGCCCATTCAGGAATCAATGGTCCCGAGTATTCTATTTGCATGTTCTTATTATCATGCTAGTCTTTCATATGTTCTTATTATCATATGATTTATTTTTCGAAAATCCCGAGTTTGATTTTTATTTATAATTGCAAAACCAACAAAGATTTAAATTCCAAAGCTAATATTTGATCTAACTAAAAAGGAAAACAAAAAATAATTTAACTTCACTATCATTTTTGCCTTTGTATACTGACAGGTTAGCTTTTCGGGCCATCTCTTGGGACCCCTTGACTACACTGACCCCCTGTTCGGTTGGGAATTTGATCATCAATGCATAAGTGGCTGTTACGGCCTTAGTTTTATTCAAGAATGGCCGACCCAACAACACATTATACGACTAATTGTTTAAGTCTACTACTACGAAATCGAGTAGTATTGCTCTTTGACAAGATGCCACTCCAATCTTTACGGGTAGCTTTACCGTCCAGAGGGGCCTAACCTCAACTCCCCTGAATCCTCTGAGTAGGGTATGAAAAGGCTGTAAATCCTTTCGGTCCAACCTGAGTTGATCGTAGACGGCTATATTGAGATCTGCCAAACTTCCATTGTCTATTAAAATTCTCCTGACTCCCCTGTGTCCAATTCGGGCACTTATGACCATGAGGCGCTTGGTCGAACGTCGACCCCATGCGAGTCAGCTTCTGTGAATATTATTGGCTCTCATCCTTCCTTTACCCTATTTGGGTCTGGCTCGACCGAGTTCACATCAAAGTTCTGTCTTGCTTCCACTGTTTCTCTAATTTCCTGTGTTCGCTCTCTGTTACTTCTCCTAGTGGACGGTCCTCCAAAGATTATTTGTATTACTTTATTGGCCTCTGGACTGGCTCTTTGATTTCAATCGGAGTTGTGATCGGCCCTAATCTCTTTCTTTGTCTCTGGTTTCTCATCCATTTTCAAGATTACATCCTGTAGGTGTCATTCCCAAATGAGGGTTTCTATGTAATCTCTGAGCCGGTAACACTTGAAGTCTCATGACCGGTTTCCTTATGGAATCTGCAGTATTTGGTTGTGTCTCGTCGAACAAACTGATACTGTCGATGTAGATCTTTCTCTTCCAGTATGGCCATAATTTCCTCTTGCTTTTTTTGAAGAGGGGTGTAATTGGTGTATTTACCTCGGAATTTCTCCACGGTCTTTTCGATATTACGTCTGTTCCCTCCATCATTGCTGTTTTCTTTTCCGTTTCCTTTCAGTTTTCCCTTTTGGTTCTGTACCTTGGACTCGGCGTCATTTTTGGGTTTTCCTCCATGCATGTAGCATCCTCTCGTGGCTAACTCTTTTTCTTCGGCCAGTGCATATCCTCTCGTCATGTCCATCATATCTGCATATCTGGTTAGACGGGCTCTTCTTAGATCAAAAGATAGCCGTCCGTTCTGTAAATTATTGATGAATGCAACAATTATCGCTTCATCGTTTGCACTGCCGATTTCTGATACCGCTTGGGCGAATCTCCCCAGGTATTTTTTCAACGAATCATCTTTCCCTTGTTTCAGCTGAGAAGGGTAAACCACTGATTTTTTTCTGTGAACGTTGTTTAGAAATTGTCTTGAGAAACTCTTGCTTAATTCACCAAAACTTTCGATACTTGCTGTGGGCAACCTTCCGAACCATCTTGAGCCTGTGTCTCCTATAGTCTGTGGAAAGTTGAGACATAATAGGGGGTCGCTATGGGCATACTGGGCCATAGCACTTTTATAATGCCTGACGTGTTCTTTAGGATCCCGTATCCTTCTTGAAATGTTCCACGTGCGTCATCCTGAATCTTTCTGGGAATGAAGTCCGCAGGATGTCCCTAGTGAATGGACTGTCAGATTCTTCGTCAGATAAGTCGTTGTACCCATAGCGTCTGACCAGTGCATCCATTTGACGTCTATTGTTTTTGACTTCTTGAGTTAGGCTCTAAATTACGGCATCTCTATCTCCCACCGGATCTCCATGATGGTTAAACCACCGAGTGACAGTCATTCCTCTCTCTGGCTCTTCGCTTTGCTGCCGAGTCTCACAGGTTGATTCTTACAGGCGTATGGTTCTGTGATGGCGCTTGCGATGGTGCCGATCACTATCTTCTGATGACGATCGATCCCTGTATCGGCCATGTTTGTGGTGTCTTGCATGGGCTACCTGATCATGGTTCTGCCCCTAGCGTGGTTATTCCTCTTCGGGTGTTTCACGTCCAGTCTGATTAATTGGAACAGAGTTTCTTCCGATTCCCCGGTGCATTTAGTTCTGACCTTACTATAACCGAACGAAGCCTTGTTGGTGGGAGGTTAGGAGGTTATGAGGTTTTGCTTCTTTTACAGCTAGTAGATCAGCTCATTCTTTTGCTGTGTCTGCCACTAGTTGTTGCAGCGCCTCTTAGAAGCATTGTGCCAGGTTTTCGCTGGTCGGAGGAACTTGTTGGATCCCTGCCAGGGATGTTGGTTGATTCTCAGTGGTTGCAATGAGATCTCATGAACTACTGCCAACATGGACATTATCTGAAGATTTTTGGACATCCTCGTGACTGTTTCTGCTTCCTGCCATTACCTTTAATTAAATCGGAGGTTCAGTCAGCCCCTCCTTCTGGCGCCAATTGTTGACGTCGATTTCTGGATGTATGAGACAAGTTAACAAGATTTGATTTTAGCTGTGATTTCAAAGAGAAAGAGAAGGAGAAAGTAATCGAACGCAAGTTTTACTTGGTAAAACTCCGATGATCGGAGAAACGTCCACGGGTGGCTGAATAATCAACCGAGCCAAAATCCAATATTGAAAAGGTTTACAACTCTCGATCTCTCTTTTTCTCTATGTATTTTTCTATATCCCTTTTTTTAGGGGATTATGGGTCTATTTATACGTTCATAGAACCATAATCCTCTTTATGTAAGTAACAAAAGATCTTTGTATTTAATTATGATTAGTAGTCTGTCATATTTCCTGTTTCGGAGACTTGTATAAAGATCGAATAGGACTTTAATGATATAATCCAGTTAGGACTGATTTCCTTATAAAGGCGTAGTCTTTTTGAAGAAATAAAATTATTGTCTAATTAGGAATCATTTCTGTTTGATATTCTATTCATCTTGGAATTCTTTTTTGATATGGATATATACGCATTTTAACGACTATTGATTTGTGTGCAAGTTATGCGCTGGGTTTCTTTATTCGGTTTTCTTCACGTTTGTCCCGAGTAGAACATGATATTATCTGGTCCCGAATGATGTCATCTGATCCCAAGTAAAACATGCCATCAACTAACCCCTAGTATCGTTAACTGATCCCGAGTAGTATATGACGTCAGTTGACCCTGAGTAGGTTTTGTTCAATCCTTGTTTACTCGGGTTTCTCTTCTTTGGAAATCTTGCGAGATATTTTCTGAGTGTTTATTCGGATGTTTACCTGGTAATTTTATCTTTTTTGTCAATGACGTGTACGTCTAATAAAATTTACATATGACAAATAAAAACCCCGGCGATTCGATGCAGGTGCGGGTTGAAAAAACGAACCCGCGGGTGAACCTGTGAACCTACATAAATAAAAATTATATAATATTTATTATTTTAAATATTATAAATGTAAACTCCAATTGAACTTTTGTAACCATATAGAGAATAAAATGTAAAAAAATCACTCAGAGAGAGAGGGAGATAGGGTCATTCTTCGGTACAACATTACACGATGCAATAGTATGTGATCACATATGATTGCACGTGATCATAAATATATATAATGTTATTGTATATAAATTGTATGTGATCACACTATTAAATTATTGTGATCGCATGTTAGAATATGCAGTCATATATTAACTGGTATGGTGTACCAAAGAAGACATGATCACAATCAAATTTTTTTATATTACACCATGCAACGTTGCACCCAAGGGCAGTCCATATATATATATATATAGCTAGTGATAGATTACACCTGATAGATTTTATTCATATGAAACATCGTGATTGCTTATTTGTTTTGTCTTTGGAGATCCATTTGGAGCTTTATTTGGTAGTGCTTTATATTATTGTATTTGTAATCCTCCATGAAATACTATAAATAAAGAGCAGTTTTGTATAGTATATATATAAATTAATATATTTTACGGTTTGGTGGGTGTGCCTGTGAACCCGCGAACCCATATAAAACTCGCAGGTGAAACCCAAACCTTAACCTATTTATTTTCACGGGTTCGAGGGCGGGTGTGGGTGAGGAATTTTTTTGGAATTTTCAAAACCCGCCTAAACCGACACCATAGCCGGTCTTGACTTTTCGGAGGCCTCTGGGTAAAATCTAAAAAAGAGGCTCCTAGTGAGAGGCTGAGCATACACGGTACATAGCATATGATACAAATAAATTTTGAAATCGAATCAAAAAAGAAAAAAAAAACTTTAAATCGATTCGTAAAAGAAAAAAAACTTTAATTACTTGGATATGAGATCTTGATCCCAAATAATTAGACTATTTGTTGTTATTATTATTATTATTATTAATGTTTGGGCTTTTTAAAAAATATATTTGAGACCTTAAGGGCCGGCTCTGACCGACACTTTGCCATCCCTGATTGGAACCCTTCTATTGACTTATTTATGTCTCATTTTTTAAAATTTTGATTTAATTATATAAAATTAAATGGTGTTATTATTATTATTATTACTATTTGCTTTATTCCTAAAACTACCATTTTACTTATTTTCAAACTTAATATATCTCATCTCTTTTTCAAAAAATAAAAATACACCTCATTTATGATATATATATACAGTTTCTCATGACTAGCACATGATTTGTTTTTTGTATTATTTCACGGTGAAACAATCCTTATTTGATGAATTTTTTTTCATATATATACATATACCATGTGTCTCAGTTTGGTTTTGGGTTAGTAAGCCCACAACCGACCCGAACACACAAAAAAACTGTTCAAGTTGGGTCGTTCATGTCTGTTCATATTTATGTGCCCTCCCGTAATTTTAGGCGTTATAAAAACTCAAATTATCAATACCAATTTAGATCGATGAGGTAAATTAATAATTTTGATTAAATTATAAAATAATACATTTCAAAAATTTCATCTTACTCGTTTTATAAAATAATAATTTATTAAAAATACATATTTGATAGACTATAATGTCTTCTTGAAATATGAATGAGAAATTAATAAAATGTCCTCTTTAATTTGTGTTATTCTCCAAAATCCCGCACTTAGTTTCATTAATGTTCAAAATCCCCATATAATTTTGTTTTTTCTTCAAAATCCCCTAGTGTTAACCTATATGAATTAAAAAGGTGAAAGAGTAATGCTATTGGCAAAACAGTAATGATCTAATAATGTGTCAGTTTTTTACAATTTAAAAATATACTTGATTTATTTTTTAAACCGTCCATTTTATTATCTTCCAAACTTAGCTCACCCATTAAATGCTCTCTCCATAAAAAAAACTGCTGTCTTTCTCTCACTCGCATCAAGCACTCCTTCAATTTCGTTTTTGACAACATGATAAAATTATATTCTAACAAAACCCCAATCCACAAATATGGTGTTTAATTATCTAAAGAAAGTTTTTTTTTGTTTTTTTGTTAATGCTATAACCCCTAGATTTATTTGCTTAATTTATTGCATACATCTTATATTATTTAATCATATCACTTCTTAATAGAGATGGTTGTGCAACTCCCTTTCACACGTAGTGGTCAGGGATTAGAGTCTCACTATGAGCATTTTATAAGTATGTGTGGGGAGTTTTCTCTCAGTTTGTGAGAGCAGCTCTCTCTCCCATTGTGAGAGCAACCCTCTCTCCCATTGTGAGAGATGTAGTACATATGTAATATCTCCCCGATAGTGAAAGTAGTATTACGAGCAATTATTATAGAGTCTGATTAATCTCATCGGATCCCGACAGTAGTTGTATTTAAAAAAAAACTTATACTATTTAAGAAACCGATGACATCATACATTTCAAAAAAATCATTAATTAAAAGTAAGTTTGAAGTTACTTGAACTATTTTTCTTTTCTTTTCATTGTCATTGTTTTTTTTTGTTTGCTCTCTAATGAACACAATATGATCATATATATATATATATCTTCCCTGTATGATAAAAAAAAACAAAATGACATATGTACCCTTGACTATTCAATTTCTTGAAAAAATAAAATAAAATTTTATTTTTCCCATCATCATCATACAAAACACAAACATCTACATATTAAACATCACCACTGCATCGTGTATCATTATCGTCTTCAACCGTTAAATCAAACACCCAAATATCCAAATATAAACCAAACATGAAACCCAGAAGAACATGAAAATAAAGACGATGAAGACGAAAAAGAGGAATCAGAGACTGAAGATGAAGAATCGAAGTAGGGAATGAAGAACCTGGTACCACGTGGACCATCGCCGCTGCTTGGAAGTAGAGGAATCGGAGACTGAAGACGAAGAAGAAGAATCGAAACGGGGAGTGAAGAATCTGGTACCGCGTGGACCGTCGTCGCTGCCTGGTCTCAAGCTTATCACGGTCAGAGAGAGAGAGGGACGCCTCTATCTTAGACTCAAATCTATTTGTTGGCAGTGGTGTATTTGTGAGAGCTAAGGTCTGGGAGATGTATATGATGATGAAATTGTTTGTTAGGGTTTGGTAAGAAATCTGATGGTGGAATGAAGTTGTATGTTGATCTTTTTTTCCTTTTTTTTTTGTCGGTTATGGCGATGTGATTTTGAGTTTTAGTTTGAGATTGTTTTGTTAGCTTGGTGGGTTGAAATCTAATGATGATTTTTGGTTTTTATGTTTTCGTTTGAAAATGAAGAAGATAATGTTGTTGATCACTCATACCTGTTATTGTTTTGGGAAATGTTGATAATGATTGAAGATAAAGAAGAATAAGGTATAGGTGTTCCGTAATTTGGGAGAGAAGATCTGTTTTTTGTGGTGGTTTAAGGCGGTTTCCGGTGGTGAAGATGCTGTGTTCTGGGCGGTTTCCAGTTTTCGGTGGTGCACTGGTGTTGGTGTTGGGTTTGGTATCAGCGGCGACGTGGCTTGACTGCCATCCGCCCATCATCTCAAATGGACGGTAGAGATCCACTATTTGTTGTTAAAGATTTTTCTTTTTAAATAATGTTTTTAACCCTGTGTGCATATTCTATTTATTTATGTGTTCACGTAATATATTATTATGTAAGGACAGAAATACCTTTAGAATCGTTTACTTTGATTAACGGTTGATTTATAGAAGGATCAAAATAAGTGGTTTTAAAAAATATATGATCAAATTCAATAATAAATAAATAAGTGAGTAAAAAATAGACATTTTAAAAAATATAGAGATTAAATTAATAATATCCCAATAAAAGATGGTAGCTTTAGAAATAAATTAAATATTTTTTTGAATTTAAAAAATTGGACATTATTAGATCATTAGTGGGTTGTTAATAACATCACTCAATATGAAAAGACTAATTTTACTTTTTATATTTAAGGAAAATTATTGTTTTACCTTAAGATATTTATAGATAAATTTTTTAAAGATAAAAAAACCCAACCACCGATCACAAATTAAACACCCATGACCCACCATAAACACAACAAATACACATCGAGTGAATATATATATATAGTGACGGATCTATGAATTTTAACCGGATGAGACACAAACAAAATAACAATTATATTAAAAAAGTATTGAAAAATTAAGATTATAGTAAATGAGTTTTTTTATTAATAAAATTGATTTTTTTATTCTTATATTTAAAAAGAAATAAATACAAGAAATATAATATATATATATATATATTAAGTATTATACACATTGTGGGATTTGAACTCTCATCGCGTATGTGGAAGGGATGTACGAGCTTAGTTAAATGATGATGTGTAATAAGAAACATAATATTAATAAATAAATAATAACAAGGAAAACAATATAAATTTATAATAAGAATTTTTATTTTGTATTTATATTGAATTTAGTTTAAATTTATACAAAATAATTGATTTTTAAATATTACTAGACATGTTTTTGAATGTGTTATTCTTCTAATTATTGGTAATTTTTTTGATTTGTTGATTATAAATAAATTAAAGTTATAAAATAAAGAAAAATAATAAGGATAAAATAAAATTAATCATAATAATATATGAATTATTTTAATACAATAAATTAAAATTTAAGATTTTAGGGTTTATTAATATGATATGTTAGATATGTCAAATTAAAACTATTAAAAAAATAATACAAGTTTTAAAATAATAATATATTATTTAATATATAATAAAATTGAATTTAGTAATTATAAATTGTATGTAGTTAAGAAGTTGACAATGATAAAAAAGAGAAAATAAAGATTTGATTAAGAAATTAGAAAAGATGATAACATAGATATAAAAAGCAGTGAAATAAATCAACTTGCAACAACGAGGACTTGAACACTCATCACTCATCACTCATCATCAAATGCATATTCTCATTACTTTCTTCAAGCAATGATGATGGTTAAGTTATATATATATCTTATATATGAACATAATGGATTTAAATAAATAAAAAACAATTTAGGTATGGCACGGTCCCCACCTAGCCTTAACTCCTTACCTCTCTCTATATATATATATATATATATATATATATATATATATATATATATATATATATATATATATATATACTGATATAAGAATATTAAATGAGAATCATTCATTTTACATATTTTGATTTGATATATATGCAATTGTCAAAACTCTTTTATAAATGAGTGACTCACATTCAACCTTGTTATATAATTCCATAAATACGGTATGATAGGAAAATGACTATATATATATATATATATATAAAGTATATAACCCAAACCCAAACCGTACACAAACATCCATCTCAATCATCCGTCATCACCATTTAATAATAGTTTTAATTTAATTTATTTTAGTTTTTAATATTATATATATTGTTAAATCATTTTTAATTTTTTTTTATCAATTTATCTACTAACCCTTATGTTTCTAACATAATTCCTATGGGTAGGGGTATTTCAGGGAAGTCTGATTAGATCTTATCTCTAATTTCCTACAATACACTTTTAAAGTTTTGAGGTTTAATTTTCATATTGTAACAAAAAAAATATTTAATGTTTTAGACGTTTGAAAGTTTCCTTGTGTGTAACGGACTTTAAAAAATTATTTAATGTGAGTGATGCTTTGATTAAATGAGTGAAATTACAATGAATTTTATTAAATTAAATAGATAAATACAATGGAGTTAATTATTGAATCGTTAGTAGATTAATCTATCTTTAATTTATTAGATTAGTTTAACACAGTGAATCTTTAGTTGATTCAATGTATACATCGAATCTTAATCGATTAAAATGGTCAAATGTATATATATTATCCGTAGGTTTGAAGGTTCAAACGTGAAATATTGACAGACTAAATAAATGTTATTTATCACCAACCACATTGGACGATAGTTAAGTAAAATATATTTGTGATTTAATACATTACATACCTTTGATTAACAGAGTAAAATGTATATTTGATATAATACATTGCATACTTTTTATTAAATGACAACGGTTAAATATATAATTTAATGGATTGATGCATCTTTTATTTATTAAATAAGTAGAATATAATAAATATTTAGTTGATTAAATGTATAAATCGAATCTAAATCGATGAATCGAGTAAAATGCATGTTTGGATTTTAAAATAAAAATAATAATAATACACATTCAAGCTCTCCATAAACTAATAAAATATAAAATCACCTGATTTTATCATTCCAACATTATTAGTTTCTAGACAAATACATTCCACTTGAATAAATCAAATGGCATTTGGTTAAAAAAAAAATCATATGGTATTAAAACTTGTACGGGCTATTGGGCGACAGCCCAAAGTAAACAAAAGCCTACAACTTATAACCCAATAACACATCCAGGTACGGAATTATAACTTCTTTCATGTACGGAATTATAACTTCTTTCATGTTTAAGTAATTCTTTCATTGTTTAAATTGAGTAGTGCTATTTAAATTTGTTAAATAAACACGCACACATAATATACATATATATATATATATATATATGGGCATTTTGGACATTTGACAAATCAAAATGGATCACCTTAACTGCACAGTTAACAGCCGTTAAAACAAGGGGTGATTATGTAGAATAATCAAATATATTTTTATTTATAAATCATGGGTTTATTGTTGAATGGTTAAAATAATAATAGGTTATCGTAGTAGCCAAAAAAGGCTTCAAGGCCCAAAGCGTAAGCCCATCAATGATTATAAGTGAAATTTGTTGCAGACCCAATGATCCGGATCGACCTGAATTACTGTATCACGATTGCCATTTGACTTGGCCACTCATTTACTTCAACTCAACCACGAGAGTCATGGATTACGTAGTTACGAATTCAAAAATCACCTGTGTAATCCCATAAAATCCGATCAGGTTTTCAACAATGTTTCACAACAACTCTTCAACATGCAAATGGGACTAGATAACCTATAAATAAGACCATCAACTCATAGAAAGAGATTCTGAATTTTCACTCTAAAAACCAACACTATTGCTAGCCGAAATTCTACTAAAACAACAACTCTGATCATCGGAATTTAGTCGTTAAATTCTCAATCTGGTCCTCCACTCCATTAAAACTCAGCCCAAGCTCACCTAAGGTTACCTCGTCTTTTATAATATTTTTTTCCATTATTTTTTGTTGTTTTCATCTTTTTTTTTATAGGCACAACTCATTCGATTCGACAGGCTAGTCCAAGTTACTTGGGCTTAACCCGAATCAGATCCTACTCATTACGATTGTAGTCCGACCAACTACAATTTGGTCCCCATCGTAGGGCCCATCGCAGCTTGAACGAAGTCATCAATCAAAACCAAGAACTTTTCAAAAATGTCGGGAGATGGAAACAATCCAAGTATAGAAGAGCAGTTAGCAGCACTGACTACTCGGATGATGACCAGCGCTGGAAAATGCAGGAGATTGAAGCGGAAAACGCATCGATTCGAACCAGGAAAGCCGAATTGCGGGCGATAATTCAAGGCGTACCCAACAACCTGCCACATGCGCCTCCTGTTCAAATGAACGACTTTATGCAGGAGGCCGATAGAACAGCCCCAACCACATCCGTGGATCGAACAAACTGAGAGGAGAACGTCAACCAGGGTTTAGGCCAAGATACCACAAAGATGGTACATGCTGAACCAAATCTACCTCAGCCACAGATCTAGCAAGAAGCGACATAGGAACCAAATGAAGTTGTTGACTGACAGCAAGAAAACGCTTTAAGAACCCCATCGTCGCTTCAATCCAATCCGAATTTGGTAACACCAAATACTGATTTACATTTATTTGCTGACCCAAAATTTTCTCGCAGGTTCGTAAAAATGGAAACTCTAATTCAAAGGATCCCAACGGTGCCATCACCCAATCAAGAAAAGCACGACGAATAGCTTCACTGATTCGCCTGTCGTCGACTCCATCGCCCTCGTAGAAATGCGTAGGAAGTTCAACTTCCCAAGCATGAAGTAGTTTGAAGGAACGACAGATCTGAACGACCACATAGCTCAATACAAGCAGCGTATGTACAATGCAACAATCCCACGCGACATCAGAGAAGCCTACATGTGCAAGGCGTTCGGATTGAGCCTGGGTGGCCCAACGTTACAATGGTATACGAATTTGTCTAATAATTCTATCTTTTCTTTTGCGCAACTCATAAATACCTTCGTAGAGCAATTTGCAAGCATCAAAAAACTCGAGAAGCAGTCAGACGACCTATGCACACTAACCTAGAGAAGTAATGAGAAACTGAGGGCAGATGTCGGACGCTTCAACAGAGAGAAAGTGCAAATCCTAAATTGCAATCAAGCTATCACAATTTCAGCATTTAGCAAAGGATTTAGGTTCGACTCTGACCTCTACAAAGAGCTAAGCAAATACCTAGACCAACCATGGAAGATGTACTAGCAAAAACATGGCCCCAACTCAAATGGGAGGAAGACGAAACCAATTATGTCGAAAAGTCAACCACTACAATAGGCGCTACAATCGTGTCAATCGGAGATCGACTGACAGAAGAGTCGAACCATATCCAATTAGAAACTGATGCGACAACCGTAATGATGGATAAAATGAAAGAAAATAGAACTACCAGAACCCATCAAGGACCAGTCGATCACAAGCCCCGATACCAGAATACAATCTTAGCATCAAACCGGTCGACCTAGTAGCAGTAATGAAGGAAATGGAAATAACCGTTAAGTAGCTAAGGAAAATGAACGCACCACTAGAGCATCAAGACTCCCGACTTCGATACGAATTCCATGAGGATCACGACCATCGAACGAAATATTGCATTGCCTTAAAGCTAGAAGTAGTAGAACTGTTGAAATGAGGGCACTTGTTGGAGAACATGACAGACAAGGGAAAAGAGATGGTTGCACGACAAGAAGGAAAGAAAAAAACCAACGTAGGCAACAGTCCGCCAGCACCACCCCAACCAGAAAGAGTGATCAAATACATTGCGAGTGGATCCAAAGTAAGTGGCGTTAGCTACTTTGCTACAAAGAGACACACCTGACAAGTGTCGAACAAAGAAATTCAACCCAACAGAGACCATCCTCCAACAATCGATGAAACGATCACCTTCAAGTCATCCGACAAATCATATTTATTTTCTCCTCACCACGATGCCCGTGTTATTTCATTTTTTATATCGAATTGTTTAACCAAATGAATTTTAGTATATAACGGGAGTTCCTATAACATTTTGTTTAACAGTGCACTTCGAGAAATGTAGGTCGATGAATCCAAATCAGACGTCGAACGACTATGCTGATAGGATTCAGTGGCGAACAGATGAGTACCTTAGGTGAAATCATACTACTAGTATACACTGAATGAGTCAATTTATACATCAACTTCCTGGAGCTCGATTATCAATCTCCATACAACGCCATCCTTGGTAGACCGTGGATACATAAGTTGAAAGCAGTTCTCTCGACCTACCACCAGTTGATCAAGTTTCTTACGAAATGGGGTGTACGAGAAATCAAAGGAGAATAAAGAGCCGATAGGGAGTGCTACCAAAATGTGATGACGAAAAAGAAGGAACAATTATAGCAACTACATGAAGCTATATCCAAGTCGGCTCATAACAAACCATAATTAGAAGAACTATATGAACTGTCGATCAACCAAGAACATCCAAAACAGAAAGTTTCGATCGGATCCAAACTACTAGTTGAGATCTGAAACAAGTTGATCGAGTTTTTGAAACAGTGATGCAGCAGCTTCACTTGGTCGCACTCGGACATGGTTGGAATCGACCCTCAGGTAATCGTTCATCAATAGCAAGTTGACCCTGATTACCCACCAGTGAAGCAAAAATGAAGAAAATTCGCACCGAAAGAAACAAGATAATCAATGAAGATGTGTCAAAATTAATTGACATCGGATCCGTGAGGGAAGTAAAATTCCTCGACTGGCTGGCCAACATCGTGGTCATAAATAAAAAGAATGGAAAGTGGCGTGTCTATATTGATTTCACAGACCTCAACAATGCCTGCCCAAAAGATCCAATTCCCACTTTCACATATCGACATGATTGTTGATGCCACCTTAGAACACGAACTACTCATCTTCATGGATGCTTTTTCCAGCTAAAATCAGATCCTGATGCATTTGAACGGCTAAGAAAAAATGACTTTCATCATCGATAGAGGTATTTTTGTTATAAAGTTATGCCATTTGGATTAAAAAATACAGGTGCGACCTTCCAGCGGTTGGTCAACAAAATGTTCGCTGGCATGCTTGGATCGACCATGGAAGTTTACATCGATGATATGCTTGTCAAGTCGCTCGTCGCACACCAGCACATAGAACATTTGAGACAGTCGTTCAACGTACTCGATAAATACGGTTTGAAACTCAACCCCACTAAATGTTCTTTTAGAGTTTTTTCCAGTAAATCTTAGGTTGCTTGGTAACCCAAAGAGAGATCGACACAAACCCAGATCAAATCTAGTCGATCAAAGTACTTAAATCACCAAAATGCATAAAAGATGTCCAGAAACTTACGGGTGGAGTAGCAGCCCTCAACATATTTATATCAAAGTCGTCCGAATGATGTCAACCATTCTTCAACATTTTGAGGAAAAAACAAGGCATTCAAATGAACCTCAGAGAGTGAAAAGGCATTACAAGACCTAAAGGAATACTTGACTTCGCCTCTCTTGCTGTCGAAGCCAAAAGACGGTGAAATACTCTATTTGTACCTTGTAGTATCCGACACCGTAGTGAGTGTTGTACTCATTAGAGAGGAGAAAAATACACAACACCTAGTGTACTATGTAAGTAAATCCTTACTTGACACAGAAACAAGATATAACAAGCTTGAAAAGTTGTCACTAGCCCTGGACGTCGCACGCACGTAAGTTGAGATCCTACTTCCAATGCCACCCAATCAAGGTACTTACATCATTTTCTTTAAAAAATATATTGTATAAACCAGAGCTTTCAGGTCAACTAACGAAATAGGTGGTCGAGATCAACGAGCACTGCATCTCTTTCCATCCATGAACATCCTTGAAATCGTAGGTATTCGCTGACTTTATAACTGATTTTACTATTAATGAGCATTTACATGCGGAACAAGAATTGATGACACTCATTGAAGATAAGGCGAACGAAAAATGGACCTTGTCGGTCGACGGATGAAGACATTAATGGAAGTGGGCTCAAACTCGTGTTAACATTTCCTCAAGGAGAAAACTTGGAACAGCCGATCCATTGTAACTTTCGCATGACAAATAACGAAGTAGAATATAAAGAGTTGATCGTCGGACTTGACCTAGCAAAAAGTTTGGGTGTTAAAAATATACATGTACAAAGCGACTCACAATTGGTCGTACGACAGATGAACGAAACGTACGAAGCTAAAGACAAAAGGATGGTGGCGTACCTTGCCAAAGTCAAGTAACTGGAGTACACATTCGACCATTTTTCACTTTTACAGATACCAAGGTCAGAAAATGCCCACACGGATGCTCTAACCAGCCCGAGATCGACGACCCAAACTAACGACCTCAAGTCTATTACCATTGTGCACCTACTGCAGCCTGCAATACATTAAGAAAATATGATATCGATCGACGATCGTTCGAATTGGATGGACCCAATTAAAAACTGCCTAAACATATATATTTTACCAGATGACAGAGCTGAGGCAAGAAAAATCAAGGCAAAGTAAGCCAAATTCTGTATCTTGTACGGTAAGCTTTATAAGAAATCTTTTACAGGTCCTTATTAAAGATGTGTCACACCTTGAGAAGCATACGTCGTTCTCGAGAACTGGCACTACAAAGAATGTGGCAACCATTCAGGTGCGAGAAGCCTATCGAACAGAGCAATCACAACCAGATATTATTGGCCAACGATGCGTTTCGACACTTAAAAACATATGAAACAATGCGACAAATGCCAAAGATTCGCACAAGTGTCTCATCTTTCCTCAGGTACGTTAAACTCTATTTTGGTCCCTTGACCCTTTATGAAATAAGGTATGTATATTGTAGAAAAACTCCCTGCAGTACCAGGAGGAGCCATCTACATGTTATTGCTGACTGATTACTTCACCAAATAGGTTGAAGTCGGAACTTTCCAATATATAAGAGACATCAAAGTATGAAATTTTGTCTTGAAACAAATCATTTGCAGTTTTGGAATACCTAGGGAAATAGTGACCGACAATGGCTCACAGTTCATCTCATTCGACTTCAAGAATTTATATGACAAATACGGCATCAAGCTTAGTTTTTGAACACCCCGATATCCCCAGGCAAACGGTTAAGCAAAGTCGACCAACAAAACTATAATAAATACATTGAAAAAGAGACTCAAAGTCGAAAAGTGTAAATGGGCTGACAAGCTCCCTGAGATCCTTTGGTATTACAGAACTACACCTTGTCGATCGACGTGATTCAAAATCAACTGTGTAATCTCATGAAATACGGTCAGAATTTCAGGGATATTTTCCAACAGCTCTTCAACATGCAAATGAGGCTAGGTAACCTATAAATAAGGCCCTCAACTCACAGGAAAGGGATTCTGAATTTTCACTCCAAAAACAGACACTATTGCTAGCCGAAATTCTATCAAAACAGCAACTCCGATCATTGGAATTTAGTCGTTAAATTCTCAACCTGGTCCTCCACTCCATTAAAGCTCATCCTAAGCTCACCTAAAGCTAATAAACAATCATCAACCTCATCTTTTCTAATATGTTTTTATCCATTGTTTTCTATTGTTTTCATCATTTTTGCAGGGACGACTCATTCGATTCGACAGGGTAGTCCAAGTTGTTTGGACCTAACCCGAATCCGATTCAACCCACTACGATTGTAGTCTAACCAACTACATGTATAATGTAAAAAAAATAGCAAATTTGATATTACATTCAGTGATAATATAGGTACATAGCACCTTTAAGGGAGCTTTTTGTTGGACTGTTACTCAGTTAATAATTTAAGTTTTAATAGCATCAAAGTACAAACATACATTTGACTTCACTTTTCCTTCATCTTTCTCTTTCTCTCAATAAAAAACATTTTTTTCCTTCATTTTTCTCAAGAAAAAGGAATAATCTCTCAAGAAAGTTGTTGAGAAATTGTGATTTTATATCTTTTGTAATTGTTTGAGACGAAGAAAAGGACTTGACGAGAAGAAGGAACAAGAAAAAATCGTAGAAGAACGTAAATCAGAAGAAAATGGATCTGAATTTTTTTTATTTAGAAAATACGTATCGAATTCAAGAGAATAAAGGGTCGTCGTTTTGTTAATTTTTTAAATGGTCAAACAATATAAAAATACCAAAAAACAACTTAAAATAAAAAGTTAAAAATTATTATCGTTCACTTAATTCCAAATCACTATGTTTCATAGATAATTATTTTCAATATTATCATGATTTATATTATACAAATTTCTTTCTTTTGACATATTATTAATTATATAAAAAAAATCATAATCACAATGTCACTTTCAAACTCTATTATTGAACATTCATTTTTTTTTGTTATGCAAAAATCAAAACGATTTAAATATCATTATTTATCATATCTTAACATTGAATAATATCTTATCAATATTTACATAAAAAGGGTTTAGCATTTCTTAAATTATTTTTATTTAGTTGTTTGTATCAAATCAAATTAAAATGTATAACAATTAACATTAATAAGGGTATAAATGTCAAAAAATTTATTTTCAAACAATTTTATCTTTAAAAACAAACAAGTTGAGTTTATATTTGGATGTGAAAAAATATAAAAAAATAAACATGTCATTTAGTTTTAGTTTCGGTATCTATTCAATCTTCAGAAAAGTTTAAGGACCGTTCAACATTCATATAAGAAAACAAACGACCCATATGTCTCAGATTAAAGGAAATAAGTCTCCAAGACTTATCCTTTAGTCTTTTAGAGACTTATTTTATTATTTCCGAGACTTATTTTGGTTTTTCTGAGATTTTTTTAAGTGCTAACCTAAACAAATTAATATTTTTTTTATGAAAAATAACTTCAACAAACTCATTAAATGAGTTTTGTGTAAAAGTCAAATGAGTCATATCAACTTTTGTGGCTTTAACAGACTTGTTAAATGAGATTTTTCAATTGAGATTTTATTTCTCTCTCTTCAATAATACTGAGTGACTTCTCTCTCTTCAATTTATTTTTTGTTATCTTTTATATCACGTTATTATTATTACCAACTGTATTTGAACAACTCTTTATGATTTCAAACACCTCTATTTAAAAGATTTCAAACAGTTCTATTTGATTTCAAGATTAAAATAATGTAAACTTATTTTTGAAACAACTTTTTTTTTCACTCTTTAAATTGCCATATAGTTAAGTAAATAAACATTTGAAGAGTATAAATAGAAGAGCCTCTTGTAGTTGCTCTAAGAGTGTGTTTGGTAGGGAGGAAAGAAAATATGAATGATAGAAAGATTTGGAGAGATAAAAAATATGAGGGAAAGAAAGATGTTAACCGAAAATTCTCTATGGGTGAGGAATCTCAGTTAACACTCTCAGGACCGCTACCTAGATAGATCACGATCGGGGTAGGTACCTTCGGTACTGATTTCACATGTAAAAAACAGATGAAATGTATGGAAAGAATGATAGTGAACCGGGAGGTGTTGTTTTATTCAACAATGAAGTAAGTACAATAACATGAAATAACTATCGATCTCTCTTCTCTCTTCTCTCATTTCTCTTTAACTAAATGGATGTGGTGAACTCGTATATGTCGACAAGTGGATACAACGATCAACGATGATAGCTAGGCTTAACTCTGACTGCGGAACTAAGCGATAACTCTTAAGGTTCTTGATGTTGATTTTTTTCCTTTCTTCGTGCTATTTCCCTTCTATTTATGCATAGTGTGATTAGGGTTTTTCCTTGACGTATAAGCCGAAGATAACTAGATTGATCACATTTCCTTGTTAAGCGTGATTTTCTGTTTAATGTAACCCTGGAGAATCAGCTTGTGGTGAATATCTTGGGGAAGATGTGTTTGTTTCCTATTTGGATTCTTTCATTATGGTTGTGCATATATGGAGTTTGTTACAGTTTGGAGAATGATTTTGATTTCGTTTATCAGCGGTAAGATACCTCAATGTATCAGTCTGGTGACATGGCACTTGATCGTCATGATGGCGAGACACCTTGAGGTACCATTCTAACGACGTGGTGCTTGATCAATCGTGTTGGGGGTTTTATGATTATCTTAGGAGCTTTATGGCCACCTTCTTTCCTGTTAGAAGGGTAAGATATGTACCTTGACTGAGCAGCAGAATAGCGTCGGGACATTTAGGTACCGGTTGGATAGTCTAAAGGGGGCGTAAGAGCTTTACCCTGCTTCAACAATGATACTGAGGTACCTTGGTTATGTGAGACCCAGTACTTCGAGATAGATCGTAGCTTGTCATACCTACCTGATGTAAGGAGACGTTTCCTATCAGGTATCTGCTAAGTGAAAAGTTTCTCTTTAATCCCTTACCAAAAATAGCTATTAACAAAAGGAAAATAATTTTTCTCTTCAGTTGTTTGGTAAACAAGAACAAAAGTAGAGATCTTTATTTTCCTTTATTTGATATTATTGAGGAAAAAAAATGATAGAGAATCTCTTTTTTTACTATCAATTTTACTATTTTATCTTAACATTATATATAGTTAGGGTTTGTATGCGGATTAAAAAAATGGACAAATTTGTAATTTTATTTTAACCCAAAAACCATTCCCTTTTTTATCTCCGTTTTATTTTCACTTTTGGAAGGATTAAAATTAGTGTGTCTGCCCATAAATTTTTCCTCTTATTTTTCTCTTCCTTCCATTTTTCGCTCATACCAAACATCTTACTTTCTCATTTTCTTCTCCCTTTTTCCTCTACCTTTTTTTCTCTCTCCCTTTTTATCCCTACCAAACACACTTTTTAAAAGTGTGTTAAGAGTGTGTTTGGCATGGAGGAAAGAAAATACAGAGGATATAAAGATTAGAAGGGATAGAAAACATGAGGGAAAGAAAGGAAAATAATTTTCTATTGAGCTATTTGGTAAACATGAAGGAAAGAAGAGATTTTTCTTTTACTTTGTTTGGTATTGTTGAGGAAAAGACAAATGATAGAAAATTTTATTTATCAGTTTTACTATTTTACTCTTATTTTATAGTACTTTATATATTATTTAATTTTATATTTAATAAATAAATATAATTTAAATAATATTGAATTCATTTTTTTACAAAGTGACTTCAAAAGGTTAAAATAATTAAATATTATTTATAATTAATAAATAATAGGGTAAATCGTATTTTAGTCCCCGTAGTTTGCCTTAATCTGCGTTTAGTCTACGGTTTGTTAAAATTGTAACTTTTAGTCCTTATGTGACAGAATCCGTTAAAAGGACGGATTCTGACATGCCAGGTGTGTTAAATGATGAAAAGACCCATGCTGTTTGTTGATCCCACTGAAACGACTATGTTACCCTTACTTTTGTCCTTTGTGTGAGTAATTTACATTTTATCTAAAAAAACATTTAAAACAATTATTTATTAAATGAAAAATAAATTAAAAATAAATAAAAACAAAAAAAGTGATCTCCATCGTCCATCTCAAAGATGAACGGTGAGATATTTCATTATATATTTTTTATTTAAATTTTAAAGTAAAAATAAAAAATAAAAACAATTTTTTTTTTAAAATAAGATCTATATGAGTGGATGTCTGGATCTCATCCAACACCAACTCAGACATATTCAACTTTTCCAGAAATATTATTCACTTCATTTCCAGAAAATTGAACCAAATCAAAAATCTTAATTTCCATTAACAGAATCACACCCACAAAAAATCTTCAGAATAAATTCAACAAACAACATAATAAAAACATTCATTTTTATTATGAACACAACAAACAACAAACAACAACAACCCACAAGAACCAAAATCAATTCAATCATCTTAAACCAAATCAATTCAATCATCAAATGTCCCAAATTTTGATTCAACAATCATCAAATTACAAAAAATCCAATCAGTCCCACAATTTCGAATTTCAATTTAATTCCACTTAAACCAAACCCAATCCACGATTTCTAATCATAAACAAGATAAAACAACATTTGTTTTTGAACAATTAAGCTTTATTAATCATAAGAGAACATAATCATCAATCCTACAAACACAAAATAGAGACAGAAGAAAACAGAGACCGACGAGAAGAAGAAGAACCATCAGCTTCGTCTCTGCCTCCTCCGGCTCCTTCCCTCAGCCCGTCATCCTCAACATCGTCGAAAGAACCAGCACGACGACGACGACGATCCGCTGCTCTTTTCTCGCCTACGACGACGACGACGGCAACTGCATCTGGTGTCAATCTCCTAATGAGGGGTTGTGGTGGGTTGAAGAAGATGAATGAGATGAATGCGATGAATGCTTATGGTGGGTTGGAGAAGATGAAAGAGATGAAGATGAGAGAGAGAAAGAGAGCGGTGGGAGAGGAGAGAGAAATAAATCAAAAATAGAGTTAGCATTTTTTTTAATTTTTTAATTTTTTTTTTCATTTGTAAAATAACGATTATACCCTTTAGAAATTACACCTTCTAGAAACTGGTCATGAATTTACCTATATACCCTCATTGACTAAACAGAATTCAGTGAAACCCTAACGGAATTGGACGGTAAGGACTACAATCCATATTGTCAGAATAATGATGGATTAAAATTTACAATTCTAAAAAACCGTATACTAAACCAAATTAAGGTAAACTACATGGACTAAAATACGATTTATCCTAAATAATATAATTTAAATATTTTTTTTACCCTTTTGTTTTATTTTATTATTATGAGGATTAACAAAAGTGTAAATTTGTAATTTCCATTAAACCAAAAACCAATCACGTTTTCCTCTCATTTTTTCTCTTATTTTTGGGAGAATCAAAATTTATGGATCCCATCTAACCATTTTTCTCTCCCTACCAAACACATACTTCCTCATTTTCTTCTCTATTTTTTCTCCACCCTTTTCTTTCCTCTCCCTTTTTATCCCTACCAAACACACTCTAAGTCTTTAGTGCCCTAAAATGATAAGTCTCGGTCGGATAGGCACATGAGACTTACTGCCACGCAAATTTTTAATTTTTAATTTTTTACATCTTCTTAGTCGACCTAAAAACAAAATATTATATTTGAATTACAGATTTCAACAAACAATTAATTTTTTTTCTTCGAAAATTGTGATGATGTCAGTCTTAAAACAAAAATTTGTAAGAAGATCAAACTGTGTATGACAACACAATATATAGTCAAACAACATAAAACAAATTAAAGAAATTAAACTACAACAATTCTCCACATAATAATGATGATTGATGATGACCATATATGCAAGTTCATCTTCACAGATAATCACAGGGATGAAAGCTACTGCATGCTACCATCTTCGATTCACGCGGAGAACTGAGCAAATATAACTATCAATATCAAAGGAGGTGATTATAATATATAATATATCATGTATATATATGGGTGGCGGGCCATCGTTTGGTTGGTCCTTTGATGGCATCAAAAATCTCATTAAATAAAATCACGTTAGGAGTGAATTAACTCTCTTCTCAAAAATCTATTTGACCAGTTGACACATTTTTTATTAATTTAATATAAGTGAAGCTTAAAGAAACTCGACCCACAAGTTAAAACCATAGTTTATTTCAACAGTGTTTGTGGGGGTGTCTTTAATTTTGATTGAATTGGAGAGTGGGCAGTTGGACAAATAAATTTCAATCACAATGACAGATGAATCTCATTTACTCATCCAAGCGTGGCAGTTGAGTTTTTGATCAAAACATTAAAATAATCACAAATAACCAATCCTTGCTCTCTCTCTCTAGTCTCTATATATACACTACCACTCTCATTGCGCCACAACAGACTGTCACTGAGCTTTGAGAAAGATAAACAATGGGAGGTTTTGATGCTCATTGCGTTGTGGTTGCTTTCTTTTGTGTGTTTCTTGTGAATGGCTTTGTTGTGAGTGATCTTGTTAAAGGTGTTGATGATCATGATGATAAGCACTTATTTCTTCATCGTCCACATTTTTTTAAAAGAGGTGGTCTAGGGCATGGCATTTATAAGAAGGGTTTTAGACATGGAGGGGTTGGTGGCGGCATTGGTGGTGGTGGCGGTTTAGGAGGCGGGGGTGGTTTAGGTGGAGGTGGTGGTTTTGGTGGTGGGGGTGGTGTAGGTGGAGGTGGTGGTTTAGGAGGTGGGGGTGGTCTTGGTGGAGGTGGCGGCATAGGGGGAGGGGCAGGTGGTGGTGTAGGCGGAGGTGCTGGTGGGGGTGTAGGCGGGGGTGCTGGTGGGGGTCTTGGTGGAGGTGCAGGTGGTGGTCTAGGCGGAGGAGCTGGTGGGGGAGCTGGCGGGGGAGCTGGTGGTGGTCTAGGAGGTGGTGGAGGGGCAGGTGGAGGTCTAGGAGGAGGTGGAGGGGCTGGTGGAGGTCTTGGAGGAGGTGGAGGGGCTGGTGGAGGTCTAGGAGGAGGTGGAGGTGGCGGGCTTGGTCATCACGGTGGTCTCGGTGGAGGAGCTGGTGGGGGTGTAGGTGGTGGAGGAGGTCTTGGTCATGGTGGAGGTATTGGTGCTGGCGGTGGAGCAGGTGCAGGTGGTGGGCTTGGAGGTGGAGGTGGAGGTGGAGTTGGTGGAGGAGGAGGACTTGGTGGTGGTAGTGGAGGAGGCTTAGGAGGTGGAGGTGGAGCTGGTGGTGGCATTGGTGGAGGTGCAGGTGGTGGTGCTGGTGGTGGAGGAGGAGTTGGTGGTGGTGCCGGAGGAGGATTTGGAGCTGGAGGAGGAGTTGGAGTTGGAGGTGGAGTTGGTGGAGGAGGTGGTGGTGGTTTTGGCGGAGGTGGTGGATTTGGTGGTGGTGGTGGTGCCGGTTTTGGTGGTGGAGTCGGATTTGGAGCCGGTGGAGGTGGTCACTAAACTTCAAATATCAGCTTCAATTCTAGTGGAACTACAAAATTAAAGAAGTAAAATGTGTTGTTGATATGATACGAGGCAGTGAATATTATTCTTTCTCAAAGTGTTTAGATTAGGCTGCATGTTCATTCTCTTATTGGTGTTTTATTATGCTGCTTCTAATCGTATATTGACGATCGTCTAGAATTCTTCTTTGTTTATGCATGCATCCAAGCCTTTGTAAAACCAGTCATGTTTCTACTATGGTATAAATGTAATAAGATTTTCTATCAATGTTTCAATATTGCTCCTAAGAGAAATATATATATATATATATATAAAATTTGATCGGTTTTATTATTCTACTACATTTCATATTATTTGTTTTTATTTTTATTTTTACTAATCCATAACGAGTTGGATTTTTTTTTACATAGTATACTGTTTATGTACTTCAACTTATATATCCAATATATATTGCACTTGCATATTTTGTTATCATTTTTATAAAATATTATATTCAAATCTTTTAGACGAGGATAAAAATCAACTTAGCATAACTGATTATCAAAATCAGTTCTATTAATAGGATATATATAGGAAATACCCATTACTAGTTAAAAAATTAAGAGGTTTATTGTTTTTATTTAAGATTATAGTTTTTATTATTTTTACCCGATAATTGATTGTAGAGACTGAATTACCTCTCATTTTCTTATTTTCTTTATTTCATTTTGTTTTTTCTTTATATCTCAAACTTTGTATCTTCTCTCTAGAAACTCTTACACCTCTCTTAAAACTCTTACCCATCTCTTATTTTTATCTTTACTCTCTTCTCTCCCACGGATGATGCCTCTCTCTTTTGACATATTCTCTCTTCTTTTCTCTCAAACTACCACACAAGAAACCCATATGTGAGCTTCTTTTTTCTCACGAAATCCATTTTTTTTTTGCTCTTTAATGCACAAAAAAACTTATACAGGGCTTCAACAGTGTTGCATTTGGCTTTGGATTTCAGTGATCCCCTTTATTTGTCTAGATCTATTCTTCTTCTTCTTTTTTGTTTCTCTAGATCTGTTCTTTTTCTTATCATTTTAATTTTTTTTTTGATGAAGATTGGTGTTGTACTATTATTTTTTGAGATTGATGATCAAGATGTTTGTGATTGACGATGAACTGAGGAATTTTGATGATGATGATTAAAAAAAAAGTTAATTTTTCTCCAAGTCTGTTCAAATGTTTTTTAGTTTTTAGTTTTTTTTTTATTTACTTTTTTATCTGAAGAGATCTGAAATCCATCTGAAGAGATCTGAAATCCATCCAGATCTCTTCATAGATCTTTTTTAAATTCTTTTGGTACGAGAAAATCTGGAAAATTTCTCAATTTATTCAAATATGGATTTTTTTTTAGATTTAGTTAAACAAACCAGGCCACCAATTAAACACACCACGACAACCCAATTAAACACACTATGACAATCCAATTAAACACACCAGGGCAAACCAATTAAACACACCAGGGCAAACCAATTAAACACATCAGGACAACCCAATTAAACACACCATGGTAGACCAATTAAACACACAGGGTGTAAACCAATTAAACACATCATGACAGACCAATTAAACACATCAAGACACCAATTAAACACACTAGGGCAGACTAATTAAACACACAACAACAAGATCAGGTGTAAATCAATTAAATACATCAGTGCAAGACTAAATTAAACACATTAAGTCTAATACAATTAAACACAAAAGAGTAAAAAAAATTGTAGAAGAAGAAGATGAAGAAGAAGATGGAGGTCTGGGAAGAAGAAGAAGAAAAAGAAAAAGGAAATAGAGAAAAAAAATTATCAAGAAATTAGTTTTTTAAAATAAAAATCAATAAAAAATAAGGGCAATTTTATCTAGAAGGTGGATTTTTGGTAGAAACAATAAAAATGTTAAATTGGGATAAAAACAATAAACCTCTTGATTTTTTGGTTACTTATAAATTTTACCTATATATATATATATATATATTTAAACGAGGATAAAAATCAACTTAGCATAACTGATTATCCAAATCAGTTCTATTAATAGGATATATATATCTATATATTCTATGTTCAAAGTGATCATTCTACCGACTCTTGATTGAGTTAAATAATAAAAAGAATTTAGTACATGGTTTTTTTATAAGTTAGATAACAACGTTTGATTTTTTATTTTTATTTTTTATAATGTGAGGATCATATATAATGAAATAATTCTCGTACATTTTACTAGTTTTTGCAAATAATCTCTCTTTTAAAAAAATATATTCAAATTTCAGGGGAAATTTTGAAAAAGATAAGAAGGAGCTACTAATTTACGTATTATGAATACGGGTAGTGTGGTATTCAAACTTAGGACGTTAATCAATGTGGGCTAGAGAGGTGTGGTTACAAACAGGTTATGAAGCCACCTAATTGGTGTTATTATTTATATATAAAAAAAAAATCTAAACGAAAAATCAGTGATTAGTGAAGAAGAAAAATTGAAAACCCTAACAACCCATGCACAAGCTAGGGTACTTACAGGAAGGCCAATTAATGAGACGACACTCACATTTATTTTGTCTGTTTGTTGTGGTACCATAATTTATGTGTATGATCAATTAAATTCATAATGACACATTGACACTGAAAAGTCTTCTTGAAAAATATATCTTGCCATGTATACGGATTATGGATAGAGGTTTCGATATTGAGTGGTTGGTCTTGACTACTTTCTCTTAATTAGAAGCTAGTTATGTTAATGTAAGAAGTTTTATAGTTGAATCTCACTCACTCACATAAGATTTTGCAGAGAAATTGGTTTATTTCATATAATTATTATGCATGAGAAACAAAATACAAGTAATTTATGTTGGAAAATTTGTGACAAACTATCGGTTTGAGAGGGTTATTTGAGTATGATCGGTTTTATGAAAATGAAAGATCAATGTATATTCGAATTCTCCTTAATGAGAGCTTCGAAGTGGTATACTCAAACTCATAAATCGATTAATGGATAAATAAAAAATTGAGTCTCAAAGTGAGCCCATTGTGTAGGAGAAAAAGATCATCCCATATCAGTTAGGTAAAGAACTTATATGTAGTATATAAGTAAGTGTGTTAGAATAGCTTATCAACCGTTCCGGTTTAACCGTGAGAATACAATCGAAATTTTGCTACTATTTTGAATTTATTTTTTCTTAATTATTTTCCCTAAATCGAACGTTTTAAATGAATGATAAGTATTTCTATTTTTTGTTTAAGGAAACTAATTGAATTAAAGAAATAGTTGATTTTATTATTCTTTAATTAATTTTTTTTATTCAAGAAATTTCTAAATCAATCTCTTTGACTTCGTTTACATAAGAAACCCTAGTCTACATTTATATTTTTTTTATTCTTGCAATCACGAAATTTTGAGATAATTCCTTCTTTCTTTTTTGGTTTTCTTCTTCTTCTGTGCTTGGTAAGTTTGAACCTGATTTGAGTTCGCTGAAAGTGGTTGTGCCTCGTACTTCTACTGTTGAATCATTATATCCTATGAGACAATCGCTATACACATACGGTGTTATATACGGCGTAACAAACTTTCTGGTTTTGGTTTCTGGTACATATCATAACAAACTTGAAACTTTAGTGGTTCGGGTTTAAAATAGATCTATAAAAATTGGGTATGTTTTCAAACACTGAATTCAATTAAATAACTTTAATATGTGGAAATTGGGTCTACTTTAAGACACTGATCTCAATTAAAAAAACTTCTTTTTGGGGCAAAATCGGGTGTATTAATAGACATTGATTTCGAAATCAATTGTGATTTCAATTGGGTAATCAGGTCTGCAATATCAGATACTGATTGTGATTTCCATTATGAAATCTTATTTGATATCGCTTGATATCTATGCTATTATTTCTGTGATACTAAAACAATTTTGTTTTTGTTTAAGATATTATAGCATATAAGTCTAATGTGAACTTGAATGTTCCACTAGAGACTCCGAATGTTAATCCAAGTGTGAGATTACATACTTCGCATGTGAATTCTTTGCTTGTGGGCGAAGTGCCTATTGTGTTGCCAAGTGTGGCCACAACGACTCCGGCCATCAACTTATTTGTGAGAAATATGTCTGATCAGGTGATGAGCCAGTACGTGAGTCAAGGGAATGTTCTGATGGCAAATCCCTATATGAATTTGGTTATGTTAATAGTAAAATCTGGCCAGGGGTCAAAGAGAAAATTTTTACTTTCCCGCCACAAGTCAAAGCCCATAATCCACGTTCATGAAACCCGGTTAGAGCATAAAGCTACCCCACAGGAGCAGGGAAGGCCGACCCAGCTTTAAAACTATCAGAAAGTAAGCTAGGCGCGACCAGGACGAGCCCCCACACGAACACTGGAACCCGGGCTTCTCCAGGCCACGTATCGGGGAACCTCGGTTCCTGAGGTCGAGCTCCTCAACCACCCCTTGAAAGCCAGGGGTAACATTCGAAAAAAGCCCGACAAGCAAAGTAGGCCCTCTCCGGGTTAAGACTTTCAGAGGACAAACTTAACAGTAGTCTTAGACAGAAGCCACCAACCTCTCCAGAAGCCCGCTGTCCCTGCTGGGCATGAAAGAGGAATCACATCTAAATCTACACTACCCCGGCTACCTCCCAGGAATGTCTACAGGGACACCTCATGCTCCCAAGGGTCAGGGAAAATCCATCTCAAGCTTCTAAGAACAGAGTCGAAGCATGGATCTACCTCGCTCTATGAGACAACAGACAGCTAGCTAGCTCGGTGACCTCCATGAAAAAGCATGCCACGATAACATACAAGATCATATCTATGTGATAACCAACATTAATTTCGTATACGTGTGAGTCAAGAGTTTGATTCCTAAAAGGAAACAAACTCATTTTCGTTAACAATTTCATCGTTTCGCTATTTACTCGGGGTCAACAACTTTTAAATAAAGGATCCCACCCGATAAGGAGGAAACGGATTCGTAGGATCGTGGCGAGATATCAGTGAATTCAAACCTACTTGAACCAGATATAAATAGGGTCAAGCATGACACATAAAGAGATAGATGAAAAAAGAGAAGTAGAAATAGACAAAAAACAGAAGGAGAACGACAGATAGGCGAGAAGAAAAGAAGAGATGAGGGCCTAAATTCTGTATCCAGAACACGACCGCCATTGTTTTCCACTATTCGACAAGTATAAAGTTGCCACCTACCTAGATCCTCGAGAGATTGTGAGCATATGAGAGCATGATCTGTATATCGAAGCAAGTAATCAATAATAAAACTCCCATTTGTTGTTATTGTAATCCGACCTCTCGTTTACCTCTAAACAGGTCAGGTATCAACGGTACCGACCCCGGCCACCACTTCCGTGGTAGTGGTCTCGATGGTGTTAGTAAGAATTTCTTATCTTGAGCAAATTTCTCGTTAACAGATTCCATTATCGATGAATCACATGAAGAAGCCTGATAAGTTCAGTGGACCGAATTTCAAGCGGTGACAACAAAAGATGATGTTTTATTTGACCACATTGAACCTTGCTAGGTTCTTGACTGAAGAAGCTCCTAAAACCAATAGTGGTGAAGAACGAGATGTTAAGGTATGGAATGCTATAGATGCATGGAACCATTCAGATTTCTTATGCTGTAACTACATACTGAACGGGCTGTCAGATTCGCTGTATAACGTATATTCTTCAAAGAAAACAACTAAAGAACTGTGGGAGTCATTAGACTGAAAATATAAAACTGAGGATGCTGGATCCAAAAAGTTTATTATGGATCGATATCTTGAATACAAGACGGGGGACTCCAAATCAATTATGAGTCAAGTCCAAGAGCTTCAGGTGATTTTGCATGAGATTCATGCCGAAGGGATGACCCTAAGTGAAACCTTTCAAGTGGCTGCAATCTGTTGAGAAGTTGCCTCCTTCATGGAAGACTTTCAAGAATTATCTCAAACACAAGCGAAAGGAGATGAAGATCGAGGATCTCATTCTTAAGCTTCGTATTGAAGAAGATCACAAAAAAGTCTGAGAAAAAAGATGTTAGTCTGGGTGAAGCAAAGACTAATGTTGTGGAACATGGGCAAAGTTCTAAACTTAAAAAGAACAAGCCTGGAAAAGGATTCAAATTGGGTCCAAAAGGAGGAGTCTCAAAGAAGCCAAAATTTCAAGGGAAGTGTTTCAACTGTGACAAGAAGGGTCACAAATCTTCTGAGTGCAGGTTGCCAAAGAAGAAGAAGAACCATGAAGGCTAACGTGGTTGATGGGATTTCAAAGGATGTCTCATATATCGATCTTTCTACAGTAGTGACAGAAGGCAAACTTGGTCGGGTCAAACCCAAGGGAGTGGTGGTTAGATATTAGGGCCACACTTCATATATGCTCTGACAGGGAGATGTTCAATGCGTTTGAAGAAGTGGAGAATCAAGAAAATTTTTATATAGGCAACTCAGCCACATCTGATGTGAAGGAACGTGGTCAAGTCATTCTCAAGATGACCTCTGGTATAACCCTGAGCTTGAACAATGTACTGTATGTACCTGATATCCGCAAGAACTTGGTGTCCGGTTCATTGCTCAATCAGCATGGGTTCAAGATGGTGTTTGAATCAGACAAAGTAATTTTAACTGAGCAGAGAACTTAGGTGGGTAGGGGATATGTAACTGAAGGGCTTTTTAAGCTTAATGTATATGTTGTCAAATGAACAATCAATAAAAATAATTCTTCAGTTTATTTGCTTGAGTCTTCCAATTTATGGCATGGTAGACTAGGACACATTAATTACGATACTTTAAGTAGATTAATTAACTTAAATCATATTCCCACTTTTAATATTAATCCCAAACATAAGTGTGAAGTTTGGTTTGAAGCAAAACTAACAAGGTCATCATTCCAAAGTATTGAAAGAAAATCTGAACTCCTTGATTTAATTCACGGTGATATATGTGATTTAAAATTTGTTCAAACAAGAGGTGACAACAAATATTTCATCACATTTATAGATGATAGCACAAAATACTGCTATGTATATTTGTTGAAAACAAAGATGAAGCTATAGAGAAGTTTAGTCTCTATAAAGCTGAAGTTGAGAATCAACTCAACAAGAAAATCAAGGTACTGAGTATGAAGCACCGTTTGGTGAATTCGGTGCACAACATCAGAATCATACATCAAACCACAACGCCATATTCCCCTTAGCAAAACGGCATTGTAGAACAAAAAAATCGTACCTTGAAAGAAATGACGAATGCAATGTTGATAAGTTCTGGATTGCCACAAAACAGGTGGGGTGATTCTATATTGTCTAGCAATTACCTGTTAAATAAGGTACCCCGCAAGAAAGTAGACAAGACCCCATATGAGCTATGGAAAGGAAGAAAGTCTTCCTACAAATTCTTATGAATGTGGGGGTGTCTTGCCAAAGTGGTCATACCTACACCTAAGAAGGTATGGATAGATCCAAAAACTGTTGATTGCATTTTCATTTGATATGCATATAACAACAGTGCTTATCGATTTTTATGTATAAGTCTGACATCCTAGATATATACAAAAACACGATAATGGAGTCTAGAAATGCATCGTTCTTTAAAGATGTATTTCCATGTAAATCCAATGATGAAGCAAGTTCGTCAAAACGAACATATGTTGAAAGTTGTGAGGACAAAGAACAAGAAGTTGAGGATGAACCTAGACGCAGCAAAAGAGCTAGGACATAAACATCTTTTGGTCCAAATTTTCTGACCTTTTTGCTAGAAGGTGAACCTCGAACCTTTAAAGAAGCGGTAAGCTCTTCAGAAGGACTCTTGCGGAAAGAGGCTATCAAGAGCGAAATTGATTCAATTCTCTAAAATCATACTTGGGAATTAGTGGACCTTCCTCCGGGATGTAAACTGCTAGGGTCCAAATGGATTTTCAAGAGGAAAATGAAAGTTGATGGATCAATTAATAAGTATAAGGTCAGACTTGAAATTAAAGGTTACAATCAACGAGAAGGCCTAGATTACTTTGATACGTATTCTCTTATGATGAGAATAACCTTCATTAGGATGATACTTGCAATCGTAGCTTTACAAAATCTTGAAGTACATCAAATTGATGTGAAAATATCTTTCTTATATGGAGAACTATATGAAGAGATCTATATGGAACAACCTGAGGGTTTTTCCGCTCCAGAGCAAATAAAGAAAGTCTATAAGTTGGTGAAGTCTTTATATGGTCTAAAGCAAGCACAAAGCAATGGCATAAGAAATTTGACAATGTTATGATGTCAAATGGTTTTAAGATCAACGAATGTGACAAATATGTTTATGTCAAAGACACCGGAAGTGGATATGTCATGTTGTGTCTATACGTTGATTTTATGCTAATTGTTAGTAGTGATGATAAAATGATCACATCTACCAAGGAGATGTTGAAATCAAGATTTGATATGAAAGATATGGGACCAGCTGATGTAATGTTGAGAATGAAAATCTCAAGGACATCGAACGGACTCATTCTAAATCAGTCACACTATGTTGATATGATTTTTGAAAAATTCAACAAAAATGATTCTGGAATATCTAGAACACCAGTAGATACAAATCTACGCCTATATAAGAATAAATGTGAGAACGTCTCTCAACTAGAATATTCTAGAGTGATAGGAAGTTTGATGTACTTAACAAGTTGTACAAGATCAGACATAGCTAATACAGTCAGCTAGTAGATATACGAGTAATCCAGGAACTGATCACTGAAAAGAAATTGTAAAAGTTTTGAAGCACTTACAATTCACTCGTAATTATTGGCTTCATTATACCAGATATCCTGCAGTCCTAGAAGGATACACTAATGCAAACTGGATATCTGATATGAAAGATTCAAAATCCACTAGTGGGTATGTATTCACACTAAGGAGGTGCGGCTGTATCTTGGAAATCCTCCAAACAAACATGTATAGCCAGATCCATAATGGAATCTAAGTTTATCGCTTTAGATAAATGTGGTGAGGAGGTTGAACGACTTTACCAATTCTTAGAGGATATTCCAAGATGGCCAAAACCTGTGCCAGCGATTTGCATCCACTGTGATAGTCAATCAGCAATAGGAAGAGCACATAACAACATGTATAATGAGAAGTCTAGACACATACGTCGAATACATAACACCATTAGACAACTTCTCTCAACTGGAGTTATCTCGATTGACTATGTAAAGTCAAAAGATAACATTACAGATCCGTTAACCAAAGGGTTAAATAGAGAGTTAGTTTAGACATCATCGAAGAGAATGAGACTAAAACCCATGAAATAAAAAGTCGATACTATGGAAACCCAACCTAGCTGACTGGAGATCCCAGGATCTAGGTTCAATGGGACAACCAAGTTGTAAGACTTAGCTGGATCACTGTGGGGGTTACCCTCCAGTCCATTCCTATGATGAAACAGTGATGTCCGCAGGGAAAATGTTAAACTATGGTTTTAATGATTCTTATGTGTCAGAATTCTAAGCATTAGAAAATCACTTATGTGAGATAGAAGTGGGGCCGCTTCTAAAAGAGAATAGTGAAGTGCTATATTCTCCAGTGACTCATAATAATGGGAACCAAATTGGATTTGGAAGACGTCTGTGTAAGGTGTGCTATCGTTTACATAAAATGACAGAACAGTTCAATGATATCACATGTACTGATCAGTCAGTAAAGTAAGCATGCTTTTACAAGGGAAGGTTCAAGGGGTAACACTTACCTAGGGTTAGGCACTAAGTTGCGATTCGAATTGAATTGAATCGAAAAAAGGGTATTCGGTTCAATTCGTAATCTTAATTCGGTTTAAAAAATGAAAACCAATTTTTTTTAGGTTTGAACCGGATTGCTTTTCTAAACACCAGATTGAACCTAATAAATCGAGTATATAACTTTAAAAAAACCCTAATATTTTATCTTTCACTCATTCTCTTACACGACCAACACAACAGCCTCTCAGTCTCCAACTTTATGTTCCTCAACTGATAGCTTCAAGTCTTCAACTTTGTTCCTCAACTTCCGATCTGCTCATCTCAACTCTATTTCTCACTTCATCGACATCTGCTCTGCTCCTACAATTACAAGGCTTGTCACTTTCTATTCTTCTTCTTCTAATTTCTTCTTGTCTTCTTTTTTGTTTCACATCTGATCTGCTCATCGTTATCGCGAACCAAAGCTTCAACGAGTCAAACCTTCAGGCTTCAGCTCATCTGATTTGCGCTTCTTCAACTCGTCTGATTTGTTCCTCTTCAGGCTTCAGGTAATTACTCTTCAACTCGAATATGTGATTACATCATTTGTTTGTGTCGAATTTGGTTGATTGATTGTGTGTTGAATCTGTTAACTGTTAGCTTTCTTTCTTTTTGTTAGTGAATATTAGAGTATTAGACAGTGTTTGAATATAGATTTGAAATGATTCGAAATTGATATATGAGATTTTTGAAATGATTCTTTTTGTATTAGATTTTAGGTTTACAAAGCTTTCATTCATGCCTAGTTTCACCAATATTGGTTATATATTTTATTTTTCGTGAATTTTTGAAGTTGAACAAAAAAGGCTGGAAGTTTTATCGTAATAGTGCGGTCTTGGAAATTTTCAAGAAACTGTAATGTTTGGATGAGAATTTCGTGTTGATTTTTTTTATTGTAATCTAAAGACACAAAGCTTTCTTTCATGACTAGTTTCACCTAAAATAGTTATATATTCTGTTTTTGAATTTTTTTTGAACTTGAACAAAAATTGTTGGAATTTTTTTCTTAATAGTGCAGTATTGGATATTTTCAAGAAATTGTATTGTTTGGGTGAGAATTTCGAGTTGATTCTTTCTGTGTTGTAATCTAAAGACAATAAGCTATCATTCATGACTAGTTTCATCTAAGTTGGTTATATATTCTATTTTTGGAGTATTTTTTAAGTTGCTGGAAATGTTATCGTGACAGTGCAGTCTTAGACATTTTCGAGAAATTGTATTGTTTGGGTGAGAACTTCGAGTTGATTCTTTATGTATTGTAATCTAAAGACACTAAGCTTTCATTTCCACTTGGTTTTACCTCATTTGATGTTTAGTATGATTTGTAATGAATTTGAATGACAAATGCATATATATTTTTTCAATTTTTTTTTTGCATCTGCAGACAGCTGGTGTAGTGACAAAATGGAATGTATTTTTTTTTTCTTTTTTTATGGATTGTAGAATGTGGTGTGGAAACTATAATTGAAATGTTATTTTACTTGACTACTTGACTAGTTGTAATTTTGTTTTGGAGTTATTTTACTTGTAATTTTGTTTTGGAGTTGGATTATTTATTTTTAGGGATGTATTATTATGTGATGTAATATTATTAATTGATTTTTGAACTATTATTTTGTAGTTTGGAATGGATATTTTATTAACTTATTATTATGTAATATGTTTTTAACTGATTTTTTTAAATATATTTGTAAGTTAGGTTTGATTTAGGTTTTTTTTTTTTAGCTTTGAGCTATTTTAATGTCCAAAATTAATATCCAACAACCCATTAATGTTAAAAATAATTTCAAAAGATCCATTAAGCTAGCCGGCCCATTAGGCCCAAAACCAAATTGAATCGAACCGATTAAAATATGTTCAATTCAATTCGGTTTATATTTCTTATTAGGTTTAAACCAGTTCAATTTTGGATGAATCGAAATATTTTAGGTTCAATTGTGTTTTACCCAAAATTGAATTAAATCGAACCATGCCCCTACACCTACCTATCCTATGCAGGTTTCGACCGTTTGAACTTACCAAAAATCATCTCTCGTGTCTCCTAGGTCAATTTTCATTCATGTGGGGGATTGTTGGAAAATTTGTGACAAACTACCGGTATGAGAGGGTTATTTGAGTATGATCCATTTTATAAAAATGAAAGATCAATGTATATTCGAATTCTCCTTTGTGAGAGCTTCGAAGTGATATACTCAAACTCATAAATCGATTAATGGGTAAATGATAAATTGAGTCTCAAAGTGAGTCCATTGTGTAGGGGAAAAAGAACATCCCATGTCGGTTAGGTAAAGAACTTATATGTAGTACATAAGTAAGCGTGTGATAGTAGCTTATCAACATGTGTGGTGATTTTCCTTAGAAAGTGTGTGGGTTGAATAGGTTTTTAATTTGATTGATTTCTAATTTTTCGATTTAATCAATATTAGCAAAACTACCCCATTCTATTAAGTGTTCAAATAGATGACAATAGACATAAAGCGATGACAATAGACATAAAGCGATGACAACACACAATATATATGTGGAAACTCTCCAAATGGGAAAAACCAAGGGATGTTTAGTGCTCCACACTCGATCATCAAAATCCACTATTGAATGAAAGTTTACAACTTAGGTTGACCTCCCGTCACACCTAATACGATTACTAACCCTTTCACTCTATCTGGCGGGCCTTTTATAGTGATTTTAGATCACCAACCTTGTCCACCAACCACTTAGCCACAAGCTTAATTATCAATGAAGAGACAACGACAACTAAGTGAATATGCAACAATATTCTATGTGCAGAAATGTTAGGTCAAGATATTCATGCTTATCTAGGATAAATAATGACAAGAGAAACAAATACTAGATATCAATGTTCTAAATGTAAAGGTAAGAAGAATTAGCTAGAGGGGTAAAACCGTCCTAAATTCTAGCTATCACTAATCAATACTCTAAACCAACAACCAATACCACAACCATGTCATATAAGCTATTAATCATACAAGCTTGCATTTAATTTGCAATAAAAGCTAAAACGTAGGTATACATGTCATATAAATGAAACTATACAGTCTAAATCATGTTAAAATTACCTAGTCAAGAAGAAGATGATGCTTCATGCTTAGATGATCCTAGAATGGAGCTAGATGATCATGAGATGAAGTTGGGTTGAGTAAAAATGAGTGTTTAAGAGTCTTTCTCTCACTAGAAAAGCTCGGTTACTCAAAGATGGCTTATTGGACTCTTTAAAACTAAAGTGAAGAGAACACACACACACACACACACACACATATATATATATATATATGGTGCCCTACACAAAGTGAAGTCGTTTTGGACGAAAGGCAACCAAATCCTGTCAGGACCGCGGTACAGGTAAGTGTCCAAATCGCGGTATAGAGAGCGGTGTATCGCCTGGACAACACCGCTCTGTAGACCGCTATGCATGCAAGTGCACAGACTGCGGTCTGGACAGCATGCGATGCTTGGGAAACTTCGATTGGGAGACCATTGTGCATGAAAATAGCACATGCCGCAGTAGCAGCATCGTGCAACCACTGGAGAACACCGTTGTGCAGACCGCGGTGGAGGTAATGCACAAGGAGTGATCTGAACCGCGGTACAGAGGAAAAAATCCTCTTTTAAGGCACACAAGATGCATCAAACACCCAAGCAAGAGTTAAGACACAAAAGGCACACAAGAAGACAAATAAGCAAGCATGAAAGATGATCAAAACATGCATGAGAGTGTGTGTGTGTGCACTAATACCTCTTCAATAAAAGTTAAGCAAGTGATTTTACCTTTAAAGCTTGAGCTTGGTCACGAACAATGATGGTCTAAACTACCCTTACATAGTAATCCCCAAATGTGGTTGTTAACGAAACAAACCAATCAAACACCGATGAACTTACATGTGGCATAAAGGTTCTCTCTCTCTCTCTCTCTCTCTCTCTCTCGTGCGCGCGAGGAGGGGAGGGGGTGGGGGTGTGTGCAAATCAAGGACCTCAAACCTTCGATTGCACAACTCGTGTGTAGGGCACGACCTGCATACACAAATGTCGTTCCGGTTGGACCGTGAGAATACAACCGAAATTTTGCTACTGTTTTGAATTTATTTTTTTCTAAATCAGTTTGTTGTTAAGGTTTCACTGAAAGTGGTTGTACCTTACACTTCCACTGTTGAATCGTTGTGTCCTGGGAGACAATCGCTATACACATACGGTTACGGTGAAATTGTCTTAAGGACAACGTGTGAAACATGGGTCTTGCTTCCTTAACCTTTGTTTTTGTTTGTTATTTTCTGCAGATTCGAACCAGATTGTTTTTACGTACAAGAAACAATAATTTATATTACTCGATCGGAATAAAATGTATTAATGTAAATTAATTAGCTAAATTGCAAGAAGAATAATTATTCTAATTCACTATTAGAGTATTCCCAATGCAAGAGTATATTGTTACAAAAAATCACATAGGATAAATAGATCGTTTGTTAAAAAATGTATCTCCAATACAGTTATATATATTCTACCTTACACTTATGTGGTAAAAAAAATATTAGACATTGTCAACATGACCGTTTACTTTCAAACGGTCTATTGCACAACTACTTTGACTCAACAAATATTTAAAATTGATATTAATTTTTCATCTATTTTTAGTAAGGGAATAAAATAAAATTGGTTGATTCAACAAGTATTTAAAATTGACATTATTTTGCTTATATCTATTTTGGTAAGAAAATAAAATAAAAAAGAAAAAGGAAAAAAAAATTGGACACATCATTAAAAATAAAATTTGGTTCACAAATAGAGATTCGAGAAGGAGCTGAGATCGAGAGAGAGAGAGAGAGAGAGAGAGAGAGAGAGAGATCTTAGGTTTGAGTAGTGGTGGGTGTTCCACACCAGGTTAGGTTTATTTTGTTTTTGGTGATGTATGAGTGGTTCTTTATGCGGTCTTTTTTCATGATTATATGGGCCAGTTTGATATTGTTTTTGAAAAATTAAAATTAGATTATTTTAAAATTTTAACAAAATACAAGTAATTTATATTACTCGATCAAAATAAAATGTATTTGAGTAGATTAATTAGCTAAAATGAAGGAAGAAGAACTATTCTAAGAGCTTGTTTTGTTGGGCTTTTGAAAAATCTCTATTGATAAAAGATCTACTTGTAGTAGATTTATTAGAAATATAGTTTTTTTAAATATATATATATATAATTGTTTGATTGATAGATTTTTTTTTAAAAAATGTCTACTTGGAGAAGTACCCCCATGTGCTTTTGCCTAGTAGAGGTTTAAACTCTACTAAGTCTCTACTCAATTAAAAATAGACATTCTTAAAAGCCCAACCAAACAATTCTAAAAAATCAAAATAGATGTTCATAGACCTTTTGAGCCAGTAGAAAGCTCAACCAAACGAGCACTATTTCACTATTAGAGCAATCCCAATACAAGAGTAGATTGTGAAAAAAAATGTCACACAGGATAAATAGACCGTTTATCAAAAAAATGTATCTCCAATGTAATTGTGCATATTCAACCTTACATCGGTGTGGTAAAAAAAATTAGATATTGTCAATATGACCGTCTACTTTCAGACGACCTATTACATAACTTTTTTTTCGGTTGATTCAGTAAATATTTAAAATTGACATTAGTTTTTTATCTATTTTTTGTAAGGAAATAAAATAAAATTATGTTGATTCAACAAGTATTTAGAGTGATATTAAATTTTTATCTATTTTGGTAAGGAAATAAAAAAGAAAACGATTTTTTTTGGACACATTATTAAGAATAAAAATTGGTTCACAAAGAGAGATTTGAGAAGGAGATGAGATCGAGAAAGATCTAGATTTGTTTGAGAGAGAGATTTTGGATTTGAGTAGTGGTGGGTATTCCACACCGGGATAGATTTGTTTTGTTTCTGGTGATGTATGAGTAGTTCTTTATGTCGTTTTTTTTTCATGATATATGTTGGATTCGATTGATTTATTTGTTTGTATCGAGATATTTTTGTCTTGTGTTCGTAGATTTTGTTATGTATAGCTGGATTACATTGATCAAATTAATCTGAAGAAGTTTATAGATTTTTATGTTAATGGATACAGACTGGTGATTGATGATTCAATTGCTGCTGGGAAAATGTGAACATTTGATTTTGGAAGTATTGTGATTATTTACTTCATTGTGTTACAAAAATAGACTTAATTAATAGCACTAGTGTATGTTTGTTGAACAAATTGCTTCGGATGTGAGCACATTTGAGAAATGGAGACAGAGAACATAGTGATTGTAATTTCATTTGTCCTTGTTTGCTGTATTTGAAATTGGGTATTATATTTTTCTATTTTTCTATTTGTTATTTTTTTTTTGACTTGGTGTTGATGAATTTGTTTGTGATTGAATATGGGGTTGGTTGATTGGGATGGTTCTAGGGTTGGTTGAATCTGGATTTAGGGTTTGATTGAAGATGATGATGTTTGATGTTGAACCCAGACCCGGGTTTGAAGAAGATGATGATGATGTTGAATCTGTTTAAAACAAAAATTAGAGGCTGCATGATTATTTGACCCTCTGTCCTTGTTAGATTCAGTTCTTCAACGGAAATCGTGATTGAAGGACCAAACGAGACAATTCTGAACACCGGGAGACCAGTTTGGCTATTCGGTCAAACTAAAGGGACGCAAATGAATTTCACCCCAATTTTAATCCTCAAATACTCGACATCTTCAATGCATCTTCTTCAAAAAAAAAAAAATCTCACAATTGTTTAAGCTATCTGCTACTTCTTAAATTCAAGCTTCTCTATATCAACCTCTCAATGTTCACTTTCGTTTTAAAGGCAGAATTTTCATCTCTGCATCTTCTATTTTGATTCTCTATTCATCTCACAATCTCTTGATTTTTGTTTTTCTTGATTTTTGTTTATTTGGGTATATATTGGAAACTTAATTTTCATATGGTTTGTTGTATATGGGAGACCCAAATTTTCGTAATTATTGGAGTTGTAGAAGGAAAAGATTGTGTTATGAAGTTCTGAAAAAAAAATTGAAATAATGATCGATAACTGAGTAGATCAACAAAAGAATTACAGATAAATATCAGAATTGTCAACAAGTATATTCAATTCGGAAAGTTAATAATCGATAATTCAATTCGAAAAGTTACTACAAATGGTTTGGCAAGAGCTAACATGACATTGACCATTTTGAATCAACTGTGACATCCTTGGAGATTCTTTCCAGACAAATCCACACACAAGTCAAGTTTTTCATATCAATGCTCCATGCTTTCTTTGTATTATTAATCACTTCAAGAGTGTGATTCAAGAGTTTATGACACTTAAGAGCAACTTGTTATTTGCAATCCACTAATATGAATCTTATATAAAAATCAATTACTAAGTTTTAAATATCAAATGTCTTAGAGTTGCGCCCCCATGGGCATAGCTCAACTGTTAGATGGACAAGCTAGAGGTTTGAGTAAATGACTACTAAGTCAGCGACTCGAATCCGACCAATGATAAACGCTTCAAAAAAAATACTTGGTTTAGATAGTTGAAAAAAGATAATATAAAAAAAATGTCTCAGAGTTGCATTCAAAGCAAAAGTTACTCCAGAAGTAACAAACTCTATAAGAAAAATAGTGCAATTGGAGTAACAAACAAAATAAGCGTTCACTTGCTCTCATATATCCCAAAAATACTAAACTAAGTCATAGATAAAACCTAAAATTGTCCAACATTTCATTCCATCAATTATTCTTTTTTGTTATGGCCATTAATTCTCCAAATTTGGAAATTGATTAACACCAGGAGAATTCGAAATCTGAAAAAGCGTAATAGCATGTCTGATACAACCTATGGGGGGTGAATGAGTTGTTAATCGATTATTATCAAATTTTCGATTAGTCAATATTAACAATATAACCTAATTACACACATACAATAAAAATCAAGTAAAGTGCAGAAATATAAAGAACACTTGATTTTTACGTGAAAATCTTCAACAAGGAAAAGCCACGGACTAGCCAAGCTAGCCACCTACGTTACCAAATCCACTATATAAATAGAACGTTACACCCTCAAGTGATATACAAACTCTCACTTTAGATAACCTCAGGCTATGGACACTTTCACTCACCACTCTGGTTCAATCTCTAGTGATATTTCTGGATCCACTACTCTTGGCGTGAGCACCTCATATTGTACCCCGTGAGTATTTTACAATGAAACGAGACACAATGCTTGCCAACCATACCTTGGTTGCAAGGCTTCTCTTGCTTGTGCAACTACCACCCGTTGCCACAAGACTTTGACTCAATGAAGAGAATCCATGTCTATGTGAGAACATGTGAAATATGCTCAAATGCAATTAAGTGCTAGATAACACAAAATGCTCAACAAGGAGTTTAATGATATAATCAATAAATCCAAGTTGTCAATGCCTAAAAGAAAAGCATAAGGACTTAGATAGATGTTATCAATAACATACAAACCTAACTATCACAAACAACTATAACGTATTCAACATAAACTTAGTATATATTCATGTGGTAGAGACAAGACACTCAATCATTCAATAAATGCAAGTCTTAGATAATGTCTATCATATACAAACTCAATTAATGTGTATATATTTTCCAACAAACTAATTGTTACACAAACAACACCTAAACATTTAAAAAGCTTAACTAGTTGATTAAAAGACAATCTATCAACCTAGTCAACAATAAATCAAACAAGAATGTTTATGACCTAGCTTTTTAGGTAAAAATGACCTAATCAATTAAACTATCAAAATACAAACTCAATCATGTTATCAATCAAAAAAATAATAAATACAAAAATGATTTCTACAAATCCTATATATTAAAAACGAATTCTTGGACTTAAAGGACAATAAACAAAGATGAGATATTTGTTCTTACTTACCAAGTTAAGATGAAGACCCATGAATGATTAATGCAATTGATGCATGGGTTTTGGGTTTGAAGAGTAAAAGAAGTAATTTTGGTGTTTTCTCTCACTAGAGGAGCTATTTCTCTCACTAGGATCTGGATTTGTGTGATTTTGGTCTAAATGAAGAAGAAAATGAAGTATATATAAGGTCCAAGTGAAACTACGTCGTTTTGAGAAAGTTTAAACATAATTTTCTAGGTAAAAACGACACAATGTACAGGTCTACTGCACTAGTAGGTCCCGTGCAGTACCCGCGCATCGGGACCATAAAAAATAATAGAAATGACTTTGTCGGTGATTGCGCGGGTAGGGACCTGCGCATTGGTAAATCAGAATAACAACCTGATTTTCAAACGACTTAAAACATGAACAAACGACATCAAAATTTATCAAATAATATACTGTTTGAAATGTTTGGATGTCTACTTTCTACTCTAATTTATGGAATGAAGTTTCAATGTCTATAGAAAGAGTTATGGTCAAAAGAATGACCAAATGTCAGAAAGGAACTTGAACAAAATGTCCAAACTCATGGTATAAGACCATGTGAGCAAATACCAAATCAAGAGAAGAATAAGACCTTTTCAAGTGGTCACTAATCGCACTAAGACAAGCATACCATCGTGCAAGTGCGAACATTTCCGATCAATCATTGGGAATGAATTACATCACATGAAACCACACTTAGTTCAAGCAGTAGAGTGAACGTCTGAGAAGTGTAAAGAATGCACACATGAGCAATAAGGTAAGAATGCATCAATACAAATGTATGTGAGTGTTTGCACCTAGACTCTTAAAAAGACAAAGTCAAGTAAATGTACATTTTGCTCTTGATGCCACAGAGATGCTTGGAAGCTTACCAACGAAACCTAAGCTACCCATTACAAAATCATTCCCAATATGGTATGTCATGAAATAAACCAATCACAAAATAGAGGTTCTTACAAAACCAACATCACAATTTTGTTATTATTTGTTCTCGTAATGAACACACACAAAAAATATGAAAAGAAAATAAACATGGCTTGAGAAAACAATCATCATTTGCTTCATATGTATAAACCCCCACTATCATTATGAACTTCATTCATCCTCACTCCCATACAACTTATTTACTATGTTTAAAAATACTAAACATTTTGTTAGTATACACTTGAAGTCCATAAGCTAAGATTTTACTCCTAACCTTTAGATATATATCATGTTTACATCGATAATCTTCTTCTAACTTCGCCAACTGCATTTCGTTTGTTATTTTCTCATATTGATAAACAAAGTTAATGAGATCCATCGTTCTTGTAGAAATTTAACAGAAAACATTATTTGTGCCCTCACTTATTTGAGTAGATTTTATATTGACTGAAAATGTATCCGTGGTAAAGACTAGACACCATTTCTCTCGAAGCTCGTATAAATTTTTTAGCCATCCATGATCTTGAAGTTTGAATGTATTCATCATGTTATTCCATGAAGCTTGAAATTCTCTTTCGTTACGGCACCCATAAAAGCATTTATTGAATTGCTTATTGAAATCAGGCTTACCATAAAGAGATGTTGTGCATAAGTGATAACGTGTCTCTAGAAGCATTTCTGTAATTGTGGTTTCCATTGCTTTATTTTGATCTATAAAATGGTTTATTGGTTGTTTACGTCTCATTGACTCCAAAAATGACTCAAACACCCAAATGAATGGTAGGTGCTCTCATCCATTAAAAAAGCACAACCAAATAACACATTCTTCCAATGATGATTTACACCCACAAATGGTGCACAAATCAAACTTTATTTATTGGTGCGAAAAGTGGTGTCAAAGCACACAACATCACGAAAACAATCATAATCTAACTTTCTTCTACTATCTCTCCACACAAAAATTGTCATTCGATTATATTAATCAACTTGCATTGAGTAAAAAAAATTCAGATCTTCACCCTGTTTACGCTTGAAATTGTTTAATAAACTTTGTGCATCCCCTACTTCTAACATCTCTTCTTCCTTTCACTGCAAGTAATTTCTTGCATCTTTCTTGAGAAAACCAAGCTTCTCAGCACTACCTGTTTCATTTGCTAAATAGAAATAGACTTTTGTCGGTCTTACACCAGCTTCGACCATAGAACTAGTGAAATCCCCATGAGTACTAGATATTTTTTGACCCAATCTTAAAAATTATTTTTCTTCTAATTTAGCTAGTTTAAAATTATGTTCGGAGTTGATACGAGAAATTATCCATACTCCATTATCTACGGTGAATTGTATCACAACCTTGCAACTTGTTCTTGTGTCTAACATGTACCATTTTTTTACTTCATACTAGTCTTGGTCTTTGTAAATACCTATTGTTACTGGTAAAAACTAAAGGGCTGACAGATTAGCATTGTTTCTAGAAAATATAGTGATTAGATGTGCCATATCAATAGAGTTAGCCAGAAAGGATCAACTCAAGTTTACCAATAGATAATCTCAAGATCTGGTCAGGTTTACTCAAGTGGTCGGTAAAGGTAACCCGATCAGGGTAACTAAACCGGTCGGGTAAAGATGTCCCCGATCAAGTTCAACAAACCGATCAAGTCAAAAAGTCTAGTCAGGGTAATCGATCGAGGTAAATGAGATCTGGTCGGGTTAGATAGTTGATCGGTCAACAATACGTGGAAGATATTAAGTTCGGAACAACTGTGACTCAAATACGTAAAGAAAGAGTCTAACTCAAAAAAGGAACCGTGAAATACACTCTAATAAGGAAACAAATTTTCATATAGATATCAGAGTTTAAATCTGACAAGTGACCTAATTCATTTAATGCGTAAAATATATGAAACAAGAAAGAAGATAAATACGACTCCAACAAATTAGAGTCCTATTTAACTTCACCAACTTTCCTTATTTACTTTAAAAATTATGGTTCTATGCATGTATAAATAGGCTTTAAAATACCATTACAGAGAGGTTATGAAAATGTACAAAGAGCATAAGAGAGATTGAGTGTGTAATTCTTTTCTACATAGTGAAAATCTTTCCCTCGCCGTCTTCGGCAATCGTGGTTTTTTTCCCTTCTTGAGTTTTCCACGTAAAACCTTGTATTTGCATGATCAATTTCTTATCTCGTTTTATAATTTGATTATTGATCCTTATTAGCTTGTTAGACGCGTGGTAGATTTTACGTAATCCAAAAATCACCGTCAACACTTTCTTTTGAACACATAAATTCTCTTTGTCAAACACTGTTTGTTGCATCTCTTTGAATATGTCATTTACAAATAGTAAAACCCATCTTTAAAGTATAGGCATTGCATAAATCATAGGCTGCTTTATCAGAGTGGACTGCCATTCCTATTGTGAGTTCTCCGTCGTCTTCCCCTCCAAACGTGTCTAAGTGTCTTCCATTCCTCGTACAAATGCTATATATAAAAATAGAAAACATGTTAACCTGACATTTTTTTACCGGTGAACAAAGAAATACTCATTCTATATGTTTTGTATTTTTTTATACATATTCTATAATGTTAGACATACAAGATTTGTGAAAAAAAATGTCAACTTAGAAAAACAAACATGTTATGTACTTTTATCAAATAAAAAAAAGATACTCATTGTTCTTATAAAAAAAATATAAAAGAAATATCTGAGTTGATAAGTTTTTTATGATTGGACAAACAATTTATGAGTTGGCAATGAAAATTATGAGGTTTTTATAAATATGATGATGTGTTTAAAAATTAGTGATCAGACGTACCACATCACATCTTAAGCTTGAGGTACCGAAGCATCTCTCACTGAGGATATATATACGAACTTTTCCTATCAGTATCCCCTTATTTTAATGCAGTGAGTACATTTGATAAAATTGTATGCAAATTGAATATTTTTTTATGAGATTCGCTATATGCATCCTAAGAAAATTAGAAAATACATTGGTAAAAAATTGTAATTTTTCTTTTATTTGAGGATTTTTTTTTATTTCCCTATTTTAAACGTTTTATCTTTAAAAAAGTCGGAAAAAATTAATTCTTGTACTCGAAAAGTTTTCAATTTTTTTATCATCCATATAAAAAATTACATCAATGTTCAATATATTTAATTAAATTTTATCAAATGTGCTTAAGTGTGTACCGTAAAAAGTTTTCATTGAAAAAATTATATATATATATATATATATATATGCAAATTTATTACACGACAAAAAAAAAAATAGGGAACATGCATCAAGAGTTATGAGCCCATTAAAGAGTGAGAGACAAATGGTGGTTTGGTGGTGGTGTGAGAGATGACGAATTCGTGTGTAGAGAGTGAGTGAGGATGATTGGTTTTTTTTTTGAATACATACGGTGTGATGGCGGTTTGGTAGTGTTGATAAGGATTTTTTTTTTTAAATCTGGTGTGATGACTATTTGGTGGTGGTGACGATGATGTTTTTTCTTTTAATTCTCTCTTCTTCTTTTTTTGCTTTGAATCTAGTGCGGTGGTGATGAATGTATGATGATGATCATTTGGTTTAAAAATGATTATATTTTGGTGAATGGAAAAAAAAATACTCATTTCTGGAATGTGGTTGGTTTGTTGTGAATGGAAAAAGTTCTAAGTTTTTGGAATGTGTTTTTATATTTATTATTATTATTTTGTAGAGTTTCTAGTTACAATCCAATGTTTTTCTTTTTATACTTCATTTCTGAAGACACTTCATTCTAAAAATTTAAATTTAAAAATAAAATTGTAAATACACTTTTTTTTTTCTAAAATTATCCCTTTTATCTTTTGGCACTCCTTTTCTAAACACACTCCATTTTTAAAAAATAAATTCTAAAGACACTTAATTTTATTTTAATATTACCCTTTTTGAATAATTTTCTTTAGAAAAATTGAAACAGGAAATGAAAAAGGTATGTGAAGTAATCAAATAAAAATAAAAAGAGAATAATTCTGAAAACAAAAGTGAGAAGATCAAAGCAATAATAAAACTAAATCGAAAGTGAGATCAAAACAATGAAAAAAAAACTGTTTTGGAGATCAATATGTGAAAATAGGAAAACAATATTTTTTTTTCTTTTTTATATTTTAAATTGAGTAAAAAAAATCTATTGAGTAAAAAAATAATTTAAAATATATTTTTCTTGAAAAAAATATAAATATATCTATATATATGTACGTATGTAAGTATATATATATATACCGGTCATGATAATGATGGAGGGTTTGATGGTGTTTAAGAAAAAAAAAATTTGAAATGAAGAAGAAGGTATTTTAGGATTCTTGTTTTGTTTAGTAATTTAAGTCTGATTAAAATTGTCATTAATGAAAAAAATTAAAATGAAGTGCAAACAGATAATTAATGGATTGTCAATAGCATTTCTCATTTTGCAAATATATTAAGCGTAAAACATGAATTTCTATTACATATATATGGGTAAATATAGGTCTTTCATGCCGCTGATTTTTAGCCCATTTTAGTTTTAGTTTATTAAAAATGATTTCGAACTCACGTTCATTAACCTTTTTTATTTTAGTTTTAAAAAATAAAAACAAAAACAAAATCAATTTTAAAAGTGAAAATTTTGAAAATTAATTTTTAGATGTTTCCATGTTTTTCATTTTGTTTTTCACTTTTTTTTTCACTTTTTTTTTCTTCTTCCTCTTCTCTGATCCTCTTCTTCTTCTCTGAACTTCTCCTTCTCTGATCCTTTTCCTCTTCTTCTTCTCGGATCTTCTTCCTTTTTTTTTCTTCTCTGATCTGGTTTCCTTTCCTTTTCTTATTTTTTAAGTTTATATATATATATTACTGTTATTTATATTTATTAAAATAATACTTATTTATAATTTAAGAGTTTAGTTTTTATTAATTGATTATTATTTTTTTGAAGTAATTTGTGATGTTGTTTAGTTTATAAATTACAATACAAAAATTGTATTGACTAATTATTTAATCAATTTTTATATAATTATAATAATATTAAACAAAATACAAAAATTGATATTTCAAATTTTGATAGTTTTCTGTTAACCTACCATACGCGTTTTTTCCGTTTTCCTTTTCAAAATACAACTTTAAATATATGTTACCAGACACATTTTCAGAATTCGAAACTGAAACCAAAAACATCGTTTTCATTTTCATTTTTATTTTTAAAAAATAATAACTGAAAAACGTTTACAGGATATGCTCTAAGTGTTTTCGCTATTCTAATTAACAAAAGTTAATTCCAAGGGAGGGGGGGATGGGGAATTGGGAGAAAAAAAAATTGGATGGGGAGTTGGTAGGAAAAACAAATCAAATTATATAGGAATTTTAGCCAATAGTGAAACTAGAAGGAAGAGAATGGCGAATAATGCAAATTATAAGGGAGATTTTAATAATTTCCTAAAATTAAAGGATACCTCACCTAACTGGCCTCTTTTTAGGCTCTAACTGCTTTTCTATTATGGGTTTTTGTGAGATAGTGGGTTGGACTTAACGATTGAGTCTCATAGCCGATATAAAAATTTGTTTTACAAGTTTTAGGCAGTTTTTTTCTTTTTTTTTTTGTCCTATAAGTATTACAAATTTACACTACGGTATTTGAAGAGACTTGAATCTACAACCCAACCTCATTTTATGGGTCGGATGAGAGGTCTGTCAGGAGTTGCCAAGATCAAACAGTATATATACAGTTTAATAACTCTCCACATATACTTATAAATTACAAATTGTGAGATTTAAACCCCCTACCACTAATAAAGAATAGGAGGTGCACTAATACTGATACTAAGAGCATCTCCAACCTTAGCACCAATCTTTAAAATAGTGCAAGATTTCTCTCCAACCCAGCACCAATCTTCACGCTACTTTGTGTATTCTTGATTTCCAGCACCAGAAGTTGCGCAATCTCGCTACTTTGCTGGTTGATATCTTTTTTTTTTGTTTTATCCCTCAATTTTGTAGATTTTACATTTTTAGCAACTTTCTTTAATACTTTTACGATTTGATCCCTCATCTTATAAAATTGTTTAATTACAGTTTTATCCTATTAAATAAAATTTATTACTATTATATCTTTATAATTATCTAATGCTTTGGGTTAATATATATTTGTTTTAATTTAATTAGTTTTTATATTAATATTTATAATAACTAAAATACAATATATAATACAAAAATTACTAAATATCATTAATAATAAAAAGCACTACATTTTAAACAAAACAAGCAACAAAAATATTATCGTCATTTTAGTTAATTAAATTTAATTTCGGAAATTATTAAATGCAATATTAAATACAATATTTTAGTTAATTCTGAAAATATTAAATGCAATATTTTAGTTAATTCGAAAAATATTAATGAATTTGTGAACTTATCGTAATATTATATTAACTGAGGGGTGAAATGTTAATTGTTGATAATCAATGAAAAAAAGAATATTTATGAAATATTCTTTTTAGAGTTAAATTTACTATAATGAGTTGGAGATGATGGAGTGAAAGTTGTTATATTTTGCTATAAAGTTGCAATAAAATAGTGTCAAATATTGGAGATGGCCTTAGAGTTTATATGCTTGAGAAACTGGTTTGTCGAGACATACATGTGAAAGCATAAAAGATTTGAGACTGCAAATTAATAATTCTCTTTTAAGTACTATTTAATAACTAAAAAGTGTCTTCTGAGGGAGGCTACAATATTCCCATCGGCGGTCATAAAAAAAATGTTTTTCAAGATATAGGCAAGTTTTTTTTTTTTTTTTTTTACTACAAAAAATCTGCTAGTATTACAATATGGAGTTTGGGAGGTGATGTTATTTGAATCTACATTCGAGCCTCATTTTGTGGGTCGGGTGAAGAGTTTCTTAAGACCTTTCGAGATTAAACAATGTATGTACGGTTCAGTAACTCCCACTCATACTTGTAAATTATACCGGATGGGACTCGAACCCTCTCACAACTAACGAAGAAGGGGAGGTAGCACACTACCACATGTGCTAAGAATTGATATGCTCGAGAATTCAAGAAATTAATATGTTGAGAGATGTGAAAAGTATTAAAGATTGAAGACCGTAAATTAAAAATTATCTTCTAACTATTTAATAACTAATAAAGTGTCCTCCAAAGGATGTTACCTACATTCTTCTATAAATAAGTATTTAGTACGTCTACTGTATACATTAAACTCAACAAATTTATATCATGTAATATGAATAACCAATCAAACAATCATTTATATGCTACGTGATACGGTATAAGTTGCTTTTCCATACACGGTGTGCCAATACATATTGAAGCATCTCTCCTCTTTCAAGATACTCTCTCTTCCCATTTTGGTACATGTCAACTCTTCACTTTTGAGACATTAGTATACCCTAATAAGGATTAATAAGAAAAACCTTGTAGAAAATAATTTTTATTCTTTCAAGATGTCAAACAATCAAACTGATCAATACTTGGATTCAACTTTATATATTCTTATATATCTTACTATTTAAATTAATTAGTAAGAGTATAATTTGACGAGAATAATTAAAGAAGCATATATAATATACTACTCCTTGGTTGGATTGGTTGTTTACCTCTCTTTATATATCTTTGTGGAATAGTTTCGTATCTTACTTTACTTATGAAATAACAAGTGTGTAAAAAACCTTTCAATTTTATAGTGTTTGATCTAAATTGATCTGAATATAACTTTAACCCTTACTTGGTGTTAGATAGCCATGAAAAAAGAAGAAGAAAGGGAAACATATGAGATGGCTTAATTTTGAGAGAATGTACATACCTAGGAAATTCATTAGGTACAACAACAAAAATGTACGTCTAAATCTGGAATGAATTTCAACTTTTTTCAAGTATACACTTTTTATGCATGACTATCAACTCATATATATCATATGACCAAGTAAATTATGAAAAATTGATTTGTAACTCCTTTTAGGTTTTCAGTCACTTCTAATAAGATCGTAAGTTAGCTTTAGCAGATACTGATTTTGCTCAGAAAATAATTGTCAAAAACACTGCCAATGGAATTACCCATTAGTGGAAACAGAAAACAAACACAATCATTATATTGGTTATATGATTAGTGGAAAGAGAGATATTGTTGATGAATTATGGAGAGTTTCTACTATTATGATTATCAAATCATATCTTTATACAAGACTTTTTTGTGTCAGATTTCTTGGGACATGTGTTTGAAAAGACAAATACAAAAATCCATGTCCTTATACTCAATAATAGTAATTTCCAAGCATAAAAATCAAAGATTGTCACTGTGCAAAATAAAGGATCGATGACAGATCTGACACCATTCAAACATTGGCTTTACAACTCCCCAATCCCCTTTAATCGCCTGAAACTCAACAGCAAGTCATGAATCATGATAGAATTAGACAGATATAGCTAGATTTCAACAAGGTTAGACCAAACAACTTAAACTGAGACCGATAGAAAATGGTCTAACACTCCGGAAAAAAGTTTAATAATAGTAAAAATGGCCTAAGGGCTTAAGCACCCTAACAAATCTTTTCATGTGCAAGACCAACGAGTTTACAATGTAATTCGAACAAGTTTGCCATGTAATCTGAGTTCAAACACAAGTGCATAATAAATTAGATAATCAAGTGGGAGACTCAAATTCAAAACTCTTAGGACAATCGAGCTTTAATACTATGTTAGTAGGTTTAAACCGATAGAAATAGCCTATTATTTAAACACTATAACAGTTCAAAGCTTTGTCCAATCACAAGAAATGAATACATGTAACTTAAATCATATTTAGTTTATTGTTCTTCAAATTTCTTACATATATATATGAATGGCATCACTATATAATATTAGTATCCATGCATGTAACATACAAGTAAAAACCCCCCAAGATCATACGAAAAATCATAGTATTAATTACTCACTGTATATACAATGTTCAATTTCCAGGAAAAATTAAAGTAGAAGATAATATAACTAACGATGACGACGAAGACGAAGAGAACAACAAAGGCCATGATGGTGGTGATGAAACTTCCATGCTTACTTGTTCTGTTCTGGATTTGGACCGCTGGGAACCTCATGAGCAGCTGCTCTAAATTCTCGATCCGTGGCATTTCTGCTGGTACTAGTAGTAGCCGCGGTGGTCGAAGAAGAGGGAGATTTTTGCTGTGTTGGCTGTGGATGCAATTCTGAATACGAAAGGTGTTGTCTACTTGGAGAATAAATTGGACGAGCAAATAGAGGTACAATCAAGAGAACAAGCACAAAAGTTATCAACCAAGCTTGGTGTCTTTTTGAAGCTTCATGATCATGATAAAGTACCGATGATGATCTTGTAGCTGGTGCCATGAAATTATAATCAAAACCAAGAAAACACCACCCTGTAATACGGAGAGGATCAATATCCATGAACTGGTTGAAACCACCAAGGTGATGATGGCAGGCTGCAGTGATGATCAAGAAATTAAAGAGAGTGGTGTACAGTGTGTGTGTGGTAGGGGAGTTTCCAAAATTTAAAGCCACAAGAGATTCTTATTTCTTTGATGTCTTCTAGGTTAACTATGAAATGGTGAAGCTTATAATAAAGTTATAAGATCTGGTGAAATTCCCATGATACCCCTGTTTTAATGTATACACTTGGGGAAATTAAATTTTCTGTCCCTATTAATTGTGTTCAAAATTAGTGTGATGGGATTAATTGTTGCAAAATTGTTTTTCTAGATTATATATACAACAAAATACAAATGAAAATAAATAAAACAAAAATTTGGTTCAAGAAACCGGAATTGAAGTCTATGTTTCACAAGATGTCTTAAGACAAATTCGCCGTCAACAACGTATGTATTTGACGTTTGTAATCTCCTAGGATACAATGATTCTTACGGCAGAAGCGTGAACTCAAATTAACATCTGAACTCAAATTAACATCTGAACTTACCATTGAAACTTAAAATGTAACAGAGAACGAAAATGGAAACTTACCACTGAAACTCAAAACATAAGAGAACGAAAATAGAGTATTTATCATCGAAACTCAAAACGTATCAGAGAGCGGAAATGGAAAGAATACTAAGAAGCAGTACGCTATTTTGCTACCCAGTGGCATCTATATCTAAAATTTCATGTCTATGAAAGGGATAAAATAAGGCCATATATATGGCTCATTCAAGGGAAGAAAAACGTATCTATTGATTCTCATTAATTCAATTAATTGTTGCCGTTTTTCAATTGGAAAAATTCAATGTACGAGTCACGGGTGCACATCCACGGTTTGAACTGTTGCAACATTTCGAACTCGCGGTCCGTTTGAGTCTCTATACTACATATGCTTGTAAACTATTATACAAGTGACTATATATATACTTGACTTTGTATTTGTTTTCCCACTAACAAGGGTTTTATTATTTTTTTCTTAATTCAACTAATACATTTTGAGTATTAATTTCTCATTCCCTCATTTACCATTTTTCTAACATTAATATCCTCAAACTTCTTTTGATTTAAATTTAAAAGAAACTAACTAATAATTGATCAAAAGTTTATTGAATAATTAATTTACAACGTACTGAAGAATGGATACTTGAGAAGAAGGTCTAAATATATAATTAAGTGCACTGCACACTGATCATCACTTCATTCATCTTCGTTTCTATGCCTCAAAAGTCTTAATTAAATTTGAAGTTCTGATAATTACACCTATATTTCAAAATTTATCACATTCAAGTGGTAAGTGAAAAATCTTGGCTCTACTATATTTCAAAACTGAGAGGGACATATTCAACGAGGGTAATCTGGTCATGTGAGGGAAAAAAAGAAAAGAATCTGCAAAGATAAAAGCATATATATATGGTGACTGAAGAAGAATTGAAAGGAGGTGCTTGGGGGTGGCTTTTTCTTGATTGGCTGCTTATGCAAGAAATCTCTCTTCTTTGACTTGGAGCAAAAAAACCCTTTAGAAATTTATATATAGAATATAGTTGGTGTTGTGTCTTGTTTCTTTTTTTTTATATATATATAAAATTTTGAATTAAAGAAAGAAAAGAGAGAACAGAGAGAAGAAAGCAAAAGCACCATATCCTCTCACCTCATGAATCACTGCTTTTTTATATATCTGGCTTGTGAAAAATCCAAGACTTGTCTCCATGATCTGATGCATGGGTCCCCACTTCCTTTACAGCCTTGCTCAAAAATCAACTCATTCATATGTTACGTTAAGGTTGTTTTCGTCATTTTAAATTATATAACTTTTTCTCTTTTCCATGTAATGGCCCTAGACCATCATATATATGTTTTCCATGACAAAAGTTGTATGTAACTTTCATGCTAATATGAATGTGAATAATCATATTTATCAGACATTGTATTACTTGAGTGAATGCATTCTACTTAATGAATCCCTTTTGCCGAGCCGATACTATATATACAAACACCCTATTATATAATATGAACAACTAATCATATGAGATGTTTACTTTTGACATAACGGAGATGTGATCGACTCTTATTACTGACTTGAATCTTAATACACACGAAATCCAAATAATTTGAAGTCTATATCTATGTGATGGGGAATTGGGGATGGTACATGTTAAATCTTGTTTCCGGATAATAGAAAGAAAAAAAAAACAAACCAATTAAATTGGTGTTAATAAAACCATCGAAGTTTTAAAGCACGTAAATATTTACTTGTATTTATAAATAGATCAAACACCACTGATATTTTATCATAAAATGTAAGTATTTTATTACAATTTGCTTCTTATGACCTTAGGCGACGGTGTTTTACCACGAGATGTAAGTATTTTATCATTTAATCAATCATTTATTTTATAATTGACATGACGTTAGACGCACGAATGCACGTATAAACGTTTCTCAAACTTATAATAGTAGTAGAGTTATCAATAATTAGATAGCTAAAAATTTAAAAGCATGGTAAATGGAGGTAGTGTGATTGCGGCTTTCAAAAATTAAAGTTAATTTGCTGATCATAATCTTTGATGGTTGGATGATGGTGACCGAACGACATTTTTGTCATTGTGATTTAATTTGTGTGCGCGTTTCACGCTTTTTTGTTGTGGGCTTGGAGGGCTAGAAGAGTGTGACGTGCCAATCAATTTCTTTTTCGAAATATATAAAAATTAAAAAGTTGAACGTACATGATACACGTAAAAGAACTATAATTTTCCACGAAAAGTTTTCACATATGTATTGATACAATTGATCAATTGTGATCAACTCATGAAGTCGCCTTTATATATTGTCTTGTTTTCTTCTGGTTCCCACTGTAATGTGGTTGAGAAATTAAACTCTATTCGATCAAATTCTTATTATAACACCTGACGGTTCAACAGATTTCGAGACTCTAAGGGAGAAAAAAGATCCTAATAATATATATACTAAAAAATAAAATTGAAAAATTAACATAGAATTTTGTCTTACAATATAATATCTTAACTAATAAGACAAACAACAATAATTAGTAAGTAATAAGCATAATAAAATTAACCACTTGATTTATCATGCTATTAGAAAAACTAAATTTTGAATTTTGAATTTATTTACTTTTTAAATGTTAGAATTTCTTTTAGAGATAATATAAATAATATTTTTAAAGAATATAGGTGTAAGTGATGTAAATTGTAAAGAGATATACGATTTATAGTAAAAAGAAAGTTGTAGTTGAACTTGAATTGTTATAAATAAGTGAGAATGATTGGATTTTTTTATAAATATTTTTTATACTAATGGTGAAAAGTTTAAAGGTTTTATTAATTATAATGATTTAAAAAAGTGGATACTTGATCAATAATTATTGTTACTAGTTAAACAAATTATTAATAATATTATTAATATATTCCTATTTTTTAGATATATTTTCCTATAACTAAACAATAATAAATAATAATAAAAACCTCTTCAATATATTTTTATGGGTAATTTTTTTTTAACAATATCTTTAAATTTTATAAATAAATGAGACTCCTAATTTTTTTTAAACCTTTTTTAGACCCTAAGCACATGCTTTCCCAATCCGTTCTATGTATATCTGCAATATCACGTGTGATGCTGCAATGCTGCTGTTATAATTGTTCAAACCCTCTTCCTCAGTTCCTATTGTATTCACTATGTTAGACAACTTGTATATGCAGCAAAAATATGGACCCAATTAAGTGGGTCATCTTTGAATAATTTAATTCAAGTTATAAATTATTTTTTTAATCTTCCGATATGACTTAATGGTAAAAACGTTTAAATCACCGTCATTTTATAATAATAGTAATAGCAAGCAAAAATTAATCATATATGTGGGCCTCAATATAAGTTACCTACGGACAAATGGTTAAGATGATAGTAGTCATAAGATCAAATATGATATCAACATGCCAACATTTTACCTTAAATTAGGCAAGACCAAAGTGGTAATACATTATTTTAAATACATGCATGATTAGTCAAATGTGTAAAAGCAAAAAGAAAAATAGAAGAAGCAGCCAACCTTTATTTAAGGCAAACAAAATAAAAAAGTTACACTTTCTTTGAACGGAGATAACATGCAAAAGTAAAACCCACATGCTTTTTCTTATTTTAATTGAAAGATCTATATATACAAGATGTGAATGACATATCACTCACAAATAATTTTCAAACCAACAAAAGTGCTCCGTTTTCAAACCAACAACAATGCTCCGTGCACATTATTCACTCTTAGTGTCTTAGAACAAATATTGTACTCATCTCCTTTCATTTTTTTAGCGGTGGAGATTTGAATCTCATTATATATATTTTAAAAATATATATAAAGAGTTTTTTTTTACAGTATTATGATAGTAAATATTTGAGTCACGTATATATATGATACTTGATTTCAACAGAATTTAAATAAACATTTGATACGTCAAATAATGTCAAATTTAAAATAAATAAATAAAAATCTCATATATATTGTTGGCCTAAGAAAATCCCTTATTTTCCCTAGCTGTAGGTAAACTAGTCACCTCATAATTAAATAAAGCTCTTTAGAGCTTATTAGCGCCGGTTATTAAGTCTCTATGTACTTGAAATATAAAGTTCAAAATTTTCTTGCCCAAACAATCATGGAGTTGATTTAAAACAATTATATCATTTATCATCATCTCATACTATCACACTTTTTTTAAAAAAAAAATCACACTATCAAGCTATTGAAATGACAAATTTGAAATATTCGTTCTTGTAAGCGTGTGCGTCGACATTACTATGAAATAAAGGTAAGCTTGTATTAGCTTGGATTAATTCTTGGATTTTGATTCCCTCTCCACATTAAGCATCCCTATTTTTATAATATTTTGTCATGTATCTAATAAATAAATTAATTGTCGGGATTAACTATGTCAATTTTTATGTCTTTATTCTGCTAACAGATAACATTAATCCAAGGTCATTGATTTGCTTGTAGAGGCACGTAGTAATAAATTATGAAGATGATAACACTAAATGTAAAGAGAGGATCCAAATCCGTAATTTCTTATGATACATGACATCAATGTCCATTACAAATGTGAACCATATAACTCTCTAACTCATCATTTATATTTATATAAATTATCAAGTGCAAACCCATTCATAATTTATGTCGGGGTTACGAATTATGTCATGTGATAATTAATCAGAGTGCTACAAAACTGAACTAATTATTAACATGAGATATTTAGCAACACCGAACATAAACCAATGACTTATGCAAAGTAGTTGAATATAAGGGCTAATATTTAGAAAATAAGCAAATATATATCGGTGAACACCGGAGGGACTTTTGAATATGGGATTAAGAAAAAATAGTATTTTAGAGAAGTTATTTATTTATGAATAAATGAATAATTTTTTATTTATGAATAAATGAAAATTTTATTAATTTATCAATAAAATAATATTTATTAATTTAAAAAGAGTTTTATGTTTTTACTATTTGTATATGTATTATTTTACCAAATGTAGTATATGCAATTATGCATTGTAAAAAACTAAGGATGAGGTTAAGTTCGGTTTAGGTACGAAGAAAAAAAAACGACTTTATAAGCATATTTTGAGAAATAGTTGAATTAAGGAAATAGAAGTTGTCAAATAAAAAGTTATTTAATATTTATTTTCTTTTATATAATTAATCAAATATTAAGTTATATATTCGTTGACCCCTATATGATTTTTTTTAAAATGATTATCTTTATACAATTAGCGAGGTTATTAATTTAGTACACCGACCACACACGGTATGATAATACAAACGATCACAGCTTATTTTTATTTAGATATCAAATTTAAATTGTTGGCTCTCATTCAATTCTCTAAATTGTCGACTCTGGAATCAAGAGTCTTGATCTAATTGGTGTCAAATTGTGAACCGGAGTAAATCTTTATATATTTCAATTCATCTTTTTCTCCTCATCGTTTTGGGATGTTGCAGTCGTTGGTTGCCATGCAAATTGATTATCTGCCTTTCATTTACTCGGGGAGTCAGGTGTTCCGTTTTTTCTGGGTAGACCTACTATTGTTGTGCTCAAGCTGATTGTTGATAAAATCATTTATAAGTTTGCTAATTGGAAAGGAAAAACTCTGTGCTCTTTCTTTGGCTGGTCGTGTCGCTTTGATAAAGTTGGTTATTACTAGGATCTTTTGTTCATTCCTTCATGATCTATAAATGACCGATTTCTGTCTCCCAGGAATGTGAATCCCATGGGAATCACATTACCCTCCAGAGGTGGAGTAATGTGATTCCCATCAAAATAGGCGGGTTTTAGATTACCTCCATTTGATTCCCACTGTGGGACCCACCATCATTAAAAAAATATTTTAATTTTATTTTCTTCTTCTTTGTTCTTCACAATGCTTCTCAACGTTAATACCAAAATCCCCAATTTCATTTTTAAAATCCCTAATCAAAACACAATCATAACTCACCAATAATCTTCTATTAAACCATTACCAAATCAACATCTCAAACATCATCACCAACACAAAAAGGAAAAAAAAAATTGCAGCAAGTATAATCTGGGTTTGCTCGATGATGCGACGACGGCGGCGAGCTTCGATGATGACGAAGAAGAAGACAAAGACGACGACAGTGAACGAAGACGGCGACGGCAAACGAAAACGAAGACGATGAACAAAGGCGGCGAGCTTCGATGATGACAACAGCAAGCTTCGATGACGCGACGACGAGCTTCGATGAAGACTTTGACGAAGATCAAGACCGGCCGGAGGCGACGAATACGACGACGTGGAGACAATTTGAAGAGAAAGACAGAGAGAGAGGGAGAGATGGAAAGAAAGGGATGAACGAATTGGGTTGGTGATGATGTTTGAGAAATGGATATGGTTATTTCCAAATAAGTTGAATTGATTTTTTATATTTTATATATATATTTTTTAGTTTATACTAATAAAAAAACAAATTCCCATGTATAACCAAACATGGTTACTTGATATTCTCAGGAATCCTACATAATATTCTCATACACAATCAAACTCACGTGTACAAGTTTTCCATGAATCACATTACTGTGTTTAACTTTTCCAGGAATCACATTGTTTTGATTATCCCATACCAAACGGCCCTTTATTGATTTTCAGGTTTATCATATTTTCAGAGAGGGTAATCAAATAGTAGACGATCTTTCTAAGCATATTTTGGGTTTAGATATTGACTTGTAGTGGTTTACTGCTCCACTTTGATGGGTAAGGATTGTATGGGTTGCGAGTCATTTTTGTTTTCATTAATATGTTTTCTCTTCGTTTTCTATCGAGGCTTGCGTGCCACTTTGTTTTGTCGTGGGTCTGCATACCTTTGATATTTTTTGCTATTTTTTTTACTTGGTTTTATTTAATTTTATTTTATTTTCTTTATTATATATATGAAAACTGTTTAGAGATTCTTCAGAATCGTTTGTGATGTCTTTTCTATTTATGTCGGTCCAATTTTTATATATAAAAAAGATCTAATCGGTGTTAGATTTCAAAAATAGAAGTATAAACAGCAATAATAATTAATAAAAATAACTTGATCAATTACCTATGTAAATGACTCTCAGGAAAAATATCTGGTCCATAATTAATAGATATTATAAAAAAAAAATGCCTTCATATTTTTATAAGTATGAGTGTATAATCCATACCAACCAATTAATCCAATACGTGTGTCCATCAGTCCATGATTCATGCTCCAAATTCCAATTAAAGCCAAAATCTAGTTGCTTAATTTTCGGTGTTTAAAAAGTGGAGAGCTTTTCTTAAAAGTTGTATATATAAAACAATTGACTATTTTATAATAAGAAGTTTCTTAATGAAGGAATTAATTAAAAACGATTATGAAAAAAATGGTAGGGCAAAGAGATAGACATATCATATATCCAGCCCCATGAAATCTTTACAAAATATATTTTTGCTTTATTGATCTTTGCTGGAGTATTATCAACTTTATTAGATTAATGCTTGTCAATTCATTGTAGTGTTAATATATCAACTTTGTCAAGGATGATGCATTCATTTCTCTGGCATGATGTCACTTTGTTTTTCTAACAAGCGAATCTTCGATTTGTAATTCCAAAATAGTTGTTAGAAAGAAGGAACTACACAATCTTAAGGTGTCATTTGTATTTGTTTTTGTTTTTCTAAAAAATAAAAACAAGTTTGTAATAGCCTTAAGTACTTGATATGTACAATTGGCTGGCATTCTTTAATTAATTAATTTTTTTCTTTAAATACTAAGAGGTGGTTTGGTTTTTTAAACTTAATGGGTCTAAAATGAACCTATTAAATTGTTTTGTTTTTTTAAGTAGTTAAACAACTTAAAATTACTTCAAAACAACTTAAAATAAATAGTAAAAAATATTGATTTTTTATTTGATTCAAAATCATTGTATTGTATTTAAAATATTTCCTTCCAAGAATATTTTTCCAAAGATAATTATTTCCAATATTACCCTGTTTTATTAAGAACATCTTCAATGTAAGCGTGACTGGCGAAAAAAAGAGATGCCAAGTAGGATTAATAGACATTCCATTAAAAATTCTTTTTCCAATGCAGCCGTGCATATACAACCTTAAGCTGACATGAAAAAAAAAATAGATATTGTCAACACGACCGTCCCAGACGGTCTGTTGCACAACCCTTTTTTAGGCTAACTCAGCAAACATTTATGATTGACATTAATTTTTCACCTATTTTTGGTAAGAAAATAAAATTTGACACGTCATTAAAACAAGATGTGTTTTAAACGGAAGTATTGAAAACTAAATTTTAAGTTAATCGTCTATCGAGTTCATATTTATACCACATAATAAGCAAGTTTTTTGACATTGTTGTCATATCAACAATAATTCATGTGAAAGCCACTTTTGCATTGGAGATGCTCTAATATACAAATTTCTTTCATTTAACATATTATTAATGATATTTCTAAAAAAACATATTATTAATGATAAATAACTATAAATAAAATAAGAAAATAAAAATAAAAATAAAAACCTTATTCACACGGTCACTTTTAACTCCATTATTGAACCTTATATTTTTTTTTGTCATGTAATAATCAAAACTATTTCAGTATTATTATTTATCATATCTTAACATTAAATAATATTGTAGAGGTCAAAAATATACAAAGCCCAACCTCCAGGCCTACAACTCCATTGAGTTTGAGAAAAAAAATAGGCCTTAAGAATTTAACTTACATCAGGCCCCGAGTAGCCCAACCAGTTGAACCAGGATAGGCCATAATGCCAGGCCTGATCCACTAGAGTGTTTAAACCATAATAACGTGGATGACAATGGATTGAATTACAATCAAATCATGTGTTGTATAAATCCCAACGCCTAATTAAGCCTTAATGGCCCGATTCAAATGAATCAAAACGGACAATCAAAAGCCCGTGATCCACGTATTCATAATAAATTTGAACGTTGAAGGCTCTTAAGTCTAATTATAAAAGACAGACCCCTCCTCAAAGAAAGAGTCCTAAATTTTTCTTTAATACTCACGGGAAAGCTCTCTCAATTCACCTCTGCAATACTCTTTATAATTATTGTGGTCCCACAAGTATTAGTTGTTGATCCACAACTCAATTAAGGTCAATTTGATCGTCCTCAAAATTCGATCTGATCGCCCTCAAAAGTCGATCAACACAACTCAAGGTCGACCCACGTCGAACGAAGGAGCTCACCAAGACATCGATCTATTAAACTCATCAATATCCAACATCGATCCAACCCTTATTCGATTCTCAACGACTCAACGAATCCATAGGGAATCGATCGATCTATATCATCAATATCCATAGTTGATCCTACACAATCGACACCCACAACTTGATCCTAAACACCGAATAACACGGTTTGTTATTTCTATTTTATCTCTTGTCTCGTTCATCGAATACATTACTAACTTAAGGGAACACCCCCTCATGTGGCTCACCACTCCTCTTTTCTTTTATTTTACAGGTTGTCAGTGCCTACCTCGACGATCAAAATTAATTATAGATCTGATCCACTACAAATATCTTATCAATATTTACATAAAAATGGTTTAGTATTTGTTAAATTATTTTTATTTAGTTGTTTGTATCATATCAAATTAAAATACATAACAATTAATAGTAATATTAAGGGTATAAATGTCAAATCATTTCTTTTAAAACAAGTTGACATTATATTCAGATATGGGAAAAATAAACAAAAACAAACATATCATTCAGTTTCAGCTTTCAGTTTGTAAGTTTCGCGTTGGCTGGTTGACTTATTTCGTTAACAAACCATATTTGAGGTTATATATGTAAGGGTAGTTTAGGCCATTCTTATTCGTGACCAAGCTCAAGGGCTCTTCAAAGGTATATCTTTTAGCACTTTGCTTAACCTCATTTGAAGAGATTTAGTTCACAAGCTCACTCTCATGCATGTTTTAATCACCCTGCATTAGTGTTCATTTGCTCATTGGTGTGTTTAATGTTTCATATCTCTTGCTTGTCTGGATTGTATGTTGTGTTTGCTTTGAAAAGAGGATTTTTCGTCTTTTCGGCTGTTCAGACCGCTTGTTTTGCACATCCCGCCACCGCGGTCTTCACAGCGATGTTGATCAGACGTTGCTTGTTGTCCACACCGCAACATGTGCACATGCATGCACAACGGTCCCCCACAAAGGTGTTGTCCAGGCGTTGCCTGTTATCCATACCGCGTCCTATGCAATTATATGCACAATCGTCTATGTAGCAGTGTTGTCCAAAGGATGCACCGTTGCATGTACCGCGGTCTGGACACCCTACCTATATCGCAATCTAGCTAACGGTACTGACAAGTTTTGACTGCCTTCTCCCAAAACGATATAGTTTTGCTATAGGGCTCATATATATGTCATCTTCTTCCTCACTCATTTTTTAGAGCTTCCAAACCATTTATTTAGTGAGAGAAAGTATTTCCTTTGAGAGAAAAGCTCCAATAAACTATTTTGACTCAACCAAACTTCAATCCATAAGCATCAAGCATCATCTTTACATATTCCAAGCATGAGTCTTCTTGTTTGTCTTTGACTAGGTAATTTCTACATACCCTAAAATTTCAAGTTTGATTCTTATGTCATGTTTACTAGGAATAGCAATTATTGTTGATTAAATGCATGCTTTTATGTTTAATTGAATTTATAACATGCTTGGGTTGTTGTTGTTGGTTGAGATTAGAGTTTTATGATAGCTAGGAATTGTGACCATTTTGCCATTCTAGCTAAATCTATTTACATTTAGATACTTGATATCTAGGATTTTGCTTCATTGCCATCCTTAAATCCTTAGATAAGTTTAAATGTGTTGACCTATCATTTTTTGCATAATGAATATCTCCATATATCCACATAGGTTGCATATTCTCTTTATAGTTGTTAAGCTTTGGCCTTTGTGACTACGTGTTTAGTGCACAAGCTTGTTGGTTCAAGATCAATGTTATAGGCCCACTGGGTAGAGTGAAAGGGTTAGTAACTGGAGGGTGTGACGGGAGGTCAACCTAGGTTGTAAACTTTCATTCAAAAAATGGATTTTGTGGACAGTGTGTGGCTAAGTGGATTAGCCCGTGAGTTTTCCCCAGTAAGAGGGTTTCTCACGTAAATCAAATTCTTATGTTTTTTTATTGTTTTATGTTAAATTGTGTTTATGTGAATTTCAATTTTCAGAAAAATTTCACTCTTTAAGGGAATTTCATAGTCACTATTCAGTTTTCAGAAAAAATCAAGATTGTTCAGTCTTCAGATAAAGAAACAAATGACTCCTAACTCTCAAATAATCAGTGATTTGTTTTTATTATTATATCCCTTATATTAAGTATTTTCTTATATTATTGTAATTTATTATTTTAATTATGTTATTTTAAAATTAATATTTTATTAAAATTATATATATATATATATATATATATATATATATATATCAAAAACAATTGGCTCATTTCTCCTAAATTCCTCTAAAGTAGGCATTTTAACATGATCTAAGAGCATCTCTAATGCTATTACGTATTTGGAGAAAATGGAGTGCCACATAGGATAGATACTAAAGAAATTAGAAAAACTCTCTCCAATATAATTATCTAAATTGAATATGAAGATGATGTGACAAAAAAAAAAGTTAAAGATATGAAGTTGAATTTTTAAATCTAGAAACTCTCATATAAATACTGACTATGATTTTTAACTCTTTCCACCAATAGTATTAAAGCTCATTTAACTGTAAAATAAAATATGAGAGAGAATGTAATACTTGTTTTATTATGATTGGTCATAAAATAGATATATATATATATATTTGATTTTAAATAATTGTATTGAAGATGTGAATATGTATTTTTCTAATTTTATTTTTCAAAAGTGACCTCAAAGTGAATAGAAATGTGATGTGATGTGATACTATTTAAAAACTCAGAAATGTATATTTACATTGAAGATGCTCTATGAAGAGCGAGGGCTTCTGGGGGTAGTATGCTTGATAAATTCGGTTAGTTTTAACCTTTAATATCATTGATTATGTTTAACCATTGTAAAATCCACTTTATCCTTGTCATAATAACATATATAATTATAAATAAAAACAATACAAATACATAAAATAACGGAGGATAAACAAAGTGAAGCCCGTCGGTGACCTCTAAGCAAGAATGAGGTTTGAATCTCCTCTTGACCAAGAGGTCTTCTCCTCGCAAGAAAGGGCCATATTAAATATTAGTGGTTTAAGAAATCTTGACTTTTAACTTAATTCCAAATTACTGGATTATAATTAAAATATTTTCTTCTAAGTTTATTGCCCAAAAAAATATATTTCCAAAATTATCCTAATTTGATATAGTGTATGATTATTTCTTTTAACATATTTCTTATTTTAAACAAGTTTTAGAAAAGAAATAAAAAAGACCTTAATCACTTCTGATACTGAATTTTTCATAGGATTTAACAATTGAATTTATCTCCTACCAAATCCTGATAATAACTATTTATTTAATTATTTTTATCTAACCATTTGTGTAGTGCTCAATAAACTTCATAATAATTAGATTTTGTGGTTTGAAGATGTTATAGAATAATTGTGTGTGTGTGTGTATATATATATATATGCATATAATTAAAAAAATCAAGAACCTTTTTTTTATTTGATTTCCATTGCATTGATCCAAGAAACAAAAAAAAATGGTTTCTTGAATTATATATACCGGAAACGTGGACAACATATAAAATTGAATTTGAATTATTATTATTTTACAATAAATTGAGTTTTGTTTGTAGAAAAACATACAAAATCTTATAAAAAAATGGTACATGTTAAATTACTTCTTTTAATTAGTATGAGTATAAATATAAAATTATTTATTTTAAGACAATTTTATTTTTAAAAAACAAACATGTTGACTATACACTTGGATGTGAGAAAAAAAAAACAAACATATTGATTGTACATTTAGATGTGAGAAAAAAAAGCATGTCATTGAGGTTCAAATTTCGGTCTCTATTTAGTTTCTATTCAGTCTGCATATAAATTCAGTCTTGTTCGGTCTTAGTTTTTTTTTTCAGTATTTATTTTTACATTTTGAAAGAATATTTATTATATATAGTTTTTTCTATGAAATAGATTTTTACTTAAAAAAATTTTATTAATGAAATTACTGAAATAACCATTAGCTATTATGTACCAGTCATATCTTACTTACTATGACAAGGGAAGTGAGTGTAAATTTTTATAAAAGTTATTTCAAAATGAACTAATTCTTTTGTAAAATAAATAAATAAATAAATAAATAAAATGGAGTGAAAATTTCAATAATATTTCCTAACTTTAGGTGAAATTGGACCTATAGACAGAAGATCATTTTATTGCTCTAACCTCCTATGGATGGCTGGATTTCGTTGACTGAATAGTTAACTAACTGAAAGTTAACGGTAAAAAAGAATGGGTGTGTGGGGTTGAGTTTGTGTACGCGACTGGTGTGTTCTAGGTTTCTCTTTTTCGCCACTCTCGTCTTGCTTTCTTCTTCTTGCTTCTTGCAATTTCTCCTTTCATAATGGATAATCAGCAGGAAACATTCGTCTTTTCTGCTCAACAACCCCCCCTAACAACAAGAACTCTGTTTTGAATAAGAATTTGGCGATGTATGGATCTGCTAAACGGGCTATGGCAGAGTCCTCTACTGTTGGGAGGCATGAGGTTGCAGTCGAAAACGTAAGTAATAAGGATTCAAGAAGTTTCAAATCCAAGCTCTTGAATATGTCTAGTCCCAGCTCTTGGTCGGGGCTTGGTACGAACAAAGAAAAACTCAATATTGACCAAGATGACATTCAGATTTCTGAAGGACCTGATGGTCCAAAGATGAGACTTACGTCCAAATTAAAGGAACAATTACATAAATCCTGGGCAAATGCTTTGATTTTGAAAACTATGGGACGTAACATACTCTGAATTTTATTCTTACGAAATGATCCCAAAAATGGTCTCTTATTGGGCAAGGCAGTTAACAGACCTTGAGGAGGGATACTTCGTTGCTCGCTTCCAAATGAAGGACGACCTTGATTATGTTCTTACCAATAGACCTTGGGTCATCTCTAACCAATACCTGGTTGTGCAGAGGTGGAAGCCAAATTTTGTTCCAGGTGAAGATCTAATTCAGAGTATGTCTACTTGGGTACGTTTTTCCAAACTTCCTATGGAATGGTTAGATGCTGATCTGTTATGGAATATTGGTGGAATGCTAGGGAGGATGTGTAAAGTGGACCTAAGTATCGTGAATCAAGCTAGAGCCAGATTTGCCCGAATTTGTATGGAAATTGACATCTCCAAGCCTTTGTTAGGAGTTCTACACATTGAGGATAGAACTATTAAGGTGGAATATGAAAGCTTAGGGCTCATTTGCTTCAAATGCGATAGATATGGTCATAGTAGGAAGAATTGCAGATAGGGGATGGTTGAACCAACACCTGTGAATGAGGTGAATGCGGGAAACTAGAAGATCAGTGCTGATAAGGACAAATCCCCTTATGGACCGTGGATTCTGGTATCATATGGAAAACAGGGTCATAAGAATCACAATGGTAGATTTAACAGAAATGGCAATTTCACTTCTGGTGTGGTTGAGAATATGGGGGGTGTTGGGAAAACTATAGACAGTGGCAGTATGAAGAAGTCTAATGGTGGCTCTGCTGAAATTAATTTATGGAAGATTCCTCCTTCGAAGAGTGGTGTGAAAATTTCCTCTACTATCCCACGTAACACAACAAGCTCTAGCAGAGGTAGTGGTTCAAGATTTGAGGTTTTAAATGATGATGTTGATATTATGATGACAGAAGGTGATTTGCAAAACAGTAATCAGGGTGGTGATGATGCTAATCACAAAGGTAAAGTTGTGCTTATGGAGGTCACTAATGACTTCGTCCTTCTTGCTAATAAAAGTACCAGAAATTTTTCTGAGGGTAGCAAGAATAACCAAAAAAATGGTGAGTTGTTGGCTACGAACAAGGGTATTACGTCAAAGGTGGCTGAGTATCGAAGGGTGAATGCTATCTCCAGAGTTAATATTCCTACAATTTCTCTACTGTCTAATGTCATAGAGGAGGAGGATTCTGACAGTGCAAGTGTCCTTCGAAATCTCCATAGAGAAGTCACGGGCTTTATAACTCAGTCTGTTGCTCACATGGAGACTAATAAGGGTTTGAATCGGAAGGAGTTAAGCAGTTCTGCTTCTTATATGGGTAAAAGTTTTGAGCTGGTAGCCTTTGATTTAGAAGGAGTGTTGGCTGTGATTTCAGAGTAGAGGTTCTTTTCTTTTTTTCAACATGATTTGTGTTTGGAACATTAGAGGTGCTGGTAAGAAAGTGTTTGCTAGGCTCATTAAGGTTTTACATATGGGGCACCAATTTGATATTTTGGCAATTCCTGAACCTCGTATTAGTGGCTCCAAGGCTATTAACGTTATTAATAAATTAGGTTTCTCTAATTTTGTTGTTGATGCTGAGGGTTTCTCAGGAGGTATTTGGTAGCTCTAGAATGAGGAAAAGGTTAAGCTGCATGTGGTTGCCAGTTCTAGACACTGTGTTACAACTCGTGTTGAGGTTAACAATACTTTATGGGTTTTAACAGTTGTGTGTGCTAACCCCTGTCCTATAACCAGACGAAGACTTTGGGATTACCTTGATTATGTTAGAAAGTGTCTTAACTTACCTTGGCTCGTCGCAGGAGACTTCAATGAAATCACCAGCAATGCTGAGAAGAGAGAGGGAAGATCCAAGCATTCTAACAGTGGTTTTGCTGACTGGATTGATAGAAACCAATTAGTTGATATGGGATTCATTGGTCCAAAATTCACTTGGATGACGAAAAGAGGAATTGGAGTGGAAATCTGGGAAAGACTTGATATAGCTATTTGCTCGATGGATTGGAGGATTCAGTTTGATGAGGGCTTTGTAAAACATCTTCCTAAAGTTATGTCTGATCATTGTCCTATTCTCATCCAATTGCATAGTGGTCATAATTTGAGCAAAAGGAATTGTGTTTTCAGATTTGAAGCTATATGGCTAAAACACAAGGAATTCGATGATTTGGTTGTGAATAATTGGTGTGCCCCTGGATTTTCAGTTGCTAGAAAAATTCTTAATCTAACTGGTATTCTTAAGAGCTGGAATAAGGATACTTTTGGAAACATCTTTCATAATAAGAGGAAAATTCTTGCCAGAATTCATGGGATCCAAAAGCGTCTCAATGAAAAACCCTCTTAGTATCTTTATAAACTTGATGAGTCTCTTATTAAGGATTATCAAGGCATTCTTGAGCAAGAAGAGATTTTTAGGCAACAAAAAGCTAGAAATTGTTGGCTGAAAGAAGGGGACAGAAATACAAAAATTTTCCACCTTTCCACAATCATCAGAAGAAGACGAAACAAAGTAGATGGTTTCAAGAAAGAGGATAGTAGTTGGATAAATGACATTGGGGAAATGAAGAAAGTGGTTGTGCGATATTTCCAACACCTTTTTGAGGTAAAGCAAAGCCAATGCAAGTATTCTCAATTACCGATGTTATTTCCTAGTCTGATTGATAATGATATCTCTTATTTGTCTTCCTCTGTCTGTGAAAATGAGATTAAGCATAGTCTGTTTAAAATTGGTGGGATTAAATCCCCTGGCCCTAATGGATTCCCATCTATTTTCTTTTAGAAATTCTGGGGTTCCTGTAAAGCTGATTTGATTAATATGGTTTCAGAGTGTTTTGTGCAGGGTTGTGTGCCTAGTGATATTAATCAAACCCTCATTTCTCTGATACCTAAAGTCTCTAATCCTACCAGTATGATGCAATTCAGACCTATAAGCCTCTGTAACACTTCATATAAGATTTTGAGCAAAGTTCTGGTGCAGAGGCTTAGAGACTTGCTATCTAAACTTGTCAGTCCTAATGAGGTTGCTTTTGTCCCTGGTAGGCAAATACAAGATAATATTGTCATTGCCCAAGAAGTCCTCCACAAGTTTAAGAATATGAAAGGTAAGGCAGGGTATATTGCTTGGAAAATTGATTTGGTTAAGGCTTATAATAAACTGCAATGGGGTTTTATTAAGCAAGTCCTAGAGGAGGTCGATATTGTAGGGAATTTGAACAACTTATTTATGAGTTGTATCACTAATGTGCATTATAAGGTGGTTGTGAATGGTGAGTTGTCTGAAAGTTTTACTCCTAAGTGTGGCATTAGACAGAGAGATCCCCTATCTCCTTATATTTTTGTGCTATGTATGGAGAAGCTATCGCATATTATCCAACAAAAACTTGTTGAGACTTCTTGGAAACCGGTGACGATTTCTATGAAAGGGCCTGCAATATCACACTTATTCTTTGCTGATGACTTTATTCTTTTTGGACAAGATTCTCATCAACAAGCTCAAATCATGAGAACTTGTCTTGATACTTTTTATGACCTCTCGGGACAACAAGTGAGTTTTCCCAAATCCAGAGTTTATTGTTCTCGTAACATCAGTAGTCACAATGTGAATCTGCTCGCGAATATATGTGGTTCTCCTGGAACTAATAATCTTGGTTCCTATCTTTGTGTTCCTCTCATTCATGGACGTGTCAAGAATGATACTTATAAAGAGTTATTTGAGAAAAACCAAAGGAGGATGGCTACCTGGAAGAGTGCGACTTTGTCTTTTGTAGGTAGATGTACACTTATTAAATCTGTCACCTTTGCCTCCCAATCCATGCTATGCAATTTGTCAAGCTGCCTTCGAAAATTTGTAAAGGCCTTGATAACTTAAATAGAGATTTTCTGTGGGGTAGTTTTGCTGACAATAAGAGAATTCACATTGTTAGTTGGGAGACTGTGTTTGCCGAAACGGTTAGGTGGTTTAGGCATAAAAAAGATGAAATTGATGAATCAAGCCTTGCTAGCCAAATTCGGGTGGCGTCTGGCGCACAAGGATATGGGTTTATGAGGATTGAGGGAGATTGCTCAATGACAAATACCATAAAGGAGGTGATATGGTCGACACTGATAATCTGAAAATTTTGAAGTGCTCTAGTATGTGGAGAATGGTGCTTCTGAAGGCTAATCTCTTGCTAGATGGTTTGAAATGGAGAGTTGGAAATGGATGGCGAATCAACTTCTGGTATGATGATTGGGTTCCTAATTTTGGAAGGCTTCATAACCATGCCTCATGCCCACTTAATGATGACATGGTAATAGAAAAGGTCCAGGACTATCATTTTTACAATGATTAGGATGTATGGAAACTTCCAACTGTTCTACCTTGGAATATTGTCTCTCGTATTGTTAGTATTCAAATTGGAAATGATAATACTGTTGTGGATTCTATGATGTGGTGTCTTTCTAATTCATGTGACTTCACTGTCAAGAGTGCCTATGACAGTCATTTCAGAGATGATGTTTCAGAGCCTTGGAAGTGGAACTTTATTTGGAAGCTCAAGCTCCCACCTAGAGTCAAGCACTTTCTCTGGACTATGCTTCATGGGAAATTACTGACAAATTGTAGTCGGGCTACTAGGGGTCTTACTTCGGATGTTACTTGTACAAGGTGCAATGTGGGTTGTGAAGATTTGGAACATGTTTTTAGAGGGTGTCCTGCTTCTTTTGGTATATGGGAAAATATCAGTAAAGGTGTAACTAGGAGCTGTGACTTCAAGGCTGATTGGAATGTGTGGTTATACAGCAATCTTAAATGCTCTAATTTGATCATGGGTAAAATCCAAAATTATCTTCTTTTTTACGGTTTCTCTATAGTTTATATGGAAGTGGAGATGTACTAATGCTTTTAATCCCACTGTTAAGTTCCTCCTTGTCCTGGTAGGTTCATTTGGGACTTTGTGATGGATAGGTTAAAGGCGAATATTTATGCTGTTGTTGATGTTGCTTTGACGAGCTACCTTGTTTTGTGGAGTCCTCCTGGCCTGAATTGGGTAAAACTTAATGTTGATGGTAGTTTGACCCCTGAACTAGGTTCCATCTCTGCTGGAGGCATGGTTAGGGACCAGAGGAGGATGTGGCTAGTTGGTTTTGCTCTGAACAAAGGTGTGGGGAGTATCCTTGAAGCTGAACTGTGTGGTATTCTGGATGGGTTAAAACTGGAGTGGAAGTATGGTTTTAAAAAGGTTATTGTTGAATCTGATTCTCAATCTGCGGTGACTCTCATTCTCAATAATACTCCTCTGTGTCACCCTCTTTATAATATCATTCATGCCTGCAAATCATTGATGTGTATGGATTGGAGCATATATATTCAACATGCTTATAGGGAAAGTAACAAAGTGGTTGACAGACTTGCGAACCTTGGTTACTCTCTTGAGTTGGGGACCACTGTTTTTGATCACCCTCCTTCGCAGGTTTCTGAGTGCTTGGAGGAAGATTTTAAGGGTGTTGCTTTTGCTAGAACGATTCCTAGTCTTTAGTTTGTTTGTTGTTTCGGGCTGTTTGCCCCCTTTTTTAGTAAAAAAAAAAATGTTGAAAGAAACCTCACAATTTATAATTAAGTTAACATAACAATTACAAAAATTTAAAATAAATATTAACTAAAAAGAAAAAAAATGAAAAAGAAAAGAAAAGAAATGGGATTCATTGATCCATCTCTGGAATCTATACATGGATCTTCTCCGTTGACATGAAGTGCTCCCCCGCCATGAAGTCTTCCCCCATAAGTCTGCAACGAAATCCTCTCTCCGTCGTCGCTACAAACTCTAATCTCCACCGAGCTTTCTCCACCCAAATGAACTTCTTTTAGATAGGTGAAGCAAATCCAAGACCTGACCATTAAAACCCACCTCCAAAATGATGTATCCACCAAATTTCTCTACTCAAAAGCCCTACCATCTCATCATCCATGAAGATCCAATCTCACCATCCTTGTTTTTTGTATTTTTTTTCCAGCGAATCCAAGCCTTTAACATCAAAACCCTCTCCAAAATGACCTTAATGTTCTCACCAAGGGTGTGTTTGTTTGACGGGATGGGACTAGGATTGGACTATTTTTAGTCCAATCCCTTGTTTGGTGCATTTAGTGAGATGGGATTATTTAGTCCGGTGCTCATTTTTATCCTGTTAGAACAGGATAAAATAATCCTCTCAACATCAACGGGGATTATTTATCCCATCACTATTTTTCAGCCCTATCTTCTCACTTTCACACATTTCTCTTCTCAGTTCTCACATTCACTCATCTGGTTTATCAAAATCATTCTCTACAATCTGTTGAAAATATTTTGACAAAATAAAGACTACAGATTTTGAGGTGAGTTGTTTACCTATGACCTCTTGATAATTGTTGCTAATTTATTGATGTTTTTTAATATTTGGATTTAGGGTTTTTTTTAATGTTTATTTTGTTCTTGAATTTTTCTAATTCATTGTATTTTTCATAATAGATATGACATGTTCTATTATTCATAACAGATCTCATGCTTTAACTCTGCATAGTAATTTATTTTGTTTTTGGTCGATGAAAACTGGAATGATGAGATCTATTATAATAGGTTTGCTTTGAGTTTAAATATTTTTATTATAGTAATTTCCATTAACTTTGTGAGAGAAGAATATAACAAGGTTTGGTTGGAGAATACTTTGACCGAAATACAATTTCTTTACCTATTCTCTTCTTTTATATATATATATATATATATATATAAATTATCAAAAGATAATCAATCAATTTGTTCTGGGTTGATAAATCACTAAATTAATACTATTCGGATTCCTTTTCAAAAAAAGAAATAAAAAAATGAAATATGTATAGATGATTGCCTTATTATCTCCTCCCTTGCCACTTATAGTTACTATAAAATACATAAGGACATGTTTAATGTATAATAGTTAAATTATGAACTGCATAGATTTGGGTGTTTATGGGTGTTCGAGATTTTGATGTGTGAGGATCTCTAGTGTTGTGTTTTGTTTTGGTTGTCCGTTGGTTGGGTGTTTATGGATGTCTCTATTGTCTTGTATTTTGCTTGCTTCTGTGTTTGCTTTGCTCCTCTGCGTTGTTCTTTTATTGGGTGGGTCTGGTGTTGCTTTCTTTGTTAGCACCAACTGTTTGTGGTGCTCTGTCTCAAAAGCCTTTTTTCTAATAATAAGCTATTAAAAAAAGCATGATATCGATCACGGACTGTATCTTAACAAAATCGATAAGTTCATTAAGAATATATATGAACAGAACACATGATCGAGAGAATTGTTTAATAGTGATTGCGTTGTAGTTTTCCTTCAGAAAAATAAAATAAAAGCAAGAAATAGGTAGAGACGGTTGATGATCTTCCATAACAGTGAATTGAATTTGTCAACATCTTAATTACACCAACCGACAACAATATATCGAATGGGTTGTCTAACACTCTAACCTTAAACTTTTAATTATAGATAATATTTTGTTTGATATTTACTTTTAATTACATTTGTGTTATTTTAATCTTAGTTTAGTCAAAAAGTATGACAAACGCTTGTTGTTTTATGAAGTAGTTATGAATGGCATGGATCAAGAAGATACTATCTTATTCTTCATTGTGCAAGTGTTATATTTACAAAGATTGTATCTACTTACAATGGGTTCGGTTATGCATTATGTTATGGAGTACCATTATAATAGGCGAATGCTAAGGAACCGTACATTTTTCACTCATGCAACTCGTCTTGATTATATAAAATGTATAATTACCAACAACGATGTAGAGTGTATTAGTCAGTTAAGAATGGATAGAAGAACGTTTGCTGTGTTATGTGAATTGCTTCGTAACACTGGGAGGTTGAAGACTGACGGTTTGGTTTCCGTTGAGGAACAAGTGTGCATATTCTTACACATACTTGCTCACCATGTTAAAACCGAACCATTCGTAATAGGTTTTATCGTCATGGGGAGACAGTTAGTAGGTACTTCAATTCAGTTTTAAGTGCAGTTCTACAATTACACAATAGAATACTAGTTTCACCAGACCCTGTTCCAGAAAATTACACTGATGAAAGGTGGAAAAGGTTTAAGGTAAGCACTACATATAACTAGCAAATAATTTTAGTTTCTCTTATCTTTATAAACTTCCCTCACATAAGATTTTTTATATATATATAGACATGTTTAGGGGCCTTGGATGAGACATACATTAGAGTGCATGTACCTGAAGTTTCTAAACCAAGATTTATAACAAGAAAAGGTGAAATTGCAACAAATGTATTAGGTGCTTGTTCTAGAGATATGTTGTTCACATTTGTGTTCCCGGGATGGGAGGGATCGGCTTCAAATTCTTGAATACTTCGAGATGCATTATCTAGACCAAATGGGTTGAAAGTCCCCACCGGTAAGCACCAGTAAAATGATTGATATAAGAAAAAATATAAATGCAGCGAACATTTTTTAATTTTTTTTTTTAAATCTTTGTGACTATTAGGTTGTTATTACCTTATGGACGGTGGGTACAGAAATGAGGAATGATTTCTAGTACCATATAGAGGAACAATATATCATTTATCTGAATGGAGAGATGGTTGTGGACCTATTAACCATGAAGCATACTTTAACATGAAGCATGCATCAGCACGAAATGTTATTAAACGTTGTTTTGGCCTACTAAAAAAGTGTTGGGCAATCTTGCGAAGTCCATCCTTTTATCCGATAAAAACACAATGTAAAATCATAGTTGCATGTTCTCTTTTACATAATCTTATTAGGAGAGAAATGACAGTAGATCTATTAGAGCACGAGGTAATTGAAGTTGATGAGGATGAAGTGGATAATGATTTCATTGGTCAAGCTTCTTCATCTCAATATTGGACAACATGGAGAGATAATCTAGCAATACAAATGTTTAATGAATGAAGAGGAAATCGATCTACTTGATCTTGATTTATAAATATTGTTGTTTGCCTTAAACTATAAATGTGTGACTATTTAATCTTATGTACTTGCACGTTATGTATTAATACATTATCTTTTGCTATTATTAATTTTTATGTTTAGCTTTAATTAGCTACTTTGTACTTCAATTATTTACGATTTCTTTGATATTTTACATGATGGTTTGGTTCGTTGTATGTGTTTTGTTATTATGTATATATAGGAATGGATGCTAGAGGGTGTAGCCAAATAAATGAGCAAGAAAGAAAAGGAAACAGAAGTGTATGGGTGAAAGAAGAAGAAGAGGCTTTATTAGGTATCATGGATGAAATTGTAGCAAATGGTGGTCGTGCAGACTGTGGTTCTTTTAAAGCCGGAACGCTGAAAAATATTGAGTTACGATTAGCAACTATTCTACCGAACTGTAGTTTGAGAGCTACTCCTCATATTGAGTCCAAACTCAAGACTTGGAAAAAACAATATGGAGTGATGTATGACATGATAAATACCAGTGGGTTTGGTTGGAACGGTGTGAGAAAATGTGTAGAAGTTGATAGCAACGAAGCATGGCATTCGTATGTACAGGTGAGAGCAATTTTTTTTTCAATATTCTATGTCAAACAATGTAATAATTGTATGTTTGTAGTTTACTCAGTTTAATTCTTCTTCTAGCATCATAAACAGGCAGAAGGATGGAGAGATAAATTGTTTCCCCTCTATGAAAGGCTAGCTAATATATTTGGGAAAGACCGTGCTACAGGAAAAACGACATATACTCCTGAGAGTCTAGCAGCAGATTTGGAGGAGGATGACAACTTTAGTAATGAATTTGAGATGCCAACAAGAAACTTTTCTCCTATGTCAGTTAATCAAACTGATTCTAATCAACAAATGAATCAAGCTTCATCTCAGTCAGTGAGTAGAAAAAGGTCCAGATTAGGAGATCAGATTGTTCGCAGTATGGATAGATTCACTAATATAATGAAGGATGCAATTGAAAAAACAACTGACACCTTTGACAAGATGTGTCAATTATTAGCAAAAAACAAGGTGAATGAAAATCGAGTGATAGCTGATGATTTTCAAAAAATGCGACTTCCTCTCTCAGACCAAATACTTGTAATGCAAAAGTTTATGCAGAAACCGAAAATTGCAGAAATATTTAAGGCATAACAAGATGAGGAGCAGAAATTGTAGTTGGTTGCATCACTCATTAGTGGTGCTTATGATGTTTGATGGTCTCAAATGATGGTAACATAACCTTTTGGATTCACTTTTTAGATTACCTTAGTATGTGCAGTGATTTTTGGACTATCTTAGTATGTACAGTGATAGTCACAAACATTAGAAGTTGCCTAGCATATGTAGTTGGTGGCTATTGACTAGTTCTTTTGTATGTAGGTAATCATATATGGTTGATGTTACTTTTGGGATGCTTGTATCAATCAGTGGTGAATTTAATTCATGTACTTAATTTTGCAATATGGTGCAAAATGTATTATATATAACTGTGGGTTACATTATTGTGATGTTTAGATGGTATTTATATGATAGGTTAAAGAATTTGTTTCATTTTTTTTTTTGGGATTTGCTTTTGGTTCTTACGAATTTACAGGTCAATTATATATAACTCTTGGTTACATTATATGACATGTATTGTCATAATTCATTATTGACCCAATTTTTTAGTTAGTTGAAAAAAAAAGACTTGATATTTTTTATGCAAAATCTCAATACAAGAATCAAAACAGTGATGTTCTGAATATGATATGTTATATTACCAAGATTTAGAGTTGTTGCTTTAATTAAACCTTAGATATGACAAGTAGCTAGCAAGATTAAAATTAATCCATACAAACTCAACTATTATGTTGTTAAATTAATTTACAATAAAATTTTCATTTTATTTTATTCTAAATTTAAATTTATTTTACCTATTATTATATTCTAAATGTTATTTCAATATTTAAGTAAATTTAAATATTTTTATTTAAAAGATAAAATCAGGAATTAAAAATTAATAATAATTTAATTATAGTCCAGTCCAGACTTTCAACAAACATGGTATTACATTATTTTTGTCCAATCATATCACATACCAAACACAAGACAACACTATTTTTAGTCATATCCAATGTTGCACCAAACACGGGAAACATTATAATTAGTCCAGTCCAATCCAATCAATCAAATCCAATCCAATCCAATCCAGTCTCATGTCTTAAAAATAATCTAATCATATCCCACGCACCAAACACACCCCAAGTTCATTAATTTCTATACCTAGATTCTCACCACATCATCCATTGAAATCCAATCTTCTTCTTCTTATTTTTTTTCCACCTTTTCTGGTTTTCATTTCGTTTCTTGTTTTTCATTTTTTTTATCGTATTTTATTTTATTTTATTTTATTTTTTCTTAACTCTGTTTTATATAATAATATTTAAATATTGTAAAAAGTTATATTCATTTACTATAGGGCAGGGTAAATGTGACTTTTCATATTGAAGGTAAGGGGTAAATGTGACTTTTCAAGGGTCAAGTTTGGTCAACAGTTAGTCCTAACTATGGTCAACGCAATCCAGAGGAGGTTAGTGCAATAAAATGATCTTCTGTCTATACGTTCAATTCACCTAAAATTAGGGATATTTGTGTAATTTTTCATAAAATGAGCTAATTCCTTTATTTAAAAATTATGATACAGTTCAGAAACTTGAATTGTTTTCTTTGTATTTTTAAACTTCAAGTTTATTTTTTAATTAAAAAAAAACTTAAAAGATCAATTTTTTTTTATTGTTTTCAATTTAACTTGAGTTTCTAGAATGTATTGAAAACTTTTTCTTCACATGCAATTCATAAATTCTGATTGTATATTTATTTATTTTTTTATTTTATTTTATATAACTTGCTTTCAAAAGCAGAAAATTATATTGGGATCCTATGATATCAAAGGCCTATTTATTTATTATTATTGGATTTTACAATTAACAATTTGGGGAGAGTTCATTTGGATACTTAACTTTTCACGATTCATCACTTTTTTATTTTATTTAATTTTTTTTTATTTACTTGCTACTTGTCATCATCGTAAATGCTCATGATGCAAATGACCAAAATATATCTCTGGTTTTGTTAATTTTGACTAACATTTGACTAATGGAGGGAGAGACCAATGATGTATTTTAGAAAATTTAAGGATAACACAAACTAAAAATGGAAAGATCAGTAAACATTGATAAAACGTAAAACTCTAGGGACCACAATGAAATTCCTCCCAACAAATTTGTAGAAGTTGTGGGTTTTGTGTTTGCAGCCCATGTTTGATCCTAAAAATGGACAGGACCATATTCAAATGCATATTGTCAAACAAGTTCGTTAATTGTAAATTTGTAATACATATCTGCTACCTTTTACCATTGAAGAAGAAAATAAAGAAGAGAGAAATGGTTTTAACTTTAATGGGCTAAGGGGTATTTTGATAATTTTTTGGTTAGAAATTGAAATGAAGTTTTGCTTATTAACAATCACAATTTCCCGTGTGTTAAAAAACAAATTCCACTTATAAATGTGGCTATTTTTAGAATTCTCACAACTTTATTTGTTTATGGTTCCAACTAGGATATGTCCAGATTTTTATTTATTTTTTGCTTTGTTGAAGGTGTAGTTTAATTTGTATGAATTAAGTGGTGTTCACTAATCACCAGTGATTTTGTGTCTTCTAATTCATGAGGAGCATCATCAATCATCATCTATAACTGCATTGATTTTTGATTTAAATAATCTATCATTTGGTATTGTAATTCAACGATGAGGAAATAAAAGGAATAATCTTTTTATAGATTAAAACGAAAGAGATAATTAGCATTACTCATAGATGTTTCGTATACTCACATATCGGTGGATGTGGCCACCAATGCAAGTTAGTAGTTATGTACTCAGACATGAGGCTGTTTAGCAGTTTTTGTGTTTTGTGTTTTTGTGTTTGTCGAGGAAACTCCACCTACACAATCGATCGAAGTATTGAATGTAACAGTAGTCAGTCCCCATCACAGGAGAACAATGTTCAAACCATTTTATATTATGATTATTATATTATATCACCCAAAGTCTCCACCTTTCGAGTGTACTTTGAATTCTCTGAAGAATTCAAGTCTAAGACGCAATCCATCCCATCCCCACTACAAGCCTTGTCCTTTTCTTTCATATATATTTCATTTTCATAGCTTGAATTGATCAACTGAGATATTCTTGAATCTTGAAGAAACTTACAACGTATATTATACAGAATTCGATCATGTTGAGATCAATGTCACCGCCCCCTTTTTTGTTGGTCTTTGCTTTCTTCTGGGTTTGCATCTTTGGACTTGTTCATGTATCTCAAGCTCAGACTCGCAAAATTCCGGCCACTACTGATCCCAAAGAAAGTAAGCATTTTTAGAGCTTAATATTACTATTGTTTGCAAGTAATTATATTACTTTTAACATGTTATCAGAGTCGGTTTAAACTGGGGCTTCAATTCTGGGTTTAATGGTTACATGTTTCTTTACATGTGGGAGTTTTTATTCATGATATAGTTTTTTTTTAAAAAAAAATTCTGAAGTTCCAGAAAATGTTTTGTTGCACGTCACCGATGGTCCGATGGTCGTGCACCCCTTCCCTTCCCTTCCATATCTAGTTAGCGGTCAGGTTCGAGTTCCATCATACGTAAGCATGTGTAGAAAGATTTCTCCCGGTTTGTGTAAGCAACCCTCCCTCCGGATGTGAGAGTTGTAATCACAGTGGAAGTAGTATTCCTAACCGATTTTATACAGTCTCATTAATCTCACGGGTTCTGGCACTGGCAGTAGTTGTATTTTTTAAAAATGTTTGGTTCTTATTTTTCTTCTGTTAGTTGTTCATTTTCATGTCAATTGTTATTTGAAATATGTATAGTTGCTCAGTTTTTAATTATCAACCTCTGCAATTTTTCCCTTGTTTTTTATTTATTTCTTTTCTCATCAAAATTTTCAAACGGTGATGAGTTTTTTCAATCAATTCTTATAATTACATGTTGATTATGTCAAATAAAGTGGTTATAGCTTATAAATGTTATTATGATGGTAAAGTTGTTATCTTTTTGGTCAAAGTTTGGAAAATGTCAGCAACTTGTGAATTTGATGATACAGAGAGAGCATTGAATTCGATATTTCAACAATGGAGGATATCGGCAGATCAGCAACAATGGAATATTAGTGGAGAGCTGTGCAGCGGAGCCGCCACTGACACCTCCGACTTCGATTCCTTTTCTGGTCCCAACCCTTGTATCAAATGTGTCTGTACTTACGGCAACAACACTCTTTGCCACATTACCAGATTGTGAGTATCGAATCTTTCAGGGTGTTTTCCTCCATTGATTGATTATATGGTGTGAAGAGTGATAATTTATGTTGAATATATTGAATGATTAACCCACTTCATTGTCATTGGACACTCGCACAAGCTGTTCGATAATTTGTTTGAATGAGTGCTGCATTTATGCTATAACATTTGTTCGTGTTTGTACAATGCTTGGCTTATAGTTGTAATTTTTTTTTAAATAAGTATTAAAGTTATTGCAGTGAGGTTTGTGTAGCCTTGTTGTTCAGCATTTGACATACAAGTTGCGGTATGTGTTCAACCCAAAAGTTACCTCTTAACTTAGTGTGTACTGACTAGTGAACCCCAACAAATTCCCACCTTTACTTATAATTACATCAATCACTTTCCCTCACAATTCAGTCTTGCATATTCCTACCAGCCACTAACTTTTAGAATTTCTTTTCAGGAAAGTTTACGCACTGAATGTTGTTGGTTTGATTCCGGATGAACTATGGACTTTGACTTTCCTCACTGATCTGTATGTTTTCGTATTAATAGATATGTTTACTTGATTCTGCTTTGTTATTGGCCTCATTATACGTGCTTGCACCCTATCTGGCAAGCTATTTGCCAATATGATTGATCATTGAGTGTTCTTGAATAATCTGAGATTTTTCGTTCTTCTGACAGGAACCTTGGCCAAAATGACTTGACAGGTCCACTGTCTGCATCTATTGGGAATCTGACTAGCATGCAATACCTGTAAGGTGATGGAAATTTTAATGTTAAAACTTATGGGGAATGACAAATAAATTGTAATTATTTCTTTTTCTGTTGTTTACTTCATATCCTGATCAGGAGTTTTGGCATTAATGCGTTATCAGGGGAGCTTCCAAAAGAACTTGGAAAGCTGACTGATATAAGATCTTTGTAAGTTCAACATATAACTTCTTCTTAACTCTATAATATATCGAATTGGCAATTTGTTATTTCTTTCTGTATATAGTGACCGCCTCCTCTGTATGCATTTCGGTTTTGTTCTTTTGGTTTTGTTTCCTCGTAATCTGTAAGTGATAACAATTCTAGATGTCAGTTTCCACCAAACTGGCAAAACAATGATCATTGATGATATGTTAAAATGTAGGTTTTTAAAATTAAGTTGTATAATTTACTCATTGAAGTAAATGAATAACCAATGGTTGGGATTATCAGTAATGATATCGGATTCTTTTAACATATGCCCTATGTCGAGATCACTAATGATATCGGATTCTTTTAACATATGCCCTATGTCAAGCATCCAAAAGTGTAATAAAAACTCATATTTATTCTTTTAATACACCAATGCATACCTTTTTGTGTCTTGAAAGAATACAATGGAGTTTTAATTCATTTTTTCAATCCTTACACATGTTAACAAAATCCAATGATATATCTAATTGTAATCCGTTGTGCAAAGTGCCTTGCTAGCTTCATGAATATATAAGTGAAACCTATTGTATAATGTAAATTTTGATGATTTGAATTGATAGAAGTTAAATCCTTGGCGACATTATTTTTATATATCATTTACCTTCAATTTTTGTAGTGCAATTGGATCAAACAATTTCTTCGGTCCTTTACCGTCTAAACTTGGTAATTGGACGAAATTAGAGCAACTGTAAGTTCTGAAAGACTTTATATTACATTACTAGCTCATAATTGTGCAAATATTGTTAGATTGAATTTGAGGTAACAATATTAGCAACCACTTCACATATTATTTTATTATTCGTGGCTCTCTCTGCTCTTGTTTTATGATGACTTGTGTGGAAAAACCATACCAAACAGTGATGTAATTCATGAAAATTCTCTAAATTGACAGTTATATTGATAGTTCTGGAGTTAGTGGTGAGATTCCTTCAACTTTTGCCAATCTAAGGAACTTGGTTACGGTGTAAGAACTTTTCGACTTTGTCATTTCCTAATTGGGATTATTCTAAATTAGATATTAATATTATGCTAACCAGAAAATGACATGAGTCAAATCTTATAGAAATTCTTGAATTGTTCTCAGGTGGGCTTCAGACACAGAACTTGCAGGAAGGATTCCTGACTTTATAGGAAATTGGTCAAAGCTTACAAGCTTGTGAGATACTGATATTTTTTTTCATTTAATTACCCTAAAAAAGTCACTGCAAGCTTAAGCTCTCTTATCACTATAAAGTTAATTTCAAATACTGTAACTAGAGGGGTTAGAACTGAGAAAAATATTTTATAAATTTCTACCATATATTGTAGGAGGTTTCAAGGAAATTCTTTTGGAGGTCCAATACCATCATCCTTTTCCAATCTGACTGCTATGACAGAGCTGTGAGTATCCGCATTTTTTCTTTGCTTCTCATTTTTTTTTTCCTAATACGTACGGTTTACAATATTCAATGAATTATCTTGTGACAATTAGGAGAATAAGTGATTTATCCAATGGGAGCTCGACACTGGCATTTATAAAGGATATGAAATCTTTAAGCTCTTTGTGAGTATCATTCCAAGCTCTGATTTGCATTGTAATTTCTCATATATACATTTTGTTTATCATTGTTTTTTTCTTCTTTGATAAAAACTTTCGGTAACATGTACCGCAGGGAACTAAGGAACAGCAACATTTCTGATTCAATTCCATCGAACATCGGAGAATACCAAAGTTTGCAGCATCTGTAAGTTAATCCTTTTTGATGGTTAACTCTTTGAATACATTTTGGGTCGGCTTTTGAGCAATCTGACCTATAATTGTGTTATTGTCATATATTTTCTCTAGGGATTTGAGCTTCAACAATATAGGTGGAGAAATTCCTGACTCGCTTTTCAAATTGAGTTTGCTAACTCACCTGTAATTTACCAGCTCTGCTTTACTATTATCTGCTTCTCAACACACACCATATTTTTCCAAGCATGTAATGCATTTTCATTCTCAGGTTTCTTGGAAATAATACGTTAAGTGGCACCCTGCCTGCACAGAAGAGTGCATCTCTTCTCAACATGTAAGTACTTCCGGCATACATGCATTTGGTATCATTGTAAGTAATGCACCAAAAATGGAGTTCTCTAATATTTAATGTAGCATCTCCAAAAAGGAAATATCTATTTGGAGTAATCTTGCATGTTCTCTGAAACACCCAGTGTGCTAGTTCACTAGGACAAAAGGTTAACTTGCATTTGGATTTTTTTTTTTATTTGAAGTATTACCCTATTAAATAAATTCAGGGGTTTTTAGGGAGGGGTGAGGACTCGAACCCACAACCTTGTGGTGCAAATGTGAGTGGTTTACCACCGAACCAACCTCATATTGTCAACTTGCACTTGGATTAATCTACTTTCTATGTCTTAGTTCTTTGTGCTCTCTGGTTTGTGGCCCCCCTAGGCCCCTATGTGAAAACAAAGTGGTGGTTCGTTTTATTTTCATTTGGACTGGAAAAGGAACAGGCTAATAAAAAATTCTAACCACCGATAGGCAATAACTACTAGATGGATTTCCTCTGCCCAATTAATATCTTATTAGGAAGGTTGCAGAAGCAAATAAAAAAATTACTACAGCTGTACACTTCAACCTCGAGGGTGACTCTTCACATTTCTTTTAATTGTTTTTTTAATAGGAAACAGAGACATCCTTGATCCATCCGGATTCAAATCACCTATCCAAAAATTGTGTCCCGATTTGTGTCTAACCAACCAAATTGGGCCATGCATACACACTTTTTTAAAACCATAATTAAATGTAAATGATAGTGGTTGACATGGTCCAATTTGGTTGGTTAGACACAAATTGGGACACCATTTTTAGACAGGTGATTTGAATCCGATCATGAATTCCTGATAATGGCTCTCAAGTTCTTTCTGCTTGCAAAATATAGATTAACAGGTCTACTTAACCCTGTAACTTAAAAATGTATGGGGTTCTTTAGAAAATGTGGGGAAGTTGAGGTTTTGGATGACATCAAAAGCTTGTATTAAAAGATCAGCTTGCTAGAGTAATGCCGGTAAGTTTACTGTTCTGCAACCTGTGTTGAAATTCTCTTCTCCATGTTTACAGAGATGTGTCATACAACAATTTAATTGGTAGCTTACCTTCTTGGATTAATCAACGAAATTTACAACTGTAAGTCTTTAAATTGCATTGAATATATTGTCATGTATCATGTTTTATAACTTTCTAATTTGATTTCTCTAATATAATACTCTTTTTACTCTTCAAGTAATATTCTTGCAAATTAGTGGAAGATTGATTTCTTTATCAATTGAGAAAGTTACACATATATATATAGCCTACAACCATCTTAAACGGAAAAAAAAAAAAAACTAAAATGTAATCTATCCTGATTTTCTCCTATAAAAACAGCCTATACATGAAAGGAAAGAAGGAATTAATACAATCAACTATATACAATTAAATATATAAACTATAAGTACCGCAATATATATATATATATATATGTGTGTGTGTGTGTGTGTGTGTGTGTGTGTGTATATACTATAGAGCAAATAAGAGAAAATCTCTGCAGGATATTTCTCCACAAATATCGAGCCACTTCCCTCCAGCAATCCTTGAGTACTTTAATTTCTAACAATGATTGCATTTGTTATTCCATGATAAAACTAACATTCTGATTTTTGCTGTTTGCAATATGCAGGAACTTAGTTGCTAACAACTTAGCTATAGACAATTCAAAGAGCAGGTGAGTATCTGGTTTCTATGTTTTGTTCTCATGCTTGAACCTCTCAATGATGGTTGCTGAAAATGAATAGTTTCTTGCATTCATTTGATAGACATGATTTTGTAATCTGAATACTGACCAATACATAAGTTGTTGATTGTACATCATGAGGGAGACTCTTAACATGCAATGTCCTCTCAAATATTTTGGAATGACTTTTATTTGTGAAAGAATTACCAAACTACTTCTTGTACTCCCGAAACATATGATGCTTTTTATTGAACATTTATGTATCAAGTAATTGCAAGCTCTATTTTTCTCTTAATAACTGGAAATTATGATAGGTAATCTTGAGTCTTTTTTTTTTAATATGATACCTATTAATGTGCCACAATGAGGAGATTTTTTCTTTCTCTATTGTTGTTGTTGTTGTAGATCTGATTTCATCATAGAGTAAACATGGTTAACTCATAAGCATGCATGCATCAATAGTTGTTGTTGTAGAACTGATTTCATCATAAGAGTAAACATGGTTAACTCATAAGCATGCATGCATCAATAGAATTGGATGCTTTAGTGGTCAGTTTTTGGTTTCTCACATAATATCCAAGCTTTCCATCTAAGTGTTGTTGTAGAACTGATTTCATCATAGAGTAAACATGGTTAACTCATAAGCATGCATGCATCAATAGAATTGGATGCTTTAGTGGTCATTTTTTGGTTTCTCACATAATATCCAAGCTTTCCATCTAAGTGCATTCCTCTTCTTCCCTCAGTGTCTTGCCATTTGGGCTGAACTGTCTCCAAAGGAACTTTCCTTGCAATCGAGGTTCTGGAATCTGTAAGTACAGCTTTTCTCTTCTTGTGATTTGAGGAAATATGTGAACTATGTTTCTCCCCTGGTATACCCTTTTACGAGGGGAAAAGAAGGTTGCACTTTGACACTTGTGTAGGCTCCGTGTTGTTACTTGTTACACCTATATAATTTTTTTATGATATGACAAATTTTCGATAGTCATTTGAGCTGGAATAGGAGTTATAAATTGAATTCCAAATATTATGAGATGTAACTGATTTTTCTTTTTGAACTATTACAATATAACTGTTAAGTTTATGAGGTTTTATTTGCATACATAGCTAAAAACATTTTATCAAGTGACTTAATATAATCCAGGCATCAGATACCATTTCTGTCTAACAGACAAATAACTTGGTGAAGTAAAGCATCAGGTGAACTTGTTGCGCAAGAGGACATTGGGAGATGCATATTTGAACTTAATACATTTGAAAACCTTTTCTGGACTTGCTTTGATAACTGGCTCTCTTATTTGCTGTGCAGATTATAACTTTTCGATTAAGTGTGGCGGTCCACAACTTACTTCTTTTACTGGTATTGTATATGAGAGGGATAATGAAAATCTTGGCGCAGCATCATATTTTGTGACTGGCACACGCAGATGGGGGATTAGTAATGTTGGACATTTTACTGGGAGTGCAATTTCTAGATCTGAAGTCTCAGATACACTAGACTCTATGCTTTTTCAGACTGCAAGAACCTCAGCTTCATCACTGAGATACTATGGTTTAGGCCTTGAAAATGGCAACTACACTGTGATCCTTCACTTTGCAGAAATGGCTATTTTAAAAACTACTGGCTGGGAAAGTATTGGGAAGCGTATATTTGATATCTATATTCAGGTTTGTATCTCTGTAATTGATCTAGGTACTCTTATGTTTCTTTCTAGTCTTCTTTCCTTTACCTACTTTTAATTCCTTGATACTACCGCTCATTTACATACTTAACCACCAATGCAAATAAAATGGGTTGGTGGACATTAAAGTCAAGTGCTTAATACTATAATAGTAAATTATAATAATTTTATTTATTTATAGGAAACAAGAATAAAATAATTTTATTAACACAAAAAATGTGAACAAACAGTCCACAAGCTACGGTAAAAAGTTATATGGAAAAACCAAAACTCTTTACTAAAGACTATGCTAACAAAATCCGATCCCAAAACCAATATCGAACACCAAACCACATCCCCCCAAAAGTATAATGATTATCTCACAACAACAATAATCTCACAATATTAATCTCCAAATAAACAATAACTATCTCTCACAGCTCCCTTCCAACTTTGGTGAATGAAAAAAGAGACAAGTATTCTGAAATTCATTTGTAATAGATGCCCATTATGGAAACAAATGTCAAGCCCGATCCCACAAACTATCAACATTCTCCTCTGTTTTCCCTTTGCGAATTCTCTTATTCCTTTCTTTCCAAATGACCACAATAAGGCTAGGACAACACACTTCCACAATACCTTGGCTCTTTCCCCTTTAGCAAAAGCAGAAAACCTTTCCACAAACCTGGCTGCAAGAGCCTAGGTGCCTGGGATAATCTAGCTTTTGTCAATAGTTTAACCAAAGATTAGATGCCACTTCATACTGTAAAAAGAGACGTTGATGCTTAACTCATTGTTCTTGCACAGGAAGCACAAAGAGGGCATAAGACACATTCCTGGGAGTCTTTTTGAATGACCACACTGGTATTGATCTTTCCACTAACCAATGCCCATGAAAAAAGTTGAATCTTAGGAGGAATTTTGACTTCCAAATCGCATTGAATTGATTGAAAACTTGATGAGAAGCATCATTACCTAGCCATTTGAACTAAGCTGCAAGTATACATGCTTGAGGAGTCAAGATTCCACCATCTTCTATCTTCTCTCAATTCATCAAGGAAAACATTATCGAGGGTTTCCCTCAAAGAAATTAGATATTTGCATTACCTATCGTTTAAAATTCTCCTAAAATTGAGATCCCAATTCCAATCTCTCAAAGGAGATGAACTTCTCACCCTAGACTTGATAGTAGTATTTTGAAGCAGGGCCACTCTATAAAGTCTAGGATATAGATTGCAAAATGACATCTTCCCAATTTAGACAAAAGAGTCATATTCTTCTTTTCTATGTTGCCAAAACCCAAACCACCTTTCTCTTTTGATCTTGTCAACACTTTCCATCTAATGAGATGGATACCTTTGCCTTCTTCAAAACCTTCCCAATGGAAATCCCTTATTAATTTTTTTATATACTTAGTCACTTTATGGGAATCTTAAATAAGGAGAGAAAGTATATAGAAAGAGAAGATAAAACTGATTGAATTAATGTGAGTGTGAGTCTCCTCCAATCCTTTTCTCTATCTTCTCCACCACTGGATTCCAAAAAGCTAAAGTTCTGGGAATGTCTCCTAATGGCATCCCCAAATATTTGAGAGGCTATGAACCTAATGAGAGAGAATATTTTAGGACTACATCTTTGACCTTCTCCTCTAAGGAATTTATACCCAACACCTTAGTTTTTTTCACTTTCAACCCTGAAGCAAGACTAAAAGATTCCACCACTATAAGAAGATCGACAAACTTCTCATCATCCTCTAAAGAGAAGAAAAGAGCATCATCCGCAAATTTGAGGTGTGAGACTATCACTTTATCCTTGCCCACAACTAAGCTTTCTATAAGATTATCACTAGAGCTAATTCTACCAATCTACTTAAACCATCCACCACCAAGTAAAAAGGGATTGAGGATCTCCTTACCTAAGCCCTCTAGAAGCTTATTAGACAAGCAACCCTTAATCCATAACCTTTAGTGTGAAGAACAAAGGGCATGAACTTCCAATTAACATAGTTGTAGGCTTTCTCGAAATCCACTTTCAGCACCATACCTTCAATCTTCCTTTTCCTACATTCCTCAACAACCTCCTTAGCCACCAAGACTGCATCAAACATCTGTCTTCCTTCGACAAAAGCTGATTGGGCAATTGAAATAGTCTCATTCAACAATTCTCCGAGCTTTACCTTAGATATAATTTTGTATAGACTAGACACAAGGCTTGTTGGTCTAAAGTCTCCTATTTTGATAGATTTTTTTTTTTTTAGGAATTAGACAGATGTGGATGGTATTGGTCATCTTATTCTCAAAAAATTCGTTGAACACCTTCATAAGGTCAATGAAGAAAGAGGAGGAAAACCACTTTTTTACTTATTTTCTATTGCTATACTAAACCAGAAAAATTACAGAGATATATATAGGGAGATCCGACAATTATTATGTTATTAAACCCTTTAATCTAGCACCTACAAATTAGGAAAACTAATAAAACAGAAAATAAATCTCCTAAAATAAAGCCCAACAATCTCAATAATTCCACGGTCATTTTTAATGATATCCTAGCAGCTTTGAACAAAAGCCAAAGAAAAGCCATCAACACCAGGAGATTTTTCTGACCAGCATTGGAAGAGTGCATATCTAATCTCTTCTTCTGAGAAAGGTCTCTACTTCTAAAAGGGCCACGCAAGCAGTATGTGTTTCGATTGCAGATAAAGTACCAACAAATTTTTTCATTTTTTTTTCTTTTCCTGTTACTGTTTGAAGCTGTCTTGGAAACTGCCTCACCTATACATATCACTTTATCACTATAATTTATTGATGAGTTCTCAAGCCCCAATTAATTATGTGCTTGAAAGAAATTTCCAAATCTCACCAAGAGTAATGCTCAAGTTGCAGAATACACGACTGCATGAATCCTAATACAGTACTTTTAATTATTACTGAATTTGGTGTCTTGAATCTGTTTATTGCAGGGCATTCGTGTTTTACAGGATTTTGACATTAAAAAAGCAGCCGGTGGAGTCTCACAAAAAGCTATTCAGAAAAACTTCACGGCTCGGGTATCAGAAAATTACCTTGAAATCCACCTGTTTTGGGCTGGAAAAGGGACTTGCTGCATTCCTGTCCAAGGTACATATGGACCTTCTATTTCTGCCATCAGTGCTACACCAGGTAAGCAAAAATTTTTTGTTCTTTCTCTTTCAAAGTTTCCTTGCAATATAATAATAAGTGACTACTGAACTCTGATACAGATTTCATACCTACTGTAAGTAACAATCCACCAAACAGTAATAAGAAGAATAGAACAGGTATAATTGTGGGGGTTGTTGTTGGTGTTGGGCTTGTAAGCTTTCTATCTGTTCTAACAATTTTCTGGATTGTTCGAAGAAGGAAAAGCCCAAACAACGATAGTGAAGGTAAAGCAAGCATTCTCTCTCTATATGTATGCTAGCAGTCCAATTTCCAAACTCCGAAACGTTTTTTTAGATATAAATATGTTGTTATTTCCTGCATGTGATTCTAGTCCTTGTCGAGGTTAGCATTTGGCCATATGTCTTGAATTCAAGATTCTTAACTAGTTTTCCTTAAACAAAATATGTTCTTAACCAAATTGCTTTCCGGTCCTTCAGGTTACATGAATGTTATGGTACCCTGATTAAAAACTGAATACAATTCCATTAGTTTTTCATTTAGCTTCTCATAATATTCCACCACGTATTTGATTAGCCAAATGAGTTCGCGATGGTAAACTGCATTTGCTGTTGAATTGGCAGTGCTTCTAGGGATAGAAGCTAGACCATACACTTTCAGTTATGCTGTATTGAAAACTGCTACAGAAGACTTCAGTTCTGCAAATAAACTTGGAGAAGGAGGATTTGGACCGGTTTATAAGGTATGTCACCATTCAAATTAGCAAACAGTTGTTGAGTCATAATGATCTGGTTAAAGGGAATAGTTGTTACACAATTATAACCGTAGCCATAATTGAACATAAGATGCAACATGATTGTCAAAGGGATCTTCAAGATTATAATTTTTCTCATCTATTAAATTGGAACATTGCACTCGATAGGGAAAACTTGGTGATGGAAGGATAATTGCTGTAAAACAGTTGTCTGTCGCATCCCGTCAAGGGAAGAGCCAATTTGTTGCAGAAATTGTTGCTATATCTGCAGTGCAGCACCGTAACTTAGTAAAACTGTATGGATGTTGCATAGAGGGAGTAGAACGACTCCTTGTTTATGAGTATCTGGAGAACAAGAGTCTCGATCAAGCATTATTTGGTATGAGAAGAGCATTTATCCTGTATTATTGTTTTGCTTGTGAGTAGCTTGAACGTACTTGTTTCATTGTTTGGTTTGGAGAACAGTGCTGATTATTTTTTTTATGACTTTCATGAAGTAGGACACAGAAATTTGGATCTTAATTGGACAACGCGCTATGATATTTGCTTGGGAGTGGCAAGGGGTTTAACCTATCTTCACGAGGATTCGAGGCATCGGATTATACATAGGGATGTGAAGGCTAGTAATATTTTGCTTGATTATGATCTCATCCCAAAAATTTCAGATTTTGGTTTGGCCAAACTTTACGATGATAAGAAGACTCACATAAGCACCCGTGTTGCAGGGACAATGTAGAGTTCTGAATAGTTCATCTCCACATTTTTCTTCCTTAATCTGTTAATCTCGTAATGTTGTACTTTTTCTTGCACATACATTTAATGATATCTGTTGTCCTGGCACAGTGGGTACCTTGCACCAGAGTATGCCATGCGTGGATATCTTACAGAGAAAACTGATGTGTTCGCTTTTGGAGTTCTGGCTCTGGAGATTGTTAGTGGGAGACCAAACTCCGATTCGAGCTTAGATGAAGAGCAGCTATATCTTCTTGAATGGGTATGGATGATATTCTCGTACCATGTTTACATATCAATCTTCTTTTTTTACTGCATTGATTTTTTATTTATATATTATCACTCACATTATAATTACAATATTTTCCTTCTTCTTAGGCTTGGCAACTACATGAGAACAACCGAGAAGTTGAATTGGTGGACTCAAGATTGTCAGAATTTAATGTGGATGAGGTAAAATGCATGATAGGAATAGCTCTTTTATGTACTCAGGCATTGCCATCTCTGCGACCACCAATGTCCCGTGCAGTTGCTATGCTTTGTGGAGATGTTGAAGTGAACAAAGTAACTTCAAAGCCGGGATACTTGACTGATTGGAAATTTGATGACATTACCGGCTTCACAACCAGTGATAAGACAACTAACGAAACTGATTACACCTTTTTGTCAGCAAGTACAGATATGGGGGCTGAAACTCAGCATGCAGAAGAAAATGGTAGTAAACCCATTCTCCATGACTTTATGTAGGTGATGAGAAATACTTTGCATATTTGTGTTTTTTATTTTCATTTTTCGAAAAATTATGAGTCAAACTCCTATAGTCTTACATTTATGATTGTGTATAGTAATAGAACAGTAGGAGATGGGTTTTTTTTTTTTTTTTTTTTTTTTTTTTTTTTACTGACAGAAAGAATGGTTGTTTGTAACTTGTAAGATGTAAAATTTTCTATTAAAGGCACTAATGTTGAATGAGAAAGTGGCTGTTAAATACTTGAATGAGAAGGTAGCTTTTGACTTTAGGTGGTTGTCAACGGACGAACTAGTGACATGCAAATCATATATTATATCTTTAAGCTTTTCTGCTCGTGTATTGGATATTTAAGTGTTTTTGGCTTCTGAACATTACATTTGTATTTTGACCAATTTGGTTGATCTTTGCTGATTTCAATCTTGCTCGGCACTTCTCTGGTGGACCATACAACGGCATATTCACTTCTTTCAACTTTGCCTTTTCAATCCCAAGTTGATCCAATGTCTTTTCGAATATAATGTCCACAGAGCTCTTTGTGTCAACAAGAATGCCAGAGACCATTTTTCCAGCAATTGTCAGAATATTACTAGAGCGTCATCATGCCAGTGGGATACACCCCTTGAATCTTCATCGGTGAACATTATGGATGTGGTGTGCACTTTCGACCGTTTTTTGTGTCTGGGAATGACTTGTAAACAGTCATGACTAGCCACGATATTCCTTGAATAATCCTTCCTAGTTCGATTCAAATCTTCGGGTAATGTTGGACCTTCAGCTATGCTGTGAATAATAAGGGCCTTTCCTGTGTCATGTTGCATGTGAGGATTTATCTCACTGTGTATTGTTATCCTATATAACTTGTTGTCTAGTCTTTTGTGTATTGTTGACAAATTCTTTCAAATAATCGTTCTGAATCAGAGATTCAATGTGATCTCTTGGATGGAAGCATTTTGAAGTGGTATATTCTTGTGGAAATTGTAATTCTTTGTTCAATTTCTTATGTTGGGACTCGGGCTTATTTGTTAGAAGCCTGACTTCTCATATGATCACGGGTACTTGCTCCCGGATGACATTCAAGGTATGATAATTTGTATATTTTTAATTCCACGAGTCTGTCTGAATATTTCAGAAGGTACTTCATTTGGAATACTCATGACGTGTTGAGGTTGAAGGATTGATGCCTTCATTGATCTTGCCTTTGGGGTTGCAATTGTAGGATTACCCTAGTGACCATAAGGCGACTATTTCGATCCCCTTTATTCTCGCTTCAAATTTCTGGATTTGTTCCTATAATTAAATATTTAAAGATACATAAATGAATTACCTCGAGCATGACAAAATCTACTACATATATGGTGAATGAACAACAGTCCAACAAAGGTGAACAATGAGCCAATTTTAGAATGCAAAATGCAATCAAAGAAAAAAAATCATGGTTTAATCTAAAGGTGTAAAAATGGACTGGCCCGGTCCATTAGGGACGGCCTGGCCAGTCCATTTCTGGAAACAGGCAGAGCCGGGCCGGCCAACGACGGTGTCGCAGGCCGGGCCGGCCCGGCCTGTTTCCAGAGAAGCAGGCTCGGCACGGCACGCCAGCCTGCCTCAGGCTGGCCGTGCCTGCGTGCCGTGCCAAGCCTAACGGGCCTGGTCCGGCGGGTTAGTTTTTTGGTCCAATTTTTTTTTCCAAATTACGTTTTTTTGGATTTAGGATATAGGGTTTAGGATTTATAGTTTATGGTTAAGGGTTTAGAATTTAAAATGAATGAAGAGAACGAACAATTATTAGGATTTGAAATGAATAAAGAGAACGAACAATTTTTTAATTATTTATTTATTTTTCACTTATGGAATTCAGTAATACATATCTACATGATTGCCTCATTAAAAACCTTATCAAGAAAAACCAGTGGGATAAAAACTTGGTAAGGGAAAAAGAGTGCAACCGTTTTACAACTTACAAGTAAATAATAAATACATATGTAAAAGTATAACATAGTTCTGGCCCTGGCCACTACCTGAAGGGTCATCAATATATAGATTGTCGAAATTTAGATATTGAAAGAATAATAGAGAGAGTTAATGGAAAATGAAATGGATGGAAGTATTTATAGAAAAATTTGATTTGTGGGTCAAAATGTAATTTAAAAGATTGTAGGGGGGTTTTGGTAATTTTAATTTCCTCCAACGGCTAGAAATCAATTCCAGCCGTTGGAGGTTTTTTTTAAAAAAAAAAAAAAATTGTCCGAACGGACCGGCTGACCGGTCCGACAGGCCTGGCATGCCAGATTGGCGTGCCAGGCGGGCCGGCCTGCCGGGCCTCCTCCCAGCGATCCAGCACGAGGCCTGGCCCTCTTACTTCACGGGCCGTTCCAAGACCGGCCCGTGAACTTCATGGGCCGCCCGGACCGGCCTGTCACCGGCCGGCCCATTTTTACACCACTAGTTTAATCCCTTGGGATGTGGTTCCATTGCCTCCTTATGATCATTAGATGTGCAACTTCTCCTTGCATTTGTTTTCCCAAAATTCCCCAATATCTTGGCATATATTGGATGTATTGCACAATATTTCACTCTGCCATTAGGACTCTCGTCTGAAAGTGAGACCTCAAATGAACAATTTGTGAACTCACTCTTAGGAACCGAAGCCTTGCAAATCCCGAATGTGACATGATCTGAGTCAATTAATGTTCCGTTTCTAGAAGCAACCCTGATATAACCTTCACAAATTAATGTTTCGACACTAAATCTTCAGTCATAATAGACCAGCAATTGATCTTCAAAATCAACTTCTAAACTCAATTAATCTTCATAATCAATATTGAAAGGATATTCCTCATGAAGAGAAAGAGATTGAAGGTAAATGTATTTTTCATATCTTTCTCATTGATTCAGAGTCATATATATAATACAATATGAGAGGCTGAGAGCCCATTTAGGGCTGATTTACACTGACTTGTCAATTATCTATAATTACTCTCAATTGCACAATATCTGTAATTAGTTTACACTGATTTGTCAATCATCTATAATTATTATCAATCACACATTAATCTGAATCCTCCTATGTTGACTCTTTGATCTTATCACACCTCGTCAAGCTGATAGGAGGAGAGCGGACTGGAAGCTTGGACACTAACTGTCGAAACCGAGACATAGATAAACCTTTGGTGAGAATATCCGCTTTTTGATCTAAGGTGGAAACATAGCATACTTCGAGTTCCTTTCTAACCACTTTCTCACGAATATAGTGATAGTCAACCTCCACTTGACGAGTCCGAGCATGAAAGACGGGATTAGAGGACAAAGAAATGGCACTAACGTTATCACACCATAACCGAGGACAAGAGAGACTGATTCGTAGTGATTTGAATAGACCTATACTAGGAAATTATTACGGAGGTTAGGGCAAGTTGACGATATTCAGCTTCTGTACTTGAACGTGAGACACCATCTTGCTTTTTCGAAGACCATGAGATAAGATTACGACCCAAATAAACACAAAATCCACCAGTAGACCGATGATCATTGGGATCACCAGTATAGTCCGCATCACAATATGTTTGTAATTGTACAGAGCCCGGAGTGTAGTGAAGACCATAAGAAATGGTACCTTTTAAATAACGAAGAATCCGCTTGACCGTAACCCAATGAGTAGTAGTTGGACGATGCATATACTGGCAAACCTAGTAGACAACAAATGATATATTTGGACGAGTCAAAGTAAGATATTGAAGGGCCCCAACAATGCTTATGAATTCTGTAGGATTATGAAATGGATCACCATCAAACATGCTTAATCGTCGACCACTGATAGCAGGAGTTGTAACTGGCTTTGAATCAAGCAAGTCTGTCTTAGTTAAAAGATCCGTAACATACTTGGACTTGCAGAGATGAAGCCCCAACGGACCTCTAGAAGCCTCAAAACCCAAGAAATAGTGAAGAAAGCCCAAATCTTTTATAGAGAAAAGATGTCTCATATCCAAGATAAGCCTATTAATTTCGACCACATTTGTTCCAGTAATCAAAATATCATCCACATAAATAAATAGATATATTCTATGAGGGCCATTGAAGTAGGTAAACAAAGAGTAATCAAATGTGGTAGAGTGAAAACCCAAATCCTTTAGATGATTAGAAAAACACGGAAACCAGGCCGTGATTAAGACCGTATAGGGAACATCACAGTTTACACACATGCTGAGGAAATTGAGGATCAACAAATCCAATTGGTTGTTTCATGTAGACATCATTAGAAAGATAGCCATGAAGAAACACATTTTGAACATCCAATTGATGAATAGGCCAAGCAGAACTGGCAGCAAGAGCAAGGATTAAGCGAATAGTATTGTGATTGACCACCGGACTAAACGTTTCATCATAATCGAGACCTTCCTGTTGGTGAAATCCATTGGCCACAAGCCGAGCCTTATAGCGTTCAAGAGACCCATCTGATTTTCTTTTGATGCGATATACCCATTTATTTGGCAGTACATTAAAAGACGGATATGGAGGAACAAGTTGCCATGTGTTTGCTTTCTATAAGGCATTAAATTCTTCTGTCATTGTTGTGTGCCATGCCTTAATTTTATTTGCATGGCCAAAACAAGATGGCTCCACACACTTATTAGTTACAGTGGCAGTAAGAACATATTTTGGGTTAGGTTTCACAATACCAGACTTAGCTCGTGTTTGCATGGAATGGACTGTAGATGGAACATTTCCAAGAGAGTCACAAGCTTGCATATTTGATGGTGGCAATGGCAGTGTAGGCAAAGTTGTGGCAGCAGGGATGATGATCGGAGCTGGTGGGGATGATAGAACTGTGGTGGTTATGGACTAGAAATAGGAGCATTAAGATAGGTCCACTCAATCGGTATATAGTCAAAATTTGATTGTGGGGAGTCTACTCCAGGAGGCTAGGTGCAATGATCTTTAAAAGGAAAATCATTTTCATTAAACACCACATGACGAGACAAAAACACATGACCCGTACTTGAATCCAAACATCGATATCCATGTTGATTTAAAGAATAACCCAAGAAAATACACCGTTTAGACCGAAGTTGTAGTCTATTTGTATTATACGGCCTCAAAGATGGATAACATGCACATCCAAAAACTTTTAAAAAATCAAATTTTACTGGCTTTGAAAATAAAAGTTGATATGGGCTTGAAAATCCCAAAAGTTGTGATGGAAGGCGATTAATTAAATAAACGCCCGTATGAAAAGCTTCAGCCCAGTACTGGATAGGCATCGAAGCATGTGCAATCATTGTAAGACCTATGTCAACAATATGTATGTGTTTGCGCTCAGCAATCCCATTCTGTTCAGAATGGTGAGGACATGTAAGACGATGCTCAATCCCATTATTTTCTAGAAAATGCTAAAATAATGTCTTATTGTATTCACCACCACCATCGGTGTGAAACGATTTTATCTTTCGGGAAACCATATTTTCAACCAGAAGTTTAATTTTTTGAAATATGGAAAACACATCTGATTTTAAAAACATGGGATATATACATACATATCGAGAAAAATTATCAATAAATATGACATAATATTTGAAACCAACATTAGACACATAATGTGAGGTCCATACATCAGAAAATATCAAATCCAAAGGCGAAACAGAAGCCAAAAAATTATCATTAAAAGGTAGTTTAGTAGTTTTTCCCAAAGGACAAGATGAACAAAACGACCCACTGCCAGAACAAGGTAAATTATTTGAAGCAATAACTTTATTTAAAATTAAAGACGACGGATGATCTAATCGAGCATGCAATTGAAGGTAGATGTATTTTTCATATCTTTCTCATTGATTCATAATCATATATATAATACAATATGAGAGCCCATTTAGGGCTGATTTACGCTGATTTGTCAATCATCTATAATTACTCTCAATTAGTCTACATTGATTTGTCAATCATCTATAATTATTATCAATCACACATTAATCTAGATCCTCCTCTGTTGACTCTTTGATCTTGTTACCTCATCAAATGCAATAACAACGCATATAGCATAATCAAGTTTTGGAACCTAACCGGAGCCTACCTGGTTCCGGTTCCATTTTGGTCCCAAAGCTCACGGTTCCGGTTCGGTTCCACGGTTGGAACAAAACCGGCATCGTGTCTAACCCGAATAGTCACATTTGATCACTTTTTTGAGGTAGGCTCAACCATTTTTTGGTCTATTTGAATTTGACTACTTGTGTTTTTGGCTACTGAAAAGTAAAAACAATATATTTGATAGGTTTTAATAGCGAAGGTGTGTCTTTTAGGATACTGTGTAATGGACGTTATTTTATTCTCTTCTCATGCATTCAAAGGATTTTGCATTTGTTAAATCAATAAGCTCCAAGTTTTTACCCGGTTAATTTTATGGTATAAATCCTCTCCTTATTGAATCTGATGCTCTCAATGTGAATAAATTATGTTATGGAGTCTCTCTGTCCAGAGGAGAGGTGGATAATGAACAACCTTGTGCAAGACATCATAATTTTGCTAGACAAGTACGATTACAGCACTATGGCAGCTCATGCTACAGCTAAATGGGCTGTTAATCATATATATGGGCGTAGTACGCAGTAGCCTTCAGCCCATAACAATCGGACAAATTAGTTTGGGTCGACCTAAAATACAATCGAATAATTAAGTACAATCCTACCTATCAAACGACGTCGTTGCTTCTCTCAGATCACAGAAACTCAGAAACCGACTCGTCCTTTTCCTTCTTCATCACCGTGAACCACAAATCACTCTCTCTCTCTCTCTCTCTCTAGAATGGATTCTCGCGTTCGCGGAATTTTCCTTCTTCTCATTGTTTCGTCTCTCCTCTGCATCCAGTCGAGGGTTCGCGCTCTTTCTCCCTACCTGTCTCTCTCGAATGTATACATGTATATGTTTGTGATCTGATGATTTTATTGTTTGATTTGGTTGATTTTGATTTAGACGGATTCTACTGGTACAGTTTTCTTCATCGATATCCCGAAGCAGCAATATCTTCGCTCTCCGTCTCCAAACGATGCCGTCCAGGTAGTTTTATTGTTTTTCAATTCGAATTCTGCTTAGTTTTTTCTTAAAGTAATCAATTCTCATTTATTTTGTTTATTTATTTTCTGATAAAATCAGGAGATTAGCGATTTACTTTTTTTGTGCATCGATTTCTCTATTTAATTGTTTGTTTACATGTGCGCGCAATTTTTTAACTTGATCAACTATTTTTCTGGTTGCTGAGAAACTGTATGGAAGTAATGAAAAATTATTGAATTGACAAGTTGAGCTGATGGGCACTTGGGCAGTGGTGTCTGTGCCTGTCTCAATATTTATCAATTTGTGCTACTCGATTAAAAGATCTTAGCCGTTGTTTGTTGTTTGTAGTGATAGATCCGTTTTCTGTGATTCATTTGGAATTAAGTAACGATTAAATATTGTTGATAATAGTCCAAAGATGCTCTATGTTTATTTGTCTCTGAATTGTACTGGTATGATTATGCAATGCATTCGTTTACTTCTGCAATTGAAATTTAAGTTGTTTGTAACTTGTTTATGGCTTGCTATATTTGCAGTGAATCAATGATGCTGTAGTTTACAATAATGAACTTATATGCTGTTATTTGGTTCTAAAGAACTTTTTATTCACTTGCGTTCGTAAATATGTTGATATCCATGCCTTTTCACTTTCAGTCGCATTCAATGTTACTTTCGGAAGTTGGCGCTGCTGCATCTGTCTTGCTTGGTTTCGCACCGACTGCTACCCTTTCAGAGTCCGGTTCATCTAAGGTTATTGAAGTCATTAATTGCTTTTCTTTTTTTGATTTATTGTTCTCATATGTGTTCCCCGATTGAGGGTTTTCTGTAATAAATTTTTTTGGTTTTTTGGCAGTTAAATGATGTTCTGATGCCTAATCCATTCAACAGACCTCGCACTGTTTTCATGCTGGAAGTCAGAGGAGTAGATGGTATTGCACCTGTTTTAGGTTATGCATTTTAAAGCTTTTCTTCTTGACTTCTTTTCTAAAATATTCTTAACTATCATATTCTTTGAGCAGATCCTAAATTCATGGTTAAACTTGATAATACTCGGTTCAGTGATGCCTATAGCAGCAAGATCAGTCCCAATTCAAATAAAGTTGATATTCAACTTCCAGGTACTTGATCTCTTTCTTATATAGATATGGTCATCTGTGCCTTGACCATTTTATATATAAGTTGAATAGAGCTTGTTGATGTTATGAGTTGTTTTGCAGATGAAGATGAAGTTTCAGTAATTTTTGTGGACGAACAATTAGAAGATCGCAATGACAAAGAAATTCACGATTTTGTTAGTCTTGACTTCATCTTATGCACTTTCATTGCTCTTTGTTAATCCAATCTTATTTTTTACTCGTATGAAATTTATGTTATTTTTTTCCTTAGGCATCTTGGTTGGGCGGATCATATGTTGCTGATGCCTCAGAACCACTGAATGGAGAGTTGACTTTTCCGTTGTCCAATGATATCAATTTGAATCTTCAATTGTCAAAGGTACTATTCAGGACTCAAACTTATGTTTTCTACTTTTTTCTATACACTTCACTGATCACTATTAATTTTGTGATATGTAATCTTGAACTCTTGTTTTTTTAAAAAAAAAATTATGGTTTTCTTTGGAAGAGTAACATTTTGGTTGTTTGCAGAAAGCAGAGAGGAAATTTACATTAAGTCTTCTGGCCCTGTTCCACAATATGAAAAGAGCAATGGAGATGCATGAAGCGCAGAGTATGCTAAGATCTGCAGAGTTAATGATGGGTTGTTTTGATGGCATTGAGGTGATAATACTTTCACTTCTTTATTATTATTATTTTTAATTTTTTAAAAATCTCAAACTCAGAATGTAATTTATGTGTAATATGCTGTAATGAAATATTTATTGATCGATTAAGAATTAAATTCCAGTATGTATCTTTATCATGTAAATTATGCCTGTCTAGGACATGACAAAAGGATGTCAGATCTGACATTTATAATAGTGTATTTGTCTGCAGGCATGTACATGAATTCATTATATATTCGGTAAACAATTCATCCATATATGATGGCTTAAATTTACGCATCTTTCTTTTTAGGACAGTTTCTTTGTAAATTCTGCTTGATGGTTGTTATACTATATTGTACTGGCTGTCATTCCCTCTTTGACTTGTGTGCCTCATGTTAGCCCTCCACTTATATTCTCTGCTTGAATGTATGAATTGTGTTGGCATTGACAGTACATTATATCTCTATCTCACTGAAATTGTATTTTTGTTTCCGAGATTTCGAGATTATTCCTAATTTGTCAAATATTTATGTACCGTGTCCATCAAGGTGTTCAAATTCGATGGGATTTTTCACTTTTAATTTAATTGAAACAGGCTGTAAACTGTATGTTTTTTGGAGCCAGAAATATATTTTCAGATTGCTAACAAAACAGTGCTTGGACTTTTGCACGCATCCGCGTTTGTGTTTAGGTGCACCTTGCATGTGTGTGTGCTATCTTGCTGTTTTCTCTTTTTCTAATTTTTATCTGTAATTTCTCTGTAGGCTTTGCAAGACCAATATGGACCTGAAGGTGTTACCCAGCAAGGGATGGAGCTATTACTTACAACACTTTCCAAGCTATTTGATTCATTGCAAACAGCATATAAAGGTATTCAGTATTCTGTCCGGGTTTTGGGAAATTACTTTATAGTCTACATAGCATGTCATAAGGAATGATAGGCCTGCCCCATCATATCATTATTTGGGAGGAAGAGATAACCTGTGTGTTGCCCCCGTTTATTATGTCATAAAATGCACAGGTAGGCTCAGTGTGTTGCAAGTTACCTGTTTGATTTGTTCAAAACTGAGATCTTAATATATGTCTGACGTAACTGTCAGATAGTGGTTTTTTTAATTCCATTTACCTTGTGATCTTATTTATAAGCTGCCTCGTCAGACTTTCCATACCTAAAGAGACCAAGTTTACATGATTGGTTTTCACAATTTGTAGTCCCGCTTTAGGTTTTCATATTTGGTTTGCACGACAGCTCGAGGACTTTTTTGACACAGTTCCACTTGATAGTCACTGTATTTTGCAAGTAAAAAGTTGTTTCTTGTAAAACTGTAGCCTACATGGTTGAAAATGGATGCTGTCTTTTAAGTTTATATAAATATATGTTATTACCTTATCTTGTTGAGTTAGTTGAATTTCTCCCCCTGATTACAAACGCTTATAGTAATTGATGATTTGGCAGGTCAAATCGTTGGAGTAATCTTATTTAATGGATCTCCCTTGCCCGAGTCCGAAACTGTGTTGAACTTGATGTCTACTTCCTTGCCATCTTCACGTTGGTTGGCAGAAGAAGTAGAAGGCTCAATTGATGTAACCACAATTGCTGCAATTGCGTTGGTTAGATTGACTCTCGCTTGGCTAACGGGAATTATTCTTATTATTGCTACTCTCTTAGGGGTAAGATTATATTTCAACAAAGTCCTACTACCTGTTTTATACGTAACTATTTTGGAAGTTAGTTTGAATATAGTAATTGATATTGTACACGTTTTTTTTTTTTTTGCTGTTATTTTTCTCACACACTTTTGGTATTCTGTTAAGTATAATATATATGAATTCTTAATTATTAATAAGATGGTATTTGTAGCAAGTTATAAGATTCCAAAATAACAAGCCTTTCCTATATCAACCTTGGGATATCATCTATTACTTCTGATCGGTTATCTCTGCTGCAGATTTACTTCCTTGTCAATATGCCCCTTACAAGGGACACCCTTTTGTATTCTAATGTCAAGCTGGACTAAGCTGACGAAGAAGCTATGCAACAAATCTTTTGGCTTGGAAGCTGTCCAGGATGGGGTAAACCATTTCCTCACGGATATATCTGTAGATGTCTTGTTATTGATGATGCTTTTTACATTTTTTTGTGAAGATCCATTCCTTGGTTTTCAGGTTGTATTAAACAGCTTGCCCTAGATAGTGAGAGGCTATTTTAGGCAGTATCTGTATCTTGCATCAATGAGAGACTTGCCTTGTGGGGTAAATTCTGAGTCATCTTAACTCTCACATATCAAGGTATGGGTACTGTAGGGTGGTGAGGAAAGTATAACATGTCATAACATTATGTGTATTCGTGTCCGGGCGGTCTGTTATAATGTGCATTTGGAGATTAACTTGGTTCTGCTAATAAGTTTTATGTGATTTCACATATATGTATTCATTTGCAAGATTCGGAATAATGAAAATGCTGTGATTATTGTCCATTGATCATTTGGTGATGCGACCTGATTTGGCTATATGCCAATTGTTTTCCTCGTGCCCTGTGCTAGAGAAGAAGTTCCTATCTTTTATATTGCCGATTATATATTTTTCAACTGTAAACAGGTTGTCGTTTATATTTGAATTGAAATATATTTTATTGGAAACCCAATCGGTTCATCTCATCATTAGTATAAAGCTGCAAATGGCAAATTCTGATTTATGATCCAAAGGAATATTTGCTTAGGTCAAAGCTCCTAACAAATTTCTTCCATTATTTGGGATGAGAATTTTGTAATAAATTTTGTGAGGTATAAGTTTTCATTTTAAAGGAAGAGGTGTAAGTTCTTTATATATACACGTGGGATTAACTTCAACTGACTTGCATATTGATTTGAAAGGAAAAAAAAAAACGAACCAACCATTGTGCGGGAGAGAGCATATTATTTAGAGGTTGTTTGGTATAAGGTAATTAAAATAATTTGATTTCTGAAAAAGTTAAACATGGTAATATGATTTCTAGAAAACCTATATATATTTGTTTGGTTGTATATGGGAATATTATGTTAGATTCTTAGGAATGTTAGATAATTGTGTTTGGTTGTATATTGAAATCTTATATTATATAATATTATATATATATATATTAATTTTTTTAAAAAAAAAAAAGTGGGTACTACGATGAGGTCTATGCGATTCTCATAGTAATCACTTTTCTGGGAATCGAAAAACACATACCTCTTACCTATCAGATTCTCATTCTCATGTAAAGATTATCTTATACCAACAGTCCTTTATTGGTTATGTTTATGCTAGGGGGGTTAATAGTCATTGGATTCTAATCCGATGGGTCCATCAGAATTTGAAGTTTGAAGATTAAAAAAATAATAGAAGAAATTTATTCACTCATAGCTACCATGTAATTTATTCACACACCGGTGAAAAAACTAATATGGAAGGGGAAGTTGGGAAGTGTATTATCACATGTTAAAAATGATGCAAAATGATGCAAAGTGTCTTATCACAACAAGCAAGACACTTCTTTTAAAAGGTGATTGCGGGTTTTAAGACTCCACTCAAAGCGTGGCTCAGTAAACTTCCAACTCGGGTAAAAAATTAATGAATTTAATTTTGTAATTATATCCGATCCGGTCACCACTCTTTTTTAATTTTTTAAATTGAAGGGTAGACAGTACATTTATTAAAAATTTAACAAACGTAACATCAGGGTGGTTTTTGAAAAAAAAAAAAAAAAAAAAAAAAAAACGAAACTAGAGGGTGTTTTTTTTATCAATATATCAAAGTAGAGGGTATTTTTAATAATAATATCTTATCGTAGATAAGCTTCCCGCCACCTGTGTAACCGAATCGTTTCGTTTCGTGTGGTTCCAACTTCCAAGCACAAAAATATCGTCGTCTTCCTCTTCACTTCACTCGACTCTTGTTTCACAGTTTTCACCACTTCACTCTCCTCTCACACATTATGTCTTCTCTTCTCCCTCTCTCTCTCAATCTCCCTCTCAGTTCTCACCTTCGTCGCACAACATCCACTACTTCCCTCGCGCTTTCGCAATCCACTGGCTTCAATTTTCGAGTCCGTGCCACCTCATCAGGCTCCGACCGCGAAGAAATCCGCTGGATCCGCGAAGAGCAGCGCTGGATACGCGAAGAACAGCGCTGGCTCCGAGAACAACAGAGGTGGATCCACGAACGCGAGTCGTTGCTCCGAGAGATTTCGGAGCTGAAACTCCAGATTAAAGCCCTAGAGAACCGAAACTTGAACGTTGGTGTTTCCCTTTCAGATACGATTTCCAACATCGCTGGTTTGCTACAGGTAATTTTCGTCAGTAGAAACTGAAATGACTAATTTGAGTTTTAATGAACTGAAGGAGTGACAGTGGAATTGATTGATGCAGGTGTTGAAGGAGAAGAATTTGATTGTGGAGAGAGCGACGTTAGTGGAGGAGGAGAAAATTGAAGATGAAGAAAAAGTAGAAGAAGTAAAGGAAGTGATTAGGGTTTTGGAAGGAGTGGGAAAGAAAAGACAAACATTGAGGACAGGGAGCGAAGGAATGGAGGTCAAAGCGATGCAGGTGTGCTCGCAATATGCATTTCTTCTTTAGAAAGGCGAGTTTTTGTTTACTTTTTGGATTACTAGCATATAGGAACCTGTTAAGGTTGTTGGGTAGTAAAGTTAAAAATCGATATATGATTTTTGATACATATTTGGCAAATCAATATATAGTCCATCTCCATTCAATGAAATTATAGCAATGTTACACTATATATATAGGTGCATGGGAACAAGTAAATGATAAAAATGAACTGACCATATGTGTGTGTTTTCTTTTCTGGCTCTTACAAATTCAACTTTTTTTTTTTTTGTTTAAAGTCTTTCCCACTCTTTTTCTTCTACCTTTATTGTCATATTTGAGGCATTATTAATAATATTCTAAAGAAGTATCATTGGTTTTAATTGGGACCATAATTGTGTGTGACTGTGACAGGAAGCTTTGCTAAATTTGGGATTTTATTCTGGTGAGGAGGACATGGAGTTTTCCAGCTTCTCAACTGGAACTGATCGTGCTGTGAAGACTTGGCAAGTAAGTTGTAAATTTTATTACAGGTTACTTCATATGTAGCATAGCTTTTTTTCCTGATAGAGTCTGCAACTTGTCATTGAGATTACTGTTCTATGGATTTATTAGTACATTACAACCGTGGTTCTCAGGCAGCCATAGGTGCCCGTGAAGATGGAATTATGACAGCAGAACTCCTTGAAAGATTGTATATGAAACAACAATTTGAGGATGGTGGAACCAAATTGAGTGCAGATCAAGAAGCAACAACCACGGCTGTTCCACAGGTGAGATCAAATCAAAGTTTTTGTGTTTTCCTTTGATCACCTACTGACCTGGTTGGTGAGTTCACCTCTTAATCTTGTGATTCTAGGTCACTCAGTCGCAAATTAGCATTTAGCTATATGCCAATCTATTTTAAACTTTCTACATTTAGGAATGTTGTTGATTTTGCTCATCCAGACCCCCTTATTTTTGGTTCAACAATCCCTCTCTTCAATGGGGGACTGACTATATTGTTTTTTTTTTAAATTAATATATTTGTATGTTTGGTTAATTTTTCTGATGGCATATGCCTTCTTTGTAGTCATATTTTGGCCTATCATAATAACAAAATGCATTCTTTTAGGCTTACTTTCTTAGAATTTGCGTTTATTACTTATGTTATGAATTGTTAAATTGTTTGCTTGATATACCAATTCTTGTAGTAGCTGACACTGAATGTTTCATCCTTTGTTGTTTCTTCTCTTAGTTGGTTTATGCAAAATAACTGATGCCCTGATACAATATACAAATCAAATACCTCCTTACATCCTATTGAATTATGTTGTTTTTTAGGAAGGTATGAATGGAGCTGCAGTGGCTTCAGTAACCGAAATCTCAGAGATGCAGAAGAGAGTCATAAAAAAAGATGTTACAGAAGTTGAGGTATCTCAACACCGAGTTTTCCTTCTTGGAGAGAATCGTTGGGAAGACCCCTCAAGACTTACTGGCAGAGACCAAAAAGTTGTTGATAGCGAAACCAAGAATGGCACAACCAAATGCCTTGCTTGTCATGGGGAGGGACGATTAATGTGCTCAGGTACTGTATCACTTTCCAATTGAATTATCCTCAGTTGTTTCAGTTTTATCACGAAGTTATGTTGACCATTGTCTCCTTTTTGTTAGTTTAAGCAATATGCCCCCTAAAAGTTGTCACTTACATAAAATTCTGTGTTGCAGAATGTGATGGAACGGGTGAGCCAAATATTGAACCACAGGTAAAATGAATTTTATCATATGATATGTTACATAATTTTTATTATTAGTATTCCAACAGTATAAAACTTTTTCTTATATGACAAAGTTTGTGTGATGCAGTTTATGGAATGGGTAGGTGAGGATACAAAATGTCCTTACTGTGAAGGTCTTGGGTATACAATTTGCGATGTATGTGAAGGAAAAACAGTTGTTTAGGTATGTATTCAGTCATATTTGAGATGTATATAAGTGTGATTTGCATGTAATATCATTTTTGAATAATAAATTTGTGTTATAATGAGAAGATGGTGATAATTAGTATCTAGGTCAGGTTTGATAGAAACCCTATCAGTCTGAATCCCATCAAACCAGAAACCTGCCTAATTCTATGACTAGAATTTTTTGTTTTCAAAGATTTATTTTCTTTATATCCTTCTATCTACTAAAATTTTCTAGTTGCAACTTGTTGTTTACTTTTGCAATAGTATCTTCCTTGGTAGATTTGGATAATGCGAGGGGTGCACAAAAGGAGGTAGATATTCGGGCGTCACCTTGAGGGAATCCCCACCAAAGCAGGGTGGGTAAAGGCAGAAATGAGTTAATTTCCACGATGAGGTCTCTTTCCGGTTTTTATTTTTCTCTGACTGAGCTTTTAGGAAATTAAGTAGTTAGGGCATGATCTGTATTGGAGATCAGTTATTTGCAAATTTATGTAAATAAATAACAGTCTTGGAGAAAGATTTTTCTGTTTTCTTTATTATAGTTTAACTCCACAACTAAAATGTAAACTATAGGGTGACTGTTCATACATCGATTATTTTCTCTAAACTAGTTTCATCAAAATCCTCTCTAGGAATTATTTCAACCAAAAAAAAAATCTCTAGGATTCACAAACGTGGCAAGAGATTTAAGTGCGAACTGCAAAGGCTGAAGCAGATTGGGATCAGAACTGAATTTCTGAGCATATGGAAATCAGTTGATCGAACATGGATTCAGGATGTGTTTTTTATCATATGGAAATTAGCATTTGTTACTGCCAAACAAGATTCAGGTTGGAGAACTAAAACTCACTGAATCCAGATCGTCTTTTAGGTATAAACCAAAGAGTCCAAATTGATTATAAAACCTTCTTTTCGCATAGAATCAATGCTTTTTAACATACTTCAAATGACATAAAGAGCACTAAATAATAGCAATTGGCTAACCAGATCATGGCTTTACCAAATCATTTATTAGAAAACAACAATGTTTCTACAGAGAACAATGTGTCGTCTCAGATGAATATGCTACATATCAGAAAATGAGCTCCAAAGGTTTGTGATAATTTGTTAGGAGCTTGCAGTAATTGGTATCCAAATAAATATGATGAGATAAAAAATTAAAAACGACAAGATTACAAATGGTTTTTTGCACTATTAGATAAGATTTCAAAGCCTTAACGCCCCTATTTTGGCAAAAATATACCAAACATTGAACCACAAGTCTTTTCCAATGTTTAGTAAATGTGAAATAACAAGTCCAAGTAAATGTTACTTCCATCTTTGTATACTATATGATTCTTAATACCACCGCTACTTTCCTTCTCTATGATATTTGAAATCTACAGATTTGTCTTCGGTTTGCTGCCTGCAGCAACACGTCGCGTGACAGACCGCATAGTCACAAATTCCTCTGCGGCAGAAGGGTGTACTCCCACCTGTTGGAGCACAATAACATGTTTGTCAGAGATGCCAATAATATCACTAAGAGCCCAACGAAAAGGTGCCAATAGTAAGTCTATGCAAAAGTCCTCAATGGCAAGCAAGAATACAACCAAACAAATTTATACATCCATACAGTATATAGGTTAACCCATTTTGAGACTTGTTGCATTTGACAAGAAACCAATTGAAGTCATTACGATTACATGGAAATAAATAGAAACAACATTGGAGGTGATAACTCAAACCTCGCTGTAAATGAAAGTCCAGCTTACCGTGCTGTCAAATTGTGCCTTGGTTGCTCCACACTTCAATGCAACAGCAATGCCCTGTGAATAAAAGCACAACTCAATATTATGATTCAGTAATTACAAAAAAAAAAAAAAAAGATTAGTAGGGAAATGCAACTTTAAGCTCTCCAAACACGGGATCCCTAAAAGGGTTTGAATATCTGAGGCTCGAGAAACTGATGACTAAGTTTAGATATCTGCCTGATTCTGGAGGAGCTCATGATTAATTATTTGCAGTCCTTTGGACTCAGGTTAGTTACCTTGTTCCTACTTCCTATGTAATTTATTGTGGGGCAAGAACAATTCAGATAGCTAAATAAACCCCATTTCTCTAGCAATGTAATACTTGTTACCGTGACTTCTCAAGAACATCCACAATTGACCCCATATTCAGCCAATACAAACATTGCACCAGTGCCTTGCCCATAATAACCACTATGAGAAAATGAATTTCAGTAATTAACAGCAGGCATTTTCATAAATGGAGACTATCTATTTTCTAGGCTTTCTTTTTTAAATTACATAACTAGATCTTCTACAGAAATATTAAGCATATATCATTCCTAGAGGATTATTTATACAGTTCAACTAGCAAAGTGATGCCTATTCCAACATCAATGCCAACTGCAAGCTCTAGCTATCATACGAGCCGTCGATTGCACCGAGTCATAAACACAAGAACTACCTGCATGATCTCAGGAGCATCTGGTCCACACATGGATGCTCCAAGAACTTTATCAGTCTCAGCATCCACAACAAGCTTCATTACTGATTTCTCTTGCCGTCTGAAAGCAAAATATACAAAGATACAAAGATACTTTAGAGAAGACTTAGATAATTGGCACCTTAGGCTAGTATATAAAACAAGTTGTACACAGGACATGACATAATGTAGAAGTGTAATATCAATTGAAAGAAATTTCAACCAGACAAACTAGATCCTGATATTTAATGAGAAAATAATATAAGATGGGAATGAATCCCAAAATGAAAACATTAAGAGAAGGGTATTATATATCAATGAATGCCACAACCCAATCCCAAAATGAAAACATTAAGAGAAGGGTATTATATATCAATGGATGCCACAACCCAATCGGCAAGTCTTATGGGTTGTAAGGCTATCAATCAATATATAAACCACTTCTCATAGACATAAAGATATTACAACTACGAAAATTTAACAACTTATATTAATTTCCTTACAAGTACTCAATTTATTAACAAGCCATAAAAAGTAACTTTTATTAATTTCCTTACAAGTACTCAACTTATTTTATAGGCCAAAAAAGTAAGGAGGAACACCAGTATACCTGAAACCATAAGTTAGGAAAGCCATGTGACAAAAGCCATAACTAACTTCATGATACATCTTACAGAGATCATCTAAATTCAATCATGTACATTCGTCAACCTTTTCTTTCGATATCTTTCAAAATACTAAAAACCTTTCTTATTTCCAAGGAAAAGAGGTCTCACTTACTTTTCTTTTCTTTTTTAACAAAAACAACATAATTTCAATAAATTAAGGAACCATATACAAGTGTAGAGAGAATAAGCCAGTCCCAGCTCACAAAGGATCAACAACAAAAAGAAAACAGAACAACCAAAAAGATAGGGTTATACAAGGAAATAAGAGGTTCACTGAAACACAAAATATGTGAGTGTATACGTAGTGTGTCCACAGGTATGGGTATTATATTCAAAACAGACTTTGAGAAGGCATATGACCATTTGATTGGGACTTGGTTAATGTCATTCTTGAAGTTAAGGGCTTTGGTTTCAAATGGAGTTGGATCACAAAGTGTTTGAAGTCTGACGAATTTTGATTTATTTGAATAGCAGACACGAGAATATGGCTAAGGGATCTATTTTCTTCGTTTTATTCATTTAAGCCGTGGATGCTATGAGTAGGCTGATGGAGAGAGTGAGGGAAGTCAATTGGTACTGAGGCAAAGGCCAACAATAGTTGGGCAGCACCTTAATCATGCACTGTGTCTATGTCTATGACTGAAAAATGGGCCGCGTTTAACGGAGATCATATGGCTTATGTTTAGTTCGTTCCTTATAACCTATATAAATGTACATAGCAAAGCTATGATTGATTTCTCTTGATGTCTGCACTATGGGCCAGTATCTATTTAGAAGCACACAATAGATAGCACATATTTCTAAATGAAAAGGTTTATAACCTCCAATCCTTTCATTAACGGTATTCTGTGCAGTTTGGTGATCTGTGTTCTAGTAAGAATTTTAGTATTTATTCATTCAAAATCAAATGAGATCTCAAGACTCGAGTCACTTTACATACCCAGAGATAGTGTTCTTCATAGGATTGAAGGATGATGTGAAAACCAGAATATCACCATTTGCTTGCTCTATGGCCTGCTCCTCACTATGACCCACTACAGAAAGAGGTGGAATGCTGAAAATAACAAATCACAGGAGCTGATCATTCACAGAGTACAAAATGGAAGAAGTGAAAGTGAGAGAGAAGATAAAAAAAAAAAAAGAATTTTTCATTTTATTGAGATTTTATACTTTGTATATTATGGTCCATGAGAATCCGTAAGTCTGTAACGAAGTTACACGGAATTATATTTTCTTCCTTTCAAGAATCTCATCGTTGAAACAATCAAACATCAAAAGAGGGTAAAGGACTCAGCTGAAGTGACCCACATATATGAGATACTTGACGGCAAAAGACAATAACACAATGTAATTTTTTTTGGTATACTTCGAAAATTTGATCATACAATATGGCGAAAAATAACTTTGACAATTATATGATATTTTAACTCTACATAATTAACAGATGAATATTTGAGAAATTATAGAGGTATAAGGAAAAATGCTTCTGTAAATAATGGATGGAGCAAATCGAGACTCACCCTGGAATACAAGGGGATAAAATGATAAAACCAATTAACAATCATTACAAACAATCAAACAAATATGAATATATGATTTTTAGGGACAAAACGTGAATGGATATGAAGTCCTTGACATGATTAATAAAAAGGTAAAAGGAAAGCCCCTCACAACTCAAATTACCAATTCAGCCTCAACAATAAAGAAAATTAACCTTCAAAACCCAAAAATAAATACAAAAACTGAAGAATCCAATCGCAGTTCTTTAAACATTTTAACTAATTAAGTATCAACTAATAATCACTAAAATGCTTACAAAAAGTAATTCATTTTTTATCAAATAATTAATAAAAAATGAAGGCTTCTTCCAGCATTCACTTAAAGACTTCTGCCTCTTTAGAGGAGCACAGTCCAAACACCAAAAAGCATAGTGTTTCTTCACTTTGAACCTATTTTTATTAATATTTTTACAAACCTCTGTAGAAAAGCACCTTTAGGCAAGTTGAAATGCCTGAGAAGCCTACTGTTATGATCTAAGAACATCCTTGAAGTTCAATTATGACTAATCAATTGAGAAATTCAAATTGAAATGCATCTTCATAACAAAAAAAGAGTACCCATTTTCTAGATTGCACAAGTAAACTTAATAAATTATGAGCCTTCATTTGTTGATTATGCATGAGAACTTACAAGCTGATACTCACAGACAAAATCTTATGCCAAGAAAACTATCTAGAAGACGGAAGAATGATAAATGGCTAATGGCTGTTACTTGAGTTAAAATTAAATTGTTGAGACCACTAATAAATTTTGGATAAAGTGACAACTGTAATTAACAATGTTCAAAAAGGAGTGGGGAAAGGCAAAGAGGCCAGTCTTCCAAAAGAAATAATTGTTACCAAAATACCGCATAGGGAATGTTGCTGTAGTCTGGTTTGCTAGGTTTCCCACCAAAAACAGTATTCTGCAGGCAATGCATATGAAATAAACTCATTGGACATCATGCAATCAATTATGTTCATATTAAAAACATAAATGAAAGATTTCAGATGAAACACATACTGCAAAGAACGTTCCCTCCATTAAGGCCACCGGGGTAAGATTCATTCGATTAGTTACATCTCCAACAGCCCATATACTAGGTATATTGGTTTGTGAGTATTCATCTACCTGCAAGAATGATGAGAAAAGACACTGTTTATACTAATTTTTTATACAGGAATATTGATGATGCCATATAATGCATTCCAGTCCTTTTATACAGTTTAGTAAATGCAATTTTTCATCTCCTCATTGGACAGTGCATGCACTGTAGCTATAGATCAACAGGGTAATCCTGTATAGATAATGAATGACAATAACAGTGTTCAAATAAAATCCCAACAATGTTCTGGGCATTTTGCAAGAATACCTTAGTATAACACAATTTTATTTCCAAGAAAAAAAAAACGTCACAGAGACAAAATACTCCATGTTTTGGAACTTTGAATAGCAGATAAAACGAACAAAGTCAAAAGTGGACATGGTCATAGACTCGTAGATACTAGAGATGTCAGCAAATTTCCAGTAAAAGTTAACCAACATTCAGTGAGAAAAAAAAAACATCAGAAGAGAAAGCAATCAACCTTCACGGCTCCTGTCCCATCAACTTCCACACCAACAGCTTTCAAATTCAATCTTTTTGAATTAGGAGTCCTGCCTGTTACAAAGAAAAGAAATATTGGTAGTCTTCGAAAAAGTAACCAATAACCACACTAAAAAGGATGACTACCGGATCAAGAGAACTTAAATAATTGCACAGGGCATACACATTGAAGGAAACCAACACACCTGAAACACTCCTGGTTTTGTGATTCATGATATTGATGAGATTAGCTATATGAAACAATTTTCTAACAATATAAAACAGTAAATCCACATACATGGATATGTATTCCACTATTTAGTAGCATAAGCCCGACTATTTGAAGGCAATATAGACAGTAGACAAGGTGAGTTTGAAAGGAATCAGTTGTCACGGATGCATCTACTTAAAGAACAATATGCATAAAAGCATACATGCTAATGTTCTTTACATTCGGTCATCATATAGATGAAATGCTGGTATTTAAATTTTAAATACAACGGGGGGTGGGGTGGGGGAGGGGGGTGGTGGTGGTAAAATAAATATAGGTATGCATGAGTATTGTTGTTCTATGTGTGTGTCTGTGGAAAGGCAGTTAGATAAATAATTAAGTAGGAGGAGGGAGGTGTGGGGGGGGGGGGGGGGGGGGGGGGGGGGGGGCGGGGGGAAGAGGAGAAAAGAGAAAAAAAGACAAAGCAAGTGCACAAGAGTCCAAGAAAAGGAGAGATCTTTTCAGCCTTAATAGATATAAAGAAAGCTAGAAGTTTTAAAACCCAATGAAAGTAACAATCATTGTATTTAAAGGATGAGAAAATTTGCTTAAAAGTACTTTTACTTGTAATTGAGATGGTACTAACCAGTGGCAAAAAGTACAACATCTGCCACCAACTCTTCACCATGATCTGTAATAACTTTAACACCACCCTCCGTTTTAATCACCTGAATTTAAACATACTATTATCAGCATAATATCCTATGCATATGACTAGAAAATAATAACTATTAAGATGGAAAACAAATCAGAAAATCTGAGAAAAATCGTAGGAAATAAATGCAATCATGTGAATTAAGAAAAATACAACTAGTACCTCCTTTATATTTGTCCTTGGGTGCAAATTAATCCCCCTGCCTTCAAGATTTCTTGCAACCACTGCCCGCATTTCATCGTCAAAACCTCTGTAGGATAAGATTTTCAGACTTTGGCACTATAAGTACAACTGTTGAATAGTACAACTGTTTTTCAACATAGAAAGTGATAGTAACCAAAAAAATTCCTATAGAAGATCCTTCTTGAAAATAAGAAGCAAACTTCTAGCCATGAACAAGTTGCCAACAACATTCAAAATTCTAATCGGTTAGAAAGCGAAAGGGAACCAATTTACCAGCAAGCGGAATGGAAACATGACAATATCAATAGTAAATTTCATTTGCCAGCTAAACATTGGGCTCCTTACTAGAAAGCCTTAAAAAAAATCTGGGCTTCATGTACCCTAGCTATTAAGTAAGCACAACATTTCTACTATTCCACAATTCACCTCTCTGTACATAATGGTAGGTAAAACTGGACATGCCAGGGGTACACCAAATTAAATATTGAAAACAAATTCTTAATGAGCATGGGAAAAGGAGTTTAAGAAGTTCATTTTTTAAATATTTGGTCCTTCAAAAAAATTAATAATAAATTTGGTATAATCCAACAGTCCCATCCCACCATAAACCAGAAAAAACATATAAAATATCAAAGTAAATTATGAATATATATATATATTAACACCTCTAAAATGATATTGATTTCCAGACTTGTTACAAACACTAAACACCACAAATAAACTCTGTAGCTAAGAACTCCGATTTGAAGATCAAATGCCTGGCATCATAATGTAAAAATGAACATAAAAAACTGAATATAACCTTAATGGAAGTTCCCTTCTGAAAAGTAGGTCCACAGTAGCACCCAATCCTCGCCATATGGAAGCAAACTCGACGGCTATATACCTAAATTACAATAGAGGATACTCATCAGAGATCACAAGCATGCTAAACTAATGATAAAAACAAGAAATGAAAGATGAAATCAAATCAAGAGACAGAGTCACACCCTCCCCCAAGCACCACAGCACGCTTAGGCAACTCTTCCAAGCTTAATGCTTCATCAGATGTAATACCCAATTCCTAAAAGTTCAAAAGAAAAAGGCAATAAAGGGAATTAAAATTAAAGTGTGTTGATATCCATCCTAACAAATGACCTGGAATCAGTTTCAAACAGATCTTTTTTCTTTTTTGGAAAGGGAACGAGCAAGACTTTAATAACAACAGAAAGAATAAAAAGTGAACAAGCAGATAATAAATTTAAGTTCAGTTTCATATAAAAATATTAAAAAAAAATTATTAAAAAAAAAGCAAAACAGGATCAACTAGATACATGAGGTAGAGAATTAAATCATATAGCAGATGAGCAGGAATCAGTAATAACAGAACAATATGGTCAAATACATAATGGTAAATCAAATAAAAATAAGGCGAAACTAAGCTCCCAGAACAAATTTAGAGAGAAAGATAACTTTCACTTCAAGAGCACGTAATGCACTTTTTATACCAGTGGGCCAGAGGCTTTAGTTCAATAAACAAATAATAGTTACTTGCACATAATATACCAGTGTTCTTTACTTGTTACAAACCTAGGCCTTAGGCGGACCCGGCAGCATCGGCCTTTGCCTGGCCATCGTAGGTTATGCCTAGTGAAAAACGTTTGTTTTTAGTACGAAAGGTATGGTAAATTGCATGTGTCTTTCAATGTATTTGCATTCATCCAAATTCCTCAGTAAATTCAAAAAGATGCTCTACGAAACCACCTTAGAAAAAGAAAACCAAAATTAACCACTGCTTCTAGTGGTGGGCTGGTGGCAAAATGCAATTTTATAGATAGATCAATACCCAATTGGTTTCTATGTGTCAGGGGAGAATTCCATAGATTCATACGATCATATGTAAATGTATGTATTGCACTAGATCTTCAATTTACAAACAAACATATATAAGGAAAATATTTGCTTAGCATTTTGAATCTAGTTTCATGTTGAGAAATGAGTAGCCATTATGTTTATCATATAGGATTAATTTCAATTATAACATAACAAAACAAAAAACCTACCTGCCCAGGAATAGGGGGGCGCTGAGCCCTGCTTCCAGTTGCGATCAATATGTGTTTCGCTGAGTAGCACAACTTAGTGCCATCTAGTTGTGTAATCTCGACTTCATGAGGACCAACTATCTTTCCCTCCCCTTCAAACAATTTAACCCCAGCGTTTGACAATAATCGCTTGTAAATTCCATTTAATCTGTTTATTTCATCTGTCTGCAATTTTAAAGAAGAAAATTTTTGAAAAAAATAAAAAATCAAATGACGTGTATAAAACTAAGTATAATTCTACACCAGTGTATTAACACGACTTACTCTAAAAGGCGAGTAATAATCAATTAAAATAAGAAAAAAAAAACAACACCCTAAAAGGCATGGAGGAAAATCAACAACGGCCAGAAAAAGTCAAAGAAAAGAGAAGTGCAAAAAAAAAAAAAGAATAGAAGACGTCCACATGAATGAAAACTAAATAAACTATCACATGCTATAAACTTAATGCTTAGTGAATAGGAAGCTGACAAATGGAGAATCCCACCAATAATATGTTAAACAAGAAAGAATGGCCAAACTTCCAGAACCAACTGATTTTACGACTTGCATCTAACTGCTCAAACATGCCATGAATTATCCATCATATCATAGCAGAATTTTATGAACTGCCAAACTAATTCCAGTAATGGACAAGGAAAGAAAGGTATGGGCTCTGGTAAGCGGTAAATTATCTACATCAGAGAAAAACAACATCACATAACTACACTTTACAAAATCCATTAGATGAAAACCTCACTCATTCTCCATCATCAAATAATCCCCATCAGAGCTCTTCTTTTACTTTTTTTCTGAAGAACTTAATCAAGCTCAAGAAGAAAAGATCCATGAAGGGAAAAAATGAAAAAAAAAAAAAAAAAAAACCAATTGATTAATCACTTGCAGAAAACTAGTTTTCAAACCATCAGACATTAAATAACATATTTATCCAAATATGAATCAATCACGGAAGTTGTGCTTAACATATCAAATCAAAGTAAATATTATGTTAATTTGATTCTTCACATCTGTTGAAAATAGTTGCAGCAAAGGGGCCAAAACATGATTTTTTTTTTCCAGTTGAATAAATGAATGAATCCCAACCTTCTTCTGCAGAAGTTTTTTCCAGTTGAAGTCAACATTCTCATTCAACTCCCATCCATAATTCCTTGCGTCCTACAAAAAAAAGAAGACCATCAAAACGCTTTAAAATCAACATAAATCCAAATGGAACTTCTTGGAGCATACGACCCCAGATCTATGGACCACTTCAAATTAAAATACACCATGGATCACTTCAAACCAAAATATACCATAAAAAGGGAACGACGTTAGCATTTAGCAATCAAACAACTGTGTAATAAATCATATTCTTTTAACACAATTTTGATTCAGTCAAACTATTATGTGAACCATTCCTGGAACATAATAAAAGGTATAATATGTTCAACAAGGCATAGATTATCAGATCTACTGAACGACCATATAAAGATGCATTTATCTATTTATTATCAGAAAACATGTGTAGTTATTTATTTTTATAATACATAAAGATATATTTATTGAGGTGGAGAATTTCTTTTACATTTATCTAAGGATGTGGAAATATTTTCATGATTAACAGGTAATGTTACTGTTAAATAATGAACCTGGAAGATAAAAGATGGAATCTCAAGACCATGTCAAACACAATATCTTAAACATCCGTTTCAACTACTCTGGAGTCTGGACACAAAATTAATAGTTCAAACATTCTGATTCTCTGCAATTAAAACGATCAAAATAAAGGCTCTCATTGGAGCAACTTTTCCTAGACCTTTTCCTTTACATCTTTTCCCCTGGAAAGCAAGAGAAAGAAACTGACTGAAAAGAAACTTATAAATTCAATTTAGGTGTTTCCATAAACTTTTGGCAAGGTATATCATATAATCTTTATATACAATACAATCTCACAGCTTAAAAAAATATACAATCTCACATTCTCACCTCAATTTCACCTCTAAAGGCTGCTCCATAGACCAGTATCTTTTTGGGAACACAACCACGAATAACGCACCTGGAAAACCCCAATTTGAAAAATCAGGATTATTTAAGCACTTCGTTTCAGAAATTTAGCTTTCCATAATAAGCCATTTTTGATAGGAGAGCAGCAAGTTTTATTACTCAACAGTCACAAATTTATGTCAATTTGCTATAATGGCAGAAGCAAGTCCACAAAGAATTCCTATCAACAAAATACTTTTTGCTATTTTAAGACAGTATTTTGTGTCTGTAACTATTGCACCACATAAATCAAATAAGTAACCACAAGTACACAAGTGAGTCCTCTGATGAAAAAGCCACATCAAAACTATTTTACCTCTATATACAATTAAAGGAGACATTTGCTTCATCTAGTGATAACCATTTCTGCCAAAAATCACATTTGTTTCAAAATCGTTTTACCTCTATATGCAATCTCTTTCAACCCATTTTGGTTGAAAGCTCGTACTACACTAACCAATATTTAGAAAAAATTCAGGGTTAATGAAAACATAGCAATCCAGAATTCGATCCTATAAAATTCTCAACTGCAACTCATTGTCAAACCTCATTTTACAAAATTTGCAACCCTCCTAACATGTTGCTCTTGATTTTGTTAGTACTCACTTGACAATCAAGATGAACATAGAAACCAGCCTCTACACCACTGATAATACTCAAAAAGGTCTTTTTGAATTAACTTTCAATTGAATTGCACTCATTCGAGAACCTAATTAGTTTTGACGTTTTGTAGATAGGAAACTTCTTATTAAAAGAAACAAAAGTAAACCAGCATCCAACAGTCCACTCAGAAGACCTTACAACTCAAAAGGACCTACTATAACCTGCAAAAACAGTAAGATTATCTGATAAAAGTCAAAACTATCTTTCGATATACAACCTAACTCAAAAAAGTATAGACCACTCAAGCATCTAGATGATGGTTCAGCATTAACAATACAACAGAAAAATGGTTAATGATCGCAATCCATGAATGAACACCTAAAAGTCATCATTACGATCGCAATCCATGAATAAACACCTAAAAGTCATCATTACGGCCATGTTTGTTACCATGTATTGTCTTGTATTAGGCAATTAAAATACACTAAAATAATATAATACAGTGCAAAGACTGTATTGTATTATTGTACTAAAATAATACAATGCAGCGTTTGCACCAAACGCTTTATTTAGTATTATTTTAGTGCATTTTAATTGTCTAATACAGCAAACACCATATCAGCTAATACATAATACTCGATGGTATTAGGTTGTATTGTATTAGAAAAAACACTTTTCTTTTCTCTCTTTTTTCAACAAATATGGAATATTGCTGAAATTTGTGTTATGTTGTCAATATTTTTTTATAATTTCAAAATTTAAGAAATATTTATTCTATTTATAAAAATATTATTTATTTAACTTTTTTGTTTCGATTAAAATAACTATTTATTGATTTTTTATATAAAAATATTTATTGATTTATTCATGGTAAAGATATTTAAAATTATTTATTTACTATTTTTAAAAATATATATTATATTTTTATAATATAATAAAATACAATAAAGTCATATAAGAATAACTTAATACGATATGATACAATGCATCACCAAATAAAGGTTTGTATTAATGAAAATACAATCCAATCTAATACGGTGTGCCAAACGAGCCCTACATGACCTGTTAAACTTCTAAATGTACCATGAAGAAGCAATGAAAAATTTCCCTTCTCACTCATCAGACATAAGTTGAGGCCCAAGGCCAAAACCAAAAGTGCTCTGTCTGAAATGTTGTCCACCTAAATAGAAAGAACCATGTCCAACTATGCATCCATCCACCTAACTTACGATGTATTCCAATTATATAGAACTTGCTATGTTTCTATGGTTCATCCATTGCCAAAAATAAAAAACAAGAGTCATATGTTAATTATGAAATCACAAAAAGTATCAGGCGAAATCCAGCTAAGTATATCTATATAAAATCTTTTTCTCCTCATGATGAACCGACTTTGTTAATGTCAATTCTTCGGCTATGAGCCTTTGATTCTATATGCTTCTGCTTAATCCACGCCTCAAAAGCCTTGTCCTAACTTTAGAAATTCAAGACGGTTCATACGAGATTTATATATAATATGGGAATTATCGAGTTAGGTATCATGTACGAAAAATTCATATGTAATCACTTATATATGTATATATATATTTATATATATATATACGGGAATTATCGAGTTAGGTATCCTGTACAAAAAATTCATACGTAATCACTGATTATCACGTGATAATCAATCTGAAAAAAAAAATTACATCGATTATCACATGTGATAATCGATGATCCCGTACGAAAAAAATTTAGGTCATGATCATCCTAATGTGTACTTTTTTAGTGAATTCTATGCACATATGTACATGGGAAAAGATGAAGTTGGCCTAGTGATTTGCCTCTCACATCTACATCTTGAGGTTGTGGGTTCAAATTTGTCCCCCTCCCCAAACCCTGAATTAATATTTCAACAACAAAAAATAAAAAATGGTATCTATGTACATAGCATTCACTAAAAGATAAAAGTCTGCATAACAGTCATGACATAAGAAAGAGAAAAGTACAATTTTATGATAAAAAATGAAGATGCATGAAAGACAATAAGAAAATACTAGTAAAGCTATAGTTTAACCAACTTACGTTCCACCAACTCCCCCAATTACTTCTGAGCTGATTGGATGATAAGGAAGCTCGCAAATTCCAACCTTGAAAGATGATATTCAAAAATAGTTAGCAGATAATTACCCATTGATTGCTTCAGTCACGAAAGGGAATGATTGTTTCTTTTAAGTTAAAATTTGATGCTAAGTAATATCTTAAGACAATAAAAAAGCTGGCATCAAAAGAGCAAAGTGGGACAAGCTCAAACTTTTACTCAATCACAACTTCAGATGACAAAACATGACAATTCAAACAGTTTGGTTGCATCGCTATTTATGCATGTATGAATGAGCATAAAAGAAATCAAATCAATAACAAGATAAAAAAAAAAAAAAAAAACAGATCTTCCTTCAGAAAACTACAATTAATTTTTCATCAAGTACACCCCCAGCTCTTCATTCTGAAAAAACCCCATCAGCATCCTGTCCAAATCAACCTTCAACATAGAAACAGAAGAATCCTTGACAAGAATTTGGGAACCAATAGTGAAACTAGTTTTTCATTATTTTGGTGAAACCTCCCACACGACAGTGTGAAGATGCTAACCAATTCAGCTAATTTTTTTTTCTGAATTCAAGTAGAAATTAATCCAGTATAGAAGTATTTACTCATCTTCTAAGTTCTAAGACAGTAGCATAATACAAAAATCTCAATCAAGTATCCAAGTGCATAACATTTTATATATAAACAAAATATGGAATAAATCTATACCAATTTCCAGAAACTGAAGTGGTTCAAATGTATACCTTAGCTCCCGAATTAGCTGAAAATCGGGCAGCACGAACGCCACCACTTCCTGCTCCAATAACAAACAAATCATACTCAAACTGGGTCTCTGATCCATCATTTGTCTGGCCAAGCTCCCCATCAATAAGCATCTTCCTCGCCATACTTACTTATATAATCTGTTCAGCCGAAGCCCACACAAAGCACAATATTATTACCGATAAAAAAACATTAAAAAAAAGCCATACTTTTTTCCATTACAACACATACGATATAAAGAATCGAATAACACATAAAATCGATTTTCAACAGCAACCACACAAAAACAAAAACGAAAATAAAAAAGAAAATCGCGATGCTTCGTTGCCAATAACATCATGAAATGGGAATGGAAATGGAAATGGAAGAGATCAGAACATATGATACCTATGAAATCGTGAAGCGGAAAGTGAGAATGGGAGACACGAGATTAGAGAGAGTGTGGATTGTTTTGTTGAACGTTGAAACTTTGATAGGAGGCTGAGATAGACAATTCGCAGTTTGGGACTTGCGCTTTTTAAGTTTGATATTTACTCGTTCAAATTCAATTCGATTATCATTTGGTTCATGTACTGCCATCTGTCCACACTCCACCGGTCAACAAAGTTTAATGCTTTTATTTTACATTGGTCACACTTCACAGCTGCTGTCAGCTAATGATACAATTTACCAGGGTTGGATATAAAATCGTGAACCGAACCGAACCAATTTAAACCGAACCGATTTTAGATGTTTGGTTCGGTTTTATATTCGAATTCAGTTCAATTCGTTTCAAACCGAATGAACCATATTGAATTCGGGTCAGTTTCGTTTTTGAGTCTTCAAAACCGAACCGACCCATATGAACCGAACCGATCCATATGAATCGACATATAAATTATATAAAAAACTAATTTTTCTAATATTTTCAAACTTATCTGTTCTATCAACCACATATCTCGTTTTTTCTCTCAACTCACAATCTCTCTCTCTTTCTCTTCCGTCTGCAATCGTCTCTCTTCCACGGTTTCGACTTTCTACTTCTGCATACAATCGTCCCTCTTCAAGGTATTTTTCTTCTTCTTTCGCCATTCCGATCTACAATTTTCTCTAACTTTTTTCCATTTTTTTGTTATCTACTTGTTTCGATATGGTGAGTGGTGACTTAGATTTATTTGAATATATTTCGTTTTATATTGGATTTCTATTTATTTGATTTTTATCTGATTTTGACTTTGACTTTGATTTATGTTAGTTTTTCTAACTTGATTTATTTGAATATAATTTTTATTTGAATTTGTTTGATTTATGTTGTTCATTGCTTACTGAGTAACAACTTTCTTTGATTTCGTTTTATGTTGGTTTCCCTATTGTTCATTGTCAGCTTTGATTTTATTTTCTACAAAAGTGATTACTGACTTTTATTTCGTTTTGTATATAGGCATACAACTTACTTTTGTCGATTTGGGGTCATCAGAGGCTAAAGATTATATTGTGGATTGTATTTGAAGTTTAATTTTATTATGGATTTTATGTTGGATTGTGTGTGATTATATTTTATTTTGGATTGCATTCTAGACTTCTATTATTCTATGTAATTGAAGTTATTTGGATTCAATTTCTGAACTGAATTTGGTAGCTTTTTAGAAGCTACTTTTGATTGATTTGGATTATATTTATGCTTATATGTTGATTATGTGGACAAATAATTTTGTCTAAATTTGGACTGAATCAGTTGCCTAAAGGCCCGATTACAATCCTAGTTGTTAAAAAGGTAAAAAATGAAATGAAAAAAAAAAGCCCAATAGACCTATTAGACCTAAAACCGAATTGAACCGAACCGAACCGAAACCGAGATAAGGGTGTTCGGTTCAATTCGGTTTTCGGTTCAATACGGTTCGAACCGATTCACAATTTTAAAAACCGAATATAACTCGGTTCAATACGGTTTTGGCCAAAACCGAACCGAACCGCGTCCACCCCTACAATTTACGACTTTTTATTTTTATTATTTTGAAATTCAACTTTCTTAAGAGCAACAATTACCACGACTATTTTATTAAAATTTAAGATTTTATTATGGAATATTGTGGAATTTTCTCAACACATCCCCATACGTGGAGACAAATATGGAGAACACTTAGAGACAAATCAAAGATTGACTCATCATCTTGATGGATCAGGCTCCTCTACTGACCTGAGTTTTTTTGCTGACCTATTCTAAGATATCGACATGTGGCCATTAAAAGCATGGATGGTTAAGATTGTTTTAACTTTTTTTTCCTCTTTTGTGTTAAACGATGTCCTGTTCTTTATTCACAATAATGCCAAACGATGTCGTCTTCCTTACCAAAATACACAGCCCTAGAAATCTGAAACTGCACTTAGCCATTTCCCGCACCACACAACCCGCCATTTTTGTTGCTCTTACCTTCTCAAACATTCTTTCTCAGTTTCACCGTCCAAAGCTTTTCAACTACAATAATCCGAAACTCCATTGACAGTGACAGTAAAGGCAAGAACTCTCTCAGAATGTATTCTTTCATCTTCAAGAAATTTAAAATGTCCATTCTTTATAATTAATAAAATAGTGATTTTAATTCATTCATTGACATGTAAATGTATTCTTTCGGGCGGCTTTTATTTTGTTCTGTGTTGTTGTTTACTGGTGGTTTGTTTGCCATGCAATTGTTTCCTTGTTAGGGCCTTGTCCTGTTAAAAAAAACATTACTGATTGAATCTGCTGCTGCTTTAGCTAATTGAAACTTGATTGAATCATTTTTAATTGCCTTGTTTTCCTCTGCTTTAGCTATTTATGTCCAAAGTCTCGTGGAACTGCTTTAGCTATTGATGTTAGTTATCCTCCAATGACTTTGGACATAAATAGAGTTGACCCATTAACTTAAATTTTGCAATTTAACAACTAATTCCCTTATTGTGTTTGAAAGTTCAACGCATTTGTGCTTGGACCAAATTTTCTATATAATTTTTTTAGAGGGTTATTTTATGCTTATGATTTATACATAATTTCATAACTTTGATTACCTCTTGAAAAGGTCACTTGGATGATGATATCAATTCAGGTTTGTATATGATGATAGTTGGTGGTATTGCAAGCCAGTTACTTTAGAGTTTTGCTAGTTTTATCTCTAGAAACTTGTTACATAACCATTTATTCCATGTCTGATGAATCTGTTACAAAAATTAAAGCATGTTTTTATATAACCATTTATTCCATGCCCACATCATCTTTTCCGTCGAACTGCCTGTACCGATAGATATCGATAGATTTGAATATCGATATCTATCGGTACAGGCAGTTCTGCAAAAAAGTTGTTGTGGGCATGCTCTATTATGGAGTCTATTGTGGTTAAGACTATTGTAGTTGCTTCAAAGTTTCTCACTTGCATTATGTTTATGGTATATTTCAAGTGCTCAGTTGATTCTCCTTAGTTTATATATTTTATAGTTGTTCTTTGTTTACAAGTCAAGCTGCACCAATTTTTGCTTTATACTTCGTCTGTACATAGTTTTTTGTTAAGGTTTCTGTTGATGATAAAATTGTGTTATGTGTTGATCTCGTGGAATTCCAGATTTTGTTAATTGTAATGTGTGTGTTTTTTTTCTAGTGAAATTTGTTTTAAACAGTTGAATTATAGAATCCTACATTGTGTTATTGTATTAAGTAGAGAGGATTTGTGTAACGCTAGTGAGATGTTTTAGGTTGGCTGTTGGGGCTTGATGGTGTATTTTGTTTTATAAAATTGTAGAGGATTCATTCTTTTTTTTTAATGGAATGTAGAGGACTGATTATAGTAGCTAAAATTGCAAGTGAAATTGGGTCTAAATTTCTAGGACAATGTCAGCACATTGTTTTGTACTGGCGTATTGATATTGTCCAAAACAATGTATTGACATTTCCTGTGGCACTTTCTCTTGGATGTGATCTTCACTTGTTTGGCTTACTTGATCCTTCTTTCGTTGTTGTTGGTGGTCTCTGTGCAAGACTCAGTGGGTGCAAGGCTTCCATGCTGATGTTGTTGAGATGATTGCTGGCAAATGGTTGAAATCGATTGAAATTGGGGCTATTCTGACAAGATTTGGCTTGTTTAAGTCCTAGCTCAGCAGCTGTGCATACCAGATGAGGTTCAAGTGGTTTGACACTCCATGGCTAGGGATATTTATATCCACTCTGATCACACATGGAGTATCATTCATAGACTTCTCAAGTATCATTGCATCAGCCAATTTCTTGTACAATTTTGGGATGCTTTTAGAGTTTGCTTCATTTATTTGGCTTAGAAGAAAGTTAGCACATTTGAAAAGATATTTTTGAGTTCAGATGAAGTAGCATGGACTAGTATAGTGTTGTTGTTGTGTAGTACTTTGTTAACCTTTTGTATGACACAAATGTATTTATCTATATTTACTTCAATAAAAAAAATCAATTCATCAGCCACTTTTATTTAGCAACTTTTATTAGCCATTCTTATTGAGCAGTTAAAAGACAATAGTTATGTACCATATAAATGAGAACTATGTATTCATGCTTAAGAACAACAATGCAATTGATTATTGTCTTTGAATTTGGAGCCATTTAGAGTCTTACAAAATCTTCGCAAATAAATGACAATGTATTCATGCCTAGGAATGATACCGTATTTGATTACTGTCCTTAAATTTGGATCCATTTAAAATCATACAAATTCATATACCATACAAAATCAAATACCATTCCGTCAAAACATAACAACTATAACAACAAAACAAAAACTAAATTTCTATCAAGTTTAAACATCTGCACTCAACATCTTCATTCATTAAATTAATGTAGAACTAGTAGAAGCTTGAGAATCTTGAAATGTAAATGAAAAATTAGTTTCATGATGTCAAAGAAATTCCTGAGAGCTTTGATGCTGAGATTGTTCAGGTGGAGTCCATGGCATTAGATTGGATGCATTGTCATTTTGTATTTGTACATTTGGCTGTTCAAAATTAATAAGATCAGTATAAGGTTAATAAAAAGTTTTAACTCTACATAATTAAAAAATAATAATAATTGAAAAACACTTACCGTATACAAATTATTGACCATTGATGAATGAAGATTGCTAGCAACCACAAGAAGCAACTGGATAAAAGACTATATATCATATAATTGTTACAACCTCTAGAATTAACACAACTATTTATCATAACAACTAATAACTCCTCAAATGTAAATTTGAATTGAATTAATGAATAGATTTTTTATGTGTAAAAGTATATTACCGTCGATGATTGAGAGTGTGGTAAAAGATTAGAGGACTTCTTCTTTTTCGCCAATGCCTTCTCCAAACCATTCTTAAACCTAAGTCGTCCTCGAGATGTCTCTTTTTTCTTCAGCCCTTTTGCTTTCACAAGATTTGAATCTTGAGTGCATTCTACTTCAACATCAACAACTTGATATTCAACGTCTTTCTCATGAATATTGCCATCAATTTCCAAACGCAAGATATCTTCAACCTGTTTTGCTAAGTTACTCGCATGAGCATTTGCTAAATTATATGCTTTTTCATTCTCAGAAGCTCTACTTGATATTCGGGTGACCATTGAACATAGTGACCTATACCGAAAAGTCTGTTGCAATTTGGGGTCAGCTTGTATCTCACGTCCGTGTATGTCTTGCACAGATTCACCTCTAGCTTGTTTTGTCCATCTTTTTAGAATATATTCAATGGGAATTTCTTTGATGTTCATGAATTCTCTAAGAACTTTTATGACATGACAACATAGAAACCCCTTCATCTCAAACATTCAACAAGTACAAGATAACAAATTGTCCTTCTTTTAACTTGCCACTCTCTTGAATGATCATCCGTAATTATATAAAGGAAACTTTCACCATCCACCACACAATGAGATAAGTTTAAATCAACAGCTTCTTCGAATTGATCTAGAAAATCTTAAAATATGGCCTTTGTGTAAACTTCTCTAGCTTGAATCAACAATTTATAAGAAAATTTCATATTAGCCAACCTATAACATGAATCATATTCTGCTTCCAATTCCTTATATCGCTTGTCATTAATTACCCTCTCAAAGTGCATAAAGAATTGCGCCACATTAAGGTCGGACTTTAAATAATCTTTCAAATTAGCATTAAAGCTTTCACTTAATTGGGTACTCTTCATCCCAACAAACCAAGCATGTCTAACATATGCATATGCCCATTTCTCTCATATGTTAAATATGCTCTTCAACCAATTGTTATTCTGCGCGTTATACTTGTCAAGCATTTCATTCCAAGCAATCAAAAATTGGTTTTCCTCCTCAATTTCATCTATAAATTTCGATAATATGCTCTTCACTCCACCAGGACCTCTAAACACACCATTGACATGTTTCAAGGCATTTTGCATCATATGCCAAGTACAAAGCCTATGGTATGTGTTAGGCATCACATGTGAAATAGCTTTGGCCATTGCAATATCTTAACCTGTAAGAATAGTTTTCGGTATCATTTTGGACATTACATGTAAAAATGTTTCGAACAACCATATAAATGAACCCACAGTCTCATCATACATTAAAGTTGCCCCAAATACAACAGTCTCTCTATGATGATTAAGTCCCACAAACACACCAAATGGCTGATTTTCTTTATTAGTTTTAGAAGTTGTATCAAAGCTAACAACATCTCCAAAATGACCATAATCCATTATCAATCTAGCATCCGCCCAAAATATATTTGTAATTTGTTCCTCAGTGTCTAATTGCACAACATAAAATAAAATAAAAAGGATTGTTCAACATCTGATCAGAATTTTTTTTTAACAAATACCTCGCGTCTCCATATGCCAATTTATTTTGCCGCTTGGATCTAAGATAATTCTTTTGATCTCGTTTTGTATACCCAAGGGACTCTCTTCCACCCACTTGCCTACCAAGTAACTCATATGAAGACTTAAGTGGAATTCCAGATTGTTCGGCTAAATCCATTTCAATTGCTTGAGAAGCAAATAATGTTCGTTGAGATGGTAGCATATGGCACACTCTTGCATAACAAGATGATGATTATGCTAATCAACAAAACGATTGACGAAAAAAAATATTTTTCTCCCTATCAAGCTTTATACTCAAATGAGCACTAAAACCAATCCTCGTCTCTGCTCTAGGTTTCATAGTCAAAACATCTCGCTTATCTTTCACTCGGAAACCCTCTTTACAACACACAAATATCCTTGAAGTGAGTTCAACGATACGCTTATTCTTATCGAATATGTCTTTTCTAATACTAAATCCCATACTCCTTCCATATGCATTATAAAAATCATAGGTTGATTGTTCACTATCAAACTCCAACCCACATATAGGCTTAAGCTTTTCATTCAAACACTTTAAACCAATGTCATCGCCAGCCATTTCAAAATGGATTATTATACCTGGAACAATTACAAAATAAAATAAAATATAAAAACATGTTTTAATTTTTGTAACAGATTCATTAGACATGGAATAAATGGTTATGTAACAAGCTTATAGAGATAAAACTAGCAAAACTCTGAAGTAACTGGCTTGCAATACCACCAACTGTCATCATATACAAACCTGAATTGATATCATCATCCAAGTGACATTTTCAAGAGGTTATCAAAGTTATGAAAATATGTATAAATTATAAGCATAAAATAACCCTCTAAAAAATTTATAAAGAAAATTTGGTCCAAACACAAATGCATTGAACTTTCAAACATAATAAGGGAATTAGTTGTTAAATTGCAAAATTTAAATTAATGGATCAGCTCTATTTATGTCAAAAGTCATTGGAGGATAACTAACATCAATAGCTAAAGCAGCTATACGAGACTTTGGACATAAATAACTAAAGCAGAGGAAAACAAGACAATTAAAAATGGTTCAATCAAGTCCCAATTAGCTAAAGCAGCAGATTCAATCGATAATGGTTTTTTTACTTTAATAGGACAAGGGCCTAACAAGGCAATAAATGCATGGCAAACAAACCACCAATAAACAACAGTACATATCAAAATAAAATTCGTCCGAAAGAATACATTTACATGTCAATGAATGAATTAAAATCACTATTTTATTAATTATAAAGAGTGGACGTTTTAAATTTCTTGAAGATAAAAGAATACCTTCTGAGAGAGTTTTTGCCTCTACTGTCACTGTCAATGGAGTTTCGAATTATTGTCGTTGAAAAGCTTTCGACGGTGAACCTGAGAAAGAATGTTTGAGAAGGTAAGAGCAACAAAAATGGCAGGTTGTGTGGCGCGGGAAATGGCTAAGTGTAGTTTCAGATTTCTAGGGCTGTGTATTTTGATAAGGAAGACGACATCGTTTGGCATTATTGTAAATAAAGAACATGACATCGTTCAACACAAAAGAGGGAAAAAAAATTAAAACAATCTCAATCATCCATGCTTTTAATGGCCACATATCGATATCTTAGGATAGGTCAGCAAAAAACTCAGGTCAGTAGAGGAGCCTGATCCTATCTTCATGATAAATGACAAGCTTGTTGCCTTTATTTAATTGGATGTTTAACCTTATAAATAGGTTCCCATATTTTATTGTTTTTGGATAATCCATGAAAAGCGTCTCTTTGTATTTTCAATACTAAAATCAATACAAATCTTTTACTCGCCTCTCTCTTCTTCTTACTTTTGTTTACTTATTATTTTACATTATTATCAATACTTATTGCTTTGTCCATTATTTCAATTTAATTATAACACGTTATCAGTACAATGTTGTTATTTTCAAAGCCTGAAGTTTCTGAATTTTATTTCCATTGGAACCTGAAGTTCCTAAATTTATTTCCAGAACCTGAAGTTTCTAAATTTATTTACAGAATCCGAAACTTCTGAATTTATTATTACTAGAACCTGAAGCTTCTAGGTTTTTTTATTTATCAATACCTGAACCTGTAGTCCTGGATTTTGTTTCTCATATTTTATTTAATTTTACACAATTTACTTTCTCACAATTTATTTACTTTTTCGTAATTTTTATTTAAACAATTTGGTCACTCATCCAAAAACCTGAAGTTTATGGATTTATTTATCATTACTGAAACATGAAAATTTTGGATTTATTTACTCACAAATATTCCTTTATATATCTGAAATTTTAAATTCCTCGGATTTTTATCAGACCAGAAGTTCTGACTCCGATTGTGATTTTCAGATAACCAGAAGCTACAAAAATGTCAAATCTTGCAAACTTGAAGTTTGCTGCACTGGAAGTATCTGGGGACAACTACATGTCCTGGATAATTGACGCCAAATTATTGTTAAAATCAGAAGGCTTATATCACACCATTAAAGAAGGGGTTGAGGCAACTGAACAGGACAAGTCCACTGATATGGTCATTATCCGTCGTCATTTACATGAAGATCTAAAAGCCCAGTACTTAACTGTCACGGGGACCGGAAGTTCTGTGGCAAGAATTAAAAGACCATTTTGATAACCAACCCGATGTTGCATTACCAAATGCCAGGTATCAGTGGCAACATTTACGTTTTCAATACTATAGGTCGTTCTCTGAATGTAACTCTGTTTTATTCAAAATCTCTACACAGCTGAAATTGTGTGGTCATGAGGTAACAAAAAATGATATGTTGGAAAACATTTACAATATTTCATGCCTCAAACATAATATTACAGCAACAGTATCGAGAACGTCGATTCTCAAATATTCAGAATTAATTTCATGTCTCTTGGTTGTAGAGAAAAATAATGAGCTTTTAATAAAAAATCATGAATCAAACCGACCGGCTTTACAACATACCCAGAAGTGAATGCTAACACTGTTGGGGGCATAATCGTGGTCGTGGTCAGGGTCGCGGAAGAGCATATGATTATTCTAATCCAAATGGTTATAATCAAAACATTCCCTAGAAACAGAATGTTAATAAGGTCGGGTCAGATAAAGGAAAGAGTATCCAAAGGGGGCCTAAGAAAGATGATGATGTATATTTCAGATGTGGTTGTCATAATCATTGGTCACATACACGCCGCACACCCAAACATTTGGTTGAGCTTTATCAAGCATCGACTAAAGGAAAAGAAAAGAGGGAGAATCATGAAATCAACTTTATAGAGGATTCAGATTTTATGGATATTACACATTTTAATGTTTCTGATTTTCTAAATGATCCAAATGACAATGTGACCACTTCAATTAGTGATGGAAATATCCATACCAATTAAGTACTATTTGTAATATTTGTTTAGCATATGAAATGCTTATGTAAAAATTCCTTACATAATATATACTTTTGATCACTCCATCTAATATGCATTTTATTTTTTATTTGTGAAGCACAACAAATATGTCTCTAAACGATAAATTGAATGATATTGAAAAGCAAGGTACATGAGATATATGTTTAGCCGATAGTACAACAACACATACGATTTTACGGAACCAGAAATACTTTCTGAATTAACTTTGCTTAAGACAAATATTAATACAATATCAGGTCCAACAGATCTAATAGAAGGTTCCGATAGAGCCATGATATTGTTACCAAACAATACAAAAATATGTATCAATGATGCTTTATATTCAAGTAGATCCAGAAGAAATTTACTAAGTTTCAAGGATATATGGTGTAGTGGATTTCACATAAAAACCGTAAATGATGAAAATATTGAATATCTGTGCATTACTTCCCATAATTTAGGCCAGAAAGTCATTATGGAAAATCTGAGTGCTCTATCATCTGAATTATATTACATTCTTATAAGAGATGTAGAAGTTTATGCAGTTATGAGCCAAAAGTTCTCAGACCCAAAAATATTTATGCTCTGGCATGACCGTCTTGGTCATCCAGGATCCACAATGATGTGAAGAATCATTGAAAATTCTCATGGGCATCCATTAAAGAACCAGAAGATTCTTTTATCCCATGAAAAATTATGTACTGCATGTTCACAAGTGAAATTAGTAATAAAATCATCTCAATCTAAGGTTGGCTTTGAATCCCCGTAATTCTTATAAGGGATTGAAGGGGACATATGTGTACCTATTCATCCACCAAGTGGACCGTTTCGATATTTTATGGTCCTAATTGATGCATCCATCAGATGGTCACACGTTTTTTTTATTATCAACATGCAATGTTGCTTTTGCAAGATTACTTGCACATATTATCAGGCTTCAGGCACATTTCCCGATCATCCGATTAAATTAATACGTATTGATAATACTGATGAATTTACTTCAAAGACATTTGATGAATATTGTAGATCAGTTGGGATTGATGCTGAACATCCAGTTTCACATGTTCATACTTAGAATGGTTTAGCATAATCAATTATCAAGCATCTCCAGGTAAATGCAAGAACTTTATTGTTGCAAACACAATTACCAATTTCTGTTTGGGGACACGTTATTTTACATGTTGCATTAATTTGTCTTCGTCTCACTGCTTATCATCAATATTCACAAGTACAACTTGTATTTGACCATCAACCAGACATTTTTCATATGCGTACTTTTGGTTGTGCAGTATATGTCCCAATTGCACCTGCACATAGAACTAAAATGGGACCCCAACCGCGTTTGGGAATATATGTGGGTCTAGATTCACCATCAATTATTAGATATCTAAAACCTTTAACTGGTGATCTTTTTACTGCACGATTTGCTGATTGTCATTTTGATAAGGGAAATTTCTCATCATTAGGAAAAACTTCTCCTGAAGATAAGCGTGAACTTTCTTGGAAAGTCCCAAGTCTAATTCATCTTGACCCATACACATCTCAATATGAGAGTGAAGTCCGTAAGATAGTCCATCTTCAAACAATAGCAAATCAGTTACCAGATGCGTTTACTGATGTTACTAGGGTAACAAAATCATACATCCTAACTGTTAATGTACCAACACGGGTGATTGTTTCAGAAGAACGATATAAACAAATGTTAGCAAAAGAATCATCTACTGCACGCCATAAGCGTGGTAGGCCACTCGGTTCGAAAGATATTGTTCCTCGGAAAATGAAAAGAAATTACCAGGATCATGTTTATGAGATTATGAATAAATTCATTTTCTCAAAATCGACTCCACAAGAGTTAGATGTCCCTGAAAGAACACAAGTCATTAAAGTGACAGAAACCCCTGTAGGGGAAGGAATCCTTGAAGAGATCCAAGAACATAGAAATGAGAAATTTTCTATAAATTATACAAGAGAAATATGGAATCGTGAGGAAACAGGTGATATATTTTCATATACATCGGTTACTGAAATTATAAATGATGATTATGAGCCTCATAGTGTTGATGACTGTAGGCAAAGGTCTAATTGGCCTAAATGGAGAGAAGCAATTCAAACATAATTAAATTCATTAGTCAAGCGTAAAGTATTTGGATCAATAATCCAGACTCTTGAAAACATCAAACATGTTGGATACAAATGGGTTTTTGTGAGAAAAAAAAGATATAGTGCGATTTAAGGCACGACTCGTAGCATAGGGTTTCTCACAGAGACTTGGTATTGATTTTGATGAGACATACTCACCAGTAATTGATACAATTACATTTCGATTTCTAATAAGTTTGGCAGTTTTAGAAAGACTAGAAATGCGTCTTATGGACGTCGTAACTGCCTATCTATATGGCTCACTCGACTCAGATATTTATATGAGAATCTCTGAAGGATTTAGAATGTCGGAAGCATACAACTCGAGACCTCACAATTTATACTCAATTAAATTACAAAGATCTCTGTATGGATTAAAGCAATCCGGGGGCATGTGGTATAACCGTCTCAATGAATATTTGATTAAAGAATGATATATTAATAATCCTATATGCCCATGTGTCTTCATAAAGAAATCATAATCTGAATTTGCTATTATAGCCGTTTATGTTGATGATATGAATTTAATTGAACTCTAGAAGAGCTCCTGAAAACTGCTGAATATTTGAAAAAAGAATTAGAAATGAAAGATCTGGGAAAGATAAAATATTGTCTCGGTCTAGAAATTGAACATAAACCAAATGGAATACTTATCCATCAATCAACATATATTGAAAAGATCCTGAAAATATTCCATATGGATAATGCTCACTCATTGAGTACTCCTACGGTTGTTAGAACTCTTGATCCTAAGAAAGATTCATTCCGACCACTTGAAGATGGTGAAAAGATACTTAGTCCTGAAGTACCTTATCTTAATGCAATTGGTGCTTTGTTATATCTGGCTCAATGTACAAGACCAGATATTGCATTTTCAGTAAATTTGCTTGCTAGATTTAGTTCAGCACCAACTCGAAAGCAGTGGAATTGGATTAAACATCTTTTCCATTACCTTCATGGAACAAAAGATTTAGGATTATTTTATTCAAAATCTAACAACTTTTCAGATTTACTTGGTTATGCTGATGCCGGATATCTTTCTGATCCCCATAAAATTTGTTCACAAACATGATATGTTTTTACATATAACAGCACAACAATCTCCTGACGCTCCACAAAGCAAACTATTGTTGCTACATCCTCCAATCATTCGGAAATCCTTGTACTTCATGAAACAAGTCGAGAATGTGTTTGGTTAAAGTCGGTTATTCATCATATTCAAAAGACATGTGGATTCTCATTATCTACAGAAATACCGACACCAATATTTGAAGATAATGCGGCTTGTATTGCTCAAGTTAGAGGATGATATATTAAAGGAGATAGAATCAAACATATTTCTCCTAAATTCTTCTATACTCATGAACTTCAACAGAATCGACCGATCGATGTTAAACAAATTCAGTCTACAGATAATCTTACAGATTTGTTTACCAAGACATTACTTATATCAACTTTTGAGAAACTGATATATATAATTGACATGCGTCGACTTTGTAAATTACATGATTGATATTGAAGTTTTGTTTATGGGGAGCGCTTAATCAGGGGGAGTAAAATTTTGAATAGATATACTGTACTCTTTTTTCTTTACCGGATTTTATCCCACTGAGTTTTACCGGAAAGGTTTTAATGAGTCAGTTCTGAACACGTCCAATATAACTTGATCCAAGAGATCATTGTATATATTTTGTTAAGGTTTTTGTCCCACTGGATTTTTTCTAACAAATTAAGATACACGTGGTAAAAATCCATAGGGGAGTATTATGGAATATTGTGGATTTTTCTCAACACATCACCATACACGTGAAGGCAGGCATGGAAAACACTTGAAAACAAATCAAAGATTGACTCAACATCTTGATGATAAATAGCAAGCTTGTTGCGTTTGTTTAATTGGATGTTTAACCTTATAAATAGGTTCCCATATTTTATTGTTTTTTGGATAATCCATCAAAAGCCTATCTTTATATTCTCAATACTAAAATCAGTACAAATCTTTTACAGCAAAATGTATATATTTCGCCTCTCTTCTTCTGACTTTTGTTTACTTATTGCTCTGTCCCTTATTTCAATTTAATTATAACAGATCTGACTATTGTAATTTGTAAATGGTCATTTATTGAATTATTTGAATTATCATACCTTCACAATATAGAGCTTTACAATTGTGTGTTCAAATCACGACTTTCTTTCCTATACTTTTAAATAGCAATGCTTTTTAAAAATATAATTAATAAATTATATGTTCTTAAATCCTTGGTTATTGTAATATTATAACTATTATAATAAAATTATCAGAATTTGTAAATATCAAATAATATATATACAGTCCGAATATTTACGATGTGCAGTTATTGTAATATTTTTATTAAAAAAATAGCAAGTTATATGCTTCAAATCCTTTACTATGTTAATTAGGATTATATTTTTGATAGAATAAAGGTAACATGTATTACATTCCATACAATTTTAGATACCACAAAGATTTTTAAATATGTTTTATCGGTTCTTTTTCATGTAGACGGTGTATGTTCATGCAATCATGCATTAGAGGTTTAAAGCATCTCTAATACAAAAATGGATTGTATATGGATTATTATTGATATGACAACAATGTTAAGAGACTTGTCTCCTATGTGGTATAAATATAGTCTTAATAGACAATCAACTTATAATTTGTATCAAATACTTCCTTTTAAAACATATTTTGTTTTAATGACGTATCCAATTTTATTTCGTATTTTCTTTTTTATTTATTTCTTCACTATAATTAAATGAAAAATTAATATCAATTTTAAATGTTTGCTGAGTCCACCTAAAAAAGGGTTGTACAACATGCAGTCTAAAAGTGAACAGTCATATTGACAATGTCTAATTTTTTTTTACCACGTCAATTTGAGATTAAATATGTACGACTGTATTGGAGAATGATTTTTTTATTGAACGTCTATCAATCTTACGTGACATCTCTTTTCTCACAAATCATACTTACATGAAATCTTTGAAGAGCACGTGACTTCATTGCTTTTGTTTCCATGTACAAGATCTCAAAATCATACATTTATATATTTTAATACTATTACCGTTAATGCTTATTATTATTGAGAATCAATTGAGATTTTTTTTAAGCTATTTTTGCTCAACACGGCTTCCTTCAATTTCATAGAGTTAACTATTTCGAATTTTGAAACACTAATAGATCTTTCGACATTTATACGGTTTTTAATAATATAAGTATTGAATGGTAAAATATGATTCTTATTTAATCAAATGAATAAAATAATTTAATAAGAAAAAATAAAAATATTTAAATTAGTCTCAAATTTTTAAATAATTGACACTCCTAATGCAATACTTAAGTATCGTATTTGTTTATCTAATCATCAAAATGATAACTATTAATAAAAAAAATTCCGAAACATCATTTGTACTAGACGACAAACGAAAATTAAGTAGAAGAATTCTGAAGTCTTGGAGACAAGTCAAGGGTGCGTGGATGCGTGCATGAAAGAATATGTATATGGGCTGTTTTATTGTTCAAATTCAAGAAAGTGGAACTGTAAATGAAAAGGGCAAAATATATTAATATACTCACTCTCTTTTAAGTTTTGTATAAACATAGTTAGAGATCAAGTATGTATTTTTCTATTCAGATTTTTTCTACCATTAAATTTGAATGAATAAAAAGGCTAAATTGCCCTTAGTTATTAAAATATAAAAATGAAGTTAATCATTTAATAATAATCAATTAAATTAAATTAATTCAAGATAATTATTTTAAGGGAATGTAAATTAAAAATAGTATTTTGAAATCGATTAATAAAAAATATTTTTAAATTATTTTGTTAAAATTATCTTCAATTTAATATTAAAAATTTTGTTTGATGGTTTTAAAATATAATATTTAAAAGTAGTAAAAAATAAGTATTTATGAGCTATTGTTATTTTTTTTAATATCTTACTGATTACCTTTACAAATTGTAAAGAAATTAAATTTAAAAATGAATATAATTTAAAATTTTAAAAATATTTTCCATTTTTAAATTAAATTCCATTTAAATGATTATCTTCAATTAATTTTATTTTATTTTATTTTTTATTATAAAATGATTATTTTTATTTTTAAATTTTAATAAGGCCAATTTAGTCTTTGTATTAGTTCAATTTTAGAAGTAGGGGAGGTGTGAGTAAATAAATGCATATTTTTTCTCTAACTGTATTAATACCAATCTTTAGGGGTGGTGAGTGTATTTACTCCAAATGAAAATGAAGTGAAAAAAAGACGACACGGACCTTTCTCTGCAAAGATAATGAGTGTCACCATCTGACGTTGATGCACAATTTGCAAAAAGAAAAGGTGCAAAACTTGGAGCACACACGTCCGTAACTTATTTCAGATTTTATTCGATTTCATTTAGGCCCATTCTGTTATTCCATTTTTTTTTTTGGGTTTTCGTTTATATTTTCTAAAAATAATTTTGAATTGGTGTTTATTATCGTTTTTCATTTTATTTTTAGAAAATAAAAAATAAAATAAAAAATAAAATAAATGTTACAGTGAAATATTTTAAAAACACAAAATATATATTTTCTTTGTTTTTTTTTAATTAACAATTTTTTTTTCTTCTTCGCTCGATGATCATTTTCGTCTTCCTACAACGACTCCATAAACGAACATTTGGAAGAGCAGCCAATTTGCCCCTCCATTGCCGTAAGTCACCTCAACAATGCCGATCTAACTATGAATTTTTTTTTTTTCTTCTTCTGATTTAAACACATATCTTGAAAAAATTAATTATTCCTTTTCAAACACTGACTAATTTTTTTTTTCTTTTTTCGTCCAATTTTAAAAAGAACCTAGACCAAGAAAACAAATATGTTCTTCTTCTTGAAACATAGGCCAAGGAAAAAAATTATTCTTCCAATAAATAAAAAACAAACGAACAAAGAAAAAAAAATGTTCTTCTTCAAAGGCTGTCAAGGAAAAAAAATTTTTTAAAAATATTCTTCTTCCTCTAGTGAAAAAAACCCAGATAAAGAGAAAAATTAAAAATCTATATGTACATCTTATTGGGTAAATGCATACACTATCTTTTTTTTTATTATTACAGATTTTATCTTACATTTTATGTTATTTTAAATCTTATCTTAACATTAGTTATTAATGTTAATGTGCAAATGCTTTTCTATTATTATTTTTTAAATCTTATTATTTGTGATTTTTATTGATCCATTTTTTTAATTTATAAATTACAATAGCAAAATCATTGATCAATTAGTTATATAATTTTAAATTATAATATCAAATAAAATGTCAAATTGATATTACAATTATATATATATATTATAGAGTTAATCTACCAGACGTTTTTTACTGTTTTTATTTTTAGAATTCAGACTTTAGCTCATACTACCTGACACGTTTTCAGATTTCAAAACTGAAACAAAAAAAACTGTTTTCGTTTTCATTTTTATTTTTCTTTCCGTAAAACGGCCAATGACAATCGTTTACCCAGCTCCTTATTTTCCTTTTTTTTTTCCAGTGTATGATGTATATTTAGGTCATTACAAGATACTGCTAAAGAAGCAACTGGGCAGGGACAAAGGCCTTTTCAATCAATATAGACAGAGTGAATTGTTGCGATCTATCTAGTAATTAATAATTTAGTACATGATTCTAAATAATAATGACAATCAATAGGACAAGTTGGAAAACACTTGGGAGGGACAAGGGCATGTCCAACAAACTCGCACCATATCACATGCAACAATCCTACCACATGACACGAGTGGGTCAATCGAGACGCATCATAATATAGAAAATATTTTTATCACGTTACATGATTTGAGTAATTGAATCAGACAACACACTCATATCATGTAATATCCGAACCATATGACATGAGTGGGCATCCGTACCACCCTACTCTTTTTTTAAGGTGCATCTCACGGCAACCACTCTTCTAAATCATAAATTTATTTCATCTTTCGTATGTGCTATACTGCAATGTAACTGTTATACATATATAATATCCGAACAAGAAATGAAGAACATAGACTATGGCAACAATGAAACAAGGAACGAATCGCCAAAAAAAAAGGGATCAATAGAACAGGAAGAACGAAATGAATCTTCTGGTAACTCTATTGGCTAATAAGTCGCGACTGGGGTTTTCATATTACTTGTCTATAAAGAGATACTTCCTCGACACCTCTTCCAGCATTTCTTACTTCAACCGGAGGAGGGTTCAAGGAAGCTAACGAATTAACCTTTCTTTACAAAGATAAGTTGCACTTAACACTTACATTGGATAATTAGCATGCACAGTTAAAGACCGAATTTCCAAAGCAATTTGCATTGTTTGCAACCTTTCTAACTCTTGTTTCATGGTGGAAGAATCCTGAGCTACCAGGGGAGATGTGTATTCTGTCCATTATATTGATCTTTGGGGCCTCGAGAATTGCTTTAGGCATAGATATTGCCCACTGCATCCCCCAAATTGCAAGTGGCCTCATATATATAAGGGATCGAAAATGCCCATCAATTGTCCATGCCTCCGGAGTCTGAAACCAGTATCTGCATGTGGCAGGAAAAGCAACTTATAACTCGAAATCAATCTTCAGAATATTCCAAAATTTGACAAAGAATAATTCAAACCTCATGAATCATGATATACCTAAATTCAACTAAGAAATAATAGAAGAAAATACATGTTAAAGATTGGTTATCATGTAGCGCATGCCAGCTTACAGCCTTGGACAATTTGCGCTATAAAGATGGTATGAGACCATGAACTTGGTAAGTTTTGATGGACTCATAAGTCATAACGATCAATCTCCATATCTTACTGACAGTAAGCACTGGAATTTTTTGAATGTTTGATAAGGCACTTAAAATTGGCTGGTTAAATCATCAAAACAATTATACACTGTATTTTTTAATTTTATGATGCTTTTAATAATAATTGGAGAAAAAATTAAACACTTTTAGAACAATATTCATTGTATGTCAATCAATGATTATCCTTATCCTTCTCCTTCTCCAGCAAACATATCGTTTTTTGCATGCATAACCTAGAATTAAAATACAGTAGAAATAGCCATCAAAGTATTATAAAAACTAAATAAACACTTTAAGGAACTTACCCATATCCCTCTTCTGACCAGCCTGCATTAAAAATGCCTTCTGCAGCAGCAAATCCCTCTTTTTCCATTCCAGCATGGATCATGGTAGCTGCCACAGCATATGTAACGCCTGTCCATATTTCACGTGACTGCATGCTAGTTTCATCCACTTTCCCATTAGGATGCATTCCATTTACAGCACCCATCCTCCCTCCCCTTATTTTCATTACATTGAAATCATAAACTTTCTGGAGAGCACTTCTGATTTTAAATTCATCAAAAAGCGAAGTCAGGCCCGAGGATGCTGTATACCATTGTCCTGCCAATTGATCAGCTTGTATAGATTTACTGTTACTACTTGATCCACTGTCATAATTATAATAAGAACCATTCCACAGTTTCTCTTCATAAGCTAATTTAGCCTTCAAGAATTTACTTTTGCACAATTCAGCAAAAGGCCTGTCACCTAGTTGAATGGCCATTGTAGCTGCAGCCTGTAGTGCAGCAAGCCATAAGCCGCCACAATAAGCACTTACACCATGTACTGTCCAAGTATCATACGTTTGATCCGGGAATCCATCATTTTCTATGAGACTATCACCATCTCTATCAAATTGCCCCATGTACTCCATTGCAGCTCGGACGGCAGGCCATACATCAATCCCAAATGACATATCCCCTGTTGCAGCGAAATCTCTATACACCTGAAGCACAAACTTCGGATTCAAATCCTTCCACCTGCTTGTATCATGTATATTATATGCATTCATTTCATTCCATGGATCATGTGTCCCAAGATCATGAGGAACGGCTCCTCTAACTTTCCGAATTCCTGTATTACCCTCTGCCAGGAACTTTACTTTTCTGCCATCTTCAGATAAGACAGCTTTAGCAAAGTCACGCTGAATATTGAGTTCAATCTTTGGGAACAATGCAAGAAGGGCAAAAGATGCATAGAAGTGCACATCATATGTGCACCACATGATATACTCCACCCCTTCCAAGTATAGAAATCTACCAACATCGTCGGAGTCAATACGTGAGTCCATTGGTGTGAAATAAAGTTGGGATTCATTAGTGTTTCCATTTTGATTAACCACTGTTTCATCATTGCTTAAATAGCTAGCAGTTGTAGTATAATCATCTGTGTTTTCCGCATTTCTATCGTCCCTTGTGTTTGAAGCTGGCGGAAGAGAGTCTGAAAATTAAAAATTGATGAAGTCATAAATAATTACCATGAAAAAATGAACATATTACTTGAAATATGATAAAGGAATAGGGAGATTGGAACACTTATGAGTACAGTTCTTATGCATTGTTTTAAGTTTATTTACAAGATGTTAAAAAACTCGGTAGTAGAGATAAATGATAAATAATTACCGATCCAAACTGTCCCACCAGCAACCAAAAAGTAGAGCTCGTTAAATAATGTGAACTTGTACCTGAAATGAAAAGGTTCAGAGATAATCCATCTATATCTGAGAGAACAATACGTCATGCAACAGTGTATGCTGAGATTACTAAAACTTAATATATCATATCAACAGCATATAGGCATTGTAAACAAAATTCAACTATTACAAAGAGAACATTGATTTCTTTGTTAATGCCAAAATGACAAATTCTTGTCAAGTGAGATGTACGACAAATTTAATACAAAACAAGAGCTCCCCTTTATGATGATATAATCAAAGGCATAACATTTTCCACAACCACAGCCACAACCCACCCACCTCATAAGAAACATACACAGATTCAAGCTTAATTGCTTAGATACATGTGTTTAGAGGCATCAGCTACATACATAGCAAGCTTTAAGTTATGATGAGGGTGGCACAACCTGAAAAGGCTTTAGAAGAGTTGAAATTCGTACGTTTACACATCAAGGGCTTCATCAGCAACATCAAGACAAGCTTTTATGTACCATCATCTAAACAAGACACCAGAGAAATTGCTTGTAAAGACCACAATACTTGAGTAAATTTAGAATTACCATTCTGGTAGCCTTTCATCCTTGAGGATAGGACTCTGCCACTTCTCTATCTCTTCTTCCCAGTGTTTATAATCTGTGCCAAGTTTTTATAACGATATTAGGTTCTTGCATGTAGCATATACTAATTGAGAACCACTTATATGCAAGATTTAGAATGCTTAAAACACATGATACCAACAGGAAAATGAGAGTCCTTCATGAATCTGAACTAGTTAATCATAATACACTCACTGATTAACAAAGAAAACACTGCTATTAATGCAGTATGAAACGGATTTGAACCAGAGATACATACTCATCAGAGCATCATGGACCATGTTTTGAGCTGCTTTTTCAGAAGTGCCATAGAACTTCGTGTATCTCCTGCAATAATAAGAGAAAACTTAGAAAAAAAAAAGTACAGTAAATAAATATAAACGTTTTGGATGCACTCATTAAGTAATAACTGTGTGCATGAAAGAAAGGAAAAATACCATTCACTATATATTTTACCTATGGTATGAGCTTCCCTTTAAAAATTTTACTTTTGGAGATGACCAGGCAAGCGCAAATGAGACAGTGCACTTTCCATGAGGTTCCACCCATGCAGATGCTGATACAGCAGCACAAAGTGATTCTCCAGGTGAAGATGGCATACTTGGTCCATAATTGAAGTTCTCCCGATCAAATTGACCATCCTAAAGATACAAACATATGAGCTAGCTATAGTTCTGACATGGATCGATACTTAATATAACAAACTTTCTAAGGATGCTATTGCACCTTGAGGGATTTTTATGTTCAATAAAATTACAACTTAAATTGTAATGTAAATAACATTTAAAAATTCGAAGTATTAAAGGCGCAAGATAACATTACCTTCATCATTATATCCCACACATTTTTTGCTGTGGCACTACTTCCTTCTGACAGCCCAAAACATGGCAGAACAGTGACGCTAACATTCTGAGTTTCACATGCAGCTACTGCGAAAGTAACTGGAGGGTTCCCCTTTGCAGTCCTGCAACATTGCCAGAATCCTCAGACTCTTCCTTTCAGAAAATTCTAACTTCAAAAGAATCAATTAAGACTGCACAATGGCAGAAAAGAAAATAAACTGCATTCCATAAAATTGACAAGTGTACCACGAAATAGAAAACAAAGTGAAAATTAATGCCATAAGAAATATTCATTGTTAGATAAAAAAAAATCATGTGTCAAGAAAGAGACTTAGCAAGGATTTCAAAATTGACGGGTCATAACAAGACCTAAAATTGCCACTACAATTATGACAATTTATCAAATCATTATTAAAAACAAAAAACATAAGTAACACGAACAAAGAAAACAAAAAACTTTTCTACAAGTTCAAAAATGCTTCTCTAAAGGTGATTATTTTATTATAATTAATACTAATACCGAAACGAAATTGAGAAACGCAGAAGCCAAGCCAAAAGCAAGTTTGGTTAGGTCTAACCACAAGAAATATGACCACAGATAATACTAAACGACTGTGGGAGTAACTCTCGAAGGCACAACACAGAGAGCAAACTCGGAAACTGGTTAACATACAGGAGTGAGCATGTCACTGTGATAGGACTAAAATTACTTCACTAAGGGTGCGTTTGGTGCACGGGATAGGATTGGACTATTTTTAAAAGATGAGATTGGATTGGATTAATTATAGTATTTCCTGTGTTTGGTGCAACATGGGATTTGACTAAAAATAGTGTTATATTGTGCTTGGTATGTAATGGGATTAGATAAAAATAATGTAATAATAAATTGTAAAAATAAATTTGACAATTATCTCTCTAACCACTGACCCACGTTGTCAAAAAAAATTAACAAATCTCTCCACCCACATAAAAAAAATATCTCCACCCACTCTTCTCATACCAAGCAATTACCACTCCCCACAAATATTATCTCTCTCGATCTAATCCTCTCTCACTGGATTTCTTCTTCTTTCTCTCTATTCTTCAACTCCTTTTCAAGACTTAGTTTCTTCTTTCATGATCTGATCCTCTCTCTCTCTCTCTCACTTAATTTCTTCTTATTTCTCTGTTCTTCAACTCTATTTCCAAATTTCAACTCCTCTCTCTCTCAATTTTTTTTTTTTTAAAATTTCGTTTAAAAAAAATAAAAACATGAAAATACCGTATTATCAGTCATGTGATCAGGAGATAAATTCACTTCTGAAGAAAAAAATTGATGGTGTTAGGATTTTGGATTTTGGATTTAGGATTTATGGGCTTTGGGTGATTATGTTTTGGGTTTTTGATCAGCAAGGATCTTAGATTCTGATGGTGGTTGTTGTGGGGATAAATGATTGATTGATTTTCAATTTTGCTTTTCATTTTTCTGGGTTTGGCGATTGAAATTTATTTCCCCTTCAAATTATTTTTCTGGGTTTGACGATTGAAAATCATCTCCCTTTCAAATTATTTTTCTGGTTTGATATGCGGTGGTTTCCAGAAGAAAAAAATAACAAAAGGTTGGGACCCACAAATTTATTGTTGTTGCTGGGATTATTGAAGAGAGACTTGCTTTTTCAAGTCTAATATGAAGATTGAAGAACATTTGAGGCACTCATTAGACTAGAAATATACATCTGAAAGAGTCCGATGAAGAAAGGGATGGGATTAAAATAAATCCCACCATTTCTGTTGGGACTAATTTATCCCACATCAATGGGATAAAATTTTTAGATGGGATAAATTAATCCAATCCCATCGTTCAGCCAAACATTGGAAAGAGATTAAAAATAAGCCAATCCCATCCCATCCCATCCCATTCCCACCTGCCAAACGGGCCCTAAGTTCCTTCCAGAATTTCATTTGTTACATTTTGAGTATCTTTAATGTCCAAAGCAACTATTCATCCTCGGGAAATCTCACGTTCTATTACAATGAACATAAATACTGTCAAAATAAATACAAGTGACTCATGATATCTGTTCGGGCTAGCAGGCCATTAATTTGTCATTACAATGTTTTACTAAATTGTTAGTTGTTATTTCTCATCTTCACGTGGATTAGTTTTACTTTTAATATATTATATATGAAAAGACTAACTGCAAAATTGTATCCACTTCATCTTATTTCTTACTTAGGATGCCAAGCTGGTAATATAGATTTCTTGTCAGAGTTATGATTGGCAGGTCATGCTAGATTCTGATAGCTATCTTTTTTGACAACCAAAATCTTCATGCCAAAATCTTTGATGAGTCCACAGGGACTTTTGAATTTACTATGCCAACAACGAGCTCATAAAAGTTGCATTTAATAAACTAAACATGTCCAAACATGGACTCAATCATTTTGACGCCTAATTTTTTTCCCCTTTCCTTTCAAACCTTATTTGTACCCCATTCTTTGACAGTGGGCCTATTTTGAAAGGTGCAGAGGCATCGGGATCTTAATATGAAACTAACTATTACAAATTATACACTGATTGGCATATTAAGCATTTAAAGATTCTCTATAAAGTATGAAATATTCTTCTCTTTTTTTTCTATATTCGTCTTTTCTTTTGTCATGATAAGTTTTTTATTCATTTTAAGCTTAAGCTTTCCAATATATGAAACAGCATTTTCATTGATGAATTAAAATTGTGAATTTTTATGTCCGCTCCTTTCTCTTTTATTCTTCGTTTCTCTATTTTGACATTTTTTTTTTATCTGGGAGATTTTAGTGTACTTCCCCTTCACTTTCATCTCTTAAAACATTGAAATGACCAAGAGAAATATGCAAACCAACCGTCATATATAGCTATTAAGGTTTGATGACTTGCTTGTGATGTAGAAGTACACCAGAGACTCCATCTTCGCCTCTACCAAAGAAAAGAGAACAAAGTTAAAATATATTTAAAAATATATATGCAGTTAACTCAGAACTAAAGAATATGGAACATGTATCAAATATATTACTCACATGAAAGGTTCATTGACATGATCCCCTGACAAATGTGAGATCCCCCCAACTGAATTCTGCTCATAATGGAAAAAAGGGACTGAATACCCAGAAAAAAAGCAATATATCTTTCAATTCAGTAGAACAGAGCATCACAAGTCAAATATCGAGAAAATAATCTTACCGCCCAAGTAAAAAGGAGGCTGACTTTTGCCCTTTCCTTCCCAGTGTTTACCAACTATAACAAAAAAAAGGATTGTGAGAAAAACTATCAAATAAGTGCTAACAGCAATGGCAAATGGCTCAAGCTATTAGGTAGATGCCCATTTAGTTGAAGAGCTAGCTACCATAGTGAACTTGACTGATATGCAATATACATAAATCTTCCCCCTTGGTTTGGTTTTGCCATTAAACTCAATTTGCTACTGGGTAGAGATGTTAAGATATGACATCACATAGTCTCATCTTATATTGAGGCCTACTTGATCAATTCAAACTCAAGACTAAAAATGGAACTACCACACCTCAGCGCACACTGAATTGAAGACTTTTAGATCAAGCAAAGCAACTTAAATGGGTTCAACAAAAACATCCTATTTATTTCTGTACGTTAAAAAACCCACCAAAATCCACTTAAATAGATTCATTATACCTCCATGCAGGGAACTTTTGACTACTTAAGGTTCTTCATGGATAACTACCAGCTCTGCACTTCCAGATAGAGGAGTTACCATGTGACCAAAAGAGCTAATTAGAAGACTTCTGACCATATACCATCATTCTTCCCAACTAACACTACTTCAACGTTCCAGGCATGAACACTAATAGAGTGGAAATATACTATTGAAACAGCAACAAAAGTTTGAATTCAAGTACTGGAACTCCCGGTGTCCATATTCTTCTAAAAGAAACTTATGTGGTAATGACTGCTGCATTTTAACATATCGGACAATAGAATTCGAATGAACATACCGTATATACAAAAACGGCTGTCGGTAGACTGCTATCTCTGTAGTTATTAGGTATAAATGGTGATATCTGCCGACAAGATATTTTCAATTCCGGGTCTGGTTCACCTGAAAATTAGAAAGTGGCATGCTCTAAACAAGAACTCAAAAGAAAAATAAGATCATTTCATGGTGTCTAAAAGTGAAATAATACCATCATATATTGTCCAAGCCCTTGGAAATAGAGCATGGTATGTGGAATGCTGGCCACTTAGATTCCAACCCCATGATGATAAACCATCATCACCAGCTTTTCTGAGAAAGCATGAGAATGAAATTAGTGTAACAATGTGTACCATATCTCAATATTGTCCATAAACATCAAAAGCAAGAAATAATTACTAAATAAGGCATCTGTTCCCCAAATTAAATAAGCCAAAAACATAAATCAGAGAGAACACTACATGACTTGATGCCAATACAAATCAACAAAACACGAGCCCTTTACTTTTCATACAACTTCTAATAGAATTATAATGCACAAAACTTTATAAATATCAAATTATTAGTATAAGGCTTTTACTAAGTTGATACAGAAAAGTTACAAGATTTAATAAATCAGACTAGTAATTTTAGCCATGTTTTACAAGTTGCAAGGACCTATATGCTTTTGATGATCAGTCTGCTACATTTCTTTGCGAAAGGCACTAGTCGTTCTTAACTGGGAAATGAAGAGCTCTGCAATCAATACTAGTTATGAAAAAAAGAAGAAGCAGTAATTACTTACCCTAACCCTTCGTGTTGACCAGGAGCCAAAACAGATGCATAATGTTTATTTCCTCCATCTCGAGATATAAAAATCTGCAATACCGGAACAAAAGGCTATATCATTTAAGGTGTGTTAATGGTAAAAATAAGTGATATACTTCAATCAATTCCAGAGCACATCAACATTTTACTTATGGTTAAATATTTTTTTTTATATATAGAAGTAATGGGATATCTGATATCCAGTTGTCCCATATATGACATGCAGAAACATTAAATAAAAGAATAGGTGGTTCCCTTAACAGCTCAACAAAACTCAAGAAAGTTAGAAAGGCAGATAGGATGGTCAATGGAGTTATTTTATTAAAAATACATAACATCCTAATGCCCATGAGTCCAAGGATTCAAGCAATCAGAGAATTTCCAAGCCAATGCTCAAGCACAGCCATTATCATTTTCTTCCCCTTTTATATGAACAACTATTTCTACAAAGCATTCTGATGCATAGAAGTCTCGATCCACAAGTGATCTTAGGTTTTATTCCGAAATCTATAAATGCACAGTTCTCGTACTCTAAACATAACCAATGCATACCTAGAATATCTGAATAAACAAACTCGTACTCACAAAGAACTTAACAGAAAAAAACATTGGCAAATAGTACAAACACCAGAATCAACATGGCATAGAAGTCTCAATCCACAAGTGATCTTAGGTTTTATTCAGAAATCTTTAAATGCACAGTTCTCGTACTCTAAACAGAACCAATGTATACCTAGTATAACTGAATAAACAAACTTGTATGCACAAAGAACTTGACAGAAAAAAACACATTTGTATTGGCAAATAGTACAAACACCAGAATCAACATGACGACACAACCATTATTCCAGACATAACTTTATGTCCGGAATCCTGGACTTTAGAACTTTTTTATATATAAAGCATGTGAATGATATGACGAAAGCAGAGTCTTACCGAAAACTGATTGGCCATGACAGGTGAAGCTTCACGTGTACCAGGAATAATCTGCCATTGCCTGAACTCCCCTCTGAAACCTCGGGATATGCTACCACTTCTGTGACAAAAATAGAGGTCGAACCCCTCATGTAAATAAGCTATTGCAGTAGAAGAAACTTAAATGTCACAGTTTATCCAATACATACCCCATTCCTCCCAAGGGAACCCCTTGTGATGCTGATGGCTTACAGCTTTCACGGGTGAAAGGATCAATAGGTGCTTTCTGACAGATCACAAACCCAATATTCAATTTCAGCAACCAGGTTTTCATTTTCATGATTCATATGATTGTTGTATGTTAAAAGAGTAAAATATATATATATAATTAACAACCACTACATCTAAAAGAATTACCCTTCCATGAGAAGCCTCTTCCCTAATATATGACCAGAGCCGTATACCAAGTCGAACCTAGAATTCATCAAGAAATGAGTTACAATATGAGAACAAGGGCAGAAAATTATTTGCAAGAAAGAAAGGAATACAGATTAAAGTCACAGATTTTGTCAGATCAATAAAACTAGGGTTGAGCATGTCCTGAATAAGTCTATACATATAACAGAGAACAAATCACTTACCATTCTAACTGCTTCCATAAATGTAACACTGAATTCCTTGAGAATATTAGCATGGCTGTTTAATCTTCTTCTCCAAGCTTGCTCTGGTGGGGCAGCACTATCAAAATCAAACTGCACAGAAGTTTGCAGGAAAAATTAGTCCGAGTGAGATTGGAATATTATGTTGGGATGGAGGGAAGGAGTGAGAAGGGAAAGGAAGGATCAAAGGGACGAAAAAACGGGGGTGGGCGGAGGTGAAAGAACCCATTCTTTCTTCTACCAGCTGGTTTTCAAAAGAGAAAGGAAGTCGACACCTTCCACATTTGGTGTCTCCTTAAGTATGGAAGGATGGGAAATGGTTATTTTAATTTTTATTGTTGCGGTTGTAAAGTTTCATCCAGATATTTAAGTTTTTATTCAACATAAGGATAAACATATAAATCCATCTTCCCTCGATAGATTTACCTGTTCCACTTTCTTTCTCTCATTTATGGGAAGATGTTCATAGTGATATGCTACTGCTGCACATAATTTGGAGCCAAAACAATTTATCCTTAACCATGTTTGCTTCCCCCTTATTTTTCTCCTAAGCTTAAATGTTGAAGCCAAGTTTTGGTTAACCGTAACCATTTACAATACAGTATTAGTTCAACAGAACCAATTTATCATTTAGAATGGTCCCTGCATACCCATCTGAGCAGCACAATATTCAATTCGTATTGGATATTAAAGACAGACAAAACTATTTATCACTTCTCTAATTTGAAACACTATTATTCAAAATGCACAATCTGTATAGTCTCAATTATTGCCTAGTTGGAAGTCAATCAACAAGTAAAAAAATCATTCCACTAGTAGAAGAAGATACCATAACACCATTTCTAATTGTTACCATGAACTTCAGAGTACAGGTTTAAATTTAAAGCATCATAAACACAAAAACTTGAAGCTCAATATGACAAGGGTGAACTATTTATATAGAAAATTTCAAATAGGCTAAAACACGAGAATGCAAAAAAGAAAAAAGAAAAAAAAGGAGAGATTGTGAACTTTGTCTTTTGTAGGTGATTACATATGTCAAAGATTCTAACATAATCAAATAGCAAAATAGTAATGTTAAAATAAAGGTTTCTCACAAAAAGGAATATAATTCACTTGTTCTTCTATGAGTTTTTTATAAAATAATAATAATAATTCCATTTCATCTCTGTTAATCCTTACTTTAACCACCCAGATAGCTTTTTCTTGCATTAACAAAGCAGAACAATTTTCAAATAATAGAACAACTAAAATCTTGACAACTAAACTAACCACTGCCAAGTGAAAAGAAAAGGAACGATATTTGGCAGATCAAACAGAGCCAAATCAATATAATTTCAAAGATGAAATAAGCAAAGCTTTTAAAGCAGTAGAGAGTCTAAGTTGGATCGAATAATTGTGACTTTAGCTGATAAAAAGATCGAATAATAGTACAGAGAAGCGATTACCAGAAGCAAAGTTGCTTTGCTGATATACTCTTCAGGCGGCCATGAATGCTTTCTACAGAGAAATATATTTCCACCAACCATGTCGACAAATTTCGCGATCAAACAAGCTCAAGCTTCACTTCAAATCCGGAATGATTTTTTTTTTAAAAAAAATCAAATTCGAAATCTCCACCGACACAGACCTAATTATGCAAAACTCTCTCAACTACACTTGCTTCCTTGAGCTTCCAAACAAATCTTACAGCAGAAGCGAAATAGTATTAACTGACTTGTCTTCAAAGATCCCGGAACCTCTTTGCTTTCCGTACAAACAAACCGAAACGTTTCGCGATCAGAATCGAGGAGAGAGGAAACCGAAATATAAGGATCGGATATCTCGGGACTTGGATAGTTAACGAATGCAGATAACGAGAAAACAAAAAGGTAAAAAGTTAAAAAGTTTTGTAAAATTGATTGATTGATTGGTTGATTTTTTATGTTTATTTTTTTTTTTTTTGAAAAGAAGGAGATGTTGATGTTGGAGTTGGAGTTGGAGTTGGAGTTGGCGTGGCGGGCAGTGGAAGAGCCGCCTGTAGCGTCGGCTTGCTGGCGACGACAGGACCTCTGCAATCGCCAGGTGGTGGTGTTAAATCTGCTGCTCTACTCTTATTTGTTGGTTGTCACTTTCTCTCTCTGTTTAACTTTTTTTTTAATTAAAAAAATTAAATTTAGTGATGGAGAGAGTAGAGAGAGAAGGTTGCGTAGTGTTTGTTTTGTGTATGTATAATGTAATGTATTATTATTTGAGAGAAAATCAAAAGTAACCACAACTATTATGAAAATTGTGTTTTTAATCACATACGAAAATTTATTTGTTAATAGCTATTTTTTTAAAAAAAATTTAGTGTATGTCTGTAAATTACAAAAATACCCCTAGATTTGATTTTAAAAAAAAAACTGAAAGAAAACTTGAAATCATGACTAAAATCTGGAATCAAACTTGAAATCATGGCAAGGAACTTGAAACTTGAATTATTGTTTAAAAAAATAAAATTTTGAAATTTGAAATCTTGCTTAAATTGAAATGTTGAAACTTGAAATCTTGACTAAATTGAAAATTGAAAGTTGAAACTTGAAATGTTGACTAAATTGAAAGTTGAAACTTGAAATGTTATGGGTTTTTAAGTTCTTCGTTTTCAAATTTTTAAACTTGAAATGTTGTCTAAATTGAAACGTTGAAACTTGAAATGTTGACTAAATTGAAATGTTCAAACTTGAAATGTTCTGGGTTTCTAATATTTCATTTTCTTTCTTTTTTTTCAGCAGATCTAATCGCCGGCGGAGGGGGAGCTCGACGGTGTTGCTGTGCGGTCGTGAAGCCTAGGCGACGGCACTCCGGTAAGCCGTCGACGACATGTGAGAGAGAAAGGAAAGGAGAGAGAAAGGAAAGGAGAGATGAAGAAGAGAGAGAGAGTGTGGGGAGAGAGAAAGATGAGGTCAGCGACAGTTCGCAGGCCCTCGTAAGGATGCAGGCGACGGTTCGCCAGCGAGAGAGAGATCGGAGAGGGAGAGAGAGAGAGAGAGAGATAGGAAAGAAGAGAGAGGAAAGGAGATAGAAAAAATGAGAGAGGAGAGAGAAAGTGATTGGGGATGATTTTTTTATGGGGATATTTAAGTAATTTCTCAAAAAAATAGCTATTAACAAATAAATTTTCGTATGTGGTTAAAAACAAAATTTTCATAATATTTATGGTTATTTTTGTTAATTTCCACTTATTATTTACATCGGTGGATCTGATTTCATATGGCGGTTTGATTGATGCGTGTCGTGTGGCAACACAGGGGCCATGGCTGGCTCCTTTGGTACTTTTTTTAGTGGATCTTTTTTGTTTTGTTTTTTTTATCCCTTTTTATTTCTCTTTTTCTTTTTTCTTTTTTGGTTTCTTAATTTTGAAAATTTCATTTTATCTGTCTATCCTAAATAATTTATGGTGTTTAACTTCAAAAAATAATAATTGATGCTTGAATTGGAAAGTTTTTTAAATATATATACACACGTGTATGTGTATCAATCATCAAAAGTGGATCAATGATTAACTCCCATTATAAATCATTTTAAAATTTATTATACGAATATGAGAACCGTTAGACTCGATACTTTTTCGTTAAATACACAGTAAGCAATTACATAAAGTTTTGGACGTCAGATCACAGATGTTACGTAGAATCATAATTTTGGTAGAGTTGCACTTCTTGTATGTTTGTTCTTATCAGGGGTGGTCATTAAGTTACGAATCGAACCAAATCGAATTAAAAATAGGTATTCGAATCGATTCGTAGTATTAATTAGGTTTAAATCAGTTTAAAAAATGAAAACCAAAATTCTTTTAGATTCAAATCGGTTTGATTTTTTAAAAACCGGATTGAATCTAATAAACAGAGTATATAACTTAAAAAAAAACCTTAATATTATTTAGAGTTTGTAATGGATTTGTTTTTAACTTATTATTATGTAATATATTTTTAACTGGTTTATTTTTTATATGTATAATTTTAAGTTAGGTTTGATTTGGGTTTTTTGGTTTTGGGTTATACAAATGTCCAAAATTAGTATCCAACAACCCATTAATGTTAAAAATAAATTCAAAAGACCAATTAAGCTAGCCGCTCATTATGTCCAAAACCATATTGAATCGAACCGATTAAAATAGGTTCAATTCAATTCGGTTCACATTTCTTATCAGGATTAAACCCGTTTAATTTTGGATGAATCGAAATATTTTAGGTTCAATTGGGTTTTACTCAAAATCGAATCGAATCGAACCGTGTTCACCCCTAGTTCCCAATGAGGAATAGGGTAGCTCATGCTTCTAAATTAACTATGGGTAATGTTGGGCACAGTTAACAATTTACTAAAAGAATAAAACATATATTATAAATGTATATATATTGTATTGATTAAAATAATAAATATAAATAACAGTTTTTATTTTAGAAATTCTTGTAGTCGTCAAAGGCACGTGTTAACATTACCCATTAACACTTAATATTATTTGTATGGAGGATTATTTGATTTCATGATTATTTGAAAACCAAGAAAAAAGTGTAAATGTAATATATATATATAGTTATATTATTTTGTTAAAGCATAAAGTGCACCTTAATATAATGTTTTTATTTTCTTTCAAAAAATTATAATATTTTATTATTTTATTTAAATTTAGAATAACTTATCATATAATTAATGTAGTTAGATGGTAAAACTTAAAAGATATTCATTCAGTTAGATAATTATCACAGTAAATAGTATACATAAACAATGTCCCAAGTTCACCAAAAAAATTTGAAACTATCCACTTTTAAAAGTTTTTTTGTTTTGTTTTAAATTAGCTTCAAAATACAGTATACCTTTGGATTCCAAAGTTAGATACTTATATATTAAATGTTTAAAAATAATTATATAATGATAATGTCATTTTATCTAGATTTGGTATCCAAATCTGGTATTTAAATGATATGACAACACTCATAGAATACAATTTAAATGAATGAATTATAATTTTACCATATATTTAGACACCAAAATTTAACATTATTGTTATACAAATTATTATTTTTACATCTAACAATATTCCATTTTATCTTAATCTACAGTACGATTTTTTTTAATTAAATAGTTCTTTACTAAATTATTTAACCTAAAATTAATTGAAGTAGTACTCAGATAATTATTCACAAACTATAAACACATCAATACATCATAATCTTACTGCTAAGGCCAGATATAAGACAAAATTAGAACAATGTGATGCAGAATTACTATAACTAATAGGTTTTTTATGTAAAAAAAAAGAGTAAATTATTTGCACGACAAAGAATTTACAAAAATATAAAAGTCTATTTAATTCAATCACACTTAACCATAACTATATAAAATTAGTTAACTTGATTAAAATTAAGAACGATTTTTTATCACTTAACTATGACAATATTATCATAAACATGCAAACATGAAACGTGAAAATACATTAAGCAGAGGGTGAGAGCAAGGAGAAAATCTTCAATGCACTGGATATACTGTTGAGTAGTGCATCCGGTCACTAAAGAAAAGATATGTGGCATATGATTTTTGTTCCATATGAATATTCTTCGATAATCGGATTCACCGCTCAACAATATACCCGGTATATTGAAGATTTTCTCCTTAGCAAGACCAAATGTTAGGGAGGAAACAAATGGAATTGGAGGCGGTCAATCAATTGTTGGAAAATGTCGAAAATTGAACGATACAATTATACAAACAGCGTGGAACAATTATTTGTTTTAATTTGCTCATGCTTCTGTGCAAAATATTGATATTTTCCACCGCCATTCAAATTGGACCAAAACAGTCCACCGAAAGTGGTTGGGTTCACGGTGCACGCGAACTGCGAAAGGTCAACACAACTACACAAGAGGACAGCCGACACCACACCAGCCACTTCAACTTGCTCACAATTCACAAGTACATTTGTTGTTCAAAATTTTAAGAGAATTGGTCTTGGTTGTTCAAGAATTTGGCTTTGCTCCACCACACATTTGTGATCTAAATCAAATATGTCCGTAATAATTCATTTTCTCTATTATTAATTTACTTCGTTGGAGTAGGAGATTAGGAATATATTTAAATCCGTCTCACACTTTCAACATAAAATTTGAAGGATGCCACCGGAACTGTGTAATTATTGTTGGATATTTTTGTGATAGACTCTCATTTTGAGAGCAAAAATTGAGTATGATAAATTTTATAGAAATGGAAGATTAAAGTGGATTCGAATTCTCCTCCGTGAAAACTTCGAAATGGTATATTCAAATTCATAAAATGGTTAATGGGTGAATGGAAAATTGAGTCTAAAAGTGGACCAATTGTGTAAGGAATAAAATGGATCTCACATTGTTTAGGAAAATCACTTATATATAGTTTATAAGTGAATGTGTGATATGAGCTATCAACATGTGTGGCATGGATGCTCTCTCAAGCGCACGCCGGAGGGGTGCAAATCGTGGGCCCCAGAACCTTTGAATGCACGACTCGTGTGTGGGCGCGACCTACAGACACGAATGCAGCTCCGATTAGACCGTGAGAGTCCAGTTGACCTTTTGTCACTTCCCTGAGTCAACATTTTTTTTATTGTGATGAATATGGAAAGCTTTAATTGTTTGGATTCTGATTTCTTACTTGATCATTAAGAATACAGAATCGGGTTTTAATTAGAAATAAATATCTTAGAGAATATTATCTAATTAAATTATTTCCTTATTAAATCAAAAAAATGAATTTTTCAAAATAATCCCGAATTAATCCCAAAACCCTAGTGTTTCGGTTTGGGTATTTAATATCTCTAATATTCTGTTCAACCTACCGAAAAGAAATACAAAATTTAAAGGCAACCGTATTCGTATTTTTCTTCTCTGTTTCTTGGTAAGTTTAAACTCGATTTGAGTTCGCTGGCAGTGGTGTGCTTAGGCTTACCACTGGTTGAACCGTTATATCCTGGGAGACAATCGCCTGATACACATACGGTGTTGTCTGACAAAATTGTCTTAAGGACACCGTGTGAAACACAGGTCTCGGTTCATACGTGTTGCTTTCTTGTGCTATTACTTTATGTTTCCAGATACCTACCAGATTTCTTTTTTGGAATTAGGATTTACAATCTTAAGACAATTTTACCGATATTTGTTTTCTTTTTTAAAACTGTTTCCTTCTTCAAAAAATTTGGTATCAGAGTTCTGGTTCAGATCGTAATGAACTTGAAAAAAAAAATCACTTGTTCAGTTTTTCAACTGTGGTAATCAGGTTCCTTTGAAACACTGATTTCGATTATATATATATATATATATATGTTACCTGTGGAAATCGGTTTTTTTGAAACACCGATTCAATTTTGATAATTAATCTGTGGAAATTTGGTCTATTATTAGACACTTATTTTGAAATCAATTGCGGTTTCAATTGGATAATTAGGTCTGCAATATTAGACACTGATTGTGATTTCCCTCGTGAAATCTAATTTGAAATCAATTTTGTTTTTGTTTAAGATATTATGGCAAACAAATCTAATGTGAACTCCAGTGTTTCACTAGAGACTCCGGAAGTTAATCCAACTAAAGGATTAGATACTTCGGCTATGAAGTCCTTGCTTGTGGGCCAGGTACTTGTAGTATTGCCTACTGTGGCCACAACGACTCCGACCATCAACTCCTTCGTGAGAAATATGTCTGATCCGGTGATGAGCCAGTATATGAGTCAAGGGAATGTTTCCATGGCAAATCCCAACATGAATTTGGTACCTTTACCGATGAATCATATGGAGAAGCCTGATAAGTTCAGTGGACCGAATTTTAAACGATGGCAGTAAAAGATGCTGTTTTATTTAACCACACTGAACCTTGACAGGTTCTTGACTGAAGATGCTCATAAACCTAATAATGGTGAAGAGCGTGATGTTCAGGTATGGAATGCTATTGATGCATGGAATCACTCGGATTTTCTGTGCCGTAATTACATACTGAACGGACTGTCAGATTCTCTATATAGCGTTTATTCTTCAAAGAAAACAGCCAAAGAACTGTAGGAATCATTATACCGCATATACAAAACTGAGGACACTGGGTCTAAGAAGTTTATCGTTGGTCGGTTTCTTGATTACAAGATGGGGGATTCAAGACAGTTATGAGTCAAGTCCAAGAGCTACAGGTGATTCTGCATGAGATACATGCCGAATGGATGACCTTGAGTGAAACTTTCCAGGTGGCTGCAATCATTGAGAAGCTTCCTCCTTCATGGAAAGAGTTCAAAAACTATCTCAAACACAAGCGAAAGGAGATGAAGACCGAGGATCTGATTCTCAAGCTTCGTATTCAGGAAGATCACATGAAGTATGACAAGAAAGATGTCAATGAGCCTGAAGCTAAGATCAATGTGGTTTAGCATGGGCAAAGTTCTAAACCAAAGAAGAACAAGCATAAGAAAGGATCCAAATTGGGTCCTAAGGGAAGAGTCTCTAAGAAGCCAAAATTCCAAGGGAAGTGCTTCAACTGTGACAAGCTGGGTCACAAATCTTCTGAGTGCAGGTTCCTAAAGAAGAAGAAAAAGAACCACGAGGCAAACGTGGTTGCTGGGATCTCAAGAGATATATAAGAGATTAATCTCTCTGTAGTTGTGACAGAAGCAAACCTTGTTGGGTCCAACCCAAGGGAGTGGTGGTTGGATACTGGAGCCACTCGTCATATATGCTCTGACAGTGAGATGTTCAATACATTTGAAGAAATGAAGAATGAAGAAAAGTTGTATATGGGCAACTCAACCACATCTGACGTGAAGGGACGTGGTCAAGTCATTCTCAAGATGCTGGTATAACCCTGAGCTTGAACAATGTGCTGTATGTACCTGATATTCACAAGAACTTGGTGTCCGGTTCGTTGCTCAATCAGCATGGGTTCAAGATGGTGATTGAATCAGACAAAGTGGTTTTAACCAAGCAGGGAACTTATGTGGGTAGGGGATATGTAACTGAAGGGCTGTTTAAGCTTAATGTATCTGTTGTCAAAAGAACAACCAATAAAGATAATTCTTCGGTTTATTTGCTTGAGTCTTCCAATTTATGGCATGGTAGACTAGGACACGTTAATTATGATACTTTGCGTAGATTAATTAACTTAAATCATATTCCTGCATTCAATATAGATCCTAAACATAAGTGTGAAGTTTGCGATGAAGCAAAACTAACATGGTCATCATTTCAAATTATTGAAAGGAAATCTGAACCTCTTGATTTAATTCACACAGATATATGTGATTTAAAATTTGTTCAAACAAGAGGTGGCAACAAATATTTCATCACATTTATAGATGATAGCACAAAATACTGCTATGTATATTTCTTGAAAAACAAGGATGAAGTTATAGAGAAGTTTAGTCTCTATAAAACTAAAGTTGAGAATCAACTCAACAAGAAAATCAAGGTACTGAGAAGTGATCGAGGTGGTGAATATGTAGCACTGTTTGGTGAATTCTGTGCACAACATGGAATCATACATCAAACTACTACACCATATTCCCCTCAGTAAAACTGTATTGCAGAACGTAAAAATCGTACCTTGAAAGAGATGATGAATGCAATGCTCATAAGTTCTGGAGTGCGTCAGAACATATGGGGTGATGCTATATTGTCTAGCAATTACCTTTTAAACAAGGTACCTCGAAAGAAAGAAGACAAGACAAGACACCATATGAACTATGGAAAGGAAGAAAGCATTCTTATAAATTCTTACGAATGTGGGGGTATCTTGCCAAAGTAGTCGTACCTATACCTAAGAATGTGAAAATAGGTCTGAAAACTGTTGACTGCATTTTCATTGGAAAATCACAAAACAGTAGTGCTCATCGATTCTTGGTCTATAAATCTGACATATCAGATATACACAAAAACACGATAATGGAATATAGAAATGCAATGTTCTTTGAACATGTATTTCCATGTAAATCCAATGATGAAGCAAGTTCATCAAAACAAACACATGCTGATAGTTGTGAGGACCAAGAACAAGGAAATGAAGTAGAGGATGAACCTAGACGTAGCAAAAAAGCAACAACGGAAACGTCTTTTGGTTCAGATTTTATGACCTATTTACTAGAGTGTAAACCTCGAACTTTCAAAGAAGCGGTAAGCTCTTCTGAAGGACTCTTGTGGAGAGAGGCAATTAAGAGCGAAATTGATTCCATCATTCAAAATCATACTTGAGAATTAGTAAATCTTCCTCCGGGATGTAAACCGCTAGAATTCAAATGGATTTTCAAAAGAAATATGAAAGTAGATGGATCAATTGATAAGTATAAGGCCAGACTTGTAATTAAAGGTGTAAACGGGAAATTTGTTTAGGGTGAGAAATCCCTCTTAACACCCTGGAGACCACTACCACGGATGTGGTGGCCGGGGTTGGTATCGTTGATACTTGACCTTATCTTGTATGAATATGAAGTATGGAGTGGTAGGTAGGAGAGGAGTCATCCCACTCGCCAGGCTTCGTGATAGGTAGGCGATGAGTCATCCCACCTGTCGGGCTTCGTAGTAGGTAGGAGACGAGTCATACTTTCCGTCGAGCTTCATCGTAGGTAGGAGATGAGTCATCCCACCTGTCGGGCTTCGTAGTAGGTAGGAGACGAGTCATCCTTTCCGTCGGGCTTCGTGGTAGGTAGGAAACGAGGGAGCTCGAGGTTTCTTTACTGGTATAAAGGGGTTGATCTTGGTCCTGGTCTTGGTCCTCTGTCGGGGTCGGAGCCCGTCATGGTACCCGAAGCCCGGTTCTGGAGCCCGATTCCTTCTTGTAGTTCCCCGACCTAGATAGCAAGTAAGGAGGGAGGCTTATCTAGCTCCCGTGTCAGAGAGCTCGATTTCTGCCACATAAATTATGCGGGAGAGCTCATCGACTTTCTTCAAGCTGGTTTGGGTGGTTTCTCCTCATCTTGATGTGGGAATTTGGCGTATAGATGAGAGGATAAGAGTGTCGGATGCGCAGATGATGAGGAGGACTTGGTTTTCATTCCTGCTTTCATGTCTAGTCGTGTTGAGGTAGAAATTACCTCGAAGTCCTCTGTTGTTGCAGATGCATGAAGGGCTTCAAGTCTGCCTACCTTTCTATCTGAATCAGAGAGGTAGATCAGGACCAAGGTAGCTCGTTAGGGCGATGAATGGCCCCATACAAGTGGAGAGGAGACACTGGCCTAGTAACTGTCTGGAGACATGCTCAGGATTTTAAAAGTTTCCCGCGACGTAGAGAAGACTTTGGATCCCTCCGGGATGAGTGGTGACTCACTCGAGCATTAGATAACCATATATGAATGGAGATGGGCTACCTGTCTGGTACCGGTCCAGAGGCATACTTGGGATTTCAAGGAGCCCCCAACAACTGAGTGAAGGCTCTGGACCACCTAAAATGTGGAAAGCCTCTAGGTTGTCCTTGATCAGATCGGACTTCGGTGGCTTACTATACACACGGAGCAAAGCCACCGGTCTGGTACTGATCCAAAAGCATGCTTGGGATCTTTGAAGTTCCCAGCAATTTGAAAGGAGGCTCTGGACCATGTTGGAATGGATCGGGGTCGTAATGGCTAACTTGGGCATTGACCGACCCTGTACAAGAAGTGAGAAGCCACTTAGCCTTACAGTGAGGCTACTACTCCAGAGGTTTGCTTCGGCATGTAGAAGGCCTTACCAAGAGTGGGAAACCTTTGGGCTCTCTTGGATCAGATCGGGCTTCTGTGGCTTGCTAGGGTGATGAATGACCCTGTACATATAGAGCAAAGCCACCGGTCTTATAGTGATGCTACCGTTTTAGAAGCTTTCTTAGGCACGTAGGTGGCCTTACCAAATGTGGGAAGCTTCTGAAACCTCCTCGATCGGATCGGGCTTTGGTGGCTTGCTAGGGCGGTGAATGGCCCGGTAAACATGGAGCTAAGCCACCGGTCTGGTACTGGTCCAGAAGCATACTTGGGATCTTTGGAGTCCCCTGCAATTGAAATGAGGCTCTGGACCATGCTTGAACGAAACAAGAATCTCAGTGGCTCAATTGGACGTTGACCGACCCTGTATAAGAAGTGAGGATGCTACTCCAAAGGTTTGCTTAGGCATGTATGAGGCCTTACCAAGAGTGGGAAACCTCTGGGCTCTCATCGATCAGATCGGGCTTTGGTGGCTTGCTAGGGCGATGAATGACCCGGTACATATAGAGCAAAGCCACCGGTCTTGTAGCGATGCTACCGTTCTAGAAGCTTGCTTAGGCACGTAGGTGGCCTTACCAAATATGGGAAGCTTCTGAAACCTTCTCGATCGGATCGGGCTTTGGTGGCTTGCTAGGGCAGTGAATGGCCCGGTAAACATGGAGCGAAGCCACCGGTCTGGTACTGGTCCAAAACATGCTTGGGATCTTTGGAGTCCCCTGAAATTGAAATGAGGCTCTGGACCATGCTGGAACGAAACAAGAATCTCAGTGGCTCAATTGGGCGTTGACCGGCTCTGTATAAGAAGTGAGGAGCCACTTGGCCTTACAGTGAGGCTGCTACTCCAGAGGTTTGCTTAGGCATGTAGGAGGCCTTATCAAGAGTGGGAAACCTCTGGGCTCTCTTCGATCAGATCGGGCTTCAGTGGCTTGCTAGGACGATGAATGACCCGGTACATATAGAGCAAAGCCACCAGTCTTGTAGAGGTGCTAACGCTCTAGAACCTTGCTTAGGCACGTAAGAGGCCTTACCAAATGTGGGAAGCTTCTAGGTTGTCCTCGATCAGATCGGGCTTCGGTGGCTTGCTAGAGCGGTTGATTAACACTGAAAAGTGTATGTTTACTAAGGGACAATATCATCATTTTACACTTCCAATATGATTAATTTCTAGGTTCAATTTTTGCTTGGTGTGTTTTGATATATAACCCCGGTTAAGTGGCAGATAACGGTACTCGGTGACAATTCAAGTCGGTTTAATTCAGTTTCCCAAATAACTGATCCTTAAAACAAGGCATGGATGAAATTTTCACAGACCTGTGAAAACATTTTCCATCGTTGCTTCAAAATGCTCTGAAAAAGATTTACAAAGCACGTTTCGAAATATTACGCTTACTGATGATAAACAACATTCCTGTTGAAATTCGTTGGTTGATCGAAGCTAAGGTACGTCTAGCAGGTGAGTCTGGTGATTCATTTATATCTTACATGCCTGGTTTTGGAAGAAGTAACCTTGCAAAAAAATGAAGAGCTAAGAAGTTAGGGGTTACTTGTCACAAATGTGCTCGTACAACTTGCAACACACGTTGTCGTTCTTTAGGAATGGTGTCTAATAATCGGGAAGATAAAATTTTATTCATTAGACATGGTTTGCGTAGGGAGTCACGGGATAATATCCTAACGACTCTTGATGCACATCCTAGTGGATATGTGCAAATGGCAATTGACCGATTATGGCCACAATTTCAAAAAGAACATGCACAATATAGTCTTGGGAATCTGACTTTAAAAGACCCTGTTTGCCAATTTATAAGAAAATTGGATGGGAAGCATATCCCCGACCCATAGAGGGCATTGAAGCTGTTTCTGGACGTAAAACCAGAGGAAGATGTGAGCCACAATCACAACTACCAGTAAATATCCCTTTGTTTTTATTATATTTTTATTATCCTTATCTCTGCTTCAAGTCCTCATGAGCTGTTTGACCAGTTACAAGCTTTCAATTATGAGTCAGATCCTTCAACCTCCAAAATTGATTGGTCCTCTGATGAAGAAAACAAGAAACGCAGAATTGATCTGAATCTCGGTTTGTGATTGTCCCATGGTTTTTATGCATTTTATTTTCCTTTATTGTGTATTTCTTTTGTTGTTTTGCAGGATTTTGTTGTCTTTCAAGTTGTTCAGGTAATATCTTCTAAACCTTACCTCTTTCTAATGACATTGGGGACAATGTCTCGTTCTGGTTGGGGGGAGGGAATTAGTTGATTCAATAACTTTTGTTTTTTTTTTAAAAAAAAAACTAACTTTTGACCATTTTTTTTGTAAAGATGGCCGAGTAAAGAGATCTTTTAGATACTTCTGATACGCATCTTTGTAGTTCTGATGCGTTTTTTTTCTCTATTCTGACTATTCAAATTTATAAACTCTCCATTGTGATATCATTGACTAATCCTTTTGTTCATTAAGTCATCTTGAAAAAAATTTCAAACTATTCTAGACACACACACATTGACATGTGATTATGTGCAGTAAGTTGAGATTTTACGATATTGAGTTCTGAAACATCATTCAAGGGTAACAACCGAAGGAAATGGTCTTATTTAAAAATTTATATAGTAATAATAATAATAATAATAATAATTTTGTGTGTTGTGACCAAAACTCTTACTTAGTAGCCGGGCCTCATGCCTCAGTAAGCATAGAGTGTTTGTGCAAAACGGTAGAGTCTAGATAAGAATAAAGTGCAGTTTCGTAGCCTCTTTAACTCGAGCAATTAAGTCCGAGGGATGCGTTAACACCTAATCCCCTAAGACCAACTGGTTTGGGAGTTATTGACCCAAAGCTCGTTACACGGGTTAAAGAGAAAGCTTAAGGGAATTGTACTGGAAAAAAAACATCTGCAATCCGAGTAATTAAGCCCGTATGAGTGTTTTAACACTTAATGCCCTAAAGCCAACTAGTTTTGGAGTCATTGACCTAAAGCTCGCTACATGGATTAAAGATGAAGTGTTTGTTTCTAATTTTGTTGTGTTAAAAAAGAAAAAAGAAAAAAAAAAGAATAAAACTGTTGCCTAAGGAAACGCCTTAGTGAGATTTCGGAATGAAAATGTTGTTTAATTTCAATTGAATCTCATAGTTATCATGTTGATCTTTATTGAGTACAAGAAAGTTTGATTGATAACTCAATTGATGACTGGTTGTCAAAGGATGAGAAAATATGTATGAGAGAGTTTGTCTATTTGGTAGTTTAGAGATTTGTATTTGAGTTTTTATTATTTTCGCTTTAATTGCTAGGGACTAACAATAAGCTGGTTGGGGGGGTGTGATTAACACTGAAAAATGTATGTTTACTAAGGGATAATATCATCATTTTATACTTCCAATGTGATTAATTCCCCAATTTAGATATAATTTTGTTCGTTCGCTTAAATAAATGTGTTATGTAGTAATCAGTGTATTTTTCTTTGTATTTCTGAGGTAATTCGATCAAATCAGAATCATGGAGAAGTCAGACGGTAAAACAAACATCGTTTTCAAGTTTAGAACGTCAAGAAACCTTAAGAAGACCACGAATGACATTTTTGTAATTTTGATTATTCACTGTTCACAGTTGACTTTTACTATTCATAGTTGACTTTCATTGTTCACTCACGATGCGTTACTGTTCACTCTCGGATGCGTTACTGTTCACGTATGGATGGGTTATTGTTCACTGTCACTGTTCACCGATGACGTGGCGAAATCTGGACGCTCAATTCTTAATTCATCCGATGGTCAATTTTCATCCGTATTTTGTATAAATAGGAGGCCTCTCCCCCCTAATTTTCATGTCTTGAATCCAAATCTGATGTTAGATTTGTAAAATTCTCTCTCCTTTATTCTCAAATTCTCAGTTTAAATAAAATATTTATTTTCTAATTAAATTATGTTTGGCTAATTTTATATAGCTGGGGCCAAAGGTGATACTGTTGGTATGGAAAATATGATCCAATTTTGGTAAGTTTATTATTTTTATGCTTTCTCCCTTTTGATATTTATAGAGTTTTTGACTCATTGTAGATAGACAGATATTGTCTAGCACAGTGAGTACTTTTACCCATATCTATCAGAGAGTGGTTTATCCCCTCTAATCTTTGTGGAGTTTTTGACTCACTGTAGAGAGACAAATATTGTCTGGCATAGTGAGTACTTTTACCCACATCTATTAGAGAGTGGTCAGTGGAGTGGAATACCATCCCATTAATCTGGACTAAATATTAATAATTGAATCATATTCAAATTACCAACAATAGATCCCTTAGCCCCAGTATTAATTTTAATTGATTTTCATTTTATAACAAGCTTAGTAATTAATTTAGATAATTAATTCTACAAGGACAAGTGAACAACCTCTATGTGGTTTGACCCGGTCTTTCCGGTTAATTTATTACTTTGACACTCTTATATTTGAGAGTATGAACACTTCTTTAGGACATGTCAACGGTGAATGACCTGGTACACACGGAGCAAAGCCACCGGTCTGGTACTGGTCCAGAAGCATGCTTGGGATCTTTGGAGTTCCCAATAATTTGAAAGGAGGCTCTGGACCATGCTGGAATGAACCGAGAGTTCAGTGGCTCACTTGGGCGTTGACTGGCCCGGTGCATAAGGCGTGGAACCACTAATCTTCTACTGGTCGTGCTGCTCTAGAAGTTACATAGCTGAGTTGGCTTCTTAGATTCATGGGTCGACCCGCTACCTCTACCTAGGAGCTTACGAAGGGCGGACTTGGAGGCATCCTTTCTGTCGGGCTTCGTGGTAGGTAGGAAACGAGGGAGCTTGAGGTTTCTTTACTGGTATAAAGGGGTTGATCTTGGTCCTGGTCCTGGTCCTGGTCCTTGGTCGGGGTCGGAGCCCGTCATGGTATTCGAAGCCCGGTTCTGGAGCCCGATTCCGGAGCCCGATTCCTTCATGTAGTTCTCCGACCTAGATAGCAAGTAAGGAGAGAGGCTTATCTAGCTCCCGTATCGGAGAGCTCGATTTCTGCCACAGAGATTATGCGGGAGAGCTCATCGACTTTCTCCTCATCTTGATGTACGACTTTGGCGTATAAATGAGAGGATAAGAGCGTTAGGTCCAGCGGGGGTAGGAATCTAGCTTCGTTTCCTTAGGTTTTTGTTGTTGTTTCCCGATCTCATGTAAGAAAGATTATAGAGCTAGGACCAATGAGGTCGGTTTCTAGTCCGCATACACACATGCGTAACACAGTAGATAATAGGAAATACACAAGTCTTTTGTAGAGGGAGATGGACTGACCAAGGGGGAAAAGGCATCACGAATGATCACATGCTGAAAAACCCCAATGTAGTATCCAGAGGAATGAGGAATACCCTTCCTTATGTATATATCAGAGAATGCTCCGGAGAGCTTACAAGAATGGTGAAGTAATACAACGTAGTTGCTCCGGAGAGCTTACAATAGTGGTCGAATGTAGACCGATACCAGTATATTCTAGGTAAAGGTAATACATACATTGATGATGTCGAGAGATCTTTAAACGAAGCATGTCTGTCTTCTGTCATTGATCGAGGCCTTTACTATGCCTTTTACAGGCATATTTATAAATGGTGACTACCTTGGCATGCCAATCCGGGATTCTTCAATCTTTCTTTTCTTATTGAGTACGATTCTTCCTTTAATGTAGTTGATCGGATTGTGGCTAATATCTCGGAGGGGGTGTGTTTGTTTCCTCTTCGGACTCTTCTTTCCTTGATAATCAGGATTTTCTGTTATAGTTGACCCCAAAGAATAGGTTGTGGAGGATATCTTGGAGGAAAAGGTATTTGTTTCCTCTTTGGACTCTTTCACTAATGATGACCATTAAAGAGTTGAATATTCTCTTTATTAATGGTGTTGATCATGTCATTAATTGGGTTGACTGCCTCCATTAATGCGGTTGACCTTATTAATGGTACTTTAAATGTCATGGAAACCAATCCTCTCTTCCTACGTTGCCGAGAGAAGAGCTCTAGTTCTGCATGTCACTTTGGAGAGGTACTTCTTGGAGGTTACCTGAGGTGACATTTGGTATTCCTTGAGGGCAGGGTACCCTATGATCCAGTACACTGGAAGGGTTGTCACGGAGCTAGATGTTGGTCTTCCCATGGAGCTTGTGCTAACCATTTTAGAGGCGAAATATCCCATTGGGATCCAACCTTGTAGTTGGGCTTGGTTCAGCTACGTCGAGCTTTACCATGGAGTCTGACCTAATTATGCAGGTTTCCTAGCGGGGTAGCGGGGTAGCGGGCTTGGCTAGCAAGCCCTGGTAAGGTGTTTGCCATAAACATGCGACATTGGCTCGCTTCTGGAAGGGTGGAGATAGTGGTGTAAAAATGGACTGGCCCGGCCCGGCCCATTAGGGACGGCCTGGCCAGTCCATTTCTGGAAACAGGCCTGGCTGGGCCTGGCACGCTACGGTGTAGCGGCCTGGCCTGTTTCCAGAGAAGCAGGCCAGGCATGGCACGCCGGCCTGCCTTAGACGGGCCGTGTCTGCGTGCCGTGCTAGGCCGGCCCGCCGGGCCCTTTTGGCGGGCCGAACGGGCCAGGCCTACCGGGCCTGGTCCGACGGGTTAGTTTTTTGGTCCAATTTTTTTTTTCAAATTACGTTTTTTTTGGATTTAGGGTATAGGGTTTAGGATTTATAGTTTATGGTTAAGGGTTTAGAATTTAAAATGAATGAAGAAAACGAACAATTATTAGGATTTGAAATGAATAAAGAGAACGAACAATTTTTTAATTATTTATTTATTTTTTACTTATGGAATTCAGTATTACATATTTACATGATTGCCTCATTAAAAACCTTACCAAGAAAAACCCAGTTGGATAAAAACTTGGTAAGGAAAAAAGAGTGCAACCGTTTTACAACTTACAAGTAAATAATAAATACATATGTAAAAGTATAACCTAGTTCTGGCCCTGGCCACTACCTGAAGGGTCATCAATATATAGATTGTCGAAATTTAGATTAAGTTCTTTATCTACAGTTAGATTTTGTAACCTTTTTTTAGCATGCTCCCAATCCCGAAGGCATGTTAATACCTCCACCATCTCTGGAGACAAACAGCTTCTTCTTGGTTCAAGTATGCGTCCACTGGTGTTGAAAGCTTGTTCTGAAGACACCGTTGACACTGGAATAACCAGTACGTCACGTGCTAAGTGTGATAGAATTGGATACCTGTACGTATAGGTCTTCCACCATAACAACAAATCAAACTCTTCCTTGTCTTCAACAGCATCGAACTGTGCTTCAAGGTACCTAATAAGTTCGGTACAAGAAGATGGGCTAGATCCTTGCCCTTAAGAAGTACTTGCTGATTTGTCTTTTTTTCTTCGTTTCAGAAGGCTCCAATTTGTTTGCTTCGGCTCTGTCTCCGGTCGTGTTGATTGGGGGATGTCAATGTTGCCAAACCTGGTCTCATAAATATGAAAAATCTCGAACAACTTGGTTCGAATATCAGTAATTTATTCTGAATAATCTATTGACAAATTAATACCAATAAACTCAAGCAAAACTTCTAAACCAGATAATTTAACCCTGGGATCTATTATAGCACTTAAGGCATAAAGTAGGGGAATGTTAGCCCAATATTTTTTCAACTTTGTCTCCATGACAACAACTGCAGCGCCTAGATGTTCATCTTTTCTATAACTGTTTAACAGTTCAGACATTTCCACTATCTGATGGATTGCCTGGGAAGATGTGGGGTAATATACCCCGGAAAGAGTTACAGTGGCATTGTAAAAAATCTTTAAAAATTGAACAAAAATCTTTGCCACATACCAATCGTCTGTGAAAAGTAATTTTGGACTAAGTTGTCCTGTTTCGGTCAATTTCATGTTATAAAAACATGTAATGGTTGTATCATATTCCAAACAATTTTGCAACATTAAATAAGTAGAGTTCCACCTTACCGGCATATCAGTTTGGAATCGTCGGGGTTTGAGACCGTTTAATTTACAATGTCTCTTGAATTCACTGAATCTAGGGTTAGAACTGCAAATCCAAGAAATGGCATCTCTGATGCGATCTATTTGGTCGCTTACCTGCTTTAAACCAGCCTGTATAACTAAATTTATAATATGCCATGCACACCGTTGATGGAAGAAATAACCTCCATCTTGCGGGATATTTCTTGCAACAAACAATGCAATAGAGCTAGTATTTGCAGATGCATTATCAAATGTGATCGAAAGAATGCGATGCATGATTTCATAAGTTTCTAAAACTTCCATTATGACATTAAAAATGTTTTCTGCGGTATGTGCAAAATCCATAGGACGAAAACCAAAAATTCTTTTTGTTATCCTCCAATCAGAATCTAAATAGTGTCCCGTGACACATAAATAGTCCTGTTTGGAACAAGCATTCCAAATATCAGAAGTTAATGCAACAGAGACACTTAAATGCTGTATTTTAGCAACTAAGTCATCCCTTTCGGTTTTAAACAATCGTATCGAATCATTTCTAGTGGTGGTTCTAGAAACATGTTCATATTGGGGGTTATATGCAGATGTGATTAATTCTTTATAAAATGGACTCTTACCAATACTGATCGGTTGATCAGTTTGTGCAATGTATCGTGCCAAGCACTCTCTAGCGTGCATGGTGTCGAACTGCCACGATGTAACGAACCCGTCTAGGTGCCGTTGAAGCTGTGTCTGGGTTGTAGTTTCTACCTGTCCATATGCAGGCATACATTTGTGCATATGCCGTCTCAAATGTCCGGTTCCCCCCGTACTTGTAGCATAATTCTTATGGCAAAACTTACATTTAGCTCTGAGGCCAAATGCCCCGTTTGGGAGTGTCATTTGGACTATGTTGAAACATTGCCACACATCTGATGTTAATTTTCTGGGAAGTGATGTTGGTGTAACGCCGGAACCAGAAGGTCCAGCTTGAGTATGGGTCAGTTCTGAAATATCAAATTCATCGTTGAGCATATTCAAACCGTCCGAAAAATAAGGCTGCTTGTTAGGATCCATTATATGAATAAAAATATGAGCACTATAGTAGTTAATAGTCAAATTAAAAATCAATATTTACTAACAGTAATCTTAATTTACTAACAATAATTACTATAACTAATACGACACTTACAATAATTTATTTACTTAAAAAACAAATTAAATAAACAAAAAAAATCATAATCTACTAATATAAAATTTTAAATTCACTAGTTCACTACTACAAATAAAATTGATAAATTTACTAACATAATATACTAACATAAAATTGATGATTTGAACCACTACTCTTAAATTTACTATCATAACCTACAAATGAAAAATTTTAATTTATGAAAAAAACAATATCAAACGTAATTACTACACTTAACATTCATCATTTACTTATTACAAAAAGTAATTTCAGTAATACAAATTAACTTTCTAAATTTATTAATAACAAATATTAAAATTACTACTAAACTTAAAAATCTTAATAAACTAAACAAATAATATTAACATTAAAGCCCAAAAATTGATAAACTAACTAACTAAATAGATAATGTTTTCATTAAGTAACTCAAATCTAAACATAAACATATAAATTTACTATGAGAATATGTTAGATCAAAAGTAATAACAAAATTGTACCTTTAAAATTTGGTGTGTTTGTGGAAAACGTAGAGAATTTTGTAGAGAGAGTAATAACCAAAATGAATGAAAAAGTTTAGAGAATTGGAGAATATATTAGAGATTGAGATTTGAGAGAATGAGAGATTGAAAGAATGATAGAGAGAGTTAAAGGAAAATGAAATGGATGGAAGTATTTATAGAAAAATTTGATTTGTGGGTCAAAATGTAATTTAAAAGATTGTAGGGGGGTATTGGTAATTTTTATTTCCTCCAACGGCTAGAAATCAATTCCAGCCGTTGGAGGTTTTTTGAAAAAAAAAAAATTAATAATTTAGGGCTAAACGGACCGGCTGATCGGTCCTCCGCGCCGGTCCGGCAGGCTAGGCGGGCCTGCCTGCCGGGCCTCCTCCCAACGGCCCGGCACGCGGCCTGGCCCTCTTCCTTCACGGGCCGTTTCCAGAACGGCCCGTGAACTTCCTGGGCCCGCCGGACCGGCCTGTCACCAGCCAGCCCATTTTTACACCTCTGGGTGGAGAGGTACGTTCGAGTACTGCTCTTGCTACTTGATTTAACCATACCAGGATCTACAGTGGATCTTGGTGCTTTTGGTGACGACGGGGCTTTACGGGCTTCTTCCTTTTATGCTCGGACAAGTCGAGATTATACCTCGACGAGGCAGGAGTGCCTTTGTAAGACAAGATCGACACCTTGAAAATCTCCTAGTGAAAGTAGAGATAGTAGCAAGCTCTAGGAGAGTGTCACGAGATACCTTGATGTCGGGAGACCCAGGTCCTTTCACGTCGACCTAGCTTCGGGCTTTATCCTGGTATAAGGAGATTGACGCGGTCTCGTCAGACTTTATTTGGTAAGCATGGACACTTGCGAGATGCTCAGATGGTATGGGCGGCCTCGCCTTGCTCCTGTAGGATCGCGTGGTAGCTTGACCTTGGGGACCTTGACACCACATCATATAAGCCCGAATTCAGACCCTTGCAGGAAGGCTGGGAAGTGGAAAATTCTTTTTTGGTCCCTAGCCAAATTTTGTTATTAACAAAAGGTTACAATCAACTATAAGACCTAGACTACTTTGATACATATTCTCCTATGAAGAGAATAACCTCCATTAGAATGATACTTGCAATCGCAACTTTACGAAATCTTGAAGTACATCAAATGTATGTGAAAACGGCTATCTTAAATAAAGATTTAGATGAAAAAAATTACATGGAACAACCTGAGGGTTTTTCTGCTCCAGGACAAGGAAAGGAAGTCTGTGAATTGGTGAAGTCTTTATATGATTTAAAGCAAGCACCAAAACAATGGCATGAGAAATTTGACAATGCTATGATGTCAAACGGATTTAAGATCAACGAATGTGACAAATGTGTTTATGTCAAAGACACGAAAAATGGCTATGCTATTGTGTGCCTTTACGTTGATGGCATGCTCATTGTTGGTAGTGATGATAAAATGGTCAAATCTACCAAGGATATGTTGAAATCAAGATTTGATATGAAAGATATGGGATCGACTGATGTAATGTTGGGAATGAAAATCTCAAGGACATCTAATGGACTCATACTAAGTCAATCACACTATATTAGCATGATTCTTAAGAAATTCAACAAAAATGATTCTGGAATTTCTAGAGCACCATTAGATACAAATCTACATCTATCCAAGAATAAGGGTGAGAGTATCTCTCAACTAGAATATTCTCGAGTGATAATAAGTCTGATGTACTTAACAAGTTGTACAAGACCAGACATAGCAAATGCAGTCAGCAAATTAAGCAGATATACGAGTAATCCAGGAACCGATCACTGGAAAGGAATAATAAGAGTACTGAAGTACTGAAGTACTGAAGTACTGAAGTACTTACGATTCACTCGTAATCATGGACTGCATTATACCAGATATCCAGCTGTCCTAGAAGGATACACTGATGCTAACTGGATATCTGATATGAAGGATTCAAAATCCACCAGTGGGTATGTGTTCACACTAGGTGGTGCGGCGGTATCTTGGAAATCCTCTAAACAAACATGTATAGCCAGATCCATCATGGAATTTGAGTTTATAGCATTAGATAAATGTGGAGATGAGGCTGAATGGCTACGCCAATTCTTAGAAGATATTCCAAGATGGCCAAAGCCTGTGCCGACGATTTGCATTTACTATGATAGTCAATCATCAATAGAAAGAACACAGAGCAACATGTATAATGGGAAGTCTAGACATATACGTCGAAGACATAATACCATTAGACAACTAATCTCAACAGGGGTTATCACTATTGACTATGTAAGGTCAAAAGATAACATTGCGGATCCGCTAACTAAAGGGTTAAACAGAGAACTAGTTGAGACATCATCGAGAGGAATGAGACTAAAGACCATTAGATAAAAAGTCGATACAATGGACACAAAAACTAATTGTCTGGAGATCCCAAGATCTAGGTTCAATGGGACAACCAAGTTGTAAGACTCAGTTGAATCACTGTGGGGGTTACCCTCAAGTCCATTCCTATGATGAAACAATGATGTCTGTTGGGAAAAGGTTAAACTATGGTTTTTAATGATTTTTATGCGTCGAAATTCCTAGCTATGGAAATCCGAGCAGAGTAAAGCGGGTTACTCTTAATTAAGAAATCATCTATGTGAGAGAGAAGTGTGGCCACATCTAAAAGAGAATAGTGAAGGACTATATTATCCAGAGACTCTCACAGAACTAGACACATGTTCATGGCCAAAATGAACATAAAAATGAGAACTAAATCGGGTCTGGAAGATACCTGTGTAAGGTGTGTGATCGTTTATACAAAATGACCGAACAGTTCAAAGATATCACATATACTGATCAGCTAGTAAAGTAAGCATATATTTACAAGGGAAGGTTCAAAGGGTATAACCTACCTATCCTATGCAGGTTTCGACCGTTTGAACTTACCAAACATCTTCTTTGTGTCCCATAGGTCAATTTCATTTATGTGGGGGATTGTTGGATATTTTTGTGATAAACTCTCATTTTAAGAGCAAAAATTGAGTATGATAAATTTCATAAAAATGAAAAATTAAAGTGGATTCGAATTCTCCTCCGTAAAAACTTCGAAATGGTATACTCAAATTCATAAAATGGTTAATGGGTGAATGAGAAATTGAGTCTCAAAGTGGACCCATTGTGTAGGGAATAAAATGAATCTCACATTGTTTAGGGAAATCACTTATATATAGTTTATAAGTGAATGTGTGATATGAGCTATCAACATGTGTGACATAGAGACTCTCTCAAGCGCGCGCAGGGGGGGGGGGGGGGGGGGGGGGGGGGGGGGGGGGGTGGCGCAAATCACGGACCACGAACCTTCGAATGCACGACTCGTGTGTAGGTGCGACCTATGGACACGAATGCCGCTTCGATTGGATCGTGAGAGTCCAGTTGACCTTTTGCCACTTTCCTAAGTCAACGTTTTTTTATTGTGATGAATAAGGAAAGCTTTAACTGTTTGGATTCTGATTTCTTACTTGACCACTAAGAATACAGAATTGAGTTTTAATTAGAAATAAATCTCTTAGAGAATATTATCTAATTAAATTATTTCCTTATTAAATCAAAAAATGAATTTTCCAAAATAATCCCGAATTAATCCTAAAACCCTAGTGTTTCGGTTTGGGTATTTAATATCTCTAATATTCTGTTCAACCTATCGAAAAGAAATACAAAATTTAAAGGCAACCGTATTCGTATTTTTCTTCTCTGTTTCTTGGTAAGTTTAAACTCGATTTGAGTTCGCTGGCAGTGGTGTGCTTAGGCTTACCACTGGTTGAACCGTTATATCCTGGGAGACAATCGCCTAATACACATACGGTGTTGTCCGGCGAAATTGTCTTAAGGACACCGTGTGAAACACGGGCCTCGATTCATACGTGTTTCTTTTTTGTGTTATTACTTTCTGTTTCCATATACCTACTAGATTTCTTTTTTGGAATTAGGATTTACAATTGTTATATGAATCATCAAATGTGGTAATTATAAGTTATTTGCTGAATTATTTAGGATAATTTTTTGAGATAATGAGGGAGAAATTATTTTAAGATATATAAAATTTGTTTTTAACCTCATACAATATTTCAATAGTTAATAATCAACCGAAATATGAAATGCCTCAAACATCCTCAAGCAATTGTCTCTTCCGAACTAACCAAAACATCGAGATGCATGCTTTATCAACGATCTGGCCGGGTACGTATGCTACCTGCGATGGCACTTGATGGGCTTTCCTCTTATCCAGTCGGCCAAAATCTCTTTTCTGATATCTCACCCCTCTCCTCAGTCCTCAGGCTACGTGAAATCAGTTTTATATAATAATTAACATGTGAATCACGTAGCTCTTTGTTTTTCAAAATTGCTAGGTGATGATTCATACAACCAACTTTACTGCATGATGATATCACGTTTGAAATATATATATATATACATTAAACGGATAAATTTTTTTTGTAGGGTGAAATGAATTTTGCAGTTTCATTAATAACTATCCCAACTTCACTTGTAATTTTAAAAATAAATTTCATATAATTTTTGAAATCATTTTTCATAAATTCCTACAGTAAAATGTTAGATTGGTTAACCAACAGCAGTATAGAAAAAATTATTAATAGTTAGTCACTAGATTATTTTGTCAACTAAATTATTTTTCTCGATCATATAAGATGAGACTGGTTCAACTGTTTACATCGATATTAAATTATAGGTTCAACGCTATCACCTTAAAATAAAAAATTTCAATTAATTTAATATTTAAAAAAAAAAAATAATAAGTCGGCAAATTGTGCGCAGTGGCTCCGGGCACCAGCTCATATTTGACAAATTAGGAGCCTTTTGATTACTGCAGAGAGGCAAATAAAAAAATAATCTTTTTTAATGTAATAGAAATTTAACGGCCTATCGACAAACTCTGATTTGGTCATTTTTTAAGTGATGTGTTAAATCTAAAACTGATTTTACCTTTTTATTGCCATTAAGCTAACATTTATAAAAGTGTAAAATCTCAGACCCGCTAATGATTCGAATACACATCTTTGAAAGGAATTTTTTTTTTTCATTTATAAAAAAAAATATTATTCTAAATATTTTTGTACGAAGTTTGCATTTGAATAATATTTAAAATCTTAAAACATGTTATAAATGGTAACAACCTTATAATTAATGAGCAAAAGTGTAACTTACCGAAATAATGAAAATGCTTAACGAGATAAGAATGTTCAATACTAAATCATTCGCACTTGTACTATTAAAATTATGGATTTGAATCGTATACTAAATAAATGATTCTTCGAAGAAATTATCTTTTAAGACTTGATCTATAAAAGAACATAATAAAGTTTAACGATATAAAGTAGATGACTATTATACTATTACAGTGATCAACTTTGTAACGTAACTTTACAATTAATTAACAAATAAAATTTTATATGATCATTTCATTATTCATAAAAAGCAAGAATAACATTCCAAACACTGCATTCCACTCCTTTTAAAAAAAAAAAAACACTAGGTTAATGAATTTTATCAAACATGTCTCTTTTAGATTCAATTCGAATAGAAAAAAATTATGTTATAATTAGAGTAATCAAACTGCGTCCATCAGAAGAGGTTGGTAAATGTTTACAAGAGTCCAATAATATCCAAAATAAAACAAAGGGTAATTACCGGTTAGGTTCTGGATTTTTTTTTAAAAAAAATTCCAGGTTGTTTGTGACTTTTACAAAAGTAACCAAATTGGTCATTGTATTTTTTTTCAAGTGTCAAATTAGTCCCTCTAACAAAGTTCCGTTAGTCAATTTTAACTGCGTAGGGGTACAAATGTACTTTATTCCTAAACAATATAATAATGACACATATATAAATTTTTTAACACATGTATATATATTTTTTAATTTTTTTTTTTGGGTTTGATTTTTAAATAATTTTGAAAACAATACTTGTATAATATTGACAAAAAAAAAAACAATTACATAAAAATGGTAAAAGACTAAACTGGAAATAAATGGTAATTTTGTTTATAAAATAAGGGTATAACTGACATTGTCTTGTTAATTTTTTTTTTAAATTAGATAATTTTAATTAAAAAGTATGCAAAGGGTGTTTCATTAGTAATAATTTTTGGATTTTATTGTAATTATAATGGTGAATTTAATTCATAAAAAATAAAATAACTTTGCTATAATATGACAATTAAAGGGTGTTTACATACTTTAACTAAAATTGTTAAAGTCAACTGTTATATTTAACATTGTTAAATCGTTAAAGGAACTAATTTGATCACTTCTAAATAGTGAGGGACTAATTTGGCACTTTGAAAAAAATGTAAGGATCAATTTGGTCACTTTTATAAAAGTCACAAACAATTTGGATTTTTTTTTTTAAGTCCAGGACCAAATCGATAATTATCCTAAAATAAATCAACATGTTTATTGAAGTTCTTAAATCTAAATTTAATTTATCCGTTTTATTTGTTTGGTTTAGGTTGGGTGGAGTTATCAGATTCAATTAGAATGAATTTATTATACTTAAAACTACAACAACAGCATCTCCAGGATTATAAACAAATTTAGATCATCAAAAGTTGTCACCTCAACATTTAAGGATTATTTCCTGGGATTACTAAATTTGATGGTTGTGTAGTTTACAATGGTACACTTTATCTAAATAAAAAATTACTTTATCTAAATCAAAAATCTAATCCCGTCTCACTTTTCACTATTCCCGCTCATTTTTTTTTCAAGGGTAAAAAAAATAAAAAAATAAAAAAACAAAAAAACTATAAAAGACAAAAGAAGGATATGATATGAGTATTGATTGAAATTTTGGACTCAAAATAATAATGAGATACATAGACGATCAGAAACAAAAAAAAAAGCCAAAGATGAGATTAAAAATATAAAATTACAACCACATTTATTTTGGGTTAAGTTTGTATTTAATGATTAAAAGTCAATCTTTAAATTTGATTATTGATAACCGCTATTGTTAAATTTTAGTGACTTTATTGGACCGTGTTTTTTTAGATAAATAATCAAATTTTGATTACTTTTATAGTTTTAAAGATATCATTGGAGATACTATGACGTTATCTAAATTGAGCCGTATTGAATTGAATTGAATTAAAAATTGTTAATAACAACAAAAAAAAATCCTGAAATCCATTGTTTTTAAACGGCTAATTCAGTTTTTTATTTTTATTTTCCGAAAAATAAATTGATAAACATCTCTACATTATTAAGGGTCAATTTAGTAACTCTGAATTTGACTTTTATTGTTTTCTAGAAAAAAAAAAGCTGTCAAGCTCATAAATCTATATGAAAATGGCCACAACCTTGAGAGGGACATTGCAAAGTCAAAGAAAGTGTCAATACAATTGATGTCTGGTTTTAATAAATAAATTAGATTTACATTAAATAAATTAGATTTACATCAAATAAATTAGATTTACATCAAATAAATTAGCTTACATGAGTCGCTGTTTGAAACAATCCCTTATTTATACATTTGCCCATTGCCCTTTTGCCCATTTGCCCATGCAATTGAGTACACCAACTTCAACCTCTCAACAAGGTGTGAAGGAGACTTTGAGTGTAAAAAGATTTAATTAGGTGAAAAAGTTGACAATCACAATTTAATCTTTTTTTTTTTTTTTTTTTTAAAAAAAAACTTCTAGAATTAGCATCCCACCTTCATATTTTAACAAGGTGTGAATGAGACTTTGAGTGTAAAAAGATTTAATTAGGTGAAAAAGTTGACGATCACAATTTAATCTCTTGTTTTTTTTTTTAACTTCTAGAATTAGCATCACCTTGATAATTTAAGTTTAGAGTAACGTTACTTTATTCAAATTTGGTATTGAAATGATGTGACAACAATCTACCGTATTTAGACAAAATAACATTACTTTTAAGTTTAAATGGCACAAAATATAATAAAAGACAAAAAAAAATCATTTATACTTTTATTCTTTTTTCTATCTATTTTTTTTTCAAAAACCTTCTTCGAAAAGATTTCTATTGAAGTTCGTCGAAACGATAGGTCAATGAAGAATTAAAAGAAAAAAATCGAGGGTAATAAGTCTCGGGTGCCCAACTAAGTCAAGATTTATTGTCCAAAAAAATATATTTTTTTAGCATTACCTTCTTTGAGTCTCAAAAATACCAAAATAAGTTTCCAAAAACCTAAAATAAGTCTCATAGACGTATTTTCTAAAAAAAATTCAAATCAGTTGCTTCGTATTTTCTACTCATTAGACTTATTAGCTAATTTTTTTAATTATTATTATTCTTCATCAACCTCTAATAAAGGTCAAGTTCCATTAAAGGTCTTTTGACTTCCATTAGAGGTTTATTCGATGGAAGTTTTTGAAAGAGAAAAAAAAAACAGAAAGATTTGTGTGAAAGGAGGGGAAGAAAAATAGAGAAAAAAGGAAAAATAAAAAAGAGATGAAAATAAAAGAATAAATTAGATATTTTAGTCTCACCATCTATTTTAATACCAATAAAATATGAGTTATGAACATAGTATTAGTTTCAAAAGTCAAGTTTGATTTGATAATATTTATCCGTATTCTCATCTTTAATTTCCTACCTTTATATTACAATTATTATTTAAACTATATTAACTTTGGTACGAATATTACAAATAAAATGTTGGAAAAAAATATTTCTAAATTATCCACTCTAAAAAAATCTATTTAAATTGGGATAAACACAAATATCATAAAAACAGTGTATTTTAATCAATTTTTTAGCAAGAAAAAAAAAGGGTTTCTAGACAAAAATATCCTCAAGCTTTAATAATCCCTGCCCACATCATCACACAAAAAATCTAGAGAAAGAAACACAAAATCTTTAAGAGAGAAACCAAAAATCAACATAACTTTAACTTTTGACTAGTTTTTTGGTTGCTCAAAATCATTAATTATATTAAGTGATCATATGTGTTTAACATGTTAGAATCAAATGTTCGTCGATTGATTTGCTTTAGTTGATCGATTTCGTGTTTCCAATAACACAACACACTAACTTTTATATGTTAGAAAGTAAACTTTATACATAATACATTGCTTAAAAATACTTGATTTTGCTAAGACATCAATATTCTTAATAAAAAGTTATTTAAAGTGAGGAAATGCTTTGATGAGTGGAGCAAAAATTGTGCCTTTCCTTATCGCCCTAACACAAGAAAACAAACCAACAAACTTTATACAATCAAGAGATTCGCCTCCAAGAAAGAAGAAGTTTCATAATTGTTTAATAAAAAAGGGTTATTGGCACTAATCCCTTGAAATTTATGTGAGTTTGCATTTTACCCTATGAATTTTTTTTAGACTTTAAACCCCTAAACCTTTATTTATTGGCAAAACTCTGACCGTAGATGCCCCATCAAATAAGTGTTCAGGGGACAATAAACAAAACTGTGTATCAATGTTAGATGTGCAACCAAAGTCCCACATAAGGATGATCTTTGATATGTAAGTATGGAAACAACTTTGATTGGTATGACGTGAGAGGTCATTTGAAAAGTGTTGTAAGTATAAATTCGTGCGTGTTTAACCTAGAGTGGATAATATCATACCAATGTAGAGAATATGAGTTTCGTTTAACAACCGATTAATGAGAGTTCGAAGAGTTTAACTACTAAAAAAAGTTTAGGGGAACAATTGTCAATAACCCAATAAAAAACGAATTGTTTTTTTTTTTTTTTTTGAAAACGGTTGTTAAATGTAAAAACAACTGTTTACTCAAAAATGAAGAGTTTGATTCCTTCGGTTTCTAGAACATCTTTGTCATTCAATTGGTGCAACATCCAATGGTTATAAATTAATCTAACAAGTTGAATCAACCACCACCATTGGAAATTCGACGGCCTAGGTCTCTTAAGAACTTTCCATCTATTACCAATCAAACCTAAAAATCTTGTCAAAACAACGTTTCGTTTTTTCAAAAACGACCTCAAAAAGTATTTGTAATTGTCAAACAACATTTAAAATTATTAATTTGACTAATCTAAAATTTTATTGCTAGTAGATTTTTGATTATTTAAAAACACATTGACTTTTAGTCTCTAAAAAAACAAAACAAAATAAAAATTCATAAAATAAAGTTAATATGCTTATTCAAAAATATGCCAAAAAACATTTTCTGTAAAATTCTAAAAAAATATATATATAAAATAAAAAGTCTCTCACATCCACACATCCAAAATTTTACTTTTATAAAATAAATTGTACAAATTAGTACTTCAAAAAAAAAAAAGTTGTAGGACATCTATTACTTCCTACATTTGTGGTGGTATATGACTATATGAGAATTGAGATAAGCTTGATAAGAAGACACAAAAAACCAGAAGTAATTTAATTATCAAACAATGAACATCAACGGGGTGGTGGCGCAGTTGGCTAGCGCGTAGGTCTCATAGCTTCTGAGTTATCCTGAGGTCGAGAGTTCGAGCCTCTCTCACCCCATCAATTTTTTTTACTTGTTTAAAACGTGTTCCGTAACAATACACAATTGGCTAATATTCTTCAATCAGAAAGGTGACATATCAATCTCACAGCACAGAGCATATTCCTTTAGTTGAGACTGATTGATAAGATGCTGTTGACACCAAAACTGGAGATTATTATTATTATTATTATTATTATTATTATTATTTGAGATGCTGTTGACACAACAACTGGGGATTATTATTATTATTATTACTTGTTTAATGAATAAATGCTAAATGCTATTCTCATCAATTACGAAGCACTCAAACACAAAAATGCATATAAAGTATGCCATACAAGACCTTGTTTAGGAATATTCATGTCCACAACTCCAACCTGATACATGACATATGACATGAGATGTTACGACTTATGACACCTCTTTTCTAAATCTAAGTTCAGTTCACAAATTGTTTTGCAGTAGATCATGTAAGCAATTATACATCTTAAAGTTGCTGAAAATTTGAAGTCCGAAAGAGAGAATAGTTGCAAACAAATACGATAAGAATACATAAAAATAATTATAAGACTTTAAGATTCGGAATTCGATTCTTTCAAACAAATACATCAGCATGTGCATAATTCCCATAAAATTAATATTACTTTAAGAAACAGTTTCTCAAACCAATACATCGACATGTGCATACTTTGAATAATCAATCCTTCATTAATTTAAGACTTCATTTGATAACTTACTTATCCCACTTTTAACTTAACATTAAGACCATCGGTTATTAGGACCATAAATCCTACCGATCATATTTGTATAGATAATAAAATGTTTATGATGATTCAACTCAATTTTACTATACAATACGTTTTAATAGAGATATCGTGCATCTAACAACTCACATCATTTAAGGTGAATAAATTATTACATATTTAGCAAACCCAAGAAGCTTTTTTCTTGATATAACATAATAATTCTACTGGTTCAACACATTTTACTTGTATAACACAACTCTGATACCTAAATAGCAAGCTTTCATGCTATAAACTGTAGAGAGACATTTCAGCAATTAGATGATCAATATGGTACGTGACAATTAACAATTGGAAATTTGGTTGTGTTACGACAGGACTAGAAACCAGCTGAATATGCATTTCCTACAACAGGAACACACTTATCATAATATCACAGATAAGAGATGACCAAAATCAATGCCACTCTATTCCTCCGAAGGTGGTAGAGCCAACCCCTTCCCATGCTTCACCAAAGCCTACTTCTTCGTCATCAATACCTTCCATACCGCTGTCCCACCACCCACTGCCATTTGCATCTGTTAGCAGAGAAAATATAAGGTTAAAATGCGTTATCAATAATGAACAAAATGTATAGAAAATGTTCAACAAAAAAAGAAAATTAGTAAGTTCTACTAAAGAAAGGCATACTATGTACTGACAGTGATTATATTGAGGTCTTGGTTTCTTGTTACTAATCAAGCTCTCTTTCCTTCCTTTTTTCCTTCCTTTTTGCTTGTATTTTGGATCATCTCCCAGAATTATAAAAGGCCTTTGAGTTGGAAGCCTGTCATCTGAACCTGGTATCCATAAGTCACATTCAGACTCAAGAAGATCAACTGTAAAAATTGATAAACATCATGGCCGTCGCTAGCAACCGGTTGGCCTTATTCACAAACTCTTATGGCCTGAAACCCACATATACGGACAGTTGGTGCACCTCATCATTCTATAATCCTACAAGAAAACGACTAACCACATACATTCTCAACACATGACATCTTAAGTTCATATTTTTTTCATGGTGATTTATTTTTGCATATGCTATGCAGAAATTGGCTTAATAGAATACATATATACATTCTTTTAAAGGTGGTCTCTCCCGTTCTGTAGCAGTCTTAGCAACAGTCATAATTTCCTTTAAATTACTGCTGCTGCTTGTATTTTTATTTTTCTTCATTTTTTCTTTTTACTTTGATAAGAAACAATCAGAAGTTTATTAATGATAAAGACAAGTGTGGACAAATTGTGGACAAGAAGTAACTTCATATAACACGCCCAAATGAGATTGGCATGCTATAAGTCTCAGACTTGAGTCAGAAACATCTGTTAGCATATAAATTCAATATTTAGCACCATAGCATATATTATCCATGTTAGACATTCCATATTGCTTTGTTTTAAATAATCCCAATATCTAGTACCCAAAATATATAGAGGGATGAAAATTAAAAATAGAGCAATCAATCAGTTTAGCATCTTCCCTCTATTTGAGTGTGGACTGTTGAGTCATCGATAAGACAAATATGACACCAATACTCAAATCTACACCTATAATTTGGGGCATGAAGAATCGTTGTCTAAGATTTATATACTCTTAGTGCTACACAACACTAACAATGTTCTGTGCCATTTCCATTAATATTCTATTTCTTGCCACACCTCACAGCATCTGATTATCTCTTAATTCATTTGCTAAGTTTGAGGCAAAAAGAAAGAATCCCACTGAGTCTATCGGCTCCTTAGAGGTGAACCGTGAATGTATGCGATTTGTAGAGCCAAAAGAGAGAATAAAAATCAGCAGCTAGTAACGATTAGCATCAAAGGTGAAGTGATGAAATGAAACATCTTGACAGAATAATTAGAATGGAAATGATATACCTGGAAACAGATTCCTTCTTTTTCGTGATTCTTTCGCACTATCATCAATAGGAGTTTCTAGTTCATCAGGAGCATCTCTTTTCTCAGCATTAGTATGCTTGAACTGTTCAAAAAGCACTTTATCAAGTGCCTTGTTTTTCTCTTCCTCCCCTTCCTTCTTGATCTCAATTTGCCCTTCTGTGGACCCATCGACATTTCTTGCACGCACTGGTATACGAAAGGGATTTGACTCATCCTGACAAGAAGTCAAGAATTAGATTATACAATTTTAAACCTCAAATACACATACAAAATGACAATACTGCTTGTTTGGTTTTAAAAGGGAAGAAATTAAATTTCACAAATCCAATCTATATAATCTAGAAATCTATAACCAACAGTAAATTAAATAAACCAAATACCTTAATTTGGCTTAATGCAGCTAAAAATCAAATTTATGACAAACTAGTAGAAAACAAAATTGTTAATTGCATCTTTTCTCCGCAAACTAGTACACCTATGCTAATTTGGGGTAATCTGGAAAACTATTAATTTTCACAAAACTTGACTATTTGATTCATATATGCACAAATTCATGTAACAATTAGAACTAGCAAATTGAAAAGAAAAAAAAAATCACATTCGCACTATTGTTTGATAGCTGAACAATTATTTAAACTTAACATTTCACCACTCAAATGATCTAAAATCTTCCACTAAATTCTACCTAATCCAAAAATCAAACTTGGTTTTGTGAAAGAAAAAAAATGGCACCCCTGTAAAAAGAAAACCCTGAAACATGAGACCCATAATCTCATTTTTCATTTGTTTCTCTTTCTTGAAATTTTCTCAGCAACCAAACAGAAGGCGAGAAACAGTACCTGAACTGTCGTGGGTGGCACAGAAGTTTTATGCAACTTCTGGTCAAGAAATTCAGAAAAAGAAACGCATGAAACCCTCTTTGTAGCTTTGTCGTTGGCATCTTCTTTACCATTCTTAGAACTAACAATTCATACAAAAAACATTGAAAAGAAAAAGATTCAAAGCAGCAATTTATGAGCGCAAAATCAACTCACCAAAAAAAAAAAAGAGTGAGGTGTTTTCATACGGGTTCGAAGAGCGAGAGAGGAACGATGAAGCAATAGAGCGCTGCCCAAAAACCCTAATCTCAGTTTTCTTCGAATTCATTTCAACTGATTCAAATGTTTAAACTTGCTTTGTTTAATTTTCTTTTTCTGTTCACAAATGTGTCTCAGGATTTTTTTTTTTTTTTTTTGCAAGACACAGTGACGAATGTGTCGTTTTGGTTGTTCAATTGTTTTTGAGTTCGAGTGTTTTGGCGCCAAATGTTTGAAATTTTTTGTGCAAACATTTTTATTTTCTCCTAAATTCTAAAAGAAAAATTTACTATTATCTTTGGGGAGGAGACCCACTACAGGATTGAGACGGCCCACCTTTATTGATGAAATGAAATTTTTACCTTGCCTTAATTATCTTAACTTAAAAAAAAGGAATTTGAGTATTTATTTTTATATATGACATGTCAACGTTATCGGGATCTAATGAAATCAACTACAATCATAGACAAAATAAGGTTGATTCAATGATTTATCATTCACATCAATTTATGTAGTTGTTGGTTCGAGTTTATCTTCTGATACGTACAAATTATTGGGTGGTTGCATGAGCCATACAAGAGGAGATGTGGTCGAGAGGTCGAGACCAATTAAACTTGATTCATTTATCTATAGTTAGAATTTGAATTAGGTAGTAGAGGAATAAATGAATTAGGAGTCTTTATTTGGTTGGGAATGGTCATGTGGTTGTTACTAATGATCAGTTCCTATTTTACAGCTTTCAGTTATACTGCTCATTTCCTATTTATGGGTTGAGTCAATAACGAATAAAAGTGTCGAATATTAATGCGAATTATTTCCTCCTCTGTTCTTCTCTATCTTCCTCTCACAAAATTCTTTTATCAGTGGTATCAGAGCCTCAAGGTCCTAGACCGAAATGGACACTCGCGGCAAATCCAACAGGGAATTCTGCAATGAAGTGAATGAAATTCTGGCACGCCATGAATCGAGTTTCGACCAGGTTAACGCAGCCTTGAAAACGGTAATAGCGGAGCTAAAATCCATGCGACCCTCATTAAGTCCAACCGACTCACACATAGATCCCAATCCATCAAACACTTACCAGTCCGATATCAATCCATTTGCACCTGCCGAATCTTCCCACCAGCCTAGTACTTCACATTCTAACCCCAATATAGAACACAACAATCACTACCTGAAATTGTCCTTTCCGAGTGTTTAATGGGGAGGATCCACAATGGTGGGTTTATAAGGCGGAACAATACTTCGAGTTTAAAAATGTTGTTCCGGACCAACAGGTCCAATTAGCATCATTCCATTTAGAGGGCATCGCCTTATAGTGGCATAGATGGCACGCGAAGTTCTGTGGACCCGTTACGTGGACTGAATTCACTAAGGCAGTCATGCTCTGTTTCGGCCCGACCTGCGGGTGTGCTAGGACCTCCTCCGCTGCCGAGGACAACTCACAACTCGAATAATGCCCCAACAACATTCAGACGGATTACCAATCAGGAGGCGAAGGAGCGACGTGAGAAGGGACTTTGTTATTACTGAGATGAAAAGTTCATTTCGGGCCATCGATGTGAACGACCCCAGTTGTTTATGATAGAGGACACACTTCCGATAGACTCAGTTAAAGAACACACCGAGCCTGATACAGACAGAATGAAGCCCATACCAGAGATTTCCTTCCACGCAATCGCAGGTACAGAGCACCCTCAGACCATTCGAGTAATGGGGAAGTTACAGAATCAAGACGTGATGGTGTTGATCGACGGCGGCAGCACCCATAATTTCATCTACCATACCTTGGTCTCTGAGCTGGGATTACCAGTGACTCAAGACAAGAAACTGCAGGTGATGGTGGCAAATCGTGAACGGATTGAGTGCCCAGTGGCAGCATGTCAGGTGGTATTGGGAGTTCAATGACTCGAGACCCTTGGACCCGTTGAAACCGATTACAAAAAATTAACTATGACCTTTAAGGATGGCGGTGGCACATGCACTTTCCAAGGGCTTGGCAATGCAAAGTCGAGTGTGATATCTGACAGGGTATTTTCAAGTTTGCAAGGCACGGAGTACCTTTTCCAAATCATTCCAGCAGCACTTGAAGGGGGCCATGATTCTTTCAGTTCTTTCCAAATTGACCCAACAGTGCATGAAACGAGCACTAACAAATATCCCCATGATCTCTCTAAATTGCTCCAACAATTCCAAAATGTCTTCGAGAATCCTACGAACTTACCACCAAAACGAATGCATGATCATCGGATTCCATTGCAAGTTAATTCCACCCCGGTAAGCGTCAGACTTAACAGATATTCGTACTACCAGAAGTCGGAAATTGAAAAATTAGTTAGAGAATTGTTGACTTCAGGATTAATACGGCCGAGTAGCAGCCCATTCTCTTCTCCAGTATTGTTAGTTAAGAAGGCGGATGGTTCGTGGAGGTTCTGTGTGGACTATAGGCCCCTAAATAGTACCACAATAAAAGATAATTACCCGATTCCGGTCATCGATGAACTTCATGGAGCAAAAAAAAATTTGAAGCTGGATTTACGGTCAGGCTACCACCAAATCTGAGTAGATGAGGAGGACATACCAAAAACAACCTTTCGTACTACGAATTTTTGGTAATGCCATTCGGACTTACCAATACCCCGGCCAATTTCCAGTGTCTCATGAACGATATTTTCAGACCGCATCTTCGGAAGTTTATCTTAGTTTTCTTTGACGACATTTTGGTGTACTCAAAAACTTGGAATGACCATCTTTCGCACTTACGTTTAGTCCTTGATAATTTATCTGCTAACAAACTATTTGCCAAAGAATCGAAATGTCGGTTCGGTGTTTCACAGGTGGATTATCTTGGTCATATCATATCACAAGAAGGGGTGGCTTTTGATCTTGAGAAAATTAAATCTGTCATTGAGTGGCGGACTCCAACCACAGTCAAGGCGGTCTGTGGGTTCCTTGGGCTGGCCGGATATTATCGGAAATTCGTGAGAGGATTCGGAAGCCTCGCAGCACCGCTGACACGACTTCTGACTAAAGAAGGGTTCAACTGGGATGCTGAAGCGGCTGGAGCCTTTATTCGGTTAAAAGAAGCCCTAACTTCACCATCAATTCTGGGCTTACCAGACTTTTCACAACGCTTCGTGATTGAGAGTGACGCTAGTGGGGTCGGAATAGGTGCTATATTGTCTCAACACAATCGTCCGATAGCTTATTTCAGTGAGGCCTTGAAGGGATCCGCTTTGGCCTTATCGACATACGAGAAAGAAATGCTTGCAATTGTCAAATCGATCCGCAAGTGGCGGCCGTACCTCCTTGGCAAACCATTCACCGTCCGAATAGACCATAGAAGCCTCAAGTATCTTCTGGAGCAGCCTATCACAACTTATGCACAGACCCGATGGCTACCAGAGATCCTCGATTACGACTACGATATTGAGTACAAAAAAGGATCCGAAAATCAGGGTGCAGACACGTTGTCGCGGGTCGTCAAATTCAATTTTCTGGCTGTTTCCTTACCACAGGCGGACTGGTGGCAAGTGCTGCAATAGGAAGTTCGATCAGACCCGTTCTACAAGCATTTAGATGAAAAAAATGCTACTTCCACGAGCTACAAGTTCTCTAACCGAGATGGGGTTTGGTTTAGAGATAACAAAGTTTACTTGAGTCCCATTTCTACTTTGATTCCTTGATTGTGATGGATAATCACTCTTCAGTAGTGGGTGGACACTTTGGGTATCACAAGACCTTAACTCGAATAAAGAATAATTTCGTGTGGCCAACCATGCAACGTACAGTGAAGGCGTTTTTACGAAGCTGTGATACTTGTCAGCGGTTCAAATCAGATTGCATGAAACCTGCAGGTCTGCTCCAACCACTACCCATTCCTGAACGCATTTGGTCGGAAATTTTGATGGATTTCGTGGAAGGATTACCTCCCTCGAATGGCAACACGGTGGTCATGGTGGTGGTCGACCGACTCTCCAAGTACGCCCACTTCATCCCTTTGAAGCACCCATTCACAACGGTAACCGTGGCTAGGGCCTTTGTCAACAATATAGTCCGACTTCCTGGTGTTCCAACATCAATTGTTATCGATCGTGACAAGGTGTTTATCAGTTCTTTTTGGCAAATGCTGTTCAAATTGCAGGGAACCCAGCTTTGTATGAGCTCTAGTTTTCATCTGTAAACCGATGGTCAAACAGAGGTCGTAAACCGTACATTGGAACAATATATACGCTGCTTTACAGGAGACCAACCACGTAGATGGTTGTATTGGATTATGTGGGGCGAATTCAGTTATAACACATCGATTCACACATCTACCAAAGTTTCGCCCTTTGAAGCAGTGTATGGCATCTCACCACCAAGCTTATTGACATATGTTCCGGGTACTTCTCGTGTGCAGGCTTTTGATGAGTATCTACGAGATCGGGACTCAATTTTGTGTGATCTACATCACAATCTTCAGGTGGCTCATAATCGTATGAAGGTTAAGGCTGATCAACATCGTCGAGAGGTGATCTTCTCTGTAGGCGATTATGTGTATTTGAAGCTGCAGCCTTATCGGTAATCCTCAGTAGCATTCCGTAGTTCCCTAAAGCTTGCCCCTCATTTTTTTGGTCCGTACCTGATCACGGAAAGGCTGGGTCCAGTGGCTTATAGGTTGGCTCTTCCTACGGGTTCTCAGATACATGATGTATTTCATATAAGCTTGTTGAGGAAACATTTGGGACCATCACCATGCACTTCATCAGATCTCCCTGTAGTGACTGGCGAGGCCACAATCCGTCCATAACCTGAGGCAATTCTTAATCAACGAGTCATTCGGAAGGACCAATATCGTCCCAAAACGGAAATCTTGGTGAAATGGGTGGGTGCTCTAGCTGAGGACTCAACTTGGGAAAACCAGAGGCGCTTCTCTCGGGCTTATCCGGACTTTATCCTTGCGAACAAGGATTCTTTGGGTGGAAAGGAATGATACGTGCAAATTATTGGGTGGTTGCATGAGCCATGCAAGCCATACAAGAGGAGATGTGGTCGAGAGGTTGAGACCAATTAAACTTGATCCATTTATCTATAGTTAGAATTTGAATTAGGTAGTAGAGGAATAAATGAATTAAGAGTCTTTATTTGGTTGGGAATGGTCATCTGGTTGTTACTAATGATCAGTTCCTATTTTACAGCTTTCAGTTATATTGCTCATTTCCTATTTACGGGTTGAGTCAAGAACGAATAAAAGTGTCGAATATTAATGCGAATTATTTCCTCCTCTGTTCTTCTCTATCTTCCTCTCACAAAATTCTTCTATCATCTTCCTTCTTAAATTCTGAATTATTGTAATATTAGAAAAATAAAATTGCTACTATAATTAGTATCCGAAATTCGATTCCTAGCACATTGAGATGAAACTCGAAGTGCAACTGTGCAAGGGAGTGTGAGTAATAAACTAATAATAAATAAAGAGGCCATGAGACCCACTACCCAGTTCCTAATCAGGCACAATGATTGAAGGTAAATTGATAATGATAAAACTCTAGTGCAACCAAAGTATACCATATTTATTAGGTAAATCCATGTGTTTTTGCAACAAAAACCTCTTTTAAATTATGAAATTGTTTATGTAAAAATAATATGAAATTTTATTAATCAAATTTTCCTTTACATTTTTTTATTTATTTATTTTATTTATAAAATAAATTTACTATGAAGCAAAGGAGTTAATACTACTATGTCAAAAAGAAAAATAAATAAATTATGGGAAATTATCATTTTACCCCCTGAGTTTAACCCAATTGTTAAGATTAGGACATGGTTTGTGTATATTGACCTTTCTTCCCCCTGAAATCAAACAAACTTATAAAGAACCCCTTCTGTAAGCTTTACCGTCCATTTTGGACGTTGACTGTTAATATAAAAGGGTATTAACGTCATTTTCATTGTTGGGCATGAGAGTAAGGTTATTTTAGACAATTCAAACATTTTATTTGAATAACAAAATTAATTAAAAAAAACAAGAGGATAGGGCAATGCCCCGTCATTCTTCCACTTACCAAATATCTTATTTCCCCACAATATATAGTTTTGTCGTGGTCCTAAATAAAAGTTCAGAGACAAAACAACCAAAACCAAACCCTCGTTCACAGTTCTTCTGAGAATCCATTTCACGCCAAAACAAACTCTACAATCACCTATAACCTTTTCAAAACTATGATTTCTTAACTATAGTAGTTTTTCCTTTCGGCCTTCTTCCCATAAAGTGGCAGTACTGTTGAAGATTTGTTGAAAGCAAGAAGATTTGAGAAGTAAAGCGGTTGTTTTGGTTCCAAAGGTATGTTCAAACTTATTTTCCTTTTTTTTTATTCTGGGATAATTTGGATGCATGGTAGTGTTTTGATGTGTTCGTTTTTGTTAAACTTAGCTAAATAGATTTTCTATCGTATGAAATTTGGTTTGGTGTTACTGCATGTCAAATTGACGGTGTAATTGATGTTTTGGTGGTTGTTAAACATGGATAACGTTAAAATTTCTAGCTAATATGTTGTTTGGTTGTGTTCTCAATAATTAGGGTTTCGTTTGTTTTTTAATGTTATGATTTAAAAGATCATCATCATTTTTGCATGAAAGGTTTGTCAATTTTTTAAAAATTATGGTTTTTGATACGTATGATTAATTGCATGGTATGTGTTGTTATGATTTTTATGTTTTGTTTTAGTGATTACTTGATGAATAACATTAAAGACGTTAAAAATGAGGTTGAATATGTATTTTGGTTGTAAATTAGAGTTTTGTTTACATTGAATTATAATCTGTTAGAGGTTTTAAATGTTTTACATTGACTGACTGTGGTATATTTATTTGTCATTGGTGATTGATTTTTATTCGTGATTCTTGGCAGTGTTTAAATGGAGGATATATTCGAAATATATGTCACTATAGACACTAGGGTTGTAGAACTTGGTACCTGTGATGCTGAGCACATAAGTATGATAGTTCTATTGCATACTTTATCTGAAAAAGAAACTGGTAGTGCTGAGGTGCCTAGTGATGAATACCGTGTGTGGGTTTATTTGCTTTGGTCAGTTGAGAAGAAGGAGGTTAGTAGTGATAGTGAGCTTTTAGAAGTGTTTAGAAGCTTTAGTGAGCATAAAGAGACAAAAATTATGTTTGAAATAGAAAAGATGCCATATATCCCAGTTCCACTTGCAGCCTCATCTTCTAACATTCCCAACCCACAGCCTAGGTTCATGACGGACCTGAATGAAGTCGATTTTAGTGGGTTTGAGGAAACTATTTTTTAGGGTGATGGAGAGAATGATGATGTTGGAGAGAATGAGCATGTAGGTGCAGATGAGTTAGGTGATCAGGTTGATTTAGGTGTTGATTTGGGTGGTGATTATGGTGTTGATTTGGGTGTTGAATCTGATGAAATGGGTGGGGTTCCTAATTTGAGGGAATTAGCAGTGATACCTGAGGTTCCTGAATCTGTGTGTGGGATGCCAGATGAGATTGGTAATAATGATTTGTTTGAAGGTTACCAATCCAACAGTGAAGATGAGTTCTTTAGTGACTCAGATGATTCTAAACTTACACTAATGACAAAGAGCACCCCTTTCAAGAAACTTTTAGGTGCTCCAATTAGGTTTGAGGTAGGGCAGCCACATGATAATGTGTATACATTGAGGGAGTTGTTGACAGATTATGCAATTCAAGAGGGATTTAGTTTTAAGAAGATAAAAAATGATAAGAATAGGCTCACTTGGGCATGCCTTGCTGAAAAGTGTCCATGGAGGCTGCATGCTTCCATTGTTGGTGATGAGACAACTATGCAAGTGAAGACTTACAACAATGAGCATACCTGTCATCGTATTTATAAAAGTCAAGAGGCAAGGTCAAAATGGATTGCAAGTAAGTTTGAGGTTCTTGTAAGGAACAATCCTAGCATTCAATGTGGGGTGATCTCTGGTCTATTGAGAGATCAATTTAATGCGTGTGTTGACCCTCAGAGGTTGTACAAGGCAAAAAGGAAGGCCTTGGAGGTGCTACTTGAAGAGCATACAGAGTGTTTTTCATATTTAAGAGGGTATGCAGTGATGGTGCAACAATGCAACCCTGGTTCAGCTGCCTATATTCATCTTCAAACAGACATCAACATCTTCCAAAGGATTTTTGTCTGTTTTGAAGCTCAAAGGAGAGGGTTTCTAGAAGGTTGCAGGCCTTTCATTGGCATTGATGGATGCCATTTGAAAGGGCCTCATGGAGGAGTTATTCTTTCAACAGTTGCATTAGATGCAAACTCTGGATTGTACCCTCTTGCTTACTGCATTTGTAAAGGTGAAACATTGCTAAGTTGGTCATGGTTTTTGTGACAGTTGTGTTGTTTCTTGAAGTACCTAGAAGATAGGCCTATTTGTTTTATGAGTGACAGGCAGAAGGGTGTAATTGGGGCTTTGAAGATGTATTGGCCGAAGGCAAGCGTAAGGTATTACTTTCACTAACTTGCTGTCATAAGTTTTTTTTTTATATAAAATAAATCTTATATTAATTTAACTTTTCATGATTGACACAGGTTCTGTGCAAGGCATATTTATGCCAATTTCAGTACTAAATACAGTGGACAAAAGATGAGGAAGCTTTTCTGGAAAGCTAGTAAAACTGGTGACAAGTATGAGTTCAAGAAGAGTTTGCAAGATATAGGTAGTATACACCCTCAAGCAATGGCTTATTTAGCTGCCATTGAACCTTGTCACTGGTCAAGACATGCATTTGACAATTCAATCAAATGTGACCACGTGACAAACAATATGACAGAAGCTTTCAATAACATGCTTAAAGATTTTAGGGCTAGGACTTATTTAGGCTTGATGGAGTACATAAGGAGAATGGTGATGAGTAGATTTCAGCTGAGGAAAGAGGAGTGCAGTAAATGGGGTAATGGCATACCACCAACAGTGAATAAGAAGATTAAGGAAAATAGTGTAGAGTGTAGGATTCTTCGAACTTTGCATTCAGGTCAAGGGAAGTATGAGATGTTGGGTATGAATAGGGCATACACTGCCAACTTGAATGATAAAACATGTGAGTGTGGCCAAATGCAGGTTAGTGGGGTGCCATGCTGTCATGCATTGGCTGGTATTAGACACCATTTTGGTGTCAATGGTAGTCAATGTACCTTAGAAGAATATATTGACCCTGCATTGTCCAATGCTGCTTATCTTAGAACCTATGATTGCATGATCCGTCCCATTCCAGATTTATGTGTATGGGGTGATCATGTAGGAGCACCTATTCAACCACCACCATTGAAGAGAAAACCAGGAAGGCCAAAACTGCTCAGGAAGAGGGAATCAACTGAGAAACCTAAAGCTGCTAGGAGTGGTAGTGTTGTGTGTGGAAAGTGTAGATTACCTGGGCATAATTCTAGGACTTGTAAAGCTGAAGGAAGTTCTGTAGAAACTAAGGTAGTCAATTATGATTTTTTTATTTTTTGTTTTGTTTTAAACTTAATTGAGTTGGTGTTATTTATAATTTTGTTATTTCTTTCTTGTACATAAACAGAAGACTTCAAAGAAAAACCCTGTTGTAACTGAAGATGAAAGTGCTGCATCATCTTCAAAGTCTTCCAAAAAGGTGATGTTTCCTACTTCATTGTCTTTATATTTTATTTACTTTCTTATTAATGTGTTCTTTTAAATTAATTTCTATGTTATTAAAAATACAGAGACAGAGGCTGCAGTAAAACAAATAGATGTTGGTGACAACTCTTCACACCCTACCACACATGTTCAGACTCAACCAATCTCTCAAGTGACCCAGTTGCAGTGATTTAATAGGTGATGTAGTTGAACTTTTAGTAGGTTATATAGTTGAACTAGAAGTTGGTTACTTTTGTATGAATATGGTAAGGTACTGTGACACATTTTTGTTGCCAGCATAGTGAATCATTTACAATGCTTAGTTTTTGTTTATACTACAATGGTAGGCTGGTATTGTGAAATTTAGGTGGAATTTGGTACAATTGAACTGTTAGTGCTTATATTAGTATTTATGTATAATTATTATGAATTCCATGCCCTTGTATTTCTATGCTTACTTTGATAATGACTGATGATATTGGATAACTAATATTCATCAACTACCTTGCATTACATACCACACCTGACATTGCATTACATACCACACTTGCATTGCATTACATTCCACAACTGCAATACATGTTCATAGAACTAACATAAAAGAAAATAGAACAAGCAAACAATAACATATTAAGCAACATCATCTTCCTTAACCCACTTAGACTTCCAATTATACTTGTCATCTGATTGTGAATTATTCCAATTACACTTGATTCTAGTTTCTGCATCTTTGTATTTAACAATTTCAATTTTTCATCAACTCCATCCCTATTCAAATCTTCACTAGCTTGCATACCTCCCAACCGTTCTGTTACATTTGGCTCCCACCATGAAAAAAATTTGCATTGCCTTTTTTCACAAAAATAAAACAACTTCCCTGGATTATCAAACGACTTTGAGATTTTCACACCAGCCTTCTTCCCATATCTGCATGTTTTGTTTTTTATTATTACCACTCCACCATTGATGTTGCTTCCCATACTCCCTGTATTTGAACTTTCTTCCATGGTTGGTCACTGAAAATCAAGTGTTTGAATGTGTTTTTTGGTGATGAAATATTGGCAGGTGATTGATTATATGGGTTTAGTTGTGGTTTTGGATGATGAACTGATGAATGTAAATATTGGTTGATATGTGAGTGAATATGTTTGATATGTGAGTGAATGCACTGTGGACTAGAGCATTTGATGAATATATCATTTGATGATGGATACAACAGGTATATATAAGGTCAAATGTAGCCGTTGGTGTCCATAACGGTTTGATTCAAAGGGCAATTTAGTAATTATGTTCGTGTGCCTTAAATAACTAATATATAGGGCAATTGTGTAATTTAATTACTCCAATCACGTGCTGGATGCTGTTGACAGCTTCTAAAGGCCATTAAGGGGTATTTTTGCCTTTTCCTGCTCTTAATGATGTCAGAGTAACATTTTTAGGTTCAAAAAGTAACAGAAGGGGTTTTTTTGTAGGTTTGTTTGATTTCAAGGGGAAGAAAGGTCAATATCACACAAACCATGTCCTCGTCTTAACAATTGAGTTAAACTCAGACAGCAAAATGATGTTTTCCCATAAATTATATATCATCATCCTCTTAAAGAGTAAAAGAAGAACTCTCTATTGTCAGTTTGTCACCGACTTAAAGTGAAACAACAATGAAGAAGGATTTACTTTCTTCTTCTTAGCATTATTGATTACGGAATTTATGAGAAAGCTATGTGATCCAAAATCGTAGTTTCTTCCAAGAGAACAAATAGAACATAAAGGCAATAGCACCACTCAATTCTAAAACCAACTTTGGTGTCCACAAATTAAAGAGGGCTTGAATAAATCTTATAATCTTAAGCAATAAACGTGTTTTGTCATAAAATATTTGTGTATTTTAGTGAATTTTAGTGACAGTTCCATTTATACACTATCATTAAATTTTAGGCCTAAGCTCAATTCCTTCAACAATGAGGCCACACTTAACATCTCCTCCATGAAAATCAAATAGACTACAAACCACAATTCCATCATCTCCATGTTCATTGAAGAACTCACCCATCTCAATCTCCATCCACCCATTACCTCTCCGTTGATAGGGTCGTGGCAAACTATTTCGCGGTGGATCTAGCACCACTCTCTTATTCCTTGCTTCACTCTCGCTTCCCTCCAAGTGAACACTCAGCTCCATAGGCCTGCTTTCAAATCCATGTCTAGAATTTGCAAACTTGAACACTAGGTAAGCTGCATAGTTGATTTTTGAGGACAAAGTTTTGGTCTCTAACCGTCCAATGACATCAAGCCACCACACAAAATTGAGTTCAGCCACTTCTGCAAATCTGAAAATACATTTGCATTCACCGTTAATATCAAGAATCACCATCAATATGAGAAAGTATAATGATATTGATATATAAGTTTGTTTTATGAGAAGGTTTTGGGTTCGAGTCTCCGCACTTGATCATTATATTTGTGTTCGATATTTATGAAGTGCATTTTTCTGTACTTGGACTTGTCCCGTGTAGGCATGTAGCAAGCACATTGTACATATGAGAAGTGTGTAATGTGTCAAATCTTTGTAATAGTGTAATATGTCTATTGGAGAGGACATGGAAGCCGAAAATCCCTAATAAGATCAAAGTTTTCTGTTGGACAGCTTCTAAGGAAGTTTTGAATACGAAAAAGCAATTAGCTGATAAGGGGATTGTTGAGAATGGCTTGTGTCCCTTTTGTAGGAGGGAACCGGAATCAGTGAGCCATGCCATTTGGAGGTGTAGTTATGTGAGGCCTCATTGGTGTAGTTGTTCTTTCTTTCCTGTGTTGCATAAAGCTAATCATATGAGTTTTGTTGATTGTGTTTTGTGGTTGGATTCGGTTTGGAATGAGGAGATGGTTACCAGGCTTGTTGTGTCTGCTTGGTTTGTATGGTTTTACTGAAATAAATTGCTTTTTGGTGAGGGGGCTGTCAATGTTTCTAACTGTTGGGAGAAGGCTGGTGTAGGGATGGTCTGACGACTGGTAAGGTGGTGAGGGATGCTGTTAATGCTGCTCTTGGGTTTGGCTGTTTCAAAATGAATGTGGATGCTGCTTTAGAGTTTAGACCCTAAAAATGAAAAGTTTGGGAATGAGATTATTTGCAGAAATAATGAGGGTGCTATTGGTGGTGCAGCTGCTGTGAATTTTTCCGGGTTGGTTTCTGTGGAGATCGAGAGGCTAGAGCTATCTTTGAAGGTATATCTATGGCGAGATCTCTAGAGGGAAGTAGACATCATTATACAGGATATCTATCTCTTGTGCTTTTAATGTTGGGAGCGTAGATATTAATTTTGTGCCCGGGCATTATAATTTGGTGGCTCATTATGCTGCCCGTTTCCTAATTGGCTTGTTGTGTTATTTGAACTTTGTAAATTCTGTTTCTTAGTTGTTGAGTACTTGAATGAATATATATTTGTTAAAAAAAAAAAAACAGTCAAAGCACTTCCACAATTCTTTTGATCCAAAAATTCTTTCTAGTAAGGTATATCTATCAAGAGCTTCTTTGAAAAGCATTCCAAATACCTTTTGCAAATAACAAGAACTCTTCAATAAACATAAAAAATAAAAATAAAATAGAAGGAGAGTGAGTGTGACAACAGAACATACCTGGACTCTGGAAGCGATCTTTGGTCTTTCCATGTCCAATATTGAGGTTCATCTCCCCAAGCAATTGAAAGCCTTCTTGCTCCAACCATATAACATTTTTTTCCACTCTCTTTATTTAAAGAAAAGCTCTGTGCAAAAGAATATTTCTTTATCACATTTTTTTCTAAATCAAGAGAAAGAGATTTGACCTAATTCAGATTTGACCTAATTCATAAAATTTATCTTTTCATTGCAGAGAAATGCACAAATATTGTTTAATTATTTGTTCAAACACTAATTGTGGGTATGCAATAGAGACTGAATCCTATTCACATTGCAATCAGGAAAGTTTGATTTTCATTTGATCTTGATTAGCAAGAATATTCAAGTTAATCAAGGTTGAGAATCAAGTCAACCACTATGTTTGTTGGTTTCTGATTAATTAGAAAACTAATCAGGCATCGAAAAGCAGGGGAGATTTAAGATTTTACAGGTGGGTTTTTGCTTACCAAGGTACCGTTGTCGATGAGAAGATGATTATCGCAAAGATGAAAATAAAGATCCTTCTTGGAAAAAGAAACCAACGTTGTTGTTGTTGATGAAGAACTGGAAATGATCTGCTGGTAATCCGACGGCAGAAATGTCTCCCAGACGGCATCAGAATCCGCAGCTGATTTGAAGGCAGGGGACACCACCGAAGATCTGCAAGCATCTCGAGGCGACGTGAAGGAGATGATACGGGAAATGCATTCTTCTGGCAGAGCAACACATATGTCCATTTTTTCCTTCTTGTTTTCAGCTCACAACAGGAGTGGCAACTGATGATGTGTTATTGATACTGTATATATTAAGACAAAAAACCAAGACTTGGTGGTTAAGCAATTTAAGTTAAGCAACAATGCCACAAGGGTACCATTATTGCAATAGTTGACTAGTTTTAATAGGTAATGTCAATTTCGATACCTTGTTAGTATTTAACAAAGTGATAGAATTTAATTTTGGGTTAAATTTGAGGCTAATATTTTGTTACCTTTCTTTTTTCTTCAAATTTAATAAAACCGAGGAGGTGTATCTCATCACTTGAATATCATACAGTATCGTTTTATGTGAATTAATACTGTCTTTCCTTAATATTCAGATAAGACAGATAAAAATTAAGGTGGTGCAACGGTATTGTCTTTACTTAATATTATGAAATGCCAAATAAAAGTCAAGAAAGTGCATCTCATCATGAAAACATCATATACAGTGAATAATAATTTTTTAATCGATAGACAATTTCATCGATGTATCATTTTCACCGATATAATTCAAAATGTGTTCAATATTCATTAAATTATATAATATTACATATTTACAAGTGATCTTTGATAAATTGCATGTGATCATGTTAAAACAAGATAAAATTTTAATGTGATTGTAAAAAAAAAAAAAGACACGATGGGAGCACTGATGCACTAAAGAGGACACCAAAAAAGAAAAATACATGTATAAGTAATAAAAATATAAAACTCCTTTTAAATTAATAAATATTTTTATCGATAAATATTTATTTATCTAAAATAGATAATTCCTCTAAAATAATAATTTTTCCCAATTCCAACAATATTAGTGTATAGGGTTTTACTGTATTGTATTGTGTATGATAATCCTTTACCAAAGAAACTTAACCATTACTCGTTATCAACATTTGTAGCCAGGGCCTGCCCGGCCTTCACAATCCAATTTGAGAAGAAGCTTGTTCAGCGACATCAGTCACTTATTTCACATTAGTGTATAATCGGCTGGTAATAATGGGTTGTGTTTGGGCAGACATGGCCCATTTACTTACTCTTTTGGCCCAATTCCGGGTTGGGCCTAATAGTGATATAAGCATTGGCCCAGAACGAAACCATGTCACAATATTGTTGACAATTGACAAACATGTTGTTTATTTTGATTATAAAATAAATTGTTAATTTGGGAAAATATGGATCCTAAAATTGATGAATTATTAGATATTTAAGTACACTAAAAATACAAAGACTAATTAAAAAATTCATAAATCGCTAAAATATAGAGATCTATCCTCATCCCCATTCTCATTTTCATTTATGAATTATTGATTTTTTTCCTTCTGATGGAGATGAGATGAGGATTTGGGGGAAATTACACTATTTTAAAGTAAAAGAATGACTTTTGTTTCTGAAATGGAAGAACAAAAGTAATATTTTATCAAATGTTATAACACACTTTAGAAAATTAATTCTCATAACAAAATTCAATGAAAATATGCTTCTTGTTTCCAATTATTATTATTATTATTATTTTAACAGTATCTATATAAGGATGAGGATTCTCTACCCTAGTGCTGTAAAAATGGGCCGGCCCGTGACAGGTCGGCCCGACCGGTTCAGAAAGATAACGGGTCGTGCTTGGCACGGGCCGTGCCAAGCACGGCCCGCGAAGGAAGCGAGTCAGGCAGCGGCCTGGCCCGTGACAGGCGGCGTGCCGGGCCGCTAGTAGGAGGCCCGGCAAGCCGGCCAGCCACGGCGTGCCAGGCCTGTTCGGCCAAGCAGGTTTATTTTATTTTATTTTTCAAAAACCCTCCAACGGCTGGAATTCAAATTCCAGCCATTGGAGTAAAAAAAATTATAAAAACCCCCCTGAAATCTTTTAAATTACATTTTGACCTACAAATCAAATTTTTCTATAAATACTTCCATCCATTTCATTTTCCATTCACTCTCTCTATCATTCTTTCAATCCCTCATTCTCTCAAATCTCAATCTCTAATATATTCTCCAATTCTCTAAACTTTTTCATTCAATTTGGTTATTACTCTCTCTACAAAATTCTCTACATTTTCCACCAACACACCAAATTTTAAAGGTACAGTTTTGTTATTACTTTTGATCAAACATATTCTCATAGTAAATTTATATGTTTATGTTTAGATTTTAGTTACTTAATGAAAACATTTTTATTTAGTTAGTTAGTTTATCAATTTTTGGGCTTTAATGTTAATATTATTTGTATAGTATATTCAGATTTTTAAGTTTAGTAGTAATTTTAATATTTGTTATTAGTAAATTTAGAAAGTTAATTTGTATTACTGAATTTATTTTTTATAATAAGTAAATGATGAATGTTAAGTGTAGTAATTACGTTTGATATTGTTTTTTTTTTTATAAATTATGAAATTTTAATGTAGTTGTTTATTTTAATATTTTTGGTAAGTGTATTATGAATTTAATGTGTAGTAGTGAATTTTTTTTTTTAGTAGATTATGTTACTAAATTTAAGAGTAGTGGTTCAATTCATCAATTTTATGTTAGTATATTATGTTAGTAAATTTATCAATTTTATTTGTATTAGTGAATTTAATATGTTTTGTCAGTGGATTATGATTTTTTTGTTTATTTAATTTGTTTTTGAAGTAAATTAATAATTGTAAGTGTCTTATTATTTATAGTAATTATTGTTAGTAAATTAAGATTACTGTTAGTAAATATTGATTTTTAATTTGACTATTAACTACTATAGTGCTCATATTTTTACTTCAGATAATGAATCCTAACCAGTAGCCTTATTTTCCAGACGGATTGAATATGCTCAACGATGAATTTGATATTTCATAGCCGACCCATACTTAAGCGGGACCTTCTGGTTCCGACGTTACACCAACATCAAGTCCCAGAAAATTAACATCAGATGTGTGTCAATGTTTCAACATAATCCAAATGACACTCCCAAACGGGACGTCTGGCCCAAGAGCTAAATGTAAGTTTTGTCATAAGGATTATGCTACAAGTACAGGGGGAACCAGACATTTGAGACGGCATATGCACAAATGTATACCTGCACATAGACAGGTAGACACTACAACCCAGACACAACTTCAACGGCACCCAGACGGATCCGTTACGACGTGGTAGTTCGATGCCATGCACGCTAGAGAGTGCTTGGCACGATACATTGCACAAACTGATCAACCGATCGGTATTGGTGAGAGTCCATTTTATAAAGAATTAATCACATCTGCATATAACCCCCCATTTAAATATGTTTCTAGAACCACCACTATAAATGATTTGATACGATTGTTTGAAACCCAAATAGATGACTTAGTTGCTGAAATACAGCATTTAAGTGTCTTTGTTGCATTAACTTCTGATATTTGGAATGCATGTTCCAAACAGGACTATTTATGTGTCACGAGACACTATTTAAATTATGACTGGAGGATAAAAAAAAGAATTTTTGGTTTTCGTCCTATGGATTTTGCACATACTGCAGAAAACATTTTTAATGTCATAATAGAAGTTTTAGAAACTTATGAAATCACGCATCACATCCTTTCGATCACATTTGATAATGCATCTGCAAATACTAGCTCTATTGCGTTGTTTGTTGCAAGAAATATCCCGCAAGATGGAGGTTATTTCTTCCATCAACGGTGTGCATGTCATATTAAAAATTTAGTTGTACAGACTGGTTTAAAGCAGGTAAGCGACCAAATATATCGCATTAGAGATGCCATTTCTTGGATTTGCAGTTCTAATCCTAGATTCAGTGAATTCAAGAGACATTGTAAATTAAACGATCTCAAACCCCGACGATTCCAAACTGATATGCCGGTAAGGTGAGACTCTACTTATTTAATGTTGTAAATTTTTTAGAATATGATACAACCATTACATGTTTTTATAATATGAAATTAGCCGAAACAGGTCAACATAATCCAAAAATACTTACCACAAACGATTGGTATGTGGCAAAGATTTTTGTTCAATTTTTAAAGATTTTTTACAATGCCACTGTAACTCTTTCCGGGGTATATTACCCCATATCTTCCCAGGCAATCCATCATATAGTGGAAATGTCTGAACTGTTAAACAGTTATAGAGAATATGAACATCTAGGCGCTGCAGTTGTTGCTATGGAGACAAAGTTGAAAAAATATTGGGCTAACATTCCTCTACTTTATGCCTTAAGTGCTATAGTAGATCCTAGGGTTAAATTATCTGGTTTAGAAGTTTTGCTTGAGTTTATTGGTATTAATTTATCAATAGATTATTCAGAACAAATTACTGACATTCGAATCAAGTTGTTCGAGATTTTTCGTATTTATGAGAGCAGGTTTTGCAACATTGACACCCCCCAATCAACACAACCGGAGACAGAGCCGAAGCAAACAAGTTGGAGCCTTCTGAAACGCCGAAAAAAGGACAAATCAACAAGTACTTCTTCAGGGCAAAGATTTAGCCCATCTTCTTGTACCAAACTTATTAGGTACCTTGAAGCACAGTTCGATGCTGTTGAAGAAAATGAAGAGTTTGATTTGTTGTTATGGTTGAAGACCTATACGTACAGGTATCCAGTTCTGTCACACTTAGCATGTGACGTACTGGTTATTCCAGTGTCAACGGTGTCTTCAGAACAAGCTTTCAGCACCAGTGGACGCATAATTAAAGCAAGAAGAAGCTGTTTGTCTCCAGAGATGGTGAAGGTACTAACATGCCATCGGGATTGGGAGCATGTTAAAAAAAGGTTGTAAAATCTAACTGTAGATAAAGAACTTATTCTAAATTTCGACAATCTATATATTGATGATCCTTCACGTAGTGGCCAGGGCCAGAACTAGGTTATACTTTTACATATGTATTTATTCTTTATTTGTAAGTTGTAAAACGGTTGCACTCTTTTTCCCTTACCAAGTTTTTATCCCACTGGGTTTTTCTTAGTAAGGTTTTTAATGAGGCAATCATGTAAATATGTAATACTGAATTCCATAAGTGAAAAATAAATAAATAATTAAAAAATTGTTCGTTCTCTTTAGTCATTTCAAATCTTAATAATTGTTCGTTCTCTTTATTCATTTCAAATCCTAAACCCTAAACCCTAAATCCAAACAAACGTAATTTAAAAAAAAAATAGATCAAAAGACTAGCTCGCCGGACCAAGTCTGGCCCGTCGGACCAGGCCTGGCCCGTCGGACCAGGCCAGCCAGAAGAGGCCCGCGGGCCTGCCTCGCAAGGCACGGCACTGCCCGCCTGAGGCAGGCCGGCGTGCTGTGCCAGATCTGCTGTTCCAGAAACAGACCGGGCCTGGCTGGGCTGGCCCGCGACACCGTCGCGTGCCAGGTCTGTTTCCATAAATGGACTGGCCAAACCGTACCTAATGGGCCAGACCAGTCCATTTTTACACCACTACTCTACCCATCTAATTTAGACTCATCTTTTACGGATCTACGTACACGTGTCCAGCTAACAAATAAATAGATTGGATTAGATTTCTATATTTTTTTTCATTTCTCTCCTCCAAACGACAACGGCTTATGAGTGTTTTACTCTTTTTTCTCTCTCTCTCGTCTGCTTCTGATTCCACCTATGTCCATTTTTATTTAATTAGTGTCACATAAACATTTGATTGTGACACTAATTAAATTAACACATGTTAGTGGCTTAGTGCCATTGCTGCTTTGACGCGACTAAAACAGCAAGTTGCGGCTTTCAGAGAAAGGTTATATAAAAATCAAATGAACGATAATTTCACGGTTAAATAAAAATTCGAAAGTTACACTAAATTAACTCGATTTAGTACACATCATTGTGTTGATTCGATTAAAAAAATCCGTATCACCATTTTTTAGAGAAATATAATGAATCAAATGAATGACAATTTCACGGTTAAATAGAGATGACCATGAGGTGAGACCACACACCGTCATCAATGCTACTTTGATCAGAGGAATACCAACTTTGTGAAACAAAATGATCTACCTAATCCTGGTGAAAGAATAAGTATTTTTTGTCATCTACTTTTGCCCAGTTATATGTTACATTCAAAACAGTAACTTTTTCTTTTCTTTTTTGGTATATCACCTTTAAGATCTGAAAAAAAAAGAAGAAGAGTAAATTTCACCTTTAGACTTTTGTGAAGAATCTGATTCTTGAAAGAGGTAGAATCAACTTTCTTCTTAATGTTCGATAAGATACCAAATTTTACCGTTCAACAGTTGAACAATAATTAGCCCCTCTTAAGTATTGAAGTGTGAAAACTATTGTTTGCATATCTGACAACTGACGACATGTGTTTATATTTTCAGTTAGGTCTTGCTACTGTACCCATGAGGTATGATAGCAACAAATTTTAAAAACAACTTTCATATTTAAAACCCATGAGGTATTGTCTTTGCTTAATATTATCAAGAAAGTGCACCTCATTATGAAAACATCATATACAGTAAATCAGTATCTGCCTTGTGTGATTTGGTACTGTCTTCAAGTAATATTAAGATAGTGCTTTTTATGATATTAAGATATAATAGACAAAAGTTGAGAATGTATATATCACACATAGTGAATCAGTAACTGTCTTGTGTGAACCAGTATTCCCTCTTTAATATTAAGACAAGACAGATAAAAGTTGAAAAGGTACCCATAATGCTTGAACATTAACAAGTTATTTAAAAAAGCTAAAAGAAAGAAAATAAAAATGGCTATTTTTTTGGTGTGAAATTTTTCGTTGGCTTTGCTGATGTGTTAACATTAAAATGAATGCACATTTGAGTATCAAATGTCCATTCTCAAGGCTACTGAGAAAGTGAATTTATTTAGAAGGTTTCACAGTTGCAGATTGGACTACTTTTCTTGATGACAAGAGGTAGTCCACAAGTGGTTGTGTTTATTTAATAAGGAAATCTGACCACTTGGAGCTTTAGCAAGTAAAATGTCGTGGCTAAGAGTATAGTCTCCAGCACAAGCCACTATCAACTCCTATGTCTAATTGTCCTTTTTTATGGTTTGATAATATAGGCATTGTGGTATCTCTTTAACAGTTTTACTAGAATAGTGCTGAGAAGATAAATTAACAAGAAGCAAAATAGATGGGTTTACTTCAAGGGAATCCTGAACCATATTCCTGAAAACTTATTTATACAATAAGACTAACGTTTAAATGCAACAAAGTAGGACATAGTGGTGCTTGAGATAACTTCTACAAGCTGAAAAATAGAACTAAAACAACAAACTTAAATTCCTAAAAACATGCCATCTACTGCTGAAGATTAGGAATTCAACTTCAAGCAGTAGACCAAGTCTTCAAAGTCACCATAACTAATTGAACTGGGTGCCCAGATGAAACATCTGTTTCTATAGATTACCAAAAATAAATAAATGACTGAAAGCATTAGATGTAAACTAGTTGTTTACATTCAATAAAATTGCCAGAACCAAGCTCCATTGCTCTCTGTGTTTCATAGCCTTAACACACACTGCTTAAGCTTCACATTTAAGGTCGGTGCTGTATATGAAACAAGGTAAATAAGACTTTGATTTCTACACGTATGCTCCAAAATTTGTTGATTAGTACCAAGAGAACAACTAGAAATAAAGACAGGACAGCAACACTAAAACAACTTTAGTCTTTGCCTTTAATTAAAAGTAGCACTTTATGCTCACCAAGAGAGCTTGAATACATCTTAACACTAGTTTTTGTCGCAAAGTATTTGTGTATTACCAGATGTACTTCAACCTATCAACCATTTCTTGGCCTGAATTCAATTCCTTCGACAATGAATCTACGTTTAATGTTGAACTGATCAAAATCAAATAGAGTAGACACCACCTTTCCATCGTCTCCATTCTCATTGAAGAACCCACCCATATCAATCTCTGACCACCCATCTCCTCTGTCACGAATAAGTCGAGGTAGGGGTGGGCACCAACCCGCCAACCCGACCCAACCCGACCAACCTGATTAGATTGGGTTGGGTTGGGTTAATAAAATATAACCCAACCCAATCCGACAACCCGATATAAATAATAATAATAAAATTAAATAATTTTATTTACTATTAGATTTATTATGAAATCTCAATTTTTTAAAAATAATTAAAAAGTTTACTTATGCACCATTTATAATATTTTAAATGACAAATAAAAATACATAATTTTAAATATTGTATACCGTAATATATAATACATTTATTAAAAATATATGATTATATTAATATATTATCTTCATATTTTGTATTAAATGACATATCATTGATTATACTTTAAAATGCTATTTTTTCCTTAGGATTTGATTAAGAATTTAGTAGAAAAAATCTAATAATTGTATATAAACTCAAACTATTATGTTGGTTGAAATAAATAATAGACTATCCAACTACGGGATATTTAACAATGTGATTATAATTGTAAAATTGATGGGAGACTTATATGGAGATTTTCCAAGTTGGATAAATTGTTATATTTTTTTTTTTTAATTATGTAAGAGATATTTAAACAATTTGTATTATATGTTATGATTTGATTTTGATGATTTTAAGGAATCTAAACTCAACGTGATATGATATTATGGTGAACAATTATTTTAAATTTGAATTTTAATATAACAAAATTTGAATTTAAATATTTTTTTTTCTATTGGACTTAAAAAGTCCAACCCGATCAACCCAACCCAACCCAACCCGACAAATATTACGTTGGGTTGGATTGGGTTGAAAAATTTTCAACCCAACCCGAAAACGCCCACCCCTAAGTCGAGGCATATCTTCCGGAGGATTTAGAAACACCCTACGCCGTTGACGACTCTCACTTCCTTCAAAGTGAACACTCGACTCTATAGGTCTTGTTTGAAACCCATGATTAGACTTTGCAAACGAAAACACAAAGTAGGCTGCATAGGTTGTATTTGGTGATAGAATTTTCAAGTCTATTGTCCCCTTGACATTGAGCCACCACACATAATTGAGTTCACAAACTTCAGAAAACCTGCGTGTTACCATGTACAATTGTTGTCATACATACTTGACAATGACATAAGATTATAGAAAGGCCAAAACATTTGATTGCAGTTCTTAAGAGAAAACTGTAATGTACCTAGACTCCGGAAGAGATGGCCATATCCAATTAGGCAGGTGTATCTCCCCATACATCAGTGAGTCCTCTTGCTCCAACCATGTAACGTTTTTTCCCACTCTCCTTCTCTAATGAAAAACTCTGTTTAAAAAGACAACAAAGTTGACATAAGATTTTATACAATTCAGACTATATAAATATTTATGAGGATGGGGTTATGACACAGATGAAAGTAAAGATCCTTCTTGATTAGGGAACTCAACGATGGTGATGAAGAGACCATATCGGACATGATCTGCTGGTAATCAGTCGGCAAAAAACTCTCCCAGACATAATCCGAATCTGCGGCTGATTTGAAGAGAGGAGACACCATTGATGATCTGCAAGCATCTCGAGGCGATTTGATGGAGATGATACGAGATATGCACTCTTCTGGCAGGATAACACTTGTGTCCATAAGTTTTCCTTCTCTTTGAGACATTTTGATTCACATCATAGTAGACCAGTATGGTCTTTCCAATAGTGAATTAGTACTGTTTATATAAAATGTATGTTTGAAAAAACTTGTTTACCGGCTAAAAGAGATTTTTTAATTAAAAAAAGCTCTTTTTAAAAAACATTTTATCGTTTGGTTGTCACCCAAATGATTAAAAAAATTGTTTTAGATCTATTTAAAAAAGTTTAAATTTCAGGTTTTTTTAAATAGATTTTTTAAAGCTTTTTTAATAACATTAAAAATCTAATATAACATCATTTTAAATAATTTTTGAATATTTTGATAATTTTACCATTTAAAAAAAGTTTTTTTAAATTGACAATTAAACGACCAATATCTTTTTATTAAAAGCTCTACCTATAAAAGATCTACTTTTAAAATATCTAATTGAAAGAGCTCCTTCAAACGGAGTCTAATACTAGACAGACATAATTATTTGAACTTAACATTTCACGACTCAAAATATCTAAAATCTTTCAATAAATTCTACCTAATCCAAAAAAAAACCTTGTTTTTGTAAACAAATGGCACCCCTGTAAAAAGGAAACCCTGAAACATGAGACCCATAATCTCATTTTCCATTTGTTTCTCTTTCTTGAAATTTTCTCAGCAACCAAACAGAAGGCGAGAAACAGTACCTGAACTGTCGTGGGTAGCACAGAAGTTTTATGCAACTTCTGGTCAAGAAATTTTGAAAAAGAAATGCGTGAAACCCTCTTTGTAGCTTTGTCGTTGACATCTTCTTTACCATTCTTAGAATTAACAGTTCATACACAAAACATTGAAAAGAAAAAGATTCAAAGCAGCAATTTATGAGCACAAAATCAACTCACAAAAAAGAAGAAGAAGAGAGAGTGGGGTGTTTCTTACGGGTTCGAAGAGCGAGAGAGGAACGATGAAGCAATAGAGTGCTGCCCGAAAACCCTAATTTCAGTTTGCTTCGAATTCATTTCAACTGATTCAAATGTTTAAACTTGCTAAGTTTGATTTTCTTTTTTTGTTCGCAAATGTGTCTCATAAAAAAAAAATGCAAGACACAGTGACGGATGCATCATTTTGCTTGTTCAAAAAAATAAAAATTAGTTAGAGTCTTTTGGCGCCAAATGTTTGAAATTTGAAAATCTTGGTATGTTTTGTTTTCTCCTTTTCCTTAATTTCAATTATTATAATGTTCGTTTGCATAATTTTAAAATCCAAATGATATGACAACACTATAATCCATTCATTTAAATTATATGAGCAATGTTACTTTAGGTCTAAATCTAGTACCGTGGCAACACCTAATCTATATACTTAAATTATACAAATATAATACGATTTAACTGAATGGATTATAGTGTTGCCATATATTTGAGTATCAGATTTGAGTACCAAATTTGGGTAAATTAGTATTATTGAAATTGTATTAGATTTATATAATTTAAATGAATGGATTAGAGTGTTGACACATCATTTAGACACCAGATTTAGACAAAGTAGTGTTTGGGGATTTGAACTGATGATCGCGGAAACGACATACCTAATATATACTCATAACTCATAGCAATTAATAACGTCTATAACATAAAAATAGATGAGAGAAATAAACCAATCACAACACAAGATTTAAGTGGAAAACGTAAATCGGGTAAAAAACCACAGACCGTCAAGACGATAGAGAAAATTTCACTATATGATAAATTACTACAACCATATATTATAGGATTCTCTCTTACACCTTAACCCCAAATCACTCTCACAACGCTCACAAGATCCTTACCAAGAACCCCCGATATCCCCTAGGCCTCCCCTGTATATAACCCACAAATCTCTAACTTGATCCATTGATATTCCCTTAGATTTCTTCCCAGATATTTCTATGGGTCTCTCCCGGATATCACCCTCTCTCTGATGTCACATGGTGTTCTTTTTGCTCCACCCAAAATAACCTAACTACAAGTTCTATTTATACTAGTTATAGAGAGTTTAAGATAAAAAGAAATTCTACTCCTAAACGTAAAAGAACTACTTGTTTCACATAAATACTATTTTCTATTTATGACAAGCCTTATTGTTAAGGAGATATCTTTTTCCTTCAAGTACATGACTTTCATATTCTTCATAAAGCCAAACTATTTTTCCTTTTCCGATAATCACAAGAACTTCCGGAATAAAACATTTCCTATTTTGGCGCAACATTCCTGATCTGGGCAAAATCTGCTACTAACACGGCCTGGGTTGCAGTTGGCTACCCATGCCCTACACCGCGGAACGTCACTGAAGTCCACCGCTCAGAATATCACGATTGGTGCAATTGTCTCCACCGCAGTCTACACCATACTTGATCTCCTATAATCAACCGCTCCATGTGTCGCGGTCCATGCGCTTTGTCCGCATCGTGGTCCACGCAGCGGTTCCTTCCGGAATCTATTTCTTCAATTCTTCTTTGGTCTTCAAACCTTACTCAAACACCATCTTCAACTTCCAAACGTTATCCCACATCTTTAAAAAGTTTCACATCAGTTGAGTCTCATTAGTTCACACTGTATTCATATGAAAATATGAGTCAAAACCTAACAAGTAGCTTTATGCTCTCAATTACTATATATATATATATATATATATATATATTTAAATAATACTATTATCTAAAGGGCTGAGCCAATTCAGGCCCTCGGGGGCTTGAGCCAAAGCCAGCCCAAAATAGTTTCTTAATTTTTTTTTAAACAATGGTTTCTGGACTAAATTTTTTAATCCGATTTATCATTGTTTTATCAATTGTTAAAGAAGAAACCCAAGATTTTTTTTTCAAAAATAAATAAATCTGAAGCCAATTGAGTCAACATCTGTCGATCATTCGATATCAACTATAATTACAATCCAAAATGTAATTTTTATTCTAGAAAGTCTTTCCACACTTTACGATTTAATATTTAATAGAAGAAACTCGAAGTGAAAGAGAGAGTGCGCAATAATAACGAAGCCATGAGCCCCACGATCGACCTTTCTAACAGGCACAATGATTATGGTAAAGTGATAATGATAAAACTCACGTGCACCTGTGCAACCATCAGCATACCACATTTATTAGACAAATCCATAATGTTTTTGCAACAAAAACCTTTTTTAAGTTATGAAATTTGTAGATAAGATGGGGTTTGTACTGTTAGGTTTTGATTCGTATTCTCAAGTGAACCCAATATTAACCAAACAAGACTCAATTGATGTGGAGCTTTCTGGAGACGTGGGATAACGTTTGGAAGTTGAAGATGGTGTTTGATGAAGATTTGAAGACAAAGAAGAACTGAAGAAATGAAGTCTGGTAGATACCGCGGTACGGACAAGTGCACAGACCGCGGCACATGGAGTTGTCGAACTCTTTTGGATTTACGCGGCGTGGACCGCAGCGGAGTCAATGCACCAACCGCGATACTCAGAGCGGTGGTCGACGGTTTTGGTCAGTGGTGTTGGGCGCAACCGCGACCCAAACCGCGACAATAACGAATCTTACCCAAATTAGGAATGTTGCACAAAAATAGGAAAGATGTTTTCTTCTGGAAGTTCTTGTGCTAATCAGAAAAGGAAAGAGTTTGTCTTCATGAAGAATAGGAAAGTCTTGTACTTGAAGGAAAAGGATTTCTCCTTAACAAGAAGACTTGTCATAAATAGGAAATAGTATTTATGTGGAACAAATAAGTCTTGTACGTTTAGGAGTAGGATTTTCTTTTATGTTAAACTCCTTATAACTAGTATAAATAGACCTTGTATCTAGGTTATTTTGTGTGGAGCAAAAAGAACACCATGTAATATCAGAGAGTAGTAGAGAGATCTGGGTGAGAGACCCGTGGGAATATCCAGAGAGGGATTTAAGGGAATATCAATGGATCAAGTAAGAGATCCGTGGGTGATATTCAGGGGAGACCTAGGGGATATTGTGGGGTTCTTGATGAGGATCTTGTAAGTGTGGTTTGGGGTTTGGGGTTTGGGGTTTGGGTGTGAGAGAGAATCCTAGAATATATGGTTGTAACAATTTATCATATAATGGAATTTTCTCTGTCGTCCTGACGGCCCGTGGTTTTTTACCCGATTTGGGTTTTCCACGTATATATTGTCTCATCTATTTTTTTTTGGCTATTGACGTTATTAATTGCTATGAGTTATGGGCATATATTAGGCACGACGATTCCGCATTCATCGGTTATGAAAATCTCCAACAATTGGTATCAGAGCCTTTGGTTCAGCGATGACGTTTTTACAAGTCTTTACGGGAGATCGTATGGATGACTTGGTGGTGTTGGGATGATGATGATGATGGTTGCCTAGTATGGTTTAGCAAAGGAGATACGTCTTGAAAGCGGTTTCGAACTCGGTGGGTTTGATGAAAAGTCATGGAGATCCAATCTGGGTTACACAAGGCGTTTCTTGAATATATATATATATATATATATATAATTGAACGCTCGAAGTCTTTGGTGATGGTATGGGGCTTATCCGGCAAATCACTCCCCGTTCTAGTAGCAAGTCTTTCATCAGGTATGTGATACAAGGACGGAAGATCTTTCACAGGATTGGGTGATGCAAGGACATGTTTATCCTTTTGGCAGTTTTCCCCACTGGCCGTGGAAGAGGATATGTTACTGCTAGTGGTCCATAATTGTGCACAAAACATTGGTTAGAAAGTGATGCAAGGTGTGTGGTGGACAAGGATGTCAATGGCTGACGAACTCCTTGGTAATATGACGTGAGGAGTTGCACCACAATTTCGGCAAGTATTTTTGGACATGGTGCCGGAACAACGAACACAAAAGAAAAAAAATCTTAGGATGGTTCGTTCTTAAGTAGTTATACCTTGTGGTGGGGTATGTTGATTCTTAGTGATGAGAATCGTGGCTGTGGACAAAGGTCTTGAGAATTCAAGCCAAATGAGAGAATTGTTAGGTTTTGGCTCGTATTCTCAAGTGAACCCAATGTTAACCAAACAAGACTCAATTGATGTGAAGCTTCCTAGAGACGTGGGATAACGTTTGGAAGTTGAAGATGGTATTTGAGGGAGGTTTGAAGACAAAGAAGAACTGAAGAAACGAAGTCTGGTAGGTACCGCGACCTGGACCGCGGTACGAACACGTGTACAGACCGCGACACAGGGAGTGGTCCAACTCCTGTGGATTTACGTGGCGTGGACCGCGGTGGAGGCAATGCATCAACCGCGGTACTCAGAGCGGTGGTCGACAGTTTTGGTCTGTGGTGTTGGGCGCGGGTGGCCAACTGCGACCCAAACCGCGGCAATAACGGATCTTGCCCAAATTAGGAATGTTGCAAGAAAATAGGAAAGATGTTTTCTTCTGGAAGTTCTTGTGCTAATCAAAAAAGGAAAGAGTTTGTCTTCATGAAGAATAGGAAAATCCTGTACTTGAAGGAAAATAATTTCTCCTTAATAAGAAGACTTGTCATAAATATGAAATAGTATTTATGTGGAACAAGTAAGTCTTGTACGTTTAGGAGTAAGATTTCCTTTTATGTTAAACTCCCTATGACTTGTATAAATAGACCTTGTATCTAGGTTATTTTGTGTGGAGCAAAAAGAACACCATGTAATATCAGAGAGTAGTAGAGAGATCCGGGTGAGAGACCCGTGGGAATATCCGGGGAGGGATCTAAGGGAATATCAGTGGATCAAGTAAGAGATTCGTGGATGATATTCAGGGGAGACCTAAGGGATATTGTGGGGTTCTTGATAAGGATCTTGTGAGTGTGGTTTGGGGTTTGGGTGTGAGAGAGAATCCTAGAATATATGGTTGTAACAATTTATCATATAAGGGAATTTTCTCCGTTGTCCTGACGACCCGTGGTTTTTTACCCGATTTGGGTTTTCCACATATATCTTGTGTTGTGATTGGTTTATTTTCTCTCATCTATTTTTTTTTGTTATTGGCGTTATTAATTGCTATGAGTTATGAGCATATATTAGGCACGACGATTCCCCATTCATCGGTTCCGAAAATCTCTAACATGTACGATACTCCAAAAATATGTTCCTCAAGTTCTGGGTTTGAATCTCTTTCCTTCTTAAAAAAACTCGATTTATTGTAATATTTTAATTTTTTTTATAGAATTTATTTATGCAAAAATAATATGAAATTCAATTAATCAAAATTTACATTAACATTTTGATTTTTTTTTTTAAAAAAAAATTGTACATCGAAACGAAGAAGTTAATGGTGCTTTATTAAAAAGAAAAATAAATAAATTATATATCATCTTAAAGAAAGGAAATGAAAAGATAATATTTTTAATGATTGTTGTTTTAATAATTATGAAAAGAAAGGAAAATAGATAAAAATAAATAAATAAATCTTATTCTATTACGAAAACATCTTTCTTTCAACAATATGAATAATAGATATGTATTGTTATATAAGGTTATTTTTGAGATATTGAAAAATATTTTTCCTTTCATTTTCTTTCCTTCCATTTCCTCTCAAATTTGGTGAGAAATCCAATTGGGTAAAACATAAATTATTAAATCCCTTTCCTTTCTTTTTCCCCATTTTCCTTTCCTTTACCTCTCGTTTAACAATTCAAACAAGATATTAGAAATCCATCCAAATCATTTTCTTTCCTTTCCCTCCAATTCCATCAAACCAAACATAGTTAAAAGGATGAACACTCTATTGTCAGTTTGTCACTGACTTAAAAGGGAGAAGGATTTTCTTTCTTCTTAGCATTATTGCTTACAGAATTTATGAGAAAGCAATGTGATCCAAAATCGTAGTTTCTTCCAAGAGAACAAATGGAACATAAAGGCAATAGCACCACTCAATTCTAAAACCAACTTTGGTGTCCACAAATTAAAGAGGGCTTGAATACATCTAAAGCAATAAACCCACAAAATATTTGTGTCTTTTAGTGACAGTTCCATTTATACATCTATCATTAAATTTTAGGCCTAAGCTCAATTCCTTCAACAATGAGGCCACGCTTACTATAACTTCCATGAAAATCAAATAGACTACAAACCACAATTCCATCATCTCCATGTTCATTGAAAAACTCACCCATCTCAATCTCCATCCACCCATCTCCTCTCCGTTGATAGGGTCGTGGCAAACTATTTCGCTGTGGATCTAGCGCCACTCTCTTGTTCCTTGTTTCACTCTCGCTTCCTTCCAAGTGAACACTCAGCTCTATAGGCCTGCTTTCAAATCCATGTCTAGAATTTGCAAACTTGAACACTAGGTAAGCTGCATAGTTGGTTTTTGAGGACAAAGTTTTGGTCTCTAACCGTCCCTTGACATCAAGCCACCACACAAGCTTGAGTTCAGCCACTTCTGCAAATCTGAAAATGCATTTGCATTCATCGTCAATATCAAGAATCACCATCAATATGAGAAAGTATATTGATATTTATATATAAGTTTGTTTTATGAGAAGGTTTTGGGTTCGAATCTCCTCACTTGATCAATATATTTGTATTCGATATTTATTAGCCGCATTTTTTCTGTACTTGGACTTGTCCCATGTAGGCATGTAACAAGCACATTGATCATATGAGAAGTGTGTAATGTGTGTCAAATCTTTGTAATAGTGTAATATGTCTATTGGAGAGGACATGGAAGCCAAAAATCCCTCTAATAAGATCAAAGTTTTCTGTTGGAAAGCTTCTAAGGAAGTTTTGCGTATGAAAAAGCAATTAGCTGATAAGGGGATTGTTGAGAATGGCTTGTGTCCTCTGAAGCACGGACACGTTTTTTTTTTTAGAGGTAGCACGTGTCCGACACGTTTCGGACACGGGCACGCGTACGACACGCGTCTTCTCATATCCGTTGACTTTCCAGTGAACTTGATTTTCCGACAAGGCTTTGACACGTTTAGACACGGCAATGACACGTCTGGAACACGTTTGGGGTACTTTTGTAACTATTTTTACAAAAAATGGGGTCAATTATATAATTTTAAAAAATATTGGAAACTAATTATAAATTTTATTTGTACTTTTGTAATATGTTATAACTTTTATGTGACTTATGTTTTGACTTTTGAATGAATTATGTTTTTAGTTTTTCAAATTTATATTTGTTTAAAATATATATATATATAATTTTAATTAATGTGTCCTGCCGTATCCGTGTCCTAGTTTTTTGAGATTTACCGTATCCCCGTATCGTGTCGTATCGTATCCACGTGTCCGTATCCGTATCCGTGCTTCATAGCTTGTGTCCCTTTTGTGGGAGGGAACCGGAATCAGTGAGCCATGCCATTTGGAGGTGTAGTTATGTGAGGCCTCATTGGTGTAGTTGTTCTTTCTTTCCTGTGTTGCATAAAGCTAATCATATGAGTTTTGTTGATTGTGTTTTGTGGTTGGATTCGGTTTGGAATGAGGAGATGGTTACCAGGCTTGTTGTGTCTGCTTGGTTTGTATGGTTTTACTGAAATAAATTGCTTTTTGGTGAGGGGGCTGTCAATGTTTCTAACTGTTGGGAGAAGGCTGGTGTAGGGATGGTCTGAAGACTGGTAAGGTGGTGAGGGATGCTGTTAATGCTGCTCTTGGGTTTGGCTGTTTCAAAATGAATGTGGATGCTGCTTTAGAGTTTAGACCCTAAAAATGAAAAGTTTGGGAATGAGATTATTTGCAGAAATAATGAGGGTGCTATTGGTGGTGCAGCTGCTGTGAATTTTTCCGGGTTGGTTTCTGTGGAGATCGAGAGGCTAGAGCTATCTTTGAAGGTATATCTATGGCGAGATCTCTAGAGGGAAGTAGACATCATTATACAGGATATCTATCTCTTGTGCTTTTAATGTTGGGAGCGTAGATATTAATTTTGTGCCCGGGCATTATAATTTGGTGGCTCATTATGCTGCCCGTTTCCTAATTGGCTTGTTGTGTTATTTGAACTTTGTAAATTCTGTTTCTTAGTTGTTGAGTACTTGAATGAATATATATTTGTTAAAAAAAAAAAAACACTCAAAGCACTTCCACAATTCTTTTGATCCAAAAATTCTTTCTAGTAAGGTATATCTATCAAGAGCTTCTTTGAAAAGCATTCCAAATACCTTTTGCAAACAAAAAGAACTCTTTAATAAACATAATATAATAAAAAAAAATAGAAGGAGAGTGAGTGTGACAACAGAACATACCTGGACTCTGGAAGCGATCTTTGATCTGTCCATGTCCAATATTGAGGTGCTTCTCCCCAAACAATTGAAAGCCTTCTTGCTCCAACCATATAACATTTTTTTCCACTGGCTTTATTTAAAGAAAAACTCTGTGCAAAAGAATATTACTTTATTACATTTTTTTCTAAATCAGGAGAAAGAGATTTGACCTGATTCAGATATGATAGCTTTCCTTTAGGGGCCGTTTGGTATGGGATAATCAAAATAATATGATTCATGTGAAAGTGAAATCCAGTAAAGTGATTACTGAGAAAGTTGTATGCATGTGTTTGGTCATGTATGAGAATATTATATCGGATTCCTGGGAATATTAAGTAACGGTGTTTGGTTGTACATGAGAATTTGTTTTTTATTTTTTTATTTTTTTATTAAAAACTAAAAAAAATTAAAAAATTAAAATTAAAATCGTTATATATATTTACAAAAATTACCCAGATCCATTTCTCATTTTTTTTCCTTTCCTCTCTCTCTCCAGATCACCGGCGTGTTTGCCTCCATTCCGTCGTCTTCTTCAGCCAAGCCCGTCGTCGTCGCCGTCGTCTTTGAAACCCGTTGCGTCGTCTTCAAAGCCCGATGTCGTCGTCTTTAAAGCCCGCAGCCGTCGTCGTCTTCGAAACCCGCTGCCGTCGTCGTCTTCGAAGCCCGCTGCCGTCGTCGTCTTCGAAGCCCGCTGCCGTCGTCGTCGAAGATCGCCGCTGCCGTCGTCGTCGTCGAAGATCGTCACCGACGTCCTCATCATCTAAAACCCTAGATTTTTCCTTTCTGCAATTTATTTTTTCCTTTTTGTGTTGGTGATGATGTTTGAGACGTTGATTTGATAATGATTTAATACAAGATTATTTGTGAGTTATGATTGTGTTTTGATTAGGGATTTTAGAAAGGAAATTGGGGAATTTTGGTATTATTGCTGAGAAGCAAACGTGAAGAACAGAGAGCAAGATAATAAAATAAAAATAATTTTTTCTAATAATGGTGGGTCCCCACTGTGGGACTCAGATGGAGATAATCTAAAACCCACCTATTTTGATAGGAACAGATGGGTAATGTGATTCCCATGGGATTCACTTTCCCAGGAAATAAAAAACCCAAGCTTGCTACCAAGCATATGAATGCTTTAAGATTCTCATTCCCATATAAAGATGCCACCATACCAAACGGTCCCTTAATATTCATAAAATCTAACTTTTCATTGCAGAGAAATGCACAAATATTGTTTAATTATTAGTTCAAATACTAATTGCGGGTATGCAATCGAGACTGAATCCTATTCACATTGCAATTAGGAAAGTTTGATTTTCATTTGATCTTGATTAGCAAGAATATTCAAGTTATTCCAAGGTTGAGAATCAAGTCAACCACCATGTTTGTTGGTTCCTGATTTATTAGAAAACTAATCAGGCATCGAAAAGCAGGGGAGATTTAAGATTTTACAGGTGGGTTTTTGCTTACCAAGGTACCGTTGTCGATGAGAAGAGGATTATCGCAAAGATGAAAATAAAGATCCTTCTTGGACAAAGAAACCAACGTTGTTGTTGTTGACGAAGAACTGGAAATGATCTGCTGGTAATCCGACGGCAGAAACTTCTCCCAGACGGCATCAGATTCCACAGCTGATTTGAAGGTAGGGGACACCACAGAAGATCTGCAAGCATCTCGAGGCGACGTGAAGGAGATGATACGGGAAATGCATTCTTCCGGCAGAACAACACATATGTCCATTTTTTCCTTCTTGGTTTCAGCTCACAACAAGAATGGTCATATGTTAAGACAAAAAACCAAGACTTTAGTAGTTATGCAATTTAGATACCTTCCTCCACAAGTTTACACCGGTATTTAACCAAGTGATAGAATTTAATTTTGGGGCTAAAATTTTGTAACCTGTCTTTTTTCTTCAAATTTAATGAAGTCAAGAAGGTGCGACCTCACCGCTTAAATATCATACACAGTGAATCAATTCATGTGTATCGTGAATTAGTACCGCCTTTTGAAAAGACAAACAATAATTAAGATGTACCTCACCGTTAAAACATTACACGTAATTGTTTTGTATGAATCAGTATTATCTTTTTTTTTTTAATATTAAGATAGTCTTTCTTCGATATTAAGATAAGATAGATAAAAATTGAGGATGTGTATATCATATATAGTGAACCAGTAACTATCTTATATAAATCAATAATCTTTTCCTTAATATTAAGATAAAACAGACAAAAGTTAAAAATGTATACATAATACTTCAACGTTAATAAGTTATTTAAAAAGCTAAAACGGGAATCGGTGAAAACTAAAAGAGAGAAAATAATATGCTATTTGGAACCATTTTTAAAAATGGTTTTATGTTTTGAAAAATAATAAGGCCGCGTTCTGCAGCTGTTTTACAGTCCGTTTTCATTTTTATTTTTTAAAAACGATTTCGAAAACGCGTTCGTTAACCGTTTTTCATTTTATTTTTGGAAAAAAAGAAAGAAAAACAGAACCAGTGTTAAAAGTGAAAGATTTGAAAAACACAAAATAATTGTTTTTCATTTTTTGTTTTTCGTTTTTCGTTTTTTGTTTTTGTTTTTCATTTTGTTTTTCACTTTTTTTATATTAAAAAAATCTTAAACTATTATTTGTAATATTATGCATTTGATATGATTAGGACATGACGGAACAAGATTTTTAAATTATCAAAGTGCCTCTTATGTATATATATATTATAATTATTATATATTATATAGTATATATTATATATATAATATCAAATATTATATATTTATATAGGATATAATGCCATATATTATGTATTGCCATATATAAAAATATAATATAAAAAATATAATAATATTTCATATATAAAAAATAAAATAATTTTTAATATAATATATATATATATATATATTATAATTATTTATTTATAATTTAAGAGTTTAGTTTTGATTAATTCATTTTTTTTATATGTTTTTTTGAATTAATTTTTGATGTGTTACTTTTGTTTAATTTAAAAATTACAATACAAAAATTATATTGGTTAATTATTTAATCAATTTGTTTATAGTTGTAATAATATTAAACAAAATACCAAAATTGATATTTCAATTTTTGATAGTTTTCGGTTAACCTATCAGACGCGTTTTTTCCGTTTTTATTTTCAAAATACAGCTTTCAGTATTTGCTATCAGATGCGTTTTTAGAATTCGAAAATGAAAGCGAAAATACTGTTTTCATTTTCATTTTTATTTTCGAAAAACGGTAACTGAAAAACGCTTACAGGACGGGCTCTAAGCAACTTTAATGTTTACACGTTTTATAAAATTGTTTTTAAAAACAAAAAAAAAAACTTTTTAAAATGTATAACTATAAAGTAAAAACCATATTTTTATTGTTTTTCACCATTTTCAAAAACATCATTTCAAAACAATTCATAATTTTTTCCTTCAAACAACTATTTAACCCATTTTACTACTTAACCCATTTTAAAACAACAATCAAAAACTTTTATATCGTTTTCTATTTTAGAAAACTACTTTTGAAAAACAATGCTAAACACATTACATTTTTAAAAACATCATTTCAAAAACATGATTTCCAATTTTAAATAGTTTTCAAAAACATCATTTTAAAGACGATCTTAAACGCACTTCATTTTTTTATGTTAAAATAACGTGTCTTTTAAAGTCTTCTACGTACTACAGGTAAATCAATCCAACACTTTATCAAAATTTCCCTTATAATTTCTCGAAAGTTTAACATTTTTACGGTTAACTTTAAAATTTGTGTCATCCCAAAAAATGCATTGATTTTATGATGTCACAAGTATATTGGTTCCTCTCACCCTTGAAATTGTATCCGATTTCGGTCTACTGCTATTCTTTTTTAATCTTTTCTTCGTTAAAAAGAAAAAAAGTTCATATAATAATTAAAGAGTAATACTGAACTTTCCATTTTTTTCTTTCAAAACTATTCTAAATTGAAGTGACACATGAGTTGTCAACGTCACATCATTCACCGTTTTATAATATAATTTATAAAATGTTGTCGGCTCACATCTCATATAAATTTAGGAAAAATTATATATAAAAAATTTATAAAGCTTAACATTAGTAATAATTAAAATGAAACTTCATGAATGCATCCCACACTTGGAGGAGACTTTGAATTTGCATCTACCCATCTTATTTTAAATTTATAATGGTGGATGGTATCTAGAAAGAATTATTTGCCCTCAAAAAAAGAAAAAAAAAACGAGGGTCTCAAATTCGAAAAAGTATATATATATATATATATATATATATATATATATATTGGTTTTCTCATAAATGGTCATTTATTTTAATGTCGGTAAGGACTTTGATGAAATCATATTCATTTTAAGGACTTTTAATCTAATTTTTTTATATATAGATGATATGTTCAATGAAATATACATATGAATAAATTTTGAGATTTTTTAAACACTATAACTATTTTCCTTGAATTTTCCTATATTTTGTTCATTTTCAGATAACTTCATATTTAACAAAATCAGGATAAATAGTTTTAGTACTTGAAAAATTCTTAAACTTTATTGATAGATAAATTTCATTGAAACTTTTCTCTTTGGTGCGCACTGATAAATATATATCAGTGTTTTGCATGTAAACCATTAGATTCAACCGTTTTGATCCATTATACTTGTTAGTGCTTATCTCATAATCTATGACCCACATGTAATGCACTGATATAGTTTATATCAGTACACATCGAGGAGAAAAAGAATATATATATATATATAAATTTTCAATATAAACTCATCACTGCTTTAGATGTGAACCATTAGATTTACATATATTGACTCAAAGTATATTAATTTGTTAAAGTTTCTCCTTTATTTTTCATTTTTTTTTTCTAACTTCTAATTTCTAATTTGTTTTTTTTTTTGTCATTTATTAATTTATGGTATTTATCTAGAGAGGAAATTTTGATAAAATGTGGGATATAATTACAAATTATAATATTTTAAAATTTTAACGTGGGTGCACATAAAGTTATAGAGGATATAAATATCGTTGCTATTTATTTATTTATTTTTCAAAGTTAAGTTCAATTGAACAATTCAATTCAATAAAAACAAAATACCCTTTCAATTCAACCTCAGGACTCAATTGAGTTGTCAAAATGTGAAACTACCTTATTTTATACAAGGAAAAAAGAGGGTAGAAAAATCAAAACACATCAACAAATCAACAAATCAACAACTCACAACACCCTCTCTTTCTCTCTCTCATCTTCTAAGTCATACTTGATCTCTCTGTCTGCAATTTATTCTTGGTAGGTTTGTTTCTTTCAATTTTTTTTATTCTATAATTCTATTTCATACTGTGCCTTTTAGAGCCTTATGATTTGCCAATTTTTGTAAATTTGATGGGATAATTCTTGAGGGATAATTTTAGAGATTTGGATTTAATGAATGATACAATCGAAATCCTACATACAAGACTTATTAGATTTATTTATTTATTTTTAGAGAAAGCATTGAAAAAAAAATGCTTTATGATTTGAATGAGAAATTGAGAACCTATTTAACTATTTTATTTAGTATAGATTTTTTTTAAATTGTTTTATATTAATGATAATAATTTTTTATATTGTTCCGAATTTTACTAATATCATTAAATAGATCAGATATCGGGACAACCATGATTGCGTTGGTGATGTCTTGATATAAAGTTGATGATAAGTGTACGTATTTATTTTTGGATTAATATTAAAAACCTCCTTTCACTTTTGAACTATTATTGAATGTATAGTTACAAATGTTTTTATTTTAGAAACTTCCCTATGGACTAACTGTACTAACACTATTAACATTCCATTTGTGTTGACTGAGTTCGATCGTTAAAAAGTTCAAAATGTCTCTATTTAAATTTCAATTATATGAACAATTATACTCTCATACATTCAATTTGCAAATGAGAAGTTATTTTGTGGACAATTTTATCACAAAAAATAACAAAATTACAAATGAATCAAAAGCATTGAAAATGAGTATTTGCTTGGATTTATTTTAAAAAAGACAAATAAATAGATACATATTGGTTTATTTTTCAATGCTTTTGGTTCATTTGTAATTTTATTATTTTTTAGGGATAAAATTGTCCATAAATAACTTCTCATTTGTAAGTTAACATTCCCGTATTTAGTATCAGTTTATTAATTTATTTAGTAAAAACGTAAAAGTATAAGGGTATATTGATCGATCCATATAATCGAAGCTTAAATAGAGATATTTTAGATTTTTTAACGGTCAAACTCAATCAATACAAACGGAATGCTAACGGTATTAATCTATAGAGAATGTTTGTAAAATAAAAGTATTCGTAACTATACATTCAATAATAACTCAAAGGTAGAAGAAGGTTTTTAATATTAATTTTTTTTTTGACAATTTCAAAATCCGGAATTTATTGCATTTTTCCACATCTCACTGCTCGTAGACAACGTTGATTTTGATAAACTTCAAAAGTTTATCAAATTTTCTTTTCTTTCGTTAAGTGGAATCAAAAGTCTTATCAAATATTGGAATTTTTTGCTTCTTTCCGCACACTAGATATCAAAATTCAAGAGTTGTATCCTCTAGGTGTCCCGAACCTCTTATGTTCAGGGGTTATAAATATATTATGTCAGGTTTTTGATACGAGGTAAGTTGTAAAAAAAAAAAAAATCCGAAAAAAAGATTTAAAAAATACTAAAAAACTTAGAATCTGGATTCAATTCGTTTTATTCTAATACAAAACCTAATTTTTGTAAAGTTTCATACTTTCCTACCGTATATTATATATATATTCTTTATTTTTTCTCCATACACCAAATACAAAAAAAAAACGGTAGTATGAGATATAAAAGTAACGATTTTTTTTAATTTTTAATTTTATTTTAGAATAAAATGAGAATAATTTTATTAGTATAAGTTCTATTTTTTAGATTTCATCCTACAACCTCGTAATAGTCAGTAACGTCACTTTTATCCTCTAATCAAAATGTCTGTAAACTTTTAAAGTGATTTGGAATTTGTTGCGTTTTTTTTTCTAGGACTATATATAAAAGAGATCTCAAGGTTGTATTTTAATACAGTGACGAAATTACTGAAGGTTAAAATATTATATATTATATATTATATTTTCTCTCGATTGGTCGAATACTCTCTTTTATTTTATTTTAATTTATTATATTCGTTTTGTTTTTCAATTATTTGGAAATAGAACAAAAGTAAGTAGACAAATAGGCAATACCTCTAGATAATGACGGAACAGTAGTAATGGCTGCGTTTGGGATGAGGATAAGATATGATTGGACTGACGAAATTGGACAGGACATGATAGAACAGTTGTTTCATATGGTGTTTGAAACGTCTGTAACAAAACTGTTAACTATATTGTTTTATATTGTTTTACGTTTGATACGATTGAAACAAGACATGATAAGAGATTTAAATGACCAAAATACCTTTATTGTCAATGTTTATAAACAATTTTATTAAGTTTGAAGACTAACTCATAGAATCTGGAAAATCATACTCCAACATATAATCCTACAACAATTCTGGTGCCTTTACTGGGCAACCATTATGAAAAGAATTTGAGATTATAGCACTCCACATAACCAAATTATGTTACTGAGACTAACTAAATTTTTTCAATTTAAATGATAACCAGGACATTGCAATGCTTATATTAGTATTCAAACCATATCTGAAAAGCAATCCATGGATTTGCTTTGATACTTCAATAGTATTGAGAGCACAAAACTAAAATAGCCACCATTGTTGAAAATCTGGTCTTATTCTAGAATTTAACATCTCAAGAAACAATTCCAAAGCCATGACAAATATCTATTAGATCAGAAAAATTATATCCATGACAAACAATTTCAATTGCTCAAAAGTAAAAAGATCTGGACAAAAATGATCACAAGATTTGAAAAAAAAATGCTCAAAGATCTGGAAAAAAATGCCAAAACAAACTGAAAATTTCACTTCAATCTGTCTTCATCTTCTTATCTTCTTCTAATGCTACAAAAATTCATTCAACAAATACCATATTCAACAAATCAAACACAAAAGCCAACCATATTTTTCATCTTCATCTTCTACTGTTGCGAACCCGGCAATCACAACGGCGACGACAACAAGCTAAGAAACACCAAACCACCATCATCATCACCAACAAGAAGCCAAGAAACAATGCCCCAACACCAAACCCGGACACGGATTCAGACCACCAGATCCAGACCGGGTGATGCGGCAGCGTGAGAGAGGCAAAGATCGCAGTGATTCGGTGGTGTTCGCGTGCGCCGACAAACCAAGTCTGCGACAAGTTGCGACGGTTTGGAGAGAAGAACAATGATCGGGTTAGAGAGCCGAGAGAGGAGAGAAGAGAGAAGAGAAGGGAAGAGAGAAGAGAGGAGTGAGGAGAGAGGATCTGGGGTTTTAATTTATATAGTTGTAATTTTTGAAAGTTTTGAGGGCAACATTATCTTTTTGACGCATGGGACAAGCCTGGCCTAGGGCCTGAGGTGGGATAAGATTTTATGGTTTTTATCCCACTTTGTCCCGTCCCGTTCCATCTCATGTTAATAGCGCACCAAATGTGGGATAAGAGAAATTTGTCCCGTCTTGTCCCGTCCCGTCCCGTCCCACGTACCAAACACACCCATATAGATATGAGCCAATACTAATAAAGACATGGAAGACTTGGTAAGCTCCTATACTTTCATGAGATAGATCAATTATTTCGCTAGAGACATTTGTTTGCATTCAATAATGGGTCTTACACAAACACTACCACCACACAACGAACAGTAATTAGAGTATCTGTTCAGTATGCTTCAAATTCGAGTCACTCCCATATGGTATATAGGATATTTGAATATTTCAAATTGGTTATACTGGGACCTACTACTCTCCAAATAAATTCAAGATACTTCAAAAATGCTATTTTTTTTGGGTGGGAAATTGATCGTTGACTTTACTGATGTCCACCTGTGGGAAATTGGTGGTCTTGCAGTATATTTTCTGAATGCCTATTCGGATGTCCACCTGGTAATTTTATCCTCTTTGTCAATGACGTGTACGTCTGATAAAATTTACATACGACAACACCTCCTTAAAATATTTTTACCGAACAAGGTTTCGTCTCAGGTAAAAGTATTCTATTCAACCCTTCAATTTTTACGTCTCATTAATGCAAGAGTAGATGTCTTGTCATAATGATGTGTCTTAATGGTGACAATGTAAATTCAATTTTGCTTCCTCACGCGAGATCTCAATGATTGCAACGTTTTGGAGTTCTGACGGCCTTGGTAAGTTCTTCTCTTAACACGTGTCCTCTACCGCTTTATTTCTCGATACCATTTATGAGAAACGACCTACGCGTCTCCTAGTGTGCCACCTACATCATCAAATCTATCCTTGAATTTTCCCGCCTTGAGATCCTAGGGTTTGATGCTATTACCCCTTTAAATTCTCCACTGAACGGAGTTGCATTGGTTCATTAGAGACTCAAACCAGAAATTTTTCAGCCTAGATTTCTTTACTTAAAAAATCCCTCTTCTCCGTTGATTTTGCATCAGGCTTTTTCATTCAAGGTTTGTTTTAATGAATCCGACTTCCTGTCGTCGACTTTTGACTATAGCTCTCGAAGCGCTTGATCGTGGGGATTTTCAACTGGTTTCTTACGCTCGTAGATTATTGGGAGAAATTCCCCCTGACGAACCCCCTTTTTTAGATGTTGATGTTTTTGGACTTTACCCTGATGCCCGTTTTAGTTCTGAATCCAGTTCTGATTCTGATTCATCTAGTTATGATTCTGATTCATCTAGTTCTGGATCTATCGTTTCTGATCACATGGTACCTTTTCGATCGAGGATGGGGAAACATCAAAGTAAAAGTGAAGTCCATAAGCACAACTCGGGCAGCGTCCGGATCAGGGAACATATAATTAATGAGAAAGACGTTGAAGAGGAGTTCAGAAAATCTCGTCTTTCTTTTTCTACTGATCGCCCGAGTGGGTATGAGGCCGAACCTAATGTGGTCGGGAAAGATGAGATCGGGATATACCGTGCTCGGTTCGACTTGGACGATTCAATCATTCTGATTTCTACCGGTGATAGAGCCGTGTGGAACCCTCCCCCAGACATGGTGGTAATCTATTGGTCCATGCTTTGTTGCGGCGTTACTCTTCCTTTTCAGCCTTTTATTACCTGGTTTCTGGCTGAAGCAGGGATCGCTCCAGCCCAATTGGCCCCGAATAGCTACAAGATCTTGATGTGCATATGGCACATGTGGAGCCGAATGAATCGTCACCGCCTTCCCAGAGTGAAATCAGGCACTTCTACACGCTTAGGCAGTCTGGTCGGACAATGACTTATTTTCTCATGTCTAACCCGCCAGATTGCTGGGTCCCTGAATGGACAAAAGTGAATCGGGGAGTTGATACCTCCGATGATGCCAAAAAGAAGGGCTTCGTGGGATTCCCTTCATCCAACAAGTACTGGAAGAATAACTGGTTTTTCGCTGGAGGGAACCTTGGACTTGAAGTTACTCTTTCGACTAGAGAGACTCGGACGATGCTGAAAGTTCCCCATTTTTTCTGTTTCAATGAGGCATGGAACAAGAAAAAACTTGAATTTTACGATACTGAGCTGACCAGACTTGCTTGGACTGCAGTTCACACTCTAGAAAAAATGAGCATGATTTATCTTTTTAATGAGAAGAAGATGATAGATCTCGGCTTCTTTAGCCAGATTTCAAGCTATCGCAGACGATGTAAGTGGTTTTCCCCACCTTCATTTTTTTTATTCTGTTTTCTATACTGACTTGATTCCTTTTATCGTTTGAAGTGTATGACTCAGACATTGTCTGCGACGTCCAGGCTCGCCAAGTGAAGTCAATCCTTCAGACGAGCCAAAAAGAAGCTTCTCCTTAAAGCAAAGATGAGATTGCCCCGGCTGAGTCAGATGAGGACCCTGATGAGGCTGATGAGCAGGTCCCCGAATATGTTCCCGAGGAAGTCATCCGATCGACCGTAGGGGATTTTAGTGGTCTGAGTGGCCCAACAGACCATACTCAGGAATTGCCTGAAGATGAGGAGAGACAAAGTGAAGGTCTGAGTGAGGGGCCTGGTTAATTGAGCTCCCCGATTGTGGTTCCTGCCGAGCGGGTGGATGCTGGTGATGAAGGTAAAACCTCTGAGGGACAAGTAAATAAAGATCCCGACTTTTTTTAAGCCTTTCGGTATGATGTTCAGGAAGATCCCTCAGCTGATCTCGGCTTTCATCTCTCTCGGGCATAGAAACGGAAGGCGGTCAAATCTCCCGCTCGTCTATACAAGGTCCCTCGGGTGGTTTCATTCATTGACTTTAATGATGAAGATGCCGGGACCGAGATTCCCCCGAGGGATGATGTTGAAGCATTGGCGGGTGCAAAGACTGCTAACCCGAACAGAGGCTCTCCGCCCCCCCCCAGAGGTTGAAGATCTAAGGGCTAATTCTTTGGGAGTTCCTTCCTATCCTTCTCCCCAGGATATGCTCAGGGTGATGTCATCTGGTCAGGCTTTCTTCGGGGATGATCATTAGAGCCACCTCAGGGACATTTCTTTGACGAGTCGTCTTCAGAATATCTTTAACGGCGTATCTTATGTAAGTTTTATTCCCAACTCTCATCGTCTAGCTTGCTTGCTTGCTTGCTTGCTATACTTTTAATTTTGTTTCCTCGTAGATGGTGGCCGAGTTTGCCGAGCTGGTTCAGACGCAGCAACATCAAGTAGATCGAATAAGGAGTCTTGAAGCTCAGCTAAAAAAGAGTGAGGATAGCCGTGCTCGGGTCGAATAGACTTATCAAAAAGAGGTGGGCTCTGCCCAAGTGTTTGCTGACCACCGCTTGGCGAAGCAAGTGGAGGCCGAGGAAAGAGCTTCTTTGGCAGAGGAGAAGGCCGTGTCGCTTCAAAACTTGTTGTCTTCTGCCCAGGAATCAATGCTTAAAGCCGAACAGGAAGCGGAACAGTCCAAGTCGGCATATGAACAACAAATCGAGGACTTGGAACGCCAAGCTCTGACAGTTGAGTCTCTATCCAAAGAGGCCAGACTGGAACTCGAAGTCTAAGAGGTTGGCCGTTTTAAAAGATCCTCTGTTTATGATGCCCTTCTCCTTCGAAATTTCAGCGAGGGCTAATTTCAGCTTTTGAATTTTTTAAGGTCAAGAATCGGGCAACTGAAAAAACCCAAATCAACTGGAAGCTGTCGATCAAGAATCATATGGATCGGTCCCTGGAATCTCTTTGGACTCAGATGAAGGAGTGGAGAGCTTATTGCCGTAGTCGAGGCAAAGAGCCCCATCCCATGCATTTGGAGGTTCTATCAGAGCACTCCATCTCGACCTTTTATGCCAATCTGGAGCCAAGCGTGGAAGGTTTGGTGCCTGATGTGGAACCGATCCATGGAGAATATTACAATAAATGGATGGATGATTCAGTCGATACGATTGCTTGGCCTTCCAATTAAAGTCTCCTCCGCGAATACGAAATGGTGCTTGACCCGAGCATCGGTAAGAGTTCTAAATCCTCATAACATTGATTTGTTTTGTAGAAACTTCATTTTTATAAAGATTCTTGGTAACGATTCTTTGTAAAGATTTATCAATGAAATTCCGAGTTAACTGTAATTCTGAAAACTGAGTTGTTTGATCCGATTCATTGCTTAAGAAATTTCACCGAGTATCTTTTTTTTTGGGTTGCTTTTAACGCCGAATATATTTTTGAACTGGCTACCGCAATCTTTTGTGCCAAGTATCTTATTAAACTGGCTAATGCAATATTTATGCCAAGTATCTTATCAAACTGATCTATATTTACCGAGTCGTCTTGAAACAAATAAGTAAAGTTACTCGTTTCATACTCAGGTTTTTACCCAAACATTACATCAAGGCTCATCATGATCATATGTTTGAGTCCTTACACATTACCGATGATGTCTCCCCAGTTTTTCTGTACAAGGGTTTACCGAATCGTTAAGCTTTCGAACCGCTTAACACAGCTACGACCAGAATTTTTTTTGATAGCGCCCCGAGCCTCTCCAGAATCTGGTGCATCGGGTTTGCCTTTTTGCTAAGGTCAATTGACCTTGCTCGGCTGGCATGCTCCTTCGAATTCTCCGCTCATTTGGGAATCAATGGTCCCGAGTATTCTATTTGTATGTTCTTATTATTATGCTCGTCTTTCATATGTTATCATGCTTTATTTTTCGAAAATCCCGAGTTTGATTTTTATTTATAACTGCAAAATCAACAGAAATTTTAAATTCCAGAGCTAAAATTGTCCTAACTAAAAAGGAAACAAAAAATAATTTAAGGATAGAAAATCTTCAGATATTGGGCATTGCATGGTCGGGGTAACCCTCCATTGGGTCGTGCAATCCAATATGCTCAATTGTCAGCTATTCTCAATTTTATACGGGCCTTCCCACTTATCAGCCAGGGAACCTACAGCTTTGTTTTTTGTATTCAATGACAATTTTCTGAATACCAGGTCTCCTAGTTGGAATTTCCTGATCCAAACATGAGAATTGTAGTGGCGAGCTACTCTTTGCTGATATGCCATATTTCTTATTCGGGACTTCTCCATTTTCTCTTCTAGCTCATCTAGACTTTGTAATAGCATGTCAACATTCTGATCTTCATTTTATAGCCTGACCCGGGGTGATGCGTATGATGTTTCTACGGGGATAACAGCTTTTGTTCCAAATGGCTAAAGTGAATAGAGTTTCTCCGGTTGAAGTTCTTTCTGTTGTCCGATATGCCCGTAATACTTCTGGAAGTTTTTTAACCCAATTTCCTTTCTTGGCATCTAGCTTTGCTTTGAGTGTGTGCTTGATGATTTTGTTCACTGTTTCAACCTGCCCATTTGTTTGAGGGTGGGCAGGTGTGGCATAGTAATTGGCAATCTGGTACTCATTGCACAACTGTTTGAATTTCAGGTTATCGAACTGAGTGCCGTTATTAGTGATGATAGTGTTTGGGACTCCAAACCTGTAGAGTATATTCTTTTTCATGAAATTTGGGTATTTTCTTCTGTGATATGCACTAATGCTTCAGCTTCTGCCCACTTCGTGAAATAATCAACGGCTACTATGGCATGCTTCGCTCCACCCATTGTCCTAGCTGGCATTGGGCCAATTAAATCCAAACCCCAGATGGCAAATGACCATGGGGACGTGAGGTTTCTGAGTTGTTTAAGGGGTTGTCGGATATCATTAGCAATCCTTTGGTGAGAATTACAGCTCTCCGAACATCGCTATGCATCTGAGAATAAAGTAGGCTAATAATAACCTTACCTGCGTACCTTGTGTGCTAAACTTTTACCCCCAGTATGATTTCTGCAAACTCTTCCATGGATTTCCTGTAATATCCGACATGTATCCCCCTCTGATACGAATCTTTGGAGTGTTCGGGAAAACCCCTTCCTGTATAGTTCTCCTCCGACCAACGTGTACCTTGCTGATCGATACCTGATACGTTTTGCTTGTAAGAGATCTTTTGGGAGCACATCTTCTTCCAGGAACTTTTTAAACTGAGTTATCCAACCATCCGACGGTGTTTGGATTTATAAGATTTTAAAGTTTTTTGGCTCAGCTGTGCTTGATTTGAGGAGATATACAACCAGAATAGTTTTTGGCTTGATTGTGGTTGTTGCTGATGCCAGTTTGGATAAAGCGTCTGCCTTTTCATTATCCTCCCTGGGGATCTGGACAATCCTATATTCTTTGAATTTTTGGAGGAGCTGTTTTGCAATGTCACAATAGGCTATCATGCTTTCATCTCTGGCTTGGTATTCATCTAGAACTTGGTTGACAACTACCTATGAATCGCTAAATATCTTAACTTCATCTACCCCGAGAGCTATGCAGACTCTGAGTCCAGCTAGTAGCACCTCGTACTCGGCTTGATTATTGGTTGCTTTGGAGTCAAACCTCATGGCACACTCTACATCATCTCCTTCCGGGGTGCATACTACGATTCCTGCCCCGCTGCCGTGAATGTTTGAAGAACCATCAACATATAATTTCCATGGGAAGTTTTTGCCAAACATCCTTTTTGCTTCCAAGTTTGGTTCTGTGAACTCTGCTATGAAATCTGACACTGCTTGGCCTTTGAAAGATGTCTTAGGGACGTACTGGATATCGAATTCACTTAGCTCGATTGCCCGTTGGTTAGTCTTCCTAAAATTTCTAGCTTCTGTAAAATTTGCTTAAGTGGGCAAACAGTGAGAACTTGGATTGTATGAGCCTGAAAGTATGGCCTTAACTTCCTTACCGCCGAGACCAATGCTAGGGCCATTTTTCTGCCTGTGAATACCTGGTTTCGGCTAGTAAAAGTGCCTTACTGGTATAATACACTGGCTTTTGTACTCCATCTTCTGTTCTGACTAGGAATGAGCTTGTTGCTAGTTCTGTAATTGATAAGTGTAAATGGAGTATCTCTCCCATTTGTGGTTTCGAAAAGATGAGAGCCTGCTCTAGGTACTCTTTGATTTTTAAGAACACCTGCTCGCATTCTTTGTTCCATTCGAGTCTTTTTCCTTTTTTAATTACTCTAAAAAAAAGGGTACATCTGTCTGTGGCCTTTGAGATGAACCTACCCAAGGAAGCTAAACATTCTATTAAGCGCTGTATTTCTTTTAGTGTCCTTGGTGAGGTCATTTTCTACAGGGCTTGGATCTTTTCAGGATTAACTTTGATTCCCCTTTGGTGAACTTGGAAACCCAGGAACCTTCCTGAAGGAACTCCGAATTAACACTTGTTCGGATTGAGCTTCATTTGGTATATCCTCAAAACATCGAATGTCTCTCGCAGGTCTGAGGTATGCTTGTCTGCCGAGATGCTTTTGGTCAGCATGTCATTTATGTAGACTTCCATGTTTCTTCCTATTTGTCGTGCGAAGATCCTGTTGACCAGCCTTTGGTATGTTGCCCCTGTATTTTTTTAATCCGAAGGGCATTACTGTGTAACAGTATAAGCCATGATCAGTTGTGAATGCTGTTTTTTCTTCGTCAACCTTGTTCATCCAGATTTGGTTATATCCTGAATAGACGTCCATAAAACTGAGTAATTCGTGACTTGATGTAGCGTCCACCAGTTGGTTTATCCTTGGGAGTGGAAAATTGTCTTTTGGGCATGCTTTGTTCAAATCTGTGAAATCTACGCACATTCTCCATTGTCCATTTTTCTTTTGGACGAGGACTACATTAACTACCCATTGAGGGTAGTTGATCTCTCTTATTGACTCTACAGCGAGTAACTTTTCTACTTTCTGCTTGATTGACTGAATTCTCTCGAGATTGAATGACCTTCTCTTTTGTATCACTGGTTTTACGTTCGGGTCTACTGCGAGATGATGAGATATTATTTGAGCATCTATCCCGACCATGTCTCCATGACTCCAGGCGAACACATCATTGTACTCTTTAAGCAAATCAGTGAGGCTTTGTTTGACTTTTCCTTCCAAATTGGCCTCGATCTTGATCTTCTTATCTGGTTCATCTTCTTTGAAGATTATTTCTTTGACTGGTTCATTTTTGGACTCCTTTGATTCTTCCCTTGGATCAAACTCGAACGACATTGACTATTTATTCTAACTCGGTGTTTTATAGTGCATACTTGTTCACTATCGTTTTTGTCTTTGTAAACTGACAAGTTTGCTCTTCGGGCCATCTCCTGGGACCCCTTGACTATTCCGACACCCTGTTCGGTCGAAAATTTTATCATCAATGCATAAGTAGTTGTTACGGCCTTAGTTTTATTTAAGAATGGCCGACCTAACAGTGCAATATAAGGCCAATTGTCTAAATCTACTACTACGAAATCGAGCAATACTGTTCTCTGGCAAGGTGCTACTCCAATTTTTACGGGTAGCTTTACTGTCCCGAGAGGCCTAACCTCAACTCCCCCGAATCCTCTGAGTGGGGTATGAAAAGGTTACAGATCCTTTCGGTCCAACCTAAGTTGATCGTAGACAGCTACATTGAGAATGTCTGTCGAACTTCCATTGTCTATTAAAATTCTCATGACTTCTCTGTGTCCAATTCGGGCACTTATGACCATGCGTCATTTGGTGGAACATCGACCCCATGCGAGTCAATTTCTGTGAAGATTATTGGGTCCCATCTTACCTTTACCCTTTTTGAGTCTGGTTCGACCGAGTTTATATCAAAGTTCTGTATTGCCTCCACTACTTCTCTGATTTTGTGTTTGCTCTCGGTTACTTTTTCCAGTGGACGGTCCTCCAAAGATTGTTTGTATTACTTTATTGGCCTCGAGGCTGACCCTTTGATTTCGATTGGAGTTGTGATCGGCCCTGGTCTCTTTCTTTGTGTCTAACCTCTCATCACTTTTCAAGATTATATCCTGTAAGTGTCCTTTCCGAATGAGGGTTTCTATGTAATCTCTGAGCTGGTAACACTTTGAAGTCTCGTGACTGGTTTCCTTATGGAATCTACAGTATTTGGTTGTATCTCACCGAGAAAAATAAGACTGTCGGCGTGGCTCTTTTACCGGATTTTTCACTTCTAGTATGGCCAGGATTTCTTCCTGCTTTTTTTAAAGAGGAGTGTAGGTGGCATATCTACCTCGGAATTTCTCCGTGGTCTGGTCGGCATTACGCCCGTTTCCTCCGTCCTTACTTTTTTCTTTGCAATTTCCTTTCTGTTTTCCCTTTCGGTTTTGTACCTTTGGCTCGACATCCTTTTCGGGTTTTCCTCCGTACATGTAACATCCTCCCGTGGCTAATTCTTCCTCTTCGACTAGTGCATATCCTCCCGCCATGTCCATCATACCTGAATATCTGGTTAGACGGGCTCTTCTTAGGTCAAAAGATAGTCGTCCATTCTGTAAATTGTTGATGCATACATCTATTATCGCTTCGTCGTTTGCATTGCCGATTTTTGATACCGCCTGGCTGAATCTCCCTAGGTATTTTTTTAACGACTCATCTTTCCCTTGTTTCAACTGAGAAAGGTAAGCCACTGATTTTTTCCTGTGAACGTTACCTAGAAATTGTATTGAGAAACTTCTGCTCAGTTCACTGAAGCTTTCGATACTCGCCGGGAGCAATCTCCCGAACCATCTTGAACCTGTGTCTCCTAGAGTTTGTGGAAAGTTGAAGCATAGTAAGGGGTCGATATGGGCATACTGAGCCATAACACTTTTATACCGTCTGACGTGTTCTTTAGGATCCGTATCTTTCTTGAACTGTTCCATGTGCGGCATCTTGAATCTTTCGGGGAATGGGGTTCGCTGGATGTCTCTAGTGAATGGACTATCAGAGTCGTCGTCAGACAAATCATTGTACCTATAACGTCTAACAAGTGCGTCCATTTGACGCCTATTGTTTTCAACTTCTCGAGTCAGGCTTTGAGCCAGGCTCTATCTCCCACCGGTTCCCCATGATGGTTAAACTGCTGAGTGACTGTCATTCCTTTTTCTGGCTCTTCGCTTTGCTGCGGAGTCTCACGGGTTGATCCTTGCAGGCGGATGGTTCCGTGATGACGCTTGCGATGATACCAATCACTATCTTCTGATGACTACCGATCCTTGTGTCGGTCATGTTAGCGGTGTCTAGCATGGGCTATCTGATCATGACTCTGCCTCTGGCGTGGTTGCTTTTTTTCGGGTGTTTCATATCTATCCTTATTATTTGGAACAAAGTTCCTTTCGAATTCCGGTGCATCTAGTTCTGGCCCTACTATAACTGAGTGAAGCCTTGTAGGTAGGAGGTTAAGAGGTTGCGCTTCTTCTGCAACTAGTAGATCAACTCCTTCCTTTGTCACGTCTGCCACCAGCTGTTGCAGTGCCTCCTGGAAGCGTCATGTTAAGTCTTCGCTTGTTGGAGGGATTTGTTGGATTCCTGCCAGGGATACTGGTTGGTTCTCGGTGGTTACGGTGAGATTTCGTGAACTACTGCCAATTTGGACATTATCTGGAGATTTTTGGATATCTCTGATCAGAACGATTTATATACCTATTTGAGGTCCCCATTACCTATCTTTTGTTCTCGTTTTCGAGCATATTTTGGTATTTAATGTGTTTGTAAGCCTTGTATAGGTACATGTTCCCTACGGAAGGTATTTGAGCATAATTGGAGAGTTTTGGAGGTTAGACTGGCTGAAATGGAAATGGGCTGTGCAGAACACCCAAATTTCGGGGTCTATATCTCCCTTCTCAAAGTGAACCGGGTTTCGTACCACCTATTTTTAGAAAGCCCTATAAGTCTTCTTTCCAGCGATTTTTACGGATCACAATTCTGGGTTTTATAGATGGAGATATGTTTTTTAGTAACGGTGCGCAAGGTTGGAAACACGACAGCGGCTGAGAGCTTTATGCAGAACACCCAAATTTTGGAGACCATATCCTCCTCCTCAGATCAAACTACATTTTCTATAACCACTTTTCGGAAAGCCCCGAATGTCTTTTTTCTAACGCATTTTACGGATTGTGATTTTGGGTTTTCTAGAGGAAGTTATGGTCATTTCCGTAACAGTACAGACTGCTGAAAAATACTGGCGCTGGTCGACCAACGCACCCCTTACTAGCGCACGTGCCCAAATTTGTCATTTTCAGCCCGTTTTTGAGGGGGCAATCTTATCTTTTCACACCCAATTCTTGCCCTAACCTATCAACACTATAAATAACCTCTTTACTCTTTACTTTAGAGACTTCTCTTCCACATCTCTAACCCCCCAAACACAGCCCCCACACCCCAAAACCGAACCTCTCTCCATCTTCTTCATCTCTTCCATCTTTTTCAGCAAATAAGTGAGTGATTCAAGCTCCCATGGATGTTTTTCCTCCATGGGAGCTCACCATACACCTCTACCACCCCTTTATACATGTCATCACCCAATTGAGAGTAGATTGCAAGGATATAGAAGAGGTCTTTGACCAAAAACGAGCCAAGTATGGAAAAGAGATCTAGGAGGAGTTTTCTCCAAGGGTTGTGTCTATTTAATCATTTGTTTTGTATTTCTTATTTTCTTAATTGTGTATCACTAATTTGGGAATTTGTAAACCTTTCACATGTGATATATATGTATTTTTTGTACTTAAATTCATTTGGGTTTTGTTTTGCTCTTGGAATTATATGTTTTGATGCTCTTATTATGATATGTATGTATATGAATGGTTTGAAATTGATATGTATGCATGATTGGGATTAGGAGTAGAGTAATTTAATGTAGGAGTAGATTAATTTAGCTTCCCATGATTATTTGTATGTTAATGGATGACCAAAATACCATGTATTGATGATTTGAGTGATTGGGGATTTTTTCCCCAAAGAGTGGAAAAAGGCTAGTTCATGCATTTAGGTGCTAAATTGGCTTTGGTTCATTTCCTTGCACTTAATGGGTCCTTTTAGGACACAATAGCCCTTCCTTGGCCGGATTGGGTGGTGAATTGGTTTAGGGTTAATTCTCAAATCAAGAGGATGAACCCTTAATTCATATTGAATGTACTTAATGTCTTAGCAATTGCATTGATGCACATTAGTGTTAGGTGAGCATATTTTCCATTTGTATTCATCCATCTTAGGGAGTCTAGAGAGATTAGGAGAGAGCTCTCTCTTGTTGAGTGGGTTGTGCATTTATGAGATTGGAGAACGCCGTAGTCGTCCAGTGGTGAGGACATCTCGGATTGACACCCGAGAAGACCCGATGTTCGATTCCCGGTTACGGATGAGGGGTCTCCTTTCTATCCATTTTGTATTTCTTTTCTTGTATCCTTGTCTCTTTTTCGGTTTGTACTTTCATTCATTAGGAATTTGATATAAACCTAGTATTGTTGCCTATTTCGTTGCATATGCTTGTTATTGGTTGAGTAGCCCTTCGAAATGCTTAAAGCTTTGAGTGGTTAGCCACCACTTCATTGAACCTAGGTTGTGTGTGATGGACCGAGAGGTGAAGCACTCAACATGCATTTAGTAGATTGGCTACTACATGTAGAGCCTGTGCGCAGTTTTGCATGTATTGTCGATACACGTGTCTCATTGTTCTTAATGAACCGAGTGCAGTTCGGGCAACCATCGAGAGATAGGTTGTTGGTGCATTTCGGTATAGTCGATTGTCGCTGGAGTGAGGGCAATTGGTGAGGATTAAATGAGCACGGCATTCATCCTGGACTATGCATGTTGTATGAAATTGCGTGATTGCTATGGTGGAGTCATTTGCTTAGTGTAACCATTTACATTCTAGATCACTCCATTCCATCATATCATTGTACATATTGTTTATTTATGTATTTTGTTAGGTTAGTTTAACATTTACTTTTCAACATATTCTTTCGCATACGCAACACACGAGTCCGCTCGGAGTGTTGTAATAATAGCTAGAATTATAGATGGCCGGTGAATCTCACCTCCTTGTGGAACGATCCTTGCTTACCACTGTGCTAGTCTCTGTGACTCACACGCTTACGAGGTCGAACTTAAATGTTCATATTTTGACGACACTGTAAAGACATGTCCGTCAAATTGGCACCGCTGCCGGGAAGGTAGCGCATTCATTGATTGTTGATAGTTTTAACTTCCATTTTACTGTTTTTTTTATTACTTTGCGGAGTATATTGTTATGTTAAAAATAAGCATTGCTCTTACTCATGTCTTTCATTGTGTGCACGACGGTGTTTAGGCTAGGTTTGAGAGGTGTAGGTCGTGTTTTTGTTTTCTAATTTTTGTTTAAAGCGTATGCATTTGATTGTTTTTTAGTTGTGCTTGTGCAAGGAACACAATTTTTTTAGGTTTAATGGATTGCACGACTCATGTGGACTAGGTGTGCGCCTATCACACCACAACAACTCTCCAAGTGAAACAGCAGTGCCACAAAGGCCACGTGGCTGCAGCCAAAAGAGGTATTATCTAAATTTGGTGCTTCAATTTATGTGCTTGTAGAGTAGTTGTCGACTTGGGCGAGAATCACCCATGCGCTTAATGATAGGAATGCTATGTTTTGTCTTAGCTCCCGAATCTTGCTAAGCGTTGTCCATATTTAATGAGTGGAGCAATATTGACGACAATGTTGAGTTTAGGTTTGGGGGTGTAGACTCATTTCTTTTTATTTTTGTTTAGATCTAAGAGTGCATTTGTGTTGTGCTTAGATCTTAGAGTGTTTGTTTTAGTCAATTTTCAAATCACTGCACAAATCGAATTTTTTTGAAAAACCTTGGAATTCTAGTCCATTTTTGTTGAATTGTTTTCTTGGTGTGCCGGTAGAGACATGCATTGTATGCTTTTAGCTCCGTGCATCACTTAAATTTGCTTGTACAGTGCCAATATTTTGATGCTGAGGTGGATATAACTCTTTGCTTGTTGAGCTTAGGAAAATAATGGAGACTACCCGTGAGCTACACTTAAGCCTAAAAAGCGAAATTTATGGGTTTTGTTTCTACTCTTTAAACACTTTCCGATTTTGTTCTTAACTGTGATCTCATTGTACTTCATATTTGCATTGATTACCGTAGAACTTTATCATGTGGACTGCTTGTTGAGATTTGTATTCCCTTGTTAGATGGACTTTTAGAAGTGAATTTGGACTTGAGTGTGTTCCTAAACTCCAAAAATATAGCTCAAACACTCCCATGTCCCTATGTGTGTTTTCATTGCAAAAATTTAGGTCAAACACTAAACCTCCATACACCAACATAACCCAAACGCAAGTCATGCCCTAGTTATTGATCATGTTAAGGTGTATAGCTTTAGAGAAGTTGTATTCTGCTCTAAATTTTGTAGAAATGTGTACTTAGGAAAATATGTGTATATGTGCAAAGGCAAAGGCTTATATAAAAAAGAAAAAAATAAAAGAAAAAAATAATAAGTGTGAATTATAAACACTTAAGCCTTCAAGTTCTTCAAATGTAAAGTTACTCATGAGTACAAGTGTAGCACAAATGTGTAATGTAAAGTTTAGTGCCTAATCAGTTGTGTTGTAATGTATTTTAGAGCATACTAATATATTATAATGTAATAACACATTGACATGGTTAATAACTTTACCCTTCACACTCCCACCATATATTTCATCTCATACACCACCACAAATCACCTTGGCCAAATACAAGTGAGGGAAAGTCCATTTGATCTCTTTGGAAGTCTATATTGGGAATATGAATTGATGCATGCTCTTTCCATGTTCATAGTATTTCAATTCCTTCCATGAGATCTATCTTCAGAAAAATGTGCTTTCATTGAAAATATTCATATGCGATTATATTTGATTCCATGAACATAACTTCCAAATTGCATGTGTTTCCTAGAGAGTGATCGTCTATGTTCTGAGTGAAAAAATCTGACTGAAATCCCGTGAGGATTAGAGTCGAGAAGAATTTTATCTTGAGCATTCGAGCGTAGTTGTTTTGTAAACCGAAAACATCCTAAGTATTGGCATACTTGCATTGTGTGAAGCATTGATATTGATAGGTATATTTGAGATACTAGCATGCATGTGTTGTCTGAAAAGATGGAAGAGAAATATATTTTGCTGAAGTGAGTATTATTGATGTCAAAGAGGTGTATATATACAGCAAGAATTCTAATTACTCCTATAAGTCAGGAACAAGAAACTACATTACAAGAAATCAAGCTAAAAGTTAGGCATTACAATAGGAAAGAATATATACACTAATTATCTATTACTAAATACAGATAATATCTCAGTTTAACTTCCTAACACTCACCCTCAAGTTGGAGAGTGGATATCCTGCACTCCCAACTTACGAATCATTGGAACGAAAATTTCCTTGCCCAAAAGCTTGGTCAAGACGTCAACTAGCTGGTGTGCAGAACCTACATATCTTGTAATCACTGAACCATCTTGGATTTTGTCTCTAATGTAATGGCAGTCCATCTCAATGTGCCTAGTTCGCTCATGAAAAACTGGATTGGCTGCAATGTGTAATGCAGCCTTGTTGTCACAGTATAACAAGGCTGATTCCTGCTGTGAAAGTTCTAAATCCCTCAATAGACATCATAACCATGTCAACTCACAGCAAACTCCTGTCATTGCACGGTATTCGGCCTCGACAGAAGATAAAGAAATTGTTTTCTAACGTTTTGACCTCCAAGATATCAGTGAAGGTCTAAGAAAGACGTAATAACTAGTAGTAGATCTCCTAGTAAGTGGAAAACCTGCCCAATTTGAGTCACAGTAAGCTCTTAGTTTGCAATCACTATTTGAAGAGAAGAATAGGCCTTGTCCAGGTGCACCCTTTAGATATCGAACAACCCGAAGAGCTGCCTCCATATGAAATTTTCAGGGTTGGTGCATAAATCTACTCAAGACATGCACTGCATATGTTATGTTTGGTCTTGAAACAGTCAAGTATATTAATCTACCAACTAGTCTTCTATACTGTCCTGGTTCTCTGAGTAAGTCACTCTTGTCTGATAATTTCATGCCTCTTTCTATAAGAGTATCAATAGAAGCTGCGCCCAACAACCCTGCATCCTTAATAATTTCAAGAGCATACTTACATTGGGAGAAGAAAATCCCATTCTTGGAAGCGGAAATTTCAATACCAAGAAAATATTTCAAACTACTAAGATTTTTTAGATGGAAATTACTATGTAGAAAGTTCTTAGTAACATCAATACTAACAGGGTCATTTCCAGTAATTAAGATATCATTAACGTAAATTTGAAGGGCTGTAAAAGACTTGCCTCGATTTTTAGTAAATAAAGAGTAATCGGCTAGAGATTGTTCATAACCGGTAGAGCAAATGGCTTCGGAAAACTTGGCGAACCACTGACGAGATGCCTGTTTCAAACCGTACAATGATTTATGAAGACGACAGACCATGTTTTCCTCCTCCTGTCGCCAAAGCCCTGGCGACAGAGAAGTATATATTTCTTCAGCCAAGTCACCGTGAAAGAAGGCATTGTTGACATCCATTTGTTGAAGAGACCAGCCACGAGCCTCAGCCAATGCGAGTAAGTAGCGAACGGAGATGATCTTGGCAGTGGGAGAATTTTTTTTCTGATAATCTACACCCTCCAACTGAGTGAAACCCTTGGCGACCAATCTGGCTTTGTACCTCTCAACAGACCCATCTGAACGGTGCTTGATTTTGTATACCCATCGACAACCAATTGGGGTCTTGCCAGCCGGAAGTGTAGTGGGTGACCAAGTACCGTTGGCCTAGAGGGCCTGCAATTCAGAATGCATGGCATCCCGCCACTCAGGAAAAGCGACAGCCTCCAAATAAGAACGTGGCTCCGAGATAGCACTGATTTGAGCAACAAAGGATCTGTGTGCCAGCTGATATCTGTGATAGGAAACAAAATTTGCCAACGAAAAACGTGTACCTTTGATCGGACCCGGCAGTAAGAAGAGTGATTGGTCGGAGCAAACATTAGAGCATATATAATCGGATAGGTTGACTGGTGGGCCGTTTTGGCGGCTGAAGTGGGGTTTGGATTGGGGTTTGGATTGGGGTCAGGTGGAGATGAATCTGGAATCAGATGTGAATCCGACGGTGGAGAGGATGAACCGGTAGCCGATCATGGAGAGGGTGGGTCTCAGTGATCGACCGGTTCAAAACTGGGCGGATGAAGAGGAGAAGAAAAGACCGACAGAGGAGAGATGGAGAGAAGAAGACTCCGATAGAGGGGATGTGACAGATATATGGTGGGGATTTGGAGAAGGAGAGGGCGATGGAAACAGAGTTAGGGATTTGGGTGTGGCTGAACGAATTAGGGAACATATTTCAAAATACATGTCAGCCAAATTTTTTATTGATAGCTAATACAATAGTCAATACCAAACAAAGTCAAATTACATTTTAAAATTCAATAAAATATATCTAATAATTGAAAACTGAAGAATGGAAGTTAGAATTAGTTTTTTTTTTTAATTTATAGTCGGGTACCGGTTCGGTTATCCGGTTTTTAGAACTAAACCGGATAAAAACCGATCCAATCGATTTTTTTTTTAAATTAGAACCGAACCGAACCGAACCAATCCGATCACTCAATCAAAACCGGTAAAAAACCAATTGGACCAGTTTGATCCACTGGTTCGGTTCGGTTTATTGGTTTTTTGCCCACCCCTAATTGTCACTGCGTATAGTTTTAATGTGAGTGTTGAATTGGGTAAAAATATAACTGAAAAATTGTTTTAAAAGTGACTGTGTTTCATCTTTGTGACACATCAAAAAAATCCATGTAAATCGTGTATAATCATCGACAATAGTAAGAAAGTAATACGCACCGGAAAGAGAAGGGTGTCGATAACGACCACAAATATCACAATGAATTATTTCAACATTTTGAGTAGATGATATTACACTAGGACTGAAAGGTAAACGACTTTGCTTAGCCAAAGGACATATATGGCAAGCTTTATTAGACTCAGCGGATTTTTTTTTTTTTGTTGCAATGAAACTTAAACGTGAAGAATATGCATGGCCTAAACGGTTATGCCAGAGATCAGTGGATGAGATGATAAGGTTGCAGGCTGGTCGGTTTGTGGGTGAGGTAGATTTGGTCATAGATTGCTTCGTCGCTAGTGCCACCAAATAGTATAGTCCGTCACGCTGTTTACCCAAACCAATCATCCTCCTCGTAGCCAGATCCTGCAAAATACACCAATAAGGGAAAAACATTATTGAACAATTCAGGCATTTCGTTAAACGAATAACTGATAATAAATCAACTTTGAATGTGGGTACACATAGCACATCTTGCAAATAGTAGACGGAATTCAAAGGTAGTAATCCTTTTGCAGTAATATTAGCCTTTTCTCCACTAGGCAGTAATACAGGAGGTAATGAACATTTTTTATCTTTGCGGAAAAATAATTTGGATGATGAAGCAATATGATCCATCGCTCCACTATCAATAATCCAACTGCGTGAAGCAATTTTAGACAAACCTGACTTGGTTACGGCATTAGCTTGAGAACTAGATCCTTCGTTTTTGTTGTCAAGTAGTGTAGCTGTTGTAATTGGGCTTCTGAAATCCCAACCATATGATTACCATCCACTTTAGAGAGGGCCTCAGAGACATGATTGGCAGCAGGTTTATTGTTATTGTTGAAGTGTCTTGGGCCTGAATTGGAGCCTGAATTGTGTTTGGCCTTTGGATGGCTCGCTGGATACCCATGGAGTTCATAGCAAGTCTGAACCCAATGGCCCATATCACCACAATGAGAGCAATTTGGGTGTCCCCTGCCTGAGCCAAAACGATGTCTGTCTTGATGTCCTCCACTGTGATTTTCTGGCGATTTTTCTTACAAATGAAAATCTTGAGATCCATATGAGCGATTGGATCGCTCAAACCTTGCTAAAGCGGATTTGCTGCCACTATTATTGCTTCGAACCGCCATGGTTGTGCTGTTGGTGGAATCAGTTGCAGCAGATGTTGAACTCAGGAGACGCTGTTTTTCTTCTTGAGAAACAGATGAGTATGCCTGACGAACTGAAGGAAGAGGATTCATAAGAAGGATTTGTCCACGAACAGAACCGTAAGAATCATTTAATCCCATCAGAAATTGCATCAATTTTTGTTGTTCTTGATGTGTTCCATGTACTGCATCGTTATATGAAGCTAGTTCATCCCACAAGCCTTTCAAATTTGTGTAATAACCAGAAATAGAAAGTTGTTCTTGTCGAAGATAGGCTATGTCCCACTGTATTTCGAAGATACGAGGTGCATTGCTTTGAGAGAAACGCTCTTGAAGATCTTCCCAAACTCCATGAGCAGCAGAGTAGTAGATCACACTGTCTGAAATTTCTGGACTAAGAGTGTTAACGATCCAAGAGTGGACCATATCATTGCACCGAGACCAAGCGGCATAACCCTCTGGATCAGTTTCTTCTAAGGGACTTTGATTGAGCCATTGACAAACCCTAGCTTATTTTTGGAATTCAAAGCCAGAGTCATAGCTCTTTTCCAGGTCGAAAAATTGTCTCCATTCAAAGGTTTGGAAATCAAAACCAAACCCGGATGATTTGAATGGTGAGTGAAATAGGGATTTGAGATATTCACTTTTGAAGGATCTGTGGAAGTGCTAGGAATGGCAATTTCCTTACCGGTGGCAGAAGACGTTGGTGGTATTTCATCATTGGCCATGATGACTGAGATTAAGGTGCAGTGATGGATCAGAATTTTAATCCTGCTCTGATGCCATGAAAAGATGGAAGAGAAATATATTTTGCTAAAGTGAGTATTATTAATGTCAAAGACGTGTATATATACAACAAGAATTCTAACCGCTCCTGTAAGTCAGGAACAAGAAACTACATTACAGGAAATCAAGCTAAAAGTTAGGCATTACAGTAAGAAAGAATATATACAATAATTATCTATTACTAAATACAGATAATATCTAAATTTAACTTCCTAACATTGTCTTTATCTGGTATGTTTGGATTGCATCTCAACTTTCTTGCAGAGTAATATGTTTGTGGTTGTTTGTATCTGTAAGCCCTCAGAAAACAAAACTTCTTCATCTAGGGATCGCCTAGTGGTTGAAAGGCTTGTGGCACGTGCTAAGTGTCATCGTGTTTCCTACAAAAGTGGACTAGCCTAGCTTAGTTTTTAATTATGTTCATTTTGTTTGATTGTTTTACGTTTTAGTTTTGTTAGAGGACTAGCAAAAGATAGGTTTGGGGGTATTGATCGGAATGATTTATATACCTATTTGAGATCCCCATTACCTATCTTTTGTTCTCGTTTTCGAGCATATTTTGGTTTTTAATGTGTTTGTAAGCCTTGTGTAGGTACGTGTTCCCTACGGAAGGTATTTGAGCATAATTGAAAAGTTTTGGAGGTTAGATTGGCTGAAATGGGAATGGGTTGTGCAGAACACCCAAATTCCGGGGTCCATATCTCCCTCCTCAAATTGAACTGGGTTTTGTACCACCTAATTTTAGAAAGCCCCAGAATTCTTCTTTTCAGCGGTTTTTAGAGATCACAATTTCGGGTTTTCTAGAGAGATGTATGCTTGTCTTCGTAACGGTACGCAAGGCTGGAAACACGACAGCGGCTGAGAGCTTTATGCAGAATACCCAATTTTTAGGGACAATATCCTCCTCCTCAGATCAAACTACATTTTCTATAACCACTTTTCGGAAAGCCCCATATGTCTTCTTTCTAATGCATTTTACGGATCGTGATTCCGGGTTTTCTAGAGGAAGTTATGGTCATTTATGTAACGGTGCATGCTGTTGGAAAATACTGGCGCTAGTGAAGCGCCACTCGACCATCGCACCCTTACCAGCACAAAATATCAGTAGGTTGGCGCTGGTGAAGTGCTGGTCGACCAGCGTACCCCTTACCAGCGCATGTGCCCAGATTTTCCATTTTCAGCCCGTTTTTGAAATGGGCAATCTTGTCTTTTCACACTCAATTCTTGCCATAACCTCTCAACACTATAAATACCCCCTTTTCTTTTCACTTTAGAGACTTCTCTTCCACATCTCTCCCCCCAAACACAGCCCCCACACCCCAAAACCGAACATTTCTCCATCTTCTTCATCTCTTCCATCTTCTTCACCAAATAAGTGAGTGATTCAAGCTCCCATGGAGGTTTTTCCTCCATGGGAGCTCACCATACACATCCACCACTCCTTTATATACGTCATCCACCCAATTGAGAGTAGATTGCAAGGATATAGGAGAGGTCTTTTACCAAAAACGAGAAACAGCATGGAAAAGAGCTCTAGGAGGAGTTTTCTCCAAGGGTTGTTTCTATTTACTCATTCTCTTTGTATTTCTTATTTTCTTAATTGTTTATCACGAATTTGGAAATTTGTAACCTTTCACATGTGATATATATGTATTTTTTGTACTTAAATTCATTTGGGTTTTGTTTTGCTCTTGGAATTATATGTTTTGATGCTCTTATTATGATATGTATGTATATGAATGGTTTGAAATTGATATGTACGCATGATTGAGATTAGGAGTAGAGTAATTTAATGTAGGAGTAGATTAATTTAGCTTCCCATGATTGTTTGTATGTTAATGGATGACCAAAATGCCATGTATTGATGATTTGAGTGATTAGGGATTTTTTCCCCAAAGAGTGGAAAAAGGCTAGTTCATCCATTTAGGTGCTAAATTGGCTTTGGTTCATTTCCTTGCACTTAATGGGTCCTTTTAGGACATAATAGCCCTTCCTTGGCCGGATTGGGTGGTGAATTGGTTTAGGGTTAATTCCCAAATCAAGAGTATGAACCCTTAATTCATATTGAATGTACTTAATGTCTTAGCAATTACATTGATGCATATTAGTGTTAGGTGAGCATATTTTCCATTCGTATTCATCCATCTTAGAGAGTCTAGAGAGATTAGGAGAGAGCTCTCTCTTGTTAAGGGGGTTGTGCATTTATGAGATTGGAGAACGTCGTAGTCGTCCAGTGGTGAGGACATCTCGGATTGACACCCGAGAAGACCCCGTGTTCGATTCCTGGTTACGGATGAGGGGTCTCATTTCTATCCATTTGTATTTTTTTCTTGTATCTTTGTCTCTTTTTCGATGTGTACTTTCATTCATAGGAATTTGATATAAACCTAGTATTGTTGCCCATTTCGTTGCATATGCTTGTTATTGGTTGAGTAGCCCTTCGAAATACTTAAAGCCTTGAGTGGTTAGCCACTACTTCATTGAACCTAGGTTGTGTGTGATGGACCGAGAGGTGAAGCACTCAATGTGCATTTAGTAGATTGGCCACTATGTGCAATGCTTGCGTGAGGTTTTACACGTATCGTCGTTACATGTGTCTCATTGTTCTTAATGAACCGAGTGCAGTTTGGGTAACCATCGAGAGATAGGTTGTTGGTGCATTTCGGTATGGTCGATTGTCGCTGGAGTGAGGGCAATTGGTGAGGATTAAGTGAGCACGACATTCATCTTTGACTATGCATGTTTGTATGAAATTGTGTGATTGCTATGGTGGAGTCATTTGCTTAGTGTAACCATTTACATTCCATATCACTTCATTCCATCCTATCATTGTACATATTGTTTATTTCTGTAGTTTGTTAGGTTAGTTTAGCATTTACTTTTCAACATATTCTTTCGCATATGCAACACACAAGTCCGTTCGGAGTGTTGTAATAATAACTAGAACTAGAGACGGTCGGTGAATCTCACCCCCCTGTGGAACGATCCTTGCTTGTCGCTGTGCTAGTCTTTGTGACTCGCAAGCTTGCAAGGTTGAACTTAAATGTTCATATTTGACGACACTGCAACGACATGTCCATCAGTCCCTAGGATTGTTTCTGCTCCCCGCCATTACTTTTAATCAAATCGGAGGTTCATCCCCTTCTTCTAGCGTCAATTGTGGACGTCAATTTCTGGATGTGAGAAAAGTCAATAAGATTTGGATTTTAGCTGTGATTTCAATGAAAAAGAGAAGAGAAAGTATTTGGACACAAGTTTTACGTGGTAAAACTTTGATGACCAGAGAAACGTCCACGGGTGGTTGAATAAACAACCGAGCCAAAATCCACTATTGAAAAAGGTTTACAACTCTCGATCTCTATTTTTTCTCTCTGTATATTGCTATATATCTTTTTTATGACGAGATTGTGCATAGAACCCTAATCATTTTTTTAAAATAATGAAAGATCTTTGTATTTAATTATGACTGGTTACTTATTCAAAGTAGTATGTCTTCTTTCCTATCTCGGAGACTTGTATAGAAATCGAATGGGACTCTAGTGGTATAGTCCAGTTAGGACTTATTTCCTAAAAAATGCATAGTCTTTTTGAAGAAGTAAAATTGTTGCCTGATTTGGAACCTTTTTCTTGTTTGGTATTCTATTCTCCTTGGAAGTCTTCTTTGATATGGATATCTTTACGTATTTTAACGACTCTTGGTTCTTGCGTGATTTATGCGCTGAGTTTCTTTATTCAGGTTTCTTTATGTTTGTCCCGAGCAGAACACGATGTTAGCTGGTCCCGAATGACGTCATCTGATCCCGAGTAGAACATGTCATGAGCTAACCCCGAGCGTCGTTAACTGACCCTGAGCGTCGTTAACTGACCCCGAGTAGGTTTTGTTCAATACTTGTTTACTCGGGTTTCTCTTATTTGGTGGTCTTGCAGTATATTTTCTGAATGCCTATTCGGATGTCCACCTGGCAATTTTATCCTCTTTGTCAATGACGTGTACGTCTGATAAAATTTACATACGATAATAACAAATCAGATCTCCTTAATTTTTTTATTATTTTGTATCCTAGAGTTCCTCAACTCTTCAAACGTTTTTTTTAAAATTACTTTAAGTTTTTTAACAGATTTACCTATCCACATTTTTTTTTAATGAAATTTCTACACGTCAAGTTATTTGTTAACCTTGGGTTAATTTAGAGACATAAGACATTCGGTGGAGAGGGGGTAATGCAGATCCTCTTTTAAGGGGATGAAAGAGAGGGGAGTTTGATGAATAGTGGGCCTCCACCCTATAAAAAGAGAGGAAACAGAGAGATAATTGATTGACTTGGGTTCCAATATTTATTTTTATTTTTGTATTTATATTCATTTTGACATACGACCATAATAGGAGCCCGAAACCTTGTTACAATCCTGCATCGTGCAGGTAATAGTTTCTCAACATATTAAAATAGTGATAGTAAAAAAAAAACTAAAAACTTAAATAAAATATTATTATTTTGAAAGGTAATATTATTTTATAAATGAACATGAAACTAGTTTTGTTTGACAAATGCACTAATTTTTTGTTGCTGAAACTAATGGTGTAATTATGGACCGGCCCGAGACAGGCCTGTCATGGTGGTCTGTTGGCACGGCGCGAGGGAGGCAGGCCAGGCCGAAGCCCGACCCGTGATAGGCCGCGTGTCTGGCAGTTGGTATCAAGTCTGGCGGGCCGGCCCGCCACAACACGTCTAGCCGACGTGCCATGCCCCCGAACCGGCAATTCGACCGTTTGATATATATATATATATATATATATATATATATATATATATATATATAAAATCCCTCCAATCCAATGCCTAGAATTCAAAATCCAGCCGTTGGAGGCTTGGAATTTTATAAAAAAACCCTTGAAATCTCTCAAATTAAATTTTGACCTACAAATCAAATTTTTCTATAAATACTTCTATCCATTTCATTTTCCATTCACTCTCTCTATCATTCTTTCAATCCCTCATTCTCTCAAATCTCAATCTCTATATTCTCCAAATCTCTACACTTTTTTATTCAATTTCATTATTATTCTCTTTACAAAATTATCTAAATTTTCCATCAACACACCAAATTTTAAAGGCACAATTTTCTTATTACTTTTGTTCAAACATTTTTTGATAGTAAATTTATATTTTTATGTTTAGATTGTAGTTACTCAATAAAAACATTTTTATTTAGTTAGTTATTTTAACAATTTTTGTGCTTTAATATTAATATTATTTGTTTAGTATATTAAGATTTTTAAGTTTAGTAGTAATTTTAATATTTGTTATTAGTAAATTTAGAAATTTAATTTGTATTATTGAATTTAAATTTTTTAATAAGTAAATTATGAATGTTAAGTTTAGTTGTTAAGTTTAATATTTTTTGTTCATAAATTATGATTTCTTAGTGTAGCTGTTTATTTTAATATTTTTTGTGAGTATATTATGAATTTTAAGTGTAGTGGTTAATTTTAATAAGTTTTATTAGTAAATTAAGATTTTTATGTGTAGTGTTTAATTTAATATTTTTTATTAGTAAATTTATCAATTTAATTTGTAGTAGTGAATTTAATATTTTTTGTTAGTAGATTATGAATTTTTAGTGTAGTGGTTAATTTTAATAAGTTTTATTAGTAAATTAAGATTTTTATGTGTAGTATTTAATTTAATATTTGTTGTTAGTAAATTTATCAATTTAATTTGTAGTAGTGAATTTAATATTTTTTATTAGTAGATTATGAATTTTTAGTGTAGTTTTTTTTTTGAAGTAAAATAATATTTTTAAGTGTCGTATTATTTTTTATTAATTATTGTTAGTAAATTAAGATTATTAAGGTTAGTAATCAATTTAAAAATATTTTGTTAGTAAATATTGATTTTTAATTTGACTATTAATGATTATAGTGTTTATATTTTTACTTCAAAAAATGGATCATAACCAGCAGCCTTATTTTCCGGACGGTTTGAACATGCTCAACGATGAATTTGATATTTCGGAGCCAACCCATACTCAAGCGGAACCTTCTGGTTCCACCATTACACCAACATCACGTCCCAGGAAATTAACATCAGATGTGTGGCAGTGTTTCAACATAGTCAAAATGACACTCCCAGACAGGACGTCCGGGCCCAGAGCTAAATGTAAGTTTTGTCATAAGGATTATGCCACAAGTAGGATGGGAACCGGACATTTGAGAAGGCATATACAGAAATGTATATTTGCTCATGGACAGGTAGACACTACAACCCAGACACAACTACAACAGCACCCAGACGGGTCCGTTACGACGTGGCAATTCGACGTCATGCACGCTAGAGAGTGCTTGGCACGATACATTGTACAAACTAATCAACCGATCAATGTTGGTGAGAGTCAATTTTATAAAGAATTAATCATGCCTGCATATATTCCTCAATTTGAACCTGTTTCTAGAACTACCACTAGAAATAATTTGATAAGATTGTTTGAAACCCAAAGAGATGACTTGATTGCTGAAATACAACATTTAAGTGTCTCTATTGCATTAACTTCTGATATTTGGAATGCATGTTCCAAACAGGACTATTTATGTGTCACAATACACTATTTAGATTCTGAATGGAGGATAAAAAAAAAGAATTATTGGTTTTCGTCCTATGGATTTTGCACATACCGCAGAAAACATTTTAAATGTCATTATTTCTATTTTAGAAACTTATGAAATCACGCATCGCATCCTTTCGATCACATTAGATAATGCATCTGCAAATACTAGCTCTATTACATTGTTTGTTGCAAGAAATATCCCACAAGATGGAGGTTATTTCTTCCATCAACGGTGTGCATGTCATATTATAAATTTAGTTGTACAGGTTGGTTTAAAGCATGTAAGCGACCAAATAGATCGCATCAGAGATGCAATTTCTTGGATTTACAGTTATAATCCTAGATTCAGTGAATTCAAGAGACACTGTAGATTAAACGGTCTCAAACCCTGACGATTCCAAACTGATATGCCGGTAAAGTGGAACTCTACCTATTTAATGTTGGAAAATTGTTTGGAATATGATACAACCATTACATGATTTTATAACATGAAATTGGTCGAAACAGGTCGTCCTGAAGCAAAAACACTTACCACAGACGATTGGTATGTGCCAAAGGTTTTTGTTCAATTTTTAAAGATTTTATATATTGCCACTGTAACTCTTTCCGGGGTCTATTACCTCACATCTTCCCAGGCAATACATCAGATAGTGGAAATGTCTGAAGTGTTAAACAGTTATAGAGAAGATGAACATCTAGACGTTGCAGTTGTTGCCATAGAGACAAAGTTGAAAAAATATTAGGCTAACATTCCTCTACTTCATGCCTTAAGTGTTATAGTAGATCCTAGGGTTAAATTATCTGGTTTAGAAGTTTTTCTTGAGTTTATTGATATTAATTTGTCAATAGATTATTCAGAACAAATTACTGACATTCGAACCAAGTTGTTCGAGATTTTTCATATTTATGATGGCAGGTTTGACGACATTGACTCCCCCTAATCAACACAACCAGAGACAGAGCCGAAGCAAACAAGTTGGAGCCTTCTGAAACGGTAAAAAAAGGACAAATCAGCAAGTACTTCTTCATGGCAAAGATCTGGCTCATCTTCTTGTACCAAACTGATTAGGTACCTTGAAGCATAGTTTGATGTTGTTGAAGACAAGGAAGAGTTTGATTTGTTGTTATGGTGGAAGACCTATACGTACAGGTATTCAGTTCTATCACACTTAGCACGTGACGTACTGGTTATTTCCGTGTCAACGGTGTCTTCAGAATAAGCTTTCAGCACCAATGGATGCATAATTGGACCAAGAAGAAGCTGTTTGTCTCCGGAGATGGTGAAGGCATTAACATGCCTTCGGGATTGGAAGCATGCTAAAAAAAGGTTGCAAAATCAAACTGTAGATAAAGAACTTATTCTAAATTTCAACAATATATATATTGATGAACCTGCAGGTAGTGGCTAGGATCAGGACTATGTTATACTTTTACATATGTATTTATTATTTACTTGTAAGTTATAACACGGTTGCACTCTTTTTCCCTTACCAAGTTTTTATCCCATTGGGTTTTTCTTGGTAAGGTTTTTAATGAGGCAATCATATAAATATGTAATACTGAATTCCATAAGTGAAAAATAAATAAATAAATAAATAAATGTTCATTTTCTTTATTCATTTTTGGATTTAAAACCCTAAACCCTAAACCCTAAAACGATTATGGACTACGCCCGCCAAGCCCGCCGGACCAGGCCCGCTGGACCAAACCCGCAGGACCAGGCCCGTCGGACCGGGCTCGTCAGACCAAGCCCGCCGGACCAGGCACGCTGACCTGCCTGGCACGGCCAGCCTGAGGCAAGCCGGCGTGTGGTGCCTCTGTTTTAGAAAACGGGCTGGGTCTAATCCGGCACGCACTGTTGTACGTGTTGGACCAATCCCGACCCGTTTTCAAAAACGGGTTTGGTCAAGCCGTGCCTAATGGGTCGGGCCACTCCATTATTACACCACTAACTGAAACTAGTATTGTTTTATAAATACAATAGTTTCATACATACGAAACTAGTATTGTTTTACGAATGTACTAGTTTATACATATGAAACGAGTATGGTTATATAAATACATCAGTTTCATACACGTGAAACTAATATTGTTTTATAAATGCACTAGTTTCATACATTTGAAATTGTCGTATGTGAATTTTACCAAGCATACACGTCATTGACAGGAAAGAGAAAATTGCCAGGTGGACATCCAAATAGGCACTCAGGAAATATCCTACGAGGCATCATTAAAGAGAAGAAAGCTCGAGTAAACAAGTAGCATGGCAAGACCTACTCGGGATCAACTAAACTACTTCGAATCAATTAAACGTACTCGGGGTTAGCAAAAATACATCTTCTACTCGGGCTTAAATGACATTACTCGGGACCAACAAGTGTTGTTCTTACTCGAGATAAATGTGAAAACCGAATAAGAAACTTAGTGCTTAGTTCACACGGATTAAGTCATTAAATACATGAAGATATCCATCAGGAAGGAATCCCAAAGAGAACAGATTACCAAAGCTGGAGGAATCCCCAATCAGGAAACAACTTGATTTCGTTACAAAGACTACATTCTTATAAGGAAACAAGTCCAAATAAGACTACACTACCAGAATCTCATTCGACTTCCATACAAGACTTCGAAACAGGAAAGAAGACAATCAACCTCAAGCAAGTAAATAATTGTAATTAAATACAAAGATTCATTACTTGTACAAGGCAGATTAGGGCTCTATAAACATGTAAATAGACTTATAATCTCGCCAAAAAGAGATATAGGCAATATACAGAATATAGTAGAGACAGCAGTCATACGAAAAATATTCAAAGAGAAAAATAGAGATCGAGGGCTGTAATTATTCTTTTCATAGTGGATTTTGGCTCGGTTGATCATACAACCACCCGTGGACGTTTCTCAGATCTTCGAAGTTTTACCACGTAAAACTTGTGTCAAATTATTTTCTTTTTCTCTCCTCTTTGATTTACAGCTAAAATCCAATCCTTGTTGGCTTTTCTGACGAAATCCAGAAATCAACGTCGATAATTGGCGCTAGAAGGTAGGTTTGAACCTTCAGTTTAATTAATAGCCATGGGAGGAAGCAGAAGCGATTCTGGGAATGGCCAAAAGTCACCTGATAACTTCCATATTGGCAGTACATCATGAGATCTTGTAGCAAACACAGAAGATCAACCCACACACTTGGCAGGAATCCAGCAGGTTCCCCCAACCAGCAGAGACCTGACTATGCGTTTCCCAGAAGCGTTACAGCAATTGGTGGCAGACACAGCACGGGAAGGGGTTGATCCTTTGGCCGCAGAAGTACAGATTGTTGATCTAATGGCTGCGGAAGTACAGGCTCTTGATCCTCCACCTGTAAGGCTTCGCTCGGTGGTAGTAGGGCCAGGAATAACTATACCAAAAATCGAAAGGAACTCTACCCCAATCAACCAGACTGAACGTAAGACGTCTGAAGAAGAAGGACCACGCCAAAAGCAGGACCAGGATCAGACAGTCCGTACTAGACACAATAAGCATGACCGGCACAGGGATCGGTCGTCATCAGAAGATAGCGATCAGCCTCATCGTAAACGTCATCATGGAGTCATGCGAGAAACTCGACATCAAAGTGAAGAGCCAGAAATAATGATAGTTACTCACCGTCGGGGTAGCCCGGTGGGGGACAGAGATGTCATGATCCAGAGCCTAACTCAAGAAGTCGAGAAAAATAGACGTCAGATGGATGCATTGGTCAGACGTTATGGCTACAACTATTTATCTGACGATGACTCTGACAGTCCATTCACCAAGGAAATCTTACGGACCTCTTTCCCAGAAAGGTTCAGGATGCCGCACGTGGAGCAGTTTAAGAAAGATACAGACCCAAAAGAGCACGTGAGACGCTATAAAAGTGACATGGCCCAGTATGCCCACAACGATCCCTTACTATGTCTCAATTTCCCACAAACTCTGGGAGACATGGGTTCAAGGTGGTTCAGGAGATTGCCCTCAGCAAGCATCAAAAATTTCAGTGAACTGAGTACGAGCTTCTCAAGGCAATTCCTGAGTAATGTTCACAGGAAAAAGTCAGTGGCTCACCTTGCTCAAATAAAACAAGGGAAAGATGGGTCACTGAAGAAATACCTAGGGAGATTCTGCCAAGCGGTATCAGAGATTGGCAGTGCAAACGATGAAGCAAAATTGCTGCATTCATCAATAACTTGTAGAATGGACGACTATCTTTTGATTTAAGAAGAGCTCGGCTGACCAGATATGCTGACATGATGGATATGGCAGGAGGCTACTCATTGGCCGAGGAAGAAGAGTTAGCTAGAGGAGGAAGCTATATGCATGGAGGAAAGCCCGAGCAGAAGGATGCTGAATCCAAGGGGCAGAATCAAAAAGGAAAACAGAAGGGAAACGGTAAGGAGAAAAGCAAAGACGGGGGTAACTGGCGTAATGCAGAACAATCCACCGAGAAGTACTGAGGCAGATATACCAATTACACCCCTCTTCGAAAAAAACAAGAAGAAATCCTGGCCATCCTGGAAGAGAAGAACATGGTACAAGAACAACGGCAACAGTCTCAATTTGCCCAAAAAGATACAATAAAGTGTTGCAGATTTCACAAGGATACCGGTCACAGACTCTTATTCGCGAAGGGCACCTGTGGGATGTAATCTTGAAAAAATATGAGAGATCAGAAACTAAGAAAGAGGTTAAGGCTGATCTCAGCTCTAGTCGAAATCAAAGAACCAGCCCCGAAGCCAATCAGATAACACATACAATATTTGGGGGACCATCTACTGGGAAAAGCAACCGAGAACGAACTCAAGAAATCAGATAAGCGATAGAAGCAAGAAATAACTTTGATGTGAACTCGGTTGAACCAGACCCGAAAAGAATAAAGGAATGATGGGACCCGATAATATTCATCGAGGTAGATTCCCATGGCGTCGATGTTCGGCCCAATGACACATTGGTCATAAGTGCCCGAGTTGGTCACCGGGAGGTCAGGAGAATCCTGATTGATAATGGGAGTTAGGCGGACATCCTTAATGTAGCCGTCTATGATCAACTCAGGTTAGACCGAAAAGATCTACAACCCTTCCATACTCCGCTCAGAGGATTTGGTGGGATTGAGGTAAGGTCACTCGGGACGGTTAAACTACCCGTAAAAATTGGAACGGCACCATGCCAAAAAACTGTCCTACTCGACTTCATGGTAGTAGATTTAGACAATTGGCCGTATAATGTATTATTGGGTCGACCATTCCTGAATAAAATAAGAGTCGTGACAACCACTTATGCATTAATGATCAAGTTCCCGACAGAACAGAGGGTCGGGGTAGTCAAGGGATCCCAGGAGATGGCCCGAAGAGTAAACTTGTCAGTGTACAAAGACAAAAACGATGCTGAACATGTGTGCACCATAACACAACCAAGTTAGCCCAAAGAATTCTTATCATTCGAATTTGATCTGAGGGAAGGGTCAAATGAAACTAAAACAGAACCAGTTGAAGAAGTGATATTAAAAGAAGAAGAACCAGATGAGGTGGTCAAGATCGGGGCTAACCTGGGAGGAAAAGTCAAACAAGACCTCACCAATCTGCTTAAAGAATACAAAGACGTATTTGCCTGGAGTCACAAAGATATGACCGGGATAGATGCCCGAATAATGTCTCACCATCTCACAGTAGACCCGAATGCGAAACCAGTGAGACAAAAGAGAAGATCGTTCAATCCCGAAAGGAGTCGGGCTATCAAACAAGAGGTAGGAAAGCTACTTGTTACAGGATCAATTATAGAGGTCAACTACCCTCAATGGGTAGCCAATGTAGTCCTCATCCAAAAGAAAAATAGGCAATGGAGAATGTGTGTAGATTTTCTGGATCTGAACAAGGCATGCCCGAAAGACAGCTTCCCACTTCCAAGGATAGACCAGCTGGTGAACTCCACATCAGGCCACGAATTGCTCAGCTTCTTGGACGCATACTTAGGATACAACCAGATTAGGATGAACAAGGCCGACGAAGAAAAGACAGCCTTCACAACAGATCAGGGTTTATACTGTTACACAGTAATGCCTTTCGGTTTGAAAAATACGGGTGCTACATATCAAAGGCTGGTCAACAAAATCTTCACTCGACAAATAGAAAGAAACATGGAAGTGTACATTGATGAAATGTTGACTAAAAGCGTCTCGGCTGATAAGCATGCCCTGGACCTCCGGGAAACATTTGATGTCCTAAGGAGATACCAGATGAAACTGAACCAGAAAAAATGTTTATTCGGCGTCCCTTCAAGGAGATTCCTGGGATTTCAGGTTCACCAAAGAGGAATCGAAGTTAATCCTGAGAAAATCCAGACCCTGTAGAAAATGACCTCACCAAAAATATTAAAAGAAGTACAGCGCCTGACAAGGTGTTTAGCTTCCTTGGGAAGATTCATCTCAAAAGCTACTGACAGGTGCACGTCTTTCTTCAAAATAATCAAAAATAGGAAAGGACTCGAATGGAATGAAGAGTGCGAACAGGCATTCTTAAAAATAAAAGAGTACCTAGGACATGCCCCAATTCTCTCAAACCCACAAACAGGGGAAGTACTTCAGCTGTATCTGTCAATTACAGAGCTTGCAGCAAGTTCAGTCTTAGTGCGAACAGAAGATGGAGTGCAGAAACCAGTATATTATACCAGCAAGGCACTCCTACCAGCTGAAACAAGGTACTCACAGGCAGAAAAATGGCCTTAGCATTGGTTTCAGTGCAAAAAAGCTAAGACCGTATTTCCAGGCCCACACAATCTAGGTTCTCACCGACTGCCCATTAAGACAAATTTTGTAAAAGCCAAAAAATTCAGGAAGATTGACCAAATGGGCAATTGAGCTAAGTGAATTCGACATTCATTATGTCCCCAGAACATCCTTCAAAGGAAATGCCGTGGCAGACTTCATAGCCGAGTTCACAGAGCCAAACCTAGAAGCAAAAAGAATGTTGGGTAAAGATTTCCCATGGAAACTGTATGTTGATGGTTCTTCAAATACTCATGGCAGTGGGGCAGGGATCGTAGTATGTACTCCAGAAGGAGATAATGTTGAATGTGCCATGAGATTTGATTTCAAAGCAACTAATAATCAAGCCGAGTACGAGGCACTATTAGCTGGACTCAGAGTCTGCATAGCTCTCGGGGCAGATGAAGTTGAGATATTCAACGATTCAGAGGTAGTTGTCAACCAGGTCATAGACGAGTACCAGGCCAAAGATGAAGGTATGATAGCCTACCTTGACATCGTGAAACAGCTCCTCTAAAAATTTAAAGGATACAAGATCGCTCAGATCCCCATGAAGGAAAATGAAAAGGCAGATGCACTGTCTAAACTAGCATCAGCAACAACCACAATCAGACCGAAGACTATTCCGGTCTCACATCTCCTTAAATCGAGTACAGTTAAACCGAAGCACCTAGAAATTTTAGAAATCTGAACACCGTAAGACGGTTGGATGATTCAGCTGAGAAGGTTCCTGGAAGAATGCGTGCTCTCGGAAGATTCCGTACCAGTAAAGCGTATCAGGTATTTCTCAGTAAGGTACACCTTGATCAGAGGAGAATTATACAGAAGAGGGTTTTTTCGAGCTCTCCAGAGATATGTACCAGAAGAAGATGCACATCGAATACTTCAGGAGATCCACGGAGGAGTTTGTGGAAACCACACTGGGGGTAGAAGTTTAGCACACAAGGTGCTCAGGCAAGGCTAGTATTGGCCTACACTTTTCTCAGATGCACACCAGTGGTCGAAAAGTTGCAATACTTGTCAAATAATCGCCAACGATATCCAATAGCTTCCAGAAAAACTCTGAAACCTCATAGTCTCATGGCCATTCGCCATGTGAGGTTTAGACCTGATTGGCCCAATGCTATCTGGAACAGGGGGTGGAGCAAAACAAGCCATAGTAGCTGTTGATTATTTCATAAAGTGGGCAGAAGCTGAAGCACTAGTGCATATCACAGAAGCAAACACCATAAATTTTATGAAAAAGAATATACTTTATAGGTTTAGAGTTCCAGACACAATAATCACAGACAACGACACCCAATTTGATAACCTAAAATTCAGACAGCTGTGCAAGGAATATCAGATTGCCAATTACTATGCCACACCTGCCCACCCTCAAACCAATGGCCAGGTAGAAGTGGTAAATAAAATCATCAAGCACACTATCAAGGAAAAGTTAGATGACAAAAAAGGTAGATGGGTTGAAAAGCTACTCGAAATACTATGGGCATACCGGACGACAGCAAGGACTTCAATAGGAGAGACTCAGTACACTTTAGCATTCGGAACAGAAATTGTTATCCCCATAGAAACATCGTATGCGTCACCTCGGGTCAGGCTATACGATAAAGAACAGAATGTTGATATGCTATTACAAAGTCTGGATGAACTAGAAGAAAAAAGGGAGAAGTCCCGAATAAGAAATATGGCATATCAGCAAATAGTAGCTCACCACTACAACTCTCATGTTCGGATCAGGAAATTCCAGCTAGGAGACCTGGTGCTCAGGAGGGTGTCTTTAAACATAAAAAATAAAGCCGCAGATTCCCTGGCTGATAAATGGGAAGGTCCATACAAGATCGAGGGAGTAGCTGGCCATAGAGCTTATTGGATTGCACGACACAATGGAGGGGTTTTACCCCGACCATGCAATGCCCAATATCTGAATATTTTCTATCCTTAAATTATTTTTATTTTTGTTCTTTTTTCTAGTCATGACAATATTAGTTAGGATAAATATTAACTGTGAAATTTAAATCTTTGTTGATTTTTGCAGTAATAAATAAAATTACTCAGAATTTTCGAAAGAAAAAACATCGAGCTCGGGATTTAAAAAAGAAACGCATGATAATAAGAACATGCAAATAGAAATCTCGAGACCATCAAACCCCGAATGGGCGGAGAAGCTCGTAGGAGCATGCCAACCGAGCATGGTTAAAATGACCTTAGCAAAAAGGCAAACTCGATACACCAGACTCTGGAAAAATGCTCGAGACGCTATCGGGAGAAATTCCGATGAAATGCGTAGCTGTGTTGAGCATTTTTTTTATAAAAAAAAGCTCAACGATTCGGCAAACCCTTGCGTATAAAAAATGGGGAGACGTTCTTAGTATTGCGTAAGGACTCGAACATATGATCATGGTGAGCCTTGATGTAATGTTCGGGTAGCAACCGGGTATGAAACACAAGTGTAAACTTGCCTGTTTCAAGATGACTCGGTTAATAATAAAGAGTCAGTTTAATAAGATACTTGGTAATTAAAGTTATTCGGGTAACAATCGGTTTAATAAGATACTCGGTTAAGTTACCCCGAACATCGAAGAAGCCAGTTTAATAAGATACTTGGCAATTAAAGACATTTGGGTAACAACCGGTTTAATAAGATACTCAGTTAAGTTACCCCAATATCGAAGAAGCCAGTTTAATAATATACTTGGTAATTAAAGTCATTTGGGTTACAACCGGTTTAATAAGATACTCGGTTAAGTTACCCGAACATCGAAGAAGCCAGTTTAATAAGATACTTGGCATTTAAAGTCATTCGGGTAACAACCGGCTTAATAAGATACTTGGCATCTAAAGTTATTCGGGTAACAATTGGTTAATAAGATACTCGGTTAAGTTATCCGAACATCAGCCAGTTTAATACAGCACTCGGCAACAATCAGCAATAAACAGATCAAGACCATTCAATTCAGAATAAAATAGAATTTTATTGCTCTTAAAAGAATGGTTACAATTCAAAGAATGGTTCTTTACAAGAGTAAAAAATAAAGAATCAAAGAATTTTCTACAGTTCTACAAAATTAAGGTTGTGAGGATTTCGAGCCTTTACCAATACTCGGATCTGGCACCATCTCGTATTCATGGAGCAGGCTTTCGTTAGACAGCCAAGCTATAGTGTCGACAGTATCATCCATCCATTGGTTGTAATCCTCGCCCAGGACCGGCCCAACATCTGGTACCACACCCTCGATCGACTCTTGATTAGCGTAAAAGGTCGAGAGGGAGTGCTCGGACAGAATCTCCAAGTGCATGGGATGAGGATCTTTGCCTTGGCAACGATATTAAGCTTTCCATTCCTTCATCTGAGTCCGAAGGGACTCTAAGGACCAGTCTACATGATGTTTGATTAACAGCTCCCAATTGGCTCGGCCTTCTCAGTCGCTTTATTTTTAACTTTAAAGAACTCACCGACAGAAACTAGTCCGCTCTGAAACTCCTGAAGGAGTAGGGCATCATAAGCAGGCGATCTTTTAAAGTGATCCACCCCTTGTACTTCAAGTTCCAGCCTAGCCTCTCAGGATAAAGATGCAACTGTCAACACTTGGCGCTCCAAGTCTTCAATATTTTGCTCATACACCGACCTTAACTGCTCCGCTTCCTGCTCGGTTTTGAGCACAAATTCTTCGACAGAGGATAAGAGATTTTGAAGTGATGTTGTCTTCTCTTTCTCCAAAGACGCCCTCTCCTCAGCCTCAATCTGCTTCGCCAGACAGTGGTAGGAAAATATTTGTACAGAGCCGACCTCTTGCTGATAAGCCACTTCGGCCTAAGCACGGCCCCCCTCACTTTCCTTCAGCTGAGCCTCCAGACGCCTTATTTGATCAGCTTGATGCTGCTGCGTCTAAATTAGCTCAGTAAATTCAGCCACCATCTGTAAAAGAATACTATTAGAAATCTGGCTGACAAGAAAAAACATTAAAGAAACCAGATAACTTATATAAGATGCACCGTTAAAGACATTTTGAAGACGTTCAGTCATGGAGCCATCATAAAAACTTCTCCAGTGGTTTCCCCCAATGAAAGCCCGACCTGAAGACATCTCCCGTAGCATATCCTGGGGGGAAGGATATGAAGGAACCCCCGAGGGTTCAGCCCCCAAATTTCCAACCTCGAGGGTAGGGGAAACCCTGTTCGGTTCTGAAGACAGGGAAGGATACGAAGGAACCCCCCAGGGTTCGGCCCCCATATTTCTAACCTCATGGATAGAGGAAGCCTTGTTCGGTTCTGAAGCCGCAACATCTGCTGATGCCTCAGTGCCAACACTCGGGGTGATCTCATCTACAGCATCTTCATCGCTGGGATCAATAAATGAGACCACCCAAGGGATTTTCAATGGACGGGTTGGGGAGCTAAGTGCCTTCCGCTTCTCACCCCGAGAACTGTGGAAGCTAAGATCAGCAGCAGGATCTTCCTAGACATCGTCTCGGAAAGACTCAAAGAAGTCGGGACATACAGGCACTTGACTCAAGATGTAACCCCCTTCATCAGTTTCTGACCGACCGACATGTTCCTCACCAGGACCCTCACACTGCCTCTCCCTATCGTCAGGCGGTGGAATACTAGTCGGCTCACTCGAGCCACTCGGACCAGCGGTCTCCCCAGCAGTCGGCTGAACATACCCAAGGTTCTTCTCAGTCGCAACATCAATCTCCTCGTTAGACTCAGGCGAAGCTATGCCTTCATTGCTCTGACAAGAAGCCTCTTTTCTGCTCGCCTGAAGAATTGACTTCACCAAGCGAGCCTGAAGATTACAGACGATATCCGTATCGTATATTACATAAGGAAAAAGAAATTGTCAGGAAACAAAACAGAAAATTACAACAGAACTCTAAGGTCATAAAAAGTCATTTACATCGCCTGCGATGACTCGAAATCTGCTCGAAGAATCCGAGCACAATCATCTTCGACTCAACGAAGAGATAAGTCATGCTCCTCTTCTCCAGCGTGCGAACTGCCGCCCGAGCAAGTCTGGTCAGCTCATCATCACTGTATTCAACTTTCTTCTTGTTCCATGCTTCGGGGGAACAAAAGAATTATGGGACTTTTAACACCGTCCGAACATCCCCGGTCATAACGGTGACGTTAAGCCCGAGACTCCCTCTTGTAAAAAATCAACTATTCTTCAAGAATTTGTTGGATATAGAGAATCCTCATACAAAAACCCTTCTTCTTAGGGTCATCAGAAATGTCTACATCCCGACTTACTTCTGCCCCCTCAGGGATCCAACAGTCGGGCGGATTAGACATAAGAAAGTAAGTCCCCGTCTTTTCTGACTGCCTCAATGTAAAGAAATGTCTGATTTCATTCGGAGAGGGCGGCGACAGGTTCATCCTGCTATACATATTCCACATGCACATCAAGATTCTGTAGTTGTTCGGGGCCAGCTAAGCTGGAGCGATTCTCGCTTCAGCCAGAAACCAAGCGATAAATGGCTGAATAGGAAGTGTGACGCCGCAACAAAGCATGGATCCATAAATCGCCACCATACCCTCAGAAGGATTCCATGCAGCTCTATCCCCCACAGGAGCCAGAATAATCGAGTCGGGCAGGTCGAATAGGGAGCGATACTTCTCTATTTCAGCAGGCCCGACCACATTCGACTCGGTGTCCAACCCACACGGATGTTCGGCAGTAAACATAAGGCGAGATGCCCTAGATGCCTCTTCAACGTTCTCATTAACAGCCTGCTTTCTGATAAGAACGATGCCCGAGTCGTGCTTGCGTACTTCACTTTTGCTCTGAGGTTTACCCATTCTTCGCAAAGGCGCATTGTGATTAGAAACGTCAGATTCAGAACTGGATGAAGAATCAGAGCTGGAAACAGAAAATTCAACATCAGGATCAAGCCCCAAAATATCGACTCCTACAAATCATCATCGGGGATTTCCCCCAGTAGCCTCCGAATACAGGAAACCAGTCGAAAATTTCCTCGATCTAGTTCATCAAGAGTGACATTAAAAAGATGATGACGGGAAGATGGGTCCATCGAAACTAACCTTGAAAAGAATGCTGGTACAGAAATCTTCCACAGAGAATGATCCGCTGCAAAATCAGAACGGGCAGCAAAATTTTTATTTTATTTTTTTCTTAGAAAGAGCCAACGCTCACTCAGTAAAGAATTTAAAGGAAATAGCGGCACAAAACTCTAGAACTTCGAGGCGAGAGAAAAATGATAAACTTTGATGACAGACGGCACTCGGGGAAATGCGTGAGTCTTTTTCTCATAAATGACATCGTAGAACGAAGAGGCAAAAGGACACGTGTTGAGAAAAGAATTGGCGTTTGACATTAAATACCGAAACGTCACCGTCAAAAGATCTCACGTAAGGCAACGAATCGAATTTGGAAGGTCACCATTAAAACACGCCATCATGATAAGACGGTTACTCTGGCACAAATAAAAATTGAGATGACTAAAATACTCTTACCCGAAACGAAATTTTACTCGGTAAAAGTATTTTAAGGGGGTATTGTCGTATGTGAATTTTACCAAGCATACACGTCATTGACAGGAAGGAGAAACTTGCCAGGTGGACGCCCAAATAGGCACTCAGGAAATATCCTACGAGGCATCATTAAAGAGAAGAAAGCCCGAGTAAACAAGTACCATGGCAAGACCTACTCGGGATCAACTAAACTACTCTGAATCAATTAAACGTACTCAGGGTTAGCAAAAATGCATCTTCTACTCAGGCTCAAACGGCGTTACTCGGGATCAGCAAGTGTTATTCTTACTCGGGATAAATGTGAAAACCGAATAAGAAACTTAGTGCTTAGTTCACACGGATTAAGTCATTAAATACATGAAGATATCTATCAGGAAGGAATCCCAAAGAGAACAGAATACTAAAGCTGGAGGAATCCTCAATCAGGAAACAACTTGATTTCGTTACAAAGACTACATTCTTATAACAAGACTACACTACTAGAATCTCATTCGACTTCCATACAAGACTCCGAAACAGGAAAGAAGACAATCAACCTCAAGCAAGTAAATAATTGTAATTAAATACAAAGATTCATTACTTGTACAAGGCAAATTATGGCTCTATAAACATGTAAATATACCCATAATCTCGTCAAAAAGAGATATAGGCAATATACAGAATATAGTAGAGACAACAGTCATACGAAAAATATTCAAAGAGAAAAAAAGAGTTCGAGGGCTGTAATTATTCTTTTCATAGTGGATTTTGGCTCGGTTGATCATACAACCACCCGTGGACGTTTCTCCGATCTTCGGAGTTTTACCACGTAAAACTTGTGTCGAATTATTTCATTTTTCTCTCCTCTTTGATTTATAGCTAAAGTTCAATCCTTGTTGGCTTTTCTGACAAAATCCAGAAATCAACGTCGATAGAAATTAAAAATGTTATTAAAATAATAATTATTAAAATTTAATTGAAGTATAAAATCAGATGAAAATAAAAAATAATAATAAAATATAAATTATTCATCACATTATTTTTAATCCAATCCCAAATCATTCTAATCTCAAATCATTCCAATCATAAAATTGGACTATTATAGTCATATATCATGTTATATCAATCAATAGACAATGATATATTTAATTATTTCTTATCAAATTCAATCTAATCTCAAGTACTAAATGGGGCTAAAAAGGTCACGCTGAATCAGACAAACCAATCCAATGGTACCCACAAACATGAGATTGTACTGTCCCATGCAACAAACACACCCATATAGTTGAGTGTTCAATTGTAAGTATTGTTTGAAACCCATGACAAGACTTGGCAAGGTATACACAAAGTAGGCCACAAGTTTTAATATTTAATTGTAGTTTATATTTAAATTTAAGTGTGTTTAAATTTAAATATATTTATCAATTCAAAGTATAATTTTAAATTTGTTTGAAGATTACAATTTAAATTCCAGCCTTAAAATTTAACCGTGCGGTGAGATTTGTATAATTAATGATTTAATTTTTCTTCTGTTAAATGAAACCGGTCAAATCGTGTTGAGTCTGTATCACTTCACCCCAAACAGATTTGGATATGGAGGTGAAAATCGAAAACTCGAAAACTCATTCAAGGCATAGGTCAGGTGTAGAACACTTTGCTCCAACTGAATTTTGGGTATGAGATATGCCGATTCGGTTTTGATCCGATTCGTTATCATCCCTAATCTATTCCATTAGAACATTTTTATTCGGAAGGATGAGAAACTGAGTCATTAATCGTGTAAAGTTTAAGCACTTCTGATGAGTTCATATTATAATAATAATAAGAATTATTTTTTTTTTGAAAAATATATATATAAAAAATAGTCTTTTACTCCGGCCTCGGAACAAACTAAAACGTTGATATTGCTCTCCTTTTATCTAGCTTAATTATTGCAGCATCATGTTCAGTTGTTAGCATGCATTTTATTTGTAGTACTGCATGTCTGCATTAGTTTCCCACTGCTTCTGCAATCTCTGGGAAATAAAATATGTATAATCTCTCCTCTCCAAACAGCCATGAGTCCAGGATTCTAATCATTCTTTGGTTCGTTCTTGTATGGTCGTAATAAATATGAAAACTTTTGTTTAGAAGTTAAATTAATGAAACCCAACCCAGTTGAGAGTTGAGAGAGAGGACACGCTTAAAACAAGGGAGAAATAATCGCAGCAGCAAATACTAAATATAGAAATCCCATTGAAACCAAATATTTTCTTCCTTTCTTCAACCAGACATTCAACTTAAATTTTCCAATTTCTTTTTATCATAATTTTTTTCAATTCCTCTCCCTTTAATTTCCTTACATGCTTGAAAAAATCACGGTTCCATCCGTTTTGTTGCACAAAATATTAGGAAATCATGTATGAAAATATGTAGTTTCTACTAGCTAGGCAAGATTGACATGGCAAGCCCAACGAGTCCTAAAAAATCATCATTGTCCAAACAAAACTCAACGGCCGGTCGCCCTCCTCATGCAGTGAAATTTGCACGGCGGACTTCAAGCGGACGTGTGGTGAGCCTCTCCAGGGACGACGACATAGACATGTCTGGTGATTTTTCAGGGCAAAATGACTATATCAATTACACGGTTATGATGCCCCCTACCCCTGATAACCAGCCGGGACAGAGCTCAGACTCCAAGCCAGATGGGGGCAGTAGCTCGTATACATCCACACGGTTTGGGCCGGAATCAGGGAGGCGGGTGGGGCAGGAGAACGGCGGTGGTAATAACGGAGCGAAAATGGAAAGGAGAATGTCAGTGATGAAATCGAATAATAAATCAATGTTGTTGAGGAGCCAAACTGGAGATTTTGATCATAACCGTTGGTTGTTCGAAACAAAAGGTAAGTACGGTATTGGAAATGCATTTTGGACGCCTACGGATGATTATGGACCAGATGTGACCATGTCTGATTTTATGGACAAGCCATGGAAGCCACTCACTAGGAAGGTTAAGGTTTCCCCTGGTGTTCTTAGTCCTTACAGGTGCAAAATCATCGACACAATTCTTCCTTTTACTTTTTCTTTTTCAATAATCATACATCTTAATTATTAAATTCTCTCTCTACTAATGACATTGACATGATTCAGTCTAAAAATTAGTGGTAATTAATATAAGGAAAAGTTTTGTTCAAAAATATATAATATATACAAAAATGTCATAGGTCAAAACTAGGACACATTATTGGTTGAACATCATAGCTGTCAATCACTCGAACGTTGGGTCGGTCTATAGTTGAAAAACAAAATGAGTATATATATTTCTAATATGTTTGTTCTTTGTTGTTCTTGTTTGTTTCTCTTAAACAGACTACTAATAGTAATCCGCCTGGTGGTTATGGCATTCTTCCTTTCATGGCGAATCCGGAACCCTAACCCAGAAGCAATGTGGTTATGGGGAATCTCCATAGTTTGTGAAGTTTGGTTTGCGTTTTCATGGGTTCTCGACATTCTTCCAAAGCTAAACCCTATAAACCGAGCAACTGACCTTGCAGCTCTTCGTGATAAGTTCGAGTCACCCTCCCCGTCCAACCCTACAGGCCGCTCTGACCTTCCTGGCGTTGACGTCTTCGTTTCCACCGCCGACCCCGAAAAGGAACCACCTCTTGTCACTGCCAACACCATGCTATCCATCATGGCAGCTGATTATCCTGTTGAGAAGCTCTCCGTCTACATTTCTGATGACGGCGGCGCCATTCTCACGTTTGAGGCCATGGCCGAGGCCGTCCGTTTTGCTGAGGTTTGGGTGCCGTTTTGCCGGAAGCACAACATTGAGCCTCGGAATCCTGACAGTTACTTCCAACTGAAAACCGACCCCACCAAGAACAAGAAGCGTCCTGATTTTGTCAAGGACCGCCGTTGGATCAAGAGAGAGTACGACGAGTTCAAGGTCAGGATCAACGGTCTCCCGGAGTCCATACGTCGACGTGCTGATGCATATAACTCTAGAGAGGAAACCAAGGAGAAGAGGGTTGCTAAGGAAAAGAACGGCGGCGTTTTACCCCCGGAAGGTGTCAATTACAACAAGGCCACCTGGATGGCTGATGGGACCCACTGGCCTGGGACCTGGCTCAACCCAGTTGCTGATCATTCTAAGGGAGACCATGCCGGAATCTTACAGGTGATCGCGTGCTAATCTTAATGCTCAACTCAAACACTAAAAATAATATACCATAAAAGATAGGACAAAAATAAGTTCAATAGAGAATTTCAATCCGATAAGACTCGTCAAATTCCCAAATTTTGTTATTATATTGTAACAATATCACTAGCAAATTAATGGGATGTTAAATTTGAAAATGTGACAGGTGATGAGTAAGGTACCGGAAAACGTTCCAGTGATGGGCCACCCAGACGAGAAAAGACTGGACTTCACAGGGGTTGACATTCGTTTGCCAATGTTTGCATACGTTTCGAGAGAGAAGCGGCCTGGTTATGACCACAACAAGAAGGCCGGAGCCATGAACGCCATGGTTAGAGCTTCAGCAATCTTGTCAAATGGACCATTCATACTCAATCTGGATTGTGACCATTACATATACAACTGTCTAGCTATAAAAGAAGGAATATGTTTTATGATGGATCGCGGCGGTGATCGGGTCTGTTACGTACAGTTTCCACAGAGATTTGAAGGGGTTGATCCTTCTGATCGTTACGCTAACCACAACACTGTCTTCTTTGACGGTATACATAGCATGATTCAATTGGATGTATACTCTAATCACAACTTTAGTCCTACATAAATTTGATAAAATAACTGCATACAGGGAATATGCGAGCACTGGACGGTCTTCAAGGACCGGTATATGTGGGAACCGGGTGCATGTTCAGGAGATATGCGCTCTACGGATTCAACCCACCAAGGGCGAACGAGTACATAGGCATGATCGGGCAAAGCAAGATCCCAGCTGCACCTGTTCCTCCGCGATCCGAAGAGGAAGCAGAAACAGAGCCCCTAAACTCCCATCCAGACTTAAACCTGCCAATTAAGTTTGGTAATTCAACCATGTTCACTGACTCCATAGCCGTCACTGAATTCCAAGGAAGGCCACTTGCCGATCACGTTTCTGTCAAGAATGGCAGGCCTCCTGGTTCACTGCTCGCAGCTCGTCCCCCATTAGATGCACCCACTGTCGCTGAGGCTGTTGCTGTCATTTCCTGCTGGTAAATACCTCCTTATATGCTTTCAATTTCATGTCATGAATTATAATTTTGGGCCTGAAAATGTCACCATCACTGATGTGTTTTGGTGCAAAACACAGGTACGAGGACAAGACAGAATGGGGACTTAGAGTGGGATGGATTTACGGGTCCGTGACAGAGGATGTGGTTACAGGCTACCGTATGCACAACCGCGGCTGGCGGTCCATTTACTGCGTGACAAAGCGTGATGCCTTCCGTGGCACTGCACCCATTAATCTAACGGACAGGCTGCACCAGGTTCTCCGATGGGCCACGGGTTCTGTGGAAATCTTCTACTCTCGAAACAACGCATTTCTCGCAACTCGGCGTCTAAAGTTCCTACAGAGAATGGCATATATGAACGTCGGAATCTACCCTTTCACTTCCATATTTTTAGTGGTCTATTGCTTCCTTCCAGCTCTCTGTCTCTTCACAGGAAAATTCATCGTCGGAGCACTGAACACCACTTTCCTTGTTTACTTGCTAACCAATACTCTGACACTGATTCTCATTTCCCTTCTGGAAGTAAAATGGTCAGGTGTTGGTTTGGAGGAATTTTGGAGGAATGAGCAATTTTGGGTGATTGGCGGAACAAGTGCTCATCTTGTGGCCGTCATTCAGGGACTTCTAAAAATAGTAGCTGGGATTGAAATTTCATTCACTTTGACATCAAAATCAGCAGCCGAAGACGAGGAGGATATATTTGCTGATCTTTATGTGGTGAAATGGACAAGTCTGTTCATATTGCCACTGACAATCATAGTAGTGAATATAGTAGCAATAGTGATCGGGATCTCGAGAACTATATACAGTGTGATACCACAATGGGGAAAGCTGATTGGAGGTGTGTTCTTCAGCTTCTGGGTGTTGGCTCACATGTATCCATTCATGAAGGGATTGATGGGAAGAAGAGGAAGAGTGCCTACTATTGTATATGTTTGGGCAGGTCTCGTTTCCATTACAGTTTCTTTGCTTTGGATAACAGTCTCTCCCCCTGATGAACTCAACAATACTGCCAGTAGTGGAGGTAATCTTTGAAACCCATCTTGTATTGAAATACACTAAAAAAAAATTCAATCTTTTTTTTTTGGGGTGGGGTTGGCTTCTGTAGTACAAGCAATTGAAAACTTTTATTCTTAGATTGATGTGTTAGTTGATATACATTACTACCAAAAATGTTACACAATTTTTTGATTGCAATTGTCATTAGTGTTAAACAAATGTTTCTTCCATGTATCTATCAAGGATACATTCTCTTTATGTATTGTAAACTGTAAAAATGAAGAAAGAAATTATGTTTTCCTTTCCTAATTACTTGGATGATAAAGAATTTGATTCTGTAACTGGAATGAAAGATGGCCACTGGCTAGCATGAAAGCGCACAATGTCAACTGCTTCAATTTTTCACTTCTCTTCGGTGTTTTTGACCAAATCGATTTCAATAGAAAACATTGCAGCTTGAGATCTGGTGGATCCTGGCCAAACCAAAGTAGGCAAAGATCCAATTTAAATTCAAACTTCACAGAATTAAATCGATTTATGTAGACTTAAATTGTACAATCGTAAATATAGTTAGAGAAAAAAAGAATCTCGAGTTAACAAAAAAAAAAAAAGTTGCGCAATGGACACTTCTGACCAAAAAAATACATCACTAAGTCGTCAAGAGCCATCAAATTTTTTTAAGAATTCAACTCTTTTTTTTTTTTGAAGAACTATTTAACTATTTTGCTAAAAAAAATAAAGCACTCCAATCGGCATTCCGTTGTTTAATGTAGGATTAAACCAATTATTATCTTTGTATTTATCCTTTTAGATATTAGATTGGATTTATCCTTCTGATAATTCCTATTTATCTTTAGTTAGGATTATCATTAGATAGGATTATCATTGATTTTTTTATTTATTATTATAATTATATGTTAGAAGTTTGATGTTATCATGTTACCTCATCCCAGCTACTATAAATAGTTGGCATCAGTTCATTGTTACTAATCAATTCAATAAACAGTTCTTCAGTAAATTGTTTTGTTTGTGTTAGTTTTTTTACATTTGGTATCAGAGCCGAATTCGAGGCCTGGAGGACAGTAGGGTAGGATTCAGGAGTTGAGAATCCATGAGTGGTGGGTGGATCCAGGAGTTAAGGATCCAAGGGTTCGGAGTAGCAGTCAGCGACGCAGGACAGACCTCCACATAACCCACGCACCGCTGGAAAGTGAGACGAGGTCGTCTTGCCGTTCGAATCAACCCACGAAGGAGTGACGAGTTGACTCATCTTGCCGTCCGCTGCCACCATAATCGCCGGTGAGTTGACTGTCACCACCATAAACAAATTATTCAGAAGACAACCGATATCAAAACCCAAATGTCGGTTGACCAGATCCGACCAGTTTTTCGGTGCATCGGAGTGATCCAAGTTCGCGGATTTTGATCCTGTTTGAGCAGTCCAGGTTGTTGGTTGTCTATTGCTTGACCGGAGTACTTCGTCGTTGACCAAGAAAGTCGCTGGAATCGTGACTTGTAGCGATCGTGTGACCAAGAGTCGTGAACAAGAGAGAGGTCGTGAAGAAGTTGGAGGTTGGGTTGGGTAGTTGCACGAAGTTGGATAAAGAACTGGTGCGTTTGAATTCTGAAGAATAGTGAAAGAACAATTGGTTGGTGTGTGCGTTTGACTTTTGTTATAGATAACACTGATTTGTTTTTGTGATTTATTATTATTGTTTTTGGAAAATTGCAATGGTTACCCTTAACAATAATAATAATAACACAATACAACCTCAAATACCAAAATTTGACTGAAAAACCAACTTTAAGTATTGGAGGGTCCAGACGCAACTTTTGTTTGAATATCAGGAGTCGTGGATTGCTGTTTTCGAGGGTATTGCTGAGACAAATGATGCTACATTTTTCATTAACCAGTCGCTGGATCCAGTGATCTTTGAGAAAATTGCACATACAACATCAGCAAAACAGGCGTGGGACATTCTGATGAATATCTACCAAGGAGTAGAAAAGGTGAAGAAAGTCCGCTTGCAGACCATACGAAGGCAGTTGGAGCTTCTCCAGATGAAAAAACCTGAGAAGGTGGCAGATTACTTCCCATGGACATTGGCACTTGTTAATCAGATGAAGTCTAATGGTGAGAAAATTTCAGATGTTCAGATCATGTAAAAGATTCTCCGAACAGTGACCGGAAAGTTTGAATACAAGGTGACTATCATCGAGGAGTCCAAAGATCTTGAGGCAATGACGTTGGATGAGTTGATGGGTTCGCTCAAAGCCCATGAACAACGTCTAGATGAAAAGTCTGAGATCGAGGTGGAGGAAGCTTTGCAGAGCCAGTTGAGTCTTAAGAAAGATAAATAAGAGACCCGGAAGAATTCTGAGGCAAGCCAGAAGGGTCAAAACTCATAAAATATGAGGGGATGTGCTTCCAGATCTAGCCAGGGGAAAGGCGGAGGAGGCAATAACTCTAATCAGAAGAGTAAATCTCAGATTCAGTGTTTCAGATGTAAAAAATATGGCCACTGCAAGAATGAGTGCAAATCCAATAGGAGAAATTTCCAGGCAAATGTTGCAGAAGATGGAGACTATTCAGAAACATTGTTGCTAGTGTGTAGCGTAGCAGTGGATGATGCCAAATACAGATGGTTTCTGGATACAAGCTGCAGCAACCACATGTGTGGTAGGAAGAAGATGTTCTCAGAATTGGATGAGACCTTTACTTCAGAAGTGAAGTTTGGGAATGACTCAAAGGTGCCAATAATGGGGAAGGGTAAAATCTTCATCTCTCTGAAGGATGGATCCAAGAATACCATCTCAGAGGTACTGTTTTTTCGAGTCTGCATCAAAATCTGTTGAGCATGGTGCAACTTTCAAAGAAGGGGTATGATATGCTGATCTACAGAGAGGTATACACCATCAACGATGAATAGAAAGGACTGATAGCAAAGGTAAACATGTCACCAAACCGTTTGTTTCCGTTGCATATTAACAGTGACACTTTACCATGCTTTAGTTCTGTAATCGGAGATGGGAGATGGGAGATGGGAGATGGGAGATGGGAGATGGGAGCTGGCATATGAGATTTGGCCATGTGAACTTTGGGAGTCTGAAGCTACTTTCTTCAAGGAAGATGGTTTCAGGATTGCCTATCATTGAACCTCCTAATAGGGCATGTGAGACATGTATTGTAGGAAAGAAACACAGAGATCCATTTCCTACAAAGAAGACATGGAGAGCCAGTCAGCCCTTGGAGCTAGTGCACTCAAATTTATGCTCCGTGGAGACTTCGTCAAATGGAGGATATAGGTATTTTATTACCTTTATCGATGACTTCAGTAGGAAGGCTTGGGTGTATTTCTTACAGCAAAAGTCAGACGTTTGTGATGCCTTTAAGAGATTTAAGGCATTGGTAGAGAATCGGAGTGATAGGTCTATCAAGTCTCTAAAAACAGGTTGGGGGACAAAATGTAACACCCATGTCTTAGGCCCAATTGAAAGGCCCAATTTGAAAATAAAATGGGATAAGCGTGAAACAAAAAGGCATCAGATGAGTAAGCCTAAGTGGATTGTATGGCTGACACGCAGCTGTGAGCTTGGTTAATTAGCTCATAACTTCAGCTGTGTCCTTCCGTGAATATATATATATATATATATATATATATATATATATATATATATATATATATATGAGGATAAATGTTGTGAGAGCTAGAAAGCAGTAGAATCAAGCGAAAGAAAGGAAAGAGAAGAAAAGAGAAAAGTCAGTGAAGCTCTCGTAATTTTAGATTTCAGTTGATTCTTCTTTGATATCTAGTTTCTAATTGGATTTTGTGATTGATAGGGAAAGAAGACGAAGGGAACCTAGCATACTCAGTCTAAGATAAGCTTGACGATTAAGTTGTGAGTGAATTAAGTTTCAGTTTTGTTTTTAACTCAAGTTTACAGTTTTATGCTTTAATTGCTGCAAATCATTTTAAGCTTTTTATTATTTTTTATGATTGATGGTGAGTATACAAAGAACCAAAAATATATATTTATGCTAATATTAGCATTTAGAAACAGTATATTATTTTTATGAATTATCAAAAAGAGATTATAATTTCTATAAAAGCACCATGTACCCTTCCCCAGTTATGATTAAGGTTGGCTTTTGGGGCCGTTCTACACATGTGTATGTCATGAGTCGCTCTGCATGTGCATAACCAGAGAAAGAGTAATAGAGTCGCTCTGCACTTGTATGACCAGAGAGTCGCTCTGCCCGAGTATGACCAGAGAAAGAGTAATTGAGTCGCTCTGTTTGGGTATGACCATAAATTTTTCATGACTGTGTTTGCCTGAATATATTTTGGCTCACGTATGGAGGATATTCCCGGTACAAATTTGGTGAAGATTAAGATTTTATAAAGCATTTATTCTTATTCAGCAAAGAAAAGCATTCAGTTTATTCAGTTTATTCGGTTTATTCAGTACAAAGTAGATATATTATCTTATACCATGTATTGCTGAATGTTTATTGTAAAGTGGTTTAGAAAAGTGTTTTTAAAAGTTTTCATTCACTCACTGGGCGTTAGCGCTCATCCTTTCACTCTTAAATATTTATCCAGGTAGCTGCTCGGTTGTGCAGACTCAGAAGTTTTGAGGTGGGCCACTCGATGATATCATGAACCATAAAAGTCATGCATTTTAAATTTTCATGTACATATTTAAAAATATGAGGTCGGCATGGTCGGGACGGTAGGCATGGTCGGGATGGTAGGCATGGTCGGGACGTGGTCGGATTTTTACTCGGTCTGTTCGGCCTACTCAGCCCACTTGACCTACTCGGCCCACATGGCCTATTCGGTCTACTCGACCTACTCGGTTTTCTTACTCGGCCTGTTTCATCTCCCACTCAGGATGACTGGTTACTTAGTTTTTAAAGTTGTCGGTTTTTGGTCCGAACGGTCATTTTTGATAAACTTTTGTAACGGACGAAAATATATGTAAAGAAATTATAATTATGTACATTTTGTACTCTCCAGTATTCTCCTCACATTTTAATTGATTCAAACAAGTATTTCCGAATGGAGATTTCAGTAGAAAGTCCTTTTATTATGCTAGAGAAGGTAGAGCCCATAGGGTTTCCCTTGTACTCAGGAGAGAGGAGTCGGGGCAGCCCACAGGGCCTCCCTCGTACTCAAGAGAGGAGTCGGGGTGGGTCATGTCATAGAATATGTTGTTTGTGATGGTTTCTTACAAAAACATGGCATTAATCACCAATTGACAGCAAGATATACTCTTCAGCGGAATGATGTAGCCGAGAGGAAGAATAGAACGGTCATGGACATGGTCATATGTATGCTACACTTGCAGAAACTGCCCAAAGGTTTTTAGGGTGATGCAGTTGCCTGTGCATTCTATCTATTGAATAGATGTCCCACCAACAGTGTTCTTGGAAAGACTTCTCAGGAAGCCTGGACTCGACTCAAACCCAGCATTGAACACTTACGAGTGTTTGGGTGTATCGCTTATGCTCATGTACCTGATGCTTTGAGAAAAAAGCTTGATGATAAGGCAGAGAAGTGTATCTTCATCGCCTACAGTCAGGTAACAAAGAGTTATAAACTTTATAATCCAGTGATCGAAAAGGTGATTGTCAGCAGGAACGTTACCTTCGATGAGCAAGGATGCTGGGACTGGTCTTGCGGTAAGAGGAGTTATTCTAATATTGATGTTGACCTGGATGAGATTGATGGTCATTCTAGAGATGATCCAGTTCCGACCCCAGTGGCTCCACCATCCCCGGTGAACTCACATTCAGCAGAATCTTCTCATCGTCCACAACGTGAAGGGGTGTTGCCAGCTCATTTGCAGGATTGTGTTCTCAGTAATGACGATGATCCAACAGATGAAGAGTTGGTGAACTTTGCACTATTTGCATATTGTGATCCTATCACATATGAAGATGCTGCTCGTAATGATTGTTGGTTGAAAGCAATTGAGGAGGAAATTCGTGCGATTGAAAAGAATAACACATGGGAGCTTACTGATTTGCCAGGTGGAAAGCAACCCATTAGTGTTAAATGGGTGTACAAGTTAAAATACAAACCAAATGGTGAGGTTGAACGCTATAAAGCATGTATGGTCGCAAAAGGTTACATGCAAAAGCTAGGGATCAATTATTTCGAGGTGTTTGCTCATGTTGCCAAACTTGACACTGTTCGCTTGATTGTGTCTCTTATTGTACAGAATCGCTGGAGAATCTTAAGGATGGATGTGAAATCCGTGTTTTTGAATGGGGAGATAGGGGAGAAAGTCTACATACAGCAACCTACCGGGTATGTAAAGAAGGGGCAAGAAAATAAGGTCTACAAGCTGAGGAAGGCCTTATATGGGTTGAAACAGGCACCCAGGGCGTGGTATACACGCATTGACACATATTTTATCCAGCATGAGTTCCAGAGATGTCCTTATGAGCACACTTTGTCTATCAAATCCAACTCCTATGGAGATATTCTTATTGTGTGCCTATATGTTGATGACCTGATCATTACTGGCAATAACCCTGAGATGATTGCAGAGTTAAAAAATGAAATGACTGGTCATTTTAAGATGATAGATTTGGGGTTGATGTCTTATTTTCTCGGCATTGAAGTGACTCAGACAGATGCAGGCATCTTTATGTGTCAAAAGAAGTATGCTAGTGATGTGCTAAAAAAGTTCAAGATGGAGGAATGTAAGTCGGCGCTGACTCCAGTTGAAGAAAGGTTAAAGTTAGAGAAGGATGGGTCTGGAGAGCGAGTTGATATTACCATATTTCGGAATCTAGTAGTAAGTCTGAGATACTTAACTTCTACTAGGCCTGATATTTCTTTTGGTGTTGAGCTTATTAGCAGGTTCATGGATTCTCTGAGACAATCTCACTTACAGGCTGGCAAGCGTATCTTGCGATATGTGAAAGGTATATTGGGTGATGGTATCTTTTACTCTTCCGCTAACAAATTCGAGCTTGTTGGATATACAGATAGTGACTGGGCAGGTGATACGGAGAAGAGGAAAAGAACCTCTGGATTTGCATTCCATCTTGGTTCTGGAGTATTTTCTTGGTCTTCGAAGAAGCAAAAGGTGGTTGCTCTATCGACAACAAAAGCTGAGTACATTGCAGCTGCTGGTGGTGCTACACAGGCTGTGTGGCTGCGACGCATGCTTTCTGAGTTAAAGCATCAACAGGATGCTCCCACAGTGATCCACTGAGACAACAAGTCCACCATTTCTCTGACCAAGAATCCAGTCTACCATGGTAGAAGTAAGCACATTGATATCAAGTTTCACTTCATACGTGACTTGGTGAAAAACAATGAGGTCGTGATCGAGTACTGCCGTTCAGAGGAACAGGTTGCAGACATCTTCACGAAGCCACTCAGAGCTGACATTTTTCAGATGCTTAAGAAGTCTTTGGGCATGACGAGCTATGAAGGACTTGGTTTAAAGGGAGCTATGTAGGATTAAACCAAGTATTATCTTTGTATTTATCATTTTAGATATTAGGTTGGATTTATCCTTCTGATAATTCCTATTTATCTCTAGCCTATTTATCTCTAGTTTTAATTATCATTAGATAGGATTATCATTGATTTATTTTTTTTATTATAATTATCAGTTAGAAGTTTGATGTTATCATGTTACCTCATCCCAGCTACTATAAATAGTTGGCATCAGTTTATTGTTATTAATCATTTCAATAAACAGTTCTTCAGTAAATTGTTTTGTTTGTGTTAGGTTTTTTACAGTTGGCGCTGTTACTTTCATATTATTTTATATTTTTTAATAATAATCAATTGTTTGAAGAAAAAAATTATTCCTGTGAACACTAAACAGTGATATTAAAAGAGATTTTAAACGAAGTTAAAATCGCAAATAGGGATGTATTATTATGTATAAGAGTTCTATTTGAAGAATGGTAGATGAAGTGACAAGACCTATCCCAACTCCTCTCTTGAGTACGAGGGAGGTCATGTGAGCTGTACTTTTTACTGACATGATAAATGAATTTGAACTAAAATTCCATAGAAAATACTTGCTCTTAAAAATATAAAAATTTTGTAGGATACAAAATGCACATGACTGCTAGTCTTTCATTACCATTTTCGTTAATTACAAAAAATTGTCAAAAAAATGACCGATTAGACCAAACACCGACCACTTTAAAAAACCAACCAGTCAAAATCCCGACCAGGAAATCCGAGTAGGAAATCCCAGTAAAAAATCCGAATAAGAAATCCGAACACGGCCGACTAAGCAAAACTGAACATGGCCGAGTAAGGAATCCGAATAAGAAATCCGAACACGGCCGACTAAGTAAAATTGAACATGGCCGAGTAAGAAATCCGACCACGTTCTGACCATGCATCTCAAAATATGTACAACTTGAGAATTAAAATGTATGACTTGTACTTCATGATGTCATCAAGTGGCCCACCTCAAAACTGAATAGTCCGCACGACCGAGCAGCTATCTGGAAAATATTTTAAAGGTAAAAGGATGAACGCTAACGCCCAGTGAGTGAATGAAAACTTTTTAAACATGAGTTTTCTTCTTTAACAGCTTTTTCAACATATATGAAATAATATATACTAGATATCTCTGTATCATGTCAAATAATTCCATAAACTTAACAAAATTGAGTAGTTGAAGATGAGTACTAATGTATTTAATAATCTGATATGTATCTATTTGCTGAATAGAACAAGATAGTTATAAAATCTTAATCTGCACCAAATTAGTTTCATGGATATCTTCAATACGTACGCCGAATTTCTTCGAGCATACGCAGAGTTGGGAAACTTCTGTTATACACGTGCAGAGCGACTCAATACTCTTAACATCTGTCATACACGTGCAGATCAATTCATCTGACATACACATGTGTAGAACGGCCCTAAAAGCCAACAATAACCATAACTGGGGAAGTATATAGACAATGTGCTTTTATGAAATCAATCATAATCTCTTTTCAATATTTAATAAAAGTAATATACCTAATATGTCTTAGTACTAATATAAGCATAAAACATGCTTTTAGTTCTCTGTATAATCACCATAATTCATCAAAAGAAATAAAACGTTTAAATGATTTGTAGGCAATTAATTTTAAAAACAAAATTGAAAACTTTTTCACTCACAACTTAGACGTCAAGCTTAATTCGGACCAATTATGCTAGGTTCCTCTACTTCGTCTTCTTTCCCTAACAATCGCACAAAACCAAATTTGAATCTGTTGAATTCAAAGAAGAAATCAATCAAAAATCTAAAAATCACATGATAACTTCACTGACTTTTTTTTCCCCTGTCTTCTTTCTTTTTCCTTTCTTCTACTCGATTCCACTGCTTTCTAACTCTAATATAATGTTTATCATTCTTTATATATGTGAATGTGAATCGACACAACTAAAGTTGTCCAAACATACAGCTGTCTGTCAACAAGACAGCTATAGAGACTTACTAACCTGATCACTTTTCATTTCACATTTATCCCTCTTTTTTTTTAGCCTCTCAATTTAGACCTTTCATTGGGTCTGAATGGTTTAGGTGTTACAGATAGTGTCCGTGCTTGTATTTATTAACAAAATAAGCAATAAAACAAGGGCACGTCAGCCGAATACCGGTACTCTATTTGACAAGCATTTTGTTGGGTTTGTTGGGTTCAAATTCAATAGTAAGTTGGGCCTCAAACCATCAACAAAGCTCACAATGTTTGCATAAGAGCCTACAACCCAAAATCTCCTTTCAAACTTCAAAAGTATACCAATTGGTCATGTTTGAAGGAAAATTTCATGCCAAAAGTGGAAATTCAAAAAGCATCATGAATCGTGATAACGTGTATAGAAATTTTGACAGATTTTCTCGTGACTTTCAACCCTGCACCACTTAGTAGATTGTCCTAACCAAACAGTTTAATTTGACCTCGGTCCCTCTTCCCAAATAACATTTTCTAATCGATAGAAAATAAACAACATATTTGACTAAAATTAACTTATATTTATGATTTAAAATATTAAATTCAACCCCTCAATTATCAATATGCTTTTAATCCAAAAGTTGTAAGTGTATTCAAATCCCAACAATTGAATATGAGTATATAAACAGTTGAAATACTGAAATCAAAATATTAAGTAATAAATTTGAATCGGTTTAGTTTGATCCACTAAGGGGTGTTTGTTTTTTCCATCTTAAGTCTTTAAGGTCTGAAATGTCCTTTTAAGACATATTGTTTGTTTTTTTAGCAAAAAAAACATCTGAAGTTAAAAAGTCATAAATTGTGGCTGAAGTCTGTAGTATTATGGGTTTGATTTAAAAAAAAAAAATTCTTTCCAAAATAACCTTTCACTACTTAAATAATTCCAATTATACCATTTCTTTGAGAAAAAGGTAGGAAAACTGAAGCCTCCAACGCCACACTGGAACTTCATCGATTGGGAAGAATGTATTTACTGGACTGTGATGACGATTTTAGTTGCTTGGATTTTTGTTTTAGGCTTGTGTTACATGTGTTTTGGTTTAAAGTTGATTTGATTATATAAGAGACACTTTTGAAAGTTTTATACTCATCATCTAGAATAAAATGATTTAATTTATTTAGGCACTCATAATTATCAAATTTAAAAAATGGTTTTTTAATTAATAAATATAAAAACTATTTTGTTTGAATCCAGTTTCAAAAACAAAAACAAAAATTAAATTAGAAAGTTAAAGTTTATTTTAAATAATTATATGCATATCATATTAATAATGTAAGGGTATAAATATCAAATTATATGTTTTCAGATGTTGTGTTTTGAAAAAACAAACAACTTAACTTTTTAATTTAGATTTTAGATAAAAAAAAAATGTTGTATATATTTCAGATTTCAGACCTATTCAGATTTCAGGATAATTCAAACCTATTTAGAATTCTATACTTCAGATTTCAACCTATTCAGATTTCATGATAATTCAGACCTATTTAGATTTCAGGATAATTCAGACCTATTTAGATTTCAAACAAAAAAACAAACGCCACCAAAAAATAATACAACCTTTTTTTTCACTCATCTTTTTTTTTCACTCATCTTTCTTCCATCGGCTTATATATAAAAGGTCATGCTAAACCAATTTAAAACTTTGACTTCTACATTTCAACCACTATGTGTTTTTAATCTAATAGTTGTAAATGCATTCAAATCTCAACCGTTGGATTAAAAGCACGTAAATGGTTGAGATATTGAAATCTAAGTTTTAAATCATAAATTTAAGTTGATCTAGCTTGATTCATATATATAATTTAAGTTCGAGTCATAAATTTTAAAATGGGTGCATGGAGAACTTTTTTGGATGGCATAGTTGATAATTAGATAAATTAATTGCCCTTTTTATTCAAATTAAAAAATTAGAAAAATAATTGGAAAATTATAATTTTTGATATTTTTCGGTTTTTATTTTTTTAGAATACAATTTTCAATATGTATTACCATACATGTTTTTAGATTTCAAACCTGAAACTAAAAAATGCTATTTTTATTTTTTAAAAAACATTAAATGAAAAACACTTATAAGATGTACCTTTAACTAACCGTAAAATGTAATAAATTCAAAATGGGTGCATGGAGAACTTTTTTGGATGGCATAGTTGATAATTAGATAAATTAATTGACCTTTTTATTTAAATTAAAAAATTAGAAAAATAATTGGAAAATTATAATTTTTGATATTTTTCGGTTTTTATTTTTTTAGAATACAATTTTCAGTATGTATTACCATACATGTTTTTAGATTTCAAAACTGAAACTAAAAAATGCTATTTTTATTTTTTAAAAAACATTAAATGAAAAACACTTATAAGATGTACCTTTAACTAACCGTAAAATGTAATAAATTCAAATTATCACTCATTTAGTTAATATTATTATAATAATAATATTTTTGAAATAATAGTTTAATTTTTGGGATATTATCATTTTCCCCTCTGTAATTTTTCATATTAGATATTTTACCTTCTCTAGTTTCACTAATGGTCATTCTTCCCCCTGAAAAGAAAATATTAGACACTTTACCCCCTCTAGTTTCATAATTGGCCATTCTACCCCTTGAAAACCAAAATATTAGACATTTTGCCCCTTGATTGTTAGGATTTTTGACCTTCAAAAAATCAATTAAATTACCTTATTACCCTTGAACACATGAGTTATGCCTCCTAATGAAACCATTAATTATTTTTAAAGGAAAAAAATCAGAAATAAAAAAATAAAAAATAAAAAAAGTATTTAAAAAACATAATTAAAAATAAAAAGTTAAAAAATTTATGTTAACCGAAAATTCAATTTATTTAAACAAATATTAATATAAATAATTAAATGTAAAAGTAAAAAAAATATTTTAAAAATATTAATATAAAGAATGAAATGTAAAAAAAAATATTTTAAAAATATTAATATAAAGAATGAAATGTAAAAATTAAAAAAATATTTTAAAAATATTAATATAAAGAATGAAATGTAAAAATAAAAAAAAATCATTTAAAAAACATTAATATAAAGAATAATAAAATAATATTATTGTAAAAAACTAAAACAATATTAAAATTTATTTTGAAATATTGATTTTTTTTTTAATTTTTTGAAATATTGAATTTTTTGTTGCTAATTTTTTTAATTTTTTATTTTCAATTATATTTTAAAATACTTGTATTAGTTTTTTTTATTATTTTTTTTATTTTAAAACAATTAGTGGTACCATTAGAGGTTATAACTCATGTGTTCAAGGGTAATAATGTCATTTAATTGATTTTTTGACGGTTAAAGTATTTGACTAACGAAATTTCAAACGGTTAAGGAGTAAAATGTTTAATATTTTTATTTTCAGGGGGGAGAATGCTCATTACTGAAATTAAATGGGGGAAAGTATATAATATTTTACTTTTCAAAGGGGGGAATGACCATTACTGAAATTAGATGAAGAAAAGTGTCTAATATAACAAACTATAGGGAGAAAATGATTATATACCTTAAATTTTTTCGTTAAAAAAAAATTGTAAGAAAATCTGTGTCCGTTGCATGGTTTTTTTATCTAAGTAAATATATAATTATTAAAATGTTTGGGGTTGCTCTAATTATTTATTGGTGTGGAAAAAGATATTTGGGAGAAAATCATAAATATTCCTTAGAAACATTAAGGTGGTGTTTGGATGTGTTTTTAAAAACCATTTTAAGTTTTCAAAAACAAAAAACAATGTTAATTGTTTGGTTATATGTATTATAAAATTGTTTTTGAAAATAAAAACCAACTTTTTAATAGATATAATAAAAAAATTGTTGTATGTAAATTTTACCAAGCATACACGTCATTGACAGGAAGGAAAAAGTAGCCAGGTGCATGCTTAGATGGGCATCCGGGAAATATCCTACAAAGCATCATTAAAGAGGAGCAAGCTCGAGTAAGCATATACTGAATAAAGACCTACTCGGGATCAGTTAACAACACTCGGGACTGGTTAAAACAACGCTTCCACTCGGGCTCATACGGCACTACTCGGGACCATCTAGTATTATTCTTACTCGGGAGTAAGTACAACTCGAATAAGAACTTATCATACATGTTAAGTCGTTAAATACGCAAAGATATCCGTCATGAAGGAATCCCAAATAATGGACCTTTAAGTTAGAAGAGTCCCCCAATCAGGAAACAACTTGATTTCTTTTCAAAGACTACATTCTTATAAGGAAACAATTCAAATTGAACTACACTACTAGAATCCCACTCAATTTCCATAAGAGACTCCGAAACAGGAAAGAAGACAAATCAATCTCGAGCAAGTAACCAAATCACAATTAAATACAAATATCTTGTATTACTTGTACAAAGCAGATTAGGGTTCTATAAGCATATAAATAGACCCATAATCTGGTTCGAAAAGATATAGGCAAAATAGCATACAGTAATCACAAATAATACAGAGAGAAAAAGGGAGATCGAGAGCTTGTAAAAACATCTTATTCTCTTAGTGGATTTTGGCTTGGTTGATCTTTCAACCACCCGTGAATGTTTCTTCAACCATCGGAGTTTTACCACGTAAAACTTGTCTTTGTTACACTCTCTGCATCTCTTTCTCTTTGAATCAATAGCCAAAATCCAGTCCTTGTTAGCTTTTCTGGTATAATCCAGAAAACGACATCAACAAAATTTTAAAACAATTTTTGATTCATCATTTTTAAAATATAATTTCAAAACAAAAACCACAATTTTTCTCATAAAACAATTCATTTATTCATTTTAAAAATAACACCAAACACATTTATTATCGTTTTCGATTTTTAAAAACTACTTTTAAAAAACGTAACTAAACACATCACATATTTTAAAACATAATTTTTAAAATATAATTTTTTTTTAAAAAAAAAGTTTTTAAAAACATCATTTTAAAAGCCGTTTGATTTTGTTTTCGAAAATATTAAGGGCTTGTCTAGTATCCATTATTTGGGTTTTTTTTTTCATTTTCTGAAAATAATTTTGAATCCGTGTTTATTAACCGTGTTTTATTTTGATTAAAAAAATAAAACCAATATTAAAATTGAAAAACATAAAAAAAAACACGTTAAATATGTTTTAATTTCCATGTTTTTCAAGTTAGTTAACTATTTTTCATTTGAATTTTTAAAAAATAAAACATAAAATGGAAAATAAAACCAGTAATAAAATTGAAAATCATGAAAACTTGTTTTTCAAGTTTTTCATTTTTTTAATTAAAAAACTTCACTTCTTCATCTTCTTCTTGTAGATGGACACTTTTTTTTTCATTTAATTTATATTTAATAAAAATCTGATTAATATTTTAAATTCTTTCTTTACATGGAATTTTTATTTGGGATTTTAGCAAAACTACCCTGTTTTAAAGACTGAATAACAAATCTGCCATAAAACCTAAATAAATTACAAAAATACACTAAAATTCCCTAAATACCCTCATTTATAACTTCATTCAATTTATTATATAATTTATTTGATCTACCAAATTTCAACTAACAATTTACCACCTATCAAGTAAAATTTACTAACAAACTCATAAAACCAATAACTAAACATCTAAAAATTATTTTTTTCTCTAGAACACCTATTCATTTTAATATTTTAGGTTTCAAAAACATTAGAGAATGTTATATAAAGCTATTTGAAAGGTAAGTACTACACTGTTATAATCCTTATTTTGATAATGGTATGTTTTTAATTTTTTTCTTAAATTTGAAATAGGTGAAACCAATGAATATATTTGTCGGGTCATGGTGACCCGATATCGGGTCACCCCGACCCGATGGAAAAAATGTCGGGTCATGATTACCCGATATCGAGTCATACTGATCCAATGCTTTTTTTCCATCGGGCTGGGGTGACCCGATATCCGGTCACCATGACCTAACAAATATTGTCATTGATTTCACCCATTTAAAAATATGTCGGGTCAGCCTGACCCGATGGAAAAAAGGCATGCAAAGAGTGTTTGGCATATCTTGTAACTACTACAAAGGGTACCGAGCTAGACATATTGCCTTAGAAGAGGTTCAAGGAACACCGGTTGAGTCATACAGTATTTTTCCATCCAATACGGTTTCCTTGCTTCATCATCAGAGGGGTCAAGATTTTTGTAAATGGTAAATTGAAATTATTTAAAAAAAAGCATTATAATATAATCCCTAAAATATAACAAATAAAAACAATTAACTTAAATAAAACTTACGTTTTTTAACTTAAATATGGTTTTCAGAATTTCTACAAACCTGGGAGTTTTCGTGCATTGCAAATTCAAAATTCTAGAGGCGACATTGTTCACCCTAACGGTATAGCCAAGTGTGACCCATTTTGGTATTGCTTCGATTGCCCAAACCTGAAAACGAAACCAAACAACTGATATTTAGGTCAGTGTATGGAAACATGCATGTTCCCTAAAATGTATTTTAATAAAATTCATCAATTAACACATTACCTGGAAAGCTGTCACAAACCCATAAACATTGTACCTCTCCACTTTCCATTTCACTGGACCATTGACCTTCTCCTTCAACTTATCAATAAACTTATTCTTGAATTTATCATCACGGCTAAGAAGGCAAGTAGAAAGAGAGTTAAATGTCCTATCATATAAGAATGATCCTCACGAAAACTTATTAAATGCATCCAAGTCATCCACTAATTCTAATGCCCAATAGAGAATGCTAGTCCTATCATCTTTTCCAACCAAAGTCATCTCCAATATAAGTATTAAAGCCAACTTCACAATATCATCATCACTATATTTATTATTTGGACCCAAATTCCTAAACCAATCAATAATCATTTTAACATGGACTTTACTATCTTGGAAGTAGGATCGACGAAGTCTACTGTCCTTTCGTTTGAAAAGCTCTAATGTGGATTTAGAGTATGCACTAAAGGTAAGCCCACTAACCAAACAAAACTCCACTAGACTGAACCGTTTCACCCTGTTGCCAACATGGTACCACAAAAAAGATGTATTCTCATCGATATTCTTAACATGACACTCCCTAAGCAAGATATGGTGACAAAATTGCCCGGACAACACCATATCACCCACATTCAAAAAATGGCAGAAACATGTCACTCCAAACAACTCGAGTTGTTTTGGTGTTAGACGCGACTTAATAAGTCTGATACTTTTCCAATTACAATACCCAGTAACTCGAGAGGGAAAACGATCACACTCCTTAATCTTGAGTGATTCAAGTAATTTGGTTCCACCCATGTGTATCGACCTAAACACATTTCATAATTATATTCAAACAATTTTAATTATTAAAACAAAACTAATATAAAAGACAATTATCATCAAACATACGATGCAAGAAAAAAAAACATACCATGCAAAACGGTTACTAAAACATCATATCTGATTCAAAATACTAAACAAAACACTCAAAGAAAAGACAACCTCATGTGCACTTATGTTGTCTTTAAACTTTATCGATCCATAAATGTTAAATACCCTCTCATCTTTGTCCTAAATTGGAAGCTTCAACAACAGGTATGCTCTCTTCCCTACCCACCCATTCGAATCGACATCAAATTTTATCATTTCATCAAAAATACATTTTTGAACGTTAGTATAAACATCAGTCGGTAAGATAGTAGCCAGTATTCTGGACCACTGACTGAAAAATGTAATAGAGAAACTGATGAAAGAAAAAGTTCCAAGAACTAGCCATCTCATCGACAAGCACAACACAAAAAGAAATTTCCAGAAACATCAAACTCTGCTCTATAAGAAAATGAATGCCCATCGAAACTCAAATAGAATATGTTCAATATGTTCAATAGTCATCACTCATTCATTGTCTTTAAAATTGAAAAGGAAAAGAACATCTAATGATATGTATGTATTAGACAAGCACCTTCACTTTGGTCGTGGAAACCTTTAATGATGCATGCAGAAACCCACAACCTTTCTATACGGAATGCTTTTGCGCCACCTTTAAGTTCACCATTATGTTGTTTCAAATTGCATAAATGTGCCCAATATCAGTAAAATTATTTAAACTATAAAATGAAACTATGAGTATTGAGTAATGTTAGATTGAAGTCATTAAATAGGATATCTTATGAAAAAATTAAGGCCTCCTTACATGTTCCGTCTACTCTTAATATAACTCTCATGAGTTCACGGTTGCTTTTCGTAGACTATTCAAACTGATACAATCATATCCTCGAATCTCAACAATTCCAGTTTGTTTCTTAATTCCCTAACCATTTCTTATTCTTCGCATTCCATGTAACGAATAGGTTCTAAACACGGATAGAGTCACGTGAATGACATGAAAAAGACCCAACATTTTCACATACAATTCAACAATAGCCAGATCAACCACAAATATCCTATACATATATTCCCAAACTAGCTCGACAATCCAAAATATCAAAAACAATAATGGGCATTGATTGTTTGTTTGTTTCATCCCATTTTCACATGCATTGCTTGTTTTACAGCAGATTAGTACATAATATTTCTCCCTATCATCTCAATTACTGTAACTTAACCCTAAACTGTAACACCAAATAGTTTCTATCAACATTATCTCCATAAACTAAACTACCCAGAATTTTCTACATCCACCCATTTATCAATCACAGCAAGTCAATGAGAAACCAACTGTAAATTATCTGGTTTTGGATTTTGAATCATACAGACAACCATAAACAACCCTGATACGCGAACGATTTCAGTATCTAAATCAATGGGTTGTAATCGAATCAAAAAGCTGGCACATTTGAATCATCATCGTATAATAACAGCTATATAGAAATTTAAGTTTTTTAACTAGACCCAGAAAAACATTTCATACAAACATATCAAACAACAATTCAAAGATTGAGTTTATAACGAAGAAAGAAAAACAGAACATACCGACGAGAAAACTCGGTGGTGACACCAACGTAGGTCTTGATAGGGGTGTTGGTGGAGAGAATGAGATATACATGCAACGTGATCTTGATTTGGGTTTCGAATTTGGACTCGATTGTGGTGATTGTGATTCTGTTTGCGATCCTGTTGACAAAACCGACGATGGTTTTGAATCTTTTAATGGATTAGGGTTTATATGCTTTATAGAGCGAAATGTCCTGGAGTGGAATCGACAACGGTGGCGACGGAGACTTGAACGACGACGGTGGCTGGAAGGGCGACGTGTAAATGGTCTTTAAAACCAGATATTTTTACTAAAATCCCTTTTTATTTAATAAAAATTCGGGACTTAGTTCATAATTATTTAGAATGAATTAGTGTTAAATTTTGATATTTTTTAGCTAACATATCGGCAAGTGTTTTTAGTGTTTTTATTTTTAAATACTGTTTTTCGCAGATTTTATCCAATTTATTTTCGAATTTCGAACCAGGAAAAAAAAAAGCAGTTTTTATTTTAAAAACAATTGCAAATGAAAAATAGCAAGTACCGTGTAACTCGGACATTATCTCAAAAGCACTTTATTGGGTTCTATTTCGCTGTTTTGTTCTTGCTTTATTTTCGTTTTTATTACTGTGCTTCACATCCGATTTCCAAAGCTCAGAAGAGAAGGGAAGAAAGGAGGACAAAATGGTTGAGATTGCTCTCTCTATTGCTGCAAAAGTTGCTGAAATTTTGGTTAGTCCCGTAGCACGTCAATTCAGTTATCTCTCGAACTACAAGAGCAATTGCGAATATGGAGAAACTGGTCCAGAAGCTCAAGTATAGAAGAGACTGTGTGCAGCATAGCATTGATGAAGCTACAAGAAAGGGGGAGACGATTGAAATCCAGGTTATAGTTTGGCTGGATCAAGTGAACACGATGATTTATGAGGCGTTAAGGTTTATTGGAGATAATATGCAACCTAACATACAATGTTGCAATTTGAAGAAGCGCTATCAACAGAGCAAGAAAGCAGTGCAGAAGTCGGTGGCTATTGTTGAACTCCTGGGAGAAGGGAGTTTTGAGAGAGTTTCCTACGTTACCATTCCAGAGGAGACATGGCTTCGGTCTTCTAAAGGTTTCGAGTCCTTCGAATCAAGAATGCCCACTTTGAAAGTTATAATAGATGAATTGAGCAATCCTGATGTGAAAATTGTCGGATTGTATGGCGTGGGTGGCATTGGAAAGACAAAATTGGCGAGGAAAGTTGCTGCACTGGCCAAGGATGAGAAGCTCTTCGATGTGATAATTTTTTCTGAAGTATCGGAGAAAGCAAACATAAGAGAGATTCAAGCAGGATTGCAGATCAGTTGGGATTGAAATTCGATGCAGAGAGTGAATCTGGAAGAGGAAGGCAGCTATATAAACGACTGAAGAAAGAGAGGAGTGTCCTTTTAATTTTAGATAATATTTGGGGACGTCTCGATTTGGAGAAGGTAGGTATTCTTCTTGGAGATGAACTCCGGGGATGTAAACTATTGTTGACATCCAGAAGTTTAAGTGTATTGAGTGAATTGGATTCTAAATGTAATTTCAGGATTGACGTTTTAAATGACGAAGAGTCCTGGTGTCTGTTCAAGAAGATAGCAGGAAATTGTGTTGAACAGCCTGATTTGCAGTCCATAGCAATTGAAGTGGCCAAGGAATGTAGAGGTCTTCCCGTGGCAATTGCTACAATCGCAAGGGCATTAAAAAACAAAAGCAGAGTTGAATGGTCTGAAGCCTTGAGAGAATTGAGGTCTTCCTCTGAATTCTCAGAAGAGGTTGGAGTCTCAGGAATAGCAGCGAGAGCTATACAGCACAGTTATGATTTCTTAGAAAGCGAGGAACTCAAATCCACTCTTTTACTGTGTAGCATGATGGAATATACTGACTATGCTTCTGTGGGTGTGGGAGACTTGTTGAGATGTGGACTGGGTCTGGGTATATTTCAAGGAATCGAAACAATTGAAGAAGCACAAGATCGTGTAGCTATATTGGTTCAATCACTAAAGAGTTCTTGTTTGTTGGTTGACACTCCTGACAGTGAAAGGCTTTCTATGCATGATGTTGTTCATGACATTGCCAGATCGATTGCATCAAGAGATCGACTTATGTGGGTGACGAATGACTTTGCAGGATGGGTTGGGGCAGATACGGATAGATTTAAATATTGCAAAGCAATCACTTTGCATGATATTAGAGTGCTTCTAAAAGGACTGGAATGTCCAGAACTGAAGTTTCTCTATATGAAAACCTGTGATCCTTTTTTAGAAGTACCTGATGATTTTTTCACAAACATGCCGGAGATTAGGGTTTTACATGTCATTGGAATGAATTTATCATCACTGCCACAATCACTTGGTCTCCTAGCAAACCTTCATACATTGTGTATGGATCAATGCAAATTGCAAGATGTAGCTGTTATTGGACGCCTGCAGAAGCTAGAGATTCTTAGCTTCCATAGTTCCAATATTGAGAAGTTGCCTAAAGAAATAGGTCAACTGACTCGATTAAGATTGCTAGATTTGAGCCATTGTTTCGATCTTGAAGTTATTGAGCCAAATGTCCTATCAAGGTTAACTCGATTAGAAGTACTGTACACGAGTAACACCTCTATCCAGTGGGCGGTTGAAGGAAGCAATAATACCGGCCTCTATGAACTGAAAAATTTGCAGTTCCTGATGACTTTAGAAATACATATTCGAGATGCTAAATTAGGGCCAGAAGTCCTGTTCTCCCATTTGCTGAAAAGATACAAAATAGTCGTAGGAGGTAATTGGGGCAATTGCGAGTGGAATAAGAAGGATGGGAATGCCGCAACATTGACAGCTTCTGCAATTAATGATGAAATTATTTGGTTCAACCAACTTTCAGCTATGCGTTCTCTTGTTGAAAACTTAACACACTTGATCGTGCAAGGCTGTGGTAAAGTAAGTTATCTATTTCCAGTTTCTATAGTTAATAGCTTTGTGCATCGCCAATACCTTGAAATATGTGAGTGCACTGTCTTAGAAGACATAATAGCGGTAGAAGAGCACCAAGAGAAGAAGAAAGAAAGAGATTAATATTCCCTCAATTGAACCACCTAAAGATAAATGATCTGGAAAGCCTAAGAAGATTCCACTCGGGAAATCATATTGAATTTCCGTCCTTAAAAGAACTGGAGATAGAGAATTGCCCTGAATTGCAGGCATTCATCTTTGATGATAAGGTAGAAATTACTTTAAATCTTCTCTTGATTCGTTTCTGCTTGTCTTAATTTCTTCATTATATTATCTTTGAGATCGTTAAGAATTCAACTGATCTTTTTCCTTGTTTAATTATGTCTTATTTGCAACTGTTTTCTTTATTTTTTGGACAAATATCTTTTCAGTTATTTTTAGTTAGATTAGATGGAACCTCAGTAACTCGGTGGCATCAATATTACAGGTTGGACTCCCTAACTTAGAGAAAGTAATAATTTCCGGCATGGATAACTTGAAGACAATATGGCACAGCCAACCTCTTGAGAATTCCTTCTGCAAATTGAAATCATTAGAAGTTAACGACTGCCAGAAGCTATTGACTGTAATTCCATCATGTTTTTGTAGAAGACTCCTGAAGCTGGAATTCCTAACGGTTAAAAGCTATGGTTTACTTGAAGAAATATTTGATCTCGATGGGTTAAATTCTGAAGAAAAACATCCCATAGAACCAACTCGGTTGAGAGAATTGTATATTGATCACCTGCCAAACTTGAAGCACATATGGAATGAGGATCCCCAAAGAATGCTCTCCTTTCAAGAACAACAAAAAGTGAGAGTTTTTCTTTGTTCGAATCTGAAAAATATCTTTCCATCATCTGTTGGTAGGAGCCTTTCAAAGCTTGAATCTCTTGAGGTATCTGATTGTGGAGTGGAGGAGATTGTTGCACAGGGAGTAGTAGATGAAACAGTGGCTAGTCTTGTCTTTCCGGAATTAAGCTCCTTGCAACTCCATTGCTTACCAGAGCTTAGAACGTTCTACCCTGGGCATACTGTAGAAGCACCGTACTTAAAAAGGATGGGTCTGCATTATTGTGAAAAAAATACAAATATTCATTTCGGAATTTCTTAGCTTCTACGAAACAAATGACGGCCAACTTGATATCCCTATGCAACAACCGTTCTTCTTGGTCGGAAAGGTATGGACCTCATTTTTCCATTTTAAATTGTGAATTATGTCACCTAAAGTTGTAACATAAAACTGGCATAGAAATGTTCTTCAGTGAAAGTTTTCTAAAATGTTAATAACTATTTTCTGTTTTCTCTCAAAAGTTTACCTGTGGCACTGCCTAATTAAGATACATGTCAATCTCAATTAGCAACAAATGTCTTTAGTAAAAATTCAGCACGATCTAATATTTGTTGATTCATAAAGATCTTGCATTTGAATCTTATTAAATTTCTATAAACTAGCTGATATGTAGTTCGATAGTAATGGGCTAAATTCACGAGTCCCTGTAGTATTAGGAGTTCATAACAATTTTAAGAAAAGATCTACTGGCTCTTTAACATGAACTTTTAGTTGATTTTGGTGACTATGGTTTCTCCATGTTGGAGGAATTGCAATTAAGCGGAAAGACTGTCACAAAGAAATGGCAGGTCCAGGTTCCAGAACGCCTCTTTCCCCAACTTAAGAGTCTTGAGCTCAGTGATGATGAATCAACAGTTTTGACACTTCGTATTATTCAAAGATTTCACAATATGGCAAAGCTTTCACTGAATTGCGGTTCATACCAAGAGATATTTCCATATGAATATGCCGAGGAATATATAGAAAGACTTTCAGAAGTAAAGCATTTAGTTCTCTATGGTCTTCATGATCTTAAGGAAATATATGGACAAGACTCCAAAGAAAGCCTAAAATTTCAAGATATTGAAATTCTAGAAGTGCAGTCGTGTTTCAATTTGATTAATCTAATGCCATCCTCAGCATCTTTATTTGACTGCGGAATGATGATGGAAATAGTAGCAAGTGAATATGCGACAAAAGACTGGATTGTTTTCAACAGCTTGAAGAGTTTGTCACTCTTGTATTTAAGAAGTCTCACATGCTTCTACTCAGGGAATTACACTTTAAGCTTTCCATTTTTGGAAAATTTAACTGTGAACGAATGCCCAAAGATGGAGATTTTCTCTACAGGAATCATAAGAACACCAAAGTTACAAAAACTTGCATTCAGTGCGGAGCTGACTCAACACTATTGGGAGGGTGACGTTAATACAACCATACAACAATACCATAAAAAAGCGGTACATATTTATTCACTATTTTAAGCTATTTCCCTGACTTTTCTGTGTATGGAATATTAAAATCCCTTCATACCTAGTAACATGGTTTTAACAATATAAACTTAATAATTGCTTGAGCAGGATACTACACATTCCTCGTGACCTTGTCGTTTTATTTCTTTTTACATGTGCTTATGCCACTTGAAATATATGAGATTTTTGTAAAGCAACATTTCTATTTAATTCATTCACTTTCAGTATGCTGTTGTTCTGTTGCAGATTGCCAGGAAGAAAAGGTTGCAGTGATCCTTCTGCTTACCATTTGGAGGAGGGAGATTCTTCTCTGTTGTTTGCGAGATATTGTAGCTCAGGTTATTATTTACATTTAAGCAGATGTGGTGGGAATGCATTCTGTTTTTATTTTCATTCTGTTTTAGCTTTACTTTCGTAATGACATCGCTACAGCAGTTATGTTTCTTTGATTTTATCATCTGAGGTTGAATGCTGGGAGGTTGTTTCCCATATTCTAGTTGTTGGTCTACCCTGGATTTTGTGACCACAGATTTCATTAACTTCAATTGAGAAGAGACGGATGATGGAAAAAACAGAATTCACTTTGGGTTACAAGAAATATATCTTTCCTTAAATTATGTGGTGTATTTTTAGTACAATTCAGATGTCAGAAGACTAGTAATCCAGTAGGCACTAGGTGCTGGGCAGGCAATGGCCCGTCATCTAGGAAGAAGAGCCTAGAAGAGCCGCGGAGCCCTTAACCTTTTTTATTTATTTTCCTAAATAATAAACCAATGAATATGTCCAAATCCAATCAAAATCCAATCTAAAACCGGAAAAAGCTATTTAGAAGTTACTGGCGCTCACCAGACGATTATGGAACTACCCTCCTTAGCATTCACTGCCTGAAAATCACCAAGAAATCATTCTACCAACCAACAACATCGTTCGAACAGACTGCCTAACTCAATGAACAAGCTGATTTTCTGGAACCAAATGCGTTAGAAAACAACGCATAAGAGCTCCAATTCCATGCGGAGCAGAATTAGAGAGCAAGAGAGAATGAGGTCCCGAAAGTGAATCCCGCCCCCCCAATTCGAACCCTTCAAAAAATAGCAAGAAGTATGAACCTTGTCTTAGCCGGAGCAGCCCTATAAAACATGGATAGTAGATTCAGGCATTCAGGCCTTTTGGAGCAAATGGAACAGTAAGTCTCTATTGGCACACCACAATGAGCAAGGATGACGTGAGTCGGGTTCCGGTGATGGCACGCTCTCTATTATATGTATATTTTTATTGAAAGTATACATTATTGACACGGTGGACAGTCCATTAATATTGTCAGGTAGGCATCGGAATAGGTATCCATAAAACACCCTTCAAGATATCACTAAGGAATGGAAACCCGAGTAAGTGTGAACGCAAGTATTCAGCAAGTCATAACTTGCTCGGGACCCAATAACGTCATGTTCTGTTCGGGACCGATTGACGTTATGTTCTACTCGGGACATATATGAGAAACCCGAATAAAGAAATTCAGCACGTGATTTACACGTGGAAAGAATCAAGAGTTATGCTCAAATACGCAAGACATCCATATTAAGAAGAATTTCTAGATGAATAAAATATCAAACAGGAAACATGTTTCAAATCAGAGAACAACTTTATTTCGAGAAGATTACATAATTATAAGAAAATAAGTCCTAAACGGACTATATCACCAGAGTCTCAGTCGATCTCCATACAATCTCCATACAATCTCTAAAAGAGGAAAGAGGTTAAAGACGACTCCAACAAGCAACCAAGTATAATTACAAACGAATTCTTTCATTATTTGTTGTACAAATATTAGGGTTCTATACATGTATAAATAGACCCATAATCTCGTTGCTAAAAAAAAAATACAGAAAATCCATAGCAGAGAGAGAGAAAAAAATCGAATGGTGTAATTCTTTATTTCAATAGTGGATTTTGACTCGGTTGTTTATTCAATCACCCGTGGACGTTTCTTCGATCACCGGAGTTTTACCACGTAAATTCGTGTCTTATTAACTTAGAATTACATTCTCTTTCTCTTCTCTTTGATAGGTCATAACGAAAATTCAATATTGTTGACTTTCTCATCCATCGAGAAATCGACGTCAACACCCTTCTAATGAAGATCTTAACTTTCGAAGGGATCGTAAGTCACAACAGATATTTCCACCAAGACTCCAAGTCATTCAAACATGAAGAACAGGTCTCGGCTCAAGAGTCATACTCACATTCCAGCCTCTCGATGGATAGATAAGCAATTTATGAGGTGTTATGGCACTTGGGATTTGTGAAGTGTTATGGCTAAGACATCTCATACAAGATTTTAGGTTAGCCATCAAGACAACCAAATCAATTGTATTGTGACAACAAAGCAACATATGATATCGCTCACAACCCGGTTCAACATGACAGAACAAAACACGTGAAAGTTGACAGATTTTTTATTAAGGAGAAATTGAAAGCGAAGATTATAGAACTGCCTAAAATTCGATCAGAGGATCAACTGGTTGATGTTCTTACCAAAGCAGTATCAAATCAGTTGTATTCAAAATTTGTTGGCGAGTTGGGCATGTGTGACATCTATGCACCAAATTGAAGGGGGATGTTAAGAAAATTATGTAATTAATAGAAAATAATAAATAGTTTGATGGGGTATTAGAATATAATCAATTAGAGTGTATAGTTGATTGATTGATTGCTTGATTAATATAGTTGACAATTAGCTTGATTGTAAGATATCATTAGTTTGATTGTAGGAGATCATTATATTGATTACAAGATAATCATTTTCTTGAATCTCACTCATGTATTTCCCTATAATTAAATTGCCTCAATATGGAGAAGAATAAACAATAAACCCTTAATTTGTTCATTTTTCTTAAAAAAAAAATGAAATGTATGTTTTTTAAAGCAAAATTTTTGTAACTTCTCATTAAGTCATTTTGTGATAGGTCAAACCGAACCAATATAATTTGGTTCGGTCTTGTCTAAAAAAGAGATTGGTCCAAACTGATCTAATTTATAAAAAACCCAAAAAAAAAAAATAGTTTGGTTCGGTTCTAGTTGAAATCAAATCAAATCAGACCGTGCCCAGACCTACAAACAATTACAAAAAAAAACTTAAATTACCCAACATGTCAAAATGGACTAGTCCGGCCCATTTGGTCCTGCCTGCGGTGGCCCATTTTCAAAAATTGGTCGGGCTTGGTCTGGCACTCGTCGATGTGCATACCTGACCAAGCCCCGCCCGTTTTCAAAAATCGGGGCACGACACGTAGGCCTGCCATTGACAGGCTGTGCCGGACTGGTCTGCGTGCCTAATCCGGTGGGCCGGCCCCTAATTTTTCCATTCCAATTTTTTAAAAATTATTTCTATAGATTTTGGATTTTGGGTGTAAGGTTTAAAGTTTAGGGAAAAAGGAAAATACATAATATCAGTTTAACAATTCAATTATGTAAATGTAATTTTCATTACAATTTTTTTATCTTGATCTTGCATGCATTTGAGCATATGCCTTCTCAAATGACCGGTTTCATTCTTGTTTGTGGAATAGTCCTTAAGATAAAAATTATATTTAGCTCTGGGGCCGGTAGTCCTGTCTGAGAGTGTCATTTGTACTACGTCAAAACACTGCCAGACATTTAATGTAAACTTTTTGGGACCTGATGTTTGTGTAGCGGTGGAACCGGAAGGTCTTGCTTGGGTTTCCGTGGGTGCTGGAAGATTAAAATCATTGTTCAACATGTTCAAACCGTTCAAAAACAAAGACTTCTGGATATGATCCATTTTCTGAAATACAAATATGAACTCATTAGTCATTAATGATCAAATTACTACAAATTAAATAGTTTAATTTAGTAACAAAATATATTTAAATTAACTACTATACGTATAAATCATAATTTACTAACAAAATATATTTACATTAACTACTACACTTTAAAAAATTTAACTTACTAACACAAAAATATTAAAATTAACTACTACACAAGTACACATAATAATGATTAATTAACTACTAAAAAAATTAAAAATAATTTACTAAATAAACAAAAATTAGCTAAAGTGTTTACATAATATTATAAATTTACTCACATAATGAAATAATAACATTTAAAGACTAATGTACTTTCAAATTTTTGTGTGTTGGTGGAAAATGAGGAGAATAATAGATAGATAGATTATAGAGAATAAGAAATTAGTATAATACTATTACAAAATGTGTAGAGATTTTGAGAATGGATAGAGATTGAGAGAATAAGAGAATGAGAGAGTGATTGAAAAATGGAATGTATGGGGGTATTTAAAGAAAAAATAGAATTGTGGGAGAAAATATAAAATAGAAGAGTTTAGGGGTTTTTTGTAAAAAAATTGTTTGTCTCCAATGGTTGAATTTTAAATTTCAACCGGTTTTTGTAAAAAAAAATATAATAATAAATAAATAAATGTCAAACGATTGGACCTTAGGGCCAGTTCGACGGGCCGGACAGACGTGCCGTCCGTTGGACTTGTCTCGCCAGCGTGATGTGTCGTGCCATGGCGGGCCGATCCGACGGAATGGCTATCTATGGCCCGACACTGTATCGGTCTTGGACTAGCACGTGACCCACGCGGACCGGACCTAGTTCGACCCACTTTTGTTGGCAGGCCAAATGGATCGGTCATCTTGGACCAAGTCCATTTTTACGCCATTATTTTGCATGTTCAAAAAAAGAAAAAGTCAGTTGTAAACTCTTAAAAACACCATTCAATGACACTCTCTCACAAATTGCATCTCTCGCAAATCACACCTCTAGAACTAGTAGAAAAACTTACACAGGATGGTTCTATTTTATAACGAGCCCGTTCAATAAACGTGTGTTATGTAGTCCATCAAAAATATATTTTTATGCTTTCAATGTAAATGGCATACATCTATTGAATGGTTTCATCACGTGACAGTAAGATAGTTCTATACAGAGCCGGCCCTTTTGTTTAGCTAGAGGAGCAGCCGCCCCGGGCCCAATTTTTAGAGGGCCACATTTCTATGTTTTGTGTATTAGTTTAGTGGTCCATTTTCATGTTTACATATGTTGAGTATTATTTTAGGGGCCCATTTTTATGTTTACTTATTTTGAAGTTTAAGAGCCTATTTTTGTTTTATTTTAATTTATAAAAGACCCAAATATTTACTTTAGGTATTAGTTAGGGCTGGCAATTCTGGTTCATGGGTTGGGTTGACCTCAACCCGACACGACCCGAATAATAAGAACAATTATAAATGTATCTATATGACTAAACGGGTTAAACGGGTCACCAGTGAACCCGTTTAGTCAAACCCGGCACGACCCATATAATAAACGGGTTACACGGGTTAACCCGATTATGACCCGAACCCGTTAAGAAGCCAACCCAACCCAACCCAACCCCACCCCACCCCACCCAACCCAACCCGTTTAAGTACCTCGGATTCGTGTCGGGTTGGCGGGTTCCGGGTCAATTTTGCCAGCTCTAGTATTAGTCCAAATGTTTGGGATCAAATAAAATGTTCATATTGATAAAAGTTTGCTGAAAAGTTAAAAAAAAACTTAAAAAAAAAATTGGGCCCATTACAAATAAAGTCCAAAAAGAATAGTTTGATTCAGGTATATCACTGGAGGTCCAATAGAGTTTCTTCACTTTCTTGTTCTAATTCATTTTTTAATTATATGTATAGAATATATTAAAAGAAAAATTGTGACTCTTAAGGGCACAATTCATTTTTTAAATTATATGTATAGAATATGTTAAAAAAATTGCAGGACCTAATTTGTGATAACACCCTATTCCTCTTTTGAGTTGTCATGAGACTCATTTTTCCATTTTTAAAAAATTTTGTTCCGGACCCCAAAATCGTAGGGGCCGGCCCTGGTTCTATATAAAATTTTCTCCTAAAACTAATCCCTTTCCCTATACAATTTAATTTAAAACAATTAATTATTTTTTAAGGGGAAAAACAAAAGACAAACAACTCTGCCATTAACTTCACAAACACAAATCATCAATCAACAACCCTGGTGATGAATTAATAATGACCATGAAGATGAGAGAGAGAGAGAGACCAGAAAGAGGATGGTGGGGATGGTAGAGGTGTCCACAGTTCGGTTAAACCATTCGAAACCGAACCGAAATCTTCTTTCAAAATTCGTAACCGTAACTGTAACCGTTGGTTACGAAACCAGTTCCCCGGGGGTTTGGTTACGGCTATCCAATCCCAAAAACCGTCTCAAAACCGACGGTTTAACTACCGGTTTTGGTATATTTTATTAAAAAAAACTAACTAATAGAATTGCGACACGTGGCAATTCATTTGTAAAAAAAGAAACCAACCGTAACCGAAACCGAACTGAAACCGAACAGTAACCGCCAAACCTGCGGTTACGTAACCGAACCGAACCAAACCGTCCCCCTCCGGTTACGGTTACGGTTATACCATTTTACGAAACCGAAATCGACGGTTCGTAACCGAAACCGAACCCGAACCGAAGCCGAACCGTTGACACCTCTAGGGGATGGTGATGTATCCATGATGAGGAAGAGACTAGAGAGACCATAGAGAGAATTCTTATTTTTTTTTTCTCTTTATTTTTTAATTCATATTTTATTATGTGAAAATCGTAAAAAATAACCTAATCGTAAAAAATAACCTAATCATAGAATTGATTATTGTTTTTAACCAAATTCTAATTTTTTATTGTTTGTAACCAATCGTTATAATTACTTTTTACCCTATTGTCAATAAATTACAAAAATCACATCTTAAATCTTTTTCTCTATGTTCCATCGTTTCTCTTAAGACTCGAATAACAACAACAACAAGATTCAAGTCCTAAATTTCCATAGTTTTCTTTCATAGCAACCAAACAGACTAGAACAATAACCTATGAATAATTTAAAGAATAAAACATAAAGCAAATCATAGAAAGCCAATAAAAATAAATAAAACGATCAAATCAAAAGCGGGAAATTCCATAGTTAATCTTTGAAATCCATTAATGGAGCTTCATGTTTCTCTGTTTTAGTCATTTGTTTTCTCATTCAAAACTTTTATCAAATATCTAGTAGTTTTTTTTTTAACAACCATACTTTATTCATCGAGCCATGGAGGCCGGAAAAGAACCAAGAACAAAACAAGGCCCGGATACAAAAGACCCCCAAACACATACCACACTACAACACAAAGCATCAGACTTGATGCACCCAAGACAACAAAAACAAGGCACATAGACCTATGGCAAAACACCTACCACAAGCCAAAGTAAAAACACAAAACAAAAGCCCCTGTAAAAACATAAAGCAAAGACTATTGATCCAGCTTGAAGGAGAAAGGATGATATCAACTCTATTTGACTTTCATAAAAATCACATTAATCAACAAAAAATTGAATAAAAATTTTACATTGAGCAATTACAGTCGAAATTGGGTCACAAACGGGTTGTGTCACAAACAGGTCGAGGTCAACCTAGATTGTCGGAATATTCGGTCGTCGAATCGTCATCGGAAGCACCTGCTTCTTCTTCGTTTGCATTGCACGATCTAGTCCCTTCCTTTCTTCCTCTCCTTTTCTTCTTCTTTGTCGGCACTTGTTAGTTCAGCTAGCCGATTCTTCTTCACTAACGTCTGGTCGGCTTCACCCTTATCTTGTTGTCGTCGTCGCGCGTTGCTCACATTTTCTCCGAACTATAGTTGAAAACGATGTTTTTTTTTAATCGATAAGGACATTAAAATGATTTAGGTTTATATTTGTAAAAAAAAAATTAGGTTTACTTTTACAAACAAAATTGATTTTTTTTAAAAAAAAAATAGGTATTTTAGACTTTACAATTTACACATGATTAAAAACAATTTAATTAAAAATATTAAAAACAATTTAATTAAAAATAATTATCCATATCTTAGTTTGACTACTTTTACAAATATCCCTTTTATTATTATATATAGTTTTTTTGTTTGAATTACAAGTTTAGATTAAACAAGCACGATCATAAATATTTTATTATTATACTTAGTTTTTTTTTTTAAAGCTTATTATACTTGTGGAAATTGTTAAAAATAACCACAACTATTATGGAAAATTTGTTTTTAACCACATACGAAAATTTATTTATTAATAGCCAATTTTTTGAGAAATTATTTGAATGTCCCCATATAAAAACCATTCCCAAATATTTTCTTTTTTTTTTTCTCTCCTTTCCTCTCTCTCCCCGATCTCTCTCTATCGTTGGCTATGTGCCGACGAACTGTCGCCGGCATCCTTGAGACGGCCGGCGAACCGTCACCGGCCTCCTCTCTCTCTCACCCAACCTCTCTTCTCTCTCCCCGCAGCTCTCTTTCTCTCTCTCTTATTTCTCTCTCTCTTTCACTCACCTCTCTTTCTCTCTCCTTTCCTTTCTCTCTCACACGTCGTCGACGGCTTGCCGGAGTGCCGTCGCCTGGGCTTCATGACGGTCCAGCAACGCCGTCGAGCTCTCCCTCCGCTGGCAATTAGATCTGCTGAAAAAAGAAAAGAAAACGAAATACTATAAACCCAGAATATTTCAAATTTAAACATTTCAATTTAGGCAAGATTTCAAGTTTCAAATTTTGAAAACGAAAAACTTAAAAACCCAGAACATTTCAAGTTTCAACTTTCAATTTAGTCAAGATTTCAAGTTTCAACATTTCAATTTAAGTAAGAGTTCAAGTTTTAAAATTTCATTTTTTAAAACAAAATTTCAAATTTCAAGTTTCAAGTTCCTAGTCGTGATTTCAAATTTGGTTCCAGATTTTAGTCATGATTTCAAGTTTGCTTTCAGTTTTAAAGAAAAAATCAAATCCATGGATATTTTTGTAATTTATGAACATACACTGATTTTTTTTAAAAAAATGGCTATTAACAAATAAAATTTCAAAAGTGGTTACAAATAAAAGTTTAATATTTTCCATGACTAATTTTGATTTTCTCTCCGATACTTGGCTTTAAATTTAATATTTTATTATAAGGTTTTCTTTATATTTTTTGAATTTTTTTATTATATGGTTTTCAAAATGTAATTTTACTAAATTATCCATTTACCCTTGGATGTGGAATTCTGATTTGTCAGGGGATAAACACACAGCTAAATTACCAATTTGCCTTTCAAACTTCAGAGGAGAAATGTGAAATAATGAAATGGCAGGGATAAATCGACATAAAACCAGAAGGAGAAAATAATAATATCCCCATAAACAAAGTAACAAACCAGTTATATATTTCTCTCTCGTTTACGGTGCAATGATAAAAAAAAGGAAGAGTTTATTTTGGCTCATCCCTTCGAATGAGGTGAGCGTTGCCTCTTTCCGTACGGATGAAATGTGTGTATAAATGGAATAAATTTATCTATTTCTCGTTTACGGTGCAACGCACAGAAAAGAAAGGGCTAAGGAAAAGTAAAAATGGATGCTAAGCCTGTGACAAAGCGGCAAGTGGCAACGAGTGGTAGGCCGGAGGAACAACTGCTAATCACTGAATTTGCCTTGCTCATCTGAAAAAAAGAAAAGAAAAGAAGAGAGAGACAGAGGGAGTATGAGGAGCCATGGCTGTTGAAATAATTATTTCAAATGTCACTGTGAAAATGAAAAATCTGCTGGACAGAAATGAAATTATGTATCGGCCTAGACTGAGAACTAGAATCAATCGGTCTATCGAGTCTCTCGATGAGTGTCTCAAGTCCTTGAAGGATCTGAAGGGCAAAGGGTATTCTTCAAAGATTGATGACTGGAAGATAGAGCTCCAGAAAGCTGTGTACCTCACAGAGAACAACATTGATGAGTTCCTTGGTAGAACAGCTTTGACTGAGGCTTCCCCTATCCTCTACGTGAAATCTTTATCTGACCAATTTTTTCTCAACAATAGGATGGAAAATTTTGTCTGTAAGCTGAGACAAATATCAAAGCAAATCCAAGAGACGTCGAGCAAATCGGACAAAAAGAGAGATTCGCAGCTCCAACAATCTGCATCCAAAGATGGTGGTGAGGATACTTCTGAACCCCACATCCCAGATGGACAATCTGACAAGGAGCGAGCCAAACCTTCAGCAGATATGGGGGCGTCATCAAGCAACAACTTGGTTGATCCGCAACTTCAACAATCGGCAAAATCAACAACTTTTGGTTCAAACGGGCGATCTGAGTCTGACCAAGAGCAGCCGAAACTTCCAGAAGATACGGGGGTTCAACCAACCGACTTGTCAAGCAACAATTTGGGAGTGTATGTTGGTGAGATTATTTCTGAGCCAAACATTTCCGATGGAAGACCTGGCCAGGAGCCAACAGACTTGTCAAGCAAAGGTAATGTTGAGGACACTCCTGAACAAATATTTTCTATCAGGAAAGATTTTTCGGTGTCATCGGAGACCAATGAAGTTGCCGATGGTATTCATACAGTTGCAGATGATATCAGAAATAGAAAGAGTTATCAGCGCTTACAGAGTACCGGACAGCGTTTTAAGCGCTCGGAAAGTATGTATGATGAAACAAAAATCGTTGCTCTCGAGGATAAAGTACGAGAGTTAACTCAGCTAACTTTGAATCGCTACTCTAAGCACTTTCTCATATCGGTAGTGGGCAGGGCAGGCTCCGGCAAGACACTCCTAGTGAGACAAATTTTCAGCGACTCACAAACAAGGCAGAATTTCGATAAGCTTGCTTTCATTTCTGTTTCACAAAATTTTGAAGATAGGGAAATCTTGGCTGAGATATTGCAACAGGTTGCAGGCGTGAAGGATCACGAGAAATTGCCATTCGAGGTGTTGCAGCAGAAGCTTCGTGAGTTCTTAGCTCGGAAGAGGTACCTAATAGTCTTGGATGATGTCCATTCACCTGAGGTTTGGAACAAAATCAAATTGGCCTTTCCACCAAACTCATTAAAAGGTAGCAGGGTGATCCTCACTATCCGTGATGCTAATATAGCCCGCCGCATAGCTCCAACTGTCGTTCTCCTCCATACACGTCCACTGACTGAAGAGGAGAGTTGGAAATTGTTCTTAACAAGGATGAAAGAAGACATAAGTTCTTTACCAGATTCTATCAAGCAGGAAATATTGCTTAAATGTCAGGGTCTACCTCTTCAAATATTGGTGCTGGGAGGTGTATTGGCTTCTAAGAAATTTAGCCTTGCTGAATGGTCAAATGTACTAAATCAAATCAAGGTAATTGGAAAAGAAGAAAAGAAGGGGGTCGATCAAGAAACTAAGCTAAGAAGAAAGGAAACAATGGCTGCGAAGCATCCTAAGCAAGGAGAGATCCAATCAGCAAAAGTGATTGAACCCGTTAAGCAAAAGAAGCGAGAAGAAAAGAAGGAGACTAATGCAGCTCACGATGAAGATCAATCAAATTCCCCAGATCAATTAGTTTCCGAAGACTCATTGGATCCTTCAAATGTTATCTTGGCCTTGGGGTTCCTGGACCTTTCATTCACTTTAAGGGAATGTTTTCATTACTTGTGTCTCTTCCCCAAATCGCATGAGATCCGTACAAGGAGGTTGTTTCAGTTATGGTTTGCTGAGGGATGGGCAGTGATACCAAAGACTGGGGATACAAATGCCGCTGAAGATGTGGTGGAGATGTATATTCAAGATCTAGATCAAAGGAATATGATCGAAGTAATTAAGCGGAGGTCAGATGGAAAGTCTAAAACATGTAGAGTTCTGGATACTCTATACGATAAGTTCATTTCAGATGCTGCAGACTTGGGATATCATCACACCCATGGCAACTCAGATTCTACATCAAAATCACCAAAGTCTAACATCCGCAGGTTTGCAGAACGCTTAGACCCCCATCACAACTCAGATTCTACATCAAAATCACCCCGCAGGTATGCAGAACACTTAGACCAATACATCTTTAAAGATGTTCGTTCTTATATATGCTTCTACAACCAAAAGGGAGACAGGCCTGCTGAGGAAGTTGAAAACTTTATAAAGAACACATTCAAGGGAAGAGGCTTTGGATTGCTCACAATGCTTGATCTAGAAGGTGTATACAAACCAGTGCTTCCTAAAACACTAGGAAAAGTGCTGCCACTTCTAAAGTATGTAGGTCTGAGATGGACTTTTCTAGACTCAATCCCGGAATCAGTTGGTGATCTTCACTTCCTGGAGACTTTAGATGTCAAGCACACCAATATCACCACATTGCCCATTTCGATCTGGAAGGCCAAGGAGCTTCAGCATCTCCACATGAACGAGATACATTTTACAACGTCAATTGTAGGGTTATCTTCTTGTGATTACCCGACAAAACTTCAGACTCTTTGGGGCCTATTAATCGGCAATAAGGACCCTCCAGTTGAGTTGTTGAAGAGGCTGACTAATATCACAAAATTGGGACTGACATGCCACACAGAATCATTAGCGAAGCTAACTGGCTGGATTTCTGGACTTTCCGGACTTCGATCTTTGAGGTTGAGAGCAATAAATGAATTTATCGAACCTTCAGACATCCATCTGGATTCCATGAAGGACCGCACGGAGCTAACAGACTTGTATTTACTGGGAAAGTTACCAAGAGCTGTAAAAATAGATGAACTTCCTCCACAACTCACAAACCTTACTTTGTCAGTGTCACAACTCTTAGATGATCCCATGGAAATGCTAGGGCAACTGGAGAATCTGAAAGTCCTCAAGCTTTTAGCTGATTCCTACTTGGGGAAAGAACTGACTTGTCTCCAAAGCGGATTTCCAAAACTAGAAGTTTTGAAATTGTGGATGCTGAAGGAGCTTGAAAAGTTGATTATTGTGGAAGGTACCATGCCTGAACTAAAGGAATTGGAGATCAGATATTGTCCGAAACTAAACAAACCCGAAGGTTTGAAGTATCTGACTAAAGCAGAAGTGACCTTAACGAACATGAAGGAAGCTTTCAAAACTGAAGTTGAAGAATGCTTAGGCCGGAAAACCGAAAAAATCGATCACGTTTTCAATCCTCCATGGGTGAGTTTTTTTTATTTTACCTGGTCCAGTTATTATATTATTGAAGTTATGTTCTTTACATGGCAAATGTGGGATGATGTTTATTCGAATGTTATAAATATATCTATATTGTGTGTGTACTGTAGAGAAAATTGGGTTTCATATTCCAATCTTTTCTTCCTTCTGTTTTCTTGTAAATAACTATAGGTTTCAATTTTATTGGTTGTTTTGACTATTTTTCCCATTTCTTTTGTAGGATTAAATACTCGTTGAGGCAAGGAGTGAAATGCAATTCTGTGGAAAGACCAACCTGCCATCAATGTTTGCTCTCAGATGGTAATCTTTACAAATCTCTCCCTGTTTTGTTTGTCTCAGTATGTAGACAAGGTAGTTAGATGGAGACCAAATCATTAACAGAAATACCGAGATGATATTTTGCTAACACTTTGACATATGTATTCCTTCTTTGGTGGAAATTCTTCGTTTGAAACCTCTCACAAGTTAAATGTCACAAAGGGTAGAGAAACAATTGCCTTTCCAAAATATATGACGCAAGATCCTTGCGTTTAACGGTTAGAGCTTTTGTAAATTAATTAGTCCAGGAAAGGTTTTTGATAATCAGCTGTATCTGTGTGAATTTCAAGATGCAATCCATGCTCAACATGAGTGTCGTTGCAAAAAATTCCAAAGAAATGAAATCCCAATGAAGCCATTCTGCTCCAATGTGAGTGCAAGTGATACACTTTCCTCCCACCTGTTTCTGTTGCTGAGTAATGAAATGTTTTTTTTTTTCCTGTGCAAAATTCTTCTTGATGATTATTGATATATAGAAATTCGACGAGACATACAATTAACATGGTTTTGATCTCTACGTAAACACAAGATCTCATCTTTACAGCTCTTTTATTAACAAAATATGTTTCACTATCAATCTATCATAATGAAGCATGTCAAGTAAGCCCGCAATATCAAATGTAAAGCATAAAAAAAAAAGTATAGAAAATTGGGCACGCGTGTCACCTAATTTGAATGCGCTTGTGTGCGATCTAAGCTGTGTTAATTTTTAGTGGGTTGACACACGCGCCTCCGCTATTCTTCCCTGGAAACCCTTTTCTTTCTTTGATGTACTAGCTAACTATGACAGAGCGGCTGGAAGTTTTGCTTTCTCAGCTCAACCCTCCCCAATGAACAATGAGGATGGTAATGCTAAAAACACCGGTGATTTTGTGTCTTCTAAGAGAACTAGATTAGATGATGATTAGCCAGAAGGGAGACAATCTGGCTATGACTTAACGAGGAGGACATGGGTAGATAGTTTTAAATCAAAGCTCATGGCGATGTCTAGCCCTAGCACATGGAATGGATTTGCTCAAAGAAATGAGAAACTAGTAATTGACCAAGGGGATATCACTATCTCTAAGGGACTGAATGGTCTTATCATGAACCTCTCTAATCAGTTGAAGGAGAAGCTTGATAGGCCATGGGAGAATGCTCTTATCCTAAAAAATATGGGTCGCTCCCACACTCTAAATTTCATGTTAGCCAAGTTGAAGCAGAAATGGTCTCTCATTGTCATTAGCAATTGATAGATCTAAACGAAGGATACTTTGTCGCTCGGTTCCAGATGAAAGAAGATTTGGAGTATGTTCTCACGAAGGGCTCTAGGTCATTGCTAACCAGTATTTGGTGGTTCAAAAGTGGAAGCCGAACTTTGTTCCAGGTGAGGAAAATATTCGGAGTATGCCAATTTGGGTTATACTCTCTAAACTCCTTATGGAACGGGTCGATTCTGAGCTCCTTTGGAACATTAGAGGTATGTTGGGCACCACCTGTAAGGTTGATCCGATCACTACAGCTCAAGCTAGAGGTAGATTCGTTAGAATTTGTGTTGAAATTGATATCTCTAAGCCTCTCAAGGGAGCTTTGAACATTGACAGCAGAGTGATCAAGGTAGAGTATGAGAGTTTGGGACTGATTTGCTTTAAATGTGGACGTTATGGGCACAACAAAGATTATTGTCGGGAAGGGATTGTAGAGACCCAAGCTGAAATGGATATGAATGAGGCCTATGATGCTGTAGAGAAATATCCTTTTGGGCCTTGGTTACTTCTCTTATGGTAGTAAGTATGGTAGGAAGGGAAATTGTGGTACTGGTAACATTGGCAAAGCTGTTCATATGGGTAGAATGAGTGGTGGAGGTGTTCAAACGGCTAAAACTGGCCCAGAAAATCCCTGTATAGTTGGAGAATCTGGTAATGGAACTGTTGGAAATAGTGCTAATTATGTGAATAAAGGTGGTAAGACAAGCAAACTTGCTGATGATAAAGTGGGTGGCTCCAGGTTTACTGTTTTGAGTGAGGCAATGGATGAGGTAGTGAATGATGCTACTTGTGAACAAAAGAAAGTCGTTGGCTCTCAAGAGAGACTTGGACCTAAAAAGAACGGAGATTACTAATAAAATCGACAATTTTGCTCAGTTGGGGGAGCACAGTAAGAAACCTCAAAGTGTAAAGAAAGCGTGTCAGAAACATTAAGAAACATTCCAATTACCAGGAAAGTGTTGCTACCAGAGGTGGCTCTTTAAGTATAAATGGTAGGAAAAGGAAACAACATGCTACCCAGATACCAATCAAGTTTTTGAAGAGGATGATTGTGATGAAGAGTTGAATGATCTTGGAGTGCTGCAACAACTGCATAAGGATGTCAATGCCTCTATGACTATTGATAACCAAGTTGGAGTTGATAGTAATTATTAAGGTCAGTAAGATTGATATTACCTACGATAACACATTTGAAGTTACTGCCTCCAATTTGAAGGAGGCTATGGCTAGGGTTGTTGAATAGGTTTGCTCCTCGTCTTTGTTGGTCCTCTACATATGTTTTTATGACTTGTGTTTGGAATGTTAGAAGTGTGGGGAAGAAAACTTTTCATAGAACTAGTAGTGATTTGAGAAGAATGTATAATTTTGATGTTTTTACTGTGTTGGAACCCATAATTAACGGGGCTAAAGCTTCTAGAGTCATTAAGCGTCTTGGCTTTTCTGATAAATTCATTATGGAAGTTGAGGTATTTGGTTGCTTTGGAACAGTAATAATATTAAGCTCCATGTTATTGCTAGCTCCAAACAATAAGAGGGATTAGAGGCATCTACATCTTTAGCATTGAGTTTGGAAGTTAGCGAAGGCAGAAGCAGAAATCGGAATACAAATCAACAGGGAAGATCAAAGTCAAGAGGTAAGTCCAAGTCTAAGAATCAGGTCAACTATTTGGGAAACCAACAACAATGAAAAAAGGGATGCAGAATGTTGGAATTGTGGTAAGAAAGGTCATCTTTCGTATGCGTGTAGATCTGAGAAGAAAGATAAGGGCAAGAGCAATGCGAATTGTGTATCAAATGAGTCAGATGACTGCCTTATCTGCTCGTTGGAAAGCAAGACGGAGTTCTGGGTCTTAGATTCGGGAGCGTCATTCCATGCCACACCTCACAGGGAATCATTCGAGAACTACGTCTCCGAAAATTTGGGTAAAGTGTATCTTGGTGACGATCAAGCATGCAATATTACCGGGAAGGGAGATGTAAAGATTCAACTGCAAGGGACAGTTTGGAAGCTCGACAATGTGAGGCATATACCGGACTTGAGGAATAATTTGATCTCCATTGGACAACTGGCGTCAGATGGTTTTGTGACGACTTTCACAGGTGATAAATAGAAGATTTCGAAAGGTGCTATGACAATCGCCCGAGGAAGTAAGAATGAGTCGCTTTACACAAGCACAGATGGTTGGGGTTCAATCGCTATGGCGGAAGGTAAAGACGATCCGAACTTGTGGCACCAGAGGTTTGGGCACATAAGTACTCAGGGGTTGAAGTGTCTGCATTCGAAAGATAAGTTGCCAGATTTGAAAAGTGTTGAGATTGATTTCCGTGAGAGTTGCATTCTAGGAAAGCAAAAGCGAGTGAGCTTCAAAATGACCGGAAGAACACCGACAAAGGAGAAGCTGGAACTAGTGCACACCGATGTTTGGGGTCCAGCTTCAGTCTCATCAACCGAAGGTAAACTGTACTTCGTCACGTTCATCGACGACCATATGGGTTTACTTTCTAAAATACAAGTCTAAGGTATTTGATGCTTTCAAGATATGGAAAACCAGGGTTGAGAATGAGACAGGTTTAAAGGTCAAAAAGGTGCATTCAGACAAAAGAGAAGTTGGAACTAGTGCACACCGATGTTTAGGGTCCAGCTTCAGTCTCATCAACCGGAGATAAACTGTACTTCATCACGTTCATCGACGACCATTCTAGAAAGATATGAGTTTACTTTCTAAAATACAAGTCTGAGGTATTTAATGCTTTCAAGAGATGGAAAGTCAGGGTTGAGAATGTGACAGGTTTAAAGATCAAAAAGTTGTATTCAAACAACGGTGGAGAATATGAATACAATGAGTTCAAGAGGTTTTGCTACCAGAATGAGATAAAACTCAGTAGGACGGTTCCCAGAACCCCATAGCAGAACGGCATAGCAGAACGGATGAACAAGACATTGACTGAAAGAGCCAGAAGCATGAGGCTACACTCAGGGCTACCAAAACAGTTCTGAACAGAAGCAGTCAAGACAACAGCATATTTGATCAACATAGGACCATCAAAGCCCTTGGACCTCGCTATACCAGTAGAGATCTGGACTGGGAAAGAGGTAAAACTTTCTCACCTTAAAGTGTTTGGGTTTGTTTCTCATGTACATGTAGGTGATCACGCGCGGAGTAAACTAGACGCCAAGTCAGTGAAGTGTACTTTGGTGGGCTACGGAGAGGATGATTTTGGTTACATGTTGTGAGATGACCAAAACCGTAAGATGATCATAAGTAGAGATGTTGTTTTCAACGAAAGGGTCGTGTACAAAGACAAGAACACACAGGTATCTGAGCCAGAAGAGCCAGAGTTTTTTGGACCGAATGACGTACATGATGGAGGGATCATGGAACACATTAAACAGAATGATGAAGAGCAAGGTGTGCAGCCCTAGGTATAAGAACCAATCTCACCTAGAGATGTTCCAATGACACAGGTCCAGAATACATTGAGAAGATCAACTCAAACTCCTATAACAAATAGGAAATACTTGCACTACATGCTGCTGACAGATGCGGGAGAACCTAAGTGCTATGATGAAGCTTGTCAAGGAGAAGATGCGAGCAAGTGGGAGCTTGTAATGAAGGATGAGATGGAGTCTTTGGCATCTAACCAAACTTGGAGTTAGCCAAGTTGCCTGAAGGAAAGAAAGCACTACAGAATAAGTGGGTGTATCGGATTAAAGAGGAACATGACGGTTCCAAGAGATACAAGGCACGACTCGTAGTCAAAGGTTTCCAACAAATTGAATGTATCGACTAGTCTGAAATTTTTTCTCCTGTTGTTAAACTAACTATGATTCGGTTAGTGTTAAGTATTGTTGCAGTAAAAGGGTTATATCTGGAGCAGTTAGATGTGAAGATTGTCTTTCTTCATGGGGAATTGGAGGAAAAGATATACATGAAGCAACCGGAGGGGTTTGCGGAAAATGGCAAGGAAGAGTTGGTATGCAAGTTGACAAAGAGCTTGTATGGTTTAAAACAAGCTTCACGACAGTGGTACAAGAAATTTGATGGATTCATGCAAGGGAATGACTACTTGAGATGCAATGTTGACCACTGCTGCTACTTCAAAAAGCTTGTATGGTTTAAAACAAGCTTCCCGATAGTGGTACAAGAAATTCGATGGATTCATGCAAGGGAATGGCTACTTGAGATACAATGCTGACCACTGCTGTTACTTCAAAAAGGTTAAGTCAAGTTTTATAATATTGTTACTTTATGTGGATGACATGTTAGTAGCTTGTGCAGATTTAGAAGAGATAAATAATTTGAAAAAACAACTTTCAAGTGAATTCGAGATGAAGGATTTAGGTCCAACAAAGCAAATTCTTGGAATGGGGATTAGCAGAGACAAACAGGAATTTACATTGAAGCTTTCACAAGTAGAGTACGTTCGGAAGGTGTAACAGAGATTCAGCATGGGTGGCTAGTCACTTCAAGTTGTCTAAGGATCAGAGTCCAAAGACGGAAGAAGAGAACGATTTCATGGCTAGAGTTCCTTATGCTTCAGCCATTGGAAGTCTAATGTATGCCATGACCTGCACAAGACCAGACATTTCCCAAGCAATGTGAGTTGTGAGTTGTGAGTTGTGAGTTGTGAGTTGTGATCCGGTACATGTCCAATCCAGGCAAGCCTCACTGGGAAGCCGTGAAATGGATCCTAAAATACTTGGGGGGTACGACGGAAAGATGTCTAACCTTCAGAAAAGATGAAATCAAGCTAGAAGGTTATATGGACTCAGATTTTACCGGAGAAGTGGATCATAGAATAAGTACCACCGGATATATGTTTACAATGGCGAGTACTACAGTTAGTTGGGTGTCCCAGTTGCAGAAGATAGTGACAATCTCTACAACTGAAGTAGAGTATGTGGCTGTGACAGACGCAAGCAAAGAGCTGATATGGTTACAAGGGTTGTTAGCCGGGTTGGGATTCGATCAGGTGATGAATGTGTTGCATAGTGACAGTCAAAGTGCAATACACTTGGCCAAGAATTCAACGTTCCATTCTAGGACCAAGCATATAGACCTACGTTACCACTTTATTCGGTCGTTAATCGAAGAAGGAGTGTTGAAGTTAGTAAAGATTGCAGGAACTAAGAACCCAACTGACATGTTAACCAAACCAGTCACCACTAAAAAAACTGGAGTTATGCTCAACTTTAGTAGGTCTTCAAGAGTGAAGATGTGGGGAATGAGTGCACCGTTATTTATCCACTAAGTCATCAAGGAAGATGGAGAATGCCTATTGAGGTTCAGTCTTCAAGTGGGAGATTGTTGAGTTATGTGAAGCCAGAAACGAACAAGAAAACAAGCTCCAGTAGGTGGCGCAGCGGCGGCCACGACGGAGGTAAGAGTTCGAATCGCAGCACACACAGCGGAGAAGTTTAGGCGTGACATGTTGTGTGTACCGCGGCGCAGACAACATGCACACAACGAGGTCTGTGGAGCGGTATTCCACAGGCAAATCATGCGTTGTGGACCGCGGCGCAGGCATGTGCCCACACAGCGGTCCAGACCGCAGTAGAGGCGAATTTGCGAGAAAAAATAAATCATGTGCAAACAAGCAATTGGAAAAATGAAATAATTCCAATTGGGATTTGGTTAACCCTAATGCTCCCATATAAATACTATCATTATTTGTATTCAAAAAGAGAGCAGAAAAATAGTGCATAATGTGTGTGAGAAAAATTGTTAGAAAGAGAGAGCAATTGTAGAGAGGCAGAGAGATTGTAATCAACTTTGAGATATAGTGGATTGAGTGCGGTACGCTCCATGGACATAGGCAATTTGCTGAACCAAGTAAAATCTTTGATGTCTTCTTTCTTCTTATTGCTTTCTGTTATTTTGTGTTTGTGATTAGATTTGTGTGTGTGTACGATTTTTCTCAACAACAGTCTGAGCTACTTTAACACACGGTTGTGTCTCAAAATCACTTGTTCCTAAATCCTAATATGTGCAAACTCAAGAATCAAGATCCTTTCCCTATTATTTCTTACTATATATGTGAATATATCTGTCGTACTAACTTACCATTGAAGCATTATGTAACTTTGACAAAACAACAACCAAACCACTCAAAGATGTTCAGTAAATGTAAATGCATGTGTGACAATTTCAAGTGCATTTGTTGATCTGATGATGTATGTGTTATCACAAAAAGAGAAAAAACAGAAAGTATATTAATAGAAGACCTTTTGATGCTGTAGTTTCATTGCATAGCATCGAAGCACACCAAAAAAATTCATTGCATACAGTAGAAGTTACACACAAATGCAGAATTCCACATCAAAAGGTAGTTAAAATTGTCTTCCAGATTCCAACTTAGCTTGGGGGCACTACAATCATGCAAATAAAATCCATAGTGCTACAACAGCTAGAGAAAGGAAAGGAACCTCCCACCATTCAACCTCAGATAATCAAATCAAGGAAAGGTAAGTGCTGCAGCAATGTCATTATGAAGGAAAAGCTAAAGCAGAACAATGAAAATAGAAATAGAATGCATTCCCACCATATCTGACTTCAATATAATTAACTTGAGCAGCAATGTTTAGCAAACTACAGAGAAGAATTTGCCTACTCCAATTGGTTAATAGAAGGATCACCACGATCTTCTCGCCCAGGCAATCTGCAACAGAACACAGAATATTTTAAGTGAAACCTAGAAGTGTATAGAGATGTTAACTTCACAAAACAGGTCCATATGGACTTTTGTCTTTAAGCGAACTCCCAAAATTATGAGTTTACACTTCCAACGTGGAAGTTCGCTTTAATATTGTTCCCTTGGACTCAATCTAGCTAAAAGTCATCAAAATAAGGGATAGGATTTCTTCCGAAAGGAAAAGTACAAGTGATTATATATAAAACTGAGTAGGGAAACTCGTAGTAATATTATGGTTTCTTTATAATGTTCTTCGTCACACTAATAGTTGAAATATTATAGTTTTGGTGTTTTCAACCCCTCAAAGATAACTTTTCATCTTTGGATGGCATCCACACAAGCGATTTCATTAGTGACAGAGCCAAAAAATTTATCGTCGAGGCAACTTGTTGCAAAAATTTAGATTAAAAAAAAAAAGTAAAAATAAAACAAAAGCTTAAATGTGCCGTGGATCTTAATATATTTTGTGCTTGAAAGAAGGATCTTAAAAGCCGATTGATAAAAGAAATTGCAGAGTTTCTGACAGTAATGTTGTAGATAAAGATGGGAAACTATTGAGATCAATAACTAAGGAAACATAAGAAGTTAAGAACGTCCAAGAGACAAGGAAGTCGATTAATTAAAAAAGAGAAAAGAGAAGTGATGAAACCTGAGAGATAATGGAGAGAGACAAAGATTTTCAATTGAAAGTGAGTATGGAAGGAGAGAGGGAAATTATGCAATGGTAAAAAGCAAGGGAACTAGAAATGCAATAAAAAAGCAAAATAAAAATCTGATAATCGAGAGTGTTTAAGCTGTTAACAGCAAATGACTATGCATGAAGGAAGATAAAAAAACAGGTCCACCGAAAAGTTTGGTAATTGCCAACAATAGTGAAACAATACATACCTCTTTTCCATGTTTTGTTGTATGGTTGTATTAAGGTCAAACTCCCCACTCAGTTCAACAGCCTTCCAATTTAATTTAGGTTTCCGTAACCTTGGCGTGCTCGTGAGTCCTTCAGAGAAAATCTTCATCTTGGGGCATTCATTCACGACTAAACTTTCTAAAACTGGAAAGTTTAAATTGTGTTCCACAGAGCAGAAGCTTGCAAGACTTTGTAAATACAGGAGTGACAAACTCTTCAATTTCTTGAAAATAATCTCTCCTGTTACAGCTCCCTCATTTGCTACTACTTCTGTCATTATCTTGCAGTCAAACACTTCCAATTCCTCAAGTTGCTCTAGACTTTTGGCTGTTGAAAATGTTAGTAAGTTTTTCAATCCCTCACAACCCCATACTTCAAGAACCGTAAGATTTTGGAAAGATGCTGAAGACGGCATTATATTAATCAAACTGAAACAAGACCGTACTTTTAGAGTTTCAAGATTTTGAAAATTTAGGAGCACTTTGGAGTCTTGCTTCCATATTTGCTTCAGATCACAAAGTTCACTAAGAACTAAATGTTTTATCCGTGGAAGCATGTCTTCAACACCTCCATATGAAAATATTTCTTTGTATGAACTGCAATTTAGTGAAAGCTTTTCCAAATTGTAAAATCTCTGAATAATATTGAGAGGAAAAACTGCTGATTGATCGTCGTTGAGCTCAAGACTTCGAAGTAAGCCAGAGAGAAGTTCTGGAACCTGGCTATGCCAATTCATCGTGATGGCATTTCCGCTTAATTGCAATTCCTCCACGTTAAGCAAATCCTAGTAACCAATCAGATAAACATATTGGAGTTAAATTCATTCTAACTGTACCACATCCTGCTTAAATTGAAATAACCATATGCCACAATGCCCACAACCAAGACAAATACATAAAAAAAAATCTCTCCACCTGTTTCATTTGTATATAGTATATACCTTCCCATCTTTTTGACCGAATGAGCAACGAAAATTAGTATCATTATTTATTTATTTCTGTTTCCTTCGCATGAAATAGATTCAGGCATAACAATTAAAAAGATATCAATCTAAATTTTCAGAATCCAATGTGATTGGTTGCTTTTATAAAAATATTTAGCCCAAAATCAAAATCAACTAACAGTTAATGTTAAAAGAGCAGGTACCTAGTTTTCTTATGAAATACTATCAATTTCTAATACTACCGGCACTCATATGAAGTTAGCCCATTACTATAGAACTAAATCTTTGGTTCTTCTAGTCATATTGGATATGTGTATATCCAATTTAATTTATTAGAAATTAAATAAGATTTAAATGCAAGATCTGATTAATGAGATCAAATATTTTATGAGTCAACTAATATTAGATTATGCTGAATTTTTACTAAAGACATTTGTCTTGAAACAAGAAGCACCCCAAGTTCTGAGACTAATATGTATCTTAATTATACAGTACTACAAGTAAACGATAGTTATAAACGTGACAGAAAACAGAAAACAGAAAATAGTTACTAGGGTTATAGTAAACTTTCACTGACTTCGAACATTTTCATGTTTGACTTCAGTTGTTCTGTTACAACTTTGGGTGACATAAGTTACCAATTTAAAAACAAAAATTGAGGCCTGTACCTTTTTGACCAAGAAGAAGGGTTGCGTTACTTGCATAGGGTTATCAAGTTGGCCTTCATTTGTTTCGTAGAAGCTAAGAAATTCTGAAATGGATAATTTTACTTTGTCACAATGATGCAGCCCCAACCTTTTTAAGCGTGGTCCTTCTGCAATATGCCCAGGGTAGAAAGTTCTAAGTTCCGGTAGGCGATGGAGTTGCAAGGAGCTTAATTGCGGAAAGGGAAACCCATCAACTGCTTCTACTTCTCCTTCTCCACCCTTTGCAAAAATTCCCTCCACTCCACAATCAGATACCTCAAGAGATTCAAGCTTCAAAAGACTACTAGCACCAGATGCCGGAAAGATATTTTTCAGATTCGGACAAAGAAAAACAGTCACTTTCTGTAGTTCTGCAAAGGAGAGCATTCCTTGAGGATCCTTATTCCATATGTGCTTCAAGTTTGGCATATGATCAATATACAATTCTGTCAACTGAGTTGCTTCTCTGAAATGCTTTTCATCAAAATTTAGCTCCTGCAGATCAAATATCCATTCTAGTAAACCACAACTTTTAACAGTTAGGGACTTTAACGTCGAGAGTCTTTCACAAATGCATGATGGAAACACAGTTAATAGCTTCTGGCAGTCATTAACTTCCAATGATTTTAGTTTGCAAAATGAACCCTCAACAAGTTGGTTGTCCCATATTGTCTTCAAGTTATCCATGGATGAAATTATCATTTTCTCTAATCCGGGGATTTCAACCTGTAGTATTTACATCATCAAGTTACTGAGGTGCATTTTTACCTAACTATAAATAACTGGAAAATACTTGTAAATAAGGCTCAAATTTTAGAAGATCACAAAACTACTATAATGAGGAAGACAAACAGAAACAAACCAAGAGAAAGTTTATAGTAAATTAGTAATCTACCTTATCATTGAAGATAAATGCCTCCAATCCAGGACATCTTTCTATCTCTAGTTCTTTCAACAATGGAAATTCAATTTTACTTCCACGGTAGAATATTCTCAGATTTTCCAGATCGTTTATCTTTAGGTGGTGTAATTGAGGGAATATTAAATCTCTCTCTTCCGCTTCTGCAACTATCATCTCTTCCAAAACAGTGCACTCGCATATCTCAAGGTATTGAAGCTGGACAAAACTGTTAACTATTGAAGATGGAAATAGGTATCTGAACTTACCACAGCCTTGCACGACCAAGCATGTTAGATTTTCAACAAATGAACCCATTGCTGGAAGTTGGTTGTGCCAAATCCTTTCAACATCAATTGCGGAAAGTTTCAATGTTCTGGCAGTGTCAAACTTGTACCTGTCCCAATGGCCCCAATCATCTCCCATGACTATTTTGTATCTTTCCAGCATTTGGGAGAACAAGTCTTCTGGCATCAATTTAGCATCTCGGATATGTATTTCTAAAGTGGTTAAATGAGACAAATGCTTCAATTCAGCAAGACTAGTATTTCCTTCAACCTCCCACTGAATAGGGGTATTTCCCATATATAGTACTTCTAATTGGGTTAAGCGTGATACGATGTTTGGTTCAATCACTTTAAGCTTGGAACAATGGCTCAAATCTAACAATCTTAACCCAGTCAGTTCACCAATTACTCCGGGAATGGCCTCAATATCAGAACTACGAAAGCTAAGGATTTCTAGTTCCCTCAGCTTTCCAACAACAGCTACATCACGCAGTTTGCAATGATCCATACACAATGTTTGAAGGTTTGTTAGGAGACTAAGTGATATAGGCAGAGATAACAAACCCATCCCAATGAAATGTAAAACCCTAAGCGCTGGCACTCCTGTAAAAAAATCATTGGGGACTTCCAAAAATGGATCGTTGGTTTTCAAATAGAAAAATTTCAGTTGTGGACATGGCAATCTTTCAGGAAGCACTCCAATATCATGCAAGGACATTGCTGTGCAATTACTAAATATACCCTCGTCTGCCCAATCCCATCTATCAATGACGTCTCTCACAATAAAAGCATGTTGATCAGTAACAGCAATAGCTCTACCAACATCACGAACAACATCAAGCATGGAAAACCTTTCATTGTCCACAACGTCAATCAATGAAGAATCCTTGAGTTTTTGAAGCAATGTGGCTACACGGTTCTGTGCATCTGCCACCTTAGAAATACTTGGAAATAAACGCAAGCCCATTGCATATCTTATCAAGTCTTCAATCGAAGCATCATTTTCCATCATGCTACAAAGCAAGAAAGTAGACTTGAGTTCCTCACGCTTTAAACTGTTGTAACTAAGCTGTATATTTCTATATATCGAATCTTCAAAGTTTTCAGCGGATCTTAGTTGTCGCAAGGCATTCCTCCATTCCCACTCTTCCCTGTTTTTTAATGCTTTTGCTGTTGTAACAATGGCAATGGGCATACCTCTACATTCCTTAACCACCTCAAATGCTAAGGGTCGCAAGTAAGGTTGTTCAACACAAACTCCTGTGATCTTCCTAAATAGATTCCAAGCCTCTTCTTCCGTTAAAAAACCAATAGTGAAATTACAATGAGAATCCATTTCTTTGGACAATAAATTGAAATCTCTTGATGTCAATAACAATTTGCATCCTTTATGATCGTTTTTGACAGGAATGCCGATGGTCTCCAAATCGAGACTTCCCCAGAGATTATCCAAAATTAAAAGGACCTTCGTCACTTTCTTCAGTCGTGCTTGTAGTCTGCTTGCTCTTCCAGATTCACTCTCCTCATTGAATTTCAAACCCAACTGACTTGCAATCACTTGTTGGATCTTTTTTATGTCTGGTGTATCGGATACTTCAACAAAAATTACCTCATCAAAGAGCTTATCTTGCTTAGCTAGTCTAGCAACTTCCTTCACCAGCATCGTCTTGCCGAGGCCCCCCATGCCGCACACCGTGACTATGCCGACATCAGGATTGAGCAAGGACTTTAGTACACCATTCAAAGTGGGCCTTCTTGATTCGAAGTCCACATAACCTCTGCTATATGTATACTCTGTCTTCAATCGGTAGGCAACTCTATCAAATTTCCCACGTTTCAGGAGATCAACAACATCCATCAACATCCGCGTTGCTCTCTTGCTAATTTTATAGCGGCTCTTTAAACTGGGACACAACCCCTTGCAACATCGCTGCTCTCCTAGCTCGTAGTAATAATGATCTTCAAACATCATCGTTGCCTTACGAAGCCAGAACTGAACGACCGGTTCAATCTCTTCCCCTTGTCTCGTAGCCTCATCAACCGCGAACTGCACCATGTCTATTATATCCCGGAGCTTCTCGACTTCTTTCTGCAGATGCTCCACGTTGCTTTGGTAGTTCCTGAGATAAAGCAAGGGACTTATTACGGGTGCAACCAAACATTCGGCAACTTTTGCAGCAACAGAGATAGCAATTTCAACCATTTCGGTCCTTGTTTCTTCTCTACTCCTTTTTTTTTTTTTTTTTTGAAAAATGGATGTGAAGCAAACCAGATTAAACAAAAACAAGAATACAACAGAGCAACTCTGTGCAACAAAGTGTTTTTGATATCAAGATCTGAGTTGCAGATTACTTAATTGAGCTTGAAATGAGAGAATAAGATGCGATCTGGATTTTCCAATGGTAATCAAAGCACACAGTAAATGGAAGAACCAGAATACCTATCACTCGTCTCTACTCTATACTCTAGTAGTCTAGTGTCTTTTACCTTGGTCGTATTTCTTTTATTGGGAAATTTCGAAAAAAGCCTTATTTTTGCTGAAATGTCATAGTACGAACTTTAGTCATTGTTTCTCTAAAAAAAAAGTGGGATATTATTATCCGTATCGGTCCATTAATTTGAGAACCGGATATTTTGGTCCCTACCGTCAACTTCTATTAACTTTTTAACAATAATACTATTTTACCCTTCTTCTAAACTAGTAAATTCTTTTTTAGAAAAAGTCTCCATCGTCCATTTCTAAGATGAATGGTATAGATCTATTTAAAAAAAAAAAAAAAGTAGAGTTCCTATATATATATATATATATATATAGTGGTTCTCTTATAAAAAATCTCTTATTTTAATTTAAGTAAGGACCACCATGAAATCTCATCCATTTTTATAAATTTTGATATGAATTTTTTTTGTGGATGATATGTTCAATGAAATCTACCGTAAATAAAATTTAAAAAATTTTCAAGTACTATAACTATTTATCCCGATTTTGATAAATTTAAAGACATCGTAAAATGGATGAAATATAGGAAAATTTTTAAAAAATATTTGTAGTGCTTGAAAAATTCTCAAATTTTATTCATAGATAGATTTCATTGAACATATCATCCGCACACAAAAAAAACATCGTTTCAAAATTCATAAAAATGGATATGATTTCATGGTGTTCCTTACCAAACTTAAAATAAGGAAATCCCTTATAAGAAAATCAATATATATATATATATATATATATATATTCTCTGCTCTAATGAAACAATTGGTTTGGTATCAATATTTTAGTAGTTTGAAATGGTTTAAACATACAACAACTTTTCTGACCTTATGTGTCGTAGTTATGTGTTTGGATGAGACCCAGTTACAGAAATTCATTGCTAGCTCTGGGTTATTATCTTTAGGTTATCATCTTCAAAAATTTATTGGTAAAGGTCGTGACACTGAAAATGTAAACGAGTTGTTCAATCGTTGTCATGCTTTTTTAAGGAACGTAGTTGAGAGGTCATTTGGTATGTTCACAATATTCAAAACAGCTCCTTCATTTTCACATATTACAAACAGGATTACAAAACTTGTATTTTAGCAAGTGTCGTTGTGATGAATAACCGGTTAACCAGATAATGAAGCTTCATCATTAGTCAATCTGTGGAGCGATGTTAGACATATCAATAATTATGGAGGTTAGAAGTTTTTTTTTTTTTTTTTTTTTACCGAAGCCGTTAAGGATGATAATGTGTAATTTAAATGTTTTTATAGGTTTTTTTTTCTATGTATCATTCTTCTTTATAATTATTGATATATAGAAATTCGACTGGACTTGTACATTTAACATGGTTTTGATTTCTACTCTCATCTTTTCAACGTTTTTATTGAGTGAAATATGTTTCACTATCATAATGAAGCAAGTCAAGCAAAAAAATTACCCCCGCAATATCAAATGTAAAGCATGAATGCTTTCATTCAATTTTATAGACATGAGAAATTTGGAATTATAATTTTATTACGTATATATATATATATATTGTATTTAGAAGTTAAATGAAAATTTATCAATATCTATAAAAGTGTTTTTATTAAAATGAAAGTCTATTGGAAATCTTTCATAATTTATAACGTCTTAAAAAAACAAGGAATGAAGAGAACAGATATATATATATATATATAGTGCAGGGTTAGGGTAGTCATGTGAATGCTTCATCCTCGTTTCCTTGGTCATGAACTCATGGTTCTGTGTAGTTGAGGTTTTGTTTTTTTATCAATAACTCATGGGCCAACGTCCATAAGCCATAACCTGTTGGTGCAAATTTTTATTATACAATTTTTACTATAATTATACAAATATTCCCAATCACATGTAAGGTTGGTTCAATGAAATATTCTCTCGTTTTTATATCTATGAGATTGTGGGTTTGAGTCTTACCCTTACCCTAATTTTAAATACTATTATAGTTAATATATATATATATATACTTACTTTTACATTTGAAAGCATACAAGTGATTTCAAATTTATTCCTTTGTTAATACGACCATAATTAAACAAACCAATTACCTTTGCAGGTCAAATAAAATCAAGTTCACTTTTATTCACCCTTCTTAAGGGGATGAGCATTATTCCCCTCTCGCTTAGATGACATGTGTGTAGGGAGGGGTAAATTTATCTTAAAAGATGACAGTGTTTGGACAAAATTACCCGCTCAATGGACACATGTCATCCATACAGGAGGGGGGTAATGCTCACCCACCCTCAAGAGGGATGAACAAAAATGGACTCAACTAAATCTTGGGCACATGTAAGTGGTTAAAGTGAAATTTAATTTATTTAATCGGTTTCCATGTGAAATTGTGAAAAAATTAATTTATCTAAAAACAATACTTTGATACTGACCGGTCAATATCTTTGGTACTGACCATGTGTTTTGATTTGTTGAAAAAACCATTTAAGATTCCTGATATTAAATTCATAGGGTTAGTATTGGTTTTTTCCACCAATCAAAATACAGAGGTCAGTACCCAAGTATTTTCCATAATTTAACCAGTTTCCAAGTTAAATTGTGAATTACAATAAGGGGTATTAAGATAAGGATTCAAATTGTCTGGACAAAATTGGTGGCCCAATTTGTATCTAACCAACTAAAATGGGACATGTGTCTACATTTAATCCTTTCTAAAATGGGACATGTGTCTACATTTAATCCTTTTTTTAACTTCTTATATAAGACGCATGTTCTAATTTGATTAATTAGGCACAAATTAGAATAATATCTTTTAATTCCATAATTCAAACTTTCTACCCTATTTGAAGATAAAAATTTTAATGAAACAATCTCATTGTCATTTGATCATACCATCCATTAAGATTGTATTAAATTATAATTTAATAATATCGGTTTTATCAAGCGGCAATGATACCGTTCTATCGAAGATTTTCTCACATTTGAAACCCGAGAAAATCTTGGATACCGTTAGATGCTTTGTATCCTAGCCACTAATGTCATGACATATGGAATGAACAACCAATAAGAATAAATTTGTATGCCATATGGCATGTCTCAGTGGCGGTTGCATTGCATCCGATGCACTGAAAACTCTCTCTTGACACTTGACGATGACATAAGAAAAGAAATGGGAGAAAAAAGAAAGAAAAGAAGAAAGGATGGCAATAGGCTCAATAATTTTGAGTATTGTCCCCACAACGCTTCGAAAATTCAATTTTTCCGAATACAGTACAAAATATCTCTATCATTTCACTGTTTGAACGAAGACAGACTGACAGATATAGTAAAGTATTGACAAACCGTTGACTTAATATAATATCTTTTTACACTACAGTAAATAATAGGGTTAAAATCATTTTCATCCTCTAGTTTAATCTATTAGCCGTTTGATCCCTCTAGTTTCAGTATTCCTCTGTTAGATCCTTCCGTTTAAATTTGGAAGTCTGAGATGGGAAGAGGGTAAAATGACCCTGCTGCCCCTGATTTTTATTAAAAGAGAGATAAATTTTACCTGTTATTTATTTATTTTTTTTAAAAAAAAACATATCTTTTTTAGTTTTTAAAACTAAACCCAGGCAAACCCAGATCATCAAATTCAAACCCAGATCGTCAAATCCAAACCCAGCAAAATAAAATTAAATATTTAAACTTCAGATTTGGTATTGATAGAGACCAAATCAAAAAAATAAAGAAATAAAAATCTCCTAGATCTTCTCCAAACCGTAACCCCAAACCCTAACCACCATCTAAATCAGTCAATCACCATCCTCAGCCAACAACAAACAAAAAAAAAAAAGCTTATGAATCTGGTGGAGATCCATTAATTTCCACCATATCCATCTTTAGATTCCACCTCCATCTCATTCAAACAACCAACCAACCAACCAACCAACCATAAACACAAAAACCCAAAAAAGAAAGAGAAAAAAAAAATCCAACCACCACCCATCGAATCGCCCGCAATCGTCGTCGATCGTTTTCTTTATTTATTTTTCATCGATAAATAGAGATGAATCAGATGAGAGGATTGTGTGAGAGAGAGAGAGAGAGATTCGTTGGTCATGTTTTTGAATGACTGAGAGAGAGAGATGAGAGAGGAAGAGAGAGAAAAACAGATGAGAGATCGTGATACTTGGGAGAGAGAGATGAGAGCAAACGATGTGAATTTAGAGAGGGAGGGTGGATAGGGTTTGGTGAAGAAGATAATTTAATTTCAATTTTAATTCTAATTTTGATTTTAATTTGTAATTGTTTTAATATTGATTTTTTTTTAATATTAGCTTTTTTTATTAAATCAATTTTTAATTGTTTTTTGATTTTTCAATTATTAATATACCATTTATTATGTAAGTTACCATTTTACCCTTGCACCATTGATGAAAATCTTGAAAACCCTAAGAGGCCGTTTGGTACGAGGTAATCAAAATAATGTGATTCCTGAGAAAGTGATACGCAGTAATATGATTCCTGGGAAAATTGTATACGTATGTCTAGTTTTGTATGAGAATATTATATCGGATTCCTGAGAATATTTTATAACAGTGTTTTGTTGTATATAGGAATTTGTTATTTATTTATTTATTAAAAACTAAAAAAAAAAATTGATCCATGTCTTTACCCGCCAGTTTTTGCCATTCTTTGCCATTTTTTCAAAGAACCCACCGGTTGCTATTCTTTCAATCTCTTTCTTTTTTTCAAAGAACCCACCGGTTGCCATTCTTTCATCTCTTTCAAGAAAAAAAAATCCAGATCATTCACTCGTTGTCGTCGTCTCCTTGGCTCCACGTTGTCGTCGCTTCCGTCGGCCAGGATCTTCATCGTCGCCTTCGTCTTGCCTCCACGTCGTCATCTACCCGGATCATGTGTAAGAGAAGATGAAGTTTGGTGTTTGGGTAGTGAGAAATCTAAAAATTTGTTGTTTGGGTATTGAGAAAGTGTAAGGAAATAAAATAATAAAACTGAATTTTTTTTGGAAGAAATTGATCGATTGTCAAGATTGTGATTTGGAGGGGAATAAAAGAGGAGAAGATTTGATCTAGGATTTGAGTGATTGAAAATTGAAGAAGAGGAGGTTAAAGTTTAGAGATTTTTGTGAAATCAAATTAGGGATTTTTTTGTTTAATTTTCAGTAGCATCGTGAAGAACAAAGAAGACCAAAATAAAATATATATATATATATTTTTTAATGATGGTGGGTCTCACGGTGGGAATCAGATGGAGGGTTATTTGAAACCCATCTCTTGGAGAGTAATGTGATTTTCATGGGATTCACTTTTCTAGGAAACAAAATTCTCAAACATTCTACCAAACACGAGAATGTTTTAAGATTCCCATTTTCCTACAAAGATGACCTCATACTAAACGGTCCCTAAAAAAATTTGACGACATGGACTAAAATAAGGATTATTAGTAAACGTTTAAACCTAATGAAGGAATACTGAAACAAGAGGGACCAAAACGGCTAATAGGTTAAATTAGAGGGACAAAATGATTTTAACCCTAAATAATATATATATATATATATATATGTGTGTGTGTGTGTGTTTATGGTCATCGAAGTAATATACTTTTGGATAATTACCCCGGTAGCCATCAACTTTTGTCACCACTATTAAAATGGTCATCAGATGGGGAATTAGTTTCAAAATTGTCATTTTTGGCAGACACTGTTACACTAATAATCATTCCATCTAATTTCATTCAATGAATAGTATTTTAATAAATAAGGGGATGACATTAATTTTTTTTAGATGTTTTATAGAAATTAATTTTTTCTTTTATTTTTTTAAAACAAATAATTATATTTAGTGTATGTATATACGTATAGCATATCTTAGATTTTGTAGTTTTAATCTTCTCTCTCTCTCTCTCTATATATATATATATATATTCAACTTATCTCAAATATATTTTGTAGAATTTTTAGATTTTGTAGCCTTAATCTTCTAAAAAAAGAAAAATTGATTTCCAAAAAACATTTAAAATAAATTAATGGTATCCCCTTATTTACCAAAATACCACTCATTAGATGGAATTAGATGAAAATGAATGAAATCGTTATTAGTGTAATAATGTTTGCCAAAAATGACAATTTTGAAATCACTTCCCAATCTGATGGTCATTTTAATAGTGGTGACATAAATTGATGGTCACCGGAATAATTATCCCTATTACTTTTCAATATATTTTTATATTGTTATATGTATATTTTTATCGAATATGCACGTCATTGACAGATAAGAAAACCTCTCAAGAAGATTGTCAGATAAGCATTCAAGCTGGCATCTGGATAAACACCATCGGTGGAATCGCCAAGTCACGGGAACCCAAGTAAGGCCGAATATTAATATTCGGGACATTCATCTTTACTCGGGACAACATATGGAGCCCGAGTAAATAAGTTGTTAACGTGAGACGTGCAGAGTCACGAATTGTCTTGGACACGCAACCACGAGTAAAGAGTTTCGGAAGATCCACATAAGAAGATGAGCCCAGGTTGAAAACAAATCCAAATCGAGCAATAACTCTGCTCTTCTAGAAGACTGCACACGATCAGGAAATAAGTATCAAACGGACTATGCAACTAGAACCCTACGAAGATTCTAATTCAATGCACAAGATCTCAGAAACATGAAAGAAGACGAAGACGACTTCAACAAGTAACCAGTTCTAATTAAACACTATCACATTTCCTTAGTTGTGTAACAATGATTAGGGTTATATGCACATACAAATAGACCCATAATCTCATTAGAGGGGATGAGGATAACAAAAAAAAAGAATCAACGTAAAAGAGAGGCTAGAGAGATCGAGAGGTGTAATTTGATATTCAATATTGGATTTGGCTTGGATATGCATACAGCCACCTGTGGATATTTTTCCGGTCATCGGAGTTTTACCACGTATACTCGTATCATAATCTTATCATGTTGCATCCTCTTTCTTTTTATCTTTTAGCAGGTCAAAATCGAACCAAACATTGTAAACTTTCTTACCATCAAAAAACAGACATCAACATATATAATTATAGCAAACATGGAGCCTGAGTGTAATATTATCTAAATTAAGGAATGTGAGTGCAGTTAATCATTTAGAAAAGTGAGTCGTAAAAAATGACCGCATAAAAATTGTTATTAATCTTATACAAAAATTTAACTTTTAATAACCACATTTTAAAATGAGAGCTTCTTTTGACAATCCAGTCCTTTTTTTTTTATATTTATTTTCTAAATATATTCCATTATAAAAAGATTAATTAAAAAAAAATCTAAAGATACTTCTTTTTATTTCAAAATTGCTCCTTTTATCTTTTGACACCCTTAAGATAAAACACTTCATTTTAAAGAAATAAAATTTATAAAGACCCTTGTATTGACATTTCATTTTAAAAGTTTAAATTTAAAATAAAAATCTAAAGATACTATCTTTTGTTTTAAAATTATCTTTTTTATATTATGACACTTCTATTCTAAAACACTCTATTTTAAAGAAATAAAATTTCTAAAAACACTACATTTTTATTTGAAGGTGAGTTGTTATTGACGTCTCAGCTTGCATTGTGTGAGATGATGACTTGGGGATCCAAAAGAGATGCGTTTCAAAGGCAAGGGCAGGCTTGGTATGAACTTTGTTATCTGATATATTGCATAAATTCATGTATCTGGTATGTTGGTTCCATTTATAATTTCTAAATTGATAGGGAAGGCTCACCCCATATTTGCCAAAAAAATAGGAATTTAAAATATTGGTAAAAAGAAGATGTTTAAGAGTTTATAAAACAGTGAAAATGAATTAAAAAAAAACACACACAAAAGAGGAAGAAAAAGTTGTTTTCTAAAAGAATTTAAACGTCTTTTTTATCCTCTTTTTTATCTTGTTTAGTAATATTAATTCATATTAAAACTATCATTAATAAAAAAATAATATAAATAGATAATTTGTGAATTGTATAAAGAAACTTTTCTCAAAATTTATTTTCGGTCTATAAACTAAAATTATAAAAATTTCCCTATAACTTCATTTTTTTTTTGACGAAAAACATGAAACCTAGAGAACGTAAAACCAAAGAGTGTTGTTATATGTGTTTTTCGTTAGTATGACACGTCATCGAAGGTTGGGGTATTGCAGAAATATAGTGATTCCACGTCATCAAAAGTCAACCAGTCAACGAGAGGGATATTGGCCAATGACATATCATCAAGAAAATTATTATGGAAGTTATAAGCATATTCGCCAAGTAAAGTCGTCCAGTAAAAGGAGTCTTAACGAGCGAAGATCTCTACTCAACGAGATCTACTCGGCCAAAACAGGAAATATGACCTTATCAAGACACGTCGTATCAAGCGAAGATTCACTCATATACTAAATCTAATAATCATAATCCAATAAGGAAATATTTCTATTTCCTCTTCAGTATCATAGAATTCTAATCAGGAAGAAACTCATAACTTCCAGAAGGATAAACACCAAACAGGAAATAAGTCCTAAACGGACTATATTACTAGAATCCTACAAAAATTCTAATTAGTGAATCCACCACTCGTACGACAATAACTAGGGCGACCCTAGATCGAACCATATAAATACAGTCATGTATTTATTATAACAGAACAAGGTCATCATTAACAATTTACGTTTAGATGAGAAGGATAAGCAATCATATGAGAGAAAAACGAGTATTGAGTGTTGTAATTATTCTATCCATAGTGGATCTCTTCCCGCCGTCACCGGCACCGGCACTGTGGATGTTTTCCCGTCTTGGGGTTTTACCATGTAAACTTATATGTGCATGATTTTCTTCTTTTTATATATTTTTCATAACATCTTCAACAATCTATAAAAACCTGTTAGACGCATGATCAATTCTATACGATCCAAAAATCACCGTCAACAAGTGTTTTTAGTAGGAAGGAAAGAAAATAGTAAGATTAGAAAGATTTGAAGAGATAAAAAACGTAAGAGAAAGAAAAGAAAAGAATTTTCTTTTGAGCCTTTTAGTAAGCATGAAGGAAAGAAGAGATCTTTCATTTCATTTGTTTGGTATTATTGAGAAAAAGTTAAAGGATAGAAAATTTTCTTACTATCTTATTCTTATATTATAGTGAATATATAGATAGGGTTGTGAGAGGATTAAAAAAAATGGACAAATTTATAATTTCAATTAAACACAAAACTTATACCCTCTTTTCTCTCAATTTTCCGTCAACTTTTGAGAGGATTAAAATTAGTGGGTTCCACTCATAAATTTTTCACTCCATTTTTCTCTCATACCAAACAACATATTTTCTCATTTTGTTCTCCATTTTCCCTCCCCATTTCATCCCTACCGAACACACTCTAAGAGAAAAGCATGAAACCTTATTTTTTAAAAACAGAATTATTGAAACCCTCTCCAAAAACCTTGTTTTTATTTTTATTTTTATTTTTTTAACAGGAAAACTTAAAAAAAAAAAAACATTCCCTTTAGAAGGGTGATTCAGTAAGTTCATGCGTAAGCTTTATTTCTTTTTGTCTTCATCTCCAAACTAATAGAGTCGTTGGGAAGGGCCGCTCCGAGCGGAATTGTTCTTATGCCTGTGTAGAGCTTGTCCTGGCGGCACCGTCGATGTGAGATGCGAGAGAGATGAACACGTGGGATATTTTGGTAATCGTAAAAACGTGGCTATAAACGGTTAAAATTTCCGTAAACGGTAAAAACAAATCCATCAATGCGCTAGTTTTGATTTATTTTTTTCTTCCCTTTAAAAAAAGACCGTTAAAGCAATGGACAATGCACCATCAGTATCCAAGCATTGTCCATTACTTTAACGGTAGGTACTATCTCACCAATGAGTTGTTTACACGTGACCCATTTTAAAAGAATACAAGAAGATAAATATAAAAAGTGAAAAGAAAAATAACATGAACAAACATCCAAATGGTGGGATGAGTACCCAAGCATTCATTTTCCTAAAGTAATTGTCTTACGAAGTTGAAGGACCTAGATGTCATTTCAATTTCATTTGCATCGAGGGTGAAGTTGGTCATAGGATTCAACCGGTGTCTAGATTGTTTTTAGCATTTAATTTGTTCAAGCTGCTGCAGCGCTGCTCTCTGCCCACTCACGCAGACATAATTGGCATAGCAGCTGCAACATTATCTCCCACAGATGGTGCTCAAAGCAGGTATGGAAATGAATATATAGTTGTATATGTCAATTGAGCAATTTTTCAATTCTATAATTCTATTGTGCATAAATTTCCAGTTGTTCTTTTGTCACTGACATATGAACTGTGAATTCACTATGGTATAGTTGATTAAACAACATTAGATAATTGATTTGAGAAATCAGAATGACTGTGTGGTTTGATAGGAATATATAAAATGTTTGATTTTATTGTGCTTACATTTCCAGTTGTTGGAGGTTTGATCCTGATGAAGAGGAAGAGATTGATGCAGGTGTTTCCTCCAAGGTTACGAGAAGTGTGGAAGGAATGGGAGCTGAGAGCACTGGTTCTGATCAGCCTCCTTGTGCAAATAATTCTGATCGTTTTGGGCAATCGCAGGAGGTATATTCCTAAAACTTGGATTAAATGTGTTGTCTGGTCTGCCTACTTGCTCGCAGATTCAGTGGCGACCATTGCGCTTGGTCTACTCTTAAATGATCTGGGTCAAGTCTATGAAGACGGAGGAAATCTTGATTCTGAATCAGAGCTCAAAGCTCTTTGGGCACCATTTTTGCTGCTGCATTTAGGTGGCCCTGATACTATTACAGCTTACTCGCTGGAAGATAATGAGTTGTTTTTAAGGCATGCATTTCAACTAGCCGTCCAAACGGGGGCGACATTGTTGATATTTTTCCTGGGATGGAATGGCTCCCGTCATTCATTTCTATCAATACCAATGATTTTTGTTGGGGTCATCAAGTATGGAGAGAGGACATGGAGTCTTTGGTCAGCTAGCAGTGATCGTCTTAGAGACACTATGCTCACTCCTGCTGATCCTGGTCCAAACTATTCCAAATTGGCCGATGAGTATGCTTTGAAACATGCAGAGGGGTTTTATGTGGAGGTAGAGGAGCTGAAAGACGATCAGGGTGGGATAGATTTACCGGAATCTGCAGCAAAGTCCACCCCTGATGCCAACAACATAAGAACAGCCCATGCCTTGTTCGGCACATTCAAGCGTTTGTTTGCAGATCTCATCCTCAGCTTCCAAGACCGCGAGAAGAGTCTATCTATATTCCAGAGTTTGTCGCATGATATTGATAGGGCTTTCCATGTGATTGCAATCGAACTAGGATTCATGTATGATTTGCTCTACACCAAGGCAAGTGTAGTGTATACTCCTTGGGGTCTAATAAGCCGTGGCATCACTACTTCTCTCACTTTTCTTGTGTTGGTGATTTTCTCTGTTAGTAACAAGAGGAAATATTCCAAAAAGGTAGACGTATACATAACCTTCTTGTTGCTGGTTGTGGCTATTATTCTGGAAATATATGCAGCTCTACTTCTTCTTTTCTCAGATCAGTCTAAACGGTGGTTAATTGCGCATAAGAGAACTTGCATTGTCAAATTCATCAACCGTTATAGTACTATACTGGTTAAAGTACCAAGATGGTCTAATTACATGACCAAATACAGTATTACATGCTTTTGCCTCAAAGAAAAACCTGGTCATAAAATCCTGAGGCTCTTTCACTTGGACAAACTACGGGAAAAGCACCGATATAAAACTTATGAAGTTGTTCCTGAAAGTTTGAAAAAGTTTATCTTCAAACATGTTGGCCAGAAATATACTCAGTTCAAGGAGAAGCAGGGAACGAACGCTAGTATTAGAGACTTGTATGCTCAACCGGTGGGAAGTGTCGTGCTTAAAAAGTACAATCTCCTTGATCATCAAGAATGGAGTAACAAAATTGAGTTTGATCAAAGCATCCTAATCTGGCATATCGCAACAGATCTTTGCTATTTCAGCGGCATTGATCAGGATTCAAACGACTCCAATTGTAAAACGAGCAAGCTCTTGTCAGACTATATGTTGTATCTCTTAGTTATGCATCCTTTTCTGCTGCCAGTTGGAATAGGCCTTATCAGGTTTCGAGATACTCAATCTGAGGCCAGGAGCTTTTTCGAAGAGAGAATGTCTATCTTTTCTATAAGCACAACTCAAAGTCACAGCAACCAAGCTTCTCAGGACCAGGACCAGGGAATTCATCAAAGCGGCAATGACCAAGCTCCTCCTGATCAGGACCTGATTAGAAAGAAGAGAACTCAAGCTATTAGAATGCTACTTAAAGTGAAAACTCATGTGCCCCCTATCAAAGTGAAAGGAGACAGAAGCAAATCTGTCTTGTTTGATGCATGCAGGCTTGCTTCAGCATTGAACAAGATTTCAGATAAAAGGCAGAAATGGGAGATGATAAGAGATGTTTGGTTGGAGATGCTAACTTATGCTGCTTGTCAGAGTAGAGGGAGTCAACATGCTCGGCATCTGAGAAGAGGTGGAGAGCTTCTCACTCATGTCTGGCTTCTAATGTCGCATTTTGGCCTGACCGAGCAGTTCCAGATATCACGAGGTCATGCAAGAGCTAGATTGACTGTGGCATAAATGTAAGGCCACCATATTGTTAGGACATAATGCAGATATGCTGTTGTTAGATAACTTATGTTAACATAGTTCCGCATGCAACATTTTTCTCCTCCCGTCTACTTTATAACACGTTTTTTTTTTTTTTTACACACTCAAATTCTTTAAAAAGATAACATTGCATGTTTATGGGTGAATATATAGATATTGGACTATTACAAACAAGGCTTCTTCGATTCCGAATGGGATAATGGAATAATTGGATACGGCTCGAATTCACTATTAATAATTATTTCCTTTAAAATCATAAATTCTTTGTGTAAAAGGATTAGGGGATAAATAGGAGGAGATGGAAAATTCTATAGGAAGTTTAATTCATGAAGGTGCAATGAAAATATGAAGTAATAATTTTATAGCAATTAATAATTATATACATTAAAAAAAATTCCAAAATTTTATATTTTGATGAATTATTCACAAAACAATTTTTATTTTTTTTAATATTATACAAATTCATATAAAACAATTAAAGGTGAAGTAAGTCACTCTTGTTTTAGACTTTTAATACTTTATAACAGTATATTCACGTCCCACCTTACCTAAAATCTTTAGGATAAATACCGTTGAAAAATAATTCTCAAACACATGCAACTTTTTTTAATGAAGATCAAAAATTAACCATAAATTATTAGATTTACAAGAGGAAATTGATACAGTACAGTAATATTAGTTTCGAACCTCTCCCTCCTCAACATAAACATTAAACAAAAAATTCTCGGTAAGAAAATTCATTCAAATTCCTCCAAATGCTCCATTTGATTGTTAGATAACATATAGAAAATGACGAAAACTACCAAAGACGGTGAGATTTAACTGGACACATCAACTTGTAGAATCTTTGACATGATTCTTGTGGGAACTGGCCATCTAGAGTCTAGACTACAGCTCCTTTGATCTAGACTACTAAACGAGCAACCTCAACTAAAACAATTGATCATGCGACCTAAACTACTGCTCTTGTGATCTTACCTTGGATGATTGGCCTCGCTACCTGGGGAATGTTACAACTACTAGGTTTGAATGGAATTAAACTCGTGAAGTCTAACTAAAGAACTCAATCAACTGGTATTTTAGCTGCTACTAGAATAAATGAATAATTGGAGAGCTTGGCCGCCAAAGATTGTACCTCATTGCAACGTTTTTGCTACATAATTGCGATCTTTAATTGAATCTCAATGAACAGTACAGAAGAATACATTATCTACATCACATGATCGGTTTTAAAATGTTAAGGTACACTAAAGACTCGAGAGTAATAACATGTTACATACAATATATGTAGATGTATTATGAAAAGTTGATAGCAGCTCCTTGTTCCTTGCAACTATATAACCCATTATAGCAAAAATTCACGCATTCGAACTGGCCTTTTTACAGCATTTGTAAAACCCTACGTAGGAAAATCAAAAACAATAAATAACTAACAATTTGATTAAGTTTCAATATAGGTAGAATCTCTGCAAACTAAAGTTTTTTAACATACATTGTCAGCACAGGCTGTAAAGCAAAATGCTGAGTACCGATAATAAAATTCAGAGTAATTATTACAACATGTATCAAAGAGGAGATGGTGTTCAAATTCATCTTTTTGATTAATCTGTTACAAATAGTAGCAGCAGCAGTACTAACAACAGCAACAATAACAATAATACAGGGCAATTACCAAGTCCTGGGCTTTTGTCTAAATTCCAAATAATTTGGATTGTCAACTTCAATTATTACAGAGGTAAATTTATATTTTAATAACATTTAAAATCAAATTAAAAAATATATTGATATTTTTTGAATCAAGCTAAATCAACTTAAATTTATGACTTAAAACTTTGATTTTAACATCTCAATCATCTGTGTGCTCTTAAAGTTGTAAATATATTCAAATCTCAAACATTGAATTAAGAGCACATAGATGTTTAAGATGTTAAAGTCAAAATTTTAAATCATAAATTTAAATTTATTTAACCTGCCCTATATTATTTTATTATAAATATAAATTTATATTTAATGAACATTAAATTATTATGATTTTCAATATTTTAATAATATTTTATTATTAAATGAAAAAAATAATATATTATCCTTTATTTTAATTATGTATTTATTTTTTATCTTGATTAACTTTTAAAGTCAGAGTATTACTTTCATAAATTGTCAAAGTAAAAACATTATACTTAACAGTTTGAAAGTGAGACTCTTGATAGGAATCAAATTTCCCACTTTTGAAAAGTCAAAGACCCATTTGGTATTTGTGAAAAACATGGGGACCAATTTGGTCAAAAACGAAACAGTTGCACTCTATTTAGAATTAATAAAAAAAATAGGACTTATTTAACAATTGCCCTAATAATAATAATAATAATAATAATAATATTAATTGACTGATATATTCCATACGTCCATTTTATACTTCTAGGCAGTAGATAATCACTACAGAGAAAACTTGACAATATAGAACACGAGCTTTTATATACTTACATTATATAACTGGGAATAATGGCGGGAATCTCTAATAAGATGAGTCAGTGCAACATTCAGATTTGTGCTACGAAAATTTATTCAGAATTACCATATATCTTCACATCAGAGTATATCTGTTATGACAAACTCTAGAATCTAATCCTCCACATTAAACTGATATCTTGAATTTAATTGACAAAAAAAAAAATGGATAAGGTAAACTGTTGGCATCATCTTATTGTTAATTTACCTGATGCATTACGTCTAGAACGCTTTTTGCCTTTAGAACTCCCAGACGAGTCATCTAATTAACTATATAGAGAATAGCTAAAAGGTTCTTATAAGCAGAATGAAGTGATAAAAAGAAAAGGAAAAGGAAGAGCTTTGGACTAATTGACTCAATATATGGCACTAATTATTTAACAAAAATCTCTAACAGAGATTACTGCCTTTTGAGATGGTGCATAGTGATTCTGTCTCAGTGTAAGTGTGTAACTACAGAGCCTTTATCCTCTAAGTTCAAAATCCATGCCATAACCAGTCAATCAGGTAGTTTAAAAGTCGGTATATTTGATCCTAATTATATCATAATTCGCATTTATAAGATGACAAATACATATATAATGAATGCATAGTAACATACCTCATTAAATTTAAATAACAGAGGTAGTGAATCTCTTTCCACCGTTGCCTTCTGTACTGCGGCATCAGTATTCTGAGAATCTTTACCACTCAATTTCCTAAACCTGATTTACAAACAAACAAGAATTGAAAAGGATATAAAATGGTTGACCTGCAACATATTATGATAACTATTTAAATGGTATGTTAAACCTCCATAAATCATTTCCAACCCTAGAAACAATAAGATCTTTGTTCATAAACAAGTATTCATATAAGGTTTACTACCGAAATCTAGCCAAGGATTTTCCCCCTGAAGAACAAAAGGAAGCTGATCATTTAGATCCAGTTTGGCATTGTTGTGCTGTGGGGAAAATTGTTTTTGATTCTGCCGTGGAGAAATTGTTTTTGGATTTGCTGTGAGAAGAATCAATTGAGTGTTTGGTAAACTGATTTTTAAAAGTGCTGTGAGAACCAAAAACAATTTCAAAGTGTTTGGTAAAAAAGTGTTGTGACTATACAAAATTACTATAAAGGATAAAAATAAATATTTAAGATGATTTGAAAATATATAAATTATTTTATTTTTATGTAACCATAAACATGTTATAAAATAAATAATTTATTTTATTTTTGTGTGACCATGAACTTGTTATAAAATAAATAAATAAATTTTGTTAAAAAATATATAATTTTACTTTAATATTTTTTTTTATCTATTACCACATATATTGTGAATATATCAAGCAAACTAGCATAATTTGATTCAAGGATTCATAAGATTACACAATTGAAATAGATAACACCTAAATAGTAAAGTATATGTTATAGTAAATTGTAAATAAATTAATAAATGCTAAGTGGGTGTTTTGTTATGTGGTAAATTTCATAAAAGGCAAGGGATAAAATAATAAGTTTGGAAAAAAAAATCATTAATAGGAGTATTGAGTGTGTTTTCATTTTTGCTTCCTAAGAAGTTGATTTCTAAAAGTATCAATTTGTAGTTTCCCAATTTCTGTTGTGGGGGAAGTCAAAAGAGACCAAAAGCACTTTTCAAAAATTTTACCAAACACCTCAAACCAACTACAGAAACACTTTTAGCTCCAAAAGCAGCCTGGGAAGCAATCCCAAACTGGGTCTTAGTCTCATGTCTAGATCTACATTTAATCAGAAGAAATACACCGCTGATACAAGACAGGAAGTGTACCGGTAGTCATGAGGGAATAGAATCTCTGCTCCAACTTAGAGGTGGTGTTAAGTTACAACTCAACCCAAAAACTTAAACTTATAGGTAAGATTCCGAACAGTAGTATTAAACTCAAACAAACTAAGACACCCTCCTACCTGCAAAACTAATGGATTTACTACTTGGACCAAGCCCAAATAAAGACGAATATTAATGTGAAACAAATTCAAATATAATTACAGAGTGAATTGAACTAGCACCTCCAAGTAAAACCGGCTCTAATCATTAGACCTCAAGTCCAAATTTTTTCTTACATCAAATGATCGAAACCCTCAATAACACTAGTAGATGCATCGCATTTCATAATCTCATCCATCATAATGGAGATATGGAAAACAAATAAACGATAGAGATATATACTTGATTTTGATGAGAGTCCTAAGCCTTATGAAAAGAAGGAAAGGATTTCACATTTGCTAAACTATTACCCGTCATAATAAACATGAGCATGATGATAGTTTCAATCATGTACTAAGGGAGTACGTAACTGCACTGCATTAATTGGTTGTTAGCTCCATATTTTTATTAATTACTAATTCATAAACAATTGTAAAGGACAAATGAAGCAGTAGGCGGCATATATACATATGTGCGTAAGAAAATACCGGTCAAAGAAATTGGCAGAACCATTGGAAGGCTTCTTCTTATCTCCAGAAAATTTCAATTTCATACTGGTTGAGGCACTTCTACTAGAATCCAAGGTTGATAATGCTGTATGGGTACTTGGATTACATTGCCGTGGATTAAATACATTTTTTGCATCTCCCCTCATATCAGCTCCAACACATGCAGCTGAATGACCAATCGTTGTAGACTCTGCTATACTACTTCCCTTCCCCATTAAGTCATGGTTTTCCTTCTGTCCATCGGTCAAATGCAAAGACTTCCCGATGCTTACTTGCATAATTCTTTGCTTTTCTACCTGCAATATAAAATTGATTATGATAAAAAAATTCCAGTCTGGGAATAGCAAATGGCACAACTTTTAAGTGTTGCAAATTTTCATACAGGGAGACACTGAATGTAAAATTCCTCAAAATGTCTGAAACAGCAAAAGAGAATCATAAACTTGGAAAAATAAAAGCAACATAAATCCGTATCTTCAATATCTACAAGTCCGTTTAGAGCTAGAAAAAGGAACATAAATCACACGAAGGATGTTCAAATTGGTGCTACAATGACCATTGTTACATACGGTGTTCATTATAGTTTCAGAAGGAGCAAAACTGTGCCTCAAGGTTGGAATGAACATGAATTACTGTAGCATAGCCTCTGTTCAGTTTGGCTCCAAATGTTCCCAAGTTTGACATGGGTTGTGCATTTGTATGCTAATAGAGATGATAACATTCTCATTAGAAAATGATAGCTTCAGAAAAAGTCTTAGTTTACATTCTTATTTGTTAACTAGCAGAAATCCAATCAATTTATGCATGGACACTGCATGTAGTGTGTCTCGTAGGTGCCCAGCATGCAAACCATGAAATATTAAAATCTGCAGCATGGGCTTCCCTGCCAGCTTTATGAACACCAAACATATTAGGATGGCTGACAGAAAATAAGAAAGTATGTCCATGCTTCTCAAAACTTCAAACTTCCGAAGTTCAAAAATCGCCATTTGGTATTCATTGCACTTTTAAAAAGGGATTTGATGACAATAGTAATTAAATTGTTTCTAAAATTTCTCAAACACAGCAGATGTGTTTACTGCATTTATTACCTTACATCATTTATAACACAGACAATGGTTTCTACATTTCAACACCTCACCCTATCAATTACTAGGAAAAAATGAAGATTTTCATCAAGGTTTGGCCTTTCAAACTGCACCCAGTATGAAGGAAAGCTCTTTCCAACTAATAGTTCTATGAACATTGAAGGGCGCAAACCCACTATATCAAGGATTAGTGAGATAGGTAAGTTATTACAAAATAGAAATTTCAGTGAAAACTAGCCTGGCCTCTTTGTTTTTACTTTTCCTTTCCGAAGCCAAGTTATTTTCCAAAGAGAAATAAAGTATTTTCAACAAACCACTTAGTAAAGTACAATGCTCACCTCGTGCACCAAAACCTGCTTCATAGCTAAGGAAAGCTCATAATGACCTGATAGATAACCCTGTTTCCGAGAAATTGATATTCAGATGAAAAAGAGAGAATAGTGAGTAAATATAAATGCATGTGAATAAGAATTGGACCTTGAAGTTAATGAAGTTGCTAATGGGAGGATCAAAAGAAAATCCTGAGGCTTCCAGAGCTACTTCGTGTCCAAAGTTATTGGGTAGAGGATCAGATCTCATGTTCTTGTATGTTATACAATAAGCTACCATAGCTCTAACTAATTGAGCCATATCATTCTTCTCTTTCTCAGATAGTATGTGCAATGCCACCTAACAAGAGACCAAAACGTGTAAGACCATAGCAATAAATGGAAGCTACCATCTCTGATAAGAATATATATATATATATATATATAAAAAGGAAAAAAAATTAACAGACATTCACATAGAATGAAAGGGGATAACAAAAATTTTAATACAGCTTTATTTCTTTTTCTTTAATGGATACAGATAGCATACTGGATCGATATGTTATATTACATAAAACAAAATCATACAAAAGTTTTTGACAAAAGTTCCTATTTAGCATTGCAAACTTTGTATTGGAACCCCAAACACACATGGAGGTAGATGGTGATCTCTATAAATCTTCTTATGATAACAACTCGAATAAAGAATAAGTTTGTCAGATTCAGAGTTGCATCAAAATGTTTATATAATGAGTTTTTGTCCATAAACTGTTGTAATATAAATAACAGTTCAAACAAACCTGCTCAAAATATGTTATGTCCCATGACCTGCTTTGGCAGGACCAACTCCAAATAATGGTTCTTATTGGATATAAAATAGTAACAAGATATTATGTGAAAATTGCATGAACCAAGAGAAAATGGCATACAGCCCAGAGAATGTAGTAGGAAGATAATGATGAAGAAGGCACATGTGCCAGCCATTTCCCTTAATTGAAGTGTCAATTAAGTCAAATAGCACTGTATGAAACAAAAGGGAAAGAAATAGAAGTGCAAGCAAAGCAGAAGTAAACCAAAAAAATTAAAGTAAATTACCGGTCTTAGAGTTGGGGGTGACAGAATATGCAATAATGGAGAGATCAATTCTTCTACAAAAGACTTGGTTGACAAGTGCCTTGAAATATAAGGTGGAATTTTGAAGTGCCATGACTTAAAAATGTCCATCTTTCCCATCAATGTTGTTCGGTATCTGAAAAAATTGTATAAAAGCTGAATAGTAAATAAAAGTGAACCCTCTCAGTGACATGAAATTCTGAAAGTACTTCAAGGTAGAATTAGTAATACCTTTGATAAGACTTTGGCCACTCGATATTTGCTTTCTGAATTTGGGCTACTAGACGGTGCACAGTAATTGCAAGAGACGGTTGATAAACTGCAGAAAAAGAAAACAGGAAAAGCTTTAGGAAGCATGAAAATCTAATTATATCAACACAACAGAAGTAAATTTTAAAAATAAAAATGAGCATTACATTTATTTACCTAGAAGGGCCATTTTTTGTGTGCGCATAACATATTGGTGCATCAAATCAGAAACACCAAGGCAATCAAAGCACTTGACCTTCAAATAAAGTGAGTGTACAGTCACATATATTGTTGTAACACTAGAATTACCAAACATACAGAATTAAGGCTTACTGTCTTTTGCATCACTGGATCATGATACTGGAGCTGTAAAATGTTTTCATGGATCCCATCCCAAATCGTATTATGGTCACCGCTGTTCATTGAGCTCCCAACTCCCAAGTCAGATGGACTAGTTTTAACAGAAGAAGAGAAACAAATAGTATTTGGCTGAATTAACTACCCACCGGTAAGATATGAGAGCATGCAAAGATTCGAATTCATCGGATGTATTGCCATGGCTATTATTAGATTTTCTCAGTCGCTTCATTTTTCGCTTTTGGAAAATCTAGAGAGAGAAGCATCATCATATTTAAGATCATGGAAATGGATGATGAAGCAGTTAAGAAAAGAAAATTCAACGACATTCTGCAACACCTTACCTCTTTCCAGATATCAAAAGCACTTCTTGACATGTCCTTTCGACCAACCACTTGGGAACTGATCTCCAACTACGAAACAGTACAGTACAGATGCTAGTCAATAACAAAAGTAAGAAAAAAAAAAGGGAAGGGAGCAATGGGTCGATGAGGTACAGTGAATGCCGTAAATGCCTTATCTTAATGGATATAGACCCCCAAACAGGGAGCGACAGTGCAAGTGGTCTTGAAAAACTAGAATAGTGAACAGATTTAATACATCTACATCTTTTCTCCACTAATGTAATTATTTCAGTACAAAAATAGCGTGGGTAGTTTTCAATCATTGTTAATAAACCCAAAAGGAGCCTTATGAAAATAATGAAAGAATGTCAATGGAGCCCTGCTCCTCTATCCATGGAAATTTAATTACTTGAGCATACCTAATTGAAATGCTCTAGTCAAAATTAAGCCTAATCACTTTCAGAATATACAATATTTAAAAGAAAGAGTAGTCAATTTAATTGCTCGAGGGTACTCACTTTGACATGATTATATGGGGCATTATCAAAAACTCAAGACCCAAAGGATTGTTAGTGAAAATCACACGAGTACATTGCAGAAAAATGACTTTTTTTCTTTACCAGCCAACTACAAAATCATCGGCTTTCATCATCTCCTAGACCTTATAAAAAAAATGGGAATCTCCCAATCCCTTTATTCTGACCTTAGAGATTTATCTAAATTAGAAAATGCTCAAGACAATAACATCATAACAAAATCCTACCACATTGAGGGTTTCCTTCTTCTTGTTGAGAAACTGAAGGGTGTTCAAGCACGAGCGTATATCACATTCTGTGAAGTAAAACAAACCCCAAGTAGAATAAAAAAAAGTCCAAGGTCAGGAAAAGTACATAATAAGTAATATATTTTATGCATTCCACAACAAGAGACAGGATAAGAGAATCTAAGTAATATGACAAGGAGGTACAGCACTTTTTTTTTGTAGGAATAAGCGGACAGATAGCTCACCAGTGTACTCTGCAAGTGCAGTAAGTCCAATAGAACTTGTTTGCATTCCCTCCTTGTTGCAAATATATTTGAGCCTATAGTGATTCGACTACCGCAAATCAGGATCCAAATCTTAGCTTATAAAGATAGGACACACTAAAACACAGAGAAATTGGAAGTAATAAGTTCCAACCTAATATATGATGAATGAGTCATCACTCATCAGTTAACATGACATAATATACGATGTTGATACCTAAATAAAGAAACTTACAGTAATACTTCGCACAAGAATAAAAAATTTAAACATAAATAAATTTACATCCCAGTTATTTCTGCTTTAAACTCAATTGGCTGAAGTTTCTTTGCCAGTTACTTGATAACTTATTTTTTCTTTTTTTCTTCAAAAACCAAATATGGATGAAAATGGTATCAATGGTGTTTATATTTAAGGCAACAAATAATACTTTTTTCAGTAGAAACTCTGGACTTCCATAGCAGAATTGTTACCCTGAAGCAGCCAAAATAGTTACAGCCACATCAATTTTTTAATTAGTGGTTAAACGGTTACAATTCCAAAAATTGAACCAACAGTCCACCAAAAATCCAACCTAAACAGAGAACAAAACGAAAATACAATAAATTAATTCAACTACTAAACAAGGTTACAGTTCAAACATGAAAAACCTTTGCATGGCTAGGCTCTGAGAATAACAAATTTTTTTCTAATAAAGAGTATGATGGAGGAGCTTAGGACAAATGACACAAATTCAATATAAACTATTCTTTTTAGATGAAAGGTTGCCAATATTATTAGATTATATGTTGAACTTTAATGAAAGATACAGACTTATCACAATGATGAAGGGATACCGAAAATTATAACAATTCTTTTTTCTCATTTTTCAAGCTCTTGCAACTGATGTGAGAAGAGGAAACAGAGCAGAATTGCAGATTTAAATTGATGAAGGAAAAAAAATCCCCGGTTTAAGAGATGGTGAAGGAACTTGATTCAGAACCTTCACTATACATCTTTCCCAGAAGAAAAAAAAAAAAAAAAAAACCTTTTGAAAATTAAAGCCCACCAAGCAGCTGTTTTAAGTTTCCGATTTCACTTTTTAGACATAACTATGAACATTTGTCAAAAAATCAATAACATGTATACAAAGCTTATAATTAGTTCATATCTTTAGATCCGCATGCTAAATTATAGAGTTATTATGTGTTGACTAAGGAGTAAAATCCTAGAAGAATTTCGATGAATCAATTTTCTATAATTGTTGACTTGTATATTAATTGTTAGTTTACTAATTAATTAGCATTTATAGCCTTAGTTGTAGGCTAAGTAAGGAAACTTACTCTGTATAAATATGCCATATTGTAACTATTTGAATATACAATCAATATATAAAAAATCTTCAAGGTATCAGAGCCTTAACAAATTGGTCAGGTTTTTTTGCTTCTTTCTAAATTATTCAGAACAACTCTTTAGGTTTACTATTTCAAAAAAAAAAAATCTCTTCTCACTATAATGTTTCATTTTTTTTTCATGGCTGAAATTAACTCCATAATTTTCCCTGGACTAATGTGGGTTGTCACGGAAATCAATGAAAAATCCTTACTGCATTATTAGATACTAGTTCCTCATGGAATCCTATGGTGAAAGCGGTGGTGAACAATTTGATATCCAGCCACAGCTTTACTCTGGCGAGATTCAAAGAGTGAATGACGAATCTACATCCGTGGACAGTTTGCTAGATGTTCATGTTCGGATTGGTCAATGAAGCAGTTCATGTACCCTACTGGTCTTACCCTTGAATAACATTGATTGTATTCTTGGGATGGAGCTGGGTTCGACTGTGATAAAGAATTAAAGAGTGGTCAATCCAATTTCCGGATTTGACTATACCAGAAGAGAGGGATCTAGCAACGATTGAGACGCTTGGTGCAATGATTGATCATTCACTGGAGATCCCAAATGACAACTAATCCTGCTAGTGCTTCTCTTGCCCAATCGGGTAATCTTTCTACTAGCTATTAGAGTCAATTTAATTCTGCACCGTGGGTCATCGACTTAGGCGCGTCAAACCATATGACAAGTATCTCCTCTTTGTTTAATACATATTCACCCTGTTCTGGCAACAAAAAGGTCTGAATTGCCGATGGCAGTTTGTCATCCATTGCTGGAACAGGTTATGTCAAAAATTTTGACACTATCACTGTGAATTATGTCCTACATGTCCCTAATCTCTCTTGTAACTTATTATCAGTTAGCAAACTCTCTTTTGACTCTAACTGTTCAGTTGTGTTTTCTCCAACACTCACTAAATTTCAGGAACAAACTTTGGGGACGGTGATTGACAGTGCTTAGATGCAAGATGGACTTTATTATTCTGAAGACAATGTAAACGTACTCTGTATATCATTGTTGGAAAACAAAGCCAACTTATTTATACTGTCTTCAAAATAATAGAGTCCATCCTGCATCTTAGCACTGCCAATCATCGTCCCCAAAGTCTGTTCCTAAAATTTACAGAGTGTTGGAGAAAACACAACTAAACAGTTAGAGTCCAAAGAGAGTTTGCTAACTGATAATAAGTTTCAAGAGAGATTATGGACATGTAGGCAGAATTAAGAGTGATAGTGTCAGAAATTTTGACACAACCTATTCCAGCAATGGATGACAAACTACCATCGACAATCCGGACCTTTTTTGTCAGAACAGGGTGAATATGTATTAAACAAAGAGGAGATAATTGTCATATGGTCTGACGCGCCAGAGTCGATAATCTACGGTGCATAATTAAATTGACTCAAATAGTCATTAGAAAGATTACCTGAAACTAGATTGGCCACTCTTTATCACGATCGAACCAAGCTTGTACATAATACTGGTTGTCACCGATGAGCATCCACCTAAATGTGGTGTAAGAGTGACCTTGTGAGACACAAAGAAATCCATTCTAAGAATACAATCAATGTTATTCAAGGGCAGGACCAGTAAGGTACATGAACCGCACCATTGACCACTTCGAACATGAACATCTAGCAAACTGTCCACGGATGTAGATTCGTCATTCACTCCTTGAATCTCGCCAAAGTAAGGCTATGGCCGGATGCCTAACCGGTCCACCATCGCTTTCTCCATAAGATTCCCTGATGAACCAATATCTAATAATGCAGTAAGGATTTTTCCATTGATTTCCATGAAAACCCACATTAGTCCTAAATTTGGACGTAAGTGTGTAAGAAAAATTATGGAGTTAATTTCAGCCATGAAAAAAAAATGGAGCACCATAGAAAAACACTGTAGCGAGAAGAAAAGAGAAAAAAAAAATCAAAACAGTAAACCTAAAGAGTTATGGGCTCTGAATAATTTAGATAGAAGCAAAAAAAAAACCCTAATCAATATGTTAAGGCTATGATACCATGAAGATTTTTTATATATTGATGTATATTCAAATAGTTACAATAGGGCATATATATACATAGTAAGTTTCCTTACTTAGCCTACAATTAGGCTACAATTAAGGCTATATATGCTAATTAATTAATTCCTAACAATTAGCTAATTAATTAGTCAACAAACAATTAATTTACAAGTCAACAATTATAGGAAATTGATTCCTAGAAATCCTCCTAGGATTTTACTTATAGAATTACTCCTTAGTCAACACTTTCCAACATTATGTACTTGAGATATATACTCTTGTATATATGGCTATATTCCCATGATGATTACAGATGTTGAAAAATCTATCCCACTTTTCTGTGCCATGGCATGAGAAAATCTGCCATGCAGTAGAAATACAGAGCCAAGAATCAGATCCAGATCTGGTTTATCAACTTGGCATTTGATCTTGTGACCTTACAATCGCAGAAGAAGCTCCAAAAAGCATCAAATATTTCCAATCAGATCCAAGGGCAATTCGTAATTAGCAAGCACTATCAACTTCTTAAAAATTATGCATCTTCATGTTCAAATTTTCTACAACTGTAATAGGAACACTCATTTCTATACCAGATTTTTTGACAAATGAAGTTCATTTTATCCTTTGACAACGATAAATTCTTAGCTTTAGAAAAATGAACATGGTCAAAAATTTAAACCTTATACTTGCAATGATAGACCAAAAAGGCAAAATTTTATCAAATTAATCATAGTGATTAGTCAAAATTAATTCTCATATATTCTTTCTTTTGACATTTTATATATTACGTTTTTCATGGTCAAAAATTTAAAACTAGTTAAGAAGATTAAGTTGGTATATTGAACATAAATACCCCTCTGAGCAAAGCACACTTGAGAATATGATATTAATGAAAAACAGTACTATTAGCTGATCATCACCTGCTTACCACACGACACACTGTTGGTTGAATAAATATATGAACCCTGTAAAAGAAAAACATAACTTTTCAAGATAATAAAGAAATACCCTATAATCACATAAAATGATAAATTTTCTTTGCATATAATAAATATTTGGAACAACACAGTGTTCAAAGAAGCACAACAAAACCAGATAGAACCACGCAAGATAGCTCATTCATTCTGTTGCATAGGAACATGGCTATGATTGTAAAACTGAAAATAAAAAATGCGTACTTGGCTATCTGACGCAGTGGACGCAAGGCAGGTGCATATAGGTCATTACAAATGCAAATTACCTACATGGAAAACCCACTCATTATGATATACAGGGAAACATTTTGATCAAGTATAGACCTTATGAACATTTCAAACTCACAGGTCTCGACAGTGATGTCGTTTTACGTCGCTTTTTTGAGGATGTCTTCCCCGATTGCTCTTCTTTAGCAACATTGTCCTTCCCAATGTCATTCTTGCTTTCATCAGATACCTAAATGTTAAATTTGTAATTGAATTCGAATAGTGGTAAAAACAAAAAATACATGAAACAGAGATTTTCATTGACATAATATAACTTAATAATTATTCCCAAAAAAAAAAACTAAAAAAATCCAATTGGGTAATTTCAAACTAAGGTGCCCAAATTAATGCTCCTAAAAAGCTAAGAGCAAAAATTGTAAAAATAAACGAATGGTCCTATTGAAAAAGATAAATGGGGGAAATATGTGTTCACATTGTTTAATACCAATTAAGTTGTTCAAATCCAACTGGCCATTCTTACTAATTTGGAAATGATACAACGTATCATTATAGCTTTTCAAAGAAGAGATAGATTAAGAACTTGAACAGACATACAGGATTAAGTTTTATTTTGTTCTACATCTAGAGCATGTGGACCATACTGAAGGCTTGGGTCAGGTTGTAAAGCATGTTTAATAAATATATTTCAAAAATGTTGCTAACAGCTGACCTTGTCAAACAACTTTTAGGTGGAAATTTTGGTACATATTTTCACGTATTGCTAATCTATAATATGATAATGGCCGCGAGGTCAAACAACAGAGATACAAATTCCTTCTACTCTTCAACTTTGTTAGAATCATGAATGACAGTAAATAAGAACCATCAAGTCATCATGCAATAAAGTGGTAGAAAATACCAATTCATAAGTTGGGAAAGAAACTATCTAAATCAAAGAATATATATATATATATATTGCATAACACCGGCATGCCCCTACTACACCTTTTTTTATGTACATGCCCAAAAATCATCTGACCTTTTTGTTTACTAAACCTTAAACATGTCACAAACTCGTGAAATGTATTCTCATAGGTAGATTATCGTAAAGAGAAATTTGAACAACTAATTCCTTGGTTTGAAACCAAAGGGCTTACAACTCAACCCACTTGGCCACTTCTTGGGGTTAATGTCCCCAATACAAGACTTAAAAACAATAGAAAAAAAACAAATCATTACCATCTTTAAAATAACCTCGACAGCACCCTTGCCATCTCCAAGAGCTCCATCTATTTCATCAATCACCTATGGAGAATTAAGCAAGTGATTTTCTGGATCTCATACAACGAAAACAAGTATAAACCTTTGCAAAATGAAACTGACCAAACACTTGGGCCTTGCATCGGCCATGACAGAATTCATTTGAACCACATCAAGGATTTTGGTTTCAATATTTGATGATGACCGGTCATCACTAGCATTAATCTACACACGAACAAAATGAAGATGAAATGAAAAAGTATTAGAAAGTAAAATTAAAACTCACTGTACATTGTAATGTTGGGAAGATGCAGCTAGGAGTGATTAAATCAATATGTTCTAGCATCCTACTACAAAATAATATCCATTATATAATCTTAATTACCTTATTATAGTTGCAGAATACATTTTAAGATGCAGAATTAATAGTACGGCTAGAGAGATCCAATGCTATTGTGAAACTTAGAGAGAATGCTGGGTCTTTCAACAACAAAGTAATTTGCCTGGGGTAAAAGGTATGTGATATTGGTAGTTATTAATGTTAGATATTGCTGCTCCAACCTTGGTTATACTGAGTCTGATTTCAGTATCAGAGGACCCAATATTCTTTACCATCAATCAATTGCTATAGTAACTAACACTGAGCTAAATTCTAAATTGGATGCCTTTTTGGAAGCTTGTAGGACTGTCAAAGGTACAAACAATTGAACCATCATTGAAATCTTATCAAATGTCAAAACCCTAAAATGATTTCTTTTCTACATATCTAAAATTCCTAAATTGAAAAGCAGTCCTACATCATTTAAATTGGAAGAGAAAATGACAAATAACACACAACACAGGTAAGCAGAAAAAGTTAACTTAATTATTGATCAAAAAGATGATACTGCCCCAAGTATTTATAGCTATGTGTGTTCATTGAGAAAAACCTCCACAACACGGTAACCACAATGCTTAGCAGCCACATGTGCAAGTGTAGTCTTCCCAAGTCCTGGTGGGCCACAAAGTAAAAGGATCTGCAATGACCATACGATTCAGTTACTCATAATTTTGACCGCTAAAAGGCTGAAAGATATTCAAATTTAAAGATTAAGACACAAAATTCAACAAGTTTTAATAAACTGAACCCTCTAAGTTTTGCATTTATGTGCATATTAAAGAGTGAATAATGTAATTTAAATAATTAAAAAAATAGAAGTCATTATTTCATCTAATTCCCACAAGAATAACTGGAGACCCAACGAAAACCATTAAAATGATACTAGCACCACAACTAAGCCGAACAAGAACTAAGAGTAAACATTATCACTAGTTCACAGTGTTCTCAGAAAAATCAATTTGCATAGTGACAAATAACTTTACAATATTGTTTCTCACGCGCTTTTAAGCAATGAGGGGAAAATATGGAGGCTGATCAGTGTGTAAAAGAGAAACTAGAAAGCTTGCACATATATTGAAATTAACTTGGCTGCACATGGACAAGATAAACAGTTACTTGATATATTGAGCGAACTAGAGATTTTAGATTTATATACAAAAACAAATTAGAAACCTTGTGCAAATATTGAAGATTGAGTTGTTACAATTCACCATGAGACAAACAATACAAGGTATCTGCAACTGAAACAAATAAGTTTCAAATATTATAACTGACCTTCTGCTCAGGTGGACCAGTAAGCCTTGTTTTCTTGTTCCACAAGTCCTGAATGCCTTTTGAATTACTATGTTCATTCTCCAAATTATTAGATTGTCTGAAATTTTCATTGCTCCACTTATGTCCCCAATTATTCCTGGGAAGATTAGAGTTATTTGATTTTTGATGTTGAACAATTGAAGAATGCCTTTTTAAAGCCGACAAAACCTCATCCGACGTAGTCCTAATCTCAGATCCAAAGACACGAGAATCCCATTGTTTCAACCATAAGAGGACCTACAGTAAGACAATCGTCTAAGATTGAATATTGATGATAAAATTCAAAGGAATTTGCAATTCTAGAAAGGCTTTTTTCACTTTTATAAGAAATTTTACATAGATAATTGATACCTCACGATTGGTCTGTTCATCACTGAGCAGCTCTGTAAATGAATTTGGAGAGTATTTGTCAACCCAAAGTTGTTCATGCACTACTTGTTTTTCAGGAAGACTTGTGTCACTTTGACCTTCAGAACTAGAATTCAAGGCCTTCAGAACCACAAGAATGGATTATGAAAACAGTTTAATGTTGAACACGTATGTTAGGAGTTATGGATAATTACCATTTGATGTAACATCTCCACCCACATGAAATTTATAAGTTAATGCCAGTTTTCAACAATGAATTGGGTAGTAGTTAAAAACTAATGATGTCCTCAAAAAAAAAAGAAGATGAAAACAAATAAGGCTTAAACAGGAGGCATCAGAGAAAACTTAAAAGTGTTCAGCAGTCCTCTTTCACTTCAAATATTTATTAGAAAGTTAAGCTTTTTGTCCTTCCAAGGGTCTCCAATTCAGAGTACCAAAGTGGTGCTTAAGCTACCAATCTGTTAAACTGCTTCAGGAAGCCCACACAAATTTTAAATTACAAGCCAACATACAACTGACAGTGCATAGACTTTAGGATGCGTCAGCTGCATAAACACAGATGCTTATCAAAATTGCTTTACTTAAACATTAACATATATTCTAGCAGACCTTGAATTTCTTGCATTCTTCCAGTGTATCTGAACCATTACTGCAAATAATTAAATTCACATTTATGACTACGACACTTCATAAAGTTCTCAGATATGTAACTCCATTTAAATCCAAGTAATTGTGCATGCATTCCTCTGCTCTTACTCAGACGCAAGTAGGTGGAGCCAGACCTTAACTTGTGGCAGTCAATATATAAAAAGATAAATTTCAGCACAAATTAAAAGACTAATCTTCTAAATTTTAAAGAAATTGTGTGGGCCCTTGGCCCTTAAAAAGATCCACCCCTGCACACACACGCACAGAAAGTGTAATGGGTAACAGTATACATATAATTTATGGAGAACTTGACAAACAGCTTTCCAAATTGATTCTATAGAATACAAAAAAAAAATTGATAGTATCTTTCAAAATTGTTTTTAAGTATAAAAAGTATAAAGAGGAGAAATAAAACAAAGCAGTCAAGCTAAGAAAAAACATTTAGTAGCACACTAAGGTATTTAAACTTGAAATATATTCATAGTTTCCAAACCTTTGATATTGTTTTCACTATTCAACAGTCTATAAATCATTTAGTAAAATGCACACCTTGGTAAAAGCATCTTGCTCCAATTTTTCCAATAGAACATTGAGGGGTTCCAAAATAAGACCTGCAAAGTGGAAACACAACCAAAATGTCACCTCACCTGTAATCAAAGTGGAACTGATTCATTGAGAAGGGATCCGATGTTTTTTTTTTTTTTTTGTAAAAACACCATAGCATCTTAACAACAATTACTTCAAAAATAAGTCTAAAATCTTATTTCACGAAGGACAATACACTCTGGCAACTAACTCTAAAATTTCTTGAACTTGAATTGGCATCGATTAAGAGTTGACATTAGTTCTTCCATGTTGCTTCATCATGAGCATCCAACCAGCATCAGAATTCTTAAATATTATAACCAGAATAGAACTATACCATTATAAAATCAGTCACCCCAGTAGACTCGAGTTTTGTAAACGTCAATCAATATTTCAATATTTTCGTTTATGCTGTTTTGCGCTTCTTCATTTATTTATTTTTGCATGATAGCATTATTTGTCCAAATTATGAATACAGCACCAAACGTGTCTCGAAAGAAAATCTTAGATAAAAATCATGTTTTGAAATAAAAAAAAATAGAGTGAGAGAGGTCAACGGTACCATTTGAGTTCGATTTGACGTTCAATTTCTTCAATCTCTCCTCCGTCTCAAACCTACAAATCTTGGCATAAACCCTATCGCCGCCGGGCGCCGTCACCGGCATGCATTCCCCGTCAATCTGGAAGGCATACCTTGACAAAGTGTTCTCCTCCTCCACGACTCTCACCTCTTCTTGCTCCACCTCTGGCGGCGGCGAGTACGGCTGCTGATCCTCTTGCTCCTCCTTCTCCTCGTCATCGACAATTCTGCTTCTCTTCTCATCGGATGGGAGTTCACTGTCGTCAAACGGGGAATCGGTACATTCAGATCTGGGACGCTTGGTTTGAGCATTGATTTGTGGGTCAGTGGAAGGGGGTGAATCTGGTGGGTCTTGTTCGGGTAGGTCGAGGTCTGGGTAATATTCTTGGTGGTCGTGGAGGTAGATGTCGGCCTCCAGCGATTCGAGTTCTTCGGGAAGAGGAATGTCGTAATCCATGTCCATCGGTGGTTTTTCTGGGTGCTGAGGAGTTTGTGTTTTTTTTTCTTTCCCCTCTTTCGAGTGGGTGAGGAAAAAGTGATATGTGGCGGTGCACTTTGTTTTTGGCGGGAAAATGTGGGGGAGAAAAGTATAGAAACTAGAAGTGGTCGAGAGCTACGCTGTTATTACCAAATATGGGCACAGGGAACGGAATGACTCGTTCATATAAATGTTAAACATATGTAATCTTTATAACGTTTTCTTAATTACATAGGGACTAAATTGTAAATATCCCTTATATATATTCCTTTTTTTTTTCATTTCTATTGGATAATTAAATATTGATCAAGATCTTAATGTAAAGAGTTATTATCACAAATGTCCCTTAAAGTATGTGAATTCGCATGTTGCCCCCTAATCTTTTTTTTAGACATTAAACCCTTCAAACTTTCGTTTATTGATAAAACTCGACTGTAGATGCCCACTCAAACAAGCTTTCAGGGAGCAATAAACCCAATTGTATACCAATAAATGAAATTCAAAGGGTTTAATGTCTAAACAAAATTAAGGGCCAACATGTGAATTTGTATATTTTCGAAGGGGTATATGTACCAATTACTCAAAATTAAAATGCATGTGAATCGAAAAGCACGTGTTGATGATATTTACAACAAATCGTATATTATTGAACGGATTAATAATTAAAGTTTAATATATATTTAATAAATTATCTTAAATTTTGCTCAAGATAGCTTGTCCTTATTACAAAAAATCAACAAAAAGTCAGTCAATAGACAAGAGAAAATCCAAACATATATATGATTGTTACAATCTTTTGAGATTATAAAAGGTATATGATTTGAATCCATAATTTGTAAGAGACCTATCACCGAACCAACATTCACTAGGGTAAGCCGTTGACTCGAACGCCCTAGGTTCGATCCTTAGCAACCGAGTTTCTCTTAGGGTCACATAATGGTGTCCACGGTTCGGTTTCGGTTCGGTTTCGGTTTCGAACCGTCTGTTTCGGTTCCGTGGAAAGGCCGAACCGTAACCGTAACCTGAATTTGACGGTTTTGGACGGTTTTGGACGGTTTCGGAACCGACGGTTTTGGAGGGTTTCGGAACCGACGGTTTTCGGTTCGGTTCGGTTCGGTTTTGGTTTTGATTTCGGTTTCGGTTTCGGTTCCGGTTCGTTCGGCTTTTTTCTTTTATTTTTTCTGAAATGCTGCCACGTGTCAGCATTTCATTGGTTAAAAAAAATGAAACCGGCGGTTTTTGATCGGTTTTTAAGATCCTATAACTGTAACCGAACCGCCGGGATCCGGTTTCGGTTTCCAGAGGCCGGTTTCGGTTCGGTTTCAAACGGTTTAACCGAACCGTGGACACCTCTAGGGCCACAGGAGGTTTACCCGGCTGTTAACTTCAGGGCCTCGTGAGGTTAGCCGAGATGCGCGCTAGCTGGCCCAGACATCCACGGATACCGATTTTTATTTTATTTAAAAAAAATAATACATTGCATGTGCACTTTTAATCATAAATTCTATATGCCTACAATTATACCTAAATCGGGGGATGTTCATGCAGTCTGTCCTATCTTATATCCAGCTAGGAGGTCACGTTCATGGCAGCTCAAAATAATGGTATGAGTCTATGAGATCGTATTTTCGCATGTTAATATTTTATTTATTCTTTATAATTGGAAAATGACAAATTTGTATTGCATTTAATTATATTTCGTGATAAAAAATGTTTAAGAAAAATAAACATAAAAACTGTTAAAAAAAAAAAAACAATCAAATGACTTACAAATCACATCAGACATATGTATAAATAAATTTAATAACCAGTAGAAGAACTCTCTCCAGATGATTTTATGGTCCTTAGAGATGGCTAACTGAACTAACAAAGAAAAAGAGTTAGATTTTATATGATTGATAACAATCAAATAATTTGACTCGAGGTAAATCGGGTAAATGTATGACTTTCGTACCAGCTTCAATCTAGTGATAAAATTAAAAATGATGTTCAATATTATCAATTTTTAACTTTTTATTGAAAAATGCTAAAAAATGAATATACATTAACTATTTTTCAAAATTTGTTTGTCAATATATATATATATATTATTTGAATTAATTAATGAAAAGAAATTTATAAATAAGTTATAAACATAGGTTTTTATTGTTCTAATGAAAAATGCACGCTAAAAACACAGGTATATTAATGTATATACCATATAGTTAACATCATGTATTAAAACAAAACCAAAGAATCGAAAATACTTATTTCAATTTACACAATTATATTTGACTAATTGAGAGCCACGAAAATTCCAACAGTCATCCCGTACAATCCTTATTCCTTTCCTTGGTTTGAGATAAAATAAAGAAACTAGTATTAGTAAATAATACAAACATAACTAATTAAATATTTTATAAGGTCATGAACTAAAATGGTATAATGAAGAATACAAGGTTTGCATAGTAAACTAGTAGTGTACAATGAAAGAGATTAAATTGGCATAGTGATCTACCCCATATTTAGATCACTGAGATTTTAAATTAGAGTCGTGTGCAATTCCTTTATATACATTCAATGATATTAAAATGTTGATATAAAAAATAATATCATAATTAATGTGCATCAAAGTATCACTAGATTAGAATTATTATATATGTTGATATATAAATTTTGAAATAATTAAATTGTTCATTTTTAAAAATCTAAAAAAAAAAACACTAAAATTAAATTACTTTTTTTTTTAACAGATTGCTAATAAAATATTCAATAATAGTATCCTTTTATATGTTAATCAAACAATAAAAATAGAAAAATCATTTTATATCAATATAATATAAAGTAAATCTAATGACAAGTGAATATTCCCTCCTTTAGCTGGCCCAAAAAATCAAAATATTAATCTTAACAATGTAATGTAATATAGGCTCCGTTTGAAGATTTTCTTTAAGTATATATTTTAGGAGTATATATTTTTAAAGTATACAGATTACAAATAGAGTTTTTAATAAAAAGGTAGTTGTTTGATTGTCAATTAGAAAAAAAGAACAAATCTTTTTAAATAATAGGATTATCAAAATATTCAAAAACAATATTAAATGATAGAGTTATATTAGAAATTTTGTTTTAAACAAGGTTATATTAGACATTTTAGTGTTATTAAAAAAATCTCAATAATATATATATGGAAAAACTTAAAATTTGAGTTTCTCCAAGTAGACGTAAACACATCATTTGTAATCACTATATCGAGTGACAAAAAAAAATGAAAAGAAACTCTTTTTATTAGAAGAGAAACTTGGAATTATAATTATTAAGTTATTTTGTTTATTTCTTTAAGTGGTTAAATAAGTTAAAAATATCAAAAAACAACTTAAAAAAAAAGTAAAAAATTATAGTTTTTCACTTAATTACAAATCAATAAACTGCTTTAAATGTAACCAAAATCTTTTCTTCCAATATTCTATTCATATATAACATATTTTAAATTTTATCATAATTATATATAGTATATAAATATTTATTTTAATATATTGCTTATTTTAAATAGCTTTAAAAATAAGAAAGAACCCTAATTACTTCTCATATTAATGTTTAATATCAATGCAGTTTGTTTGTAAAAGAAAAAAAATATCATGATCATATGTATTTATATATAATTATTATTTTTGAATTGTTTTTATTTTATATCACATGTATATTTATTTAACATGAACATAAATATAAAGCTGTTTATTTTCAGTCAATTTTTTTTTTGAAAACAAACAGTTTAACAATACATTAAGATGTGAGAAAAAAAAACATGTTAATATGTTATGCAAATTCACATTTTAATCCATAATGAGTCTTTAAAAAAATTCAGAACCGTTCAGTTTTTAAATAAAAAAAACAACAAAAAAAAAACGATCCCTAACTACTAGTATAGCTACAGTAAAATAATTTTATAAATGCTAGATAGTTTTCAAAATTAAATATTTTATTTATTACTATTTTTAAAACCTTTAGATTTGGTAGGTTTTCGGATTAAAATCAAGTATATTGTGAAGTGTGATGAATTAAGATTCAAGACCGGTACACTACCTGTTTATAATAAAAAAAAGTTAAATATTGAGTTGATATATGATATAAGGAAATCTCCATATACATTTAGATGAAATTCACTTCCATTTCCATTTTCATTTTCATTATGTTTTTAAACATTATTTTTCATTTAACGCAATTAAATGAAAGTACACACATTATTGAATTCAGGCAGGAAGGAAGCTTCGCATTTGAATATCCAAGCACTCAACCGCAGAAAATTCAAAAAAAAGCGCGTGAATGCGTGATCCTGATCCTTCTCTCTCTCTTACCTTCCACACCACCTGACCACTTCTCTCTCTCTCTCTCTATATATATATATATAAAAAAAAAAAAAACACAATTCAACAGACATAACAAACCCACCAACAACACCTTCACCAAAAAAAATTGGCGTACATACATACGTACATTTCTTTCCCACCGCAAATCTAACTTCATTTTTTTTTTCATTTTTAGTTCTTTTTTCGATCACTCCTTTTTTTTTCTTTCTCTTCCCTTCTGATTTTTCTTCATTTTTTTCTCTGTCTCGTCGAAATCTGATCTGGTTCTGTTTAGGTTTTAGGTTTTTTTTTTTTAGAAATGGGCCAGCAGTCGTTGATCTATAGTTTCGTGGCGCGTGGCACGGTGATCCTCGCCGAGTACACGGAATTTACAGGCAATTTCACCAGCATTGCCTCCCAATGTCTCCAGAAACTTCCCGCTACAAACAACAAGTTCACCTATAACTGCGATGGCCACACCTTCAATTACCTCGTCGAAAATGGATTCAGTGAGTTGTCTCTTTCATTTACGTGTTTCTGTTATGTACCAAATGGAATGGTAGAATCTGATCTGGATCTGTTTTGATTGACCTTTTTTTTTTTTGTTTGTGGTGTGATCTATATGTTTTATTGTGTTATGCTTATGCAATTTGTTGATTGTCTGTGGTTGTTTCTGAATCTGACAATGTTTTTGGTGTGATTTGATTGTTTACATATTCGTCCGTATACATTTCCGTGGTGGTCTTTTGATTTTTGTAAATGAATTAGGATGCGGGGATTGTTTTCTTTCTATTAGATCATTTAGGAGATCACCAATGTGTCAGATCAATATTATTATGTATGATCATTAGTGTGGTTGAATTTCTGGACGCGGAGGATTGTTTTCAATCTGTTTGATCATTTAGAAGATCAATGTTAAACGCAATGTGTCAAATCAATTTTATTATATATGATCATTTTTGTGGTTGAATTTCTTTTGCTGCAAAAAAAGTTACAATTGTATATAGTGCCAGGGTTATTGTTCTAAATTTACGGTAAAACGAATTTAATAATGGGCACAATTTGTTTATTTAGTAAGCAACTAAGCACAAAAGTTTTTCTGCTGAAAAATAGATTATTGATATGATTATTACTATATGGTTTCCTGTCAAGAAATGCATCACTATAGGACGAAGAGTTGGTTCTATGGTACAATCATCTTAATATGCTCCTTTATGTTTTTCACTGATGGAAGATATGGGATTCTGTTTTTTTTTTTTTTTTTGAAATGAAGAAGGAAGTCAGCATGGCTGTTATTGGAATTTGAGGAACATTATGATGAGTTTAGCAGATGATGGCATATGGCCATATGGGAAAATTTTCCCAAGTATCGCAATTTTTGGTTGGTTGCTGATAGAAAACGTTAAAGATAGTGTTTGGCCATAGCTTTTTTTTTTTTTTTAATTAAAAAAACATTTCCACAATGTATTTGTTATGCATTATAACAAAAACACGAGGTTTAGGTATCATTTATTAATTTTTACTTAACTAATACGTCATCTTGCTTTTGATTGGGATTTGGGACAATTATTCCTAGTATAGTTTTGGCTTGTTGATCATAGTGTGTGTTTTGTATGGCTCTTGGAACAGCCATTTTTCAAATATTCCTGTTATATGGCTTCAGTTAAAGAATAGTTTTTTTTTTTTTTTATCTTATAGAAAGCTCTTACTTCTACTAGGAGAATTAAAAATCTTTAGGTTTTTAATATGCTATTTTGATTTATTTTTTTAAATTGAATTGGTTGAAGTACCCTTATAGTATTTTATAAATTCCAACATTCCATTTTCCCAACAGCATGTAATTATATTTAACAATGGTTATACTATTGTTTCTTTATAAAATTAACAAGTTAAAAGTTCAATTTATAATTATGCAATATAAAATATATTACAAAAACTGGCTGAAAAATTATGCTGAAGCTCTAACAATGTGATTAATAAATAATAAAGTATAATAATAATATTATACAATAAGATATACAATATATATATTTTAATTTGATTATATATCATTTTGTGACATCAAGGTAAGATTAGAGATTTAGAGTGAATGATTGTTTGCATAAAATAATATACAATGGCCATATAGTTATAAAAGAATTCCCTTTTTGGATATCTGTATTTAGCAAAATGTGATCTAGCATTATATACTGCAGAGGTTGCAGATACAGGTGACTTTTGATGGATCGAATTTCGAAGATGATATGCCACAAAGAACTTTGCACTGGCTAAATGGATAGGATTTTAAGTTATAACTATTGATCAGAAGAATATTTCTTTATTATAGAATGCTGGATCTAGTGATTGGTCATTTTGTATTACATCATGAAGTATTCTTCTTACATATGGTGAAGCATTAATGGTAGAAACTTGGATAAGAAGTTTCTGGAAGAACCGAAGGCTAATTTTATGTACATTAAGAGCTTAATATACACGTTTGAACAAGTATTATGGCATGTGTCATTAGTTACTAGTTGACAGGTTTAAGTAGGGTTTTTATTTGTTTTTGAAAATATTAAATATTGATTTTTGTTTAATTATATTTGTTGACAATTATGATGTATGCTTTCAGATTTCAGAACATTGGATATAGAAACTGCAAGTGAATTCTGTAATTGTTTTCAACATCATAGTACATAACAATTACCATGTGGTCCGCCTTTTGTTCTAATTTCTTGTTTGCACTGTGTTAACTGTGACATGGTACTAGATCAATTATCAGGGTATTTACATAGTTATAGACTTATAGTAATTTAAGGCCTCAGTTTCTGATCTGTGTTAGACAAATGTGATGTCATTTTGTTTTAACTAATTCCCATATTCTGTTGTGGAATTGTATTAACTCTGCCACTTTATGTTGGATGCTGCAGCCTACTGTGTTGTTGCTGTTGAATCTGCTGGCAGACAAATTCCAATTGCCTTTCTGGAAAGAGTTAAGGATGATTTCAACAAGAGATATGGTGGAGGAAAGGCTGCGACAGCTGTTGCAAATAGCCTCAAGAGAGAATTTGGGTATTTATATCATACTCTTCATTGAGATGTATCCTTGTTACTATTCTTACTCTTTTGTCTATATCATAGGCCTAAACTGAAGGAGCAGATGCAGTATTGCGTGGATCATCCTGAAGAGATCAGCAAACTTGCCAAAGTCAAAGCTCAAGTTTCTGAAGTCAGGGGTGTTATGATGGAAAATATAGAGAAGGTAAGAAATAGCTGCTGGTTTTACTTTGCTGCTGATTTACACTTGATTTGAAATAAAAGACCCACCACCACTGCCCCTGCCACCACTACCACACACACATCCATTTTTTTTTCTTTTTCATGGTGAGAGCTGCAAAGGCCGTGCAATTATGATTGTGTATTTTTGTTGAGGAGATTCATCTATTGTACAGGTTCTTGACCGTGGTGAGAAGATTGAGCTGTTGGTGGATAAAACTGAGAATCTTCGGTCACAGGTAGGTTTAAACTCAAACAAATTTGCATCGAGTTAAGCTACTACTTTCAAGTTTCCTTGAGAAATTAATTGAATGCCTTTTATAGGTGATTTGAAGTTGCATTATTCTACTAGGGATGTTTATGAGAATGGAATTGTGTGATATTAGTCTTCATTTTTTATTTTTGGTTTCCTTCACTTCTTTCTCTATTTGAAATTATGATATTATGGTTTGATGCATCTGTCATGGTGCAGGCACAAGACTTCAGACAGCAGGGAACTAAGATGAAAAGGAAGATGTGGGTGCAGAATATGAAGATGAAGTTGGTTGTTTTAGGTATCGTGGTTGCATTGATTCTCATCATAATCTTGTCGATTTGCCATGGGTTCAAGTGTACTTGATTTGTCATGGAGTCATCTGGCTACTTCCCTCGCTCTAATGCTGACTTGGTCCTCTCGGTAAATTGGTTTGTCATCTTTTCTTTGGGCGATGTTTATGAATATCTCTCTCACCTCGTGTTATATATCTTTTAGGTCGATCTTTCCCCTTCTAGTCCTTTTAGGAAGGGAGAAGAGTTTGTATTTTGGAATGATTTTCTTGTACAGGGTTATATGTTTGAACTCGTTGAGGTAGTAGATAAATATCTTTATTGCTGCTTGATATGATTTTTTAGTTTAACATGTAATGGAGGATGCCTGCACGAAACATTTATTCTTTTGAATATAATTGATGTGCCTACTATTTCATTATCAAATAGACTAATATCATCAAGTATATTCATTTTTTATTGGGATTTTTTAATTTATATTATTAAGATTCAACCGTTTTTACACCCAAATCGAAAATGATGCTATATATATAGTTTTACTTTTATCACAAGGGAATTGTTCGGATAAAAAATATCGAGTAATGCGCTCATGCTAGATATTCTACCGTTGCATCCTATATTCAATACAAACAATGATATGACAATCGGTAAGGTTAGACATTCCACTTTTATATTCTACTTCTATAGTTCTATCCTAAAGCCCCACTAAACGATGTGACAATTGTTAAGTATTTTTTGAAAGCGGCAATTGGTAAGTTGATACATATAGATGTGGTAATCGGAGTCTTATCGTTGCTGAATGTAAAACCTTCTTGGCTATATCTCTCCCCATAACAGCGAAGGAGGATGGAGGTCTTCATGGATCTTGGTGAAATTGGATCTCCATATTTTCTTTTTTATTTTTTCTCTCCTACTTATTTAATTATTTTATAAAAATATTTAATTTCGGTGATGGATGGTGGAGATCCATTTAGTTTTTTTTTACAATTTATTAATTTTTAATTTTTAATTTTTAATTTGATCTCAATCATCCATCTTGAATGGGAGATCAAACTTTTTTTACTTTAATTTTTTTATTTTATTAAACTAAAGTTAAAAGGACGATATTACCTTTCAAGTTATAAGGTTTAACACCTTAATACTCAACCCTCATCAAACACTAACGACAGGGGAAGTAAGTGTGAGCTTGTAAGGGATTAGAATCATATAGGCTACCATCCAAACTCTGGACTCTGGGTTTATCATAGCTGTTGTGCCATTGCTAATCAATCAAATGAACATGATCCATAAAACATTAGGAATTAGTTTAATTTTAATTATTATATCAGTTGTTCATTATACCATCTTGTCATTATAAATTAGCTGTCAAGTCGTGTTGGATAGAAATTTTATTTCAAAAATTGAAAAGAATAAGATTTCTTCTTATTATAAATACTAACGATGACCCAATCACTCGATCAGTCTTATTGTATTTGACAATGGATGGCCTAGTCAAGAACAAACAAATTTGTGCCTGTCAAATTTAAGCTTCCTGCTTCTACTCTAAATCTCTAATAGCTGGATAGCCTTGATTTATTCATGGTCTCTCCATCTAAACAAATAAAGAAGAATAATGACGTGTTCACTTGGATACTATTATAGGGGTCAAAAAATATTGGCACTATTTGAGGGGTGTGTTTTACAAATATCACAACTTTACTAATGTATGTTTAAAAGGCACCAAAAGAGCGTTTGAGACAAAAATACCCCGAAATATTTAACAGTGAGGAAGATGTCGTTTTCAAAGTCAGAGAGAAGCAACAGTCAAACCGACTGGAAACTAATCGACGGTGAAGTAACCGGAAGAGCTGCGATTGACAAAGGTAAGATTGGTTATTTTTCCTCGTTTTTGTTGTTGTTAACTTGCATTACATGTTATAATTGAGTTTTGTTGATAGGAATTGTAGAAACCGGTTAAAATAGAGATGTGAGAATGGTTGTGGTTTCAGTTAGGGTTTGTAATTTGGTTGAATATCAGTTGAGGAAGATGAAATCTGGGTTTTCGAAACTTTTTTCAAGAAAATCGAGCTTATTTGATTAGTCGAGCTATTTTTTTCGTAAAAATTAGGTTTTGGTAGATCAAGTTTTTTCGAAAAGGAATCGAGTTTTTTTAAAAAAGAATTGAGTTGGTAGATCAAGTTTTTTCGAAAAGGAATCGAGTTTTTTTAAAAAAGAATCGAGTCATTTTGAAAAGGATCGAGCCATTTTGAAAAGGATCGAGCCATTTTGAAAAGGATCGAGCTTTTTTGAATAGGTTTCGAACTTTTTTGAATAGGTTTCGAACTTTTTTGAATAGGTTCGAGCAGATTTAGAATTAGATCGAGTGTATTTGAAAGTGATCGAGCTTTTTTGAAAAGGGATCGAGCCATTTTGAAAAGGAATCGAGTTTTTTTGAATAGGTTCGAGCTGTTTTTGAATTGGATCGAGCTTTTTTGAAAAGGGACCGAGCCTTTTTTAAAAGGGACCGAGCCTTTTTTAAAAAGGGATTGAGCTTTTTTTAAGGGATCGAGCTTTTTTTAAGGGATCGAGCCTTTTTGAAAGGGATCGAGCCTTTTTGAAAAGGAATCGAGCTTTTTTGAATATGTGTCGAGCTTTTTTGAATAGGTTCGAGCTGTTTTTGAATTGGATCGAGCCTATTTGAAAGGTATCGAGCTTTTTTGAAAAGGGATCGAGCCTTTTTTTAAAAGGGATCGAGATTTTTTTAAAAGGGATCGAGCTTTTTTAAAAAGTGATGGAGCTTTTTTGAAAGGGATCGAGCCTTTTTGAAAGGGATCGAGCCTTTTTGAAAAAGAATCGAGTTTTTTTGTAAAGCAATCGAGCTGTTTTGAAAGGGATCGAGCCTTTTTGAAAAGGAATCGAGCATTTTTGAAAAGGAATCGAGCCTTTTTGAAAAGGAATCGAACATTTTTGTAAATCAATCTGGCTTTTTTGAAAGGGATCGAGCTTTTTAATAAAATTATGTCTAATGATGTTGTATTTCTGTTACATTGCAGATGAGAATTAGGTTGAGGGATTCACTTAAAACTCCAGAAGAATACTGGTACGAGGGCAAATTGACACGACACAACCATTTTGATGCCCTCGCCCATATAGACGACACGTTGAACCGTGTCCCTGTAGAATTTGCAGATGAAGATCGTCGACGGTTCATGGCGTCTTGTTTCGGGCATTTCCTGACGATGCATAGGGAGATGAAGTTTTTTGGTGGTATCATCCATCGGTTGCTTTTGAGGGAGCTCTATCATAACGGCCCCACAGATGAGATGCACTTCATGATAGGAACCCAGTCGGTGAGGTTTTCGAAGGTGGAATTTTGCCTGATCACCGGACTGCGGTTTGGAGTTGTACCAGAGACCACAATGTATGCAGCAGTGGAGAATGGCATACATGAGCGGTACTTTCCTGGAGTCGATGAGGTGTCGCTGGAGCAGATTAGGAGTGTTGTCACCGGCACAGATTTCTGACAGGCATACGATGTTGTCAAGCTCTGCCTCTTATATATGCTGAACTGGATACTGATGGGGGTGGATGAGAGATTTAAGATTCCAGTTTGGCAGTTTCGGCTGGTTGAGGACCTCGATGCGTTCGACGCGTTCCCGTAGGGTGCCCACGTGTACATGCATTCTATTCAATCATTCAAGCATGCGCTTGACGGGCGAAGAGATGGGTTCGAGCGATGCCGGCAGGAAAAGGGCGTTGATGTACACAGGGTGGAGACCTACAACATATACAGTCTTTCTCATGCCCTGTTGGTAAGAAGTTCGAACTACAAATTGTACTTTATTGTTGGTGCCCAAAATTGTATGGATACTTATCGTACTTATCTATGAGGCAGATATTTGCTTTGGAGGTGATCCCTGAGTTGGCCAAAGAGGTCGGTGTCCAGAGGGTTACTGATCTGACTCCCCGTATTTTGAAGTGGGAGTTGACCAAACAACCGAGAGGGAAGAAGCTAGCAAAGATTTTCAAAGACAGGGTATGTATTTATTTTGTTAATGTTTTTATTAGTTAGTATTTGTACAATGACATTGTTCTAACTAATATTTCAGATGTTTGCGATCAAGGAACTGGTGCCGACACCAGCTAAGAGACAGACACCGTACTATGCCTGCCTAGACGAGGGGGGAGCCTGTATGTAAAAGATGACATGGATGATATGCCGCCTGAGGTCCCTGATCAGACTACCTTATGCGGGATCAGTGGTACAGACAGGACCATTGACAGTGAGGGATCTGAGCCCGCTGCTGGGGGTTTGAGGCCCAGTGACAGTGAGGGATGTGAGACAGACCCTCAACGAGAAAGGCATAGGCATAGGCGGGTTCGGTTTTCCACCCCCGGACATGGTACATCTGCAGGGGATTCCCCGTGGGGGAGTTGGACGTGATGGAAAGGTAAGTTGAAAACAAAGTTAAGTGCTTTTTATTAACACGTGCTGATAGTTTTTTACTAACAATGTAGACATGATTTCAGGCTCCGTGGACTGAAATGTTGAACGATGTGCGTGAAGCCCTCCGGAATAGTGACGATGATCGACAACGTCAACACTTGGAGTTGTTGGATATGATCCGAAAGAGTGATGAGGATCGTCGGCAGCAACACCGATTGTTACTGGATATGATTCGGGGGCTTCAAGGTTCGATCTTAAGTACACACCGGGATGGCCCCCCACCTCCTGATCAATTATTTAGTCCCGAAGGGTCGACTGATAGGTTTACGGGGGGGGGGGGGGGGGGACAGACACCCAGGCTTAGAGGTCCCCCCACCTTCCATCATATCGATCTCCCCACCTCGCAGCACATCGATCCCCCCACCTCCTAGCACATCGATTCAACCACTGCGGTCCCCTCTCCCACCTAGCACGTCTGTGGCGTCGGAGCGGTCCCCTTCCCCACCCAGCACGTCCGTGGCGTCGGAGCGGTCCCCTCCCCCATCCAGCACGTCCATGCCGTCTGAGCGGTCCCCTCCCCCGGTGAAGGGTTTAGGTAAGCGCGGATGGCAGTTGGTAAGCCCTTACACAGATCCATGACGTCCAAAGAGGTTGAAGACACGGTCCGAGTCCATGGAACACATTTTTGACCCCAACGGACTAGTGGACGGTGACCACCTAGCGGCATACAAGGCCTTCAAGAGGAACATCAACGGGGAACAGTGAGTCCAACTTTTTATAATACAAATGGATGTACATTTCTTGTTTATTCTAATTTATGTATAGCTAAGGTAATTCAATCATTAAACAGACGTGCTGTCACTAGTTACCGCGCGATGGATCGTGCGTATGCAGTCCAACTTCATGGACTTTGAGGACATGGTACGTACTTATTATATTTCATATTAACTTTTGTGTAAGTGTTGTTGAATTGTTAACAATTACGGTGGTTTTATTGTTTGTTAGTATATGGATGCATACCTCAATATTCTTCGCAAGCGTCAGCGAGGATTCCACAATGTGTACAACCAGAGGATCAACGTGTTGGATACACAATTTTATATAAATAGTTATAACATTTGGGAATCACATCGGATTTTATGCTTCTGTATTAATAATACGATATTGTCAATGCTTGTATAGCCACTTATGTTGTACATATGGGAGAGGATGATGCCTCGTAATTCCCACGGTGCTGTGAGCACGGCACCGTGGAATGTGTTACAGTCCCGATGGTTGGAAGAGGACCTTCTCACGGTCCGTGATTGAGATGATTTAAAAAAAATTATAAGTATATCCTCAGCTAACACGGCATGGAAACTATTACAGGTGTTGATTCCATGCAACGTTGGGGCCCAACATTGGCTGGTGGTGAGCGTCGACCTTTGCCGCGAGAAGATTGATATTTATGACCCCTGGAGACAGGAAGTCCCTTATCAGATCAGGCACCGGCAGGTACGGCCATTACGGTAGTTTTTACCCTCCATGTTGAGTGACGCAGGGTTCCACACAGCACGACGACCTGGTCGTCGGGCGTTCACTCGGGAAAATAAGCCCTTCTCGGTCAGCCTGGTGCATCCTTCTACAGTCCCCCAACAAAAGAAATCATAAGACATTCTATTTCATTCACGTGTTTAGATATTCTTTATGAACGATTTCTAATGATGTTTTATGTCTCGAATTGTAGAGGTAACTGTGGTCCCCATACTTTGAGAATTATCGAGTACATAGTGGCGAACCGAAGGCCTTTTGATTGGTCAGAGGATGACATGATGATGATTCGGAAAAAAATGGCTGTGAAGATTTTTGCTAACTCCAGGCCCGCCAAGTGATTTTTTGTATATTACCATTTTAGTTGTACACAGACATGTAATTAATTCATGAATATTAATTCGTTCATTATTCATTCATTAATATTAATTCATTCATTAATAAGTAATTATTGCAATTCCAAATTATTACAATATGATACACTTTCAAAAGTTTTCAATGTGATCAAAAAATTGTCATTCATTCCCTATTAGAGTCAATGTTATGGCACGTTTGTTTGTTGTGTCCAATTGAATGTCAGATGCTACACTTGTGGCGGTATTCAATGGGAACAACTCTTCTTGTACCTTCATTAACCATCGGTGGATTAGAACATCTCCTGGAATTATGCCTTGGTTGTCCACATCTTCTACAGGATTGTATAGTTGTTCTCTCCGAAGACGAGACATGGCGACCCACCCTCGGGCGTCCTGCTTGTCTCCTGGAGTTTGGATTCAAAATCACCCTTTGAGCAATGTCAGATGGCACAACCCAAGTGGAAGGATGACCCACCGGCATAATAGGAACCGAGTACGCGTTAATAAGTGTCTATGTCTTGTAGTAGTCCGCATACAAAGTTGTGAAGTCCAAGTTTCGCTCCCTGTAAAAAACATTGCAAACGATCAACTTCACCAAGAAAATGATCTGTAGGTTTTCAAAGTTGTGAAGTCCAAGTTATAGTAATCTACCGTGCCGCCGCAAGAGTGTGAGAACATGAAAAATGATCCATTTGAAATTTGTTGCAAGTACAAGTCTTCCGAGCTAAGTCAACAGTCCACTGTTTTCCATACCGATTGACCGAAAAAATGTTCCAGTCTACTGGATTTACTGTCAAATAACCACACTTCTCCACACGTTTTAAGAGCACAAGATGTGCTGCGTCGGTCAACTGATGACGCATGGTTTGTGCAGCTCTATAGCGATCATGAAACCACAGTTGCAGCATATTCCTAATGAACTCAGCCAGAGTCAACATAGGCAGTTGGCGTGCAAATTTTAGGCATGAGTTTATGCATTCTGCAGCATTAGTCGTCATCACCCTATACCTTCTTTCCGGGCAGTGTACACGGGACCACTTGTGTGGACCGGCATCATTGACATAATCATATGCATTCTGGTACAAGTTTCTTAACTCTTCCATATGCTGGTTATATTCAAACTCGGTGTATGCGAGTGCTGCTTTGTCCATTATTACTGCAACATCCTTTCTATGAAATCGCTTTTTGACATTTTCAGCAAAGTGCCAGCAACATATGGTATGGGTGGCACAAGGGAACACTTTAGAAATCTTTGCTTCAATGCTTGCATGCCTATCGGAAATGAAAACTAGCTCATCAATATGACCTAGGGCACCCTTCAAGCAATCCAAAAACCATTCCCATGAAAGGTTATTTTCTGAGTCGTAGTACCCAAAAGCAATTGGATACACCTGTTCGTTCCCATCTTGTGCTGTTGCAATAAACATTATACCCCGGAATCGTCCCTTCAAATGGGTACCATCAACGGCAATGACTAGACGCATACACGTTCGAAATCCTATAAGTGAGGCACCAATCGACATGAATAAGTATAGAAATGTATCATCTTCGTCGCACTGTAAGTCAGTGATTGTGCCGGGATTTTGTTGTTCCAAAACGTAACCAAATGATGGAAGCAGTTGGAAGGTTTCCTCATGTGTTCCATATGTCAGTGACAACGCATAATCGAGGGCGACGTGTGCCTTATTGTACATGATTTGGATTCCATACATTGATTTCATGTCGGCGATTATGTCCTTCGGATGCATTAGTCGACCATCTTGTTGTTGAAGTCTAGGTGCAATAACTTCTCCAATTGTGACTGCACTAGCTTGTCGGTGCCTGCAGTGAATTTCCTCTAACGGACAAGTGTGTTCGTTGACAAAACTTCTTACTTGAAAGTATGTGCATTCATCTCTCCTCACCGCTTTTAACTTCCACGTACAATTTCCCATAAAACAAACTAGATGTAATGTTGTCTTATTGGACCTTTTTACCTTCCACTCGAAGTTCTGCCGCATTGCAAAATGGCCTACTAGTCTCTTCAAATCCTTTTTCGTTGCAAAAAACTGGCCTTTATATATCATGCTTGTAGGTTCATCTTCAAACAAGTTCCTGCTTCCACCAATACCAAACGAGTATGATTCTGCTCCTGGAATAACCCATGATCTTGCATTATTTGAATCAGCTACAGTTACATTAGCCCTCCCCTCTGAGGTCCCAACTATATCTGGTGGACTGGAACTAAATCTGTGTACATGTCTTACACGTCTTTCCGTTTTGACAGGTTCTGCATCATCCTGATTGTCGTCTACATTTTCTACAGAATTTAAATTGCCCTCATTATCCACCTCATGATTCACCCCAACATTCAGTGCTGTATTCTCCTCATTGTTGATGTCATTCTAGATCTTATTGTATTAGTGGTTGTACTCTCTACCATTCATCTTAATATAACAACCAAATACGTCGTCGAATTGAGATTCCGGTCTATTATCATGGGCGACTACTTCCGGTGGGACAACACATATGTTTTCCAGACCATCAATCCCATTTCTTTATGTGAACAACTGGTTGCTTCCGTCTGACGGTCGAAATTGTTGGGTGTTATCAGGATGAGGGATATCTTCACCAATGACACCTCCTGCTGGCATCTCGATTAGACTAACACATACTTGAGGGATCACCCTATCTCCCCCTAGCATAAACTGAACATTGTCATTGTTTCTTATAAATGTACGACATGTAGTCCCATGAACAATTGATAGAGACTGTAGCTCAGCACTGTATTTGTTCTCATCAAACTTCACAATGGTTTGCACGATCGACACCAGTTCGTCGTAACTCAAATTCTTTGACACATACTGTCGTATGTGAATTTTACCAAGCATACACGTCATTGACAGGAAGAAGAAAATAGCCAGGTGGACGCCCAAATGGGCACTCAGGAAATATCCTACGAGGCATCATTAAAGAGAAGAAGGCCCAAGGAAGCATATATTGAATGAAACCTACTCAGGATCAGTTAACAACACTCGGGACTGGTTAAACAACGCTTCCACTCGGGGCTCAAACGGCGCTACTCGGGACCATCAGGTATTACTCTTACTCGGGAATAAATACGACTCGAGTAAGAACCTGGTGTTTATTTCACACGGATTAAGTCACTAAATACGCTAAGATATCCATCAGGAAGGAATCCCAAATAAAATGGAACATTAAGTTAGAAGAGTCCCCAATCAGGAAATAACTTGATTTCTTTACGAAGACTACATTCTTATAAGGAAACAAGGCCAAATTGAACTGCACTACTAGAATCCCGCTCGATTTCCATAAGACACTCTGAAACAGGAAAGAAGACAAATCAACCTCAAGCAAGTAACCGAATCATAATTAAATACAAAGATCTTGTATTACTTGTACAAAGCAGATTAGGCTTCTATAAGCATATAAATAAACCCATAATCTGGTTCCAAAAGATATAGGCAATATAACATACACAACAAGCAACAGAAAAATACAGAGAGAAAAAAGAGAGATCGAGAGCTTGTAAACATCATATTTTCATAGTGGATTTTGGCTTGGTTGATCATTCAACCACCTGTGGACGTTTCTCTGGTCATCGGAGTTTTACCATGTAAAAGCTGTCTTCGTTACTCTCTCTGAATCTATTTCTCTTTGAATCAATAGCCGAAATCCAATCATTGTTGGCTTTTCTGACATAATCCATAAATCTACGTCAACACATACAAACCTTGGTTATCGGAATCTAAATACCTCTGATTTCCGTATGGTAATTGGTCTCATCGACCGTTGTAAGATATGACTATTCTTACCCTATCCATTGTCCTGTCAAAACCAACATAAAAAACCATTAATAAGGAAAAAAATATTTCATATTAAATTTACAATTATAAAGGATTAAACAAAAATCAAAAGTGCAAGATATGAAGCTTTTTTAAAAAACTGATCGAGTTTTTTTTTGTAAATGATCGAGCTGTTTTTGTACATGACCGAGCTCTTTCTAACGGGATCGAGCTTTTTTTGTTCAAGACCGAGCTCTTTTTCTACATAATCGAGCTTTTTAATATATGGCTCTAGTTTTTTTTTTCATATGGCTCCAGTTTTTTTTTCATATGGCTCGACCTTTTACTTTTACGGATCGAGTTTTTTTTTGAGGAATCGAGTTTTTTTTTAGGAATCGAGTTTTTTTTTAGGAATCAAGCTTTTTTGTGAGGGATCGTGCTTTTTTTGTGTGGTATCGAGCCTTTTTCAAAAGGGATCGAGCTGTTTGTGTAAGGGATCGAGCTGTTTGTGTGAGAGATCGAGCTTTTTTTGGCAGGGATTGAGTTTTTTTTCTAAGGGATCGAGTTTTTTTTCTAAGGGATCGAGTTTTTTTTGCCAAGGATCGAGCCTTTTTTCCAGGGATCGAGTTTTTCTTTTTACGTATCCAGCATCTATTTTTGGAATCGAGCTTTTTTAGAATTTGATCGAGACTTATTTTCACATTTCCGAGCTTTTTTACAAATGTTTCGACCTTTTTTAAAAATATTTGCAGCTTTTATGCCCAAGATTATAAACTTATTTGCACCACTACAACTCAACTCGCCCAAATATATATACAAAAAAAGCTGCATACATGTTCATTCATTCTTTGTAAAAAGTTTACAACTCCAGGACATCAACATAAAAAATTTGAGACAACATGTTCATAAATGTTCATACAATGTTATACCACACAGAAATACAATAAAAAATGGAAATGAAGATCATAAATATTATTTTACCTTCTTGTACAAAATCTGGAATATATGCGATATCTGGAATGGAGCTCGTTTTGTGAAGAAAAAATGGAGTAGGTGATTGATTTTCAGACAACTTTATTAGACGACAACCTTTAAAGAATAAAATATCGATTATTTAAGGGCAATTTCGGTAGTTCACCATAATAGGTGCCTTTTAAACTTAACTTATTATAAAGGTGACATCACTGCAAGTGATCAACAAAAATGTGACATTCCTCACCATTTTCACTACTATTATACTAATATATATTGAATGTATTAGTGGTCTTTTTTCTTTATTTTTTCTTTTTTGACACTTATCAACGTAGTAGAGTTTGAGCTGCAAGTAACCCCAGAAAATGTAAATTTCATTCTAGAAGAAATTTCATTCTAGAAGAGGTATTTTTCCGTATTTTACAATTTAAGAAACACATTTGAAGATTGAACTTTTATCATTTCAAGGACGCAACCACTCCACACCCTAGTGTGTAACGCAATATATGATAAATAGTGTTATTTACTTAAATTTGATATCTAATAATGTGACATTCTTGATTTATTTGTATTATAATTGTATGATTATAATAATTGAATTTTAAGTATACTACATTATTTAGATCCTTAAGTTTTAGTAAAGTAGTATTACTTATATAATATATCATTAAACAAATAGATACACACATGTCATATGGGTAAATTGTCAAAATATAAACTAAGATACAAAGTATGCAGTTTGAATATCTAGCATTACTTTTGAATAGAAGCATTTAGGTAGTAAGATTTGAATCCAAAACTTCTACCGACAATTTAACTCACACATGTCACTTATGTTATGAGTTAAATTATTGAAATACAAATTAAGATATAAAGCATGCAATTTGAGTGTCTAGTATTACTTTTAAATATAAGTATTTATATATTTAAACAATATTTAAATCTAAAATTTTTACCCACACTATAACTCACGCATGTCACGTTTGTCATGAGTTAAATATAAATTAAGACACAAATTAAAATCTGTTATTTTGAATTTCTAGCATTACTAGGAATGCACATTTGGGGAATGATGATGGATATAGATCCCCCATCCCCATCCACACTTCCTATACCCTTCTCTCATTTTTCCATTTAGGGAAAATGAGGATGAGGAATTTTGGGGGGGATACATCCATCCCCATACCCATTTCCCTATTTTCTATATTTTTTTTTGTATTTCTCCGTTTCTCCGTTTTTCCGATTTTCCATTTCACTATTTTAACTAAAAATTATAAATTAAACTAAAAAAGTAAACATTCCATTAGAAATACAAAATAAAACCCATTAATAAATTATAATACAAATATATATTATAATTAATAATATATATTATAGTTATATTTATATATGTTTGGGATCTCAATATAATTGTGGAAAAAATGAGGAAATGGGAATGATGAGGGGTTCCCCCCTCCCCATCCCCCTCCCTCCCCATTTTCCCATTTTTTCTATAAAAAAAATCTTCAAATAGAAATGGGGACGTGGGAATTGGGACCTAGGGAAAAATGTAGAAAAATCTTCAAATAGAAATGGGGACGTGGGAATTGGGACCTAGGGAAAAATGTACATCCCTAAACATTACTCTTAAATAGAAGCATTTATGTAACTGAGATTTGAATTCAAAACTTCTACCTACTTTAATAAATCTTTCTCAATTAAAGTAACTGGAACCCACAACTAAATAATTATACAGAAGCAGAATGTTCGATCATATAGAACATATTCGTCTTCTTTAATTAATTAATTTATTACTATATATTATTATCATTCATCCGACGAATCATTTATATAAAGTACAATTAGCATATTCCTACCAAGCTCCGCACATAAAACTGAATTTTAGGAATAATCTAATGTGGATCATTTAATTAGCTTGGTATAAAAGCCGATCGAAAAGATCAGATTTAATTCTTTGTTCAACCAAAGTAAATATACAACTAACATCTGGCCCCATCCACATGTATTTTTCTGCATGTTTTTTTGTGCGCCAGCAGCTCAGAATTACTCGCATGGAAGTGATATACACTGAGATGTAACCAAGAATTTGAGAATATTTGCCAAATATTCCTTGGTGAACATAGTTTTTACAGACATTTTATATGATTACATTAATATTAAGATACCCAATTAGTTGGAATATAATCTCCAAGTGATCACATAACAGTTAACACACGTACGTTTTGAATATTAAATATGCAAATGGCCACCACCAATCCTCAAAAACTCATGCAGGTTGGTGCAATAATGGAGGATGAGGAGGATAAGAAGGAGGAAGAGATATCAAATAAAATTGTGCCATTTTGTAAGCTTTTGAGTTATGCAGACGGATTGGACTGGACTTTAATGGCGATGGGGACGTTGGGGTCGGTGGTCCATGGCATGGCTCAACCGATAGGGTATTTGTTGCTAGGCAAAGCCCTCAAAGCATTTGGAAACAACATCAATGACAAGAAGGCCATGGTTGACGCCCTTTTCAAGGTACATGCATGCACGCACGTACTTCGTCATCTTCAGCTTTTAATTTTTCAAAACAACTTTATTAATTAATTATAACTAAATTTGGGTTTTGTTATGAATAATGTTTCTGCTTGTCCAGGTTGTTCCCTTTGTGTGGTACATGGCCTTCGCCACACTTCCAGCTGGAATACTAGGTACTCATCCAGCCTTCGCCATATTTTTCTAATAATCTCCATCGTCCATGTCATTGAATTTTGAGATGAACAGATGGTGATAGAGTTTTTATTTATTTATTTTTTAAAATTCTGATTTTTCTCTACCATCACGTATTCACGTGTTCAAGGACAATTTCTAACGGATAAAACTTTAAATATTTTGGTTTTTAAAAGGAAGAACGGTCACAACAAAAACTACTTGGGGTAAAGTTATGAATATGACAAATCTTAGGGGTCAAAATAATAATATCCTTTTTTTTATATGTTATAAGTTAAATAAAAAGCTTTTGGGTTTAATGATTGTTTAGTTAAGAGGTCAACACACTACTAGAAAAAAGCTGTTTTATGACAGTTTTAAAATGGTTTTTAATGTCATAACTTCTCGATGTATTTTACCCATCATTAAGTAATGATGGTTTTTAACCATCATAAATCTGAAAACATTTTTTTAAAAAATAATAATTTTTTGTGGGGAATATATTAAATATTATAATATATAATATATTCCACAATGAAAATTAATTATATATATTATTAATTTTTAAATTTTTAATAATTTATCAAATATATAAATACAACTTACTAATTATCTTTCAAAATTAAACAAAATCAATATAATTGAATAAGCGCATTAGATTAAAAAAAACAATACAATTACATTATCAAATACAAAGAAGTATATACTCTATTTATAAGAATATGTATCTCAAAATTTAACTACATATTCCCTCCTAAAAGAAAAAAAAAATTACACAAAGTGTCAACACTAACGACCGAAGTTGTTTGTAAGGAGAGTAAAACTACCTCAAGAATTTCTTATCTTTGAATGCCCTGCAAAACAATATATAAAAATAGAATGAAAAAAATTATTTTTTCATAAGGTCATTAAAAAAAACATATACATTTTTCAAACTTAAAATTTAATTTACTACCAACAAGACCAACACCCATTGGAATAAGATTGAACAAATCTTTATCAAGAAACAAATAAAACAAAAAATGATCTTAGTTTTATATCTCGCATATCACAATCAATAATTTTTTTTTACAAAAATCAAACTTTTTAAACCCAAATTAATATTACAATGAATCAAATTTAATTCAAGAATATAAAAATAAACTATTGAAAGGAGAAAATAAATGAAAATATAGAAATAAAAATAAGGAGATATAACAAAAGAAATAAAGAAAAAAAAACCTGGATCATAGTAAAAGTAGAAGAAAAGCCCATTCGTAGAAATGCCTCATGAGAAAATTTTGAAAGAAAAAAATTGATTTATGTTGGGAATGAGGTAGCTATATAACCACAACTCTAAAAACAAAAGAAAGTTAAAAACTTACAAGTTAAGGTTATGACTCAACGGAGATGTTGAAATCTAATAGTAATGGTAGGACCCATTCTTTCCCTCTTTAATTTTTTTTCCCTCTTAGTTTTAAATTACTTTTAACTTTTTTTGTTTCCCTCCCTCCTTTAATTTTAAATTATTTTTTATCTTTTTATTTTCTTTTTTTCAATTTAGGTTACTTTTTTTACTTTTTAATGTAACATTCTTTAATTATACATAATCAAATTTTAATATTATTTTGTATTTTTATGTTATAATATAATTATAAAAATTGATTCAATAATATAACTATAAATGAAGTTTATAAAATGCTATAACTTTAAGTTTGAATAAAATATTTTATAATATCTTACGGAATTCACATAATTTTATATAATAAAAAATCAATTATATTTATTTACAATATCTATTTATTCAAAACCCATATATTTTTTTAAGTTTTTGTTTTTCCTTTTGGTAAGATTCGAGCCGCTAGTTTAGGAGTTATTTGTCCAAACTCAAGCCCGTTCATCTACTACTTGAGTTAGAACAAAAATAGATAAAACATTTTTAAAAGGCTAAGTATTGTGTTATGACAGTAAAAACCGTCATCCACCTATGATATTTTATTGTTTTTATTAAAAAACGTCACAAATTACGATGGTTTTTAAAAACCGCGTAATGTTGTGATGGTTTTTGAAAAGCATCATAAGTTTTGACACTTTTTAAAAAACCATCATTAATATGTGTCATAAATCATCATTTTTGTAGTAGTGACAGGTTTAATTCTGACAATAAATCTTATAATTAACTTCTTCTATATATAAATGAGGTGTAAGATTCCCTACATTTTTTGGTACGAGATTTCAATTGACACTAATGTAAAATGTGTATATATATATATATTATTTTATACCTGTGTCAATTGATATCTCACACATATTCTATCACCTTTTTTTTTCATTACAATCGGTGTTATAGGGCTTTTTTTTCCAAAAAGATTGGTACCATAGGTGTCTTTAACTATTTCATCATCTCATGGAGTTAAAGGGGTTTTTTTTCTTAAAAAGATTGGTACCATAGTTGATCTTTAACTATCACATCATCTCATGATCTTATCGTATCATTTATGAAAAATTTGTTAATGTCTAGCATTATATTTAAAATTAAGCAAACAACAAATAATATGGACCGTCACATTATTGGTAGGTTCTATATCATAGATGATGGTTTTGTACATAGTATTTCGTACGTATAATCTGGTTCGACTATACAGAGATCGGATGCTGGATGTATACAAGTGAAAGACAATTAACACGAATGAGATTAGGATTCCTAAAAGCACTTCTTAACCAAGAGATCGGGGCATTTGATACGGATTTAACTAAAGGTAAAATCATAACCGGAGTAAGTAACCACATGACTGTCATTCAAGATGCCATTGGAGAGAAGGTATGAATATGACTGACAGATTAAATACAAGGTTTTGAAATTAAATATATATGTTAGTGTGACACTTGTCTTGTTAAAACAACTCTCTTACAGTTGGGCCATTTTCTGTCGAGCTTTGCAACATTCTTCTCCGGAGTCCTGATAGCTGCTATATGCTGTTGGGAAGTAGCACTGCTTACCTTGTTGGTGGTTCCATTGATTCTTGTAATAGGAGCCACCTACACCAACAAAATGAACACCGTTTCTGCTGCTAAGATGCTTTTTCTCTCTGATGCTGCATCCATGCTAGAACAGGTAACTTAGTTACTAAGTATTTTTATTGCTTCTATCTCACACGCTTGAAAAAAGCAGTCATTCTCAAGTGTAGACGTCCGAACTTTAAACAGCCAAATGCAATGCAATTAATTATATTTGCATGAACTAACCATGTTACTAATATTTCCCTACTGTTTAATTACATGCATTTTGTCACAGACCATAACTCAGATCAAAACAGTATTTGCATTTGTTGGGGAGAGTACAGCAATCAAATTGTTTTCGGCATGCATGGAGAAGCAGATTTTGACAAGCAAAGGAGAGGCACTGATAAAAGGAGTTGGAACTGGGATGTTACAGTCCGTGAGTTTCTGCTCTTGGGCTCTCATCATTTGGGTTGGAGCCGTCGTTGTCGCTGCCAGGAAATCAAATGGAGGAGATGTCCTAGCTGCTATCATGAGCATTCTCTTTGGAGCTATGTAAGCAAACAATATAGTCAATGTCGGGATGTAAACTCAAGACCTGTTTTCGTTTGGATCGTTTGGATAACTGAATTTGAGTTCTTTCATATTTTAGTGCAATCACTTATGCTGCACCAGACTTGCAAATTTTCAATCAGGCAAAGGCTGCAGGGTTTGAGATCTTTCAGGTGATTGATAGAAAGCCAATTATAAGCTCACATTCGAACGGGAAGGCACTTGTGCGGGTTGATGGCAACATTGATATTCGAGATGTATCGTTCGAGTACCCATCCAGGCCAGACAAAAAGATCCTTCAAGGGTTTTCACTGTCAATTCCAGCAGGAAAAATGGTGGCTTTAGTGGGTAGTAGTGGGTGTGGCAAGAGTACTGTCATTTCTTTAGTCACAAGATTCTATGATCCTTCAAAAGGTAACGATCATAACATTTTGATCCCTCAAAAGGTCACAAGAGTCTCTCTAATGAATCGATTTCTCTTCTCTGCAGGAGAGATTCTGGTAGACAACCATAACATAATAGATATGGACCTGAAGTTCCTGAGAAAGAACTTAGGAGCAGTTTCCCAAGAACCGTCACTCTTTGCTGGAACCATCAAGGATAACATCAGAGTAGGAAACATGGATGCAGACGATCAGCAGATCGAAAATGCAGCGAAGATGGCTAATGCACACACATTTATATCACATCTCCCGGATCAGTACTCGACAGAGGTATGTTGTCTCCAACTTTCCTTATCTCTATAATGAATTGATTTACTTTGAGATGAAAATAAAATGTTACATTCAATAAAATCCAGGTAGGGCAAAGGGGAGTTCAGTTATCGGGAGGACAAAAGCAGCGAATTGCAATCGCGAGAGCCATTCTAAAGGATCCTCCAATCCTTTTACTTGATGAGGCCACAAGTGCACTTGATTCAGAGTCAGAAAAGCTTGTTCAAGAGGCCCTGGAGAGGGCTATGCAGGGAAGAACAGTCATCATAATCGCGCATAGGATGTCGACAATCATCAATGCAGATATAATTGCAGTGGTAGAAAATGGACAAGTTACAGAAACAGGCACCCACCAGAACTTGCTCGAGACCAGCAAATTCTACAACCGCTTATATCATATGCAGAATCTCGACCAAGTTCACGATGATTCAAGGTGAGTTTAATGATTCATGATCTAACACAATTGGATTACAAATCAAACACTCAATAGTCTTTTTATCAACTAATTGTGTGAAGATGAAACGGATCATAACTTTTGGTTTGTGAAATGAATAGCAGGGCTGCAGCTTTCAATGTAGAATCCACAAGTAGTCACCAACAAGTTTTGAATAGCGAGCAATACGGAAGTGAGCCAAACAGTTTCAGAGAGCCCACTGAATCTAGAAATCAAGAAGAGGTGAAAGGAAAAGAGAAAAAGACAATTATATTCTTCAGAATTTGGTTTGGATTGAAGCACAGGGAGCTTGTGAAACTTGTAATTGGTTCCATTGCAGCAGCTTTCTCTGGAATATCAAAGCCTGTATTTGGGTTCTATATCATAACAATAGGAGTAGCATATTACAAGAAAGATCCAAAGATACATGTTGGATATTATTCCTTGATTTTCTCGTGTATCGGGTTGTTTTCATTATTCACTCACATCTTGCAGCATTACTTCTTCGGGGTGGTCGGAGAGAAGGCCATGATAAACCTCAGAAAAGCTCTATATACAGGTATCTAAGACCGCCTTTTATCTGCATAATCACGAGTATCTTTTCAATAAAAAGTATTACTCTCATCACAACTAGAAATTAGGCAAGCACACATTAATATGAATTGCAAAACCTGAATGCTGTAGGTGTTCTACGGAATGAAATTGCTTGGTTTGAAAAACATGAGAATGATGCTGGTTCACTCACTTCGCGGATTATGAATGACACATGCATGGTCAAAACCATAATTTCTGATCGAATGTCTGTGATTGTGCAATGCATTTCTTCGATATTGATAGCAACGATAGTAAGCATGAAGGTTGATTGGAGAATGGCTCTGGTAGCTTGGGCTGTGATGCCTTGCCATTTCATAGGAGGGTTAATTCAAGCCAAGTCTACCAAAGGATTTTCGGGTGATTCTGCTGCTTCACATAATGAGTTTATCGCCCTTACTTCCGAGTCTGCATCAAACATAAGAACAATTGCATCATTTTGCCATGAAGAGCACATACTTGGAAAAGCAAAAGTTTCTCTAGAAAAACCGAAGAGAAATTGTCGTAAAGCTAGTGTTAAGTATGGAATCATTCAAGGATCCTCCCTTTGCTTATGGAATATAGCACATGCTGTTGCTTTGTGGTACACAGCAGTTTTGATTGATAGGAACCAAGCCAAATTTATAGATGGCATAAGAGCTTATCAGATTTTCTCTCTCACAGTACCTTCTATAACAGAATTGTGGACGTTGATCCCCATGGTCATCTCTGCCATAAGTATACTAACTCCTGCATTCGAAATCCTCGACAGGAAAACTGAAATTGTACCTGATGAACCAGAAAGTTCAAAGATTAGGAGGATTAGAGGGAGAATTGAATTTCAAAATGTCAAATTGAACTACCCTTTAAGACCAGAAGTTACAGTTCTGAATAACTTTAGTTTACAAATCGAACCTGGATTAAGGGTGGCTCTCGTCGGGCCAAGTGGAGCAGGAAAGTCCTCTGTATTAGCCCTTCTGCTGAGATTCTATGATTCCAATGAAGGAAGAATTTTGGTTGATGGAAAGGACATAAGAAATTACAATTTGAGAAAGTTGAGGTCACAAATCGGGTTAGTGCAACAAGAACCACTTCTGTTTAGCTCTTCAATCCGAAGCAACATTTGCTACGGAAATGATGATGCTTCTGAAACCGAAATCGTGGAAGCATCAAAGAAAGCAAACATACATGAGTTTGTAAGTAGTTTGCCTGATGGGTATGACACAGTTGTTGGAGAAAAAGGCTGCCAACTTTCAGGTGGGCAAAAGCAAAGAGTAGCCATTGCTAGAACTCTGCTAAAGAAGCCTGCAATTCTCCTCCTAGATGAAGCAACAAGTGCCCTGGACGCCGAGTCCGAAGGGATCATAGTGAATGTCATGGAATCATTGTATCGAGAAAGCAGTGCTGGTTCGCCCTTCCGGACCACACAGATTACAGTTGCGCACAGGCTTTCCACAGTAGTAAACTCCGATACCATAGTGGTGATGGATAAAGGTGAAATTGTGGAGATGGGTTCCCACTCAACTCTAGTTGCAGCAACTGAGGGAGTTTATTCAAGATTATACAAGCTACAGAGCTTTAAACAGAACTGATGTTTACACACACACACACACAACACATATAAGTATACAGATATACAGATATACAGAATAACAGAGATGTAGTCCAAGATGTATACATAATTGAGGTACTCATAAGAAGCCATAGCATTATATATGTTTCTCCTTTATGTTGCATTAGCAGCACAACTTTTTTGTTTATGTTTGTTCTCACAGCAGGTTTAGATTTTAGTGATATGAAATAGCAAAAGTATGAAATATCAACAATCAACAGTGCATTTGATCAAACTCACCTTCACTTCTTTGAGACTACAAGCAATGTCAACATTACAGGTGGTACAAGTACCCAGTTTCGGTTGGAAATGTGATTTTAAAAATCCAGAATTCTTCTAGATTATTCATGAATTAGTATCAATAATATAGATATTAGAAGATGCATATATGATGTGGACAATAATGCTGAAAAACAAAACTCTAAATTAGTGAAAAGGCAATAGATTCCAAATAGAAAATCATTATCAGAACAAAATATGTAGTAAGAAAAAACAATGAACTTGTTTTCTTTAAGAAATTAAGGAGAAACTCACAAAAACAAAATCTTTTATGTTGTGAAAGAGAGTATGTGAAACTTCAAATCTTTTTTAAAGTGGGAGAGAGCTTTGAAACAAACGTTTAACTGCATTTTGCTTTCGGCAATTCGACGGCAGTCTGGTCTACCCTTCAAGAAATCCCTTACTCATTTTGTTGTCATGTTGTCGACGGCAATATGTTTTGTGCAATCATTGGTGTCATCATAAAAAAAAGTTTGTGAGTTGCTTTTCCTCTCTCGTGGGCAACGCGTATATTACCGAGGCGCATTTCGCTGCCGTCAAATGTTGTAACCTAAACATTTTGTTAATAACAACAATTTTTTTTATCATAAAGTATATCGTGTTGGATCAGTATTCACTCAGTTTTTTCAGTTTTTTTCTTGATGGCTTAAAAGCTTTTGGTATAATTCATTACGCTGATATGAGAGTAATTTATCCAAACTCGTCCATCTACCGGTTGAATTATACCCCTATTGATTATATGATATACTTTTTTACCATCGTTATGTATAAAGGTCGAATTGTGGAGATGGGTTCCCAGTTCCCAATCAACTTTGTTTACTTCTTCTCATGGAGTTTATTCAAAATTTTACTGTCACCAGAGGTTAGTAGAAAACTGAAATAAATCATACAGTTCAAGTATATAAACACAAATAAATGGAATTATTAAATACACTCCCAAATGTATACACAATTAAGGCATCTGTTTCTTGTCGAGTGTGCCTATTTTTGAGATTTATTTAACAGCTTTACAAAAATTATTACAACCAATAAATTCATGTGTATGTACAAGTTGCATGATCCAGAATTTGGAATTCCATTTCAAAGATCACAAGGAGAAAAATATACAGAAAACTTCAGGCACTCCTTTGTTACACAGGCAATCCTAGTTCCAAGACATGATCATATCTATATATTTAGGCTCACTCGCACAAAATTTTTTAAAAGCTGAAGAATTATAGCAAGACATAATCAACAAGCTAACTGATCTCTAAAAGACGAGATTTCTTCAAAGATGGGAAGTCTTCTTGATCTAAATGAAGTCCTTTGGTTCATCAGCTGGTCAAGTCCCTCCAAGAAAGCATCTTCTAAACTCATTTTTGTTGTTGTTAAAGATGATGCTATGGGACGTTGCTGTGGCTCCATCTCTAGCAAGAGTTCCTTCGCTCGGGCTTGAGACTTTGGATCTGCAGACCCGGAAACTTTACACTGCATTACATCTTCAAGAACTGATCGTGCCTCAATATATCTCGCTTGCTTGATCAGGCAATAACACAAGTTGCATGCCTTGTTTGCATCAGGATCGATCAGCTGAGCTTTACGGTATACCACTTCTGCTGCCAAGTAATTTTCTTGTTGCATATAGGCCCATCCCAAGTTTCCCTGCAGTACATGTTTCGCAGACTCAAGTATTACTATGACAACAATTTAAATTTTAATAATCTTCTTTGATTTTATGAATATTAATCTCATACAACAGAATAGGAAACAAAATAAATTTTCTTTTATAATTTTTTGTTTCAAATAATAATATCAGTTAAATTTCCAATTAGCCCGAAGATAATAATCAGGTAGCTAATCATTCAAGAGAAAGATTATGAACAGACTACAGTACCAGTATCCTAGAGGTCTCTTGCTTGACTGTGACTTGGAACTTCTTTCCATGAGAGCGTGCTGTCTTAGTAGGCTTCCCGTTAAATGCCTCTCCTTGATAAATCATCCGAAGCTTTTGCTTCAATAACTCAATCTGATCTTCAATCTTCCCACATTTCTGTCAAATTCAAAATGGTTACTGCCGAATACGAAAGCAGGAGAAAAAATTGAAGGCAGGAAGAAAATTTATAATCACATATGTTTCCAATAACCCATCATAAAAAATTACTTACTAAAACTGAACCTATTATTTCTTACATAGGAAACTTAAAAAACTAGATTTTATCACAAAGTGAATCAACAAAGGATTCAAGTTGTCATATAATAAACATTTAAATTATACTTAGAAGTTTTCAGATTTGGATTTAATTATCCAGTATCATAATGAATTTGATTAAACAACATTTGCCAGAATAAAACCAATACAATTCAGAAGCTATGAGATCATTCCACGAAACTCTACGATGCCATAATCTAACAGCGGGTAATTCAAATGTGGCAGAAACACAAAGGACCTATTCCAAACTGGCACGCAGAAGGGTGACTCCTACTTCGAACTTAACTAGACATGTTAAGAGTAACTACAAAATTCAATTTAGCTTTGTTCTGCGCGTATAGCTACCTTATACAAGTCGATGAGGACATTGTCTAGTGATTCTTGTGCTTGTTTGGAGCAGCGATGCCTGAAAGACTTGATAGCTTCTATTGCCTCTTCTGCTCTATCTTGTTGTTTCATAACCACTGCCATGTCTTTAAGGGCACTGTCTACTCTATCCCCTGCATTTATCGCCTTCCAGAACAAAACTATAGCCGCTTCTGGATCCTTATGAACTAACTGAATTTGCACAGAGAACAAAATAAAATCAATAAAAGACATTAAGATTACCAACAATTCCCAGCAACATAACACATTCTTTATAGCTAAATTACACATCAAGTAATTATTATTATTTTTTTCCAAAACATAGAACTTGCAACGGCATTCAACCACCAGTAGGTGGGAATTAACACATGTTAAACAAACTACAAACTATGATCTCAAAATATATATAAAAATTAAAATTAAAATTAACAAGCTTTTGCAGACAATTAGCACAAAACAGAGTAATTTACCACATAATTCAATTCCTTATTTACATGATCACCATAGTAATTGTAATTTTGTGAAGCAGATATCTAGTGATGTAGGACTAATAGTGGCAGCAAGGTCAACCCTTTTATTTCCCAAAATGGAAGCAAAAATAAATCATTCAAACAGCCACACTGTTTGCCAATTAAGAAAACTAAAACAAGAATTAGTTGAAATTTACCACGAATGCATCGAATGACACACATCTAAAAATAGAAAATCTACTCCTTCAGCTCAAAAAGCGTTGCAATAATTACCTTAAAACAAACAAACAAACAAACATGTAGCCTTATATCATCGTTACAAGAAATGGAATTCCATCATATGAATCGTACACGATACATGTATGAATCTAAGAATAGCATCATCAAACAAATATAACAAAACATATATAGGAGCTGAAAACATGAGTACATGACATGACATGACATGCATGCCAAGTGCCAACATACATGTATGTACATATGGATGGATGTACCTGGACATGCTTGGCTCGGACATAAGGGCTGTCCCCGGGAGGAAGCTTGTACAGGACGTGATAAGGCTGCTGCTCTTTTAGTTGGCTCATTTTTCGATCACTCTCTCTGACTCTGAGTCTCTGACTCTCTTCACAGACTCTCTCTTTACAAGAGGAACACACTATCTCTCTCTCTCTTTTTGTTTTTCCAGAATCCAAGCTTTGATTTACAGCTACGAGGACACGGGGCGAGACAATATATAACTTCGGTTGAACAAGAATGAACCTGGACTCGATCATGTCCAGGTTCGTTATTTGATGGATTCGCTTGGTACAGGGTGCATCTTCACTCGCCACGTATTACTTCTGTACACGTGGCACTTCTCCATTATGCAGACGTGCTTGGATCAATTTTTTAACTCACCGATGACATTTACGCATGGAAAATGCCTTGAGTACCTAAGTTACTGTCCTCCGATTAGACTTTGTCACGTCGAATTTTTACTTCTACTTTTTATATTCTTTTAAAATAGATCACATCTTAATAATTGAATCAGTACTTTAGATATTGATTCATAAATATCCAAATACTATCTACACATATATTTAATGCTTTTTGGTCCGGCTTTTGTATACAGACTTATGACGATCTCTATACATTGGGCCACTATGCCATCTGACATCCCAAATTCCAATTGCCGAACAAGTGAACAACTGCTTTGCAACTTTTTTCCACGACAAATTAAAATTGTTAATAATAATATAATATAAATTTCTTATTTTTACAAAAAATTGTATGATCAGGATTAATTTGTTACTTTAGATTCTGTTTGCTGCGGTCAAATATTTCATTGAAATTTAAATACTAAACTAGGAGAGGATATTCAAAACTCGAATGAATCGTAACAGCCAATGATAGTAATGAACCTTCGCTTGGAGATCAACCATCCCATCCATGCCATCACCATATTTTAAACACAAACTCTACTCTATGACCTTTTTAGTGTTCATAGATTCAATGCAGATACAATTCAAGAGGAGATTGAGGATAAATGGTGATTTTAGAAGATATTTCGGGAATTCAAGAGAAGAAATGAAGCATTTCATGAAAACATTATTGGAAAATTACGTGATGAACGCACATTTTGAGAGCGTAATTTGAGTATAATCGATTCCGTGAAAATAGAAGATCAAAGTGTATTCGAATTCTCTTTTATGAAAGCTTCGAATTAGTATACTCAAACTCTAAAATAATTAATGAGTGAATAAAAAATTGAGTCTCAAAGTGAACTTTTTACATGTGTAGGGAAAAATGTGCATCCCATATTGGTTGAGAAAAACACTTATATATGGTATATAGGTGGTTGTGTGACGGTAACTTATCAACAATTCAACATGTGTGGGGGCACATTCTGTGTTGCATTAATTGAGTTTTTGCTACTATTTTAATTTCCTAAATCAACGTTTTATTGATTTTGAAAGAATTAATTTAATTTATTTTCTCTTAAATCAAATGGTTTAAATGATAAGGAAAATTGATTAATCCAGTTTATTTTCCTTTTCTTCACGTTTTATTTTCTTTTAAAACCTTCTGGTTTGGTTTATGTGTTTCCTATGGATTGCGACAAACTTGTTTCTTAAACATCACGGTTTTGAGTTAATATAATATTAATCTATGAAAATTGGGTATGTTTCGAGACACTAATTTCAAATTAATTATCTGATTTAAATTTTGGTAAGTCGGGTCTATTAAAAGACACAAGTTTTGAAATCAAGTGTGATTTCGACTGTGTAATCGGGTCTGATGCCAGACACTAATTGTGATTTCAATTGTGAAATCTAGAATCAATTATTGATTCACCAGTTTGATATCAACTAATTGATATCGTTATTGTCATATAATATATATGATATTTTCGTGATGCTAAGAGTATATCGGTTGTACGCATGAGTTGTATAAATATTTAATATTTAAGAAATATAAAATTGTTGTCTATATCTAAAAAATCGGAATAAAAAGATTATATGTTTATATAATTTGGTATAAATCAGTTTATATATATATATATATATATATATATGTACAAATATGAGAGAAAATAAAAAATAACCACAACTATTATGAAAATTTTATTTTTAACCACGTACGAAAAATTATTTGTTAATAACCATTTAAAAAAAAAACAGTGTATGTCCGTAAATTACGAAAATACCCCTGAATTTGATTTTTTATTTAAAACTGAAAGAAAACTTGAAATCATGACTAAAATCTGGAACCAAACTTGAAATCACGACTAGAAACTTGACACTTGAAATCACGACTAGAAACTTGACACTTGAAATCTTGTTTAAAAAAAATGAAATTTTGAAACTTGAAACTTGAAACTTGAAACTTGAAATCTTGCTTCAATTGAAATGTTGAAACTTGAAATCTTGACTAAATTGAAAGTTGAAACTTGAAACTTGAAATGTTCTGGGTTTTTAAGTTCTTCGTTTTCAAATTTTGAAACTTGAAATGTTGCATAAATTGAAATGTTGAAACTTGAAATGTTGACTAAATTGAAATGTTCAAACTTGAAATGTTATGGGTTTCTAATATTTCGTTTTCTTTCATTTTTTTCAGCAGATCTAATCGTCGGTGGAGGGGGAGCTAGATGGTGTTGCTGGATGGTCGTGAAGCCCAGGCGACGGCACTCCAGCAAGCCGTCGACGACATGTGAGAGAGAAAGAGATGTGAGTGAAAGAGAGAAATAAGAGATAGAGAGAGTTGCGAGGAGAGAGAAGAGAGGTTGGGTGAGAGAGAGATGAGGCCGGCGACGGTTCGTCAGCCTTCGCAAGGATACCGGCGACTGTTCGCCGGCGAGAGAGAGAGAGGTCGGGGAGAGAGAGAGGAAAGGAGAGAGAAATCGGGGAGAGAGAGAGAGAAAAAAAGAGAGAGAAAATGGTTGGGGATGATTTTTATATGAGGGCATTCAAGTAATTTCTCAAAAAAGTGGTTATTAACAAAAAAAAAATCATATGTGGTTAAAAACAAAATTTTTATAATAGTTGTGGTTATTTTTAGTAATTTCCACTACAAATATATATATATATATATATATATATATATATATATATATTAGTTTCATATCAGTTGGGTTGTTAGATATATCATTAAATATACCGGTTTTATTTTATTTATACGTGACAATATACTGTTTCGATTTTTATATCAGTGTTTAGTGCATTGATTAGTGTGAAACTAAACAGTACTTAGTCCGTGAATTGTTTGTGTTTGGTTAACTTTGGTAAATTGAATATATGATTATAGATTCTTACACCATGAGCAACACCTATTTATAAAATATAGATATTATATTTAAAGTGCTAAAATAGTGTTTTATGAACTATACTTGATATATCAATATTTGACATATTGATGTATATTGATCGGTGTTGATATATATTAACAAGCTGATTGAATTACATTAGTATTTGAGATTGTTATATATATATACATACTGGATGTGTTATATCATCGCTTTATATAAGTGTATATTTGTTGTTCTAAAATATTTGGTTTGGTCTTTTTACGTAAGATGACTGTCGAATCAATTGTGAATCCGAACGTGGCTCAAGAGATTTTGGTGGTGACCATTTTATGGGTCAAATAAATACCCCGGTGGTAAATCGTTGGTGTCTTCGGTTTCGGTTCTTATGAACCATATGGAGAAACAAGAGAAATTTAATGGTCTGAATTTCAAGAGATAATAACAAAATATGTTGCTCCACCTGACCACATAGAATATTGCGAGATTCTTAATTGACGAGGCTCCTAAGGCCAAACAGTGGTAACATGTTAGATGTGTAAGTTTAAAATGATGATTATTATCAAAATCAATTCTTTTGAACTTCAAAATTGTAATTATCAATTTTATGATAATTTATTTCTATTAATCTGGATGAATTGAAATATTAAATATTGAATTAAAAACAAAACCGATTTGACTAATAATGCCAATTTTAATGAGAATTAATTTTCAAATTAATTCAGTTGATCTCCTCTTGATATCTTAGGGCCAAGTGTGACAACATCGACTTTGGCCATCAACTAATTTGTGAGAAACATGGTAGATCTGATGATGAACTAGTATGTGAGTCATAGAAATGTTCCGTTGAATCCAGTAAGGTTATTGACCGAAGATACTCCTAAACCCAATAATGGTGAAAAATGAGATGTTCAGGTATGGAATGCTTTTGATGCATGAAACCGTTCAGATTTTTTTTTAATGTTGAAACTACATACTGAAAGGGCTGTCAGACTCGCTGTATAGTGCTACTCTATAAAGAAAATAGCCAAAGGACCGTGTGAGTCGTTAGACCGCAAATATAAAACTTAGGATGTTGGATCCAAAAGGTTAGTTGTGGGCCGATTTCTTGAATACAAGATGGTGGACTCTAAGACAATTATGAGTCAAGTCCAAGAGTTTCAAGTGATTCTGGATGAGATTAATGCTGAAGGGATAACCCCGAGCGAAACCTTCAGGTGGTTGCTGTCATTAAGAAACGACCGATGTGGTGAATATGAAACACCATTTGGTGAATTTTGTTCACAACATGGAATCATACATCAAACCACTGCATCATATCAACAAAAAGAGTTGTTGAATGAAAAGATCGTTCCTTGAAAGAAATGATGAACATAATGTCGATAAGTTTTTGATTGCCTCGGAACACATGGGTGAAACTATATTGTCTAGCAATTACCTTTTAAATAAGGTGCCCTAAAAGAAAGTAGACAATACCCCATATGAGTTATGGAAAGACTATAAATTCTTATGAATGTAGAGGTGTCTTGCCAAAGTGACCGTACCTACACCGAAGAAAGTGAAAATATGTCTGAAAATCGTTTATTGCATTTTCATTGGATATGCACATAACAGTAGTCCTTATCGATTTTTGGTGTATAAGTCTGACATCTCAAATATACATAAAAACACGATAATGGAATCTAGAAATTTATCGTTCTTTGAATATGTATTTCCATGTAAATCCAATGATGAAGCAAGTTTGTCAAAATGAACACATGCTGAAAGTTGTGAGGGCCAAGAATAAGAAAATGAAGTTAAGGATAAACCTAGACATAGCAAAAGACCTAGGACGAAAACATCTTTTGATCCAGATTTTCTGACCTATTTGCTATAAAGTAAACCTCGAACTTTCAAAGAAGCAGTAAGCTCTTCAGAAGGAATATTGTGGAAATAGGCTATTAAGAGCGAAATTGATTATGTTTTACAAAATCACACTTAGGAATTAGTGGACCTTTCTCACAGATGTAAACCGCTAAGGTCCAAATGGATTTTCAAGAGGAAAATCCATTTGGAAGCAGTAAGCTCTTCAGAAGGAATATTGTGGAAATAGGCTATTAAGAGCGAAATTGATTATGTTTTACAAAATCACACTTAGGAATTAGTGGACCTTTCTCACAGATGTAAACCGCTAAGGTCCAAATTGATTATGTTTTACAAAATCACACTTAGGAATTAGTGGACCTTTCTCACAGATGTAAACCGCTAAGGTCCAAATGGATTTTCAAGAGGAAAATGAAAACGGATGGATCAATTGATAAGTATAAGGCTATACTTGTAATTAAAGGTTACAATCAACGAAAAGACCTATATTACTTTGATACGTATTCTCTTGTGACAAGAATAATCTCCATTAGGAAGATACTTGCAATCGCAACTTTATGAAATCTTGAAGTACATCAAATGGATGTGAAAGCAGCTTTCTTAAATAAAAATCTAGATTAAGAGATCTATATGGAACAACCTGAGGGTTTTTCTGCTCCAGAGTAAGGAAAGAAAGTCTGTAAATATATGAAGTCTTTATATGGTCTAAAGTAAGTTCCAAAGCAATGACATGGGATATTTGGTAATGTTTTGATGTCAAATGGATTTAAAATCATTGAATGTGACAAATGTGTTTATGTTAAGGACACAGAAAATGGTTATGTCATTTTGTGCATTTACGTTGATGACATGCTTATTGTTGACAGTGATTATAAAATGATCAAATTTACCAAGGATATATTGAAATCAAGATTTGATATGAAAGATATGGGATCGGCTGATGTAATGTTAGGAATGAAAATCTCAAATACATCGAACGGACTCATTCTAAGTCAGTCACGCTATGTTGACATGATTCTTGAGAAATTCAACAAAAATGATTATAGAATATCCAGAACACCAGTAGATACTAATCTACACATATCCAATACTAAATGTGATAGCGTTTTCAACTAGAATATTTTAGAGTGATAGAAAGCCTAGTGTACTTAACAAGTTGTATAAGATCAGACATAGCTAATGCAATCACTAAATTAAGTAGATACACTAGTAATCTAGGAACCTATCACATGAAAGGAATAGTAAGAGTACTGAAGTACCTACGATTTACTCGTGATTATGGGCTGCATTATACCATATATCTTGTTGTTCTAGAAAGATACATTGACGTAAACTGGATATCTAATATGAAAGATTCAAAATCAACTAGTAGGTATATGTTCACATTAGGATGTGTGGTTGTATCCTAAAAATCCTTCAAACAAACGTGTATAGTCAGATCCACTATGGAATCTGAGTTTATTGCTTTAGATAAATGTGGGAAGGTTGAATGACTATGCTAATTCTTAAAGTATATTCCAATATGGCTAAAGCATGTACCGACGATTTACATCCACTGTAATAGTCAATCAACAATAGGAAGAGCACAAAGCAACATGTATAATGGGAAGTTTAGACATATACATCGAAGACATAATACCATTAGACATCTACTCTCAACTAGATTTATCTCTATTGACTATGTAAAGTCAACGGATAACATTGATCCGCTAACTAAAGGGTTAAATAGAGAATTAGTTGAGACATCATTGAGGGGAATGAGACTAAAACCTATGAAATAAAAAGTCGATACAATGGAAACTATACCTAGTTGACTGGAGACCCTAAGATCTAGGTTTAATGGGACAACCTAATTATAAGACTTATTTGGATCACTGTGGGGGTTACCATCAAGTCCATTCCTATGATGAAATAGTGACGCCTATATGGAAAAGGTTAAATTATGTTTTTAATGATTCTTATGCGTCAGAATTCCAAGTAGAAATCTGAGTAGAGTAATGCAGGTTACTTTTAATTAAGAAATCACATATGTAAGAGAAAAGTGGGGTCGCTTAGAGAATATTGAAGGGATATATTCTCCAGTACGTATGTTCATGGTCAAAACGAATATAACAATGAGAACCAAATCGTGTCTAGAATTTGCTGAGATACGTTATTGTTTACATAAACGGCAGAATTTGTTTAAGGATATCATATCTACTGATCAGCCAGTAAAGTAAGCATACTTTTACGAGGGAAGGTTCAAACGGTAACACCTACCTACCCAATATAGGTTTCGACAGTTTGAACTTACCAAAAGTCATCTCTCGTGTATCCTAGGTCAATTTCATTCGTGTGGGGGATTGTTGAAAAATTATGTGATGAACACACATTTTGAGAGCGTTATTTGAATATGATCGATTCTGTAGAAATAGAATTTGCTGAGATACAATATGCTTGGAAACGAACCCGTGAAAAAATGGTTGCCCAAATCCAGGTACTTTAATTTGATGCATTTTGCAAGTCTTCTAAGACTAAATCATATAGAGAATTGAACACGAATGAGTGCTTGACCAAGGATTGAAGTTGGAAATGTATGCACCTCAAAGACTAAGTTGAACTTCAGTGAAACTCTTTAATGCTTAATGTCAAAACCTTAGGGTTGAACTCTTTAGACTTTCCGGCATGTTTCTTGAGGATCGGAGGTGGACAATGCATGTCAGCATATGGTTATGAGGTAAGAAACTTCTGCAAACGATGCTCGTCGGAATCGTATAAACAACCTAAAATGAGATGTGCATAGCTATGAAAACTCGTGGATGAGATTGCGCTCTCATGCTATGTTAAATAATCTCATATAAAACAAAAGAATAAAAGAGAAGAAGAAAATGAGGCTAGGGTTACTTATTGCATAACGTTAAATACAAAGTTCCAATGAAAAATCCTAAGCAAGAGTACGAAAAATTAATAAAGTAAAATAATCTATCCTTAATGCTGAAAATAATAATAAATAGAAATCAATTTGTAGTTTAATGGGCAATTATAAGATTATTTTTACAATAGCAGAGTTTGAATATATGAAGTTTTATTTTAAAATCTTCTACCAAAACTTATGGGTTATGAACAAAACAAAAAAAAAAAGTTTTTTTGTTTCGAACTTCTTCATCTTAAAAGAGTTTTCTTTTGGTGTCATCTTTTTCCCATCTCTCATTCAAGCACTTTTTTGGGTTTTTTTGTTTTTTTTCATTATTGATTGCTCCATACCCAGTAGATATATGCTTTTGCAATGTTTGGTAATTGTGTGTCTAATGTCTATGATGATATCAAAACCATCAACTCTATATAATGTATGTTCCACTTGACTTGCCAATATGCTACTGAGACTCAAGACAATTCGGGTTCCGAGTTCCGATCCTACCCGATTTCGAAACCCACCCGACGATTTTTGTCCTGTTTTACCTACCACGAGTTTCACTCACATTCACTAAAAAACACGTCAAACGTCATAATAAAAATTAAAACGTGAATACGTGTGCCGGGAAAAAACACCCACACAGACAAGCTGGCGGTGAGCCGTAAGTAGAAACAAAAAAAATAGCGACGACTCCATTTAAGCACCACAGAATGCCACGTGTTCATACAACGGCCAGATACTCCCACTCTACTTAAAGTTACAACCAAACCAACCAACCAACCAAATTGAAAAATTTAACAAGAATACACAACTGAGATTCCATTTTCACTCCTCCACTAGTTCTCTCTGTGATTGTGTTACACACCATTTTCTTTGAAATCGTCGGTTATTTTATCTTCCAAGGGACGGTGTACGGCTCCGTCAAATGGATGCAGCACCGCAGCTCACCTACTGCAGAATCGAGCCCGTCCGATTCTCGCTCCGCGGTAACCGATCGTTTCGAAGCAGAGTTTCGGCTCGCAGACGACCTAGACCGGTTCTTGCCGTCGCTACTGAACCTAAACCGACGAAATCCGGACCGTCAAATTCCTCTCAGCCGAGAACCGTCAATGGAAGTTCAAGTTCGCCTCCGTTGAAACCGGGCAATGGAGTTTCGACGGTAAATTAGCTGTTTAGTATATTGAGGACTGTTGGTGAATTTTAATGATCTGTTCGGTTTCTTAGAAAGTGGAGGAAAATAGACAAGATGAGAAGTTATTTCCGATTTCTTAGTTGAGTTGGCTTGTACTGAGAGTTACTTTCTGGTTGAATTAGACGTTAATGTAGAATTTACTGTTGCCTTTTTCTACAATTGTGATATCTGTAGTTTAAGATTTTGGGAATTTTTCCAGCACCTAACGCCAGAATATGTATTCTTTCTGTGATTTAACTGCCGGTTTTAAGTGAATGTTATTGTTGATTTGTGTAGAATTCGTGGTAAACTAACTCAAACTCTTTGTTGGTTTTCGAAAATGTTATATCTGGTGGTTAACAGTTGGTTATTATTTATTTTGGACAATGGGACTTATCCGATTCTTTTTTCTTTTGAATTGGCAGAGGATGGGTGAGGTTTCACAGGAGATTAAAAGAGTGAGAGCGCAAATGGAAGAAAATGAACAGTTGTCAATACTCATGAAAGGACTCCGGGGCCAAAATTTGAGGGATTCACAGTTTGCCGATGACAATATTCAGCTTCGCCTTGTTGAGGTGATTCAATTATATTACATGATTTGAACACATGTAGCGGATTGGCATGAGTAACTAGTGAGGCCCTTTTGGATGTAATATGGGACTATCCTGCTATCCCTCACTTGTGCTTGAGTTCTAATATCATGAATAATCCTAGTGGAAAAAGTATTTAGTACCTCGGAGCTGCTGGAGTTTGAATTTGAAGTACTCAGTGTTAGTACAATGTTTAAATGCCAAGTATAACAACTTAAAAAAAAAAAATCATATAGACATTCATTATGGCATTCTAAGAAAATAGAATGGTTTGAAGTCCTGAGTTTATTTTCCCTAGGAAATTTAAACAGTTCCTGTAAATTTATATTATCATTAATGGTATTTATTTGTACATGTGTTTTTTACTTAATAATAATCAAAATCTTGAATCAATGAATTCCAAGGACGGTCTTTCCATTTTTCTATTTAGTGTAAGCTTGAGTAAACTTTAGTCTGCAACGATTTGTGTAATCTTTCTATGGAACTTGCTTTCAATTGATTTTGTAGATTTCAAATTGATCTTTGTTATAGATGATATGCTCATATAAGAGAAGGAAAAAAACTTAGAGAGATGCTGGCCCTTTGAGGCTACATTCTTTGAAGAAAAGTTAGGCAAATCTGTCAACGAAAGATGAAAAGAAATATATTCTTAAAATTTTTATATGCTTTCTCTTTTTGAAGTTCTTGATATTTTACCTTTATAGTTGATATGCTGTTTCCTTACTATATTTATGGTTGTGATTTTATGTGCTGTTTTGTGTTTACTTAGGTAGATGAGAGCAGTGAGTTTTTACCATTGGTGTATGATCCTGCTAGTATCTCTGCATATTGGGGGAAAAGGCCACGTGCTGTTGCAACACGAATTGTACAGTTACTATCTGTTGCTGGGGGTTTTCTCTCTCGTCTTGCTGTAGACATTGTAAACAAGAAGGTCAAAGAGGTGAATCCTACTGTCTAACATGCAGCTTTTGGCTATTGTTATTTTCTTGTAATAGTTTAACAGATATAAACAATTTCTTTTCTTTTCCTTCAATCAAACAAATATTACTGCCATATGAACATCTGAGACATGTAATTGACACTTTTTAATTAAATCTTTTTCTTTCCTTCTTGTCTTATTAAGAATTCATTCCCTTTTCATTTTCTACTAAAATGCATCCTCTCTCTCTCTCTCTCTCTCTCTCTCTCTCTCTCTCTCTCTCTCTCTCTCTCTCTCTCTCTCCTTGTATAATCTGTACACTGGATACACTTGAACTTGTGTAGATTAAAAATCTGCACTCGCATTCCTATGTCTTGTGTGAGGGAGCTATAATCTTAAAAAACATGTGAAGTGACACCATATATTCTCTTATTAGAACTTAGGATACCTTTGCCCCTAGAAATCAGATCTATTGCCACAGGAGCCAGCTCTTATGGTTGGAAATTGCAAAGTTTGCATAAATGATTTATTATTTACTCTGAAGCTCCTACCTCAACAGCTTTACAAATGGATGATCTGGTGTCCCCTCCAGTATTTTTTTTTTCTGAAGTTAGGTGTTTCCTGTAAATCAATGCATATAATGGTACCAAGATGATCCATTTAATGTTCAATTGTTATAATGCATCTTTTATATTCTATCTGATTTTTTTCCTTTACATTGTAATCAGAATGAAGTTGCTAGAGCAATTGAATTAAGGGAAATCGTTACCTCTTTGGGTCCAGCATATATTAAACTTGGGCAAGCACTGAGTATTCGACCGGATATACTGTCACCTGCAGCAATGACTGAGCTGCAGAAGCTTTGTGACAAGGTAGACTACTTGGAAATTTTCTTTTATTTTCTCTTAACATCATTATATTTTTTTCAAAAAAAAATTATGATGCTGTCTTAGAATAAAGATTTTTGAAAACTTTTAGAAATAAAGATAGAAGTTTCTTATCAAATCATAGTAAGTATAACTTCTGTCTGGTACATCAATGCTTCTTTAAATTCCCATGTTGGCACGTGTTGTAATTTGTTTAAAATTTATGGTCGAGTCATAGAGATTGGAACCCAAGAGTCTTTATTGCCCTTATTCTTCTGTGAAAAAAATCTATATTTCAGAATAATAATAATAATAATAAATTCCTGCTACTAGGTACATGGGTATTGGGCAGGCTTGAAGAAAATGAAGAAAGATAGACAAAAAACTTCACTCTTATCTTTAGCTACTCATAATCTTTTTGTTATATAGTTATATGTTTCTCTCTTTCATTCTCTCTGTTTCTTTTTCTTGGAAATAGCTAATATGTTACATAGTTAACATGTTAGTGTTACCCTTATGAATAGGCTATATCGTTACAATTCCCCAATTGAAATTGCTCTGGTTATTTTTTTATAAGGATAACTTCCAATCTCTTGGTGGGGAACATTATGGAAATTATGTGGTAGTTGCTGTTGCTGTTTCAGACTTAGTATGTTTGATTATTCGTAGGATAATACTTATGTATTGTTTTAGATTCTTTTACAGGTAGATTCTGATTTGCCACTATAAATAGGCCTTCAAGCTGTTTGCTTTTGACTTACTTGATTCAATATTGAATAACAGAAGTAGTTTTCTCCTTAGCTCTCTTCCCCACTTCTGATTCTATCTTTGTCTTTCTCCTCCCTTCTCCTATTTCTGCCTCTTTGACATAATAGCTGATATTTCTGTTTGATGATATGTGAAGGTTCCTTCATTTCCAGATGATGTAGCAATGGCTCTTATTGATGAGGAGCTTGGTCGGCCTTGGCAGGAAGTCTATTCAGAACTTTCTTCTTCTCCAATTGCTGCTGGTAGGCTCAATTACAATTATTACATGTATAATTAATCGTTTGTTCTGTAAACAAAGAAAAAAAAAAGTTTCTTTGTTTACTAGTTCCAAAAATTCAGTAGTTGAAAAATATTTACTTTTGTTGTGGGGTAAATATGGCAGCATCTTTGGGACAGGTTTACAAGGGCCGGCTGAAGGAAAATGGGGATTTGGTGGCTGTCAAAGTGCAGAGACCTTTTGTTCTTGAGACAGTGACAGTTGATCTGTATGTCATACGGAAGCTGGGTTTGGTTCTTCGAAGGTTTCCTCAGGTTCTACTTTGTAAATAATATTAGTAGCTTCTCAACTCTTTGTCCAAATGACCTACCTATCTCATGCAGCGATATTCTTATTTTACATTTGCAGCTATATTGTTTTCTGATACATCCTCTCCCCTTTTCCTCTTATCTTTTTTTTTTTACCAGATCTCTTTAGATGTGGTTGGATTGGTCGATGAATGGGCTGCTCGTTTTTTTGAGGAGCTAGATTATGTTAATGAGGGTGAAAATGGAACACTATTTGCAGAAATGATGAAGAAGGATCTTCCACAGGTGAGTTTGATGATAACACTTTTTTCAAATGAAATTTAATGGTGAGCAACATGAAAGGCTTCAATTGTGTAACATTCTTATATCTGATGAAATTGCCCATGCTGAGATGTAAAATATTTTGGGCAAATAAATAGAGACTTTATTTTGAAAAGATAAATCAGAAACATGGATTGGAACCGAAGTTTGGCAATAACTAGCTTTAGTAACCAATTAAATACTGAAAATCAGCCTAATGCTTTCCTTCACGGCTTCACCACATGTTGGAGAAGGAATTCCAAATTTCCAGTGACTTATTAAATATTAAATTCATAGCAACTAATCAGTTCTATACTCCTAGAACATCTCAAACGTCATACTACATCTTTATAGTTTTCCTGCTTTTACAAAATTGGAAGTAAAGATCATTTATTGCTAGATGATAGGAGTTCTTATTATCTGTCTTTGTGTTTGTGTGTGTCCATGTATGTTGAATTGCAAATAGAAAGATGTGTAGAAAGGATCATTATCTATCGGTAATTTGTTTTCTTGATTTCTTATTGTCCCTATGAGAGAAATCATATAATCTTTCCCTGAAATTGGGTTTTATAGGTAGTTATACCAAAGACCTACCAGCAATATACTTCAAGAAAGGTTCTTACCACGGGGTGGGTTGATGGAGAAAAGTTGTCACAAAGTACAGAAAGTGATGTTGGAGAACTGGTTAATGTCGGAGTCATATGCTACCTGAAGCAGGTAATTCTATACATTAAGGCATTTTTCTAGCTTCTGATTTACGGTGGTAAATGTAGATAGGGTCTGTTCTGCCTTTATATAAATAAAATCTTTCCTTTTTATTATTAATTATTATTTTTCTGTTACTCATTCTGCAATGCTTTGCATGATTTTAACCTAGTTTTCACTTTTACTTTGCTGTTCTGCCTTTATATAAGTAAAATCTTTCCTTTTTACTTTTAAGTATTATTTTCTGTTACTCATTCTACAATGCTTTGCATGACGTTAACCAAGTTTTACTTTGCTGTTTCCTTATTTCTCCTCATCTATCAGGTCATGTTTATTCCTGCTTTTGTAGTTCATTGTGATTGTTACATGGGTGTTCAATGTGGGAATTCTGGCTTCAGAACACTGGTGTATGAGAAAAATATCCATGCAAGAGCTAGGAATAATATTTGGTCTTTACAGTATAGTAGAAGTAGTCTATCAACTGATCTAAGAAGTAATGGATGACTTTGTGTTCCCTGCCTATTTTGTGATTACTGTTTTATAACTTTTGTCTTGTTACTGCAACTAACATATGCCACCCACTAACTGCATGCCCTGGCAACACTGCAGACTGCTGTTCATTTTGGTCGAAGTAACTTTACTGCTCCAGCTTGGATAAAATCCTGATTATGTTCTTTCTCTCTCTTTTAAATTACAGTTGCTTGACACTGGATTTTTCCATGCCGACCCACATCCTGGAAATATGATCCGTACTCCAGATGGGAAACTAGCCATACTTGACTTTGGTAACAAATCACTCTATAAGTGCATATGGTGAAAGATAATATGTTTCTTTAAATATTACTTTTCCTAAGTCTTTTTCTGAATTAATCAAATATTTTCCTGGATTGTTTACATAAATAAAATGCTTAAGTTGGTCAAGCTGTTTGGGATCTTCCGATTTAACGTCAACTAAAAGGGCATGAAGTTTGTGTGAAAGCATATATTCGACAACCCACACTGAAATAAAAAGTTAAGTCCCAGAGTCAAATCCACAATGTTCATTTGGACTTCTGAATATAAAATTTGGTGTATTTGTTATGAGTTAGAGAAGCATGTGTCCAACACTGCAGTTGTAGACCGATGAACAACAGTTATCATGCACTAATAATATTCTGTTTCTTTGAGTAATTTAATTACGAAACAGATGCTGTTTTCCAGTGTGCAACTTCGAATAGGTGTCCATTAAGTATAATTTTTGTTAACTCCTTCAATTTTGGGCAATTAATTGCAGTAATCACATTGCAAATGTACAATAATATATTTTATGTATTTCAACCATCGGTCAAAATCTAGATCAGGCTCATTGATACTATATTGGCTTGTGTCCTTAAGTAAATGACATACCGTATAAATTTGATACTCTTTGCCAGTTATCAAGATTCGTTAACTTCGATTTTAAATTAAACTTTTGGTGTAACAGGTCTAGTCACAAAACTGACAGATGATCAGAAGTATGGAATGATCGAAGCAATTGCCCACCTTATTCATCGGGATTACGGAGCTATAGTCAAAGATTTCGTCAAACTTGATTTCATTCCAGAGGGGGTTAATTTGGAACCCATCATGCCGGTCTTGGCAAAAGTTTTTGATCAGGCACTGGAAGGTGGAGGAGCCAAAAATCTTAACTTTCAGGAGCTAGCGTCAGATTTGGCACAAATAACATTTGATTATCCCTTCAGGATACCGCCTTACTTTGCTCTCATAATTAGGGCAATAGGGGTACTGGAAGGAATTGCTTTGGTGGGGAATCCTGATTTTGCCATTGTAGATGAAGCCTATCCATATATTGCCCAGGTGCGAACATCTAATGGTCATGTATGGAAATTAACTTATATTTTCCTGTCTGATAATTATTAAAAGACACAAATATATACATGCTGCTCCCCCATATTGTGTCAGTCAGAGATTCATTAGATGGCTCTTTAATATTTAAATAAGGGCATGCATTTGCTTCTGGAATGACAAGTATTTCTTGTAGTTCAATGTCAATTGGTTTGAAGACATACAGTTGATCTTGTGGTGTACAAGTTAATATAATCAAAACCACCCCAAATGAGAATTAGCATGAAATTGAGTTTTGATGAAAGGGTTGAGCTGAGCTATTACTTGCAAAGTTTTTGATACTCGGATCATCACAGTCGAAAAGATAAAACATATTAGAACTGATTTCCAAAGGTTCCATGGGAAAAGTGTGGAAAATTTTGTAGTTAGATATTATTTGAGGTTCATTTGGATTCCTTTTTTTGTTTTCTTTGGACTGGCATTAGACAGTCAAATGTAGCTTTTATTTTCCATTAAGGTTGAAATTGGGCTGCGTACCTTCGTGAATTCTAATAAATAGTAATGGAAGCATTTGCTGAACCATTAATATTCCATAACTACATTTCTGGTTTGCTATTAACTATTAGACTCTGCAGATTATCCTAATTTCTAAGTATTGTCTTCTTGAACAGTTTAAATGTTACAAACTGATTTGTTTTCTATATTCCTTTCTACTGTCAGAGGCTCCTCACAGATGAATCCCCTCGTCTAAGGAAAGCTTTGCGTTACACAATATATGGGAAGTCTGATGTTTTTGATGCTGAAAGATTCATTGATGTCATGCAAGCATTTGAGAACTTCATAACTGCAGCCAAAAGTGGAGGTGGAGAAAGTCTAAATGGGGATATGGCTGAACTCGGTATTTTACAAAGTCAAACAGGTTATATCATGCCTGCATTTACACCAAATACATCTCAACCAACACAACCCATTCAAACAAGGGCAGCTTTAGCCTTTCTGCTGTCTGAGAAAGGGAACTTTTTCCGAGAATTTCTTCTGGATGAGGTGATTCAAGATCTAACTTTCAGAATGTGGATAGTGTTCTGTCATTGACTATGTGATACATTAATTTAGTATCTTGGTCTCCAAAAGATCATTAGAGAATTTTCTGTGTCTTACAAATTGACCATTATCAGTAGCCTCTAGATTTTCATTTTGTTGGGACATATTCAATATTAGAACTAATTTGGTGGGATGGAAAAGGGAAAAGTTGTGCATGCTACAATCCATGTCTACAGCTAAAAGGGTTAAGATAATCTTCCTATCCAAGGCCAGAAAAACCTTGTTTATAGTAAGCTTTAACCTAGAATCCTCTACCCTCTCGAGAAACAAGTCCAATATGTTTCATTAGAACAAAGTATCTTCTGCAAGTTGAAAATAAGATATAATACTTGGCTGCTAGACTTGTCAAACTAAGTTGTTTAGGTTCTAATATTTAGATATTTTAGTTCAATTTTTTAGAGGTAAACTGCTTGTTTCCCTTTATTGTACCTGGTTTTGGTCACTCTAATCGCATCATCCTTTTTTTTTTTTTTCCAATCATTGTAGAGAAACATGCATATAATTACTCAATTTTCAATTAAAATTTGTTTTGTGGAGCAACTATTCTTTGTTTTTTTAATTGACATGATCGTGAGCTGTTTTTGTTCTCTATTTAATTTTACTGTTTCAGTCTCTCTTCTTTCTTTGATGAAAAACAAAATATTTTATTACAGAAAAGAAATTACTGTGGACCTGATAATAGCTTTGATAACCTCAAACTCTTAACAGCCTCGAGGATTCAAATTGAATCTCTAATACAAGACTGTTACAGTTTTTTTTTTATCAACGTCTCTGCTTTTCGGAAGGGTTCATTTTGGACATCTAGTAGATTCTCCTTGTCAAGAAAAGGAAAAGAGAACAAATTGTTATACTACATAAATTAATTTATATGTATAAAGTTACTTTTCTCAATTCTAGTGGTTTTTTGAATGGATGATTAGTTTGAATATGGTTTACATATTTATCAGTATGCTATATGGTTTGTCAGCCAAATATCTTATTGTTGTTTTTGTCTTGCAAGCAGATTGTAAAAGGCATCGATGCAGTTACAAGGGAACAGTTGGTTCAAATAATGGCAGCCTTGGGAGTTGGAAATGCTCCCCCAGTTTTTAGCATGGTTCCTGCTTTGGGTCCGTTTAAGCCTGCGGCGCTTCTACCTACAGTAACCGAGGAGGACAGAATTATATTGAACAATGTCCAAATGATTGTTGAGTTCTTAACTGCAAGCAGTTCAACATCAAGGACATCAAATCAGGTACATAAGAGTTTGCACTTCATGGAATAGACTTATGCATAAAGTTGGAGCTTTAATCTTCAATCTTCAATCGATATTGATTATTATGTTTTCAGTTTAAGTATGTACATAAAATGCCGTGTGAGCCTGAAGTTATGGAACTTAAAAAAAAAAAAAAAAAATCTACGAGGAAAGCCAGGATATCTTACAATAGAATCTTTTCGTCTACCCATCAAGCGGTCTCTTTAGAATTAGTGGTTTAGGAAACGTTTGGCATATTTGGTCCCAAGTTGGTATTCCTCAGATGATTCACCGACTTTGGTCTAACCACTCGACCCATTCTTGACGTCATTCATTTTGTTTGTTGTATTGGATGTGTTGATTGTTGTAAATGCATATGGAACACATCTCAGTAACTAAATTCTCCTGAATTATGACTAGCTTTCTACAAAAAGAATATCACGTCTTTGATGTTGTCTATTTTGACATGTAAAAACTTCTATGTTTGTATTCTCTCCCTCTGTGTATATGCGTCTCAAACATGTCTGAGTAACCATATACTCCTGTTAGTTTGTAATTCCGTGAGGTTGAGTAAAATAATCTGTGTAATTTCCTCTTGGTTTGTCGAGGTCTCGAGGGGTCCTTTTCTTTGCATGTGCAATTCAAATTCTCTCCGGTTATAATTTAATTCATCTACATTCTTGATTTGACCCGTTTATACCAATCCTGTTCAATTCTCATGGTTTTCATTCTTTTCATTCATGGTTTGGAATTGGTAGTAGTACATTTAACTCAGTTTTCCTTTTCCGAGACAAAAAACATGTACATAACATATGGTCTCCTTTTTTTTTGTGTGGGGATCTACAGGGTGTTGATGTTGCTCGAACTATACAAGAACTGCTTCCCGTTTTGCCAAGCATCTCAGCCAAAATCCTTCCAGAAGTGCTCAGTCGATTATCTTCCCGGGTATTAGCTCGAGTAATTCGAGATACATTTTTGTAGTCAACTTTATATAGCATTAACCTTGAATACAAAGCAGGTACCTCACAATTGTTCATATGTATTTGTATAGAATCATATAAGAATGCAAAATATAATATGATTTAAGTCCGACATGTGTATTTGTACACCACTCAACAAGTGCCAAGAATCAACCCAAAATTGTGTTGCTTATGATACAGTCGGCCTACTCTTAGAATGTAGACTTAAAATCAGGCTCTTACCCCCGGTGGTGCTTACCATGGTCCAGGACCAGAAGCATCATGACCATTTCTTCTATCTAATGTAGCTCTACATTAGGTAGAGGATTTATTCACTCACTTTGTGTCAACAAAACAACTAGAATATGCCTTTAAAAAAAATATATAGAATATGGTGTTTTGATATGGGCACCAAGAATAGGAATCATTTTTACATGGCATGCGAACATGAAGCGAAGCAAATCTAATACACACCCCAATCTTCTTAAACACAAACTAAACCATTCTTCTTTGGCTCCTGCCGTGGCCTGTGGGTTTAATGAACGAATTTACTGACTAAACTAGTTACAACTTGTGTAAAGGAAGCTGTTGTCTACATAGCCAATGAAAAGTGTTTCATAGACTGTTCGTTATGTACAACATCAAGTAGATTCAAAACGTTTCATTATTATTATGATCGTACAGCTAACAAGGTCTTAAGAGAAAAAAGGCAGTCGCAGAGGTATTTTCTGTTCTCCTGAGGCATATGAAATGATACTCTTCTTAAGAGGAGAAATGTAATGAGCACCGTTAAATGCAGCAGCTCGCAGTATATTTAGAGGCCCAAAATCAACAGAGTATGCCCTCTGGAAAACTTCCAGGAGAGCCATCATCGCTATGTTTGCTGGTTTCCTTTCTGCTTCATATTTTCTAAGTAGGGATACCTGCATAAATTTTGGCAATTGAATCACTGCAGGTAACCTAAAATAACAATGAACATATACGTTGATACATCATTGACATTGAAAAATAAAAGACCATATACCTCCCCGATATCTGAGCCTACTGCAACACCCTCAGCAATTACTCTCGAAAGCGCATGTGAATCTTCAAAGCCCAAATTAACTCCTTGACCAGCCAAAGGATGGACGGTATGCGCCGCATCACCAATTAGAACAACACGCTTAGACACATAGTTATTAGCATGCTTTAAAGACAGTGGAAACACCATCCTATCAGAAGCCAGCTTGATCACTTTTGGTGGTACTTCAAAGCACTCATCAGCTGATATAGTCACATCTCCTCTAAGCCAAGAAAACATGTCTCTACCGCCCAGTGAGCTTGACTTTGGATGAGAGCCATATCCATAATCAAGAGCATGATTGACAGTTTTCACGAATTCATCCTCATTCATAGTTTTGTAGTCTGATGACTCTTTCGGGTTCATTGTCCAAACAATATTGCTAAATTTATCACCTATTGGCAAAAGTGCAATTGGACCAGCAGGTAAAAATCGTTGCCATGCACACCGATTTTCTTCAGTATGTTCTACTGTGCAGATGACAGCATTTTGTGAATAGTTCCATCCAGTTGTTTTAAATCCAGCTAACTCCCTAACTAGTGACTTGCCCCCATCAGCTCCAACCTACAATAAATATCGTGATTTGTCCCAGTTAATCTTATAGATAACAAATTGTTATACCATAGCCCCTACCTGTGGTAATAAATCAGATAATCTTATCTTCCTATTATATTTAAAATGGTCAACATAACTCATCAACAATCAAGTTCACTTACTACCAATTTTGCATATAGGCTCTTGCCATCACTCAATTCCACTTTTGCCAAACGCCCCTTAGTGAACAATGCTGTTGTTAATAATGTGCTGTCCACGCCCATGGAAGAAGAGCTTGGTAGTAAAGCCATTGAAGTTAATTTGGAAGGATAGATGGTTTTCCGGAAATCTGTATTCTGTAAAAATTCAGTTTAGTTGGATAAGTTGAGTTCCAAAAATAATGATTGCTACAATTATGATAACTACATATCAAACTATCGCAAAACTGTGATTCCTTTATCGATGTTTCAAAGAGAAGTTCAACTGGCTATAATATGTAATCAAAAAAGAATTCCCATGAAAGTATCACCCACATCACTATCTGCAGCATTGCACCAATCTAGCTTATATTAACAGGAAAATGCACCCAAGTGAATATCTGATGTGAATGAACACGCAAAGAGACAAACAAATTCTTCATTTAATCAAAGACCACTTGAAGAGAAAAGAAAATTAATTAAGTGTACTTGCATAGTCCCATTTCATTATGGTTACAATTTTTATTTTCTGTCTAAGATGGACACAGTTGCATACTTCTCGTGTGCTACGTCTTTTTCCCTCATTGGCCTTTTTGCATGAAAATTAAGGACCTATTCGTTATCATTCTATAAATGTGTTTTCCATTTTTGAAATGAAAAACAGTGGGAACTGCATTCGACGACCATGTTTTTGAAATAAAACAGAAAATGCATTTTCACTTGTATTGAACAAAAACTAGGAACGTCACTGTTTTGCACTTTTGTTTTTTATTTTTACCAGGTTGGGTAAATGGCACGTGGGACCTGTTAAATAAATATGCTTTATGTATTATATTAAAACATTTAGAGATTTAAGTTATATTATAATATATATACATATATATACACACACACACACACACACACACACACACACACATATATATATATATATATATATGGATTATATTTATTCTTTTTTTTATTAATAAATATTTTTTTTCTTAAGATTAATAAAATACGGTCCCATATATACCAAGAGATTTTAAGTAATGATGTTGTCATGTTGAGAAGAGATTTAGATAATTGAACAAGGTCCAACATAAAAATCGCTCCAAGTTCTTGGCATAGTCTCATATGGCCATCTCTAGGGCTATCTACTAAACACTTTTCAGAAGATCATAAGACCAATTAATTGCATATACACATGTTTAAATCAAGAGTAAGGAACATATTCTACAAACAAAAACAAACATAATGTCAGAAAGTAGGTAATTGTACACGTGCATTATGTGAATATACAGATACATGCATGTGTATGTGTATGTAATATTCTCTAAATATGAAGTAAACAGTTCAGTAAGGAAAATACCTCTATACATGACAACAGAGAGCTATGAAGCACCTTATTCTCCACGACACACCTGAATTAGGAATCCAGGATAAGCTCTGCAAATAGTGACAAGGTTGTTACCCTAACAATATCTACTCCTTAAAAAGTGTGAACTTACCCCAGAATTTCTTTGTTTACATCCCTTGCATTGTATCTCGTGTACCCTAAGCCAGTATAATCCCAAACCTACAGAATATCATGAGAATAGAATGAAACTGCTAACGTCAGTGGAAATAGAATGGATTATACATAAATATAGTATATAATGCATGTGAATAAATAAAATAAATCACCAACAGCTGAACTAAAGTCTGATTGTATTTTAGGAAAGATGAAATAGCACGGAGAAATACATGCATAGCAGGGAAAGGTAAGAACACAACTCATAGATGCCAAACCAAATTCAGTTATTGAAAATGCATGAATAATCTTGCCAGGTTCTCAAAATTATGATACCTATATGATCATGTTGAGTAGACAGCGCTATGTAAGAAAAAAAAAAAAAATATATATATATATATAGAGAGAGAGAGAGAGAGAGAGAGAGTAGACAGACGCTATGTAAGAAAATATATATATATATATAGAGAGAGAGAGAGAGAGAGAGAGAGAGAGATGGTATGATTGCTCCTCGTTAAAATCAGATATAAACCAAAAACTTTATCCTCTGCTAGATATTTAAAGATTTGTAAGTGTGACTCCTAAAATAGCAAAACTAGGACACAAGAAATTTAGCCATGTGCTCCAGTTTGCAACCAAAAAGAAAATTAAAGAATGAATAAACAAATAAATCAGTTATTTTATGTTTAGGCTGTCAACCATAAATGACTTGATTCTATTATATCATCAACGGATATGATGATAGAAAATATAGTTTAGAACTAATAATGTAATTTTAACCACTCAAATATGTGTAGAGCCAATTATACATTTCCGTGATCTGCCTTTTGTGCTCAAGGAGTCACTAATCAGCAGTAGCTCTTACCAGACATATATTCCAGATTGTATCAAATTTTATGTCCCTATTTCTATTTGATAGAAATAGTAGCTGATTGAACATCCATTTGAAGACTTCTATATGATATCGTGAATTTAAAATGCACACAAGAAAGAAAATGACCATTCATTTGCTCTACAACACAATGATTCCACAATTCTCTATAACATTGATGCAGTTTAACAGTTTTTATTATATTTAAAAAATGGAAGAGAGAGTTATTTGAAAGAATAATGTCATAACTGTAGAAAATGTAACAGCCATCACCTGCATCTTGTCAAAATATGCATGTCGATGCTGTTGAATGTATTGCCAAGCACCAATATCTGTAATTCATGCAAAATGAAAAGAAAAAATGGGAAAGTTAAACATCTGTCTCCATGTCCATCAAACTGAAACAAACAATAGTGATAGACAAGCAGGCCAAACCAATGAAAGTGGAAATCCACCTTGTCAAAACAGTAACTTTCAATAAGGCAAAACGTTAAGGAAATGAATCTAGGTGGCTTCCTAAAGATGTAAGGATGTTTTTATCACAACACATGGAAACAGGACAAAGACGATTCGAATCATAATAAATTCCTTACAAAAATACCCATGAATTATTGCATAAAATTGCTTTAGGATTAGATCCGTTCATGGAAATTAATTAATTAAATAGACTTTTGACTTTGAAGTTTTTAAACCAACCCTCTAGTACATGGAGTCAGACAACAGAATTAACACAAGATACATCCACTATATTTAAATGAAATTCAGTAAACAACAGCATATCTTTATTTTTGTTTATCTGAACCTCTACATTTCCCCTGATAATCCATTTACTAGAGATCCATTAAAAAAAATTGCTTACATCTCAGTAAACAACAGCATTTCTTTATTTTTGTTTATCTAAACCTCTACATTTCCCCTAATAATCCGTTTACTCGAGATCCATTAAACATCTGTCCTACTAGTCCTATTGTGCTGAAATCAAGCATCCATACATAACAATGTCTGCAGTTCTTACATTTTCTATAGGAAATTGGAATGATTTTATTGAAGAAAGAAGATACAAAGGTGAACAAGATGTCCATAACTCAAAAACCTTTTGTGAACTGCAAAAAAATAAAGGGAAAAAAGTGTGGAAACTTGTATGAACTTGGTCCCAAACCCAAAAAAAATGTCTATTAAGAAAAATATCAGTTATTACTGATCTCCCTTGTTTTCTAATTAATTTTCCAAACAACCATTTCTGCTATGAAATTGTTTTGGAGCTTTAAGGTGCACATATAATTGAAGCAAGAGGAGAAAGCAGAAGAGAAGAAACAATAAAGGAAAAGAAGTTAGCTTACAGAAATGCCAGGACTAGCTCCAAAGAAGAAAAAACAGGCCTCTACTGAAGCCCTCACGAAAGTCAAGACAAAAACACAAATCCCCTCTTTAAGCTATTACTGCCTCCCAATTAAATATTAGATTCAATACCTTTGAAAAATGATATAGTTGCAGGTGTTACTGTACTGACCCTTGGATCAGGACGGTCCTCTTTGTTGATGCAATTTCTTTTCCCCAAAGCAGGATTGCTATCGATGATGGCAACTTTCAAATGCTTTGTCAATGGCAAGTGTGCTGCAACATCCAATATGTAAGAGGATGTCAGATTATTATGCTTTGTTAATGAAAATGCGATATATAGTCATTACGAAGCTAATTGGCAATACCAACCACGAGTAAGATGAAGATTCCAGGAACATAGTGTATTTTAATTGATAATATAGGTATGGAGGTGTGTGTAACCTATGAGATTAAGAGCCAACAGACGTATAAATAATAACTTTAGATACAGGATGCATACTAAACAATTAATCCAGAGAACTAAAAATCATTAAATTTAGTAAAAGAAATTCACAATCTCCAATTCTCCATTCTTGGTATGTTGTGCTTAATGTATCAAGAACTAAACTGCACAATCCTTGTAATTTTTCCAAATTTAGTGACCACAATGAATCTAACTACGGAACTCCTATGTTGGGTTTTCATTTTTTTTTTCTTCCCTAAAACCACTTTTTAATAGGGCAATTGGCAAGGCCTAAACTTTGATACAACAAATCAGGAACAAATAAAATCTTTCAGGTAAAAGCCTGAAACAAAACACATAATGGGAGAAAAAGGGAACTAAAGGAGAAATAAATAATCACACAAATTAGTACCTACCCAATGAACAAGCTAGGGCCATGCCAACCACGCCTCCCCCAACAATAGCAACATCATATTGATGACCATCATCTGTTAAGTTCTGCATGACCTCATCCTCCTGGAATGTTAAAGCAAATCAGCCAAGTTGAATATTGAACTCAACTAAACATAACTAGAACTCCTTAGTAGGAAATTATTTTCTACTAAAAAACTATCCTTACACAAAATCAAGTAAAAGAATCACTGGAAAAAGCATCTGCCTCAGAATGACCAATCACAGATATTATGTGTCGGAACAACAACTTTTTGATAGGATATTTAAATTGTAAACTAGCAACATGTAATTCCAATTTGACTAAATGAAGAGAGAAACTATTGTTAATTGAGATAGCATGCAAGCTTCAAGAAGTAAACGTTTGAGAGTTTTATAACATTGATCAGATCCTTACCTATCCTTACCTAACAGCTCAACTTTTGGGTCTAGTGATTAATGACATGCTATTAGAGACAGGTTTTATTAGGGAGTCTTGGGTTCGAGTCCCCCCATATTCCTTTGCTTCTATATTTACTCTACATTTGGTATTTGAATCTACATCTGTATTTGGGCATGAGAAAGACAAAAACCATTTTACCATCATTTCAAAGCCACTGCATTAGCATCAACATAAATAGGTCCCTGTAAAAGTGTCAAGAATACTCGTCTTCCTAGCTGTTAAAATTGCAAAACTGCCAAATTATATTATTTCTAGACATGCTGGATTTATTCCGAAAACTAAATTTCAAGTTCACTACTTCACTTGATCTGTTCTATTGATCAATTTACTTAAGCTCCGCGAGAGCTTAAAAGATCATACTATGGAAGTGCATAAGAACCTAATGTGCACATACATAGTCTGCATTGTCTGTATCGGACTCACTCATTTCCATAATTTAATGACATCGCCTAATAAACCCTGAGGCGGCATGAATGCTTTGTCAACCAATCAACACTTCCAAAACAACAAAACTTCAAAAACAGACCGCAAGCCGTACAAAATTCAAAATTCGATGAATAACAACCAAACAAAATGGAAAAAATGAAATGAGGGATAAATATACAACGAAAACTCTTACATTGCTAGATTGTCCACTGCTAGAACTAGAGACTCTCGACACTGCATTACTACAGAAATTCTTCCGCGTAATGCTCAGTCCATAGACATTTACTGAAAATCTCTTCGTAACGATCCTTTTTCCATAAAATAACTTATGTTAGACCAAAAACAGTGATTCACTAACTTGATAATAAGGAACTGTTTTCTTGATAAATAATAATAATAACAACAATAAAGCATTAACGAATCGCAGCATTAAATTACCAGTTCCAAACTCTGATAAAAAAAAATATATGAACCATTTCAATGAAAAAATAAATTACATGAAAGTTTTTAAAAATGAACAAAACATGAATCTAAAAATGAACATGCAATAAAAAAAAGGGATAGAGCTGATCATAAATCCCTACAATATTAGCAATTGAAAATGTTTTTTCAAAAGCAATTTAAGAAATTTTTGGTGAATAATTTATAGAAGAAAATAACCGAGTAAAATATATAGATTTGAAATAGTGTAAAAAAAAAAGAGAAAAAGTTGAATGCTAAGGTGCGCACCTGTTCATTCTTCTTGCAGGAAATGACTTGACACCGATTAACCCCAGACTGAGAGAAAGAGAGAAAGCAAGCGAGAGTGAAGTCGGTAGCGGACTGACGGATTCGAGCCTACTCGAGATGGGCTGCCTTGGGCAACCAGATTGGGCTTCTTCAAAAGCCCAATTCATATATATATATATATATATATATAGAAAGAGAATTTCTCATATGTATTTTTTTATATAAAATAAATAAAATTCAAAATTCAAAATTCAAAATTCAAAATCTCAAACTCCTGACGATAAATGGGGAGCTACTGATTAATGCATCCTGAGGGTTTCCCACCAAACAAAACCTAAACAGTTGAGATTCTCATTTGTATCAATGTAAAGAAATGTGCAAAATGCACAAAGAATCAATTCTAGAAGTAGGAAAAATGTGGTCACAAACATAATTTGGTGGTAATTATATCTTTCAATTAAATTGAGGTGGAAAGAATATGATCAGAATGTATGTGGTCATATGTAATCGACAGTCTCACTGCAACATAAAAATCATTTCGTAAATTTCTATAGAGATCCCAAATTCAACTCTTCTATCTCCCAAGTTGAGAATTTTTTTTAAAAAAAAAATAGAAAAAATAGAAAAATCATAAGAGACAAATAATGTGGATTTTTATGATACTTAAAGAATGTAAAGAGATATTCCATTGGTCAGTGGATTCCAATAAGTAAAGAAAGTAGCAGTTTGATTATATTTCCCCAACCTAAAAGTCATTCTTGTCTAGGCCTCCTGTTCAATCAACAAAGGGTGATGTGCTCTCTTTAGCAAACTTGATGTTTCACATATAAGTTACTCAAGTAAATAAGTTCAATAAAGTACCAATAAAATTTACCTTCATTCAGTGTTTTGTTCTTCTCTTTGTTGCACTTATTTTACACATGCGCATGGTCATGATATATACTAACTTTATTTTTTATTTTTATTTTAACAAAAAAAACATCAATATTACTAGTCCTCGTAACATGAGAAAAGAAAAACACTTGCATTGTCTTTTTTTTTTCCCTCTCCCCGCTGCATAACACGCCACTATCTATTTGTTGGTTGTTATGGAGTAGGACAGATAGAAAATCTCAATCCATACCCCCAACTCAACAAGTATGCAAACAGATAAATCAGAACTCATTTTTGCTTTGATATGATTCGAACAGTTGACCTGAGAATCACTCGTGCCCAAGGCTCGTCAGGTTTGAATCAAAGATATGCGAGTTTACGGCTTATCTCTGGACCACCAAGGCAGCCCCTCAAGGTTCACATTGTCACAATAAGCAAACAAAAAGAAGATTTTATGACGTGTCTCTCCATCTCCACCCACTTATGACTTATGAGAGGCCCCCCATTCCCATGCCTATGCCCCCATCGATCTCCAAAGTCCAACCATATCAAACAATGAATACACTAACACTGGTCCTTCACAGTCGAAAGTTAAAAGAGCACTTGATACTTTATTCTTTTTGTTTCTCCTATTGCACCACCACTCCCACTCCCGCACAACAATGAGTACCACTAGAAGCCAAGAGCCAAAAGCTAAAGAAAATATAAATAAAAATTCTAAGTGGGGGAGGATTCAACATCATTTCATCTGCACCTGCCTCTATGTCATACCATTTACATATCTTTTCTGTTCATCTGAACTCATTCTCAAGTCTCAACTGTGTTTCAAATAATTTTCTGAAACCTATGATTATCATTAATGCATAGGAGTGATCTTTTTTTTTTTTGTTATTCTTGGCTTTATCAACTATTGATCTCTTATTTGCAAAGCAAACTGTAATGATTAGAAGATAACCTATAGCTCAGAATTGATTATATAATAATAAACATTTTTTCTCTGTTCACCATATGATTTTGTTTGATATTCCAACATCTCTAATATTACCCACATACAAAGGGGAGGGATTTAAGCTTGTATAGTGGGCTGGTGTGTAGTACTCCTGGCGGCGTCGGCGCAGAACAAGTGCACTGCTTTGGTGTGCTCTTGTTATGTACCCTCAAGGAATTTCAACGGCAGACATGAAGAAAGCAACAACAGAAGCTGCAAGAAGCTATTTTCTGCTGCAGAAAAGAATTCAGATGAACAAGAACTCCCTTATAATAATAATTATAAGGAAACACAATTAGTCCAAGAAAAGAGAATTGGTAGCAGTAACAGTCGTGAACAATTCATGACTCTCAAGAGTAATCTCAAGAAGGCTACTGCAGTGGAGGAAAATCATATTCAACTAAACTCTCATTCACAGAGGAGGAAAGTAGTGACTTGGTCTGATGCACATGGCAAAGATATTGCTCATGTTCAAGAATTTCAACCAAGGTAATTACACTTACCACCTCCCCTTATCATGCATCATTACTCCAATTCATATCTCTATTATAAATTAGTATAAAAAAAGATAGAAAAATTTGAACCAAGATCTATGAATGAATATGTCCATTTATACATGAGCATGTTCTCATCTCACTGGCTTTTTATGAATTTAACAGTGTATCCGACGATGGAGAACTGGAGGGAGTAAGGAATTCTTGTGTTTGTACAATTCAATGAAACAAGTCCATCATCTAATTTTTGTTGTAATCTTTACATGAACATTCTCCTACTTTTACCTTCAATTTTGCAATTGACTGTTTTTTTATGTATTTCTACACTGAAGAGTGAGGACACTCACAACAAGCCAGCTCTCTCTTTGTTGCAGGTGGGTTCTCTTTACATAGTCATGTACTCCTTTTTTTTTTTTCTTTTTTTTTTTGTAAAAGATTCAAAGTGTAGTCCTATGTTTAGTGATCAGATTGAAGCCCCATTGGATCTAGTAAGTTCTACATTTCATTGAAAATGAAAAATTTGTTGAAGATGTAAAAATATGCTCATAATGAAACCTCAAACCCGTCCCCTGGTTCTTTTGAATTTTTTTTTTTTTTTCAACAACTAACTTAAGTTTTCGGTAGTAAAACTCGGATAATGTTGATCGTTAATCTTATAAAATAATGCAACCAAATTCATAGAATTAGCGTAAAATCTAACTCAAATGATGGTGTGATAAGTTATTCCTTCTTGATATATCATTTAAAATTTTAAGCTAAATTTTTACTGTTTTAAAAATTATGTTACAACAATAATTTCTCGAGATATTTAAAGATTAATGGCAGTCCTTGAATTGAATGAAAACAGATCGATAAATATTGAAATCATAAATTAAAGTTAAAATTTGAAATTAATATAGTCGACCCTTATTTTTAAATCTTATGAACTGTGGTTGATAGAAATAAACGATTTTATCAAGGACAAACAACGGCCCAGAGACAAAAAAATGAAGTTATGAGACCAAACTTAGGGGGGTAAAGGGACCCCCCCTGTTTTTAATAAAAAACAAAAACAAAACAAAACAGAAATCATAAATCATAAAGCCAACAAACAAAAATGACAAGCGACACTGATTAAAGGAGTTAAAGTAAAAGCTTAATTCCTGAAAGTTACACTTACAGGTGTCACCCAAATAAAGTATTTTAATAATAATTTTTTAATTAGGATGGTCTTGAAAGAAAAAAAAAAAAAACTACTCTGATTATATTCAAGGACTTCAAATGGAATGAATTTTTAAATAAAAAAATAAACTGAAGGTGAGAATTTTCAAACAAAATGATGATAAACAGAAAGGCAACCTTCATAAACTTAAAACTACTTTATAGTCATATTCTAATTCTAGAAACCATAAGCCCATATGTTAAAAATTACAAAGATCAGAGGTGATCTCAAGTTAAATCTAAACATAGCATATTTCTTTCATGCAGACAAAAATGATAACTAATTTTACAAGTAAAGTCTTTCTCCCAAAAAATGCAACATAACTGAATTGTAACTATCCTCTCATTGTCTCAATTGGTTTTATAATTTAGTATTTTGAATGATAGTTACAACTCCAAAATGCACTTTTTTTTTTTTTTTTTGAAACAAACAACACAAACAAAGCTCAAAACAATGAAACAGGGCAATTTCCTTGCCACAATTGTTCTCTTCGAGAGGAGACGGCCAAGGAGGCAAGATTATGGGCCAAGCCATTCCCTTTACGAGAAATAGCATGGCATTTCGAAATCCCGGCCTCCTTACACAAAGCCTGAACATCATCGAAGACAAAACCAGCAACCCCACTCAAAGGCTGAAACAAATTTACACCAGCAGCAACATTGACTGCATCAACTTCCGCCCAAGAAACATTATAACCCAGCTGTTTTGCCAAAACTAAACCTTCCCTCAAAGCTAAAACTTCTGCTGATTCAACAAAGAAAGTGCAGCTAAGACCTCCTAGAAGAGTCTCTAATCGCAGCCACAATACCAAAGAAATCCAAATCAGGGAACACAGAAGCATCGGTATTGAGTTTTAAAGTAGCTGGAGGAGGGGGAGACCAGACATCCAACAAAGACTGCACAACAGGTGGTGGAGGGGAATGCACAGCAAATTGAGAAGACTGAAATTCACAAAGGATACCTGAAACCCAATCTAGAATTTCCGAAAAAAATTGAAACATTTTTGGAATAGTAACATGTGTATTAAATAATACACATCATTAAATAAGCTAAATTCACAAGGGTAACATCCAGAATATTTTGGGTTGATTTGGCAAAGAATCAAGAAAGCTAACAGTTTTCAAGTAAGCAAGGTCTCAAAACAGATACATACTTATGTAAGCTTTTTAATAAATTATGTTTCCAAATAATCTATTACAGGCTCACAAGTGACTTCAGTTGAAAAGAGTCAAAAAGTTCTTAATTCAAATCACAAATCTCTCCGATGATTTGACACACACTTGGGGTTGGATTCTGTCCCCAACCCCAATTACACGGTGGAAATTGGAAGGGGGTTGTTTCTTAACAAGATGATCCAAGAAGAATTCATCACTTTCATATACAACTAAAACGAAGAAAATACAATGCAATTGTAAATCCATTTGCCAATTCTGTTAGGAACCAATAATATAACAGTTAAAAGTCAGTCACACAAAAAAAAAAAAAAAAAAAAAGTGAATTCAGTGGTGTAAATATCCACCAAAGGCCAAAGCAATTGTTATAAGAATCAAATTATCATTTTTCTTTTCCTTTCTTTTCCACCCCACAATGATATACCAAATTTCTCCTTCACACGGGGTCCATGATCGTTCACTTCAATACATAAGAAGCAAGAGACCCCCACTAAGTATCACAATTTCAGGAATGAAAACACTTTTTCCTATTCATTCATTAATCTCAGTTACTTTTGAAAAGCTTAAAAAACCTCTTTTACATCTTCAATTCTTCATCTTCCGCTTTGCCTTCACTTCGTCGTTGATTGTTGATTCTGACTTTTCCCTTTCTTTGATTTGCTCTTCTCTTGCATCTTCTTTTTCTTTGCTTCAGCTGTAATCCAAGTGTAATCTTGAGGAATTGCAAATGGATCCTGAATAGTCTCTATTCTACTGCTCGAACCACCGTTGGATGAAGTAGGGCGATTGTAAGGACCCTTTATCCACTGAAACCATGACGAACTTGACTGCGTCACTGCCGGGCTTTCTCTGCCTATAGAGGTGGGGCTTGAAGGGGGAGTTTCAAACTCATCCACTGGCTGTAACTCTTCAAACTTTGTAAAAGTAACCAGAACTCTGATAGTGGGAACCACTGGTATGGCAACCTGAATGCAACTAAAAAGATTTATTAACAAACAGATTTTAGCTTAGAAAAAAAAACTACAAGTTAACAAATCTTCTAACCAAACTACGATGCAAGAAAAGGTGTGCACCAACAGCTTCATGCCCAAAAATACTGAAGGTGCAAACCTTTTCTATGAATAACCAACTCCCTTCACTCATATTTTCTACAAATTGCAGGGTTCCATGCACTAATGAATGTCACAAGAACCATGGATTTTTTTTGAGATTAGCAATCACATCCAAATCACTGGTGACAGCAAATCATAATAAACATGATAAACTCATAGCAAATCATAATAAACATGATAAACTCATTTTTCTAATACAGAGTAAAACCTAGATCTTTACCAAACCAGACATGTTTTGATCAGTTCTGCACAAACAATAGCCGATTTCATGCGTCAAGTGGAAATTGGGGAAATGGGGATGGATATGGGTTCCCCCATCACTATGATTTGTGCAATTGCCACTTGACCCATGAAACCAGTAAACATCCTGTCACAGCTAGTCTACCCTCAAGTCACTTGGCTTTGCTATGAGAAGACATAATTCAGCGATTCCAGACTTGTATATACCTAACCCTCAAAACTTTAAAATTCACAGATTTTACTGGAGATACTTCAGAATTTGGTGCTACGCTACACCTCCCTTGTATGAGGATCCTGCTCCAACCCCCCAATCCCCAGTTTTTTTATGATTTTATCTACATGACAACATATATATAAGAGAGACGAATTGCATTGCCTACCATAACAAAATTCAAGACTCGTTTAGATGATGTGGGAAAGACTCCAAAATTAAGACCGACAAAAAGATATTGCATATCAGTGGCAGCTCAATTCTGCTAGATTGCCTCTGACAATCAGTTTGGCAACTAGATATCTAAGTGCCAGCAAACAATTTCTCACTAATATATATAATGACACAACAGTAAAGGTGCTATGCAGAGTGTTATTTAGGATGGTATAAAGTTCTTGGTTAGACTAATAAAAATCAAAATTGCTAAAGATATTGATATGTTATCAACCAATGTACACTGGAATTTAATAAAAAGAAGGTGATCACCCTCATTTTTATGCTAACAGCAACATTTTGAATTCAAAGAGTATCAGAATTGTTAAGAAAAAGATGCAGGTTATGCGTTTTGTCACATGTATTAAATGTTGTTCAATATAAATCATTAAAGACTTGACTATAAACAAAATGAGTTTAGAAAAAAATGCAGGTGATCACTCTTCTTTTAGATTAAATTGAATCATTTATTGCACATACATATGATAGGAAATGAAAATAACGATTCTTCAAATCTAAAATGAGCACCAAAATTAACATTTTTACATGAAAAGAACTGGCAAGGCTGTTTTCTTTCAAAGGCCTGTACGTAGCTCATTCTGGGCACCCTATTAACTCTTGACAGGATGTTGTCAAAAAATACTCTCGACTGGATGACCATAACTTCCAAATACAAGCAAACTTGACTGAAAAATGCACTTCAGCTTTGACACCCAATTGAATTACTGTGGACATGAATGAAGTATTCGATGGCCCAAACATATAAACAGCTACTACAGACATTGAAAAAAGGAAAAAAGAGAATGGAGGGAAGATGCATGACCAAATCACCAATATTCGTTCAGGAAAGTCAAATCCAAGAGTACCACACCAAAGTCATTTCACCATCCTTCAGCTGTCTTATATTTGGTCTATGTTGTAATCAATATTGCACAGAGAATAGAATATATAAAACATTTTTCAAATCCAGCCATTCAGCTAAGATATATGGAACAGCTGTTAGAATAGCAATCTAGCATAATTTTACGTCAGTCATTTTAATCCAATTGCAACTTTAAAGGTTCCATGACTAAATAGAAGGCCATTAAATTCCTATCATAATTATAATTCCCACACACACTTGAAATTCTAATGGGTCACAGTCATACAACCTTTTGTAATATCAAAACTAAATACAAGATTTAGCCAACACTCACTGGAGAAAAATATGTGTATACATACATATATATATATATATATTCTATTTCTCTATCAAAGTGACTATTATAAATTTTAACGAGATCTTAATTTCTTGAACCAGATTTTACAATTTTGCTTTAAGTTCATATAAAAGTGAAAAAAATAAGCTTGAACTAAAGACCTTTAAATTTTATGGCTACTTGCTTATTCTGTTTAAATTTTAAGCATTCTTATTTACTTTTTATGAGATTCTTATTTAACAGTAGAAGCATTAGAGAAAATTCAAGTGACCCTAGAACCAAAAACAGTAGAAGCATTAGAGAAGGGGGGATGCCATTGACCTGAAAGAGATATATAATTAAATGCCCTTTTAAGGAACTTTTGTGGGGCAAGGGGGGTTTCACCTAATTGACACGCCTCTCAATTCTAAGGCTGAATGGGAACCACACCTGTCCACTATAAAGTGATAAAATAGAAAAAAGGAGCACCGAGTAAGCCATTGTAATTCATGAATAATGTCACTTGTCAATTGTCATACAGCACAAATCTTAGATAAGCAACCCAAAAAAAGGGTTTTGCCGAAATGCTTCTATAAAATTAAACAATAGAAGTCAGCAATATTTAAGAGTAATTTGGAAGGTAATGAGAACACCAACCTCGAAAGACACCTAATAGGTTCAAAACACATAACCCTCCCACACCAAATGGTCCCTCAAAAGAGGGCATGTATTATAGAGAAAGACAAAAAGGTGAAACCAATTTGTCAATGAGGAAAAGGCATTATGAAACAGCTAATAGAAGATAACAGAACTAAGAAATTCCAAAGAATTATACACTAAAAAGCATATAGTATGCAGTTATTAAATAATACATATCATGAGAGAAACATACCTTGACCGGAAAGGTTCCCATTGGAAGTTTTGTGGTGAGCAGTTCTCTTAATCGACGAATTGCCTTAACCTTGTTTGCAAGAATATCAAGCAATGGAAGGAGTTCTTCAGTTTGTAGTGGGAAGTTTGGTGAAAGCCAGAGAATAGGCCTCAACCCTTTCTTATACTCATTCTCACGGCCTCCATCTTTGCGTCTGTTTCCATTCTCAGTATTCACAGAAGTCGATGTCCTCATATCTCTTCCTCTCCGGTGCTCATTACTAGCAACAATCTCAACAGAATGTCTTCCTGGTTTTATCTGACTTCCAGATGGAGAATCCCCTAGAAGATCACTCACCTTCTCATCAACACAGAGTGAACTTCTAGGTGGTGCATTTTTTTTCTGCGGTTCAGGTTTTAGATCCCGTTTTCTCCATCCACCAAACCATCCTTTCTTTTCCTGCTTACTCTCTCCATTTCTACAACCATTTGCATCTTCAATAGAAATCTCTCTATGCTCATAACAGCTGTGGCGGTGTGCAATAATCCCCTCATCATTCTCATTGCTCAGTTCTGATGAATCCAATTTAAGTGCAACTTCAAGTTGCCTTCGTTCATCTTCTGTTAAAATGTCATCAAGCTCCTCACTCTCTGTTTCATTTTCATTGCAAGTTGAGAAGAACTCATCATCTGTCATGGCTCCTGGGACTCTCCTTGACTTAATGCTAACAACCACATTATGCATATCATACACCTTAGCCTTCCATGAGCCCACCATTTCTGTTTTCTCCTGCCGCCTCCATGTCAGTTGTGGCAAAAGAACTGCTTGAGTCACATCAATTCCGGGTCTAAATATGTTAGTCTGAGACATTGCTACCACCTCTTGCCGAACTTCTTCTTCGGTTGCTTGAGAACCAGCACCATCCAAAGCATTCATCACCTCTTTATCCTTATGTGAGATCATGCAAAGTGATCCAGCAGGGACCTTCCCATCTTCAGATCCATCACCGAGAAAAATAATACTCTGATCCGAACGCTGAATCCTAAATCCATCAAATCCAGCCAACGTCATATCGGCCCTCAAGTTGGCACCCCTCTTCCAAATTTTATAAGTATCTGAAGGGGCAATCCTTGAAATGAAAGGTATCACGGAACTCTCAAAATGGAACGTAATCTCCATATAGAAATCCCTCATCCTTCGCATAGTAGCTATCAAACGAGGCAACCTCCTACACCATTTCGCCCATGCCAATGGCTGGTAATGCCTAACTATAATCATGGAAATCCTTTCTTCTCTACCGCAAATTGCCTCCTGGAGCGCACTCCATCCATGTTCATTCTGTAAACTCCAGTCAGCCCCGGCAACCATAAGCATTTCTGTAGTGGTCTCATCACCTAGTTTGACAGCCAAATGAAGAGGGGTATCCCGATTGGGGACATCCCGCCTATCAATCATTGCGGAGATGGCATCAGCCTTCTCCTCCTCAGCCAATGAAGCCGATTCAGTACGAATCTCAGCCGGGTTACCAAGCCTAGGAAGAGCAGCAAGTATTCTCCTGAGACTGGCATAATCTCTCATGGCAATGGCCTTGTGAACAGGACTATGTGCATATTTCGAAACATCAATACCCGCCATGCCTCAGGAGTATATACAAAATATCAGCTTACGCCTACTATACACAACCCAAACCCAATTCAATCATCCAACGCTAGAACTCAACTGGCATGATACATGATCACTGCCCAAATTCAAGACCAAGAAACACTATAATCGTACAATCAAACCCTAGTCACTACTTGTACACATATACCGCTAAATTTAACGTAATAAACAGACCCAGTTCACAATTGTTGACCAGAATTAAAAACTCTCAGCAATCTTTTCACCAAAATCAAATTATACCCACATAGCACTAGAGAAAGATGTGAAAATGAAAGGCAGTTACAACCATCAGCAGAACCAACAAGAAAGGAATTTTGACATGTGGGGTCCAAAACCAAGAAATCAAAGAAACCTCACCTTCTTCTTCTTCTTCTTCCCCTTCTCCTTCTTGACTCTCCTTTTGCTTCTTCTATGACCCCCAAAAAAAACAGAGAGATTGCTCCATAAAAGAGACTGAAAAAGCACTCAACCCCACCACACACCTGTGTGTGTCTCTCTCTATATATATCTTGTGTATGTCTGTGTTCTTTATCTCTCTCAGAGGTTTTGAAGTGGAAAGAACATACAAAAAAAAAAAACAATAGATCCTTGTGATCCAATCCAGATCAGACAAACCCAATAGCAAGCATGTGGGTGCGTGAAACAATTTCTCTTTTAAAACAAATATATATTAAAAATAGTCAAAATAGAAACACCAAAGAAGAAGACGAAGAAGAACGAAGAAGTGGAATCTGGCAAAGAAATGGAAAAGATTAGAGATGTTGCAGAATCAAGAAAGGAATACAATGCAAAGATAGAATAATTTTTTTTTTAAAAAAAAAACCCAACTATCTAAGCAAAGAAAACAAAAGATGCTTGTATTGAAAAAGAATCACGCTAAAGAAGAATCAAAAGTGAGAGACTGCTACAAGTTTTTCAATTAAAAGAGATGGATAAAGAGAGTTTACTTGTCTCTATAGTTTGAACAGGAATATAAGAACTACAAAAGTTTTTCAAAGTGATTTTTTCGTATGTGATTAAAGTTTATCTTTTATTTAAACTTCAAGATTTCCGTTTTAATTAAGTACTGATCGGTCAATAAAATATTAATACATAACCTATTTTAAAAGTATATAAGAAAATAAATATAAAAAATTAAAGAAAAATATACATACAAACACTTTGGTGTGGAAAGGTCAGTGTTTTTGGTGCGAAAATGTCAATATTTTAGGTATGTGCAAGTGAATACCTAAACATTTTCCTTTAATTAATTAGAGATGATCCAGATAGGCAAGGCACCGAAGGCAGCAGCATGTGAGCCAGTAAAAGAAGGAAATTGATTTTTGTTTTTGTATTTTAAAATTTGAATAATAACAATATTTTAGTATTTATCTGTCAGTATCCCGTTAATGGAACGATGATACGTGATCTATTTTATTAGATAATTAAAAAAAAAAAAGAATACCACATGACAACACCCTATTGGAGGGGTTTGGAGGGGTAAGGTATTGATTAATCGGTACCTAAATATTTTTTTTTAAATAATTAATATAGAGTGATTAATTAAATCATAAATGTGATTAATTAATAAAGATTCAGAAACGTCCAAAAGTGAATTTAAAGTAATTGATAGGCAGAGAGAGAGAGAGAGAAGCCGACTGTTTTCCATAATTTTGAAAGGTAAGTGGGCCCCACAAGAGAGTGTTAGATTGTCGTCAGTAGCAAAAGTGATCCCGACCAACTTGGTTAAATTTGGGACTCTTTTCCCACTTTCAAGTTTCTAACTCTTTTTTAACTTTCTCACCTTTTTATTTTTTTTACTAGTTTTTAATCATGTTCAACAACTGTTTTAGTTGTATGTTAGTGCTACAAAGTAATGACTACTTTTTTATAATTAAAAGCTTTTGTGATAAAAATAAAAAAAAAAAATTTGTTTTTATGACTTAATGATATTAAATTTAATCGGTTTAATCATAATCACATATATTGTTAAGGATATATTTTATGGAGAATTTGAAAGATTATTGTCAATTTGTATCTAAATTTGAAAAAGATAATACTATCGTGCATAAATTTATGTCCGCCCAAAGTGTGTGGGTTATAACTTATAACTAATGCCATTGATTCACTCCATCATTTCTGGGATTTACACAATAATTATATTTTAACATAAAATTAGATAAATTATCATTATTTATCTAGTCTGTAGTTTTTAAAAGGTTTTGATAACTTTCTAGCATGGCTTTTTAGAGTTGTAGATACTAGCCTAATAGGTAGTACAAAAGTTAGTTACCAAATTATAAAGGGTACCATTAATACGTGACCTTATGGTACAAATTAATAACTAAAAAAATATCTAAAAAAAAAATATTATTATATCTATTGTTTTAATCAATATAATAAGTATATATTTGCAATAAATGTTCCCTTTTCTTTGTAAATATAGTTGTTAATATATGTACTTAACACTATCAAATTATGAAATTATAAATTTGTTTTAAAAAAAATTAGTAATAGGAATTTTTAAATTCTTTTTAAATTTTAATTAGATCTAACACTTATGAACACGAGAATATTCATCTATATTACAATAATTTAACATTTTAAACAGAAAATTGACTTGAATACGTAACATTATAGAAAATACAATTATCGTCTATATTTATCTAATTTGAAAAGCAGAAAGTGAAAGCGACATACCCTAATAAAATAATAATAAATAAAAAAAAAATCAATATTCATCTAATTTGTGTTTGTAAGTACATATGTATTTTCTGTCCCCATAAAAGTACATATGCATTTTCAGTCCCCAAAAAAAAAGTACATATGCATTTATTCTTAGTCTCCTTACATGTGATTGGTGTTAGGATTTCTCGTGAATAGACATATAAAAAATATCACAACATACAAAAAGTGAAACACAGAATTTTCACTTAACTTATTATCCAGGAAGAGTCGGTTCAATTCAGAATTTTCAACCGGAAACAGTAACAACTGGTGAATGAAAGTTAAAGAAAGCTTTAACCATTCGTACTCAATTGCTATGCTATTATTATGTCATTAACTTTTACCACAATGACCCACTCTAAGTTACAGTATATGTCAACCTGAATTTGCACCACCATTATAACTCTTTCCCTAATTTTCTTTTAAATGATTTTGTTTCCACTTAAATCTAGCAATGTATCACGACGACCCTCCGAAATTTCGGATGTAGTTTTATAGTTAGAGCGTTCATTCAATCCGGTAATATCACGTGTTTGAATAGCTGCCACATAATTGGTTTATCAGAAGTATAAAATACAATCTAGCAATATATTTCTGAGAACAAACATCTCCCATTTTCTTAATCTTGTTCATATTGTTAAAAGACAAGTTTACCCCTTTGGTGTTAACGTTTAAGGGTAAGGAAAGTTTGTATAGTTTCGAGTAAAGATTCCATATAAATGTATCAATTGTAACCAATGTTGGGGCATTTGTACAATATAACCAAACATTAATGGGTATTTAGTACGGAGCAGTTTTGTAATAAAGTAAAGACAAGAAATAGTCTTATTGCATGTGATAAGTTGCCGCCGCCGGTTGTGCAATTTGCAATGTCATATTAACAGGATTTTATCTCTAATGGTTTAGGCGTTTCTTGATCTTGAATGAATCAGTTTTTTTTTTTTTTTTTTTTTTTTGAAAAAATTATAATATAACAACCAAACTCACTTCATCTTGTGGAAGAGATCATGACATGACTACGTACCAAGCAAGCTGGGTATTTATCGAATAAATCAATTTAATATAACTTGATGATGGAGTTGAAATTAAAAAGAATACTGTGATCTAGAAAATAAATAAATAAATAAAACTTTGGAGTGCCAATCCACTAATAGCATCATAATAAATTAATATGTAATACATTAAATTATATCATATTACATTTACATGTAATGAGTTAAAAGAAATACCAAACCTTTATGTACAAGTTTTTCACCTTAGTCAATTGTACTGTATTTTAAAATGAATAAACATTAATTATATGAAGCCAAATTGGTATGAAGATAAAAGATAATCTTGTGTGGCAGTAAGACTGTCCAATCATTTGCATTGGAAATGTAAAATTAAAATTTAAAATATTAAAATTACGTAAAATTATACAATTTGATTGTTGGGTCTCAATTTTAGAACCGAGATCACTCTCACTCCCTTCCCGGGGTGAGTATTACCCCTTGTCTAAAAACTATTATATGTTGTCTCTTTAGAAGCATGAAATACAAAGGTCATAACATTATTTAATTTTCCAAGTATGATAGATGAATCCATTAAACTATCAAACTGATTTTCATAGCATGATTTTGGGTTCAAAAAAAATAATAGTACCTTTTAGGAGGGTTTTTATAGAAATATCACCACGTTAATAAATCATGTTTTATTATTTATCGGGGATAATACTGAAATTATAAAGCCAAACACTAAATGTCATATATATATACTTATTGATAGTGACAATATTTTCTCTAAAGATATATGTTAATAACTACAAATATGTTAAAAGGTGAAAATATTTATTATATTTATTGTCTCAATCAATACAATAAATGTTTTTCCACTTTTAATATATTTATAGTTGGAAGTATACAGATTAACATTACCTCTATATATATATATATATATATATATATTAGCAAGTGTATGATTCAATATAAAAAATTCATACGATTTCATTAATTTTAACCGGTTGAAATAAGTGAAACCTTACGAAAGATTCGTATGGAATCTCATATTACATTATGTATCACTTGAAATGTCAATGACTCAAATATTAGATATTAACATGATGAATAAACACTCTTATGTTAGGCGGTAACTAAATTTGTAATATTGACTATAAAATTTGTGTAGTTTAACGAGAGTTGTGCTTTCTATGAAATTGCATACTAACTTACAAAATGAAGAGTAACGTGTGAACTTTGTTGGCTAAGTCTATGAAATTGAACCACAAGATCAATATCATTTAAGTTGAAAAGTAAGCACTAGGCTTATTAAGTTGATTCTATGCTTTCATTTTCATATCAGGTTATGGTCAAAACTCAAAATAATATATAATAAATAAATAAAACACAACGGTTGTTTTGGGAAAAAAAAAAACAAATTCCAATTAAATAAGAAAACAGAACATCACAGCGCTTGAGCGAGATACAAATTTTTTGAGAGGCTAATTACAGTTGAACTTACCATGACCAAGTTTAAAATTAAAAAGTAAACGATTACAGAGGTGATAATACATTAATACATCCTTGAATTATCAAATTGCAATATAATTAATACTTCCATATAAAATCACAAACAGATAAAGACAAAATTTATTTATTTATTCCATGCTCACGGTTCTTGGATATATAGATAAGCATAAGGATAATACTTGGATGCCGATCAAAATACTGATTAAGAGTTTTGATTGATTAGAAAAAAGAGTTCACTTTTACTTACTCTATTAAGGGTGGGTGAGCATTACCCCCTCCCGTTGGATGACATGTATTTGATAAATTTACCCCTTCTATAGACACATATTATCCATACGGAAAGAGGGTGAGCAAAATGGACTCTTGAAAAAACCATTCATAGGGTTGGTATTGATTTTTTCAATCAATCAAAACCTTAATCGATATTTTGGATACTGATCGGTCGACATCCAAGTATTGTCCATATATTAATACATCCTTGAATTACAAACAGATAAAAGACAATATTTATTTATTTATTCCATGCTCACAGTTCTTGCAAAGCAACTAACTAAGCATTAACTGGCAGCAAAACTACGGAGGACAACAGTCTCGATGGTGAGGCCAGGCCCAAACCCAAAGAGCACACCCCACTCGAGCCCTTCTCCGGTGGTCTCAAGCCCATCTTTGGCTGATTTCTTTCTCATCTCATCCAATATAAACAGCACACATGCACTCTGCATGTTACCATACTCCGCAAGCACATGTCTCGATGCACGCAGCTTCTCTGGATTCAGGCCCAATGTTGCTTGAACTTGGTCCAGAATCGCAGGCCCACCAGGATGACCTATCCAGAATACTGAATTCCAGTCTGAGATTCCTAGTGGCTTGAATGCCTCAACTAGAATCCCCTCAACGTGATTTGCAAAATGAAGCGGAACGTCCCTGTGAAGGTGGGTTGTAACTGCCCCGATTTCACGTAAAGGCCCACGTATGGCTCCGTCGCTGCCTGGCACTATATTTTGACCAGCCGAGAACATCTCATACAAGGGCTTTTCGACCCCAGGAATGGGATCGGAACCAACTATTATAGCAGCTGCACCGCCACCAAACAAGGCCTGGGCTACGAGACCAGCGACATCTTCACTTGGGCCACGGAAAAGGATTTCCATCATTTCAGAGCACACGACTAAGACACGGGCACCTTTATTGTTCTCGGCTAAGTCCTTAGCAAGGCGGAGGGCCGTGCCACCGGCAAAGCAACCTTGGCTGTATACAATGACACGGTTGACGGAATGGTTGAGGCCCATGATCTTGGCAAGTTGATAGTCAGCTCCAGGCATGTCGATACCAGCACTGGTTATAAAGACCAAGTGGGTGATTTTGGATATGGGCTGTCCCCATTCCTGGATGGCCTTTACGGCTGCTTCTTTGCCTAATTTGGGTATCTCAACAACCAACATTTCTTGCCTAACATCCAATGAAGGTGCATCGTACGTAGCTAAATTGGGGTTTTCTTTCAAAAACTCTTCGGTCAAATGCATGTATCGCTTCTTTACTGTGGTTTTTTCACCTGAAATTTTACCCATAATTAAAAACATTAATATTATCACTATTTAGATATGATCATATGAGCCAGACTATAACAATATAAATTTCTACCGTTACTATCTTCTATGTTGTTCAATCCAAATAATCGGAAAACTGAATATTGGAGGAACATATATAGAGGCATAGAGCATATATATATATATAAAAAAGTTACTTACAAATGTGCTTGAATTTCTTTTTAAGATCCGTTTTGTGCTCACTGTTGGTAATGCGGAAGTAATAATCAGGGTAGGTGGTTTGGTCTACACAGTTGGGAGGATTTGCTTTTCCGATTGCCATGATCGTTGCCGGACCTTCCGCACGTTGTGACCTTCGGAATTCCTCCACGCTCACCATTGTGGTTGGCTTTTACTAGGACTTGTCTATAAGAGCTAGTATGTAAGAATATATTAGTTCGGTACGTATATATGCATGAATTGGAGTCCGGAGAAGTGGAATCTGGTGCTGATTTTGTTATATGATTGACAAATATCATTGGGCTTTAAATAGCGTCAGTTTTAGTCAACTGTTTATTATATCACTATTATGACAGAGTCAATATAGTATGTACAATTGGGCTTATAAAAAAATAAAATTTGTTGATGTAGCAATTGTCAATTTATTGTGTGAATCACGAGGTGTCATTTAATTCGTCCATGCCATACATGCGTAGTCAAGAAAACACATTTCCAATTTACTAGAAACCGGCCTAAGACACGTGAGACTAGGAATGGGCGTAGGGTCCAATTGGACGAGGTAGGGGTGGGACCAAACCCTAAACGGGAATGAAGGTCCCTATCCCCACCCCTGTCCTCTGTTTTTCTCAATTTTATTATAATATTTTTCAATTTAAAAATTTTAAATTTATAATTTATAATTTAAAATTCGATCATTTCAATCATTTGATTCATATTATTTTGATATACAATCCAATAATTAATTTAAAATATATAATTGAATTAATTTAATCTAAAATTAATACATGAAAGTCTAAACAAATTTAAAGCTATTCTTATTTTTTTAAGAAAAAAAATTATATATATATGAAGAAATGAGGAAAATGGGACCCAAACCCCACACACATTTAGAGAAAGGGAGGAATGGAGAAATGAGGACGGGTGGGTTCACCCACGCTCACCCTTAAACCCTTGTTTGGGGCAAAATTTGACACCTAGGGGTGGAGCCCCATAAGGGAAATACTTATCCCTACGTGAGACATGCTTGCTTGATGTCAATTTGCACGTTAGGAGATGTGGGTCCAAAACCATTAACAGAAGCAACAAGAAAGGAATTTCGACATGTGGGTCCCAAACCAAGAAATCAAAGAAACCTCACTTTTTTCTTCTTCTCCTTCTTGACTCTCCTTTTGCTTCTTCTATGACCCCTAAAAAAATCGAGAGATTGCTTCATAAAAGAGATTGAAAAAGCACTCAACCCCACCATAGTGGTGTAAAAATGGACCAGCCTAAGGTGGCCGGTCCATTTGTTCTGCCAACAAAAATGGGTCGGACCAGGTCTGGTTTGTGCAGGTCACGTGCCGACCTAAGATCGGCATGGTGGTGGGCCACGTGTCGGTCCGTAGGTAGCCGGTCCACCGGACCCGTCGGTCACATCGGCTGGCCAAGTCCAACGGGCAGCACACGGGACTGGCACCGCGGTCCGACCATTTGGCATTTGAATTTTTAAAACTAATGGCTCCAATCCAACTGTTGAAATTTAAATTCAACCGTTGGAGCCAAAGAAAATTATAAAAAACCCCATAAACTCTTCTGTTCTATATTTTCACCAACAATTCTAATTTGTTTTTCTATAAATACCTTATCCATTCTATTTTTCAATCACTTTATCTCATTATCTCATTCTCTCAATTTCTCTTCATCCTCCAAATATCTACACATTTTCATTCAATTCAATTTTTACTCTCTCTCACTACACATTTTGTAATAGTATTATACTAATTCCCTCTTATCTATAATCTATCTATCTATCTATCTACTATTCTCTTCATTTTCCACCAATACACAAAAATTGGAAGGTACATTTGTCTTTAAATGTTAGGGTTAATAGCACCGATTCCCCCTACATTTATAGCGTAGTTGTATAGTGCCCCTGAAATTTTTTTCTTGGCACTTAAACCCCTGAACTTCTATAAATTTACAAACCCTGACAGAAGTGAAACGGACGTCAATGGTAAATTACACTTACATACCCTGAATATATGAATAATTACATAAAGCTGAAAAAATATAATAATATCATACAAATACCCTTTGACATGTTTGACTGATATCCCAAAAAAATCAAAATAAAAATATTAATAACATTAATTATTTTTTAATTTTTTAAAAAAAAAATAATAATAATAATAATAATAATAATGAACTTTTAATACTAAAAATTATAATATATTAACAACAATAATAAAGAAAAATTAAATTAAAAATGTATGGAACCTAGACTTCCAAATTCCAATTACACAATTAAACTACCCATAATTCCAATTAAACAAAAATTAATTAAACTACCCATATTTTTAATTAATTTATTTATTTATTATTATTGTTAATATATTATAATATATGGAAACCAGATTTTCAAATTCCAATTAAATAATTAAACTATCCATAATTCCAATTAAAATAATAATAATTACACTAACCATATTTTTAATTTATATCTTTATTATTATTATTACTATATTATAATATATGGAAACCAGATTTTTAAATTCCAATTAAACAATTAAACTATCCATAATTCCAATTAAATTAGCCATAATAAAGAAAAAATAAATTAAACTACCCATCATCTGGTGACCACTACCAGATTTGGAAATTTGAAAATCCAGATTCCAGATTATCCACGGATCTCTTTATAAAAAAAAACAAAAAAAAAACGTAATATAAACTCCACAACATCAATCTCTAAGACCCAGATTCCAGAAAACCAACATCATCAAAATCATTATCACCAAACCAATCACCCTAACTTTAATCTCTTTCTCTCTCCCTCACTCTTATCGGCTCTCTCTCCCTCTCTCTCACAAGTTTGGTTCGGTTGCCACTGAGTCGACTTATTGTTTCTCTACCTTCTTGTCATGAGCTTCGAAATCCCACTTGTTTTCATAATCGGGTCTGGGTCGGACGACGACGACAACGGGTCTATGATGGGGTTCTTCACCGATGTAGTGCGCAAACATGTATTGCTTGAGATGGAAGCAAAACACTTGGTGGCGGCGAGTCGACCTTCAAAAGGAAGTTCACTCACCACGCACCATCGAGAATTCTCTCGGTCACCGAAGTGGCAACGACGAATGCGAGAGTTCAAGAGAGTGTTGTGTCTGTTCTTCAACGAGAGCATGTTTGACGACATGAATTGGGTTATAGGGTTGAGTTGGGTTTTGGGTCTGGTGGGATGGTAGTTGTTGATGGGGTTTAGTTGGGTTTTGGGTTTGCTATGTTGGTTTCTGATTTTCTATGTGAAATCAGATGAGATCGAAGTGGTAGGTTTTTTTTTCAATTTGTCATCTGATTTTGGTTTGGTGTTGATGATTTTTTGTGATTCATTTCAGTCTTGGGTATTGTGGTTTCTAGGTGTTTCATTTGTTGGGTTTCATTTTGGTTGGTGTTTAAATTTGTCTGTGTTCATTTGAATCTTCATGGTACCTGATGGTGGTGGCTAGGTTTGGGTTCGGGTTCGGGTTTGTGTGATTTGCTGGGTTTGAGTTTGATGTTAGTGTTCATGATGTTGGTGATGGATTGAATATGGGTTTAATTAAATATGGGTTCATGATTATTATTATTATTATTTTTATTATTATCATTATTATCATTATTATTTATTTAAAAATAATTAATGTTATTAATATTTTTATTTTGATTTTTTGGGACATTAGTCAAACATGTCAAAGGGTATTTGTATGATATTATTTTATTTTTTCAGCTTTAATGTAATTATTCATATATGCAGGGTATGTAAGTGTAATATACCACTGACGTCCGTTTCACTTCTGTGAGAGTTTGTAAATTTATGGAAGTTCAGAGGGTTAAGTGCCAAGAAAAAAAATTCAGGGGCACTATACAACTGCGTTATAAGTGTAGGGGATATCGGTGCTATTAACCTTAAATGTTATTAGTTCTTTATGTTAGTAAATTTATAATGTTATGTAAACACTTTAGTTAATATTTTTAATATTTTTATTTAGTTAGTAAATTAATTTTATTTTTTTAGTAGTATATTAATCATTATTATGTGTACTTGTGTAGTAGTGAATTTATATATATTGTGTTAATAAATTAAGCATTATATGTCACATATAATATGTGCAGTGGTTAATTTTGATATTTTGGTGTTAGTAATTTTTTGTTAGTAAATTTTAATTTTTCTATAAATATATTTTGTTAGTAAATTAAACAATTTCATTTGTTGTAGTTTATTTGAATATTTGTTATTAGTAAATTATGATTTTTATGTGAAGTAGTTAATTTTAACATTTTTAAGTTGGTAAATTTAGGATTTTTAAGTTTAGTAGTTAATTTAAATATATTTTGTTACCAAATTAAACTATTTAATTTGTAGTAATTTGACAATTAATGACTAATGAGTTCATATTTATATTTCAGGAAATGGATCCTACCCAATAACTTTTTTTCCGGACAGTTTGAACATGTTGAACGATGACTTTTATCTTCTAGCACCCACGGAAACCCAAGTAGGACCTTCCGGTTCCGTCACTACACAAACATCAAGTCCCAATAAGTTTACGTCATATGTCTGGCGGTGTTTTGATATAGTACAAATGATACTCTCATACAGGGATGATCGTTCCCAGAGCTAAATATTAATTTTGTCTTAAGGACTATTCCACAAGCAAGAATGAAACCGGTCATTTGAGAAAGTATATAGTCAAATATATACATGATCAAGTAAAAAAAAAAATGTAATGGAACTTACATTTACATAAATGAATTGTATAATTAATATCGTGTATTTTCTCTAAACTCAAAACCGTAAAACCAAATTTTTTGAAAAAATTGAATTTAAAAAATAAACGGTAGGCCCGGCCCGCTCTCCGGCATGGTAAGGACCAAGCACGACCCATTTTTGAAAACCGGCCTAGCGTGCCGGACCTTCTTGGGCTGTACTGGTCCACATTTTCAGCAGTGGTGCCACCACACACCCGTGGTGTCTCTCTCTCTATACCTTGTGTATGTATGTGTTCTCTCTCTCTCTGAGTTTTTGAAGTGGATAGAAAAGAAAAACACTAAATCCTTGTGATCCAATCCAGATCAGACAAACCCAATAACAAGCATGTGGGTGCGTGAAACAATTTCTTTTTTAAAACATATATATATATATATATAATAGTCAAAATAGAAACACCAAAGAAGAAGAAGAACGCACGAGTGGAATCTGGCAAGGATATGGAAAAGATTAGAGATGTTGCAGAATCAAGAAAGGAATACAATGCAAATATAGAAATTAGAAAAAAAAAAAACCCAACTATCCAAGCAAAGAAAACAAAAGATGCTCGTATTGAAAAAGAATCATGCTAAAGAAGAATCAAAAGTGAGAGACCACGTATCCGTTTGGAGGGTTTATCTATGGGCTAAAAGAGTTTTTTTAATTAAAAAAATTCTCCTAACAAAAATTGTGTCAGTTGGTTGTTACTTAATAGAGATTTTAGAAGATTAAAAAATATGTTTTACGTTTATTTGAAAAAGTTAAAATTTTAGGTTTTTCCTAGTAGAATTTTTTTGAGCTTTTTTAATAACACTAAAAAATCTACTATAACTCTATCATTTAAAATATTTTTTTGAATATTTTGGTAATCTTACAATTTTTAAAAACTTTTTCTAACTGACAATCAAACGACTAATATTTTCTTATTAAATGCTCTACTTGTAAAATGTCTACTTGTAAAATGTCTACTTTTAAAATATCTACTCTTAAAAAGATCTATTTGAATAATCTCTCCCAAACGGAGTCTACTACAAGTTTTTCAATTAAAAGAGATGGATAAAGAGAGTTTACTTTGAGATTGTTTGATTGGACTTTTGAAAAACCTCTATTGGTAAAAGATTTATTTGTAGTAGATTTATTAGAAATAGAGTTTTTTTATAAAAAAAAATATATACTAGTTTGGTTGGTATATTTTTTATTAAAAAATGTCTATTCAGAGAAGTATCTCCTCATGAGCTTTTTGTCTAGTAGAGGTTTAGGGTCCGTCTTGTAAGCATTTTTTAGTTACTGTTTTACGAAAATAAAAATGAAAAATGAAAACATTATTTTTGGTTTCAGTTTCGAATTCTGAAAATGTGTTTGGTAGCAAATATTGAAAGCTGTATTTTTAAAATGAAAACGAAAAAACGCGTTTGGTAGGTTAATCGAAAACTATCAGAAATTGAAATATCAATTTTGGCATTTTGTTTAATATTATTACAACTATAAACAAATTGATTAAATAATTAACAATATAATTTTTGTATTGTAATTTTTAAATTAAACAAAAGTAACATATCCAAAATTAATTCAAAAAAACATATAAAAAAATGAATTAATCAAAACTAAACTCTTAAATTATAAATAAATAATTATAATATATATATATATATTATAAATATAATATATACATAAAATATATATTAAATATTATTATATATTTAATTTTATATATTAATTATTATTATATTTTTTATATATTATAATATTATATCCTATATAAATATATAATATCAATATATATATCATAATATATATAGTAATAATAGATATAATAATAGATATAATAATCATAATATTATAATATATAATATTTATATATAGTATATATAATATATATTAAATATTATATATATAAACTATATTAATATAATATAATATTAAATATATATATATATATATATATATATATAGTATTGTATGAATGCTTTTAGTTATAGTTGGAAATAATTTATCATGGAATATATATAAGAGGGGTATTTTGGTCATTTGAAAATCTTGTCCCGTCTTGTACTAACCATATCAAACACATAACAGTACAATTAATAGTTTATTTATATATATATATATATAAAAAGTGAAAAAAAATAAAATGAAAAACAAAAACAAAAATAAAAAACAAGTATTTTGTGTTTTTCAAATCTGTCACCTTTAACATTGTTTTTTTTTTTTGTTTTTTTTTTGTTTTTTGAAAATAAAATGAAAAACGGTTAACGATCGCGTTTTCAAAATCGTTTTTGAAAAATAAAAATTAAAACGGATTGAAAAACATCTGTAGGACATGGCCTTACTCAATTTAAAATAGACAATCTTAAAAATCCAACCAAACAACTCTACAAAATTCAACTAGACGTTCGTAAACCCTTTGAGACAGTAGATATCTCAACCAAGCGAACACTAGTCTCTATAGTTGAATAGGAATAAAAGAATAACAAAAGATTGAGAAATAATAGTAATAATAATAATAGTAGGGACTTAAAAGTAATTGTGTTCAAAGTGATTTTTGAGTTGTGCATTGACACACCCATTGGCTGAACTATTTACACTCCATTTTTTAAATTATTTAGAATTCATTTTTTGTCTTTATCAAATTACTTAAATAGACATGCAAATTTTATTAAAAAGAATACACAAAATAAAACTAATAAAACCCCCCACTTTCCTTATTTGAAAACCTTAATAACATATATTATTTCAAATCATTGAATGTTTACTATTTTTGTTTATATTTTTTTTAAGATCTCAATCTTATATTTTCCATGTTTAGTATCACTTTCCTTATTTCAAAACCCTAATAATATAGATTATTTTAAATCATTGAATGTTTACTATTTTTGTTTATTTTTTTAGATCTCAATCTCATATTTCTCATATTTCTCATGTTTTGTATTTGTTTCATTTATTGTTCCACATGTTTGTTTTGTTTTTCTTTTCAAATTTTAGATCCATGTTTGTTATTTTTTTCTCTCGGTTTATTTTCTTTCAGAGTTTTTATACATTCAATTATTTGTATCCACACCAAGAATCGCAACCAATAAAACCTAATCTCTAACGAAACGAAACCACACCGAAATCCTAATTCAATCGCTAAAAAAATCATGCAACGATCAATATCACACTCACAATCTACTACCAACAATTCAATCGATTACAAAAAAAAATATTGTCTAATAATGATGGATTCACCATGATAATAAGAAGAAAAAACAAATATGGATGTGAAAAAACTGTATATAAATATTATAAAAGTATTTTTTTTGGAAAAGATATGCGGTGTATTAAGCTTGAAAATATGTAAAAGAGTGGTGTTATTGGCACACCCCCTACTGATCTATTTATACCCTATCTTTTTAATTATTTAGTATTCTTTTTTTTCCTTTATCAAAATTACTAAAAAAGGCATACAGTTTAAGAAAAAAAATTCTATAATATAAATCTAATAAAACCCCATATTTCTTTTCAAAAAAAAAAAAAAACCCAACGTTATTTTTATCCTTCTTGAAATATTTTTTTTCTTAACTCTTAAACCCTAAAATTGCTTCTTATATATGTACAAAATATTATGAAAGAGTCTGACAGTCATATCAAGCATATGGAGAATTGTCGGAAAATGATATCAAACATCTAGGAGGATTATCAAAGAATGATATGAAGCATATGTAGCATCTATAAGAATTGTCTGACAATGATAACAAGTATCTGCAAGAATTGTCGGGGAATGATATTAAACATTCGGAAGTAATTCCTTCTCTAGAAGTAAGTTTGAAGTTTATTTGTTGTACTGATAAAATTTAATATATATATATATATATATATATATATATATATTACACACGCTTTTTTTATTTCATTGTTAAATAAAAAAATGTTTTCTTATTGTACACCGTAATTTATTTATTTTTATCATGTTTAGTTTCACAAAGAAGAGAAAATTAGTCTCCCGTTTAGTTGCTTTGATGTTTGGCCTAACTGTAGACCGTAGTTTACACACAAATTCTATTTTTTTGTTTCACACACATTTACTTGATATTCAAACAACCACAAACTTATCATGAATACTTTTAAAAAAATAAAAAATCTTACATATTGAACAAAATCAAATATTAAAATTTGATAATAATAAAGTTTGTATCATTCATCGACTTATTTTTGAACGACATATATTTAAAAAGCCACTAAATGGCAAGCAGGGAACACCAACAAAACAGAACAAAGGCTCAGGCAAGCATAACAACGAGAATAACAATAACAAAAGTACCACATACAGCACTATAACACCCAACAAACACCTAGAAAACAAAGATCGAGGACAATCCATTTAACAATTGAATTGGCCCATATTTAAATAATAAGTCAAACACTTGGGGTGCATTAGACAAATGAGATATTGATTTTTATTTAATTTCATTACTGTTTTAGAATCTGAAAGTGAAAAGATGATTACCACAACATAAGAAAAAATAAATTCAATCAGAAATAAAGAGATATGAGATAGATAGATAAGTTAGAATGAGGTTTAATAAGTTTGAAAAAGTAAAAGGGTTGTTTTGAAAATAATTAAAATAAATTAATAAAACCATGTAACTTTATTTAATGAAATCAAAATTTTTAAAAATGGGATATAAATAGATTGGTAGAGGATGTGCCAATAGCACCACTCGTAATTTTTTTCGTATGTGATTAAAGTTTTTTTTAAAAAAAAAAAATTAAATTTTAAGATTTCCATTTTAATTAATTAGAGATGATCCAAATGAGCAAGGTTTAGGCAAGGCACTAAATGCAGCAGCATGTGAGCCAGCAAAAGAAGGAAATTGATTTTTTTTTTCTAAATTTGAATAATTAATATGGAGTGATTAATTAAATCATAAATGTGATTAATTAATACAGAATCAGAAACGTTCATTTAAAATAATTAATAGAGAGGAAGGAGAGTAGCCGACTGTTTTCCGTAATTTTGAAAGGTAAGTGGCCCCACAAAAGAGACTGAGAGTGTCGTCGGTAGCAAAACCAAAAGTGATCGACCAATTTGGTTAAATTTGGGACTCTTTTCCCACTTTCGAGTTTCAACTCTTTTTAACTTTCTCACCTTTTATTTGTGTGGAGTGATAGATACACTCTCCCAACTCCCAACAGCCTCTCCCTTTTTCTTTTGATCCTGGTTGATTATTTATTTATTTTAAATAAATTTTAGAATCATCATTAATGAATTGTTTTTGTATATTATTTAAAATTCAAACAATCCACATCTTTTTAAATTGTTGTTTTTTAAGTTAAATTGTAGTTACCAAATATGTGAGTAAAAATCTTCAAAGGTAAATTTGAATAATATTTATTAAATTTATTTTATTTTATTTTAAAAAGAAAATTAGCAAATATATTATTAACAATATTAATTTTATTAAAATACAATAAACATTGATATCTTACGTTTTTTAGTATATTTGAGTTTTGATATTATTAATGAAATTTTAATTTTTTCAAATAGTGTAAAAATAATTACTTTATAAAACATGATGAACTTATGATAATATAGACAAAAACGATAATTTGTCAAGTATAAATTGTGTTTGTTATGATATTTTACAAAATAAAAAAGAGGTATATAAAATAATAATATTATTAAGAGTAATGAATTGTATAATTACTATACAGATACATTTATTACATAGATTCAATAAAAAAGAATAATAAATACTTTCCTTTTAAGGCACAGGTTAACACTACCTTATTAGGTCATCTCCGATGGATTTCTATTTCTCTAAAATGGAGACCCATTTGGCTCAAATGGTTCTCCAAAATGGAGATTTCATTTTAAAGTTTTGATTTGGATCTCTAAATTCCAAAATGGAGATTTCATTTTAAAGTTTTGATTTGGATCTCCAAATTTAGAGATCCAAATCTCCATCTCCATTTCACTATTTGAATTAAATATTATTAATTTATCTCTCCTATCTATTTTTTATATTTTTAACTAAACTCAATTAATTTAATATACCGTTTATTCATAAATATAATAACTAAAAAAAGTATACTATTATAAATAGTTTATTAAGATCTTTCAACTGGGTATAATATTGACTATATTTTAAATATTTTTTAGTGTAATAAAAGTGAGTAAGTTATTATCTAAATTAATAAAGAGAAAACAATTTTATTAAAAAAAGTTAAAAAAGTATTAATATTTTATTATTTGAAAATTGTAAGATAGAGAATGATTGGAGTTGTAAATTCATAAAAATGAAATATTCTTGGAATATTCCATTTTGAGTCTTTAAAATATAGAAAAATATAAAGAACCATTGGTGAGATGACCTTATTAGTATTTAAGAAAAGGACTATGACAATTTGGTGTGTAAAAAAAAAGGCAGGGAATATTATGGTTTGAATTATAAATAATATGCGAAAACAATTCATTAATGACCGTTTTAAAATTTATTTCTAAAAAGTAAATAATTGACCAATGTTAAAAGGAGAAGAAAGAATAGGTTGGAAAAATGAGTTGAGAGAGCGATTCAAGCTCTCCTCTTTACTTTTTTTACTAGTTTTTAATCATGTTCAACAACTGTTTTAGTTGTATGTTAGTGCTACAAAGTAATGACTACTTTTTTATAATTAAAAGCTTTTGTGATAAAAATAAAATGTTGTATTACTCAATAATGTTAAATTTAATTGATTTAATTTAATCACCTGTATTTTTAAGGATATATTTTATGGAGAATTTGAAATATTATTGCCATTTGTACCTAAATTTGACAAAAGTAATGCTATAGTGCATAAATTTATGTTCGAATCAGGTGTGTGGGTTATAGCTTATAACTAACGGTATTGATTCACTCCATCATTTCTGGGATTTACACAATAATTACACCTTACATGCAATATATTTTAGAATAAATTTGGATAAATTATCTTTGTTTATCCATTTTGTAGTTTTTGAAGGGTTTTGGTGACTTTCTAGCATGGCCTTTTGTACGAGGCTACAACTTTAAAAGTTTTTATCTAATTATGGAGAGTAGTGTTAAGTGTTAACCAATAACCTTAGGATATTGATTAATAAATAAAAAAATATCTACAAAATATATTAATTATATCTATTGCTTTAGTCAATACAATAAATATACATTTGTAATAAATATTTTCCTTTTTTTGTAAATATTAGTTGTTAATATATTTCCTTAAGATACGAATTATCACTATCAAATTATAAAATCTTACGTTTGTTTAAAAAAATTTAAAACACCAAGGGATTTTTTTTAATCTTAATTAGATCTAACCTTTATTTACATGAGAATATTCATCTTTTTTTTTTATTAAAAGCTTAAAAGAATTTGAAATTTTAGAAAGAGAATTAGGGAAATAAATTGAATCTATAATATTATAGTGTATATGTCATTAACATACCTTTAGACCAATTTTATCCGGTCAATATTCATCTCTCTGAAATGAAGAAAGAGTAAAGGTACATACCCTAATAAAATAGTTTTAAAAAATCAATATTCATCTTATTTGTGTTTGCAAGTAGATATGTATTTTCTGTCAAAAAAGAAGTACATATGCATTAATCATTCTTACTCTCCAAACATGTGACTGGTAGGATTTCTTGTGAATAAAATAAAAACATTACGACATACAAAAAGCGATTGCAATAACATTATTATCCAGGAAGAGTTATGAGTAAAAATTATTACAATAGTTTAGGATTTTAAATAAAGAATTGATTTAAATCTATAACATTATATCATAGGTGTCAAGAAAATGTTGGAAAATTCCATCATATGGGACCACACGTGTGAATATTAAATATGTTGTGCTATCTTTTGGTTAAGCCTAAATTAAAGTGCTATAGTTAAGATTTAAAGTATTAAGGCTTAAGGGTATAATTGTTATGGAATTAATGTGTAGATACCAGAGTGCTATTTCTAATATGTTGAGGGGTCAAATTAGAAATAACCAACATATAATAATTTGATTATTATATATATTAGGGTTATGGTCTCCAAATTACACGATGTTTTGTTTTGTCTGTATCCCCATAAACAGAACAAAATAGAACTGTAGGGTTCAAGAAAGGTTGTGTTAATTTGGAAGATCACAACCCGTCTACCAACCTCCAGCAATGGATTCAGGTATGCTTTCGCTGTCGATTCTTTTCCACTTTTCTCTTGAATTGACATGGGTCAATATTATATGTTTAACGTTTGATTAAGTATGTATAGAAATATGTTTAGCTTAGGTTATTCGGATTAATTATACACTTATACATGTTGTTTTTGTTTTATTGTGTTAATTCAAATCTTTACAAGTGGTATCAGAGCTACCCATAGTTGATTCTTGAGGATTTAAGATTTGGATTTTCTGTTTTATACAATTTTTTTTTAAAAAAATATGGACTTTGTTTGTCTGCTGCGTTTTGATGCATATTTATTGTTTAATATATATGTTGAATCATAAACAAAATATTATATTTATGTTTGATTTTGTGAGTTCAGTGTTGGATTTGGGTTTTGATCATCTGTGTTTGAGTTTTGTTTTTAAGAAAAAAAAAAAAACTGTGTTTGAGTTCGTAAAAAAAAAACTGAAATTTTTGGTAGTGATTAGATTCACCGGATTTTGGGTTTTGGGTATGCTCGTGGGTCGTTGGGTTTCGACCCAGACCCAACTCTAGTCAAGTCACCTAAAGTAGTCTCTTGGGTTGGTGGGTTTTCCATCAGACCCGTTGTCTGAATCGGGCCAAGGGAGATCGCCCAGACCACTGTTTTTTCTTCTTCTTGAGGTCAACGCCCCACTGGTGAGGTTTTTTGGCCATTTTTGGACGTGAAAACTGTACAATTAAGGCGAGGAGGAGGATCACTGGTCGTCGACCGTGATCTGGTTCAGATTGGGCGAGACATCGCTGCTAGGGGTGGGCACCAACCCACTCAACCCAACCCGACCCAACCCGACTTGATTGGGTTGGGTTGCTTTTAAGATTGGGTTGGGTTGGGTTGGGTTGACAAAATATAACCCAACCCAACCCGACAACCCGACATTAATAATAAAAAATAAATTAAATAAATTTATTTAATATTATATCTATTATAAAATCTCATTTTTTAAAAATATTTTAATTTTTTACTCATGCACCATTTATAATATTATAAATGATAAATATAAATATAAATACATAATTATATTTTATACCATAAATATATAATACATTTATTAAAAACATGCAATTATATTATATTTGTCTTTTGTATTAATTGTCAAATCCTTAGTTATACTTTAAAATACATTTTTTTCTTAGGATTTGATTAAGAATTTAATAGAAAAAGGTATAATAATTGTATATAAACTCAAACTATTATGTTGGTTGAAATAAATAATAGATTATCCAACTACGAGTTATTTGACGAAGTAATTATAATTGTAAAATTGATGGGAGACTTAGATGGAGGCTTTCCAAGTTGGATAAATTGTTATATATATATATATATATATATATATATTTAATTATGCAACAAATATTTAAACAATTTGTATTATATGTGGTGATTTGATTTTGATGTTTTTAAGAAATCTAAACTCAGTGTGGTGTGATATTTGAGAGAAATTTTGATATAACATAATTCGAATTCAAATATATTTTTTCTATTGGGTTTAAAAAGCCTAACCCGATCAACCCAACCCAACCCAACCCAACCCAACCCAACCCAACCCGATAAATATTGGGTTGGGTTAAAATTTACGATGGGTTGGATTGGGTCGAAAAATTTTCAACCCAACCCAACCCAACCCAACCCAACCCAACCCAACCCGAAAACGCCCACCCCTAATCGCTGCCACCAGCCACTGGTCGCTCGATCAGTTGGGCTTCGTCGTTCGCCGATCTGCGTTGCTGGTCGTGCGATGCTTGACTGCCATTCGTTGCCTTCCGGTGACGTTCTAGTGGCTAAGGCGGCGGCGACTTGAAACCTAAGGTTTCAGAAGTTGATTTTTGCTTTGGGCTTTCTCTTGAAAATTCGAAATTCTTGAGGAACTGTTTTGCAATTTATTCCGATCATTATGTGATTTTGATAAACTTTCAGGGTCAATTTATAATTTCAAAAACTTACGGGGCCTTTTTGCAATTATGAAAAAGTTTTGGGGTAGATTTATAATTATTAAAAAGTTACGGGGTCACTTTGTAATTTTAAAAAGTTTTGGGTCAAATTTTAATTATAAAAACATGAGGGCCTTTCTATAATTTTATAAAATAAGGTGCACTTTTGTAATTTTGATAAAATAAAATAAATCTTTATTTATTTTCATTTTATTATAAGGATCAACTCAGATTCAAATATTTAAGTATACCTTTTATAGTTAACTAAGGTGATCCATCATTCTAAATGGGCTAATTGAAAGTAGATGTCGCCAAAGTGACCTCTCTTGTGTAGATTATTCATGAGGGATGTTGGATGTTGGATGTTTGTGTATGTGTAAATTCATGCGAGTATTAATCGGCCCAAAGCAAGGTTAATACTTGACCGAATTGCACACACACCTGTGATGATAAATATGTGACGATTATAAGGTTTTACATGTGAATAATAAGTCGATCCAAAGATAGATTTATTATTTGGCAGTAATTATTGTCAATGTTTGATCACTACAATAAGAGTACCACTTACAATTAATATTACTGTCCAAAGACTTGATATTAATGATGTGCTAGGTATCTTGAGATTGAATTTTCCATTATATGAATTTGTTGATTATTGTATTTGGTTATTAATGTGAGCATGTTTGTTTGTTTGTTTTGTTCTCTTTACAGCTAATGTTTCTTTTATATCTGCGAATGTCAACTCTATACCTGTACTTAATGGGACCAACTTTAAGGATTGGAATGAGAACATTGAAATTGTTCTCGGCTACATGGATTAAGACCTTGCACTTCGGGTTGAGGAAACCACTTCTCTTACGGATGCAAGTTCTCCTGATGACAGGAAGAACTTTGAGAAGTGGGATCGTTCAAATCGCATGAGTCTTATGATCATTAAGTGCAGCATTCCGGATGCATTCAGGGGTGGGGTATCTAAAAAGATAACCAAAGCCAAGGAGTTCCTAACCGAAATTAAAAAGCGTTTTGTAAAAAACGATAAGGCAGAAACAAGCACGCATTTGCAAAGCTTGATTTCTATGAAGTACAAAAAGGGAACTTAGGGAGTACATTATGGAAATGTCTTATATTGCTTCCAAGCTTAAGGCATTGAAGCTCGAGCTGTCTAACGACTTGCTCGTGCATTTGGTATTAATATCACTTTCTGCACAATATAGTCAGTTTAAGGTCAGTTACAATTGTCAAAAGGAGAAATTGACTATTTATGAGCTCATTTCTTACTGTGTGAAAGAGGAAGAGAGACTGAAGCGAGACAAGACCGAAATTGCTCATTTGACTAGCACTTATAAGGACAAGGGCAAATAGAGGAAGAATAATGAAGCTGCAAAATACCTTATGAGCTTTGGATAGGCAAAAGGCCGAGTCTAAAGCATTTTCACATTTGGGGATGTCCAACTGAGGCAAGGCCTTACAGGCCACATGAAAGGAAACTGGACTCCAAAACCGTGAGCAGCTATGTCATTGGCTACTCTAAGCGATCAAGGGGCTATAAGTTTTATGATCTCACACTTAGGTCAATTTTTTGAAATGGGAACTGCAACATTTTTTGAGGATGTTGAGTTTGGGGGGAGAAATAAGATTAGAGACATTGTCTTTGAGGAAAAATCGGTTTCGATTCCCACTATCGCTTTTGACAATGTGCAGGTTTCTATACCTGTCATTGATCGAGAAGCGAATCTGGATCCTCAACCAGACAATGTTGAACAACCCCCCATTCAAGATGAGATAATTGTTCATGAGGAACACACTCTACAACCTCAAGAACCAGTGTCATTGAGGTGATCCACTAGAGAAAGGAGAAATGTTATTCCGGACGATTTTTTTATATTTTTCTAGGAACATGAGGAAGACATTGAAATGATGGAAAATGCTCAAATCAACTTCCATCAAGCCATGCATGGTTCCAACTCTCAAAAGTGGATTGATGACATGAATGAGGAGTATAAGTCTATGCAAGACAAAAAGGTTTAAGAACTTGTCCCATTACCAGAAGGTGCGAAACCCATTGGTTGTAAATGGATATTTAAAACCAAAGGGATTCGAAAGGTAATATGGAAAGGTATAAGGCTCGTCTTGTAACTCAAGGCTTTACCCAAAAGAAAGGGATTGACTATAAAGTGACTTTCTATCCGGTTTCAACGAAAGACTCTTTTAGGACAATCATGACACTTGTTACATATTTTGACCTTGAGCTTTATCAGATGGATGTCAAGACAGCGTTTCTCAATGGTAACATTGACGAAACAATTTATATGGTGTAACCAAAAAACTTTGAGTCGGGAGACCCAAAGAATATGATTTGCAAATTGATAAAATTCATTTATGGACTCAAGCAAGCTTCCCGTCAGTTGTACCATAAGTTTCATCAAGTGATTATCTCGTTTGGTTTTGAGATAAACGTTGTTGATAATTGTGTGTATCACAAATTCAATGAGAGTAAGCACATATTCCTGGTTTTATATGTCGATGACATACTGTTTGCCACAAATGATATAGACATGTTGCATGAACCAAGGGATTTCTATCAAAGAATTTTGAGATAAAGATCTTGGTGACACCTCCTTTGTATTAGGGATCCAAATACAACGAGATCGCTCTTGGGGTATTCTTGGATTATCACAAAGGAGCTATATCGATACAATGCTCAAAAGGTTTGGCATGCAGGACAACAAACCAGGTGACACCCCTGTCGCTAAGTGAGACAAGTTCAGTCTCAATCAGTGCCCTAAAAGTAACATTGAAGCTAAGGAAATGCAGAAGATTCCCTATGCATCAGCTGTAGGGAGTTTAATGTATGTTCAGGTGTGTACGCGTCCAGATATTTAAGAAACCCTGGGATGGGTCATTGGATAACAGCCAATCGAGCTATAAGGTATTTAAAGAGAACAAAAGATTACATGCTTACATATAGGAGATCAGTTTAGTTTGAGATCATAGAGTATTCCGACTCCCATTATGCTGGATGCCAAGACAATAGGAGATCCACATCAGACTTCATATACTTATTGGCTGGTGGAGCTATTTCCTGGAGGAAAGCCAAATAGACACTCATAGCTTCTTCCACCATGGCAGCAGAGTATGTAGCAAGTTATGAGGCATCCAACCATATAATATGGTTGTGGAATTTTATCACTGGGCTGCGCATTCTTGAGGGTGTTGAAAGACCACTCAAACTATATTGTGACAATAAGTCAGCAGTGATATATTCTAATAACAACAGGAACTCATCTAGGTCAAATCATATTGACATTAAGTTCCTAGTTGTGAAGGAAAAAGTGTAGAGTGGACATATATCTATAAAGCACATTGGGACAAACTCCATAATAGCGGATCCGCTTTTAAAGGGATTACCACCCAAGGTCTTTCATGAGCACATTGCTCATATGAGTGTTATTTTGTATGAGGATATCACATTATAGTAGGAGTTTGTATAATTTTATATTTTATTGCTCTATATTTGATTTTGGATATGCTTATGCATTTATTTGTTTGGATATTTTCTGATCAGAAATAAAGTATTCGATTAATTACACTCTGTTACATTGTGTTAAGTTTTGATCTCACTAAGGAATAAAGTAAAACCAGTTGGAATAGACATGTATAGATCACATTGCATGTAATTTCCATGCTACACATCCATGGTTGATCTATGTCATTTGGTTATATTGGTATACGTGACCATTGATGGCTTTAATCGGGCTAAATGTGACGAAAACCGTTTTGATCCTACATCAGCATAATCAATGGACGAGATTGTTCAGATATACCCTAAAATTGTGATAGCAAAATTTTGGAGCTCATAAAGTCATACATATTTGTAAAGTTACATATGTGGCCCAGTGGAAGATTGTTGGAAAATTCCATCATATGGGGCCACACATGTGAATATTAAATGTGTTGTGCTATCTTTTGGTTAAGCCTAAATTAAAGTGATCTAATTAAGATTTAAAGTATTAAGACTTAAGGGTATAATTGTCATGGAATTAATGTGTAGATACCAGAGTGTTATTTATAATTTGTTGAGGGGCCGAATTAGAAATAACCAACATATAAGAATTTGATTATTATATATATATATAGGGTTATGATCCCCAAATTACACGATGTTTTGTTTTGTCTATATCCTATCAACAGAGCAAAATAGAACTGTAGGGTTCAAGAAAGGTCGTGTTAATTTGGAAGATCACAAACCGTTCACCCACCTCCGACAATAGATTCAGGTACGCTTCCGCTATCGATTCTTTTCCACTTTTCTCTGTAATTGACATGAATCAATATTATATGTTTTGGGTTTGATTATGTATGTTTAAAAACATGTTTAGGTTAGGTTATTCGAATTAATTATGTATTTATACGTGTTGTTATTATTTTATTGTGTTAATTCAAATCCTTACATAAAATACCATTATACCAACCATATATTGTCTATATTTATCTAATTTGAAATGCATCTAATTTGAAAAGCAGAAAGTGAAAGCGACATACCCTAATAAAATAATAATAAATAAATAAAAAATCAATATTCATCTAATTTGTGTTTGTAAGTACATATGTATTTTTCTGTCCCCATAAGAGTACATATGTATTTTCAGTCCCCAACAAAAAGTACATATGCATTTATTCTTAGTCCCAGTTTGGTATTATTTTCCCAACTATTTTTAGGGTCAAAAGTGATTCTGAACCTAAGATAGGGTGTTTGGTAAATTTACTGGGAAGTACTTTTGGTCACTTTTAGTTTCTCCCAACTGAGTTTTTGAGAAGCTACAAATACATGATTTTGGATTTTGGCTTTTGATTTCTGCTTTTAGAAAACGCGCTACAGTGATATTAAATGAAATTTTACTAACTTTTCAACTTTGTCCTTGCCTTTAATGAAATTTAACAAAAAAATTTGGACTTATATTTTTGTGCAAAAAAAAAATGTTGTCATAACTGTATAAAAAAATTGGGATAATTAATTAAATAAAGTAGAATAAAAATGAAATAAAAAAAATAAAGTAGAATAAAATAAAGAAATAAAGAAATAAAGAAATAAGACTAATTAATTAAATAAAGTAGAATATAAAATAAGGCTAATTAATTCAAAAAGTACCATAATTATATAACACTTAACACTAAACACAAATAAATAAGAAAAATGTAAAGTATAGCACATTAGTACCATTTAGATGTCTATGTCCTTTTAGTAATTTTACACACTCACAACACTTTTTATTTCAGTTTACCAAACACATTGAAATTGCTTTTAGTTCTCACAGTATTTTTAAAAATCAGTTTATCAAACACTCAGCTGATTCTTCCTACAGCAATTTAAAAAGCACTTCTCCCCACAGCAATTTAAAAAGCACTTCTCCCCAAAGCACATCAATACCAAACTAGGCCCTAATCTCCTTACATGTGACCGGTGTTAGGATTTCTCGTGAATAGACATATAAAAATATCACAACATACAAAAAGTGAAAACAGAATTTTCACTTAACTTATTATACGGTGACTTATTATCCAGGAAGAGTTGGTTCAATTCAGAAATTTCAACCGAAAACAGTAACAAGTACTGGTGAATGAAAGTTGAAGAAAGCTTTAACCATTCGTACTCAATTGCTATGCTATTATCATGTAATTGTCATAAAAGAATAAATAATGAATTAAATAAAATGAAAAGAGATGAGATAAGAAGAAGAAGTGAGAGATGCCAGAGAGAAAAGAGATGAGAGAAAAATTTCTTTTTTGTTGTATTGATATCAAGTCAGTGAAAGTACAACGTTATATATATATGATACCAAAACGTAAACATATGATCTAAAATAAAACATACAGAACAAAATATAGCAAACTAATAAACATAAGAATTAAAAGACTTACAAAAACAGTAATAGCCTTACAGCAAAAAAGATAAACAAGATAAGTCATTCACATATTTTCAAAGAGAAAACACATTCTATATACATAGACCAGATAACAAACCCTGATAACGTAATTAAACCATAAAGTAACCAAACCATGATCAAACTACCTAACAATGATTACATTAAAAGATTTGTCCTTTTATACCGACAATTTACTATTCTGGATCAGAAGATGATAAGTTTGCATCCACGATTGCTGATTTGTCCTTTTATGCCGACAGTTTACTATTCTGGATCAGGAGATGATTGTCAGATAAAGCAACCATTAAGGAAATCAGTCATGACCAAAATAAGTGGTGAGGTCATCACTATCATAATTGTTCTCTTCTTCTATATCATCGACTTTATCTTGATTGTCTTATTCGGTATCTGCCTGAGACATACTAGCCATTGTCTTCTTCATCTCTTCAGCTATTTTTAATAGTTCATCAGGAGTGCTTGCAACATCAATTCTAGCTTGGTTTTGTGATTTAGCCATAATAAATGGAGATTGGTTTGAAGATTTGTTGCTAAGTGATGGATTATCAGAGAACCATTTAGAGACTCTTTCTTTGCCATGTCCGGAAAGATTCATACCGCTCCACCATTTAATTTTTGTATGTCTACCAAAGTATGGAACATGAACATTTCCAATGAGTTTGTCAACAATAGAATATTCTAACATGATGATCCATTTTAGATTGAATGAACGAAATATAGTAATAAGTCGGGGATAAATTCCCTGTCATCTGGCTTGGAAAGCAGTGATAACCATAAACCATAACCTTCTTTAACTAGATGAGGAAGGAAATCAATAGTGGATCCATATTTATCCCACCACTCAAGAAACCAGATTGGAATATGGAGTGGAAAGTTTTTGTCAAACTAAATAAACCATGATAAGGAATTACCAGGGTTTTGACCATAAAGAAATTTTATCTAAGCATCGATATAATCCCAAAAAGAGAATTCAGAGACATGGAAAATCCCAGAAAAATTTATGGTTTGGTTAGGATCCCCCCCATTCAAGAGTAATAATTTTGCAAAATTTAATCTTTCTGAAGATCAATTTTTCTTTGTCAATTTTGTCAAAAACATCTGAGATAAAAATAGAGTCGGTGTCTACCAAAATGAACTCATAGAAAATATGTCTTTTTGATAAGTCTTCAAGAACTCTGCCAAACAAGGGATTAATAAGATCATCGGCAAGTTTTTTGGGTTCCTTAAAATAATGATCTAATAATAGCGATGTTTCCAAGGGGAAAAATCTTTCAAAGAAAGGTTTAAGAATATAAGGATATGTTTGGTTATTGACTTTGGGGAGAATAGAGGAGATGGCTTGATAACCAGGATTGCTGGAGGTTGGTTTATCTTGTTTTTTAGAATGTGGGCTAACATGTGAGGTGTTAGGATTATGCTCGATAGCAAGAGTGTAATATTGTAATTAACAATTTTTTTCATATGAATAAAGTGATTTCTAGTTTAACAAATCTTATAGCATTTATAGTTTAATTATTATAATTGTCAAAAGTAAATAATCATAAAGTCAAAAGACTATGAGAAAAGAAGAATTGTTCATACATCTAGATATGTATGAGGTAGACACAATTCTTTAGTTAATCTTGAATAATATTCACAACTTAAGATAAAAGGTTGGGCGTCTTTATCTTGTCAAAGTTGTAGATTCTTTTGCTAACATTTGAGTGAGATCAAATGTGTTATGATGAGTCTAAAATCATCAAAGTGTGGTGTCTTTGGGCAAGATAATCCAGTGCACTGGGTGCATTGAATAGGATCAAAATGAAATACTTTATCTAGAACCGTCAATGGATAAAAGTTTTCATTTGAAGACAATCGGAGAGTCTATCTCAATCCTGAGATAAATGATGGACTTATGGTTGCAAGTGTTATCATTTGAGCTATCAATGAGTACAATTATATAGCATAGTCTATCTTCGATAGTTTGGTGGTATTCATTTGTTAATTGGTTTTTTTCCCTTCAATTGGTATCAGAGGCAGGTTGTACCCTTGATTAATTGATGTATGTGTTCGTGAATCTTTCTTTTATTTTATATATGCATGTTTTAGAAAGAGATGACACTCTAGGTATTCGCATATATATATTTACATTGGAATGTATGGATATATCAATTTTGGTCCTAGAATTTCAATGTAATTTTGTTTTGGGATCGTAACAAGAAAGGTGGTCTATCATCGCCATAATTACAATCTTGGTAGTTGCTAAGTTTTTATTTTATTTTATTTTGTTTTTGTAATAATAATAAAAAAAACTGCATTATTGTAATAAAAAAAAAACTGTATTATTGTAATAAAAAAAAACTGCAGTATTTTATTACTTAAATTCTTCTGTAATACATTCAAGTTTCAAAGACTTGAAGGCTTGAAGAATTGAAGAATTAGGAGCAACCGGAACAAGTTTGGGACCGTGCGAGCCGTAACAACGAACGTGCCTACGAAAAGCACGCAACCACGTTTGTTGTGGCATGGTCTGCGCACGGCAACCCTTTTGGTAGCCATGGGCTGCGCATGGCAGCCCGTTATGGGTTTGTGGCATGCGCACGCCCATGAGAAAGAGCGAGGGGTGCGCATGCCCATGGGAGGTATCCGAGGGAGTCCGAACGACGAAGGTCGCGTGAAGACTTGTTCGCCAAGAAAGGTGTTCTTGTATTCCAAGATATATGTAATTTACTTGTTTTTCTGGGATGGACCAAAATTGTCGCTATTTATATTTTTTGTAAATATTGCAATGTTTGTCATTGTTTGATAACATGTCATATAGAATAGGAGTGCCACTCATATATCTCTTTTGGTATGAACATGCATTGAATGGTTTAAGTATATAAATTGGCATCTAGATAACTTGGTAAATCATTCTTTGGAATTCGATCAAACGCCTTAAACAATTGAGTGAGAAAAGGTGTTTTGGAACACCTACGGCCTCCAAGTTTAGTTGAGCTTTATGTTTCGTGAATAACCTCCCAAGAGGTATTCATGAATGGAATTTAGCAAGATACTTCCTTACAAGGATAGACTAGACAATTAGCCCAAACGATATCTACTCCCAAAGGAGGGATATTCGTGAGGGATTATATTGAAGGTCGATAACTTGGTAACACACTTAATGTAATTTTATTAATATCCTCCCAAGATTTCTTGTTAATAAAATTGCAAGGCTAAAATAGAAAACGTTGGTTGTTATGTTAACAATTAGGTGGGACCTAGTCCAACTAGTAAATGGTGCATACTCCCAAATGAGGTGTGACATTTATGGGTATTGAATCACCGTTGAATTTTTATGATTGAATTATTTTATTTAATTCAAGATAGATATTCAAAAGTACTTTATCATGATTATTTACTTATATATTTTTTGTTAATATAAAGAAATCATGACCCCATCCCTAATCAAATTCCTAAAAGATAATACTTTAACTAATGATAATTATGTCACATGGAAAAAGGAATATTGGGTTGTTGTTGCAAACTAAAAAGTATAAGTTCATTCTGTATATTCCTTAACCACCAAACTAATGAATCTAACTCAGGAAGCAAATAGATGAGTATCAGTAGTGGAAGTCTTCAGATGAGATTGCAAAATGTACGTTACATTATGGCTATAATCTCCGATGTGTTGCAACAACAACATTAAGGAATGGAGACTGCTACCGATATAATGATGTCTCTAGAGGAGATGTTTGCTATGAGGTCTAGGATGACTAAGAGAGAGAGACATTGATTGCTTTTATGAATCTTAGGACAAAACCTGGACAGGGTGTGAAAGATCACATGATAAAAGTCATAGCACATCTCAACATCGCTGAACTGAATGGTGCTAAGATAGATGGTGAGACCAAAATTGACATGATTGTCAACTCACTATCGGATTCCTTTGATCAATTTAAGTTGGACTACACCTTGAATAATAAGGAATGCACCTTGCAAAGCCTGATGCAAGATATTCAAAGCACCAAGATAATCCTTGTGAAAGACGAGGGTAAAGAGATTCATATGCTTGGTAAGTTGCTACTGTTAAAGACCCGTAAGAAGGTCAAGAGACAACAGAAGAAAAAGCAACTTGAACCTTCTTAGAAGGAGGCCAAGAAAGTAACCAAGATCAAAGGAAAGTGTTTCTTTTGTGGTGAAAAGGGTCAAAGGAATAGACTGAATAAGAATGAATTCAACTTGCATTTAGGTAATGGATCGTTGATGTCTACTAGTGTAGTGGGAGATATTAGAATCAATTTTGATTCTTATAGGCATTTAGATTTAATAAACGTTTATTATGTACCTCAATTCAAGAGAAATTTAATTTCAGTTTATTGTTTAAATAAATTTGGTTATTCGATTACTTTTAATACAGCTTTTATTATTAGTAAGAATGACAAAATTATTTGCAAATGTACATTGGAAAACAGTTTATTCTATTTACATAGAAATATCTCTCACTTGTTAGACACGGAATCAACAGAACCTAATCATAAAAGAGTAAAATTATCAAAAGATGAAACCTACCTATGGCATTTGCGCTTAGGTCATATTAACCTTAATAGGATTAAAAGATTGGTAAGTGACGGACCTCTAAGTGACTTAAAGGTTGATGATCTACCAACTTGTGAATCTTGTTTGGAAGGTAAAATGACCAAAAGGTCATTTACGACCAAAGGCGCAAGAGCCATCGAATGTTTAGGATTGATACACACTAATGTGTGTGGACCTATGAGCATTCAAGCTGAGGTGGATATGAGTACTTCATCACTTTCACGGATGATCACTCAAGATTTGGCTATGTGTATCTCATGAGACATAAGTCAGATGCTTTTGATATGTTCAAAGCATTTAAAGCTGAAGTAGAAAATCAGCTTGAGAAACGTATAAAAATCTTGAGGTCCGATCGTGGTGGAGAATATCTATCTGGTGAGTTTCAGTAATATCTTATTGATAATGGAATAATTTCTCAGTTTTCTACACCAGGCACACCTCAACAAAATGGGGTGGCAGAAAGGAGAAATAACACTCTTTTGGATATGGTTAGGTCTAAGTTGAGTTATTCAATGCTCCCTAGTTCTTTTTTGGGATATGCTTTACAAAATGCCATGTATATTCTAAACAATGTACCATCTAAGTCGGTTCCTAAAACACCGCATGAGTTGTGGACCGGGCGAAAGCCTAGTTTACAACACTTTAGGATATTTGGATGTCCTGCGCATGTGTTAAAAGGAAAGACAGAAAAGATGGAGTCTCGTTCTGAAACATGCATATTTGTAGGGTATCCAAAATGAACAAAATGATATTATTTTTATAGTCCTTCAGATCTTAAAGTATTTGTTTCGACAAATGCTAAATTTCTAGATGAGGACTATATGAATAATTTAGTGCCTAAAAGTAGAATTGTCCTAAAAAAGCTTTTAGGAGATACAATTCCACAAGAGGTTTCACAACCAAGCCTAATTGTAAGTTCTGTACCAACACAAGATCAACAATCTACCATACCTCGTCGTAGTGGGAGGGTTGTTAGATAACCCGAGAGATACATCGGTCTAGAAGAATCTGTAGATAATCTTCCGGATGACGATGATCCCTATACGTACAAGGAAGCAATGGAAGATGTTGATTGTCGCCATTGATAAAAGGCAATGCAATCCAAAATTGAATCTATGTTCAAAAACAAAATCGGGTCTCTTGTAGACTTTCCTAAAGGGATAAAACCCATCAGATGCAAGTGGGTATACAAGAGGAAAAGAGGAATGGATGGAAAGGTGGAAACCTTTAAAGCTAGATTGGTAGCTAAAGGTTATACACAGAAGGAAGATATCAATTATGAAGAAACCTTCTCTCCTGTGGCCATGCTTAAATCCATTAGGATACTCTTATCCATTACGGCATCTCTAGACCTAGAGATTTGACCAATGGACGTCAAGACAGCTTTCCTTAATGGAAGTCTTGACGAATGCATCTATATGATGCAACCAGAAGGACTCATTGAAAAGGGCCAAGAGGAAAGGGTATGCAAGTTGCAAAGATCCATATATGGATTGAAGCAAGCATCCAGATCCTGTAACATAAGGTTCGATCAAGCCGTAAAAGGTTTTGGATTTATTCAAAACCTTGATGAACCTTGTGTATACAAAAGAATTAAAGGCGACAAGTTGGTTTTCCTAGTTCTTTACGTTGATGATATACTACTCATCGGAAACGATGTAGGTGTATTGACATCAATAAAACAATGGTTAGCAAAACAATTTGATATGAAGGACTTAGGAGAAGCAAGTTATATTCTTGGTATCCAAGTCTTAAAGGATAGAAAAAATAGAACGATTGCATTATCCCAAAATTCATACATAGATAAAATCTTGTCTAGGTTTTCCATACAAGATTCCAAGAAAGGTATGTTACCTTTCAGACATTGAATCAAACTTTCTAAGGAACAAGTTCCTAAGAGTGAGCATGAAGAGCAATTCATGATTAAGGTTCCATATGCATCAGTAGTTGGAAGTCTCATGTATGCAATGCTCTGCACTAGACCAGATATTTGTTTTGCTGTAGGCATAGTTAACAGGTTTCAATCGAAGACTGATCCTGATCACTGGACATCAGTCAAGCATATTTTCAAGTATCTTAGGAGAACGAGAGATTATATGTTTGTATACTCTTGAGGGGATTTAATTCCCGTTGGGTATACAGATTCTGATTTTTTTGTCAGATTCTGACTCCAGGAGATCAACATTAGGATTTGTGTTTACTATTGGAGGAGGGGCAATCATATGGAGGAGTATCAAGCAATCTTGTATTGCCGATTCCAACATGGAAGCCGAGTATGTAGTCTCATACGAGGCTGCTAAAGAGACTGTCTGGCTTCGCCAATTCCTGATTGACTTGGAAGTGGTTCCTGATGCGAATAAGCAGATCACTATTTATTGTGACAATAGTGGAACAGTGGCTAATTCGAGAGAACCAATAAGTCATAAGAGAGGGAAACACATTGAAAGAAAGTATCACCTTTTAAGGGAAATTATGCATAGGGGTGACGTGAAGATTACCAAGATCACGTCAGCAGAAAATCTAGCGAATCCCTTTACAAAGGCTCTTCCACAAAATAGTTTTGATGGGCATAAAAAGAACATGTGGATGAGAGATATGACACATTTACTATAGAGCAAGTGGGATATTGTTAGAATTATGCTCGATAGCAATAGTGTAATATTGTAATTAACAATTTTTTTCATATGAATAAAGTGATTTCTAGTTTAACAAATCTTATAGCATTTATAGTTTAATTATTATAATTGTCAAAAGTAAATAATCATAAGGTCAAAAGACTATGAGAAAAGAAGAATTGTTCATACATCTAGATATGTATGAGGTAGACACAATTATTTAGTTAGTCTTGAATAATATTCACAACTTAAGATAGAAGGTTGGATGCCTTTATCTTGTTAAAGTTGTAGATTCTTTTGCTAGCATTTGAGTGGGATCAAATGTGTTATGATGAGTCTAAAATCATTAAAGTGTGGTGTCTTTGGACAAAAGAATCTAGTGCACTGGGTGCATTGAATAGGATCAAAATGAAATAATTTATCTAGAACCGTCAATGGATAAAAGTTTTCATTTGAAAACAATCGGAGAGTCTATCTCAATCCTGAGATAAATGATGGACTTATGGTTGCAAGTGTTATCATTTGAGCTATCAATGAGTACGATTATATAGCATAGTCTATCTTCGATAGTTTGGTGGTATTCATTTGTTAATCGATAGAGGACTTCATTTATATATATGGACATCGTGGCTTCATTTATTGAATGAGAGTAGAATACCATCATATGGATGTTTTGAGGTATTGGATATTAAATCTTAACGTTAAGTTTTCAATAGTGTCTATTGAAACATGGCTTCTGGACAATTCAAAATATCCAAGTTCAAAATGTGGTCATATGAGTATATATGGTAACTTGGAGAGCTGTAAGCGGTCTATGAGCTCTTGGCGGTTATTGGTATTCTTCACGAGGATACACTTTCTCCAATAAGGTTGTCTAGGGTATGAGTGAGTAACATCAACTTATTCTATCTTTATTTAAGAGTTCAATTTTAGTTCTTTAGTGGAATGAACTAAAATTAAATAAATCGGACCTAAGTGAATCAATTGTTGATTGTGATTGGGTTGTGTCTATTGGAGCTTAAATTTAGATGGCCCGCCCAGATCCCCAATCCACACGAACATATATGGATCACTTGATATATTCTACCGGACCAATTTATGGGTCCATCTAGAATTGTATTAACGCATGAGAACTTGTTTCTTTCTGTAAGAATATGTCTAGTTTACATGTGGACTTTTTATTAAGGTCCAATGGATTTCATAAAATAAGAAAAATAATATATGACCTATATATATATATATATATGGTATAGGTGGCAAGGCTATTAAGAATAACTTAAATATATTATTTATTATTTTATTATTTAATTAAATGGAAATTAATTAATTGATTGATTAATTAATTATTTAATTAAAAGTCAAAATCTGTTTCCTAATAGGAGATGGTCTTCTAAAACTATAATATTGTTGGTAGTGTAGTTAATGTTATAGACTATATTTGATAAGTAGATAAATAAAAGGAATTATTTATCTAATCAAATTAAGAAGTCTTTAATATGATTACAAATACACTTTTGAATTGGATTAGGAGTCTTGGTGTTAGGATATAATTCCTACCACCAAGTAAATCTACCTAAGGAAAGATTCTTAACTACCAAGTAATTCTTCTTAGGAAAAGAATTAAATCTCCTAATTATATTCATATGAATTTCGGCCAGCCCATATATATATACAAAAGGATAAAATTCCTTTTAGATAAGGATTATTAACTACCAAATAAATCCATTTAAGGAAAGGATTCTTGCCAACCAAGTAAATCCTTCTTAGGAAAGGATTTATGATCCTATATATATGTGTGTGTGATTTTCGGCCAGCCCTAAGAATTCTATGATGAAAATTTTGGTCATGCTAGGTAATTTTCAACAGAGAATTTGGCATAGCAAGAGAGAATTTTGAGGGAGAAAAATTAGATTTTGCTCTAGACAAAATTCAATCAACTCATAGAAAAAGGGTGTGGAATTCAGCCAATGAGAAAAGAGAAAAAGAGAACGTTTTTGTTTTCGATAGTACACTAGTATCCTTTACATCAAAAGGGTTTTGTGTACAACATCGAATGAAGGTTCACGCTAGTTTCAATCAAATTGATTGATAATTCACAAGTGGCCGGACGTTCTTGATTTTTCTCTTGAAGGATATTTGTAACTAACAACGAAATAGATTTTGTTTGTTTCCATCTTCAGGTATACAATTTAAAGAAAGGGAGCTCACACTCCTAGGTGATTCACGTTCGTGATTGGATTGGAAGATCTTACGGAATCAATTCGACGCTTGTTCAATCGTCACGAGAAAAAGGTACGACACTTTTTATATACGTCAATTAATCTAGGGTTAAGGTTCTCGTTGCATAAAAGGGAATTTTTTTTATTTATACGCAAACCCTAATTTCATTTTTCTCAATCTTCCGTTGCGCTTTGAACCGTTTTTTTCCCTTCATGAGGAAGTAATGGTTTTGAAGGAGCTGCTATCAGCCTTTAAGGGAGAAAAGCCGTTGGATATTTGTAATTGATTTGGTGAATATTGTTGGGATGATGATCCTATGAATTGTAGAGGTTGAGGGTGAATAGGTTGAGATATCAAAGATATAGCATATTTGTCTTTGTGACTTGGCTTTGGATTATTGTGAGATAAGTCATAATTGATTGTCGGTTTTTTATCTGATGATATTGATGGCCTTATATTTCGGCCACCTCCTCTTCCTCCTCTGCTGCTACTCATGGGCTTTACCCTGCAAAAACTCCCTGGTCAAAAAATATGGAATACTATTGTCAGTTCCTTTGATATATTCAATATCAAAATCAAAAGCATATAATAACGTTTGTCATCTAGCAAAAATCTGTTTGGAAGCAAGATTCTTAACATCCTTTTTCAAAATGAATTTGGCAGATTGGCAATCAACTTTTACAAAGAATTAAGGCTTATTTGCAAAACTTTTTTCCTTGAAGTCTATTAGGGTTTCCTACGAAATGGATTAATTTGGTATAACATAAGACATCAATTCCATCTGATTGGGATGTGGTAGTAGCATATATAGGCAATTGAAAGATATGCATAACAATTAAGAATTCAATATATATATATAGACAATTGAAAGTTATACTGAACAATTAAGAAGTCAATAGAGAGAGAGGCGGTGAAAAAGGGAAAAATTGTGTAGAAAATACAAGTGGCAAAAAGCACATATTATAACATTTCCCCTTGGATTTATACCGTTTGTATTTTAATTTTTTAGAAAAAACCTAATGAGATAAAACCTAGGTAAAATATATACTATGATCTTCTGCATCTAGTGGGGTTGGACATTTAAAAACTATCTCATTAAAAACTTTGTCAGGAAAACCCAATGTGACAAAACCTGATCAAAGGAAAAAAGAGTATAATATACATATATCCAATCAAAACTTTGCTCCCCCTGATTGAACTCTCCCCCTCATAAAACTCTAACATTAGTTTTGTAATTTACAAAGTCGACGCATGTCTATTCCATATACCAGTTTCTCAAAAGTTGTTGTAGGCAATGATTTGGTAAACAGATCCGTAAGATTTTCTATAGACCGTATTTCCTTAACATCAATTTTTCGGCTCTGTTGAAGCTCATGAGTATAGAAGAATTTAGGATAAATATGTTTGATTCTATCTCTCTTGATATATCCTTCTCTAACTTGAGCAATGCAAGCCGCATTATCCTCAAATATCTGTGTTGGCATTTCTGTAGATAATGAAAATCCACAGATATTTTGAATATGATGAATAACTGACCTTAGCCAAATACATTCTCGACTTGCTTCGTGAAGTGCGATGATTTCAGAATGATTAGAGGATGTAACAACCAAAGTCTGTTTTGTGGAGCACCATGATATTGTTGTGACATTATATGTAAAAATATAACTTGTTTGTGAACGAGCTTTGTGGGGATCAGACAGATACCCGACACCAGCATAACCAAGTAAACCTGAAAAATTGTTAGATTTTGTATAAAATAATCCTAAATCTTTCGTTCCACAAAGGTAACGGAAAAAGATGTTTGATCTCATTCCAATGCCTTCGAGTTGGTGTTGAACTGAAACTAGCCAGTACATTAACAGAGAATGCAATATCTGGTCTAGTACACTGAGCCAGATATAATAAAGCACAAATTGCATTAAGATATGGTACCTCAGGACCAAGTATCTTTTCACCATTTTTTTTTGTCGGAATGGTTCATTTTTAGGATCAAGAGTTCTAACAACCATACGAGTACTTAATGGATGAGCATCATCCATATGGAATCTTTTTAAAATCTTTTCAATATATGCTGATTGATACACAAGTACACCATTTGATCTATGCTCGATCTCGAGGCCGAGACAATATTTTATCTTTCCCAGATTTTTCATTTCAAATTCTTTTTTCAAGTATTCAGCAGTTTTTAGTAGTTTCCCAGGAGTTCCAATTAAGTTCATAACATCAACATAAACTGCTATGATGCCAAATCTAGATTTTGATTTCTTTATAAATACACATGTACATATATGATTGTTAATATACCCTTCTTTCAATAGATATTCACTGAGATGGTTATACCACATCCGTCCAGATTGTTTTAATCCATACAATGACCTTTGTAATTTTATCGAATACAAATTACGAGGTAAATTACGAGGTCTTGAGTTACATGCTTCTGGCATTCTAAATCCTTCAAGGATTTTCATATAAATATCTGAATCCAGTGAACCATATAGATAAGTGGTCACTACGACCATCCGAAGTATTTCCAGTCTTTCCAAGACAGCCATGCTTATCAGAAATCGAAACGTAATTGTGTCTATCACTGGTGAGTATGTTTCATTAAAATCGATGCCAGGTCTTTACGAGAAACCTTGTGCTACGAGTCGTACCTTATATCTCACGACCTCGTTTTTCTCATTACGTTTCCGTATAAAAACCCATTTGTACCCAACAGGTTTGACGTTTTCAGGCGTCTGGATTATTGATCCAAATACCTCATGTTTGGCTAATGAAGTCAATTCTGTTTGAATTGCTTTTTTCCATTTAAGCCAATCAGACATTTGTCTACAATCATCGAGATTTTGAGGTTCGTAATCATCATTTATAATTTCAATTGCCACTGTATATGAAAATACATCATCGATGATTGTTTCTTCACGATTCCACAATTCTCTTGTATAATTAATAGAAATTTCCTCATTTCTATATTCTTGTATCTCTTTAGAGATTCCTTCCCCCACATGGGATTTTGTCACTTTAGTAACTTGTGTCTCTTCAGGGACATTTAACTCTTCCGGAATTAACTTAGAGAAAAAGGATTTATTTATTTTCCTTTTTCGAGGAGCAATATCTTTTGAGCCAAATGGTCTACCATGCTTCTGGCGTGCCGTAGATGATTCTTTTGCTATCATTTGTTTAGATTGTTTTTCTAAAACAATCACCCGTGCTGGAACATTAACAACTGGGATGTATGATTTTGTTACTCTAGTAGCATCTGTAAATGCATCTGGTAACTGGTTTGTTATTGCTTGAAGATGTATTATCTTTCGTACTTCATTGTCACATTGAGATGTGTATGGGTCTAAATGAGTTACGGTAGGAACTTTCCATGAAAGTTCACGCCTCTCTTCAGAAGAAGTTTTTCTTTCCCCTAATGATGGGAAAGTTGTTTCATTAAAATGGCAATCTGCAAACCGTGTTATAATGAGATCACCAGTCAATGGTTCCAGATATCTAATAATTGATGGTGAATTAAGACCAACATATATTCCCAAACGTCTTTAAGGTCCCATTTTAGTTCTTTTTGTTGGTACAATAGGGACATGTACCGTACATCCAAAAGTACGTAAATGAGATATATCTGGTTAATGACCAAGTACAAGTTGTACTGATGAATACTGATGATAAGCAGTGGGACGAAACCGAATTAATGCAGCGACATGTAAAACAGCATGCCCCCATACAGAAATCGGTAATTGCGTTCGTAATAATAATGTCCTTGCAATTATCTGGACACGTTTAATAAGTGATTTTGCTAATCCATTCCAAGTATGAATATGTGGAACTGGATGTTCAACATCAATCCCAACCACTTTGTAATATTCATCAAATGCATTGGAAGTAAATTCACCAGAATTATCCAGATGTATGGATTTAATTGAGTAATCGGGAAAATGAGCCCGAAGCCTGATAATATGTGCAAGTAATCTTGCAAAAGCAACATTATGTGTTGATAATAAGCAAACATGTGACCATCTGATAGATGTGTCAACTAAGACCATGAAATAACGAAATGGTCCACTTGGTGGATGAATAAGTCCACATATATCCCCTTGAATTCTTTGTAAGAATGATAGGGATTCAAAACCGACTTTAGAATGATATGATTTTAGTGTTAATTTCCCTTGGGAACGTGTAGTACATAAATTTTCATCGGCTAAAAGAATATTCTGGTTTTTTAATTGATGTCCATAAAAATTTTCAATGATTATACGTATCATTGTAGATCCTATATGACCAAGACGGTCATGCCAAAGTACAAACATTTTTGGATCTGAGCACTTCTGACTCATAACTGCATAAGTTTCCACACCTTTGATAATGGTGTAATATAATCCATAAGAAAAAGCACGTAGCTTTTCTATAATGAATTTCTAGCTTGAATTATGTGAAGTGATGCACAAATATTCAATATCATCTTTATTCATAGTTTCAATATGATATCCATATCTCCGTATGTCTTTGAAACTAAGTAGATTCCTTCTGGATCTACTTGAATATAATGCATCATCGATACATATTTTAATATTGTTTGGTAACAATATTGTGGCTCTTCCAGAGCCGTCTATCAGATCTGCTGAACATGATACTGTATTAACATTTGCTCTGAGCAAAGTTAAATTTTAAAATATTTCTGACTTCGTAGAATTGTATGAGTTGTTGCACTATCAACTAGACATAGATCTCCAACTTCTAGCTTTTTAATAACTCTCAATTTATCGTTTAGATTCATTTTGTTTGATTCATAAAGAAAAATAAAGTGCATAATAGACAAAATGATTAAAATAGAATATATACATTGCATTGATAAATATTTTACATGAACAAAATAACAAATTAATACTACTATAAGTAGTATTTAATTGGTATGGACATTCTCATCACCAATTGAATCAGCTGGCATATCTTTAGGGTCTGGAAAGAAATCTGTAATATTTAGATGTATTACATTCATTTGACCAATGATTGTCACATCCACACCTAAAACAAACACTGTTATTTAGGTCTATTTTGAACATTTTTCCTTTATACTGTTGGGCCTCATAAGTATTCCACTTCTATTGAGTGCTTTGATTATAACCACTTGATCTAGAGTAACCACGTCCTCTTTTAAAATTACGACCACAACCGCGACCAATATTACGACCATAACCACGATCGTGATCATGATTACATCCATTACCACAGCCTCGACCACGACCACGGTTTCTGACAGTATTAGCATTCACTTCCAAAAATGTTGCAGAACCAGTCAGGTGTGATCCATGATTTTTTATCAGTAGCTCATTATTTTTTTATACTACTAGAAGACATGCGATTAGCTCTGAATATTTTGAGAATCTGCGTTCTCGATATTGTTGTTGCAATATTATTTTTGAGGCATGGAAAGTTGTAAATGTCTTTTCCAACATATCCTTTTTGGATACCTTTTCATCACACAATTTCAACCTTGTGGTGATTCTGAATAAATTAGAATTATAATCAGAGACTGATTTGTGGTCTTGGAACCGTAAGTACCTTGCATTTATACCTTGCATTTGGTAACGTAACATCATTCTGATGATCATAACGATCTTTTAGTTCTTGCCACAGTTCATCAGGATCTGTAACAGTAAGATACTGAGCTTTTAACCCCTCATTCAAATGATGACGGATTATGACCATGGTTGTGGATCTGTCTTGTTCGTTAGCATTGATACCATCATCAATGGTATAGTAAAGACCTTGGGATTTTAAGTATAATCCGGCATAAATAACCTATGACATATAGTTTTTTTCCGATACTTTGAGTGCATCGAACTTCAAATTTGCAAGTTTAGACATGCTTACAACTTCTTTTTTCTGTAAATTATATCGTAAATTTAATTTAGTGTGAATATAAAAGAGCATAATGAATTAAATAATTTATTTGGAGACACAACATGAGTCAGTCCTAAGACACGGCCTAAGCCAGTCCCGAGACATGACATATGTCAGTCTCATACATTGCATAAAAATAAATGCTGAATATTTAAACAGTTTATGTGGAGACGCGACATAAGTCAGTCCTAAGACATGGCCTAAGCCAGTCTCGAGACATGACATATGTCAGTCTCATATATTGCATAAAATAAATACCGAATATTTAAACAGTTTATGTGAAGACACAACATAAGTCAGTCCCGAGACACAGCATGAGTCAGTCTCGAGACACGGCATAAGTCAGTCTCATATTACATAAAATTAAATATTGAATATTTAAACAGTTTGTGTGGAGACACTGCCGAAACCAGTCCTAAGACACAGCCTAAGCTAGTCCCAAGACACGGTCGAAGCCAGTCTTATACATTGCATAAAATTAAATGAATCCAAAACTATATATATATATATATGTGTTCCGTTGATAGTATAGGTCATTTTGAATACGAAAATATATATAGATCCAAAATTATTGGATGTAATCGTGCTGATAACGTGTTATAAAAGAATAAATAATGAATTAAATAAAATGAAAAGAAATGAGATCAGATGAAGAAGTGAGAGATGCGAGAGAGACAAGAGATAAGAGAAAAATTACTTTTTTTGTTGTATTGATATCAAGTCAATGGAAGTACAATTAGATCAACATATGTATATATATACAATTGAAAGTTATGCAAAACAATCAAGAAGTCAACAGGGAGAGAGGCGGTGAAGAAGGGGAAAATGGTGTGTAAGAACACAAGTGGTAAAAATCACATATTATAACAATAATTAACTTTTACCACTATGACCCACTATAAGTTATAGCACCACCATTATAACTATTTCCCTATTTTTCTTTAAATGATTTTGTTTCCACTTAAAAATTGCAATATATTACCACCGTCCAGGTGTAGTTTTGTAGCAAGAATGTTCATTCAGTAAGATAATGTCACGTGTTGAAGTAACTATCACTAAAAGTGGTATATCAAAAATATAAAATAATGTTAATAGATATTTTTTACGAAGGATCAAAGTGGAAATTTTCCACCTGTCTAGTATCTGGTGGGATATACACCCTATGACCTACCTGGGGATCGGTTCCTTTGCAACCTAGGTACCTAGCAACCCTATCAGGGAAAAGGTCATCATATTTCTTTCCAAAGTCCATCGGGTACCAAGCGGGGTCAGTATCGTGATACCTCTTATCTGGTACTCGAGTACCTTAATACTAGCATGTGACCCAGTTGAAGAACACTTCCTACCTATCTAGTAGGAAAGATTTCACCAGGAATACACTAACAAGGTAGACAAAGCGCCGGCAGGGTATAACAAGCGTCACGACAGCAGACCCGTACATCAGGGTACCGTGCCACCAGGATATAGAGCTAGAATTCTCCTCCAAACTACGTGGGATAAAGGGTTGACCCCCTTCGCCATTAAAGCACCATAAAGCGACTACACAAATAAACTAATTTGTCATTTTAAACTTAAAGACGAAAATCTGATGTAATCGACAGAAGTAATTCCCGATTAATTTGGCTCCCCCTATCAATGCCAATTACTTCCGGTACACACGACCAATCACTTGGTCTAAATTACGAGGATTTGATTGACGAGGGAGGAGGAGTTTAAATGGGACATCAGAATCTATATAAATGATCAAAAACTCGAGTCTGAAAGGCATACTCGAGATTTTGACATCACATCTCAATTCTACACCCAGAGTTGAGTAAGATTATCGCCGTTACAGAGAATTTTCCACTTATCAACATGTACGAGTTCGCCACCACCAACCATTGTAAAACAAGAGAGTTTGAGTGATTGTCACTAGTGTATCTGTGCTATTATTCTATAAAATAGTACCTTATATTACGTCTTTATTGTTATCCCTTTTAATCATCACCCCCATTGTTACATTGTTATCGAGGTACGAGGTACCTATCCCCGCAACCTCAACCTATTTGGTAGTGGGTTGAGGGTGTTAATTAAGATTCCTTACCTTGAACGAATTTTCGATTAACAAATATAATAAAACAATATATATCTAAGAACAAACATCTCCCTTTTTCTTAATCTTATTTATATCGTTAAAAGACCAGTTTACCCCCTTGGTGTTAACTTTGAAGGGCAAAGAAAGTTTGTATAATTTAGAGTAAAAAATCCATATAAATGTATCAATTGTAACTAATGTTGGGTCATTTGTACAATATAACCAAATATTAATAAGTATTTATTACGGATCAGTTTTGTAATAAAGTAAAGACAATAAATGAGTTCATTTTTACTCACCTCTTTGAAGGGGTTTGAGCATTACCCCCCTTCCATATGGATGACATGTGTCCAGGGATGGGTAAATTTGTCCTAAAATATAATAGTGTTTAAACAAATTTACCCCTTCTATAGAGAATGTCATCCTTACAAAAGGGGCAATGTTCATCCCCTTGAAAGGGGATGAGTAAAAATGGACTCACAAGAAATAGTCTTATTGCATGTAATAAGTTGGTGCCGCCGTGTTGTGCAAATTGCAATGTAATATTAGGAGGATTTTATCTCTAGGGGCCCGATTGTTTGACGGGATTTGATAAGATTGGCTCATTTCTAAGCCATTTTCCATGATTGTCCCATGAACAGGATACGATAAAAATAATCCCATCAACCCATATTATACCATTGCAATAGGATAAATAAATCCCAACGAAATAGGGGATTAATTTCTTTCCATTTTCTTTATTACACAAACATCCCTCTAACTTATGTAAATAAAAAAACACCCCTCTAAATCAGATCATCTTCACAAACATATATTCACTCTTCGATCTTCATAACCCAGATTCTCCAAAAAAAAAAATTGCTACAAAAAAGACCAATAATCATCATATATAAAACATTTAATTATCATATTCAAATATGCCAAAGTAATACAGATCCGGATAGATCATTTTTTTATTGCACAAAGATAACTGGGAAAAACTCAAAAACACCGGTATAACAAACAAGACAACAACAAAGCAAAGAAACAAAAACGAAGCTCAGCTGGGCAAAGCCTTGGCATCCCAGAACAAAGATCTTAGAAAAAAGAAAAGAAAAACCAAAATATGCTCACAAAAAAGAAAAAGAGCAGATCTTGGATTTTGAGAGAAATGAAGATTAAAGCTTTTAAGAAATTCGAAGAAGAAGAAGTTAGTGTTGCCTCCGTCGCCGTCGCCGTGGCCGTTGGCACCGCAACCAAGAACCATAGATCTGATATTGTTGCTCTAGTGAATCTTCGCCATTCTTAAATCTCTCCCTACATTTAAGAGAAAAAAAGGGACAAAAAACACACAACACAGAAGAAAATATTAAAAACTTGATGCAAAATTGCAAATAATGAAAATTAGCCTTTCATTTTCTTAAATTAGACCAAATTTGACTAAACACAAGGGAAGGGTGTGTAATTTCTTCACCTATTTTTAATTCTATCCTATGTTATATTAAATACGTGATTACTCAATTTTCAATCTTATCCTGTATTATATCAAATGATAGCATTAAAATTCAATACATAATTCAATAAAGAGGAAATATTTTACGTTAAATTGTCTCTTTAGGAGTATGAACTACAAATGTCATAACATTATTTACTTTTTCAAGTATGATCTATTAATCCATTAAACTATCAAATTGATTTTCATAATATAACTTTTAGGGTTATTTTACTATTTCATGTCGATAACGATGTTTAAGCTCAAATTATAAAACGAAACACTAAATGCGTAATATATATATATATATAATATCAATTGCATGATTTTGTATTAAAAATTCGTACAGTTTCATTAATTCCAACCAATTGGAATCAGTGAAACCTTACGAAATATTGGATTCCCATTATATTAGGATATATATATATATGTGTGTGTGTGTGTGTGTGTGTTAACGACTTAACAATGAGATATTGATACAATGAGTAAGCACTCATACCGTCGATATACGTCAGGCGGTAACTATATTTGTAATATTGACTATAAAATTTACGTAGTTTAAAGATAACTGTGCTTTTTATGAAATTGTATAACGTTCTAGTAAATATTAGACGTTAGTCGAACGGTAACCCAATGTCTAATGCCTAGGCGGTGCCTAAGCCCCAGATAATTTATTTATTTTTAAATATTTTTCCTACATATAAAACCAATGTTTAATATCTTAAAAAAAAAAAATTCAAATTTGTAATAATATAACTATGATATAAAAACGACTTTGACTCCGTCTAGACCAAAATATACTCACAAAAAAAAGAGAGCAGATCTTGGATTTTGAGAGAAATGAAGATTAAAGCTTTTAAGAAATTCGAAGAAGAAGAAGTTAGTGTTGCCTCCGTCGCCGTGGCCGTGGCCGTTGGCACCGCAACCAAGAACCATAGATCTGATATTGTTGCTCTAGTGAATCTTCGCCATTCTTAAATCTCTCCCTACATTTAAGAGAAAAAGAGGGACAAAAAACACACAACACAGAAGACAATATTAAAAACTTGACGCAAAATTGCAAATAATGAAAATTAGCCTTTCATTTTCTTAAATTAGACCAAATTTGACTAAACGCAAGGGAAGGGTGTGTAATTTCTTCACCTATTTTTAATTCTATCTTATGTTATATTAAATACGTGATTACTCAATTTTCAATCTTATCCTGTATTATATCAAATGATAGCATTAAAATTAATCTCATCTAATTCAATACTATCTAATTCTATAATAATAATTCTATTCTATCTCGCATGCCAAACGAGTCCTAATGGTTTAGACATTACTTGATTTTGAATAAATCAGGTTTTTAAAAAAAAAAATAATATAAACAACCAAACTCTCTTCATCTTGTGGAAGAGATTCAAAATTCAAACCAACGACATGGGCACATGGCTACGTACCAAGCTAGCGGGGTATTTACCGAGTAAATCAATTTAATATAACTTGATGATGGAGTTGAAATTAAAAAGAATTCTCTGCTCTCGAAAATAAATAAATAAATAAAACTTTAGAGTGCCAATCCACTAATAGTATAAGATGACATGGATACCAGATGTATAACAATTTAATATGTAATGCATTAAATTATATCACATTATATGTTACGAGTTAAACGACATAACAAACCATTTTATATAAGTTTTTTGCCTTAAATCAATTGTACGGTATTTAAAAATGAATAAACATTATTTATATGAAGCCAAACTGGCATGATGATAATTGAAAATCTTGTGTGGCGATAAAACTGTCCAATCATTTGCAATGGAAATGTAAAATAAAATTTTAAAATATTAAAGGTCGGTCTTATAAGTATTTTTTATTTAACGTTTTTTTAAAAAGAAAAAAGAAAATAAAAATAGTGTTTTTTGTTTCAATTTCGAAATCTAAAAAACGTGTCTGTTAACATATACTGAGAGCTGTATTTTAGAAATGAAAATAGAAAAAACACATCCGGTAGGTTATCAGAAAACTATTAAAAATTGAAATATCAATTTTTACATTTTGTTTAATATTATAACAATTATAAATTGATTGATTAAATAATTAACCAATATGATTTTTATATTTTAATTTATAAATTAAACAAAAATAACACTTCACAAATTACTTTAAAAAAACATATAAAAAATCAATTAATCAAAACTAGACTCTAAAATTATAAATAAATAATTATAATATATATATATATAATAACACAATATATTATTGTATATAATAACTATAAATATAATATATATATATATATATATATATATATATATATACATTGAATATATATTCATTCATATATATATATATATATAGATATAATAATATAAATAATATTAATAAACTAATATAATATTATATATAATATTAATATTAATTTTAAAACCGAGTTTACTTTTGATCACCGCTTTCCAGAACGCTGACATATGTTTAAGGATGGGTAATTTTGTACAAAAGTTGTCTTGTGTTTAGATAAAATTATCCCCCCATCAACACATGTAATCTTTTTAGGAAGGGGTGAGTAAAAATAGATGGGGAGGCCGTCCAAAGTAAAAAAATTCTTTCAAGATAAAGCATTGTGCAGCTTCTTGAAATGAAGATGGAGAGTTGTATGGTTGAGGGCATCAACATTCAATACATAGTTCAATAAAGAGGAAATTTTTTACGTTAAATTGTCTCTTTAGGAGTATGAACTACAAATGTCATAACATTATTTACTTTTTCAAGTATGATCTATGAATCCATTAAACTATCAAATTGATTTTCATAATATAACTTTTAGGGTTATTTTACTATTTCATGTCGATAACGATGTTTAAGCTCAAATTATAAAATGAAACACTAAATGTGTAATATATATATATATAATATCAATTGCATGATTTTGTATTAAAAATTCGTACAGTTTCATTAATTCCAACCAATTAGAATCAGGGAAACCTTACGAAATATTGGATTCCCATTATATTAGGAAATATATATATGTGTGTGTGTTAACGACTTAAAAATGAGATATTAATACAGTGAGTAAGCACTCATACCGTCGATATACTTCAGGCGGTAACTATATTTGTAATATTGACTATAAAATTTATGTAGTTTAAAGATAACTTTGCTTTTTATGAAATTGTATAATGTTCCAGTAAACGTTAAACGTTAGTCGAACGGTAACCCAACGTCTAATGCCTAAGCGGTGTCTAGGCCCCAGATAATTTATTTATTTTTAAATATTTTTCCTACATATAAAACCAATGTTTAATATCTTAAAAAAAATCAATTCAAATTTGTAATAATATAACTATAATATAAAAACGATTTTGACTCTGTCTAGACCAATTAATCGATAAAATCGATCGATAAAAATGTCAAATCATCAGTTTTTGCACATGTTGTCCGTCTAATATGACCCATTTTGTCCTAATCGAGACGGCCGCCTAATGTCTAAACGGATGCCGACACGTATTTTCGAACACAAAATCTGAAATTGCAGCTAGGCGCCCACCTACAGAAGCATGAGTCACCTCTCTCAACTCTCAATCTCCAAGCCCAGGGGCAGAAAAGAAGACCCCGCTGTCTTACAGAACGGCAAGAACAGCAATCACCTCTCAAATTCAAGGTGCTTCTGTATTTTCGAACACCGAAATTGCATACTAACTTACAAAATGAAGAGTAACGTGTGAACTTTGTTGGCTAAGTCTATGAAATTGAACCACAAGATCAATATCATTTAAGTTGAAAAGTAAGCACTAGGCTTATTAAGTTGATTCTATGCTTTCATTTTCATATCAGGTTATGGTCAAAACTCAAAATAATATATAATAAATAAATAAAACACAACGGTTGTTTTGGGAAAAAAAAAAACAAATTCCAATTAAATAAGAAAACAGAACATCACAGCGCTTGAGCGAGATACAAATTTTTTGAGAGGCTAATTACAGTTGAACTTACCATGACCAAGTTTAAAATTAAAAAGTAAACGATTACAGAGGTGATAATACATTAATACATCCTTGAATTATCAAATTGCAATATAATTAATACTTCCATATAAAATCACAAACAGATAAAGACAAAATTTATTTATTTATTCCATGCTCACAGTTCTTGGATTTACAGAGAAGCAAAGCAAGTAAGTATTAAGGATAATACCTGTATATCGACCAAAATACTGATCAAGAGTTTTAATTGGTTGAAAAAACCATTCATAGGTTCAATCCATTTATAGGGGGCCTGTGTTGGTTTTTTCTAACACCTTTAGTCAGTATTGTCCATATATTAATACATCCTTAACCACAAGCAGATAAAAGACGATATTTATTTATTTAATCCATGCTCACAGTTCTTGGAAAGCAACTAAACATTAATTGGCAGCAAAACTACGGAGGACAACAGTCTCGATGGTGAGGCCAGGCCCAAACCCAAAGAGCACACCCCACTCGAGCCCTTCTCCGGTGGTCTCAAGCCCATCTTTGGCTGATTTCTTTCTCATCTCATCCAATATAAACAGCACACATGCACTCTGCATGTTACCATACTCCGCAAGCACATGTCTCGATGCACGCAGCTTCTCTGGATTCAGGCCCAATGTTGCTTGAACTTGGTCCAGAATCGCAGGCCCACCAGGATGACCTATCCAGAATACTGAATTCCAGTCTGAGATACCCAGTGGCTTGAATGCCTCAATTAGAATCCCCTCAACGTGATTTGCAAAATGAAGCGGAACGTCCTTGTGAAGGTGGGTTGTAACCCCGATTTCACGTAAAGGCCCGCGTATGGCTCCATCACTACCTGGCACTATATTTTGACCTGCCGAGAACATCTCATACAAGGGCTTTTCGACCCCAGGAATGGGATCGGAACCAACTATTATAGCAGCTGCACCACCACCAAACAAGGCCTGCCCTACGAGACCAGCGAGATCTTCGCTTGGGCCACGGAAAAGGATTTCCATCATTTCAGAACACACGACTAAGACACGGGCGCCCTTATTGTTCTCGGCTAAGTCCTTAGCGAGGCGGAGAGCCGTGCCACCGGCAAAGCAACCTTGGTTGTATACAATGACACGGTTGATGGAATGGTTGAGGCCCATGATCTTGGCAAGTTGATAGTCAGCTCCAGGCATGTCGATACCAGCACTGGTTATAAAGACCAAGTGGGTGATTTTGGATATGGGCTGTCCCCATTCCTGGATGGCCTTTACGGCTGCTTCTTTGCCTAATTTGGGTATCTCAACAACCAACATTTCTTGCCTAACATCCAATGAAGGTGCATCGTACGTAGCTAAATTGGGGTTTTCTTTCAAAAACTTTTCTGTCAAATACATGTATCGTTTATTTACCGTGGTTTTTTCACCTGAAATTTTACCCATAAAATATGAGTCCGACTATATCAACTTAATTTTTCACCGTTACTATCTTCATACATAGTTCATTCCAAATAATTGGAAAACTGCATATTGGACAAACATATATAGAGGCATAGGCATATAAAAAAAAAAGTTACTTACAAATGCGCTTGAATTTCTTTTTAAGATCTGTTTTGTGCTCACTGTTGGTAACGCGGAAGTAATAATCAGGGTAGGTGCTTTGGTCTACACAGTTAGGAGGAATTGCTTTTCCGATTGCCATGATCGCAGCCGGACCTTCCGCACGTTGCGACCTTCGGAATTCCTCCACACTCACCATTGTTGCTGGCTTTTACTAGGACAGCTAGTATGTGAGAATATATTAGTTTGGTGCGTGTGTGTATATATATATGAATTGGAGGAGTGGAGTCTGGTGCTGATTTTGTTATATGTGAAAACAAATATCATTGGGGTTTTCAATAGCTTCAATTTTAGTCAAGAGTCTATTATTATTAATTTATTATTTTTTATATATCAGAGTCACTATATTATGTACAATTTGGCTTATCAAAAAATATAAATTTGTAGATGGAGCAACTGTCAATTTATTGTGTGAACCACAAGGTGTTATTTAATTCGTCCATGCCATACATAGTCAGGAAAACACATTTCCAATTTGCTGGAAACCTGCCTGAAGAGTGAAGACACGCGAGACATGCTTGCTTGACGTCAATTTCCACGTTAGGAGATGTGCATACTACATAGTACTGTACATCACTAATTAATATACAAAATACATTTAAAGGTACGAATGTGTTCTGAATTATTTGTATGATGTCGATGTCCTCTTGAATTCTTAAAATGGTTACTAAACTCCCTAAACTATATGAAATTAACAGCAAATGATCACTTTCTGCCTCTAAATCGCGTCACGTGACTTTCATGTGCGATTATAACGAAAGGTAAAATCGGAATTAAAAAATTAAAATCCGAGGTGTAAATTGATAATTTTAACTTTGTCAAATTTTCCACAAATTCCCCTTATTCAAAGCTAACTCATTTCCCCAATTGAGATTAAATTAGCTTCGTTGTTGCTATTTGTTGCTCTGTTGACGAACAATGATAGAGAAATGGTTGGACCAAAGACAACCGATGATGAACAACTGCAATACGGCAAGTTTTCTATGGATTTATATTAGTATTGTTGTTTTATGTGTTTTTGATGTGTATTTTGGGATGGGTATGAGAACCTGTGAAATTCTATTTCTTGTTGTATGTGTTTTTGGAGTGTATTTTGGGATGGGTTTGAATTTAAAGGTTTTCGACATGTTGTCTTTACAAAACTTGAGAAATTGTATTTGAATATCATTGTATATTACAGAACATATATAAATACAAAAGAGAGGAGACCACTTCTAAAATATAAAATTTCTCATGTCAGACCCCATTTGCAACTTGAAATATCCTTTTCAATTACGGTGTGCTGGTTTCTTTCTTGAATGTTTTTGTCCAATCCTCTTTCCACATTCCCTGTAACATTGACATGTTTGTAGACTTGTGAAAGGTACACCTTATTTTTTTGACAGTGAAATTGAATGAGTGGTTTATTCGTCGACTGTTTCTTGACGTGCTTGCTATTTCTTGATTGTTTCTTGACTTGCAACAGTGACATTTACATGTTAATTTGTTAGTTAAATTATTGTTATTTAATTAGATGCCATTATCATTATTCACTTTGATTAAATTTGTTGTAATTGCATTAATTAGTTTGATTTCATTTGTTGATCTCGATGACCTAGAGATATTATTCAGCTTTATGGTGCATCATGGATGGGGGTATGCTGGTGAAATGGAAAACTATATTGGAGGGTGTCGTATGTAAATTTTACCATACGTACACGTTATCGACAAAGAAGATAAAATTGACAGGTGGACGCCCAAATAGGAATTCAGAAAATACCATGTAAGACGTCACCAAAGAAGAAAGGCCCGAGTAAACAAGTATTGAACAAAACCTACTCGGGGTCAACTGACGTCATATACTACTCGAGATCAGTTAATGATACTTGGGGCTGGTTGATGACATTCTCTACTCTGGATCAGATGACGTCATTCGGGACCAGCTGATAACGTTTCATACTCAGGACGAACATGAAGAAAACTGAATAAAAAGCCCAGCGCATAGCTCACACGAATCGAGTCATTAAAACACGCAAAGATATCCATATCATAAAGGAATTTCAAGAAGAACAGAATATCAAGCAGAAAGGGTTCCTAATCAGACAACAATTTTATTTCTTCAAAAAGACTACGCTTTTATAAGGAAATAAGTCCTAACTGGACTAAATCACTAGAGTCCCATTCGATCTCAATACAAGTCTCCAAAATAGAAAAGAAGACAGTCTACTTCAAACAAGTAGCCAAACATAATTAAATACAAAGATCTTTTATTACTTGTACAAAGAAGATTAGAGTTCTATGAACATATAAATAGACCCATAATCTCGTCACAAAAGATAGACAAAAAATATACAGAAACCGTATAGCAAATACAGAGAGAAAAAAGAGAGATCGAGAATTATAATTATTCTATTCATAGTGGATTTTAGCTCGGTTGATCATTTAACCACCCGTGGTTGTTTCTCCGGTCATCGAAGTTTTACCAAGTAAAACTTGCGTCCGATTACTTTCTCCTTCTCTTTCTCTTTGAGATCACAACTAAAATCCAAACCTTGTTGGCTTTTCTTATTCATCCAGAAATCAATGTCAACAATTGGCGCTAGAAGGAGGGCTGAACCTCCGATTTAGTTTTAAGGTAATGGCAGGAAACAGAAGCAGTTCTGGGGATGTCCAAAAATCTCCAGATAACTTTCATGTTGGCAGGAGCTCGCGAGATCTAGCTACAACCATGGAGAACCAACCTACATCCCTGGCGAGGATCCAGCAAGTTCCCCTGACCAGCGAAGACCTGACACAACGCTTTTGAGAGGCACTGTAAAAGTTGGTGGCAGACGCAGCAAAGGAAGGAGTTAATCTATTGGTTACAGAAAAAGCGCAACCTCTTAACCTCCCACATGTAAGGCTTCGTTCGGTTGTAGTAAGGCCAGAACTAAATGCACCGGAAGCTGAAAGGAACTCAGCTCCAATTAATCAGGCTGGACGGGGAACACCCGAAGAGGAACGATCACACCAGAAGTAGAACCATGATCAGACAGCTCGTGCTAGACACCGTAAACATGATCGGCATAGGGATCAGTCATCATCAAAAGATAGTGATTGGCACCATCGCAAGCGTCATCACGGAACCATACGTCTGCAAGAATCAACCTGTGAAACTCGGTATCAAAGTGAAGAACCGGAGAGAGGAATGACAACCACCCAGCGGTTCAACCGTCATAGAAGTTCGGTGGGAGATAGAGATGTCATAATTCAGAACTTAACTCGAGAAGTCGAAAACAATAGGCGTCAAATGGATGCACTGGTCAGATGTTATGGGTACAATGATTTATCTGACGAAGATTCTAACAGTCCATTCACTAGGGATATCATGCGGACTTCATTCTCAGAAAGATTCAGGATGCCACACGTGAAGCAATTCAAAAAGGATACAGACCCAAAAGAACATGTCAGACGCTATAAACGTGCTATGGTCTAGTACGCCCATATCGATCCCCTATTATGTCTCAACTTTCCACAGACTCTAGGGGACACAGGCTCAAGATGGTTCGGGAGATTGCCCCCAGCTAGCATCAAAAGTTTCAGTGAACTGAGAAGGAGTTTCTCAAGGCAATTTCTGAGCAATGCTCACAGGAAAAAATCAGTGGCTTACCTTTCTCAAATAAAACAAGGGAAAGATGAGTCGCTGAAGAAATACCTGGGGAGATTCGGCCAAGCGGTATCAAAAATCGGCAGTACAAACGATAAAGCGATAATTGCTGCATTCATCAACAACCTACAAAATAGACGGTTATCTTTTGACCTGAGAATAGCCCGTCTGACCAGATATGCAGATATGGTGGATATGGCGAGAGGATATGCACTAGCCGAAGAAGAAGAGTTAGCCACAGGGAGGATGATGCATGCATGGAGGAAAACCCGATAAGGACGCTGAGTCCAAGGTGCAGAACCAAAAGGGAAGACAGAAAGGAAACTACAAAGAAAAAAACAAGGATGGGGGAAACGGGCGTAATGCTGAACAGATCACGGAGAAATTCTGAGGTAGATACTCCAACTACACCCCTTTTTGGAAAAAAGCATGAGGAAATCCTGGCCATACTGGAAGCAAAGAATCTGGTACAAGAGCCACGACGACAGTCTCCATTCACCCGGGAGGATACAACCAAATACTACAGATTCCATAAGAAAACCGGTCATGAGACTTCCAAGTGTTATCAGCTCAGAGATTACATAGAAACCCTCATTCGGGAAGGACATCTACAGGATATAATCTTGAAAAAGGATGAAAAATCAGAAACAAGAAAAGAAATCAGGGCCGATCACAACTCTGGTCGAAATCAAAGGGCCAGTCCAGAGGCCAATAAAGTAATACATACAATTTTTGGAAGACCATCCACTAGGAGAAGTAACCGAGAGCGAACACAGAAAATCAGAGAAGCAGTGGAAGTAAGACAACTTTGACGTGAACTCGGTCGAGCAAGACCCGAAAAGGGTAAAGGAATGATGGGACTCAATAATATTCACAGAAGTAGACTCACATGGGGTTGATATTCGTCCATATGACGCCCTGGTCATAAGTGCCCGGATTGGTCATCGGAAAGTCAGGAGAATCTTGATATATAATGGAAGGTCGGCACACATTCTCAATGTAGCCGTCTACGATCAACTCATGTTGGACTGAAAGGATCTAAGCCTTTCCATACCCCACTCAGAGGATTCGGAGGAATTGAGGTCAGGTCACTCGGGACAGTAAAGCTACCAGTAAAGATTGGAGTGGCACCTTGTCAGAGAACTGTATTGCTCGACTTCTTGGTGGTAGACTTAGACAATTGGCTGTATAATACATTATTAGTTCGGCCATTCTTAAATAAAACCAAGGCTGTAACAGCCACTTATGCATTGATGATCAAGTTCCCGACCGAACAGGGGTCGGTGTAGTCAAGGGATCCCAAGAGATGGCCCGAAGAGCTAACTTGTCGTTATACAAAGACAAAAATGATGGTGAACAGATATGCACTATAACGCAGCCGAGTAAGAACAAAGAATCACTATCATTCGAATTTGATCCAAGGGAAGAGTCGAATGAGTCCAAAACTAAACCGGTCGAAGAAATTATATTGAAAGAAGATGAGCCAAATAAGAAGATCAAGATCGGGGTCAATTTGGAAGGAAAATTCAAACAAAGCCTCACTGATCTGCTCAAAGAATACAAAGATGTGTTCGCCTGGAGTCATGAAGACATGGTCGGGATAGACGCCCGAATAATATCTCACCATCTCGCGGTAGACCCGAATACAAAACCAGTGATACAAAAGAGAAGGTCATTCAATCTCGAGAGAAGTCAGGCAATCAAATAGGAAGTGGAGAGGCTACTCGTTGTAGGGTCGATTAGAGAAATCAACTACCCTCAATGGGTAGCTAATGTAGTCCTCGTCCAAAAGAAAAATGGACAATGGAGAATGTGAGTAAATTTCACAGATTTGAACAAAGCAAGCCTAAAATACAGTTTTCCTCTTCCGATGATAGACCAGTTGGTGGACGCTACATCAGGCCACTAATTGCTCAGTTTCATGGACGCCTACTCCAGATATAACCAAATCTGGATAAACAAGGCTGACGAAGAAAAAACAATATTCACAACTGATCAGGGTTTGTACTGTTACACAGTAATGCCCTTCGGGTTAAAAAATACAGGGGCAACATATCAAAGGCTGGTCAATAGAATCTTCGCATGGCAAATAGGAAGGAACATGGAAGTGTACATTGATGACATGCTGACCAAGAGCATCTCGACAGACAAGCATACCTCAGACTTGAGAGAGACATTTAATGTTTTGAGAAGATACCAAATGAAGCTAAATCCGAACAAGTGTTTATTCGGAGTTCCTTTAGGAAGATTCCTGGGTTTTCAAGTTCACCAAAGGGGAATCGAAGTCAATCCTGAAAAGATTCAAACCCTGCAGAGAATGACCTCACCAAGGACATTAAAAGAAGTACAGCGCTTAACAGAATGTTTAGCTTCCTTGGGAAGATTCATCTCAAAGGCCGCGGACAGATGCGCACCATTTTTCAGAGTAATCAAAAAAGTAAAAGGACTCGAATGGAATGAAGAGTGCGAGCAGGCTTTCTTAAAAATCAAAGAGTACCTGGGGCATGCTCTCATCCTTTCGAAACCACATATGGGAGAGATACTCTATTTATACTTATTAATTACGGAACTAGCAGCAAGCTCAGTCCTAGTCAGAACAGAAGATGGAGTACAAAAGCCAGTATATTATACCAGCAAGGCACTCTTACCAGTCGAGACCAGGTATTCGTAGGCAGAAAAAAAGGCCCTAGCATTAGTCTCAGCAGCAAGAAAGCTAAGGTCATACTTTCAGGCTCATACAATGCAGGTTCTCACCGACTGCCCATTGAGACAAATTTTATATAAGCCATAGATTTCAGGAAGACTAACCAAATAAGCAATCGAGCTAAATGAATTCGATATCCACTACGTCCCCAGGACATCCCTCAAAGGGCAAGCAGTGACAGATTTTATAGCAGAGTTCACAGAGCCAAACCTGGAAGCAAAAAAGATGTTGGGAAAAAGTTTCTCATGAAAATTGTATGTTGATGGCTCTTCAAACACTCATGACAGCGGGGCAGGGGTCGTAATATGCACTCCAGAAGGAGATGATGTCGAATGTGCCATGAGGTATGAGATTTGACTTCAAAGCAACCAACAATCAAGCCGAGTACGAGGTGCTACAAGCGAGACTCAGAGTCTGCATAGCTCTCGGGGCAGATGAAGTCGAGATATTCAGCGATTCACAGGTAGTTGTCAACCAAGTCCTGGAATAATACCAAGCCAATGATGAAGGCATGATAGCCTACCAAGACATTGCAAAACAGCTCCTCCAGAAATTCAAAGAATATAGGATTGCCCAGATCCCCATAGAGGAGAATGAAAAGGCAGGCGCTTTGTCCAAACTAGCATCAACAATAACCACAATCAGGCCAAAAACTATCCCGGTTGCACATCTCCTCAAACCGAGCACAGCTGAACCAAAAAACTTAGAAATTTTAGAAATCTGAACACCGCCAGACGGTTGGATAACTCAACTGAAAAGATTCCTAGAAAAAGGCTTGCTCCCGAAAGATCCCTTACAAGCAAAACGTATCAGGTATTGATCTGCAAGGTACACGTTGGTTGGAGGAGAACTATACATAAGGGGGTTTTCCCGAACACTCCAAAGATGTGTGTCAAAGGAGGATGCATATCGAATATTACAGAAAATCCACAGAGGAGTTTGCGGAAACCACACTGTGGGTAAAAGTGTAGCACACAAGGTACTCAGGCAAGGTTATTATTGGCCTACTTTATTCTCAGATGCACAACGATGTTCGGAGAGTTGCAATACTTGCCAAAGGATCGCTAATGATATTCGACAACCTCCTGAAAAACTTAGAAATCTCACATCCCCATGGCCATTTTCCATGTGTGGTTTGGATTTAATCGGCCCAATGCCAGTCGGGACAGATGGTGGAGCGAAGTATGCCATAGTAGCTGTTGACTATTTCAGAAAGTGGGCAGAAACTGAAGCACTAATGCATATCACAGAAGCAAATACCATAAATTTCGTAAAAAAGAATATACTTTATAGGTTTGGAATCCCAAACACTATCATCACTAATAACGGCACCCATTTCGATAACCCGAAATTCAGACAGCTGTGCAAGTAGTACCAACTTGCCAATTACTATGTCACACCTGCCCATCCTTAAACAAACGGGCAGGTTGAAGCAGTGAACAAAATCATCAAGCAAACACTCAAAGCAAAGCTAGATGCCATGAAAGGAAGCTGGGTTGAAAAGCTTCCCGAAGTATTATGGGCGTATCGGATAACAACAAGAACGTCAACAAGAGAGACTCCATTCATTTTAGCGTTTAGAACAGAAGTTGTTATCCCCATAGAAACGTCATATGCATCACCCCGGGTCAGGCTATATGATGAAAAACAAAATGTTGATATGCTATTACAAATTCTAGATGAGCTAGAAGAGAAAAGAGAGAAGTCCCGAATTCAAAATATGACATATCAGCAAAGAGTAGCTCGCCACTACAACTCTCATGTACGGGTCAAGAAATTCCAACTAGGAGACCTGGTACTCAGGAAGGTGTCATTGAACACAAAAAATAAAGTTGCAGGTTCCATGGCTGATAAGTGGGAAGGCACGTACAAGATCGAAGGAATAGCTGACCATGAAGCATATTGGATTGCACGACCCAATGGAGGGGTTTTATCCCGACCATGCAATGCCCAATATCTGAAGATTTTCTATCATTAAATTATTTTTTGTTCTCTTTTCTAATCAGGATAATTTTAGTTAAGATCTAATATTAGTTTTGGAACTTAAATCTTTGTTGATTTTAAAGTTAAAAATAAAAAGCAAACTTGGGATTTTCGAAAAATAAAGCATATGATAATACGAAGAAATGGAAGACAAGCATGATAATAAGAACATGCAAATAGAATACTCGGGACCATTGATTCCCAAATGGGCGGAGAAACTCGAAGGAATATGCCAGCCGAGCAAGGTCAATTGACCTTAGCAAAAAGGCAAACCCGATACACCAGATTCTGGAGAAAAGCTCGGGACGTTATCGGGAAAAATTTCGGTGAAATGCGTAGCTGTGTTAAGCGATTTGAAAAGCTTAACGATTCGGTAAACCCTTACACGGAAAAACTGGGGAGACGTCCTCGGTAATGTGTAAGGACTCAAAACATATGATCATGGTGAGCCTTGATGTAATGTTTGGGTAGCAACCGAGTATGAAACACAAGTATAGATCTACTTGCCTGTTTTAAGATGACTCGGTTAATAATACTAGCCAGTTTAATAAGATACTTGACATTAAAAATTATTCGGGGAACGAAACCGATTTAATAAGATACTCGGTGAAGTTATCCGAACATCAGAATTAGCCAGTTTAATAAGATACTTAGCATGGAGATTGCAACAGTCAGTTTAATAAGATATTTGGTGTTAAAAATTATTCGGGGAACGAAACTAGTTTAATAAGATACTTGGTGAAGTTACCCGAACATCAGAAATAGCTGGTTTAATAAGATACTCGGTAACAATAGAGTCAAGTTAAAGAAGATGAAATTTCTTGAGCAATGAAATCAGATCAAAACCACTCGGTTCAGAATTAGTCAACTCGGAATTTCATTGATAAATCTTTACAAAGAATTGTTACAAAAGAATCAAAAGAATTGTTAAGTAACAAGAATTCTATTACAAGAATTGTTACAAAAAACAAAAAGAATCTTTACAAAAAAATTATGAAAATTCTATAAAAATCAAGATTGTAAGGATTTAGAGCTCTTGCCGATACTTGGGTCAGGCACCATTTCATATTCATGGAGTAAACTTTTGTTAGAAGGCCAAGCAATCGTGTCGATCATATCATCCATCCATTGGCTGTAATCTTCTCATGGGATCGGTCAGACATTAGGCATCATACCTTGCACGACCGACTCCTGACTGGCGTAAAAAGTAGAGAAGGAGTACTCGGATGGAATCTCCAAATGCATGAGATGGGGCTCTTTGCCTCGGCTACGGCAGTAAGCTCTCCACTCCTTCATCTGAGTCCGAAGAGATTCCAAAGATCGATCCACGTGATTCTTGATCGACAGCTCCCAGTTGGTTCAGGCTTTCTCAGTTGCCCGATTCTTAACCTTGAAGAACTCGCCAGCTGAAACTAGCCCTCCCTGAAACTCCCGAAGGAGAAGGGCATCGTAGGCAGGGGATCTTTTGAAACGGTCTACCCCTTGGACTTCGAGTTCCAGCCTGGCCTCTTTGGATAAGGATTCTACCGTCAAAGCTTGGCACTCCAAGTCTTCAGTTTTCTTTTAATATGCCGACTTGGACTGCTCTGCTTCTTGCTAGGCCTTAAGCATTGATTCTTGGGCAGAAGACAATAAGTTTTGAAATGACGTAGCCTTCTCTTCTGCCAAATATACCATCTCCTCGGCCTCAACCTGTTTCGCCAAACAGTGGTCGGCAAACACTTGGGCAGAGCCAACCTCTTGTTGATAAGCCGATTCGACCCGAGCACGACTATCCTCACTTTCCTTCAGCTGAGCCTCGAGACGCTTTATTCTATCAGCCTGATGTTGCTGCGTCTGAACCAGCTCAGCGAACTCGGCCACCATCTACAAAGAAGTTTAATTAAAAATCTGGCGAACAAGCAAGACAATTGAAGAGTTGGAAATAACTTATATAAGATGCGTTGTTGAAAACATTCTGAAGACGCTTCGTTAAAGAGTCATCCTGAAAACAGCTCCAGCGGTTATCCCCAATGAATGCCCGGACGGATGATATCGCCCCGAGCATAACCTGGGGAGAAGGATAATAAGGATCTCCCGAGGGTGTAGCCCTTAGATCTTCAACCTTGGGAAGAAAGGAACCCCTGTTCGGCTCAGAAGTCTCCACACATGCCGATGCTTCAACATCAACACTCGGGGGAATCTCAGCCCCAGTATCTTTATCACTAGAGTCGATGAATGAGACCTCCTGAGGGACCTTCTGAGGATTAGGAGGGAGAGTTGACCGCTTTTCATTTCTCAGCCCGAGAATCGTGAAAGTTGAGATCAGCTGCTGAATCTTCCTAAGCATCATCTCGGAAAGATTCAAAAAATTCAAGACATGAAGGTACTTGTCTCGCGGAGGTATTACCTCCATCACCGGTGTCTGAACGCTTGACAGACCTTTCACCAAGACCCTCACGTTGCCTCTCCCCCTCATCAGGTAACTCCCGAGTTAGATCTGCAGAGCCACTCGGACCACTAGTCTCTCCTGCGGTCAGCTGAACGACGTCCTCTGGGATATTTTTGGGGATTTTCCCCTCTGCTACATCAGGTTCCTCGTCAGACTCAGACGGGGTAACGAGAAGCTTCTTTTCGCCTCGCTTGAAGAATCGACTTCACTTGGCGAGCTTGAAGGTCGCAGACGATGTTTTTGTCATACACTTAAAAGAAAAAAGAGGAATCGCGTCAGGATACAAAAAACAAAAAATAACAATGGGAAAAAATGAGGGTTACAAGGATCACTTACATCGTCTGCAGTAGCCTGAAATCTAGCTGAAGAAGCCGAGCTCTATCATTTTCGTTTCATTGAAAAGATAAGTCATGCTCCTCTTCTTCATAGTGTGAACTGCTGCCCGAGCAAGTCTGGTCAGCTCAGTATTGCTAAACTCGAGATTTTTCTTGTTCCATACCACAGGGGAATAGAAAAAATAGGGAACTTTCAACATTGTCCGAGTGTCCCCATCCGAAAGAGTAACATCGAGTCCGAGATTCCCTCCGGTAAAAAACCAATTATTCTTCCAATACTTGTTGGATGAAGGGAATCCTTATACAAACCCTCTCTTTTTAGGGTCGTCAGAGGTATCGACTCCCCGATTCACCTTTGTTCCCTCGGGGACCCAGCAATCTGGCGGATTAGACATGAGGAAATAGGTCCCTGTCTTGCCAGACTACCTCAGCATGAATAAGTGCCTGATTTCACTCGGGGAAGACAGAGACAAGTTCATCCGACTCCACATGTGCCATAAGCACATCAATATATTGTAGTTGTTCGAGGCCAGTTGAGCTGGATCGATCCTTGGTTCAGCCAGAAACCAAACAATGAACGACTGAATAGGAAGAGTGACGCCGCAGGAGAGCATGGATCCATAGATTACCACTATACCCGGGGGAGAATTCCATACAGCTATATCACCAGCGGGAACCAGAATAATCGAGTTATCCAAATCGAATCAGGCACGATGCTTTCCGATCTCTTCTACCCCGACCACGTTCGGTTCGGTATCAAACCCGCTCAGGCGATCAGCAGAGAAAGAAATGCGAGACACTCTGAACGCCTCTTTAACATCATTCCCATCAACAGTTTGCTCCCTGATCCGAACGCTGCCCGAGTTGTGTCTATGGACTTCGTTTCTACTTTGATGTTTTCCCATTCTTGATCGAAGTGGTACCCTGTGATCAGAAACGACAGATTTAGAACTAGATGAAGAATCAGAACTGGATACATAAAAATAGACGTCAGGGTAAAACCCAGAAACGTCGACTTCTAAAAAAAGAGGTTCATCAGGGGGGATTTCCCCCATCAATTTTCGAACGTAGGAAACCAACTGGAAATCCCCACGATCGAGTCCTTCGAGAGCTAGAGTACAGAGTCGAAGACGTGAAGTTGATTCCATTAAAACTAACCTTGAATGAAATCTGATGCAAAGACCTTCGACGGAGAATGGCGATTTTCTGCGTTACGAAATCTGGGCTAGGAAAAGTTTCTGGTATGAGTTTTTTAGAATGAACCAGTGTCACCCCTCAGTGAAGAATTTAAAGGGGTAATAGCACAAAACACTAGGGTCTTAAGGCGGGAAAAATCTATGACGATATTTGATGACGTAAGCGGTGCACGGGGAGACACGTAGGTCGTTTCTCATAAATGGTATCGAAAAATAAAGCGGCACAGGACACGTATTAAGTGAAGAACTGGCTTTCGCCGTCAGAACTTCAAAACATGGCCATAATTGAGATCTCGCGCGAGGAGGAAAATCGAATTTACATGGTTACTATTAAGATACGCCATTATGACAAGACATTTATCCTGGCATTAAATAATATGTAAAAATTGAAGAATTGATTAAAATACTTTTACCTGAAACGAAACCCTGTTCGGTAAAAATATTTTAAGGGGGTATTGTCGTATGTAAATTTTACCAAACATACACGTCATCGACAAAGAAGATAAAATTGTCAAGTGGACGCCCAAATAGGCATTCAGAAAATACCCTGCAAGACGTCACCAAAGAAGAAAGACCCGAGTAAATAAGTATTGAACAAAACCTACTCGGGATCAGTTAATGATACTCGGGGCTTGTTGATGACATTTTCTATTCGAGATCAGATGACGTCATTCGGGACCAGCTGATAACGTGTCCTACTCGAGACGAACATGAAGAAAACTTAATAAAAAGCCCAACGCGTAGCTCACACGAATCGAGTCATTAAAACACGTGAAGATATCCATATCAGAGAGGAATTCCAAGAAGAATAGAATATCAAGTAGAAAGGGTTCCTAATCAGACAACAATTTTATTTCTTCAAAAAGACTACGCTCTTATAAGGAAATAAGTCCTAACTGGACTAAATCACTAGAGTCTCATTCGATCTCAATACAAGTCTCCAAAATAGAAAAGAAGACAGTCTGCTTCAAACAAGTAGCCAAACATAATTAAATACAAAGATCTTTTATTACTTGTACAAAGAAGATTAGGGTCCTATGGACATATAAATAGACCCATAATATCGTCACAAAATATAGACAGAAAATATACAGAAACCATATAGCAAATACAGAGAGAAAAAAAAAGAGATCGAGAATTGTAATTATTCTATTCATAGTGGATTTTGGCTCGGTTGATCATTTAACCATCCGTGGACGTTTCTCCGGTCATCGGAGTTTTACCACGTAAAACTTGCGTCCGATTACTTTCTCCTTCTCTTTCTCTTTGAGATCACAGCTAAAATCCAAACCTTGTTGGCTTTTCTTATTCATCCAGAAATCAACGTCAATAGAGGAAAATTAATTTTTTTGACTATTTGAATCTTGATGAATTGTCTATAGACCTTGATGATTTTGCCTTAGAGTTAGGGTATAAGATGCCTGTTGGGTTTTGGATTCAAGTGTCAGGGTATGAAAAACCCTTAAATATAAATTGTGATCAGGTATTGTTATCATTTGAGGATAAGATTCCTCATAGTAGAATCTTAGATCTGTATCTTGAGCCTATAGTGGCATTGCAAACAGACAGGGGAGATAAATTGATTCATTATCAGTAGAAGAGGCTTATAATGATTTAGCAGAAGCTGACATGGTTGTTGATGGGCGTGATGTGGTTGGTCCCTCTTTAATTGGGGTTAATAAAGAGAGTATAGATGAATTGAATGGAGAAGGTGTTGAGAGAGATAAGTTGTAGAGGAAAGAAAAGGGAAACAAGTAGCAGAAAAGGCAGAAAGTGGTGGTGGTGATCAACTTGGTGGAGTCTGATTACAAGCAAGAATAAGAAGATATAGCAACTGATACATATGTGGATCTTATAATGGGTTGGGTGTCATTATAATTTGTAGATATTTCATGTCCAAAAAGTAGAGTTGGACCTGATATTGATGAAGGATCATAGGATTTGAACATCTTGGATGGATCTGATATTGAGGATGTTGAAGAAGGTCCTGTTATGAAATTTACAAAGAAAATGTACCATGAATTCAATCCAAGTCGTGACATGCAAGATCCAAAGTTATGCTTTGTATGGAGTTTAGTAGCGCTAATGTGTTTAGAAATGTCATCATGGCACATGCTTTGGCAAATAGAAGAGTTGTTAAATTTAAGAAAAATGACCTAATCGGATTAAGCCAGTTTGTGGGAAAGAGGGTCGCAATTGGTTTGTCTATGGATCTTGGTTAAGTGATAAGAGGATTTTCAAGATAAAATCTTTGGGTGATGAACACACATATGCAATGTCATTTCAGAATAAGTTTGTTAATTCCAATATGATTGTTGACAAGTAAGTAGATCACTGGACGGTAAACCCTAATTAAAACTTTGCTGGAATGTTTTACCAATTGAGGGTATATACTAGTGTGGATGTGTCAATTTGGCAGTACTTGAAAATCCTTTTGTCTTTTGGTGATCAAATTCAGTACATTTTCATTAAGAAGATGCTTAATATAAACATGTACAAAGGAAAGATTACAGCTATAATAATTAAAACAAAATCAACTAGAATCAATTAAAATCATGTATCAATCATCTCCAATCATTTTGATTAAAATCACTCATCAATCATAAAATCAATCATCCATAATCTTCAATTATTTTTTATTTGTTTCCTTAACAGTACTATCATGCTACGAAGAAAGCTAAAATGGTTCTGTTGAGGAGCAAAACTCTGAACTTTGGGACAATGATACAAAAATTATAAGGATGAACCAAGGAAGTACGGTTAGTTTGAAGTGTTATACGAGTGAAGGAGAAAAAAATTCATAGGTTTCAAAGGTTGTACATTTGCCTTAATGCATTGAAAAAAGGGTGGAAAGAGGGTTGTAGGTCAATTTTAGGCTTCGATGGATGTCACACCAAAGTAGTTTACACTGGACAACTTCTTATAGCCGTTGGGGTTAATACTAACAATAAGATGTATCATGTAGCTTATGCTTTGGTGGAATCTGAGTGTAGGGATACATGGGTTTGGTTTCTAGAGTTGTTGGCTGTTGATTTGGGAATCAACAACTCATATACTCATATAGGATTGTATGGATTTCAGACAAACAAAAGAGATTAATGGATGCCATTAGTGAATTATTTCCGCATTTTGAACATCGGTTGTGTCAAGCACTTTTATAGCAATTTTAAAGGTAAACACATGGGCTTGCTGCTAAAACAGATCATTTGACATGCTGTAAAGTCCACAACTGAACAAAAGTAAGGATTTTTCTTTCCTTGCAGTTAGATGTTTTTGTAATTTTAGATTTGAATGTAATATGCTTTTGTTTTCATTAAGTTTGGATTCCTTATTTGCAAGTAGTAGTCTAACATATTTCACTTAACAGATTTAAAATGAGTATGGAGAGGATGAGAAGTGCAAGTGAAGATGCACACAAATGGTTGGAAGACAAGGATCCTAAGCACTGGTCAAGGGACTTCTTCACAAACATTGCATTATGGCCCTATTTGGCACGTTGTATTGGACTACGATTGGACAACTTTAGTCTCAATTCAATGTTTGGCGTTGTTTTGAAATATGAGATTACTAGTCCCAGAAGCAAAATAGTCTCATTAACATGAGATATAATAATACCAACTCCATCCATGTCTTTATTAGTCCCAGGACAATTTATATGGACCCCACGGTATTTAATTCATTTTTCCCTTTTACACCACTAACCTTTCCATTAATCTCTCTCTTTTACAGAACTTTGAATAAATCAAGCAAATGGAGATCAACGTTTTGCCATCACCTTATATCAAAGAACCATATTGATGGACCATCCATGCTCAGTAAAAACCCTTTCTAGAACTACGACGGGATTGCCACATCGCTACCATGAAGATGCAAGTAATGGTGCCCACAGTTTAGTTCTGTTTTGGAACCGCCAGTTACAGTTCTGTGGAAAGGCAAAACTGTAACCGTAATCAGTCTAGCCGGTTTGGTTTATGGTTTTTAACCGTTGGTTAGGCGGTTCGGTTAGGTTTGCTACGTGGCAGCTTCTGATTAGCTGGTTTTTTTCTTTTTAATTTTTTAAAATGAAAGTCGGCGGTTAAATCGTCAGGTAAACCGTCAATTTTCAGTGGTTTTTTTGAATAGTAACCGTAACCGAACCGTATCACAACCAGTTTCTGACCAGTTTTAAAACAGTTGGTTACATTCTCAGTTTCGGTTTGAAATCGTCGATTTAACCAAATCGTGGGCACTATTAGATGCACAACGTTCGATTGGTTGGTCTCTCACTTTCCCTCGAAAAGGAAAACTGAAACTGAAACTGAAACTGAAACTGAAACTGAAACTGAAACCGGAAGAGTTGTTGGGATGAGATGATATGAGGTAAAAAACCGATCCCTAATGGGGAATCCCCGTACCCGTACCATTTATTTTAAGGTAGATATTCATCGGGAATGATATTTCTCAACCAAATTGGTATTGGGGATGGTAATGAAAAACTCGTCCCCAACCCGTACCATTGACATCCCTAGTGGTAGTTGGCTTTGGTGATTGAGATGGATATTGGTATGTGTGTGGGGATTTTGAATTGTTTTTTTTAGGTAGATTTACGGGTTGGATTATGGTGAATGGAAGAGAGTAAAATCAAAACTAATTTTGGTTTCAGTTTTTTATTTTTGTAAATGGAAGAGATAGGCGGTGGTGAGATTGAATGAGTGCCCTGTCTGCGTTAGAAATTTTGTTGAGGCTGATATGCCCAACCGATGTCTCCTTCTGATAGATAAGCATTCTATTTGATCTATGCTCGATCTCAAGTCGAGACAATATTTATTTTCTCTTTTCTTTATGAAGACACATGAGTATTTAATATGATTTATTATATCCTTATCTTATTGGATATTAAATGAGACGGTTATATCAACTTCGTTCATATTGTTTTTAATTCATATAAGGATTTTTTGTATTTTCATCAAATACAGATTACGAGATCTCGATTTATATGCTTATAGCATTTTAAATCCTTCAAGGATTTTAAATATCTGCATTGAATGAATTATATAGATAAACAATTACTACGTCTTAGAAGACATATTTGAAGCCTTTAAAAGGCTACAGATGCACATTTTTTCCCGGAGCCCCAAATCTCTGCATCCCCATCCCTATTTGGAGATTATTATTTTTTGGAAAATTGGAAAAATAGGGGGATGGGGATGAAAATCATCCCCATTTCCCCATTTTCCCCATAATTATATTGAAATGGGGATAAGGATGGGGATGGGGATGGGGATGGGGATGAGAGGGAGGTCCCTCATCCCTATTTCTCTATTTTCTCCAAACACATATAAATATAATAATAATTATATTTTATTTATAATATATATTTGTATTTGTAATGCATTAATGGACTTTATTTTATATTTATAATGGAATGTTTGTTTTTTTTTAGTTTAGTTTGTAATTTTTAGATAAATAGGGAAATGGGGAACCGGGGGGAAATGGAAAAAAATGGGAAAAATGGGGAAAATGGAGAACTAGGGATGGAGATGGGGAGACCTCCCCCCAAAATTCTCCATCCCCATTTTCCCTAAATGGGGAAATGGGGGGGATGGGGGAAGGGTCTGGGAAGTGGGGATGGGGATAGGGGGACCTATATTCATCCTCATTCCCCAAACGTGCATCTCTATCAAAGGCAGCCAAATTTATTAAAAATTCGAAATGTTATCGTATTCAATACTTTGAATTCCAAGTTTTCTATAAGCAATCTTGTACTACGAGTCATGCCTCGTATCTCACGATCTCATTTTTCTCATTATGTTTCCGTGTAAAAACCCATTAGTATCCAACTAATTTGATATCTCCAGATGTCTGGAGTACTATTGATCGAAACACTTTATATATGGCTTATGAGGTCAATTCTTTTTGAATTTCTTCTTTTCATTTAGGTCAATCATGCCTTTTTCTACAATCATTGATATTATGAAAATCATAATTCTCATTTATAATTTCAGTAACGCTACTGTGTATAAAAATACATCATCAATAACTGTTTTCTTGTGATTCCACATACATATAATTTATAGAAACTTTCTCAATATCTATATTTTTTAATCTCTGTTGAGATTACTTTCATCTCAATGGATTTAGTCATTTTATAGACTTGTGTCTCTTTAGATATATCAGACTTTCTGTTTTTGTTTCACCTTTTTTTGGGTTGTTTACTTTTCTATATAAAAAAATATTGAATTAGAGAGAGTGATCATGGGGGGAGAGAGAGGACAATCAGATTTTTGTATTTTTAATTGTTTTTATTTTTTAACTATTTAATTGAATTATAACTATTTAATATCTGTAAAAAAAAATTATCCAATTTCAAAATATTATCAAATTAAAAAATTATTATATGTAGTCCAATTTCATGTTTCATCAAACAAAAACATGGTATTAATCCAGTTCAATCACATGTTTCTCCAAACATAGTATAATATTAATTTAGTTTAGTCTAATCCAATCTAGTCCCATATTAATCAATTCAATCTCATGAAATAGTCCAATTCAATTCTGACAATCAAACGAGGTCTATGTGACATGTTATGCAATAACAAGTGTGAATTTTTCAACTCAGCAATATTAAATGCTCGTGATAAGCCAGTGCTCACTCTGATGAGATGATTAGGACCTATTTGATGAAAAGACTTGTGAGGAATAAAGCTGAATTAGAGATGTGGAAATATGAAACAATTCCCAAAGCGTTAAAGTGTTCAAGTTTGTTGAGAATGTTAAGGTAGGAAGTAACATCTGTCACCCTTAATATTATGGAAACCACAAATATCAAGTGTAAGGTTATAGAGATGAGAAGTATGTTGTTGACATCTAAAACAAAACTTATGCTTGCAACAAATGGCAGTTGATGTTAAATCTACTCAACAAAGCCAAGGAACTCAACCAAACCAAGGAACCAAGACAATCAAAAGGAAAATAACCAACCCAATAACCTGATAGATGTTATTGAATATGGGATTTTGTATTCCTAATGCAAATGTTAGTTTTTGCTTTTGTGTTATTGCATATATTTTTGGGGTGTATTCGGGTACTGTTATTTACATTAGATAGACCAATTTAAGATATTTGTTTTTGTAATGTATGATATGTAATGTTTATTGATGGTTGGTACTTAATTTGAGATTGTAATGTTTGTTAATATATGGTGGGTACTCAATTCGAAATGTAATGTTTATTGGGTATTGCTGTGAGTTGTATTTTCATTTCGGTATATTGTTTTTGATTCAGGTATGTTGGTTTCATGAGTCATGCCTTTATTTAGATGGTGTGCACATTAGCTAGGTAGTTTAATTGTTTTTAATTGTTGGAAATATCAAGTACATTGACATTCGAAAGAATTGTTGATGCCAAAATACAACTTCATTGCTGTCATTGATATAAATTAGATTTGCTGAACACAAAACTACAACAACTTGTTACAGTAGATTTAGGCATTCAGCTACAAATTTCATAGAGGCTTTCTCCTTCCACTGTCACCATTTTGCTTTTTTCTCACTCCGCAGAACAAACTTTTTCATCTACACCAAATGTACTGACATATGTATAGCTTGTACCAATGTCTTCAAAGCCATTATCTTCCCTCAATCCCATCTCCAGCTCCCTTTTTCTTCTAAGCAATCCAGGAATAATCTTCTTGGACCTTGCACAAAAGGAGGGTCATACCAACTAAAGAATCCACATTTCACATCACCCTAACAATCAGAAAACAAATACAAAGACTCATGTACTAATAAGATATTATGGAAGAATAAATAACCCATTTAAACACCCATAAACCTGAAAATTTGAACAGCCACGGAAACGTCTTCCTGGGTTTGAATCTGTCCAAGATGTGCAACGCATAGTTCTTCTTCCATATAAACACTTTGGGTAAAAATCCCAAACATCCAAGATTTCATCGCGCATTTCTGCCATAGAAAAAAAAATGCATAAGTGTACGAAGAATTTCTGAACTAAAGTTGAAGCTTTGGTCAATATATCAGATGCTTTTTTTTCCCCATTCTATCGTTTATTACGGTCGTACTTGAAAGTCACATGACGCGATTTAAAGACAAAATGATTTCTGTTTGGATTCTGTCACATACTGTCAATTTCAGATAGTTCAGAAGGTTTAGTGACCATTTTAATAATTAAAGGGGAACATAAACTACACATTAATAATTCAAAGGGCATCAATACCTTTAAGTCTACATAATATTCTAAGATTTTTTTTTTTGACATCATATTATAAGATATAGTTATAGCATTAATATGTACAAATATTAAATCAACGTACCGTCGTACCCATTCTATACCAATCGGCGGTGACCCAATTCTCAACAACTCTTTTAAGTAGTCATTTATGCCTTTAGTGGGCAGGGTAGCATGTCCTACTATTGCAACGGCTTCTTTAGTTTAAAATAAAAATTAAGGGCTCGTACTGTAAACGTTTTTTAGTTACTGTTTTTTAAAAATAAAAATGAAAATGAAAATAGTATTTTTGGTTTCATTTTCGAATTCTGAAAACGCGTCTAGTAGCAAATACTAAAAGCTATATTTTGAAAAAGAAAAACGGAAAAAACACGTCTGGTAGGTTAACCGAAAACTATCAAAAAATGAAATATCAATTTTAGTATTTTGTTTAATATTATTACAACTATAAACAAATTGATTAAATAATTAACCAATATAATTTTTGTATTGTAATTTTAAAATTAAACAAAAGTGACACATTAAAAATTAATTCAAAATAACATATCAAAAAAAAAATCAAAACTAAACTTTTAAATTATAAATAAATAATTATAATTTATATATATATATATATATTTCATATTCTTTATATTATATTTTTATATAATATTATAATATTTCATATATTATATAATATAATTATATATATTATAGAATGTAATATTTTACAATATTATATATTAATTTACTAATTATGTAAATATTATAATATATAATATTTTTATATAGTAATATAATATATAAAAACTATATTATAATATTATTTATAATTATATATTATAATATACATAAAATATAATATATAATAATAATTATAATATATATAAGATGGGCACTTTGGTAATTTAAAATCTTGTTCCGTATTGTCCTAATCATATCAAACGCATAACAATACTATTAATAGTTTAAGATTTTTTTTAATATAAAAAAAATGAAAAACAAAATGAAAAACAAAAACGAAAAACGAAAAACGAAAAACGAAAAACGAAAAACAAGGATTTTGTGTTTTTCAAATCTTTCACTTTTAATACTGGTTTTGTTTTTCATTTTTTTTTCGAAAATAAAATGAAAAACGGTTAACGAACGCGTTTTCGAAATCGTTTTTGAAAAATAAAAACGAAAACGGACTGTAAAACAGCTGCAGGACGGGATCTAAGTTTTTTTTCTTCAGAATATCCATATTTACATCCCTAAAAAATTGTATTTGTATCTTTTTTTATATATACATCCCATTGAAAATTTAAAAATGTTATAATTTATAAACACATCCCATATATTACCAAATATGCCCTTTCCCTTTGTCGTTGAATATTATAAATTAATGTGTTATAAAATAGTTAAAATGAAAATTGAATAATAATAATAATAATAATAATAATAATAATAATAATAATAGTATAGAGGATTGGAGGAGTCGTACTTTCTCCTAGAATCCAAAACCCAGAGATGGAGTTTTTATTTGTTTCTGATATTTTTCTTTTCTTTTATTCTCTCTTTAGGAGCATTGTTCTACCAAAGTTGTCTTTTCCCCCTTTTCTAAGTATACAATTTCAGCTAATACAAGAGGTTAAACCGATAATGGCGTATTGGTATTTTTTTTGACAGTATCTATTTATCTGCTGGATCTTTTTTTTTTTTGAAACTTTTATTATTGGTGAAATGCAAACCGCTAACTTAGGAATCATTTACCCAAACTCTAAACTTGTCTATCTACTAGCTGAGTAACCTGAGCTACACCCTTATTGACGCAATTGGCATTAAACTTGCATTCACTTGGTTAACGAAGACTAGAGGTGTTCACAGTTCGGTTAAACCCTTCGAAACCTAACCAAAACCGAACCGTAACAGTCGGTTATGAAACCGGTTGGAAACCGGTTTCCCAACGATTCGGTTACAGTTATCCAATCCCAAAAACCGCCTCTTAACTGTCGGTTTTGCTATATTTTATTAAAAAAAAAACTAACCAATAGAATTGCGACATGTGACAATTCATTTGTAAAAAAAAATAAAAAATAAAACTAAACCGAAACCAAACCGTAACCGCCAAACCGGCGGTTACGTAACCAAACCAAACCAACCAAACCGTCCCACTCTGATTACGGTTACGGTTAAACCATTTTACGAAACCAAAACCGAACCGTGGACATCTCTAGTGAAGACCTATTGCTTCACTCGATTTTTGTATGCTTAACTTCCTGACGCAAGTTTGTTCTCTTGTTACAGCCTTCTTCTTTTTTTAAATTAACTTCAATGATTTTCTCAATTTTTTAATAACAATTAGTTGATATTTAAACTATTGAATATTTTATTGATACGATATACAACAGCACAAGCTATATTTATATTAATCATTTTAATAATTTAATTTTAATAATATATTGATTTGTGGATTATATACCAATTTTAAGGGGTGTAAATATAGTAACCATATAACAATAATCGGTGGGTTTCTTCAAATATAAATAATAAAATAATACATGATCTTAGTTATTTTATAAATTAATAATTTGCTAAAATTTACATATAGGATTGACTATAACATATTCGTGTAATGTGAATATATTGTTACTTGCTTTAACTTAAAATTTATGATTGAATCTCATCTCTGTTTTTCGTTATGCTCAAGTTAAGCCTTTAGGGGTTGAATTATTATATAATAATACTTAGGATTCTTATGGCTCGTCCTGTAAGTGTTTTTCAGTTGCTGTTTTTTCGAAAATAAAAATAAAAATAAAAATGAAAATAATATTTTTTATTTCAGTTTCGAATTCTGAAAACGCATTTAGTAGCATATACTGAAAACTGTATTTTGAATATGAAAACGAAAAAAAACGTATCTGGTAGGTTAACCGGAAAATATCAAAAATGGAATATCAATTTTGGTATTTTATTTAATATTATTACAACTATAAACAAATAGATTAAATAATTAACCAATATAATTTTTGTTTTATAATTTTTAAATTGAACCAAAGTAACACATAAACAATTAATTCAAAAAAACATATCAAAAAATGAATTAATCAAAACTAAACTCTTAAATTATAAATAAATAATTATAATATATATATATATAATAATACATATTATAATAATATATAAAAAATATATTAAATAGTATTACATATATTATAATTTATATTATAATATTATATATATTATTACATATATTTATTTTATATATTATATTATACTATATTTTTTGTATATAATATAAATATTATATATATATAATATACTAATTATGTAAATATTATATTAATATATAATATTATAATATACAATAATATATATATATATATATATATATAAGAGGGGCACTTTGGTCATTTGAAAATCTTGTATCGTCTTATCATAACCATATCAAAAGTATAACAATACAATTAATAGTTTAAAAAAAAGTTTTTTTTATATAAAAAAATTGAAAAACAAAATGAAAAACAAAAACGAAAACAAAAAACAAGTATTTTGTGTTTTTCAAATCTTTCACTTTTAACACTGATTTTGTTTTCTTTTTTCTATTTTTTTTAAATATAATGAAAAACGGTTAACGAACGCGTTTTCGAAATCGTTTTTAAAAAATAAAAACGAAAACGTATTGATAAACAATCGCAGGACGAGGCCTTAGGGCCCTAGGTTTTTCAAATTATTTCCCAAAAAAAAAATCAAATAGTATTGGTACGTGAGATGTCAACATCTTGTAAATCATAAAATTATATAATGAATGATGTGATATTGACACCTCACGTGCCAATAACATTTGGGAAGAAAAAAAAAATAGCATTACTTATTATTAAATTATAACAATAAACTATTTAATGTCATTGATTATTTGATTGCTTCCTTGTAAATTATAATAGGCTCTAAAGTTATTGTATATGTGTAGGGAGGGTGGGTCTTATGAGATTCCAACACGAACCCACAAAACATTTTAAGATCTGAATCTGACGGTAAACCCATATAATTTTATGGGTTTGGATTCAAATCTCGATATATAAAACATTTTAAGACCCATATAATTTCTTAAGTTTGGGTTCGGTTTCGGACAGATCATGGATTTTTGCCATCACTATGTGTGAGGGGCATACGGGTGATTAATTTATGGAGCCCTCATCTATTTGATGAAATTAAACCAAATATAGCTAAATATGCATATCAGCGTATATAGAAAGTGGAGCTTAATATTTATTTTCAAAACATTAGCTGACTCATGATTTCAGCCTACAGCAACCTGAGATAAACATACCCATCACACCAAACATTTTACTTTCCCTTCATTCATTGTCCACATTTTTTTTTTTTTTTAAGGGAAAATAAAGAATTAAAGATCCAAATAGCAGCAAATAGAAAGGAAATAGAAAAAAAAAACCATAAGAGAATGGAGAGCTAAATCAGCCGCAAAAGCAAGCAACTAAGCAGCAGTAACACTGTGGAGGACAACTGTCTCGACAGTAAGACCAGGACCGAACCCAAAAAGCACACCCCAGTCGAGCCCTTCTCCTGTGGTCTTGAGCCCATCTTCTGCTGACTTCTTTCTCATCTCATCCAATATAAACAACACACATGCACTTGACATGTTACCAAAGTCAGACAAGACATGTCTTGTGGCACGCATCTTCTCAGGTTTTAGGCCCAACTTTTCTTCAACTTGGTCCAGAATTGCAGGCCCACCAGGGTGAGCGATCCAGAAAATTGAGTTCCAGTCTGAGATACCCAATGGTTTGAATGCCTCAACTAGGCTCTTCTCGATGTTCTTCGAGATCAGCCCAGGAACATCCTTGAGGAGGTGAAATGTGAGCCCAACTTCACGGAGATGTCCATCGATTGCTCCGTCACTATCGGGCAATATCGTTTGGGCTGCAGAGACTAGTTCATACATGGGCTTTTCAATCCCGGGTAGTGGGTCGGAACCAATGATGATAGCAGCTGCACCATCACCGAACAAGGCTTGGCCCACAAGACTGTCGAGGTGGGTGTCGCTAGGGCCACGGAAAGTGACAGCAGTTATTTCGGAACACACAACAAGGACCCGTGCACCTGTGTTGTTCTCGGCCAGGTCTTTGGCTAGACGAAGGACCGTGCCACCGGCAAAACAACCTTGTTGATACATCATGAGACGCTTAACGGAAGGGCGTAGGCCCAAGAGCTTAGTGAGTTGATAGTCAGCTCCAGGCATGTCAACACCACTGGTGGTGCAAAAGACCAAGTGGGTGATTTTGGATTTGGACTGGCCCCACTCCTTGATGGCCTTGGTTGCTGCTTCTTTGCCTAGCTTTGGTATCTCAACTACCACCATGTCTTGCCTAGCATCCAATGAAGGTGCCTCATATGCACACACGTTTGGATTTTCTTTCAATATCTCTTCTGTCAAGTACATGTATCGCTTCTTTATCATCGACTTTTCACCTGAAATGCCACCCACGATAACATAAATATCATCATTTCATTCATATACAACTTTAATTTTCATATTCACATATAAATTTTGATTATAACGATGATTTGACTGATTTGAAGTGAAATGTCTGGCTTTACTCTTATTGTCATAGAAAATGTCTATATATATATATATTATTATTATTATTCTATTCCGTGATATGGAAGATTTATATTGTTTTTCCTTTTATGATTGATTAGGTATTATAAAATTTCTGTTATGAAATCTTTTTATGATCAGAGAAGCAATTCGATTAAAAAATATTTCATAGATAATACCTTAGAAAACCTTTTGAATTAAAAAAAAAAGTACACAAACACTTTCTATGAAAATCCTATCAATTTTTTTTAGGTAGAACGTTACCATTTGTGTTAGAAAAATATGTTCTATACTTGTAAACCATATACGTACCGTTACAAAAAATTATTACAAATTCAATACATGTCTTAAAAAGAGAAATTAAAAAATATTTTAATTATTCCATATGAGTTGTCTGTTTATTCTCCATAAATCCACAATCTATATATGTTCATGCAAATCATATGATGAGAAAGACTAAAAACTATTATATATAATGATCAGAAGAAAAAAAGAAGAAGCTTGAGATGACTTACACATGCGCTTGAATTTCTCTTTAAGCTCCGTTTTGTGCTCACTGTTGGTAATGCGGAAGTAGTAATCCGGGTACTCGCTTTGATCCACACAGTTGGGAGGAGTTGCGGTTCCAATCGCCAAGATGGTGGCCGGACCTTGGGCACGTTGAGCCTTTCGGACTTCTTCGACAGTCACCATTTTTCGCTAGGCTTAAGAGAAATTGATCGAAAAACGATTAATAAGATCCGGTTGTGCAGTAATGATGAGGGACCAGCTGCTAGGTCTCAAGATATGTATGTATGTGTAAGAGGAGTAGTAGAGACTATGATATTAAAAAAATAATGACTTGGTTGTATTTATATAAGAATGGGAGGTGGTAGCTGAAGTCTGAAGATCACGTGATTGACCAATGCTAGAGTAGTAGAAGATCCCAAATAAACTAACAATTTGGTTGGGCACTTGGGCAGCGGCTGGGTGGCACGTGACACATGAGTTTGGTGTATCTATCTCATCTGTCTATCGATATTCATTTGCTTACTTGCCTCTCAAACTTGCACAGTTGCACATGATTTGGGTTCACTTACCGCATTTGGTTCATTTTCATGGAGGCTCTTGGGAAATTAATCAAGACAATTGAATGGCCATGATTCATGGACTTGTTTCCACATAAAGATATTGTTATTTTGGTGGATTATCATAACGTTAGCATACGTGTTTTATAATCAATAAGATTAACCCGATGAAATTATGTTGACCGTATGATATGTCTTTCACTCTTATATTTTTAATAATGTAAGATAATGGGTTTGAATAGTGTTCATCACCCCAAATTTTGAATTATCTGTAATAGTTTAAAAAAAAATTACCTTGAAAAAGGATTTTTAATAATTCAAAAAATTATATGGTATGTTGTTTTTCTTAAGTAATAATCGGATGAAGTAAAACTTGTATTGTTTTTCTAAAAAACACACATTAATATATGTAATGTTATTGAAGGGCGTGACCCGTAATTTGTAATTTAGGAGGGTTACACAACATTTGAATGAGAGGCAATTAGTGGTGACCCCAATGAGTAGCCTCTTTTAAGGAAATGCATAAAGGCTATGTTTTATATAAGCAGATATCTTATAGGATTTTCAATTAGGAGGTAACTTCATAAATGAGAATAATTTACTTCTAAATTTACTATAACTAGTACCAAATTTCTATTGATGTGAATAATAATAATAATAATATAGTGAATGTGGTAATTTACTTGGATTCTCAACCAAACAACTCTATCTATTACCAATATCATATATATACATATGTGATTACATTAAATTCTAACCCGTTTGGCTTGTTGGAAGATCAAATACTGTATGAACGATACAAATATCTACTCTCGCAATATCGAAGAGAAAAGTTCACACAGATGATTGTAAAATATATATATGGTGGGACTTGAACGTCCTTACACTACTAACGTTGAAAGATATACCAAATGTAGTGGTGGCGACTAGAGCCTTAAACATTGTCAGATTGAATGGGTAACATTTACCACCGAACCACATTAGAGTGGTGGTTAAAATTGAAATAATTAAAAAAACACTTTTAAAGTTTGATTAAAATTGAAAATAAAGGTATAGTTTCAAAATTAATTAAAAATTCTTCGTCTTATCTAAAAATCAAGTTGGGGGAGCATCTCTCATACAAATATGTATTTTTGAGTTTATAAATAGTGTTGTAGCATAATTTAGATTCATTATAGACCCACTTTAGAATATATATATATATATTAGAGAAATGCATATTCACACCTCCAATGTAATTATCTAAAATCTAATATACATTCAATTTATAACCAATCATAATAAAACAATTATTTTACACTCTCTCCTCTTTTATTTTATATTAAATAAGGTGGAAATAGTTGAAACCGGAAAGAGTTAGAAATCATAATCAGTCTTTCTAAAAGAGTTTCTAATATTAGAACATCTCCGATACAAATATGTATTTGGAGAAAATTGATTGTCACATAGGATAGATAATTTAAAAGTTAGAAAAATCATCTCCAAAGCAATTATCTAACTTTAATATGGAGATAGTGTGATTAAAAAATAATAGAAAATATGGAGTGTAGTTCAATGAAAGAAAGTGAAACATATATGAAATATATAGTATGTGATTATTTTCATTTTCATTGGTCGTTCAACTCTCATAATATTTCCTGATTGACTTTACATTTTTTAGGGTTAACGTTTTCCTTTTATTGTACAAACCTCCCTAAAAAACGTTGACTAATGATTTGACCTACAGCCATGTTAACAGTCAAGGGGTAGTCCAAGGGTAAAATTGTCTTTTTTTCCACATTAAACACTAAACTCGTGAAATCATCTTCATGCTTGCAAGTGGCTTTAACACGGGTGATGATAGTCCAAACTTAAGAAACCAATGAAAATATAAGCAAAAAGCTTTTGTCAAACAGAATCAAGCCAACACTAAAACGTAAATTTCATAAAACTCGGACACTTTCGAGTTCAGACAGCTTCTCTGTGAGATGTTCAGTGGTTAACTCTAGTTCAGGGTGTGTTTTATATTAATTCAGTTGTTGAAGTCGAACTTGATTGGCTTTGGGGATGTCATTCGAGATGATCAGTGATGGTCTTTAACTGTTTGTTATGTTCGTTTAGAGGCCTCCATATCTAGTAGCAGAAGGTTTGGCCAATTTGAAGGGTCTTCAAGTTGGCTAAAGAGATAGGGATTTCGAGTACAATTCTCAATTCTCTTATATATAAAAAAAAAAAAAGAGAAAGGAAAAGAATAATTGTTGTTTGAATGATTATAAAATATATAAATAAATAAAAAAATTGGATGGAGAAATAAATAAATTCATTTTATTCTATTTATAAAAATATAGTTCTTTCAATAATATGAATACTCAATATTAATAGGGTTAATTTTGAGATGTTGAAAAAATCATTAATTCTGGATTCATATCCTTCCTTTTCCTCTCAAATTTGGATGGAAACCAAATTGGGTGAAATAAGAAAAATTTATTCCCTTAATTTCCTTCATTTTCCTTCATTTATCTCTCATTTAACAATTCAAACAAGATATTAGAAATCCATCCAAAATTTCAAATCATTTCTTTTCCTTTCTCTCATATTCCATCAAACCAAATATACTGAAATATAATAAACTGTAACGAACTCTTTACACAATTCCAAAAAAATCTAATGAAATCTGTGGGAATTGTGAATTCCACGAAAATCCATCACTTGAAACAAATCATCATCATCAAAATCCTCTAAAATGAAAAGAAAAAATCATCAAACTCCAACGAAATCCGAGTTAAATATCAACCCCCCTTAATTAAAATGTATATGTTCACGCACATGGATAATGGATCGGATAATCCTAGAATGAGAAAAGAAAAGAAAAAAGTAATAAATAACAAAGATCTCCCCTAACCTTAATCAAACTCCGTTAACCCTGACCGTTGTGCCTAAAAAGTACATAATACCCCTTTATTGAGTTCAAATTGCGTTTGTTCCATTTTGTCCTTGAAATTTTACAAAATACAGTAAAAAGAAAAGTTACGTCTCTTCACGGATGTGGTGAACTTTGGGTCAGTCTGACTTTATTAAGTTAGGAGTCATAATTTTTTTAGACCAGAAAATCCCTGTGAATTTCTTGAATTCCATTTTTTAAATAATAATAAAATTGTTATTATTGAAAAATTTTAAGCGATTAAAATAAAATAAAAGCAGAAATTAAAAAATAAAAGAAAAAGGCAAAGGAGATCGGCAACGATGACTAGATGAGGTAGCCAGTGGCCTCCCCACCTCCCTGGCTAGGGCACTGATAACTGGAGATTTTTATTTCCCAACAAAAAGAAATTTCAAGCAGAGATTTCTTTTTCGCTTGTTAACAGTACCCAGATTTTGCCCATCTATATCACTAATTAACCCAACAACACCTTGTCCATTAGAACATCATCCATCATAATGAACTCAAAAATACCCAATTACCAAGCAAAATTGACCAAAACTATCATAAAGAATTCAGTTTCAACAGCTAATTAGTTGCTAAAAACTGTTGTATACACGATGTGGCTGAAGATTAATTTTCTTAAATGAGAAAAATTATCCAAGCAAACTAACTTCCAAAGACAATGCGATAAACATATGAACAATGAAGTATAACTCGGACCCAGGCTATAAACAACAATTAGATACTTAGGCTCGTCCTGTAGCTGTTTTTCAGTCCGTTTTCATTTTTATTTTTTAAAAACGATTTCGAAAACGCGTTCGTTAATTGTTTTTCATTTTATTTTTGAGGAAAAAAAAAAACCAGTATTAAAAGTGAAATATTTGAAAAACATAAAATACTTGTTTTTTATTTTCGTTTTATTTTTCATTTTGTTTTTCACTTTTTGTATATATAAAAAACTTTATTTTTTAAAAACTATTAATTGTACTGTTGTTCGTTTGATATAACTAGGACAAGACAAGATAAGATTTTAAAATGACCAAAGTACCCCTTCTATATTTATATAATATATATATATAAATATTATGTATATTATGATATACATATATATAATAACAATAATATATTATATAATATTATATATGTATATATAATATATCAAATATTATATATTTATATAGTATAATATAAATTATAATATATGTAATAATATTTTATATATATTTTATATATTATTATATATAATAACATTATAAATATATATATGTATATCATAATATACATAGTATTAATATGTATGTATATAATATATATATATATATATATATATATTAATATATACAGTTAAATTTTTATTATATTATTTATTTATAATTTAAGAGTTTAGTTTTAATTAATTGATTTTTTATTATAATTTAAAAGTTTAGTTTTGATTAATTGAATTTTTGATATGTTTTTTTAAAATAATTTTTAATGTGTTACTTTTGTTCAATTTAAAAATTATAACACAAAAGTTATATTGGTAAATTATTTAATCAATTTGTTTATAGTTGTAATAATATTAAACAAAATACCAAAATTGATATTTCAATTTTTTTATAGTTTTCGGTTAAACTAACAGACGCGTTTTTTCCGTTTTTATTTTTAAAATACAGCTTTCAGTATATATTACCATACGCGTTTTCAGAATTCGAAACTGAAACCAAAAATATTGTTTTATTTCATTTTTATTTTCGTAAAACAGCAACCGAAAAACGCTTACAGAACGGGCCATTAACTATTTGCAAGATTCAATTAATTTCTAAGATAATATATATATAGGCAATGCAGATACTGAAGCACAATGCTGGCCAACCACAATGAATTTTCATAAGGTGAAACATTAAGATAAGGGGAAGAGCATGCAACTACCTCGAACTGTCTGTCATAGAAAACGCACTCTATTCATTTTCAAAATGGTTGTGTTCAGAATAAAAGAGCTAAATTGATCTTTGCTCATTTAAAATAGATGGATAAAAAACCGTGCTTGGAACAAAACTTACAGGAGAGAAGTCTAAAACACTCGACGATTATGTAGCCGAAGCGCCCAATAGATGCACAAAAGGGCCATAAAGAGTAGTGAAACTCTTCATATCATTCTGCCATGTCTTTTCAACCTACTGTAACACTCTATAACCCTTCCCAAAATCGTATTATCCCAACTACTCATCCGTCACACATCCATTTGAAGCTGATTGCACGTTCTTGATGTACTGGAAACAAATAATGTTATTTAAGCAAATGAAGTTTATTAGAGACAAAACATGGTTGTTTAGACAGATTCTCACATACCTTGTACAAAACGCCACGGTTAACCTTATATGGAGGTGCGGTCCAAATTCTTCTTCGCTGTTCCAGTTCCTCATCTGTTAGCTGGACATCTATTCTTTTATTCTGCACATCAATATCGATGATGTCTCCATTTTGGATAAGACCAATTGGACCACCCTCCTGGAAATATATTAAAATGCCATCTCAATCATCGTAAAACGTCATAACTCAAAAAAGTTAAATGAACACTCGGAGAACAAACTTATTTTCTCTTCTAACACTTCATATGATAAGGAGGAAATAGAAGGAAAGGAAGCAGGGAGGATAAAAAGAGAATCTGAAAACAAGTTTCCTTATATTCATTTGTCACATATTTCCCTCAAAAAATTACAAAAAGGATAATTGTTTCTCAAATAAAATCTATTCAGTTGAAACATCCACTGAATGACATTACTCTGGTTTCTCCCCTTCTATTGACCCATCCTCGCACAACCCTGATTTGCTGTCCAACTACTTGATATATTCAAGATGCAAATCTAAGAGATAAGATATTATATATGGATTATCTGGGATTAGCCCTACAATATTTTATCAGAGAGCAAGTTCAGATTTGGTCTGGGAAGTGCATGCAAAAGCAACCAAAGCAACAAAAATAGAACATTATAAACAAAACAAAAATTGAAGTACAGATATATAGCAATATGCATGAAAAAAATATAGAAACTACATGAATGAAAAGTTAATGCACCTGTGCTTCAGGGGTAATGTGGCCAACGACGAAACCATGTGAACCTCCTGAAAACCTACCATCCGTCAACAACGCACATTCCTACAATGTTCAATACCCATATTTAAATGAAACAATGACTTTATTGATAAACAAGCTCATTAACAACCCGGTTAACACAATTTAACTTGAAATGAACCTATAGATGGTCAAAAAAGAAATTGATTTAACTGAAAAAGTACAATATGGAAATCACAAGTGTGAACCACCAAAGGTAGAAATTAATAAGACTCTCTTAAGGGGCAAGTAAATGTAACATTTTAAGAAGAAAAAAATTACACCGTTTCAGTAATTCAAGACTAAAACAAGGCAGTAATAAAAAATCCCAGCTTAGATTTGAGGTAAAGATACCTTCCCAAGACCTGCACCCATTATTGCACTTGTTGGAGTCAACATTTCAGGCATGCCTGGCCCACCCTTAGGCCCTTCCCCTCTAATGACTACTACTTTTCCCTGGAATGTGCAAATAAAAGTGAGAAAATATAAAAAAGAGCAATTACATGGAGTTAAATTATAAAATATCATCACTCATAGAAGTATTGAACCTTAAAGCCTGTGAACAATGCATCAACATACATTTAATTGTATTTAAGACAGCCATGCCATTTTACAGAATTTAGATAACCCAATACATAGGACATCATTATAGAAACAAGCCTAAACTTGTTATCTCCAGAATGCTAAGCAAAGAATTTCATAATTACAATGGTAGAATGACTGATGTTTGGATTAGATGTCATCCAAAAAAACATAGCCAAGAGAAACAACTCCAAGAGTATTTAGTAGTAAATTGAAGTTCTACAATGTATGAGTGGCTACAGAGACACTCAATAGAGATTTACCATTAAGGTTAAAAGAGACATCTAAGCTACTGGATAACAAATTACAATGGTTTTTACTTACAGAACCATAAGGGAAAGCCTTCACATGTACACAATAAACAAAGACTAAAACCCTAAAAGAACTAAGTCTGTACCCTAAAATAAATTACCAACTCAAATGAGGAAGAGGAAAGCGATAAGTCAATCCTGTCCTTGAACAAAAATAAGTAACAAATATACAAGTGTGAAATATACTAGTCATAAACAATCCTTCAAACAAAAGCATTATCTAGATAAGCTATACCGACTCCAACGTAACCGTGGCTGGTGCCGAAGATAATATTGTCAAATCATGTTCCGATACACAAACATTTCATTTGCTGCTCAGACTAAATGAAATATTTTGCGAACAACCATTAATATCTAGGCATAAACTGGTTTGTTATTGATGCCCATAAGTGCTTCCAAATTTTACACTGATTATAACCACTTTTGAAGACCCAACAATACAACTGTCTATCCCGCAAATCAGTAGCGGTACTAATGACAATGGTCTTGCTGTTCTAAAACCTATCATAAAATAAAATAAAAATGAAATAAAAGAAATAAACAAATTAAAGAATCAAAGAGACGCAATCAGTTGTCAACACATTAAGGTAAAGAATGCTAATCAGGAACTTTAGCTGAGGATTCCAAAAGCCTAGCCAGCAACTTTAGTAAGATGAATATTAATAATTAATTGATCATACAACAAGAAACGTGATTATACATCACAATTTGAGCATACCTTGAAACTCATAGGATCCTTGGAGATAGCTGTAATCATGGCTTCCTCCCCTTCAAAGACAAATGCGGGACCTGAAAAACACAGCTTTTGCAATTAGTAAGCCAGAAAACATGGGACTTAACAAATCTTAGCACAAAGTAATAGAAAAAAGCACCAGAGAAGTATAGCCCTTCTTTTCCAGTAATTTTTGCTACAGAACCATCCGGTGCTACATTTCCGCGTAGTATCTGGATGTGGCCTGTTTTCTTTATGGGATTTGACAATGGTCTTATTATTTCCTGAAAAATAAAAGAAAGAGGAATTGTTTGAGATTTTTTTTTGTAAACACAACAAAATAGTAGCAGCAATTATAACTAAATAAAATTTCCAAAGATTGGAAATAATTCCCACCTGCCCCTCAGATAAATGAGGGAAATTTTCTGCATTTTGAGCCAGTGTCTTCCCGGTAACTTGAATAGAATATAGCATGATGTTAATATAGCTTATACTCCAAAAAGTGACATCTTTGGCTAATTACCAACTGGCATAAATACTGTTCATAAATTCCAGCTTACGTACCAGTCATACAATCTTCCTCTAAAAACCCAAGCTCCAAAAGGTAGCGAATGACAGCTGGTGTTCCTCCAATCTACCAAGACAATCAATGATCTCCTCACCAAGATAAACAGATAATAATCATGCCAGCCTATCAAGATTAAGTAATGACAGAGCAGAGACGATAAAAAGGATTCACATAACCAACTCCAACTAGTATCAAATTGTGGCTTAGTTGGGTTAAGTTGTTGAGGCATAATAATAGCAAACACCATCCACATAACCAAAGCAAGGGTCAGCCTTAGTTTTATCTGGATGAAGCAAAATGTTAATTAAAATGTGTACCTTGTGTACATCCTCCATAACATATTTGCCACTGGGCTTAAGATCTGCAAGAAATGGAACTCCATCACTGACCTTCTGGAAATCATCAAGAGTTAACTCCAGACCAACAGACCTGCCACGAATCTTGTCTTGAGCTATCACCACATGATTCAAACAACTGGCATCTGAGAGAATATGGTACACAACTCTCGTTACCTTGCAATAGCAATTAGATGTAGTACAGCATTGGTGGAGCCACCTAGTGCCATGACAATAACCATTGCATTATGTAGTGATTTTCGGGTGATTATGTCTCGCGGCTTCAAGTCCATTTTCAATAATTCCAGTAGATATTTTCCAGCCAAGCGACATTCATCTAATTTCAAGGGATCTTCAGCTGGTATTGAAGAGCTTCAAGAAACAAACAACAAATTGAAGGATAGAGTAAGCAAAATTGTCCTCACAATACTAACCAAAGTGATCTTGCTAAGGCATAATTCTACCTGTAAGGAAGAGACATTCCCATAGCTTCAATAGCAGAAGCCATGGTATTAGCTGTATACATTCCCCCACAAGCTCCTGCCCCAGGGCAGGAGTGAAGGACTACATTCTTCCTCTCGTCATCACTTATAGATCCACTAACATACTCCCCATAAACCTGAAAGAATAGTTCCATATTCACCACGATGTATTTGAGAAACATCATCATACAAAATTTTCCATATTTACAAATCAATCAAAATTGAATATACTGATTTTGTTTCTCAAAAAGAAATTAACACAGGTGTATATAGTGGTTGAATTGTGTATATAATTATTTTTTTAAAACAAGCTGTGCATCTAATGTATATCTTAAGAAGCCAATTATGCGGTAAAGTAGCTCCAGAGGTTAGTTAATAACCATCCCTATGACCACAGTTATAGTCTCATTAAGTAAATAAATCCATTCAGTTCCAGCTCCAAACACAATGGCCCCAACCTAAAAGCCGTCAAGTATTGCCAGTCACTTTAAAGCAAGGTAATGGGCAAGTTGACACTATTCACTATTGCAGTCATCGCTGTAACTCTTGCTTGATATTTTTTCATCAAGATCTCAACACTCAAAAGCTATGACAAATAATCCAAAATTGTTAAGTCATTCCTCTCATCTGAATCTCCTCCAAAATACCCTATCCACACACGTAGTAGTCAATTGATGCAGCCTTTTTTTCTTTTTCTTTTTCATGGTTATTAAGGCAATCACAATAGGTAGAAAAGGGAAACCAGAGGTTGCAATAGAAAAAGAAACCGGCTAACCATGTAAATGTTTTAGATCTAGCCCAGAAAAGTTCAGCAAACAGTAATAGGGGAACATCAAATTCTGGCATACCTGGAATGCGGATACTATATCGTATGTATGACCTTCAAAGTGACCAGGCTACAAGAGAAATAATAAAAAACTCATGAATTATATGAACATATAGAGATTAAATTTCTGACCATCTTAATTACAGTAGTGATAAAAATAATATTTATTTAATAATCAATTTTACCCTATGATCTTTCTATAAACATAGATAAGTCTTCTGTGTCCAACACTAATTCAAGTTGTCAGACGCAGCAACACTTGAAAATCATAACATGAGAATATGGTAGTAAATGTGGATGTTTGTAATTATAGTACTAATTACATGTACTAGCATTGGATCATATAATTGTTTACTTTTGGCATGAAAGAGAATAAAATATTATCAAGCATACAAGTATGAAACTTTCAATATTAAATTGTAAACTAATTTTCCAGCAAATGAGGGTGCTTTCTCTTATAAATATTCATATCAATATTGGACACAGGTGGACACAAGTTTTTTGCCTTCAAGCATTTCACACACAAAATTTTAATTAGGACAACTGGACAAGTGATCCTACAATATAACAAATTGCACAATAGTAAAATGGTTGGACATAGGATGAATGCCCAGCAATTAATATTGAAAACTAATCCCTGACATGGCAATAACAGGAGCATGCCTTGGGACGCATAATGTAGGTATTAGATCATAAATCCGTTTAGCTTATCATAGACTAGTAAGGACATTAATTGTGGTTTCAATTATATTCTTTGAATGTCCAGAAAGAGCATGATAAAGGAAAGAGTACACCTTCAAACAAACCCGAAAACAAAGTTGTATTACATCTAATGGAGACAAAGCGCATGAATAATCCATTCGGATCCTCAAAATGCATGGTAAAGCACATGAATGTATGTCTATTATGACAAGTATTCGATATTATATACTAAACTGTTACATTTTTTAATTAACCCTATTAGTGTGACTTGAGCTCACAACTAGATTACAAGGTCAAATTTCGTGCAGAAACATACAACTCTTGCATGTAAGCTAACATTAAATGCTAGAGATTGATGGCAAGAACTCAAGTCATGCATATAACAGGAGAAACCACTTTACCAAACAAACCAAAACTTTGATTCATTGCAACTTCTAGTAAAAAAATTTAAGAGAGAATTGATAACATTGGTGAAATTTTTCATGCCAGCAAAAAAATACACAGAATTTTTTCTTTACTTTTTTTAGAAAAAGAAAAAAGAAACCACTGTGGACTTAAATAAGCAATCATAACAACAAATGATCAATGAAGTTAACTCCATGCAAAACACTACAGAAAAGACAAGTTACAGACCTTGATTGTTCCACCATAAACCATAATACTAGGTCGGTTGAGCCGCCCCATTGCCATGATTGTACCTGGCATCTACAAAATTAACCGGAATTAAATTCCAAGTAGTTTATAATGCACCACGCAACATAGTTTGCAGCATGACACCAAGAGCGCCATAAATTCAGTTCAATCATTGAGTCCAAAAGAAGAATCAAATAAGGGGCAAAACAGTAATTGCTATGTTACAAGTACATAACAGTATTGTCAACAGAAATAAAACGAAAAAGTGATTCAGCCATTTATAATGATGAATCACAACTTGCTGAAAAAAAAGTATTAAAAGGATGCTTATTACTTCAGAGAAAGCTTGAATTTTAAATAAACAATCCATATACGATTTCAGACCCAAAGACAACAATATCTAAGAGGCTGCTGCAGAAAAAAAGAACAGACCTATTTAATTTTTTGAGGTGATATAACCCACATAGCCTTTTTCTAATATATCCCCACAAAAACAAACCCATAAATACATAACTGACTGAGAGAAAGAACTTACATTGCTGTCAAAATCACAGCAACAACACAACCACTTAGTTAAATGTGACAGCAACGAAATATACCCGGATAATAAAACATGTCAGAGAAAACACTTGTACATTTCACTAAAAACTCTAAAAAATGAAACCCAAATAAAATGGTCAATGAACTCGCATTTCTATAATAAATGAGAAAAAAGAAAAAGAAACAGAACAATAACTAGTGAATCCTCTACAATTTTCAGAAATGAAAAAAAATCAGAAGATTAAAAAACTTATTGCAAACACAAACCACAAATGTCAGTAAAAAATGAAAAAACCCTTTCATAATCAAACCAAAACTCCACATATCCATAAAATTATACACTTCAAAAATGGGAAGAACTTGAGACCTAGACTAACCGAAACCCATAAGGTATACATTACATGAATGATAAGAACAAAAACACCCAGAAGATCAAAAATATCAACCTAAATAAGAAGCGTACTTTTCAGCAAAGCAAACAAACCCAATAAAACTTACAATGTCAAGATGAAAATAGACGATACAAATACGCAAATGCAGATAAAACATTACAAGGTCAGTAGGTCACTGAAATCAAAAGATGCACAAAAATTTAAACCAAACCACACAATCCTCCTTTTTCAGCGGAAAACCACCCCACAACAATTGTCAGAGTATCAACAACTATAGATAAATATCTCTACATACTAGCCAAAAAACAAAAGACACCCAGAATCGCAAAACAATAAAACATTAAACCAAACACATTTTAACCAAAACCGGAACCCGTCAAGTAAAAAAACATCCCATAAGCAGTAAATACAATACAAGAAATGTAGATTCTACAAACAAAAAGACTGACAATTACATTGAAAAAAGGCTTACATTTTTGTCACAGCCAGGAATAGAGATATTCCCGTCATACCACTGAGCACCCATGACGGTCTCGATACTATCAGCAATCAAGTCTCTGCTTTGCAAGCTGAAACACATCCCTTTTGTCCCCATCGATATCGCATCACTCACACCCACTGTGTTGAACCTGAACCCCACCATGCCCGCCTCTTCCACGCCGCGTTTCACGGCCTCCGACAGCTTCAGCAGGTGCATGTTGCACGTGTTTCCCTCGTACCAGACGGACGATATCCCAATCTGCGGCTTCAACATGTCGGAGTCCGACAGACCCACGCCGTGCAGAATGGCCTGCGAGCCGCCCTGCGACTTAGGCTCCGTGATGCGCGAGCTGTACTTGTTGAGCTTCCCGGGGGTCCCTGTGGTCGGCGGCGACGGGTCGGCCGTCACGGTGGTAGTCGACTGGGCTTTGATGCATAGGGAAGTGGGACGGTTTGGGGAGTAGCAGTTGCTGGTTCCATGAGAAGACCGGAAGAGGTTGAAAGTGGCAGAGCCAGGGGATAGAATGGTGGACTGCATGGCGGCGCGTTGAGTAAAGAAGGGGCTTATGTAAGTGGCGTTTTTTTACTAGCAATGGAGATGATTGAAACTTTATATATACAAAGAATAAAGATGGCTTCGATTAAGCACGTGACGAGCTGCTTAAAGACAAAAAAATGCGGTAGGTGGGTGGGACTGGGACACTGGAGGAAATCAGTGAGTTAATTTTTTGTTTAAAGTATTTTGTCGTGTGACCCAGGTGGAGAGATTAGGGTTTTGACGTGGTGGCGGCGCGTGATCAGCCTGCGCAACAGGGTTTAAGCTGAGCTTTAAAACAAATAAATTAATAAAGAAAATCAAATCAAATCAAAGTAGATAAAATTAAAATCTAGGGGTGAATATAATAACCCAAACTGAAATCGAGTTGAACTGAACTGAACTGAACTGAACCGAACCGAAAAAAAAAAGTGTTTTATTCGGTTCATAGCTTCTATTCAGTTCAAACCGAATTGAATTCAGTTTGGTTTTGGTTTTGGTTTTGGACATACAAAACCGAAACGAACCGAATAAACTGAATTGTCTTAATTAACTATCTGGTAAGGTTCAATTTTATTATGGATTGTTTGTTGATGATTTTTTATTTTTAGACTACATTATATACTATATTTTTGCACTTCTATTTATAGAAATTATGATGATTTTATTTTTTGATTGGGTATGTAGATCGAATATGATTGAAATTTTATACTTTGATTCAGGTTGTATTTTATTTAAATTACTTTTTACGTATTATGTTTTATTAAAAAAGTTTAAGTATAAATGCTAAAAATGCAACTTAAAGGCCCAAAAATTTGAAAAAACATATTAAAAACCCTTTAAAACACGATGGGCCCAAAACCAAATTGAACCGAACCGAGATAAAAGTGTTCGGTTCAATTCAGTTTTCAGTTCAAAAAGGTTCAAACCGATTCACATTTTTTTAAAACCGAATATATGTCGGTTCAATACGGTTTTAGCCGAAGACGAACCATTCCCACCCCTATTAACATCCAATCCATGAGCAGATTATCATGACCTTTTTAAAATTATTCGAATTCGGACCGTCCACGTTTGGAAGAACTTATCTACCGAGTACATACTAAAAGATCTTTTTTAAGAGAGAAAACCAAAACTAGCAATCCAAAATATTAGAATCTCGTTTCTAGCCACATACGAAAATTTAACTGTTAATAATCATATTTTAAAAAAATTACTTAAATGTCCTCATACACACCCTCTCTCTTTCTCTCTCTCTCTTCTCCTCTATCCTGTCAAAATCTATCTGGTTAGCTAACTCATCAAATCTATGTTTCTCATGATGTTATATTTCATGAGTCAATTTTTCCATATCGCGATCTTCCATCTCCATCATTAAAAAATTCAATTACTATTACTTCAATTAATAATGATGGAACTTTTAACTACACTACACCACCCATTGTTCCTATTGATATTTCTTCCGGTGATTCTATCCCTCATAATCTAGTTTATTATTCCAATGATTCTCCATAGTCTATTCCAACGTCTTCTCATATTGATGTCACACCAAATTCTCCACCTATTTATGATGATACACCCTCTAATAATTCTCCTTCAATGGCATCTTTTCCCCAGCTTGATTACTCACCCAAATCTCCACTTATTCCCGATGACACTCGTTCTAATAATTCTCATTCAATGTCACCTGGTTCTATAATTAATAATCATTTTCAATGAATTCGTCGCCCACTAGGTCATCTTAAGGATTATATTTGTAATCATGTTTCTCATTCGACTGATTTTCCACTAACCAATTATCTTTATGTGTCCCATCTAAACCATTCTCATAGTGCTTTTATAACAAATATCATTGAACATCACGAACCACACTCTTAATCTCAAGCCATGAATTTTACCGAAAGGCACGATGCCATGGCCAAAGAAATTCAGACTCTTGAATCAGATAACACATGGTATTTATGTTCACTTCCCAAAGGAAAATCACTCATTGGTTGTACATGGGTCTATAAAATTAAATATCGATCTGAGGGTTCAATTGAGAGATATAAAATTCGTTTAGTTGCCAAAGGTTATACTTAAGTTAAAGGAATCGATTATCATGATACCTTTGCATATGTGGCCAAACTAGTTACCGTTCGTCTCCTTCTCTCCATTGTTGTCGGTAAAAATTAGTCCCTACATCAACTCGATGTCAGCAATGCATTTCTCCAAGTGGATCTCAACGAAGAAGGTTGTATGAAACTTCCTCCCGGTTTCTCTCGTAAAGGGGGGACTCTTGTATGCAAATTAAATATATCTATATATGGTCTCAAAACAAGTTTCTCGTCAATGGTTCTCTAAATTCTCAACCACTCTTATTCGTTGAGATTTTCAACAATCTATTTCAGACTGTATTCTTTTTACATATATTCATGACCAGACTTCTATTTTTGTTTTTGTCTATGTCGATGATATTATTATCACTGACAACAACAATGATACCATAACTGGAATCAAACAATTTCTTGCTCAATCTTTTTCCATAAAAGATCTTGGCAACTTCGATACCTTTTAGGTATTAAAGTGTCTCAATCTAAACAATGATTTTTTCTATGTCAATCAAAATATACCCTTGACATCTTATCTGATTTTGGTATGACTAGTTCTCGACCATCTAATTTTTCTATGGAAAAACATCTTCGTTTATGACCAAAGGATGGTACTCCTCTTCCTGATCCGACAATCTATCGTCGACCGGTGGGACGTCTTTTATATATTACTGTAACACGACCAGATATTCCATATGCTATAAACACACTTTGGCTCAGTTTGGCATTGCTTCCCCAGCTGCTTTTAGGGTCAAAAGTGATTCTGGACCTCAGACATGGTGTTTGGTAAAATCGTGGGGAAGTGCTTTTGGTCACTTTTAGCTTCTCCCAACTGAGTTTTTGAGAAGCTACAAATACATGCTTTTGGCTTTTGGCTTTTGGCTTTTGGCTTTTGGCTTTTGGCTTTTGGCTTCTGCTTTTAGAAAACGCGCTACAGTGATATTAAATGAAATTTTACTAACTTTCCAACTTTGTCCTTTCCTTTCCAACTTTGTCATTTCCTTTAACAAAATTGAACAAAAAAAAATGGGCTTATATTTTTGTACAAAAACAAATGTTTCCATAATTTATTCAATAAAGTAAAATAAAAATGAAATAAAAAATAAAGTAGAATAAAAAAAATAAATAAAAAAATAGGACTAATTAATTAAATAAAGTAGAATAAAAAAATGGGACTAATTAATTCAATAAAGTACCATAATTATATAACACTAAATACAAATAAACAAGAAAAATGTAAAGTATAGCAAATTAGTATCATTTAGATGTCTTTGTTCTCTTAGTAATTTTACACACTCACAACACTTTTTATATCAGTTTACCAAACACATTAAAATTGCTTTTAGTTCTCACAGTATTTTTGAAAATCAGTTTACCAAACACTCAGCTGATTCTTCCCACAGCAATTCAAAAAACAATTCCCCCTCACAACAATTTCAGAAACACTTCTCCCCACATCACAGCAATACCAAACTGAACCTTAGTCAATTCCTGCAATTTTCTCTAATAATTTTTAGTTTCCGTTTACTGTGTTTGTTGATTAGTTTCCTACTTTTGTGTATATTTTAAATTTAAATCTCCCTTGTAATCTGCCTATATATTATATAATCAATGAATGAATATTAAATCAGTTCAAAATCATTACTTCTTCTCCTATCGTGCTCACCATTTTCATAGTTTCCGCAACATTTTCTCTATCAAGTAAAATAAATAATAACTAATTGATGTTTCAAAAAATAAAAATATGAAATTTTTGCTGGAAAAATGAAATAAAATCTAATCTTGGTCCTTGAGTTAAGTATTGATTAGTTGAGTACTTAAATAAATTGAGTTGTTAAGTGAGAGCTTCCAAGACAACACTAATTGTCTAATTGATATTTCTACAAGATTACAACATTCTTTTTCTCCGTGAAAAGACTCAAAACAAAAGAACAACAACTAATTGATGATTTAGAATAGAAAAATAATAAATTTTGATGGAAAACTGAAATAAATTATAACCTTATATCCTTGAGTTGAGTCTTCAATCTTGATTAAATGAGTTGTTAAGCCAAAAGCAACAAGCAGGGGAGGCTAAGAGCTTAGATTAGGGGTGGAAAGTTTTCTTAAGATTGAAAATTGGGGGTGGATTTTGGGTTCAAGTTTGTTGAAATTTTGTTCTATGGAAAACGTAAGATGTGAGCGAGATATACAATTTTATTATATAAAGAAAATTAGAGGGAGACACTATACAACTCGCATTAATATTTAATATTTTAAATATTTTTTATTAAAAAAACAACCTATGGTGACCAGAGCCACGTGAATTGTGCATAGAAAATAGACTAATACTATTGTTTCTTTAATAATAAAATAATAACTTAAAACCTTTTTTCAAAACATTGGGGATTTGGGGGGCCGTGGCCTTGCTGGCCTCCGCGGCACTCCGCCCCAGGTTGACATCATACAACGTCGGTCTCCACCTTCGAAGTTCGAACCAGTCACCATCTCACCATATTGATCTCCGGTTAACATTATACTTTACCGGTTAGAATCGATCCAAAAGAATTTTTAAAATGGATTCTTTAATCAATTTCATATATATTATTATATATATAGAATGTTGGTTTAGATAAAGAAAATAAAATATGAATGAATAAGTTTGAAACACGTCACATCTTAAAATTATAGACGGCCCAAATCATTCAAACATAAAAAATATAGACCAAATCTTAAAACATTGACAAGTTGTTAATTGGATATTTTTTTAGTATCTGTATTGGACCTTTTTAAGAAATATCTTTAATTTGGTATATTTTAAATGTCAAAACAATAATTATTAGGTTTCATAGTCACGTAACTATTATATATAAACTGGATTGTATGTATTGGTTTTAAAAATGGATCATGGACGACCGCCCATTTAGTCCAGTTCCAGGGCCGACCCTGATACCGGTCTCACCATTATACTGAACGATATCATATTAATATTCATCCTATATCGATCGTATTTACTATACTTAAACGACACTTAACATACTTCCCTATAGGTTTTTATGTAGTTATTTTTTTTTATTTACTTGGTACTGTTATCTTATTTTGATATCTTTGATGGATATATTTTTTTTCCATGTATTTACTGTTTTTATCAAGATTTTGCTTGATTAGTTTTGTGACTTTTGTATACCATTTATGTATTTTTCTCTTTAATTTTTCTCCTTGTTTAGTTTTATAACTCTTTTTTATTGTGTTTTTATAGTTATGGAGAATGTTATCAAAGGTACTATTACATCAACTATAATCAATATATTTCTATTATTATTATTATTATGTTTTTCTTGAATTTTTAGTCTTGAAAGAGGGTGTAGAATCTTCACGCGTATAAAATGACTGTATACTTATGAATTTTCTAAATACTTCAATTTAAACCCACAAAAAAAACTTAAGGATACATGCTCGATTTTAGACGATGAAGTTGTTAAACAAAATGAAGAACATATGTCTGATACGGCGGAAACAGATTTCATGTGTGCATTTGTAATTTATGCTTGCCATTGATATTGTCATATAAAATGAAATTACTAAGAGTCTAAGACATCCTTTGCATAATTTTGTACTACTAAATTTTTATCTGTCTCTCAAGTTATAAATCAAATTTGTAATAAATTGTTGAGGGGTGTGTTTAAGACTTTTTTTGAATCTTGTAAAAAATCAACGTATTTTTTTGGTCATTTAAAAAACGGTTATACAATTAATTTGATAATTTCATTTCTGACCTAAATACAAATAGAAAAGAAAAGGATTTTGAAAACTAACTGAATTTTTGTTGTTAGAGATGGAGACCGATAGTATGAAATTAGGCTTGCAACCCTTGGATGAGTTGAATATAGCCGGAAAGAGGAAGAATTTAAAAAGTTTATGAATACTTTGTTGTGTTGTACAAGTAGAGTGTTATGTAGTAAACCATGGACTATGTAGTAACTATGACCTAATTGGAAAGCTGGTTGTGACTTGTGGTTTAGATATTGTTCTATTGATCATTTTGAATTACTGGTTCTTTCATTTGGTTTAAATAGTGATCCAATAGTAAAATTGTCCGTGCTTTGCCCCGAGAGTATTATATCATTTTATATGTTATTTTCAATTTTAATATATTTTATTCGTAATTTAAAATTTTATTTATCTAAATTATGAAACAAAAAAATTAAAATTTTTAAAATATATTTTAATCAAACATAAAATGATAATCAAGTAAAATAATAAAAAATAAAAAATTCAGTTATTAATTTAGTCCCTATGTTTTTTTCGATTGTTTTTTTTTACTCACTTATTCAATTTCACTAGATTGAGCCTATGTTTTTCAAAACCACTCATTTTAGTCATTCTGTAAGTCAAGCGTTAGTCTGAGTTAACGGAAAGGGGGTATTTTGGTCATTTCCAAATATTTATGTAATACTAATAAAATTAATATTATAAATACAAATTTAAATATGATAAATAATATAAAAAACATTCATTCAAAAAATAAAAACAACCAAAACAAAATCAAATACATAATCAAATATAATCTTCCTAAGAACTATCATCCTGAGAACAATCATCAAACATCATCCAACTCACCAAATTTTCATAAGAACCATTATCAAACATCTCTATTCTCCACAAACCAAATACAGAATAAAAACACCACCATCAACCACCATCTCAACCATCAACCACCATCTCAACCACCAGTCAATATCGGACCACCATCACCATCGGATCTACAGTTCTTCATCATCACCACCGGACCGCCATTACCAGATCAACGATGCGGCTCCCATATCGACGGTCTCATCGGCTCCCCAAATCAATCGACGATCTCCTCGGCTCCTAGATCGATCGATGGTGTGAATCAAACACCAACAGTTGGGTTCGATTTGATGATGGGAGGAGCGGCTAGGTTTGCGGCGATCGGCGTTAGATGGAGAGAGAGAGTCGAGAAGCTTCTTTTGGGTTTCATTTTTGTTGAATGTAGAGAGAGATTGAGAAAGAGAGGGAGAGGTAGAGAAAGACAGTGATAGTGAGAGAGAGAGCAAGAAAGAGAGAAAGATTGAGATGGAGATCATCACATAGAAAGAGATATTGAATCAGTGGTTGGGTTTCATTTTTGTTGAAGATCGTGTTTGAATTTTATGAATTTTTTTTAAAAATCAACGGAAGATGATCTATGTTCTTTTAAGTTTTTTATTATTAGATGGAGATCTTATCTAAATCTAAACCTAATAAAAAAAAACTTAAGTTTAATTGTGTGATTTGCTGGGTTTGGGGGTTTGGGGGTTTGGGTTTTATGAGATGAAGATGTTGTGTGGTGGTCTGCTGATGGTGGGTGATTTGTATGATGAATTTAAGGTGGGTTTTATTTCCAGATTCATGATGAAAAAAAAAACCCAGTTTTTTTTGCATCTATATTAAAAAAAAATTAACCATTTCTGTAAATATTTATTATTTAATATTTTAATATCTAAAGTTAAATTGTAAAAATTCACAAAGTTAAAGGGTGAAATGGTCATTTGATTTAAGTTAAGGGTAAAATGGTTAAATTACTTTTTCTGTGACGGTTGACCGTCAAAATTCTTGTCAGAATGACTAAAATGAGTGGTTTTGAAAAATATAAGACATAATTCTATGAAAATTGAATAAGTGAGTAAAAAAAAAACAATCGAAAAAAGCATAGGGACTAAACCAATAATACCATATATATATACACACACACGAAAACAATATATGTATAGTGCATTTAATATTAATATGAGAAACAAAAGTCTATGCATTAAATATTAATGTTAAACAAAAGTATCATGCATTACACATATTTTGTTTATTAAAATGAATTTATTTAATTAAATGAGTAAATGTAACAAACATTAAAAAAAATTAATATTAAACTTATGACATTTCTTAAAAGCTAAGCAAACTAAAAAACCGAAAGAAAATATGTTGAATCTTATTTTTTATTTTTGACAGTATAAATTTGTAGTCAATTCAAATTGGATCTTGAAACATGAGATTTATTTTGTAGTAATTTTTTTTCAATATTTATGATTTGAAATTCAGTTGTACTATAAAGAAAGTTTTGTTCATCAACCAAATTTAAAAAGCAAGTCTAGCAATTTTTTAACTCTATTTATTGAAGCTTGAATTATTGGTACTGTGGTAGTGGTTGAATGTCATTTTATTTTATTCTTATTTTTTTTAAGAAAAAGATGGAGAGAGAGGTTGAGAGTATGAATGACAATTGGTCGGGTTTGAACGGGTTTGGAAAAAACCAAACTCAAACCCACAAAACAAAATGACATACAAACTCATCCACGAACCCACAAAATATTGTGGTTTCACTCGCAGATTTTAGCAACATCCAGACCCGTCCACGAACTCCTGAGGATCTGATTTGTTGTTCCAAAGCGACTCACTCATGTGTACATAACTTAGTCCGAATCAAACTCAGTTGTCGATAGTCATCTACGTTAGTTTTTTTTCTTTCAGACTTCAGAGAAAATGAAAAAAAAAAGGAAGAGCAAACAAATGTTTAAAAATGTATGAGAAGAATAATATATCAGAAGAAGAAGAGTTTAAATTTTGAAGAGAATAAGAAAAAATATATAATAAGTTGTAGAGAAAATAAATGGAAAAGATGAGTTTTAATTTTGAAGAGAGAGAGCGGGGGTTGAAGATCGAGAAGAAAAGAAAATGAAGACAAAAGATAAAAAGAAAAAAAATATTAATGAAAGATATTTTAAAATCTGAAAAGAGAAATTATATGGGGCAACTGTATGTGATGTAAGACAAAAATGAAATATAAAATAATTATTATAATATTACTTGTTAAATAATTATTAAATCAAGCGGATTCGCGGGTTTTTTTTTTTTTTCCACACCCGAACCCAAACCCAAACCCAAACTCATGATGGGTTGAGATTTCAAATCCAAACCCGTCCACGGGTTCTATTTTCACATACCAAACCCTCTCCAAGCGGGTTGGGTTCGGACGGATTCTACGGGTTTAAGTTCAATTGTCATCCTTAATTGAGAGAAATATGGAATGACGGTAGATAGGAGAAAGAGAGAGAGAAGTGGTGGTACTGTGGTTCAGTGGCAGTGGTTGAATGTCATTTTATTCTGTTTTTTTATTATAATATAATTTTTTGTAAATAAATAGAAATCTATTAAATTTTACTATTCATGTGAATAGTTCTATTTTAAGATGAGTTTTAATATATACTAATAAAATGGTCCGCGCTTTGTCTTGTGGGTATTATACTGTTTTATATATTATTTTCAATTTTAATAAATTTTATTCATAATTTAACATTTTATTTATCTAAATTATGAAACAAAAAAAATTAAAATATACAATATATTTTAATCAAACATAAAATGATAATCAAGTAAAATAATAATTCTATACTAAATACAAATATCAGTTATATTGATTTGTATATATATACATAAAAAAACGAAAACAATATATACATAGTGCATTGAATATTGATATGAGAAACAAAAGTATATGCATTAAATATTAATGTGAAACAAAAATATCATGTATTACACATATTTTATCTATTTAAATGAATTTATTTAATTAAATGGTAATTGTAACAAACTTTAAATATATTTAATATTAAACTTATAACAACTCTTAAAGCTAAGCAGACTCAAAAACCGAAAAAAAAATAAGCTGAATCTTATTTTTGATTTTTGGTTGTATAAATTTATAGTCAAGTCAAATTGGATCTTTATTTTAAAGTTTTTTTTTCAATATATTGTGATTTGAAATTCAGTTGCACTATAAAGAAAGTTTTGTTCATCAACCAAATTTAAAAAACAAGTCTAACAATTTTTTGGCTCTGTTTTATTGAAGTTTGAATTATTGGTATTGTGGTAGTGGTTGAGTGTCATTTTTCTGTTTTGTGTTTTTGTTTAGAAAGAAAAAGATGGAGAGAGAGAGATTAAGAGTAGGAATGACAATGGGTCAGGGTTCGGGCGGGTTTGGAAAAAACCAAACCCAAACCCACGAAAGAAAATGACATCCAAACCTATAAGTTCCTCAGTTTTTGATTGGCTCATTTCGTTGACAACCACATTTGGGGATTAATATGTAAGAGTAGTTTAGGTCATCATTGTTCAAGAACGAGTTCAAACTTCAAAAGGTAAATCACTTACTTAACTTTCATTGAAGAGGTATTAGTGCACAAACACACTCATGTATTCTCCTTTTATTATCTTACATGCATGCTTATTTACCATCTTATGTGCCTTGTGTGTCTTAATTATTGTTTGAGTGTTGAATGCATTTTTTTGTGCCTTAAAAATAAGATTTTTTCCTCTGGTCCGCGGTTCAGACCGTTCTCTGTGCAGTGCCTACGCTCCGGTCTGCACAACGGTGGTTACCAGAGGTTGCACGCTGTGGCTACCACGGCATGTTGCATGCACCGCGGTCTCCCAATCGGAGTTTCACAGGCGTTGCATGTTGTCCAGACCGCGGTCTGTGCACTTGCATGCAAAGCGGCCTACAGAGCGGTGTTGTCCAGTTGATGCACTGCTCTCTGTGCCGCGGTCTGGACACTTACCTAGGTCGCGGCACGTACATCGGTCATGACGGGAATTAGTTGCCCTTCATCCAAAATGATGCAGTTTCGTGTAAGGTACATATATATGTTCTCTTCTCTTCTCTTTAGCCTGAGTGAGTCAAAGAAGCCATTTTTATTTGTTCAAACCTTTCTTTGAGAGAGAAATTGACTCCAACTGAAAGAGAGCTCCCAAGAACTCATCTTGATTCAACCAAACTCCAATCCATGAGCATCTAGCATCTTCTTGCATCTTCTTGCATCTTCCAAGCATGGATTTCTCTTGTTCTCATTGACTAGGTAATCTATACATGACCTAGAATTTATTATTACTTAACTAGGCTATGTTTACCTATAAAAAGCATTAATTACTTATTGAATGTATGTTTTTATGTTATATTGCATTTATAACATGATTGAGTTGTTGTTGTTTGTTGGTTGAGATGTTTGTTTTCATGATAGCTAGCATTTAGGACGATTTTACCTTTCTAACTAGATCTATTTGCACTTGCATTTAGATAATTGATATCTAGGATTTGCATTCATTGTCACCTTTAATCCTTAGATAAGCATTAATTGTCTTAACCTAGCATTTGTGCATCTAAAATATTTTCATATATTCACTTAGGTTATTTTGACTCTTCATTGAGGTTAAGTCTTGTGACTACGGTGTGTATTGCTCAAGCAAGTGAAGTCTTGCAACCAAGGTTGGGTTGGCAAGCATTGATCAAGAATCACTATTAAGGCCCGTTGGGTAGTAGTGGTGGGTTAGTAACCTTGAAATGTGACTAGGTGGTCAACTTAGGTTGTAAACATCATTACAATAGTGGATTTGAGGATCAGATGTGGCTAGAAGGATAGCCCATGATTTTTTCCTTGTTGAAGGGTTTCCATTTAAATATCATGTGTTTTTATTGTTTTATGCATAATTAATTGTAATTGAATGCTTGTTTATTTGGGATAGTTTTTGTTAATATTGATTAATCGAAAAATTGGTAATTGATTTGATTAAAACCTATTCACCCACCCCCATCCCCCCTCATAGGTATTAGACGCACACGTATTTAGGGAATTTTCAATTGTTATCATAGATGGTGCTTAGATAAACTTAGGTGATCCGTGCTCTGTGTGTGTCTTGCTTGGTGTATTTTGTTAGTTAGTTAGTTTGTTTGTTGTGTGACATTGCATTTGTATATCATTTATAACCCAAACACAATGAGTGAGATTGGGATGAGTAGAGAGGGAGCATCGAGCATAGGACCTCCTTTACCTCATTGAGTGAACTATGACGCATGGAAAGTCAAGATGGAGTCCTGCATTTTCCAAATAGATGACCGTGCATGGATGGTGGTAGAGAATGACTATACTCTTCCAACAATGACCACTGAAAATGGAAATGTTGTCTCCAAGTCTAAGTCCCAATGGAGCACACAAGAATTTGAAGCCTCTAAGTGGAACCACAAGGCAATGCATGCCATTTTGTATGCTATGGATGATAACTAGTACAAGTTGATTCAAACAACTAAAAGTGATAATGAGGCTTGGTAGATCTTAGAGACGGCTCATGAAGAAACCGAGGTAGTCAAGGACTCCAAACTCCAAATTCTCCAAATGCAATTCGAGATAATTAGGATGGAGGAACATGAGTGCTTCAATGACTTCCAAGTGAAGTTGATGGACATAGTGAATCAAAGCCATCAACTAGGTGACCCATACTCGGATATAAGGATCAAGCAAAAGATCATGAGGTCACTTCCCAAGATGTTTGAGTCCAAGGTGACGGCACTTGAAGAAAATAGTGACTACAAGATAATAAAGTCGAGTGAAGTGATTGGAAGGCTTCTAGCCTATGAGTCTAGGTAGACTTCTACACCCATACCTCATAATAAGCAAAAGAGCATAGCCCTGAAGACATCCAAAGTAGAGAAGGAAAAGAATGATTCGGATGAAGACATGGCCTTAATAGTGAAGAACTTTAAGAGATTTTTGAAGCTATAAAAGAAAGGTTATAGCTCTAAGGGAGAGGAATTCAAGAAGAAGACTCACTTCAAGAAGATTGAGTCAAGTAAAGAGAAGCATTCAAGAAAGGGCATTCAATGCTTTGAATGTGGAGGATTCGGGCACATCTCCACAAATTGTGCTAACTTGAAGGATAAGAATAGAGGAAAGGCAATGGTCACTACTTGGAATGACAGTGATGATACTGAAATAGATGATGACTCTTATAGTGATGAGGAGGAAGTGGCAATCCTTGTAGCATTTGCTACTTCTCACAAGGGGGATAACAAAGTGAAAGTTATTGAAGAGTGTTCCTCAAACTTGAATGATTGTGAGAAGAACCATTTTACCTTTTCGGTCTCCTACAATGAAGAAGCTCAAGTTGTCCCCAAGTGTTTCTCATTTGAAGGATTCAAAAATGATGACTCGTAAAATGGAGATCAAAAGGGAGCAACATCAAGATAAGCTATCCTTAAGGAAATGAGCCATGATAACACAAGTGATATTAACATGGACCAAGATAGCTCATGTTTCAATAACTCTTGTGGTAATGTAGTGAACTATCAAGAGTTTATTGACTATCTTCAAGCTTGTTTGAAGAAGAAAAAGGACGAAGTTCTTAAGTTGACAAAAGAAAATCTTTAATTAAAAACAAAAGTGACTTAGTTGGATGAGGAAATGACACTTGTCAAAGTGAATAAAATGAGGTTGGAAAAGGACCTTGAGGAGGCAAAGAACAATATTGCTAAGATGACTTCGAACACGTAGAAGCTTGATCATATGTTAGGAGTTGGCAAGAATCTGAGTGATAAAAGAGGTTTAGGTTTTGAAGATGATAAGGAGACCTCAACTCCTAACAAGATGGTGTTTGTCAAGAGCATGAACATCAAAGAGTCTCCTCCTCCACAACATCCTAGAAAGAAAATTGAACTATGAGAGTGCTCTAAAAATGCCCAAGTCAATATGGCACCAAGTAGTCAAGCTCAAGCTCAACCAAAAAGAGTACATCAAGCAAGTCTTCCTCAACACAAATTCCACCAACTAAGGAAGCAAACTTCTTCAACTCAACAACAAAGGAGAAGAGAACCAATACCACATCAAATACAAGCTCAAAGACATGGGAAAGCTCATTTGTTCTCACAAAAGAATGGTATGACCCCTCATTTTATATCCTACATGTCATTTTGGTGGTGTAGATGGTCATATTAGGCCAAATTGCTTCAAGTATGTTAACATGTGTAGAACTAGAAGCATGATTGAAAAGAATAGGGCTAAAGCCAATATGCATATGCCTAGAAAGTCTGGAGTTAATGATCCTAGGAGAAATATGATGACTATGACCACTAGGAAAGACATTGTGTCACCTAAATGGATTAGAATAGATAAACCCATATGCCATTGTGATGAGATTTCACCCATAGGCTTAACAAAGTCCAGTGGACTTGGAAGGTCTATAGGGACTCATATCCCTTTTTGACATGATTTGGATTGACCCCTTATGGGAAACTCAAGCAAAGAGAGCGACCTTGCATTGCAATAAGAAAAAATTTGTTCAATTTTATGCTCTTTAATTAATTGCTTGAGTATCTTGGATGCATATATTATTACATGACTTTTTATTCAATAAGTGTGCCCATTGCATTATTTGAAATGCATACCTCATTTTGTGTTCAAATATGAATTTTTTGACTAGAAAAATTGTTTGGGAGGTACATTTGATTGACCCAAAGTTTATCTCCATGTTCATGTGAACTTGTCTGTGACATGCTTAAATATTATGCATGAATTATGTGTGTGAAATTTTGTGGAGAAGCAATTGATAAGGCTAAATCAAATAAGGACCTTGTGTCCATTTAATTAATAAGAATGTCTCATCCAACTTAGTCGTGTCTTTCTTCTTAATGGTTGAACAAGACAACAACCAATAAGGATTTCATATCCAATCAATCAATAAGGATTTTATATCCATGTCTTGATTGATCATTAAGGATTAAAAGAAAACAAATTGCTTATGTGTGCTTAAAATGTTTCTAAAAGTTATATCTTGTTTTTAATGACAAAATGGTGTAAATTGGTTTGACTTCTTTTGGAACCCCTTTTGCTATTTTCCTTTACCAAATATCATGCTTTTGGAAGTTGATGCTGCATGTATTCCATTCAATGCAATTATTTCACACATGTTTTTTTTTTAAAATCAAACTCACTTGCTCTTCTCTCTCACTTAATTAAATTGCATGAAGTTGTTGTATATGATTATGCATTTAAAGTGCAAACATCTTTCTTTGCTAAAGTGACCCGGTTAGAGAATACTCATTTGTCTATCTTGTGACAAAAAAGGGAGTAGTGTTGGATTTAGGGGGGGTTGATATTGGATTTAGGGGGAGTTGATATTGGCATGTTTTTAGGGGAGATTGACCTATTAAGAGGGAGTTGACCTTTTTAGGGGGAGCTTTTGTTTTTGCATTGTTGATGCATGTTGCTTGTTTCTATTGTATGCAAATTGCTCTTGTTTTTATTTCTTTGATCACCTCACGTACACTTGTCTTGGAAAGTGTAGTTATTTTGTTTTGTAGGGATATTGATTCTGCTAGAGATGGATGACTTGAAGATCTGGTTTATTAGGCATCTCTTTGTAATGTAGAAAAATTTTGTTGACCTCTGTCTTTTGTTTTTGTTATTTGTAGGGATGAATTGTGAGTGGTGGTTTTGTCACGAAATAGCCAATTGGGGAGATTGCAAGTTCCTCAGTTTTTGATTGGCTCATTTCGTTGACAACCACATTTGGGGATTAATATGTAAGGGTAGTTTAGGCCATTATTATTCAAGAACGAGCTCAAGCTTTAAAAGGTAAATCACTTGCTTAACTTTCATTGAAGAGATATTAGTGCACACACACATGCATTTTCCTTTTATTATCTTGCATGCATGCTTATTTATCATCTTGCGTGCCTTGTGTGTCTTAATTCTTGTTTGAGTGTTGAATGTATTTTTTGTGTGTCTTAAAAAGAGGATTTTTTCCTCTGGTCCGCGGTTTAGACCGCTCTCTGTGCAGTGCCTACGTCGCGGTCTGCACAACGGTGTTTACCAGAGGTTGTACGCTTTGACTACCGCGGGCTGTGCATGTTGCATGCACCGCGGTCTCCTAAGCGGAGTTTCATAGGCGTTGCATGTTGTCCAGACCGCGGTCTGTGCACTTGCATGCATAGCGGCCTACAGAGCGGTGTTGCCCAGATGATACACCGCTCTCTGTGCCGCGGTCTGGACACTTACCTAGGCCGTTGCACGCACAACGGTTTATGACGGGAATTGGTTTCCCTTCGCCAAAACGATGCAGTTTCGTGTAGGGCACACACACACACACACACACACACACACACACACACACACATATATATATATATATGTTCTATTCTCTTCTTTTTGGCCTGAGTGAGTCCAATAAGTCATTTTTATTTGTTCAAGCCTTTCTTTGAGAGAGAAATTGACTCCAAGAGAGAGAGAGAGAGCTTCCAAGAACTCATATTGACTCAACCAAACTCCAATTCATGAGCATCTTGCATCTTCTTGCATCTTCTTGCATCTTCCAAGCATGGATTTCTCTTGTTCTCATTGACTAGGTAATCTCCACATGATCTATAATTTATTATTACTTAACTAGGCCATGTTTACCTAGAAAATGTATTAATTACTCATTGAATGTATACTTTTATGTTATATTGCATTTATAACATGCTTGAGTTGTTGTTTGTTGGTTGAGATGTTTGTTTTCATGATAGCTAACATTTAGGACGATTTTACCCTTCTAGCTAAATCTACTTGCACTTGCGTTTAGATAATTGATATCTAGGATTTGCATTCATTGTCATCTTTAATCATTAGATAAGCATTAAATGTCTCAACCTAGCATTTGTGCATCTAGAATATTTTCATATATTCACTTAGGTTGTTTTGACTCTTCATTGAGGTTAAGTCTTGTGATTACGGTGTGTATTGCTCAAGCAAGTGAAGTCTTACAACCAATGTTGGGTTGGCAAACATTGATCAAGAATCACTATTAAGGCCCGTTGGGTAGTAGTGGTGGGTTAGTAATCTTGAAGTGTGACTAGGTGGTCAACTTAGGTTGTAAACATCATTACAATAGTGGATTTGAGGATCGGATGTGGCTAGAAGGATAGCCCGTCGTTTTTCCCTTGTTTAAGGGTTTCCAAGTAAATATCGTGTGTTTTTATTGTTTTATACATAATTAATTTTAATCGAATGCTTGTTTATTTGGGGTAGTTTTTGTTAATATTGATTAATCGAAAAATTGGTAATTGATTCGATTAAAACATATCCGCCGCCTCCCCTTCCTTCTCATCCTCCTCTAGGTATTAGACACACACATATTTAGGGAATTTTCGAAACCCATTCACGAACCCACAAAATCTAGTGGGTTCGGGTTCGGGTTTCACCTACGGATTTTAGCAACACCAGACCCGCTCACGAACCCGTGAACTTCTGAGGATTTGTTGTTCCAAAACGACTCACTCCTATGTGTGTAACTCGATCCGAGTCAAATCCAGTTGCCGATAACAATCCACGTTAGTTTTCTTCTTTCAGACTTCAAAGAAAATGAAAAAAAGTAAGAGTAAAAAAAAGGCTTTAAAATGTATGAGAAGAAGAATATATGAAGAAAAATAATAGTTTAAATTTTGAAGAGAAAAAAAATATAAAATAAGTTGTAGAGAAAATAAATGGAGAAGATGAGTTTTAATTTTGAAGAGAGTGTAGGAGTTAAAGATCGAGAAGAAAAGAAAATGAAAACAAAATATAAAAAGAAAGAGAAAAAGAAAAATAATAATGAAAGATATTTTAAAATCTAAAAAGACAAATAACGAGGGTCAACTGTATGTGATGTAAAACAAAAACTAAATATAAAAATAATAATTATAATATTATTTGTTAAATAATTATTTAATCAAATGGGTCCGCGGATTCGGGTTTGGTTTTTTTTTTTTCACACCCGAACCCATGACGGGTTGAGATTTCAAATCCAAACGCGCCCACGAGGTTCTATTTTCACATATCAAACCCTCTCCAAGTGGGTCTCATGGATTCGAGTTTAATTGTCATTCTTAATTGAGAGAAAGAGAGAGATAGAGAGTGGTGGTGGTGTTGTGGTAGTGGTTGAGTGCCATTTTATTTTATTTTATTTTTTTATTTAATTTTTCTTATCTTTTATTATTGTAAATAAACAAAATTCTATTAAATTTTACTATTCATATGAATACTTCAATTTTAAGAGTTGTTTTAGTATATATAACAATTTTAATAGTACATATTAATGATAAATAACAGCAATTACAAAAAAGAAACATTCTGTAAATTGGATGGCATTAAATTAGGTTTGTAATACTTTGGAGGAATGGAAGGACGAACATGATTTTACGGTAGAACATGATCGTTTGTGATGCATTTTTCTCTTAAGTCAGTCCAATTTTTATATTATAAAAAATGATTTTGAAAAGATAGTGGTAAACGATAGTAATAATTTGAACTCTTGATCCAAAAAATTATAAAGTAGTTTGAATATGGCATTAAAACGAATGAGGCATAGCTTAAAAAAATTATAAAAGCATAGATACAAATTTATAAATTACATGAAGAATACAAAAGATGTAAAGATCAAATCGGAAAAAAGGAATACCCAAGTACCCAACCCATGTAAGTAAATATGAGCGGTTTTATTCTCATGGAAATTAACAACAGTAAATTAAATTGACACAAATATCAAAGCGTGTTAATTACCATTTTTTAGACGATATTTATAAATTAATTCAGGATCGGGTATTTTTTTTTTGAAAGCTTTCGCTATTCGTAGAATTCGAACCGCTGACTTGAGAGTCATTTATCCAAGCCTCAAGCTTGTACATCTACCAACTGAGCTACGTCCCTGTTGGCCCGCGTGTTAATTACCATTAGGGCAAAAGGAAGGCTCGACAAGGTGAAGCCCTAGTTTGATAAACGTTAGAAATGTTAGCAAACAAACTGTGTAAATGAACCCTAAATTCATCTCATAGTGGATTTAAGGTTCTACGTCTAGATTTGATTTTGAGTGGTTTGAAGATAAACAATTTAATTAAAATGATTATTCATATTTAGAGTTAATCCTCACATTTTAGCGGTTGTAAAGATTGAATAGTTAAATTTCAAAATTGTTAAGGTGAGTGTGGAGAATAAATAGTGTATCTAGAATTATTTTGGATAAATAAGAATAAACGATTGATCAACCGAATGACTAAATTGATGAGATTACGAAAACACAGGGACCACATGCACTAAAAATGGAAAGAGAGTAAAAATACAGATAATTTGCAAAAAGCTAGGGATTAAATTGATAACCTCCCTTAATTTTATTATAATTATTGAGTAATGCTATGCAATCTAAATTTCAATTTAAATGATGTGGGAAGTGAGTTGTCATCAGCATACACAACACGAGATGATTTGGTTAATGAAAAAATCACTTGCCACATCATTTAGATTAAAATTTGGATTAAATTTTTAGGATGTTTAACATTAGTGACAAATATTACTGGTCTAGTTGCTATAAAGTTGCAATAGTTATTGAGTTGTTATTAATCATTAGATTTCAATTCAAGGATTTACAAAAATCAAATATTTAAAATTACAAAAAAATAAAAATTAACAGATAAAAACTTTTTGCCACATATGGTCATGCTGTACTTGTATTATAGTTAAATCCAAACATTGCATCGGACATAAGGCCATCGAGTTTCATAGCCTAAAATTGGGCTGAATTGGAAAATTGGCCCAAAAGGTTCAAAGGTTGAGCAATTAAGACGACCCGGTCCGGCCCAAGCAATCCCCGAACCCTCATCCTTCCCTGAGACCCTGACCCTGAAAAGTGCCTGGCATTTGCGCTTCCTCTCACTTCAATTCAACTTCTCGTCTTTTCAGTATTCGATTTCAATCTAAACCAACAGCATTTGGTAATCTTTTCTCCCTATTAATTAATTGTTTAGCTTTTTATTTTCTTTATCTTTGTGTTAAGTCTGTTTGTTTGTTTTTTTTTAAATTATTATTTTGTAAAATTTATATGTAAAATTATTGTCTCTAATATCTTTTTGGTTCCCAGAAATTGGACAGATCTTTTGCTTACTTTGATATTTTTCCTGTTTTTTGGGATATAATTTCTGTAAAAAAATTAAATCTTTTTGGGTTATATATTATTTTATTCATGATATAAATTCAATTTTTTGTTTGGTCTTTTCCCACACGATTCCATTCAAAATTCGAATTAAATTTTTTATTTTATTTTTTCGTGGTTTGATTATTACTGCAATTTTTTAGTGAATAGTCTGGTGCATATTTTGACTATCGATCTTCATAATTATTCAATTTAATTTTATTTGGGTAATTAGAGCATTATATAGATTTTGCATTGGATTTCCTCTTCTGTGTAATTGTCTATTTGTCTATGGTTCATTTTACACAATATAAATTAATTCTTTATTGTTGAACGTTCTAATATCACATGTTTCAAAATTGTTTGCCTGAATCTTAAAAAAAAAATAAAAAAAAAATTTGAATTTCAAATATTTGTATATATATATTGTCTGCTGTGTTATTGATTTGGGTATTCCATGGCTTGTGAACCATGCTAAGGAGTTTCTTATTGGACTTGGCTGGTCTTTAGTGAAAATTATCATTTTCCATTATCAAATTATTTTTTACAGTATCTGTTCATCTAATTAGATTTAGATCCTTCAGCTATCGGTTTGTACATTTCTTCACATATTTTTTAACTGGAGTAGTGTTGGGTAATCCTTTAATTCGTTATGTATCTCTTTATTTGACTGTGCCAATTATTTTAATCTGTTTTTAGATTGATATTTCATTTCCCGACGTTCTCCATTTTACATACCGTAGTATACATTTTATAAAGTAGAGAATGATATTTCTTTCTGGATATGTTAATGTTAGTTGAAACTCTTGTCTGTCCAAGTGCAAAATCTTTGTGTTCATTTCTTATCTGTGTAATATTTTGGACAATTAACAGCATCATATTTTACGTTGCTTGTTAATTTTTAGTCAATACTGTTGCTGAAATTTAATTGGATGACTTGGAAATTTTAACTGTAGATGATGGAAGACATGGACATTGATCATGTAGTGGACATACCTGACACTCCTGATAGACCAGTGGCAAGGCATATTAATGATGGCGATTGCGTTGGCAAAGAAAGCAAGCTGTCTGTAACTGGACATTTGGGAAATCCTGATTTTGAGGATGAAGAATGTTTGCATCGGTCGAGGTGCAGGGGTCAGCTGGTCGGTGAAAATGGGAACAATAGAAGACTTCATATGCATCCTAGGAAAAATCCTTGCAGCGTTGATAAAATCGAGCATTTCAGCGACACCATTGCTTTGTCTCCAGTAGAGAATCTGAATGTTTCTCGAAATGCTTCTTTATTTAGGAGAACGGCAATAGACAAGAACTCCAAGCATGAGACCAGGTACTCTAATGGAGCACAACATATGGATAAGGAAAAACGAGTTTGCTCTAAATTTCCTTCTAAATCATATACTCTTCGAAAAGATAATGCTATGATAGATTTAACTGAACAGAATGGGCCTGAACGATTACCTGAAAGGGCTTTTCCACATGAAAAATTGAAAGATTTTGCAACAGATAGAGGGAAAGGTCAAGTAACAGCAAATGGTTGTACTTCTTTGCATTGGGCACCAAATTCTTCAAAGCCATTCATCAAATCCAATAAGGGAAAGGAGAAGATAGAGGACAATACAAGTAAAGTTGTAGATTCATTTATTGATAGTGGAAAAGGGATTGATCTTACCGGTGGTACTCAACAGAATCATGAAAAACAGACATATGCTTCTTATCATTCTGTTTCACCAAGAGTAACTGGGCAGAAAAGATTGGTTCGAAATGGGTGTATCTCTCCATATAATATAGAATCTAGGGCTAAACAATTAGCTGAACGTTCTCAAAACTGCTCCAATGATGTTGAACAGAATCCTAGCAGGGATATAGTTTCCCTTCGTCCGTGTATGATAGATGTGAGTGTGCGTGATATAGTTGCTGAAGATATTAAACGCGATAGATGTAAAGCGGTAACAATTCGCCCTTGTTCGTCGAAGGAGCATGATAAAGTTCATTTTTCTAGGAGGTAATTTTGTATAATGTTCTTTTCTGTTTTTATGTGTTTATTTTTATGGAATTGCGCTTTTGTTTTGATATAATGGTCTTGACTGTCTTGTCTTACACACATGCTGTAACCGCCCAATCCAAAAGCTTGAACTGTTAGAATATGGTCCAACAATAGTATTTAAAAGATATAACAACACAAACACGAGATAAATTTATATAAGAACAAAAATATTCAAATATAAATATGTGGGGGACTCAAACCCATGCTCCCATGGTAAAATTTGCTTTGATTCTATGTAACTTATTTATATTTGTTAGGTTTTTATTTTGATGATTGTGTTTATGTAATATTTAATACTCATATACTCAAAAGACTAGTTTATTGGGTTGTGACATCCTTGGCTATATAATTCCTTCTCATTCTTTTAATTTTTTCAATGTGGGATTTATTCTCACCTCCGTTAGCTCACATGTGGGTGATCTATATTAACTTGTTATGAAAGAGTCCAACAATAGTATTTAAGCATTGTAACACATATTTAAGTATTCTTCAAGGGTGAGAGACTGCCTATTATATTATCCTTTTTGTGTATGAGAGAATTTGTGTTATACGTCCTCTGTCCATTACGAATTCATGGTCATTTATCCTTTATATATATAGTCTTTCTTTGGTCAAGACCGACCTGATTTTTTTTGTCGTACGGGTTTATTGATTATCAAATGAGATAATCAGTGAACCTGTATAAAAAAAAATCAGGTCGGTCCTAATTAGAGAATTGTTATATATAGAGGTTCATTCTGTAGGGAGGTTTGGTATAAGATATGTCGGGATCTTATAACGACAGGTACATATAATGGAACAATAAACACGAGTCATTAGCTAGAGATTGAGCAAATAAAAACGAGTCATTTATTAATCACTTACCCCTTCTTGATTGTCTGGCATCTTGCATTCCATATTTCATGAACAAGCTTTTCTCTCCTTTCTCTTTGCCTTTTTTTTCCCTGTGCATATTTGCTTGTTGATTATCTATTATCAAAGACTCTGTAGAGGTTGAGATGCATAGAAGGTTGTACACTAGCGGATTGTTGACATGGTGTTAGACTGTTAGTGTTCTTGTCTCAGTTATAAAAAAATTAACATTCCTATATACAATCTGATCAGCATGTTGTACATTGAACTTTTCAGAAAATTTTAGCATTTGCTATAAATTTAAGCAGTGGATTTCTTTTTACACATGATCACAGTTAGTATTGCATTTTTTTTAATTTTTAATCCACTGTTACTGTTGTTCCAATAAACTTGGTACTTGGTAGATCAGCTTGTGTCTAACTTCATAGTTTATTTCTGCTCCAGTTCTGCAGCTATCAATGAAGTTAATGGAAACCGTCCTCCCAGCAGAGATGCATTTGGATGCAGTGAAGAGTCAGGTGGATGGAGAAGTGTGCGCAACCTTTCAAAGAAAGCGGACCACCCATTGTCTAATGCAACTGTATCGCAGTTGAGGAGAAATGATGATGCTGGATTCTTAGGTATCAAACGACATGAAAGTTCAGATAACCGGACTGGAAAAGCATATGGGCATAAAGATCAGAATGCAGCTCAAACAGCTTCCAGACTTGTGTCGGAGCCGGACCAAATAAATCAACCTCGTCTTCTTGGTAAAACTGTTTCTAAAAGGCAAAAGAAACATGAATTAACTTCAAGAAATCGTGGCCAAAGCTCTAGAATGGTTTCTGATGACTCAGAGATTGTGTTTATTGGTTCATCTGGGGAATCATGTAGGCCAGGATCATCAACTATCCAGAGTCATCAAAATCACGGCATTGTGGAGATCGATGAGTTGTCACCTGGTATGAGACATGGTAACTCCCAAGGAGTAGTTTGCATTAATGATGATGACTTAGCTGCCAGGGCTAGACAAGTAGAGGCAGATGAGATGTTGGCTCTTAGACTACAAGAACAGTTGTATCATGAGTTGCCCGCATTTGGAGGTTACGAGGTTGGTTCTCTTGTTATTGATGCCTTTCTAAATGTGATATGATTATTCAGATGCTAGGTTTTTTATATTTCTTGACTTTTTCTACAGATTGATTCAGACATGGCATGGTTGATGCAGCAAGAGGATGCACACCCCTTATCTAATCAAAATCACCATGCATCGAATCCTGTAAGGAAGCCTCTTTGTTTTAATTATTTGCTAATGGCATGACAATGACTATTAAATCCATCTTAATTACTGTACATGTAATGATCTTGAAGTATTATATATTTTCATGTACTCAGAGCAGCTGTTACAGGCTCCTAATAGTCAGAAAACATGTCTTTGTTGACTATCACGATCCTCTGCAGATAGTTGGTGAATGCACTTCATATATTTCCTTAAAACGATGATCGATTAAAGTTGATTCTGGCTGCACCATAAACAGACTAAATGAAGAAAAAGAAAAAGGACAAAAGAAAGATGAAAATAAGCCTACACACCACACATACGAAGGAAGGCAGTTATAGACCCTCAAATTAAGCTCTTGCACCTTTTGAAAATGAGTAATGCTAGGGTTCCCAAAATTTTCCCTAAAACCTTCCCAAATTATGTGGCATGGTGAGTTGTCCACATCACATCCCTCACTACATAAACTCATGATTTAAAGATGTTGACTACTCACTATACCACATAATTTGGGAAGTTTTTTAGGAAAAAAATTTGGGAAGTCTAGCATTACTTTTTGAAAATAGGAAACTGTAAAATTCCAAACAAAGTAAGAGCATGATAATGCATCTAAAATTAAAATAAGACTCGTGACTAGTTGCAATTGCAATTGAAGCTTCTGTGGCTTTTAGAAAATTATAGAATTACCCTTGAACATATTAAATAAAAATTACAATAATGATAATAATAATAAACCAAAGTTTTGTTTCCGATGTTTTTTCTTACAAAAAAACCAAATAGGTAGTATAAAACACCTAAAATAGAAGTAAATTAAGAATTTTCAACCTAATATGTGGCTTGACTCTTGAGAGTCTCTGAAATTGGTACATATTGGCTTTAAATAGTAATTTTAAATCTTTTTGGCAAGCTTCCTCAAGTCTTTCGTTGTTTGCATCCTATTTGATGATATTGAATTGTACTTTTTTTAATGACCTCTGCTATAGCAAAGTGAATATTTTTTTTTCAGCATTATTTCATTTGATTTAAAAATCTGGAAGAACTATATTTAGCTGTTTTATTAAGTTAATAGATTTTTCTATAATATTGTTTAAATTTCTCTCTAATGTTAGTTTGTTTGCCTTTTACTTAGAGAACCTTGTCAATTAATTCACGTAGACAGCCCCAGTCCCGGCTTTTGCCAAACCCTTCAAATAGGAGAGGAATTCGGGCACGGGTTCATACTTCTTCTGGAATGGAACATTTGAGGAATCGTGTTCTCAATCGTTCTCGTGCAGCATCATCGAGAGCAAGGAATTTACAGTTTCCTTTGGACATGGATTTGGACATGGTATAGTTTTTCTTTTCTTTTCTTTTTTCCCACATGCAATCGGTCCCTTGTGTTTTTCTTCTTTACCCCTTCTTGCTTACATTCTCTGTGATGAAATGTAAATTGTAGAGACGTAGAACATTCACAAAGTCCCGAATGATTTTGCACATGTGATAATATATTCATATATTCATAGCCAGTCTTCAATCTTTTGATGTCATAGCTTTATAAGAAACTTTAACGTGTGTTTAGATTTCAAAATTGCAATTGGATGAAAATCATGAAATTTTCAGTTATTTCTGGAATGAGTAAATTTACAAAATAAGTATTTTCCGCAGTAGGTTTGAATGTTTGATATACTGATCTGGAGACAAAGGAATTTTTTTTTGTTTTGGGTGTGGGGTGGGGTTGTATGACTCGATTTAAGTGTCATGGTGTCAGTATTGTAGCAACATAATATGCATGACGACTTGAAAGTAAACACTGATATCTCGGTTTTTCAGAGACTTGATATATTGGAAGCATTAGAGGCCGCAGTTGGGGACCTTAGTAATAATGGAACAACTAGGCACATCTCTGAACTTCAGCGCGACTTTAATGAGTAAGATTTATTTTCTACTCTTAATTAATTTACATTTCCTGCCAATTTATTTTGGATGATTGCTATAAGTATTTGGAAGGGGCCATCTACTGATATGTTGGTAAAAGTCTTAGGCTGCCAACTGCTAATATGGAAATTCGAGTATTGACTGTGGCCACTTCTTGCAAAAGTGTTATAGGTTAACACCAAATTTCTTTGGTAGAATCAAACACTTGGTCATGGTAACATCTGTATGTATTTTGAGAAAGTTTTATTCTTGTTTTATTTATTCGGCTTGCATAGACGAAATCAAAAGTTTTAGGAATGGTTTCTGCCTGAGCTTCAGTTTGGGTCTTGTTTTTGCGAAGTTTATCTTATTCAGCTGTCAGTCACCCTCAATTGGCCATTTGACATTTTGACCCCCTTTTTAATTGTCTTTGTTTGGTTTGAAACTGTATATATGGTTATAAATTATTGAACCAGTCTTGTCTTACTAGCTGGTGGGAGAAGCAGAGCTGGGCCTGGATGAATGCTGGATATAATTAGAGCACCCAATTCCATATACTTAAGTCTCACAACACCTTGTAATGACTCGTTTTTAAAGCTATGGCATTTAAGCCTTTGGACCGGAGTGTTGCAAAATTGTGTTAGAGCTGGATCTATCCCACAGTGTTGAGAGGGTCATACAAGGGAAATGTATCCCTATTGCATGGGGGAGGGGAAATGTGGTAACCCGAGATTCTGGGAACAGTCACACTCTCCCTCTACTGAGTGTGCCCATCTGTTGAGCAGATTTGGGTGAACATGGGGTTTGAATGTGTGCCCAAGTCCAATTACTCAATTCCCATGTCATCTGATTAGAAAAAGTTGCCGGGGCTTATACACACGACTTCATTACTTTTGAAAATGTGAGTTTAGTTGTGTTGCTAATTGAGGTGGAATTTTGCAATATAAATTGTGATGCAGCTATCATGTTTACTATAGAAAAATGCTCTTTTGAACATCAAGGCTAGGTTTCTAAGTCTGCAGGCAAGCAGCACTTTAGGTCAGAAAACAAGTACCCTCTGTAGTTTAGAAGTCTTTTAATAATTTTGACTGCTGTGATTGATGGGTTTATATAGTTTTTGTCCTACACTTAAACTAGAAACAAATATATTTTAGTACAGCAGGGACTGTTCATGTCATTGCAGTGGGCGCTTTGTCCCTTTGTTGTCTAATGGCCTATTTTCAGTTGAATAATCTTTCACCCTTTTGTGATGATATGAGATGCATTCAAAGCAATTAGACACACACACACACACTACAGCAGGGACTGTTCATGTCATTGCAGTAGGCGCTTTGTCCCTTTGTTGTCTAATGGCCTATTGTCCATTTGTTGTCTAATGTCCATTTTTTTTTCATATAAACAGAAAGTAGGTAAAGTAGTACAAATAAAATCACAAGGTGGTATTGAGTGGACAACTTAATTTTTAACCTCTTTTATTAACTTTTGGATTATGAGTCAAATTTAGAAGTTATATCTTGTCTCTATCTGTTTTCTTGTAGAAACGATTATGAAATGTTGTTGGCCCTCGATGAGAACAATCATCAATCTGGTGCATCTACCAATCAGATAAATAGTTTGCCTCTGTCTACAGTACAGGTAATTGCGCGTGTGCATATTTGCAAGTAAAGAAAAATAGAAAATTATTTAAATTATACCAGGTGGTCTTTCCTCTCCCTTTGTAAGGAGTGGGCTAACTGGGCACAACTTGGGTCATCATATTTATTTGCTCTAGTAATTACACTCTTGATATTTATACAGAATGATAACTTTGAAGAAGCTTGCGCAATTTGTCTTGATACACCAGCTATTGGAGAAACCATACGCCATCTTCCTTGCATGCACAAATTTCACAAAGATGTAGGAATTCTGTCTCCACAGTATATAACTAGCAGTTCCTAGCAACATAAGTGATCAACCATTTTATAGATCTGGCTTTGTTGTTGCAGTGTATTGATCCATGGCTCAGCAGGAAATCATCATGCCCAGTTTGTAAGTCATCCATAACTTGACTGGCACAGGGTTTCTGGTGCTCAATCATCATTCAAGTCGAATATCGGAGCACTCCTTATGAAGGTAATTATTAAAATATTTCTGTTCTGCAAGCTGTTTTTTTTTTTTGAAAAAATGAAGCTCATTTTATCCCTATCTGAATTGAAAACTCTGCTAAAAATGAGCTACTATCAGAGCACTCCTTATGAAGGTAATTATTAAAATATTTCCGTTCTGCAAGCGGTTTTTATTTGAAAAAAGGAAGCGCATATTATCCCAATCTGAATAGAAAACTCTGCTAAAAATGAGCTACTTGGTTCCCATTTTTAAAAATAATATGGCAAGATACACTTTATTTTTATTTGTTTTTATAATATTGCACTTTTGGTGGAAAATCTTTCATTTCTTTTTGAATTTTGCTTAAAATTGTTCGTCTCTCTGCTCATCATCCCTCTCTCCCAGAGAAAAAAAAAACATGGAAGGATGGAATATGCAATAGTTATTGAATTTGCGTTTAGATAGTATTGTCGAGTGTGCTACATCCCTTTTTGAATTGATTTGGTCTCATTTTGTGTAGCTGGTAGAATGGTGTTGAACTGATCCAAGCACTGGTTTTACAATCTCTAGTGATATGGAAACATTTGAGAAATGACATTTAGAAGGCTGAGCTTGCAATTCCGGAGAGCAGGCTGGTATGGGCTTTTTACTTAATAGGGTTGTAAATTGGCATAGTGGGGAATCAATTTCAGACTGTACATGCTTGTCAATTGGTGGCATATTGTTTTATGGTTATGGTGACTTAGAGTGGTATTCGACCAAAACTTATTCTGAGCAGAATCTCCATATAGAAGGCAGGAAAATGTTCAAAGTATATTCGTCGTCCTGAATTTCTAGATTTTTATGCCTTCAGTCACAGTAACATCTCTAGATAGATATTTGTACTTTAAATGTACATTCCTGTCAATTTCAGCCTCGTTTCATTTCAGCTATTTTTGTTTAGGCAGGTAGAAAAGAGTTAATGATCCCTATTAGTCACCTTTTCTCTTTAAAAACATTTTTTGTTATTTCAGCAACCTCATTTATACTAAAGTTCTGGCTCATCAAATGTGCATTAACTTGGGTGAATTGAACCTAGGGTGCATTTACTAATCGAGAATGAAATTAAAGGGGATCAATTTTCATTGGAAAGGGTATCAGGAAAAGGAGCTTAATTCCTAAGATGAGGGGGGATTAAATTCTTGTTCAAATAGGAACTTAATTCCTAATCTGTGTGTGAGGTTTATATAAATTAATTAAGTTTTATTTTCTTCCTTAGGGTCCCTGATTAGTGATTCACAGATCTGTCATAATATAAAGGTGTTTGGTAGTGTCTTTAAAAGATATCGTGTAAAAAGGTTTTATAGAAACTGTGGTATATGATCTGAAGAAAACAAATCAATTTTACGCAAGGTTAGTGGATTGATAATTGGTCTGATTTCACTGCTTGGACGAGGGAACCAGTAGCAGCATCACAATTCACACATGCCTTTAACACTTTGACTGGCCATGTGCTGGTTGTTGGAGAAAATCATTGATGCTGGAAACTTGAGAAATGTTTCATTCATAAGTTCTTAACATGAATATCCAATCATACACTGGCGAGGCATGAGTGAAACAAGCAAAGTGCATCTGTCCCGCACAAGTTTGTCGTTGGCCGAAACAAGATGGTTGGCCAAGGCTTTTTGGGTTTGTTTGGCAAACCGTAATGAATAGGACTAATGCACCGAGCAATATTTTTTAGAGTATTAAGAATTACATTATACATAAATCGAGGTTTTTTTTAAAGGGGGAGGATTTAACCTGTAATTTTGTGGTGTAGATGTAAAATGTTTACTATCGAACCAATCTCATATCTTCCTAATACGCCTTGTAATACTAATTTAATTATGTTAATTTGGTAACCTTTTATACTTATGTTAAATTATACGGTGTGATGAATTTATATGGTCTGGACAATATTAAATTATGCGGTTAGGAGAGTAGGAGAGGTTCCTCAACACTACTTCATTAATTTATTGTTTTTAAAATGTTTTATTTTTTAAAAAATGATATACAGTGAAGGTGGCTGGCCGCATCCTTTCCTGATAAGAGAGGCCGGCAGCATCTACCCGGTCTCCCTTTAATCGGCAACAACCTCCTTTAAAAGTAACCAATGGCATCCGATCGGCTAGACTGGCCGTCCTTCCTTTAAGAGAAGGCCAATCCTCCTTTGGGAGGCAACGCTTCTTCCATTAGGAGGAGGCTCGCACCCCGCTCCCTTTAATCGAAGGCCAAACTTTTAAAAGGAGGCAACATTCCTTCCGTTGAAGAGGAGGCTCGCAGAATACCACAGGAGATCCTCAATGGCTCCAGCTCTTTTCTCTCAGTTTTTATTTTAATTAAATATGTTTATAGAATTTTAATTAAAAGTTTTGATACACAGTCCAGTACTATCTATTATAATAGTATATACAATTAAATCCGGTAGAATATTGTACTATATATGAAGTGCCAACAATGAGAATATACTTCATAGTTGATACCGATGCGACATGAATCTCTCTCTCTATCGTTCATCACTGGGCACTTTATATGAAAGCTGATATAACATTATAATTTTCTCATTCAAGTGCCATCAGTAGGTAACTAGTTCCAAATGTTAATTCAAGGTAAATTTAATTAACTTCAAAATGTGAAGATACAACCAGCAATCTGACCTATGTTTACTTTTATAAATGAAAACAAAGCCGTATTATTATAACAGTTTATTTAGATTCCCAATCCCGAACATAAAATGATCCATAACAAACTGCAACATCTGATTTTCTAACGAGCATCCTTTGATAAGAAACCGTGGTTCGCCACTTTTCGGGCATTGCAAAGCTCATCAGTACAATCACCCCTTTCAAAAACAGCTGCTGCTCCCATCCCTGTGCCTGCATTTCCCCACAACTTTCATGGTCAACCATATAACCAACCACACAAAATATTCAGCACCGGTCAAGAAAAAGAGAGAATTTGAGAGTACCTATGCACATTGATATCACTCCAAAGCGGCAATCTTTGCCTCGCCGCTTCATCTCGTGCAATAAAGTAGCAACACAGCGTGCACCTGCAATGTAACCACAAAAAATTGAGACACGAATTTAACAATAATGCACTTCAGAATCAACTCAACCCCTTGCGGGCCTTGCCTAAAGCCAACATTGACAATCTGCACCCAGATGAATTCAGATCTAATAACAAGATGTAGTCAATAGTCAATACTCAGAAAAATCCATTCAAACCCCCGTGATCTTGCAATAAGCTGAACACCGTCATATTGTGATGGAAATTATGGCAAATATCATTAAATGCAGATTGCAAGTACAAACATATTACTGTCAATAGTGCAGAAAACATAGTTTTGCCTGATGAAACAAGGGACTCCAACAGACTGCTTAATCCCAATTTGAATGACGAATATGGCCAAGCTCTCAAGATTGGGTTCAAAAATATTTTCAGTACTTTAATTGACAATCCCATCTACAGCATCTTTTAGAGAGAGATTTGAATTTTTTATTTCTGACACTGCTGTAATACCCAGTACTGAGGTTCGTGGCAGTAACAAGAAACATATTACCAAGCCAATACAACAGGGGCAATAATAAAAATCATTCTAGTAAGCATTAGCATTATCTATTTCTTTCTTTATTTGTTTTCCATTTTAACTCCTCAATAAGATATGAAGTTATGAACCTAAACCCCATATCTTCCCCTCCAACCTCCTCCCCACTAGGAACAAAAGCCCCATGGGTAGCTCTTATTAATGTGGAGATTAAACAACCGAATAAATTCTGCTTTGAATGAACATGACAAAGGAATTGAATAACCTTCAACGACTATTATAACCAATATCTCTAATTTTGAAACATATACTTTCTGCCAACTATAATCTGTATTGTAATTATTACCTGTTGCACCTAAAGGATGCCCAATGGCCATTGCACCTCCATTGACATTGACCTTTTCTGGATCAAGTTCCAGCTTGTTACGGCAATACACAAATTGGGAAGCAAATGCCTGACCAAGTCAAGGTACAAAAAATAATTGCATAATTTATACGTATCTTAGGTACAACGAAAATAGAAGAGATTCAATGAAGTTAGACAACAGAAATTTATTACCTCATTTATCTCAAAAAGATCAATATCATCAAGCTCTAGACCAGCAGCCTTAACCGCAGCAGGAATTGCCACAGCTGGGCCAACACCCATGATAGCAGGATCCACACCAACAGCAGCAAAAGTCCTGCGCAACCAACACATACATTCTTAAAGTTAAAATATAGCCTCGTGTGTTTTTCATGACATCAAAATGCATCTACATAAAGAGTGCTAAATAATGTGCAAGACCAATTAGCTTATCACATGAACAATATTATTATGCTCTACCAGGAAGCATAGCAATTCCTTTACATCCCAAAACAAGAATTGCATGTTAAGGAATCAAGCAATCACTAGAGCACATTGCATCCTTTGAGTCTGACTGAATATAATAGCATCTGAACTGCTGTGCACTTGTTACCGGTACTAAAATTGAAAAGAAACAACAAATCAAAATCAAGCCATCATGTTTGATGACCTATAGAGTTTACTGGTACTAAATAAATTAAAAATTAACATCTGATAAGTGTCGTGTATAAAAACAAAGCACAAAGGAATAATTGATTATATGTTCATTAGACACCATGATGACAACAAAAGTCTGAAGCCTAGGGCAGATCTATCATAAATAAACAATCACAACTATGATAAGTTTCTGAACCCAAATCCTCTAATAAACTAGGCTTTTGTATATGCAAGTTGACAACCTATAACAGTACATATGACCATATGTGCAGACAAAACAGTTAGTATTTATATTTTGTTAAATAATATATGCGTATGAATTACTAATTTTTTCAATATCATACATGATATATTGATATCAGACAGGTTACAGGTATATGGCTGGTTTCTAGGAAATACATGCCTGAATACACCAAGGATGGGTAGCCCTTTATGCATGGCTAGACTTCTCTTCATTAGCAGAACAGCCCCAGCACCATCACTCACTTGGCTAGAATTACCTACAGTAGAAGTGCCACACAATTAAAAAAGAAAAATAAGATAAAGTAATGAACACACTTTTCAAAAGAGTATACAATCCCATACCAGCAGTGGTGGTCCCGTCTTTCTTAAACACGGTCTTCAACTTTCCCAACTCTGATATCGATGTGTTTGGTCGAATCCCATCATCAACTGAGATTGTTACAGGTTTCTCTTCACCAGTTTTCGGGTCAACAATCTTCATAAATGAAGTACATATTAATGCCTTGATATAAATGTACATGCACTCCAAAAACATAGAATATGTATGAAAACCATATCTAGTTGCCCAGACAGCAACAAAAAGATAAATACCTTTGTTGCCACAGGGATAATTTCATCTTTAAATTTACCAGTAGCAGTAGCAGCAGCAGCCTTCCTATGAGACTCGACCTAAGAACATAAAATTATGAAAACCAATATCACATTATTTGACTAATGTTATATCATGCTAATCAATCATTTAACTCACAGCAGCATGATCCTGCTCCTGCCTTGTCACACCAAAACGCTGAGCAACATTTTCAGAAGTAATACCCATAGGAAGAAGGCAACTCTGGGCTTTTTGAAACTTCTCTACCTATCATGGTTAGAAGGACAACTTGTTAGAATAAATAAATCTTGTGGAGTAAATAAATCCAGGAAGAAAGAGTAATATACTTTTGGATTCACTGATCCTTCCCAAGCCATTGGATTGGCTGTCATGGATTCTAATCCAGCCCCAATACCTGCATTCATTCAAATAATTAAATAGATGAAAAAAAAACCATGATTTCAAATTGAAATCCTTGAAAAAGATAAGCATGATCTCACCAATGTCATAAAAGCCAGCTTTAATAGCAGCAGCAACATCAGCAACAGCTTGAAGCCCAGACGAGCATTGTCTGTTCACAGTTCTAAGGGGGACGGTCTCTGAACCATACAAAATAAATACAATAAAAAAAATGTTAACACCAACATCAATATATACAGAAAACACGCATCTATATGAAAGGTAACATTTATCTACCAGGGAAACCAGCGTAAAACGCAGCCATCCTGCATTCACTTGCTCTTTGAGAACCGGGTGCCAACACTGTACCCACAACAATATCCCCAACTTCACTGGGATTCAAGTTTGTTTTTTCTATCAATGCCTGCACCAATTAGATACATACACACCAGCTAAATATTAAATTAATTCTACCGTCATTCAATCAACACGCAAGAATCACAACACAATACAGTAAACATACCCTCAAAACTGGGGCGAGTAAATCATCCGGGTAAGTGTCCTTGAACCCTCCCCGTTTCGATTTGCAAAGCGCAGTCCGATACGCTCTGTATCACAAATATCTTCCATTACAAATGAACTCATATCGATCCATAATAACAATAATTACTATTCAATTTAACAAACAGCTTATCGATTCAACTTACGCAACAATGACTACATCATCACCATAAGCAGAGGTCCTCTGATACGCAGCGCTATCTCCAGCTGCACAAGCTGATGCCTATTTTTAATTTTCATCATCAAATCAAAATCCAATTAATCACACCAATCCAAAATCAAAATTAACGAATTACGCATTAGATTAAAAAAAACGCCAAAACGATCCAAAATACAAAGTTTTGGTTAGAGTTCAATTCTGATCCAAGTTTTCCAAATCAATCCAATGATTTGATGTGAGACTTACAGAGAGAGAGGACTCGTAGTTGTGAGCAGACGAATTGAGAGGGCGGAGGTGCTCGAGCAAAATTCTCTGCCTGTTGGTAGCTTTCTCCATATTATTATTTCTCTCTAAAAAAACGCGAAAACTGTGGATCGACGAACGAACGATTGCTTCTGTGAAGAAAAACTGTGGCGGTAACAGGAACCAAAAACTGTGTTACTGGAATTGAGTTGAAGGATTTTATATGTGTAATTATTATTTTTTTATAAATAATGAAAAGATATTTAGATAAGGAATAGATCATGATGAGACGGTGACGTGTGAGGCGATGATCTTGTTTTTATTTGATTTATTTCAACGGTGAGGATGGCGAACACGAAACACTCACCTACTGTTTTGTTACTTCATAACCACGCTCCTTTCTGACGCGTGCTATTATATATATATATATATATATATATATATATATATATATATATATTTATAATAATATTAATTTTTCCAAATTTGATTTGCAATTCTAATTTTTAAAATTTATATCTAATGATATGATAATGATGTGGTAACAATTTAATTCATCCATTTACACTATATTATATTTATATAATTTAACTGAATGGATTAAACTGTTGTCACAACTTACAACATTTGGTATCGAATTTAGATATCAAATTTGAACAAAACAAAATTACTCTTAATTCTTAAAATAGTAATTATACCCTCTGAACTCTCATTTTATTTGCACCAACTTGTTTTATTGCCACACCTAAGGGAGAGTCTATATAAAGGTGGTGTAAATAAATGAGAATTCAGAGGGTTTAGTGACCATTTTAAGAATTTATAGAGCAAATCAACATTTCGTGAACAATTCATGGGCCATTTGTGTCGTTTACTCTTATATATATATATATGCACACAAATTTTCAAGTCGGTACATACTAATATAAATTTGTCAGTGCGTTAGATGTGAACCATTAGATTTATATACTTTGAATCAAAGTGTATGCACTTGTTACAATTCTCCATAATCAATGGTCCACATGCAACACACTGATATAACTTATATCAGTACGCACTGACTGAAAAACCAATATATATATATTGTAGGAGTCATTACTTACTATCAAATTGATGTGTCGACCTCAACATTAATTTGTTCATTTCTTTTAGTCTGTTTTAAATTCTATGATTCATAAATTAAATTGAATTTTGTGTTAAAGAGAGCTCTAATTCCTAATTTCCAATAGAAAACAAAAGGCATGAACACTTTTTGAATATTTTAAAAATAATTTTGTTAAATTACTACAATTTTGCAACTAGTTCAATTTTATTTTCTTGATGTGATAGTTATTATTATAACTCTCCATACTATACATAAATGTAAAATATGTATGGAGAGATTCGAAAACCTCAATACTACCGAGGAAAGAAGGTGTATAACCATCTTTATTAAGAAGTGACGTGTGTTAGTGTTATAATTTTAAAATGTGACAATTGAGATTATTTGATAAATAATTAAGGTTGTTTAGACTAAATAATCGTGATATTCATAACTTTAATTTTATTATTCTTCGTAAATATGTATTTTAAGAGTAAGGATTTTAAACATCAATAAAATTAATAAAATTAAAGTTTTTATTTTTTCAAGACTTTTTTTTATAAAATTAATCTGACACCTTGTGAATTAAAAATTCCCTATGTTCAATCAATTTGGCAAGAGATTTGAGTATGTGTGGTTTATTAGTTGGTTTTTATTTTAATTTTTTAGAGTTTATTCAACTTCAAAGTCTCCTCTTAATATATCAGAATACATGTTAATATGATTTATATCTTCAAACCTTAACATATAAAGCACTTGTTAATGTAATTCAGTTTATGTATTAAAGTAATTTAATTTTTTCATACTAATACGATTATTCAAATTTGGGATATTATTACACTGAATAAATATCTTGTATCTTCAAACGACTCAAAATCTCAAAATACACAAAACAATAATAACATAATTCAATTTCTATTAGTATTAGTTTTGGGCTTTTACCGTATGAGTACTAAAATTTATTGAAATGTAGAATGAGATGAAATAAAAGATTCAGATTGGGTTAAAATCAATGAAAATTTGAGATTTTATATCGATTCGAAGAATTTAAACCATGTGAGTTGAATGGGTGGCCTTCAAAATATTTTAAATCACCATGATTTTTTTATTTTATTTATTTGATCTATCATTAAAATTAAGTGCAATACTCACCGTCCAAAGTCCAAACTTCAATATGGTTCGATAGTAAAATAAGATCATTTTGTCTAAAAATGTTTTGTTCGAATTATCACGGTTTGTATATATAAAATAAATATAATAAAAAGGATATATATATATATATATATATATTCATTTTCCATATTTTTTGTATTTTTTTCTCCAATTCTTTATATTTAATAAAATTGGGAAAAAATAGTTTTAGGGTTTGATTTTTTTTTCAAAATTTTTATATATATTTCATTGAACTTATTATCCATAAAAAAATTCATATCAACATTCATTCAAAACGATATATTTTATAAACGTCCTTACTTTATATTAAAATAAGAGATTCTTTACGGGAGAGAACCAATATTTATTATATATATATATATATATATATATGTGTGTATACGTAATGATCCCAATTTCCTATCAATATTCAATATCAAAGTTTCTATATATGTAAGTACATAACTTATATGATAGATAGATAAATTTAGGATTTGAGTAAATGACTATCAAGTTAGCAATTCAAATTATAATAATAGCAAAAGCTTTAAAAAAAAATTAATCTAAATAGAAAGATATATAAATACCAAAAAAAAAAAAAAAAACAACGTTAAGGCTAGTAAGTGGTTGAGACGCAATTTGACGCGTGTGGTGTTTAAGACAAAACATTGGATATTCTTGAGATGCGTGCTCGTATGGAAACTAACGAAAATAAATCCATAAGCAGAGATAAGTCAGATAACGCATTTTGTAAAATAACAATTCGCTTTTTTTTCTTTTTTTCTTTTTAAGAACGAAAACGAAAAAAGAATTATAGAAGCACCGGAAATAAAGTACAGTATGATAATATAAATTTAAGATAATATATTTATAAAAATAAAAATAATAATATCTCTTACATAACAAATTTTGTTACTCGGTTTTTATTTAATTTTATAAACGCTACTCTCGATTCAGACAAAGGAGATAAATCAATAATTTTCATTAAATTATAAAATGATAAATTTTAAAAAATTCTTATTAAAAATCCATAGTCCTACTCATTTCATAAAATAAAATGAATACCGGATCTTAACAAGTTTGGTTGAGTAGTATGTCTCTTACATCTATATTAAGGGGTTGTATGTTTGAATCTCTCCCCTCCTCAAGAGACGGAACTAGAAATTTAAAGTTTGGGGGATGGCAAAATGTATCCGAAGAATTTTAAAATCCGGGTAGTTTCAGGTGGGTACCCAGATTGTCAAAACCCGGGTACCTAGCACGCGTTTTTTCCATCCCTATATGGAATTGGTCACCCATGCTCCCAAGACATGGGATTTAACTTTGATTCCAGAGTGGGACATCGTCTAAATAGAAAAACAGCTATGGCCAGTGGCGGACTTGTATGGGGGATGACCCGGCTATAGCCAGAGGCAGCCTTTTGAATTTTTTTAAGGATAATTATATCAAAACTCTTTAAGCAGCTTTTATTACTATACTATCCTTATATTTATATATTATTATCAAGTTATCTCTATTAGGTTTGAGTCATGTTGACATAATTCCATATCAAAACAATATATATATATATATATTGTATTGACTATTTGTCTAGGTTCATGGTTATTCAAGCTTCAAAGAAGATTGACTACTCATCAAATAAAGAGAAGTCTTGAAGAGGAACAAGTTTGTTGAACATCAAAGGTATATCTAGACATCATTCCTCTTGCAAGGTGTTTAGTCATACACACACACATTGCATAACATTTGTGTTTCTACATCGTTGTGTTCAATTGTTATAACACAGACAAGAATGTGAGAGAAGTGCGAGGGAAGAAGAGGAGTGGCAAATTGCCACTTTATCCCTTCTTCCGTGGAGACACGTGGCCACCATGGGAAGAAGAGGGCTCAGCCCCTGTGGAGGCCATGCGCCTCCACAGGAAGCTTATGTGGCGTGCCACATAGAGCTTGCCATGATCGATCTTCTCTCCACATCATCTACCTCTCAACCTCTTTTAAATATTCTCTTCCACTTATTTTTTTTATTTTTTTTTGAAGAAGACGTGTAGAATTTTTTGTGATTTTTTCTTTCAATTTCAAATCTTCATATCTCACTCGTTACTTATTGAAATTGAGTGATTCAAAAGAGGAGAGATTCGTTTTGAAGTCTTTTATTCAAGTATTTTTGGTGTTCGATCTACATCAATTTCATGGTTGTATTGAAATTGACAATGTATTTGTTTATATTTAAATGTTCAAATACTTTGGGTCTTCTTCTTATTTTAGTGTATGTTACTTGAACAAATGTTCTTAGTAGATAGAGCTTCAATTATAAGTTAGATTTGTCTAATCAGAGACTTAAATGTGATTTAGGTTTTCTTAAATCTAAAATTTCACATGTTTGAGAGTTGTATTGTGACTAGCTTATATTCTAGGGCTATCCATGTGTTAATTGAATTTATCTTGAAGGTTTATAGCATTTACATGTGTTAGGACTCTTTAGTTGGATATATCTAGAACTAGCACATTTAATTTTATATTTAGAGTCTTAGAAAGTTAATTGACTATTTTGTGAATATGTGCTTTAAATATTTGCTAGAGAATTTTATTGAACATATTTTGATTCTAACATTTTTGGTTTTAGTCTTAAAAACTTGAATACGTGCTTAATGAATATATTATGTTTTCAAGCTTTAGTTTGCATGAATAATATCTAGGATTTATGTGTAAATTGAATATATTGTATATTCTAGGTTTTTGTTCATGTATAAGAACTAGGGAACATTGTTTGTGAATTTTCGTGTCTATGTCTAGTTCTCATGGAGTGTACCTAATACATACATTTCATATGTTATTTGCATAAATTTTGTGATGTCATTTGTTTGGATTATAAACTAGGAAAATATGCATTGTTTGCTCATTGATCATTTCTAGTTTCCATAGGATATCTTGATATTATATTCTATGTTGCATATATTGCATATGTTTGCATTTGCATACATTTGATCACGTTAGGAAGTCATTGTAAAAGAAATGAAGTCTTGACTTGGATCGGGAAGATCCAAAAAGTTGAGCAATGAAGTCTTGATTAGGACAAGGGTGATCCGGATAGTTGAGGAAAGAAACTTTCTATAGGCATATGAAGTGTATTGGTTAAAAGTAACAAGTCTTTCATTAGTAAAAGGTCCACAGGTAGGGTAAAAAGGATATCCAATAGGTAGTAGACAATCGGGATGACGTGTCACTTTTGAGGGTGTACTTTTATCCAACTAGTACAAGGTTGTGTTGCCGGTGGTTGTAGAATCAACCCATGGATGTTTCATCTTCGGAGGTTTTATCACGTAAAATATAACGTGTCAAATGTCTCTATCTCTATCTCTATCTCTCTTTTATATCTGTATATGCGATTGATAGTATCTTGTTTAGATCATCATTTTTTCATATCTTTGTAATTTTTTTTGTAAAGAATAAGATGAAAACATTCTATTGATCAAAGTTGTATTAATCACTTATCTTTGTAAATTAACTTATTTGTATATAGTCATTCATTCATGTGTAATTGTGTATATTGAACATCTCTTCACTTGCAAGCTGTAGACTTTATTTGATGTGCCCAATTGAATATGCTTTTCAATCATCTATATGTGTTTTCATATCTTTAATGTGTTGTGATACTAGATATCTAGAGGGATAAACTATTGTTTGTTTCTAAAGAATTGAAAACGGTTTAAAAACATATTCATCCCATATAGGTTAGCTTTTGGTAATTTAACCGTGTTTGTATATTTCAATTCGTATCGGAGCGGGTCACTTGAAGTAATTAGTGTGATTCGAGATCTATAAGGTTATTTACTTACTATGAATAGCAACCTTAAGTCTAATAGTTTTTGTAATGGTTATCCTCCTTCATTGGTTGGGAAAAAAATATGTCTTGCGGAAAGTACTCATGAAAGACTACGTTAAATCTAGTGATGAACAAGCTTGGTTGGTTGTCAAGAAAGGTTTCAATGTTTCATTTCTCCGAGTCATATATGTGATGGAGTAGTTTCTCCTAAACCAAAATGTTCATGGAGTATGAATAAGATTAATTTAGAGAAGTTGAAGCTTTTAGACTTTTTTGTCATTCATAGTGGTGTAAGTTTTAAATACCTTTATCTTAATAAAGATACAAATTTGGCCAAAGAGGCATGAAATAGATTCCAAGCTATTTGTGAAAAAGGTTATTCTTGTTTTACATTTCATTTGTCTACCGACAATTTTGTTGATAAACTTGAAAAGAATGTTAGTTTTTAACATCGTTGACCAAGTAAGAATTTTTTGTTGTAATAGTAACGAGTCCCTTCTCGTGTCGTGGGCTTCTTGGTTAGTGATGTGTCGAAAAAAAATATGGATGGGCTGATTCATTTTGTTGCTTGGTGGTGGTCAGAGAATTTTGGGTAATGAATTCATGGGTGTTGGACTTAATGTAAATGTTGGTGTGTGGACCGATAGGCCGATCTTTCGTTGTAACTAGTTTCGCTCCTCAATGAGCACTCATATTATGTTTGCCAACATCTTTGGTTGTTTAATTTTTACGTATAAGCGAATTTCATCTCGAAGTCCTGCAATAAAACAACCCACAAGCAAGTTCTTGGGTAAGTTGACCACTTGATGATACAATTTTTTGAAAATTTCATGGAAATAGGCAACTGTCGTTGTTTGTTTGAGACGAGAAAGAGCTTCGGACGAGTCATCGAAATTAATCTGGCCAAAACGATAAAGAATCACCTAAGTTAGTTCTGTCCACGTCGATGGACCCTTAAACTTGGTATACCAGCTGTATCATTGAAGGGTAATCTTTTCGAAATGGAATGAGGTTAATTGGACTTGTTGGTGCAGAAGGATTCCTTTGAATTCCAAATACTGTTCGCCTTTAAAAATCCATCTCATGGGATCGTCGCTGCTAAAAGCTGGGAAAGATAATTATAGCAAGGAATTGTGGTGATCATGTATGGTGTGGTTGGTAGGAATAATCGGCTATGTGGTAAGAGCCATAAGGGTTGTGAGAACTAATCGTGAAGTTTTGAGAGTTTGAGGGGTGTAGAGCAAAAAGGTTGACATCATTGATTGGTAGGCTAGTTGCAGGGTTGACTTGTAGAGCCTGCAATTCAGTGAGGATAGTTTAGAGATTAGAGTTTACTTGGTTGAAGTTGTTGGATGAAATGTCAAAATTTGACTCGTGTTGGGTATGGATTTTAGAGACTTCATTGTGAAACTCTGTATTGGTTTTGTTACGGGTGTCCTTGATCGGAACCGCACTCTAATACCAATTTGTTATGACCAATTTGAAGGAAGAAATATAAAATAGGGAGAACAAAGTAGATGAAAGATATTGAGTTGATTTTCATTGATAATTTTATTGAATTCAAAATTACCCTTAAATAGGCTTACATTACTTACATTACCAACTACATATTGAAATGAAGGAAGCCAAATAACTAAATACCCACTAATATGAAAACAAGGAACAATTGATAATGCCCCAAAAATACAGGAACCCATATAGCATCATGGCTATCATGGCTCAACACCTAACAACAACTAACAACACCTAGCTTATTTTGAATAGACTTGGCCTACCTATCTGCATGGTTTGCATAAGATTTGCACGAACATATAGATTCAAGGAAGCAACTTAATTCAAGAGACCGATAAGGGTTTAAGACATGAAACATAACTATTTAAATCTATTTAAAATAAAATGATAAGTTTTTTAAGGACTAGCCGTAGGAGTTGTATGTAATTAACATCTATATTCGTATAAAATACATAAAGATGAATTCGTACCTGAATTTTCCGAATCCATTGAATAATCCAAGAAACCCAACTTGAAAATAAAACAAAGAAAATAATTAAAACTATAGAGAGTCTTATACTCTCTACTCACCTTTATCAGATTTCCTAATGGGAGATAATTCTGTAATTCATTCGATGAGTGAGAGTAGGGACCCCCTATATATAGTATAACATCCTAGAATCCTAACCCATAAAGGATTCTCAACCCTAATAGGATGATTAGTCCTAAAAGGAATACTAGGCCCACACATATACATTAACCCATACCATATCCTACATTTATTTAATGTAGCTAAGGTGCACCGAGCCCAACAAATATTGATCACAATCAAACGAACTTTCCAGTCAACTCTCACTTACTTAAACATTCCAATCAATTCGGCTTTTCATAAACATAAAATATAATGGTATATGTTGCTCACAATTTTATAGGAACCTTACATTCTCCCACTTGAGCTACATAGACATTATTATTTTAGATTTAAAAATTCATTTTAGAAAATGACTCTCCGAATTGACAAACAATTATATGTGGTCACAACAAATGTTTAAGAGAGCAACACCTTCCTTCCCCTTAGTCCAATAGAACCACAAGTATCCAACTACATATATCATTACATATTTAATCAATATAAGACCATATGTAATCAAAATACCCTTAACTCTACCTACCCGGGCAAAATGGTATGTATGTGTGGTATGAAAATTACATGCAAATGTGATCATCATGCCTATTTCCATATAGGTCCAATTTCGCATAATACGAAGCAGCTTAAGACAAGCAAACTTAATGTCTTAAGCATTTTACACTCATTGATCAAACACTTTGACTATGAATTCAACTTCCCTTAAGACGGGAAAATCCTTTTGTCTTAAGTAATATTATCTCATTGGTGGAAACCTTACATTCTAAGCATATGTTGCTCACAATTTTATAAGAACCTTACATTCTCCCACTTGAGCTATATAGACATTATTATTTTAGATTTAAAAATTCATTTTAGAAAACGACTCTCCGAATTGACAAACAATTATATGTGGCCACAACAAATGTTTAAGAGAGCAACACCTTCCTTCCCCTTAGTCCAATAGAACCACAAGTATCCAACTACATATATCATTACATCTTTAATCAACATAAGACCAAATGTAATCAAAATACCCTTAACTCTACCTACCGGGGCAAAATGGTATGTATGTGTGGTATGAAAATTACATGCAAATGTGATCATCATGCCTATTTCCATATAGGTCCAATTTCGCATAATACGAAGCAGCTTACGACGAGCAAACTTAATGTCTTAAGCATTTTACACTCATTGATCAAACACTTTGACTATGAGTTCAACTTCCCTTAAGACGGGCAAATCCTTTTGTCTTAAGTAATATTCACTCATTGGTGGAAACTTTATACCTTATGAGTGAAGTGCCCCCTCAAAGCCAAAAGCTTTAAGATATTCTGCCACGATCCAAAACATACATGCGCGCATATCATAGCAAATAACATACGTATACAATGTACAAATATATTCTCGAGAATAAAATTTTATTAAACAGAAAAATGCAGTTAATTTTAAAAACAAAACATAACTCCCACTAACCAAACATATCATAACTATCTACCAACCCCATACGGGTAACATGCCCTTTAAAAACCTTCGGAGATAGTCCTTGGTTAGGGAATCAATTATCATCTCTTCTGTGGCAATATGAATAATAGAAGTTTACAACTCTTGAACTTTCTCTCTAACCACAAGATACTTGATCTCCATATGTTTAGATCCCGAAGACCTATTATTGTTCTTAGAGAAAGAAACTGTTGCGGAATTATCATAATAGATTGTCAATGACTTAGAAATAGAATCGACAATCTGTAACCTTGAAATGAAATTCCACAACAAAACTGCTTGGATTGTTGCCTCATAACATGCCACAAACTCAGCTTGTATAGTAGATGAAGCTGTAAGTGTCTGTTTGACGCTCTTCCACGAAATGTCTCCACCAGCCAACATAAACACAAAACCTGAAGTGGATTTTAGATCATCTGTACAACCAGCAAAATCCAAATCTGCATAGCCAACAACTTCCAATAGGTTTAAACGCCTATAAGTGAGCATGAAATCCTTTGTTCGCTGCAGATAACGCATAACTTTCTTTGTTGCTGTCCAATGATGCATGTCGGGATTCCTTTGAAATCTGCCAAGTACGCTAATTGCAAAAGAAATATCAGGACGTGTACAATCCTGTGCATATATCAAACTACCAACGGCAGATGAATATGAGACATCTTTCATCTGAGAACGTTCTAGCTCATTTTGGGGACACTGTTGCTTCGTAAGATTATCTCCTTTCACAATAGGTACCTCACCTGGGGACACACACTCATGTTAAACCTCTCTAGTACCCTATCAATGTAAGCCTTTTGAGATAATCCAAGCAAACTACGTGACCTATCACGTTGTATCAATACCAAGGACATAAGATGCTTCCCCAAGATCCTTCATTTCAAAGTTACGAGATAGAAAATTCTTGGTATCATGCAACAACCCAAAATTATTGCTGGTGAGCAAAATATCATCAATATAAAGTATAAGAAAAATAAAATTGCTACCACTAACCTTGAGGTATATGCAATGATCCATCGAATTTTCAACGAAACCATATATTGTAACGACTTCATCAAATTTCAAATATCATTGCCTTGAAGTTTGTTTCAAGCCATAAATGGATTTTCTGAGCTTGCAAACCATATGTTCCTTTCCAACTGCCTGAAAACCTTCAGGTTGCACTATGTATACATCCTCTACGAGATCTCCATTTAGGAAAACAGACTTCACATCCATTTGATGTAGCTCTAAATCAAAATGTGATACTAAGGCCATAATAATTCTAAAGGCATCTTTCGAAGAGACTAGCGAAAAAGTCTCGGTATAGTCAATACCTTCTTTTTGACTGAACCCTTTCGCTACAAGTTTAATTTTATGTCTCTCAACATTGCCTTTGAAGTCTCATTCTTAAAAACCCATTTACAGCCAATGGGCTTGCAACCATCAAACAGTTTAACTAAATCCCAAACACGATTTGTATCCATGGATCTCAGTTCATTGATCATAGCATCCATCCATTTTGACGATTGAGGGCTCTGAACAACTTGATCATAATTTCTAGGATCGTCATCCACTCCTAAGTCAAAATCATGCTCATGTAAATAAACAATATAAACATCAGAAATGACAGATCTTCGGACCCTCTGAGATCTCCTTAAAGGAACATCAACAACTAGTTGTGGCCCATCAATGACTAGCCGAGGTTCATCAATAACTGGCTCGGGCTCGTAAATAACCAGTTGAGGTTCAACAACAACTGGTAAGGGCTCATCTTCTTGTTCAGATAAAGAATCATCATGATGCTCCAAGAGATGTGGTATGATAATATCTAATGAAGTAGAAGATGTCGGATTACCCGATTTTTCCTTCTCAAGCTCAAAATCTTGAGTTTGCATATTCTTCTCAGCTTCATTACCTTCCTCCAAGAATACAACACATTTAGATTCAACTATCCTCATAGAGTATGTAGGACAATAAAATCTATATCATTTTGATTGATCCACATATCCCATAAAAAAATGCACTAACAGTCTTAAAATCCAATTTTTTCAAATTAGGATCATAAGGCATCACTTCCGTAGGGCATCACTTTCGCAGGACATCCCCATACTCTCATGTGATTTAATTTTGGCTTTGAACCAAACCACATTTCAAACGGAGTCTTAGGCACAGATTTGTTGGGAACTCTATTAAGAATGTAAGTTACCGTCTTTAATGCATCACCCCATAAAAATTTAGGCAAAGAACTCGTACTGATCATACTTCTTACCATGTCCATTAATGTACGATTCCGCCTTTCAGAAACTCCATTATGTTCAGGTTCACCAAGTATAGTGTATTGAACACCAATCCCACATTCTTGCAAAAACCTTGCAAACGGACCAGAATTCTGATCGGCTTCACCATACATACCATAATATTCATCCCCATGATCAGATCTAACACATTTGATCTTTCTTTCTAATTTCAATTCAACATAAGCTATATATATTTTGAAGATATCTAAGGCTTCAGATTTCTCGTGAATGAGATAGATGTAACCATGACACGAGAAATCATCAATGAAAGAAATGAAATATTTATATCCACCAAGTGCGACGGGTGAAAATGGCTCACATATATCAATATGGATAATTTCCAACAGATTTTGACTTCTGGTAGCCCCTTTCTTTTTAGTTCTTATCATTTTACCCTTCAAACAATTAACACAAGACTCAAAATCTAAAAAGTCAAGTGAATCAAAAATATCATTTTTGACTAATCTTTCAATTCGATCTTTGGATATATAGCCTAAACGTTTATGCCATAGCATGGAAGAATAATTTTCTCTCCGGTGTTTAGATCCAATGGTAGAATTTATCACAGCAGTGGAACGAGAACATTCACTAACAAAATCAGAGTGTAAATTCAATTTATACAAGCCATCACACAAACAACCAGAACCAATGAGAATAAAGCCATAATAAAGAACAAATCCCTTATTAATGAATTCAAAACGATAGCCACTAATATGGTCTCTGTGTCAGGGTTAGTGGCAGAGTGTCAGGGTTAGAACTCATATGTTGCGGATATGCAATATGATAACAAGGAGCTGCAGTGAGAGAGATAAATTTCAACAGGATTCGGAGGTGAAGGATACGATGGGGTGGAATTTCGAGAATGAAATGATGAAGGTGTTTGAGAGAGGAATGAGTATAGGCTATAATTTCAATAGATAAAAGAAGGAATTGATTGAAATCATTGGTAGGAGGAATTAGGATAACATGTTTCATGAGCTCGTGAAAAGTTTGGTTTTCAAATTTAAGCCTGTTGAGTGATGTCTGTTTTACGAGAGTGTTTTTGTTGAGCTGTTTTGGTGGTGTTTTGGCTTTCCCTGTTTCCAACTCTTGTTTGTTAGCTATAGGCTGGTGTTAGGGTTTTGTGGGTTTTTTTTTTCTATTTTTTTTTTTAAGCTTTTGTTTCTGTGTGGTTTGTTGATGTGGGGTTTCAGCCGGGGCGATTTCTTATTGCATGTTTTCTACGATCTTCATTTGGGTTTGTTGCTTGGTCTCGTTTGTTTTGTCGGCTTTGGCCGTGATGGTTTTGTTGAATAAATTGCTGATAAAAAAAACGATAAAATTGTTTACGTGTAAAAGGACAACTCTTGCTACATTATAGAGGTATAGTGCAATATACTCTATTTTAATATTATATATATAAAATAGTGTTTTACAAAATGCGTTTTCATATTCTAAAAATATGAAGAAAAAAAGTTAAATCAGTGGATGCAATTATCTTATAATTAAGGTGACTCTGTTTCCTATAAACTTATCCACACCCATCATTTAATTATTATTTTTTATCGGACACATCTTTTAATTACTTCAAAGATCCGAATGTCCAATCAAAACTTTTATACCTCGTTCAAAATTTTAAAATATGCAGCAGGTTTATCACGAACTATTTTTTTAACAAAGCAGTACTATCTAGACATACCTACGGTTCCGGTTGGTTTCGGTTTCCGACGGAGCTAGAATCGGAACCGGTTTTATCGGTTCGTTTTTTTTTTTATATATATTTTTATTTAAAAAAATAAAAAATTGGAACCGGCGGTTTCAAAACCGGAACCAAACCGTCGGTTCCTGACCGGTTTTTTTAGGAGATGAACCGAGATGAACTGAAATCGAACCTTCGTTTCCACGGTTCCGGTTCATTTCATACGGTTACGGTTCGGTTCCACGGTTCGAACCGAACCGTGGTCATATCTACTACTATCCCATGTCACAATAGAGTACCTCTCTATCCGAAACAATTTTCATGTTAAGAGATCATATTAAAGTTTAAAGATATATAGAGTTCTATACAACCAAACAAATCAAAATACCTTCCCATTATAAATTATCTAAAGAAATTAACAAAACTGTACATCGGTTAAATGTGAATTCTTTATGATTACAAGTTCTTTTCGTATTTGAACTTTGTGATTTCACAAAGCCATCGTAATGTCTAAAGATTTCATGGGGCAGATATACAAATTGAAATATATTTTTCTTCCAATGAATTAGGTTTGTGGACTTTTGTCTGCAAATTAATTAGTGTCTTGTTTAATTGTTTCCGGTGAGTGACGAAAATATTGTAATATGGCGCATGTATAAAAACAATCTAACACTTAAGGGTGCTTTTTTTTATAGCATTTTATAGGGTGCAGAGAGAAATTAATTAATGGGTGTGTAGAGTAAATGTGTAGCTAATATTATTTTGGATGACAATAGAGCATCCGTTATAAACTTATAATCAATCGGTAATTATTCAATTCTATCGAGTTAAAATTAAATTTTCAATCAAGACCATTTTCATTAAGATAAAAATCAAATACTTCCTGTTTTAAAAAAAATAAATCTTGTTCTTTCATTTTAAAATTATAACTTTTGAACCTCCAGATCCACTTAATTTTTAAAATTACAAAATTAAATGTTTTAGTCGATCGTTAAATCAACATACAAAAATTACTTTTCTCAGTCAATCATTAAGTAAACATAATTAATTTTCTCAGTATTTATTTTAAAACCAAGAAAACAAACACTCACAGAACTGTTTAATAGCCCAATGTTTGAGCCAATATCAGTAGAAGAACCACTTTTGTGTGGACTGTAGTTAGCAACAGTCTTGGAAAAACATTGAAAATGGCATCAAGATCCTTAACTTTTGCTAACAAAATCATGTCGACCTGAATGAGTATATTGATCACACTTGTATAAGATATGATCCCATGTCTTTATTAAATAATTAAATAGACAATTATATGATAAAAACAATTATAAATTTCAGCTCATAAGAAATAGTTTCATAAAATAAAAGAATTTAATGAAAAATAAATTAATAAAGAGAAACTGCTCTCATAGAGTCATGGGAGGAGATTACGGACTTATTTGATTTTCATTTAAAGTTTTGAAGTATTGAAAAGTACAATTAAGTTGTAAAATTTAACTTAATTATATCTGTGTATAATCTTATTATTTTCACAAGTGCAGGAGGCCCAATAGGCCCAATTGAGTATATCCTGCAAAATTAAATTAAAGAAAATTTATTTGATATACTCCTGCAACTTAAAATACTCATCACGTACAATATATATATCGATCACCAAACCATCAATTAGATGTGATTTTTTATATATAAAAAAACAGTTATATGTGATTATGCTAATTAAATTAGTACTCCATTATTATCATATTTATTGTCATCTTATTTGTTTTATATTTATCATTATTTATTTATATTAAAAAAACATTATTTTGTTATATAATCTTAATATTTGTGATTAATTAAGTTTATTAAATTAATATTTCATTATTATAATACTATTCTTTTCAGTGCCCATAATAATACAAAATTATATACGATGTCTCCAATTCAAAAATATATATTATGCATAAAAAGACTTAAAAACACAAGTTATATTCTAGATATTGTAAAAAAAAGAAGAAGTTATATTCGATTTCTCCTTCAAAAATCTGTGTTTTATATTATTATTTTGAGATAAGAGATTCATTCCAAGGAGAAACGAGTAGAAAGAAACAGAGGCTTGATGATCATGATCATCACCAGACATATCATCGACAATTTCTTTGCAATGAGACCGATTTCTGAAAACGATTCTTCATTGGAAAGCACCAAAATTAACCACAGCAGCTGCATCATCCCATGCGAGCACAAAAACTGTGAATGAATCCACTTCATCATCATCCAGCATGCAAACTATTTAATTAAAAAAACATTTATCGCTCGGTTTGATTAGTTAATTGGTACAAAGTACTTCATAGAGATATAAAATTATTATTCAAAAAAAAAAATGATCAGACCCCATATTCAGATTCAAATTTCGGACCCACCCACCCCTTGATACTACTATACATATATGATATATATATATATATATATATATATATAAATTCTAAATTCTACTGTGCTCAGAAACAGTTGTTATACTTATCTGGGTTGATGGTTCATGTCAGGCTGGTGGTGTGGGTTACAAGTGCATGTAAACTCTAATAAACCCCATGCATGTACGTAGAGAGATGATCATCCAACATGTGCTCTCGTCGCTCACCGCTCACCGCTCACCGCTTACCGATATGCAGCAGCACATGCGCAACCCCTTCACTTCCAACTTCCTACTTCCTACTTCCATTCGGTGTATATCTTCAACTCGTGCACTCATTCACCTTCACAAAACCACACCACAAACGATTTTTTTTTTTTTTATATATATATATATATATATATAGTTGTTTCGTCAATACATGAACTATATTTAATGTCTCAAGCATAAATAAATAATTAAGTAGATGAACCATGTTGTGAAATTTATATGCTCCCTTTTCAGTATCAGACCATCACTTCTGATAGTATTGTGCAAATATACGTCATGACGTACAAATACTAGAATGAATACTAAAACATGCACCTCCATATATAGCATGCATGGACCTGGAGAAGGAAGACATTTGACATGTAGACACGTGTTAGGGGTAGGCAAAAGAGAGGAATCAGAGGATGATGTTGGTTCCAAGGACGGAGGCAGCATAGGACGAGGGGGGCACTGCCTCCCCTGAAGTTTTGAATACTTATAAAATGGTAAAAAAATGAATAGCACTTTTTTGAGGTAGCATTTCAATATTGTCACTGTATTAATAACTTATGTTTAAAAGACACCTATTATGGTGAACGGATAAAAATATCCTCAATAGTTGTTCAACATCAGATATCTTTTCATTCATTTTACGGTGATAGTTTCGAAGTAGAGAGAAAATCTCGTTGAAACTCAGGCAATCACTCGAACAGCGACGGAGTGACGCTACGCAGACGCATTCGGGGGTCGAGCTCCCTGCCGAGCTCGCGGTGGTTGAGCTGCCCGGAGTGGCGCTACCAAGTGTCAGGGCTTTTTTTTAACTTGGTAAAAAGCTCGAACAAAGTAAAAAAAAAGCTTGGGCACTTGACAAAAAAGCTCGAATCGAGTTTTTTTACCAAGTGTCCGAGCTTTTTTTTACTTTGTCCGAGCTTTTTTTTACTGGGTTCGAGCTTTTTTACCAAGTGGCCGAGCTTTTTTTTACTACTTGGTAAAAAAGCTCGAACAAAGTAAAAAAAAGCTCGGGCACTTGGCAAAAAAACTCGAACCCTTTAGAAAAAAACTCGGACACTTGGTAAAAAAGCTCGAACCCATTAAAAAAAAACTCAAGTTTTTTTTGTAAGGGTTCGAGCTTTTCTGTCAAGTGCCCGAGTTTTTTTTACTTGATTCGAATTTTTCTGATAAAAAAACTCTGAGACAAATAAAAAAAACTCGGAAGAGATAAAAAAGACTCGAAGTATTTTAAAACAGTCTCGAACAGAATCTGGAGACTAAATGTTCATATATGTTCATACAAAGATTGAGACAACAAATCATAACGAATGAATACATTGTTAAACCACACAAAAATATATGACAATGTATAAAAGAAGATCACAAACATATGTTATTTTTTTTAGCAGAATCTGGAGAGAGACAAGTTTTTTGGAGAGAGATGAATTGTAGATCGATTTTCAGACAACTATTTTGGAGAGAAAGATGAGTTATCGTTTTCAAAATATAGATAGAAGCACAATGAGAATAAAAATAGATTATTTAAGTGCAATTTGGGTAGTTCACCATAATAGGTGCCTTTTAAACTTAAATTATTAAAACGGTGACATCATTACAACACACACAAAAAAATGTGACATATCTCACCATTTCCACAATTATATATATGAAATTATATAACCAATCTTGTAGATAGGGATGCACGTTTGGGGAATGGGGATGGATATAGGCCCCCCATCCCCGCCCTCCCCCCCCCCCCCCCATTTGCCCATTTGGGGGAAATGGGGATGGGGATGTGGATGTTTGAGGGGAGGTCCCCCCATCCCCATCCCTATCCCCAGTTCCCCATTTACCCCGTTTTTCCTTGTTTTCTCGTATCATCGGTCCCTCATTTTCCCATTTCCCTATTTAATTGAAAATTATAAATTAAATTAAAAAAAAAACAAACATTTCATTACAAATAAAAAATAACAATACGTTACAAATTCAACATAAAATGTTTTAAATAATTCAAATATATATTATATTATATTTATATACTTTTAGGGGAAATGGGGAAATGGGGATCTCCATCCCCATCTCCATTTCAATTTTATTATGGGGGAAATGGGGAAATGGGGATGGGGAGGGGTCCCCTCATCCCCATTTTAATTTGGGGATGAAAATCATCCCCATCCCCATCCCCCCATATTTCCCCATTTCCCCCAAAAAAAAAAATCTTCAAATGGGGATGGGGGTGCGGGGATTTGGGTCCCGGGGATTAATGTGCATCCCTACTTGTAGATGTCAACTTATTTGTTTTTTTTTTTATGTTTTGGAAATGTTAACTTATTTACTTTTTCATCTAATGGTAACGGTTATAAATTACACACGTATCATTTAGAACACATTTAGATTGAATTTAGTTAAGTGTTGTCTAGTACCATATTATATTATACTTCCAAACAAAATATTAATAGGGGGTACCAAAAGCGAATATGCATCCAATTATTTTTCAGTATATATGTATTAATATTTTGTATATGTAGGAAGTGATTTATTTATGAGGTTATTATAATAATATATTTTATTTTTTTGTTATCAATTACAGTCACGTGGGAGAGACACAGTATATCATGCATGACTAACATTTCAACTTGAAGTTGCAACCATACATATATTGTTCTCTAAAAGAAGACCTGATGGGCACCATCATCATCTCCAAGCCACTAAAAGTCATGTTCCCTTCAATTACCATGCAGAAGTTGTCTCTTGACCTAGTTGGTCTATTGTTGTCTTAATTCAAATACAATTCAGATAATATCAACCTCTCAAGGAAGAAAAAGTTATAAAATATCCAATCTAGATCCTACTATATATGACAAAAGAGTACTTAAATTAATTAATAACAATAAGCAATAATATTAAATATATAATATGATATCTTACTTAATTGTAATTATCACAGAATGGTTTAATTCAACAATTTATAAGGAAGATATAATCACATCATTTAAATCTAAATTTGAATTATCAGATAATAACGGTTTTTCAATGAATAATAATAGATTAAAGTGGAAATTGTGAGGAATGTCATCTTTTTATTGGTCACTTGCAGTGATGTCACATTTATAATAAGTTAAGTTTAAAAGGCACCTATTAAAATGAGCTACCGAAATTGCCCTTAAATAATCGATATTTTATTCTTTAAAGGTTGTCGTCTAATAAATTTGTCTGAAAATCAATCATCTACTCCATTTTTTCTTCACAAAACGAGCTCCATTCCAGATATTGCACATATTCCAGATTTTGCACAAGAAGGTAAAATAATATTTCTGATCTTCATTTCTATTTTTTATTGTATTTCTGTGTGGTATAACACTGTATGAACATGTATGAACATTTATGAACATGTTGTCTCAAATTTTTTATATTGATGTCCTGGAGTTGTAAACTTTTTACAAAGAATGAATGAATATGTATGCATATTTTTTTGTATATATATTTGGGCGAGTTGAGTTGTAGTGGTGTAAACAAGTTTATAATATTGGGAATAAAAGCTGAAAATATTTTAAAAAAAGGTCGAAACATTTGTAAAAAAGCTCGGAAATGTGAAACTAAGTCTCGATCAAATTCTAAAAAAAATCGATTCCAAAAATAGATGCTGGATACGTAAAAAGAAAAGCTCGATCTCTGGAAAAAAGGCTCGATCCTTGGCAAAAAAAGCTCGATTTCTGTCAAAAAAAGCTCGATCTCTCACACAAATAGCTCGATCACTCACATAAATAGCTCGATCCCTTTTGAAAAAGGCTCGATACCGCACAAAAAAAAACACGATCCGTCACAAAAAAAGCTTGATTCCTAAAAAAAAAAACTCGATCCGTAAAAGTAAAAGGTCGAGCCATATGAAAAAAAGCTCCAGCCATATATTAAAAAGCTCGATTATGTAGAAAAAGAGCTCGATCTTGAACAAAAAAAGCTCGATCCCATTAGAAAGAGCTCGGTCATGTACAAAAACGGCTCGATCATATACAAAAAAAAAAAAAAACTCGATCAGTTTTTTAAAAAAGCTTCATATCTTACACTTTTGATTTTTGTTTAATCCTTTATAATTGTAAATTTAATATGATTTTTTTTTCCTTATTAATGGTTTTTGATGTTGGTTTTGACATGATAATGGATAGGGTGAGTATAGTCATATCTTACAACGGTCGATGGGAGCAATTACCAGACGAAAATTAGAGGTATTTAGGTTCCGATAACCAAGGTTTGTATGTGTTAAAGAATTTGAGTTACGACGACCTGGTGTCGATCGTGCAAACCATTGTGAAGTTTGATGAGAACAAATATAGGGCTGAGCTACAGTCTCTATCAATTGTTCCTGGGACTATATGTCGTACATTTATAAGAAATAATTACGATGTTCAGTTTATGCTAGGGGAAGATAGGGTGATCCCTCAAGTATGTGTTAGTCTAATCGAGAGGCCAGTAGGAGGTGTCATTGGTGAAGATATCCCTCATCCTGATAACACCCAACAATTTCGATCGTCAGGAGGAAGCAACCAGTTGTTCACAGAAAGAAGTGGGGTTGATGGTCGGGAAAACATATGTGTTGTCCCACCGGAAGTAGTCGCCCATGATAATAGACCGGACTCTCAATTCGACGATATATTTGGTTGTCATATTGAGATGAATGGTAGATAGTACAACCACCAATACAATGAGATCTATAATGACATCAACAATGAGGAGAATACAACACTGAATGTTGGGGTGAATCATGAGGTGGATAATGAGGGCAATTTAAATTATGTAGAAAATGTAGAGGACAATCAGGATGATGCAGAACCTGTAGAAACGGAAAGACGTGTAAGACATGTACACAGATTTAGTTCCAGTGCACCAGATATAGTTGGGACCTCTGAGGGGAGGGCTAATGTAACTGCAGATGATTCAAATAATGTAAGAACATGGGTTATTCCAGGAGCAGAATCATACTCGTTTGGTATTGGTGGAAGCGGGAACTTGTTTGAAGATGAACCTACAAACATGATATATAAATGCCAGTTTTTTGCAACGAAAAAGGATTTGAAGAGACTAGTAGGCCATTTTGCAATACGGCAGAACTTCGAGTGGAAGGTAAAAAGGTCCAATAAGACAACATTACATCTAGTTTGTTTGATGGGAAATTGTACGTGGAAGTTAAGAGCGGTGATGAGAGAAGAAGGCACATACTTTCAAGTGATAAGTTTTGTCAATGAACACACTTGTCCGTTAGAGGAAATTCACCGCTGGCACCGACAAGCTAGTGCAGTCACAATTGGAGAAGTTATTGCACCTAGACTTCAACAACAAGATGGTCAACTAATGCGTCCGAAGGACATAATCACCGACATGAAATCAATGTATGGAATCCAAATCATGTACAGTAAGGCACATGCCGCCATCGATTATGCGTTGTCACTGACATATGGAACACATGAGGAAACCTTCCAATTGCTTCCATCATTTGGTTACGTTTTGGAACAATAAAATCCCGGCACAATAACTGACTTACAGTGCGACGAAGATGATACATTTCTATACTTCTTCATGTCGATTGTTGCCTCACTTAGAGGATTCTAAACGTGTATGCGTCCAGTCATTGTCATTGATGGTATCCATTTGAAGGGACGATTTCAGGGTACAATATTTGTTGCAACAACACAATATGAGAACGAACATGTGTATCCAATTGCTTTTGGGTACGGCGACTCAGAAAACAACCTTTCATGGGAATGGTTTTTGGATTGCTTGAAGGGTGCCCTAGGTCATATTGATGAGCTAGTTTTCATTTCGATAGGCATGCAAGCATTGAAGCAGGGATTTCTAAAGTGTTCCCTTATGCCAGCCGTACCACATGTTGCTGGCACTTTACTGAATATGTCAAAAAGCGATTTCATAGGAAGGATGTTGCCGTAATAATGGACAAAGCAACATGCGCATACACCGAGTTTGAATATAACCAGCATATAGAAGAGTTAAGAAACTTGCACCATAATGCATATGATTATGTCATTGATGCCAATCCACACAAGTGGTCCCGTGTACACTGCCCGAAAAGAAGGTATAGGGTGATGACGACTAATGCTGCAGAATGCTTATATAAACCCATGCCTAAAATTTGCACGCCAACTGCCTATGTTGACTCTGGCTGAGTTCATTAGGAATATGCTGCAACAGTGGTTTCATGATCGCTATAGAGCTGCACAAACCATATGTCATCAGTTGACCGACGCATCACATATTGTGTTATTAAAACGTGTGGAGAAGTGTGGTTATTTGACCGTAAATCCAGTCGAATGGAACATTTTTCGGTCAAACAGTCTGGAAAACAGTGGACTGTTGACTTAGCTCGGAAGACTTGTACTTGCAACAAATTTCAAATGGATCATTTTCCATGGTCTCACGCCCTTGCGGCTGCACGGTAGATTACAGTAACTTGGACATCACAACTTTGAAAACCTACTGATATTTTTCTTGGTGAATCTGATCGTTTTCAATGTTTTTTACATGGAGCGAAACTTGGACTTCACAACTTTGTGTGCGGACTATTACAAGACACAGACACTTATTAACGCGTACTCGGTTCCTATTATGCCGGTGGGCCATCCTTCCACTTGGGTTGTGCCATCTGACATTGCTCAGAGGGTGATTTTGAATCCAAACTCCAGGAGACAAGCAGGACGTCCGAGAGCGGGTCGCCATGCCTCGTCTTCGGAGAGGACAACTACACAATCCTGTAGAAGATGTGGACAACCAAGGCATAATTCCAGGAGATGTTCTAATCCACCGATGATTAATGAAGGTACAAGAAGAGCTGTTCCCGATGAATACCGCCGCAAGTGTAGCATCTGCCATTCAATTGGACACAACAAACAAACGTGCCCTAAGATTGACTATAATAGGGAATGAATGACAATTTTTTGATCACATTGGAAACTTTTGGAAATGTATCATATTGTAATAATTTGGAATTGCAATAATTACTTATTAATGAATGAATTAATATTAATGAATGAATAATGAACGAATTAATATTCATGAATTAATTACATGTCTCTGTACAACTAAAATGGTAATATACAAAAAATCACTTGGCGGGCCTGGAGTTAGCAAAAATCTCCACAGCCATTTTTTCCCGAATCATCCCTATGTCGTCCTCCGACCAATCAAAAGGACTTCGGTTCGCCACTATGTACTCGATAATTCTCAAAGTATGGGGACCATATTTACCTCTACAATTCGGGACATAAAACACCATTAGAAATCGTTCATAAAGAATATCTAAACACGTGAATGAAATAGAATGTCTTACGATTTCTTTTATTGGGGGACTGTAGAAGGATGCACCAGGCTGACCGAGAAGGGCTTATTTTCCGAGTCAACGCCCGACGACCAGGTCGTCGTGCTGTGTGGAACCCTGCGTCACTCAATATGGAGGGAAAAAACCACCGTAATGGCCGGACCTGCTAGTGCCTGATCTGATAAGGGACTTCCTATCTCCAGGGGTCATAAATATCAATCTTCCCGCGACAAAGGTCGACGCTCACCACCAGCCAACGTTGGGCCCCAACGTTGCACGGAATCAACACCTGTAATAGTTTGCATGCCGTGTTAGCTGAGGATATACTTACATTTTTTTTAAAATCATCTCAATCATGTAACACTTACCTGGTCAACCTCGTGCCATGGGCGGTTTCCACTCGTGGTTGCTCCACGGACCGTGAGAAGGCCCTCTTCCAACCATCGGGACTGTAACACATTCCACCTTGCCGTGCTCACTGCACCGTGGGAATCACGAGGCATCATCCTCTCCCACATGTACAACATAAGTGGCTGTACAAGCATTGACAAGATCGTATTATTAATACAGAAGCATAAACTCCGATGTGATTCCCAAATGTTATAACTACTTACATAAAATTGTGTATCCAACACGTTGATCCTCTGGTTGTACACATTGTGGAATCCTCGCTGACACTTGCGAAGAATATTGAGGTATGCATCCATATGATGACAAACAATGAAACCACCGTAATTGTTAACAATTCAATAATACTTACACAAAAGTTAATATGAAATATAATAAGTACGTACCGTGTCCTCCAAGTCCATGAATTTGGACTGCATACGCACGAACAATCCCGTGGTAACTGGTGACAACTTCCACATCACGTCTGTTTAATGATTGAATTACCTTAGCTATACATAAATTAGAATAAACAACAAATGTACATCCATTTGTATTATAAAAAGTTGGACTCACTGTTCCCCGTTGATGTTCCTCTTGAAGGCCTTGTATGCCGCTAGGTGGTCACCGTCCACTAGTTTGTGGTGGTCAAAAATGTGTTCCACAGACTCGGGCCGTGTCTTCAACATCTTTAGACGACATGGATCTGTGTAAAGGCTCACCAACTGCTATCCGCGCTTACCTAAACGCTTCACCGGGGGAGGGGACCACTCCGACAGTATGGACGTGCTGGGAAGGGGAGGGGACCGCTCTGACGCCACAGACGTGCTGGGTGGGAGAGGGAACCTCTCCTACCCCACGGATGTGCTGGGTGGGGGATGGGACAGCTCCGACGCCACGGACGTGCTGGGTGGGGGAGAGGACCGCTCCGATGCCACGGTCGTGCTAGGTGGGAGAGGGGACCGCAGTGGTTGAATCGATGTACTAGGAGGTTGGGGGATCGATGTGCTGCCAGGTGGGGGGATCGATGTGATGAGAGGTGAGGGGGACTGCTGAGCCTGGGTGTCTGTCCCCCCCCCGTAAACCTTTCAGTCGACCCTTCGGGACTAAATAATTGATTAGGAGGTGGGGGCTCATTCCGGTGTGTACTTAAGGTCGAACCTTGAAGCCCCCGGATCATATCCAGTAACAATCGGTGTTGCTGCTGACGATCCTCATCACTCTTTCAGATCATATCCAACAACTCTAAGTGTTGACGTTGTCGATCATCGTCACTCTTACGGACGGCTTCACGCACATCGTTCAACATTTCAGTCCACGGAGCCTGAAATCATGTCTACATTATTAGTAAAAAACTATCAGCACGTGTTACTAAAAAAACACTTTACTTTGTTTTCAACTTACCTTTCCATCACGTCCAACGCCTTCACGGGAATCAACTGCAGATGTACCATGTTCGGGGGTGGAAAACTGAACCCGTCTATGCCTATGCCTTTCTCGTTGAGGGTCTGTCTCATATCCTTCACTGTCACTGGGCCTCAAACCCCCAGCAGCGAGCTCAGATCCCTCGCTGTCAATGGTCCTGTCTGTACCACTGATCCGGCCTAAGGTGGTCTGATCAGGGACCTCAGGCGGCATATCATCCATGTCATCTTCTACAAACATGTTCCCCCCTCGTCTAGGCAGGCATAGTACGATGCCTGTCTCTCAGCTGGTGTCGGCACCAGTTCCTTGATCGTAAACATCTGAAATATTAGTTAGAACAATGTCATTGTACAAATACTAACTAATAAAAACATTAACAAAATAAATACATACCCTGGCTTTGAAAATCTTTGCTAGCTTCTTCCCTCTCGGTTGTTTGGTCAACTCCCACTTCAAAATACGGAGAGTCAGATCAGTAACCCTCCGGACACCGACCTCTTTGGCCAACTCAGGTATCACCTCCAAAGCAAATATCTGCATCATAGATAAGTACAATAAGTATCCATACAATTTTGGGCACCAACAATAAAGTACAATTTGTAGTTCAAACTTCATACCAACAGGGCATGAGAAAGACCGTATATCTTATAGGTCTCCACCCTGTGTACATCAGCCCTTTTTTCCTGCCGGCATCGCTCGAACCCATCTCTTCGCCCGTCAAGCGCATGCTTGAATGAGTGAATAGAATGCATGTACACGTGGGCACCCCACGGGAACGCGTCGAATGCATCGAGGTCCTCAACCAGCCAAAACTGCCAAACTGGAATCTTAAATCTCTCATCCACCCCCATCGGTATCCAGTTCAGCATATATAAGAGGCAAACCTTGACAGCATCGTACGCCTGTTTGAAATCTGTGCCCGTGACAACACCCCTAATCTGCTCCAGCGACACCTCCTCGGCTCCAGGAATGTACCGCTCATGTATGCCATTATCCACTGCTGCATACATTGTGGTCTCTGGTACAACTCCAAACCGCAGTCCGGTGATCAGGCAAAATTCCACCTTCAAAAACCTCATCGACTGGGTTCCTAACATGAAGTGCATCTCATCTGTGGGACCGTTATGATGGAGCTCCCTCAAAAGCAACCGATGGATAATACCACCGGAAAACTTCATCCCCCTATGCATCATCAGGAAATGCCCGAAACAAGACGCCATGAACCTCCGACGGTTTTCATCTGCAAATTCTATAGGAAAACGGTTCAGCGCGTCGTCTATATGGGCGAGGGCATCAAAATGGTTGTGTCGTGTCAATTTGCCCTCGTACCAGTATCCTTCTTGAGTTTTAAGTGAATCCATCAACCTATTTATCATCTGCAATGTAACATAAATACAACATCATTAGACAGAATTTTATTAAAAAGCTCGATCACTTTCAAAAAAGCCCGATTGATTTATAAAAATGCTCGATTCCTTTTCAAAAAGGCTGAATCCCTTTCAAAACAGCTCAATTGCTTTACAAAAAAGCTCGATTCCTTTTCAAAAAGGCTCGATCCCTTTCAAAAAGGCTCGATCCCTTTAAAAAAAGCTCGATCAATTTCATAAAAGCTCAATCACTTTTAAAAAAACCTCGATCCCTTTTAAAATAAGCTCGACCCCTTTTTAAAAAACCTCGACCCCTTTTAAAAAAGGCTCGATCCCTTTTCAAAAAAGCTCGACCCCTTTCAAATAGGCTCGATCCAATTCAAAAACAGCTCGAACATATTCAAAAAAACTCGAAACATATTCAAAAAAGCTCGATTCCTTTTCAAAAAGGCTCGATCCCTTTCAAAAAGGCTCGATCCCTTTCAAAAAGGCTCGATCCCTTTCAAAAAGGCTCGATCCCTTTCAAAAAGGCCCGATCCCTTTAAAAAAAGCCCGATCCCTTTTAAAAAAAGCTCGATCCTTTTTAAAAAAGGCTCAATCCCTTTTCAAAAAAGCTCGATCCCTTTCAAAAAAGCTCGATCCCTTTCAAATAAGCTCGATCCAATTCAAAAACAGCTCGAACCTATTCAAAAAAGCTTGATTCCTTTTTAAAATGGCTCGATCTCTTTTCAAAAAAGCTCGATCCTTTTAAAAAACGCTCGATCTAATTCTAAATCAGCTCGAACCTATTCAAAAAAGCTAGAAACCTATTCAAAAAAGCTCGATCCTTTTCAAAATGGCTCGATTCTTTTTTTAAAAAGCTCGATTCCTTTTAGAAAAAGCTCAATTCCTTTTCCAAAAACCTCGATCTACCAAAACCTAATTTTCACGAAAAAAATAACTCGACTAATCAAATAAGCTCGATTTTCTTGAAAAAAGTCTCGAAAACCCAGATTTCATCTTCCTCAACTGATATTCAACCAAATTACAAACCCTAACCTAAACCACAACCATTCTCACATCTCTATTTTAACCGGTTTCTACAATTACTATCAACAAAGCTCAATTCTAACATGTAGTGCAAGTTAACAACAACAAAAACGAGGAAAAATTACCGATCTTACCTTTGTCAATCGCAGCTCTTCCGATCACTTCACCGTCGATTAGTTTCCCTTCGGTTTGACTGTTGAATCTCTCTGACTTTGAAAACGATAACTTTCTCACTGTTAAAATATTTCGGGGTATTTTTGTCTCAAATGCTATTTTGGTGCCTTTTAAACATATATTAGTAAAGTGGTGATATTTGCACAACACATCCCTCAAATAGTGCCAATAATTTTTTGACCCCTAGGTTACATGGACGTAACTCAGTTGATAGATGAACGAGATATATACGGTCTAGAATCTAGATAGATAGATACGTAATATATATATATATAGGATAATTCCGCATAAAATTATTTGATTTTTTTTCGGTGAATAATAATTAGATAATACTGATGAAAATTATTTGAAATTGTTTTAGATAAATAACAGTTTTAAGTGAATAATAATAGGATTAATACCAATGAAAATTATTGTATAAACACACATATTAATATATTCTTGAATCTATTAATTATATTATGTTGATAAAGATTAAAGGGGTCAAAAAATTATTGGCACTATTCGAGGGGTATGTTGTGCAAATATCACCACTTTACTAATGTATGTTTAAAAGGCACCAAAAGAGCGTTTGAGACAAAAATACCCCGAAATATTTTAACAGTGAGGAAGTTATCGTTTTCAAAGTCAGAGAGAAGCAACAGTCAAACCGACGGGAAACTAATCGGGGGTGAAGTGACCGGAAGAGCTGCGATTGACAAAGGTAAGATTGGTTATTTTTCCTCGTTTTTGTTGTTGTTAACTTGCCTTACATGTTAGAATTGAGTTTTGTTGATAGGAATTGTAGAAACCGGTTAAAATAGAGAATTGTGAATGATTGTGGTTTAGGTTAGGGTTTGTAATTTGGTTGAATATCAGTTGAGGAAGATGAAATCTGGGGTTTTGAGACCTTTTTCAAGAAAATCGAGCTTATTTGATTAGTCGAGCTATTTTTGTCGTGAAAAACAGGTTTTGGTAGATCTAGGTTTTTGGAAAAGGAATCGAGCTTTTTAAAAAAAGAATCGAGCTTTTTAAAAAAGAATCGAGCTTTTTTAAAAAAGAATCGAGCCATTTTGAAAAGGATCGAGCTTTTTTGAAAAGGGATCGAGACTTTTTTGAGAAGGATCGAGCTTTTTTAAAAAGGGGTGGAGGTTATTGTGAAAGGGATCGAGCCTTTTTGAAAAGGATCGAGCCTTTTTGAAAGGGATCGAACCTTTTTGAAAGGGATCGAGCCTTTTTGATAAGGAATCGAGCTTTTTTGAAAAGAGATTGAGCTTTTTTGAAAGGGATCGAGCCTTTTTGAAAAAGAATAGAGCTTTTTTGAATATGTTTCGAGCTTTTTTGAATAGGTTCGAGCTGTTTTTGAATTGGATCGAGCCTATTTGAAAGGGATCGAGCTTTTTTGAAAAGGGATCGAGACTTTTTTAAGAGGGATTGAGCTTTTTTAAAAATGAGTGGCGGTTATTTTGAAAGGGATCGAGCTTTTTTTAAAGGGATCGAGCCTTTTTGAAAAGGATCGAGCCTTATTGAAAGAGATCGAGCCTTTTTGATAAGGAATCGAGCTTTTTTGAAAAGGGATCGAGCCTTTTTGAAAGGGATCGAGCCTTTTTGAAAAGGAATCGAGCTTTTTTGAATATGTTTCGAGCTGTTTTTGAATCGGATCGAGTCTATTTGAAAGGGATCAAGACTTTTTGAAAGGGATCGAGCCTTTTTGAAAAGGAATCGAAGTTTTTGTAAAGCAATCGAGCTCTTTTGAAAGGGATCGAGCCTTTTTGAAAAGGAATCGAGACTTTTTGTAAAACAATCGAGCTGTTTTGAAAGGGATCGAGCTTTTTAATAAAATTCTGTCTAATGATGTTGTATTTCTGTTACATTGCAGATGAGAATTAGGTTGAGGGATTCACTTAAAACTCCAGAAGAATACTGGTACGAGGGCAAACTGACATGACACAACCATTTTGATGCCCTCGCCCATATAGATGACGCGTTGAACCGTGTCCATGTAGAATTTACAGATGAAGACCGTCGGCGGTTCATGGCGTCTTGTTTTGGGCATTTTCTGACGATGTATAGGGAGATGAAGTTTTTCGGTGGTATTATCCATCGGTTGCTTTTGAGGGAGCTCCATCATAATTGCCCCACAGATGAGATGCACTTCATGTTAGGAACCCAGTCGGTGAAGTTTTTGAAGGTGGAATTTTGCCTGATCACCGGACTGCGGTTTGGAGTTATACCAGAGACCACAATGTATGCAGCAGTGGAGAATGGCATACATGAACGGTACTTTCCTAGAGCCAATGAGGTGTCGCTGGAGCAGATTAGGGGTGTTGTCATCGGCACAGATTTCAGACAGGCGTACGATGCTGTCAAGCTCTGCCTCTTATATATGCTGAACTGGATACTGATGGGGGTGGATGAGAGATTCAAGATTCCAGTTTGGCCGTTTCGGGTGGTTGAAGACCTAGATGCGTTCGATGTGTTCCCGTGGGGTGCATAAGTGTACATGCATTCTATTCACTCATTCAAGCATGCGCTTGACGGGCGAAGAGACTGGTTCGAGCGATGCCGGCAGGAAAAAGACGCTGATGTACACATGGTGGAGACCTACAAGATATACGGTCTTTCTCATGCCCTGTTGGTAAGAAGTTCGAACTACAAATTGTACTTAATTGTTGGTGCCCAAAATTGTATGGATACTTATCATACTTATCCATGATGCAGATATTTGCTTTGGAGGTGATCCCTGAGTTGGCCAAAGAGGTCGGTGTCCGGAGGGTTACTGATCTGACTACCCGTATTTTGAAGTAGGAGTTGACCAAACAACCGAAAGGGAAGAAGCTAGCAAAGATTTTCAAAGCCAGGGTATGTATTTATTTTGTTAATGTTTTTATTAGTTAGTAATTGTACAATGACATTGTTCTAACTAATATTTCAGATGTTTGCGCTTAAGGAACTGGTGCCGACACCAGCTGAGAGACAAGCACCGTATTATGTCTGCCTAGACGAGGGGGGGACCATGTATGTAGAAGATGACATGGATGATATGCCGCCTGAGGTCCCTAATCAGACCACCTTAGGCGGGATCAGTGGTACATACATGACCATTGACAGTGAGGGATCTGAGCCTGCTGCTGGGGGTTTGAGACCCAGTGACAGTGAGGGATATCAGACAGACCCTCAACGAAAATGGCATAGGCATAGGCGGGTTCGGTTTTCCACCCCCGGACATGGTACATCTGCAGGGGATTCTCGTGGGGGCATTGAACGTGATAGAAAGGTAAGCTGAAAACAAAGTTAAGTGTTTTTTAGTAACACGTGTTCATAGTTTTGTACTAACATTGTAGACATGATTTTAGACTCCGTGGACTGAAATGTTGAATGATGTGCGTGAAGCCCTCCGAAAGAGTGACGAGGATCGACAATGTCAACACTTGGAGTTGTTGGATATGATCCGAAAGAGTGATGAGGATCGTCAGCAGCAACACCGATTGTTACTTGATATGATCCGGGGGCTTCAAGGTTCGACCTTAAGTACACACCGGGATGGCCCCCCACCTCCTGATCAATTATTTAGTCCCAGAGGGTCGACTGATAGGTTTACAGGGGGGACAGACACCCAGGCTCAGGGGTCCCCCCCACCTCCCATCACATCGATCCTAACACCTCGCAACACATCATTCCCCCCACCTCCTAGCATATCGATTCAACCACCGCTGTCCCCTCCCCTACCCAGCACGTCCGTGGCGTCGGAGAGGTCTCCTCTCCCACCCAGCACGTTAGTCCCGTTGGAACGGTCCTCTCCCCAACCTAGCAAGTCCGTGGCGTCGGAGCTGTTCCCTCTCCTACCCAGCACGTCTGTCCCGTCGGAACGGTCCTCTCCCCCACCTAGCACGACCGTGCCGTTGGAGCGGTCCCCTCCCTCACCCAGCACGTCCGTGGTGTCGGAACGGTCCCCTTTCCCACCCAGCACATCCGTGGCGTCAGAGAGGTCCCCTCCCCCACCCAGCACTTCCGTGGTGTTGGAGCGGTCCCCTCCCCCGGTGAAGCGTTTAGGTAAACGCTGATGGCAGTTGGTGAGCCCTTACACAGATTCATGCCGTCCAAAGAGGTTAAAGACACGGCCCGGGTCCGTGGAACACATTTTTGACCCCCACGGACTAGTGGACGGTGACCACCTAGCAGCATACAAGGCCTTCAAGAGGAACATCAACGAGGAACATCAACGAGGAACAGTGAGTATAACTTTTTATAATATAAATGGATGTACATTTCTTGTTTATTATAATTTATGTATAGCTAAGGTAATTCAATCATTATACAGACGTGATGTGGACGTGTTGTCACCAGTTACCGTGGGATGGTTCGTGCGTATGCAGTCTAAATTCATGGACTTGGAGGACACGGTACGTACTTATTATATTTCATATTAACTTTTGTGTAAGTATTGTTGAATTGTTAACAAGTATGGTGGTTTTATTGTTTGTCAGCATATGGATGTATACCTAAATATTCTATGCAAGCGTCAGCGAGGATTCTAAATATGTACAACCAGAGGATCAACGTGTTGGATACACAATTTTATGTAAGTAGTTATAACATTTGGGAATCACATCGGATTTTATGCTTCTATATTAATAATACGATCTTGTCAATGCTTGTATAGCCACTTATGTTGTACATGTGGGAGCGGATGATGCCTCGTGATTCCCACGGTGCTGTGAGCACGGCAAGGTGGAATGTGTTACACTCCCCGATGGTTGTAAGAGGATCTTCTCACGGTCATTGGAGCAACCACGAGTGGAAACCGCCCATGGCACGAGGTTGACCAGGTAAGTGTTACATGATTGAGATGATTTAACAAAAAATTGTAAGTATATCCTCAGCTAACACGGCATGCAAACAATTACAGGTGCCGATTCCGTGCAACGTTGGGGCCCAACATTGGCTAGTGGTGAGCGTCAACCTTAGTCGTGGGAAGATTGATATTTATGACCCCTGGAGACAGAAAGTCCCGTATCAGATCAGGCACTAGCAGGTCCGGCCATTACGGTGGTTTTTACTCTCCATGTTGAGTGACGCAGGGTTCCACACAGAACGGCGTCCTGGGAGTCGGGCGTTCACTTGGAAAAATAAGTCATTCTCGGTCAGTCTGGTGCATCCTTCTACAGTCCCCCAACAAAATAAATCGTAAGACATTCTATTTCATTCACGTGTTTACATATTCTTTATGATCGATTTCTAATGGTGTTTTATGTCTCGAATTGTAGAGGTAAATGTGGTCCCCATACTTTGAGAATTATCGAGTACATAGTGGCGAACCGAAGGCCTTTTGATTGGTCGGAGGACGATATGGGGATGATTCGGGAAAAAAATGGTTGTGGAGATTTTTGCTAACTCCAAGTCCGCCAAGTGATTTTTTGTATATTACCATCGTAGTTGTACATAGACATGTCATTATTTCATGAACATTAATTCGTTCATTATTCATTCATTAATATTATTTTATTTATTAATATTAATTCATTAAATAATAAGTAATTATTGCAATTCAAAATTATTACAATATGATACACTTCCAAAAGTTTTCAATGTGATCAAAAAATTGTCATTCATTCCCTATTAGAGTCAATGTTAGGGCACTTTTGTTTGTTGTGTTCAATTGAATAGCAGATGCTACACTTGCGACGGTATTCATCGGGAACAACTCTTCTTTTAACTTCATTAATCATCGGTGGATTAGAACATCTCCTGGAATTATGCCCTGGTTGTCCACATCTCCTACATGATTGTGTAGTTGTCCTCTCCGAAGACGAGACATGGCGACCCGCCCTCGGGCGTCCTGCTTGTCTCCTGGAGTTTGGATTCAAAATCACCCTCTGAGCAATGTCAGATGGCACAACCCAAGTGGAAGGATGGCCCACCGGCATAATAGGAACCGAGTACGCGTTAATAAGTGTATGTGTCTTGTAGTAGCCTGCACACAAAGTTGTGAAGTCCAAGTTTCGCTCCCTGTAAAAAAAAATTGAAAACGATCAGCTTCACCAAGAAAATGATCAGTAGGTTTTCAAAGTTGTGAAGTCCAAGTTACAGTAATCTACCGTGCCTCTGTAAGGGCGTGAGAACATGGAAAATGATCCATTTGAAATTTGTTACAAGTACAAGTCTTCCGAGCTAAGTCTACAGTCCACTGTTTTTCAGACCGCCTGACCAAAAAAATGTTCCAGTCGACTGGATTAACGGTCAAATAACCACACATTTTAAGAGCACAAGATGTGATGCGTCGGTCAACTGATGACGCATGGTTTGTGCAGCTCTATAGCGATCATGAAACCACCGTTGCAACATATTCCTAAAGAACTCAGCCAGAGTCAACATAGGCAGTTGGCGTGCAAATTTGAGGCATGAGTTTATGCATTCTGTAGCATTAGTCGTCATCACCCTATACCTTCTTTCCGGGCAGTGTACACGGGACCACTTGTGTGGACCGGCATCAATGACATAATCATATGTATTCTGGTGCAAGTTTCTTAACTCTTCCATATACTGGTTATATTCAAACTCGGTGTATGCGCGTGCTGCTTTGTCCATTATTACGGCAACATCCTTCTTATGAAATCGCTTTTTGACATTTTCAGTAAAGTGCCAACAACATATGGTATGGGTGGCATAAGGGAACACTTTAGAAATCCCTGCTTCAATGCTTGCATGCCTATTGGAAATGAAAACTAGCTCATCAATATGACCTAGGGCACCTTTCAAGCAATCCAAAAAACATTCCCATGAAATGTTGTTTTCTGAGTCGCCGTACCCAAAAGCAATTGGATACACCTGTTCGTTCCCATCTTGTGTTGTTGCAACAAACATTGTACCCCGGAATCGTCCCTTCAAATGGGTACCATCAACGGCAATGACTGGACGCATACACGTTCAGAATCCTCTAAGTGAGGCACCAATCGACATGAAGAAGTATATAAATGTATCATCTTAGTTGCACTGTAAGTCAGTGATTGTGCCGGGATTTTGTTGTTCCAAAATGTAACCAAATGATGGAAGCAGTTGGAAGGTTTCCTCATGTGTTCCATATGTCAGTAACAACGCATAATCGAGGGCGGCGTGTGCCTTACTGTACATGATTTGGATTCCATACATTGATTTCATGTCGGTGATTATGTCCTTCGGACGCATTAGTCGACCATCTTGTTGTTGAAGTCTAGGTGCAATAACTTCTCCAATTGTGACTGCACTAGCTTGTCGGTGCCGGCGGTGAATTTCCTCTAACGGACAAGTGTGTTCGTTGACAAAACTTCTTACTTGAAAGTATGTGCCTTCATCTCTCCTCACTGCTCTTAACTTCCACGTACAATTTCCCATCAAACAAACTAGATGTAATGTTGTCTTATTGGACATTTTTACCTTCCACTCGAAGTTCTGCCGCATTGCAAAATGGCCTACTAGTCTCTTCAAATCCTTTTTCGTTGTAAAAAACTGGCATTTATATATCATGCTTGTAGGTTCATCTTCAAACAAGTTCCTGCTTCCACCAATACCAAACGAGTATGATTCTGCTCCTGGAATAACTAATGTTCTTGCATTATTTGAATCATCTGCAGTTCCATTAGCCCTCCCTTCGGAGGTCCCAACTATATCTAGTGCACTGGAACTAAATCTGTGTACATGTCTTACACGTCTTTCCGTTTCGACAGGTTTTGCATCTTCCTGATTGTCCTCTACATTTTCTACAGAATTTAAATTGCCCTCATTATCCACCTCATGATTCACCCCAACATTCAGTGTTGTATTCTCCTCATTGTTGATGTCATTGTAGATCTCATTGTATTGGTGGTTGTACTCTCTACCATTCATCTCAATATGACAACCAAATACATAGTTGAATTGAGGTTCCGGTCTATTATCATGGGCGACTACTTCCGGTGGGACAAAACATATGTTTTCCCGACCATCAATCCCACTTCTTTCTGTGAACAACTGGTTGCTTCCGCCTAACGATCGAAATTGTTGGGTGTTATCAGGATGAGGGATATCTTCACCAATGACACCTCTCACTGGCCTCTCGATTAGACTAACACATACTTGAGGGATCACCCTATCTTCCCCTAGCATAAACTGAACATCGTCATTGTTTCTTATAAATGTACGACATGTAGTCCCAGGAACAATCGATAGAGACTGTAGATCAACACTGTATTTGTTCTCATCAAACTTCACAATGGTTTGCACGATCGACACCAATTCATCGTAACTCAAATTCTTTGACACATACAAACCTTGGTTATCGGAACCTAAATACCTCTGATTTTCGTTTGGTAATTGCTCACATCGACCGTTGTAAGATATGACTATTCTCACCCTATCCATTGTCCTGTCAAAACCAACATCAAAAAACATTAATAAGGAAAAAAATATTTCATATTAAATTTACAATTATAAAGGATTAAACAAAAATCAAAAGTGTAAGATATAAAGCTTTTTAAAAAAATGGATCGAGATTTTTTTGTACATGATCGAGCCGTTTTTGTACATGACCGAGCTATTTCTAACCGGATCGAGCTTTTTTTTGTTCAAGACCGAGCTCTTTTTCTACATAATCGAGCTTTTTAATATATGTCTCGAGCATTTTTTTCATATGCCTCGAGCCTATTTGAAAGGGATCGAGCTCTTTTTTGAGGAATCGAGCTTTTTGGTGAGGGATCGTGCTTTTTTTGTAGGGTATCGAGCCTTTTTCGAAAGTGATCGAGCTGTTTGTGTGCGAGATCGAGCTGTTTGTGTGCGGAATCGAGCTTTTTTTGGCAGGGATCAAGCTTTTTTTCAGAAGGTTCGAGCCTTTTTTGCCAAGGATCGAGCCTTTTTGGCCAAGGATCGAGCCTTTTTTTCAGGGATCGAGCCTTTTCTTTTTGCGTATCCAGCACCTATTTTTGGAATCGAGCTTTTTTAGAATTTGTTCGAGACTTAGTTTCACATTTTCGAGCTTTTTTACAAATGTTTCGACCTATTTTTAAAACATTTTCACCTTATATGCCCAAGATTATAAACTTGTTTACACTACTACAACTCAACTCGCCCAAATATATATACTAAAAAATATGCATACATGTTCATTCATTCTTTGTAAAAAGTTTACAACTCCAGGACATCAATATAAAAAAATTCAGACAACATGTTCATAAATGCTCATACAGTGTTATACCACACAGAAATACAATAAAAAATGAAAATGAAGATCAGAAATATTATTTTACCTTCTTGTGCAAAATATGGAATATGTGCAATATCTGGAATACAATAAATCTGGAATGGAGCTCGTTTTGTGAAGAAAAAATGGAGTAGATGATTGATTTTCAGACAAATTTATTAGACGACAACCTTTAACGAATAAAATATCGATTATTTAAGATCAATTTCGGTACCTCACCATAATAGGTGCCTTTTAAACTTAACTTATTATAAATGTGACATCACTGCAATTAACCAACAAGAATATGACATTCCTCACCATTTCCATAAAGATTAAAAGGGTAATTAAATCAATTCTTTAATCTTAAGCAAATCTAGAGGGGTCTGTGTTGGATTTACAGCTTATATATAATTTGTGTGTGGAAAGGAACGCCACTGAATCTAACTTCATCTTATTTCATTTTGGAGTGAAATTGATATTGTTAGAGCATCTAGATTTTTGTTTTTTCAATCGTTCCAAATTAGAGACATTTAAAAGGGCCATATATGATGAGTTTCGATTGTTCAACAGTGTGGGTTGTCGGAAAATTTGTGACAAACTACCGGTTTGAGAGGGTTATTTAAGTATGATCGGTTTCATGAAAATTAAATATTAATGTATATTCGAATTCTCCTTCGTGAGAGCTTCGAAGTGGTATACTCAAACTCACAAATCGATTAATGGATGAATGATAAATTGAGTCTCAAAATGAGCCTATTAAGTATGGGAAAAAGAACATCTCATATTGATTGGGTAAAGAACTTATATACAGTATACAAGTAATTATGTGATAGTAGATTGTCAACATATGTAGCATAGAGGCTCTCTCACACGTAAAGATTGCAAATCAAGGACCTCGAACCTTGTGATACAACATATGAATGAGAAATCTTCTACTGAAGGTAACATCAGTAGTTGTACGTGGTTTTTTTTTATATATATATATATGGCAAATTAAATGATCCAAATACAAGTTAAGAGAAGAAATTAAGTAGCAAAAACACATCCACATGCCTGCATGATCTGCAGATAATAATCTAAGTACAGTAGCATGCAGTAGTCTGTTACATGTAACATAGTGAAGGTAGGAGAAATCATGAATGTGAAGGCATATATAATTATGTAATACAGGCAATGATACAAATATATATATATATATATATATATATATATATATATTAAAAAGAAAGCACAATATGTCAACACTCATGCGCACCTGAACTGCATGTGAAGGAAAACAAAGAGATGCCTGCGGCATCATCTGCATCAGCTGATCTCTTTCTTTCATTTCCAACTCTTCTTTCTTTATTCATTTCTCTTGGCTTCAATATTTTGCCACGTAAAACAACTGTTTCAATCCTGGACATATCAAACCCCACGTGGATCGATCCCTATCAACAGCCGCTCACTACTCTCTCTCTCGATCTCTCTCCATGCATGTGCTCTGTTGCTTTCTGCAGTACTTTTTGTCCTTTCTTTTGTCCTTTCTTGAGACTAGGTCGTCTCCTCCCAATTAATTATTACAAGCTCAATTCCGCTGATATAATATGTTTAATCCACCCACATATAAGATCATATGACATATATATATATATATATTAGACGAATGAAGCCATGCATGATGCATGGGCCGAAGTGGACTGGTCTGGTCGTCTGACATTAAACATTACTCTCATCGATCCTGGTGAGCAACTTCTACGTAAATCGATACACCACCGGCACCAGCACCAGCACTAGTCATAAATCATAATTCATAATTGATCATTTACGACTGGTTGCTCTCTAAAACTATTTACACCGTAGAACCCAGCCCACCCCAGCTAGTCCCTAGTTTCTTATTTACTGCTACCAGTAGCTGATTAGGTTGTACCAACCAGGGACGGAGTCATAAATTATTTCTAGCGAGAACGTTGTAAAATATAACGAGTTATATCATATATTTTAGAGGGTATGATAAAGAAAAAATTAATAAAAAAATATCGCTACCGTGTATTTATTTATCAATAGTTGAAATATAAGTTGATTTATGGAGTTAAAATGTTTACAATTACTCTTAAAATATTGTAGTAAAACCTTATGGTCTTTTATTCAAGATTCAATACGAGTGTTTACTATTTAGGAGTTAGAAAACCAGTTAAAATTTTAATTGTACTTATAGTATTTTTCTAACATCTAAAACTATTTTAATTTAATTTTTTTTATAAAAGTTTGTTTGATAAAATATCGTAATAGTTAAACATAAATATATGTATACATTTTTGAAATATTATAATAATTTATGGTTTGAAAAGGGGAGAGACTCGAATCCACAATCTAGTGGTGTCGGTGTGAGGGGCAAACAAATAGGTCAACCCCCATCTTGTTTAATTTATATATAAGTTTGGTTGACATGTTTTAATTATATAAATTAACACATATTGATTATTTTTAAAAATAAAATAAAATATCAAAAGTATAATATGGTATTATGGTGATGAGTGAGAAAATTAGTATCGTAAGAGAGAACCAAATTATTTGAATGATAATAATATTTGTTGAGAGATAGAGCATACATGTTATTATCGACTTTCATTTATATTTAAGATACATCAAAATAAATATTATATATAAAATCAAAGATATTTTTTTTATATGATTTGATGGAAAAAAATATTTGATGTCTTGTTAATAGTAAAACTAGAAAAATATGAAATAAAATAGGGGTAAAAACATAAAATACTAAAAATGAAGGATGGTACAAAAATTAAAACATAGGCAAATTTATAAGCATTGGAAATGGTGATATATGTCACATTTTTTGTGTGTGTTGTAATGATGTCACCGTTTTAATAACTTAAGTTTAAAAAGCACCTATTATGGTGAACTACTCAAATTGCCCTTAAATAATATATTTTTATTCTCATTGTGTTTCTATCTATACTTTGAAAACGATAACTCCTATCTCTCTCCAAAATAGTTGTCTGAAAATCGATCTTCAACTCATCTCTCTCCAAAAAACTTGTCTCTATCCAGATTCTGCTAAAAAAAATAACATATGTTTGTGATATTCTTTTATATATTGTCATATATTTTTTTGTGATTTAACAGTGTATCTATTTGTTATGATTTGTTGTCTCAATCTTTGTATGAACATGTATGAACATATTATCTCCAGATTCTGTTCGAGACTGTTTTAAAATACTTCGAGCATTTTTTATCTCTTCCAAGTTTTTTTTATTTGTCTCCGAGTTTTTTTGTCAGAAAAGTTCAAATCAAGTAAAAAAAAAGCTCAAGCACTTGACAGAAAAGCTCGAACCCTTACCAAAAAAACTTGAGTTTTTTTTAATGGGTTCGAGCTTTTTTACCAAGTGGCCAAGCTTTTTTCTAAAGGATTCGAGTTTTTTTGCCAAGTGCCCGAGCTTTTTTTTTACTTTGTTCGAGTTTTTTTAATGGGTTCCAGCTTTTTTACCAAGTGCCTGAACTTTTTTTTAACTTAATAAAAAAGCTCGAACAAAGTAAAAAAAAGCTCGGACACTTGGTAAAAAAGCTCGGACACTTGGTAAAAAGCTCGGACACTTAACAAAAAAGCTAGATTCGAGTTTTTTTGCCAAGTGCCCGAGCTTTTTTTTACTTTGTTCGAGTTTTTTTACCAAGTTAAAAAAAAAGCCCGGACACTTGGTAAAAAAGCTCGAACCCAGTAAAAAAAAGCTCGGGCACTTGGCAAAAAAACTTGAATCGAGCTTTTTTATCAAGTGCCAGAGCTTTTTTTAATAGGTTCGAGCATTTTTGTCAAGTGTTAGAGCTTTTTTTTATTTGATTCGAGAATTTTTGCCAAGTTAAAAAAAAACTTGAGCACTTGGTAAAAAAGCTCGAACCCAGTAAAAAAACTCGGACACTTGGCAAAAAAACTCAAACCCTTACAAAAAAAGTTCGAGACTTTTACTAAAGGCTCTGAGCCTTTTGTAATTATATTTCGAGCATATTAAGTACTGACTATAAAAAAAAACTCTGGGGGCGCTGCCCCCTGCCCCCCCGGGAGCTGACCGGGCAGCTCGACCCCCGAATGCGTCTGCGTAGTGCCACTCCGTCGCTGTTCGAGTGATTGCCTGAGTTTCAACGAAATTTTCTCTCTACTTCAAAACTATCAATGTAAAATGAATGAAAAGAAATCTGATGTTGAACAACTATTGAGTGTATTTTTGTCCGTTCACCATAATAGGTATCTTTTAAACATAAGTTATTAATGCAGTAACAGTATTGAAATACTACCTTCAAAACGTGCTATTTATTTTTTGACCCCTATAAAAGTTTGAACCGAAAAATATTAGGAGTAATGCAAACTGTCTAAATTTAGAATCCAAATGATATGGTATTCTTAAAATCCAATAATTTCAATCATGTAATTATAATATAAAGAAATTAAGGATCTAAATTATTTGGATACCATATTTATACATAAATTTGGACAAAGTAACATTATTGTAATATTATATATGTTTTTTGAGATTTTCTCCTTACAATCTATTTTTTTATACTTCTTTTCTAAGCACTCTCCACCCTACAAATGTAAATTTTATAAATATCTAAAAATACCTCATTTTATTACGAAATTATATTTTTTATCTTTTAACACTTCATACTAATAAATTAAATTTATGAAGATATTTTATTTTATTTTGAAAATTTTCATTATTAATTTTGATGAAATTCTCAAACTGCAGTAATAAATATATACCTAATATTATAGTTAGAGAGATAAAAATAGTTTTATTATTTAATATGAGTTAAAAGTTATTAAATCCAACCCTAAATAAGCCCGAATAGTTTGGTGACATCACCAAATTCAATATAAGGAAAACGATGGAAAAAAATAAAATCATTAGGTTTAACATGTAATTATTAGACATATATAAAAAAAAGAATCATTTATTTGAATAAAAATGTTAAGATTGTATTTGTATTAGATACAACCTGTATGTCAAAAACAAACAATTGAAAAGGGAGGGTCCATGGAGAGTGTTGGTAGATGGAATTTAGAAAAAAAAAAGAGAAGATATTTTATGGTTTGTGACATATAAAAGAGGAGGATAAATAATGGATTATAAAAAATAACATGGTATATAGTTTCTTTAGGATTTTCATTGTCCACTTTAATAATTTTAATTTTAATTGTAATTAAAAAAAAATTGAAGTGTGAAAAGATATTTAGTTGATCATAAATAGCATCATTCGTGTTTTTCTTATTGAGTATGAATATTTTCACTTGTAAATATAATTTACACACTTATTTTATAAAGAGTAATGTTAGAAGTTCTATTTTTTTTTTCTCAAATTATGTATCAAATGATATGGTATGTGAGTTGTTAACATCATATTAATCAATTCATAATCTCATAATTTATAAAATGTTAACATCTCACGTGTCACTTCATTTGAAACAGATTTTAAAAAAAATATAATATCTAGTTTTATTCTTTTATAAATAGACTCATATCTAAAATTAAAAAAATACACATTACTATAAATATCCATTCTCGTACCAATAATACTAATATTAAAATAAATATATATTTTATTTTTAAGTTCTCATCAATTATTAATAAACCTGATTTTTAAAAAACATATTATTTTTAGATCTAAATAAACAATATTTAAAAAGTCAAATCAACTGTTGTCAATTTTTTTTAATGCAATATCATATAATAATAATAATAAAACCTCATGAATACATCAATCTAGCTACGCCTATCATAAAAAAAATAGTCACTTTTTATTTATTGATTCTTTCCATAACAAGATATAAAAAAAAAGAGTAAAGAATATATACAGTTTATCATAAGTTATATATATAAGAGATAAAGATATGATTAATGGACATAATATTTGATTTGTTTTTAATTAAAGTAATAGAAATTAATCAATCATTAATTACATATGTATCTTTAACTATATATCTTTATTAAAAATAAATTTATAATAAATCCTAATTTTTATGATAAACTCTAATTTTATTTTAAATATTAAATTTTCTTATCAACACATGATTATCATATAACAAAATAGTGGAAATTGTTTTTCAAAAGACTTTGATCATACAGAGATATGTGTTATTGTACTTTTTTTTTTTTATCTTTTTTTATATCTGGTTATGAACTTTATCGATAAATAATTATTTTTTTATAAAAAGAATATGTATAGATATCATTGAGTTTATATATATATATATATATATATATATAAAGATAGCCGTATATAGAGAATTCCATATCGAAAATCGCTTGATCCCATACACAATAAAGTTCCACATCTTCCACTCCTACATTTGAGACATTTCCAAAAGAAAATTGAACAATTATTAGAAAAGAATATGATTCCGATTTTTTAATATAAATTGGGGTGCGTTAATAATTTAAGAGAGTATTAATATATATATGTATTTATTTATTTATTTATTTCAATAAGGGCATTATGATGAGTGTTTATAGTAATATTTATTTTTAAAATTTTACACATAGGTGTACTAATTAGTTTTATAAGTAGCAATATCCGCATCATTTATTAAAATACCCATCATAATATCCATCTTTTGGGTGTGTGGTAGGTTGGCTCAATCAGATTTGTCATGACTCAAGATCCGACCCAGTCTGATTGGATAGGATTAAAGAAATTACAATCCGATTCGATATAATCCAATGGATTGGATTCATAAAAAGCAATTTTTAATATATAATTTATTACAAAATTCCTAAAATTAACAAAATCAATAACTTATTTATACGGTATTTCAAATATAATTAACAAACTAATAGTTAACATATAATAGTACATTTTAAAGTACAAGATTTTTAACAAATTATAAAATTTAAAAATATGTTTTAAACACGATCATAAATAAAATCATTCAAAATTTTGAAATAAAAATCTAACCATTTATCATAACAAAATACAAATAGCACACAAAATTTTCTCAATATTCATATCTATAAAACAAAATAAATTGGTCTAATATAAATTAAACCTTATATTTTGATGGATTTAATGAATTTTAATATTAAAATCCAATACCCGATCCGATTCAATATATTTCAAAATTATTAATATATTGAATCGGATCTAATGAATACTATTATATTGGATTGAATCCTGCAAACCTCTAAATTGCATCTTATCATAAAGTCGCTTATTATTTACTAATTATAAGAACTCTATTAATAGCATATAGAATATATTACAGTAAAGTTGCACTCGCTTTTAACTAAAAATGGTTTTTTTTTTTTTTACTTTATTTTTCTCATGATGAAACTGGAAACATTTATAAGAATGAATGAAATATTTCTGTCAAAAATAAAAGAAATACTACAAGAAGTAGCTTTTTGAAAATATCTATGCCTTTTTTATTTTTAATTTCAAAAAAGAAAAAGAAAAAGAAAATATCTATGCCTTTTTTTCTTTTTATTTCAAAGAAAGAAAAAGAAAAAAGAAAAGAAAATATCTATACATTTTTGGCTAATTGCCACGTGTCTATGCATTGTCTTGTAAGCCGGATATGTTTGCTATCTTCCTCCACAGCTCATCCACTTCAATTTCTCATCGTCTTATATATAGCCCCTCTCCAAGCCACCAAAATTCCCACAAAGACCTCTCTCCACACACAAGCATACACACACTCTCTCTCTCTCTCTCACTCTCAAACTGATCAACCATGCAAGCCTCTCTGCATCTCTTATCGTCCCCACCACTCTCCAAATATGAAACCATCACCCTCACAAAACAAAACCCTCCTCGCTATCCATCCTTAATTACTTGCAAGATCCTCATCAACCCTTCCAAGAAACCCCTTCGGAAACAACCACAATTACTACCAATACCACCACCATCGCCGCCAGAGCCAGCTAGTTCGTTTGATTCAACAAAAACAAAGTACCCACTTCGTTTAACTCCACTTCAGAAGTGTGCATCCTTTGCTCTAGACAAAATCGAGGATTCACTACTCGGTTTCCTAGAAACAGGTAAAAGTTTTCCCAAAACGGTCGATCCAACGGTTCAGATGTCGGGAAACTTCGCTCCGGTTCAGGAGTGCCCGGTTCACCACGGCCTACATGTTGTGGGCCAGATTCCGGCTTGCTTACGTGGCGTTTATCTCAGAAACGGTTCTAATCCTATGTTTTCGCCTTCAGGTGGATACCATTTATTCGACGGTGATGGTATGATTCATGCGGTGACTTTGGGACATGGAAATCAAGCCAGCTATAGCTGCAGTTACACTCGCACAAGCCGGCTCGTTCAAGAAACTCAACTGGGTAGGCCCATATTTCCCAAGCCTATCGGTGAGCTTAGTGGATACTTGGGTCTGGCTCGGCTGGCTTTGTTTGTGGCTAGAGCCGGAATCGGCTTGGTTGATTTATCACGTGGCATGGGCGTTGCAAATGCTGGCCTTATTTACTTCAACGGTAGATTATTGGCCATGTCCGAAGATGATTTTCCTTACCATGTTAAAATCAACGGTGATGGAGGACTTCAGACGATCCAACGGTTCAATTTTGATGATCAGCTTGATTGTCCTATGATTGCTCACCCTAAGTTGGATCCGGTTACAGGTGATTTACATACACTTAGTTACAACGTTGCTAAAAAGCCCTACTTGAAGTATTTCAGGTTCGATGCTTGTGGAAAGAAGTCACGTGACGTGGATATTACTCTGGACCAGCCCACAATAGTACACGATTTTGCTATAACTGAAAACTCTGTCATTATCCCGGATCATCAAGTGGTGTTCAAATTATCCGGGATGATTCGGGGCGGTTCACCAGTAATTTACGACAAAAGCAAGAGGTCCCGGTTCGGTGTTTTGTCCAAAAACGATACCGATGAGTCGGGCATCCGATGGATTGACGTGCCAGATTGTTTCTGTTTCCATTTGTGGAATGCATGGGAAGAAAACTCTAGCATTGGTGATAAAATAGTGGTTGTTATCGGGTCATGCATGAACCCGCCTGACTCCGTATTCAATGAATATGAATCCCCGGTCCAGAGTGAACTATCAGAAATCCGGTTGAACTTAACAACCGGGGAGTCAACACGTAGAGTGATTGTTTCGGGTATGAATTTGGAGGCGGGTCATGTGAACCGTAAGCTGTTAGGTAAAAAGACCCGATACGTTTACTTGGCAATAGCGGATCCGTGGCCCAAGTGCAGTGGCATAGCCAAAGTTGATTTGGAGAGCGGTAAAGTAACCAAGTTCATGTACGGAGCAAGCTGTTTCGGTGGAGAGCCATTCTTCGTGCCGGAAAATGAAGATAAAATCGACGTGGGCAGCGAAAGCGAAGACGAAGGGTTTATAGTTGGGTTTGTGAGGGATGAGAGGAGAGAAGAGTCGGAGCTGGTGATGGTGAAAGCAAACACCATGGAGCAAGTGGGTTCAGTGAGGCTGCCTAGTAGGGTTCCATATGGGTTCCATGGCACTTTTGTTAGTGGACAAGACCTAATTGGACAAGTTTAATTTACGTGTGCTTGTTTTGTGGCCGTTTTAGGACGACTTCATTTTTGTCCTTTGTATATATAATTATATATATATATATAAAAGAAGAAGAAATTGGGCGCATTACCAGCTACTATATATTTATTATATGTTCAATACAGAAAAAATTGTAAATTAGTGTGTTTTGCATATTTGATTTTTACTACTTTAAGATATTTAAATTTGGATTATATTGTCATATATAAGCTTGATTTGATTTCAAAGAATTGAAGTAATTAGTGATATATGGTTGGAAATTTGGAATTTTATTGTAATTTAACAAAAATCATAGTTTAGTAGAAAGAATAATCCATTTAATGAATTATTTGAAAAATTATGATTCAATTGAGATGACGATTTTGTAATTGAATTCAAAACAATGGACACAAGTAAAAAAGATTTCGTAGGTGCTACCAATAAACTGGGCAAGTTAAGATTTTTTTAATCTTTTTTAGTTTTATTTCTACAGTATTTTTTATATAATATTTTTCTAATTTAATGACATCTAAACATAAAAGAAATTTTATGTTCGAGATTTTTTTTCTCTTATGCATATCAGTATTTAATTCAAATTCAATCATTCTTAAGAAAAAAAGCAAGAGTATAAGATTATCCAAAATTGAATAAGAAACTGCCAAATTGCCAAACATATTTCAATGTTTGTTCTCTGAAGGTAAGCATCCAGGTATAATTGACTGATGAGTTTCCGTAGTTGGCCAGAGATTGCATAGATAAAAAAGCCTTTCACACGTGATCCATTTTAAAAGAAAACAGAAATATATATATATATATAAAATGTCATATATCAATATCTCTATTGGTGAGTTAGTATTTTGTGTACCGAAAAGAAAAGTATTGATCAATGAGTATTTAAATATATTTTTGATAAAAAATAAAATAAATACTAATAAGAATTAGAAAGACATCTTGGGTCCTACAACCTAACGGGTGAGCTCACGGTTGATCCTGAGATTTTTAGAGCCCGATACGAAGTATAAAAAAATGAGATCTCATTTTAAAAGAAAACAGAATGATAAATATATATATATATATATAAAATGTCATATATCAACATCTCTATTGGTGAGTTAGTACCTTGTGTACTGAAAAGTAATGACCAATGAGTACTTAAATATTTTTCGATAAAAAATAAAATAAATACTAATAAGAATTAGAAAGACATCTTGGGTCCTACAACCTAGCGGGTGAGCTCAGGGTCAGCCATGAGATTGTTAGAGCCCGATACGAAGTATAAAAAAATAAGGTCCTCGATATTTAACGTATGTTTATTAGATTTTTTTTCTCTAATAAATACTTGTAAATATCAATATAATAAGAGTGTTACACCGTTTTTTTTCTTTTTAGTAATATATAAAAGATAATTTTGTTGGGATTAAGATTCAAGTATTCAGCACTCTAATAATTGGGTTTTATAATTTATGGGCCTCTTAAAATGAAATATGTTTGGTGGACCTATTTTGAATTCATTTTATGAGTTTATTGGTTTGAAAAAAATTAAATGTTTAGTGGGTTTTTTTAAATTCATTTTTATGGGTCTATTAGTTCATATAAGGGTTATATGTAAAATCAATATATATTTTTTGAAACTTTGGAGGCCTTTACAGATCTGAGGCCCTAGGCGATCGCCTTACCGGGCTCCCCCTAGGGCCGGGTCTGGGTGTGCTCCACCGAACGAGGCCCATCTAAAAATCCTTTAATGTTTTTAAAAAAATTCATGAGATCAAGTTTAATTAGACCATCTTCAATGCATATGTTATTGTCAATATCAAATTTGACATACGAAAGTGTAAAATACTATATTTAACACAATAATTTAGTACTGTGCTCTAAGAGCATCTCCAATGTAAGTGTGACTTACGAAAAAAAAAGATGTCACGTAGGATTAATAAACATTCTTTTAAAAAATCTTTTTCCAATGCAACCGTGCATATTCAACCTCAAACTAATGTGACAATTTTTTTTTTAGACAATGTCAACACGATCGTCCACTTTCAGAAGATCTGTTGCACAACCTTTTTTTAGGTTAACTCAACAAACATTTAAAATTGACATTAATTTTTCATCTATTTTTTGTAGAGATCCACGTTTGGGGATTGATGATGGATATAGGTCCTCTCATCCTCACCCCCACTTCCTAGACCCTTCTCCCATCCCCCCATTTCCCTATTTGAGGAAAATGGGGATGGGGAATTTTAGGGGGAGGTATCCCCATCTCTAACCCCAGTTCCCCATTTTTTCTGTTTTTTTTTTCGTTTTCTTCCATTTTCCCGATTCCCAATTTCCCCATTTAACTAAAAAAATACAAACTAAACTATAAAAAAAAATAAGAATTACATTACAAATACAAAATAAAATCCATTGATGCATTACAAATACAAATATATATTATAAATAAAAATAAAAATATAATTATATTTATATATGTTTGCGGGAGGAGTCCCCTCATCCTCATCCCTATTTCAGTTTGGGGATGATTTTCATCCCCCCCCCCCATTCCCCCTTCCCCCTCCAAAAAAATCCCCCAATAGGGATGGAGACGCGGAGAATTGGGACCTTAGGGGAAAATATGCAACTCTAATTTTTGGTAAGGAAATAAAATAAAAAAGAAAATAGAAAATAAAATTGGACATGTCATTAAAACAAAATGTGTTTTAAATAGAAGTATTGAAGACAAAATTTTAAGTTGATCGCCTATCAAGTCCATATTTATGTCACATAGGAAACAAGTTCCTTGACATTGTTGTCATACCAACAATAATTCATATGTAAACCATTTTTGTATTGGAGATGCTCTAATGCACAATTATATTTAACATGCTATTTTTATTATTTTATTAATTAAAATTATAAAAGTCAATATTTACTACTAATGCATTCATTAAATCGTTGAAGAATAATCGGATGAAATAGATTTTGATTGAAATATTATTAATGTAAATTAAATTTAAAATATTTTAAATATTTAAAAAAATATATAATGCTATTTTTTTAATTAAAAAATGAGCATTTATTGATGTGTCAAAATTGATATATGCTATACCGTGTGTCAAATTTGATATAAAATTTAGTATATGTCAAATTTAACACGGTATTTGACATTATATTGAAGAAATTTTTTTACATTCTATACTAAATTTTAGTATTAACACATAAATTTAGTAGAACATTGAAGATGGTTTTAGGAATAAACATCAAATACAATTGAATGAAAGTCATCTGATTCCATTTTTTTTTTTTTACTAATAATTAAAGTTTAAGAAGAATAAAGATTGAAAATTAATAATTCTAACACATTTTATGTCTTGTCAAAAGCCAAAATTTCCCCAATCAATTGTTTGACAGCACTAGGAGGGTTGCCCGACAATGATATTTAGAGATGTAAATTGGGTTCCACCGGCACTAGCATCAAATAATACGGTATAAAATTCATACGAGATCAAACAACATGAATAAGATATATGGATTGAATTTGATCAAGATGTTAGACACGATAAGTATGATAATATATGATTTTTATATTGATATTTTAAATGTAGATGAGAAAAATCATTTTTATCCTTGTTTTAAATTCAATAATTTAAGTTTTGATGTTAAAACAGTCTTTACATATTAAAATTTTGAAAAAATAAAATAAAAAAAATACCGTACAAAGTAAAAGACATATAGGCTGCAATAGTGATTGTATAGCTACTGCTTATTTATATGTTCAATACAGAAAAAGTGCAGATTAGTGTGTTTGCATACTTGATTTTTATAATTTTAATATATATATCTTTGCCTTGTATGTATTTTATGCAAAGCATAAATTTGGATCATACTATGATATATAAGTTTGTTTTGATTTTAAATAATCAATCTGTGATACATGGTTGAAATCTTATTGTACCTGATAAAAATTATAGTTTAGTATAAAGAATAATCCTTGATACAATTGTTGATTTCAATAGATGAATGCATCAACTACTACTGAATCCATTTAGATGATATTTTAAAAATTATTTGAAAAATCATGATTAAAATGAAATGATCATTTTGTAATTAAATTCAGAACAGAGGACACGTATAAAAAACATTCTATTTTAATATTTTCATAATTTGATGACATCTAAACATAAAATGAAAACATTTTCAAAAAATTCTCTCACTAATGCAAATTAATGTTTGATTCAAACTTAATTACCTTTTAAAAATAGATTATGAAAAAAGCACATGGTATCCTGACTTAATAAGAAAATAAGAAACCGTCAGACAAGAAAACATGTTTGGATTAATGTTTTTTTATCTGAAAGGCACAGTCCAGGTATGGTTGACAAACTCCTACATATTTGGATTAGTTTTTGTTGTATGAAATGCACATACCAGATTTGGTTGATAATTTGAATGTTTGTTGACTGTCCAAAATAAAATAAATACTAATAATAATTAGAAAGGCAATTTGAGTCATGTAACCCAATTGGTGGGTCTCTACCAAATGATAGTTACAGTTTCATATGAATTATGAATACCTTTTAATCATAATCTTGAAGAAATATCAAATATTAATAATAATAAAAATTCATCATATATAGTCTTTATTAAAGTTTGAGGAGAATAAAGATTGGGAACATAAATTCCAAATCCTAAATTTCAATTTTATTTTATTTTTATCAATTTCTTTTATAGATTGTGAAATTATTTGTTTAAATAGTGAAGAATGAAGTATAGTTACACAAAGAATCTTATTTTGGTTTGATTTATGAATAACTGAATATTCAAATATATTAACTAAATGTTATATATATATGTATATATATAAACTAAAAATTAAATGTTAATTTCAAGCATTTTTTTTTCTTTTTCGTGGTGGGAACAATTTATAATTTATAATTTATACTTTTATAAAAAAAAATTCTTCAAAAATTTGATATTTGAGTGTAGAAGTATGAACCCTTATTTAAAATAATAATAATAATAATAATAATAATTTGTGCATGGTTTATGCCTTTTGTCAAAGCTTTTAATGGGTCCCTTAGATAAAGAAATTCTCAACCCTCATGGATGGGTTGTCGGTATCATATTTTTAACAAATTTGTTTTATCATTGTCCCATCATTAGGCAAAATTATACTAATCCAGTGTCCACGTGAACAGCAATAAGAAGATTTTCCGACACTAAAAATGGATAAATTTGGGTGAAACATACTACAAATTGTATTTTGTATTTTTTTTTAAAAAAAAAATTTGAGGAGGGAATACGTTTTGACCTTTTAAAAAAAAAAAAAAATTGTAATCAAGATTTCAACTCTTTGACGTGAAGGGTTTACCACCAATCCACACCGACTTATATACAGGGTTCGAAAATTTTATGACACATATAAGGGAATTTTTGTAGAAATATCACCATATTAATAAATCATATTTAAAAGATACTATTTAAAGTGTGGAGACGAAAATACCAATGTCATCACTGTCGTTGTGAAGAAAGAGACAAAAAGTGAAATCGAGTTTTTACTTGCATTCGAGGTTTTGTATTTGTTGAAAATTGTTGAGGAAGATGAAATGAAGCTTTTATTTGCATTCGAGTTTTTATTTTTGAAATTTTGACATGTAATCGAGTTTTTATACAGAAGTTTCGAGTTTTTGTATAAAATCTCAGAACTTTTATAAAAGCTCGGATCGAGCTTTTAAAACTCAGAGTTTTTGTACGAAAGCTCGAAGCTTTTATAGAAGTTTCGCGTTTTTATATTAAAGTCGAGCTTTTATCTTAAAGCTCCTAGTTTTAGTAGCCTCTGAATGCGTCTGCGTAGCCCCACTAAACTAATTATCCAATGATGATGCATTAATAATGTTATGATGTTTGATCTCCATTAGAGGTCTGTTAAACAGACCTCTATGAAGAAGATGAAATAATAAAATCTTCGAAATTTTCAAAATAAGAGTTGATTGAAGTATAAGGACAACTTTTAAGGACATTTTGGGTAGTTCACCATAATATGTGTATTTTAAACATAAGTTATTAAACTGGTGACATCGTCACAATACAAGAAAAAAAAAGATGACAATTCTCACCATTTCCACCTTATATATATATTAATGATATACCATAAGAAAATATAGTGTAAAGATTATGACTTTGTACATTCTTGAATCTTGAGTATAAACTTAAATTTTGTAATTTAAGGAGAAAATATGATAAAGAAAATAATTATAAAGTTTATACTATGAAATTGTATTATGATTTTTCTATAAGTTTATATTGTGAAATTGTTTCAAAGTTTATATTAATTACATATGATATTTCTATAAGGTGTATTAACATTGGTTGATTTAGCTCTCTCTCTCTTTCTCTCTTTTTATATATATTGATATTTTTATTTGTGGGTATTTTTTTTAATACAGTATGATTACCTAAAAAGTAAAAAGTGACGAGAGACATAAAACGTGGTGGTGAGTGGTGACATCTTATTGTCGCACCATTTTCCAATTTGGTTTTTGTCATAGCCTGTAGACCTAGTATTTGCACGATTTTTCTTGACTCAAGTGGAATACATGTTTGAGGTTAGGAGTTCCATTTTTCGAATAACATCATTCTTATTTTATGTGTCATGAATTTTTTTATTGGTGTCGTAGAAATAAATGTCTGAACCGAGCATTTTATAAGTTTACCTGGAGTAAACAACTTTTTTAACTAATTTTTTATACAAAATATAAATATGAAAGTACTAGTAATTTACTTAATTTAAAAGGGTAAAAATGATTTATTCTCCTCTAAATTTTTTAAAAATATAAAAATATATTAATAAAAAATCAATCGTAACGTTTCATGCCTAAGTGCCTAACACCTTAACCCTACTCAACCCCTATATCATGTCATGTCGTGGTTTGCTGTACGAAAAATCGTTTCAGATTGTGTCGTGCAGCTTACGCCGGCCCCAACCCAATTTACACCTCTAGACAGACATCACCCATTAGATGTCAATTTATTTTTTTTGTTGAAAAAGAAGTTTTAAAACATTTTGACATTTTTTATGATCAAATCAATTATCCATCACACTAACAAGAAAGAATTCCACAATAAGAAAATGCTTTCTTGACTCAACAATGCATGAAATATTATATCGTGTGCTTGATAGCTAAAAGAAGATAGGTTTTGCATACAAACAATATTTTTGGTTATTACAAGTGCACCTTTATTACTTTCCTTTAAACAATCAACATTGAAAAAGAGCAAAAAGAATGCAAATATTTTTCCCACTTGGCTGCCGATTCAATATTTATCCCCAATAATTTAGTATTTAGGATCATAAAAACGAGGGAACATTTGACTTGGGTACCAATCCTAGAATTATGCTATAAAATTAAGATATATATAGTCATTAGTTGTTTTCTTATAATATAATTTAGATACAGTATAATTGCAATAGAAGGGTTGTTTTGTTAATTTTATTAATTCAAACTTGTTATTAAAACTATAAATGAAATTATTTCAAACACATATCAAATATGTTTAGTAAGATTTTCTGTTATTTAAATAAAAAGGACTTTATATCAATTAAAAATAAATTAATAATCCTAATATCAATTTTGTTTTTCATTCCGGTTGCATCCCAATTTTTTTTCATTATAATTATGTGAAACTCAAACAAACAATTTCTATGTGATGAGATTGAACTACTATAATTATCTACACTCTCTCTCCTTTTGCTTTTGCTTTTGATATGAAACATGTAGCTTATGTCACTGATTAATACGGTAATGAATTTTTTGGAATATGATAGGGTAAATTAATAGTAAGACAAGTAAACTTAAATGAGTATAAAATGGTAGTGATGAATGTATGAATTTGAAGAGATTATATTAACATATACTTTTTTTTTGCTTGTCATGATTTCATTTTGAAAAGGTGAATTATAATGAACATTATTTTACATGATAAATATAACAAATTGTCATTCTCTATATTCATATGACTATAAAATAAGTTGACTAAATTTATTTGTATAATTAAATTATAGCTTCGTGAATTTTAATATTATGAGTGACATAGTGAGAATTTATAACACTAATTAATTAGTATTTGATATTATCCGGTTAAATGAACGTTATTTACTATCAAATCATATTAGACAATGATCATACTTAATTATTATTTGATAAAGTAATACCAGTTTTTTTTTTTAAAAAATAAAATTCTTTTTCAATTAGCGTACCAACACCAGTTTATTTTTTATTTTTTAAAAATCTAATATTACTCTTTTTGATATAACAATTGCCACATAAAGATATATCAAATCAAACATCTAACCTACTAAATTGAATGAGTATTTTACAATAGAGCCACTTTGACATCCGGTGAATTTGCAATCCACGTGAATGGTCCATTCTTAAACTAATGAATAATCAATATTATTATATTATCATTATTACTAATTAGATAAGCCACTTTTATACTAAATTCTTGTACAAGGTGTTGACTGTAATAGTTGATGTCAACTACGATGCATTAAAAATGGCAGCATAAAGAAAAAAAATTCCGATAAGTGGAAGGACAACCAAAATGAGCAATTGACTTTGCAAAAGTGGCAGGCATAGCTTGGTGCTTCAATGCATGATTGGACATGTATAGCAATTGAGAGGCTGATGAGATGATTTGTGAGTAGTGAAAGAATCATACACCAAAAGTCACTCATAGACTCATAGTCATGGGCAACTTAATTACTGTCTAATTTCAATTAATGGCCATGCCGCCTTGCTAGTTGCTACTTAAGAATCGCAAGATATTTTATATACAATTCAAATAACATTTCATACTCTCCTAAAACAGTTAATATAAAATTTTGAAAAGTTTTTTTTTAATCAAAACACTCTAGATAAAACGTGTATTAAATTAAAAATAACTTTAATATCAAGATTTGATTCAATCAATGTTTAAAAATATTCTCAAAAGTCTTAACATTCTCATTTTAATTTGAGTTTAATATATATATATATATATATATTTATTTATTAGAGTATCTTTAATGCTATAAGCAAATTTGAATCATAAGGCCACCTCAACATTTTAAGATTGTTTGTAGGGATTGTTAAATTTGATGATTGAGTGGTCCACTTTATCTAAATTAAAATTTTACTTTATTTAAATAAAAAATCTAATTCAGTCTCATTTTTCACTGTTTCCGTTCATTTTTTTTTTCAAGGGTAAAAAAAATAAAAAAATAAAAAAACTATAAAAGATAAGAGAAGGTATATGATATATGTATTGATCAATTCGTAATGAAGAGACAACTTTTACCTGATTAAAATTTATGGGAGAAAAAACCAAAAATACTAAAATAGTCATTGGAAACATTAAACTTTCGTTGATAACCACTTTTGAAACTTTAATTGTTAATAATCATTTTTTTTTAAAAAGCAGTGTATGTCTATAAATTACAAAAGTACCCTTAAACTTAGTTTAATTTTTTATAACCTAGAAGCAAATTTGAAATCATAACTAAAATCTGGAACTAAACTTGAAATCACGATTAAAAATTTGAAATCTCGTCTAAAAATATGAAATTTTAAAACTTAAAATCTTAACTAATTTGAAATTTTAAAACTTGAAATGTTTCCCTTCTTCTTCTTCCTCAAATTAGGTTTAGTTTTTTTTTTTTTTTTACAGATCTCATCACCGGCGGAGGAGAGCTCAATGGTGCTGTTGGACGGTCGTAAAGCCCAGGCGAAGCACGATGGTATGACGACGATGTCACGTGAGAGAGATGAGAGGAAACAGAAAGAAAGATTGGGGAGAGAGAGTGAAGAAGAAGAAGAAGAGATGAGAGAGAGAACGGAGGCTGGACGGTCGTGAAGCCCAGGTGAAGCACTACGGTGCAATGGCACGACGACAATGTCAAGTGAGAGAGAGGATAGGAGAAAGAAAGAAAGATCAGCAAGAGAGAGGAGAGGAGAGAGAGGAGAGGAGAGAGAGGAGATGAGAGGAGAGAGCAAGAAAGAGAGAGAAAAAGAGAGTGTGTGTGTTTGATGATGATTTTTATATGAGGGCATTCAAGTAATTTATTAAAAATGTGGTTATTAACAATTAAATTTTCGTTTGTGGTTACAAACAAAAGTTAACCACAGACGAAAATTTTTATGTTGTATGTGGTCATTTCCAGTAATTTTCACAATTTTTGGGGTCGAAACAATGATGAGATACATAGGTAATCAGAAAAAAAAGTCACGGATGAAAGAGAAATGATAAAATTACAACAATACTTTTTTTGAGTCAAGTTTGTATTTGATGATTGAAAGTCTTGATTATTGGAGAGAATTTGATTATTGATTATTGATAATTGCTATTGATAAATTTTAATGACTCCTAATTTTAACTCGGTTAAAGGAAATATGTGTTTAAGTAAACATTAGGGTCCATTACACTTTACTGAGGTTATAAATATAATTTTAACAATGACAGTATAACCACTTCCATAGTAGCACATTGGTAATCTCGAGCACTTGATATCTGGGTTCAAATCTCGGTAGTGGAAATCATTTTTGTGTTAGTATTGCTATCTACTTTTTTTCCCGATAAAAAAAATGTTTATTAATTATTACTGGACATTGTTTTTTTTAGATAAATAATTAAATTTTGATTACTTTCATACCGTTACTTTTATACCGTTAAGGATATTATTGAAGATGCTCTTAGTTTAATTTCGAAGGATAAGAAGTTTTAATTTAATTTTGATAAGAATGGATATCCAAATCTCTCTCTTAACTATAGTATTTTATTCAAGTAGTTTATGACAAAATAATAACTTTATGTCAATCCTTGCAACTTTTTTTTTTTTTTTTTACATATTTAAGTCTTGCGTACAATTATGGGATGGCAGACCATGTTGATCATTAAAAAAATAAAAAGCATACATATATATTAAGTCAAATTCTATACATATATAAAATGGTTGTAATGGGTTGACATAATGAGAGGACATGATGGATAAGATGAGCCATATTTCCATTTTCAGCTCCAATTGCAAGCAAAATCGCTATCAAACTTTTTATTATATTGTTCTTTTTCTCCTTCCAACTGATTTTAGACAACAAATGGATGGTTAGGTTACAAAGGGCGGCAGGATTATTTGTTTGCTAAATATGGTACACCATTTTCATTTTTAATTTAATCCATTTTTTTTAATTTAATCCTTTATATATAACTTATGGTGACGGTAATTTGAATCTAAAACATTGACAGACGGAATGAACGTTTTTTTCATCACGTGAGCGGTGGTAATACAGTCTTATATTGCTCTATTATGACTTAATAGTTAATTATAATTAATCTGTAACTCAACAATTGAATCACATTTAAATTTTATACTAATTAGTACAAAATTAGTCTAACGGATCAAACGATTATTTTGTATATTATATTGATATTAGACAAGTACAATTGCAAAGCATAGACTAAATTAGTCTGTTCTAATGAGATGAGATTAGTCCGGTGATAAATCTCTCACAATTTTACCATTGTCTTGTGGATTCGAGTTATCCTCTTCTAAAAACCCTTGAATTTATGTAATATTGTAATCCGTGAATAAAATAAAAAAATATTATGTTTTACTTCTATCTAGTATATATCATGTGATTGGTGGTAATACAGTCTTATATTGCTCAATTATGATTTAATAGTTAATTATAATTAATGTGTAACTCAGCAATTGAATCACATTTAAATTTTATGCTAACTAGTACAAAATTAGTCTAACACTCCAATGGATCAAGCGATTATTTTGTATATTGATATTAGACGAGTACAACCGTAAAACACACACTAAATTAGTATTTTTAATGAGATGAGATTAGTCCGATGTTAAACCCTTTATACATTCATCACGAGTTTACGGGTTCGAGTCCCCCTTTTCCCCAAAACCCCTGAATTTATGTAATATTGTAATTCTTGAAATAAAAAAAAATATATTATGTTTTACTTCTATCTAGTATCATGACACACAGAGAGCTTCATCATATATGCTTAGCTACAAATGAGAATCCAATGCCTTCTCAAGGTTGAAAATGCTTGTGCAAGTGCAACCTCAAATTATGGGCTCTATTACTAATCAGGATAAAACCATGAAATATGTTCATTTATTTTCATAGTTTTTGCTGGTCTATCCCCAGAAGAAATAGGTACCGATTTTTGGAGTTCTATATCAGATATATTTCAAGCATATATGCAACAATATCTATTAATTAAGCAAGAATGGATTAATTATCTGAGCATGTTTTGCTCATTGAATTGCCATTTTGTATTTTGTACGATTTACGGTTTTCACTACAGAAAGCACTCTAAAAAAACACACTCAAATGTTGGTTTAGTTACTAAGGAGACATTGTTAAATGTTAGAAACAACATAAATGAATCTTTGATTCACAATTTCAGTCTACAAAAATGCAATCTCTACAACAATGGCTTGCATAGAATTTACTCAAATTCAGGCCACAAAACTAATTAATCCTTTCAGCTTTAATTTTATAATACATTGTTGTTGTGTATGTGTGTTATAAGTATGCCATGTGATTTAAACGTCGAGGATGGATGTTCCTTCTCATCATCTAGGAGCAGGAGTACGTCGTTTAGTCTGCAAAGCCATAGACATAACTCGTAGCCTGTCTGTAATCTCAGTAAAAGATGGTCTGGAAGCAGGGTCGAATGACCAACAATCTTCCATTAACTTTCTCCACTCTGGATCACAACGTTCGGGTATTGGAGGCCTCAATGTGTTGCTTACAATCCCCCCTAAAAGCACTCGAAACGTCACATGCCATGACAAAGAATTACAAGAAACAAATATGTTCAAAGTACATACATTATTACTAGCTTCAACAATCAAATATAGAGGATCTTACCAATAATAGCACCACAATGCATGTTTGCATATGGCTCTTCCCCGGTGAGGATTTCCCACATTGCAATACCAAAGGAGAAAACGTCAACCTGAGTGAAGAAATCAATAGTTATGTTATAATTATACTCTTCAAGAATGTTACTGCTTCCATGTTTCAATACAATCAAAGTCTCGAAATCTAAAACATTACATTAAAGCTTTATCATGAGTTGCTAACCTTTTCAGAGACTCTGCTGCTACTTCCATTCAATAATTCTGGTGCCATCCACGGAAGGGTTCCACGCACACCTCCGGATACAAGTGTATTTCGTTTAATTCTTGACAACCCAAAATCTCCTACCTGCAAAGCGGCAAAGTTTTCAGGTCAAGAATTCGTCTTCCAAATAGTATATACAAATGAACAAAAAAAGCCTTCAAACATGATTTCAGATTTTACTAATTAGTAACGACATCTAAGAATAATAATAATAAAAGCTAGCGTGTTAGACTTTGTTCAACAGATTAGAAGAAAACACAGTTCTGTTTCGGCTACCTTGCAAATGGGTCGTTGCGTATCCCTTAAATTGACAAGCAAATTATCACACTTCAAATCAAAATGAACAATGTTTTTCAAATGTAAATATTCCATGCCAAAAGCTGCATCCATTGCTATCATAAGCTTTCTGCGACGATCAAGTGACCTGCAGGAACATATTTTTTTAAAGATTTGATAAATCTATCACTTCTTATATAGTATGAGAGAAAATGAGAATATTCATGAATGAACTCACCTATCCTTTCTTACTAGGACATGCCTCAAGGATCCATTCACCATATATTCCGTTACAGTTGCCATTGTTCCCCCGGGTCCATCAGGGACCACACCGTAAAATGCTACCACATTCGGATGGTGAAGTTTTGACAGGATCTGTGCTTCTCTCCAGAAGTCTTTAGTCTGGATAATCAACAAGGAATATATTTCCATTCAAAAATGTTTCTAATTGAATTCTTGAAATGATAGGATACATTACTAATGCCTTTTGGTTTAGACAATACAAAAGGTAGGATATATGTATGTCTAGAAATTTCATCGCTGCAAGTATGCTTTAAGTGATTATATAAATTTGTGTCGCCAATTCAAAATCAAAACACTTTCTTTCTCTTCTTTAAAGAGATTTGAATCTGTAGAGCATTTTAAGATCAGAATATATAATTTGAATAGAAGGAAAAAATGTCACAATTTTGACGACCAATGATTTAGGACCTACCAACCGCTCTTGCTCTGATGATCTGCCTGAGAAACAACTCTTTTTTATTCTCTTAATAGCAACATCTGTTCCCCTCCACTTTCCATGATAAACGGTTCCAAATGTACCGGAACCTAATTCTTTCAACTCTTCAAGGTCGATATTCTTAATGATCTGTAAACCAACAGTGCATTCTGTAAATTATACACTATGCTGATAAATTAAACATAATTTAATTTAAAGGGTTGTTGTGAACCTGCAAGCCATAGATGCTGGCTTCTATTTCAGCCATCGCAGCATCGCTGATAGATTCATCCACATCTCTGCAATCACTTTTGACATCCTATGAATGGTAACAGGATACAAGCTCAAATAAACCAGCAAAGATATTATCACAATTTAAGAGAATCTAAGTCAATTGGGAAAACATCAAAACGTTATATTAGAGTAGTCAATTAATTAGTTGTAATAAAATTAGTTATTGTTAACAGAGTTGGTTGTAATTAGTTGCTCATGTTGAACCAGAGAGCTCTGTTCTTTGAGCAATGAAAAAAAATCTCCCTTTGATATTTGTGATTTCCCCAAATCTGTTATTACACGAGTCCACTCCTTAAATAACCAAAACTATTCTTAACTAATTATCAAGAAAACCAATAGAAATAGGACAGCTGTACAACTTTAGCTAAACCACCCAGCAACTAATTACAACCAACTCTGTTAACAATAACTAATTTTATTACAACTAACTAATTGACTACTCTAATACGTTACCTCACAGTCAGAAGCTTGATGGACACTATCTGCCTCAGTTTCTCTAGGAGACGAATCATCATCACTGGCGTCATCTTCTACATGAGGAACAATTGTTGGAGAGTAGGGGATGTCTAAAGGGATACTGTCAGTCACATCTTCAACAATCACTGTTGAGATCGCCTTGTGTTCAGGATGGTGTTGTGTGGATTGAGACTGGACATAGATAGCATCTTTAGATATTTGCCCGTTGTCTGATATTTGCTTCCCGATGCCAACTTTTTCTGTCCTATGTTCAAGACAATCTTCTCTACTTGAAAACGAACTTGTGGTCAATTGCTGAAGAAAGGATACAAATATTAATTTGGCATATTTATACAAGGGAATTTGATCTAGCGGTTTGATTCAAGTGGGATGATGCAAGAACTCCTGAGCCAATTCTTGGAATGCCTCAAAATATGTTATGAATATGCATTTCCGAAAAAGAAACGAAGGAAAAAATAAAAGCAATTGTGAAATATACTTACACATCTTGGGATTATGCATCCTTGATTAGCAACTCCTGGAGATGGTAAAGATGGTATTCCAGCAGATACAAGGACAAGTGATTGACTTGTTGCAGTCACAACAAGCATCTGATCCTCGGTAGCATTCCTGACATGGAATTCAAGTGGAGTTGTGTCTACCTGGTTATCAAGGAGTTGTTGTTCCCTTATAATATTAGCAGAATCTTCCCCAGCACCAATTTGTAAAGAGAAAAGCGAGCCTCCGGATTCTTGTGAATCTTGTCTAGGAAGAATAATGATGGGTTGGTAGTTTATATCATCTTCCATGTGATTTTCATAGAATGTGATTTCAACATTTCCTGTATTGCATTTGCATTCTTGATCAGAAGAAGCAGTGTTCACATCCCTCCACTTCAATTCTTGACTTGGTTCGAGAGATGGTTCCAGTGTATTCAAAGAGGGCTGGTTCTCATATTTGGCAGCTTGGTGTTTCTCATCAATCATCTCTTTCCATTGCACTGGCCACTCGCTTAATGAACTTGATGACATTGCTAGAATAGGCGATTTCCCATTTTGAATATCACACGGGCTCTGAGGAATAATAGTTCCTTCTCCCAAGCTGAAAATGGAACTCTCATTATGATCCTGCAACCGTGAATCAGAAAGTGCCCTTTCCTTAAGCAAAGGTTTGTCAGAGTTCATATCACTTTGATTATAATGTGCATAATGCGCCAAGTCTCCACTAGGCCCACGATTGTGAAAATGCATTTCGCGAGATTTGCTAGTTTGGTCAGTTTCCAAATATTGCTTATGTTGACGGTAATTTATCAACGGCAGAGGTCCATGAGGATGATTATCATAGTGGCTAGGTGAATTTAAATAAAAGGAATGGTCACAAGGAAATTTGTCCATAGCATAAGGACTGGAACTTCCATTGCCATCAGTACATGCTCGGTCAACATAAAATTGAACATTTGAATTTGTAGCATCTCTATGCTGAGCAGGTATTGGAGATATAGGAGGAGATAAATTGAATCCCCTGCTGGGGATCTGGAGTGCAGGTAACAAATGAGCAGCGCGATTGAAAAACATGCTGCCCAAATTTGAGGATTTAGGACTATAATCTTTATTCTCACAATTATGTGCTGTAGTAGGAGAGTCTCTATGAAAACCTAGACTATAATCTGAGGCATTTCCCATCTGGTTTGTTTGACTTGTCACACTTTGTCCACTAGAGCTCTTTTGAGGACTCGCGTCTAGCATGCCGTTGACAGCAGAAACATACTGATAATCAGGATCACTTTGCTGTGTAGACCTTCCTTCCAAAGAACTTGGACTTTCAGATTCACCTGAAGGTACGAGAAATATTCGCAGTCTTTGGGTACCCCCAATTCTTTCTAGTTCTTCATATTCTTCTATCATTAGATGAAGATCCTCATCTGAACAAACAGATATAAGCGCATCAAGATCCTCACCTGGAAGCTGATACTTTATTGTATGAGACTGATTACAAATTGCTGAAGTTTTCCTCACAAGTTCCTCCCAAGTGAGGTTTTTTCTAATGGATATAATTCGCGTCTCTCCACCCACATATCTAAGTTTCCCATCATTTGGCCTCGGTAATATTCTCCCTCCAAAGCTACAAAGAAATTTCATCTTTCCAGAATAAGAAACTTCCGAAAAACCAGGTCCAAAAGGATGGTATGATTGAGGAGAATCCATAACATAAAGTGGGGAAGCCATCGGTTCACACTGGGAGGCCATTGGTTCCGTGATAACTTGATCACAAAAATTTTCATCAGAAAGTTTACTTGAAGTTTGTCTGATGGCACCATATTGCCTCTGAAATCTGCTCCGATGATCAGGATAAACCTTATTTTCCACTTCAGCTGCATATCCTCCTGTTGCAGAAACAAAATCTGAGCCTTCTGCAGTGCATTCAGAGTCCTTTCTCCTTAGCCCAAGAATGCCATTAAGGTCTTCGTAAACCATCTGCTGGTTCTGGTTAAAATTATAGCCCACTCGACTTGTCTGGAATCCATGATCTCCATCATTTCTAACTTGTACTCTTCTTATAGCAACACGATCCCTTAAAAACTCTGAGGAAAATTCCTCACCGGTCTGTGCACATACACTATTTTTATTTTTTTCCACAGCAGCCTTGTTGCTTGACGCAGCATTTGCTTTATCTCTGTAGAATTTTTGTCCTGAAACAGTAGGAGACTCACTTGTCATGGTATCAGAGACAAATGTCGCTTTATGATAGCTGCATATGAACAATCTCTGATACGTCAACCCTTACTATCTCCATAATTCCATCGAAATCATACTATTTGTTGAGGGGATTTCTAAATTTGAATAGACATCAACCTTTTCCCTATGTACAGGCTCAAAGCCAAAACTTGTAAGATCAACCCATCGATGCCACCCAATGCATAACTTCAATTGCACCAAGAATGGAAAATATGCTACATATATATTTACAAAATTTTCCAATCCTCACTGATCCAAAGTTGCTGATTTATTTGTACCTTGCATCATAAAAGGGTCTTCAATTATTATGCCCAACAACAGGAAATGAACTCACAAATCAAACAATTTCTATACAAAAATCCTACTCCTTTTCCGAGTACAATCCATCGTTATATACAAATGAAACAAAAAAAAAAAGAACTAACAACACAGAGCTGTTATATATTCCTCATAGTCAACCGTGACATGCATTTGTAGCAGAATTCCCCGTCAAATCATAAAAATTCATCAACTGTAAACGAAATTGCATAAATCCAGGGGAAAAAAATTAAAACCAAAGAAATAACCAAATGAATCGCCACCATTGTTTATTATATTCGTAACAATACATGAAAACTTTACAAATACAAGAAATTGAAATAAACAAGAGAATATATAAAGGGTATTATTATCTGTGATTTTGCATGCAATTGAAAATGACCCAGATGGATAAAATTGAAAAAGAAAGTGGGAAGAGAAGGGATGGTGAAATGGGTACCTGTTTGTATGTTGAAAATTGGCGTTTAATAACGCGTGGATTCGAGGTTTGAATGATGGTGCATTGAGGATTCAAGTTTTATTTATTTATTTTGTTGGATCAAAACAGAGGAACCCAAAAGAGGAAAATGAAGCTGAAAATTTGTTTTTGTTTGTCAGGTTTGAGAAGAGAGAGAAATGGGGAGTAGAATCGGAAGAGAGAGAGAGTGGGAACATTCCAACCTTAAAATAACGCGGGGCCATAACTGCAACCTAACTTATGAATTTCGCTCTCTGTCTCAACTCTCAACCAAAATATATTTTAAATAATAATTTTATAATCAGGAATGACCTTAAAAAATTTTCAGGGACCATAATTTTGTAAGCCAAACAAAACTAAATATTTTGGTTGCAACATTACAGAGCCACATATCGTTCCAAAAATAAAGGTCCTAAAATTTTGTACTAGGAGCCTCTATGGACTCATACGTCAATTTTCCATATATGTTATATCTAAGGATGGGCAAAGGGAAATGGAACTCCAGCACCCCCTCCCCCTTCCCCTTCCCCTATCCCCACCCAATACCCCATTTGGGGGAAATGGAGGATGGGGTGTTTTGGGGGAGGTTCCTCCGCCCATTTCCCATCTCCCCAATCCTTTTCCAAAAAGAGAAAAAAACTCCAATTTTCAATCTAGAATTCAAAATCTAGTAATTCCTAATCTCTTGTTTTACCTCACTTTCATCATTTGACCCTATTAGAATTGCTCGAGTTATGTTGTGCAAGTGTAACTAGAGTTAGGGCTAGATATTAGTTAGGATTTTTTTTAAATTTTTTTTTTTATGTATATATACGATTCTTATCCTTTCAGTGCGCACTGATGGAATTATATAAGGACATTGAATATTTGAATGTGAGTCACTCATTTAAAAAAGAGTTTTGACAAGTACATACATACTAGAGGTGGCAAAACGGGCCGGCCCGACTCGCTAGGCTGAGCCCGTTAGGCCTGTTTGCTTAACGGACCGTGTCAGGCCTGGCCTGTTAGGGAGATAGGCCGGGCCGAGCAGGTCTGTTTGTGGGGATGGGGGATCTGGCCTGGCCCGCGACTTTTGTTGAGATGAGCCGAGCCGGGCCTTTAACAGGCCTTCCCGTTAAGGGCTCAAAGGGCCTTTAACGGCCTGGCCCAACGGACTTTGTAATTATTTTTATTTATTTTTAATATTTAAACAGTTTATTGATACAATATTATTTTTTATACATTGTAATAATTTCATGTAATTATTGATATAATAATTTTAATATGAAATACATTTTTTCATTTCAAACAAGTGAACAACAGTTAATTAGTTTTCGATGATAATATTTTTGTAGTTTCTTATTAAATTTGTGGTAAAAAATATAAATTATAAATTACGGTTGCCTCATTAAAATAAATTACAAAATAGTTGAAACTTGAAAGAGAGTGCGAGATGTTGGAGAATGGAGATCGTAGAGAATAGAGAAAATAAGAGAGTAAGAAAGTAGGGATATTGTAGGGAATGAGGTGAAGGTGATGGGGTATTTATAGGAAAATGTTAGGTTAAGATATAATTGAAATGAATTGTAAAAGATTTTTAAAAAATGTAATTTTTAAAAGTTTTGGGCATTTTTTTAACCCTCCAACAGTCACCAACGAATCCTGGATACTTACAAAAGCCACCCTTAAATTCAAATTTCAAAATTTAAAATATAATTTTAAAATTTTGAATTCTGATGGGCCTTAACTGGCCGGCCCGCCAACCGGCTCGCGAGCCTATTCACAGACCGGCTCGTGGGTCGACTCGTAAGCCGGCTGGCAGACCGGATCGCGGGCTGACCCGTTAAGGCCTGTAAGAATACATTTTTTCCAAAAACATTTTAAGGCCGCAGGGCTGACAGGCCAGGCAAGACCGGCCTGCAGGCCGTGACCCCTAGGCCTGGCCTGGCCTGGCCTGTTAAGCTGGCGGGCTGGGCCTGCCTGAGCCCGCGACCAAGCAGGCAGAGCCGGGCCGCCCGTCAGGGCCATGCCCATTTTTCCACCTCTAATACATACCAAGGTAAAGTATATAAAATGAGTGACTCACATTCAATGTCCTTATATAATTATATCAGTGCGCACTGACTTGATAATTTTCGTATATATATAAATTAATTAATGTTTGGGGAAACCGATACTCCACCACCATTTAAATTAAGTCTACTTTTAACTCAACGAGTCTCATTTAAAAGAAAAAACTATGTTAAAGCTAACAATACCTCGTGGTGGAAATTGTGAGAAATATCACATTTTTTTTATGAGTTGCGATGATGTTACCATATTAATAACTTATGTTTAAAAGACACATATTATGGTGAACTATCAAAATTGCCCTTAAAAGTTGTATTTGTGCTTTCATCTTCGGTTTCAGAAAGATAAGTTTATTTCTCTCTCCAAAAAAATAGTGTGTTTTTCAAATTTACAGGTAATTGACTTTTGTGATCTCCCTAATGTTTTGTGATGCTTTTACGAGTGATTTAAGATGTATGCAATAAATGTATGAACATTTAGTCTTCAGAATGTGCAGTAGGTTTATTTTCTTACTTTCCGAGAATATAGGTCGAGCTTGTAGGTTTGTTATAAAAGCTCGAGGTTTTGTAAAAGCTCGGGTTTTTTAAAAAAACCTCGGTTCGAGCTTATAAGAGTGGTTCAAGCTTTTATAACAGCTGCAAGCTTTTAAAAGTTTGATTCGAGCTGTTATATAAAAGCTCGCAGCTGTTATAAAAGCTCGCAGCTGTTATAAAAGCTCGGAGCTATTATATAAAAGCTCGGTTCGAGAAGTGTGCTTATATGACCGTCAATCCAGTTGACTGGAACATATTCTCAGTCAAACGGTTCAGGAAGTAGTGGATTGTTGACTTGTCCCGGAAGACTTGCACGTGCAACAAATTTCAAATGGACATGTTTCCATGTTCACACGCACTTGCAGCAACAAGGTATAGTACTTTTACGTAATATATTTTGGGTCCATACAAATGAATTTGACACCCCATATAATTGTTGTTGCAGGGAGCGAAACTTGGATTACACATATTTGTGTGCGGGCTTCTATAAGAGACAGACAGTAATCGATGCGTACTCGATTCCTATTATGTCTGTTGGCCATCTGTCAGAATGGATAGTCCCCACTGACATCGTCGATCTTGTGGTGTTAAATCCATTGTCGAGGAGGCAAGCAGGACGTCCGAGGGGGAGGGGGGGTGCTATGCCTCGTCTTTAGAAAGGACAACCACTCAGTCGTGTAGAAGATGTGGAGAATCAGGTCATAATGGTAGACAATGTCATAATCCACCTTTGATTAATGATGGTCCGAGCAGAATTGTTCCTCCAGAATACTGTCGCAAGTGTAGCATATGTCATTCAGTTAGACACAACAAACAGACTTACCCTGATAATGGACCTACCGTAGTATGACTGAGCGCATTTGGAAAGAATCCATATTTCTTAGTTGTAATTGCACGATGTGAAAATGTTGTGTTATTATTTTCATATTAAATAGGGATGATAATTTTTAGTTTCCTATTGAAGAACGGGATGTAAAATTTGTCAATGGTAGACGATGTCTTAAAATATGTATAATTTACATAATTTAATACAACTCCACTACTCTACAACATTCATGCCTAGTATTTATGGTTGGGAGTTACAAAACACCTCCACTGCCATCTTCTCTCGTATGGTGGGCATATCGTCTTCGGTCCAATCGTACTGGATCCTGTCTGCCAGTATGTACTCTATCAGCCTCAACGTATGCGCCCCACAATTACCGTTGCAATGCACGACATAGGCACGTGTTACAAACATAATAAATTTTATTGGATCGTGTGTACATATTATTATATAATAATACATTTGTTGTTGTTGCGGCAGAGCTGTTTTGGACAGCAGGCTCACCCCAAAAGCCCTATTCTCCCTCTTGAACTTCTCTCTACCGGATGGCCTGTCATCGTGAAACCTAGACTGATTCAACATGGAAGGGAGAAACCACATGAGTGGTCGTACCTGACGTTTCCTTATGTTGATGGGGACCTCCTGTCTGAAGGGGTCTAAGATATGTATCATCCAGGCAGTCAAGTCGACGCTGGCCACAAGCCAATGTTGGCATCCGATGTTGCAAGGAATAAGAACCTGTACTAAAGAATAACACAATTTATGTTCACCACAATTATGGGAGAAACAAAATATGAAAATCATTTTATAACACTTACCATGTCAACCTCGTGCCAGGGCCGGCTTCATGCCAGGAGAAATCCACGTACCGTCATAAGGTCTTCCGCAGACCAACTGTACTGCAAAACCTTCCACCCCAGCGTCTTGACTTCACCATCATCACCGTGAGGTATTATTTTCTCCCACTGGTACTCAAATAATGGTTGTGGACAAACAAATTGTCATTGTCAGTGAGGATCAATTCATTGATAAATAACTACACACAAACCAACAAACACTTACAAATAATTGAGTTTCCAGAATGTTTATCCTTTGGTTGTAAACATTGAGGTATGCTCGTTGACGCTTCCGTAAGATGACCAGGTACGCGTCCATATGCTGTAAAAAGATTTGGAAAAACTGTTACAATACAAGCGTAAAAAAAGTCAAACCCAGAAAAATTGTGTAGCCCACCGAGTCAAACAACTCCATGTAGTTCTCTTCGAATTTATGGAACCAACCCACGTCTACCAGCTCCATGATATCAGCATCGCGCCTGTATAAACCAATTTTCGGAATATTAGACAAACTAAACAGATTAACGTTGGTGCAGAAATAAAGTAACACATTTGATACTTACTCAACCCCTGTTGAACTGTTATTCTTATATGCTTTGTAAGCCTCCAACTGCCCAACATCTACCAATGTTGTAGGATTGAATGTATGCTCTGATGCTACCGGTATTGTCTTATGCTTCTTTGGGCGAGTCGGGTGAGTGTATGGGCTGACTAGCTGCCACCCGCGCTTATGCGTACAGGGGATACAGAGGACGCGGGGTGTGTCAGTGGGAGGAGGAAGGATCTCGTGGGATGAACCGGGTGTGACAACGGGAGGATGAGGGATCCCGTGGAATGATACGGCTATGACAGTGGGAGGAGGAGGGGTCTCATGCGGTGTAACTGCAGAGCCAAGTCCAATGGAAGATCCCCTAAGGCGGCGATTTCGTTCCGACGAAGCCTCCTGCACCTCAAGAAATAGGGGAAACTCAGGTGTACTGTCAGTACTAGTCTCCTGGTATCCGCGAGAGCCTCCAGTGTCTATATCGGTACCCTATGTATCAGGTCCGGCCACCTGTGTATCGGGTACGGTACCATATGCCTCTGGTCAGGTACCACCTAAGTCTCTGGCCGGGTCTGCCCCATCGACAGGACTACGTCCACCCACGAAGTCTCTGTATGAATCATCTCGATCATGGGACTGTGGCCCTCTCCTACTGTTTGTGATGTCGATCCCCACAAAGCTTGGACTAAGTCCATCAACTGCTGATGCTGCCTGTTTCGTTCTTCATCACTTCTCCATAGATCATCCTGTAAAGCTAGGATTGAACCCTCCAATGCTTGGATTCGAAACTCCAACCGGTTCTGAAAACAAGTACACAATGTCAGTCATGCACATGTACTTGCGTTTGAAACAAATAAATGCAGAACATCAGTTTTAACATACCTTGTGTGCCCCTACATCGTCTCCTCCTGAGCTATCTGCAGCATTGTGTCACGTCATCGTAAATCGTAGGCGCCACTGCCTCCGAGGTCTCTCACGGGGCAACTTTATGTCTGTATGCATCTCTTCACTGACACAACGTTGCTCTACCTCCGGTATAACGTCGTGCTCACTCAGACTTGCCCTTACTGAATCTGGTATACTTTCTTGTCCGCCACCCAAAGGATCCGGTATCGCCTCCGCTATGCGCACATAATAGGGTTCACCCCTCTCATCTTGGGTGGCCACCAATTCCGTCCTTGCAAACATCTGAAAACGTTGTTAGAACGTTGTGTAATTGAATTTAGTTATTAACATTAACAAGTTAGACACTTACATGATCTGCGAATATATTCAACAACCTATCCCCCCTCGGTTGTATCTTTAACGCCCACTTTAGAATTTAGAGATACATATCGGTAGCCACCAGAGTCCCGAATTGGGTCCCAAACTCGGGGATCACCTCGAAAGCAAAAATCTACAAATAAATATATGTTAGTTCCAAATTCCTTATAGACGATTACAAACGTAAATGATTTTATTCATAAAACGCTTACCCAAAGAGCGTAAGATAAACCATAAATGCTGTACGCCTCTACCATATGTTTGTCACGTCCATTTGCTTGCTGGCGCCTCTGGAACCGCTCCCGTCGCCCGTCAAGCGCATGCTTGAATGAAATTATGGAATGAATGTACACGTGTGCACCCCACGGGAACGCGTCAAAACAGTCCAGATCATCCACCAACCGTAACTGCCAAATTGGAATTTTGACTCTTTCGTCCAACCCCATAAGTATCCAGTTCAGTATATAGATGAGGCATAGTTTCACACTATCGTATGTCTACTGAAACTCACCTCGCCTCAGGACATATCTCAACTCGAAGGACGAAATCTCATCCTTACCACCAAAGTACCGGTGATGTAGGCCATTATCCACTCTAACAGAGCTGCTCGTATCCGGTACTACTCCGAACTTTAATCCGGTGATTAGGCAGAATTCTACCTTCGAGAACCTCACCTCATGACTGCCTAACATAAACCACATCTCGTTTGATGGCCCATTATGATGCACCTCCCGTAAAAGTAGCTGGTGGATAATTCCACCCGAAAACTTCATCGGGCAGGGCATGGTCAATAAATGCCCAAAAAAGGAAGCCCTTAACCGACGTTGGTCTTCCTCAACCCATTCTGCAGGGACCCAGTTAATGGTGTCGTCTATCTGGCCAAGCGCATCGAAATGGTCATGGCGAGTGACTTTTCCCTTGTACCACTCTTCCACTGGAGTTTTAAGCGACTCCCTCAACCGATTCGTCATCTAAAATTAAACAACAACATAATTAATTTTTTGGCCCTGTGAATCCTCAGAATTAACAAGCTCTAACCTTAACAAAAGCTCAGAGCTTTAAGATAAAAGCTCGGACAATGCTTTTATAAAAGCTCGAAGCGAGCTTTTATCATCAAGCTCTGAGCTTTTGTGTAAGAGCTCGGATCGAGCTTTTGTGTAAGAGCTCGGATCGAGCTTTTGTGTAAGAGCTCGGATCGAGCTTTTGTATACAAGTTGCGAGCTTTTGTATAAAACTCCGAGCTTTTATATAAAAGCTTCGAGATTTTGTACAAAAGCTTGGATCGATGTTATATTAAAGTGTCGAACTTTTATACAAAAGATTGGAGCGAGGTTTTATAAAAGCTCCGAGTTTTTGTATAAAACTTCGAGAATTTGTACAAAAGCTCGGATCGAGGTTTTGTAAAAGCTCGATCCGATTATAAAAGCTCGGATCGAGCTTTTGTAAAAAAGCTTCGAGCTTTTAAATAAAAGCTCGACGCTTTTATAAAAGCTCGGATCGAGCTTTTGTATAAGAGCTTCGAGCTTTTGTATAAAAAGTCCAAGATTTTATACAAATGCTCGAAGATCGATTTCATCTTCTTCAACAACTTTTTTACAAATATAAAAACCTAACCTAACCCATTTTCATTCTCAGATCCACAAATAAAACATAATCTAACATTTCATTCAATTAATCAACAACCAAAACGATACAAATTCAATGCTCAACTAACCTCAATCGATTGCAATATTCTGTTCAACGATAAACTGGTTTCCAAGTTTCGGTACCATCACCGTGAACACGAAGCCGTCGATTCACTTTTTTTTTTTTTTTACTTTTTCTTTATTCACAATGAAAGTGATGGCATGAGTATTTTGGTCTCCACACTTTAAATGATATATTTTAAACATGATTTATTAATGTGGTGCTATTTGCACAATAGCCCTCCAAAAAGGTGTCATTCATTTTTTAAACCCTACCTCGTGAGTATCGACTTTGTGTGTATATGGACGAAATTTTAGCGTCAACGAATATTCAAAAACGCGCTAGGCACTAGACAGACGACAAACCGATACTTAAGTAATTCCTTGGCGGCAACAACAACGAGCTGGTGTCGGGCTGGTGACATGGACCGTGGAGTGTGGAGGCGAGAGTTTTCAGAACAAAGAAGGAAAAAAAAAAAAGATTTATGGGTTTTTTTTTTACTGAATCCTTAAATGAAGCGTTTTGACCTTGTATTTTTTAAAATGAAAAACCCTTCTAGGGGGGTCGTCACCTCCTGGACGCCTTATCCTCGCCCTTGTCGATTAACCCTTAATATGTGCGGGCGGTGGCCGCATTTTAGAACACTGGCCTCATCAAGCATCATAGTATTTGTGTTTATACTAGAAACAAATGGAAATCAGTTTGCTAAAATGATTAAAATCTAAACTAAAATTGTATAGATAGTTTACATATTTTGTACTGTAATTTTTTTTTGATTTTTTTTTGGGAGGCTAGTTAATTTCAATGACTAGAAGATGAAAATGGACCTTTAAAAGCCCAGAAGCATGGTGCATTTGAAGCAACACTTTAGGCCCATGAAATGCTTCAAACAAATCAAAGAAGCGGTAAAGTTCTTATTAAAAACCCACCTTGTTCCGTGCTATTCATGTCCACAAATTGAAATTATGAAGTTGAGCTTTGCAGAAATCTCCTTCGTTTTCACGTGGTACAGGGCCTTAGATGAATTTTTCGACGGATGTCAAGTGGCGATGAGTTGATTAATGAAATTTCGATAATGAATTTTCTTGTCTTTGCTCTCTCGTATTTATGTGAATCAACGAGTTATTCCTAGAATCAACATGGCTTTATCACCTATCGACACTACATCATGTTTGGTATCAGAGCCAAATAGATTTAGCATCGATTTAGCTATTTGCTGGTATTCATAGTGAATCAACATCTAATTCTTAGTTTGCTTTTGGTATTCTCAAGAATCAACGGATCTACTTTCTCGCATTCCAAGAATCAGTGGATTGTAATTTTCAGCATTCCAATAATCAACGGATTCGAAAGAATTATCCCCGTTTTATATTTCAGTTTTCTCTAGCGCTAATTTTTCGTTACATTAGTAATTTCTGTTTTATGTGTGTTTTTATGATTCATATGTTTCTCATCATACAAATTCGAGGACCAATTTTTTCGACCATGGCAAGAATGGTGGAGATCAAGTGGAGTTGAGTTGAGTTGATTAATAAAATTTCGGTTATGAAATTTCTTATCTTTACTCTCTCGGTATTCGTATGAATCAACGAGTTATCAATATGTTCACGGTCATTGATATTCCTAAAATTAACAGTCTGAATCACCTATCGACGTTGTATCAATTTTCAATGAAATGAAGCTCGAGTATGTATGTACTCGGTCTGATACCTGACTAGGTGATCAGGAAATAGAAGTCTTCACCATATTCAATAAGCTCAGTAACTTTGTCCCTGTCAATTTCCACACATTTCAGGCGATGATGACGACCACTTGGCCAAAGAAGCCGAACTTGTCTAACTCCATTTTTCTCTCGTTTGACTCTTGAAATTTGGTGTGTTTTTTTTGGAATTTCTGGAAAAGTTTTTTGCCTCGGAGTTGACTGGAAACTTAATGGAATCAAATATGTAAATATCAACAATAAACTCAAGTGTTCCTTGCCAGTTTTCATCTTCTTCTCTGCTCTAAGAATTAACAATCAGAAAAAAAAAAAAACAATATTATTCTTTGCAGAAACTCAATCTTCTTGTCTTGACTAGATTACAGCATCAATATGCCGAGAAGAACCAGTGGTGAGCAACGCCTTGCTTCAAATCAATGTCAAGTGAGTCTTCCAAAGTTAAAGATAACTGATGAATATTGAATGCAGTTCATTTTTTGATTCAATTCTATTGACAAGCTTTGAAACACATTTTTTTACAGGGGATTTCACTAGTAAATATGAGGCCTGTTGAAGGAACAACTGACCATGTCTCTCTTTGTATCGATGCCAAACTCAGTAGTCTTCCTCGAAATCCTCCTGAGCGCTGTATATTCAAAGTAAATTATCAATTACGAAGTGTAAATGAAAAGGCGTATGAACCGGAGATGCTTGCTATTGGTCCTTACCACCGTGACAAAAACAGGCTGCAAGTCATGGAAGAGCACAAACTGCGGTATCTACAGCAACTTCTCAGGCGGAGAAACGAGAGCAGTGTGCACAAATATGTCATGGCATTAAGAAGATTCGAAGAAAGAGCTCGTAAGTGCTATGCAGAATCAATAAGCCTCAACGTGGATGAGTTTGTGGAAATGTTGCTGCTTGATGGATGTTTCATCATTGAGCTGCTCCGCAAGTATGCAATCTTGGAACTAAGAGATATAAACGATCCTACTTTTAGTATGGATTGGATTCTCAATTCGCTTGCGCGTGATATGATGCTATTTGAAAATCAACTTCCATTCTTTGTTCTCCATCACTTGTTCAACATGACAATGATTCCAGATATGCCTTATGACCTTGTAGACGTTGCTTTGCATTTTTTCGATTGTGCATTACCATGTCCAGTAAGTGTAAAAGAGGGAAATTCAAGCTATGAAATCAACCATCTACTTGGTTTGATACACAATTTTATACTTACTCCATTTACAGCAGAAACAGGAGTCACCAGAGATGTTGTAGGCAAGGAAGAAAACTTCGGGTTCATGCATTCTGCCACGGATCTCAAAGAGGCTGGAGTCACGTTCAAGAAAGCGGATGGAAGTAATCTGTTCGATATCAAGTTTGAAAATGGGGTAATGAAAATCCCTTGTTTGAGAATAGAAGATCAAACTGAATCGTTCTTGAGAAACCGCATTGCATACGAGCAGTATCGTGAAGGCAATCGTCTGAATTATGTCACTGATTATGTTACTTTTATAAATTATCTGATAAACTCTTCAAAGGACGTTGAACTGCTCTGTCGCTATGGAATTATTGAGAATTGGCTAGGTGATCATGAAGCTGTCTCCGCCATGTTTAACAAGCTTGGTAATTATGTTATGGTATCCAACTTCTGCTATGCTGAAATCTTCAAGAATGTAAACGTTTATTGCTGTAGACGTTGGAATTTGCAGATGACAAAGTTAAGGCGGAACTACTTCAACAGTCCTTGGGCATTGCTTTCGTTTCTGGCAGCGGTGCTTTTGCTTATGCTAACTTTAATACAGACTGTGTTTTCCATTCTTTCTTATGTTTCTCTATAAAAAAATTTATCTATCTTACTCCATGTAATATTCTGTTTCTTACATAAATCTGCTTAGAGACTAGAGAGTGGAGATTTGAGATATGATCTTTGAAATGGAAAAGCAGTTGATACAAAGGGGATGTGTTTTTTTTTTTTCCCTTCAATTTTTGATTTATTCACTATAACAAGATCAAGTATTATAAACACCTATGTCACTTGTAAGCATTACACAATCCATGGCCAGCTGAAATGTTGAAAGAAAATAGATGAACAGGAAACTAACAAAGAATTTTCATTCTTATTTTTAAGAGTCAGCTAGTCAACCCACAGATACAAGAGTAGCCATGACAAGTTGAGGAGTCAAGTCTAATAAAAGTTAAATGTTTTAGGGACCCAGACAGCTATGACTTCATCTTCCACAACCGGATGCAGTGGCTGGACGATGATGAAGTCTTTTTGGCATCTTCTTATAGCTACAGAGAAGTAATTGATGAACAAGGAAGATCTAGTTCTAGATCCAGTGTGCGAACAAAACATGTAAGTGCACTTCAAATTCAGTTGTTATAAATTTATACTTAGAATGCATACATCTTCAAATTCAGAAAGCGTTTCAACAAATGGAAGGCTAAGCTGAGGCGCAATTATTTCAACACTCCATGGGCAGTCCTTTCCTTTCTCGCTGCTGTCGCATAACTCATATTGACCTTAATGCAAACTCTGTTTACAGTTCTTTCTTATTTTTAATCATGCATCCGTTGTATCTTGAATATTGTTTCCAATTCATGTTTGAGCGTTTTTTTTTTTTTGGTGTGTTCTCATATTCAGATTACTGTCAATTATACCAGAAATCACGATATGTTGCTGCACTGCATCGCCTGGTATAATACTCAAATGATCCCTAATTTTATTTATTCTCATACTTCTCATCAAAAACCGAGTAAAAGAATAGGATGGGAACATAACAATAATCACTTAAACCACTGTAAATTCAATTCAATCAAAAGCAAATAAGTGAACAATAAGCATAAATGCCATATGCGATATCTGTCCAATATGGTGAACAATATTCCAAAAAACGAAAACATATCATATCCAAGAATATCCAAAGTCCAATGCAGACATTTTAAGACACAGTAATAACAACACTATGAACTTTCCATCAATGATCACCGGAACAACTAAGCATATCCTGCACTGCACACAATAACACGAAGGAGATACTGAATCTTCTGTATCTACCTATATGAATCTGGGCGTTTTGGCTTGCTTTGAACAACAGACTCGATCTTCTCCATCAGTGCAGGAGTCAACAATGGAATCACATCAACAGCTTTCATGTTCTCTTGAATCTGAATGGTGGACACAAAAATATCAAACACGGAGCATGGTACAGTAAACCCTTTTAAAATATAGGTGCACACGAAACCCATATTACAAAAAGGAAATTTATTAGAGGGGCAGGCGGGCAGCCACTTGAATCATATCAATTGGTCATATTTGTAGGAACCACAACAGTTTATAAACCTGTACCAACTGATGAATAACAAAGGTCATAACTGAAAAGGACTCACTGAGCCGGGATCACTTACCTACCTTCATGCATTTTGTGAGTACTAGCTAGCTTCGCTAATAAGTTCTCTTGTAACTGTATAAGAGATCTTGGGTTCGAACCTAAGTGGGGAGGGGTTTGATTTATTTATTGTAATAATAATAAGATTAAACTCCATGCAGAGGTATGGATTAAGCAAATCTTTTAAATACATGGAAACAAAAATGGTCAAGGGTGAAGGGTCTACTCAATTCATTAACTATAAAAAAGTATAAGAATTGTTTTTAGATTGTTGTGTAATCAAAAACCCTTCAACTCCTTCTGGACCATAAAAGAGAGAAAAAAGAGTAATGGTTTATAAATAGGTCTATTAGGAAATGAGATCATCATCTTTCTTCAAAATTGTAAAAGCCCTTTTGACAGGTCAAGTGACTCAAGTTCAACGTGAGATGGACACCTATTCACAGAAATATATTTCAAAGGAGTGAATTTGTTTAAAACTAACCTGGGATTCCTTTGTGGCACCAGTGATAACTGAAGACACATTAGGATTTGCAGCACACCATGCAATTGAAAGTTGAGCTAAAGTCACGCCTAGTTCATCTGCAATTGGCTTTAATCCGTTAACCTTCTTTAGCACATCATCGACCAGTGAGCGGCTAGCAAGATTCTACAGAGCATTGAAAAAAAAAGTTCAGTATTTAACCAAAAAGAAAGAGAGGAAGAAGTCATAAAATATATATGTCAGCTAGATACCAAAAGGATTTTATGATTCAACTATGTAACTAAGCAATACAACAAGGAAATATTATTGTTATTATTATTTTGAAGAAACAAGAAACAACCTGATTGAAGATCAATTTTATGACGGGTAAAAGTTCAATTATATAATTCCAAGTAAAAAAAAAAGACACGTGGCATAATCCCATAAAAAAATTCTTAGTTAAACACCAGCCAGCATAGATCTTCATTTAAAAGAATTTCCTTACTTTTACAGATGAAATAATATACAGAGGATGAATTTTTAGTTAGTTAGACATACGGAACTGAAACTGAAACATATTATCGTTTAATAATTAACATATGAACCTGCGACCGATTATTGAAGATTGTAATAAATTATAAGATCTTAAAAAGAACAGTAGCAGAAACATACTGCATAGATGCAAAAACAATGATGGAAAATCACTTGACAATTTGGAATCGTCTATCTGAATGAAAGCATTATAAGAGGCATAAATCTTTGTTAAGAAAGTATTAACCTACATATTTCTGCTGTAAGTTCTGAAAAGACAAAAGAAAAGGAATCCAAATAAGGGAATAACTAAGCAAAAAGTAATCTCATGTTGACAACAATCGATACAATGTAACACGCCAGTAACAAACGATAGATAAGAAATAATTTTTAGTTAAAACTAGTATAGCAATCGGTGATGATAAGAGCATGGAATAACAGCGGACTACAGAAATCAGAAAGCTTAACTTACTTTGTAATTTTCCAAAGCAAACCTACTGTCAGGAGGTACATTTCCCTTGTTGTATTTTCCGGTGAGCACTCCCGATGCAAGTGGACTCCATGTGGTAAGACCTATGCCATAGTTGCTGTAGAGAGGGAGATACTCAGACTCAACCTGCATCCATACAAGACATGATCAGATCATAATGAGAAACTCAAAAGCTTGGTTCATATAAACACACAATGCATACACATAACAGAATTGAATCCATCTCTTGTAAGCTATAACTGCTAAGCTGTTTACAACTTAAAAAAACAAACAAAAAAACAAAAAAAAAAACAAAAAAAAAACATGAGTAATATAAGCCAATGGCAGTTGAAGGATCAAAACTGCACATATAAAGCATATCTAGGAACAAATAAATAGTTATACTTGCTAGAATTTTTGTATAGGTTCTGTTTTGTCCTAGGTCTCTCCTGGTTGTGAACTTCTTGTTCATTTTGTTTCTTTTTCATTAAAAAAATATTTTTTTGACTTCTCAAAAATAGGGAACAACTGCATATGGATAATTTATATACTTGCAATGCTTTTTTCAAAATATAAACCACAAATGAAAGAGGAAACTGAATTGAATTTGTGACTGATGAAGGAAAACTAAAACTTCATACATCGGCATTACCAGAAAACTATAGATTTCATCCCACCAATATGGGTACTCACGCTAAAAACCTCTCGCCCCCTATGAAAAGGGGAACAATAAAGAAATAGAGAGGAATCGAAAAGTGGACCAGATATTTAATTACATTATATGTATAGAACTTCATGTACTTCAGTTAAAAAAATTATGCAAGCATTACCTTATGTTAAATGGTTTGGCTTTTGAGATTATTTGGAAGATAAAGTTATTAGGTCCAACAACAGATGGGTAAGGCGTTTGTCAGTGTCTAGATAAAAGTTCATTTTAGGAATACCCCTTACGACTTCCTAACCCACAAATTAATAAAGATTAAACTCAAGTCCACCATATACAACTCCTGACCTGATTGGCACGAGACCACAAGTCACATTATCGACCCTGCAACAACTATTTCTTCACAAGATGAGTCAAACACACAACTTTAAGCCAATATCTTGCTAGTTACATATGCACATTACTATTAACTTAAATGATAACTTGTATCTATCTAACTGCACCAATTGGGGTTTTACTTACAATATAAAAGACAGAACCTTAAACAAGATAAACATTTATGCTAATATCACCTAAAGCTAATGTAATATTTCCTCTCATTTTGTAAATAGTTTTTTCCTTTTTGTTTATTTTTACCATTAGTCTTCCAGTATGTATTAATTTTGTGCACTTCATTGGAAGGCTTTGGTCTATGTCAATACCAAATTTCTAATAGTGCAAACACAGCTACAAAACCATATTGCAAATTACAAGAAGAAATCCAAGATAAAATAAATTTGTGACATGTAGAAGCTTATAAATAATTACACATGAACAGCTTTCACACTTCAAATAAGCGAAGGAACTGCTTAGTTCTTACCTTGTGCCGAGACAACAGATTATACTCTGGTTGTTCAACAATTGGCCCCATCAAGCCCAACCGGTCTGCTATTCCCCAAGCCTCAGTGATCTGTTGTGCAGACCACTCACTTGTCCCCCAATAAAAGGCCCAACCCTTATCGATCACGTAATTCATTGCCCGGACAGTTTCTTCTATTGGAGTTGATGAATCTGGCCTATAACAGCAAACCACACCAAAAAATTCCGCATCAATCTCCTCAGGTAACCGTCATAGACAACAAATTATCTCAAGCCACCAAACCACAGAAAAAAATTTAAATGACAATTGGAAACTCCCCCCCATCATAACAACAAATATGAAAGAAAAATAATACCAAAGGAAACAAATATCAATCAACTACTCCACATTGAGCCTGTTGAACAACCCATTACATTGTTGTCTTAACAAAAAATTACTAGATGGCTCTAAAGCACAGCACAAAACCCTAAAACAAACCCATCTCACATACATGAAATCAGAAACAATAAAGATTACTATCATCCATAACAACTTATCACAACCACATAACTCCACATCAAGCCTCCTAGAAATCAAATCACACTCCAGTCACCAAACCATGACAGTTCACATGGATTTAATTTAAATCAACAGTAAACACCACAAAGCTACAACAAGCCAAGAGTATTAATAGAAGCATGTAGCCAATTCACATACTTCACACCATGGCAATAAAACAAATTCAATATAAAAGTCAAAAAGTGGTACTTTTTACTATAAAACATAATAACACTGTAGCAGAAATCTATGAGACCAAAACAACAATGAAAACTTCTTCAGTTCTATTAATTTCAAAAACCCATATTTGTTATAAACACAAAATCAGTAACAAACAATCGAAATCAAAGAAACCCAAATTCACAAAAACACATAATGAAGAAAAGAAAATGCTATTGAGAGACTGACCTGTGGCAATAAATAAGATCAACATAATCCATATCAAGCCTTTTCAAGGAGGCCTTAGTGCCTTCAACAATATGTTTCCTAGACAAACCCTTGTCGTTGGGACCAGGACCTCCCCAGAAGATCTTGGTGGAGACAACGATATCGGAGCGCTTCCAACCGAGTTCACGAATGGCCTGACCCATGATCTCCTCTGCGCGTCCATTAGCGTAGACCTCGGCATTGTCGAAGAAGTTGACACCATTGTCTCTGCAGCACTGCAAGATCGACTTGGCCTCCTTCACATCAAGCTGGTTCCCGAAGCTCACCCATGCTCCGTACGAGAGCTGGCTCACTTTCAAGCCCGATCGACCCAGGTTCTTGTACTGCATTTTTTCTGGTTTTTAGGGACTTCAATAAAGAGACAAGACAGTACGAGAAAGTGAAGGTAACCAAAGTGAGAAATGACAATGTGTTGTGTTGTACTTATGTGTGTGTTGTTGACTTCGTTGGAAATGTGTTGGTCTTCAACAACGTACAGGTGGATGGACCAGATTTTTTGATGTTAAAAATAGAAGAAAATCATTTTCTTTTTCTTTTTTTCTTTTTTTTTTAAAGAAAAAAATAGGAGATTATCTGAATATACTAGTTTAGTACTTGGTTTCTAAATTTGTGATTACGAGAAAAAATAATTCCTATAATTATTATGTAAATGTGTCTAATCCTTTTGGATTTTAACATCAAAATACAATATCTTACAAAGAAAAAATGGAAGACTATCTGAATATACCTGTTTAGTACATAGATTCTAAATTTGTGAATCTGAGAAAAAAAAATCTATAATTATTATGTACATTTTTTTAACCCTTTTGGATTTTGAAATTAAATAAAGATAAATGGTACTATAACTTTTTTCAATGATAATTTTAGTATTAGTTAATGGATGATATTAGCACTCTTTACTCTCTCGTGTTTAGAACTTGCACCAATTTGATAATTTTAATGGAAATAACACCAAAGAACAACAATATACTCATCTTTAATGTTATTCACTTATTCTTTTGTATGTCCTTTATTTTTTATCTTTTCGTTTTTTTCAAAAACTTCTGATGTAGGACTGTCGAACAAAATTCCATTGGTCCGGGACCCGTGGGGATCCATCCCATTGAAGACAATTTTAACCCTACTATTTAAATTGGCGTAAGAGATTGATATTTTTTTTTCAATCCCTTATTTAATTTCGATACGGTTAGGATTTCAAGTCCCCTCTATATTCTTTCAATTGACAATTCGAATTGATATAAAATATATCAGTTTATAACATGTGAATCATTAGATTTAAAAAATGTTTTGATAAGTGCATATAGTCAAGTCAAAACATTTAAATTCAACGGCCCACATATAAGGAACTGATATATCTTATTTTAGTCTGAACTGACAATAGAAAAATTATATATATATATATATATATATATATATATATATAGTGGTTTTCCATTCGGTGCGTACGGATATAAGTTATATTAGTGCGTTACATGTGGATCATTGATTATGAAGAAATTTTGACAAGTCTGTACACTTTGAGTCAAAGTATGGTTCACATCCAACGCACTGACGAATTTATATCAGTGCGTACTGACTTGAAAACTTTTATGTATACATATATATAATTTTCCCTAATTTTTTACCTCCCGCTGACATAATTTCCTGCTCCGTTGAAACACTGCTCTATTCCATATCATTATATATATAATACATTTCTCACACGATTATTTTCATAATATTTAATAATATTTATATGATCGGTATAAAAAAGTAATTAAAAAATACATTAATGGGATAAATATGGTATAAGGTAAAAAACTAAACCCCTAATGGGAAATCCTCGTACCCCGTACCATTTATTTAAAGGTGGGTATTCATCGGGAATGATATTTCTTTTACAAATTGATATTGAGAATGATAATGGAAAACTCGTTCCCGATCTATACCATTGACATCGCTACTCTGATTAAGGTCGAATAACCTTCATTCGACCTCCATCGGAGATTAATGATGAAGTTAAAAAAAATTATAAGATTTGCAAGATTAGTGATGAAGTTGAAAAAAATTATAAGATTTGCAAAAGCCCTCTAGAAAAGTCTTGAATTTGCAAAAACTTGATTCAGTCTCGGGTTTGTAAACATGCCCAATAAATCTCATAATTAGTAAAAACGTTTTGAATTTTCAAACATATCTCGAAAATATTTAAAAAGTTTTAGATTTTAAAATTAAGTCTCAGATTCAAGAAGATAAGTTTTGGATTTCAAAAATAAATATTAGAAATACCAAAATAAATCTTAGGAGACTTAGAGACGTTGAATAATGTTTTTAAAATGGATTCAAATCAACCGTCAACAAATATTGTCACAATTTATATCTAACCAACTAAATTGGGTTATGAGTATATAATCATTTACATTTAACAATTAAAAATATATATACATATAATCCAATTTAATCGGTTAGATATAAATTGAGACATTTTTTAATCAGAGATTTAAATTTAAGGCTCTGTCATGCAGCTGTTTTTCAGTCCGTTTCCTTTTTTATTTTTTAAAAACGATTTTGAAAACGCGTTCATTAGCCGTTTTTCATTTTATTTTCGAAAAACAAAAAACAAAAATTGAAAAATAAAATCATGGTTAAAAGTGAAAGATTTAAAAAATACAAAATACTTGTTTTTTGTTTTTTGTTTTTGTTTTTGTTTTTGTTTTTCATTTTTTTTATATAAGAAAAATCATTTTTTTTAAAACTATTAATCTTATGTATTTGATATGAATAGGATAAAACGGGACAAGATTTTTAAATGATCAAAGTGCCCCTCTTTTATATATATATTGTAGAATAATTTATTTCCAACTATAACTAAAAGCATTCATACAATTATATAATAATTATAAAAAATATAATTATTATAATATATTATAATATATTTTAATTGATAAAAAAAACTATTTACCTTGTTTGATATTAAATATATAAGATTAATAATAAATATTTCTACTGATCAAAACAAAATAATCAACATCTTAAATACTTACTATTCAATATTCAAGTATTTTCCGATCGATTAAAACGATGGGAATACATTCGTCATCATTAATTACACCGGCGCTATGCGCACAATTTAAAGCTGCAGAGGAGAGTGGGTAGAAACCAACAATGTGATGTTTTCAAAGTTGTTGTAATTTTGTTTTCAATCTCGGTGGGTCCACCTAGTAATTGCTTTACTTTTTGTTTTTTGGACTTTTTTTAATATAAAATTTTGCTTTTCTGGAAATAAATTAATATGCAATTTACTCTTTACTTTTTTTTTTGAATCCGACACCTATTTTCTATAAAAAAAAAAAAATCATATCCGTTTTTCTTCTGATTTATGTTATGTCGAGATTTTTTTGTTCCATCTTCTTATCGATTCTTTTTTTTTTCACCTTAAACACTTACAAAATAGATAAAACCATAATTTATCTACAACTTTTTTGAAAGATTTTTTCTTTTAAAAAAAAAAATTAAAGAAAAAAGTTATGTTTCTTAGGAGAAAGAGAAAGGAGAAGGAAAATGAAATCAATGGTATTTTTATCGGTTACTATACTTTGGTGTTATTTTCACCGAAATTATTAATTCAATATTGGTTCTAAAGAAAAGCTCCTTAAAAGTGCTATTTATCCTGTTAACTCATTGTTGATGTGCATTTTTGGTTGAATGTAAAAAGGCAATAGGAATTGGATTTCAGTTGTGTTTGTAAAGAGAAAGAGAAGGAGAAATAATCGGACACGAGTTTTTTACGTGGTAAAACTCCGATAACCGGAGAAACATTCACGGGTGGTTGAATAACCAACCAAGCCAAAATCCACTATGGTCAGAGTTATTACAATTCTCAATCTCTTTTTTTTTCTCTCTATATTTTGCTTATGATTGTTGTGTATGTTATATTGTCTATATCTCTATTTGACGAGATTATGAGTCTATTTATATGTTTATAGAACCCTAATCTGATTTGTACAAGTAATAAAAGATCTTTGCGTTTAATTGTGATTTGGTTTCTTGTTCGAAGTAGATTGTCTTTCCTGTTTAGGAGACTTGTATTGAGATCGAATGTGACTTTAGTAACGTAATCCAATTAGAACTTATTTCCTTATAAGAGTGTAGTCTTTTTGAGAAAATAAAGGTGTTCTCGGATAATGAACCTTTTATACTTGACATTCTCTTTCTTCTTTAGAGTCCTTTGATAAGAATCCTTACGTGACTCAACTCGTGAACTACTCGCTAGGCTTCTTACTCGGTTGTCATTCTTATCCCGAGTAGAACATGATGTGTGCTGGTCTTGAGTGACGTCTCCTGATCCCAAATAGAAAATGCATTCTGCTAGCCCCGAGTATGTTTAATTGATACATGTCTTTTTTTAATAATTGTTTACTCAGGCCTCTTCTCTTCGATGATACCATGTAGGATGTTTCCTGAGTGCCTATTTGGACGTTCACCTGACAATTTTATCCTTTATGTCAGTGACATGTACGTCTGGTAAAATTCACATAAGACAATACCCCCTTAAAATATTTTTGCCGAATAAAGTTTCGTTTCGGGAAAAAGTATTTTAATCATTTCAATTTTTATTTATGTATAGAGTAAATGTCTTATCATAATGGCGTGTCTTAATGGTGACCCTGGAAATTCGATTTACCCCCTTCACATGAGATCTTTAATGATGGTGATTTTTTGAAATTCTGACGGCTGAGGCTAGTTCTTGCTTTGACACGTGTACTTTACCTCTTCATTTTTCGAGGTTATTTATGAGAAACGACCTATACGTCTTCCCATGCGCCGCCTACGTCATCAAACCTCGTCATCGCTATTTTCCGCCTTGAAAACATAGGGTTTCGTGCCGTTTCCTCTTTAAATTCTTCTTCTTAGGTTGTGCTGGTTCATTTGAAAAAATTTGCAGCAGAAAGAACTTTTCTCTAACCCAGATTTTTTACAGATAGTCGTGACTCTCCATTGAAGATCTTATATCAATTCTTTATTCAAGGTTAGTTTTTAATGGAGCCATCTTCCCGTCATCATCTTTTTAATGTCGCTCTTGATTCATTAGAACGTGGTGATTTCCAGTTAGTTTCTTGTATTATAAGATTATTGGGGGAAATCCCTGTAGACGAACCTCCATTTCTTGAAGTTGATGTTTCGGGACTTCACCCTGACATCACTTATAGCCATGTATCGAGTTCTTCATCTAGTTCTGATTCTGATATTTCTGACCACAGGGTACCTCTTCGAATGATGGGAAAACATCAAAGTAGAAGTGCAGTCTGCAAACACAACTTGGGCGATATTCTGATCAGGGAATAAGCTGTCAATGAGAATGACGTTGAAGAAGCGTTCAGGGCGTCTCGTCTTACTTTTCCTGCTGAATGCCCGAGTGGGTTTGAAACCGAACCAAATGTGGTCGGGTCAGATGAGATAATGAAGTATCGCTCCCGATTCGATTTGCCTAATTCGGTCACTCTGATTCCAGCGGGTTATAGAGCTGCATGGAACCCCCCCCCCCCCCCCCCCCCCCCCCTCCTCCAGGGTATGGTGGCGATCTACTGATCCATGCTTTGTTGCGGCGTCACTCTTCCCTTCCAGCCATTTATTGCCTGGTTTTTGGCTGAATCATGGATTGCTCCGGCTCAACTGACCCCGAATAGCTACAAAATTTTGATGTGCATGTGGCATATGTTCAGCCGGATGAACTTATCGCCGCCATCCCTGAATGATATCAGGCACTTCTTTACGCTGAGGAAATTGGGCAAGTCAGGGACTTACTTCCTCATGTCTAATTCGCCAGATTGCTGGGTCCCTAAGGGGACAAAAAGTGAACGGGGAAGCTGATATCTCAGACGACCCTAAAAAGAGGGGTTTTATATGGGGGTTTCCTACGTCCAACGAGTTTTGAAAGAACAGTTGATTTTTCACCGGAGGGACTCTCGGGCTAGAAATCACTGTTTCAGCTGGGGGTACTCGAAAGGTGTTGAAGGTCCCTCGTTTCTTCTGTTCCCCCGAGATTTGGAACAAGAATAAAATCGAGTACAGTAATACAGAGCTAACCAGAATTGCTCGGGCAGCGGTTCTCACTTTGGAGAAGAGGAGCAAGACTTATCTTTTCGTTGAGTCGAAGAGGAGCAAGACTTATCTCTTTGTTAAGTCGAAGATGATTGAGTTCGGCCTCTTCGAAAAGATTTCGGGCCAACGTAGGCGATGTAAGCGATTTTTGTAATCTTTTCCTTTCATTATATATTTTTGTTTTGCATTCTGGCGCGGTTTCTTTTTCCTTTTTTAAGTGTTTGATACAGACGTCGTCTGCGATTTTCAGGCTTGCCAAGTGAAGTCAATTATTCAGGCGAGTCGGAAAGAGGTTCTCGTCAAGGCAATGAAGGCATCGCCCCGCCTGAGTCCGACAAGGAGACTGATGCGTTTGAAGAACAATTCCCCGAAGATGTCCCTGAGGACGTTTTTTAACCAACAGCTAGGGAAACTAGTGGTCTAAGTGGCCCGATCGATACTCAGCTGCCTGTCGACCGGTAAGGGCAAAGTGAAGGTCTCGGTGAGGAGCCTGTCGAGCTGGCTGACGCCGATGATGGAGGTAATACCTTTTCGGGACAGGTATTCATAGGTCCCGAATTTTTTGAAGCCTTCCGGGATGATATTAAGGGGGATCCCGCAGCTGATCTTAGTTTCCACCATTCTCGGGGTGAGAAACGGAAGGCAATCAGCACTCAAACTCGTTCTCTCAAGGTTCCTCGGGTGGTCACTTTCATCGACTCCAGCGATGAAGATATTGTGGCTGAGACCTTTCCGAGTACTGATGTTAGAGTATCGGTGGATGTGGAGGCTTCAGAACCGGACAGGGGTTCCCCTCCCCCCCAGTTTGAAGATCTAGGGGCTGAACCCTCGGGGGTTCCTTCATATCCTTCTCCCCAAGATATGCTACGGGAGATGTCATCTGGTCTGGCTTTCATCGGAGACGACCGTTGGAGTTGTTTTCGAGATGGCTCTTTGACTGACCGTCTTCAGAATTTTTTCAACGGTGCATCTTATGTAAGTCCCTTTTAATTGTTTTGCTTGTTTGCTAGATTTTCAGATTTTTAATTAGACCTTTTTGTAGATGGTGGCCGAGTTCGTTGAGTTGGTTCAGACGTAGCAACATCAAGCTGATCGAATAAGGCGTTTGGAGGCTCACCTAAAGGAAAGTGAGATAGCCGTGCTCGGGTCGAAGAGGCTTATCAATGGGAGGTCGGTTCTGTACAGGTTTTTACCGACCATTGTCTGGCGAAGCAGATGGAGGCCGATGAGAGAGCTTCTTTGGCGGAAGAGAGGGCAACATCACTTCAGAACTTGTTGTCTTCTGCCCAAGAATCGATGCTCAAGGTTGAACAGGAAGCAGAGTAGTCCAAGTCGGCATATGAACAGAAGATCGAGGACTTGGAACGCCAAGCTTTGACAGTCGAATCCCTATTTAAGGAGGCCAGGGTGGAACTTGAAGTTCAGAGGGTCGATCGTTTTAAAAGATCCCCTGCCTATGATGCCCTTCTCTTTTAGGAGTTTCAGCACGGGCTAGTTTCGACCGATGAGTTCTTTAAAGTTAATAATAGGGTGACTGAGTAGGCCCGAGCCAACTGGGAGCTGTCGATCAAACATCATGTGGATCGGTCTTTGGAATCTCTTCGGACTCAAATGAAGGAATGAGAGCTTATTACCGTAGCCGAGGCAAAAAGCCCCATCTCATGCATTTGGAGATTCCATCTGAGCACTCATTCTTGACTTTTTATGCTTCACAGGAGTCTATCGTGGAAGGTGTGGTTGCTGACGTCGGACCGATCCCAGAAGAAGATTACAGCCAGTGGATGGACGACTCAGTTGATACAATCAGTTGGCCTTATAACGAGAGTCTGCTTCGTGAATATGAGATGGTGCCGGACCCGAGTATTGGTAAGGGCTCGAAATCCTCACAACCTTAATTTTTAAAGAATTGTAGAAATTCTTAGAAATTTTTTGATTCTTTATGCTTTTGAAAAGAACTACATGCTTTTCTAAAGAATTTGTAACCCTTTTCTAAAATCAATAAAATTTCAAGTTTCTAAATGATTTTGATTTGCTTTAATTTACTCAACTTCTTGATTGTTGCCGAGTACTTCATTAAACTGACAGACTCTGATGTTCGGGTAACTTAACTGAGTATCTTATTAAACAGGTTATCCAGATAACTTTAATCGCCAAGTATCTTATTAAACTGGTTTCTTCGATGTTCGGGTAACTTAACCGAGTATCTTATTAAACCGGGTTACCCAAATAACTTTAATTGCCAAGTATCTTATTAAACTGACTCTTCGATGTTCGGGTAACTTAACCGAGTATCTTATTAAATCGGTTGTTACCCAAATAACTTTAATTACCAAGTATCTTATTAAACTGACTCTTTATCATTAACTGAGTCATCTTAAAACAGGCAAGTTTATACTTGTGTTTCATACTCAGTTGCTACCCGAACATTACATCAATGCTCACCATGATCATATGTTCGAGTCCTTACGCAATACCAAGGATGTCTCCCCATTTTTTATGTGCAAGGGTTTACCGAATCGTTGAGCTCTCTTTAAATAAAAATTGCTCAACACAGCTATGCATTTCACCGGAATTTCTCCCGATAGCGTCCCGAGCATTTTTTCAGAATCTGGTGCATCGGGTTTGCCTTTTTGCTAAGGTCAATTTGACCTTGCTTGGCTAGGATGCTCCTTTGAGCTTCTCCGCCCATTCGAGATTTAATGGTCTCGAGTATTCTATTTGCATGTTCTTATTATCATGCTCTTATTATCATATGCTTTCTTTCAAAAATCCCGAGTAATATTTATTTATTACTGCAAAATCAACAAAGATTTAAATTCCATAGCTAATATTTGACCTAACTAAAAATTGTCGTGACTAGAAAAGAATAAAATAATTTAAGGATGGAAAATCTTCAGATATTGGGCATTACATGGTCGGGGTAAAGCCTCTCTATTGGGTCGTGCAATCCAATATGCTTCATGGCCAGCTATTTCCTCGATCTTGTATGGGCATTTCCATTTATCAGCCAGGGAACTTGCAACTTTATTTTTCGTGTTCAATGACACCTTCCTGAGTACCAGGTCTCCTAACTGGAATTTCCTAACCCGAACATGAGAGTTGTAGTGGTGAGCTACTCTTTGCTGATATGTCATATTTCTTATTCGGGATTTCTCCCTTTTCTCTTCTAGCTTATCTAGACTTTGTAATAGCATATCAACATTATGTTCTTCATCGTATAGCCTGACCCAGGGTGACGCATACGACGTTTCTATAGGGATAACAGCTTCTGTTCCGAACGCTAAAGTGAACAGAGTCTCTCCTGTTGAAGTTCTTGCTGTCGTCCGATATGCCCATAATACTTCGGGGAGTTTTTCAACCCAGTTTCCTTTCTTGGCATCTAGCTTTGCTTTGATAGTGTGCTTGATGATTTTGTTTACTGCTTCTACCTGCCCATTTGTTTGAGGGTGGGCTGTTGTGGCATAGTAATTGGCAATCTGATATTCCTCACACAGCTGTCTGAATTTTAGGTTATCGAACTGGGTGCCGTTGTCAGTGATTATAGTGTTTAGGACTCCAAACCTATAAAGTATATTCTTTTTCATGAAATTTATGGTATTTGCTTCTGTGATGTGTATCAAAGCTTCAGCTTCTGCCCATTTCGTGAAATAGTCAACGACTACTATTACATACTTCGCTCCACCCCTTGTCTCAGCTGGCATTGGGCCGATTAAATCCAAACCCCACATGGCGAATGGCCATGGGGACGTGAGGTTTCTGAGCTGTTTAGGGGGTTGTCGGATATCGTTGGTAATCTTCTGGCAAGTATTGCAGCTCTCTGAACACTGATGTGCATATGAGAAGAGAGTAGGTCAATCATAGCCTTGTCTGAGTACTTTGTGTGCTAAGCTTTTACCCCCAGTGTGGTTTCCACAAATTCCTCCATGGACTTCCTGTAATATCCAGTATGCATCTTCTTCTGACACATATCTCTGGAGTGTTCAGGAATATTCCTTTCTGTATAGTTCTCCTCCAACCAATGTGTACCTGGCTGACCTATACCTAATGTGTTTTGCTTGTAAGGGATCTTTCGGGAGTATGCCTTTTTCTATGAATCTTTTTAGCTGAGTCATCCAACCGTCTGGCGGTGTTCAGATTTTTAAAATTTCCAAGTTTCTTGGTTCAGCTGTACTCGGTTTGAGGAGATGTGCGACCGGAATGGTCTTTGGTCTGATTGTGGTTGTTACTGACGCTAGACAATACGTCTGCCTTTTCATTCTCCTCCCTGGGGATCTGAGCAATCTTGTATTCTTTAAATTTTTGGAGGAGCTGTTTTGCGATGTCACGGTAGGCTATCATACCTTCATCCTTGGCTTGGTACTCGTCTAGAACCTGGTTGACAACTACCTGCGAATCGCTGAATATCTCAACTTCATCTGCCCCGAGAGCTATGCAGACTCTAAGTCCAGCTAGTAGCACCTCGTACTTTGCTTGATTGTTGGTTGCTTTGAAGTCAAATCTCATGGCACATTCGACATCATCTCCTTCTGGAGTGCACACTACGATCCCTGCCCCGCTGCCATGAGTGTTTGAAGAGCCATCAACATACAATTTCCATGGGAAATTTTTGCCCAGCATCTTTTTTGCTTCTAGGTTCTGCTCTGTGAATTCTGCTATAAAATCTGCCACTGATTGTCCTTTAAAGGATGTTCTGGGAACATAGTGGATGTCGAATTCACTTAGCTCGATAGCCCATTTGGTCAATCTTCCTGAAATCTCTGGCTTAGTTTCCTTGCTGCTGAGACCAATGCTAGAGCCATTTTCTCAGCCTGTGAATATCTGGTATCGGCCGGTAGAAGTGCCTTGCTGGTATAGTATACTGACTTATGTACTCCATCTTCGGTTCTAACTAGAACCGAGCTCACTGCAAGTTCTGTAATTGAAAAATACAACTGGAGTGTCTCTCCAGTGTGTGTTTTTGAGAGGATGGGAGCCTTCCCTAGGTATTTCTTGATTTTTAGAACAGCCTTCTTGTATTCTTTATTCCATTCGAGCCCTTTTCCTTTTTCGATTACCTTAAAGAAGGGCGCACATCTGTCCGTGGCTTTTGAGATGAATCTTCCCAATGATGCCAAACATCCAGTTAGGTGTTGTACTTCTTTCAACGTTTTTGGTGAAGTCATTTTCTGCAGGGCATGGATCTTTTCAGGGTTAACTTCGATTCTTCTTTGATGAACTTGAAAACCCAGGAATCTTCCTGAAGGAACTCCGAATAAACATTTGTTCGGATTTAGCTTCATCTGGTATCTTCTCAAGACATCAAATGTCTCTCGTAAGTCTAAAGTATGCCTGTCTGCTGTGATGCTCTTAGTCAGCATATCATCAATGTATACTTCCATGTTTCTTCCTATTTGCCGTGAGAAGATCTTATTGACCAGCCTTTGATAGGTTGACCCTGCATTTTTTAATCCGAAGGGAATTACTGTGTAACAGTATAAGCCCTGATCAGTTGTGAATGCTGTTTTTTCCTCGTCTGCCTTATCCATCCTGATCTTGTTATATCCTGAGTAGGCATCCATAAAGCTGAGAAATTCTTGGCCTGTTGCGTCTACCAACTGATATATCCTTGATAGTGGAAAACTGTCTTTCGGGCATGCCTTGTTTAGATCTGTAAAATCTACGCACATCCTCCATTGCCCATTTTTCTTTTGGACGAGAACTACATTGGCTACCCATTGTGGGTAGTTGACCTCTCTAATTGACCCTACACCGAGTAGCTTCTCTACTTCCTATTTGATCGCCTGACTTCTTTCAAGATTGAATGATCTTCTCTTTTGTATCACCGGTTTTACATTCGGGTCTACTGTGAGATGGTGGGATATTATTCGGACATCTATCCCGACCATGTCTTCATGACTCCAAGCAAACACATCCCTGTATTCTTTAAGTAGATAAATGAGGCTTTGTTTGACTCTTCCTTTTAGGTTGGCCCAGATCTTGACCTTTTTGTCTGGTTCATCTTCTTTCAGGGCGATTTCTTCAATCGGTTCAGTTTTGGATTCATTTGGCTCTTCTCTTGGATCGAGTTCGAATGATAGGGGATTTTCGTTCTGACTCGGCTGTATTATAGTGCAAACCTGTTCATTTTTGTCCTTGTATACTGACATGTTAGCTCTTCGGACCATCTCTTGGGATCCCTTGACTATCCCGACCCCCTGTTCGATCGGGAATTATATTATTAAGGTATAAGTGGCTGTTACGGCCTTAGTTTTATTCATGAATGGTCGTCCCAATGGTGCATTATATGGCCAATTCTCCAAGTCTACCACCACGAAGTCGAGCAATACAGTTCTTTGGCAGGGTGCTACTCCAATCTTCACAGGTAGCTTTACCGTCTCGAGTGACTTGACCTCAACTCCCCCGAATCCTCTGAGTGGGGTATGGAGGGGTTGTAGGTTCTTTCGGTCTAACCTGAGTTGATCATAGACAGCTATATTGAGAATATATGCTGAGCTTTCATTATCTATCAGGATTTTCCTGACTTCCCGGTGACCAATCCGGGCAATTATGACCAAAGCATCATTTGTCTGAACATCGATGCCATAGGAATCTGCCTCTGTGAATATTATTGGGTCTCATTCTTCTTTTACCCTTTTCGGGTCTGGCTCCACTGAGTTGACATCAAAGTTATTCCTCGCTTCTACTGCTTCTCGGATTTCTTACGTCCGATCTCGGTTACTCTTCCCGGTAGATGACCCTCCAAAGATCATATGTATTATCTGATTGGCCTCAGGACTGGCTCTTTGATTTTTGAGATCTGCCATGACCTCTTTTTTTGTTTCTGATTTGTCATTCTTTTTCAAGATTACATCCCGCAGGTACCCTTCCCGAAAAAGAATTTCTATGTACTCTCTTAGCTGGTAACACTTGGAAGTCTCATGACCGGTTTCTTTGTGGAATCTGCAATATTTAGTTGTATCCCGCCTAGCGAACTGAAACTGTCGTCGTGGTTCTTGTACCATATTCTTTTCCTTTAAAATGGCTAAGATTTCCTCCTGTTTTTTCTGAAGGGGGGGTGTAATTGGTGTGTTTTCCTCGGTATTTTTCTGTGGTCTGCTCGGTATTACGCCCATTATCTCCGTCCTTACTCTTTTCTTTACCGTTTCCTTTCTGTTTTCCCTTCTGGTTTTGCACCTTGGACTCGACATCCTTCTGTTCGGGTTTCCCTCCATGCATATAGCATCCTCCGGTGCCCAATTCTTCTTCCTCGGCCAGTGCATATCCTCCCGCCATATCCATCATGTCTGCATATCTAGTCAGTCGGGCTCTCCTTAAATCAAAAGATAACCGACCATTCTGCAAGTTGTTGATGAATGCAGCAATTATTGCATCATTGTTTGCACTGCCAATTTTTGACACTGCTTGGCCGAATCTTCCCAAGTATTTCTTCAGCGACTCATCCTTCCCTTGCTTTATTTGAGAAAGGTGAGCTGCTGACTTTTTCCCGTGAACATTACTCAGAAATTGCCTTGAAAAGCTCCTGCTCAGTTCATTGAAATTTCTGATACTTGCTGGGGGTAATCTCTTGAACCACCTTGAACCCATATCTCCCAGAGTTTGTGGAAAGTTGAGACATAGTAAGGGATCACTGTAGGCATACTGAGCCATTGCACTTTTATAGCGTCTCACGTGCTCTTTTGGATTTGTATCTTTCTTAAACTGCTCCACGTGTTGCATCTTGAACCTTTCTGGGAATAGGGTCAGCAGGATTTCCTTGGTGAATGGACTGTCAAAATCATCACCAGACAAATCATTATACCCGTAACGTCTGATCAGTGCATCCATTTGACGCCTATTGTTCTCGACTTCTAGAGTTAGCCTCTGGATTATAACATCTCTGTCTCCCACCGGGCTACCCCGACGGTTGAACCGTTGGGTGACTGTCATTCTTTCTAGCTCTTCACTTTGATACCGGGTTTCTCGTATGACTCCGTGATGGCGCTTACGATGGTGCCGATCACTATCTTCTGATGACGACCGATCTCTATGCCGGTCATATTTTCGGTGTCTAGCACGTACTGTCTGATCCTGGTTCTGCTTCTGGCGTGGCCGTTCCTCTTCAGGTGTTTCACGTCCATATTGATTGACTGGGGTTGAGTTCCTTTCGGCTTCTGGTGTATTTATTTCTGGCCCTACTACAACCGAACGAAGCCTTACCGGTGGAAGGTTAGGAGTTTATGCTTTTGCAGCCAGTAAATCAACTCATTCCTTTGCTGCGTCTGCCACCAATTGTTGTAGTGCCTCTCGAAAGCGTAGTGTCAGGTCTCTGCTGGTCTGAGGAACTTGCTGGATCCCTGCCAGGAGTGTGGGTTGGCTTTCCGTGTTTGTAGCAGGATCCCACGAGGTACTGCCAACATGGAAGTTATCAGGAGATCTTAGGCCATTCCCGGAATTGCTTTTACTTCCTGCCATGGCTGTTAATTAAGTCAGAGGTTCGAGCCCCCTCCTCTAGCGCCAATTGTTGACATGCGTTTTTGGCTGAATATAAAAAGTCAACAAGAATTGGATTTTCAGCTGTGTTTGCAAAGAGAAAGAGAATGAGAAATAATCGAACACGAGCTTTTTACGTGGTAAAACTCTGATGATCGAAGAAACATCCACGGGTGGTTGAATAACCAACAAGCCAAAATCCACTGTGATAAGAGTTATTACAATTCTCAATCTCTCTTTTTCTCTTTGTATTTTGCTTATGATTGTTGTGTATGTTATATTGTCTATATCTCTTTTTGACGAGATTATGGGTCTATTTATATGTTTATAGAATCCTAATCTGTTTTGTACAAGTAATAAAAGATATTTGCGTTTAATTGTGATTTGGTTTCTTGTTCAAAGTAGATTGTCTTTCCTGTTTCGGAGACTTGAATTGAGATCGAATGGGACTTTAGTAACGTAGTCCAATTAGAACTTATTTCATTATAAGAGCGTAGTCTTTTTGAGGAAATAGAAGTGTTCTTGGATAAGGAACCTTTTATGCTTGACATTCTCTTTCTTCTTTAGAGTCCTTGAATAATGATCCTTGCGTGACTCAACTTGTGAACTACTCGCTAGGCTTCTTACTCGGTTGTCATTCTTATCCCGAGTAGGACATGATGTGTGCTGGTCCCGAGTGTCGTCTCCTGATCCCGAGTAGAAAATGCATTCTGCTAGCCTCGAGTATGTTTAATTGATGCAGGTCTTGTTTTAATACTTGTTTACTCGAGCCTCTTCTCTTCGATGATGTCTTGTAGGATGTTTCCTGAGTGCTTATTTGGACGTCCACCTGACAATTTTATCCTCTGTCAATGACGTGTACGTCTGGTAAAATTCACATACGACATATTATTATAAATCTGTTAAAAATTCAGATATATAAAAATAAGTCATAGTACTAAGTTGTCTTTTTTTTTATTACTTGATCATACTGTTTTGTTATTTAAATCATGTTATGTTACGTTACGTTTGTTATCCACTATATTACACTTGTTTCGTGATACTTGGTTACTTTCCACAGCAAACTTGTTATAACATAGAATTGTTACTCTCATGTTATATATGCAACCTTATACTAGAGTTTTGCTATTATTACTGATATATAATCTATCGATACGACCATTCAAATCCAAGACGTTATCATTTACCTGGATAAGCGCTGTTTACCACCAAACAGGCAGAGTTTTGTTAATTACACATTTAGTGACCTACTATATGATAAATCCCACCCAAAAAGAAACTTTATTCAGTTGAATCATGGTCCATGGAAGATACGAAAAAACAAAGTGTGCAAAAATGAAGGGTCTGGATTGGAATGAAGTTGAAATTGAAGTATGAATGGTAGATAAAATGATGGAGGAATTGCAGAGAGGTGATGGCATTATGGTAAGTGGAAACTAGGTTGGTGGCTTGGAGATCCACGCATTAGATCAAATGTTTGCTTTGGATCATATCGATTTTGGGCTCTTCTTTTTTCTTACTCTATTTATTATTAACAACATTTGGGTGACAGAGATGCTCTTCCTGCGTTGCCAGTCTGGTTTGATTTCAGAAGAGCCAAATCTTGCAATAATAATTATAATTAAAAAATAAAAATAAAAAGCAATCTAGGGTATCAAGAAAATACGTAGAAATTACTAGTTTGTAGTGTAAATAAACAAAGACTATCAATAACTTCACGAGAGCCATTTTGAGACAAAACCGTGAACCCAGATGGTCCAAAACGGATGGCGGTCTCGTGTCCAAATTTCTTGGTTTTTTGAATCTTAATCAATCAATCAATTGATCAATTTATTAACACACACCACACTAGACATGGCCACGGTTCCGGCCGGTTCCGGTTCCGGTCCGGTCCGGTTCTTTTTTTTTTTACAATTTAGCATAAGAAAAATAAAAAATAAAAAATAAAAATAAAAAATTTCTGGAACCGGCGGCTCCGAACCGCCGATTCCAGGGCGTTTTTTCAGAGGAGGAACCGGAACCGGAACCGAACCGCCTCCCCCACGGTTCCGGTTACGGATCCGGTTCATTTCATACGGTTACGGTTCGAACCGAACCGTGGTAATGTCTACACCACACCACACTACCGCAGCCATATGCAGTTAGAAATAGCATTAATAGGATTGACAGCAGTGAAAGCCATGAAGAATGAAGACAAAACCCACTTCCATCTTCTTGCAGATATGGATGCTGTTTCACTCTTTTGCCTTCCTATTTGTGTCTCATTGTTTCCCTATCATCATATGTCAAAAAAGATCAGTGATGCTTGCCAATGTTAACAGTAATGAGCTCAAGATATACTGAGGAATTTCTTTTCTGAATAAACATTTTAATGCGGCTCTGCCAAGGAATGTGAATGGCCAACTGTTGTGCATTTTGGAACTAGATGTTATAAAACAAAATCACCTTTAAACCTGGAGAGGCAGAGCACAATTCCGGCTGCCGGACAATGTATATTTGATCACCACTACTTTCTTCCTTGTAAATGTCCTGATTTCTATGCCAAGTCCATAGTGCAGATGTTGAATTCAAAACCTGCACCAAGAAAACAAAAGTGTTACCTGCTAAAGCGACTGCTACCACAATTTTTTAACATTGGTGGCCACAATTTTTTAACATTGGTGGCGAGAGTATAAAGAATTAAAGACTATAATATACCTCAAATATTCCATGCCCGAAGCTGCTCTCTCTGAAAGCACTCCACTCTGGTTGCTTACTCCAGCAAAAGTTGCCTTTGGCAGGACCCGAGGAAAAGTTCAAATGGCATACCCCTCCAAATTCTGGTATGTTGTCCTCAGCTGTGGGACATTTTCCAGGGTCGTCTGCATGATCGACATCTACTTCCTCGATATTACCACCATCTCCAACTGTTATGTAAACAGGTCCGCATGGATCCAATGAATAATTATAAACTCTATTCATCCGCTCGTACGCATGAACCTGCATGGAAGGCTAAATATATTTAACATGGAAGAGAATTTGTTTTAACTTATGAATTTTAGTAGCTTATTTGTTTATCTTCTATGGACTTTGCAACTCAGCTTTGACGTCAGTAAGATATAGAACATTTAACTTACATGACCAGAAAAGACAATATCGACACCATATTGATATAGAAGTGCTTCCATTTCTTGCCTCATGCATTCAAATTCTTGATAGTGAGACGAATAGCTATTATACCAAGGTGGATGCCATGCTGCAATCAACCAAGGGGTCACAGTGCGGTCCATTCGATGTAGGTCTTCCTTTAGCCAAGCATATTGAGTTCCTATAATTGAGAACAATCAAAATTAACAGTTGGAAAGAAGATTGTAATGTTAGAACTGGAACATGCATCCTGGCATTGCCTTGTAATCTAAAAAAAATTACATTTTGGGACTAAAATGATATATGATCAATGGAAGTTCTATTTACCAGTGCTATTGTAATCAACATATGCTCCCAACATGATAAAATGTATGCCTCCAGCATCGAAAGAGTAGTAAAAGTTATTGTTAGGGCCAGACTCCTCTGATGGAACTGCAAATCTAGTCAAATGTGACTTGAAGGTGATCCCAGTAACTTGGGGCTCAATCTCATGATTGCCTTCAATGACCATCATAGGCACTCTAGAGGTCAATGGCTCCATGAACCTATACTTCCAATTAACTGAGTAAATAACAAATTATACTAGACTACTAGTTAAGTTTAGTTGAGTGAGTATGTACATCTATATTTCTAATAATTTTTAAAGATCAAGCAGCTGCAGAAAAGTGCTTTATACTTAGATTTGAAGCACTGCCTCCAATTTCCTTGATGCTGTACATGCAAGCACCAAACCCGGGTTAATAGTGCTCTAAACACCCAGAAATTGTTGGATGAAATGGTGGCGGGAGAGGTGGCATTGGAGATTAGAAGTATTTAAATCTTCACAGGAGAAAAGATGCCTCAAAACTTCAGCTTTGTTTTTCAAAGCTTGGGAAAGCATGCTCACTAGTTTGGCCTCAGGCAACTGGCAGTAAACTATCTTGACATATCTGTCAAGCTAGTGATTTTGGATCTGGGTATGCATATGTGATCAAAACTTAGGTATGTAGTGGCTGATTAGTATGTCAAAAATAAAATACAATTCCAGTAAAAGTGATGTAAATGAGGGGAAAAAAAAAGCAAAAGAAAGGACATGGAAAAAAAAAACTGAAAAACCGAGCGTCTGAGCAATCTTCGTATTCTTTTCTGGTCATTGGTAAGACTTGAGTCCATGATGTCAATCCACTAGTCTTCTACCATCATTACAAGGACATCATTGACATTATGCTTTATAATCAAACAAGAATATGTACACTTACATACATTAAAATGTTGATTGGAGCATGGCAATTGCTGATCAGGCCAATGTTCTTAAATCAAAATTCAATTGATGGTGCAATCTGGAAATGTCTAGTGGTCATCAACTCGTAAAAAAATAAGGGAAGACACTTTAGAAAGTGGCCGTTAATATCAGCTGTGAGGAAATTCCTATGAAACAAAAGTATGGGGAATGTATTGCGGGCATTTGAGAGGAATTCAAACAGGTCAACATCAACTGACAATAATACCAATGATAACATTGGAAAACAGTCATCATTTGGAATTCATTAAAATCAGTAAACATGAAGAGCACTAATCACTAGTTCACTACAGACGCCAAACTCAACTCTATAGAAATTATTAAGCTCTTCCTGTTGCCTTCACTAGGAGGCTAAATACCAACTTCCAACTTAGCAAATTCGTTTTCTGAGAATGATATGGTTTATTTTAAACACATGCATAGTGGTATCATCTTAAGCAACTAAAAAAACCTTATGCAATAAATGGTTGAGCCTCTTCTGCTCAGATATATCTTTATGCAAGAAATTCAGATAGTGTTAATTGATTAAATACCTCAAAATAAGTGTTTAGGAAACATTTTCTCTATGCAGTGTTCTATTATGGTCGATAGTACTCTTATGAAGACACAATCATCAACAGAAATGCATAGCTCAACACTGGAGTAAGAAAGTTGAATTTCTATTTCAAAAAAAGAAAGTTGAATATCAAGCTACAGAATTATATACACAAAAGTTTAAGATATGAGAGTTTACCAAAACATATGAAAGGTTACCTTCCCCACCCGTCCCAGCGGGGTTGATATGTCTCTCTAATAGGTGCATCCGGGAATGCACACGAGTAGCAAGAAGCTCCTTTCCCACCAGTTGTAAGGTACTGATTTGCATAACTTAAGTCTCCAACCATTAATAACAATGATGGATCATTCTTGATCAGATGATCGACATTTGTTGAAGTGTTGCTAGTGAGACCCAGATCTCCTACAACTGCTATTCGGCGAGGATACGAAGTTGGGCTCGGCAGTGGTAAAGTTTCAAAGGCATGCTCTTTGCTCATAGCCGGAAAACTGCTATCCCCACACTTGAAATAATATTTTGTGCCAGGTTCAAGGCGTATAAATTAGTAAATCAAAGCTGTAATCCCTACACGTTATTATGTTGGTGTCAAAGAAACCAAACAAGCATCCATGGAGATAGAAGAAAGCAGTAGTTTCTCAATTACTTTCCCATGTTTGATAAAGCTTTTCATTACAAACTGATAGAAATAACTGAATGAAACCAAACACATTAATATTATCAAGCAAGTGTCAAGAAGTTGTGCATACATAAATCAGCAATTAAAGATTTTTCTTTCCAACTTGTAGCTTTTAAACCCAGATCAACATGTAGCCTAGATGGCTAGGCAAATTTTTCGGATAGGTTCACCGCTCACATTCACAACAGTAACAATCTTGCAATTTCTTTAGCAACCAATAAAGCTATATATAACTGTGAGAAATGTTAAATGCGGAAAAGATTACTAATGCCATATAATATTGCAGTTCATTCACAAATAACAGTACTAATTACTAAGAATAAAAAATATCAAATTGGAAAGTTGATTAACAATACCATCAATCCTGACATGGTGAATAATGCCAGAAGTGTAATTGAAGAGGCCCTCAAATGGATACAATTGACTGTAAACAGTTGAATTTCCTCTTCGTTTACTTGAAAATTTTCCACTTTGTTTCCCATACCAAACCTCACTATCCACTGATGAAGGATCAAGAGGAGTCACATTAGACCCAATCTTTGCATCACCTGAACCAAAACCAGCCAACCCAATTCAATAGTCTCATCAAACAACAAAAACCAACACAAGAAAAATACTATTTTTTTATTAAAAAAAAAAATAGTAAAGAAAGTACCAGTAACCCAAGAAACCCACATTGAAGTTGGTGAAGAGATTGCAAGAGCTATCTGTTCTGGGAAAATAGAAGTGACATTCTTCTTGAGTCTTGGATGATCCATTGGCAAGTCATCGCTGCCACGACGCAAAGAAGGGTCAAAACGACGAGTGACAGGCTCAAATGGACCTTCTACAGTGGTTGGTATTCGTTGTTCGGTTACCACCACCTCCATTGCAACCAGAATAATGGTTAAAAGAATTTTCAGTTCAGAGTCCATTGAACTCTGAAGTTTCTATCCTTGTTTGTTGTTTTTAATTGTAATAGCTTGAAATTTCTTTTAAAATAAGCAAAGTTGATGAAGGTGAAGACGTGAAGTGCAACTGATAAGTGTCGGCTTTGATGTTGTTGTCATCTTTAGCGAAGGGCAAATAGAATATGCTATGTTTCTTTTTTTCAGTAGTTATTTATCCATTTAGTATCTGATTTCCCTGACCCTAGATCTATAGACAAATGAGTGGCCATAACGGCATATGGACCGAGCTAATAATTGCTTACATCCAAAAATGAATGTCTCTGGTGAGGTTCGAACTCACGACTATTCGCTTAAAAGGCGATTACACTACCACTGTGTTACAGAGACTTTCAGTAGACAATATTAAAATATTACATAAAATCTTCTGATCTGGCTTGAAATGGGCTATTCTAGCTTTGCTTGTTAACACTTCTTCTTCTTCTTCTTCTTCTTCTTCATTCCTAGGCCCATTGTAAAGTCTGATCTGACCAGTGATTTCATTGATGTCAATTCCACAGGTGGCCCAAAATGCTCTCACCAATCTTTTGTGCAATCAAGATTTGAAACCAAGACATCCACACCCGAGTATAATGATAGGAAGTTGTGTCATGTGTGAGTAAATTTTAGGCAACAGGAAATAGAACAAGTACTATAATTACCAAATTTCAACTAACACACTCCATATTACATATTAAGCATTTGAAAACTCCTAGAGGAGTTTTTTACATAATTCAAACAAAGCACCCTTCTAACAAGAGCTAGATTTCCAAACACAAAACAACACAATACAACATTGATCGATCATCAATAACATCATGATGATTAAAGACTTACTCATCGATCAATGAGGACTTCAGTACTTAGTGCAAACAACATAATCTGAAATACATAATAATATCGAAGCTAATCCATTTTACTTGAGGGAGTTCTCAATATCGATAATAAAGCGATACTTGACATCATTCGAAAACTTCATAAGCATAGTGAATTGGAATTATTTCGATCCGTGGGTATATTTTGTGGACACCACATAAATCTAACATTTCTTGTTTTTGTCTTGTGCCCCTGTCCAACTTCGGCAGATAGATCTCATGCTTGCATATACCAAAATTTGCACAGTTGCAAAGCGTTTTATTGGTTATAATTTGAAGCTAATTATAATACAAGCATATATGCTTTCATAATGTGATTAGAAAAGATTTTATGAGACGAGCTTACATATGATATGATACGTCTGTCTCATTGAAACATTTAACTGTCACATCGTATTTTAACTTAATTGAGTTAAACTTATGTAAATCTTGGTGAAATCAATTACGTACCAGATAAAAGGGGATGAGGAGTGATTTTGATTTTATTTGGGTAGCCGACCAAGGCCAGGACGCCCTTAGCCTTGAGGAGTGATAAGTATTGGTCAAATGAGTGATCCCTGATGCTGAGTCCACAATGAAGTCCAATGATCTTGTCAAGCCCTGCATATATACATAAACCATGGTCATTGGAATATATTGGTCGATCAATCGAAAGCTTTCTGTGTGGTTTTTGTTTATAATTTTCTACCTTCATTTGATGCTCATAATTTGAGAGTACAAAGTTGTCAGCTCCAAGCAGGTTCAAAGCTTCCTCTTTCTTGGAAGCACTTGTGCTGAAAACTGTAACGTGCAGACCAAACGCCTTTCCAAACAACACGGCCATGTGACCAAGACCACCTAACACGACCACCCCTAGACGTTTACCGGGCTTGTTCATCTTATGGTGCATCATGGGGGTGTACACTGAAATCCCAGCGCATAGCAACGAGGCTGCGGAGGCTAGTGGATAGTTATCTGGGATCTTGAAGCAGTATCTGTACATAGTGTAGCAGGTTCAATTAATTAATTAACAGGCCACAAAATTGAATTACATATTGAGATCATGTAATTGAGTAATATACCTTTGATGAACTAGAATGAAACTGGAGTAACCTCCTTTGGTGACGGTGTCATCCTCATCAATGCTATTAAATGTAAGAACAATTTTCTTTGAGCAGTACACTTCTAAACCTTCATTGCATTCCTCACAATCCCTACATGAGTTCACATATGATGATATGAACCAACTGCAACATGGTCTCCAGCTTTGAATCTCTCAACATTGCCACCAAACTCTTTTACAATTACCAAAATCTCATGTCTGCAGCCATATATATATATATATATATATATATATATCCAAATTAAAACACCCCAACTATATAAAATCAAATCAAATACATATATACATGAAATTACGTACCCGGGAACAACAGGATACATTGAATCTCCATGTTTATTCTTGGAATAAATTACATCACTATAGCAAACACCACAATGTGTAATTTTCAGTGAAACATCTTCGCTTCCAACTGCCCTGCATGATGCAGCAATATTGCCTTGAAAATTGAAAATTGAAAATTGAAATGCATTGAAGTTGTGATTACGATTGAAAATTGAAATGCATGGCTAATGGCTTGAAAGAGAAGCAAACTTGCCTTCTCTTAAAATGGTAAGGTGATAGAACTCCTGTGGCATCTTGTGCTGCCCATCCAAAGCAATCCTGCCTCATTTTGGTATTCTCCGTTCACGATGAACCAATAATATATAGGGCTGTACAAAATAAATGGCACTATTTCAGAGGGGTGTTGTGTAAATATCACCAGTTTAGTAATGTAACTTTAAAAGACACAATTTAACGTAAAAAGATGAGAATATCCCGATAAAATTGAAAAAGAGAGAAAGTTGTCGTTTTATGAGTCTGAGAAAAGCAACAGTGAGAAAGAAACCGACGACAGTGAAATCGACGACGAGAAAATCGACAGCTTATTGACCGGAATGGGAATACAGTACATTTCGCAGCGATTGACAGAATTAAGTTCAGTTTGTTTTATTTATCGATTTATTGTTGATAACTTATCATTGCATTTTAGACTTATTCTATTGATTGAAATTGTAGCTTAGGGTTTACAATGGTTGTGGTTTTGGTTTGGGTTTGGGTTTGAAATTAGGTTGAATATGTTATGAGGAATATGAAATTGTGGTATCGAGCATTTTTTTTTTTAAAAAAATAATAAATCGAGAATATTTCAAACGAAATCGAGGAAATTATAATGAAAGATTCGAGGAAATTTATCATACAATCGAGATTATTTATCAACCAATGAACTCAGCGTCGTCCAATCTTCAAGATCTGACTAATTTCAGAGTCAATCGGTGCCGTTGTCAGATCGCCATTTTCACTATTGATGATCTGTTACATGTCGCGAGGAAGAAGAAAACCAAAAAAAAAATCGATTTTTGTCCAGTAAATTCCAATTTTTTTTAAATAAGTCTCGAATTTATCATAATAAGTCTCGAATTTATAAAATAAGTCTCGACTTTTACCTAATAAGTCTCGAAATTGCAAATAAGTATCGAATTTGCCAAAGAAAAAAATACAAAAGAAAAACTTGGGTGGACTTTGATTTTGGTCTCGAATTTTACCAACGAAATTAGAACGAATTAAAACAAAAAAAAATCAGAGAAAAGTTTCTGTGAGTTGTGACATGAGAAGGAAAAGGAAAGAGAATAATAGAGAAATTAAAAATGCAAAATAGAAAAAAAAAATTAATGAGGGTATTTTAGTCCCCCCATATATTTTAGTGCTAATAAAACAAGAGTTATTAAAGTGGTGCTAGTTGCATAAACCAAAATTGAAAATGTGTTATATACTCCTATTTCCTCTTTCGATGAATTGCTTTAGTTGAGTCGCTGCCAAATTTCGTCATTGGATTCAATAATTGAAAATTAAGTATATTAATATAATTATTAAATTTAGAAAAGTCCCTATTTTTTTTAATAAATTGTCACTATTTTTTTTTAATTTGAAGAGTAGATTTGAAAACGGGATGAAAAATTATATAGCATTTTTTTGGGATTGATTTGTGCAATTAGCACCTCTTTAATAACTCTAGTTTAATTAGCACTAAAAATGGGATTGGGACAAAAATGCACTCCCTCTTCTACAATTTTCTCTAACCAGCCCTTTTGTTTTTTCAAAATCTCCATTAATGGAGCTTGAGCTCCACCGCCGATGTCATCACCGATGAGTTGATTGACAAAACCACCGGCAAAACGTCCGTCGTGCACCACCCGTTGTAACCAAAGTATCCGTTTTGAGTTTCGAGTTGTGTAGAGACAGAAACGAAGTCAAACCCGATTCGTCTCCAAACCTTCATCGTCAAATCTGTGACGATCCGTCGTGAATCCGACGAAACCGATATCGCCAACGAACTCAGCGTCGTCCACTCTTCTAGATTCGACTAATTTCGTAGTCAATCGGTGCCATTGTCGGATCATCAATTCCACCATTGATGATTTGTTACATGTCGCGAGGAAGAAGAAAGCAAAAAAAAAAAATTTGATTTTCACCCAATAAGTCCTGATTTTTTTTTAAATAAGTCTCAAATTTTGCCAAAAAATCTCGAATTAATCCTAATAAGTCTCGAATTTTACCTAATAAGTCTCAAAATTACAAATAAGTCTCGAATTTTATTTAATAAGTCTCGAAATTGCAAATAAGTCTCGAATTTACGAGAGAAAAAATACAAAAGAAAAACTTGGGTGGACTTCGATTTTGGTCTCGAATTTTACCAACGAAATTAGAACGAATTAAAACAAAAAAAAAATCAGAGAGAAGTTTATGAGAGTTGTGAAATGAGAAGGAGAAGGAAAGAGAAAATAGAGAAATTAAAACTGAAAAATAGAAGAAGAAAAAAAGGGTATCTTAGTCTCACCACATTTTATGGTGCTAATAAAACAAGAGTTGTTAAAATGGTGCTAGTTGTACAAATCAAAATTAAAAAGGTGTTATATACCCATATGTCCTCATTTGAAATTGAGACTTTAACTTGTTTGATGAGTGATGCGTTAATCAATATCTTATACTCGAGTCTCTATTATAGTACTATATATATAAATTTAAATAAAAACAAATAAACAAAAATATTCTTAATTGTCACATACTTCAATAAAACCCAACCTGACTTAAATTGTTTGCTACTCAACTTTCATATTTATCGAATACCTATTAAGTTAACGATCAGATAAGATTAATTAAATGGTATATATCTTCCATTTACAAATATCATGATGTCACAATTATATATTTGGAATTAATGGAGATTATCCATAAGATATATATATATATATATATAATTCATATAAATGCGTACCGATGAAATTATATAAGAATATTAAATGTAAATCATTCATTTTATATAATTTAATTTGGCATGTATGCACTTATCAAAACTCTTTTATAAATGAGTGGTTCACATTCAACATCCTTATATAATTTCATCGGTACGCCCTGATAAGAAAATGGCTATATATATAATGCTAGGCATCCTAATTTTTATTTTTCTAATGACGTTGGTACGTGAGGTATCAATATCACATCACTCATCACATAATCTTATGATTTATAAGATGTTGGCACCTGATGTGTCGACACCATTTGATAAGAAATTTGGAAAAAAAAAAATTAGAAAACATAACATTACTCGTATATATATATACATATATACATATATACATACACACACACACACACACACACACATATATATATATATATATATATATATATATATATATATACATATTCCAATTATATCAGTGTGTTGTATGTGGACCACTGATTATGGAGAAGAACAAGTACATACACTTTGAATCAAAGTAGTGAAAATGGTGAGGATTGTCACCTTTTTTTTTCTTGTGTTGTGATGATGTCATCAGTCTAATAACTTAAGTTTAAAATGCATATATTATGTTGAACTGCCCAAAATACCCTTACAAGTTGTCTTTGTACTTCAACCAGCTCTTACTTTAAAATTTTCGAAGATTTTATTCTTTTATCTTCTGTCAAACATCATAACATTATCAATGCATCTTCATTAGATAATTAGTTTAGTGGGGCTACGCGGACGCATTCGGGGGTCAAGCTCCCTACCGAGCTCGCGGGGAGGCAGGGGGCAACACCCCCAGAGCTTTTTTTTTTCTGATCAGTACTTACAAGACTAGAAATGTAATTATAAAAGAATCTGAAATATAAAAGCTCGGAGCTTCTTTATAAAAGCTCGAAGCAAGCTTTTATCTTAAAGCTAGATCCGAGCTTTTGTATAAAAGCCCCGAGCTTTTATACAAGTTCGGATCGAACTTTTATATACTCGGATCGAGCTTTTATATAGAAGTTTCGAGCTTTTATATAAAAGCTCGAAGCTTTTATATAAAAGCTCGGATCGAACTTTTGTATAAAAGCCATCCGAGGTTTTGTATAAAAGCTCCGAGATTTTATACAAAAGCTCGAAGCTTCTGTATAAAAGCTTAATTGTATATCAAAATCTCGAAAAACAAAAACTCGAGTGTAACTAAAAACTCGATTTCATCTTCCTCAACTACTTACAACAAATACAAAACCCTAACCTAACCCATTTTCATTCTGTTCAACTCTCCAGATGACACTGGTTTCCAAGTTTCGGTACCGTCGCCATGAAAACGAAGTCGTCGATTCACTTTTTGTTTCTTTCTTCACAACGACAGTGATGACTTGGGTATTTTCGTCTCCACACTTTAAATTGTGTCTTTTAAACATGATTTATTAATGTGATGATATTTCCACAAAAGCCCTCATCATTAATTTTTTGAACCCATCAAAGTATGTGAATCTAATGGTTTACATTCAACGCACTGATGAATTTATATCAGTGCGCACTGATATTTTGACAAGTGCATGCAACCAAGTCAAAGCATTTAATTCGAACTAATAATAAAAAAATTATATATATATATATATATATATATATATATATATATATATATATAGTTATTTGAATTTGACGGAGATTCAACTCGGATCTCCATTCTTTTTTTTTTTTTGAAAATTAAATATAAAAAGAGAAATGAAAAAGGTCAAATATTTTTAAAATATTTTTCATTTAAATATTTTTTTTATATTGAAGGATAAAAAAACTATTTTATTAAAAAGATCGAATTAGAATTTACAAGTATACATCAATGTGTGTGGATTTTTACCGAGCCGATAATAATAATAATAATAATAATAATAATAATAATAATTATTATTATTATTATTATAATAATAATAATAATAATAATGTTTTAGTAAGTGAATACAACCAAGTCATAGTATTTAAATCCAATGGCACACATCCAAAGAACTGATATAACTTATATCAGTTTGAACTGACGATATAATTTCTGTACAAAATTGTTAACTTAATTGCATATATAGTGACATTAATTTGTTAATTTTTAGTGACACATGCTCTGACTTCGATACATATTTCTTAATATATATATTATCCTCGGTGTCGGCTAGTAATCGGCTGCTGTTTTGTCTAAGACCCTATCAAATTAACAAATCAATAAATTTCAAGAAAATACCATTTATAGTAAAAAAAGGTTTATTGTTTTTATCCAACATTAATATTTTTATTGTTTTGATTCAATAATCGACTGTGAAAATTTAAATGTCCTTCATTATTTTCTTTATCTCTTCCCTCCCCTTTGATCAAAATCATTTTTTTCTTCGCTCTCTCTCTTCCTTCTTTCTCTCTTTCTCTCTTCAATATCTCTCTTTCTCTCACGCATCTCTCCTCTCTCCACCACAATTTTTTTTTCAACCAAATCTCATCTCTCATGCATATCTCCTCTTTAATCCAAGTATTTTTTTTTCTCCTCTCTCTTCTTTGGTTTACAGATCTAGTTGTGGTTCGGATTTGAGTGTTAGTTGTCGATTTTAAGGGTGGTTGTGGTTGTGTATAAGTTTATGCATTGTTTGTTTTAAAAAAATTCAGATTACATTTTGTTTAATTTTTTTTTTCTAGATTTTAAAAAATTCCAGGTTTTTTGATTTTGAAAATTTTCCAATTCATCTTTCCATATATTTTTAAAAATTCATATTAAGTGTGTTAATTTTTTTTTTCCATATTTGATTTTATTTAAAGAAAAAATCTAGGTTTTTTTTTTAGAAAATTTTCCAGATTATATTTTTAATTTTTTTTTTCCAGATTATGTTTTTTTTTTAAAAAAAAATTCTTCTAGATTTTGTCCCTCGCTAAAAAAATAACATTTACTAGAGATCTGTTGTTTCAAATATTTTTTATTATTTTATTAGGAAATTTGAAAAATTTCCTAATCTATTCAAATATGGAAAAAAAAATCAGATTTATTTAAATACACCAGACCACAAATTAAATATATCATGCCACAAATCAAACACACAACGACAACCCAATTAAACACATCACTGACCAATTAAACACATAAAGATAGACTAATTAAACACACCAGACGTAAACCAATCAAACACACAATGACATCTCAATTAAACATATTAAAGCATACCCATTAAATACATCAGGACAACTCAATTAAAAACACCTGGACAAACCAATTAAACACATCATGACAACTCAATTAAACACACAATGGAAAATCAATTAAACACAACAGACAATGCAATTAAACACATATAGGAAGAAGAAGAAGAAGAATACTAGAGGTCTAGGAAGAAGAAGAAGAAAAAGAAAAGGAAAATATATCAAAAGTTGTTTTTTTTTTTTGGGAAGAAAAAGAAAAAAATTAGAGATTTTTTTATATAAATAAGGGCAATTTTGTCCAAATAGTGGATATTTTGGTAGAAACAATAAAATGTTAATCTTGGGTAAATTCAAACAAGATTTTGATACTCTACTGATCTAATATGTTTCCTGACCTTTTCAAAACATATGATTGGTTGTTGGTAAAGTGGTTGTGGAAATCAATCACATCTTAACACACATTCATTGCAATGCTTATGTGTTATAAGATTAGATGAGATCATAAAAAAGATCAGATTATTAGAGGATCTAAATTCAAATAATAAACTTGTGGTCCCTAAAATCCACAGTTGAATTTGGTAGAGTGGAGGGCACTGGCAATCCTGCAAAACAAAAAAGAGAATACAGAGTTGGGATAATGTCGTTTGAATGGTCTTATGTTCGTTTGGGTTGAGCGTAAGGTAGACGAGATATGACCGTTGTCAAATGAGTTGTATTTGATGTAGAAAATAGGTGTTGGTCGAATGGTCTTGTAGGATCAATGTTGGTCGAGTGCTCTTGTAGAATGAGTGTTATCATATATTGGTGTCGGTGAATGAACGTGATTTGTCTAGCTTCAATGAAGTAAGGAGAAAGACTCTGGACCCCTTTAAATGAAAGGGGTGTTAGATATTTATAGTGAATGAGAAGCTTGCTAATAGAAGAGTGTCATGATATTTCTCCTTCGATTTTGGCCTTATATCATGGAGTTATTTGATCTAATTCGAGATTCTTGGGAAGATTTGAAAATTAAGTCAATAATGTGTGATGCAACATTAGAATATTGACTTGGTCTTTCACTGACTGAGTCAAGGCTTATCCTATAAGATTGGGTCATGCTGGACTGACCTATATTTTGGACCTTAGTATTTGTGTTATTTTTTGCTACTATAAAACCAACTAATTTGATGGTTAGTTTTAAAGTTTTCCCTTAAATATTTATATTATACCTTTAACTATCGTTGAATTCATACCTCGTTGGAAATGTTGATTAATAATACCTTCAATCCTGACATGGTAAATAATGCCAGAAGTGTAATTGAAGAGGCCCTGAAATGGATACAATTGGCTGTAAACAGTTGTATTTCCTCTTCGTTTACTAATATTTTCCACTTTGTTTCCCAGACCAAACCTCACTATCCACTGATGAAGGATCAAGAGGAGTCACATTAGACCCAATCTTTGCATCGCCTGAACCAAAACCAGCGAACCCAATTCAATAATCTCCTCAAACAACAAAACCAACACAACAAAAATACTATTTTTTTTTTATAAATAAAAAAAATTAGTAAAGAAAGTACCAGTAACCCAAGAAACCCACATTGAAGTTGGTGAAGAGATTGCAAGAGCTATCTGTTCTGGGAAAATAGAAGTGACATTCTTCTTGAGTCTTGGATGATCCATTGGTAAGTCATCGCTGCCACGACGCAAAGAAGGGTCAAAACGACGAGTGACAGGCTCAAATAGACCTTCTACAGTGGTTGGTATTCGTTGTTGGGTTACCACCTCCATTGTAACCAGAACAATGGTTGAAAGAACTTTCAGTTCAGAGTCCATTGAACTCTAAAGTTTCTGTCCTTTTTGGTTGTTGTTGTTAATTGTAATGGTTTGAAATTTCTAAAAAAAATAAGCAAAGTTGATGGTGGAGTGCAACTAAGTGTCGGCTTTGATAATGTTGTCATCTTGGTACTGGATTCAAATTCAGGTTCAAGCTTTGGCATCTGCTTGAAGGCCAAATAGAATAATGTTTTTTTTTTTTTTTAAGTATCCATCCATCCATCTGATATACCGGTATTTTTAATTTATATGTAAGGTTAATATCATTTGGATCTCTGAATGATCAATTATTTAAATGAATTTACTTTTTTAACAAAGTTTTCTTTCACTTTTCATAAATAAATCCGTTTGGTCCCTCTAATACTAATTTTAACGGTCAACCTTAACCAAACAAAATATAAATTAACAATTTTACCTTCTATTTGCTCTCCCAACTCTTCATCTTCCAAATTTATTTATTTTTTTCAAACATCAAACGCAAATTTAACTTCAGATTATAAGAGTCAAATTATAAGATTCCAAAAATAAATCACATTAAACATTAAAAAGCCCAAAATTCAAACTCTCGTAACAATCTCACAAACAATCCCGTCTATTCACCAAAACACAAGACACAAAAAATCCTAATAAAAATCAAAATCAGACCTCATCTTCACGAAACAACATGTTAGGGATCCCCTTAGTAACCTAAAAATTTCTCTCTGTCTCAGGACAAACGAGAGCACCCTCCTTCAGATGCAACCCGAGAAGCGTGATGGAGCATAGCCCCACCTAGACATATAGAAGAGGGCTTTGTCGGAGACGATGGAGAAGAGGAAGAAGAGAGACGATCGGTGATGCGGCGGCGAATGAAGCGGTGATCATGGAAAATGATGGGATCTCCTTCATAGACAACCACCACCTTCAATGCTCTCTCGTGTCGAACGGAGCCACCACCCTCAAACCCAGACCTAATCGAGAACCACCAACCCGTTCTTCGTTCCAGATCCGCGATTTGGTGGTGACTAGTGAGAGATGAGCGAGAGAAAGAGAGACTTAGAGAAGAGAGAGAGAAAGGGAGTGAATATGGGGTTAGTTGTGGATGATTGGTTGTGGATGACGGTGGGTTATGGAAGATGGTTTTGGGTTTTTTTTTCAAGGGATCGGTGGTGGGTTGGTCGTTTTTCTGGGTTGATGACGGTGGTCAGAACTCAGACGGTTAAAATTTTAATTTATGTTAATTTATTATTATTTATATTATACAAATAATTTAATATATATTGTTTGATATTGATACATTTACAACTTAATAAATCATAAATAAAATGATAAAAGTAATCTGGTTGTTAAAGTTGACTAACGTTTGACCGACGTATGAATCTATTTAATATATTTTTTAAAATTCAAGGAAAACTTTATTAATAAAACAAACTCATTTAAATAATTAATTTTTCAATATGATATAGGATCCAAATGATGATAACCATATATATATTTACAAAAGTAATTCCAAAAATGAATGTCTCTGGTGAGGTTCGAACTCACGACTATTCGCTTAAAAGGCGATTACACTACCACTGTGTTACAGAGACTTCAAGTTTGCAGTATTAAAATATCATATAAAATCTTCTGAGCTGGCTTGAAATGGGCTACTCTAGCTTTCCTTGTTAACACATCTTCTTCTCATTATTGTTTTATTCGTAGGCCCATTGTAAAGTCTGATCTGACCAGTGATTTCATTGATTTCGGATTGTCGATGCTAAAACAGTGAAAATTGACCCAAAATGCTTTCACCACTCTTTCGTTCAATCAAGATTGGAACCAAGACATCTCGTATGGAAATAATTAGATCTTGCCGGTTAAACTAATCAACAGACGAGTATAATGTTAGGAAGTTTTTTTTTAAATGATTCGACCCCGCATTCTCATTATGTAGATATAAGGGGTTTGAAACCGAATAACCTCGTCTCGTTCTATAACGAAAGGAAGTTTGCAAATAAATTTTAAGCTATATAAAATAGCACACGTATTATAATTTCAATTTCAACCAACTCGCTCCATATTATATATTAAGCATTTGAAAACCCCTAGAAGAGATTTTTTTACAAGAGTTTTTTTAAATAATTCAAACAAAGCATCCTTCTAGCTAACTGAGCTTGATTTCCAAACATCAAACACTTAACACACAGCAAAACAATACAACATTGATCAATCATCAATAACATCAAGATGATTTTTGCATACTTATTCATCGATCTATGAGGACTTCAGTACTTAGTGCAAACAACATAATTTGAAATATATAATAATATCAAAGCTAGCCCTTTTTACTTGAGGGAGTTCTCAATATCGATAACGAAGCGATACTTGACATCATTCTTCATCATCCTCTCGAAAGCTTCGTAAGCATACTGAATTGGAATTATTTCGATCTGTGGGTATATTTTGTGGACACTACAGAAATCTAACATTTCTTGTGTTTGTCTTGTGCCCCCTGTCCAACTTCCGCTGATGGATCTCATACCTGCGTATGCCAAAATTTGCACAGTTACAATGGGTTTAGTTGGTTATAATTTGAAGCTAATTATAATACAAGCATATATACCTTCATAGTGCGACTAGAAAAGATTTTATAAGACGAGCATACAGATGACATGATACGTCTGTCTCATTGAAACATTTAACTGGCATATCATATTTTAACTTAATTGAGTTAGACTTATGTAAGTTTCGGTGAAATCAATTACGTACCAGATAAAAGGGGTTGAGGAGTGATTTTGATTTCATTTGGATAGCCGACCAAGGCCAGGATGCCCTTAGTCTTGAGGAGTGCTAAGTATTGGTCAAATGAGTGATCCCCTGATGCTGAATCCACAATGAAGTCCAATGATCTTGTCAAACTCTGCACATATACATGAAACATGGTCATTGGTATTATATTGGTCGATCGATCGAAAGCTTTCTGTGGTGTTTTTGTTTATAATTTTCTACCTTCATTTGATGCTCATCATTTGAAAGTACAAAGTTGTCAGCTCCAAGCAGGTTCAAAGCTTCCTCTTTCTTGGAAGCACTTGTGCTGAAAACTGTAACGTGCAGACCAAACCCCTTTCCAAACAACACGGCCATGTGACCAAGACCACCTAACCCGACCACCCCTAGACGTTTACCGGGCTGGTTCATCTTATGGTGCATCATGGGGGTGTACACTGAAATCCCAGCGCATAGCAACGGGGCTGCGGAGGCTAGTGGATAGTTATCTGGGATCTTGAAGCAGTATCTGTACATAGTGTAGCAGGTTCAATTAATCATTTAACAGGCCACAAAATTTAATTACATATTGAGATCATGTAATTGAGTAATATACCTTTGATGAACGAGAATGAAACTGGAGAAACCTCCTTTGGTGACGGTGCCATCCTCATCAATGCTATTAAATGTAGGAACAAGTTTCTTTGAGCAGTACACTTCTAAGCCTTCATTGCATTCCTCACAATCCCTACATGAGTTCACATATGAACCAACTGCAACGTGATCTCCAGCTTTGAATCTCTCAACATTGCCACCAACCTCTTTTACAATTCCCACAATCTCATGTCTGCAGCCATATATATATATCCAAATTAAAACACCCCAACTATATAAAATCAAATCAAATACATATATACATGAAATTACGTACCCGGGAACAACAGGATACATTGAATCTCCATGTTTATTCTTGGAATAAATTACATCACTATAGCAAACACCACAATGTGTAATTTTCAGTGAAACATCTTCGCTTCCAACAGCCCTGCATGATGCAGCAATATTGCCTTGAAAATTGAAAATTGAAATGCAATGAAGTTGTGATTACGATTGAAAATTGAAATGCATGGCTAATGGCTTGAAAGAGAAGCAAACTTGCCTTCTCTTAAAATGGTAAGGTGATAGAACTCCTGTGGTATCTTGTGCTGCCCATCCAAAGCAATCCTGGCTCGTTTTGGTATTCTCTGTTCACGATGAACCAATAATATATATGCTGGTCAATAATTAATAATATTGAAACAACGTTATATTCTTCTATCTATCTTGTATGTTTACTTTCTTGATGTAATTTTACAAAACGAACAAGGAGCAAAGATGAAGAAAAAGATAAACTGTAAAGACACTGAATTTGCAAGAGAAGAACGAGCATGCAAGCAAATCTGTGCAAATTCACATAGCAACTAATAATTAATATAACTACAAAAACTTGCCTCTACATTGGATAACAGAAGACATTTATGGTGGGTGGTGCTTGCAGATGTGTTGTTGTGGAGAAAACCTGCAAATCTAAGAGTATATATTAATATATTATACACTGAGTGGTCACTGAGGTAGCGGAAATGACCCAGAAAGAAGTCTCTTTTTGACGAATTGCTTTTGTTGAGTCGCTGGCCAACTTTCGTCATTGGATTCAATAATTTAAAATTTAAAATATTTAAATTTATAAAAGTCCCTACTTTTTTTCAGTGTTGCAGAAGTCGGCGACTAGGGCCGACTAGTCGCCGATTAGTCGCTCGGCGGTGCTCTGCCGCCGTGATTCGAAGCCAGTCGGAGTATTAGGCGTTTTCAGTCAAATTCGGTCAAAATCGGACCAAGTCGGACGAAATCGGACCACTCTCTTCTTCTCTCGCTGACCGGTGACCACTGTTTCACTCTGACGCTGCTTGTCGCCGATCGTCGTCGTCGCCCTTCGTCGCCAGTTGCCGATCATCGTCCGTCGTCGCCCGTCGCCATCGTCCCTGTCCTTCACTTCGCCCGTCGCCGATCCTTCGCCACTTCAATTCTTCGTCTGTTTCAGTTCATAGAACTGTTTTCAGAATGAGTTGGTAAAGTTGAAAGAGGTGTGGTGTGGTGTGGTGTGGTGTGGTGTGAGTCAGTGAGTTGGTAAAGTTGTGTGGTGTTAGGGTGTTAATGAGTTACACCGTCTGTTAGATCCGGTTTAGTATTGTTGTGCTGTAAAGAAAATTGTTTTTGGATGAACGTTTGATAAACTGACTTTTAAAAGTGTTGTGAGAACCAAAAGTAATTTCAATGTATTTGGTAAAAAAGTACTATAACCGAACAAAATTACTAGAAAGAACAAAAATGAATATTTAAGATGATTTGAAAATAAATAATTTATTTTATTTTTATATAACCATAAACATATTATAAAATAAATAATTTATTTTATTTTTGTGTGATCATAAACTTGTTATAAAATAAATAAATAAATTTTGTTAAAAAATATATAATTTTGCTTTAATATTTTTTTTTATCTATTGCCACATATGTTGTGAATATATCAAGAAAACTAATATAATTTGATTCAAAGATTCATAAGGTTACACAATTGAAATAGACAACATGTAAATAGCAAAGTATATGTTATAGTAAATTGCAAATAAAATAATAAATACTAAGTGTGTGTTTTGTTATGTGGTAAATTTCATAAAAGGCAGGGGATAAAATAGTAAGTTTGGAAAAAAAAATCATTAATAAGAGTGTTAAGTGTGTTTTCATTTCTGTTTCCTAGGAAGCTGATTTCTAAAAGCATTAATTTGTGGCTTCTCAATTTCTGTTGTGGGGGAAGCCAAAAGAAACCAAAAACACTTTCCAGAAATTTTACCAAACACCCCAGGCCAACTTCAGAAGCACTTTTAGCTCCAAAAGCAGTCTGGGAAACAATCCCAAACTGGACCTTAGTGTGTGTTAATATTAGTGTGTGATACTCTAATACTGTAATGTTATACATTACAAATTTACAATTGTTTTTTTTAACGACGCTTAGTTTAATAGTTTATACTTTATAATTTATATACAAATATTCAAGTGTTATGGTGTAATGTATTATAACTTTTCAATAGATGAAAATATATGAATTAGAATGACATTTACCCAATTACAATTTAATATAAAAAATTATATAACAAAAATATATTTCCGGTCAGCCTCCGATTTACCGTCGATCGACTGATAACCGATTTCCGACCATCCGTCTAGTCCCTGATTAGTCCCCGATTAATCCCCGTAGACGTTAGACGGTGGGTTGCCGCCCGACTGGCGCTTAGCGACTTATACAACACTGCTTTTTTTAATAAATTGTCCCCATATTTTTTTTGTAATTTATCAATATCTCAAGTTCTATCATGATTTATATATATACAGAGCCGGCTCTGAGGGGGGCTAGCAAGGGCGTCCGCCCTGGGCCTAAGAAAAAGGAGTCTAAAAAGGGGTCTAATTTTTTTGTGTTTAGTATTGAATTGTGATTTTGATTAAGATAAAAAGGGTTTAAAATATATTTTTTAAAAGCTCAAATATTAAAAATAATAATAATAATAATAACAATGGTCCAATTATCTAGATCAAGAATTCAAGATCCCATATTTAGAGGTGTGCAAAAAACCATAAAACCGTAAAACCGAATCAAACCAACCAACCCATAAAATTAGGGTTTGTTCGATTACAAATATAAAAATGGATGGGTGGGTGGGTGGGTTTGTCTTTTGGACAAACCGATAAAAGGTGGTTCGGTTTGGGTTGAGTGAAATAATTCACCAACCCAAACCAAACCACATATTTTAGAAAATAAAACTCAAATATAAATTTTATTTACGTTTTCTATTCAGTCCATGTTTTATAACTTTTACCGATTACTTTAAGCTTTTATAGTTTATTTATTTGTTTTGATACAATTCTATTGATTGGTTGATGTATTAGGGTTTTAAAAGTATATATGCTGTCAAATATATATATAATATGCCATGTTATGATTATTTTTAAAAAATATTTTTTATAATATAATACCAAAAACTAAAAGATTTTTGAGTTCAAATATAAACCGATAAACCAATCCAAACCAATCCAACCTTTTTTGGTTTTGTTTGAATCGGTTTGAAAAATCAAATTGGTTTGGATTTGGTTGAAATATAGTCAAACCGATCCATATTTGTTTTGTTTGACATTGAGCTTCAACCCAAACCAAACCGAAAATGCACACCCCTACCCATATCTAGGTGATTAAAGTAGTTTTTTTTTCTTTTACGAATTGATTTAAAGTTTTTTTTTTCTTTATTGATTTAATTTTGAAATTTCTTTTTAATCATGTGTTATGTACCGTGTATGCTCAGCCCCTCACAAGGGGCCCATTTTTTAAATTTTGTCTAGGAACCTTTGAAAAGTCAGGAACGGCATATATATATATGTATATATATAATAAAAAAAACAAACAAAAAAAAACAAATAAACAAAACTACTCTTATTGTCACATACTTCAATAAAACCCGGCATGAGTTAAATTGTTTGCTATTCAATTTTCATATTTATCAAAAGCTTATTAAGTTAGTGACGAGATAAGATTAATTAAGTGGTAGCTGTTGGAGATTTTCGGAACCGATGAATGTGGAATCGTCCTGCCTAATATATGCTCATAACTCATAACAATTAATAACGTCAATAGCAGAAAAAATAGATGAGAGAAAATAAACCAATCACAACACAACACAAGATATACGTGGAAAACCCAAATCGGGTAAAAAACCACGGGCCGTCAGGACGACAGAGAAAATTTCATTATATGACAAATCATTACAACCATATATTCCAGGATTCTCTCTCACACCCAAGCCTCAAACCACACTCACAAGATCCTTATCAAGAACCCCACAATATCCCCTAGGTCTCCCTTGAATATCACTCACGGATCTCTTACTTGATCCACTGATATTCCCTTATATCCCTCCCCGGATATTCCCACGGGTCTCTCACCCATATCTCTCTACTACTCTCTGATGTTACATGGTGTTCTTTTTCCTCCACACACAATAACCTAGATACAAGGTTTATTTATACTAGTTACAGGGAGTTTAACATAAAAGGAAATCCTACTCCTAAACGTACACGACTTACTTGTTCCACATAAATACTATTTCCTATTTATGACAAGTCTTCTTGTTAATGAGAAATCATTTTCCTTCAAGTACAGGAATTTCCTATTATTTATGAAGACAAACTCTTTCATTTTATGATTAGAACAAGAACTTCCAAAAGAAAACATCTTTCCTATTTTTTTTCGTCTTCAAACCTCCCTCAAACACCATCTTCAACTTCCAAACATTATCCCACGTCTCTATGAAGTTCCACATCAATTGAGTCTTGTTTGGTTAACATTGGGTTCACTTGAGAATACGAGCCAAAACCTAACAGTAGCCTCTTCCACTTATAAATATCATGATGTTATAGTTATGTCTTTGGATTTAATGGAGATTATCAGTAAGATTTATATATATACAAACACTTTTACATAAGTGTGCACTAATTGAATTATATAAAGATATTAAATGTGAACCACTCATTTTACATACTTTGACTTGACATGTATACATGTATCAAAGCTCTTTTATAAATAAGTGGTTCACATTCAATATCCTTATATAATTCCATCGGTAGGCACCGATAGGAAAAGGACTATATATATATATAATGCTAGGCATCTTTTTTTTCAAATAGTGTTTACACATGAGGTGTCAATATTATATCATTCACCACATAATCTTATGATTTACAAGATATTGACACATGACATGTCGACACCATTTAAAAATAAATTTGGAAATATAACCACACACACACACACACACACATATATATATATATATATATATATATATATATATATATATATATATATATTATAGTTCGATATAACTTACATTAGTACGTTGTATGTGAACCACTGATTATGAAGAAACTTTGACAAGTGCATACACTTTGAATCAAAGTATGTAAATCTAATGGTCTACATCCAACGCACTTACGAATTTATATTAGTGCGTAATGACTTGAAAATTTATATATATTTTTTCTATTGTCAGTTCGAAATGATATAAAATATAGCAGTTCCTTGTATGTGGACCAAGTGCATGCAGCCAATCAAAACATTTAAATCTAATGGTCCATATGTAAGGAACTGATATATCAGTTCGAAATGATGATATAAATTATATATATATATATATATATATATATATATATATATATCTTTGAATTTGATATAGATTCAACTCGGACCAAGTGCATACAGCCAATCAAAACATTTAAATCCAATGATCCGCATGTAAGGAACTGATATATCAGTTCCAACGGATAATAGAAAAATTATATAATATCTTTGAATTTGATGGAGATTCAACTCGGACATCCATTCTTTTTTAATTTTTTAAAAATTAAATATAAAAAATTAAATGGAATGATCAAATATTTTTCATTTATATAATTTTTACATTTTTTTATTTTTATATTGAAGGATAAAAAAAAAGTATTTTATTAAAAAGATCGAATTAGAATTTAGAAGTATACATCAGTGTATGTGGTTTTTTGTCGAGCCGATAATGATAATAATAATAATAATAATAATAATAATAATAATAATAATAATAATAATAATAATAATAATAATGTTTTTTTAATAATAACCCTATATATCATATATAAAAATATTATACTTTTTTTTTTACATATATAAAAGTATAATATTCGATATCTCAACTCTTTTTTGAACTCATGTTTCAACTCCTTCACAACAACACAAATCATGTTTCAACGTATATAAATTTACGGTCTTTCTATTATTAGTCCGAACTGATATTAAATATATCAGTTCCTTTATATCAGTTCGATGTTTGTGGATCATTGAATTTAAAAGATGTTTTGACATGTGAATACAGTCAAGTCAAAGCATTTAAATACAATTGTTCACATCCAAGAAACCGATATGACTTATATCGGTTCGAACTGACAATAAGATTTCTGTACAAAATTGTTAACTTAATTACATACATGGTGAAACATTATTTTGTTAATTGTTATTTGACACGTGCTCCGACCTCGGTACATATTTCTTGATATATATATATATATATATATATATATATATATATATATATATATTATTATCCTCGGTGACGACTAGTGACCGGTTGTTGTTTTGTCTAAGACCCAATCAAATTAACAAATCAATAAATATCGAGAAAATACCATTTAAAGACAAAAAATAAAGAGGTTTATTGTTTTTATCTAACATTAGTATTTTTATTGTTTTTACTCAATAATTGGCTGTGAATACCTAAATGTCCCTCATTATTTTCTTTATCTCTTTTCTCTCGTTTGGTCAGAATCATTTTTTTCTTCGGTCTCTCTTCAATCTCTTTTCTCTCTCTTTCTCTCACGCATCTCTCCTCTCTCCACCGCATTTTTTTCAACCAGATCTTCTCTCTCACACTTCTCTCCTCTTTAATCCAAGCAATTTTTTTGTTTCTCTTTTCTCTCCTTTGGTTTGCAAATTTAGGTTGTGGTTCGGATTTGAGTGTTAGTTGTTGATTTTAAGGGTGGTTGTGGTTGCGTTTAAGTTTAGGCATTGTTTGTTTTAAAGAAAAATCAGATTTCATTTTGTTTAATTTTTTTCTAGATTTCAAAATTTTCTAGGTTTTTTTATTTTAAATATTTTCTAAATTGTGTTTCCGGATTTTAAAAAATGTCCAGATTATGTTTGTTATTTTTTTTCCATATTTGATTTTTTTAAAGAAAATTTCTATGTTTTTTTTTATTTTGAAAATTTTCCATATTATATTTGTTAATTTTTTTTATAAAAAAAAATCCAGATTTTGTTCATTGCTAAAAAATAACCTTAGAGATCCACTGTTTCAAATTTTTTTTTTTATATAGGGAAATCTGGAAAATTTTCAAATATATTCAAATCTAGATTTTTTTTCTTCAGATTTTTTTAATCACATCAGGCTACTAATTAACACACTATACCACCAATCAAACCCACAACGACAACCCAATTAAACACACAAAGAGAGACTAATTAAACACACTAGGACAAACCCATTAAACACATCAAGACAACTCAATTAAACACATAAACAAACCAATTAAACATACCAGAGCAACTCAATTAAACACACAATGAAAAATTAATTAAACACACTAGGGCAATACAATTAAACACATTCGGGAAGAATAAGAAGAATACTAGATGTCTGGGAAGAAGAAAAAGATTTTTTTTTTTAAAAAAAGTTGATTTTAAAGGGAGGGCAATTTTGTCCAACTAGTGGATATTTTGGTAGAAACAATAAAAATACTAATCATGGACAAATTCAACCAATCCGGATTTGGATCCTCTACTGATATGATTTTTTTTCTAACCTTTTTAAAATATGTGATTAGTTGTTGATAAAGTGGTTGTGGAAACCAATCATATCTTAATCACACATTTATTGAAATACTTACGTGTCATAAAATTAGATAAGATGAGGAAAAATATCAGATTATTAGAGGATCCAAATTCCACTCACTAATTTTATGTTTAGTTTTAAAATTTTCCCTTAAATATTTATATTATACCTTAATTATCGCTGAATTCTTACTTCGTTGGAAATGTTGATTAATAATATTAATACCATCAATCCTGACATGGTGAATAATACCCAAAGTGTAATTGAAGAGGCACTCAAATGGATACAATTGGCTGTAAACAGTTGAATTTCCTCTTCGTTTACTTAAATATTTTCCACTCTGTTTCCCATACCAAACCTCACTATCCACTGATGAAGGATCAAGAGGAGTCACATTAGACCCAATCTTTGCATCACCTGAACCAAAACCAGCAAACCCAATACAATAATCTCCTCAAACAACAAAACCAACACAACAAAAATACTATTTTTTTTATAAATAAAAATAAAAATCAGTAAAGAAAGTATCAGTAACCCAAGAAACCCACACTGAAGTTGGTGAAGAGATTGCAAGAGCTATCTGTTCTGGGAAAATAGAAGTAACATTCTTCTTGAGGCTTGGACGATCCATTGGCAAGTCATCGCTGCCACGAGTCCATGACGCAAAGAAGGGTCAAAACGACGAGTGATAGGCTCAAATGGACCTTCTACAGTGGTTGGTATTCGTTGTTGGGTTACCACCACCTCCATTGTAACCAGAACAATGGTTAAAAGAACTTTCAGTTCAGAGTCCATTGAACTCTAAAGTTTCTGTCCTTTTTGGTTGTTGTTGTTAATTGTAATGGCTTGAAATTTCTTTAAAAATAAGCAAAGTTGATGGTTAAGTGTCGGCTTTGATGTTGTTGTCATCTTTGTATTGGATTCAAATTCAGGGGCAAATAGAATATGCTTTTTTCTTCTTCTTTTTTAAGTATCTATCCTTCCATCTACTATACCTGGTATTTTTAATTTATATCTATACACGAAAGTAATTCCAAAAATTTATGTCTCTGGTGAGGTTCGAACTCACGACTATTCGCTTAAAAGGCGATTACACTACCGCTGTGTTACAGAGACTTTAGGTACGCTATATTAAAATATTAAATAAAATCTTATGAGCTGGCTTGAAATGGGCTACTCCAGCTTTCCTACTTAACACATCTTCTTCTTATTATTTTTTTATTCCTAGGCCAATTGTAAAGTCTGATCTGACCAGTGATTTCATTTTTTTTATGGATTGACGATGCTACCAAGCTGTGGCTTGAACTTGGGTGGTAAGAACCATGAACTCATGTCATCTTACCATCAAGTCCAACAGGACGCATGGTGACCAGTGATTTCAATGATGTCGAATTGTCTATGCTACAATAGTGAATATTGACCCAAAATGCCCTCACCAATCTTTCGTTCCATCAAGATTGGAACCAAGCATCTCGTATGGAAATAATTAGACCTTGCCGGTTAAACTAATCGACACACGAGTATGAACAGGAAGTTTTTTTTAGATGAAACGAACCTGTATTTTTATTATGCAGGTGTAAGGGGTTTGGAACCGAAATAACCTTATCTCGTTCTACAACAATAGGAAGTTACGAATAAATTTTAAACCATAGGAAATAGCACATGTATTATAATTTCCAAATTTCAACTAACACACTCCATATTACATATTAAGCATTTGAAAACTCCTAGAACAGTTTTTTAACATAATTCAAACATAGCATCCTTCTAGCTAACAGAGCTAGATTTCCAAACATCAAACACTTACACACATCAACACAATACAACATTGATCAATCATCAATAACATCATGATGACTTTTGCAGACTTATTCATCGATCTATGAGGACTTCAGTACTTAGTGCAAACAACATAATCTGAAATACATAATAATATCGAAGCTAGCCCTTTTTACTTGAGAGAGTTCTCAATATCGATAACAAAGCGATATTTGACATCATTATTCATCATCCTTTCGAAAGCTTCATAAGTATACTGAATTGAGATTATTTCAATCTGTGGGTATATTTTGTGAACACCACAGAAATTTAACATTTCTTGTGTATGCCTTGTGCCCCCGGTCCAACTTCCGCCGATAGATCTCATACCTGCATATGCCAAAATTTACACAGTTGTAAAGCGTTTAGTTGGTTATAATTTGAAACTAATTATAATACAAGCATATATACCTTTAATACAGTATGATTAGAAGAGATTTTATGAGACGAACATACAGATAACATGATACGTCTGTTTCATTGAAATATTTAACTGTCATATCATATTTTAACTTAATTAAGTTAGACTTATGTAAGTCTTGGTGAAATCAATTACGTACCAGATAAAAGGGGATGAGGAGTGATTTTGATTTCATTTGGATAGCCAACCAAGGCAGGATGCCCTTAGTCTTGAGGAGTGCTAAGTATTGGTCAAATGAGTGATCCCCTGATGCTGAATCCACAATGAAGTCCAATGATCTTGTCAAACTCTGCACATATACATGAAACATGGTCATTGGTATTATATTGGTCGATCGATCGAAAGCTTTCTGTGGTGTTTTTGTTTATAATTTTCTACCTTCATTTGATGCTCATCATTTGAAAGTACAAAGTTGTCAGCTCCAAGCAGGTTCAAAGCTTCCTCTTTCTTGGAAGCACTTGTGCTGAAAACTGTAACGTGCAGACCAAACGCCTTTCCAAACAACACGGCCATGTGACCAAGACCACCTAACCCGACCACCCCTAGATGTTTACCGGGCTGGTTCATCTTATGGTGCATCATGGGGGTGTACACTGAAATCCCAGCGCATAGCAACGGGGCTGCGAAGGCTAGTGGATAGTTATCTGGGATCTTGAAGCAGTATCTGTACATAGTGTAGCAGGTTCAATTAATTAATTAACAGGCCACAAAATTTAATTACATATTGAGATCATGTAATTGAGTAATATACCTTTGATGAACGAGAATGAAACTGGAGAAACCTCCTTTGGTGACAGTGCCATCCTCATCAATGCTATTAAATGTAGGAACAAGTTTCTTTGAGCAGTACACTTCTAAGCCTTCATTGCATTCCTCACAATCCCTACATGAGTTCACATATGAACCAACTGCAACGTGATCTCCAGCTTTGAATCTCTCAACATTGCCACCAACCTCTTTTACAATTCCCACAATCTCATGTCTGCAGCCATATATATATATATATATATATATATATATATATATATATATATATCCAAATTAAAACACCCCAACTATATAAAATCAAATCAAATACATATATACATGAAATTACGTACCCGGGAACAACAGGATACATTGAATCTCCATGTTTATTCTTGGAATAAATTACATCACTACAGCAAACACCACAATGTGTAAGTTTCAGTGAAACATCTTCGCTTCCAACAGTCCTGCAAGCAGAAATACTCTAATTTAAAACAGTCATATATTCTATTCTATATATAGTTGTGATTAATGATTATGATTGTAATGCAAGGCTTGAAAGAAAAGCAAACTTGCCTTCTCTTAAAATGGTAAGGTGATAGAACTCCTGTTGTATCATGTGCTGCCCATCCAAAGCAATCCTGGCTCATTTTTGTATTCTCTGTTCACAATTGATGAACCAATAATATATATGCTGGTCAATAACTAATAATATTGAAACAACGTTATGTTTTTCTATGAAATTATCTTGTATGCTTGCTTTCTTGATGTAATTTTACAAAACCAACAAGGAGCAAGAGCAAAGATAAGACAGTAAAAACACTGAATTTGCAAGAGAAGGAACGAGCATGCAAGCAAATTAAATCTGTGCAAAAATTAACACAGCAAGTAATTAATATAACCTGTTAATTGGATAACAGAAGAAATACTTATGGTGTGTGGTGCTTGCAGATGTGTTGTTGTGGAGAAAACCTGCAAATCTAAGAGTATATATATATATATACGGGGAGGGATCGGGCGACACGATTTTTGACACAAGATTTGTCACGATTTTTCAATCATTAGATTTATGAAACTTGGATGGTTTAGATTTATCACAGTGATTTAAAAAAATTTATTTCCGTTTATCTTTTTATTAATTTCTTTTGTTTTCTCCCTCCTCCATCCTTTTTCATAGATTCACTTTCCTAAATAATATATAATTAATATTTCCTACTTCGATTTATATTTCCTCTTCGAGTCTTTGCGTTTTTTTAATCCTTCAATGTTAATTTCTCAATTCTTTCTCGCTAAGTCTAACTTGTGTTTAAAAAAAAAACGTCCAACTTACCTATGTAAATCAGTGAAAGCACGAGAGAAAAGAGTCACGAAAATTGTTAATACTACACTAAAATGATTACTTACAGCTAAAGATTTGTAACAAGCAAAAAATTAATTTGATGAGACTGTCTAGATTAATGCACATAATGAATGAATATTGATACTTGAAATTTGTTAATAGAACAGAAGTTTAGACAAAATTTAACTAAAGCAACTTCCACCAATCAAAACATCAGTATTTATTTATTTTGAATATCAAAACATTACATCGACTCACTGTTGCAACTATATATTCTTAGAATATGTAACACAAATAAATGCTAGAAAATGTACTTCTTATGATTAATTGATTTTTATATAAAAAAAATAAGTGAAAGAATTTGATGATAAAAAATATACACATATCGGAGATGTACCATATGAATTTACCGGAGATATGCATTGTGAATTCGTTGTAGAAATTGATGCTTGGAGTAGATTTTTTTTTTTTAATGTGAGTATTTAAAGAGAAGAGAAAAACATGTTGAGAAAGAAGAAATTTTAAAGTTGAAGAGTAAAAAAAAATTCGCAAAACCGGGAGAGCAAATATAAATTAACATAGAAAATATTAATTAGGAAAGTGAATCTATGAAAGATGAGAGAGAAAAGAAAAGAAATTAATGAAAAGATAAATGAGAAGGAAATAAAATAAATGTCAATGTAATAAATCTAAACCGTCCAAATCTCATAATTCTAATAGTTGAAAAATCGTGTCAAATCTTATGTCAAAAATTGTATCTCCCAATCCCTCCCGTATATATATATATATATATGGCGGCCCATGGGCCCAACAAACCTAGCATTTTCCTAGGACCCCCAACTGACTCAATTTTCTTCTTCTTTGGGGTCTCAGAACCCAATATATTTATATATAAACAGGGTCCAAAATAAAGATTTGGTTCGACCCAATATGGAAATGAATCAATTCAATTAAAAACAAAAATTCAGGCCCACAATCCAAATGCATAATAAACTCAGTCCTTATGATTCATTGATTCTGATTTCTAAACACCACTAATTTATTTAAACAAAAATAAATTTCTTTACTCACTTTACTTACTCTTTCTATCTTTCGGTCTTTCAGTCTTTCATATATATATTAATATATATGTTTTGATTCTGACTTACGCCTTACTGTTTTGTGTTAGTGTGTTGTTCTTTGTCAATATTGAAGAATTGAAGATTTAAAGATATGATTTTTATTTTCAATTAATTTCTACATGTTGATTTTGATTCATCTTTTAATTATTTATTTTATTTACAATAGTAAAATAGTATGTGTGTAGTATTCTATGTAATGGATGAATCGGTTTAAATTAATTTGGGTTTAATTTTTTTTCCTAGTTCTTCTAAATACTACCATGTTTATCTTTGAAATAATTCATCTTGTAATATAGTCATGTAGATTACGGTCTTACGGGTGTTATTTTGAATCTTCTAGCTTTGATTATTTTAATATTTTTGTATAGAGTCTCAGGTCTCTTTAGTAAGCTGAATAATATTGTTCCAAAGTCTATTTTAACCTTTATTGTTCCAATTACAGTTTCTACTACGGAGAGAAGCTTTTTAAAGTTGAAATTGATTAAAATTTATCTTCTGTCAACAATATCACAAGATAGGTTGAGTGGATTAGTTATGTTATCTATTGAGAAAAAAGTATTGATGGTAGTAGTATAATTAGTAAATTTACACTTCAGAAAGCAAGAAGAATAGAAACATAAACAATGTTTTGTTTTTATGTTTTTAGATACGATAAATATTTTTTGTTTTAATTTATATGGAATACAATGTATTTAGTAAATGAATAATTTTTTTTTTTTTAATTATATAAGGCCTCGATTTCTGTTAATATTAAAAAATTGTTCGGATCCTAAAATGTCTGGAGATGGTCATGTATATATATTCGACTCTTCAAGCAACATGTGCAATAGTACAACATGTTAGGGGACATAAAGTTCGAGGCCGTGGTGGTATAGTCCTTAAAATGAACCCAACTTTTCAGCGAAATTATGACATAACCCACCCAACTGGTAGGATACGTGGCCCAACAACATAAACGTAAAAATAAATAACAATAATATTAGGAAATCAATTTTAACAATTCATCTCTAGTTCTTTTGAACTTGGGCAGTTGGGCTATTGTTAGATTTTTCTTCACAGAATTTGTATAGTAAAACATATGTAAATTAATAATGTTAGGCGGATCAAAATTTATTAATTAATATTGTCAAAAAAAATTATTAAATAATAGAGTTATTAATTAATTGATAAATTATTAATTTGTTTAATTTATCGAATCCATCTTTAGATGACCTTAGAGAACTTAGACTAACATAAATGGAGAAGGCGGCATTGGTGAACTTGGGACAATAATCAAAAGATTGTGTAAATTACATCTTGTAGTATTATCGTGAAAATGGTGCAAGTTTAGAGGTTTTAAGTTTAGAAGAAATTGACAAGATAATGATTTTCTAGCGGTACGTTTCTCACACCTATACTTAGAGGGTGTGCGTTCGAGTCATGTCTCTTTCATTAAATCTCAAATTATTGTAATATTTCAACAACAAAAAAAAAGATTTAGAAGAAATAATCAAGCTGGTTACTTGTAAAGAAGCACACAAAACATCAACAACAGTTCATAATTTTTTGTTGCATTTTGTGAATTTAACTCCAGAATTTCGAGGTGTATGCATTAAGAAATTTTAGAAATGAAATTCAACTAAATTTGAATTTCAAGAAAAAAAAAACAACAATACAGTCGTATTTTAAATAAATATGATACTGAATTATATTTACAATTTCAGTAAATTATTAATTTATGATATATATGAGATCACATATTTATATAGGAGTTTTATGAAAAGTATTATCTTATCAATTTATTAAAATTATTATTTTATCCCATTAGCCCAAGTCGGGACCGAAAAAAATGTATTATATTATGAAGATTATTAATTTATCGAGTAATAATTTATGAAGATTCTACTGCAGTTTTAATTGAAGGGATTATCATTTTAATCCCTAACTTTTACGGTAAAGACATTTTTTTCACATGTCCTTTAAATTTGGACTCACGTAGTCCCTAAAGTATGTATAAAAAATATATATTAATTTGGTATCTCGGACTTTTATTCTAATAGTCAATCGTGATTGAAATATAAATGGACACATCTGCCCTTTAAATCATTACAGTTAAAAATAGATAATTCGTAAAAATATAGAGACTAAATTGTAAATCCCTAATATTTGGTCATCTTTATGTCTCTTTTTTTTTTGGTCTCATTTTAGTATACATATTAATTCCTATTAGGTCCAAAGAGGTAAATATGAGTTTTGGTGTAAATAAATGAGGAGGTCCAAATTTATGGAAATATAAAAATTATTACCAATACCTTTAAAATATCAAAAATATTCAGGGATATTTTTTATATGGATTGACCAAAATACGAAAAATATCAAAGATTATATAAATAAACTGAGAAAATCGACAAATGTAGCCAAATAGAGTATGGAAAAGTTGTTTTTAGTCTTGTTTCATAATTTAATTATTTATAACAATTTTGTAATAAATTCTTTTGATCCCCAGTCAAAATTATAAAAATACCCCAATTTATTTATTTATTTTAAAAAAATTCCATTACTCTTCTTCTCTTCCACGATATCTCTGTTTATCTTTTTTCTTTCTTTCTCTTCTCTTCCACGACAGCACCACAACACCTTTGCATTATTATTTGTTATTGTTATAGTTTATATCATATGGATTTTCAACATTTGAAGAAAAATGGCTCCCACAAACACTTACCCAATAGAAAATTAACGAAGAAAATGAAAAAAAAAATTAAAAAATTAGAAGATCTGGGTTCCAATTCTTCTTTATCGGGAGAAAAAAATTAAAAGCAAAGATCTTCATCTTTTTTTTTTCTCAATCATCATCATCGATTAAAGGAAAATATTAAAATAAACAAAGATTTTTTTTTCTGGGAGGTCTGGATCTTAGGCCCTGTCCTGCAGTTGTTTTCAGTCCGTTTTCGTTTTTATTTTTAAAAAACGATTTCGAAAACGCTTTCGTTAATCGTTTTTCATTTTATTTTCGAAAAAAAAAAACAAAAAACAAAATCAATGTTAAAAGTGAAACATTTGAAAACACACAAATACTTGTTTTTTTGTTTTCATTTTTGTTTTTCACTTTTTAATATAAAAAAAAATTAAACGATTAATTGTACTGTTATGCATTTGATATGGTAGGACAAAACGAGACAATATTTACAAATGATCAAAGTGTCCCTCTTATATATATGCCAGAATAATTTATTTTCAACTAGAACTAAAAGCATTCATGCAATAATATATATATATATATATATATATATATATATATATATATTATATAATATAATATAATAAATATATTATTATAATATATTATATAATATATATTATAATTATTTATTTATAATTTAAGAGTTTAGTTTTGATTAATTAATTTTTTGATATGTTTTTTGAATTAATTTTTTATGTGTTACTTTTGTTCAATTTAAAAATTATAACACAAAAGTTATATTACTTAATTATTTAATCAATTTGTTTATAGTTGTAATAATATCAAATAAAATACTAAAATTGATATTTCAATTGTTGATGGAAAGAGGAGAATGAGAGATGTCACGAAAGAGAAGAAGAGTAAAGGGAAAGAGTTTTTTTATATATATATTTTTAATGACCGTTTTTATATAGGGGTATTACGGTAATAACATAAAAATTAGGTTATAAACAATTAAAATTTGAAAGTAGGTTATAAACGATTATTCAATGTTTCAAATAGTTATAAATGAACTTTTCCCCAAACAATATCCATTTTTACTTCCTTGAGTTCAATGTATGCTAAACTCATCAATAGAATAGAGATAGAAAGCTTTGTAAATCTATTTATTATTATAAGAATCAAAGACTTCATTAGGCGTTTTTTTTAGTATTACACTATTATAAAAATTTATGATTTTTTTTAGGGAAAAGACTCAAACAGGTAACCTCGTGATGTAAGTGTAAAGCGTTTATCATCGAACCAACCCCATCTCAACATAGTTCCTTTAGAGTTGGTTCTGATCAAAAGTAAAACAGTGACAGTGGGACCGAGCACCTGAAAAAAAAATGTATATCTTGTCAATTCTGCCTATTTTAAAATTCATTTCAAATACTATTTGTTTAGGACATGATCCATGGGTGTTCCTTTTCCACAAACTCTTTATTGACTGAGATTATTTACGGTGTTCGTCTTAAATGGAGAAATTTTCTATATATTGAAAAAGTAGACTGGACTCTCTTTCGGGTTTTTACCGTCCTTTTTACCTAAAAAAAAAAAGTATACCGCACAAGTCGAAGGGGACATGCGCCCCCTACTCCTAAAAATTAAAAACTCCGAGATACATTCAAGTTGATTTGTCTGATAGGTACATTTTAAACTTAAATTATTAAACTAGTAATATCATTACAACACACAATAAAAAAAAGTGACATATCTCACAATTGGACTCGAAAAATAAATGGCCCCATTTGAGAGGGGTGTTGTGCAAATATCACCGGTTTAGTAATGTAAGTTTAAAATGCATCATTTAACGTAAAGAGACGAGAATATCCCGATAAAATTGAAAAAGAGAGAAAGTTGTCGTTTTGTGAGTTTGAGAAAAGCAACAGTGAGAAAGAAACCGACGACAATGAATCGACGGCGAGGAAATCGACAGGTTATTGACCGGAACGAGAATACAGTACATTTCGCAGCGATTGACAGAGGTAAGTTCAGTTTGCTTTATTTATTGATTTGTTGTTGATAACTTATCATTGCATTTTAGAATTGTTCTGTTGATTGAAATTGTAGATTAGGGTTTACAATGGTTGTGGTTTTGGTTTGCCTTTGAAATGAGGTTGAATATGTTATGAGGAAGATGAAATTGTGGCATCGAGCATTTTTTTTTAAAAAAAATAATAAATCGAGAATATTTCAAGTGAAATCGAGGAAATTTTAAAGAAAGATTCGAGGAAATTTTTCATATGATCGAGATAATTTCTCAAAGGATCGAGAACATTTTAAAAGCATCGAGAATATTTTTAAAGGATTGAGAAATTGTTTTAAACGATCGAGAATATTTCCCTAACGATCAAGAATGTTTTTCAAAGTGATCCAGCTTTTGTTAAAGGATCGAAAAGATTTTTCAAAAGATCGAGAGGTTTTTCAAAGGATCGAGACTTTTTTCAATTGATCGAGAATGTTTTAAAACAATCGAGAATATTTTTGTAACGATCGAGAATATTTTTCAAAGGATCGAGAAGAGAATTTTTTTTATCGAATCGAGAGGTTTTTAAAAGTATCGAGACTATTTTCAAAGTATCGAGAATTTTTTCAAACGATCGAGAATGTTTTTGAAAGGGTCCAGATTTTATAAAATGATCGAGAATATTTTTCAAAGAATTGAGAGGTTTTTCAAAGGATCGAGACTATTTTCAAAGGATCGAGAATTTTTTCTAATGATCGAGACTAATGTGAAAGGATCGAGACTATTTGCAAAGGATCGAGAACTTTTTCAAATGATCGAGAACCTTTTCAAATGATCGAGAACCTTTTCAAAGGATCGAGAACTTTTTCAAAGGATCGAGAATATTTTTAAAGTATCGAGAATATTTTTAAAGTATCGAGATTTTGTTTCAAACAATCGAGAATATTTTAGAATTTTTTTACAGTTTACTGATGTATTGTTTCGGTGACATTGCAGATGACGAGCAGTTTGAAAGAATTGTTTAAAACTCCAGAGGGAGATTGGTTCAAGGGAAAATTGACCCGACACGATCATTTTGAAGCCCTCGCCCGTATAGACCGATGCACTTAATCTGGTCCCTGAAGAGTTTACGGTTGAGGATTGGCGTCGGTTCATGGCCTCCTGTTTTGGGCATTTCATGTCGATGCACCGGGAGCTGAAGTTTTCGGGTGGTGTTATTCATCAGCTGCTGTTGCGGGAGTTGGACCATTACGGCCGACAGATGAGATACGGTTCTTGGTAGGGAACCATGTGGTCAAGTTTTCAAAGGTGGAATTTAGCTTTATCACTGGATTGCGTTTTGGAGTCGTACCGGACACGAGTATGTATGTTGCAGTTAAGAATGGCATACATCAACGGTACTTTCCTGCACATGATGAGGTATCGTTGGATGACTTGAGGGTTGTTCTTACCCGCGGAGAGTTTGAAAAAACGTACGATGCTGTGAAGTATGCCTCATTTACATGTTGAACTGGATATTGATGGGGGTGGACGAGAGATTGAAGATTCCAGTTTGGTAGTTTCGCAGTTTCACTTGGTAAAGGACCTCAATGCCTTCGATGTGTTCCCGTGGGGTTCCCACATCTATAGGCATTCTATATTTTCATTCAAGCATGTGTTACCGAGACGTCGTGAGGAAAGACGCCAGCATTCACAGGGCAATGTTGGACATTTCGTGGAGGGGTACAACATCTACGGTCTATCACACGCCCTTTTGGTAAGAAATTTGACTTCCAACATGTACATTACATTTCTAATCCAAATTTGTTTTTTATTATAACCGTACTTATCTTTGATACAGATATTTGCTTTCGAGGTGATCCCCCAACTGGGCGTCGCTTTCGGGACTCGAAGGGTTACATACCTTTGTCCTCTTATGTTGAAGTGGGAGTTGACGAAACAACCCAGAAGGAAGAAGATTTCCAAGATTTTTAGTGCTAGGGTAATTAATTAATTTATTAATCGTATGTTATATTACTTACTATAAGTAACAATGACATTCATCTAACTATGTTTTCAGATGTCTGTGAGGACGGAAATCATGCCCACAACAGCTGAGGCGGTGGCACCGTACTTCGTAGGCCTAAACGAGGGGGGAGCCCGTATGTGCAGAACGACAGGGTATGATCGATTCAACCTCTGATCAAAAAGATATACCTTGGTTCTATTTCATCTCTTCAACAAGTTTAGTAATGAGCATAACGGCCCTATTGTTCCGATGGAGAGAAGAACCTATGATTAGCTTTTCGGGAAATTTCCAAACGAACAATTTCAACGAAATCTTTCAATTTCTTATTTTACTATGTTCAACTCTATGTATTTCTCTATCCGTGGAGTACATTGAATGTATAGAAATGGCTATAACGGAGTTTCTGTTATTCATATTAACAGCTACTCTAGGAGGAATGTTTTTATGCGGTGCTAACGATTTAATAACTATCTTTGTAGCTCCAGAATGTTTCAGTTTATGCTCCTACCTATTATCTGGATATACCAAGAAAGACGTACGGTCTAATGAGGCTACTATGAAATATTTACTCATGGGTGGGGCAAGCTCTTCTATTCTGGTTCATGGTTTCTCTTGGCTATATGGTTCCCTGATTCGACTACAAGTGCAGTTCGTCCCGATGAGGAGGGTAGGGGTCCGACTGCAAGTGCAAGTCCAGATTTCAGTGGCATAGACACTGGCGCATCTTCTCCGTCTCCTCGACGAGTGAGACATAGAAAGGTTCGGTTTACCACGTCAGGAAATGGTACCAATACAGGGGATTCCCTTGCAGGCGTTGCACTTGACGGTAAGGTAAGTTGAGATAGTATTTTTTTTTACCGGATGACGCATGATTGTTTTAGTATTAACAATGTTGCATGATTTCAGGCCCGTTTAGAACAGAAGTTGAACGAGTTGCGTGAAGCTCTCTGAAAGAGTGAGGATGATCGACAACAACAACACCGGGAGTTGCTGGAGTTGATCCGGAATGGCGAGAAGGATCGACAGCAGCAACATATGGAGTTGCTTGCATTGATTGGGGGCTTTCAGGGCTTCAGGTCGCATATGTATGACCATACACATGATCCACATACCGGAGGGGCAGATCTGGAGAGTGGGGCACAGTCTCCCCCTCCTTATCCCCCTCCGAGCGAGCAACGGGCCCCCATCCCGCTCATAGCGATTGGCAGGCTCCCCCTCCACCTCGGAGCGAGCAGCAGGCTCCCCCTCCACCACCTACGGAGGAGTTGGCTCCCCCTCCACCTACGACCGAGCAACAGCCTCCCCCTCCCCATCCACAGACGACCGAGCAGCAGACCCTCCCTCCCCCTCCCCTTCCCCTTCCCCCTCCACCTCTACCTCCGAGCGAGGAGCCAGTCCTCCATCCCCCTCGGAGCGAGGAGCATGCGCCCCCTTCACCACCTCCCCTCTAGCAGCAGGCTCCCCTCCCCCATCCTCATCTCAGCATACCCCGGTTGTGGGAGTTCGACAGTAGAGGCGTGTACTGAAGCGCGGTCGGCAGTTGCTTAGCCTGTACACTAATCTGTGCCGACCAAAGAGGGCGAGGGAATACTAAAGGGACCTGAGCACATATTTAATCCCGAGGAACTGGTGGATGGTGACTAGTTGAAGGCTTACCGAGCCTTCAAGAATAACGTAAACGGGGAACTGTAAGTGAATTTATTTGTTATTTAGGTGGCAATTTTTCTTGTAATGCATTATATAAATGTGTAGCTGATGGAACATTAATGCATATGCGATGTTGATTTGCTCGCGCCGGTTGATGCTGCATGGTTCCATCGGTTGCAGACCAACTTCATGGATGTTGATGATGAGGTACGTGGGAACGTACCGTAAATTCTGTTTATAGTATTTGGAATAGATGTGTAAGCATCTTCACATATATTTACGTGTTTATATTCCCAGCATATGGACACGTACCTCCATATTTTTCGAAAGCGTTAATGGGCTTTCCCGAATGTGTACAGTCAGATGGTCAACATATTGGATTCGTAATTTTTCGTAAGTATTAAAATTAGTAATGATTACGCATGCTTGTACATTTGTATGGAAAACAATAATAACTTTGAGTTTTTGTTTCTACAGTCCTATCTGGAGCACCAGTGCATGAAAATGATACCTCGTGATTCTCGCGGGCAGATCACCCCGAGGCGTTGGAATCTTTCGAGGTCGTGGTGGAAGGATGACGATTTTACGACGGTGCTTGGGGGTGCCCCGAATGGATGCCGTCCGTGGCACGAGGTTGACATGGTAAGTGTTAATAAACATGGTTTGCAATTGTATATATAGTTGCCTTTGTACATCCTAACACATGCTGTTTACGTTTACAGGTCCTGATATCGTGCAACATTGGGCGGCAACATTGGCTACTAGTGACTGTGGACCTTACGTGCGAGAAGATGTTCATAGTCGACCCCTGGAGACAGAAGGTCCCAGCTCATATCCGGAAGCAGCAGGTAGCCACGTTGCGCTACTTTGTGCCCTCGATGTTGAATCAGGCTGGGTTTCATACTGCACGACCGGATGGACTTAAGAAATTTGAGAAGACAAGTAAGCCGTTTGAAGTCCGCCTGGTGACGGAAAAACATGTCCTCCAGTAGAAGAAATCGTAAGACGTTTCGTAATAGTCACTTTAAGATTATATTATTATAAACCTAATGTTTTATTAACGCTTTTAATGTGTCCAACTGTAGGGGTAACTATGGTCCCCACACGTTGAGATTGATCGAGTACTTACTGACGGACATAAAGGATTTTGATTGGTCGGAAGACGATATGGGGATCATTCGGAAGAAGATGACCGTTGAAATATTTGTAAACTCCCGGCCCGTTTAGATTTATGTATTTATTCATTTGTATACTTACCAATTATTTTGTATATGTACCAATTGTTTTGTATATTTACAAATTCTTTTGTATATGTACCAATTGTTTTGTATATCTACCAATTCTTTTGTATATGTCCCAATTATTTTGTATATGTCCCAATCCTTTTGCATATTTACCAATTCTTTTGTATAAAATTGTTTATATATGTATATATACAAATCATATTTAAATACAATTGCATTTCATTCCACGGTGGAGTCTCTATTAGGGCACTTCTGTCTGTTGTGACCAACTGTATGACAGATACTACACTTTCGTTTGTATTCCTCAAGAATAACTGTGCTCGGTCCTTCATTACTCAAAGTTGGGTTATAACATCTTCTCGAATTATGCCCTGGTTGTTGACAGCGTCTACAATTCTGTGTAGTTGTTCTCTCCGAAGACGAGATAAGGTGTGAAGCCCTCGATCGGCCAGCTTGTCTCATTGAGCTTGGATTCAAAATGACTCTCTCAGCGATGTCAGATGACACAATCCAAGTGGAAGGATGTCCAACCGGCATAATAGGAACCGAGTAGGAATCAATAAGTGTTTGTCGCTTGTAGTAGTCCGTACAGAGAGATGTGAAATCCATGTTTCTGTCCCTGTAAAAACATTGAAAACGAACGGATTCACGTTTAAGTAATATTAACCGTACACAAAAGCAATTAATGTACATTGCAGCAGCGAGAGCGTGAGAACATGGAAGAAGGTCCATTTGGAATTTGTTGCATGTGCACATCTTCCGGGCTAAGTCAATGGTCCACTGTTTGTCAGCCCGTTCCACCGATAATATGTTCCAGTCAACTGGATTAACGGTCATAAAATTGCATTTATCAACTCGTTTAAGGATCACAAGATGTGCTGCGTCGGTCAACTGATGACGCATGGATTGTGCATCCCTATGCCGATCGTGAAAACAACGTTGTAGCATATTCCTAATGAACTCTGCCAAAGTCAACATAGGCAGTTGCCGTGCAAATTTAAGGCATGAGTTTATGCATTCTGCAGAATTTGTTGTCATGACCCTATACCTTCTGTCGGGACAGTGTACACGTCCGGCATCAATTAAACATTCATATGCATTCGGGTGCAAATTTCGTAACTCTTCCATGTGCCGGTTATATTGCAACTCGATGTATGCTTGGGCTGCTTTGTCCATTATTGCGGCAACATCCTTTCTATGATATCGCTTCTTAATATTTTCATAAAAGTGCCAGCAACATATGGTATGGGTGGCATAAGGGAACACTTTAGAAATCCCTGCTTCAATGCTTGCATGTCGATCAGAAATGAAAACCAAATCATCTATATGGTCGAGGGCACCTTTCAAGCAATCCAAAAACCACTCCTATGATAGGGTTTTTTTCGAGTCACCGTACCCAAAAGCAATTGGATAAACCTATTCACTCTCATCTTGTGCAGTTACAACAAACATTGTACCCCCGAATCTACCCTTTAAATGGGTACCATCAATGGCAATAACTGGATGCATACACCTCTGGAATCCTCTGACTGAGGCACCCAACGACATGAAAAAGTATAGAAATTTACCATTTTCAGCGCACTGTATGTCAGTAATCGTTCCGGGATTTTGTTGTTCCAACACGTAACCGAATGATGGTAGCAGTTGGAAGCTTTCCTCATGCGTTCCATAGGTCAGTGACAATGCATAATCAAGAGCTTGATATGCCTTACTGTACATTATTTAGATGTCATACATTGTTTTCATGTCGGCGATTATGTCTTTCGGACGCATTAGTCGACCATCTTGTTGCTGCAATCCAGGTGCAACCACTTCTCCAATTATGACTGCACTAGCTTGTCGATAGCGACAGTGAATCTCCTCCAATGTACAAGTGTGTTCGTTGATAAAACTTCTTACTTGAAAGTATGTCGCTTCATCTCTCCTAACCGTTATTAACTTCCACGTACAATTGTCCATCAAACAAACCAGATGTAATGTTGTCTTATTCGACCTTTACACTTTCCACTCGAAGTTGTGCCGCATTGCAAAATGCCCAGCCAATCTCTTCAAATCCTTTTTAGTATGAAAAAATTGACATTTATATATCATGCTCGTAGGTTCATCTTCTACCAAATTCCTGCTTCCACCCATGTCAAACGAGTATGATTATGCTCCTAGAATAACCCACGTTCTGGCATTCTCAGAATTAGCTGGAGTTACATCAGGCCGGACCTCAGATGTCCCAGCTATATGTACTGTAGTGGAACTACATCTGTGTACACGTCTTGCACGTCTTTCCCTTTCGAACGGTTCTTCATCTTCCTCATTGTTCGTTACATTATGTACCAGATGCAAATTTGGCTCATTAGCCACCTCATGGATTGGTAAGTTATGAGGTTCATTGTTCCGCTCATTGTTCATGTCATTGTACATCTTATTGTATTGTTGGTTGTACTGCCCAACACTCATTTTAATATGACAACCAAAATCATCGTTCAATTGAGCTCCAGCTATATCACCACGGTCGGCTGGTGGGACACCACATAGGTTTTTCCTACCGTCAACCCCACTTCTTTCTGTGAACAACTGGTTACTTCGCCTGAAGATCAAAAATGTTGGGTGTTATCATGACCTATGACACCTCCTGTAGCCCTCTCAATTAAACTGACACATACTTGAGGGATCACCCTATCTTCCCCTAGCATAAACAAAACATCATCGTCATTTCTTATAAATGTGCGACATGTTGTCCCGGAAACGATTGATAAATATTGTAGATCAGCAATGTATTTGTTCACATCGTACTTCACAACGGTTTGTACGATCGACACCAGCTCTTCGTAAGTCATATTTTTGGACACATACATTCCTTAGTTATCGGAACCAAGAAACCTCTGACTTCCATAAGGTAATTGCTCCCATCGACCATTGTAAGATATTACTAATCTAACCCGATCCATTGTTCTGTGAAAATCATCATCACAAACAATTATTAACAAATAAAAATAAAAACTTTTACAAGTACTAAGAATTACAAAAATTTCTCAACTGTAACGGATCGACCACATGTTCTTCGGAATCGGGGCTTCTTTAGTAATGGATCGAGAACATTTGCAAACGGATCGAACTTTTTGGAAAGGGATCGAGATCATTTTCTAAGTGATCGAGCTTTTTTCAAATGGATCGAGTACTTTTTATAAGGGATCGAGAACTTTTTCAAGGGTTCGAGAATAATTAACAACGGATACATTGATATCGAGGAATGAATACATTGTTAACCCACACAGAAATGAATGCAAAATATCTGAAATGCATAAAAGAAATTTAAGTGAAGATCATAAATATTTGTTACCTTCAACTGCAAAATCTGGAGAGAGAGAGTCAAGTTTTTTGGAGAGATACCAATGAATTTAGAAAGTTGCTTTTAAAAAATTAAAATTTATGGGCAATTTGGGTAGTTCACCGTAATATGTACCTTTTAAACTTAAGTTATTAAAAGGTGACATCATCACAACTCACCTTCAAAAAGGTGACATATCTCACCATTTCCACTATAAAAATTTCATGCATGCATCTAAATTCTAATTAATCACAAATTATGGCCAGCTTTTTATTAATTTATAAGTCACGCTGTTATACAAAACTTATATAATTACATTCATTAAATTATAATTTAAAGTTTCAAAAAAATAACATACAATTAAAAAATTGAAAAAAGTTGTTATATCTTTGATTTCTACCAATTAATTATATATATCATGCATATCATGCATACTACCAAAATCATTCATTTATTATTTAATTTTACATTAAAATAATTATACCTGCACATGAAAAACATTGGTACAATTTTTTTTTTTCGTCTTATTCGGTCGATATTGTGAAAGATGAAGTTTCTATGAAATTACAAGTATTCCGTAAGTGTAACATTTTGAGACATAGAATAAATTAATAATAATAAATTAGGGAGGAAATTCTGTTATTTAATTCCTACAAAATACTAGTATGCGTAAGCATGCATTATTGTTTGATACTTTGATAGGTTGATGAGGAAGATCGGTTTGTCTAATCATAACTTTACAATTTCTCTTTAATTAGTCCTTAATATCTCCTGTTCTTTTACTGCTTCTTTCCTCCAATAGTCTAATATATCCCAAAGAAAAATATTCAGTTTAAATATTGTCTTCCTTATATCCAAGATGTTGATCTCTCTCACACACTAAAAAAGAAAATTATAAATAAATAATTTCAAAACAAAAAAACTCTGATGTAATGCTAATATATATATTGTTGCTTTTCGTGTACGAACCTAGTCATGGAAGCAGAAATAATATCATGTATAGAATGTGAGCGCACGTGATATATATTACTAGTGGTGTAATAATAGAGTGGCCTGGCCCATTAGGCACAGCCTGGCTATATCCGTTTTTGGAAACGGGTCAGGTCTGGTGGTGTAATAATAGAGTGGCCTGGCCCATTAGGCACAGCCTGGCTATATCCGTTTTCGGAAACGGGTCAGGTCTGGTCAGACCAGACCTGACCCGTTTCCGAAAACGGAGGCACGACAAGGCACTGCACGTCGGCCTGCCTCAGGCGGGCCGTGCCAGGTTGGTCCGCGTGCCTGGTCTGACGGGTCTGGTCCGGCGGGTCTGGTTCTGCGGATCTGGTCCTGCGGGTTTGGTGGACCTGATCCGTAATCATTTTTTAAATTAAGTTTGTTTGGGTTTAGGGTTTAGGGTTTAGGGTTTAGGGTTTATGATTTTAAATCCAAAAACGAATAAAGAAAACGAATAATTTTTTATTTAATTAATTATTTTTCACTTATGGAATTCAGTATTACATATTTACATGATTGCCTCATTAAAAACCTTACCAAGAAAAACCCAGTGGGATAAAAACTTGGTAAGGAAAAAAGAGTGCAACTGTATTACAACTTACAAGTAAATAATAAATACATATTTAAAAGTATAACCTAGTTCTGGTCTTGGCCACTACCTGCAGGTTCATCAATATATAGATTGTTGAAATTTAGAATAAGCTCTTTATCTACAGTTTGATTTTGCAACCTTTTTTTAGCATGCTCTCAATCCCGAAGGCATGTTAATACATTCACCATCTTCGGAGACAAACAACTTCTTCTTGGTTCAATTATATGTCCACTGGTGTTGAAAGCTTGTTCTGAAGACACCGTTGACATGGGAATAACCAGTATGTCACGTGCTAAGTGTGACAGAACTGGATACCTGTACGTATAGGTCTTCCACCATAACAACAAATCAAACTTTTCATTGTCTTCAACATCATCGAATTATGCTTCAAGGTACCTAATCAGTTCGGGACAAGAAGATGAGCCAGATCTTTTCCCTGAAAAAGTACTTATGATTTGTCCTTTTTTCGCCGTTTCAGAAGGCTCCAACTTGTTTTATTCGGATTTGTCTCCGGTTATGTTGATTGGGGGGTGTCAATGTTGTCAAACCTGCTCTCATAAATACGAAAAATCTCGAACAACTTGGTTCGAATGTCAATAATTTGTTCTGAATAATCTATTGATAAATTAATACCAATAAACTCAAGCAAAACTTCAAAACCAGATAATTTAACCCTAGAATCTACTATAACACTTAAGGCATAAAGTAGAGGAATGTTAGCCCAGTATTTTTTCAACTTTGTCTCCATGGCAACAACTGCAGCGCCTAGATGTTCATATTCTCTATAACTGTTTAACACTTCAGACATTTTCACTATTTGATGGATTGCCTGGGAAGATATGGGGTAATAGACCCCGGAAAGAGTTACAGTGGCATTGTAAAAAATCTTTAAAAATTGAACAAAAACCTTTGCTACATACCAATCGTCTGTGGTAAGTGTTTTTGCTTCAGGACGACCTGTTTCGGTCAATTTCATATTATAAAAACATGTAATGGTTGTATCATATTCCAAACAATTTTTCAACATTAAATAAGTAGAGTTCCACCTTACCAGCATATCAGTTTGGAATCATCTGGGTTTGAGACCGTTTAATCTACAGTGTCTCTTGAATTCACTGAATCTAGGATTAGAACTGCAAATCCAAGAAATTGCATATCTGATGCGATCTATTTGGTCGCTTACCTGCTTTAAATCAGTCTATACAACTAAAATTATAATATGACATGCACACCGTTGATGGAAGAAATAACCTCCATCTTGCAGGATATTTCTTGCAACAAACAATGCAATAGAGCTAGCATTTACAGATGTATTATCTAATATGATTGAAAGGATGCGATGCGTGATTTCATAAGTTTCTAAAACAGAAATAATGACATTAAAAAGGTTTTCTACGGTATGTGCAAAATCCATAGGACGAAAACCAATAATTCTTTTTGTTATCCTCCATTCATAATCTAAATAGTGTTCAGTGACACATAAATAGTTCTGTTTGGAACATGCATTCCACATATTCCACATATCAGAAGTTAATGCAATAGAGACACTTAAATGATGTATTTCAGCAATCAAGTCATCTCTTTGGGTTTCAAACAATCTTATCAAATCATTTATAGTGGTAGTTCTAGAAACAAGTTCAAATTGAGGGTTATGTGCAGATGTGATTAATTCTTTATAAAATGGACTCTCATCAACACTAATCGGTTGATCAGTTTGTGCAATGTATTGTGCCAAGCACTCTCTAGCGTGCATGGCGTCGAACTGCCACGTCGTAACGGACCCGTCTGGGTGTCGTTGTAGTTGTATCTGAGTTGTAGTGTCTACCTATCCACGAGCAGACATACATTTCTGCATATGCCTTCTCAAATGTCTAGTTCCCGTCCTACTTGTGGCATAATCCTTATGACAAAACTTACATTTAGCTCTGAGCCCGGACGTCCCGTCTGGGAATGTCATTTGGACTATGTTGAAACACTGCCACACATTTGATGTTAATTTCTTTGGACGTGATGTTGATGTAACGGCGAAACCAGAAGGTCCCGCTTGAGTATGGGTCAGCTCTGAAATATCAAATTCATCGTTGAGCATGATCCATTTCCTGAAGTAAAAATATAAACACTATAGTTATTAATAGTCACATTAAAAATCAATATTTAGTAACAAAAAAATAAATAATCAACTACACTAAAAATTCATAATTTACTAACAAAACATATTAAAATTAACCACTACACTTAAAATTCATAATATACTAACACAAAATATTAAAATAAACAACTACACTTAAAATTCATACTTTACTAATAAAAAAAATATTAAATTCACTGCTACAAATTAAATTGATAAATTTACTAACAACAAATATTAAATTAAATACTTCACTTAAAAATTTTAATTTACTAACAAAACATATTAAAATTAACCACTACACTTAAAATTCCTAATATACTAACACAAAATATTAAAATAAACAACTACACTTAAAATTCATAATTTACTAACAAAACAAATTAAACTTAACTACTACACTTAAAATTCATAATTTATTTATTAAAAAAATTAAATTCAATAATACAAATTAAATTTCTAATTTTACTAATAACAATTATTAAAATTAATACTAAACTTAAAAATCTTAATATACTAAATAATAATCTTAATTTTACCCACACCTAAAGGCATCTGTTCGAATCCAACCATATAGGATCGGATGTGGATGGTGAATTTACGATCTGCGGATCTACGAACTCGTTTAAGGAAAAACCTGATGAGTTCGTGGACGAAAACAGGTTGGAAAAACAAACATGTGGGTTGGACTCATGAACCTGCATAAATAAAATACTTATACATAAATATATATAGATATTTGAATTATTTTTGGTGTTTATGATTATTATTGTTTTGTAATGTATCAAGTAGAGAATTAAAGATGAAAATTTAATTCAATTAAGTATCAAATAGGTGATTACATGTAGAAATTTACAAATGATAAATCGTTGGTTAATGGGTTGCAGGCCTATAGGTATCCCGCGGATAAAGCATCCACCTGTGAACCCGTATTGTTTTACGGATTCACAGGTGAGGGTATGAGTGCAGCAATAACTCGTGGGTTCACATCCGCCCGCGAACCCGTTTACCTAGGATTTTCTACATGTGATTTCACCCCTATCTACATACCAATTTCTATTTGAAATCCCGCACCAAAACAAAAAAAAAAAAAACAAAAAGAATGATTAGCTTAATTTGTTTTTCAATGGCATGAGAGGAGAAAATTGATGGGCAGAGAAAATCACATGTAGGGTATGAAAATCACATGCAGAAAATCACATGTAGGGTACTAGGGTGATAAGTGAGATAATTAATATCGTAAGAGAGAACATAATTATTTGACTGAGAATAATATTAGTTGAGAATAGAATATATATGTTATGATCGATTTTCATTTATATTTAAGATCCATCGAAATAAATACTATATATAAAATTAAAGATACTTTTTACGTGGAAAAAATATTAGATGTCTTGTTTATAGTGAAACTATAAAGAAAAAATAATCACCCCCACCCCCTATCCATGCGTTTGATATATGTTATATCAGTATGTTGCATGTGAACCATTGTTATGGAGAAGTTTTATCAAGTACATATACTTTGAGTAAAATTATATAAATCTAATGGTTCATATCCAACGCACTGATAAATTTATATTAGTGCGTAGTGACCAGAAAATTTATGTTTATGTATATGTATATATAGTTCTTTTCTTATCGGTGCACACCGATGATATTATACGAGGATATCGAATGTGAGACAATCATTTATAAAAAAAACTTTGACAAGTGTATACATACTAAGTCAATATATATAAAATGAGTGGTTCACATTTAATATCTTTATATAATTTCATAGGTGCGTATTTATGTGGAAATTTTAGAATATATATATTATACCACCTGACAATACAATGATTCGAACTTAAGACATTATCAGACCGAATGAATATTATTTTACTACTGAGACACATTTGGCGGGTGCATATCTGGATTTATATTTGAGGACCATATGTTAGCATATGCATCTTGATTTTTACTTTTTATTTTTCAAATTGGCTCGGCTTATTGTGAAGCCAGCATATTTCCTTCCGTGACACCGTCATATTTTCTAAATACATCAACGTACTAGACTGCATACCACAGTCAGCCCACATTAGATAACATTCGGTACCACACTCGTACCTCAGAGGCCCATTTCTCATTTTCTTCTATTTCCCAGCTAGCTTCTATGTTACAATTTTTGTTTCAAATTTTATTCTTTATTTCTTTTCATTTTATCCATAATATATATAAATTATTATATATGGGATCTTATACGTTTTTTCTCGTGTTGGATCCCCAATGTTTACATACCAATTTCTATTTGAAATCCCGCACGAAAAAAAAAAATGATTAGTTTAATTTGTTTTTCAATGGCATGAGAGGAGAAAATCACATGTAGGGTATGCTATATGTACAAGTGGTTGTTTAATATTAATATGTACAACTTCTTTCTTTCTCATGATTTATGGCAGATTGTAAGCCTGATTTGGTGTCCCATAAAGAGATTTCAACATTATCCGCCATTGGATTTTGAAGATCAAAATACCATCTTAAGATGTGATCAATCAACCAATGCAAGTCTCCTCATAATCATTGGCATGAATTGAACTCATTGAAACAATCTTAAAATTTAATCCAAATTATGTATATATTTTATTATTATATACAATGGAGAATAATACGAGAATAAAGTGGTAATCATTTTATATATAAAAAAAAATCACATATGAAGATTTAAGTGGTTTTAAAATCATCCAAAACCTCTCAAAATGTTGCAAAATATAAAAAGCTTTTTGATAAAATTTCAATAAAAATATGAATAAATTTAATTTAATTTTTTAAAAAAGCACCAAAATATCAAATATGAATGTAAAAATGTGTATAGTTGACAAGTGGAATTGAGTGGGTCGGGGACAATTCCAGCATATGTTTGGAGTGTGTGGCAGCTACTACATGCAATGCAATCCATCAATCCGTGAATCCATGCATGATACACTCATACACTCTGTTGAAATCATGAAATAAAGTTACACGTGGAATCATGTCAGTGGCAACAGAGAAACAAGAGCAAGAACAATGCATGTTAGGCAACTGGAAATTCTACTGCTTTTTCTTTTCAAAATCTTCTCTGCACATGCATGCATGTGGATCCCTCATTAGTCATCACTGGAGGATATATATATGCCTTTATGGATATCAATATCAATATATCATAATTCATAACACTCTACATCTCTAAATTTCATTTCATTTATCGGCTCACGTATTAAAATACTATTATTTCATGATTTAATTTATGTATTTAACTTAATAAACAATTCCAACAAATTATTGACAATAACAAAACGAACGAAATTGCATCAATGACTTTTGCAGGGTGTAGGTTGTGAACCTATATGTACTGGCCAACCATAAATTAAAAAAGTGGAGAAAATAGTTTCATAATATATTGTATTCTACAGGTATATATATATATATATTATTATTATTATTATTATTATTTCTGCTTCCATGAGTAAGTTCTTACACGAAAAGCGACCATATATACACATGATGCATTTAAAAACTACTATGATGATTTGTGTTCTCCCATTAAATTTAATGGATTTAAATCATAATTATTAAGTTGTTTTATTTATTTTGTTAAAAAGGTTAACCAACTTGAAATTCTCAAAAAAGCTACTTAAAATAAAAAGTAAAAATTTTTGACTCTTCGCTTAATTGTAAATCACTGAATTGTATTAGATGCAATCTAAAATCTTTATTCCAATAATATTCCGATAATATCCCCATATATAACATATTTCAATTTTATCATAATTATAGATGGTATATAAATATTTATTTTAATATGTTACTTATTTTAAATAGCTTTAAAAATAAAAAAGAATTCTTATCACTTCTCATACTAGTGCTTAATACCAATACTTTATTATGATGTTAGAGTGATGTATTTATATATTATTATTTTTAGAATGTTATGTGTTAGTTTTCCTGATGTCCCATTTATTTTTTGAAAAAAAAAACATTTTTTTTCTTAGTAAAAATGAAGTTTGTTTGTAATCAAAGAAAAAGATCGTGATCATACGTGTTTATATATAATTATTATTTTTGGATTGTTTTTATTTCATATTATATGTATAATTATTTAACATGGTTATAACTGTAAAATTACTTATTTTCAGACAATTTTACTTTTAAAAAACAAACGTGTTAATAATACATTCAGATGTGAGGAAAAAAAATATCATTTAAGTTCATATTTCAGTCTCTATTCAGTCTTCAGATAAAAAAAAACAAATGACGTTGTTGATTTATTATATTTATAATTTTCTTTATGAGTGTGTGAGAGAGATCAAGATCTTCAAAATGAGGAAGACAGTGTTTAAACTGAATATTTTTCTTTAGGAGGTATTGGAGGAAAGAAGCTGTAAAAGAATAAGAGATATTACGGACTAATTAAAGAGAAATTGTAAAGTTATGACCAGGGTTGCACATTTTCTCCCGGATCCTCATTTCTCCATGTCCTCACCCCCGTTTAGGGAAAAAAAATAGGGAAAATTGGGAAAATTGGTGTTGATATGGATGAAAATCATCCCTAACTAGTGCTGTAAATATGGACCGGCCCGAGACAAGTCAGTCTGTGTGGACTGCGAAGCAAAACAAGTCACGCCAAACATGACCCTTGGAGGAGGCAGGCCAGACCGAAGCCCGGTACGTGACAGACCGCATGTCGGGTCGTTGGTGTCAGGTCCGGCGGTCGGCCCGCCATGGCACATGTAGCCGGCATGCCATGCGTCTGGACCGGCATGCCGGTCTGTCAATTGGACCGTTTGTTTGTCTTTTAAAACAAAAACAAAAAAAAAAACAAAAAATCCCTCCAACGATTGGATTTTGAATTCCAGCCGTTGATTGCTTTAAAATTTACAAAAAAAAAAACCCTGGAGTCTTCCAAATTTAATTTTAACCTACAAATCAAATTTTTCTATAAATACTTCCATCCATTTCATTTTCCATTCACTCTCTCTATCGTTCGTTTAATCTCTCATTCTCTCAAATCTCAATCTCTACATTCTCCAATTCTCTAAATTTTTTCATTCAATTTCATTATTACACTCTCTACAATATTTTTAACGCCAATTTCCTATCTTATTCTCTAAATTTTTCACCAACACACCAAAGTTTAAATGCACAATTTTCTTATTACTTTTGTTGAATTTTTTTTTATAGTAAATTTATAATTTTATGTTTAGACTTTAGTTATTAAATTATAATATTTTTATTTAGTTAGTTAGTTAGTTTATCAATTTTTGTGCGTACTTAGTTTATTTTAATATTATTATTTAGTATATTAAGATTTTTAAGTTTAGTATTAATTTTAATAATTGTTATTAGTAAAATTAGAAATTTAATTTGTATTATTGAATTTAATTTTTTTAATAAATAAATTATGAATTTTAAGTGTAGTAGATAAGTTTAATTTGTTTTGTTAGTAAATTATGAATTTTAAGTGTAGTTGTTTATTTTAATATTTTGTGTTAGTATATTAGGAATTTTAAGTGTAGTGGTTAATTTTAATATGTTTTGTTAGTAAATTAAAATTTTTAAGTGTAGTATTTAATTTAATATTTGTTGTTAGTAAATTTATCAATTTAATTTGTAGTAGTGAATTTAATATTTTTTTTGTTAGTAAAGTATGAATTTTAAGTGTAGTTGTTTATTTTAATATTTTGTGTTAGTATATTATGAATTTTAAGTGTAGTGGTTAATTTTAATATGTTTTGTTAGTAAATTATGAATTTTTAGTGTAGTTGATTATTTATTTTTTTGTTACTAAATATTGATTTTTAATGTGACTATTAATAACTATAGTGTTTATATTTTTACTTCAGGAAATGGATCATGCTCAATGATGAATTTGATATTTCGGAGCAACCTATACTCAAGCAGGACCTTCTGGTTCCGCCGTTACACCAACATCACGTCTAGAAAATTAACATCAGATGTGTGGTAGTGTTTCAATATAGTCTAAATGACACTCCCAGACGGGACGTCCGGGCCCAGGACTAAATGTAAGTTTTGTCATAAGGATTATGCCACAAGTAGGAGGGGAACCAGACATTTGAGAAGACATATGCACAAATGTATATCTGCACATGGACAGGTAGACACTACAACCCAGACACTACAACACAGACACAACTACAACGACACTCAGACGGGTCCGTTACGACGTGGCAGTTCGACGTCATGCACACTAGAGAGTGCTTGGCACGATACATTGCACAAACTGATCAACCGATCAGTGTTGGTGACAGTTCATTTTTTAAAGAATTAATCACATCTGAATACAACCGCCAATTCGAACTTGTTTCTATAACCACCACTAGAAATGGTTTGATAAGATTGTTTGAAACCCAAATAGATGACTTGATTGTTGATATACAACATCTAAGTGTCTCTGTTACATTAACTTCTGATATTTGGAATGCATGTTCCAAACATGACTATTTATGTGTCACATAACACTATTTAGATTCTGAATGCAAGATGACAAAAAGAATTATTGGTTTTCGTCCTATAGATTTTGTACATACCGTAGAAAATATTTTTAATGTCATTATTTCTGTTTTAGAAACTTATGAAATCACGCAACGCATCGCTTCTATCATAATAGATAATACATATGTAAATACTAGATATATTGCATTGTTTGTTGCAAGAAATATCCCGCAAGATGGAGGTTATTTCTTCAATCAACGGTGTGCATGTCATATTATAAATTTAGTTGTACATGCTGGTTTAAAGCAGGTAAGCGGCCAAATAGATCGCATCAGAGATGCCATTTTTTGAATTTGCAATTCTAAGCCTAGATTCAGTGAATTCAAGAGACACTGTAAATTAAACGGTCTCAAACCCCGGTGATTCCAAACTGATATGCCAGTAAGGTGAAACTCTACTTATTTAATGTTGGATTTTTTTTTGTAATATGATACAACCATTACACATTTTTATAACATGAAATTGGCCGAAACAGGTAGTCCTGAAGCAAAAACACTTACCACAGACGATTGGTATGTGACAAGGGTTTTTGTTCATTTTTAAGATTTTTTACAATGTCACCGTAACTCTTTATGGGATCTATTACCCCACATCTTCCCAGACAATCCATCAGATAGTGGAAATGTCTGAAGTGTTAAACAGTTATAGAGAATATGAACATTTAGACGTTGCAGTTGTTATCATAGAGATAAATTTGAAAAAATATTGGGCTAACATTCCTCTACTTTATGCCTTAAGTGTTATAGTAGATCCTATGGTTAAATTATCTGGTTTAGAAGTTTTGCTTGAGTTTATTGGTACTAATTTGTCAATAGATTATTCATAACAAATTACTGACATTCGAACCAAGTTGTTCGAGATTTTTTGTATTTATGAGAGCAGGTTTGGCAACATTGACACCCCCCAATCAACACAACCGGAGACGGAGACAGAGTCAAAGCGAACAAATTGGAGCCTTATGAAACGGTGAAAAAAAAAGACAAATCAGCTAATACTTCTTAAGGGCAAATATCTGAACCATCTTCTTATACCGAACTGATTAGGTACCTTGAAGCGCAGTTCGATGTTGTTGAAGACAATGAAGAGTTTGATTTTTTATTATAGTGGAAGACCTATACGTACAGGTATCCAGTTCTGTCACACTTAGCACGTGACGTACTGGTTATTCTCGTGTTAACAGTGTCTTCAGAACAAGCTTTCAGCGCCAGTGGACGTATAATTGAACCAAGAAGAAGCTGTGTGTCTCTGGAGATGGTGGAGGTATTAACATGTCTTCGGGATTGGGAGCATGGTAAAAAAAGGTTGCAAAATCAAACTGTAGATAAAGAGCTTATTTTAAATTTCATCAATCTATATATTGATGAACCTGCAAGTAGTGGTCAGGGCCAGAACTAAGTTATACTTTTACTTATGTATTTAGTATTTACTTGTAAGTTGTAATACGATTGTACTCTTTTTACCTTACCAAGTATTTATCTCACTGGATTTTTCTTGGTAAAGTTTTTAATGAGACAATCATGTAAATATGTAATACTGAATTCCATAAGTGAAAAATAATTAAATAAATAAACAAATATTTATTTTCTTTATTCATTTTTGGAATTGAAATCCTAAACCCTAAACCCTAAATCCAAACAAACTTAATTTGAAAAAATTGAATTTAAAAATGATTATGGACCAGGCCCGTCTAAGGCTGGCCGACTTGCTGTGCCGTGCCTTGCCTCCGTTTTCAAAAACAGGATAGACCGCTCCATAATTATAGCTTTATCCCCAAATTAAGATGGGGACAGGGATGTCATCCCCATTTCCCCATTTTCTCTACAAATATATTGAAATAGGGATGGGGACGGGGGAGGTCCTCCATTGCTATTTTCTCCAAAAAATTATAATAAAATTTTATATACATATATATATATATATATATATTATTTATTATTATTATTTGAAAACCTAACTATATAAACGACATATGTGAAGTTTTTTTTTTTTTTTTAAAGTATGTGTTACTTCATATCATCATATGTGAAATTGTCATTATTGAAACTTTGAGTTATTTAAATACTTTATTTTGTAATGGACATAGATTTTATTTTATATTTGTAATGAAATGTTATTTTTTTTAGTTTGTAATTTTTAATCAAATGGAAAAATAGAATAACGGGAAGAACGAGAAAAAAAAAATGGAAAAAATAGAAAACCAGGGTTTGAAATGACGATACCTCTCTCTAAAATTTCTCATCCCCATTTTTCTTAAATGGGAGAAGGGAGTATGGGTATGGGTATGGGTATGGGTATGGGTATGACAGTATGGGGATCTGTATCAAACCCCATTTCCCGATGTGCAACCCTAGTTATGATTAGACAAACCAATCTTCCTCATCAACCTATCAAACAATAATGCAAGCTTACGCTACTAGTATTCTGTGGGAATTAAATAACAGATTTCCTCCCTAATTTTTTATTATTTTTTTTTTCTATGGCTCAAAATGTTACACGTACGGAATCCTTGTAATTTCAAGGAAACTTCATCTTTCACGATATTGACGCAAGAAGATGAAAAAAAAATTGTACCAATGTTTTCCATGTGCAGGTATAATTATTTTAATGTAAAATTAAATAATAAATTAATGATTTTGGTAGTATGCATGATATGCATGATATGCATATATAATTAATTGGTAGAAATCAAAGATATAACAACTTTTTCCAATTTTTTTATTATATGTTATTTTTTTGAAACTTTAAACTAAAATTAATGAATGTTTTCTGTTATATATGTAATTATTTAAGTTCTGTATAAAAACGTGACTTATAAATTAATAAACAACTGGTCGTAATTTGTGATTAATTAGAATTTAGATGCATGCATGAAATTTTTGTGACCATGCTACGGATTTAATGTTATGACATCGAAACAAAATATTCCCAATTTTGACATATGTATATATTAAAGATCAATATTTTAATTTTTTGACAATTAAGTCCAACAATTTATTTACGAAACCCAACATTCCAAAAATACGATTTTTTTTTTTATATATATATGTGGATGTGGTATATGATTATTAGTTGGAACTTAAAAAGCAGAGCATATTTGTTTGTTTCTCTTTCTTAAATTAAAATTTAAATGGAAATATTAGATGTTTATGACAGTGTAACATAGGCCTAGTAAAATTTCATGGGATCCGAAGTCATTCGAAAATAACGGTTGATGAGTCTAATTTATCGGATCGGATTGTTAATAGATCAATCTATTAAAATACGAAATATAATTGATCGGTTTTAAGTTCGTATTTGTAAAACCATTAATTCATTAATAACTCGTTAATATAAAGTTTGTTTTTAATTATTTATGATATTTAATAAAAAAAATCTCTGTAATTAACGACTCCATAGTAAATAAATTTAATTTTAATAATCAAATTATGGAATTTTTATATAAAAAATATCTTTGTAATTATGGTTATGATATATTTTAATAATTCATTTTTAAAAACTTCTAATTTTTTCTTTTTTTGAAACTTGACGTAGCTGATATGACGAAAATAAGAATGATCACTTTGTCGAACCCTGAGACACACTCAGACGAACCTTGACGCAGCGACCGGTAGTTACCCAAGCATGGACCGCCATGCAGGGGCCATCATTCCCTAATCTTCGTTAGAAAATGGTGTTCTCGAATCCTCAAAGAGCATGTCGAATCCACGGCAGATAAATGTTCCAAATGAACGATTTTATTAAAATCAATCAAAGGTTTAAAATTTTCAATAATTGGAAATAATAAGACTATTTATAATAAACTAATCATAATACGACTTGAATATGACATTCCTAAAAAAAGATTAAAACAAGAAAAGATCAAAACTAATCAGAATCTTCTAAGATTCATGGCTCCTAACTTGACTGGAAAACAAAAATCAAATCTTACTCAAAATGTAAGTTTGATTTATTTCAAAAACCTAAATTTAATTTTTAATCAAACTAAAATAAATAAACTTACTAAACAAGAAAAGACTCAAATTAACAAAATAAGAAAAGAAAGAAATTGTTCGACATGGGCCGCGGCTCCTTCATCTTTGTCCTACATCAGTCACCCCTTCTTAAAAAGAACGCATCCTCGAGTTCGGTTGAAACACACGGAAAGACAGGTAAACAAAGAAGAACCCATATTTGTCTTGTGGGAGTGGTAAACGTCAACCGAAAAATCTCTCCGTAGTTCATCCCAAATCCATAACAGCACCACAACAATCGTCCAACGGAATGCAGAAGATATCCAAGCTACTCGCCACTGGCGATGCCTATTGGTTGCGGCTTGGACCGCTGGACACCTGTAGAGGTTTGGACAATGGCGATTCCTCGTTGCCCCGCAACCAATAAACTTGAAAAAATTCCTATATTTCTGTTTTATTGGAAGAGAAAAAAATTCCTACTTTTTTTACCAATTTCTAAATTAAAAACTACAAAATTATAAATTAATTACTGTATAACCTCGATAAATTAATAACTTCATTAAATATTATTTTTGACCGGTTACGATTGGGACGGCTCAAGTTCACATTCTTGAAACACCGTGGTGTAGCATACTTACCAATGAACCATAAAGGAATTTTCTCAGAATCATCCTCATTATAGCAAATAACAATTGTAAGTCTTTCCTTGTCTTGTTTCTTACCTACAAGTTACTTTGTTGCAAGAGAATGATCTGGTTGATTAACCTATAAAACAATCACGTTTTGTCCATATTGAAAACATCTTTCATGGGAAATTGATATAGTTTCTCGATATCTTATGGACTGCAAATTGCTGTCCATGTGCTCCATATCAACTGACTCTCTTTCTCAGATACGATGATACATCTTGATACCATGTCCTGATTTGAAGAGCGTGAGCAAACCTTGAGAAAAATAGAATTCTGGCGTATCTACTGGGTACATATTCACACTTTCTTGGTATTGAACAAACCACTAATAGAGAATCTTCTCTAGCTCCGAGAATTTTGCAGTTTTGTGTTGTTTGGCAACACCTTTTTCAATATTGGCTGATATATACTTTGATGACCTCTTGATCGTATTTGATGACTCACTTGCAAGTTAAACTTTTTTGACACCCACTGTTGCAAATACTTTTGGGTGGAAGTTGGATTTTATATGCTGTACTCACACAATGCTTTACGCATTTTATTCGTCATTGTGTTTAGTTTTACCGTTTATAATTACTATAAGTTCTTTTTACTACTTAAATATAGATGTTTTTACTTGACTTAATGTTCATGAAGTATATTAATTAAGTATACATAAAATGTAATTTTAGTTTGTTGCAAAAATGGATAGATGCACGACTTCTGTTTAATAAGACTGATTACATTTATGAACTTGTTTTGGTTAAATAAATATATAGAATAATGATAAATCGTAATTCGGTAATTAGGAAATATTAATATAATCTACATTAAGTTCAATGTTTTGGAAAAACAAAAAAAAATACCTTGATAAATTAATTTTTTATTAAATAATGTATAAATTAATAATTTATCAATTAAATAAAAGTAATGCTATGGTATCCAAATCTAGTGTCAAATGATGTGTTAACATTCAAGTCCATTCATTTGAATTGAATTAGATTTATATGATTTAAGTTAATGAATTAAGTGTTGTCACATCATATGGACACCAAATTTGAATATAGTAACATTACTATAATATATCGATTAATTAATAAATTTTCATGGTCCAAGAGTATTACTGTATAGAAGTTTAACTATATATCACTATGTTCTAATCCTACCCCTAAAAGTAGTGGTCTTCTACATTTTTCAATTTTTGAAATTAGTTACGGTCAATTCTCATTAAATTCCACATCCCATTCATTTAAACCACAATAACGAGTTGAATCGGTTTATCCATTAATTTAACAGATGGTTTTTGATTTGGAGTGGGACGATTTAACATAACACTATACAAATTCTCAATAACACAATCCATTATCAGGTCTATTGTAACATTTTACGTATCCTACTGGGAATCAATAAAATAAGAGCAATATAATATTTCACATATAATGAATCGAGAAGATGATATATATATATATATAATAATAATAATAATAATTATTATTATTATTATTATTTTCATTATCCGGTATAGGATTCCACACATTAACTCCGTGACGTAATAGAGAACACAGTAACGTTATAAGGCTGAATATCCTATAAAAAAAAATGTGTTGAATCCTACACCCGATCAATCATCTCTAAATAAATATTAATTGGGAAATTGGGAAAAAATGTAACAAGATTATTTCGTTGTCTATACTCGTAACTCATTATCGATATGGATATGTCACTTTGACTAACATTATGATTATTGTACATTACACGGAAGTCATGTGCTAACAGTAGTAAAAATTAAACAAATTTTGTTGAGAATCGACTACAATTTAAAATTCTAAGAGTTCGCAAGTATTCTCAAAAAAAAGTTTGAACTCAAACTCAAACTCAAAAGCACGATTACATTTATATATATAAAAGATAACATTTAAATGATAATGGGAAGTTTGTTTTAAAATAAAATAAAATTTGATGATAGGAAGTTGATAAAAAGTTACTAACTGTTGGTGATTATTATAGTCATTGTTGTCGTGCTCTTTCTTGCCTCTTCATATATACCCGTCACTTGCAATTTAGTTACAGTCATTTTAATTATTTAATTTAAAATTTATTCAGTGTGATAATGTTTCGATTCGATTGGAATTACCATTAAAGCATGTTTCTTATATAACAAAAATCCTGAATTTAAGACGGTTGCTTCAAAATATTGCAATTGGTAAAGCCCCAATTAAATAGAATGATCCTTTATTAATTAGTCCTGCAATCACCAAGTAGGATTGCAAAGCAAAAGCTTGTATCATACATAAAGTGAAAAATAGACAGCCAAATGGACTTATTGCATTTAAAGTTTGAAAGGATAGGTTAGGCTTATATTAAACTTTTTAACCACTTAGTCAAAGAAAATAAATAAAAATAAACCATTAATTACCTCTCTCTCCTACCTTCCCTTTCTCTCACTTTTGACTTCCCATTTCTAACTAAACTAGACCAAAATTCTGCTTTTGGTGAACTTATAAGATAATCAAAAATCAAGATAATTAAAAAGTGTAATGATCATCATTATTATTGATTATATTTGGAATTATGGGTTGGCGGGGATGCAATGATCAAACTTAGATGTCAAATTGAAAACGCGTTTAGGGTGATAATCAAATTAAAGGGCCACATTTTTACCGATTTGTTCAAGATTTTGGAGTCCCACTATCCTCTTCTTGTGTCTTTTGGTTTGGAGTAGTGATGATCTACAATAATAATACAAGAATCTATGGTGCAAATGTAATGGAGAAAAAAAAAAGATTTTAACCCATGTGAGTGTGGGGTTGTGCCAATTAATATTTGTATTAGCTGGAGAATAAAACCAGTTGGCTAGCAAATTTAGCAAATTTTACGGCCATTGCTTTTGATGTTATTAATTTTTTAATATATATATATATAGAATAAATGTCAAGTCTAGTGAGAATATTTTGATGGCTTATCATTTAAGATTGGTAATAATTTTAGTAATTAGAGCTGGGGTTATTCAAAGAAATATATGCTTGAATTTGAAGTTATAAACAGCATATTGTGTTTATCTCAATTGCATGCATACATTAAACAATTCAACTAACTTTAATCAATACTTTAGACTCACATTTTTAGTATGTTTTGATAGTTTGGTAGGAATATAAACTGACAACATGTACAAGTATTGAATATACCATTAAATTGTATCCTAACAATAACACTTCTTCTATAGTCATCAATGAAATACCCAAACTTCACTGTAAATATGTGTGTGAAAGATGAAAACAAGTACATAATAAAATAAAAAATGTTATTTCAAATTAACTAGTCTTCACAAGTATATTGATTCCCAAATATTATTCTTAAACGAAAATTGTCCAAATTCATTATTAAATGATGTGACAAACTGATTTGTAAATAACATATCATAAGTACATTATTGTATAATCAAATATGATCGATGTGCTTTTAATTGCACACGGAATCAAGTCAAAAATTGTATATGAGAGATTAATGTAGTAAAATACAATATGTATGAGTGAACAAAGTAAAATTTTATAAAATTTAAAGTTAAATATATAATTTTTTTTAAAGAGACTTGCCTCCTTTTTTTAAAGAGACTTGCCTCCTCCTTTATTTGCACATCATTTAGAAAATGAATTTGGATACAATTTTCGGCATCACAGCATTATTCAGAAATAAACATAACCTATACAGATTGAGTAATACAATAACTTAAAAATTTATGACCTGTTTATTAATTTCGAATAAAATGAAAGATAATCAAGCTTTGTGGGAAAATGAATCAATAAAGGAAATTTGATTGCTTAGATAGTGGGAATTTTTTTTGCATTCTCTAAAATTGGTAAAAGAAATATATATACCGAAAAATCCTTAAACAGTACCTACATAGTACATATGATAAGAGGGGGAATAAGTTCATTTTCCAATCATCATTACTAGACAATCTAAAATTTTAGTTTAAATTTCAATTCAAATAATGTGGCGGCTGGTTTTTTCATTGACCACATCATCTCATAGGAATTTGGATAATTATTTGAGTTGTATAGCATTACTCTTTTCCAATAGAAATTTAATTTTTGATTTGTATTAGAGACCTAAATAATTATTAATTAAGTTCTATTTCATTTTATCAAGATTTGTGATTAATAAAAGTGTCCTAAATATAAAGGTAGTTAGTTTACTGAATACAGCGGTTGTTAATTACACCAACAAACCAAATCGAGTTGACCCCGTCTCTCTCCTAGCATGTTGATTAATTGGATTCTCACCTCACCCAACACAAAAATAAACAAATAAACAAATATTACTCTTTTTTTCTCTCTGTCAACCACCAAAGGACCAAAACCCATCTCTCCAGATAAAAAAACATCCTTTATTCTAGCAAAGATTGAAGATTCTTCCGTTAGAATGGTTGCACCAAAAACCTAACCGTACAGGACACGTGGCACTCTGACATACAGATTCTACTTACTTTTTTTCAATAAATTATTATTAATTCTATACTAAACTAATCCAAGGGTTCTGATTTGATAATAAACCGAAATCCCCGCCAATCACTCCGCAAGCAAGGATTTTACCCGATTAATTTTTACTATTAAAAAAGAAGAAGAAGAAGAAGAAGAAGAGAGATAAGTAGAAAGTTGTTAGCCAATCAAAATTGAAAAAGGGGAGGGGTGTTGAGTGTAGTTGTTGTTGTCTGGTTGTGTACTTGTGTTGGCTTAATGAGCGGTGGTGTTGGCATGTGACTTCCGCGTGCAAGGTGTGGTGGTGTTGGTGTTTGGTGTTGGTGTTTGAGTGTTTCTGCTTTCTGGTTTATGATTGGTTCATTTTTGTGGCTCCCACCATTCCTCCCTCTACTCTGGGCTATGGTGTGGATCCGATCCGGATAATTTCGGTTGTGAATGTGGTGTACTATAGGTCTACAGCTGCTTTTTGGTTGTCTATAGTCTATACTAGTATACTCTATAGGCTATAGCAGAAGTGAGAACAAATTAATTGAATTGTGTACCACTCTTGACGTGTTTCATGCTAAAACTGGTTCGAAATAATGACCACAGTAGTTCACCGACTCAAGTGTCATGTTTAATCACCGTCTATTGTCGGATCTATAAATATAGACTTTGTAAAATTATTACTAATGAAATTTGAATCTCTTATCACTTATGTTGAAAAGAGATGTATTGTCAATTTTATTAAAAGGTATCCACGGTTCGGTTTCGATTCGTAAAATGGTATAACCGTTATCAAAGTGGTTTGGTTCGGTTTGGTTCGGTTTGGTTCGGTTACGGTTACGGTTACGGTTGTTTTTTTTGTTTTTTTTTTGTAAATGAATTGCAACGTGTTGCAATTCTACTGGTTATTTTTTTAAAAATAAAATATAGCAAAACCGTCGGTTTTGAGACGGTTTTTGAGATTGGATAACCGTAACCGAACCGTCGGAAAACCGGTTTCAGAAATACGATTTCAATTCGGTTTCGAACGGTTTAACCAAACATGGACACCTCTAATGATATGTAACGTGGTGTTCGTTAAAATCTATATAATATCCGAATTTTTTATTTTTTACTTTTTGGTTTTTGATACTCTATAGCAAGAGTGAGAACATATTAATTCAAATGTGTACCACTCTTAACGTGGTTTCATGCTAAAACAGGTTCGAATTAATGACCACAGTTGTTCACCGACTCAAATGTGATGTTTAATTAGCTGAACTATAGACTTATAAAATTTATACGGTGAAATTTGAATCCTTTATTATTTACGTATTTATGTAGAATAGTGATCTATTATCAATTTTATTAAAAGGTGATATGTGATGTGGTGTTTGTTAAAATCTATATAATATACGATATCATAACTATAGGATTTTTTAAGGTTTTTTATATTAGTTCTCTAAAAATCATATTCTAAATTTGGAATATGATTTAATGCCATCCTACTGGAAATAACAAAAACAATTTTTTGCTACAACTCCCACAAATATAGACTAGAAAGCAACTCCCACCGTCCCACAGAAAGTTGTAAATTTTATTTTCTAAATAACTTAAATTAGACATATTTAAATTAAATAATTAACTCACGGAATCCTTCCATCACTTCTAAATTTGAAAAAAAAAAAGAGTTATCAAATGGTAATGTTAGTATAAGACAGATGTTAACGATTAGAAATATACTATAATATAAAACTCATTAAAATCATAATCATTGTTTTGATTGCATTGTCTCTACATGTCACTTCTTTAGTTTTCTACTATAACAAAATTTTAGCCATTAAAGATGTGCCTTATGCCATCTCTAACGTATATAACAAAGTTAATGTTAAATTTAATTTGATATAAAAAATGGTAAAATATTATATTTGATATATTATATTATGAAAATTCAATATAAAATTATGTTTGTTATGCTATTTCTTTTATTTTTTTATTATTTAAAATTATGTAAGTGAATAATATCAATTTTTCCAACTAAATTTGTTAAATTTTTATTATTTAATTTTTTTAAAAAATCAACAAATACGATTGTATTTATTATTATATCAAATTTGACATATACTATATACCGTATCAAATTTAAAATATATGTTAAATTTAACATAACTTTTAAGACTATATTAAAATATGTTTTTTTATTTTATATTAAATTATATTATTGACATAATAATTTAATATTGAGATACCTTTAAACACCGGTGAAGGACTATACTTTATCGAAATTACTAAATTATAAATACGTATACGTTGAGGATGTTGTCTATGAAGAAACATTCAAAAAGTGCTTTATTGAATGAATAAAGGTTGAATAAGGAAATGAGAACGAGAAGATGATTGAAATTGACTGTGGACTTGTAGAAGCGCTAATTTCTGTCAATTAGACAGATGAGAAAGAGATTGATAACTCCACTGCACATGCACTCCACAACTGCAAAATGTTATAATACCAATACCACTTGTATTTCTACTACTCATTCTAATATATATACATTCCTCGATGGGCAAATTTCTTTTGCTTTGCATAATTATATTTGGTTAAAATCAATACAACATCACGTACATACAAAGTTTTAAATGTTAATAATTGTTCCGTGAAAAAATAAAAATTAAATCATTAGTTAGAATTTAAAATTAAATATTATTTCGTTGATGAAGTGTTTTAGAATTAAAAGTTTAATTAATTAAATTTTCAAATAATTCATTAAACACAATGACTATAATATGCATCACCTAGATAATTGATTATTGATCCAATCGATTGAAACTTGTAAGTATAAAAATTGTAGGCCTGCTGTACTGCATAAAAAAGAAGAGAGGATGTGGTATTTTGAGTGATGGTTGGCGATGGTTGGCGATGGTTCCACCATGCACATGGAGGACACATGTTTGGTCGATACTCACCATCCCTAGTCCCAACCAATCAAAATTTTCTTTTAGGATCAGATTATAATCGGATTCAAATCGACTGATAAAAAAATGTATACCAATTTATATTTAACCAATCAAATTGGACTATGTGTATATACTTTATCAAAAATATAATTAAATATAAATGATAGTGGTTGACATGACTCAATTTGGTTGGTTGGACACGGATTGAAAATCCATTTTTTAACATATTATTTGAATCTATTATAGTCCCTCTGCAAATACGTGTCAAAATCAATGAGGAACAGAAGTCTTTGCAAACGCCAGAGGTTCTAACATTCATAGAGTTGTTGTGTACACCACTACATATATAACATATTGAATGGTTGAAATTGAGTCTCATGTGCACAATGTATTTGGTTGCAGACATTAGGGGTCAGCTGATAACATACATGTCTTTATTCAGTCTAACACAAACCTAATTCAATTAAACACTATCATGTTATTCTACATACATTTAGATAATGACTTTGCTTCATCTATATACAGATTAATTGTTTTCAGTCTTCTTGTTTAAGCTTTATCTTCATATTGGTCCCATGTATAACTGAAGAGAATCCCATACACAAACAAAAAGGTGAATAAAATGGGAAAAAAAAAGGGCAAAAAAAAAGAGAGAATCTTCTTTATTGTTTATCCTAGGGCTAAAACAATCTGATTCCACGAGTCAGGATTGGTCTAATTGATACGATAAAACGGGTCAATCCCCTCAACATGAACATTACCCATTTATTAAACGGGTTACACTACGTGACTACCCTGTTTATTTATACGGATCATGTCAGGTAGTTTCATATACCAACTTGAATTGCCCCGTATATAACAATGCATAAATTACAATTATATTCTAATTAATTAAAATATTATAAGTTTAACCCTAGTACCGGTGATCTTGTCAACTTCCTACCCATTAAGTTGAATCTTACGTTACCCATTTATTAAGAATGACGATATTTACACTCCTTATAAATTGTATGTGCATCCCAAATTAGTATGTTTTTAAAAATCCAATTATACCTTTAAGTAAAACTACTAAGATGACTAATTGTTTATTAGTGCACCCACAAATAATATATTAAATAGTTTCCTATAACTCTTTTTATTTTAATGAACCCTAGATTCTCGTTTAAATATATTTTCAATCTCTTTTAAAGAAATAAAAATTGATTGTTAGGTATGGAAAATGAATCAAAATCATGAAACAAAATTAGTTGTGAAATAAATAAAGCTTTAAATTAATTTTTATTAGAAGAACAAAATCATTATATATATAAACAGACTTTTAAATTAACTATACTTTTTTATTTCTTTTAAACACACTTTAGAGGTTTTTATTTATTTGTCAAAATTATATGTTTTTTTCTTGTCCAAAAATTATATTGGAGATTTTCAATTTCATGGAACACCTACTTTTTTGTTTAAAAAATATCATTTAACTCCTATCTACTTCCATATTACTTGAGACATGATACAAATATTACATACCTACAACTCTCTCAAATAGAAAGTGGTTCTCCAATAAAAATTATATATCTTAAAATGGATTTTTAGCGAAAATGCGGTTTTATTTTGAGAAAATCAAGAAGGGAAATGAAGCAGGGAGAGAAAGAATAGCACTATAGCAAGGGAATAAAAGGTAACAACAAAATTTGAAATAATAATAAAGTTGATTAAATAACATAATAATAGTCATAAGTGGTATGTATTTACATAAATACAATACAATATATTAAAGAAAGTGCATTTTTGGTATTAAGTGGATTTTATTTACAAATTAGAGATTTTTTTAAAAAATTTGATGGGTGTAATTACAAAAGGGGGTTAGATATAATTTTTTAGAGATATCATTGTCGCCACTCTTTTTTAAATGGGTTAAACAAATTTACCCGATTATAAACTCAAACCTAATTAAGTAAACTTGAACCCGGTTATAGAATAATGTGTTGATGATACTGTAGTTACAAATCAACTTATCATATCATTCGGATAAATTTTCAAACAGTGAAATGTAGCATTATTCATCTTAAAAAAAAAAAAAGAATTGTAATGACTAAAACAAAATTTATAGTTTTTCTTTTTGAAATTTGGAATAAAGAGAGGGTCAGTCAATCCGTTTTGCCCGGGAGTTTTGGTCAATCAAAAATCAAAATGGTGAAAAATAGAGCAGAGAACATTCGATAGCACACTTTGAGGCATAGTCAATTCTGGCTGGGTCTTGGCCGCATCTCACTTTGCCAAACAAATTTAAACTAAAAAGAAAGAAGAAGACGAAGAAAAGTTAATGGGTTGAGATTGTTTGGTTAACAGACCTTGCCCTACAAAATCTAGCTTTTACTTTTCATTTTGTAAACATGTAATTATGTAATCGAGTAATAAGTGTAAAAAAGCCACTCCAACAATATCATTTCCATAACTCTCTCTCTCACTCTTGCGTATATGTCAAGGTATGAAACCGGTTCATCCTTGATGGTTTTGTGGGCCTTCATCTATTAATCTCACCCATCAATCAAACACATTTAACCAACCAAACATAACACAATTGAATCACTTATTAAACACACTCAAGAATTTCAAAAAAACCGCCTTAAAGGTTCAAGCGAAATCCTTAATTCAGAATGAGATATTGAGTTCTTTTTATTTGGAATCTGACACCAATTGAATAAGAGGTATATCGAGACCTAACAAGATCAATCTAAGTATGATTCGAAATATAACTCTTACTATTGAAGATATGTCTCCCCATAAGACCAGACTATACGATTTTATAGAAAAATATGAGACAATATTTATGATACCAAAACTCGAACAATAGTTATATCTGTTTTTAAGTCTCCAATTAGTAGGCTCGTTGGGTCTCGGTTAATATGTGTTTCTATTGAATGACCTTTTTACAACGTACAAATATCAATGAGTGGTTTTTTGTTCTCAAACAGAACCAAATCATGATTAACCAACATAATTTCCAAAATCCTGTTACCCACCCGACGAATCAGGGCCGTTGAATGGGTATGGTAGTAATATTGACCGATGGGTTGATGTAATTATCATCGTTTGGTTACAAGTTCCATCATTTATTTTAACTCCTAATCTCAAAAAGTCAAAACCCAATAACTAATTAACGCGAGATTGGTCCACACGATCAATGGTCCTTGTTCTACTACTACCAAGTAGATCATGATGTTGGGGTGTACGTGTACCTTCTTTTTTTTCGTGTACATAGTAATAATGGGGTAAAACTGTAATTAACAAGCTTAGTTTACAAAGCGTGAGAACTTGTTATGATTGGAACCACTTATTGTTGCATGGGAACATAATCGTGCCCCCCAAAAGGCAAATAACCCAATACTCTATTAAGCGCTCGAAAATTTTAATTAAATTAAAACACAATACCATTTTTTTTTAATCTCCTTGGGTTTAACAGCTTCACTTGACACGTAAATATTTAAAACTTAAAAGTTTTAATTCCCGCCTTATTTTTTAAAAAGTATTATAAAAAAAATATTACAACAAATTTTAATACCAAACGGTCTAGTTGGAAATCTATTAAAATTAAACGATATGGATATTCAAACTTAGATTATTTTAGTTAATGTAAAATTTAAATGAGGAAAACATGATGTATTTATATAGGATTTTGAAAATGTATAAAAAAAATTATATCGTGGGAAACAATCATACATGTGAGTACCCATTTTTTTTTTTATATATATACATATATAATTAAGTTTTATATCAATTTCGAATTACTTTGCCCACAATTTAATTCAAATCTTGACTAAGATGGAGCATGTTTTTATGGTGAATTGTTTTATTAATAATAATAATAATAATAATAATAATAATATTTGTCTTACTTGCCGTATTGACTTGACAAAATGTGTGAGAGAGAGAGGGAGTGTTGAAATTCGAAAGAAGTAGTTTACTTAAAAGGAGACAAATCGTTCTTCACTATGTAGTTTCTACATTAGAATTTGCAAATAACTAAAAAGATCACCAACCCCATCAACATCAACTCCCCTATTGGACATGCATTTATGCTAGAAGCTCAGGTCAATATTCAACAACCCTATCCCCACCGCAACCACATCGTCTGTTTTCGATACAATAACATTAGAGAAAGTAATTTTTGTTTTTCTTCTACAACAAAAAATAATTAGACCATCTCCGACCTATAGCATCATTTTGTTGCAATATTACAGTGTAATGGTATAATTTTTACTCTATCATCTCCAACCCATTATATTAAATCTTACTCTAAAAAGAATATTTCCTAAATATTCATTTTTTTCATTATTTCTCAACAATTAACCTTTCACTTCTCAATTAAAATAATATTACGATAAGTTACAAAATTAACAAATTAGTAAATTAAAAAATGAAATTTAATTAACTAAAATATTACATTTATTATTAATTGAACTTCGACTTTACATTTCATAACAGAAATAAAAAATAAAAAATGAAATGTACATATCATCATTTAATTCTCTGAATTAGTTTATTCATTCCACGAATTATCAATTAATGTATTTCGGTGTGGAATGATTTTATTAATGTTTTTGTTGCTTTAATTGTTTTGTTTTCAATTTAGTGTTTTTTTTTATTAATGTCATTTAGTAATTTTTGTATAATGTACTTAATTTTAGTTTATAATAAATGTTAATATAAATAATATTTAAATTAAAACAAATATAAATTAAACAAAAATATTAGATAATTAAGGGATACAATTGATTTAATAGGAGTAAGATTGGGATTAAACAAAACTCTTAATAAGGGATATAATCATAATAGAATTTAATAAACAATGCTCAATATGTTAATAAGTACAATTTAAGGGACTAAAAAAATAAAAAAAGATGAATACACGAAGTAGCGCAGAGGAGGTTCTTGCGCCACTTCTGGTGCAATATCAATGCTTGCTCTGTTCTGGTGCAAAGGTTGGAGTGCTCCAAAATGATGAATGTTGCAAAGGTTGGAGATGCCCTTAGGGTAATTAATTTCAATTCATCAAATGAGATTTTGTATGCAATTTTATAAATGTCCAATTATAGTAGTAGTGTTAACCTAATAACTATATAAGGAAAGTATTTATTATACTTTTTGATTCGATCAATATAATAAATGTATTTATACAAAAAATGCTTTATGTATTTAGTAATTATGTAGTTGTTAGCATGTGTCCTTATTTAAAATATAGGTTTATGAGATTTATGTTGATATATAAACACATCCCTCTAATGCGTAATGTGGAGACGGATGACAAACACCGAACATATGTTAGACACCAATTACTTTGTATCATGTGTAATGAATAGTAATTTTAGATAAGCAGAGGAAAGGATATTCGAACCCGATACCTTCTAACTTTAATATCATAAGGGTTCGTTTGGTATGCAATATATGATATGATTATTTTCATGTGATTGGATTTGATGTGATATGATTGAACTGAAATTTATGTTGTGATGTGTTTGGTGTTGTCGTACGAGATTGTATTAAAATAGTTATATATATAGTTTTGTGGGGTATGTGATTGGATAAAAATATAATTTTATCATATATGTAATACAATGTGAAATTGATTAATATAAAATTAAATTAAATTATTTTTAAAATAAATAAAAATGTTTAAACTTAATATTAAAGAAAATAACATTTGGTAATTGATATTTTAAAAATATTTTTAAATATTAAAATAAGATATATTAAATAAATATAGAAATGTATAATTAAATAAAAAAAATAAAAGAAAAATATATTTTTTTAGTATGGGACTAAATATCCTCACCTCACCCGGATAAAATGGTTGCCGAGAATTAGACTGGTTAAAATAATTATTTAAATTAAATTTTAAAAATATTTGAAAATAATTTTAATAATTAAAACCAATTTTAAACAAAATTATATTTATTTTTGTATGTTGGAATTGAAAACTATTATTTTTAAAGTGTTTAAAATAATTGATTTTTAAAGTATTTATATTTTAATCGTATATAAAATAAAATAAACCAAAAAGAAATAAATAAAAATAAAAGTATAAAATGGTGGGATTAATAAGTCTCACGTTTACGAGATAAGTTGTTTGTATGATATTATTAATCTCATCGTATATAAATAATAAATATGAGAGACGAGACTAAAATTAGTCCTATCGTATCCCACGCCAAACATGCCCAAAGTAAAACTGTGAATAAATATTTGTTATATGCGTGATATGTGTCCAATTCCATGTGTGGGGATTGTTGGGATTGCTAAACCTAGTGGTGTAAAAATGGGTGGGTCGGTCGGTGACGGGCCGGCCGGTGACAGACCGGTCCGGCCGACCCAGGAAGTTCACGGGTCGTGCTGGGAACGACCCGTGAAGGAAGAGAGCCAGGTCGTGGCCTGACTCAGGACTGGCCACGTGCCGGCCGCTGGGAGGAGGCCCGGCAGGCAGGGCGGCCCGTCTATTGGGTCGGTCCGTTCGGTTTTTTTTTTTTTTCAAAAAACCTCCAACGGCTGGATTTTTTTTCTTGCCGTTGGAGGAAAAAAAATACCAAAACCCCCTCTAAAATCTTTTAAATTATATTTTGACCCACAAATCAAATTTTTCTTTAAATACTTCCATCCCTTTCATTTTCCATTAACTCTCTCTATCATTCTTTCAAACTCTCATTCTCTCAAATCTCAATCTCTAATATATTCTCCAATTCTCTAAACTTTTTCATTCAATTTGGTTATTACTCTCTCTACAAAATTCTCTACATTTTCCACCAACACACCAAATTTTAAAGATACAATTTTGTTATTGCTTTTGGTCTAACATATTCTCATAGTCAATTTATATGTTTATGTTTAGATTTGAGTTACTTAATGAAAACATTATTTATTTAGTTAGTTAGTTTATCAATTTTTGGGCTTTAATGTTAATATTATTTGTTTAGTTTATTAAGATTTTTAAGTTTAGTAGTAATTTTAATATTTGTTATTAATAAATTTAGAAAGTTAATAATAACTTTACAAGAATTGGAGAATTAATTTTTGTAATAAGTAAATGATGAATGTTAAGTGTAATAATTACGTTTGATATTGTTTTTTTCATAAATTAAAATTTTTCATTTGTAGATTATGTTAGTAAATTTAAGAGTAGTGGTTCAAATCATCAATTTTATGTTAGTAAATTTATCAATTTTATTTGTAGTAGTGAACTAGTGAATTTAACATTTTTTGTTAGTAGATTAAGATTTTTTTGTTTATTTAATTTGTTTTTTAAGTAAATTAATTATTGTAAGTGTCCTATTAGTTATAGTAATTATTGTTAGTAAATTAAGATTACTGTTAGTAAATATTGATTTTTAATTTGACTATTAACTATTATAGTGCTCATGTTTTTATTCAGATAATGGATCCTAACCAGCAGCCTTATTTTCCGGACGGTTTGAATATGTTCAACAATGAATTTGATATTTCAGAACCGACCCATACTCAAGCGGGACCTTCTGGTTCCGACGTTACACCAACATCACGTCCCAGAAAATTAACATCAGATGTGTGGCAATGTTTCACACATAGTCCAAATGACACTCCAAAACGGGACGTCTGACCTCAGAGCTAAATGTAAGTTTTGTCATAAGGATTATGCTACAAGTACGGGGGGAACCAGACATTTGAGATGGCATATGCACAAATGTATGCATGCACATGGACAGGTGGACACTACAACCTAGACACAACTTCAACGGCACCCAGACGGGTCCGTTACGACGTGGCAGTTCGACGCCATGCACGCTAGAGAGTGCTTGGCACGATACATTGCACAAACTGATGAACCGACCAGTATTGGTGAGAGTCCATTTTATACAGAATTAATCACATCTGCATATAACCCCCAATATGAACATGTTTCTAGAACCACCACTAGAAATGATTTGATACGATTGTTTGAAACCCAAAGGGATGACTTAGTTGTTGAAATACAGCATTTAAGTGTCTCTGTTGCATTAACTTCTGATATTTGGAATGCATGTTCCAAACAGGACTATTTATGTGTCACGGGACACTATTGAGATTCTGATTGGAGGATAACAAAAAGAATTTTTGGTTTTCGTTCTACGGATTTTGCACATACCGCAGAAAACATTTTTTATGTCATAATGGAAGTTTTAGAAACTTATGAAATCACGCATCGCATTCTTTCAATCACATTTGACAATGCATCTACAAATACTAGCTATATTGCATTGTTTGTAGCAAGAAATATCCCGCAAGATGGAGGTTATTTCTTCCATCAACGGTGTGCACGCCATATTATAAATTTAGTTGTACAGACTGGTTTAAAGCAGGTAAGCGACCAAATAGATCGCATCAGAGATGCCATTTCTTGGATTTGCAGTTCTAAACCTAGATTCAGAGAATTCAAGAGATATTGTAAATTAAACGGTCTCAAACCCCGACGATTCCAAATTGATATGCCGGTAAGGTGGAACTCTACTTATTTAATGTTGTATAATTGTTTGGAATATGATACAACCATTACATATTTTTATAACATGAAATTGACCGAAACAGGACAACTTAGTCCAAAATTACTTACCACAGACGATTGGTATGTGGCAAAGATTTTTGTTCAATTTTTAAAGATTTTTTACAATGCCACTGTAACTCTTTCCGGGGTATATTACCCCACATCTTCCCAGACAATCCATCATATAGTGGAAATGTCTGAACTGTTAAACAGTTATAGAGAATATGAACATCTAGGCGCTGCAGTTGTTGTCATGGAGACAAAGTTGAAAAAATATTGGGCTAACGTTCCCCTACTTTATGCCTTAAGTGCTATAATAGATCCCAGGGTTAAATTATATGGTTTATAAGTTTTGCTTGAGTTTATTGGTATTAATTTATCAATAGATTATTCAGAACAAATTACTGACATTCGAACCAAGTTGTTCGAGATTTTTCATATTTATGAGACCAGGTTTGGCAACATTGACATCCCCCAATCAACACGACCGGAGACAGAGACGAAGCAAACAAATTGGAGCCTTCTGAAATGACGAAAAAAAGACAAATCAGCGAGTACTTCTTCAGGGCAAAGATCTAGCCCATCTTCTTGTACCGAACTTATTAGGTACCTTGAAGCACAGTTCGATGCTGTTGAAGACAAGGAAGAGTTTGATTTGTTGTTATGGTGGAAGATCTATACGTACAGGTATCCAGTTCTGTCACACTTAGCACGTGACGTACTAGTTATTCCAGTGTCAACGGTGTCTTCAGAACAAGCTTTCAGCACCAGTGGACGCATAATTGAACCAAGAAGAAGTTGTTTGTCTCTAGAGATGGTGGTGGTATTATCATGCCTTTGGGATTGGGAGCATGCTAAAAAAAAGGTTACAAAATCAAACTGTAGATAAAGAACTTAATCTAAATTTCGACAATCTATATATTGATGACCCTTCTGATGACCCTTCAGGTAGTAGCCAGAGCCAGAACTAGGTTATACTTTTACATATGTATTTATTATTTACTTATAAGTTGTAAAACGGTTGCACTCTTTTTCCCTTACCAAGTTTTTATCCTACTGGGTTTTTCTTGGTAAGGTTTTTAATGAGGCAATCATGTAGATATGTATTACTGAATTCCATAAGTGAAAAATAAATAAATAAATAAATAAATAAATAATTGTTCGTTCTCTTTATTCTTCTCAAATCATAATAATTGTTTGTTCTCTTCATTCATTTTAAATTCTAAACCCTTAACCATAAACCCTAAACCCTAAACCTTAAACCCTAAACCCTAAACCTAAACCCTAAATCCAAAAAAATATAATTTGGAAAAAAAATTGGACCAAAAAACTAACCCGCAGGACCAGGCCCGTTAGGCGACGGCCCGCCTGAGGCAGGCCGACGTGCCGTGCCAGGCCTGCTTCTCCGGAAACAGACCGGGCCGGGCCGACCCTCGACACCATCCCGTGCTAGGCCCAGCCAGGCCTGTTTCCACAAATGGACTGGCCAGGTCGTGCCTAATGGGCCGGGCCAGTCCATTTTTACACCACTAACTAAACCCAAACATCTCCCAACAATCCCATTCATAAAACATTTAAAATATTTTTTATACATGAAATATGATTTTATCCGATACCAACCTACGGCAAACACAATACATCACTATTTTAGTCTAATTATTCAATTCAATCCCATAAAAATAATCAAATCCAATCTCATATAAGAAATATTTGAATTTCCTCTTCACCTTATATTATCCTCACATAAATCAACGGTTTAGATTAATTTTATTTTTTTGATGGAAATAATTTAGACCATTGATTTGCTATATTAAACATGTAACAATATATTATTAAAGTAATGATAATGTGAGGACAAATAATGTGAGATGAGGATCCAGATCCGTTTACGAAACTGGCCTAAAGAGGCATATTCATATATATATAGCCATTTTTTTTATTGAAATATTACAATAATTCGAGATTTGGAGGTGAGAAACGGACTCGAACCCACAATCTCTTAATGTGGGTGTGATGAGCATAACACTGAACCAACCTCATATTCTCTAATCAGTAACCATTCACTTATACACCGTATTTTTTTTTTTTTTAAAGTAATTAGATAATTTCCAACTCATTTCATCAATTTGTTACAACTTTACAATAAAATGTAGCAACTTCTACGGTTCCACACCACCATCTCCAACCTATTATATCAAATCTTACTTTAAAAGAATATTCTTTTAAATATTCCTTTTCAACCAATCAAAACAAACGAAACAATTTTTTCTTATAAAAAAAAGACAAATAAGCACCGGATTATATTGTTGCGCCACATCTGGCGCAATACTTTGGATGGAGGCAAAGTAGCTCAAGAAATGCAACTAGGTTGGAGAGCAAAAGTTTGCTCTATACTAGAGATTGACGCTCTATTGGATATGCCCCTATACATGGTAATTAGAGTCAAATAATACATAAATGAAAATATATCATATCAAAACAAGCATATCACATCTATCAAATATGGTAACATTCTACAAATAAATTTAAGAGTAAATTATGACCAACCTCACGAGGTTTACCTTTTTCACAAATTGAAATAACATTGTTGTTAACTAATAATGACATTCCCCGCATTTATTCAAAATTTGTCAGAATTAACCATTAACAGTTAAAAATATCAAATACCTCTGAAATTATGAATTAAATAAATATGAAAATTAAAATATAAATATTCATCATTCATCTCAAAGATGTATAATGTAGATATAAAAAAAAACTAAAATTAAAAATAATATATATATATATATATATATATTTAAGAAACTATATTATTCTCCATCGTTCATATTGAGATAAATAGTGGAGATTATTATTTTTTTAATAAGAATTCAAACCATTTTTTTAATTTGGTTTTCTGATTTTTATTTCATTTTTCCTTTTATTTCCATTTTTTTATAAAAATATATTCAATTTTCTAAATTTAAATTATAATTGGAATATATCGTATAAAGATGTCATAACAACTTGACTTGATGAATCAAGGCCTCTAATTTAAATCAATGAAAGTATGTAACAGTTGAAAAATTGTTGGCATGAGTCTTTACTCTTTGGCATACCAAAATTGAACAAGATTCAGATATCCTTACCAAAATCATGTCACGTGTGGTATGTGTATGTGCAGTCCAAGATTTAATTTGGGATTCGTTTTATTTCTAATTCAGTCAACATTTGACGAAACGAAATGTACCCCAAGCAATATAAAAAAGTTTCCTGCCAATCACGTGGTACCCTTGACAGAGGAGCGAGACACTAACAATTCCATATGCTGCCCCAGAATGGCATCCCTGAAGCTGCATTGGAAATTAATCTAGTCTGACTAATTTCTAGCCTTTACAATAGACTCAATTTCAGGATTCCAAAGAAAATTTAAAACTAGTTACTTCATTAAATCTTGGTTGTTCAGACCATGCTTGTCAATATTGGATTTACGGATAGTGGGGAGACCTTTCTCTGTTGTTAGAACAGAAGTGTGAGCCGTGATTATAGTAATTGTTTCCGATCGGTTCCGATAGACCCATGATCCGATTGATGTATTTCAAAATAGAAAGTAGTGAAAGAAATAAAAAGTCGCATAAATTGGTTATGGACAGCAACAAAAACCATTTAAAGCAAGCTATTGGAAATTAGAATGGGTGTTTGAGTTGAAGCCTGTTCGGATTGGGAGTCAAAATGACTTTATGATTGGCCGCGATTGGCGCCTGGAAAACCCAAATCGTTTCCTTAAGGCTTAAACACAAGTAACAGTTAAATTAATCTAATAATCCCCCTGTTTAATTTATTTTTATAAAACTATACTGACAACACACTAACACGCAATGTATTATAAATTATACTCTTATCCGATACCGCGAAATCAGCAGAAAACCGTGACATTTGCCCTCGTACGGACCGGTAACCGTAACGTCCTTGCTGACGTGGCACCACTCCTCCGGTGAGAGCTTTACAAAGTTAGTTACAGTGGATAAAAAAGTGTACTTTAATCGGCACGGGCTCGGCACGTGGATTGTGACGGTTAGAGTAGAGAGGGGTGAGTAAAAACCTGGTTGGGTTAGTTTGTTTTAAGGTTAAAAACCTAACTGGCTAACCCTGGTCAAGTCAAAAACAACTAACAGAAACTGCTGCTACAGTTACGTAACGGACGTTAGTTGTGATTGATGATTATTTTGATCGCTTCTCGTTTGTTAAACGATAGTCTATAAAAGGCAGTTTTGTTGGAGCTCGTACCCTGACTGAATCACTCCTCTGCTTTTTCTTTTTCTAGAGTGTGTTTGGAGAGCGAGAAAGCAGAGAGAAAGAGAGAGAGAAAGCAGAGAGAGAGAGAGAAGCAGAAGAAGAGGTCTCTGTTTTGTAATGGCGGTCACTAAGCGAGGTGTCTGTGTGTGTTTGGCTGTTGTTTTGATGTTGTTCGTTGGAGTTATGGCGACGGGAAGCAACCAAGAGCTCTCTGTTTCCAGGTCTCTCTTTCTCTTGGAAATTCTCTCTCTCTCTCTCTCTCTCTCTCTGTTTTGTGTAGTTGTTTGTTTCTCTTAAGCTGGTTCCGTTTCTGAGAAGCGTAGGCTTACTTCTCTGTTCTTTGCTTAGTTCAATCTTGTTTTTGTACGAAAATCAAGCTACATTATCCAGCTTTTGATTGATATTCGCTAAACTTTTCTTCTTTAAAATTTTGGGTATCTGATTTGTTTTTGGTCAAAGAATCCAGCTATTTTCTAGTCCTTTTTTCTCATAGATTTCATTTTTTTTTTTGCGTCCTTCTTCATTTCCTCTTGTTTTCTTGCTCACTCCCAAATCTATCTACTAATCCACATTATGTAGCTTTTTATACTATTAATTTATTTTCACAAATCATAAACGTTATGCAAAAATCACAATACAGGTTGTTTTCATGGTCATAAAAACACAGAGAGGCTCTCTCTGCTTCACATTAACTGCTGTTTGCGACTCCATCTGTTATTGTTTTCACCGAGATTTTTATTATTCTACTTTCCGCATTTAACTCCATGAAAACAACCTTTGACGTTTTTTATACTCCCAAGCGTTTCACGTTTTTTTACTTTTGGAGCTTAATTTTATTTATTTATTAATATTTGTGCTTTAATTAATATTATTTTATATTAACAGGAAAGTGAAGGCAGAGCAGTTGCAGAGCTCAAACAACTCAACAATGGTGTCCAGGTAACTATATTACAAGAGTAGTTGCTTTTAGTTGGTAAATTTTGTGATTTCGATCTAAGCCGTTGGTTCCGTTATCTAGAGCGTTTTAAGCCGTTGGATAGACATACCAGGTTCTGTTGTATCCTTTTAACAGTAACCTAACGATCTCAGCCGTTTAGATCTGGATCCTTAGATCTGGAGCGTTTATTCCGTTTTTGGTTAGTAGAGTCGGTTCATTGGCTGTAACGGCAGAATCATTCATTTCCAAAATTACCCCCATTAAAAATTGGCATCGTTCGGGCTTTTTTCCAGTTATCTTAGAGGTCATTTAAGTAATTTTGTCATTCCCGCCGACGGTTCGCCTCGGAATTAATCTCTAATCTCTAGCTAAAAAAGAACAGTCCTTGTAACGGTTTTTTACCGGATACTGTCTGCCTCGTTCTTGAGCACAGTGTACATTGTACTTGGTGTCGATCGACTGTCTTACCTACTCCTTTATTGCAATCGTGATTATTTTACAGACACGTGTCCGGTGTCAGAATTTTTTTAATGGTTGGAAAAATAATAATACTAAAAATAATAATAATATTCCTGACCTATGGTTGTTGCATTTTTCAGGAGTGAGGAGGTTGAGGCCATGAATGAACATGCAGTGGATGACCCTGAGGAGGTTGTGTCCATGGTTGAGAAGTGGGTGTCTCTTTCTTTTTACTTGTTTTTGCATATGAATTTATTATATAAATTGGAAAGGTTTAATTGATTGATTTCATTGAATTCACTAGTAACGATACAAAATAGAAAATGTTAGGTTGGGTAGTTCAGGAAGGCATGGATGGTAATTGGTGGTTGTAGAGTTGCCCTCAGTTACCAAACAGACCTATTTCTATTTAAAACCTAGTTACTGTCTCTGTATGAAAGTTTTTATTATTTGCTTGTGATTTGGATTAGTAGTGTTCTTTAGTTGTTGTTGTCATTAGATAACAAAAATCGGTCATTGCCTGGATTAATTTTTGTTTCAGTTTTGATTCGGTTTACAATGGTGGCTTTTAAATTCGATGTTCTAATCAGATTGAACTAATTTTATTATAGAGCGGTAGGAAATTAAATACATGTCACTAGTTGTTGTGGTATGAAAATTCCTATATTACTGTTACGTGACAGGCTGAGGCATGTGAGGGATAAAGGACAAAAATAACGTATAAATATGGCCTTGGCTAAGTAAAATATCAACCCAATGGAATTCTATCCGTTATTGGCCACGTCGTCTTCGCAAAGTGATCCAGCACATACTTATTTTGTCATTACATTCAACCACATCCCGGATCTGCTTTTGACTGTCTGAACCGTACTCCACCGACACACATTTCACACAGAACTATTGTTCTTTCGCATTCCAATCTTTCCTGTGCAAGATATTTAATTTTATGTCTAGTAAATAGTTAAATACAAAAACACTGTACTTTTAGTTAATTACTTGAAGCAATTTGAACAACGGGAATTCTAGTCATTCACCAATTTGTTTGGACTTGGGTAATAACAGTGTGATTGATGATTATGCAGGAGCATCCGCAACAGCACTGAAAGGAGGAAACTGGAGTTCTTCTCTTGTGGAACTGGTAATCCAATTGATGACTGCTGGCGCTGTGACCCCAACTGGCACAAAAACCGCAAGCGCCTCGCTGACTGTGGCATTGGTTTTGGTAGAAATGCCATTGGTGGCCGTGATGGTCGCTTCTATGTTGTCACTGATCCCAGGGACGATGACCCTGTTAATCCCAGACCTGGCACTTTGCGCCATGCTGTCATCCAGGACCAGCCTCTCTGGATTGTGTTCAAGAGGGACATGGTCATACAGTTGAAACAGGAATTGATCATGAACAGCTTTAAGACCATTGATGGTCGTGGGGCCAATGTACACATTGCTAATGGAGGTTGCATTACTATTCAATTTGTTACCAACGTCATCATTCATGGTCTCCATATTCATGACTGCAAACCCACCGGCAATGCAATGGTGAGGAGCTCCCCTAGTCACTATGGGTGGAGGACAATGGCTGATGGTGATGCTATCTCCATTTTTGGTTCAAGTCATATTTGGGTTGATCACAATTCACTCTCCCACTGTGCTGATGGCCTTGTCGATGCTGTCATGGGTTCCACTGCCCTTACCATTTCAAACAATCACATGACCCACCACAATGAGGTCAGTCTTAGCTTCTGATATCTGTCTGCAATTGGATTTATTATTTGTTAATAGAAAGACTAATTGATATTGTTAATGCAGGTGATGTTGTTGGGCCACAGTGATTCTTACACTAGAGACAAGCTAATGCAAGTGACGATTGCCTATAACCATTTTGGAGAGGGACTGATTCAGAGAATGCCAAGGTAATAAATCAAAGTCTAATTTTTGAACCATTTGGGTTTTAAAGTTTAAAATGAGCTAACATTGACAAGGAATTGAATTTTATGCATAATGCAGATGTAGACACGGATATTTCCATGTGGTGAACAATGACTACACTCACTGGGAAATGTATGCCATTGGTGGAAGTGCCAACCCCACCATCAACAGTCAGGGTAACAGATATGCAGCTCCAACAAACCCCTTCGCAAAGGAGGTACTGTCTCAAGTCTACTGCCCCTTCCTTAGAGTGATGACCATATACTGTATGTAAATTTCTGATTGTTAACACTGGATGATTTTCATGGACAGGTGACAAAAAGGGTTGAAACATCCGCAAGTCAGTGGAAGAGCTGGAACTGGAGATCAGAGGGAGACCTCTTGCTGAATGGTGCCTATTTCACTCCATCTGGAGCAGGAGCCTCAGCCAACTACGCTCGTGCTTCAAGCTTAGGTGCCAAGTCTTCCTCCATGGTTGGATCCATTACTGGGAGTGCTGGTGCTCTCCCCTGCCGCAGAGGCCGCCAGTGCTCATAGCTCTATAGTCAATTATATTGGTCAAAGAAAAAGGCCTAGCAAAATTTCTGTTTGATATTCCCTTTTTTACTACTATATATAGTTGTCACCGGTCCAATTTCCGTTGCCTTCTCGCCATTGTTTCACCACCATTTATCAGGTTTACATATTTTGGCAAGTGTACATTTTTTGCACATGTCATTATATTGTCACAGTTATTTGGTTGATTCCATTCCAGTTTGTGTATTCAGTTATTTTGCTCAACCTCGGCCTGCTTCAACCGAGAAAACAAACAGTGGCAATTGTTAGAAGCAGGTGCGGAAGCGTTGCTGATTATCTCCTCCTTATTCCTGATTTGTTTAGCCACATATCAAATCTCCTTCTAACTTTCCCTTTGTTGCGTCCAAATGTCAATCTTGGTCTCTAAATACTCTTTTATCTTTTTGGGTTTTTTTTTTTGTTTTTTTATAGGGTCTGAATCTGAATGATGGTTTTCCAGTCTTTTGTTGTGTCTAGTTTCTCATACAAGAAGCAATAGTATTTGAATGTCAAACTCGAGTCATGAAAAACTTTGTTACAAATGATGCAAATCAATAGCAGTGATGTTTCTTTTTCTTTACATTTGGCTTTTACTTTTTGGTTGTGGAATTGTGATTATTCTTTTATAAAATAGTATGTTTATGTTAATAATGTTGTTTAGCCTCTGCTGGCGGTTGTAATTCTTTGATCATGTGAAGCACCCAGCTCAGCCACATGACATAAAGTCATATTAACTAACTTACGTTATTACCTTTTTCTTTTAAGCTTTTATGGGTCTGTCTGTCTTTACCATATAATGATTCTCAACTAGCAAAAGTGCTTGGAAACTTTTGGGAAACCCACTTTTAATCTTTTCCTAATTTCTAACGTGACCCAACATGTTCCCTAATTTTACCAATTTTACATCTCAGCTAATAATGGTTCTTCCATTGCAGAAGAAAATATCCCTCCCCCCACTTAATAAAGTCATTAAGAAGGAGAAATTAACATGCCATTGCAAGGTTGTTAATTGTATGATGGAATCCACATGGGTTAGCATGTGTAAAAGGGCCCATATGGCATGTGAGAAGTTTCTTTGCTCTCCAACTAAGACATGGGAGTGGGACCATCCCACCCCCACCCGTATATCTATTACGTGGTGTTTGACTATTAAACCGACATGGGTATGGTAGCACTAAAATCTAAGAATCACTCAAGATTAAATTTGGAAGCCATTTAGAGTTTTGGAAACCACTCAAGGTTAAATTTGGAAACCATTGTCACCTCATACCACCTCCTGCATTTAGTATTATTCAAATTTGGCACTCTATTTCTCTATATGCCTCCCTATTATTTTCACATTAAAGTTAAGCATTTCAAGTAATTCCCTATTGTTACATGTACAATTACCTTTATCTATTTTCATACTAGTACTATAGTGCATGTGGTGGTTTTATTATGTCTTTAAAAAATGTCTTAATGATGTTATTATATAGCTGGAGAGATGATGAGAACAATTTTAAAAAGTTAAGAGATTTTTACCCAGCATGTTGTATTGGGAGATTTTACCCAGATCTGGTCCAAATGCAAGATCATCCAGCCTGTAAGAACCAAACAGAACCAAGTGTCGGGAAATAACACATTCAGTGGACTTTTTAGCATACCCTATAAGACTGCAACAACTGTGTCTGTGTGAGATCGTACTTAGGTGACTGCTTGCCAAAGACGATAACCAAAAGCTTCAAAACTCTCTTGAACAAAGATCAATTGGACAAGCCAGAACATCCAAAAAGATAAACCTGTGTTTGCTTGAAGGGGTACTATAAAGTGACGACTAACTGCCACTAAAAATCCTAAAATGTTGGCATATAAAATCACTGTATTTGATGATCACCAACTAGGCAAGCACTTATGAGAGAACGGGGCCTGTTTGACCATATTACCTTTGTCCCTTTCCTCAATCCCTCTTAATTCATCCTTTCAAAGTCTCACCATGAATAACCAACTCACATGTCACATGTTATTATGCAACTCTTGAACATTGAATAGATGATAATTTCAAGCTCACATTTGGCAAACATATCAGCTCCTATAAATATCAAGGATTTAACTGTCTAGATTTCAAGCAAACAATAAAATTAATAAATCTATTTACACTCATTGGTTACTTCAGGTGGATGAACAGAGTAGCCACCCATTTGAATTTAAGAAAAGAGATAATGGGCCAGTGTAAAACATGCTTTTGGATATTTTTTCACACACCCTTTGTCTCTTATAATCATTAGACCCTAAGAATATTGTATAGACACCTTTCTATGTCAAATCCAAGTGCGCAAGATGAGGATGAATAACATTACTTGAAATCATCAGAGGCATTTAACTTGAAGGCTGAAGCCATCCATCTATTTTTGAATGAACCAATCAATACAAATGACATCAAGGATTCACGGGCTATAAAAAGGAATTAAATATACACTTACTGATGCATTTACAAATAAACTAAATCAAGGAAAAAGAAATAGGAAAACAAAGCCGTGGATTGTTAAAAAAAATAAAAAAATTGATCACCTTGCTATTAATTTTTTTTCCCTTTTTCTTTTTGTTTTCATTTCTCTTTTTGTGAATCTAAGAAACTCTCGCCTCATAATACGAAAATTATGTTTAGAATGTGTAAATGTTGCTCCATAGTAACAAAGTTCTCATTGGGCAATAGCATTAATAAATTATCAGAATACTTTCATTTATTTCAAAACAAGATTATCATGACAGAATTATAACACGAGGAAGTAGAGCCGTTGACTGTCTTGAGTTAGTTCACTCTTACACGGAGGTGTCTGTCTGAAAAGTATATCCAGCTTCAGCAAAGCGGGATTTCACCATTGCAAGAGCCTTGGAGCGATGAGAGATTTTATTCTTTTCTTCATTTGGCATCTCAGCATAACTACATATAAAGACCAACATAAATTCATCTACAACTTAGCTTAATGATAACACACCACTAGCACCCAAATAATGAATCACCAATAGTTAAAGGACCACTGATACGAGACAGCAGATATCAAAGTGGAAGAAAGATGGACTTACGTTTGCTCATAGCCATCAGGTTGAAAGATTGGATCCCATCCAAAATCATTGGGTCCCCGTGGAGGAACTATCTTCCCCTAAAATATAGGCCATAGGTCATATGCTAGTTAGTACTACACTACTACTAATGTAAATATCAATTTTACGAGTACTTCAAACTATGTCAACCCAAAACTCAGGAAGAAGTAGTGCACAAAGATTAATATTTTGTATTGTTGTTTGGTAACACCAAATGCCTACTCTTTCTTATCAATCTCTAATAATCCTTTAATCAATTTATTTGAAGACCCTAATCCTAATCCCAAATTAGTGTCAAAGTCGAGGTATATCATGCATCAAGCAACTTCTTCTGAGCAGCTTTTCCAATTGTGCATTGTTGAAACTTACTGAAGGCTGAAAAATCAAGATGAGATGTTCTTTGCTTTTGAAAGTACAAAACCTTAACTGATTCTTATGTTCAGGAGGTCACACGGTTTCTTTGCACCGATTGTTTTCGATTATACTACTTAAACTACCACCTACACTAATAATTTCATAGCATGTTCTCTATATACTAAGCAGGGCTGAATTTTCACAAACAAGTTTTTCCCATGATTACTGTTTCCTTATTATCTGTGAAATTAAACCCTAATTTTATTCTATACAACCACCAAAGTCTTCTTCTTGAAGCTCTTCACACAGATAATGGCAAATATTTGAATAGTAATTAGTGAACCCATTAATTGTATGTGCATGGAAATAGCTCAATAAACTCATAAAGCATACCGGAGTTTTTCCCAGGAATGTAATAGGCTCTGAATCGGGTCCAAGAGAAAAAGCGAATGCACACAACGCATAAGCTGATTTATCCTCATATGCCATCAATAAGTTGTTCAGACCTAGTAAAAAGAACAAAAACAGAGATTTAATCAAAATTGGATGTACAAGCTGACAAAATTACCAGAAGGAAAAGAAACAAAATAAAATAAGTTTCAACCTTCATGACCAATCTTCTGCAGGAACCATTTGCTGCATGATTTAACAATCACATTAACAATAAGCATCAGAGACCTTACACTGCAGCACTAGTAACTCTAAGGAAGATAAGATTGAGCTAGATAGATGTATTTAATGTTGAAGAATAAAAGACGGCAAGAAGGTATAACATTTTCCACAGATTTTCCACGTAAACTTCACAAACTGGTTTTATAGGAAGTTAGCACCTTAGTCAAAGCCAATATATGCCATCTCAAAATAGCATAATGAACTGGTCCTTCTAACTAAACCTCTGTAGTATCAGACTGAATCAAGATTTAGTAGGAATATATTTTTCCAATCATATTTTTGAAATTAAACATAAGATATATTAGAACCGGCAAAATATAAGAACAAAATATAGGAACACTTGCAATCATCGGCCAATCACACAACAAAGACGACAGAAAAGGTGCATGAAAGGCAATCTTTAAGAATCAAAATTTCCAAATTACACTAATTCTGGGCAACCACTATGGTTGGTCCGGTCATGACTTAAACCAATTCCAAGTTCATTTAACAAAGTTTCCTGTCACAAACTTCCTAAAAGCTCAAGCATTGCACAGGAAACTTAATACTTGGCTTGTCCAATTTGAAAACATTACAACCCTTAATGCTTTAATGCTTTAAAACTTGTCAACATAACTTGAAAAATTACAAAATAAAATCAAATTCATTTAAACAGAAGGGAAAAACCTTTTCACCAACCAATTGAGATCGAGTAACTCTCAAAGTTATGTTTTACGGTTTCCATGATTCTTAATTTTGAAGTTTTCAAATAGGATTCAAAATAGTCATGTTCTAATTAGTTGTTCCTCTTTCTCAAACAAAACCAAGTTGAAGTGTTACTACAAAATATAGACTAATCAAACAATGAACATCTAAAAAAGAATTACAAAATAGGCATCAAAATGATCGTTGCTAATCTTAGATTTAAAATGCTCATAATGATTAATCAGCCACCAAATGCAAAAAGCTAGAATGAATTACTATTTTGATTCTATGTTAATCTCTAGAAGATAAGAAGAGAAGCAACTGATAATTGACACTTTGGTTGAATCCTTCATTTCTTCCACGGTAAGTTTACAACTAATTCCATGAGAAACAGGAAATAAACATAATTATAAATGCTTTAATGAATCTGGGAGCACATATTAACCAAAAATGAAACACATACAGAAAATTCACCTCCCAAAACTCTAAAGAGAAATTGATGTTCAAGTTTCTCTATTAGTATATATTAAGTAAAGACTCCCACCAATTAGAGAGCGTTGTATTATAGCTTAGTGCCATGGAGATCATAAAAGGAATGTACTATGTGATATTTCCTAAGGAATTAATCCAGTAGATGTTAAGAAAGTATTTCAACAAATCCAGCGACCACCAAGTTTGTGATTACAATACTAAAACCCTGATTATAAAAGAGAGTTCTACTCCTCCCCAAAGACTTACAAAAAGATGAAACAAATTCTCCTAGCAACATTAACTGTAAGTGAGAACTGAAGCTGAAAATCGTGGTCCTAAATAATTGTAGAAAGTGAATACTCAGGTTAACTCATACCACCACAAACAAATATTTGGTAAATTTTCTTAGCTATGTCAACAACATGTCTCATATCAATTAATGATTCATCCTGTTTAATACCGCATTCATGAGGTTGGAATCGAGTTTCTCTAACTAAAGGAACATTGCCTTTTATAAGGTGAGATACAAATACAACAGAGTCACAGAATCAAACAGGTATAGATCAATTGCTTGTTTATACAGGTAAGCCATTCAAACTAAGTATTGGGAAATCCTAGTGTTGTCATTTATACTAAAGCTAGGGAATCGCTTATAAAATGTCAGTTGTACCAATTGCTTCATTTTTTTTTCCCTACAAATGCCAAAATCCTCAATTCATTGCATATAGAATGAATGGAACAGAAAAAAGGAACAGAAACTTACATGTAAGGCCCTGCAAAAAAGAGTTGCAAATAAAGAAACTATGATCAGCATCCATTCATTGCATATAGAGTGAATTAAAACAAAACAAAAAGGGGGGGGGGGGGGGGGGGGGAGGGGAATACCAGGAAGACCCTTCAAAGCATTGAAGCAGAGGCATGTATCTTCCACCAGCACTGGCCCATTAACCTTCTCATTCGAAAATAATAAGAAATTAGCACAGAATTTGGTGCTGCTGATGGGGATTAACAGAGATTATATATATATACACCTGGAGGGCAGCGAGACGAGCTTTTTCTTTGGATATATCTTCTGGTTCGCCTTGCAATTCAGGCACTGTACACATTACAAAACAACAAGAATAGATAAATTAGAGACAGAAACATAGAAGGAGAGAGAGAATGTGTATGAGTTTTGACGAACAGTCAAGCTTGAGAGACCGGAAGGGAATAGATTGGCCCAAGATGGACTTCACTTCTTCAAGCTTCTTAGCGTTCCCAGTCACGAACGTCACCGGCCGTGCCAGCACTGCTCTTGTCGCCGCCATTTTTATTTTTTGCTCTCGAAGACTAAACAACAGACCACGGGAGACCTCGTAATTATACAGAGGAGAGAGTGGCAGTGCCGTACAAGCACTGTGTAATTCTACATAATTTTTGTTTATACCGTGGGCCACTCCAAACTAAGGGCTTCGTTGTACTGAGGTTTTAATTGACAAGTGTATAAATTAAAATTCCGGTGGAATTAGATTGAGATTTTTAATAAATCATATAAAAATACTGAGTTATTCGATTAGAACTTTTAATAAATTTTTTTTTAAAAATTAAATATCTGGATCCAGACTTTTAAGATTTTTAAAAAAAATCTAAAATATCTAGTGGTATTATACACAGACTTTTAAGATGTAGCAAATTGTTTGGTGGTATTGGATTGAGATCAAGATATGTAGGATTTCATGACAATATGGATTGTCTAGAATTTTTAATGATAATTATAAATACATAGATCCCAAAATTATCTTGCCACTTTCCATAAGACTTTTCAAGTTTGTTCAAGACTTTTCAAAAACTAACAACAAGGCTATGAAGAAACCCTAACAACATGCCATGTTCAGGTAATTATTATATTGTATCTTGCAATATTTACAATAATTATTATATGTGAAAACCTAATTATTGTGAATATTCAATCAGATTGTGAGTGACTTGCGGAATTATATCAAATTATCTTCTTTTTTCTTTTTTCTTTTTCTTTTTTTTGTTTGGTTCGTGCCTATATGCAAATATCGTAGAAAAATCAATTTTTTTAAAAATCTGATACATCATTGATGATGCTTTGATACAATATAATACATAATAACATATATATTATTGCATCAAATTAGTTGAAATTTATTTTCAAACCATATGAGTACTATATAGTTTGACACACACACACGCATATATATATATATATATATATATATATATATATATATATATATATATATTGCAGATGTTCTGGATAATAGCTACACAAGTAATAACATATATATTATTCCATCAAATTAGTTGAAATTGATTTTCAAACTATATGAGTACTATGTAGTTTGACATATAATATACACACACACTGAGCTTTCCTATTGATTATGAGTTTGATATATTGTTTGAGTTTTTTCAGCTCAGACCAACTACCTAGTTTAGGTTTCTCAACTCGAGTATGTGTTAATTAACAAATTTATAGGGCTCGTAATTACAAAAAAAAAAATCCAAAAAATCTTTAAATAAAATTATAGATAATCAAAATAGTATTTAAATAAAGTCTAGATAATCCTAATAGTTTTTAAATAAAGTCTAGATAATCCTAATAGTTTTTAAATAAAGTCTAGATAGTCATAACAATCTTTAAATAAAGTCAAGAGACTCTTAAAAAAAAATCAAGAATCCTGAAAGTCTAGTCTAAATAATCATAATAGTCTTTCAAATCCTACAAAACCATACAATCCTACCACCCCCAAATTGTCTATTAAAATCTCAATCCAATACACCCCCCCTAAGACAGAGTGAGTAATGTGTTCAAGCCCAGTGAAGCGATGGGTTGGGTTTGACTATAAAGGCCCATGGGCTTTCACGGGCTTCAGAGCAGGTTGGTTTAGCTATATTTGGGATTGGTTTGCTTCAGATATAATCTGTTAATTGCTTAACTTTTGAAATGATGGGAAATGTATTGAACAAAATGACTAAAATAGACATCAATAAATATTATAAATATGAAGCATTTAAAAAGAAATAAAAAAAACTCTCATTGAGTCAACTCAGGAAAAAAATTATCATTGAGTCAACTCAATCATTCTTAAATAACTCGTTCAAAAAGTTGAGTCAACTCAATTTATACTTAAAACACAACAAAAACTAACCGAGTCAACTTAGGTTCCTCATCGAGTCAACTTAGTCTCCTTCTTCACCCACTCAACAGTTAACCTATGCAAATTCCGTTTCAAATTCCTTCTTCGTTTCCAATCTCTACAAACTCGTCAACTCTCCAATTTCTCCTCCGTTTTCAGTTCCACCGAGATTATCGTCAACCACAATCATGTGCCGGTAATATCCTCTCTCCCGTCGGCGACAAACAAGTATTTTAAAAAGCAAGATCTTCACCGATCGTGGCATCATGAAGGAGGCTTCCGACCTTTTCAAGATTTCATCGAAGTTGTTGGAGCAAAACCAACCTTTGTGACGGAATCTCGACAAAATCACAACGGAATTGAGACGGAATCACCATAGGTTTCGAGTCAAAGTCCTCCTCTATCAATTATGGCGGATGCCTCCTCCATTCTCGTCTCCTCCGCTGTCGGAGGAGCTAGTTTCCTCTGACAACTTTGTCACTGGAGAAACTCGATCCTCCTCCTCCGGCAATGGCCACTAGTCCCATATTTAGTTTTTAAATATATTTTTTCCTTGAAACAAAATTTTAAATTTGTTATTATATTATTATTAAATATTAGTGTAACACTCATTTGCTAAAAACTTGAGAAATCGAGAAAAACAATCCTAAACATAATCTTAAAATTTGAAAGAAAAAAAATCAAAATAATGTAAAGCCCATTGGGCCACCCAAGCTTGTGCGGGAAAACCCGGTTTGGAGAGATATCATACTCATAGGCAGAGCCGGGTCTTTTGTTTTAAAAAATGAAATTAGGGCCTGACCCGTACCGTACACTAAAGCCCGGTCATGCCTTGAAACTTTCGGCCCAGACCGGCCCATCCGTTTGATACCTTTATCAAATACCACTCACCACTATCATTTGTAAGCATTCATACAATTGCAAATATTCATAGTGAAATTTGCCATACCAATTTTGATCCAAGCCCAGTAAGCTCTTAAATTTTTAGAAAACAGTAGCCCAATAAAGGCCCATTTACAGATAAAGTAATTTGAGCAGCCTTATTTGTTGTCTGCTTCTGCATCTTCTTGCATGCTCTTGTGTTTCAATTGAAAATTTGAGCAGGCAGCCTGGGCCTTTAGTTTATAAGAAAGATTATTAGGAAATGGAGTTGAAACTTGCAAGTCAAGAAAACTTTTATGTCTCACTCTGCTCTACCTCCTTTATTTGTTTATTTAAATTTTGTTCCTGCTCAATCTTGGATCACTTTCAAACCAAGCTATATTCATTTTATATTTAAGAAAATAAATACCAAGCGGTCGTCCCTATACTGAGGAGTGAGGACCATCATCAGCCCTTCTTTCCAATGAGACATGGTCAGTGGTCCATCCGGCGTGGAGACTTGCCATACCAAGACCAAATGCTATTAGCGCAATCCGAATAGATACTCGATCCTATAATAGAAAGCACTCACTCATCTCTTATAAATATTGTAGGACTCAAACTTAATATTAATATGAATGAGAATGTGTACAACCACTCCATCAAAAGTTGATATAATGATATATATATATATTCTTCGTAAAGAAATTGTTGATCATATATTTATGTGATTTTGGGTTCAAACATATGCAATTTGCCAAATTTGTTGTCATGTTCTCCATTATTAAACATAACAATGGTGTTATGTCAGTTAACTTTTTTATTTTTGGCCTCAACCCAACATCAAATCACTAATACTGAAAATGACAACAATTTAATTAGTATAATTTATTGGAAAAACTTTTTTACACAATACTTTGATTCATAATTTAAATAAAACTATGCCTTTTAAAATTAAAATTAAAATTTTTATAAATAAGAACATTTTTTCTCTAATATACTAGGCTGTACAAACTATTATTTTTTTTTGGACAGAACTTTTGAACCACAAATCAAACACCCACTAGTTTATTCAAATTTTAAGACTGAAATTGAAAGTAGCGGTGGCAATGCACATAGTGAAGTTGTGATGGCCTCAATTGGAACCCTACTCTTTATTATTATTATTATTTATATATATACTAATAATAAAGTAATGCTGGATATCACATCTAAAATCATAACTCTTCTATAGTTCTATCACAGAGAAGCTGATGTGTTAATTGGTAAGTGGATATATAGATGAGGTTGGTTCAATAATAAACTCTTACACCTAAATCATGATTCTACAGAAATACTGTAATAGTTTAAAAAAAACGAGGGGATAAAATTATTTGTATCCAAATCTATCATCGTATTTACTTTGAAAACTATATTTATATTTTTATGTATTCATTAATTGTATGAAAAATTGTTGTTTCTAGTCTGATCCTTTTTTAATCGAAATTTAACATTAAATAGAAAGGGATAAGAGGTCATTCGTGACCCCGATAAATTATGTATTATATATGTGATCAAAATATTTACTCCTGTAATAGAAAGAAAACTCTTTATATGATGATAAATAGTTAAATACACAATCATGAGATTTGAATCTTCATCCATAAACAGAAACAGAAGATTTGAATCTTCATCCAGAAACGGAAACGGACATGCACACTATTCGACTTAAGAGGTAACGTGCACTATAAAGATCCTCATAAACATATTACATACGTATAATATAGAATCAATAAGTTGAAAAGATATTAAAATAAAAAGAGAAGGCAGATGGGGTGGTGGTGACTGGTGAGTTTAGACTTTAGAGGTAGTGACAGAAACGAAAACGTGTATAGATTCCTCCATCGGTGAAATTCCCAAGGCAATTGCAGGGTCCAGCCGTCCAGGCCACCGCCCTTAAAGAAGGGCAGCTCTGTGAAGCTGCGCCGTTTACTTTTTTTTTTGGCAGTGCCCTTTATGGTCCTAAAGTCTTATAGTTTATAACACCAATTGACTCCTACATGGCTACAATGAACCCATTTTTTATCTTCAATTACAATATGATCAGCAAATTGATACTATTATAAGGGTTCATGTGAGGTTTTGGTTTGAGGAAATAAAAATAATATGGATTCTCAATCTCACGTGATATGGCCTCAAAATCAGGGTTGTGTTGTTTGGTATAAAGCTACTTCTCCACTCAAATCCACTTCCTTCCAAAACTCATATCAAATCTTTATTGTTTTATTTTCCTTCTTTTCATGGTTATATAATTTAAGATTGACCCTCTTGAGTTGTGGCTACCCCACATCATTGATTAACCTTCTAGTTTCTGAAATCTGAATTGTGATACATAACTTACACATACATAAAATATGTAACATTAAAATGCGATCATTATTTGAAAGTGGAATCTTAAATAACCCAATTATGACATTCGATAAGATGGTAAATCAAACCCTTGTTTAAAAAAAAAAACATTTGAAAAATATGATTGTTTATATCATTTAAATATTGACTCCAAAATTTCGTATTATGTACACTCAAGACAGCCATCCATTTTGTTCTTGAAAGAGTCCTAGTAGGATTAAGACTAATCTTCACTTATTTATACAACAGATTAATATTGTTTTCAACTGAGAAAAAAAACCTCTAACCATGGTTTATAGAAAGGATAGTCTAGGCATTTTATTAAGCACCTTTTTAAGAACAAAACCGTAAGGTTTAAAGGACAAAAGCGAACAATATTTTGATGTTAACAATTTAGTGCTAAAATGATAGCCCCCAAAATTCTCACATACTACCTTAACCAGTGGAAATTATGGGGTGTTTGAAATCAAGACTAATATATAGTATAAATAAATTAAATATGTTAGTTTTAACTCTACGAGTGCCCTTTTAAAAGTAACAATTTGATGTTCAATGTTTTAAAGCAGATAATACATCATAGGTGATAGTCTCATGTATACATAATGTAAAATTTTGACGTTGGCGGTGTATAAATAAATAAATAAAACTAAAATAATAAAATTAACTTCTTACCGAATTAAAAATAAAATCTATGGATTAACATCTTAACTTTTTATCTAAAATATTTTATGAATATTTGTATGTGAGCATCTCCTATATATATAGATATATAATTTTAATAATTTTATTTTAATTCTTGTGATTTTATTGTTTAATTATTGTATATTTTAAATATATATTTAATTTTGTTTAATAATTTTTTCTATAACTTTTTTAGTATATTTTAATTTTTAGCTCGTTTGTATATAAAATTGATTAAATAATTGCATTTCGTTATATTTAATCAAAGCCAACTAATAATTGGTCAACTAACGTCAGAGGGATTTTTTAAAGTGGACGGTTTAATTTGGCATTTCATTAAACATATAGGTTATATATAATTCCCTTTTATTTGAATGTCAAATTTCAATGGTTAGATATACTCATATACATTAAAACTCTTAAACTCCTATAAAATAATATTGTTGACACTTTTTTTAGAGGAATTATTTATTTATTAATAAATGAATAAATTATCAAATAAATTAATGTTTACTAATAACGAGTTTTATATTTTTATTTTTTGTGCATGTATTATTTTTTATGGGAGTGTACAAGTGCACCCATTGTGATTAAATCTTTTTAGACATTATCACAATAAAAATTTGTATTGTTTCAGTATAATCACATATAAACAGTCACTTGTGTATCGATGTACCGATGCATCGGTCTACAGTAAAGTGCTCCTATTTCGAGGAAGAGGAAGAGGGGGCTGGTGGGGGCCATGCCTATCGGGTCCCTTCCTAACAAAAAAAAGAACTTTGGAGTTCAAATTTTAAAAATTATTAAAAAATTAAAAAAATATAACTTTTTGTTCACTTTGATCCGCTAATTTTTTGTTTTTATCTCCAATCTTGAATTTTTGGTTTCGCCTCTGCGCCTATTATTATTATTTGAAAGAGTTCTTATTATTATTATAATTTTACTAAGATATATATATATATATATATGTGTGTGTGTGTGGTAAAACTATAGGAATGTGATGGATATTGAACAACTTTTCAATTATCCTAATAAAAATGATACAATGATGAAATTGGCTACAAGAATATTAAAAGGGTAATGAATATGTTTACCGATAATAATTGTTATCAAGATGACAGTTATGTTTTATCAATTGTTTCTCCAAAAAAGACATTTCAAATACTAGCAACCATATTAACTACTTGCTACAAAATGAAAAAAAAAAAAAATACTAAATGTTGTGGATGTATTGAAAAAAAAATTAAGTGTGAAGTTGAGTTCGGTTTAGGTTGTAAAGAAAGTGTGAATGACTTTGGATGCATTTTTTTTAGATGAGTTGAATATAGAAAATATAAGTTGTCAACCAAAAAATTCATTAATATATAGTATGATTTCTCATGTGTGTGCTATTTATTTTATGTAATTAATCAATTAACAATTTATATATTCAATTTGTTAGATCTTAAAGGAAAAAAAAAACTATTATCTTATACATTTAACGAGATTATTATTTTAATATACCGACTCAAGTTATGGATTGAGACCAATATATTTTATTATTTAAGTGAGGTTCTTAATTTATTAAACATTCATTTATCAAAAAATTTATTGTATGTAAATAAAAGACAATTCGACGGATATATAACGTCCATTTTGAGGTTTTATTTTTTATATATTTATAATGTTTTCTCTTTCAAACAAAGCCGGATTATTCTTACATTTTATGTTCATTGTATTTGTCTTTTATTTTTTCATTAAATTATTATCATTTTCTAAAACTTGTTTATTTTTAATATTTTAATTTTAATTTAAAAATCTAACCATCAAACCCTAAACTTGAAAATGATATTACACAATATAGTAACCTCAATAAATTAATGATTTTAGGATCACATGAAATCTATTAAGTAATAGAGATATTACTTTATCGATAAATTAATATTTTATTAATTTAACAATAAATTGATGTTTTATTAATTTATGGAGATATTAAATATTTTTTTTTATTAATTTCATACATGCTTTTTATTTAATTAGTCAATTAAAATCCAATCACAAAGCTTATAAGTGCATTACAAAATGTTAGAAATGAGATCCAATCAGACTTAAATTCTAAGAAAAAACAAGTAACAGTAGATTTGGATGTCAAGAAAGTGTAATAGTCATTTTTATATGTAATCTTTAGCAAAATATTAATTTATAAAATGAATGAGACTACATATCCATATAAAGTTTTTGCTTTAAGTGTATCATTTTATAATTTAATCGAAATTATTAATTTATCTAATTGATCCAATTCAGATCGGTAAAATTTATTATTTTAAAGAAATTATTAATATATTGAGTATTAATTTATAGAGGTTCCATTATCTGTAAAAAAGAAAATTATTTTAAAAAATACAATCTTAAAAGGTTTTTGCATAGATGAATTGTGATTTTCTTTTCAATTGTATGTTATACATGTTAAAAATAAGTCCAATAAGTAGTTAAATATCCTAATAAACATAATACATATAGCTCCTATATACAATTTTTTAAGGTTTAATATTAAAAACAATCCTTCACCTTTGAACTATTATCGCATGTCTAATTTAAAATACTTTTATTTCAGAAACACCTCTTGTGAACTAACTAACAAACAATGCCTTTATTTGATAATAGTCAGATGGGATAATATTCAATTTATACAATTGAAGTTTAACTATGGACATTTTAGATTTTTTAACATCTAAACTTAATCAATTGAACAACTGTCTATTAGTTCATATGAGATGTTTTTTGAAATAAAAGCATTTTTATCAATATATCAAATAATAGCTCAAAGGTTAAGGGAGGTCTTTGATATTAATCCAAGACAAAATCATTTTGACCATACGATCGGTGTTGACTGATCAAAGCTCAAAGTGGAGCCCATTAAATTGAATGTTGTTGGTGACTCACAGTCACATATTGGTATAGTGTATATATAATTTTGTATTGAAAAATGGCAGTGGCAGACCTTACTCTTTTATGTTAAGTATTAAATTTAGTGATTCTCCTTAAAGTCTTAATTCTTCAGACCTTATATTTATAAACAATACCCACCCCATAAAAATATTTTACACCATGCTTTTTTTAAAATAAAATAAATAAATAAAATGCCATTGGATCTAATAATCTCTTCTTTCGAAGGATGCTCCTATGGGCCTATACTTGTTTGTCAGATCAAAACTATTAGGTAAATAATTCCATCCATACCGACCTTATTAGCGCGTGTGAGCATATTATCAGAAAATTAAAATAATTAAACAGCGATTAAGTTTAATATACCTATATTTGGTATTATAATGTTAGATTAAGCCACGCTTAGAGAGGCGCATGACATTTTGACAGTGCAAGCTTGCGAAATGAGCAATCAACAATCATCTTGTGCATTGGTGGCGTTTCTTGGAATATAAGCTTTTAAACCAAGCATTAGGGTTTTCTTTTCGGATCAAGATCCTCTCATTGATATTTGTTTTTTCTTGGCATTTTTCAAATGTAATTAAAACACTAAGTTGCACGAGAGAGAAAAAAAGTGATCAAATCTTGATCGTGTATTTTTTATTTTATTTAGGTGTCACTAAATTATAAAAAGTTAAGAAAAAATAAGATAATAAGAGGATCCTAATCCTTTCTTTTATCTTTTTATTAGTTCCTGATTGCATATATAATTAGATTTGAAGATGCTCTGATTATTGACACAATTTCAGGATAAAGTGGACCTAATGCCCAATTAAAAATTACTAGAATAAAATAACGTTTTAATTTGTTTCAGGCGTAGACCAGGGCGTTCATGTGTTATTTCCTTGTAAATATTGTTAGAAGTATAAAATCGAAAGTTTTCTCCCATATCGATGAAGTCAAAACTAATAAGTAGTATAACTAAACAAAAAGCTAATCTTAAACTCATGAGAATCATTTTAAGGATAAAACTTTGATATCCAAAACAGACAATATCTCGTGGTATCAATCTTATTCGTTCCAAATAAAAGATTAGATATTTGGAATGAATTAAATTGGTTTGGTCAAATCAACGATATCTACGAAACCAACTCAATATTCCAATCGAAATAAAGCATTAACTAATTTTTTAACCAAGCGGGGTTGGATTGAGTTGGTTTGGTACTTGTAGAGGTCACTAATTTGAACTACACCTCCTCACTGCCGAATGTCTAACACAATTTGAAACAAAGTAATGATAAAATAAAATAAATGTCTTAACAAAAATAAGCAAAGTGTACAAAATTAGGAGGACAGGATGATTTGAGACACTCTGTGATAAACTTTCTGTCCAATTATTTTAAAAAGCCATATAAGATTTTATATCATTCTAATTCGGTGGTCCACACTAACACTATTATAGAGTATTACGCAATTAATTAATACCATTTACATAGAATTAATTAAAGAACCAAATTTAGACTGTTAAATTTCTACCGATGGCACCATTAAGGCTTGGAATTTATTTTATTCTGTTTTGTAAAGAATAATGTAAAGTTGCAAATTGGTGGACAAGTGAATGTAGATTGTCAATATAAAGCAAATATAGATAGTGTTGTTGACATAATTGGTAACAAACAAAACCTCTTTTCATCTCTTATCTCTTAATTCAGATTTCAGACAGAAAGTTATTTGATTGCCAAAAATAACAAAACCAATTCACTCATCATTATCCCCTTTCTTATTTTTGGCATATAAAATTCCCTTTCCTCAAATTCAGTAAACACTCACGAGAAAAATACCTTTCTCTTTTAGTAAAACATTATATATTAAGTTTTTTTTAAAAAAAGTTATAATAAATACAGTCATTTTTCTATCCGTAAGCATCGATGGAATTATACAATAACATTGAATGTGAGCCATTCGTTTATAAAAGAGTTTTGATAAATGTATACATATCAAGTCAAAGTATGTAAAATGAATGGTTTATATTCGATACCATTACATAAAGTTTCTTTTATCGGACATTCAATCATTATATTTATTATATCAATACAATAAATATGATAGTTGATTTTTCTAATATAGTAACTTTTATAATTTTAATTCGTTCATTTAGGACACAGGTTAACAATACCCTTCAAATAAACGGCAAAACCGATATACCTTTCATCACCATCTCTGCCTTCTATTGTCTTTTGTCTATATATTATATGATTATACAATTATACAAAACAAAGAAATCCCTTCTGTTTTTCCATTTTTTTTTATCTAAAAAAAAAAATTACATTTACACAAGCATATGAAAGTCATGGGCGGGATTTACAGGTGGTATCTAATTCTTCCTGCGCGTGAGAACCCATCTACCAACACCACATAAGTTAAACAATTCATATATATATATATACTATAGAGTAGAGAGAGAGAGAGGCATCCTAAGAGTGGTGTGGTGTGGTGTGGTGGTGGTGCAGTTGTTGTTGATCTCTAGGCGTTCTTGGGTTTCGCTCTCTTTATTTGTTTAAACTTAAATATTTTGTTCAAGTGTTTCCTCTTTGTGCTATGTTTTGCATTGCTATATACTATATACTAAAAAAAAAAAAAAGCTTGTTGCTGGTTTTTTTTTTTTTTTTTTTTTTTTTGATTTGAAAGCAAGCAAAGAAGCACAGAGAAAGAGAAGAAAAACAGCACAACCCAATGATGCTAACCCGAGAAGAAAGGTTTGGAAATTGAGGCAAATGTCGATGCCCACCTCGAAAAACCACTCCTCTCCTTCCTCCTCCTCCTCCTCCTCCTCCTTCTCCTCATACAATTTCTCTTCTTTTGTCTTCCTCACTACTCTTCTTCTTCTCTCAATCACCTTCTCTGTTGCATCCCAAAACCATGAAGCTTCCATTCTTTTTCAATGGCTACATTCATCTACTTCAACACCACCACCTTCTTTGTCTGACTGGAACAGTTTTGATTCCAACCCATGTAACTGGACCTCCATAAAATGTTCTCCACACTGTTTCGTCACTGAAATCTCTATACAATCACTCCCTCTTCAACTACCAGTACCAACAAATCTCTCCTCCTTTCCTTCTCTTCAAAAACTTGTCATTTCTGATGGGAATCTCACTGGAACCCTCCCTGTTGATATTGGTGATTGTACAGGTCTCACAGTCCTTGACCTCAGCTCAAACAGTCTTGTGGGTACTATCCCTTCAAGTCTTGCCAAACTTCAAAGCCTTCAAGTCTTGATTTTGAACTCTAATCTGCTTACAGGGAAAATCCCAGTTGAGATAAGTAAGTGTACAAGTCTCAAGAAGCTACTGCTTTTTGATAATCGGCTAGGTGGGTATATTCCACCTGAGCTCGGAAGATTATTCAATCTTGAAGAGCTTAGAGCTGGAGGGAACAAAGACATAGTTGGGAAAATTCCTGAAGAGCTTGGAGATTGCAGAAACATGACTGTTTTGGGTTTGGCTGATACACAAGTTTCAGGTTCTTTGCCGGCTTCATTGGGTAGACTAAGCAAGCTTCAAACATTGTCAATATACACTACAATGATCTCTGGTGAGATCCCTGCAGATATAGGTAACTGCTCTGAGCTTGTAAACTTGTTTCTATACGAAAACAGTCTATCTGGGTCGATTCCAATAGAGATATGTAAATTGAAAAAGCTTGAACAGTTGTTGCTGTGGCAAAATAGTCTCTCTGGGTCAATCCCAGAAGAAATTGGTAATTGTACTAGTTTAAGAATGATTGATGTCTCTTTGAATTCCATATCTGGGACTATTCCATTGTCATTAGGAAGCCTTTTGGAGCTTGAAGAGTTTATGATTAGTGATAACAATGTGTCTGGTACAATACCTGCCAATCTATCCAATGTTACGAATCTTTTACAGTTGCAACTTGATACAAATCAGATTTCAGGCTTGATCCCACCAGAGCTTGGATTGCTGTCAAAGCTCACTGTGTTCTTTGCTTGGCAAAACCAGCTTGAAGGGAGCATTCCTTCAACTCTGGCTAGTTGTACTAATCTACAAGCTCTAGACTTGTCTCATAATTCACTCACAGGAAGTATTCCTGCTGGATTGTTTCAACTTCAAAACCTCACGAAACTTCTCTTGATTGCCAATGATATTTCGGGTTCAATACCGCCAGAGATCGGTAATTGCAGCTCTCTTGTAAGGTTAAGGCTTGGAAATAATCGCATTGCAGGTGTGGTTCCTAGAGAAATCGGGGGTCTCAAGAACTTAAATTTTCTTGATTTGTCTAGCAATCGCCTTTCTGGGCCGGTACCTGATGAGATTGGTGATTGCACAGAGTTGCAAATGATTGACCTTAGCAAGAACTCGTTACACGGTCCCCTGCCTAGCTCACTATCGTCTCTATCTGGCCTACAAGTCCTTGATGTTTCAGTTAATCAGTTTGAGGGCCAAATACCAGCAAGCTTGGGTCGCCTTGTGTCGTTGAGCAAGCTCATTCTATCTAGAAATTCTTTCACTGGGGCCATACCTTCGTCGCTTGGCCTCTGTTCAAGTCTCCAGTTGCTTGACCTTAGCAGCAATGCGCTCATTGGTACCATACCAATGGAACTTGGTCGAATCGAAGCTCTTGAAATAGCTCTCAACCTCAGTTGCAATGGACTTACAGGGCCAATTCCAGCTCAAATCTCTGCTCTAAACAAGCTTTCCATTCTAGACCTTTCACATAATAAGCTTGAGGGGAACTTGAATCCGTTGGCTGTACTTGATAATCTTGTATTTCTCAACATCTCGTACAATAACTTCACAGGTTATCTTCCTGACAATAAGCTCTTCCGACAGTTGTCGCCAACAGACCTTGCTGGAAATGAAGGCCTCTGCTCTTCAAGCCGGGACTCGTGTTTCTTGAGTAGCAGTTCAAGACTAGCAAGAAATGAAGATAATGTGGGGCGGTCAAGGAAACTTAAAGTAGCGATCGCATTGTTGATTACACTGACCGTAGCAATGGCAATCATGGGGACGATTGCATTGATTCGAGCAAGAAGGACTATTAGATATGATGATGATTCTGAGTTGGGAGACTCATTGCCATGGCAATTCACTCCGTTCCAGAAGTTGAATTTCTCAGTAGATCAAGTTTTGAGATGCTTAGTTGACGCCAATGTGATAGGAAAAGGGTGTTCAGGAGTTGTTTATCGTGCTGATATGGACAACGGTGAAGTCATTGCTGTTAAGAAGCTCTGGCCAACAACAATGGCTACATCTAGTGGATGTAATGATGATAAATGTGGAGTTAGAGATTCATTCTCAGCAGAGATCAAAACGCTTGGCTCAATTCGTCATAAGAATATCGTAAGGTTCCTGGGATGTTGTTGGAACAGAAACACTAGATTGCTCATGTATGATTATATGCCAAACGGGAGCTTGGGCGGTCTCCTTCACGAGAGGACAGGAAATGCTTTGGAGTGGGAGCTAAGGTACCAGATTTTGCTTGGGGCAGCTCAAGGCCTTGCTTACTTGCACCATGACTGTGCCCCTCCTATTGTTCATAGAGACATCAAAGCCAATAACATTCTAATTGGCCTCGAATTCGAGCCTTACATAGCTGATTTTGGCCTAGCCAAGCTTGTCGATGATGGTGATTTTGCTCGGTCTTCCAACACAGTTGCTGGTTCTTATGGATATATTGCTCCTGGTAAGCATCTCTCGATCTATTGTTATTTTGCTTAAAAACATGTTTGTCAATTTGATATTCATATAAATTACTATGTCTGAATTTGGATATGAAGCTGCATAAAATTTTTGGTCATACAAGATATCTTATATTTTATATGCTTACAATAGGATTTTCAAATAACTGATTCAAGAACGTTTTAGAAACTTTGAATTAACATTTACTCTTTTATTTAGAGTATGGTTACATGATGAAGATCACAGAGAAGAGCGATGTGTATAGCTACGGAGTTGTAGTTCTTGAAGTCTTGACGGGGAAGCAACCAATTGATCCGACGATACCAGATGGATGTCATGTAGTAGATTGGGTAAGACAGAAGAGGGGAATTGAAGTTCTTGACCCAAGCCTACTTTCTCGACCGGAGTCGGATATCGATGAAATGATGCAAGCATTAGGCATAGCCTTGTTATGTGTAAACTCACTGCCTGATGAGAGACCAACAATGAAAGATGTGGCTGCAATGCTTAAAGAGATAAAACATGAAAGAGAGGAGTATGCAAAGGTTGATGTTCTCATCAAGGGATCACCAGCAATTGAAGTTCTGGCGACGTCTTCGTCTAAATTGGCAGCCCAGAACTTGAATCCAAAAAGCAATAACACAAGCTTCTCTGCTTCCTCACTGTTTTACTCATCTTCCTCTAATACCAGAATGAGTTACAAGTGATAATCTAATCAGTTTTCATCCAAGTATAGTGGAAGTTTGCCTTTATTATCAATCAGCCTCTTCAGTTACAAATCTCTTTTTGTTTTTTGATGTAAAGAAAATGTTGTTATTTGTTATAAGTTAATGCAGAACTACAACCTAAAAAAAGAGCCAAAATTTCCAGGTTTGGCTTTTTGTACTAAATACATGCATAATCACTTGTGCAGCTTCTTTGCTTTAAATTTCCAAGCTCCATTTCATTAGTTGCATGCAATCAAAACATAGTAAAGTGACTGGAATTTGAAGTGACAACTTGGGTTGGGCTGTTATATCACTTTTATCAGTAACAATGAATAGGTTTTGGCATATCAGGATTTGAACCAATCAAGTTCTTGTTTGTTTTATCACTTGAGAAGCAGAGAATTTCTAGGATGCATGATAAAGAGAGAATCTAGTAAAAAGCTGATAAAAAGGTTAATGAAAAGAATAATTCATAGTGAAAGATCAAGTCACATTGATTTTGACATTATATATATATCCTAAGCTCTGCAGGTGTGAGTGTGACTGTATAATGGAGCCTGGGAAGCATACACTATATTTTATTTTATCATTCTCTGGTGAGAAAGAATTGATTCCACATTTGCTGTCTCAGTTCAGCTTTTCAAACATTCTTTGGACATAGCTTTCTTTACAAAAGGTTATGATAGCTGTGTTGACTGTTGTTGTATGTACAGTTGTACCCAAATATTGTTATGTCTCTGATGAGAAAATGCTCTTACCTGATTATATGTACTATTTTTTTTTTATTCAAGCAACAATTTATATTTGATGTACTTTTTTTTGGATCTCAATTTAAATGATCATCATGAGTTTGGTCAAATGAAGACCAAGATTCAAGATTCAAGATTCAAGATTCAAGAGGCAAAACAAAGCAATAAACTCCAACAGCTCAGAATCTTTTATGATGTTTCACATCAAATGAAACTGAATTTTGATAGAATAGAAGAGGGCATTGGACAAAAGAAGTCAATCATAAACCTAGCTTTCTTGTTGAAGGATTCTTTTCTGGTACTGACTTTCTAGACTAAGGACACTTTTCCAGCAACCCATTGTACTTTTCTATACTTTATTATATGCAAACACAAACTCCACAGAGTATCACTTCTCATTAAATCAGGTAAGTTTGAATTATTATTGGGTGGTGAAGTAATTTATTACATTTATGTTTTTTTAAAAAGGTGTGATTACCAACTGAATATTGCCCTCGACCAAAATTATATTTATGATTTTTAACTATATACGTACGTGAACCTCTATATAATATGTTTAGAATTTTAAACATTAAAATTATGAATTTGTAATGGTATCGTGTATCAATTAATGATTATTAATGATACATATACTGCCCGGTAGTAAAGACATCAACACTGCACCAACCTGGATTTCCAATTATCCAGCACATTGTGGGTCTGAGTATATTCCAAAATTATATATCTCTAATGGCTATGAAGCAATAGTCTAGCCCTATCCAAAAATGAAGCAATGAGTGAAAATGTTGCCTTAGTAGCTAGGAGAAACAAAACATTTGTGGTTTCATATCCATCAGATCAGACATGACAGAATGAAATTGCACAACTCCATCTTCACAGCCCATTTCAGTTCGGCCCAAGTTGGTCACAGCCTGCCTCATGAACACTGACTTTTTTAAAAATATATTTTAAAATTGCTCTGTAACTTTTTAGAGGGGTCTTGTACTGGTTGGTCACTTGGTCCTGAATTTTTCCACAACGTTAAGCAAATGCTCTAAGATGCGACTTTTACTTATCTGACATCTTCTTTACTTTTTCTTATTTCCTTATCAAGTGGCATTTAGTGCTCTTTGAACTTGACAGATGCATATTATGAGCTTAGTTTAGACATTTGCATATTTGACATCTTATTTACTTTTCTTATTTATTTGCCAAGAACCACCCAAGAGGCATATAGTGTTCTTTAAACCTAACATGTGCACATCTTCTTGACATTCTCACTTATAGTTAAGTCAGATTGGCTTATCGAATTAGTTTTTAGCTGACCTAGTATATGTAATATATATCATTTCATCAAATTGACTATTAGCTCACTCGATTTATAGAATGTGTAAGTGTGTAACATATGAATTATTTTAATATTTTTTATGAATTCAAATACTAATTGAACTATATTCAATATTGATGCACAGCAATAATTTAATTATCTCAAAAAAAAAAAACGGATGGGAAAGCTTGGGACGGATTTTAATTACAAAAATAGAGAGAAAATGTAGTTAGACATAAATTACATAATATAATATGAAGTAAGATAAAGAGATTAGAGTAAAAAGAAATAGTTGTTGTTGGACACAAAAAAGATGCAGTAATATTAATCTACTTGTTGACAATTCTGTTTTTGATAACCTCAGTGGTTGCCTTGGCTGCATCTGTGACTAAATCTTTTGCTTTGTCAGTGACTTCTCTAGTCATCTTGTTCACCTGTTATCGGCATAAACAATATGTCAATATATAATTAAGCTTAGGAATTATCAGGTCACAATAAAAAATTAGAGAATGAAGATTGCATGTAGGTAGTAATAATGAGAAGATAGATTGTGCATGTTGCTTACAGATTCTGCAGTAGAAGAAGCCACATCTTTGACATATTCACTGGTTTTCTTGACTGCTTTGGCTCCTTCTTTAACTGCATCCGCTGCTTCTTTCACATTTTGGCACGCCTCTACTGCCTCTTTCTCCTTTTTTGACTGTCATTCATTTCCCATCAACATTTTCTCACTCTATTGATTATTATTGGACAATCTTATTCTCACTATACTACAAATTAATGCTTATGTTATCGAATGAAAAAAATATATTTTTAATAATTTTGAACAATTATACTTCACCGCAAGAGACAAGACTTATAATTAAACAAGATTTTCCTCCCACTACTAAAACGTGTGTCTTAGAAAGAAAAATTGCAAAATCTTACCTACGGACCTGCCCTATTATTTTTTGAAGCATCCTACCCTATTATTTTATAGTTATAATCATTTTCATCACATTTTTATTATTTTAGAGAATTATTAATATTAAAGTTAACAAGTCACGTAACACCGGATAGAAATTATGATCACCTCATTATTATAGCAAAACAAAAATAAAAACAAAAAGGGTATGAAATTTTGGAACTTACTTCTGAGAGTGTAGGGGAGGCAGTGGCAAACACCCTTGGGCTCAAACCATTTCTGGTAGGAATTAGAAATGTGGAAACCTTTGAAGTCATGAGTTTCAAGATTGTCATTTTTGTTTCTTGTGGTGGTGGTTTTCTTCCAGAGGCAAAACAGCAGTTAAAATTCTCTAACTGTTGGAAGTATATATACATTATTATCAGTTATATAAAAGTGGAAAACAAGATCCAATTGAAATTGCCACTTGTCATTTGTTTAACATTTCTTTGTGTTTGGATGGATAACTGCCTCATGTTTAACCTTAATATTCCGGGTCTACTGCCATCTGCTTCCTCCGGCTTCTTTGATTCTTCTCAGCCACCATTTACTCTATTTTCTAATTAAATTTTTTAATAATAAAAATACATATAAATAAAGGAAAAAAATATAGTCTTTAAAATAATGATAATGTTATTCTATATAAATTATCTATATATTTTACGTGATAAATTGATTTATTGATTTAAAACAACAGCACGTATTGATTATGAAATAATATAGATTCAGGATATGATTTACCACGTCAGACGGCGTGGATTCAGGATTAATTGTTTACCTACCTACGTACACCATGCGGCATGATGTGATTGCCGATTGGGTAGGTTCTACAACCTTGATTGATAGGAGAGTTGATGACCGTTTGATTGAATCATGAAAGAGCAAAATCCATTAACCTTTTTTTTTTTTTTTTTTGAAGGATCTATTAACGTTTTAAAACAGTTAATTTGTGCTGCATGCAGCAGACTGTCTATCTTTGCACAATTTCTATATATTGTAATGTACCTATCTTCAAGCACACACGTGAAACAATAATGGCACCCTATTGTAAGTTGTAACGGTTATTTATAGAGACCCAAAGTTTCATAGAACTTGGTGGTGTCAAACGTTGAGTAGGTTATAATATTCATTATTAATTATTTTTTATGCCTTTTTTGTTTTATATTTATTTTTACTTTTATATTGAAATGACTAGTATAACCTTTGATGGAAGTTTAGTTTAGAGATTTGTGTGGTGGGTGATTTTAGAAAGAGTAATTCTATGCAGTTAAAAAAAAAAAAAAAAGGAGAAAATAGTACTAGACACCATTAATTGGTAGGTGAAGTCCTAAAAAGACCGTTAACTGTTTAAATTATTCCAAAATCATCATTTTGATAAAACATTGTTCCGAAATCACTATTTTTATAAAAAATTATTCATTGATAGCCAAATTCAGTTAAAATATAACAGAAAGCTATAGTTATCTGTGACAGGGCACCCATAAAATAATTTATGGACAATATTATATGTATTTTGATTATTTGATTATATATAAAAATTAATGATTTGATTATTTTTTTATGGGTAATATTTCTTGTTTATAGGTGATTATATGTATTTTGATTATTTGATTATATATAAAAATTAATGATTTGATTATTTGATTATTTGATTATTAACATGTTTTACTAATTTTTGACCAATATTCTAACAGCTTATAACATAAACAAACTGACTTCAAACAATTAATGGGCAAAGTGATAACAATTGATACATTTTTTCCATGAATTGGCTAATTTGAACCATTTTAAAAAATTAATGGTCGGGTCTTCCTCACCAAATCAGTGGCTTTAGATTTCACTGACCCTTAAAAAAATTAATCAAAAATTCAACTCAAATGATATGACAAGTAATCACGGTTATAAAGATAAAGAACTGAAATAAATAATTTATATTTATTTTCTCAATACATCAATTAAAAAAAAAATATTTTTGTATTCACTTTCTGTATCCTTAATACTTGTCCTAATATTTTCCTTTAAAAATTATAGGGATCTTTAGAAGCTTGTTAAGGAGCAAATTGTCAAAGTTAATCATTTAAAATTATTAGGGATAATTACCTGGTAACCATCAAATTGTTGACACACTATCAAAATTGCTAATAGATTGGAAAGTTGTTCCAAACTGATCATTTTTAACGAATTTTGTGACATTAATGATCATTAATAAATCAAACACAGTTAACTTCTTGTTCACCCATTCCCGTATTTAAACTATAATCTCAAGTTTTTCATCCTAATTAATAATGAAAATAAGAGATTTTCACCTCATATTTTTTTAATTAATTTTATATTAAATTAATCACCACGACCAAGCAGAAACTTCGAGTTTGTAAAAAAAAAACTAAGACTTTGAGAGATAAGAAAAAGTCACAATTCCAATTTAATGGGAAGGTGAAGACCTTGAAATGTTCAAAGCAATGGGTGTTTTCTCTTGAAAAAATTAAACGTTAAATGTCGTCACAGTAAACTAAGAAGTTGAACTTTATGTTATCCGAGTATTTCAATTTTTTTTTTCAAATGGTGTTAACATAGTAGCACGTGAGGTGTCAACATCAAATTACTCACCATATAATCTCATAATTTATAAGATGTTGACACCTTATGTGTCAACTAGGAAGAAATTCGGAAAAAATTATTAAAAAACCTAACATTACTCTTATTTTTAACTACATATGAAAAATCCTCCTCACTTCGTTATCTTATACATTAATATCCTCACTTAGGGAAAGTATTATATGGACCCATATTTCAGGTTTGGCCCAACACGAAATAGGGCCAACATTTTTTCCCCATTCTTCTCTGATCGAGTTCCCTTCCTCCTTTCTCTTCTCTCTCATGCTTTCTCTCTATAGCCTTTAGGGCTTTGTGTTTCATGTTGACGTGGGTGGGTTTTCCACTAGCTAATGGGGGTGTTTTCACAAGAGGGTAGTTTGAACATCGAACATTTCATAAGATTAAATACATGAACAAACAAGACATGAAGGTTAAAACGAATTTTAATAGTTGTATTTGGTTATTTTTGTAAATACTTAAATATATATATATCTATATTATTGATAGATAGTATTTCAAGAACTTATAGGGTGGTTTTTAAAATATCTATGATATTGTTAGCTTTATTATTATATATTTAAAATATGAAGTGTATCTACTTTTATAAAAGAAGTAAAATTTTATTATAAACGTCAATATAATCTCTCCCTCTTTTTTTATTTATATATATATATATATATAAAGACAGTGATAATATGAGATTGAAATGATTTGACTCTCACATCTATATTATTAAGATTTAATATTACAAGGTTTGATTCAATTGAGTTGTTTCCGACCCTTTCCTACAAATTCCGAAATTAATTATAATATATATATATATATATATATATATAAATAAAAGATTATATACGGTGGTCTATTAATTGTCATGCACTTGGATGAAAATGGTTTATGATTTCGATAAAACCCAAAAACACAACTGTTTGCTACCGATTGATAATATCTATACGAAGTGCTAAAAAACATTAAGCCATTCAATGGAACAAGAATTTCCGAAATTAAGCATATTCACACTAAATTGTATGAGGATTCGAACTTATGTGTGTTTGTGTGGAAAGAGGATGCATGCATGAGATGAGGCATGCGGTAATTAATAACAGCAACACCAATTTTTCATTCACCATATAATTAATAGACAGTTGTGGCTTTGTATTGCTAAATAATCACGAAGCCAAATTAACGAAACAATAATTGTTGTTTAGTGAAGGCAACCAGGCATGCATGCACAAGAGTCAAACATCAAACATGTCTGGCGACAGCCCGTCCTTATTAATTTGATTCAACTACCTGTATCTGATGTCTGAAACCCTAATTCAAAGAATTACCCTTCTCGAGATTGTTATAGTAAAGTCTCGTATGTCATTTACTAGAACCTTTTTATTACTCTCAACTGTCACCAACCCCTTGCTTCTCTATATAAAGCACCTCCTCCCATGCATGGAATCCCATCAACTCATCAAGCCTTTTCATTTGAGAGAGTCAGAGAGAGAGATAGAGAGAGAGAGAGAGAGAGAGCTAAGAGATATAATGGCTACGTGGTCAGCTCTTTTTGTGCTTGTTTCAGTATTTGTTCATGCAGCAACTGCACGTAATGTGCCTACCAATGTTGCAGCTCTCAATGAACAAAATCTTGTTACTGCTCTCAACGACAATGCTCCAAATGACCTAACAGTTTTGCATGCTGATGCTCCAAAGGCTGAATCGCCTACCGGCGTTGACGACAAAAAGAATTTGATATTCGGTGGCATCGGAGGGTTTGCGGGAGTGGGGGGGTTTGCCGGTGGTGTTGGGCTGCCACTGGTTGGTGGTGCGATTGGAAAATATGGAGGAATTGGAGGGGCCGCCGGAATTGGTGGTGGTCATGGTCTTGGTGGTATTGGCGGTCTTGGTGGTCTAGGCGGTGCAGGTGGTGTTGGTGGTCTAGGCGGTGCAGGTGGTGTTGGCGGTCTAGGAGGTGGAGCTGGTGGAGCTGCTGGCGGCGTGGGTGGTGCTGCTGGTGGCGCTGCAGGTGGTGGAGCAGGTGGTGGAGTTTACCCTTGTACTTCTCCTTGTTAAATTTGAGTTAATGTTCCTCTTTTGAGTGTTTTGTGTTTAATTACTAGTGTTATTGTTGTTGGATTTAGAGTTTGAGTTATGGTCTTCATAAATACTTGTCTCCTTTGGAGACATGATCGAGGTTGTATGTTTTTCTGTTTTTTCCCAACTCTTGTTTCAATGTTTCACCGTTTGAATTATATATTTATATATGCATCATACTATATTGTGTGTTCGGTAGAAAGTACCGTTATATTTTTCAATTCTTTCTTTAACCTTCCGTTCCATGTAATAATGCAAGTCACCAAGGAAAATGGTAAGGAAAATGCTACATCTATCAAAATTTTATCCCAAAAAACATCTCAAATTCACCACAACCGGCCACATGCAACCCATGTGGGCCTAGCATGTGGTTACGGTGGATTTAAGATGTTTTTTGGGATAAAATTTTGGTAGATGTAGCATTACCCAAATGGTAAATATTCTATAAGAATAAAAAAAAAGAAGTGAAGCACCAAATTCCACTCAATCGTAGTAATAAAAGATGTTCATTTGATATGTAGGATGTTTATATTCGAATTGCCCCATTGTATGTTACTTAAAAAAAAAGAATTAAGGATATCCTTAATTATAATTTATACATAATGCGTGATATTACAACATGAAAATATATTGCATATGTGAGCTCGATTAATGAAAAAAAAAAAGTTTGCTTACAGCAACATAAAATATAATGTTGCGTGCGTACACCATGCATATAACTTATAACTAGTTATTAGCCAAATAGTTAACAACATTTTTAAGATTCTCACCATTCCTTAATTACTCTAATTTGACGTTTATGTTTTAATGTTTAGCATAAAAAAATAAAAAACAATAATAAGAATGTAAATTGCAAATCACATCCGATCCTTTGGTACATGCTAATTCAAGTGTGTATATTTAAAAGGACACGTGATAAGACATTGAGAGAAAAAACTAAGGATTAAAATTTTTCCAAACACCCGGATTTACTTATAAGTAGACATTGTTATACATAGCTTTGAGTTTCAACCAAATGTTCTTAATTAATCAACTTCCAGCCCCCCAAGGATATGGGTACCCACTCAGAGTGCGTTTGATACGGAGATGAGACATGACAATACAAGACAGGACGGGACGGGACAAGACATGACATGTTGTTCTATATTGTGCTTTGAAGGCCTGAATAAAACTGTTAACTGTACTGTTATACTTTTGGTATGGTTGGAACATGACGAAATAAGAAGTTCAAATTACCAGAGTACCCTTTATATGTATAACAACATATATTATTTATTATATATTATTACTTGTATTATATATTAAATAATAAAATATATAATAATATAATATATCATATTATTATATATATAATACAAGTAATATTCTATAATAATATCAAATAATATATATCTATATTATATTATTATTATTATATATTATTAAAATATATGTTGTTATATATATATATAAAGGGTACTCTGGTAATTTGAACTTCTTGTTTCGCATGTTCCAACCATACCAAACGCATAACAGTACAATTAACAATTTTGTTCAGGCTTTCCAAAGACAAGACAAGACATGTTGATCTATATGTGTTTGGAAGGTCTGAACAAAACTGTTAACTGTACTGTTATGCGTTTGGTATGGTTGGAACATGACGAAATAAGAAGTTCAAATTACCAGAGTATCCTTTATATATATATATAACAACATATATTTTAATAATATTATATATTAATATAGAATATTACTTGTATTATATATAGTACATATAGAAAATATAATATATATATATATGATATATATTATTGTATGGGTAATAATATTATTTTATATTATTATATATAATATAATATATATATTTTATATAATATATACATATTATTAATATATATATATATATATTATCATATATATTATGTGTTTATATATATATATATATATATATATATATATTAAATATATAATATATAATATATTATTATATATTATTATTATTATTATTATTATTATTATTATTATTATATATGGGATATATATATATATTATTATTATTATTATTAATATTATATAAGAAAAAGGGCCTTCTCCGAGAGCCAAAAGCAGTCAAAAAAAGAAAAAATATCCTTGGAAATGCTCAATTCCGACGGAAAAAAGTCGTCGGTCTCCATCGAAAATAGTATCATGGGAAATAACCTTTTTTTGACAATCCCTCAGAAATAAAAAAAAACTCCGAGGGAAAAATTCATTGGAGATGGAGGAAAGAGGTTGTTATAAATGTTACGAAAATTGGATCTTCAATAGTTGCCCTCGGAAATAATGCATGTCATGGTCAAAATAATAAAAAAAATCGACAAATATTATGGTATTTATTATCGATAAATGTGATGGTAAAAAATAAAAAATCACGGAGGAATGATTTTGGATCAGAAATAATTTATTTTTTATTGTTGAATAATGCTATCAAAATGTTTTTGTTTATTACCCTAAAAAATGTTCAAATTATAATTTATACTTATTACAATGTACATAAAAATGAACTAGAATATCAAAACGAACAAAATAAATAGACATCTACAAATATTTATAAATGAATATAATTAAAGTATAATATAAATTAAGAGTGAATTGAAATACATAGTTTCAAAACTGTCAACTTATAACATAAGAATACAGGCTAATAATTTGTTAGCATTTCTCATTCTCTTGCCCTTGAATTTGTTGTTGTTGAATTTGTTGTTGTAGTAGGTCATTGTGAGTCTAATTTTTACTACAATGGAATAAAACAATAAATAAATAAATGTTTCGAATAAATAAATATATACATATATAACATTATCATATAATTGAAAATATAAAAGTTATCAAAAAATATAATTGAAAATATAAATATTTTAAACCAATAAACACAAGAAAACTTACTTGAATTTCCATGGTGTCTTTCACTAGACCAGCCTCCATCCTCCATTGTATGAAAATTTGGAAACTCAGTACCACAATAAATATAAAACACCTACAATAGTAAAATAAATTTGTTAAAAAAAAACAAGAAGAATTGATTTTTTTTTTTACATATATATCTATTTAATTCTACTTCACAATTAAACTACATTCGAATACAAGATTTATAATATTATAAAAAAATTGTCCCCTTTAAAAATATTAAATTTATAAACAAATCCAAAATCCAAGTTCTTTATAGGCATTTTATTGAGCATGTTATATGCAATCACTATATCATCATAGAAAACATATAGCAAAACAAAGAGTACTAAATAATGAAAATTAATCAAGAAACATTAACACTCAAATAATAAACCAACATAATAAAAAATATTTTCTTCTAAATTTCTTATAATTGTTATTGTAAAAGACTTACCAAATGAGTGATCTGTATCATATGTGTCTTCAATAAAAAAAATAGTTTCTTCTAAGAGATTTAGTTGTATGTTTTAGAAAAATTACAAAAGATTGGAAGAATGAGGAGTCAATAATTATGGTTAGAGTAAAAGGAGAGTAAGAAGCCCAAAGATTAACAAAATATAAAACTGGACAAGAACTCGGTAGGAGATAGGCAGTTTGGTGAAGATAAGTAGGGTTAGGGAAAAATTAAAATAGGAAAAGAAAAGTGGAGAAAGAAAAAAAAATGGTAAACAAAAAATAATTGACAAGAGAGAGAGACTCGGCTAGGTAAATATGATTAAAAGAAAAAAATTAGAAATGAGTAAAAAGTATTAAGTAGGAATTGAAAATTATAGGAAAGAAAATATATCGGTTAAAATAAAATGAATAAGTATATAAAATTGTGAATATAAATAATAAGAAAAAACTAATATATTGAATATATATATATAAAAAAATTAAAATTTAACATGATAATAGTATATTTCATTTTAACTTTTTATCTTAACATTTAAAAAATTACAATTCAAATTTTTATGCGTTAACAATAATTGTCTTGCATAATACAATGAATCTTACCCATATAATATTGTATTTCCAAACACTAGGTACTTGTGGTCGAAAAAATCTATTGTATTCCCGAGGGATAGGTACATGTGGTCGAAAAAATCTATTGTATTTTCGAGGGGGTAGGTATATGCGGTCGGAAATAGTATTGACGTCTAAACTTGGCATCATTTTCATAATATTTTTAACGAATTTCGATATTATTTGTGAGGGCATTTTTGTTGTCGGAAATGATATGCAATATTTTTATCCTTTTTTGACGATATGATTTTTACGGTCATAAACAACCATTTTTTACTAAATTTTGGCTCCATCGGAAATGTTTAGTCAGAAAATATCATTTTTCTTATAGTGTGCATGATTGTAATTGTTTGAAAATTTAAAGGGTATATTAGTTTTTTTGATATTTGTCCCATGTCATGGGATAAGTTGTCCTAGGATCTTGGATGAGACAATTTTTTATGATTTTTGTCCAACATTACCCTGTCTTATCCCAATGCTAAGGACACGTCAAACGTGAGATAGGAACAAACTGTCCCACGTTATCCTCCCGTATACCAAATGCATCCTCCCCAGTTGAGGCAGGCAGTGAAACAAATCCAAAATTTATTCTAAATGTAGTACGTGAGATAGAGATTAGAATGTGATTGTATCAAAATGTTTGGCTCTAATTCTATCAAATTAAATTCCGATCCGATGAATACACCAACTCGTAATGTGATTTTCTTCTGTTTAGTAATAATATTCATGCTGATATTAAATATTATTATGTTTGATATTATGATACGTACATAAAGAGAGAATCATGAATTGCAGTAATTGTACGTATATTGCAAGATCAATGGCGGCAGATCTGAAGCTTGTAGTGGAATTCATTAATATTTGCATGAAGGCTGTTCTGTTAATTCTGCGCAAATCAAACTTCAAGTACCATTCTGCATGTCCGCCACATGTACGGTGATCTGGACCTGGCTTCTGTTTTATGTTTGCAGCTTGGTTTCTTTTAATGCTGCCTTTACTTCTTACGATTCAAGCTCTGACCTCAATATATTAATGGACTTTCAAGTTTGTACAAGAAACACCTACCTTTAATTTTAGTGAAAATATATTGCAACTTTTGAGGAAACTGCACCATGCGATAACTTTTGCTTTTATTACATCAAAATCCCCTCATTTTCGTTAGTTTGATCACTAACCTTTGATTAACAGTACTTTAGGGGTACGTAAGAACATCTTCTTGCACATCAAATTAATTAATAAAAAAATTAAAACGACATCAAAAATTTCTATATTAATGCATATCTCCTATTCACACCGGTGGTAGTGCATATATATATTTTCTTCCACGGTAATAGTGATAGTTTCGAATCTCACATACTACATTTAATAAGTATATTTCCTTATTTAAGGATGTATGTTATTGTAAGGGACCATTAAATGAATATGTATTTTCCAATATTTTTTTAAATGACCTCTTTAATAATTTATTATTATTATTATTTAAATATTAGATATTATATTTAATAAATATGAGATATTGTTTGTCAATTATGAGTTTTAAGATTCAAATATATGAAGTTTTTTAAGAAAATAAAATAATCTTAAATAGGTGGAACTCAGTTGAAGACGGTCTGAAAACACCCATTAATTAAGAGAGTGAACTCCACCAGAACACAATTAAGGGAGTCATTTATGGAGCTGTAAAAACACACATACTCCTCCTTTAATTAAGTTAAAAGATGTCTTCAATTTCAATGAAGATAGTTGAAGATGCTCTTAGTAGTTATTTTGAACTGTACATATATTGTTTGATCTACACTGCTAATGATTTATAACAGCCCCTGTAATGTTTATATACTGTAGCATGACTGATGAACTAATGATTTATAACAGCCTTTGTAATGTTTATATACTGTAGCATGACTGATGACCCTTATCATAGGGATTACAGACAAAAGAAGTATTTCCAAATTTAACTTTTTTAATTTTAAGAAGATAATGATTTTATGACCTAAATTTTCTTGTTGGTTCGGAAAGCTATTCTACCATGGGATGAACCACCATATTTCAGTTAATTTTCTAGAAATATACAATTATTTCATGCATGCCATCCATGAAGTCCATTGTAATATTGGAACTTTGGAAGACTTTGGAACCTTGATATTTCAATATGGAATAATTTTCCACCGGATTATATAATTATAACGTAAATACAGAATTAAAATCAATTTTTTTCAACGTTATTGATCACTTTATAGAAAGTGAATATTCTTACTAAGCATAAACATTTAAGTAGTTAATTAATTAGGATCCATTTATAATTGTTGAATATTGATTAAATGGATATCTAAATATTAAAAAAAGGGAGAACTTTAAAACTAACCATAAAATTAGTGGGTTTATTGTTTTTACCCAAGATTAACATTTTTATTATTTCTACCAAAATATCCACTATTTGGATAAAATTACCCTTCTCTATAAAAAAAATTATATATTTTTTTTTCTTTTTTTTTTCTTCTAGAAAAAATAAACAACTTTTTTCCTTATTTTTTTTCTTTTTCTTCTTCTTCTTCTTCTTCCCAGATCTCTAGTATTATTATTCTTCACATATGTGCTTAAGAGATTGTTTGGTTGGGCTTTTGAAAAACCTTTATTGGTAAAAGATCTACTTGTAGTAGATCTATTAGAAATAGAGTTTTTTTTTAAATATATATAATTGTTTGGTTGGTAGACTTTTTTTTTTTTTTTTAAATGTCTATTCGGAGAAGTATCTCCCAGGAGCTTTTGTCTGGTAGAGGTTTAAACTCCACTAATATCTACTCAATTAAAAATAGACATTTTTAAAAGCCCAACCAAACAGTTCTAAAAAATCCATATAGACGTTCGTAAATCTTTTGAGCCAATAGAAATCTCAATCAAACGAGCACTAATTGTGTTAGACTTGGGTGTTTAATTTGGTGATGCTATATTGTGTTTAGTTGATTTTTCATGGTGTGTTTTATTGTGTAAGCCTTGGTGTGTTTTATTTGGTGTTGCTCTGATATGTTTAATTGATTTCCCACGGTGTGTTTAATCGAGTTGTCCAAGTATATTTAATTAAGTTGCCCTAGTGTGTTTAATTGGTCTCCCTTGGTGTGTTTAATTGAGTTGATCTGGTTTATTTAATTGGTCTCCCATGGTGTGTTTAATTGAGTTGTTGCGGTGTGTTTAATTGATTTACGACTGGTGTGTTTAATTAGTTTGCATTTGTGTGTTTAATTGGTCTATCCTGATGTGTTTAATTGGTGGTCTGATGTGTTTAAAGATGGAAATTTTTTCCAGATTTCTTCATAAAAAAAATATAAAAATCTTTGAAACGATGAATCTTTAATAAATGTTAAAAAAAAATAACAAGGAATTTTGTTTCAATGGAACAAAATCTGGAAAAAAAAAAAAAAAAAAAAAAACTAACAAACATAATCTGGAAAATTTCAAAATCAACAAAACATGGAAATTTTCTTTAAAAAAAATCAAATCTAGAAAAAATAATAATTAACAAACATAATCTAGAACTTTTTAAAAAAAATATGGAAACATAATCTATAATTTTTTTTAAAAAAAGAAGACATAATATGGATTTTTTTTAAAACAAAACGGAATCTAATTTTTTTTAAACAAACAAACCCAAAACTTAAGCACAACCACAATCACAACCACACTTAAAATCAACAACTAACACTCCAATTCGAACAAAAACTCAGATATGCAAACCAAATGAGAGAGAAGAGGAACAAAAAAAAATGCCTGGATTAAAGAGGAGAGAGACACGAGAGAGGAGATATGGAGAGGATATTTGGTTGCAAAAAATAAATTATAGTGGAGAAGGGATTGAAGGCGTGAGAGAGAGGGAGAATGAAGAGAGAAGGAAGGAAGAGAGAAGGACGAAAAGAAAAAAAATGATTCTGGCAAAGGAGAGAGAGAAGAGATAAAGAAAATAATTAGGGACATTTAAGTCTTTACTGCCAATTATTGGATAAAAACAATAAAAATATTAATATTTGGTAAAAACAATAAACCTCTCTATTTTTTTTTTACTAAAAAGAAGTATTTCCTTAAAAAGTTAAGATTTTTTTTTCTTCATACAAGTAGATGCTTCACTTACGGTTCCGTCCTGCAGCTGTTTTTCAGTCTGTTTTCGTTTTTATTTTTAAAAAACGATTCGAAAACGCATTCGTTAACCGTTTTTCATTATATTTTTGAAAAGCAAAAAAAAAATAGTGTTAAAAGTGAAAGATTTTAAAAACACAAAATACTTGTTTTTTGTTTTTTGTTTTTGTTTTCATTTTTTGTTATATATATATATTTTAAAAACTATTAATTATACTGTTATGCGTTTGATATGATTAGGGCAAGACGAGACAATATTTTTAAATGACCAAAGTGCCCTTCTTATATATATATATATATATATATATATATATATATTTCAGAATAATTTATTTCCAACTAGAACTAAAAGTATTCATACAATAATATATATATATATATATATATATATTATAATATTATATATTTTATGTAAATATTATATAGTTTATTATATTACTATGTATAAATATTATATAAAATATTATAATATATAATATTTACATAATTAGTATATTAATATTATATATGTATATATAATATATCTAATATTATATATTTATATAGGATATAATGTAATATATTATGTATTATTATATATAAAAAATATAACATAATATAATATATAAAATAATATATGTAATAATATATATAATATTATCATATAAATTATAATATATGTAATAATATTTAATATATATTTTATATAATATGTATATATATTATATATACAGTTAATTTTTTATTATATATATATATATATATTTATAATTTAAGAGTTTAGTTTTGATTAATTCATTTTTTTATATATATTTTTAAATAATTTTTTATATGTTACTTTTGTTCAATTTAAAAATTATAACACAAAAGTTATATTGATTAATTATTTAATCATTTTTTTTATAGTTGTGATAATATTAAATAAAATACCAAAATTGAAATTTCATTTTTTGATAGTTTTCGGTTAACCTACTAGATGCGTTTTTTTCCGTTTTCATTTTCAAAATACAATTTTCATTATATGCTATCAGACGCGTTTTCAGAATTTGAAACTGAAACAAAAAAAAATTGTTTTTATTTTCATTTTTATTTTCGGAAAACAGCAGCTGAAAAACATTTACAGGACGGGCCCTACACTTTTACACTTTGATAAAAAAACAAACCAAATAAAAAACCAGAGATTGAAACGGCAGCGGAATTGATGGAGTTACAATTAACTTCTATTAACCCCCATTTTTCCCACGATCTCCGCCTCCGCCTCCTCCGCCTCCTCCGCCTCCTCCTCCTCCTCCTCCTCCTCCTCCTCCTTCTCCTCCTCCTCCTCCGCCACCACCACCACCTCCACCTCCACCTCTACCTCCACCACCACCTCCTCCACCGTATGAACCCCCAAACCCAAAACCATATCCACCTCCTGCACCACCACTGCTGTCGCCACCGGAACCTTTCCCTCGCCTTGCACCACCTTTATGACCATGCCGAGTACTTCCAGCATTACCATCATCACAACCGCCATCACAACCGCCTTGTCCACCTGATCCAACTTCACAGCCTCCTCTGCCACCACAGTCTTCACCTTCTCCTCCACCATAACCGCCACAACTTTCACCATTTTGGCATCCATTACCTTCTCCCTCGTCATCACATTCTTTTCTGTATTTTAAACCTTTATCTTCTATCGGCAAGGAGGTGGAGTGGCAAAAACTAGAAGAGAACAAGGATACTACCACAACGATCAGAACAAAGTTCATAACACAAATTTGCTTCATTTTAATGTTCTGTTTGAATAAATTGGAAAAACAAGTACGTTTATATAGAGCATGGCCACGAACACGAAGCATATTGTATATACATAAAATTCATATATTTTGCATGACCATGTGAATCTGAAAGGTGTTGTTGCTCCCGTGAGAAGCAGACCTCGTGAACATGCAACCAATGCGTTTGGCATTGTTGCTGTCTTTCAGGGTTTTCCAACTCACGTTTTTGTCTTCAGGGATTTCCAAGTTCCAATTATGTGATATATGAAATTATTAGTGGAAATATTAATTGGAACTGGTGTCCATATACATGATACATGTACTAGATTGCTTGCTCCTCTCTCTCTCTCTCTCTCTCTCTCTCTCTCTCTCTCTCTCTCTATGTAATTGCATTATTTATGTCTACAATTATCAATTATTTAGAGAAAAACCTACAAATATTTATTTCAAAAATTAGCAAAATATGATGGAGCAGTGATCATGAATTAACAAATTAACGATACAGATAACTAAGAAATCAACAATTGGGATTTGGGATGAACCAAAAATATGGACAACATCTGCACATCTTTAGGTTTGTTTAGGCAATTAAGGGAGGTTTAATTAATGAGATAAAAAATAAATAATCTACATAAAGTTCATGCTAATGGACCATCTCCGTCTGCGAGGTAAGTCAAGTAATTATATAACAATTAACGAGTCATTATTGAATCCAAAACTACAAGTGAGGTGGGTATCTTGCTGTGTTGGGTTACGGCCAAGATCTATTAAGGAAATCTGAGGATATTCCGACCCTAAATATTTATGTAAAGCTAGCCCAAATCTTATCATCTTTGACTACGTGAGATTTGAGAACATATTTCTAGTCATACCATATGTAAAATTATAATTATATTCCTCATTAATTTAAAATTACAAATCAACCCTCTTATAGATGGGTTACACGGATCACCTGTCAGCATGTTTAACAAAACATAATATAACCCATTTATTTAAACGGGTCAAACAGGTTAACTTGAATCTATTTAGGCCAACCCAATTCGTTTATATATTAATCTCAGGTTCGTGTCGGGTTTTGTGGGTTATGACCCATATTACCAGTTCTATTCCTAGATGAAAATCTTGCTACACAAATTTATTAACATTCCCTCTCTGAGTGGAAATTGTAAAAAATAGTAAAGAGGAAATTGTAAGAAATAACCCAAAAATTTATTGAGTTATTGTTTTTAATCAAAAGTTTTATTTTTATTATAGTTAGCATCTTTAACCTTGAAGTGACAAGTATGCCCTCACTTTTGTTTTACTTGACCCAAAATTTCCCACCCAAAAATTTGGGTTATTAGTGTCTTCACATTCCATTTTTGTTTGAAATCAGATTTTCATCTCTCTCTGGACATCGATTCATCTCTCTCCGGACTATGTCATCTTCATCTCTTTATCTCTCTACACCGATTTGGTCTTCATCTCTCTCTCTATACCGATTTGGGTCTTCATCTCTCTCTCTAAACCGATTTGGGTATTCATCTCTACATTTCGTCTCTGTACTTTGGGTCTTCGTCTCAGCATTTCTGCTATTTGGCTTTGCATATCGGCTCAACATGTCGTCTATGTCAACTGATTTGGTTCACAACAATCTTGAAAGGAAGATCCATATCCAAAACCCGGTTATTTTTGAAGGTATGTAACCCCTTTCCCACTTGTTTTTTTTTTACAAGACTCATTAAGTTTGATTTGAACAAAAAGAGATTGGTTTCGATTTTGAGTGAAACCATATTCCGTAATTTTTTGTTTCCATGTTACATGCCATGCTATTTTAATGTAACATGCCAGTTCAATTTGATGTTACATGTCAGTTTATTGTAAAGTCACATGTATCTCTATAATTTGGATTTAGAGTGAAACCCAGCTATTGTAAAGTTACATGTCAGTATTTTTAAAAGTTACATGCATGTTATCTTAGACCGTAGATGGTAGTTTAATTTTTGTACCAAAGTTACATGCTAGTTTATTTTCGAAGTTACATGTCAGGTTCTTTTTGAAGTTACATGCTAGTTTATTTTTTAAGTTACATGCTAGGTTATTTTTAAAGTTACATGTCAAATACTTTAAATGTCAATTACTTTACATGTAAGAATATGGGTGCAACAAAATTGGTTATCTATCACGTTGGAAGTTGGGTGGGAAATTGTTACGAGGGTGGTATGACAAAGTGGGTCAATATTCCTAGAGGTTTGAGTTATGATGCCTTGGTGAATTTGGTACAAGATGTTGTCAAAGTTGATGCTGCTAGATACAACTTACAATTATGCTTAATGGCCTTCACAAATAGTGGTACTGCTCGTCCGAGAATTGAGAATGACAATGACGTGTCATGTATGATGGATGAAAATAAGCTATTACCTGAGGTTTTTGTCACCGTTTTTGAGAAGGCAACAACTTATTGTGTGCAGAATGGTAATGTAGTGGAACAAGATGACAACCTAGTATATCGACGTTTCTTCAACAATGAAACCTACCAAATGTGATTATCCTCTTGTTCCATTGTATCTTACCATCTTACCAAATGTGATTCAACTTAGGTATTACCAATGATGTTTTAATTCTTATATGTAAGGGTGAAATACTATATTTCGTATTATAGACTTTGTTAAGTTAAATTTCAGTATTGAATGAATTTATTTTGAAGACCAAATTCCAAAATAAAATTTCAATATTGTTACATGTTATAAGTTACATGTTAGTTCAATTTCAAGTTACATGCCAATTCAATTTGATGTTACATGTCCATTCATATTGACTTTCACAATTGAAAGACACTGATTCCAAAACAAAATTTCAGTATTGTTACATACTAGAAGTTACATGTCAGTTCAACTTGAAGTTACATTCCAGTTGGTATTGACTTTCACAGTTGAAAGATATCGATTCCAAAATAAAATTTCAGTATTGTTACATGTCAGTTCAATTTGAAGTTACATGTCATTTGATTCTTAAGTTACATGTCAGTTCGTATTGATTTTCACAGTTGAAACACTAGTTCTAAAATCAAATTCCAGTAGTTTATATGCCAGTGTCGGTTCAAACGTTACATGCCAATTCAATTTTAAGTTATATGACAGTTGAAAATGAAGTTACATGACAAAGTAAAGAACTTATATGATAGTGCATCGAATTCACATTTATATGATAGTGCATCGAATTCATATGTCAATGGTGCATCCTCAGACGGTTGGAATTTATTCCATTCCTCAAACAACTTTGCCTATAAATTATACTCATTTTTGAATACATTTATAAGTTTATATCAACCGAATATATCCAATCTGTCGGACATTTACTTGCTAGTTGCATTGCAATTTACCTTCATTCTAAAAGCAAGAAAAATATCAAATAGATAAAGAAGAAAATCATGTCATTCTAGTTAGACTTGATCATGTAATTCTTGGTCACTTGAAGCACTTTGCATAATCCAAAAGCGTCTCGAACTCCAGTCTTCCGCAATCTGATTGACACCTTCATTTTGGACTTCGTCTGATATATCAACTTACTTCCAGTCATATAGCTTAATGTTGTATCACTTGATGACAAATTGAGGGATTTCATGCCTACAAAATAGTTGCAACCCCTTAACTTTGAATGGACGCTTTGAGCCAATGTCTAACATTTCTGGCAACCGAATAACTCGTAATCTAACTGAGGATTTTCCTTGACACCATCTTTGTAGATACAAACTCTAGTAAAAAGTGATGTGTTCCTATAAACCAACTCGACCCAATCATTGACAAGAGAACGCAAGAGTTCATTAAGTTACCTGAAAGAATTGGCATCGATGATCAATTATTGGACAATGCTTCTCAGTAAATTTTTAAATAGTAGAAAATGTAGTGTGGACTTCCATTCCAATTGCTCTCAAATTGAACATGCAACAGGGGATAAGTGAAATCATTACTTATTCAAGTTCAAGAGTAAAACCAATGTTTGAGACCCAATACTTCAAGACAAATTAAACTCATCCTTCCTGACACAAAAAGCGGTAAGAAGAAAATCATGTCATTTGCATATCCAAAAAGAAAGAGACTAAAAATTCTGCAAACCCACAAATATTATATAACAGTGAATTTTTTTAATGAATTCTTAACTTCGTAAGTACAATTTATGCTCCAAACTTTAAATTCAAAGTATATATGTATCAAACTTACAATTAATAATGAATCTGAACTCAAATTACTTTATATTTAACTATCAACAAACATCGATTAAATTTTTTCCAAGTATATTACCAATCGGGTTTATTTAAAAAATTAAGGACAATCACAAACCAAGGGTTCACAAGAGCAAAACACAAACCCAAGAGCAGGGAATTAAAGGCATATAATTATTGGGGCTACCTTTGATTGACAAACAGAGGATTAAACTTCCATGCAACTAACCAGATTTGATAATCGACGAGAGAGGGCGATGACAACCGTGACGGCGTTGAAGACCAAGAGCAGCGGCTCCGACCAACGAGGCCAGCAGCATCGACGGACGGTAGCTGAAGACGATGTCGACGACCTAAAGCGGTGGATTCGGTGAAAGCGGCAGCAATGGCGAGAGGTGCGACGAACTGAACGTTTTTTTTTCTCTTTTTCTCCTTTTATCTTTCTTCTCTCTCTTTGTTTCGTAACCCTAACAAAACAAAAGGACCAAATGTTTGAACCTTTTTTCTTTCAAATTTCAAATTAAGGATATTTATGTCCAAGAGTGATAAAAATAATAGAAATAAATTGGTGGCTAAAAACAATAAATCGATAATTTTTTTGGCTCTTTATAAATTCACCCCAAATAGTAAATGTGGTTTTACAAAATCACTTAAGAAAATATTAAAAATTAATTTTTTATAACAATTGTTTTTCCACATTTGCACTAAATAGTTAAAAAAAAAATCCAAAATACCTTAAACACTCAACCTTATATGAAATGCAGTTATGGTATTTGTAATATGATACATTTAATGAGTTTAGATTGCATTTGCATTATTTTACGATTTCTGAACATGAAATATTGATGAAAGTTTCGATTGTCGTTTTTTGTATATTTGTTAAGCTTTCAGAGATATAGGTTTCGTTTTTCACCTTTCCGTGATACTAGTTTGGTTTTTAGAAATGTAAGGTCACTTTTGTGTTCAATTCACATAAACTTTTACAAACTTCCCACAAGTTTAGTTAATATTGCACTCAGTGGTAGCTTTTGAAATAATTGCACAAACATCCCCTAAAATTCGTTAACCACCATTGAAGAATTAGAGTTGATGTTTAATTGACCCTAACTCAAAAATTACCAAAATGTCCATAGCTAGTTTTTGATTATTATTTTTATAAATATTTCAAAATTTAATTAAAAATATAAAATTTAAAGAATTGCATCATTGGTGGAGCGAGGAGAAGTAGATCTCTCCAAATCAAAGAAAACCTCCTCCAAATCTCCAAAAGGAAGATCTCCTTCATGGAAGGAGATCATGCAAATATCCTCTCATTTATTGAGGAGTTTGAGAGATCTCCTCCGAACCAAAGGATTAGGATATCCTTCTTTTGCTGATGATGGAGTCTCATTTCCACCGTCGGTGGAGTTTTGTATTCAATTTGAAAATGTTTTGGGTCCCTTCTAAAATTTCTATTTTAATTTGTTGCAAATTTAGAAAATTTGGGGTACTTCAAAGTTTACTAAAGTTCTAATTATTCATTGTTGAGTAAAGGATATTTTTACCCATAAATTAGTTAGTGAACAGTGTTATACCGTTAATTAACAATTAGTCAACGAATTGTAAAGATGTTTGTGTAATTATAACAAAAGTTGCCGATGAATGCAATGTAAAAAAAAAACATTGTGGGCTCTTAAAAAAGATAAAAGATAGTGGGATTGAAATTTAAAGAAACCATGGTCATTTGAAGCATGAGAAGTGTTGAAGTCGATTTCTATATGTATGAGAAAAGCCAATAAGAATTGGATTTTAGCTGTGATTTCAAAGAGAAAGAGAAAGAGAAGGAGAAAGAGAAGGAGAAAGTAATCGGACGTAAGTTTTTTACGTGGTAAAACTCCGATGACCGGAGAAACGTCCACGGGTGGTTGAATGATCAACCAAGCCAAAATCCACTATGAAATAATATAAATACAATTCTCGATCTCTCTTTTTTCTCTCTATATTTTTCTATGATTGTTGTGTATCTCTGTGTGATAAGATTATGGGTCTATTTATATGTTTATAGAACCCTAATCTTCTTTATACAAGTAATAAAAGATCTTTGTATTTAATTACGATTGTTTGCATGTTCGAAGTAGTTTGTCTTCTTTCCTGTTTCAGAGACTTGTATTAAGATCGAATGAGACTCTAGTAATGTAATCCAATTAGGAGTTATTTCCTTATGAGATTGTAGTCTTTTTGAAGAAATAAAATTGTTGCCTGATTAGGAACCCTTCCTGCTTGATAATTCTGTTCTTCTTGGACTTCCTCTTTGATATGGATATCTTCGTGTATTAAATGACTTGATTCGTGTGAGCTACACGCTGAGCTTTTTATTCAGTTTTCTTCATGTTTGTCCCGAGTAGAAAACGATATCAACTGGTCCCGAGTGAAGTCATCTGATCCTGAGTAGACAATGTCATCAATTAGCCCTGAGTATGTTTAACTGACCCCGAGTAGTATATGGCGCCAGTTAACCCCGAGCAGGTCTTGTCCAATACTTGTTTATTCGGGCTTCTCTTCTTTGGTGATGCCTTGCAGGATGCCTATTCGGACGTCCACCTGACAAATTTATCCTCTTTGTTAATGACGTGTATATCTGATAAAATTTACATACGACAATACCCCATTAAAATATTTTTGCAGAATAGAATTTTGTTTCGGGCAAAAGTATTTTAATCAATTCAATTTTTATTTTTGTGCCAGAGTAAATTTCTTATTATAATGGCGTGTCTTAATGGTGACCCTGTAAATCTGATTTGTCCCCTCACGCGGGATCTTCAATGATGGCGACGTTTTGGAATTCTGACGATGAAAGCATGTTCTCTTCTTGACACGTGTCATATGCCACTTCGTTTTTCGATTCCATTTATTAGAAACAACCTTCGCGTCTCCCCGTGCGTCATTTACATCATCAATTCTCATCATAGATTTTTCCCGCCTTGAGACCCTAGGGTTTCGTGATATCCCCCCTTTAAATTCTTCACTGAAGGGTTGCGCTGGTTCATTCTAAAAAAATTGAAAACCAGAAAATTATTTGCCAGCCCATATTTCTTTGCAGCAAATTGCCATTTCTCCGTAGAAGATTTTACGTTTCAGATTTTTTTATTCAAGGTTAGTGTTAATGAATCCGTCCTCTTGTCAATGACTTTTTACTATCGCTTTCGAAGCGTTCGATAGTGGGGATTTTCAGTTGGTTTTCTACGTTCGAAGATTATTGGGGGAAATCCTCACTGATGAACCTCCATTTTTAGAAGTTGACATTTCTGGGCTTCACCTTAACGTCCAATTTTTTGTATCCAGTTCTTCATCTAGTTCTGAATCTGAAGTTTCTAATCACAGGGTACCTCTGCGAAGGATGGGAAAACATCAAAGCAGAAGTGAAGTCCATAAGCATGGCTTGGGCGGCGTTCGGATCAGGGAGCATACTGTTAACGAGAACGACGTTGAAGAGGCGTTCAGAGTATCTGGTCTCACTTTTTCTGCTGATCTCTCGAGTGGGTTTGACACCGAGCCGAATGTGGTCGGGGCGGATGAGATCTAGAAGTATCGTGCCCAATTCGATTTGGATGACTCGGTTATTCTGGTTCCCGCTGGTGATAAAGCTGCGTGGAATCCTCCCCCGGGGCATGGTGGCCATCTATGGATCTATGCTCTATTGCGGCATCACATTTCCTCTTAAGCCGTTCATTGCCTGGTTTTTGGATGAAGCAGGGATTGCCTCGGCTCAACTGGCCCCGAACAGTTACAAGATCCTGATATGCATGTGGCACATATACAGCCGGATGAACTTGTCGCCGCCATCCCCGAGTGAGATCAGGCATTTCTTCACGCTGAGGCAGTCTGGAAAGTCAGGAACCTATTTCCTCAAGACTAATCTGCTCGATTGCTGGGTCCCCGAGAGGACAAAGGTGAATCGGGACGTCGACACCTCTGATGACCCCAAAAAGAGGGGGTTTGTATGGGGATTCCCTTCATCCAACAAGTTTTGGAAGAACAGTTGGTTTTTTACCGGAGGGAATTTGGGTCTTGAAGTCACCCTCTCGGCTGGGGAAACTCGGAGGGTGTTGAAAGTTTCTCGCTTCTTCTGTTCTCCCAAGATTTGGAACAAGAAGAAGCTTAAATTTAGCGACGCTGAGCTGACCAGACTTGCTCGGGCAACAGTTCGCACGCTGGAGAAGAGGAGCATGTCTTATCTTTTCAAAGAGGCAAAGATGATAGAGCTCGGCTTCTTCGGCCAAATTTCAGCTTACTGCAGGCGATGTAAGTGATCTTTGTAACCCTCTTTTTGTATTGTTTATTTGCTTTTCGTATTCTGACACGGTCCCTTTTTTTTCTAAGTGTATGACACGGACATCGTCTGCGACCTCCAAGCTCGCCAAGTGAAGTAGATTCTTCAAGCGAGCAGAAAAGAAGCTTCTCGTCAGAGCAATGATGGTATTGTCCCGTCTGAGTCTGACGAGGAAACCGATGTAGCCGAGGAGCAAGTCTCCGAATATGTCCCCGAGGACATTGTTCAGCCGACCGTCGACGAGACTAGTGGTCCGAGTGGCCCGACAGATTCTCAACTGCCTGATGATAGGGAGAGGCAGAGTGAGGGTCTTAGTGAAGGACATGCTGTGCGGTCAGACGCCGGTGATGGAGATAATACCTCCGCGGGACAAGTACCTTCAAGCTGAATTTTTTGAATCTTTCCGGGATGATGCTCAGAAAGATCCCGCAACTGATCTCAGCTTCCACCGTTCTCTGGCTGAGAAGCGGAAGACAATCAGCTTTCCAACTCACCCTCTCAAGGTCCCTCAGGTGGTCTTATTCAACGACTTCAGCGATGAAGATATTGTGGCTGATATTCCTCCTGAACGTTGATGTGGGAGCATCCGCGGATGCGGAGACTTCAGAACCGAATAAGGGTTCCCCTCCCCCCAAGGTTGAAGATCAAGGGGCTGAATCCTCAGGGGTTTCTTTATATCCTTCTCCCTAGGATATGCTGTGGGAGATGTCATCCGGTCGGGCTTTTATCGGGGAAGACCGCTGGAGTTGTTTTTGGGATGGCTCCCTAACAGACTGTCTTTAGAACGTTTTTAATGGTGCATCTTATGTAAGTTATCATTAACTTCTTCAATTGTTTTGCTTGTTTTGCTTGCTAGATTTTTAATTAAACTTCTTTGTAGATGGTGGTCGAGTTCGCTGAGTTGGTTCAGATGCAGAAACATCAAGTTGATAGAATAAGGCGTCTCGAGGCTCAGGTGAAGGAAAGTGAGGATAGCTATACTCGGGTTGAAGCGGCTTATGAAAAGGAGGTAGGTTCTGCCCAAGTGTTCACCGACCACTGTTTGGCGAAGTAGGTTGAGGTCGAGGAGAAAACTTCTTTGGCAGAGGAGAAGGCAGCTTCACTTCAAAATTTGTTGTCCTCTGCCTAAGAATCAATGCTTAAAGCCGAACAGGAAGCGGAGCAGTCTAAGTCGGTGTATGAGCAAAAAATCGAAGACTTGGAATGCCAGACTCTGACGGTCGAGTCCCTATCCAAAGAGGTTAGGCTGGAACTCGAAGTGCAAGGGTAGATCGTTTCAAGAGATCCCCTGCCTACGATGCCCTTCTCCTTCGAGAGTTTCAGCGTGGGGTTATTTCAGCTGACGAGTTCTTCAAGGTTAAGAATCGGGCAACTGAGAAAGCCCAAGCCAACTGGGAGTTGTCGATCAAAAATCATGTGGATTAATCCTTGGAATCTCTTCGGACTCAGATGAAGGAGTGAAGAGCATACTGCCGTAGCCGAGGCAAAGGGCCTCATCCTATGCATTTGGAGGTTTCATTCGAGCACTCCCTCTCGACTTTTTATGCCAGTCAGGAGTCGATCGTGGAAGGTGTGGTCCCTGATGTCGGACCGATCCCAGGAGAAGATTACAGTCAGTGGATTGACGATTCGGTCGACACGATTGCTTGGCCTTCCAATGAAAGTCTGCTCCGCGAGTACGAGATGGTGTCCGACCCAAGTATTGGCAAGAGTTCAAAATCCCCACAACCTTGATTTTTGTAGAATTTTCATAAGTTTTTGTAGAACAATTCTTTGTAATTCCTTGTAATAATTCTTTTCTAAAGAATTCTTTGTAACAATTCTTTTGTGAGATTAATAAAATCCCGAGTTTAGCTTCTGATTTCATTGCTTACGAAATTTCTTCAACTTGACTCTATTATTGCCGAGTATCTTATTAAACCAGCTATTTCTGTTCGGGTAACTTAACCGAGTATCTTATTAAACCGGTTTTGTTCCCTGAATATTTTTTAACGCCAAGTATCTTATTAAACTGGCTGTTACAATCTTCATACCAAGTATCTTATTAAACTGGCTAACTCTGATGTTCGGGTAACTTCACCGAGTATCTTATTAAACCGGTTGTCACCCGAATAATTTTAATGCCAAGTATCTTATTAAACTGGCTAGTATTATTAACCGAGTCATCTTAAAATAGACAAGTAGGTTTATACTTGTGTTTCATACACGGTTGCTACCCGAACATTACATCAAGGCTCACCATGATCATATGTTCGAGTACTTACGTATTACCGAGGACGTCTCCCTAGTTTTTATGCGTAAGGGTTTACCGAATCGTTAAGCTTTTTGAATCGCTTAACACAACTACACATTTCACAGGAATATTTCGATAGCGTCCCGAGCTGGTGCATCGGGTTTGCCTTTTTGCTAAGGTTAATTTACCTTGCTCGGCTGGCATGCTCAATCGAGCTTTTCCGCCCATTCGGGAATTAATGGTCCCGAGTATTCTATTTGCATGTTCTTATTATCATATTTGTCTTCCATATGTTCTTATTATCATATGCTTTCTTCAGAAATCCCGAGTTTGATGTTTTATCTTTCAGAAATCCCGAGTTTGATTTTTATTCATAACTGCAAAATCAACAAAGTTTTAAATTTCACAGCTAATATCTAACCTAACTAAAATTGTCCTCACTAGAAAAAAGAACAAAAAATAATTTAAGGATAGAAAATCTTCAGATATTGGGCATAGCATGGTCGGGGTAAAACCCCTCCATTGGGTCGTGCAATCCAATATGCTCCATGGCCAGCTATTCCTTCGATTTTGTACGGGCCTTCCCACTTATCAGTCAAGGAACCTGCAGCTTTATTTTTTGTGTTCAACGACACCTTTCTGAGTACCAGGTCTCCTAGTTGGAATTTCCTGACCCGAACATGAGAGTTGTAGTGGCGGGCTACTCTTTGCTGATATGCCATATTTCGTATTCGGGACTTCTCCCTTTTCTCTTCTAGCTCATCTAGATTTTGTAATAGCATATCAACATTCTGTTCTTCATCATATAGCCTGAACCGGGGTGATGCATATAACGTTTCTATGGGGATAACAACTTCTGTTCAAAACACTAAAGTGAATGGAGTCTTTTCTGTTGATGTTCTTGTTGTTGTCCGGTATGCCCATAATACTTCGGGAAGCTTTTCAACCCAGCTTCCTTTCTTGGCATCTAGCTTTGCTTTGATTGTGTGCTTGATGATTTTGTTCACTACTTCGACCTACCCATTTGTTTGAGGGTGGGTATGTGTGGCATAGTAATTGGCAATCTGGTACTCTTTGCACAGTTGTCTGAATTTCAGGTTGTCGAACTGGGTGCCGTTGTCGGTGATTATAGTGTTTGGGACACCAAACCTATAAAGTATATTTTTTTTCACGAAATTTATGGTGTTTGCTTCTGTGATACGCACCAATGCTTCAGTTTCTGCCCACTTCGTGAAATAGTCAACGGCTACTATGGCATACTTCGCTCCACCCCCTGTCCCGGCTGGCATTGGGCCTATTAAATCTAACCCCCACATGGAAAATGACCATGGGGATGTGAGGTTTCTGAGCTGTTCAGGGGGTTATCGGATATCATTAGTAATCATTTGGCAAGTATTGCAACTCTCCGAACATCGTTGTGCATCTAAGAATAGAGTAGGCCAATAATAACCTTGCTTGAGTACCTTGTGTGCTAAACTTTTAACCCCAGTGTGGTTTTCGCAAACTCCTCCATGGATTTCCTGTAATATCCGATATGCATCCTCTTCTGGCACACATATTTGAAGTGTTCGGGAATACCGCCTTTTGTATAGTTCTCCTCCAACCAATGTGTACCTTGCTGATATATATCTGATACGTTTTGCTTGTAAGGGATCTTTCGGGAGCACGCCTTCTTCCAGGAACCTTTTTAGCTGAGTCATCCAACCGTCTGACGGTGTTTGGATTTCTAAAATTTCTAAGTTTCTTGGTTCAGATGTGCTCGGTTTAAGGAGATGTGCAACCAGAATAGTCTTTGGCCTAATTGTGGTTGTTGTTGACGCTAGTTTGGACAATGTGTCTGCATTTTCATTCTCCTCATTGGGGATCTGGGCAATCTTATATTCTTTGAATTTCTGAAGGAGCTGTTTTGCAATGTCACGGTAGGCTATCATTCCTTCATCCTTAGCTTGGTGCTTGTCCAGGACTTGGTTGACAACTACCTGTGAATAGTTGAATATCTCGACTTCATCTGCCCCGAGAGCTATGCAGACTCTGAGTCCAGCTAGTAACGCCTTGTAATCGGTTTGATTGTTGGTTGCTTTGAAATCAAACCTCATGGCACATTCAACATCATCTCCTTCTGGAGTGCATACTACAATCCCTGCCCCACTGCCGTGAGTGTTTGAAGAGCCATCAACATACAATTTCCATGTGAAATTTTTTCCCAACATTCTTTTTGCTTCCAGGTTTGGCTCTGTGAACTCTGCTATAAAATCTACCACTGAAGGATGTCCTAGGGACTTAGTGGATATCGAATTCACTTAGCTCGATAGCCCATTTGGTCAGTCTTTCTGAAATCTCTGGCTTCTGTAGAATTTGTTTTAATGAGCAGTCGGTGAGTACCTGGATTGTATGAGTATAAAAATATGACCTTAGCTTCCTTACTGCTGAAACCAATGCTAGGGCAATTTTTCCTGCTTGTAAATACCTGGTCTCAGCCGGTAAAAGTGCATTGCTGGTATAATACACTGGCTTTTGTACTCCATCCTCTGTTCTGACTAGGATCGAGCTTGTTGCTAGTTCTGTAATCGATAAATACAAATGGAGTATCTCTTCCATCTGTGGTTTTGAAAGGATGGGAGTCTGCCCTAGGTATTCTTTGATTTTTAAGAATGCCTGCTCGCACTCTTCATTCCATTCGAGTCCTTTTCCTTTTTTGATTACTTTGAAAAAGGGTGCGCATCTGTCTGTGGCCTTTGAGTTGAATCTTTCCAAGGAAGCTAAACATCATGTTAAGCGCTGTACTTCTTTTAATGTCCTTGTCTTTTCAGGATTGACTTCAATTCCTCTTTGGTGAACTTAAAAACCCAGGAATCTCCCTGAAGGAACTCCACATAAACACTTGTTCTGATTTAGCTTCATTTGGTATCTTCTCAAAACATCAAATGTCTCTCGCAGGTCTGAGGTATGCTTTTCTGCCGAGATGCTCTTGGTCAGCATATCATCAATGTACACTTCCATGTTCCTTCCTATTTGCCATGCAAAGATTCTGTTGACTAGCCTTTGATAGGTTGCCCCTGCATTTTTTAATCTGAAGAGCATCACTGTGTAACAGTACAAACCCTGATCAGTTGTGAATGCTGTCTTTTCTTCCTCAACCTTGTTCATCCATATTTGGTTATATCCCGAGTAGGCATCCATGAAACTGAGTAACTTATGGCCTGACGTAGCGTCCACCAACTGATCTATCATCGGAAGTGGAAAACTGTCTTTTGGGCATGTCTTGTTCAGATCTGTGAAATCTACGCACATTCTCCATTGTCTATTCTTCTTTTGGACGAGAACTACATTAGCTACCCATTGAGGGTAGTTGACCTCTCTAATCGACCCTACATCAAGTAGCTTCTCTACTTTTTGTTTGATTGCCTAACTTCTCTCGAGATTGAATGATCTTATTTTTTGTATCACCGGTTTTGCATTCGTGTCTACTGTGAGATGGTGAGATATTATTCGGGCATCTATCCCGACCGTGTCTTTATGACTTCAAGCGAACACATCCCTGTATTCTTTGAGTAGATCAACAAGACTTTGTTTGACTTTTCCTTCCAAGTTGGCCTCGATCTTGATCCTCTTATCTGATTCATCTTCTTTCAAGATAATTTCTTCGACCGGTTCAGTTTTGGATTCATTCGGCTCTTCCCTTGGATCGAATTCGAATGACAGTGGCTCTTTGTTCTGAATTGGCTGTGTTATGTTACAAACATGTTCATCATTATTGTCTTTGTATACTGATAGGTTAGCTCTTCGGGCCATCTCTTGGGATCCCTTGACTGCCCGACTCCTTGTTCGGTCGGGAACTTAATAAGGCATAAGTGGCTGTTACGGTGTTAGTTTTATTTAAGAATGGTCGACCCAACAACGCATTATATGGCCAATTGTCTAAGTTTACTACCACGAAGTCGAGCAATACAGTTCTCTGATAAGGTGCCACTCCGATCTTCACAAGTAGCTTTACCGTCTCGAGTGACCTGACCTCAATTCCTCCGAATCCTCTGAGTGGGGTATGGAAAGGTTGTAGATCCTTTCGGTCCAACCTGAGTTGATCATAGATGGCTACATTGAGAATCTTTGCCAAACTTCCATTATCTATCAAGATTCTCCTAACTTTCCGGTGACCAATCTGGGCACTTATGACCAAAGCGTCATTTGGCCGAACATCGAAGCTTTGTGAGTCTGCTTTTGTGAATATAATTGGGTCTCATCGTTCCTTTACCCTTTTCGGGTCTGGTTCCACCGAGTTCACGTCAAAGCTATGTCTTGCTTTTACTACTTCTCTGATTTCCTGTGTTCGCTCTCGGTTACTTCTCCCAGTGGATGGTCCTCCAAAGATTGTATGTATTACTTCATTGGCCTCTGGACTGGCCCTTTGATTTCGACCAGAGCTGTGATCGGCCCTGATCTCTTTCATTGTTTCCGACTTTTCATCCCTTTTCAAGATTACATCCTGAAGATGTCCCTCCCGAATGTGATTTTCTATATAATCTCTGAGCTGGTAACACTTGGAAGTCTCATGGCCGGTTTCCTTGTGGAATCTGTAGTATTTGGTTGTATCGCGTCGGGCGCACTGAGACTGTTGTCGTGGTTCTTGTACCAAATTCTTTGGTTCAAGTATGGTCAGGATTTCCTCATGCTTTTTTCGAAGAGGGGTGTAGTTAGTGTATCTACCTCGGTATTTTTCCGTGGTCTGTTCGGTATTACTCCCGTTTCCTCCGTCCTTGCTCTTTTCTTTATTGTTTCCTTTCTGTTTTCCCTTTTGGTTCTGCACCTTGGACTCAGCATCTTTTTTGGGTTTTCCTCCATGCATATAACATCCTCCAGTAGCTAACTCTTTTTCTTCGGCTAGTGCATATCCTCCCGCTATATCCATCATATCTCCGTATCTGGTCAAGCGGGCTCTTATCAGGTCAAAAGACAACCATCCATTTTGTAGGTTGTTGATGAATGCAACAATTATCAATTCATCGTTTGCATTGCCGATTTCTGATACTGCTTGACCGAATCTCCCCAGGTATTTCTTCAGCGACTCATCTTTCCCTTGTTTTATTTGAGAAAGGTAAGCCACTGATTTTTTTCTGTGAACACTGCTCAGAAATTGCCTTGAGAAACTCCTGCTCAGTTCACTGAAACTTCCGATGCTTGCTGGGGGCAATCTCCCGAACCATATTGAGCTCATGTCTCCTAGAGTTTGTGGAAAGTTGAGGCATAGTAAGGGATCACTATGGGTATTCTGGGCCATAGCACTTTTATAGCGTCTGACATGTTCTTTTGAATCTGTATCCTTTTTGAATTGTTCCACGTGTGGCATCCTGAATCTTTCTGGGAATAAAGTCTGTAGGATGTCCCTAGTGAATGGGCTGTCAGAATCCTCGTCAGATAAATCGTTGTACCCATAATGTCTGACCAGTGCGTCCATTTGGCGCCTATTGTTCTCGACTTCTTGAGTTAGGCTCTGGATTACGACATCTCTGTCTCCCACTGGACTTCCCTGATGGTTGAACCGTTAGGTGATTGTCATTCCTCTTTCTGACTCTTCACTTTGATACTGGGTTTCACCTATGATTCTATGATGATGCTTGGGATGGTACCGATCGCTATCTTCTGATGACGACCAATCCCTGTGCCGGTCATGTTTGCGGTGTCTAGCACGGACTGTCTGATCCTGGTTTTACTTTTGGCGTGGTCCTTCGTCTTCAGGTGTTTCACATCTAGCCTAATTGATTGGAGCAGAGTTCCTTCCGGCTTCCGGTGCATTTAGTTATGGCCTTACTACCACCGAACGAATCCTAACAGGTGGGAGGTTAGGAGTTTGTGCTTCTTCTGCAGCCAATAGATCAGCTCCTTCATTTGTTGTGTCTGCCACTAATTGTTGCAACGCCTCTCGAAAATGTTGTGTCATGTCTCTGCTGGTCGGAGGAACTTGCTGGATCCCTACCAAGAATGTAGGTTAGTTTTCTGTGGTTGCAGCGAGATCTCGCGAGCTACTACCAACATGAAAGTTATCTGGAGATTTTTGGACATCCCCATAACTGCTTCTGCTTCCTGCTATTACCTTTAATTAAATCGGAGGTTCGCCCCTCATTCTAGCGCCAATTGTTGATGTCGATTTCTAGATGTATGAGAAAAACCAACAAGGATTGGATTTTAGCTGTGATTTCAAAGAAAAAGAGAAGGAAAAAGTAATTGGACGTAAGTTTTTTACGTGGTAAAACTCCGATGACCGGAGAAACGTCCACGGGTGGTTGAATGATCAACCAAACCAAAACCCACTTTGAAATAATATAAATACAATTCTCGATCTCTTTTTTTTTTCTCTCTGTGTTTTTTCTATGATTGCTGTGTATCTCTGTGTGATGAGATTATGAGTCTATTTATATGTTTATAGAACCCTAATCTTCTTTGTACAAGTAATAAAAGATTTTTGTATTTAATTACGATTGTTTGCATGTCGGAGACTGTATTGAGATCGAATGGGACTCTAATAATGTAATCCAATTAGGACTTATTTCCTTATGAGATTGTAGTCTTTTTGAAGAAATAAAATTGTTGTCTGATTAGGAACCCTTCATGCTTGATAATTCTGTTATTCTTGAATTCCTCTTTGATATGGATATCTTCGTGTATTTTAATGACTTGATTCGTGTGAGCTACACGCTGGGCTTTTTTTCAGTTTTCTTCATGTTTGTCCCGAGTAGAAAACGATATCAGTTGGTCCTGAGTGACGTCATTTGACCCCGAGTAGACAATGTCATCAATTAGCCCCGAGTATGTTTAACTGACCCCGAGTAGTATATGGCGCCAATTAACCCCGAGCAGGTCTTGTTCAATACTTGTTTATTTGGGCTTCTCTTCTTTGGTGATGCCTATTCGAACGTCCACCTAACAAATCTATCATCTTTGTTAATGACGTGTATATCTGATAAGATTTACATACGACAAAAAATATGGAGCAAAAACAAACAAAAAATATTTTTACAGTGTAAAGAAAAATACAAAGTTTGCATTTACTATAATAATAATTAGCTCTTTGAATTCATTATTATGTAGAAACCTTGAGAAAGTATGTTGTAGTATATAAGTGTAGTATTCGTTCAATAAGAATATAAGGGAAAGAAGAAGAAGAGAAAATCATAGCAAAACTTATACTCCTTAGAGCATTTCCAATATAATGTCAAATTAGTGTGTCAATACTAAAATTTAGCATAGAGTCCAAAAGTCTTCCTCCATTGCAGTGCTAAATACTGTGTAAAATTTGGCATATGCTATATTGTGTGCCAAATTTGGTATACAATATAGCATATGCCAAATTTGGCACAACAATAAATGCACATTTTTTTAATTATAAAAATACCATTATATATATATATTAAATATTTAAATAATTTAAATTTAATATACATTAATGATGTTTCTATTAAAATCTATTTCATCTGACCATTTTTCAGTATTTTAATGAATGCATTAATGGTAAATGTTGAATTTTATAATTTTAATTAATAAAATAATAAAAATAGCATGTTAAATACAACTGTACATTAGAGCACAATGTTAAATTGTTTTGAAATACATAACATTTTATATTTTTTTTGTACCAAATTTAACATTGACAATAAGACATGCATTTGAGATGGTTTTACATTATAATTTTAGGTTCTACCTATAATAAAAATATTTTGAATAAAGCTGTATTTCAAGTAAGTCTTTTCTATCTGATGTGTTAATATTTTATTTTATTTCATAGTCATGAAAAAGAAGTTTAGCCAAGTTAACAAAAGCATATATATATTTTTATCAAATCTCAAAGACAAATTAATCATATTTTAATCATTAGTTCTCAATATATTTATTATCTAGTCTCAGTTAGTTGGGTTTGTAAGAATCTAGCAGAATTCTGATTTCGTTGAGTCAAGATTTTCATATCTTATCAAACGTTCTTCAGTGTTCTATTTAACCGTATACACAAGGCATTCATGGATTGTGGGTTCAAAAAATAAATAACATTTTTTGAAGGTGACATTTCAACACTGTCATTGTTTTAATAACATATGTTTAAAATGCACATATTAAAGTAAATGGATAAAAATACCCTCAATAGTTGTTCCACATCAGATTTCTTTCATTCATTTTACATTGAGATAGTTATGAAGTAGAAAAAGAAAGTCTCTTTGAAACTCAGACAATCCCCCGGAGCTTTTTTTTTCTTTCTAGTCATTCCTTCAAAAAAATATTCTCGATCATTTGAAAAATATGCTCGATTCTTTGAAAAATATTATCGATCCTTTGAAAAAAATTCTAGATCCATTGAAAAATTCTCTATCCTTTGACAAATATTATCGATCATTTGAAAAAAAATCTCGATCATTTGAAAAAAAAATCTCGATCATTTGAAAAAATCTCGATCCTTTGACAAATATTATCGATCCTTTGAAAAAAAGATCTCGATCATTTGAAAAAAAAATCTCGATCATTTGAAAAAAAAATCTCGAACATTTGAAAAAAATTCTCGATCCATTGCAAAAATCTCTATCCTTTGAAAAAAAATCTCGATTCTTTGAAAAAAAATCTCGATTCTTTGAAAAAAAATCTCGATCCTTTGAAAAAAATTATCGATCCTTTGAAAAATTATCGATCCTTTGACAAATGCTTGATTCTTTCAATTTTTTTAAAAATATACTCGATTCTTTCAAAAGTAAACTCGATCATATTAAAAAAAAGTCTCGATTTGGCTACAAATATACTCGATTTAACCAAACTTTATTTTCAAAAATAAAATGCTCGATCCTTTGAAAAATAAAATGTTCATACATTTTCATACAAAGATTGAACAACAAATCATAACGATTGAATACATTATTAAACCACACATAAATATATAAACATATATAAACGAATATCATAAATATATGTTATCTTCTTGTACGGAATCTGAATAAAGATAATTTTTTTAGAGAGAGAGGAGTTATCGTTTTCAAAGTGTAGATGGAAGCACAATGAGAATAAAAAATAGATTATTTAAGAGCAATTTGGATAGTTCACCATAATATGTGCCTTTTAAACTTAAGTTATTAAAGCGGTGATATCATCGTGAACACATAAAAAAAAGGTGACACATTTTTACTTTTGAAAATCGGTTTGAATTTTCAAAGTCTTTAAAAATTCATAAAGCCATTTTTTTACACCACATAGCTGATGAGCTTTTGATGTTTGTAGGGAATATCTTTGTCCCGACTATGGAAAAAAAAATTAATACAAGAGATAGAAAAGACTTGAAATATAACTTTATTCATGATATTTCTATTACAGATAGAAGCTAAAATTACAATGTAAAGAGTATGTGTTTTGTTTGATGCTCTCTTCTTGTTTTTTTCTCACCATACTCTTATTGAACGAATAATACTCTTATATACTATAGCCTACTTTCTAAAGCTTTCTACGTAATAATGAACTCTAAGAGCTAATTATCATTCTAGTAAATACAAACTTTGTATATTCCTTTTTATTGTAAATGTAAATTTTGTTTGTTTTTGTTCCATATTTCTCATGCTTCAAACGACCATGGTTTCTTTAGATTTCAAATTCCAATCCCACTCTCTTTTGTCATTTTCAAGAGCCCACAATTTGTTTTAATTTTTTTTTCTAGTATTATAAAACTCCTCTTAAAAACTATCGAAAAAGTTAATACATTTGAAACATAAATCAATAATAGTTTTAAACAAAATATAAACAAACTAGAAAATTTAACAAAAAGAGTTAGTTACTTAGAACCCAAAACATTAATATCTACATCAAGGAAATCAAGAATTGATATTAAGGGCATTTTAGGACCTAAGTTAATATTTAAAAATGGAATCATAAGAAAATCTAATATAGAAAAATCAATCATAGATAAAGTTAAAAATATGCTGAACTTTAATAATAAAGAAAAAGAAATAATAGAAAAAACGGGGGATTTGATAAATGAAAAAGATATAGATAAATTGTTAGAAACGAGAATTTGAAAAAATTAAATAGAAACAATTATAGAAAGAAGGTACATTAGATACTTTTAAAAGTAATTTATATGTTTCTAGATAAGATGAAATTACTTTAATAACCTCTCAAACTTAAAAAGCAAAAAAATTAAGATATAGCTAAACTTGAAGAAGTTCGTATAATTTGCCCAATTGTAGAAATGTGGAATATCCTTGACATATTGCATAATGTGAAGGTGCCCTAAAAGGCTAAAACAAATTCAAAGGCTTCGATGATGGCGGGAAAGGGATACAATGTAAAAAATTTGGGTCGAAAATAAGCCTTATAATTCAAAATAATTGACCGGAAGGGTGAGAGTGAGAGAGAGAAAATGGAGAGACGATGCTCTAGCAACGAGCTGCACAACCTGATAGAAGCCATCAAATCTTCAGAGGTAAGCTTCCTTTAAACTCTATCTGAAGACAATATCCAATTCGATTTGACTCTCAAATCCTTCAAAATTTTGCAGGTTGTCGAGAATCGTGTTGAACTGCTCACTCAATTGAGAGATTTAGACTTATCGGAGAATTCCGACCTCAATTATCTCATCCAATGTCTCACTGTATCCTTCCCTTCACTTCTTAAATGTATGTGTCAATTTTGTGATGATCTTGTTTTTGTTACCTTAACGTGGAATTCAGACGTTTTGGGAGGATTTCACTTGTTTGGATGTATCACAGTGCATGTTGAACAAAAATATTTTACACGTAGCCGCGAAATATGTGGATTCAGACCTGTCTGGTTGTCTGTTACAGTTTCTCCACCTTGGAGTGAAGGTATGGCTGTTTTCTTTTTTGCGATTTTCGCGTCGTCATTGAGTCTGTACTATTGTTTCTTAGCTTGTGTGTGTATGCGTTAGGCAAGCGTCTGGTGTGGAAAGCATCTGAAGATGACTCGTATGTCGAAAGAGGAGTCTCAAGAGGAAGAACATTGCAACCTCTTTTTTCAGGTACAGGGCTCGCACTCATGAAACCTTTTAAGTTTTTGAAGCCGTTTTTATTGATTGTTCTTTTAAGACTTTTGATTTTGTTGCTAATTAGATATGTTCACTGACTTTGCATTCACCATTATCTAATTCATACTCTCTGTGTTTCTTATTTTCGTAATTAATTCGTAAATAATTGTGTGGTAGGCTAAATTTGTTAAGTTATATATTTGATTTAAGTTGCACCTAAATACATAATCAGCTTTATCTTGAGTTGCAACCAAGTTGAATGATTAATTATATTTGTTGATGATTGTATCTATAAATTAAAACATGGTTATTTGGTAATAGCAATAGCAGTGGATCCTGTTTAAACTTACTGCTTCTGCCATATGGTTTTTGAATGGATTCATAGTACCAATAAATGTAGATCTGTTCTTTATCTGAATCCAGATGTTGTTATGTATGTCCACACCTTTTATCCATTTGTGAATTGGAAGGTTCATTCTTTTGTCACATTCCATAAGCATGAAAGTCACTGAGGAGCAAATTATAGTTTGTTATTGTGTGTAGCTGATATCGTCTTCACTGCCTCGATATTACTTCTTTGCTTCAAGCAAACACAGTCACTTTTGGTTAGCTTCCTCATTGTTGTACAGCTTGTAAAATATTTCTACAATCAGACTCTTCTCAATGAGAATCTTACTTTCTTGCTAAGATTTTTCTTTTCCTTCCTAGTTTCCTTTTTTTGTTCTTATGTGTAAAAATGTGGAGTTTGTGCTAACACAGAACATGTACATTTGCATTTTGTTTAATTTCTGGATCTTTAGATAGATCTGTCTTGAGCATGATCTTCTGTCAACTGACAATGTGCTAAATAACTCAGATATCACAACATTTCTTTGACTGATTAATCTTATCATTTGCAGCTGCTTATGGACTTCTTGAGCTTTTCTGCTGCTAGTTTTTTAGCTCTTACAAGATATCCTGTTTCAAACAATGAAGAATCAATGTCTATTGTAGAGAAATTCACTCTGGAACAGTTAAATTTAACAATAGATGCAATTTCAGATAGTAAGGTAATTAGCTTTCATTTCTTGTTTTGAATGCTTATTGTTCCAGGAGCTTGTACTTCAGCGAGTTGATATATGAAACTGATATTTTATTTTACATGCTAAATTCTGTTTTTCTCATGTCTGGCACAAGCTGCTGATGAAGCTGGCACTTATCTCATGTTGTACTTTTTTTTATTGGTTCTCCAAAGGGATAAATTGGTTTGTTTAGATCTTTTGCATTGGAGTAAGGGGTTCTATGAACTAATCCTCCTGACACCAATCTTGGATGGGGATTCAATCAATTTGTTTTTGTGCATAGGGTGGGTTGGGGTGTGGTGTGGTAAAAGGAAAATACGTATCATTTGCTCATAGAAATCTTTTAATGTTAAAGTCAGTGATAGATGCAGCATGTTTGGTGAAATTCATTGTTTTTTTCTACTTCAACCATGCATTTTGAATCACACAAACTTCAAATTAAAATCTAAGGAAGATTATATTTTAGATTGTAATTATACAAACAAGCTCTCAAACTGGACTTAATGATGATTTGATTCACATGTTACGTGATCCAAGTTGAGACATTTAAGGTCCTAATTCTGGACAACCGAGCCTTAAATATGTGCTGAAATTAAGTAAAATTTGGCTCATGAAATTGAGACATAACTAGTATTAAGATTTAGAGGTATAGTGATATCTTGCCTGAATTCTCTCATTTTGATAATGAGGAATTGGCTACTTTTTTTTGTCATATATTTGTTTTGAACCATTCTCACATGAGTTAATTCCATAAATCAAGTTCAAGATTGAGGTGTAGCATGGCTTTGTGATGCGCTTGTTATAGTAATTTATATAGGATTTACATTGTAACAGTTGAGTTAAATATGAGCACTTTTCTTGATCCCGACTTTGCATCTTTCTTTTTCCCTTTAGTTATGCTTGAAGCCTTGAACAGATCTAGAGGCCAAGGTTATATAGTTCAGCCTGGCTCTTTTGCAGTTTTATTTAATTTAAGATGTATTGTGGGGTGTAATTGGATTTTTTTTTTTCCTGTATAGTCCATTAACTGTTACTCATTTGAAAATCCATTAAGCAGATATTATCTTCAAGTCATGATAAAGGTTACTCTTCCAGTTTCAATTATCCTCTTGTATGTACTTGATGTTTATCCTCTCCAAACTAGTGGACGAAACAACCATCATAGAAGGCTTCTTCCTTCTGTCCTTTGTTCTTTTTTCTTCTTCTACAAAGAAATTCTTAGTTTCTTGAAAATTATTTTATATTTTTTAATTATATTAGAGCTCAACAAAGGAATTTCTTTCTTTCAATTAATACAATGTTAAGTAGACACTAATTGATGAGAGGGATGAAAACTTTCATTCTGTTTGCGCTTCTTAGAATAACTGACATTTCTACTGGGTGTCAGTTGATGAAAACACGTTTTTGTTAATTTCAAGCAGGCAATCAGTTCGGCAGGCTTGGATATACTAAAGGTTGCACAAGCGGTCATTGATGTTGTTATAAGGCTTTGCAAAGATTATTCCATAGTTGTTAACTGGGAGTCTTGTGATGCAAGATATGAGAAAGATAAAATTGGCATAGACTGTGAACAGCATGTGATTGTGAATCATGTTGCAAATATAACAAAATGCGCAATAGAAAAATTGTCTGAATTAGGTGTCCTAGCAGCAAATGGTGGTGGGAGCCTGGTGACAATTCTTAATGTGTCATGGAAAGGTGTGGTTAACTTGCTTCAGCTTGGTAAGGGGGAGTTAGCTGTAAAGGTGAACGTAGCGGATATTATCGTGACATTAATTTCACTGGCCAATGAATCTCTCAGATGTGGTGTTGAGGTTTGGTCTTCTGCGCAGAAGGATGTCATTTCTATAAACGAAGCTAGAAGGACATTCGTTCCGGTGAAGTTTTACCTGATTAATGCAGTAAAAATATCTTCCCTATTTCCTAGCCAAGCAGTTATGGTATACAAAGAGATAACCCTCTGTGTACTTATTGTCTCCACTTTGAGAATTTCACTGAGCCAAGAAAAATCGTTAAAAGCTGCCAGTGAAGTGTTGGTTGAACTTCTGGAGAAATCATCCTTGGAATTACTTAATTCCTTACTGAACTCAGATTTGGTCAGACAAGAGCTCAAGTTTGAAATGCTGAACTGGTTATTCGCTGAGGAATGTCACTCAAACTCTATCCAAGGTGATCCAAGTAATAGGACAGCTTTGACTGATGAAATCTTTTCCGTGAGTTGTGAAGATATGCCTGGGGGAAAGGTGTTATTGCCTGGTCGAGTTGCATTGTTTCTTAGCTTTCTGATGTATTCTCCTGATCTTGAAGAATATGTGAAACTTGCAATAACCAGAAAACTTGGTTGGTTCTTGTACACATTAACGGATGAAGATTTGTATTCTTCCATTCTTGTTTCACAAATTCCTGTATTATATAGTTCTGGAAAAACTTTGGAACTAGTATGGGAGCCTCTGTTTTCAGCTCTTTTGCATGGTCTGAAAACCTTCATGATTGTGGTGTCCTCATGTCAGGCTTGGGAGGAATTGATGTCTTTTCTGCTTTACAATTTTTTCCATCCTCACTTTCTTTGCTGGGAGATTGTAATGGAACTTTGGCGCTTTTTGGTGTGCCATGCTGAGATGGACTTGGTGAATGGTATTATTGACAAACTTTGTGTAATGATGAAGTCATTGGTATCTTCAGAATCAGTTTTTGTTCCTGGTTCTGCAGTGAGAAAAATGGCAAGATCAATTTGCATACTTCTTACACATTGTAGGCAGTCTGTTGTAGACCAAGTTTACAACATCGTTGTTGGTGATGACAATTCTCAATCATCGTCAATTATGTATGTAGCTTTGCTCTTGGAAGGTTTTCCAATGGATTCTTTGTCAGATAACTTAAGAAATTTTGCCAAACAAAAAATCATTACTGACTATATCAGCTTCATTGAGAGTATAGATGACAAATCCATAAGCGCACCCTGTTCTGGTGCATTTGGGGTCCCGGTTTTTGCTCTATCTGCTTCCTTGCAGTCACTGTAAGTATATCGTATCCTTTTTTGTTGTGCACGACATATGACATGTTCCAAACTGAAAGCCATCTCTTCGTTCCAACTGATTTTTATTTCATGGTCCTAGAATTTGTGCAACAATCCTGTATTATTTGCTAGCAAACCAACTTTTGTATTTGAAAATTACAATAAGTGAGTACTATTAGCGTTTTGATTGACTTCACACTGAAATTATAAATTATTTGATTGATTTCCTGAACACGTAATCTATACCTCATTCCCTGGCTAGCATTGCTTCTCTCCTGATTTAATTATTAACAGGATCTCCCTTTTTTCCATTTCCAAAAATCTAAACACATTTTATTCGTCAAGCTTTGTACTTTTTGACCATGATTTTCTTGATGACCTCTGTTGTCAACATTAGACTCGGTCAGATGATTTCTTAACTAATGCGCCTCAGTCATATATTCGTGCAACAGTACTAAATGATGTTATATGTTTTGTAGCCAGGTCAACATATCTGATATTGACATGAAGACCCTCAAGTTTTTAGTAGCTACTATTCGTAGATACAGACATCTAGCGGACAAACTGATGAAGGACCATTATCGTAAACTTTTGAGTGAAACACTAGGGATCATTTCAAATATGAAGCACCTATATACATCTGATGAGATGGATGGAGTCATCTTTGAGCTTCAAGACCTGTTTATCTCAGGCTCAGCGGTCTCAGATGTTCAATTTTATCAATGTAAAGCAGAACTGGCTCTTTTCCTGACCGGGATTGCTAACATAAAGATGTCTGAAAGCGATGATTGTGCAAAGAGTGTGGCTGTGTGGGAGTTGTACCACATGGCCTTGAGAGAGCGGCACTGGGCTCTTGTTCATCTGGCACTTGCAGCATTTGGATACTTTGCTTCGCGTACCAATTGCACTCAGTTATGGAAATTTGTGCCTCAAGATGCAGCTCTTTCATATGATTTGGTGTCAGGTAATGAGCCAAATGAGGGGAGATTTATGTCTGAATTTAAGGTATTTCTGGATAAGGAATTGGCGCTTGTCACAGTTGCACATAGTTCTGAACAGCTTGAGTTGCTTGTGAAAGAAGGCCTGGTGCTGAGGGAAATCACTCAAAAGGTTTCGAATATTAAATTAGAACCTACAGGCTGTGAAAACATGGAAACTGATGGTGAAATCCAATGTAATAAGAAAAGAAAACTTCCTGATGGAATAAGCAAAGGAGTGGAATTGCTGCAGAATGGATTGAAGGTTATTGGTGACGGGATTTCCCAGTGGCAGCAAAATCAGTCCGACTCCATTGAACTCCAGGACAAGTTCTTGACTCAACTTTCTTGCCTTGAAGATGTGATTTCTCAGATAGTTGGCATGACTAATAGTGGTTAAGTTGTGGTTTTCAGCTGTTTTGTCCACGATCAGTTGACGTCTAAGGTACTGAATTCATGTTGTATGACGGTTTGAGGAATAATGTACATAACTGAACGGATTTCTAAGCCGGACATTACCTTCTCGGCTGAGTTAGATGCAATGCTGCAATTGAAAATTAAATGCTCCTAATTCTTGTTTCAGCAATAGCCTTTTCCAGCTCAGTGGTTGTGACTTGTGAGTAGTTTCAATGTGAATATCAATTTAAGTGCTTTCATCATCGTCTTTGAAATACAAGAATTTTGGTTTAAATAAATTCTGAATTCAAATTTCAAACTTGTAATGCCACTACATGAATGGTTGATATGTAGAATAAGTTCTTTACTTTTCTTTGTATTGTGTCATTTTGACACACTGTGTTCTTATTTTTGGCAAGGGCTTACGGCTCTAGGATTTTGATTAGTTTCTGGCTTTCTGCCGTTAATACATAGGTATTGTGGTATTGGTAGTGCATGGATCTTGCAATATTACTATAGGGATTTTGCTACTATAAAGGTTCACTATAATTAAAAGACAAGTACGAGAAGATACAAAACTTTTCTTAATTTCCATTTTCTCTATTTTTTTATTTTAAGACCCCGTCTTGTGTTGTTTTTCAGTCCGTTTTTATTTTTTTTTTCTTCACAAAATGATTTTGAATTCGCGTTTGTTAACAGTTTTTTATTTTATTAAAAAAAAATGAAAAACAAAATTAGTGTTAACAGTCCTGTAAGCGTTTTTCAGTTGCTGTTTTTTAAAAATATAAATAAAAATAAAAATGAAAATTGAAAACATTGTTTTTGTTTTCAGTTTCGAATTCTGAAAATGCTTCTGGTAGCATATATTGAAAACTGTATTTTGAAAATGAAAACGGAAAAAACGCATCTGTTAGGTTAACCGAAAACTATCAAAAATTGAAATATCAATTTTGGTATTTTGTTTAATATTATTACAACTATAAACAAATTGATTACATAATTAACCAATATAATTTTTGTATTGTAATTTTTAAATTAAACAAAAGTAACACATAAAAAATTTATTCAAAAAAACATATTAAAAAATGAATTAATCAAAACTAAATTCTTAAATTTTAAATAAATAATTATATATATATATACACATATTATAATAATATATAAAAAATATATTAAATATTATTATAAATATTATAATAATAATATATATATATAATAATAATATTATTGTATAAATGTTTTTAGTTATAGTTGGAAATAAATTATTCTTATATATATAAGAGGTGCACTTTGGTCATTTGAAAATCTTGTCCCGTATTTTTTTAACCATATCAAATGCATAACAATACAATTAATAGTTTAAAAAAATGTTTTTTTTTTATATAAAAAAAATGTGAAAACAAAATAAAAAACAAAAACAAAAACAAAAAACAAGTATTTTGTTTTTAAAAAATTTGAAAAACATAAATACATTTTTCTTTGTTTTTGTTTTTGTTTTTCACCTTTTCACTTTATTTTTTATTTACTTTTCTTTTTCTTTTTCTTCGATCCTCTTCTTCTTCGATCCTCTTCTTTTTCTTCTTCGATAATCTTTTTCTTCTTCTCCGATCATCTTCTTCTCTTTTTTCGATACATCTTCTTCTCCGATCCTTCTCCTTCTTCGATCCTCTTCAGTGAAAAATTTAAAAAACACAAAATATACGTTTTCTTTGTTTTTGTTTTTGTTTTTTACTTTTTTTTATATATATTTTTTTACTTTCTTTTCTTCTTCTTTTCCGATCCTCTTCTCTGATCCCCCCCCTTTTTTTTTCTTCTCCGATCATTTTTTCTTCTTCTCCGATCCTCTTCTTCTCCTTCTTCGATGCTTCTCCTTCTCCTTCTCCTTCTCCTTCTCCGATCCTTCTCCGATCCTATTCCTCCTCCTCTTCTTCGATCTTCTTCCTTTCTTTTTCTTTTTTTTTAATTTTTTATATTTTTTATTTATGTTATTTATATTTATTAAAATAATACTTATTTATAATTTAAGAGTTTAGTTTTGATTAGTTGATTTTTTGATTTTTTTTTTGTAATTTGTGATGTTTTACTTTTATTTAATTTAAAAATCACAATTCAAAATTTATATTGGTTAATTATTTAATCAATTTGTTTATAATTGTAATAATATTAAACAAAATGTAAAAATTGATATTTCAATTTTTGATAGTTTTCAGTTAATCTATCAGACGCTTATTTTCTGTTTTCATTTTTAAAATACAGTTTTCAGCATATGATATCAGACGCGTTTTCAGAATTCGAAACCGAAACAAAAAAGATAATGTTTTCATTTTTCATTTTTCATTTTTCATTTTTCATTTTTATTTTCGAAAAACAGTAACCGATAAACGCTTACTGGACGGACCATAAAAGTTTTGATTTTTCTAAACCATTGGATATTTGGGTTTCAAGTTTCAACCTAATGAACTATTTGGGTTTCAATCTAATGAATAAATGTGTAAAAATGGACTGGCCCGGCCCATTAGGGACGGCCTGACCAGTCCATTTCTGGAAACAGGCCGAGCCGGGTCGGCCCCGCCTGTTTCCAGAGAAGCAGGCCCTGCACGGCACGCCGGCTTGCCTCAGGCGGGCCGTGCCTGCGTGCTGTGTCAGACCGGCCCGCCGGGCCCCTCTTACGGGCCGGGCGGGCCAGGCCTATCAGCCCTGGTCCGGCGGGTTAGTTTTTTGGTTCAATTTTTTTTCCAAATTACGTTTTCTTGGATTTAGGGTATTGGGTTTAGGATTTATAGTTTATGGTTAAGGGTTTAAAATTTAAAATGAATGAAGAGAACGAACAATTATTAGGATTTGAAATGAATAAAGAGAACGAACAATTTTTTAATTATTTATTTATTTTTCACTTATGGAATTCAGTAATACATATCTACATGATTGCCTCATTAAAAACCTTACCAAGAAAAACCCAGTGGGATAAAAACTTGGTAAGGAAAAAAGAGTGCAACCGTTTTACAACTTACAAGTAAATAATAAATATATATGTAAAAGTATAACCTAGTTCTGGCCCTGACCACTACCTGAAGGGTCATCAATATATAGATTGTCGAAATTTAGATTAAGTTCTTTATCTACAGTTAGATTTTGTAACCTTTTTTTAGCATGCTCCCAATCCCGAATGCATGTTAATACCTCCACCATCTCTGGAGACAAACAGCTTCTTCTTGGTTCAATTATGCGTCCACTGGTGCTGAAAGCTTGTTCTGAAGACACCGTTGACACTGGAATAACCAGTACGTCACGTGCTAAGTGTGACAGGATTGGATACCTGTACGTATATGTCTTCCACCATAACAACAAATCAATCTCTTCCTTGTCTTCAACAGCATCGAACTGTGCTTCAGGGTACCTAATAAGTTCGGTACAAGAAGATGGGCTAGATCTTTGCCTTGAAGAAGTACTTGCTGATTTGTCTTTTTTTCTTCGTTTCAGAAGGCTCCAACTTGTTTGCTTCGGCTCTGTCTCCGGTCGTGTTGATTGGGGGATGCCAATGTTGCCAAACCTGGTCTCATAAATATGAAAAATCTCGAACAACTTGGTTCGAATGTCAGTAATTTGTTCTGAATAATCTATTGACAAATTAATACCAATAAACTCAAACAAAACTTCTAAACCAGATAATTTAACCCTGGGATCTATTATAGCACTTAAGGCATAAAGTAGGGGCATTAGTAATGAACATGATAATATTACTCTATAACGCTAAGACGGTAATATAATTCGAGATTTTTGAAGAACTATGAGGTGTCAAAATCTGAGGTGCCTTTGCGAGGCCAACGTGATGGACTTTATCTCTATATAAGATAAGATGTGGCTTACGAGAAACAATTTCCATGGCCCTAGTGATGTATCATCTTTTTCACATCTCTTGCTCATCATTTTCAATGATTTTTCATTGTAGACATAGTTCATCGTGAATCTTTACAAGGTTTTTGTGGATCGTAGGGTACTAGGGTAGGAGAGGGGAGGTGAATGTTAATTTCTTGAATTTTATTTACATCGGTAATTAATTTGTAACTTTAGGATGTTAGTGTAATTTGTTTGTAAAAATCTAAAAGGACCTATTTTAAAATCGGTAAATCGTATGAACACATCCCGTATTTAGGTATAATTACAGCTATAATAAACTTTTGTCTAAATTTACACAAATATACCCTGCCGTAAGTGATACTCTGTTATAACTTAACGTACTAAGGGTAAAAAGGTCTTTTGACTTTTTAATAAAATAAAATTATTATTAATTATTTATTAATAGTAATTAATTATATTTAAAACCGGAAAAATGGATGAGACCCTCCTTCTATCTCATGGTATCCATCAAATAGATGAGACTTAATGAAAAGTAATTTTTTAAAAATAAATTTTAAAAAAGAAGATAAAGATATTGAATGACTTCCATTTTTTACTTCCAATCGCTCATTGTATTTTATAACCAATCAAACTGAACAACACAAGATCCACATTATAAATATTTAACAATTAAATAAGATATTAAGATCTAAACCAAATCCATAATTCTTTTTAAAATAAAATAAAATAAAATAAAAACCTAGAAAAAAAAACCAACAGCATTGAATTCCACATATGGATGAACTCAAAAATTCCAAAACAATAAAATCCAACAAATCCTCAAAAAAATCCTCATATCGGCCAAGAGCTAAGCTTTAAATCTCCACCGTCGGTGAATGGCTTATCTCCAAGAGTGATAGCTTCGATCTCCTCTACCATTGACAAAGGACAACTCTCCTCCAATTTTAAAGTGGAAGATGTCGGTCTCCTCCGACTGGAGAAAATCGGTGTTGATCTCCTCTGAGAAGCTAGATCTCCTCTAATCGGAGGAGAGAAACGTCGAACTCTAGTCAAAGGAGATCCACACCAATATCTTTACTATAGGGGACCGACATCTCCCATCTGAAAAGGTGTCTCCTCCGCCGGTAAAGATCATCGGTTCTTTTTTTTTTGTGATAATGAAGTTCACTGGCGGTTTCGAAAAAGTTCACCGGATTTTTTTATTATATTATTTAATTGCTTTTTTTTTTTGAAAAGTTAATTGAATTTATTTTGATATAATAATAGTAAAATGAATGATAAAATAATAATTAGGGATATTTTAGACTTTTTATAGTAATAAGACAGTCAAACAATAAAAACAACAGTTAACCACTAACGGCAGGGTATATTTATGTAATTTCGGACAAATGTTGAGTAAAGCTGCAGCTACACCTGAACTGGGGATGTTTGTGCAATTTACCCTTTAAAATTACAATTACATGGGTTTATTTGCAATTAAGTCAAATTTCAAGGGAAGTAAATGAGATTAATTCTAAAACAAATTATTATGATCATCTCATTGACTAGTATAAACAAAAAAACAAAAACAAAAAACAAAGAATAATAAAAATAATGATCATTACATTGACCCATTTACTCCACCAACTAAATATGATCCTCTGGCGAGTGCCGCGTGCATATCAGATTTTTATTTGTCTCATAAGGAAATCCATTGATAGTTAATTCAGATTGTATTTTCAGGTTTTCAGGAATAAAAAGTACTCTAAAGTCGGCAATTAGAGACTCGAAAAGGATAATATTTAAAAATACTGATTCCGTGTTTTGATATGTTATTATTAAATTCATAGGGACGGTTTTGATTTCTAAAATCTGGATATTAATCATAAAATTAAATAACAACCAATCAAAATACTGTATTAGTATTTTGGGTGTTGAAATATCGATTTGAAAATTAAATGGCAAGAGTATATATTTTTAGCAAAACATCTCTCCGTTCTCCTTTGATTTCCATCTCTTCATAATAGCTTTTCATGACCTTATTTATCTGACAAAACATATTCTATTTAAAGCCGAGTAAGAACACTTTTGTGACAATCCACTGAGGAAAAAAATTAAAAATTAAAAACCAAAAAAATAACATAGACATGAGTCCTTTCAAAACTTAGAGAGAAAACCAAAAATAACTATTAGAAATATTAAACTTTCGTTAGTAACAATTTTTGAAACTTTAATCGTTAATAAACATTTAAAAAAATAATCAGTGTATGTCTATACATTATAAAAATACCTCTGAACTAAGTTTATTTTTTAAAAACCTGGATGCGAACTTGAAATCATGGCTAAAATCTGGAACTAATCTTGAAATCACGACTAAAGACTAAAAACTAAAACTAAAAATTGAAATCTTACCTAAAAACTTGAAATGTTGAAACTTGAAATCTGACTAAATTGAAATGATGAAACTTGAAATCTTAACTAAATTAAAATGTTGAAACTTGAAACGTTTTCCTTCTTCTTTTCCTCAAATTAGGTTAGGTATTTCTTCCCATTTTTTCTACAAATCACATTACCGCCGATGGGGAGAGAGAGAGAACGACAACGACGACGGTTTGGTTTTGACAGGGAGAGAGAGAGGAGAGGAGAGAGACCAAGGAGAAGAGAGGAGAGGAGAGAGACAACAGGGAGAGAGGACCACGCCAGCGACGATTCGTGATGACGCCGGAGATGAGATGATACCGGTGGCGATGTTATGGTTTTGATGGGGAGAGAGAGAGGAGAGGAGAGAGAAAGAAATAGAGAAAAAGATAGAGGTCTTGTTTTAATATGAGGGTATTCAAGTAATTTCTTAAAAAAATGGTTATTAACGATTAACATTTTGTTTGTGGTTACAAACAAAAGTTTTATGTTGTTTGTAGTTATTTTCAGTAATTTCCACTAAAACTTATGCAATGCTGCTAATTTTGGCAACGGCAACTTCCATCTCCCCAGTTGCTCTTAGCTTCGAAGTGTTCATCGTCAACATCTTAGGGACCGACACAAACCTAAATGTTCATTGCAAATCGAGCTTCGAAGATTTGGGCACACACATGTACCGGAACACGAAGCTCATTTCAATTGGACATTCGACATTGGACATTGGCAAAGGTTCGACTATCATCTACGAGTGTGACATGAGTTATGAACAAAGAGATACATCAAGGTGCGGTGATCAAAAGTGCTTATGGAAAGTGCAACAGGATGGAATGTATCTCTACATCAAGGAACATGATGCTTATGAGAAGCGATTTCCCTGGTCATAAATATTAGTACTGCTAATTAATGTTAATGAAATATAAATAATATATACGGTATCTACTTAATTCAAGTAATAGGTGTAAGTGAATTGTATAAATGGAAGTGTCCTAGACAGATCAGTAATTAGATTATTAAGTTTGAATAAATTAGTTAATGCAATAGTGGATTTGTCAGTACTATTTATTTTTCATTAGTGGTTACTTAGTTGTTTGATTAGTAGATAGTGGATTCCTTATTTTCAGATTCATTAGTTGTTGTAAATATATATAAATGTTTTCTTTGAATTGAATAAAGATATTGATTAAATTGTAAAACAAATTATCTCTCATATTTTTTCTCTACTCTATTCTTTTCTTTTCTTTTTCTTTTTCTTTCAAACTTCTTCTCTTTTCATTCTAAATTATTCATATATATATATATATATATATATATATATATCATTAATCGGAAAAATACATATCAATAATAAAGAATTATTGCATAATTACATTACTTTCTTGAATGGAGGGCATGCTTAGATGTTGATTATTTGTATTGCAAGTACGATTTGACAACTAAAAAAAAGATGATTTTATGATATACTTTTTTGCTCTTTCCAATAAAGCAATGGTGATAATGTTAATTAAAGTTGTAATTACCAACTTGATCTCTAGCTCTCTCACGCATAACAACTATATATACCCAATTGTTTGTTTTTTTTTTTAAAAAAGAAAAATGAATGAAAATTGTGGAGACGAGTAGTGGTAAGAGGATTGCCAGCATTTATCCAATTTTGGGAACCACTAGTGTTTAGTGAGTAGACCTAATTTGAATGGACATCTTTATAAGCCAACATAATTGTCCTTGCTGTCAAGATATGGGGGTTAGGATCCAATCATCCAAATATTCTCCAGTATGAATTGGTTAAAATTATTTCCAAAAACATACACAATATATTTAGAAACAAATTGTGTGATAGAATTCGTGCCATGTTAAAGGTGTACTTTTTTTTTCCCATCATTGTTTTTGTATTTAGAAAACATGAATGATAAACTCTTTATCATATTGCAACTTGCAAGCGCATGTGTTTGTTTGTAGCGATGTTGGGCTATCATATATTTCAGTGTTTGATCCAGTTTTTGGTACTACTTGATCTTTGTTTAATCAATCCCTTTTGTTCCCACATGATCATCGCTCTTCGCTGTCACAACAATATATATCTCACACAAACTTTATATTTATATATATGATAAAGTAAATTTGAGGATATTTTTAAATTTTTGGAATTGTAGAGTGATGTCTTGAATGCAATAAAATGTTTACAATCTTTTAATGACAGATTAAATAACATATCTATGTGTTAGTAGAACTTTATTAAGAGTTGTAAAGATAGAGCAATGTAGGACCTATGATATCTTTACAAAGAGTTTTGAGCTTTCAGCCGTTATATTTTGTACTAACCAGAGACATTACCGATTAAATTTATCAATATCATTAAAGAAAATTCCTTTAAAGGATTTTAAAATATTTATTTATAGCAAATCGTAACAAACATATATTCGCTCTTATGATACATATATTAAAGAATATAAAAATGAATAAAAGATTTATAAGGTTATTTTTTCGAAACATAAAAAGTTGTAAATTAATGTATTGAACATATAAGAGCATATTTAATGTAAACATGACTTACGAACAAAATAGATGCCACGTATGATTAATAAATATTCTTTTAAAAAATCTTTCTCTAATACAACCGTGTACATTCAACCTCAAACTGATATGATAAAATATTTTTTAGACATTGTCAATACGACCGTCTACTTTCAGACTGCCTTTTACATAACCTTTTTCAGGCTGATTCAACAAACATTTTGGCATTAATTTTTCATCTATTTTTAGTAATAAAATAAAATTAAAAAAGAAAATAGGAAGGCTGACTAAACAAACATTTAAAATTGACATTAATTTTTCATCTATTTTTAGTAAGAAAATAAAATAAAAAATAAAATAGAAAATAAAATTGGACACATCATTAAAACAAAATGAATTTTAAACGGAAGCATTATAGACAAAATTTTAAGTTAATTGTCTATCAAGTCCATATTTATGCCATATATAAAGCAAGTTCCTTAATATTGTTGCAATGTCAACAGTAGTTCATATGTAAACAATTTTTGCATTGAGGATGCTTTATAAAGAGTCTATTTTTACTTACTCATTTAGAGTGGGTGAGCATTGTCCACATCCCATGCAGACGCGAAGGTAAGGGGTGCCCATAGAGGCCATGACCCCTAACCAATAAATTTTTTTCTATTTTATTTATGTTAAAATATATATCAATAAAAAAAACTATATCATATTTAATTATTTTAATAATATAAATTAACTAATAATTTTTGTTTCCATAATTCCATAGACATTTTAATTAGTAAATGTCTATTTTATTTATTTATTTATATCATTACTTTTAAGTTGTAACACCGAACGGTATTACATTTTGTTAAAAAGTATTAGATGCGGGATTCTACCTTTTTTCTTGTACGGGATTTCTACTGATCCCCCCGCCCCCAAAGCTAAAATTATGGCTTACCCTTGCCCGCATTGATGATATGTGTCTAGAAAATGGTAAATTTGTTCTAAAAAATAACAGTGTTTAGATAAATTTACCTCCTCAATGTACACATGCCATCCATACAGGAGGGGGTAATGCTCACCCACCCTAGAGGTGTCCACTGTTCGGTTTCGGTTCCGTAAAATGGCCTAACCATAATAGTAACCGTAACCGTAACCGTAACCGTAACCGAAGGGGGACGGTTTGGTTCGGTTACGTCACCGCCGGTTTGGCGATTTCGGTTCGGTTTCGGTTACGGTTGGTTTTTTTTTTTTTTTTGCGAATGAATTGCCACGTGTAGCAATTCTATTGGTTAGTTTTTTTTAAATAAAATATACCAAAATCGGAGGTTAAACCGCCGGTTTTTGGGATTGGATAACCGTAACCGAACCGTCGGGGAACCGGTTTCCAACCGATTTCGTAACCGACGGTTACGGTGCTGTTTCGGTTCGGTTTCGAATGGTTTAACCGAACCGTGGACACCTCTAACCCACCCTCAAGGGGGTAAGTCCATTTTTACTCATCTACTTGAAGGTGGGTGAGCATTACCCTCCTCAAGGGGGCAAACGTGGGTGAACAAAAATGAACTCTATAATAAATATGAAATATTTATTTAAGTTTTGAATTATTAACATTTGCAATACGACCCTTTAGCCCTAACAAGAGCACGTACAAATATAAATGCAATAAAATCTGTAATGATATTATATTAAAGCAATTTGTGCATAAAGATAGTATGTAATCCAGCACTGATTTGAAGAAATATTGGTCACTAATGACAAATAAGCATTCGATTCCTCTATATATATTTTGCGAGCACTACATATATGTATCATTTTTGCACCATCACTCTCACTCACAAGTCATAACTCATAACTTATAACAATGAAGCGTCTCACTACTACTATTTTCCTCATACTCTGTCTCTCTTTAGGCATCGTTGTTTTACAGCCAGTAGAAGACTTGTACGGCATAGAATACGACGTTCGTGTCATCAATGGCTTCACAAACAACTCCTCATTGCCTCTAGTCATCTGGTGTTCCTCCGGAGACAGTGATCTTGGCGGTCGTGCCCTCCAGGAAGGTGATGATTTCAGTTGGTCACTCACGACTACTAATTTCTTCTGGGGGTCTTTTACTGGTAATAATTTCTTGTGCACCATGAAATGGGATGCCAAGAGGAAGCGTTTCGACGCCTTTAATGTTCCTAGAGACAGCCGCAGGTGCTATAATCCTTTCAGGAAATGCTCTTGGCTTGTCAAAGAAGACGGATTTTATTTCAGCAACGATGAAGTCACTTGGAAGAAAGATTTTTCATGGTTTTGATCATGTCCACTTATTGTACTTAAAATGTTTTCATTTTTTTTTGTACACTTATTGTTGTTGATAAATGATAATCACAACAAACAGTGATCGTAAATAATAATAATGAAGCCATGTAGGAGATTTTGTCAATATAGTATTTACCGTCATATATTATTAATCATGATTAGTGGTCACATTATTTGTTAGTTTCCTGCAACTTATATATATATATATATATATTCTGGCTTTATTTGCATTATAAATGTAATTGCAGATTTGCACTACTGTTGTACTTGCATAGGACATCCCAGTGCCCCCCATATAAAGTACTATGGGTAGATTTTGTAGATTTCATGGAATCTTTCAATTCTATTTTATTTGAATGAACATTTTTTTGTTGATGGTTTTCTTAAGTTTAATTGACATGTATCTAAAGATGTCAGTTGGTCAGAAACTATATTCTATTTAAATTATAAAGATTTATGCTAAAGTAGTTTGTATATATTGATTAGCATATACACGCAGTTGCTCATATAATTATATATATTATGTTTCTTTAATAATTAAGATAAATAATTTTTTTGACAATATATTTCTTGTTTTTTTTTTGTTTCTTTATTTGAAAAAATGACAACCTGGTTGTGTTGATATGATAGCAGAATAGAAATGACATGAATATTTGAGGCATGAAACATCTCTATAGTGGTGGTCAACATTGAGATTGAATAAGAAGGATTCATTTGTTGTAATGTGACTCTGATCATTCATCCAACTTTTTATCTGCTCACTGTTGCCCAACAAGAAGCACTTTGATAGTTTGATGACAACCGGATCAACTCAAATTGTATCGCTACAATTCTCTATTTTTTGAAAGGAAAATAAAACAGTATAAAGAAACTTAATTTAATTGGATTATATCTGAAGATCATTTTTGGATCTAACCTTAAAAGTGAGTCAATTCTAATTAAAATAAAGTTGTTGCTTCTTTCTTTTCCAATAATTACAAAGAAATTAGGGTTAAACCCCTGATATTATCATTGATCCTAGGATGATATGATTGATGGTGGTGGTGGAGGAAGAAAAAGACATCCAAAATGTGTGAAACGTTTGGTTGTTGAATATTGATGATAATATAAGTTGAAGACCCCATGCACAGTGACCAAATTAAAGACAGACATGATCATGATTTATCAAATAGGATCACCTGCTGTTGAAGAAGAAGCAAACAAAAAAGTATTGTGTTGTGTGTATTGTCTCAATTAACATCAAAGCAAAAGAAGTTCTAATATACCAAAGAGCCAAAGATTGAGACAAATCATCAGGCACATTAGCAGGCTGCAGTCTGTTTCTGTATTGCTAGCTTACGAAAACTAACAAATCCTATATATTTCAATTTCTGAATTTGGATTCTTGACTATCCGATCTTTATCTTGATCTAAATAGATTCGGTGATATGTATAATCAATTATCAGATTCCTTTCACTTTTAATATATTTAAATGCATAGTATTATTTGAAGTATTTTAAATCGAAAAAATAGATCGGATCAATATAAGATTTATTGATCTAAATCATATTTGGACTGCATACTTTTGGCTTGCTCGTTTCAAACCGGGAGGTGAACCATGCGGTCCAGTTGGTTCTAGTGCCTTCACACACTCCTGGCAGGGAAAGGATCACTGGCTCGTGCCACCTGAACCCAATATGGCTCACTGAGTTGAACCTAACCGGGCCATCCGCCTTTCTCCTATCCAATGCTTTTAAGTTTCTTGACCTATGATGACAAAAATGTCCTCATTGTTTTCTTTGAAAAATTTCTCTCACAATTATACAAAGCTCTCTGACACAGTCCGACTAGGATTCAGCCAAATTAAGGGTGTTTTTGTCTTATACACTTTTGGGTAATAAAAAAATCTACTAAATGTTGTGTAAAACTAACGGTTCAGCTTATATATTATTTGGATCCTCCATATGATTTTTTTTTTACTTTTTAAAGGGTGTGAAAGTCGATAATATTTTAAACACACATTTATTATAATAATTATATATTATGAGATGACGTGAGATTAGGAAAAAGATAATTCTACAAGTATGGTTTAGAATATTACTCACATTATCAGGGAGAGGTTATATATATATAGACTACAACTCTCACAATCGGAGGGAGAGCTACTCTTACACATCGAAAGAAACTTGTAAAATGCGGATGGTTAAATTCGAACCCTTAACTATTAGGTGTGGAATAGAGTTGTACAACTATCTCTATTGAGAGATGATATACAGATTATATCAACTTAATGTTGAGATAATTTGAGTCGTTATATCCTGACCCAAAACTAAAACCATAATTTTTAAGTTACTTTTGCTAATTCCCCAAGTTTAATTCCCCAAGTTTGCATAATATTTATCATTTTTCTGCTTAATATGAGAAGAATCTGGACAAGATAGCTTTCACATTTACACCGGTTCTAGTTGTTCTCACTCCATGAATTCTGAATTAATTGTACTATACGAGGGTTTGCTTAGTAGTGGAGGGATGCGGGCCATTGCCCATAGGGGAGATGTCCCCATCCACAAAATTGTTTTTTTATTTAAAAAAAAAAGGTTGAAAAAAATAATAATAAGTTTACTACTAATTTTATTACCTTTTGGCTTTGCCCCCTCTAACTATATATGGTATGATGAAATAGGAGAGAAATTAAAGATAGGATTTGAATGAATATTTAATATCTTGTTGGATTGTTAAAGAAAGGGGAAAGAAAAGGAAAATGAAGGAAATGGAAGGAAAAACCCAATTTGGTTTCCATCAAATATGAGAGGAAAAGGAAAATGAATCAAGAATTAATGATTTTCTCAATATCCTAAAACTGACCCTATTTATATTAATTGAGTATTCATATCGTTGAAAAAATGTTATTTTTGTAAATAGAAAAAAAATTAAGGTCAGTGATATCTAAAGCCACTTATTTGGTGAGTCATTATTTTTCAAAATGACTCAAATTAGTCATTTCATTGAAATAATGTATTAGTTGTTGCCATTTTATCCATTAATTCTTTAAAGTCAATTTGCTTATGTTATAATATGTTAGAATATGGGTCAAAAATTAGTAAAACATATTTTGCACCGATTTTTTAACTGATTTTCAATAGGTTTTAAACTGTTTTTTTTTTACTTGTATTTTGAATATATATTTTTATCATGATTACTTTATAAAATAGGAAATATTGCCATATAATTCTTATAATGAAATCATTAATATATATATATATAATTAAATAATAAATTAATCATGAAGTAAATTTGATGTCACCCTAAATTAATCAGGGAAAAATAATAAGTTTAATGTCACCCATAAAAAAAATCAAATCATTAATTTTTATATAGTCAAATAATCAATATATATATATATATATATATATATATATATATAATATTACCTATAAAAAATTTTATGGGTGTCGTGTCACAGGTAACGGTACTAGATTTTAACTGAATTTGGCTATTGTTGACGTCGTTTTCTGGATTATGCCGGAAAAGCCAACAAGGAAAGGATTTTGGCTATTGATTCAAAGAGAAAGAGATACAGAGAGAGTAAAAAAGACAAGGTTTACCTGGTAAAAGTCCGATAGTCGGAGAAACATCCACGGGTGGTTGAAAGATCAACCAAGCCAAAATCCACTAAGAGAATAAGATGTTTTTACAAGCTCTCGATCTCACTTTTTCTCTCTGTAATACTTGTGATTACTGTATGCTATATTGCCTATATCTTTTCGAGCCAGATTATGGGTCTATTTATATGCTTATAGAACCCTAATCTGCCTTGTATAAGTAATACAAGATATTTGTATTTAATTATGATTTGGTTACTTGTTTGAGGTTGATTTGTCTTCTTTCCGGTTTCGGAGTCTCTTTATGGAAATTGAGTGGGATTCTAGTAGCGTAGTTCAATTTGACTTGTTTCTTTATAAGAATGTAGTCTTCGAAAAGGAATCAAGTTGTTTCCTGATTGGGGGACTCTTCTAACTCAAAGGTCCATTATTTGGGATTCCTTCATGAAGAATATCTTTGCGTATTTAATGAAAATGAAAACTTAAAGTCAGCCAAATTAATAGTTCTGTGGACAATACAAAAACTTAAAGTCAGTCAAGTTTAAAGAATGATACACAAGTCATTTTCTTTCGAGTTTTTTAAATTTGAAAACATAAAATTAAAGGGCCCGACCTGTAAACGTTTTTCGGTTGCTATTTTTTAAAAATAAAAATGAAAATGAAATTAGTGTTTTTTATTTCAATTTCAAATTCTGATAACATATATTGAAAGCTGTATTTTGAAAATGAAAACGGAAAAAACGTGTCTGGTAGGTTAACCGAAAACTATCAAAAATTGAAATATCAATTTTGGCATTTTGTTTAATATTATTACAACTATAAACAAATTGATTACATAATTAATCAATATAATTTTTGTATTGTAATTTTTAAATTAAACAAAAGTAACATATCAAAAATTAATTCAAAAAAACATATCAAAAAATGAATTAATCAAAACTAAACTCTTAAATTATAAATAAATAATTACAATATATATATTATTATATAATAAAAATATAACTGTATATATATATTATATAATAATAATAATGTATATATATATATAATAATATATTATAATATTATATATTTTATTTTATATATATTAAATACTTTTATATTTTTATATATAATAATACATAATATATTACATATATAATATTTAATATATTATAACGTTATAAATAAATAAATAATATATATAATAATATTATATATATATATCGTAATATATATAGTATTAATATACATATATATATATATATATATATGTATATATATATATTATAATATTATATAAATACAAATATTATATAATATATAATATTCTAATATATATATATAATAATAATAATAATAATAATAATATATATATATATATATGTATTATTGCATGAATGTTTTTAGTTCTAGTTAAAAATAAATTATTCTGGAATATATATACGAGGGGCACTTTGGTCATTTGAAAATCTTGTCCCGTTTTGTTCTAACCATATCAAACATATAACAGTACAATTAATAGTTATATATATATATATAAAGTGAAAATCAAAATGAAAAACAAAAACAAAAACAAAAAACAAGTATTTTGTGTTTTTCAAATCTTTCACTTTTAACACTGATTTTGTTTTTTATTTTTTTTTCGAAAATAAAATGAAAACGGTTAACGAACGCGTTTTTGAAAAATAAAAACGAAAACGGACTGAAAAGCGGTTGCAAAACAGGGCTAAAGTGACTTATGAAATGCAATTTTGGTACTACAATATACAATATACGTTGATTAAAGTGACTAATAAATCATTAATGTGATTGGAAGTGGATATGTTGGGAAATATTACTCTTTTCATGTTGAATTTTGAAAGTATCACCGGTTTAATAAATTAAGTTTAAATGACACAAATAACTAAAATACCCTAATCTCCTTATTTTATTACGTTTGTACCTTTTTTAGGTTTTTTTTTTCTTTTCAAAACCACAAACGGGCTCAAAAAGTAAATAGCACTTTTTGAGGGAGTTTTGTACAAATAGCACCACATTAATAACACTAGTTTAAATAGCACAAAATATGAAATTTGGATAAAAATACCCCCCTCTTCTAATCTTTTCTCTTATCGGTCCTTTACTTTTATTTTTCTTTTTCTTTTTCCTTTTTTTTTTCTTTCAAAAACCTCCATTGATGGAGCTTCAATGGAGTTGCCATCGCCGACCGGTGAGTTGACCGGCAAAACCATCGACAAAACGTTCATCGAGTGCCAATCGTTGTAACTGAAGTGTTCGTTTACAATTTCGAGCTGTGTAGAAAGAGAAACGAACGCAAACTCAAACCGTCATCGAATCTTCATCGTCAGATCTATGACAATCCGTCGCGAATCTGACAGGATTGATGGCGCCAACAACTCGGCGTTCGATCTTCCAAATCCAACTATCTCCGGAGTCAACCGACACCGTCGTCGACTCGTCACTTTCACCATTGATGGAGGTTGAACAGAATAAATCTCGAATAAGCATAAATAAGTCTCGAAATGGAGCAAATAAGTATTCATAACTCAAGTCTCGAATAAGTGTAATAAGTATCTGGTATTCATAAATTAAGTCTCGAATAAGCATAACAAGTCTCGAGTATTCATAAATAAGTCTCGAATAAGCGTAATAAGTCTCTGGTATTCATAAATTAAGTCTCGAATAAGCGTAATAAGTTTCGAGTATTCATAAATAAGTCTCGAAATTGAATAAATAAATCTAGAAACTTAAAAAAAATATCAACTTCGGCTACCGTTCATATTCTCCGATTTGACAAACCTAAACCCAAACTCAAATCCACTAACTCAATATTCAAACAAACCCCATTCAGATTCAATAAACTCACAATTCACATGAAATTGACCACAAATTCACAATAAAAACCCCAAATCAATCAAAACGAAATTAATATCACAAAATCAACAAAATCAAATTTGAAAACAAAACCCTAACAAAATACCTTTTTTTTTTCAGAAATATGGTATTGGACTCCTAACTACGACTAGCTGCTTCTTCAACCTTCCTTTTCTCTATATCTAGGTTTGTTGTCTTGATTTATATTCTTATTTTTATAAGGTTTTGTTATTTTTAAAGTTAATTGAGATTATGATTTTTTTTTTAATGTCGAGAACAAATCATTAATGAAAGGAAGAAAATCGTTCAAATGAGAGGAAGAGAAAAAGAGAGATGTGAGAACTTAAGATAGAAATGAGAGGAAGAGAGGAAGAGAGGAAGAAATTTGTTGAAATGAGAGAAAGATCGAAAGGGAGAGAAAAAGACATGAAATAAAAAAGTAAAAAATCAAGATAAAAAGACAAATGAAGGTATTTTAATCTCATCACTGATTTTGGTGCCATTAAAACAAGGGTTATTAATGATAGTTTCAAAAGTTGAGATGAATTTGGTGTCATTTAGGCCCATTCCCTCAAACCTCTATTGGAGGTCAAACTAACCTTTGATGGAGGTTGAAATCAGCCTCTAATAAGTCTCGCCAAGGAAGATGATGAAAAAAAAAAGTTTTATTTTTATTCAATAAATTTTAAAAATTACAGATATATCTAATAATTTTTTTAAACTACATAATAAATCTTAGAAACGATAAAATAAGTCATGAAAATACCAAAATAAATCTCAAAAACACAAATAAACATGAAACTTATTTTTATGAGTATATTTTAAATGTAATTTTGTTAGATCCACACTTTAGATGTTTTTAAAATTAAATTATTAAATCGGTGATATTCTTAAAATTCATTTGTGTAAGAAGTGATATTAAATTTTCTTTCGAACCCATGATTGGAATGCAAGATATATCTTCTAAAAGATTTAACTGACACAGTGGTCCTGCAATCATGCAACTCTCTATGTAGTCAATACTTTGCTCGTTCGATCTCTTAACTAGTAATATTTAATCTTGCTAGTCGGTTGGTATTTGACATTTGTTCTAAGGGGTGACAAAATTATCCCATGGATATGAATATTTATAAGAATTCGTTCTATTTAATATGAAGATAAATACTACTATTTTAGGAACATGCGAGAATGAATATTATCCTAATGTCCATTTTATTTTCGGAGATGATGATGAATTTCGTCTATTCTTCTATGGATATCCATCTTCATCCTCATTCAGATCCATTATAAATTTCATATTTTACAAAAAAATAATAATATTATGTGATTATTAATTCTAATTATATAAGTTAATATTAATTTTTATAGTTGAATTTTGTTTCTCTTTAAATCGGATAAAATGTAACATTACGTATGTTACTTGTATTTTTCTCCTATAAACCATAAAAAAAAAGTTTTTTTTATAGGATATAAATATAAACGAATCGGGAATGAATATCTCTATATTAACTAACGGATATCACTTAGAAATGAAAATGGATACAAGAATAGAAATATATATCTTAAACGGATAATAGAATAATAGAAATTAAGGTATCATATTCGATTCGATCTATTATCATCCCTTCCCATATTTACATATGGAATTGTCCAATTTGCTCAAGAAAGAAGATGTCAGCCTCCATTAAACATGATATGATCGCAGTGTCCCAATAGCTGCAAACACTTGAAAAGTCAAATGTGACACTCTTTTCTTTGAAAAATATATTGTAATTCACAAAGATTATAATGGTTTTTGTTATCCATATGTGAAACCGAACGGATCATGATTGTGTTGAAAATTATCAAAATGAAACACTATTTATACGTCAACATACATCTGAGTATTTTGTCCCATATCATCGAGATCGATATATAATCATGGAGTACGGATATTAACACAAATCAAACTTAACAATATATTTATTTTTATAAATAAATTTATATATAAAATTAAAAAAAAAACATTATTATAAATTTAATATCAATAATATCTACATTGAAATAAATACATTCATTTTAATACATATTATTTATAAACATTTTTTAATTATTATCACACTAAATTTATAAAAATCAAATCATATTATTTTTAAAATCAAATCATTTTTTAATAATGATTCAGTTTACTTTTGGAAATATTTCGAATGTAGAAACCTTATAAAAATGGAATATATGGAACCGTATATGGAGTCAAGAGATTTTCAAAATGAAATTCTCTTATTTATACAACTATATTTTAAAAAATTCTTATTAATTTCTACGACTATCTTTAAAAAAAAATTGTTGATATCTACGGCGTTTAAATAAAAATTTGTTTATTGATATAGTTTATAATTATATATAAAAGAAAGACAAAAACAATACGGTAATCATGTGATGATGATAAATTTTGATACTTGAAATAAAATTAGTTTATCATAAGTTTTTTTTTAATAAAGAAATATAATTGAAGATATGTGTGTAATTAATGAATGTATACGGTATTTGGTTTAATTTTAATTAAAGTAATTTGTCCTTATTATGAAAATTCTATTAATATATTTTTATAATTAAGTTTTTTATCAAAATATAGATGTACTAATAAATTTTACAGTATATACATGATCAAACTTGTACCTCAGCACTTATGCACCGAACTTAAAAAGGAAGGATATATTCATAAAGATGGTAATTAAAAATACATTTAAATATATTTGAAAATTCAACTATTCATTTCGAATTCTCACTGATATGTTCCTTAAATGTAGGAAAAATGTCAATCAATTAACCTATTTATGTGCTTAAAAAAAGGCTATGATAAGGAAAACCCATGACGCCATTTTCAAAACAAAACAAAAAAACGACCAAACTGATGATGATCAGCTACATTCTTCAAATTGTGATTGTTGCGTTGTTGTTCAATATGGGTCAAACTCAAACAGCAGTTGAAGGATCTGGAGATGTGTTGGCCACAGTTCACGTTAGAAATGGGCTGCCAGAGGAGGAGGAGCCGAAAGCAATGCAATTAGATTGCAGTTCGGAGGACAAGATTGAAATATATCAGGATCTGGCGGTGGGCGATGAGTATAGTTGGAGTGTAAAAGTAAAAGAAATCTATTCGTGTGGATCTATTTGGGGGAACTACGTAGGTTCATGGGATGCTTTTCAGCCCAGTCGAGATGCTAATCATACTAGTGTTTTCTGGCTTGTCAAACGCAACGGATTCTTTCTTAGTTGGGATAACTCTACTTGGATCAGAAGATATACTTGGGGATTTGAGTGATTTTTTTTTTTTTTTATCATGTAAAATTTTGTTTAAAAGATAAATAAAAAGGAGAGGTGCTATTGACACCATCCTTATTGAACTATTTATACTTCATTTTTTAAAATTTTGATTTAATTATATAAAATTATATGGTTTTGTTAATTTTTTGATTTATTTTCAGAATTACCCTTTTACTTATTTTTTTTTTAAATACACCATATATCTTTTTTTTTAAAAAATATATACTTCCATCTCTAATCTTGATATTTAGTTTTCTCACATCTATTCACATTACTTTTTTTTCATGGTAAAATCATCTTTATTAGACGTGTTTTTTTTTATATTTAATTGGATTGAAGGTGGTAGATTGTAAATGTGATATTAATCGTCTAATGATGTTTATTGAGCGATTGAATTAGATTTTTTGTGTGGTTTTGTTTTGTCAGAGATTATGTTTTCTTTGTTGTGATTTCGTCGTTTTTCTTTTGTTGTAAATAACATTAAACTAACTTTGGAAGATCCGGAAATAAAATATCAAAAGAATTGATACAAATTATAGTATACCTAGAAGATCTAAAAGAAAATAAAACGAGAAAAAAAAATAGCAAACATAGATCTAAATTTAAAAAAAAAACATGTTAAATAATAAAATCAATAAATACTAAATACGGTAAATATGAGATCAATATCTGAAAGAAAATATAAACAAAATATTAAATATTTAGTTATTTGAAATAATCTATATCATTAAAGTTTTTGTCATTAAGGTTTTAAAATAAGGAAAATAGGATTTTATTAGTTTTACTTTGTATAAGATTTTTTTAATAAAAACTGTACGGCTCTTTAAGTAATTCTTACAAAAAAAAAACTAAATAATTTAAAAAGTATGACACAGATAGTTCAATCTCCAAGATATGGTCAACCGTATTGTAATCTTACTATTTAGCCTTCTGTTTAGTTTCTTTCCTTCTTAGATGTACGGAAGGCTTGACCTTAATGTAATATTCAATCGGTAATTATCAAATTCTTGATTTAATTTAAGGAATATCATAACCATAACAATTTAGAATTATTATTGGTGTAGAGTTGGTAGTACTAGCCACGGTGATAAAAATAAATAAAAACCAAGAATAATACAAGCTACCTTCGATATAAAAATATTTTAGTATGTTTAATGTATAAATTTAACTCAATCAAATCATATGTTATATTTAATAATTATTCACACAAATATTTCCAAAAGAAAAATAATCATTCACACAAAAAAATACATTTCACATAACACAACATAAGTAGGTAAAACATGTCAAACTTTTCTAACACATAACACGATAGACTCTTCTACAAATGTCATTGAATCTATATGTTTTTAAAAAAGAATCAAAATTATATGATGATTTTTAAAAATTATCATGAACTGTGATGATTATGGAAAAAAAAAATCATTAAACTTAATTTTTCTAGCAGTGGGAAGTAATTTTTTTGTTGTTGAAAATTATGATGTCTTTCTAGCCTTAGCACACCAATAGCTTGTAAACTAGGCTTCTGATCTTCTCTACCATGCTGCCAAGTTTGTTAAAAACCTTTAGGTCATGTTTGATTTATGGGATAGAATAGGATCTATGTCTCCCACCGCTAATGGCGAGTCTAAAATTAGTTCCACTATTATATATATATATTTAAAAAAATTCTTTTTAATTTATTTTATTTTTTATGTGATTAAAATATAAATATATTTTAATAACAAATAAAATATTTTATTTTTAAAAAATATTTTTAAAATATAAATATTAGTTAAAAAGTTATTTTCTTTAATATTAATTTTAAATATCTTTTTTTTAACATTTTTGAATAATTAACTTATTTAAAAATAATTTAATTTGATTTTATATTAATCAATTTCACGCTATATTAAATATATGATAAAATTATTATTTTTATCCTATATCATACCACACCAAACAAGATATAGGACTATTTTAATTCAATCTTATACAACACCAAACACGTCACATCACTGATTTTAGTCCGATATATCTCATTCACTCCAATCTAATCCAACTCCATAAAAATAATTTTATCATATCGTGCATAAAATGAGCTCTTGTGGTGCGTTTGTTATATGGGATTGTTATATGGGATTGGATTGAGATTTGACTAAATTAGACTAATCCTAATTCAATCTCATGTCTCTAATCCCGTGTAGACCAATTATCCAACTGTGGCTAGACAAATTAGTCCCGCCACAACAGTTTGGACAACTTTTGTCCAAACTATTTTCAATTTTCTTTTAAATTAAATTATATATATATATATATATATATAATATTATACTTATTTAATTTATTTTAAAAAATAAGTTAATATATTTTATTTTTTTAATATTTATATATTTTATTTTTTTAATATTAATATATTTTATTTTAACATTTAAAAAAAATTAATATCAGTTTAAAAATAAATGTTGTTTGAACTCAAATTAATTTTATTTATTTTAAAAAAATATTATTTTAACAAAATTTAATTTAAAATAATTTTATTTTTCCTTTCTTTGATTTGATTTAAAATGATTTTATTTATTTAAAAATAAATTTAATATAATTTTATACCAATCTCTTAGAGATGACAAATAACTCGCAGGGATGGGATCACACGGGAACCCGCACTTATGGGGTGAAGATATGTTTTAATTTGGTGGTGATGGGACAGAGATGAGGATAGATGATAAAACCCGTAATAGGTATAGGGCGGGGATGGGTTTTATAATCCCTGTCCCGCCCCGCCTCTCTTAAAAATAATATCTATTTATTTTATTATTTAGTTCAATGTTCATATTTTTAAAATGATTGAATTTATTTGTTTAGTTTTGAAATTTATATATAAAAAAAATTATTGATAAATGGGGATGGGTTTTCAGAAAATAAATGGGGCACAGTCGGGGGGGGGGGGGGGGGGGGGGGGGGGATTTCACTAAAGTCTCTATTTTCTGGCGGAATACCACCTATTTAAACGTTTTTACCATATTATTAATTTTAGTCTCTTGTTTTTCCAAAATATTAACTTTAGTCATATTTTTAGAGTAATTTCACTAAAGTCTCTATTTTCTGGCGGAATACCACCTATTTAAACGTTTTTACCATATTATTATTTTTAGTCTCTTGTTTTTCCAAAATATTAACTTTAGTCATTTCGTTAGTCAAACTTAACGGAACTAGGGTTATTTTAGTCTTTTTCATAATAAAATATAACAAGAGACAATATTATTTTAGTTCGATTCGTGTTAATTTAATTTTATAAGTCATTTAAATATTTTTTATTTATTTTTGATAGATAAATATTATTTATTTTTGAAATGATCATTTTAATGTTAAAATCTTGAAAAACAAAATTTGAAAAGTAAAGGTATAATAACATTTACAATCTGTTTGGTTTGATGGAATAGGAGAAAAAAAAATATTTGGATGAATTTCTAATATCTTGTTTGGATTGTTAAATGAGAGAGAAAAGAATTGAAAAGGAAGGAAATTAAGGGAATATTTTCTTATGTCACTCAATTTGGTTTCCACCCAAATTTGGAAGGAAAAGAAGGGAAATAATTCAGAATTACTGATTTTTTTCCAATATTTCAAAAGTAACCCTATTAATATCGGGTATTATATTGTTGAAAGAATGGTATTTTCATAAATAAAATAAAATGAATTCATTTATTTTTCCTATCTAAATAAAATTGATTTCCTTTCCTTTATTTTATATTTATAATCATCCAAACAACGATCATTAAAAACACTTTCTTTTCTTTCTTTTCCTTCCATTTCCTTTCCTCCCCTCTCTCTCATATCCCACCAATTCAATCATGGTATTAGAAAATCTTAAAAATCTTATTAATTTTATCATTTAGAAAATCTTAAGAATATATTTATATATTTTTAAGTGTTATAAACTGCAGAATATGACCTTGTAGCAGAGATTGTAGTACACATCATTTCCATACCTTGTGGTGACTACTGTAATACATTTATCATATACAAAGATACAAACCTTTCTTTTTCATTCTTTAAAAAAAATGACAAAATAAATTCTCATATCTCTACTAGTCACCTAGTGGTGATTATTGTAAATTTTTTTTTACTCTTCAAAGTTATTTTTGAATTATTTTAAAAATATGTATTTTTTACCGTTTATGAAAGAATTTTTTTTATTGTAATAATTAACATCTTTAATATGTGATGAGTCCGAAAATCTCCAGTTAAATTTTCGTAAGTCGGTGGACACTGACAATGGTAGAGTAGAAATTAATCGGTTGTGCACTACGATATCCTGTAAAAAATAAGATAGAACAGAGCAAGAGGGGGGTGTCTCGTTGGAGACTCTATGATGTTCGAGTTAGACAATTTACCAATAGATAAAATAATTTCAAATTAACAGTTAAATTGAATAAAATATAAAGCAAACCGTAAATAAAATTGGTCGAATCTTGGATGGTGTCGTTTGGATAGTCTTATGTCCGCTTGGACTGAGCGTTTAGCAAATTAATTTGCTAAGAGGAGACGAGGCAATGTCGTTGTCGATCCATTTAGAAGAAGTCAATTATAATTGTTGAAAGTGACTTAAAATAAAGCAAAGAGAAATAACATGGACCATTTAAATGAAAAGGGGTGTTGGATATTTACAGTGAAGGAGAAGTGTTCCTCAAGTGATTTGGTTGTAGTATCCTGGGATCGTGGGATGTGATTTTTATCCTTCGAGATCTTTGGGATCTCAGTATGTTTCAACCATATTGACTTGGTCAGTTCCTTCATCCAGGTTGGATTATTTTGATATCCTCATTCTTTTGTAATGAACTCCTAAGAAGTTGTTTGAACTGATCTATTTCGTCCACTTATTTTTTATTGGACGTTAGTCGATTGACGATGTTGGGAGTTGTTCGTAGCGAGTGAAATTTGGAGAGCTTGACATAGAGCTAAATTTGAGCTCGAAATGGAGCGAGACTTGGAGAGTTCATCATAAAGTAAAACTTGAGTTCGATGTGGAGCGAAATCTGGGCTCAACATGGAGCTAATTTTGAGCTCGACTCGACATGGTTCGAGACTTGGAGAACTCAACATGAAGTGGAAGTTGGAGCTCGACATAGAGTGAAAGTTGGGCTCGATAAAAAGTGAAATTTGGGCTCGACTTGACAGGGAGCGAGACTTAGAGAGCTCATCATAGAGCAAAACTTGAGCTCGACATGGAGCGAAATCTGGGCTCGACATGGAGCTAATTTTGAGCTAGACTTGACATGGAGCAAGACTTAGAGAGTTTATCATAGAGCGGAGTTTGACTCGACATGTAGCTCGAAGGATAGCCAATACATGGAGAATTTCGGCTCGATATGTAGCACAAAATGTAGCTCGATAGAGAGCCATTATATGGAGAACTTGGTTAGACTTGGAGCATGAAATGTAGCTCGACGGAGAGTCGTTACATGGAGAATTTTGAATCGACTTGGAGCACGAAATGTAGCTCGACGGAGAGCCATTACATGCAGAATTTCTGCTCGACATGTAACTCTAATGAGAGCTATTACATGGAGAATTTTTGTTCGACTTGGAGCACGAAATGTAGCTCGGCAGAGAGCCGTTACATGGAGAATTTCGGCTCGACTTGGAGCACGAAATGTAGCTCGACGGAGAGCCGTTACATGGAGAATTTTGGCTCGACTTAGAGCATGAAATGTAGCTCGACAGAGAGCTGTTACATGAAGGATTTCAGCTCGACTTGGAGCACGAAATGTAACTTGATGGAGAGCCGTTACATGGAGAATTTTGGCTCGACTTGGAGCACGAAATGTAGCTCGACGAAAAGCCATTACATGGAGAATTTCAGCTCGATATGTAACACATAATGTAGCTCGACGGAGAGCCATTACATGGAGAATTTTGGCTCGACATGTTGCTCGGAGGAGAGCTATTACATGGAGAATTTTTGCTCGACTTGGAGCACGAAATGAAACTCGACAAAGAGCCATTACATTGAGAATTTTAGCTCGACATTTAGCTCTAAGAGAGCCATTACATGGAGAATTTCGGCTCGACATGTAGCTCGACGGAGAGTCATTATATGGAGAATCTCGGCTCGACTTGGAGCATGAAATGTGGCTCGACGGAGATCGCTATCTCGATGTAGAATGGCTCGATATAGAGCGTTGGATCGGCTCGACATCTTTATTATCTGTGGCTACAATTCAGTATCCATGATAAATCAGCTTCACTTCAATGAATGCTTCAATAAAAGAAGGTTAACAAAATCGGTCTTAGAAAATAATAACAATAAAATTAGTGCAATATATATTATGTCGTGCCAATCAAGCGGTTGTGACTAAAAATTCTTTGTAGACAATTGTTTCATAGACCCAAATAGGACACTAGATTCAAACTTTCCAAACTAAAAACATGCAATTAAACTTGGAGCACTAAAAACTTAATTTTTTATGAAACTAAAAAGTAAAATCATGTAGTCTGACTTGGAACATGTTGATCGGTTCAAAATTAAAAGCAAGGTGGCTCGACACAAAGTCAACCAACGAAACAAATCTATATAGTGACAGCTCAATATAGAGCGTTATTTGTTGCCTGCTGCAACGCTTTTATTCTTAGCTCTGTTGAGCGCTTTTTGTTGGTCTAGCGATCGAGGTTGTTAATGTGAATCAAAAATAATATTCCTTGATTTTTTTTTATTTTTTTTTTGCGGTCGGCATCTGGTGCTTGGATAATCTCAATTTCTTTTGTCAATTGGATGTCATAATTCGTTCATCAAAGAGAATGTTTGTGCCATTTTGATTGACGTATGATTCTGCAGATATTTTAGTTTTGTAAAAATAATTATCAGAGCCCTACGGTGGACAATGGTTGAGTAGAAATTAATAGGTTTTGTGTTATAATATCATGTAAAAAATAAGATAGAACAGAGCAAGAGCGCGGTGTCTCGTTGGAGAATTTTTAATATTCGAGTTAAACAATTTATCAATAAATAAAATAATTTTAAATTAACAATTAAATTGAATAAAATATAAAATAGACCGTAAATAAAATTAGTTGAATCTTGGATGGTGTTGTTTAGATAGTCTTATGTCCATATGGACTGAGCGTTTAGTAAATTAATTTGTTAAAAGGTGACGAGACAATGTCGTCGTCCATCCATTTAGAAGAAGTCAATTAATACGGTTGAATGTGACTTAATATAAAGTAAGGAGAAAAAAACCTTAACCTTTTAAATAAAAAGGGGTGTTGGATATTTAGGCCCCGTCTTGCAGCTGTTTTTCAGTCCGTTTTCGTTTTTATTTTTTAAAAACAATTTTGAAAATGTGTTCGTTAAACGTTTTTCATTTTATTTTCCAAAAACAAACAAAAAACGAAAAACAAAACCAGTGTTAAAAGTGAAAGATTTGAAAAACATAAAATACTTATTTTTCTTTTTTCGTTTATAGTTTTTCGTTTTTGTTTTTTGTTTTTTTTTTGTATTAATTTTTTAAAAAAACTATTAATTATACTGTTATGATTTTGATATAACTAGGACAAGATGGAACAAGATTTTTAAATTACCAAAGTGCCCATCTTATATATATATATTATAATGTATATTATAATATAAAAATATTATATATTATAATATTTACATAATTAGTAAATTAATATGTAAATATTATATAAAATATTGTATATTATAATATTTTATATTTTATATTTACTTCATAATATTCTATAATATATATATATATATATATATAAAATATCAAATATTATATACTTACATAGGATATAATGTCATATATTATGTATTATTATATATAAAAATATAATAATATTTTATTTTTTTATAATATATATATATATATATATATATATATTATAATTATTTATTTATAATTTAAGAGTTTAGTTTTGATTAATTCATTTTTTTGATATGCTTTTTTGAATTAATTTTTGATGTGTTACTTTTGTTTAATTTAAAAATTACAATACAAAAATTATATTGGTTAATTATTTAATCAATTTCTTTATAGTTGTAATAATATAAAACAAAATACTAAAATTGATATTTCAATTTTTGATAGTTTTCGGTTAACCTACCAGATGCGTTTTTTCCATTTTCATTTTCAAAATACAACTTTCAGTATTTGCTATCATACGCGTTTTCAGAAATCGAAAATGAAACGAAAAATACTGTTTTCTTTTTTATTTTTATTTTCGAAAAACAACAACTGAAAAATACCTACAGGACGGGCCCTTATAGTTTCCTAAAATCTTGGGATGTGTTTTTTATCCTTCGAGATCTTTGGGATCTCAATCTGTTTCAATCATATTGACTTGGTCAGTTCTTTGAATTGCATAACTGACTTAAGGGTCGTTTTTTTTTTTTGAAGACTAAACAGTCCTGAATTTTTTTGAATGCTGAATGAAAAATGAAATCTGAACATGAATGACATGTTTTTTTTTTCCACATATCTGAATGTATTGTTGACATATTTATTTTTTAAAAATAAAATTGTCTAAAATAAGTAATTTACATTTACACATATTTTAAACAATTATACATATAATATGAATAAAAACAATCCAAAAATGATAATTATATATGAACACATATGGTCATGATTTTCTTTGATTACAAACAAACTTCATTTTTACTAAGAAAAGAAAAAAAAAATTTATTCAAAAAATAAAATGGGCAATAGAAAAACTTATACAAAACACTCTAAAAAAATATAAATACATCACCCTAATATCATAATAAAGTATTGATATTAAACACCAATATGAGAAGTGATTAGAGTTCTTTTTTATTTTTAAAGCTATTTAAAATAAGCAATATATTAAAATAAAGATTTCTATCCTATATGTAATTACGATGAAATTGGAAATATGTTATATATGGGGGATAATATCGGAAGGAAAATTTTTGGATTGCATTTAATGTAATTCAGTGATTTGCAATTAAGTGAAAAATCATAATTTTTTACTTTTTATTTTAAGCTGTTTTTTAGGATTTTTAAGTGTTTGACCACTTAAAAAAACAAACAAAACAACTTAAAAATTATGATTCAGACTTATTAAGTTTCAAGTGGAAAAAACAAACGACCCGTTAGTCTTTCACAGACATGGGCAATGTTTGAATTCTTTCAAATTGAGCCAGTGTTGGGCTGATTCAATGTTTTGGGCCTTAGTATTTATACTATTTTTGGCTACCACAATATGTTACTATTAAAAAATAAATTCTCCCAACATCCATTTCCTCACCACACCTATTACTCAGATTTAAGAACTATTTTTTTTTCTTTCAATAACCTTTGTAAATCCAGAAATAACCCTAATTTTTTTTAATGCACCCATGACCCTACTCAAGGACCAATTCCCAGTCTTGCAGGGTTGGGTTCACTTCTTTACAAGGTCAATGTCTTTATAAGACTGGATTATAAATTCTACAATCTCTCTTTCTTTTTTTTAAGACCGGACTACAATCAGTTCTCTTCTTGGGAGTTCCAATATTTCAGGGACTATTCCTGATTTTTCGGGGGTGATACATTTCTTGGATTGATTCGGCTATGAACAATCTTCAAAGACCAATTCCATCCAGTTTTGCCACTTCTTCCATTCAAACTCCTTGCTTATTTGACTCTGCTCTATTTTCATGGACATCTGTTTACAAAGCCTATACCATATTTATATGGGCTTGGTATTTTGGGGGATTTGTGCTTGATAGATAATCAGTTTACTGGTTTTGTTCCTCTGTCTCTGGTTAATCTTTCTAATGTTGCTAAAGTCAATTTGACTAATAATTTGCTTCAGGATTCTAGAGTTCTTAAGTTTGATAATTTAATTATGGGTGCAATGTGCAAAGAGGAAAAAATAATATATGTTTTTTATTGGGGTTATTTCTGGAATTCCAATGGTTATTAAAAGAAAAAAAAACGCAATACTAGACGTTCCAATTTTTTTTCCTCAAATTCTATTCCAATTGATGTGATACGTGAGGTGTCATCATCACATCAGTCACTCTATACTCTCATGGTTTAAACGATGTTGACACTTCACATACTATATCATTTGAAAAAAAAAAAAATTGAGATATATAGTATTACTAAAAAAACAAGTACTTGAGCTGGCGTGAATATATTCGGACCCAGCCTAGGTTTTTGCCATCCATGAGCCCAACCTGAAATCTCATCCTAACCAAAATTGAAATTGGTTGGGCCGGGTTGTAATATATATGGGTGTGAGAAATTAAAAAAGAAATTAAAAGGAAAATAAAACAAGATAATGAAAGAATGTGTTTGGAAGGAGAGAAATACTTATGTTGGATGGTCTCACCGTTAGGTGGTTTGAGCATTCAAGAAAATTGTAGCATTTAAACATCACATGATGGTGAATCACGGTGAGATAGAGAAATTATAAAATTACTATTTGATGAATGATCATAAGATAGTATGGCAAATGATCACACCAAAGGATATCACGGCGATCTCCACATGTTTAGGTGATATCTACGTGGAGATTGCACCACATCTCCAATGGTGAATTTCTCCATTAATTTTTCTTTTAAAATGTTTTGTTTATTTCTTTTAATTCTTTAATTATTAAGTTATATATTTTTATATATTTTTTTCAATCAATGATGTGGTAATGGCATATCTTGATTGTTATGTTTTCCATTAATTTATTTGTTTTACATGGAAAATATCATTTTACCTTTGAGCTGTCAAAATTTATGTTAAGATAACTGTGATCAAGGGAATTTATGTGTAATTATAGCAAAACTGACTATATTTGTGCATTTATGCCAAATTTTGAGGCATTTGATTGTAATTTGCATTTTTTTTCATTAAAAATGTCTTTATATATATATATATATCTCATCATATAAAAAAATGGAAATTTGCAATAAGATAACCGAACATTTGTCATAAAACTTTAAATATTAATATTGAAAGTTGGCAAATTTGCACATCACAACAAAAACAGGTCAAGTCCAAATCTTATACTTACAATTCATCTAGCAACTACAAATAAAGCATAAATTCTAGTAATCTAGTATTACATTCCATAATCAGATTATTCTATTTTATATCCATATTAATTACTCTTCACTCAACGGGGCAAACAAAATATTTTAACAAAAGTCCAGTTTAAGACGGATAATATTACGAGGAGATAAAATCAATCCAGCAGTAAACCCCCCACACCCCTCACCACGAGATTGAGAGTTCGAATCCTCTCCGTTTTCTAAAAAAATCTCGAATTTATGTATAATGACATAATGTAATACTTAAAAAACAAAACAAAAAGAGACAGATAATATTGCATTACTTAAATGGATAATAAAGGATATGAATATCTAAATAACCATAATTACATAATCAACAGATATGGAAGACACGCCCATATCTGACCTGTCAGGTGTTAGAATTTTCAATTTTTCAACAAAAAAATTAAAAAACACATATATTTATATGTATTAGAAGTCGGATACTCGGATCTATATATGAACCATAAACTGCCAATAAAAAAAGACACGCACACGCATCACTACAATATAATTCTCAGAAGACGTCGATGATGACTGCTTCTAGGCCGGTGGTTGTCGTTGTTGCGATGTGGTTGATGGTGATCTGCAGCAGCGTGGATACTGTGGCCGGGGATGATTTAAAGTTGTTTACAATTCATGTAAAAGACGACATGGCTAGTGGTACACCATGTGTGACAAGGGTGAATTGCACAGGGTTTTGGAATAAGATGTGGCCAGGTCAAGAGTTCCATTATTCAGACCTGAGAAAATCTCGTGTGGCATGCACTGCTATCTGGAATGATAAAGATTCAATCTGGCAGGCTTTTGATCCATGGAGAGATGCTGGTCACTTAAATGTCTATACATCTATCAGAGAGGATGGATTTTATTTCAGTTTTGATCAGTCCAACTGGACACTAATTAGTAAATGGTTTTCTTGATTTATTTATCAGCTGATTACCTATATGTGCTACCTGCACACCGGTTTGTTATCATTTGAGTACTAGACTCAATGCAATAATGTACCTTTTTATTTTGTTTTTGTATTTTGTTGTGTGTTCCACATTTTCTCAGCCCTAAAAGTTTAATTTGTGATTTTTATTTTTTTTATCAACGTGAATTCAAAACTATGGAACTAATCTTATATCCTATATATTCAACTCTAGTAGTGTAGTGTACCCAACTCACCACAACTAGAGTTGCACAAAACCCTTACGGGCCCATCCCCATTTGGGGTAAATTTCACCCCAAATGAGGGATGGGGGCAGAGTGGGGACGGGTGAATTCCACCCCTAAATCTAAACCGAGGATAATCAGGATGGAGATGGGGGAATCTTCAAGTCAAGTTAAGTCAAACGGGAGAAAATGCATGTACAGTTTATGTTTGAATCATTTTGTTAGAGATCTCGGAGGTCTTGGTGGCATGCATGCCACATGCCAGAAAAGAAAATAAAAAATTCATTAAATACGTTTTTGTCCAAAAGTAAAAAACAATGACAAAAATAACAAATTTTTTGAAATTGATAAATTTAAAATTATATACATATTTTTATAGCTATTTGTGAAAAGACCCTAATTAACACATAAAAAAAAAGGGAAAATGATAAAATCCATAACTAGCCATAACATTTAGTATTTTTGTTCTTAGCAAACAATCCATTTTTTTTGGACAACATTGCCCATAATTATTATTTTTTTTTTAAAAAAACACTTTTAACTTAAAAAAACAAATAAAATTTGTTTTGTTGTCACAGACCTCCATTGGAAAAAGAATAAGAAAAAGGGAAAAATAACATGCTAATTCCAACAATTTAAAAAAAAAAAAAACTTTTTTGGCATGTTTAATACAAAAAACAAATTTATTTAGTGTGTTTTTAGTACCAACAATGAAAACCCTAAGATGTTTAATCCCGACAACAAATTTCCTAATGTGTTTAATTCCAACAACAAAAACTCTAGCATGTTTAATACGAACAACAAATTTATTAACTTGTTTAATCACAACAACAAAAAATCCTGTGTGTTTAATCCCAACATGAAAGGTCACTAGCTTGTTTAATCATTAAAAAAAAAAAAAAAAAAACTAAATACACCGGATTTTCCTTCCTTTTATTCTTCTTCTTTCCATTTGTTTTGGTTTGTGACCTCCATGGTAGGTCTGTATTTTTTAAAAATAATAATAATCAAAGTTTTTTTTAAAAATAGTTTTAAAATAGAAACAAGTTAAAGTTTAGGAAAAAGAAACAATAATCCTGACTAAAAATAAAAAGCCCATTAATTATATAGTTAAAAATGGCTATTTACTTAAATGAAAATTCTCAAACATAAACCTATTTATGGAGAAAATCTTCGGTGCATTGAGTGCATATGCACTGCAGAGAGGTGCATCCAGCCACATATTAGACATATGGCTAACCGCTCGGCAATGCACCCAATGTCTTGAAGATTTTCTCCATATATATTAAACTTGCATAGTTGCTTGCATTTTTTCATGATGACTATGCATAAAAATAGTAAACGTCTTCTCTCCAGGCCTTTCTGCTGGATTCTTTAAGAAATATTAGTTTACTGATGATACCTTCTACAAAGCAGGAAAGTACATAATGGTAGAGAGACAAATCGGAGGGGTCATAGCGTCAACATGATCAACAACTTGCTTGTCATTGTTGTATGCATATCCCACAACATAGCGACAGCAAAATAAAGTACTTGTGCTTACTATATAAGTGTCTCTACCGGCACTACGGCAGGAACAAACACTATAGTACGTCCAGGCAGCCACTGTGGCTGCTTGTGTATTTCCAGCTCCCCAATGAATACTACAATAATAGGAAAAAAAAAATGCATTATCAAGTCTGACACCAAATGGTAAGGAGTTTTCCGGCTTGATCAACTATTATATATAAGCATGACTCAAAATGGAACTATCATTAGAGGGGATAGTCTCCCCATATATACTTTGTAATTTAATGGGCAAAATTGAGACTAAAGCTCTTATCAAACTGATAACATTAAATAAACATCGATGTTATATAATTCAAAAAAGTTAGTCCAAATTTCAATCCGAATTATGTGGTAAGTAGTTTTTTCATTAACCGCATCATTTCATGTTATGTGCGGTGATAACAACTCACTTGTTATATTATTTGAGTTAAAATTTGGGTTAATTATTTGGGTTGTATAGCATTACTCTTAAATAAAATCAGTCAATCAGTCAAATATCAAATATTCGTTTGTTCATATAATCAGTTAAATAAAGTCTACAATAACATCGATTGTATGATCAGGAACTTGGTTTTCCAGTCTTTATGCCCCTAGGTGTAAATTTATATGGTTTACGGAGAAGGTGAGTTCCAATAAGGCCAATGCTCTTCCACTCTTATTTGTTGTAGTTACTGCAGTTTGTTCACCTACATATAAATCGAATCAACAATCGTTAAAAATGGGTCATCGGATGAAAGATCGTTACCTTCTACAGCAATTAAATCAAAAGAATGCATGTGAAACAAAATCAAACACCATAAATATGACACAAAAACAAAAAACAAACAATTAAGAGCCCTAAGGCCACCGTCTTTCCACAGCAAATAAATCAAGTTTAGTAGTTTTTAAATAAGGGATTATCTTGCTCGTCTAGCTGTCGTTGCTCCTTTGCCCGATATTTGCATCATTTATATGACCGAAGAGATCTTTCTTATACTATAACCTTTAGTGGAATACCTGAGAAGTAGCTAAAAAAAACACAGGTGTAAAAGAGTAATGCGTTGTTTATATACTATAACATCAGAAACAAGTTTATATAATATAACTGTAGCATCATTACCTTCCACATCAAATAAATCAAAAGAATACATATGAAGCAAAACCAAGCACCATAGATGTGACACTAAAAACAAACACAATCAATTAAGAGCTCTAACTCAATAAATTTCCAAAGCAAATAAATCAAGTTTACTAGCTAGTTTTTAAACAAGGGATTACATTGCTCTTCTAGTAGTCGTTGCTCTGGCGGCGTTGCTCCTTTGCCCGATATTTGCATCGTTTATATGTTCGAAGAGATCTTTCTACTACTATAACATTCTATGAAATACCTTAAGAGTAGAAAAACGAGATAAAAGCAAAAAAAAAAAAAAAAAAACACACAGATGTAAAAGAGCAATGTGTTGTTTATATACTATAACATCTTAAACAAGTTTATATACAATAATTTTAGTATTGTTACCTTCCACAGCTAATAAATCAAAAGAATACATATGAAACGAAATCAAACACCATAGATGCGACACAAAAACCAAACACAAACAATTAAGTGCCCAACTCAATAAATTTCCACATCAAACAAATCAAGTTTACTAGTTTTTAAAAAAGGGATTACCTTGCTCTTCTAGAGGTCGTTGCTCCTTTGCTCGATATATATTTGAATCATTTATCTGTCTAAAGAGCTCTTTCTTCTATTATAACTTTCTGTGGAATACCTTTGGAGTAGAAAATTTACTCAAACGAGATAAAAGCTAAAAAAAAAAAAAACACAAGTGTAAAACAGCAGTGCGTTGTTTATATTCTATAGCATCTGAAACAAGTTTATATACTATAACTGTAGTGTCGTTACCTTCCACAACAAATAAATCAAAAGAATACATGTGAATCAAAATCGAGCACCATAGATGTGACACAAAAACCAAACACAAACAATTAAGAGCCATAACTCAATAAATTTCCACGTTAAATAAATCAAATTTACTAGTTTTTAAATGAGGGATTACCTTGCTCTTTTAGAGGTCGTTGCCCCTCCGTGCCTTATATTTGCATCGTTTATATGTCCAAGGAGCTCTTTCTTCTACTATAACATTCTCTGGAATACCTGAGGAGTAGTAAATTTACTCAAATGAGATTAAAAAAAATACGGGTGTAAAAAAATACTGCTTGTAAAAGAGAACTCAAAGAGTGTGTAAGTTTCTAAGGCGAAAATTATTTGATGGAATAAATCATAAAACAATTTAAAGATCGGACTTTGCTTCATAAAATAATTTCATAAAATTATTTGCGGGTAGGTGGGTGGGCAAGCGAGCGGGCATGCGAGCTTCGGGCGAGAGGGCGTGCATTTGGGCAGTCGGGCGGGCGTGGCAAATGGCAAGCGTCGGGCGGGCATGCAGGTGAATGTGCATGAGTGGGCTTGCGGGCGTGTTGGCAGGCGAGCGATTGTGGGTGCCCATACATTTGGGCGGTCAGTCAGGCAGACGGGCAGATATTTGGCTGGATTAATTATTATATATAAATACGGTTCAAAATGTAACTCTCTTTACATTTTATAATTTAATCGGTAAAACTAAGAACATCTTAAATATTGTGTCAAAATTGTGTGTCAATACTAAAATTTAACATTGAGTGTAAAAACTTTCCTTCAATGCAGTCCTAAATACCATACTAAATTTAGCATATGCTAAACTTTGTATCAAATTTGACACAGTAATAAATATCCATTTTTAAATTATAAAAATGTAATTATTTATATATTTTAAATTATTTAAATTTAATATATGTTAACATTATTTCAATCCAATTTATTTCATAAGCAACAATTTTTAAGAAATTCAATCGTTATCAATTAAGCATTAATGGTATTAATTAACTTTTATAAGTTTAATGAATAAAATATAGTAATTTAGTTTAACTTTTAGCATTTTGCATTGGAGTACAATGCTAATTTATTGTATCAAATATAGTATGTGGCTATTTTTTATACTAAATTTAAAATTGAAAATATCATCAACATTGGAGATGGTCTAAGCCTATAACCTTTATCAAACTTTGCTAAGAGAGTGAATGTACTGTACTTTGATTCTTACAACAATTGACGATTGATTAGTAAAATATGTCCAAATTGTTTTATTTTTAAGAATTCAATAATGAAATGTTATTTAATTCTACCAAGAAGTAACGTAAATCTCATATGACCGAGATAAGTAGATATTCAAACTTTTAATGTATATCATATGGAATACGATATTCAGAAATTTAAAATCGAATCTTCCTACGACATACTATATATACTTAGCACACCTTAATTATCACATAAAAATTCCAAAAATAAAAAATAAAATATCTCCAACAATTAATGGTTCAAGAATGTAGGTATAAAATTTATTTTTTTGTTATGCTCATGAGTGGAAATAATAATAATAATAATTGATTTGGTTGCATATTCAAGATCTTTGTTTTTATTTTGCAATTGAGTTTTTGGTTGAATGTTTCTCCTACTGAGTCCTACTCTCTACTTCGCAATTAATAATATAGATCATTTCTGAGTCCTCACTATTAATTTAAATAATAATAACTCATTTTAATGTTTGGGTAAATGATGAAGAAGGTCAACAGCTGTTCAGTTCTCTTCTTCTAAAGTTTTTTTTTTTTTATTATCAATACATTACCTATTGTAACAGGTTTTTTTTTTGTTTTTTTATGTAATACCAAAAAAAAAAAAAAACAAATACCATAACTTTTATTTATTTCCTTCTATCTTAATATAAATCAAATTAATTATATAGTTATTTTATAAGCAAGATCGAAAGTGAAAAAGAAAACAAAAATCTACTAAATGAGGCACATAACATGCCCAACCAATCACATTAAATATTGAGCACGTTAATATATATACACATGAAATTTTCTTCTTCTTTTTATTTAATTTGATTTATTTCAAAGGTAGAATACCATAACCATAATGTATTTGGCAGACAAAGAGACGTAATTATTCTATTTAAAGATGATAACAAAGTCTGATTTTGTCGCATAGTGTTAAATTCACAAGCATGAGTCCTTTGAGAAAACTCATCATCTCCCTGGTGATCATTCTAGTTGTGAGTAGTAGCAGTGTTTGTAATGCTTTTGGCTTGACAGCAAAAGTGCATGTCCAGGTGACTAATGATTTGGGAGAAGGCTTAGATCTTACTCTTCACTGTAAATCCGGTGACGATGATCTTTGTCAACACGTAGTCCCGTTCGGAGAGAGCTACTCTTTCCATTTCCGAGAAAGTGTGATGGGAAGAACCCTCTTCTTCTGTAGCATGGCATGGAAGGAGGAGTTCCACATGTTCGATGTGTACAAACAATATAGAGATGATGATAAGTGCGGTAGAGATTGTCTATGGTTTATTAGACCAACTGGTCCTTGTTTGATGATTAATCAAACTACTACCAATCTTTGCTATCAATGGCCTTCTTAATTATTAGAATACATGTTCGATGGTGTAAGTGTGATGGACATGTTACGATTCAATCGCGTGTCGTCGTTGTTATTGTGTTTTTTTTTTATCTGCCAAATAATATCATGTACTCCTCAAAATTAATTCTGGTTTTCATTTGAAATAATATCTAATTGTTTGTTTGTATTCCTCAAAGTTTGAGTGATTTGATGATCAATGTCAATTTCCTCTAAATAATTCACTACTTTGTTAAGGTTTTGTGTTGGAGATCATGTTTTAATTCACGAAACGTCCAGAGAAACTAAAGCATTGTTTTTTTTTAAGAAACTATATTAATGTTAAGCACACTAGTCTAGGAAGTCATAAGTCATTCTTCAACTAGATATAATTAGTAATTAATATTCATATATATACAATGTATACCAATCAAAAGAATTAAGATGGTTTTTCATATATTCTTTAACCTTTGTATTTATTGAATGAGAACCAAAAATCAATGGGAATTAAATGAAACCATTTACTAATTAGAAATGAAAATAAAAGAAAATAGAACTTAATTGTTGATTGGTGTGCGAAGTTAACATAAATTGATTCATAATTTTTAGAAAAATACTCCAATTGGGTGTTGCCACATGACCTTTTTTCTTTAATTTTTTTACGGTTATCTAATGAAATAGGTCACGTGGCACCACCTCATTGGTGGAGTCAGTACCCAAGTATTGTTCTTCAAGTAAATTCTAACAAAGGACAGAATTTTATTCCCAATTTATGATTAAATTGTTTACTAAAAATTATGAATCAAGTAAATTCTAATAAAGGACAGAATTTTATTCCCAATTTATGATTAAATTGTTTACTAAAAATTAAAACAATACTTGGATACTGGTTGGTCAGTACCCACCAATGGGGTGGTGCCACGTGACCTATTTTATTAAATAATTGTAAAAAAATTAAAAAAAGAAGGTCACATGGCAACACCTCATTGGAGGGATCAGTATCTTGGATACTGACCAGTCAATATCCAAGTATTTTTCTTACTTGAATACCAGAATACTCCGTTTATTAAATGGGTTAAACTTTTCAAACTCGACCCAACCCATTTAATAAATGTATAACCCGACCCGACTCATTTACCCGTTTATAATATGTTGATTTTTTGAATGAGGGAGGGGAATTGAGTTCTCATTTGCAGCAGAATTTTAATCCATACGAATCCACGTAACTAATAAGACTGTAATCATATATCAGAGTTTATATTTGTTAATTCAAGTTATATTTGTTGTTAGGACTTTTTAATAGTAACAGCCCAAATTGTACTTCAAAGTTGTTCTCCTCTTGCTTTTAATTTGCTGCCTCATACATTTAAAGCAGAGCACATGACATCATTTCTGGGCCAAAACCTACAAATTTCATAATTTGCTTATACTCTAATCCATTTTTTTTTAAATTGGTTGAAGATTACTTCTGAAACGGGATTAATGGAAACGCTAGTCCATTATTTGGAAATGTTCATTATACCGTCAATATTGAAATAAAAAGACAATAAAACAAGTATATAACATATTACAAAGAGAGTCAAAAAGGTGACAGAGATGAGCTAAAATTGAATGCAACAAAGACCTTCAAGATACAAGTATGATGGTACTATCAACTGTACATTGATGTTACTATATTCAATGAAAAGTGATACAGAAACCGAGTGTAAGATCAAGTACCCCTTAAACTAACAGAAATGACCAGAAATCATATCTTCTTATGGAAAATGTACAAGATATCATCACCTTGCCATGGCAATTGGCAAATTATATGAGGAAGAAGAATCAGGACCAAAAAATAATCATCTTTGTTAATAAAATTTGGGAAACTGTCACCTAATTTCACGAAGCGGCATCTCTAAGAGGAAGATCATAGGTTGGAGATGAATTAAAGCTGCTTTCCCGTTCATTAGACTCGATGAGCATCAATACAACTTCCCGCATTGATGGCCTATCATTGGGGGACATGCTTGTACACATTAAAGCAATTTTTAAAACAAGAATCATGTGATCCACGGTACTTTTATCATCAAGATTTAATCGAGCATCAAGCACTCCAGATGTCAGCGAACGATTCCGGATGTAATTTCTCACCCAAGTGACAAGATCGCCTCCTTGATCTAATGACTGTACAGGAGTTTTTCCGGTGAGCAGCTCTAGCAGAACAACTCCATAACTGTAGATGTCACATTTTTCTGTAACCTTCATAGTGTATGCATATTCTGACATCAACAAGTATATGTCAAATGTCAATCACTTACAAGCAATGAATTATTAAATGAAAATCCGGAAGGAATGACCAAGTTTAAAAAATGAAAGAGACGGAAACAAAGAAGTTATAAGGTGATTACTACCCAATGTAGGTAGAAATCTTGTATGTATCAACTGGTTCTTAGACAGGTAACAGGCTAAAAGTTGCTATCTCAAAATTGTCAAAACAGCTAGAATAAGATTTCAGGATAAATGACTGCCACCAATAACCTTCCTTAACCACACACTAGTTATCTTTGATAGTTCGATATACTTTTACCGATTCAAGTACAATGTTAACAGTTAGAGAGCACTACAATAACATATATTCCTCTGCAATGAAAGTACTATGATAATAGACAAATAATTTAACTTCTCAAGTAGGACGCTAAACTAAATCCATAAGAATCTTGTAACAATCTAATAACATGCAGATCTCAAATGGAGCTCTAGAACTCAATATACACAAAATTCAGCGTCAATTATCTAGATTGAAAGTAATGAAGAATGGATCAGAAAACTAGATGGTAGTGTTAGCATCGGTTTTGTATCTTCAGACAATGACATATAATGAGAAACCAAAGTAATTTAAATGGAGCTTCAAACCTAAAAGAAAAATACTGTTAAAAGTTACATATAAAACACATTTCTTGGAAATATTCTTATACATAGCAATGATCCAGTTATTGTTTTAGATATCTAGGAGAGAAATGAAGATCTTACCAGGGGCAATGTACCCATATGAACCTGCAACTGCTGACATTGATTTAGATTGAGGCATGTCAATCACTTTAGCCAAACCAAAATCACCAACATGGGCTTCAAATTTCTTATCAAGTAGAATATTATTGGACTTGATATCACGGTGAATTATCTTTGGTTTGCAGTCATGATGCAGATAAGCAAGACCTTCAGCAGCTCCAATAGCAACATGGAACCGAGTTGGCCACTCTAAGTTGCAAGAAGAGCCATGAAGTAATTCACCTAAGCTACCCCTTTCCAGGTACTCATAAATAAGGAGATTGGAACCCTGATGATAGCAAAAACCATAAAGCTTCACAATGTTACGATGTCTAATCTTTCCAAGAGTTAAAATCTCAGCCCGAAAACTGTTTTCAATGGTGTTACCCTCCCTATTAGATGCTAGCTTTTTGACAGCAGTTGTTTGCCCAGAATCCATGACCGCCTTATAAACTGTTCCATAAGCTCCGCTGCCAATAACATAGCTCTCATGAAAATTGTTTGTCGCCTCAACAAGATCTTGAAAAACGAAACCCTCCTTCGGAGGAAAGTAGACATCTGAATCGGGAGGTGAAATCTCATTATCTTGCAAGGACACAACCATCTTGGATGGACGTATGATTAAGTACAAGATAATTGCAATTAGAATGAGAGAAACACCACCAACAGCAGTAGCAACTATAGTGATGATTCTACCCCGAGAAGTAGTTTCACTTTTCAAAGGTGGAACGGAACCAGAAGATGGATTTTCACCACAATTACCGAGAGGTCCACCACAGAGCCCTTTGTTTCCAATAAAACTGCTGATGGCCATGTTTTGAAACAGAGGTATGGGAGGCAAAGGTCCACTTAGGTCATTGTAAGAGAAGTTGCAGCCTAATAAACTCGAAAGATTTTCAAATGTACTGGGAATTTCACCACTCAAATGATTATTATTGAGTAGGAGAAATTCCAGTAAATTAAGATTGCCAAGTTCTAGTGGTATACTTCCACTGAGATTGTTATAGCTGAGATTCATAGCAATTTGCAAGCTTGAAATATCACCCAACGCGGAAGGTATCTCACCAGAAAATAAGTTTCCCCCCATCTGCAACTCCGTCAGATGAGAGAGATTTCTTAATGCTGCAGGAATTTTTCCAGAAATTTTATTTTCCGAAAGCTTGAGAAGCTCAAGCTGAAAGAGGGTTCCAAGCTCATTTGGTAAAGAATCAACAAAGTTGTTCCGGCTCAGATCAAGTCGTTGAAGCGTCTTGCAGTTAACAATCTCAGGTGGAATCCTTCCGGTGAACATATTAGAAGATACATTAAAAGTCACTAGTTGAGATAGATTGCCGATTTCCTTGGGTAACTCAGACGTGAAGTAATTGTTTGCAATATGAAGCCTTTGCAACTTTTGGCAGTAAACAATTTCTGGCGGAATTGGCCCACTGAACTTGTTCTGGTCCAACTCAATAGCAGAAAGATTCACCAACTTGCACAACCCTGAAGGAAAACTGCCAGCAAGCCTGTTACCGACTAGACGAAGTTGCACCAGTGTCCCGCAGTTGATGACCCCGGTTGGGATGTTACCATACAGCTTATTAGACCCCAGATTCAACAAAATTAAGTTAGCATGTCGACAAATATGAGGAGGTATTCTTCCGGTCAGTTGGTTCTCTGAAAAATTAACAACCCAAAGTCGACTGTAAAGTCCAAGCCGTTGTGGAATGCCACCACTCAAAGAGTTGTCAAAAAGCTGTAACTGAAGCATTTGAGTCAAATATTGGAACCCAAATGGTATAGGACCTGTTAGGTAATTGATTGAGAGATCAAGCTTCGTCAAGTTCGTCAAGCTACTAAGCTCATTTGGTATTACTCCAGTAAACTGGTTCTGAAAGAGGTGCAGCAAGAGTAAACCCTTTATCATACTGAACTCGGTTGGGATGCTCCCCATCAAATAATTCTCTGAGAGATCAATTTCTGCTGTCATAGACAGATTCCCAATTTCCCTTGGAATGGTTCCATTCAAATCATTCCTGTAGAGGTATAACTTCTTCAGAAACTTGAGATTTCCAATCTCCTTAGGTATTTGTCCCCCAAGAGAGTTTCCATATAAAGCAAGAGTCTCAAGGTTTGTACAATTCCCAAGCTCCTTAGGGATAAAACCGTCGAGTTGGTTATCCCATAAGATCAGATCAGTCAAGTTCTGAAGCATCCCAATTTCCTTAGGTAATGCCCCTCCTATATCATTTTGGGCAAGACCAAGCATTTCCAGACACTGGCATCCACTTATTTCTGCAGGTATGCTACCAGAAATTGCATTCTGCCCTGCACGAAATGTTTTCAAGTTCTTGAGGTTCCCAATAGAATGAGGCAATGGACCGGTTAAATTGTTGGTGTATGCCACTAACTCCACTAGTGAAGACAAGTTTCCAAGCTCCTCCGGCATTGCACCTGATATCATGTTGTTGCATATATTTAAACTTTCTAAAGAAGATAAATCACCCAGTTCAAAAGGAATTTCCCCACTGAACTGGTTGTTGCTCAAATAAAGATTTCCCAACTTCGAACAATTTCCAATCTCCTTCGGTATATTTCCAGTGAACTCATTGTAACCAAGATTAAGATATGTTAGGTGGATCAAACCACCAATACTGGAGCTCAGAGTTCCAGAAAGATTCATCGAATTCAAATCAAGAGACCAGACCACCGGTTCATAATCTGAAGTACAACTGACACCTATCCACCCACACGGTGTCTGATCAGTGGACTTCCAATTCCCCAGATGATTGAATTCATCGTGAAGGCCACTCTTCAGCTCCAGCAGATATTGCCCTTCAGAATTCAACCCTTCTGAAGTACAAACCAATAGCATGGCAACCAGCCAAAACCCAGAAAATCGGACTTCCAAAATTCCCGTTGATTTCAACTTCCCCCGCATTGTAATAACACTCAGCTTGATTTAAATCATAAACATAGTCTGATAACTTAGAACCTGCAATGCAAAGAAATAATACCATTGAATAAAATCCCAATTTGTAACTATAACTAACATTCTAACTACTTCAAATCACTCAACATATAAATCATTCAAACCAGTCTTGGAAAATCACTCTCGGTACCCCAGAAAATTCAAGTAGTCGTAAAAAAAAAAAAAAAAAAAAAAAAGACAAAACAATCATTTTTAGGACCCAATAAATTTCAGTATAAAAACATATTCAAGAACCCATATATGCAATCAACACAAACCCAAAAATCCAATCACTGACCAGTCTAAAAACTTGCTAGAAGTTCAAATTCAAATTCAAATTCTCACGTTTACATGCATAATTTAACCAGTCAAATTTGCGTAACGCAAAAACTCTAAACATAGAAACCAAATTAACCAAATAACCATGTCCAAATATAAAAACACTAAAATTCTACAAAAAAAATCAGAAGAACTAATAATACTAAACAAAACATAAGATCCAAGCCAGAAAAGTGAAAACACACCTTTTTATAAAGTCCAGAATAACTCATCAAAGAAGAGATAGTAAAAGCAACAACTATTCCAGTTCCCTGTAACTCCTCGAGACCAACCCAAAGTGAAAACCATTGAATTCATTACCCAAAAGAAAAAACTAAAACCAACCCAGTTAATCTTTTTCCTCAAATACAGAGGATCTACAAAGATTCAACCCAAAAAACTAATCCCTCAAAATGAACCGCAGAAAGATTTTCTTTTTCTTTTTTCTTTTTTCTTTCAACTTCTCTTTTCAGATATAATATATTATAAAACAGAGATTGAAAAAAGGACAAAAACAGTGATGATGGTGAATGAAAGAAAGGATCATTAGGTGAATGGAAGGGGCGGGCATGAGAGGTCTCTTGCTTGAAGCTCTAATGGCCGACAAGGCATGCTCTCATTTCATTTCTCTCTAATCCACTCACTCACTCACTCGCTCTTCATGTACAGTCGTACAGATAACATCATATATGGACAAGTTATAGTTTAGTTTGTTTTGTTTTGTTGGGTTTCTCTCAGTGTTAGTGCTTTCAAAAAGGTTAAAAAACACTGTTGAACCATTTTGGCAAGAAGAAAGACAATTTTATGATAAAGAAATTAATTTGGATTTATTGATTGGGACAGCTTTTACTTGGTTTTTAGCTGGCAAAAGTAGCTGGCATTCTTGGAAATTGAAATTTCATTACCATGTTTATTCAGACTCGATCCTCTGCTCCGCGTTAGACAAAGCTATTGCTGCACTCGCCACTTGTGAGTTGACACGAAAGCAACCAAATGCATCGCAGCCAATCATCTAATGCCATTTTAAAATTAATTTAGACTTTAGAAGCTTCTCCGTTTTCAATCACAATTTTGGGAAATTTCTTTTTGGATATTTTGGACAACTTTTCTTACCATCAACTCATCAAGATCAAGTAACGTTATATGGATTCCTACAAGATTTTATAATACAAAACTTATATAATTGGAAATTTTGAATAAAGAACTCAGCAAAAGAATTTTAATCTTAAGTTAAAGCCTATCTTTGAAAGTAATACATTAACATCACTCAATATAAAAACAAAACCAAAAAAAAATACTGCTTTAACTCATTAATTATACATGGATATACATATAATGTATCGATATAAAAAGAGTATATATATATATTTCAATATTAGACAACCCAACAATTAAAACTAAATGATATTCTAAGTTGTTTTTTCATTAATCACATCATAACATTTTGTATGAGATAATGACAACTCACTTACCATATCATTTGGATTGTATAGCCTTATATATATATATATATATATATATATATAATTGTCAAATCTAATCAAATAGATTATGGGGAAGTTGTTTCCTTATTTAATATTTTAATTGTTTATAACCATTTTACAATCAAACATTTCAATCCCTAACTAAAATTACAAAAATACCCCAATCAATTAGTTTTTTTATTTTTTTAAAAAAAATTTAAATTTTTAAAAAAATAAATAAATTTTTTTTAAATTTACTCTTCTTCCCTTCTATGTCCCACAACCGCTATTCTTTCTTCTTTTTTGCTTTTTTTTCTTTTCCGGTCTTCAACTTCTTCTTCTTCTTCATCTCATCTTCAGTATCACTTTATCTCTTCTTCTTATTCTTATTCTTCTTCTCTCTATCTTCTTCGATCTCCATCTCATTTTCTCCGATATGTATCTCATTTTCTTTATCTCTTATTCTCTTCATCTTCTCTGATCTGCATCTTTCAAGTGTCGCTAATCTACTCCTTCAAGAGCATATCGACTCCTATAATTTTTTTTTCTTATTTTTTTCTATTGAAAGATTTTGTTTTTAATTTTGTTTCAAATATTAGAAAATTTATTAGGAAGATTTTTTTTTCTAACATTAGGAAATTTTAATTTTTTCTTCAAATTAAAAAATTATAATATAAAAATTAATATGAAAATTATACATTTTTTTATATTGAAAATGGAAGAAGTAGAGAAAGTAGGAAATATGAAGAGAGAAGAAGATTAAAGAGAAGGGTTTTATTAGATGGTTGCTTTTATATAGGGGCGTTACGATAATAGCATAAAATTTAGGTTATAAACAATTAAAATATGAAAGTAGGTTATAAACGATTACTCAATGTTTCTAATGGTTAGAAATAAACTTTTCCCTTACGAGTTACAACTAGACATGATATCGATTCGGTTCGAAACGGCAAACCGAATTTGAACCGAATCGGTAAAACCGAAACCGAACGTACCGGTTCCTGTTCTCTTTTTTTAAGGAACGACCCAGTTCGAACCGGACTAGAACCGACGATTCTGGTTCGAAACGGCGGTTCCACCACATATATATATATATATATATTACATTTTTTAGTTTTTTTTTAATTTAATTTTTAAATTTATCATTTATTTATTTTATTTTATTTTATTTTGGGGTCACCTAAGAAACTGCATTTACAATTTTACATATCTAATTCATTTTATTAAACATGATTAAATATAAGAAGAAGGAAAAAAAGAATCCAACTATTGAAACCGAAACTGACGTCATGTCTAATTACAAAAGTATAACAAGAAGAATTGGGTTAATCGGGTGTATAAATTGATTGGATGTGGCCTGTGGGTAACCTTAGTGGAGAGACACCCTTGTTTGGCAAATGAAAAAGATATACATTATTTGCCAGTTGATAGTTGATAGTTGATAGAAAATGGCGCCAGGCAAGTCGTTTTGGTTTAATAATTAAAACTTAATACGGTTTAAATACAAATTAAAAATCGTTAATGATAGTGAGTACAATTTGATGGGACTGGCCGACTTGGTAGCTGGGCCCCCATGTATTTGTCATATTATCGCACACAGACACAGTCGTCCACCACCCATGAAGATGAAGATGAAGATGAAGATTGAAGAGATTTTGGATCAATGGACCCACAAAATTGGTTGAAGATATAGCTGCTTAAGCTGTCCATCCATCCACATGCTTTATGTCCACATCAGACGGTCCTTATTTCTGGGTTATGAGTCTGAAAACTAATCATACTCTCTTGACAATTCTCTCTCTCAACTCTCGATTTCTTCAACATTCTTATCAATTGGAAAACATGTAAGGTCACCACTTACCACTAACCTTTAAGCAATCCATATTCAAATATTCAATTGCCTTTTCCCTTTTCCAGGTTATTATTATTTTTTTGGGTTGGCCCTTTTCCACTGTACGTATCTGTTCATGGATAATTCAAATGAGTTGGGCAGATTCGGCCTTCATTCCTTGATTATGCTTTATGAATATTCTTTTCAAAAACATTCTCGAACATCTCTATCCATAGTTTTTCAAAACGTCTATCTGATCGTCTCGTCACTCCGTTAGACTTTTATACAATCCAATCAAAATATAATATCGTAATAATCACTCTTTTAACATTGAATTACATTAAACCGAGGTATACTTTACTTGTTTTAATATAAGTTTAGGATTAATATTAGATCGAATTAGAAAGTATCATATGATATATTAATGGTACATTCACATGCCACCATACAACAAAAGTCACTCCCTTAAACATTATTAAATATTAATTTTTTTTTGTTAAAAATCTCTCTACCAACCTTTTCGTACAACATTAGAGTTTATAAAATACCATCTAGACTCTAGAGGGCTGGCTGGAGATGGGTCCAGATTCCTTGACATATAACTTAGGTAGATTGATTGATTCTACGATTTCTGCTCCCAAAATAAAAAAACTGTTTAGTTGGTCAGCATTTTATGTTTTAAGCATTGGAAAGGTATTTTATTTTATTTATTTATTTTGAGATTGATTCAAATCGAAGTTTTTTTTTTTTTATATCTGTTGATGAATTCAAGTAACTAGAAAAGAAGTATGAAGCCTGAATTTCTTGGAAAGTTATATCATCCTACTTTGACTATTATTGTCAACAATCGAGAAAGCTTTTAAAATTATTATCGTATATTGTTTATTGGGATACAGCAATCAGTAATAAAAAAATGTAGAAAAATAGAAAATTGTTTATACAACAAAACAAATAGAATAATTACTAAATACTTCAAAAATAGAAAACACAACAATAAACTTGAAATATCGACCTGGTGAGGCTTACAAATTACAATGTTTTAAAACATAACTTTTCTCGTGCTTAAAGTTATGCAAGTAACTGTTTCACAAGAAACTGTATGTATTGTAACTATTTGTATTTTAATTTCTAGCTCTAGAAATTATTATAACCCTAATGAACTTTATTTATTATCTTTTTTAAGTTTATAAACAAAAGGGCAGAATAATTTATAGAGTGGTGTTATTATCGCCCCGCTAGTGAACAATTTATGTTCCACGTTTTAAAATTTTAATTTAATTATATAAAATTAAATTGTTTTATTATTATTATTTATTTATTTTCAGGATTACCCTTTTATTTATTTTTCAAACTTAATAAGTATCATATCATTTTATATATATATATATATATATATATATATATATATATATATATATATACATTTCATCTCTAATCTTTATATACAGTTTTCTCATATCCATTCGCATGACTTGTTTTTTCTTCATGTTTCATGGTTAAACCATCTTTAGATGTGATTTATTTTTTATAGTCAATTGGATTGTTAGTGTTGGATTGTGAGTGTGATATTGATCCTCTTATGATTTTTTTGAGCGACTGAGTTAGGGTTTGATGTGGTTTCGTTTCGACCGATATTATATATTTTTTTTGGTAAATAACATTAAACTAACTTTGAAAAATCCGAAATAAAATCTACAAAGTAATTTATACATATCATAGTATAGTATGCCCAAAAGATCTTAAGGCAAATAAGCCGAAAGAAAAAAATAGCAAACATAGATTTGAAATTTGAAAAGAAAAACAAAACAAACATGTGAAACAATAAAATCAATAAATACTAAACATTGGAAACATGAGATCGAGATCTTAAAAAAAATATAAACAAAAATAGTAAACATTCAGTTATTTGAAAAAAAAAAGTGGGATTTATTAGTTTTACTTTGTACATGTTTTTTTTTAATAAAAATTATATGTCCCTTTAAATAATTTGATACTGAAAAAAGTAATACAAAAAAAAATTAAAAAGTTGGGTTTAAATAATTTAGTAGTGACAACACCACTCTAATTTATATCGTCAGGGGTTGTTTGGTATGAGATCATCTTTATATGGGTATGGAAATTTCATAACACTCCATTGTTTGGTAGCAAATTTGGACTTTTGTTTTTTGGGAAAGTGAATCATATAGGAATCACATTACCCTTCAAAGGGGTAATCTTAAACTCATCGCAATAGATGGATTTCAGATTACTCTCCACCAGATTCCCATCGTGGGACCCACATTTAATTAAAAAAATTGATAGTTTAAAAAAAATCATCCAAAATTTATAACTACCCAAACACTAAATTTCCAGATTTTGTAACCTACCTTTCATCAACTAAACAATACCTAACTTCATCTTCATCTTCATCTAAACACAATCATAACTCACAAAAAATCTTGTATTAAACATTTACCAAATCAGCATCAAACACCATTATCAACATCAAAATATTTTTTTTACATAAAATAACAACAAACAAGATCTGGGTGATGAAATGCTTATGGAGAGAAAGAAAGAGAGAGGAGATTTTCTTTTCTTTTCTTTAAATCGATCTGATTTTTTTTTTCACGTATGAAGTCCCTCTTGTTGATCGCTATTTTCAAGCATGAAGTCCAGTGAAAATGGGCTTCCATTTTTATTTTTTAAAATTTTTTAGTTTTTAATAAAAGAAAAAACAAATTCTCATATATAACTAAACACTTTTACTTGATATTTTCAGTAATCAAACATAATATTTTTATGTTCAACTAAACACATATATATAAGTTTCACAGGAATCACACTCCTATGTTTAACTTTTCTATGAATCACATTATTTTGATTATCTCATACTAAACGACCCATCAAACACATAATATTCAAAACTTAAGTATTTTGGAATGAATTTCATTTTAATTTATAGAGTTAAATGTGTCTCGTAGTAAATACAGATAGTAAAAACACATTTTTTAGGAAGAATTACATTTGTTTAACGAAGAGACAACTTTCCAATGAAAACATATGACTTCTGAATTGTATCTACTTTGAACATACGTGCTTGAATTTCATTTAAAAATTCAACATTATTATTGTGGACTGTGCATACGTTGAACCAGTATTGTTTTCTTAATAGCATCTCCAACACAATACTATTTGGATGTATTAATAATATAATTTAATATAAAATATAAAAAAAAACATTGAAAATGTACTAATACTATAATTTAGCATAAAGTAAAAAAAACATCCTCCAATACAATGCCAAATGTTGTACCAAATTTGATATATGTTATATGTCAAATTTGGTACAAAGAATAACATATGGCAAAGTTAGTACAACAATAAATACTACTTTTTTAATTATAAAAATACCATTGTTTAATTATATTGAATGCATAATTGCTTACTTTTATGATTTTAAACCATAAAAATATTATATAAATTAAATATATTAATTTTATTTATTGATTTCTATAATTTTAAATTTAAAAAATAACATTTTAAATAAAATTATATATTAAAGTATAATGCTAAAATAATGTGTCAAATATAGTATTTTATAATTTTTTTTATATTAAATTTAATATTGACATTAATATATGTATTGAAAATGGTATATCATACGTTTCTCACTTATATATTTACAAAAATAGAAATTTATTGACCTTGTAACACATTAATTATAGTCATTAATTATAACTACAACAGGACATCTTCATTGACATTTGACCAGTTTTATATAGGTGAAATTTTGTAACATTCTTGACGATAGGTTTTGTTGAATGCATTTATATCTTTTCAAGCTCTCCATTTTGTCTTGTTTGAAATTTTAATGTTAGATCGAATTTGATTCATAAGCATTGCAAATTTGACAACTCCATGCTGGGGTTTCTATCTTTTTGGCTTCGTAAGTCAAAATAAAGCAGGTTTAAAACAACTTGACCAAGAATTGAAGATAAATACACTGATAACCACATGTTGATAAAGTTGACTACTTTTTTCCTTGACCAAGAAAGTGCTCGGACAATAAGCAAATCTCAGTAGCGGAAATTGTATCCTGTTGAACATTTACCATACTTAAAAAGTGCATGTCTCTCGACCGAGCTACTACCCATTAACGATTAATCAAGGATAATCTTGTACTTTTATTTCAAATCTGAAACTAAACGGATAAGTAATCTGTATATTTATACCTACTAATATCAAACATTATATAATCAGTTTAAATATCAACTACCATAGTTGAATGAAAAAACTATTTATATATATATATATATATATATATATAATATGTATAATAGGACTTGAACTCTTCTACTAACGGCTAACATGGAATACCAATACTAATAAGAGCAACGATCTCCAATTCAAGCACCAATCTCTAAAATAGTGGAACTTTTGCTCTCCAACCCTGCTGCATTTTCTTGCGCTATTTTGCCTCCATTAAAAGTGTTACACCAAATTTAGCACAACAGTATGGATTTAGTGCAACTCTTGTCTTTTTTTTAAACAAAATTGTTTCATTCTTTTATTGGATGAAAAGGAATATGTAAAGGAATATTCATTTTAGAATAAAATTTGGTACAATAGATTGTCGATGGAATAAAAAAATATTGTATAAGTTGTTTCAATTTATTGTAAAGTTGCAATAAATTGATGTGTTTCGATCTCCGTGTCATCTCCAATTTGCCGAAGAAATCACCTCCAACGGAACGCCAAATTTTGCACCTTCTTTTTGTTGATGAACAGTGTCGTTGCACGCTGTTTGCATTCATAAAGAAGATGGTTGTTCTCTTCTTCTTTTCAACCCTCAACTTTTAAGTAATGACAGTTTAACTCTATTTATTAAAATCTATTTTGATTTTATCATTTATTTAAAGGTTTTATTTAATTACAGTTTTACCCTAATCATGGTCCTTTCTATTATTTAATAATCTGATGTGATTTAATTATTATTGTTATTAAAATTTATAATAAACTAAGATGAAGTGTATAATTAAACAATCTAAATGCAATTTTTTAAAAATAAATCACTTTATTCAAAATAACAGAAATTAAAACAAAATACATTAATTAATAAATATATTAAAAACGAAATACAAACTTCATGGTTATAAAATAAATTACCAGTAATTGGAATACACTAAAATTAATGAAAAATACAACATAAATTATAAAAACGATTTAGTAGTCTGAAAGACTATTTCTAGGTCCTTGGTGTTTAAAAAATCACCCAAAGACCCAGATGTATTTTGGATCTCCGGTCTTGTTGCCGAGCTTGTTTTGTCATAATTTTCAATTGTTGTTGATTCACAAACTCGCGCTCTATTGAATTAGTTATGGTATTCAAATCCATTATCACAATTTTGGTTTCCCGACACTCCAATTTTCTCTCCAAAATATCGTTAGTTCTTTTCCTCTTCACAACGTTTTTTTTATAAACTTCCATGAGTTGTTGTTGTCATTTTTTCAAAGTGTCACAAAATGTTAAATTTTGTCCTCAACCCTTCTTTTAAATTTTGTTTTCTTCACCCCAACGGGCCGTTGAGATGAACTATCCCACCGTCATCACTAGTTATATTTAGAGAAAATGAAGATAATCCAAGTGATGCCGTTGTGGGAGACTCTGGATTTGGAGATTCTTCTTGTGATGATACAAAATGATCACTTTCCCTTCGAAAGGTTGATGTTGCAATATCATTGTCTATAAATTTTTACATATCTTTTAGGATGGGCCACACATGGTCAAACTTAAATCCATTTTTATATTTGTTACTTTAGACTAATAAGATTTTTGCCTGGTTCATCTACAAAATGATACAAATATAATGTTAAAATAAAATATTAAATATAATGTTACTACTACTTTAATTTTAACAAACACTCACAATATCAGTTTTGGAGGCGCCACTAGGTTTAAGAGTTTCAAATTGCTGTAGGCATCCTCGCAATTTCCCCTTTGCGGTAGGGATAGTCTGCATGCGACACTGCAAACTTCTATTGTTACGAATTTCATTGATAAAATATGGTATGTTGTTGTTGTAATCAATCTCAACTAGTGCCCGGAACATATCCTTCGATTGGCAAATACCTATGATCGGGTTTTGCAAAACATCAAGATATATGTGACAAAGATGTGTGTTTTCTACATGTGTGTAAGAAGAACTTCTTTTTGTAGACATTTTGTGGAAAAAGTGATTTAAAGGAAAAAAAGACTTCAAGAGATAAGTGATTCGAAGGTATAAAAGATTTGAAGTGATATGTTTAATTTAGTGTGGGTTGATTTTTATAGAAACTATGAGGTACTCTTTTTAAATTTCATCCTATGGTTCAGATGGTGAGGAAATCATTCCATTGGTTGGCATTTGAAATCAAATTTCTTATCCTCAAATTTTGGAAAAGGTGAAGATAAGAATTCTGGAGAAGTTTAAATATTATTTTCGAGATTTAATCATACGATTCAGATAGTGATGCAATCCATCCAATGGTTGGCATTTAATAGCTCAGATATCTTATCATCCTATTTTGGAAAAAATGAAGATCAGATTTCTGGAATAGTTGAGATATTATTGTACTGGAAGTGCTCTGAAAACATTTTTTGAATTAAAGTGTTTTTGTCTGTATCTATTTTTTCATGTGGGTTTGCAACTATTGTCAGCCACATGGACAAAGAGAAGATATTATTTTTGAGATTTAATCATACGGTTTAGATGATGATGCAATCCATTCAATAGTTGACATTTAATAGCTCAAATGTCTTATCTTTCTATTTTGGGAATAGTGAATATCAAATTTCTGAAATAGTTGAGATATTGTTGCACTGGAAGTGCTCTGAAAACATTTTTTGAATTAAAGTGTTTTTGTTTGTATCTACTTTTTCCACGTGGGCTTGCAACTATTGTCGGCTACATGGACAAAGAGAAGATATTATTATTTATTTAGATGGTGATGCAATTCATCTAATGGTTGACATTTAATAGCTCAGATATCTTATTTTTATATTTTAGGAAAAGTTAAGATCAGATTTCTGAAATTTGAGATATTATTACAGAGAGGTGCTCCAAAAACATTTTTTGAAGTTCAGATATTATTTTGTCTGTATCTACTTTTTCCACGTGGGCTTGCAGCTATTGTCGGCCACATGGACAAAGAGAAGGTATTATCTTCGAGATTTAATCATACAGATCAGATGGTGATGCAATCCATCTAATGGTTGGTAATTTGCCAAGCTCATATATTTTTATCTGGAATAGTATATTTCACAATGATAAATAGCCTACACCAAAAGTCTGTTAAAACTCATTCAATTCAACTCCAAGAAAAAATGAATTTAAATATTGGAGGTTCATTTCATTTCTCATCTTCATCTTCATCTTCATATTCATATTCATCTTCTAACGATGAGGAAGAGCAACTTATGACAAATCTTAAAGCGATTGATACAGAACAAGAAGTGAAACTTGCTCAACATTGTAACGGTAAGGAAAATCGCACAACAGAAGCGTGAAATTAAATTAGGGTTTAGTTTATTTAAAAAAAATCCCTTTAAAAGAAAGAACATTAACCCTAGATTAATTGATGTATATTAAAAGTGTCGTACTTTTTTTTTGTGATGATTGAACTAGCGTCGAATTGAATCCGTAAGATCTTCCAATTCAATCACGAACACGAATCACCTAGAAGTGTGAGCTTCCTTTCTTTAAATTGGATACCTGAGGATGGAAACAAATAAAATCTTCTTCTTTGTTTGTCACAATAATCCTCCAAGAGAAAAACCAAGAACGTCTGGTCATTTGTGAATTATCATTCAATTTGATTGAAACTCCTATGAACCTTGATTCGATGTTGTACACAAAACCCTTTTGATGCAAATGATACTTGTTGACGTTGATTTCTGGATATGCCAACAAGGATTGGATTTCGGCTATTAATTCAAAGAGAAAGAGATTAGAGAAAGTAATCAAGACACAAGTTTTACATGGTAAAACTCCGATTGTCAGAGAAACATCCACGTGTGGTTGAATGATCAACCAAGCTAAAATTCACTATGAAAATATGATGTTTACAAGCTCTCGATCTCTCTTTCTTCTCTCTGTATTTTTCTATTGCTTGCTGTCTATATCTTTTTTTGGCGAGATTATGGGTCTATTTATATGTTTGTAGAGCCCTAATCTGCCTTGTACAAGTAATTGATCTTTGTATTTAATTACAATTATTTGCTTACTTGAAGCTGATTGTCTCTTTTTTTTCGTTTCGGAGTCTTGTATTGAAATCGAATGGGATTCTAGTAGTGCAGTCTGATTTGGACTTGTTTCCTTATAAGAACGTAGTCTTTTTAAAGAAATAAAGTTGTTACATGATTGGGAACCCTTCCAGCTCAGTATTATGTTCTCTTTGGGATTCCTTGATATGGATATCTCTGTGTATCCTTATGACTTGATCCACGTGAGCTACGCACTGGGGCTTTTATTTGATTTTCATCATGCTTGTCCCGAGTAAGAGCAATACATGCTGGTTTCGAGTAGCCTTGTGATCTAGAGTAGAAGCGTCATTTAACCAGTCCCGAGTGTCGTTAGCTGATCCCGAGTAATATATGATATCGATTGACCCTGAGTGGGTTTTGGTCAATATCTGCCTACTCGGGTTCTCTTCTTTGATGATGTCTTCATAGAATATTTTTTGAATGCCTATTCGGATGTCCACCTGGCAATTTATCCTCTTTGTTTGGTGACGTGTTCATGCGATAAAATTCACATATGACAATACCCCTTTAAAATATTTTTGCTGAACAAGGTTACTTCGGGAAAAAGTATTTTAATTAGTTATCAATATCTTTTCAGTGTCCGAGTAAATATCTTGTCATAATGACGTGTTTTAATGACGACCCTGCAAATTCGATTTGCCTCCTTACGCGAGATCTTTAATGATGGCGACATTTTGGAGTTCTTGACAGCGAAAGCTAGTTCTTCTGACAAGTGTCTCTTGCCTCTTCGTTTTTTGATATCATTTATGAGAAACGACCTACTCGCTTCCCCGTGCGTCGCCTACGTCATCAATTCTTATCATTGTTTTTTTCCAGCCTTGAGATCTAGGGTTTCGTGCTTTTATTTCTTCAAATTCTTCACTCAACAGAAGAAATTTCTTAAACCCAGATTTCTCAGCAGAAAAAAATTCTTGAACCTAGATTTCTTTACGCAGAATGTCGTGACTTTTCATTAAAGATCTTGCACAAGACTTTATTCAAGGTTAGTCTTTAATCGAGCCATCTTCCCATCATCATCTTTTTAATGTCGCTCTTGATGCATTAGAACGTGGAGATTTCCAGTTAGTTTCTTGTATTAGAAGATTACTAGGGGAAATCCCTGTATATGAACCTCTATTTTTAGAAGTTGATGTTTTGGGGCTTTACCCTGATGTAATTTTTAGCCCTGTATCGAGTTCTTCATCTAGTTCTGATTTTGATATTTCTGACCACAAGGTACCTTTTCGAAGAATTGGAAAACATCAAAGTAGAAGTGAAGTCCGCAAGCACAACTCGGGCAATATTTTGATCAGAGAGCTGATTGTCAACGAAAATGATGTTGAAGAGGAGTTCAGGTCGTCCCGTCTTACTTTTCCTACTGAACGCCCGAGTGGGTTTGACACCGAGCCGAATATGGTCGGGTCAGATGAGATAAAGAAGTATCACTCCCGATTCGATTTGCCTAATTCGGTCACTCTGATTCCAGTGGGTGATAGAGATGCATGGAATCCTCCCCCGGGTATGGTGGCGATCTACAGATCCATGCTCTGCCTCGACGTCACTCTTCCCTTCCATCCATTCATTGCCTGGTTTTTGGCTGAAGCAGGGATTGCTCCGGCTCAGCTTGCCCCGAATAGCTATAAAATTTTGATGTGCATGTGGAACATGTACAGCAGGATGAACTTATCGCCGTCATCCCCGAATTTAATCAGGCACTTTTTACATTGAGGCAAGTTGGAGACCTACTTCCTTATGTCTAATTCGCCAGATAGTTGGGTCTCTAAAGGGAGAAAAGTGAGTCGGGGAGCTGATACCTCCGATGACCCCAAAAGAGGGGTTTTATATGGGGATTTTCTACGTCCAACAAGTTCTGGAAGAACAGTTAGTTTTTCGCCAGAGTGAGTCTCAGGCTTGAAGTTACTGTTTTAGTTGGGGGTGCTCGGACGGTGTTGAAGGTCCCCCACTTCTTCTGTTCCCCCGATAATTGGAACAAGAAGAAAATTAAGTACAGTGATGCGGAGCTAACCAGACTTGCTCGGGCGGCAGTTCACACTTTGGAGAAGGTAAGCAAGACTTATATTTTTGTTGAGTCGAAGATGATTGAGTTCGGCTTCTTCGAAAAGATTTCGGGTCAACGCAGGCGGTGTAAGTGATTTTTGTAATCTTTTCCTTTCATTGTTATATTTTTCTTGTTTTGCATTCTGACGCGGTCTTTTTTTCCTTTTTCCTCTTTTTTTTCTAAGTGTTTGATATGGACGTCGTCTGCGATCTTCAGGCTCGCCTAGTGAAGTCAATTATTCAGGCGAGTCGGAAAGAGGCTTCTCGTCAAGGCAATGAAGGCATCGCCCCACCTGAGTCCGACAAGGAGACTGATGCGGTTGAAGAACAATTTCCCGAAGATGTCCCTGAGGATGTTTTTCAACCAACAATTGGGGAAACTAGTGGTCCAAGTGGCCCGACCGATACTCAGCTGCCTGACGACAGGCAAGGGCAAAGTGAAGGTCTCGGTGAGTAGCCTGCCAAGTGGACTAACACTGGTGATGGAGGTAATACTGCGGGATAGGTCCCCCTAGGTCCCGAATTTTTTGAAGCCTTCCGGAATGATACTCAGGAGGATCCCTCATCCGACTCGGGGTGAGAAGCGAAAAACAGTAAGCTCCCCGACTCGCCCATTAAGGTCCCTCGGGTGGTCTCATTTATTGACTCCAACGATGAAGATGTTACGGATGAGATTTCCCTGAGTGTTGATGCTGGAATGTCAGCAGATGTGGCGGCTTCAGAACAGAACAAGGGTTCCCCTACCCCTGAGGTTAGAAATCTAGGGGAATCCTCGGGGGTTCCTTCATATCCTTCCCCCCAGGATATGTTGCGGGAGATGTCATCAGGTCAGGTTTTTATCGGAGACTACTGTTGGAGCTGTTTCCGAGATGGCTCTTTGACCGACCGTCTTCATGATTTCTTCAACGGTGCATCTTATGTAAGTTACCCTTTATTGTTTTACTTGTTTGCCCGATTTTCAGAGTTTTTAATTAAACCTTTTTGGTAGATGGTGGCCGAAATCTCTAGGCTAGTTCAGACGCAGCGATATCAAGTTGATCGAATAAGACGTCTGGAAGCTCAGCTAAAGAATAGTGAGGATCGGTGTGCTTGGATCGAGAAGGCTTATCAGCAAGAGGTTGGTTCTGTACAAATTTTTACCGTCCACTGTCTGGCAAAGCAGATGCAGGCCGAGGAGAAAGCTTCTTCGGCAGAAGAGAAAGCAACATCACTTCAGGACTTATTGTCTTCTGCTCAAGAATCAATGCTCAAGGCCGAGCAGGAAGCAGAGCAGTCTAGGTCGGCGTATGAGCAGAAGATTAAAGATCTGGAGCACCAAGCATTGACAATCGAATCCTTATCCCTAGAGGCCAGGCTGGAGCTTAAAGTACAAGGGGTGGATCATTTCAAAATATCTCCCGCCTATGATGCTCTTCTCATTTGGGAGTTTCAACGGGGGTTGGTTTCAGCTGACGAATTCTTTAAAGCCAAGAATCGGGAAACTGAGAAGGCCTGAACCAATTGGGAGCTGTCAATCAAACATCATGTGGATCGGTCATTGGAGTCTCTTCAAACTCAGATGAAGGAATGGAGAGCTTACTGCCGTAGCCGAGGTAAAGAGCCTCATCATATGCATTTATAGATTCCATCCAAACACTCCCTTTCGACCTTCTATGCCAGTCAAGAGTCGGTCGTAAAAAGTATGGAGCCTGATGTCGGGCCGATTCCAAGAGAGGATTACAGCCAATGGATGGATGACTCAGTCGACACAATTGCTTGGCCTTCTAACCAAAGTCTGCTCCGCGAATACGAAATGGTGCCAGATCCGAGTATCAGTAAGGGTTTCAAATCTTCACAATCCTGATTTTTGTAGATAGGATTTTTGTAGATTTACAAATTCTTTGTAAATACTGTAATAATTCTTTTGAAAGTAATAAAATTCCGAGTAACGTTTTTGAATCTGGCGTTTTGATTCTATTGCTCGTGAAATTTCAACTTGCTTATGGTTGCTGAGTATCTTATTAAACTGGTAAACTCTGATGTTCAGGTAACTTCACCGAGTATCTTACTAAACCGGTTGTCACCAGAATAATGCCAAGTATCTTATTAAACTGACTAACTCTGATGTTCGGGTAACTTCACCGAGTATCTTATTAAACTGGTTGTCACCCGATAATGTCAAGTATCTTATTAAACTGACTCTTGTAATCTTTATGCCAAGTATCTTATTAAACTTGCTCTTTTTATTATTAACTGTGTCATCTTAAAACAGACAAGTTTATACTTGTGTTTCATACACGGTTGCTACCCGAACATTACATCATGGCTCACCATAATCATATGTTCGAGTCCTTACACATTACCAAGGACTTTTCCCCAGTTTTTATATGCAAGGGTTTACCGAATTGTTAAGCTTTTTGAATTGCTTAACACAGTTACGCATTTCATCAGAAATTTTCCCGATAGCGTCCCGAGCTAGTGCTTCGGGTTTGCCTTTTTACGAAGGTCATTTAGACCCTGCTCGGCTGGCATGCTCCTTCGAGATTCTCCTCCCATTCGAGACTTAATGGTCCCAAGTATTCTATTTGCATGTTCTTATTATCATGCTTGTCTTCCATATGTTCTTATTATCATATGTTTGTCTTTCATATGTTCTTAATATCATATGCTCTTTTGGAAATCCGAGTTCGGTGCTTTTGTTTCAAAAATCCCGAGTTTGATTTTTTATTCATAACTGCATAATTATTAAAGTTATAAATTCCAGATAATATTTATCCTAAGTAAAATTGTCCTAACTAGAAAAAAGAACAAAAAACAGTTTAAGGATAGAAAATCTTCAGATATTGGGCATTGCATGGCCGGGGTAAAACCTCTCCATTAGGTCGTGCAATCCAATATGCTCCATGGCCAGCTATTCCTTCGACTTTGTACATGTCTTCCCATTTGTCAGTCAGGGAACCTGCAGCTTTATTTTTTGTGTTCAATGACACCTTTCTGAGTATCAGGTCTCCTAGCTGGAATTTTCTGACCCGAACGAGAGAGTTGTAGTGGCGAGCCACCCTTTGCTGATATGACATATTTCGTATTCGGGATTTCTCCCTTTTCTCTTCTAGCTCATTTAGGCTTTGTAATAACATATCAATGTTCTGCTCTTCATCGTATAGCCTGACTCGGGGTGACGTATATGACGTTTCTATGGGAATAACAGTTTCTGTTCCAAACGCTAAAGTGAATGGAGTTTATCCTGTTAAAGTTCTCGCTGTTGTCCGATACGCCCATAACACTTCGGGAAGCTTTTTAACCCAGCTTCCTTTCTTGACATCTAACTTTGCTTTGATTGTGTGCTTGATGATTTTGTTCACTGCTTCCACCTGCCCATTTGTCTGAGGGTGGGCAGGTGTGACACAGTAATTGGCAATCTGGTATTCTTTGCACAGCTGTCTGAATATCAAGTTATCGAATTGGGTGCCGTTGTCAGTGATTATAGTGTTTGGGACTCCAAACCTATAGAGTATATTCTTTTTCACAAAATTTATGGTTTTTGCTTCTGTGATGTGCACTAATGCTTCAGCTTCTACCCACTTTGTGAAATAGTCAACAGCTACTATTGCATGTTTCGCTCCACCCCCTGTCCTGGCTGGCATTGGGCCGGTTAGATCCAAGCCTCACATGGCAAATGGCCATGGGGACGTGAGGTTTCTGTGCTGCTCAGAGGGCTGTCGGATGTCATTAGCAATCCTTTGGCAAGTATTACAACTTTCTGAAAACTGTTGTGCATCTGAGAATAGAGTAGGCCAATAATAGCCTTGCCTGAGTACCTTGTGTGCCAAACTTTTACCCCCAGTGTGGTTTCCGCAAACTCCTCCATGGATTTTCTATAATATCTGATATGCATCTTCCTCTGATACACGTCTTTGGAGTGTTCGGGAATACCCCCTTCTGTATAGTTCTCCTTCAACCAACGTGTACCTGGTTGATCTATACCTGATGCGTTTTGCTTGTAAGGGATCTTCCGGGAGCACGCCTTCTTCTAGGAACCTTTTTAGCTGAGTCATCCAACCGTCCGGCTGTGTTCGGATTTCTAAAATTTCTAAGTTTCTTGGTTCAGCTGTGCTTGGTTTAAGGAGATGTGCACCCGGAATAGTCTTTGGCCTAATTGTGGTTGTTGTTGACGCTAGCTTGGACTGTGTATGCCTTTTCATTCTATTCCCTGGGGATCTGGGTAATCTTATATTCCTTAAATTTCTAAAGGAGCTGTTTTGCAATGTCACAATAGATTATCATGCCTTCATCCTTGGCTTGGTACTCGTCCAGAACTTGGTTGACAACTACCTGTGAATCACTGAATATCTCAACCTCATCTGCCCCGAGAGCTATACGGACTCTTAGTCCAGCTAGTAGCGCCTCGTACTCTGCATGATTGTTGGTTGCTTTGAAGTCAAACCTCATAGCACACTCGACATCGTCTCCTTCTGGAGTGCATACTACAATCCCTACCCCGCTGCCATGAGTGTTTGAAGAGCCATCAACATACAATTTCCATATGAAGTTTTTACCCAACATCTTTTTTGCTTCCAGGTTAGATTCTGTGAATTCTGCTATGAAATCTGCCACTGCTTTCCCTTTGAGAGATGTCCTGGGGATGTAGTGGATATCGAATTCACTTAGCTTGATTTCCCATTTGGTTAATCTCCCTGAAATCTCAGGCTTCTGTAAAATCTGCTTTAATGGGCAATCGGTGAGAACCTGGATTGTATGAGCCTGGATGTATGGCCTTAGCTTTCTTGCTGCTGAAACTAGTGCTAGGGCCATCTTTTCTGCCTGTGAATATCTGGTCTTAGCTGGTAGAAGTGCCTTGCTGGTATAGTACACTGGCTTTTGTACTCCATCTTCTGTTCTGACTAGAACTGAACTTGCTGCCAGTTCTGTAATTGACAAGTACAGTTGGAATGTCTCCCCCATCTGAAGTTTTGAAAGGATGGGAGTCTGTCCTAAGTACTCTTTAATTTTTAAGAATGCATGCTCGCACACTTCATTCCATTCAAGTCATTTCCCTTTTCTAATTATTTTGAAAAAGGGTGCACATTTGTCTGTGGCTTTTGAGATGAATCTTCCTAAGGAAGCCAGACATCCTGTTAGGCACTGTACTTCTTTGAGTGTCCTCGGTAAAGTCATTTTTTACAGGGCCTGAATCTTCTCGGGGTTGACTTCGATTCCTCTTTGATGGACTTGAAAACCCAAGAATCTTCCTGAAGGAACCCTAAATAAACATTTGTTCGGATTTAGCTTCATGTGGTATCTCCTCAAGACATCAAATGTTTCCCGTAGATCTGAAGTATGCTTGTCTGCTGTGATGCTCTTGGTCAGCATGTCATCAATGTATACTTCCATGTTCCTTCCTATTTTCCGTGAAAAGATTTTGTTGACCAACCTTTGATAAGTTGCTCCTGCATTTTTCAATTTGAAGGGCATCACGGTATAGCAGTGCAAACCCTGATCAGTTGTGAATGCTGTTTTTTCTTCATCAGCCTTGGTCATCTTGATATGGTTATACTCCGAGTAAGCATCCATGAAACTGAGTAGCTCATGGTCTGATGTAACGTCCACCAACTGATCTATCCTCGGAAGTGGAAAACTATCTTTCGGGCATGCCTTGTTCAGATCTGTGAAATCTACGCATATCCTCCACTGTCCATTCTTCTTTTAGACGAGGACTACATTAGCCACCCATTAAGGGTAATTGACCTAGACATGACCACGGTTCGATTAGAACCGTAACCGTGTGAAATGAACCGTAACCGTAACCGTAATCGTAACCGTAACCGTATCCAGAACCGTGGGGGAGGCGGTTCTGTTCCTGTTCCTCCTCTGAAAAAACCGCCCTTGAACCGGCGATTCACCGCCTTTTCCAGAAATATATATATATTTTTTTTTTCTTATGCTAAATTGTAAAAAAAAAAAAGGAACCGAACCAACGGAACCGGTGGAACCGGACAGGAATCAAAGGAACCGAAACCCCCGGCCGACGGTTCTGAACCTGAACCGGAACCGTTTGGAACTGTGGGCATGCCTAAATTGACCTCTCTAATTGATCCTACAGCGAGTAGCTTCTCTACTTCCCGTTTGATCGCCTGACTTCTTTCAAGATTGAATGATCTTCTCTTTTGTATCACCGGTTTTGCATTCGGGTCTACTGTGAGATGGTGAGATATTATTCGGGTATCTATCCCGACCATGTCTTCATGACTCCAAGCGAACACATTCCTGTATTCTTTAAGTATATCAATGAGGCTTTGTTTGACTTTTACTTCCAGATTGGTCCCGCTCTTGACCTTTTTGTCTGGACCATCTTCTTTCAGGGTGATTTCTTCAACCGGTTCAGTTTTGGACTCATTCGGCTCTTCTCTTGGATCGAATTCGAATGATAGTGGCTTTTCGTTCTGACTCGGCTGTGTTATTGTGCAAACCTGTTCATTCTTGTCCTTGTATACTGATAGGTTACCTCTACGGGCCATCTCTTGGGATCCCTTGACTATCCCGACCCCCTGTTCGGTCGGGAATTTCATCATTAAGGCATAAGTGGTTGTTACGGCCTTAGTTTTATTCAAGAATGGTCGTCCCAATAGTGCATTATATGGTCAATTCTCTAAGTCTACCACCACGAAGTCGAGCAATACAGTTCTCTGGCAAGGTGCTACTCCAATCTTTACAGGTAGCTTTACCGTCCCGAGTGACATGACCTCTACTCCCCCGAATCCTTTGAGTGGGGTATGGAAAGGTTGTAGGTTCTTTCGGTCTAACCTGAGTTGATCGTAGACAGCTACATTGAGAATGTCTGTTGAGCTTCCATTATCTATCAGGATTCTCTTGACTTCCCGGTGACCAATCCAGGCACTTATGACCAAGGCCTTATTTGGCCGAACATCGACTCCATGTGAGTCTGCTTCTGTGAACGTTATTGGGTCTCATCCTTCCTTTACCCTCTTCGGGTCTGGCTCGATCGAGTTTACATCAAAGTTATTTCTTGCTTCAATGCTTCTCTGATATCCTGAGTTCGTTCTCGGTTACTTCTTCCAGTGGTTAGTCCTCCAAAGATCGTATGTATTACTTGATTAGCCTCTGGGATGGCCCTTTGACTTCGACCAGAGCTGTGATCGACTCTGATCTCTATATTTGCTTCAGATTTTTCATCCTTTTTCAAGATCACATCCTGTAGATGCCCTTCCCGAATGAGGGTTTCTATGTAATCTCTGAGCTGGTAACACTTCGAAGACTCATGACCGGTTTTCTTGTGGAACCTGCAGTATTTGGTTATGTCTCGCCGAGCAAACTGAGATTGACGGCGTGGCTCTTGTACCATATTTTTTATTTCCAGAATTGTCAGGATTTCCTCCTGTTTTTTTCGAAGAGGGGTGAAGGTGGCGTACCTGCCTCAGTATTTTTCCTTGGTCTGATCGACGTTACGCCCATTACCCTCGCATTGCTATTTTCTTTATCGTTTCCTTTCTGTTTTCCCTTCTGGTTCTGTACCTTGGACTCGGTGTCATTCGGTTCGGGTTTTCCCCCATGCATGTAGCATCCTTCCTTGGCTAACTCTTTTTTCTCGGCCAGTGCATATCCTCCTGCCATATCCATCATGTCTGCATATCTGGTCAGTCGGGCTTTTCTTAAATCAAAAGATAGCCGTCCATTCTGCAGGTTGTTGATGAACGCATCAATTATTGCTTCATCGTTTGCACTGCCAATTTCTGATACTGCTTGGCCGAATCTCCCCAGGTATTTCTTCAGCGGCTCATATTTCCCTTGCTTTATTTGAGAAAGGTAAGCCACTGACTTTTTCCTGTGAACATTGCTCAGGAATTACCTCAAGAAGCTCCTGCTCAGTTCACCAAAACTTCTGATGCTTGCTGGGGGCAATCTCCTGAACCACCTCGAACCCATATCTCCCAGAGTTTGTGGAAAATTGAGACATAGTAAGGGATCACTGTGGGCATACTGAGCCATGACACTTTTATAGCTTCTCACATGCTCCTTTGGATCTGTATCTTTCTTAAACTGCTCTACGTGTGGCATCCTAAACCTTTTCGGGAATGGGGTCCGTAAGATTTCCCTGGTGAATGGACTTTCAGATTCGTCATCAGATAAATCGTTATACCCATAACGTCTGTCCAATGCATCCATATGTCGTCTATTGTTCTCGACTTCTCGAGTTAGGCTTTGGATTACGACGTCTCTTCCTCCTACTGGATTTCCCCGATGATCGAACCACTGGGTGATTGTCATTCCTCTGTCTGGTTCTTCACTTTGTTACCGGGTTTCACGTAAGATTCCATGATGACGCTTGCGATGGTGTCGATCACTAACTTCTGATGACGACCGATCCCTGTGCCGATCATGTTTGCGGTGTCTAGTACGGACTGTCTGATCCTGGTTCTACTTCTGGCGTGATCGTTCCTCTTCAGGTGTTTCACGTCCAACCTGTTTGATTGGAGTAAGGCTCCTTCCAACTCCTGGTGTATTTATTTCTAGCTCTACTACCACCGAAAAAAGCCTTGCAGGTGGGAGGTTAGGAGTTTGTGCTTCTGTGGCTAGTAGATCAACTCTTTCCTTTGCTGCGTCTGCCACCAGTTGCTGTAACGCTTCTCAAAAACATTGAGTCAGATCTCCACTGGTTGGAGGAACTTGCTGGATCCCTGTCAGGAATGTAGGTTGGTTTTCTGTTATTGCAGTGAGATCCCACGAGGTACTGCCAACATGGAAGTTATCCGGAGATTTTTGGACATCCACGGAATTGCTTCTGCTACCTACCATTGATTTTGATCATATCGAAGGTTTAAAGCAAACCCCTCCTTTTAGCGCCAATTGTTGACGTTGATTTCTGGATATGCCAACACGGATTGGATTTCGGTTATTAATTCAAAGAGAAAGAGATTAGAGAAAGTAATCAAGACACAAGTTTTACGTGGTAAAACTCTGATTGTCGGAGAAACATCCACGGGTGATTGAATGATCAACCAAGCCAAAATCCACTATGAAAATATGATGTTTACAAGCTCTCGATCTCTCTTTCTTCTCTTTGTATTTTTCTATTGCTTGCTGTCTATATCTTGTTTTGGCGAGATTATGGGTCTATGTATATGTTTATAGAGCCCTAATCTGTCTTGTACAAGTAATTGATCTTTGTATTTAATTACAATTATTTGCTTGCTTGAAGCTGATTGTCTTCTTTCCCGTTTCGGAGTCTTGTACTGAAATCAAATGGGATTCTAGTAGTGCATTCTGATTTGGACTTGTTTCCTTATAAGAACGTAGTCTTTTTAAAGAAATAAAGTTGTTGCCTGATTGGGAACCCTTCCAGCTCAGTATTCTGTTCTCTTTGGGATTCCTTGATATAGATATCTTCGTGTATCTTTATGACTTGATCCACGTGAGCTACGCATTGGGGCATTTATTTGATTTTCATCATGCTTGTCCTGAGTAAGAGCAACACCTGCTGGTTCCGAGTAGCCTTGTGATCCCGAGTAGAAATGTCATTTAACCAGTCCCGAGTGTCGTTAGCTGATCCCCGAGTAATATATGATATCGATTGACCTTGAGTGGGTTTTGGTCAATATCTGCTTACTCGGGTTCTCTTCTTCGATGATGTCTTCGTAGGATATTTTCTGAATGCCTATTCGGATGTCCACCTGGAAATTTATCATCTTTGTTTGGTGACGTGTTCATGCGATAAAATTCACATATGACAATACCAGTGTACTATCGAAAACAAAAACGTTCCCTCTTTTCTCTATGTTGGCCGAATTCTTCACACAATGAGTTGGACGAAGTTTTTTTTTTATATAACAATAAAAAACAAATAAAAAAAAACTTCTCACACCAAAAATTAGGGTCGAAATTACATATAGGAGTATATATAGGTGGCCGAAAATCTTTCTAGAAAGAGAATTTCTACTTCACTAAGACTCCTATCAAAATTTGGATTCAATCCTCTTAAAAAGATGATTTCTTTTACACACCAATATTCCTATTGTATTTAGTTTAGGAGACCTAATCTTCTCTTAAGAATGATTTACTTGGTGAGCAAGAATCCTATCCTTAGGTGGATTTACTTGGTGGCCAAGAATCATTTTCCAAAAAGAATCATTTTCTACACCAAGACTCGTAATCCAACTCAAATTGTGTATTTATTCAATAACCAATTATTGAATATAATTAAATTGTGACTAAATTAAAAACTTCATAATTTGACAAATTATCAATTAGAGTCCTAATAGTAATCTAATACTTCTTAATTTGACTAAATAAATAAATTCATTTTATTTATCTACTTATCAAATATAGTATTTGATACTTATCATGTTACCAACAATAATATGACTCTAGGAGACCATCTCTTGTTAGGAAAAAGATTTTGACTTTTAATTAAATAAATAAATAATTTTCATTTAATTAAATAATAAAATAAAAAACAATATATAGGACTAATAAATAGTCCCTTGCCGCCCAAGCCAATATATGGGCCAATATTGTTTTTTCTATTTTATTAAATCCATTGGACCTTAATAAAAATTCCACATGTGAACTAGACTCATTCTTACTAAAAAAAAATACAAGTCCACATGCCTTAATACAATTTTAGATGGACCTATAAATTGGTCTGGTGGAATATACCAAGTGATCTATGCAAGTTTGTATGGTTTAGGGATCGTTGCAGGCTATCTAAATTTAAGCTCCAATAGACACAACCCAATCACAATCACCAAATGATTCACTTAGGTTCGATCTATTAATTTTAGTTCATTCCACTAAAGAACTAAAATTGAACTCTTAAATAAAGATAAAATAATTTAATATTGCGCATTCATACCCTAAACAATCTTTATGGAGATAGTGTATCCTCGTGAAGAATACCAGTAATCGTCAAGAGCTCATAGACCGCCTATAGCTCTCCAAGTTACCATATTTACTCATATAGCCACATTTAGAACTTGGATATTTTGACTTATACAGCAGCCGTGTTTCAATAGACACTATTGAAAACTTAACGTTAAGATTTAATATCCAATACCTCAAAATATCCATATGATGGTATTCTACTCACGTTTAATAAATGGAGCCACGATGTCCATATCTATAAATGAAGTCCTCTATCGATTAACAAATGAATACCACCAAACTATCGAGGATAGACTATGCTATATGATCGTACTCATTGATAGCTCAAATGATAACACTTGCAACCATAAGTCCATCATTTATCTCATGATTAAGATAGACTCTCCGATTGTCTTCAAGTGAAAACTTTTATCCATTGACGGTTCTGGATAAAGTATTTCACTGTGATCATATTCAATGCATCTAGTGCATTAGATTTTTTTTTCCAAAGACACCACACTTTGATGATTTTAGACTCATTATAACACATTTGATCTCACTCAAATGCTAGCAAAAGAATCTACAACTTTGACAAGATAAAGGTGCCCAACCTTCATCTTAAGTTGTGAATATTGTTCAAGACTAACTAAAAAATTATGTCTACCTCATACATATCTAGATGTATGAACAATTCTTCTTTTCTCATAGTCTTTTGACTTTATGATTATTTACTTTTGACAATTATAATAAAACTATAAATGCTATAAGATTTGTTAAACTAGAAACCACTTTATTAATATGAAAAGATTGTCAAATATATTATTATACTCTTGCTATCGAGCATAATCCCAACAGTAACATCCAACAGGCCATTGCTCAGTGTCTCAATCAACAAAACAACCCAGTGACCCGTGGAGACTCAATTCCTGGTCATATCGTGATCGATCGAGACTTGAAAAGTGATGATCGTCTTTTGTCCTACGACTATTTTACCGAGAACCCACAATATAACTATCAAATATTCTGTCGACACTTTCGGATGGATAGAAGTTTATTCATTCGTATTGTTGAAAAATGGGAAGCTCGTGACAACTACTTTGTGCGACGAAGAGATAGTGTTGGTAGACTGTGTTTGTCCGCTCTTTAAAAAATAACAGTAGTATTTCGGATGTTGGCATATGGTTTTCCAGCAGATGCTACTGACGAGTATATTAAAGTAAGAGAGTCTACAACAATTGAAAGTTTGAAGAGATTTTATCGTGTTTTTGTGGAGGAATTTGCAGGTGAGTATCTAAGATCATCTAACGCTACTGACGTTGCCAGACTACTCCGTATTGCTAAAGATAGTGGTTTTCCAGGAATGTTAGGTAGTTTAGATTGTGTGCAGTGGAAGTGAAAAAATTATTCAACGGCTTAGGCAGGACAATATACAGATCATAGTAGATCCCCAACTATTATTCTAGAGGCTGTAGTTGATTATGATTTGTGGATATGACATGCATATTTTGGTTTGCCAGGTACAAACAATGATACTAATGTGTTGGAGGTATCCCATCTTTTTGCCAACCTCGCCCAAGATATTACTCCTCCAGCTCATTATGTCATTCAAGGAAAAGAATATAATATAAGTTATTATTTAGCTGATGTATATACCAAAAATGGTTTACGCTTGTACAAACTATTCACGATCCACGTTGTCGGAAAAAAAATTGTAATGAAACAAGAATGATGTAGAAAAGACGTAGAACATGCATTTGGAGTTCTCCAATCACGGTTTGTAATTGTGGCAGGACCGGTGCGTTTTTAATATAAACATGTTTTAAATGATATAATGACTATGTGTATTATTATCTACAACATGATAATCGAGGATGAGCGTGGTGTTTATGCATCAATTGAGGATCATATGGAAGCACCAACTCCAGAAATTAAGATGATGTTATATGAAAATACTCGATTTCAAGAATTCTTAGCTCGACATAGAGAAATCAGGGACAAAGACGCTCACATTGCACTCTGAAATGACTTAATAGATTATTTACGAGATGAATATACTAATTCAGATAATTAGATGATGATCAATATGTAAAATTTGGTGTAATGGGTTGGAGATAGAATAGTAAAATAATGTAACAATTGCACTATTTTAATGTAAAAGTTACACAAAACCACTATTCAGGTTGAAGATGTCCTAAGTGAGGATGTGCAATAATCTTGTATTCTTAATTAATATGCTTCTCCACTTTTTCGATTATTATATTTTGTTTAATTTTAAAATAAATACAAGAAATAACATTTTTTTTTTTTTTGTTGATCAGATTAATATTTTAAATTTGATACATTATAAAATCAATAATTTCCCCTCATCTTTAATTTGCATCAAAATCAATATAGTGATCACGGTTTAAGTGGGGATGATTATACAGTAATAAAGGGAGATTTGTTGGTGTTTTTGCTAAAAACTTGGGGTTTCAAATTCTTTAATGTTGTAATTATCATTTCTTAGAGATGGATTCCTAAGAAATATTTCCTTCATTTTTCATCATTATCCATTGTTTATCGACTTATCACTGCTCTCGTGTGTGCATTTAGAAGGAAATATTTGAGATCTTAGGTTCAATTTGATTTTTTATCGGAAAACTGAACAGCGTTGAATGTTATTGAAGACTGAATAGTGACTAAAGGTTGGAAACTGAAAAACATATTTGTTTTTTTTTTATCTGAAAACTGAATGTAAGTGATAAACTATTTGTTTTTTAAAGTTACAAATATCTGAAAAATAATATTTTTACATATATGCCTTTCTAACTATTTGTTATATATTTACATTTTAATATATTAAGGATAACTATAACAAATAATTTAATAATTGTAAAACAAAATTATTTAGTTATTAATAATATTTTAAATTTATTTAGATGCAATCAAACTCTAAAATAAAACTAGTAAAACAAATTACCAAATTCTGAGAAAAAAAAAAACTCTTTACCGAAAACCGGAATATGGTAGGAAAATCGGTCTTTAATTGTTTGAGTTTTGAAGCAGTTAGATTTTGTGATGCTATAGTTGTTTATGGTGAGAAGGGAAAAAAAAAATATTATTATGAATAGTAGTTTGACAGAAAACAAAATTGAAAATTAGTTAGATTGGTGAGGATAGTTTTGTAAGTAAAAAAATGTATTAAATTTAAGTGGACTTTTATTAAGTGAAAATTGATTATTATTTTTTAGAGTGGGTTTAAGGGTTTTTTAAGTGATTTTAAAAAAACAAACAAAATAATTTAATGGAGCACGTTAAGTACCAATAAGTATTAAGTGGAAAAATCATGATCAGATGATTTATTATTATTATTATTATTATTATTATTAATATGACCAGATGATTTCATAGTAAAACATATATGATATATACATCATCTTCATCATTATATAAAGAATGTCAAAAAAGGAGCAAAAAATTAATAAAAAAAAAAATAGAAAAGAAATCCAACGAAGCCCAACAGAGTAGAGGTATCAAATGGACTGAACCGGGCCATAATTTTAAAGCCCAATCTACTTGGGAACTTGGTAGAGACTTAGGTCCAGTTTGATATTGTTGTGCTGTGGGGAGAAGAGCTTTTTAAATTACTGTGGGAAAAATTGATTTTGGAATTGCTGTGGGAAGAATCAACTGAGTGTTTGGTAAACTGATTTTCAAAAGTGCGGTGAGAACTAAAAGCAATTTCAATGTGTTTAATCAACTGAAATAAAAAGTGTTGTGAGTGTGTAAAATTACTAAAAGGACATAGACATCTAAATGGTACTAATGTGATATACTTTACATTTTTCTTGTTTATTTGTGTTTAGTGTTAAGTGTTATATAATTATGGTACTTTATTGAATTAATTAGCCCCATTTTTTATTATACTTTATTTAATTAATTAGTCCGATTTCTTTATTTCTTTATTTCTTTATTTCTTTATTTTATTCTATTTTATTTTTTAATTTCATTTTTATTCTACTTTATTGAATAAATTATCCCATTTTTTTATACAGTTATGACATCATTTTTTTTGTACAAAAATATAAGTTCAATTTTTTTTGTTAAAATTCATTAAAGGTAAGGACAAAATTGGAAAGTTAGTAAAATTTCATTTAATATCACTGTAGCGCGTTTTCTAAAAGCAAAAGCCAAAATCCAAAAGCATGTATTTGTAGTTTCTCAAAAACTCAGTTGGGAGAAGCCAAAAGTGACCAAAAGCACTTCCCAATGATTTTACCAAACACTATGTCTTAAGTCCAGAATCACTTTTGCCCCAAAAGCAGCTGGGGAAGCAATGCCAAACTGGCCTTCGACCTTCAATTTTTGAGTGGCAATATTTGTACTCTCTAGATTTATATATTTTCAAAATTCCATTATTATTACCCTTTAATTAATAATATTTAAAAAGATATTAAAAAAAACTATTTTAATTTTTTTAAGTGTTAACAAACTAAACCAAATTAAATAAAATAAACCCAAATCAAATATGGAAGAACTTACATAAGTGCGTACTAATGAAATTATATAAGGACATTGAATGTGAGTCACTCATTTTACATACTTTGACTTGACATGTATGAACTTGTCAAAACTCTTTTATAAATGAGTGACTCACATTTAATATTCTTATATAATTTTATCAGTGCACACTGATAGGAAAATAATCATGTATATATATATATATGTGTGTGTGTGTGTGTGTGTGTGTGTGTTGGATCTCGGTTCGATTTTTCAGTTTGGGATAACGAACTGGAAAAAAAAAAAACAATTGTATCGGTTCGGTTCGATTTATTGGTTTTTTGCCCACCCTTAGATGGAGGAGTCATCCATCAAAAAGTTAAGGGATGGCTTGCCTCCAACCAAAATTTGGAGAAGTTGCGGCACCTCCCGTGCAAATATATATATATAATTATTTTATAATCTTGTTATCTATAATATTAAAAAAAATCAAAAGAAAGGACATTTGGCAATTTGTGGATGTGTTTACAAAATTTTATCTCATAAAAATTTATAATGAGGTGTAAATACGTAAATGGATACATATGAGTTTTTCTCTGGTAGGCACACAATTGTAACTATGAACATACATATAGCACATTTATCTATCTCAACACTTTTCACAATATAGACATTATTTGACTCAATAGTATTATTATTTTTGTAATAAAAAATGATAAGATGGATAAATGTTTTATAAATATCTCCATAGTTGTGTGTCTATCGAAAAAAAATTCAGATACATATACAATTGTTAAGAAGTACAAATATTGTAACTCTAATTTTTTTTTTTTTCCTTTTTTTGGTTTTCGACTCTAGCCATGAGCCTCTATCCAAAGCAAGCTTGCCCGCACAAGCTTGGGCATTTCGTCGAGAATTAGCTTGTTTTGTATGTAATACGATTTTTTTTTTTATTAGAGATATTTTCACATCCATTTCGTCAATTTTTAGATTGGTTTATATGTAATACTCTTTATTTGTTTTTTGAATAGCGACTGTATGTATATCTTAAAGTAGTAAATTTTTTAAAGTTTCAATATTACCCTTAGTTCAAATTATAAAAATAATTTTAAATACATAGTACAATATTTAATATTCTGAGCATTTAATATATATATATATATATATATATATATAGTAAAAAAATGTAATAATTTTTTAAGATTAATACTAAAAACATCCCCCACTTTTGAACTATTATTAGATGTATAGTTACAAATACTTTTATTTTAGAAACCTCCCCATTGACTAACGCCATTAACATTCTGTTTGTGTTGATTGAGTTTGACTGTTAAAAAGTTTAAAATATCTCTATTTAAGCTTCGATTGTATGAATTGACCATTATACCAGCATACTATCATACTTTTACCAAATAAATTAATAAACTAATACAAAAAGAAGGAATGTTAACTTGCAAATGAGAAGTTATTTTGTGAACAATATTATCCCTAAAATACAACAAAATTACAAATGAACCAAAAACATTGAAAATAAACCAGGATTATTATTTATTTATTTATTTGTCTTTTTTTAATAAATCTATACAAATACTCATTTTCAATATTTTTGGTTTATTTGTAATTTTGTTATTTTTAGGGATAAAATTGTCCATAAAATAGTTTCTCATTTACAAGTTAACATTCTTGTTTTTTGTATCAGTTTATTAATTTGTTTGGTAAAAGTATGATGATATAATGGTCAATCTATACAATCGAAGCTTAAATAGAGACATTTTGAACTTTTCAACGGTCAAACTCAGTCAACACAAACGAAATGCTAACGGCGTTAGTCCATAAGGTAGGTTTATAAAATAAAAGTATTTGTAATTATACATCCAATAATAATTCAAAGGTGATGGAATGTTTTTAACATTAACCCTAATTTTTATTACAATATAAAATACTTATTGCTTACGTAAAACTTAAACAGTTATTATTTAAAATTAAACATATTATTAAAATATTTTCTCATAAATAAAAGGGAGGGCATAATTGATAACATTGGGGTGTGTTTATAAATTCTAACATTTTTTAAAAAATTAATGGAATTCACGTACAAAAAGGTCGTACATACGATTTTTGAAAGATATTAATATCATTATTCTTCCATACAGCTCGGTCCTCTGGGCTATTGAGATTCGAGCCTTGATAGTGAAGTCCGACCCACCAAACCATCAGACGTGAATGCTGACTTGGCTCTCAATTTCTGTGTGGGGATGGATAGTGCGGGTTCTTGATACCACGGAGGAAAAATGAAGATGCACAACCCTATCATCAAAAATGGCAGTTGGATTTGGAAAGAAGAGAGTGTGAATCACCTCACACCCACTTAAGCTCTGTCCTTTGTTTCATATCACCACACACTTACAAACCTAATTATATAATTTTCATGCTCCTTCATACTTTAAGGTCATATAAGAGAGGTTTAACCAATATTTTCAGTTTAGTGCTGCACAATTGGATACGTTTTCTAAATAAGGACAAGGGAAGTACATCCTTCCCATAAATCTCAACAAGGTTCAATGCTTCACTCTGTCTCTGCTTCCAAGTAGTTGTTTAGTCATTTCATGGAACAAAGATATACACACCACATTATCATTATCGAAAGATGTGGAGAGCATACGGTGATGATAACATTTTCAACAAACAATAATCACGGTAACAACAACTTGCCATGTGCAATAATTGTAACCCATGTGACTCATCTCACCATATCATCATTTCTATATTCTAAAAATGAATTCCAGATTTCCAATATATTTACATTTTCATTCACCATTAGACGCTTTAAAATAATACTAAAAAACAAGTAATTAGACACAACCCAGAAACAAAATATAAACTCCTATCAGTTTTTAATTGTATTGAATTGCAGCAACCGAGCCAGAACCAGAACCGGATACAGTAACAGAGGATTTCGTTTTCACTCATCATCATCATCATCGCTAGTACCTATCTCTCCCACAAATATTTTCAGTCTCTAGTTTCTACCAGCAAAAACCAATCAAACACTATCTTCCTTTACTGTTCTTGACAAATATTTAACTAATTGATCACTAAGCAACCACAAACACAAAATTCATGTTAATTTGATTTCTTTTTATCTTCAAACAACAAAGGTTTCAAAACAGAACAGAACAGAACAAAAAAACACTATATCTAAATTCTGCTGACCCAGTTACATCAAACACTATATAATCTAAACTAACGCTAAACCTACCATTAACCTACACCCCAAAATGAGTCCATTCCCATCATCTGCTTCTGCCTCCTCATCTCCACAACCTTCCTATGCGAATTCGAATGCAACTCCGTTGAAAACGTCGGGCTACTCGCTGGCCTGTACTCCGGCACCAATCTACCAGACTTGTACCTCACTCCACATGCATTACAAAGCGTTTTCGGACCTAAAGGACCAGCCCGCCATTGTGGGGTCTTTTCGGCACCGCAATGCTGACACTTCCTCCCTATGCTCACTTTCACAACCACAGGTTTCACATTCTTGGCCTTCTCTTCAATGCACCACCAAGTGCCCTTGCACTGAAAGTCGCGGCGGCGGGTCCGGTGGCCTTTGCTGCGAGCACGCACCGGTACGCCGCAGCGGTTCATGATTGTGGTATTGGTGTTGCTGCCATTGTTACTTGTGATTGTACTACCGTTGGTGCTATTGCTGCTGCTGCTGCTCCTCGAGTTGTTGTTGTTGTTGTTGTGGTGGTGGTGGGTGTTTTCAAGAACCGAAACTGGGCTCTGATTCTTTGGGATGACTGGATTGCATAGAACGTCAACGTCGACGAATGTCTCGACACCCGGGAAGGCGTCTTTGTTCGATAGCCATTCCAGTTCTTCCTCTGCAAATTCCTGTTTAGTTAAAAAGAGGACATATATTATTGTGAGCCGACTCGGTAAACTCGAATGAGTTACTGTTTCGTTTCTGGGTGAACATATATCTCGTGACCATAAAGGAGACAAGTGGGAATAATAACAATGTTTAAAGTAAAGGGCAATATTGTCTTCTAAAAAATGACATTTATCAATGAATCTAACTTCTTGTTTCGCTGGAAATTTATTGCCTACACGGATACACCTCTCTATCCTTGTGATGTACAGCTCATAATACAATAACGACACCCGTCAATTTCGAATGCCAAAACTACCCTTCCCGCATCCTCAATTTCATAATAATGTTTTTCCAAGGGTAAAATTGGCCCAACAACAAGTCAAAAACAGGAATTATTGCAAACTAGTAGTAACCATAAACGGTCAAATGCCATCGTTTTTGACTAGGTCCCCCGTTCCAAAACAACCCGAGTCAACTCAAAACTTTGCAAAACTCGCCCGTTTCGACTCGGCACAAACCAAACCGAGTCACGAACGAGTCGACAGCTAAAAAATACCCAAAAAAAGAAAAGGGCTGAGTGAGTGAGCCAAGAACTCAGTTTGCCCAGAGAGGGAAAAGAGCAAAAAGAGAAAGAAAAAAAAAACGATGATCAAAACTTACAGGTAAGGGAGGGCTAGGATCAAGAGGGTTCAAAATGTAATTTGGGGTAAGGGCAGTTATAGGTCTTTTGTTGTTGAGTCCTCCGTCGTCGTCTTCCTCGCCTACGTCTGACGAGAAGTTCAGGAGGTCGTCCATGAAACCAGCCGCCGTCTCCAAAGGCTCCATTTTTTTTTTTTTAATAAACAAGTTCCAAAAATTATTGTGATTTTGAAGAGATAGAGAGAATAATAATAGGTCAGGAGAGAAAAGAGAAAGGTTTTGTTAGATTATCACTTACGATACGACGTCATTTTGAATGCCTCGTTTGGATGGGTAGGAACAAACCAGGGCATGTGTCCATTTGTTTTCCTTTTTTTTTTTCAAAAAAATAATAATATATTATTATTACTATTTTGAATAATTTAAGCAGTTAACATGCCTCTTAGATTTATATAAATGAAATTATTTAGTCAATTTTTTTGAAACAAAAATAAATTAATTAAGTATAGCCATGGTTATCTAAATTAACGACCTTAGTTTTGATGAATTTTTTTGTTATATATACCTCTATTTAAAATTTAAAAAGATCATGTTATATAACATAGTTAATTAAGTTGAATTTTGACAGCATTCCGTGATTAACTTCATTTCATAATCAATTGGTTGATTTAATTTACCTAATTAAATGCATATTTATTGTTACGTGGGAGCAACCATTGTCAATTGATGCGTTAGGAATAAAGAGGATTGAGGATTCATATTTTCTTGCCTGTGATTGGGACCCACTAACGGTAATTAAGGAAAGTTTGGGACGTTGATGATGATTAACAATATTGAACAATTAACATTAGTAATTACCTCAAGGGGTTCATTGTAGAAAATTGTATAACAAGGAAATTGCTAATCTGCTTTTTCTTTATTCCTTTTCTAGGTGTATAATGGCCAAAATCTCAAGGGGTTCAGTGTAATTTCCCCTTATAAATATAACCTATATAACATTAGCAATTTCCTCTTCGTATTTTTCTTGATAAGATACTAAGAAAGGGTATAAAGGTAGAAAACGGTGAATTAGGAGGGCAAAATTGGAATATTATGACGAGAAGCACAGAGGCGGGCCACTTACGCAACGGCCTGTTTCATAAGGCGACCTTAACGAAGCTTCCGCCCAATCAGCTCCATATAAACACGTCAATATTCCAATCATATTCCAACACGTGGATTTTCAAATGGTTCTTTTAATGCCATTTTGCCTCCAGACAACGCACGTGGCATCGGTCATATATTAAGTTTACTTTTTTTGTTTAAAATTTTAGAATCTAATAATATTATATATATATAATGTAAATAAATTACTAAATTGCGTCCAATAGGATTTTAACATTTACCAAAGGTTTAGAAGACCTCTGTCCTATCCATCAGGCGATGGACGTGTTTCACTCCTAATTTTTTTTCGCGTTTTTATTTTCTGAATAAGAGATACGAAAAAATACCATAAAGAATAAGTAAGAGAATTTCGGAATTACGTATTCAATTCAGTGATGTATTAATTCAAATTGAATTAATGCATCGTTGAATTTATAGTATGATTGATATCATTATCATATGGAGCAGGTAGCGGGAATCGAACCCGCATCGTTAGCTTGGAAGACTAAGGGTTATAGTCGATGTCGATTCACCATTTTGAACGCCTCTAATTCAAAACCGAACATGTAACTTTGGTTTCATTCGGCTCCTTTATGGAAGATGGAAAAATTCCCAAGATATAAGACGGGAACGAAATCAAAAAATCCGACCCATAACATCTATGTCGGCTTTTTTTTATCTGAATGCATTCAAAACAATTCACTTTCTAGATGATCCCTCTAGAAGAGTGTCGTTATAACAATCCCAATTTGTCTAGTTACTTCGTTCTCGATTTCTATTTGAGAGAATCCTTAGGAAAAGTATTTTCTTTATCCCGAGCTAAAAAAATACGATATGAATATGGTGATGTCTCTAGTAAACCAAAGTTATCGTTTAATAGCTATTTTGCTTCAATCTACTCTATGCAAAACAAAAATTGAAGATTTAGTTACGATTGGAAATAGACTTTTCTATCTTTATCTATGGATTCCTTACTTATACTTATTCAATTGGAAAGATTGATCCAATTCCAAAGTCACTAAAAATATGTTTCGTAATTTCATAATCCAAAATTGAAATTTCTAATTGACCCTTGGATACAATCACGAGAATGGATATTCTTCCTCGAATCTTTCATTTAGAGGTAAAGGATTCAAATAAAATCCTTTTAAGAAATAAAGGTTTTGATCATAATATGAATGAAAACTGAAGAACCCCTTAACTATTAAGAGGATTAATAGAATGAATCGCACTTTTACCACTAAACTATACCCGCTACAATACGATTATTGTATAGAAATAGAACTTTTGTCGAACAAGGAAATCAGACGTAATCAATATAGGGCATAAATCAAAAAATCATGAAATGCAAATTAAAGCTTAGAGTATTGTTGTGTTTGTTAGGAGTCCTAATGAAATTAGGAAAAGAGGACTTATTTTGTTTTAAAATATAAAAAAAAAACGAAATTGAATAACTAAATAAAATAACCAATTTGGTTCTTAAGGGAATTTTGACATATATGGCTCGACAAAACAATTTAAGCCATAACATAAAATGCATTGTGAAAAAAAAAATACATCGTTCTGTTTTTCCCTTTTTTTCGAGTATCCAGTAAAAGTAAATTAAATAAAAAAAAAAGCCTTTTGTAATTTTGTAAAGAGATATTCTTTATTTTTTTCTATTTTGATTTGAGATATATCTTTCGAGGCCATTCTTTATTTTAATTTTATAGAAATAAAAAATGGAATTGCTGATAAAAGTTGTATTCATCTGTATAATACAGTACAAAATACAATAAAATAGTTGTTGTAAAATGTATTTTGTAATCAAACCTGACTGGTATCAAAGAAAACAGAAAGTAACGTTAGAAAACAGAGTTTGATCCGAGGCCCGTGTTTCACACGGTGTCCTTAAGACAATTTCACCGGACAACCCCGTATGTGTATGAGGCGATTGTCTCCCAGGATACAACGGTTCAACAATGGTAGGCCTAAGCACTAACCACTACCAGCAAACTCAAACCGAGTTTTGAACTTGCCAAGAAAACCAGAGAAGAAAAGAAATCGGCTGCTAAAAAAAAAATCTGGAATTGTTTTTCTGTGTGTGTTGAACACCGAGACACTAGGGTTTTGGGATTAATTCGGGATTATTTTTGGAAAATTTGTTCCCCAAAGAGATTTATTTCTAATTAAAACTCGATTCTATATTCTTAGTGATCAAGTAAGAAATCAAAATCCAAACAATTATAACTTTTCTTATTCATCACAATCAAAAACATTGACTTAGGGAAGTGGCAAAAGGTCAACTAGACTCTCACGGTCCAATCAGAACGTCATTCGTGTCCGCAGGTCGCGCCCACACACAGTCGTGCATTCGAAGGTTCGGGGTCCATGATTTGCACCCCCGCGCGCGCGATAGAGAGCCTCTATGCCACACACATGTTGAAAGTTCATATCACACATTCACTTATAAACTACTTAAAAAATGATTTCCCTAAACAATGTGAGATTCCTTTTAATCCCTACACAATGGGTCCACTTTGAGACTTAATTTTTAATTCACCCATTAACCATTTTGTGAATTTGAGTATACCATTTCGAAGTTCTCACGGAGGATAATTCGAATCCATGTTAATCTTCAATTTCTATGGAATTTATCATACTCAATTTTTGCACTCAAAATGAGAAATTATCACAAAAATTCCAACAATATATATAAGCTATATAATAAAGTTAAAGTAAAAAGGGCCATTTTTTCAAGCATTATCTTTTGTGTAATGTAACATAGTAATTATTACTTCTTCTTTTTCAATTAGGAGAGATGGCTGAGTGGATTAAAACGTCAGATTGCTAATCCATTATACGAGCTATTCGTACCGAGGGTTCGAATCCCTCTCTTTCCATTTCCCTTGCTGACTTGGTATCTTTCAAATTCGAATTTAGTGAACCCCTTTCCTTTTTTTTTAACTAGTTAAAGATGTAGATCAGATAAAATAAAATCCTAAAAACATTTCTAAGAATAAAGTAAATAAAAATTTCTTATTTTTTAGTCTTCACATCCAGGATTACGCCCCGGATCATTAGATAGGAATCCGAAGATGAAGAGAGAAACAAAGAATATAACTACGGTGTAAACAAAGAGTTTGAGAGTAAGCATTACACAATCTCCAAAATTATTATTTATTTTTTTGGAAAAAGAGAATAGATTCTCTATTTTTATACTACATATCCTATTTGTACACCAAGAAATGAAACGGTTTTTCAAATTGATAGAAATACAAAAGAGTTTTATTTTTGGAAATTAACACAATTCGACTTCGATATTGTGGCGGACTCTAATAAGGTCTTTCAGTGAAAGAAAGGGTCAGAATCGTGAAATGAGGAAATCAAAATTTATCATGTCTACCCAAGAATTTTACTGTTTTACTTGAGGGTTCATTCAAATTGGAAGACTCATATGGTCTTATCAATTGTTATAATTTTTTTTCTCGAGCTTGGATAAATCATGAATTTTTCTCAAACACTATTAAAGATCTTATCGAAAACTTACAGCAGCTTGCCAAACAAAGGCTAAGAGAAAAAAGAGAAGAGGCATTACATAACATCTACAATTGAATTCAAAAAAGCGTACGCCTCGGGTAATTTGCCGAATAAAAAACTACTCGAATAAAGGGCAGAATTAAGAAAGATATAGATCAAACTAAAGGTATTAAGCATAACAAACATTTTGTTCTTGGAGATAATTGTATTTTGATTGAGTTAAAAATATGTTATTTATATAGGCTAAAAATGACGAAAAGAAAGTAAGGTAGACAAAAAAAATACTTCTTTGAACCGAACCAATAAAAAAAAGATCCTTCAATTCTCACAAGAGAATATAAGAAATCATACTTTCATACAATAACTTAATTGAATTCTATGTAATGATCAATAAATAGAGTTTAATTCTTCATCCACTTGTGTCAAAATCTTAAAAAAAAAAATTAATTTATTCCATAGAGATTTGGCCAGGAATTGAAGAACAACCAATATTAGTGTTTATTAGTATCGAATAGAAAAGAAACTCAAATGGGGCGTGGCCAAGCGGTAAGGCAACAGGTTTTGGTTACGCTATTCGGAGGTTCGAATCCTTCCGTCCCAGAGCGACCTCTTATATGTATCCGAATATCAGACTCCAATTTACTTTTTTAAGGAACCTCTCTTTTAGATTCTAATTTTTGTAGGAGACTAATTTTTGATAAAATAAACTTCTTGTTTCGAATTTTCAAAACTCTTCTCTGAATAAGATGTTTTTTCATAAATTGAATCGAGTTCAAATAATACGAAAAGAAAACGGAATCCATTTGTGATCCAAGTAAGATGGCAACATAGATCACAAGAGTTTGAATTCAAAAAAACCCTTCCCTTTCACTTTGATATGGAAGTGAGTGGCTTAAAAAATCCTTACATACCTTACCTCGGTGAATTTGCAAGGATACATTCTAAATCGAAATGCAAAACCTCTATCTTTCTTATATATTTTTTTAATAAGACAACCCCAATTTTTTATTTCATTTCTTGAAATCTAAGCACGAGGGTATTCGTGGTAGTGTTTGAATTCAATCAACGGAATTCAGTTTCTTAAGACCGATTTAGGGTAAAAGAACAATTATAGTAAAGAATGACGTAGTCTGGATCCTTTTGGCTTTTTATCTATACAAAAGAGTCTAGCATCTCGTATCAAATAGGATCCTATTTTTATTTATGATTAATCATCCCCCATAATGAATTGGGAGAGGGGTCTATATGAGTTAGTGAGCGATGGAAGATCTCATAATCAATCGAGTTTCATATGGATTAATTTTCTTTGAGCTGGAGGTATTTGATGTTTGGCGTTTGGCTCTAATTAATAATTGTAAATGTATTTAATAATTAATAATTGAGACGGAGTCTATTCATATACTTTCATCCTCTTGTTTACTTTTTACTTTATTTTCTTTTTATTTTGATTCGCGATCTTTTTTGTTTTATTTCTAAATAAAAAGAAATTTTGCATTCATGCTCTAAAATGAAAATAGAGGGTGAAATTAAATTCTTTCTGAGATAAATTCCTCTGTTGGTTGGCAATAGGGTTAGCAAATAGCAATGGAATGGACCAATGCCAATACTCCTATCCGGTTGAGTTGTATATCTTTATTTTTTGATATATTCACATTTATAAGTGAACGAGACGGATTCAAGTAATTCTCAAATTGAGATAGAGATATTAATTCCCTCTCCATTTATATCTATATTCAATGATTTTTTTTTAAAATTTTATAATTTATATGAAATAAATATAACTAACATGTGAAATGATACATTTTATTATATTTAAAATACATCATATAAAATTCAAATCATATAAATACAATAAACAAAAAAAAACAAATCATATAAAACTTTAAAATTAAATATTCTCCGATAGCTTAATAAAAAAAATATTAAAATCTACAATGGAATGGATATCCATAAATGATATTCATCATCTTCTCAAAAAATAAAATGGAGATTAGAATGTTATCATTCATCATCTTCTCAAAAAATAAAATGGAGATTAGAATGTTATCAATCTTCTCTAATCATTCCGTCCCCAAAATATTAGTATTCATCTTCATTTTAAATGAAACGAATTTTTAGGATATTCATATCCACGAATAATTTTATCATCCCTAATTGACAATTTACACTTATCAAATAGTATTTGATGGTACATTATTATTTCAAAATGAAAAAATATACTACATAATGGAGTCGTTGTTTTTCTTTCCTAGTTGTCTTTATATTTTTCATACCTATTTTTCAATTTTAATTAAAAGTATGAGTAATTGTATAAACACCCTTAACATTAGGTCTAAATGCACATGCAACGTTTACTTATAATTATACAAACATCTTCTACCGTTAGAGATCAACAGTTAACTTTAACCGCTGACTCTCTTGTCCATTGAAAAAGGCCCAAAGTGCCCATATTGTTCAATTATTAATTTTTATAATATTTTATTTATTTAATAAAATATTCCATACTTTTTTTTTCTGAAAAAAAATACATCAATCTAAAATATTTTTTCTTGAGTAGATTATCATCAACAAAAAAATCAAACACATTTCAATCAGATTCCAAAAGAAAAAAAAATTGAACTCATTTTCATGAAACTTGTTTCAATCAAACTCAAAAAAACCAAATTCAAACTCGTCATCAACCGAACTCCACAGTCTACAATAAACAAGCAAAACCCAAACACATATTCATTAAAACTCAACTTGGATTTGACTCAAGTCCACAACAAACAAACAAAAATTCAAACACATCCAATAACATCTCCAATGCTATTATGCATTTAAAGAAAATAGAGTGCATATAAAATAGATACTAAAGAAGTTATGAACTGTTTGTTTTTTATGTCTAAAGTCTAAAAGTGTCTAAAATACCCTTTAAGATATCAAGTTTGTTTTTTTTTCAGATATCTGATGTCTAGAAAACCATTAAAAAGTGTCTGAATTTAAAAATCTAAAAAAAAAAACTGGCTGAAATTTGAAAAGGGTTTGGTCTTAATGTTTTTTAAAAATTTCTTCCCAAAATATCCTTTTACAAATAATATAATTCCAATTAAGGCAACCCTCTGTAAACTAAATGTTCACATTTAAAACCTCATTTGAAGCTCATAACACAACTTGTCATCTCTGAAGAACAATATTTTCATATGGTCAGAAATTATATATTCTTTGTTTTGCTTTTCTTTAGTTTATTTTATATCATCATAATTAAATAGATATTATTTATTTGGGCAATTACCAAGTAGGTCCTGGACGTTTTTTAAAATTTCAAGTTATTTACGACTTTTACAAAAGTGACCAAATTAGTCCTTACAGTTTTCTGAAGTGTCAAATTAGTCTTTCTAACTAAGTTTCGTAAATCAACTTTAACTGTATAGAGGTAAAAGTGTACTTTATTCCTAAATAATACAATAATGACAATGAACAACTTTTTTAACGCATGTATATTTTTGTTTATTTTATTTATGGGTTTTGATTTTTAAAAACTTTGACAACAATGCTTGTATAATATTAATAAAAAACAATATATAAAAATGGTAAGAGATTAAACTGAGAATAAATAGTAACTAAGGGTATAATTGACACTGTCTTGCTGGAATATTTTTAGATTTTTTTGTAGTAAATTTTAATTAAAAAATGTACAAATGATGTTTCATTAATAAGATTTTGATTTTTTTTTTGTAATTATAGTGGTGAATTTAATACACAAAAGACAAAACAATTTTTCTTTAATACGATAAATAAAGGGTATTTACGTACTTTAATTAAGATTGTTAAAGTCAACTCTTATATGTAACATCGTTAAACCGTTAGAGGGATCAATTTGGTCACTTTCTAAAAGAGAGAGACTAATTGGACACATGGAAAAAAAATATAAAGACCAATTCGGTCACTTTTATAAAAGTCGTAAACAATTTTGAATTTTTAACAAAGTTCAAGACCAAATTGGTAATTGCCTTATTTATTTTTGTTTAGTATTTTTTTTTATATAACTTTGATACTTTGATATATTGATAGTTAAACTGAGATTTTAGAGGCAAAACGAGCAATTAGACCTAATGCCATGACATGTTTGTACAATTAGACCTTAAAAGTATTAAAGTTTTAATCCAATTGGTTATATATATATATATATATATATATATATGAAGTCTCTCATAAGAGATCCTTTATTTTAATTTCGGTAATGACCATATAAAAATATTTTAATGATTTTTTATTTGATTTTTTTTTATGGATAATAAGTTCATTGAAATCTACCTATGAATAAAATTGGATAAATTTTCAAATACTTAAACTAGTTTTACCGATTTTTTTTAATATTAAGACATCATAAAAATATTCAAAATATAGAAAATTCAAGAAAAATAGTTTAAGTTCTTGAAAAAATCTCAAATTTTATTGATATGTAAGTTTCAGAGAACTTATCATCCATTAAAAAAAATCAAATCAAATCAAAATTCATTCCATCAATGTAATTTTATGGTGTTTCTTACTAAAATTAAATTAGAAGCTAAACTATTATAATTTCTTTAAGAGTTTTTTATTCGTAGCATCTCTTTTATCTTTCGATGTTGACTACCAATAGGAAAAAGATAATAATAATAATAATAATAACAACAACGATACATATATATCCACTATTACTTAATGTTTGTGCACTCCCTTTTTTACCCGTAGATATCGGTTTGATTGTTTGAGTCCAACCTTTGTTTATAAATCATATAGTTTGAGAGAGACCGCTTCCTTACGAGATAAATTATTATCTGAATCGTATATGTAGTGATTGATTTCATTTTATTCTATATCGAATTTCAAGGAAGAATAAAAACTCTTGCTATTTAATTCTAATTAAGTTGAAACCAAGGCTTTAAAAAGAAAAAACTATATCTATTCTTCCAATACATTCACATACAACTTTTTATATCACCAAAAATTAAATCTATATTTAGTTTTTCAGTTTTCAAATCATAATAAGTACATACTACATACCATTGTTGCAAATGTCTCCGATTAAGTGCCGACTAGTCCCTAGTTGGCGGTTTTCCATCCCCGATTAAGTGGTTTACCATATAGTTGGTATAGTCAGTCAAAGTCAATGACTAGTTACCGTTGATCGATTAGGTTAATTTTTTTTTATTGACTTTTTATAATTTGATTGAGTATTCTTAAGATTTTGTTTTGTTGTTTATGGATTTTGATACTCAATGTTGAGTTTTTTAGAATTTTATTTTTAATATGAGGTTTAATATATGAAATAGTATAAAAATTTACTCAAATACAAAAAAAAAAAAATAGAATAGTTATGACTAACCAACGGTCTACTGCCGATCGACTTTCAACCAACCACCTAATATCCGATTAATAATTGACTAGACTGGCTAAAGGTTAGACCACGCCTAACACTTTCGGCATTATTGCTAGTATATACACATATTATCATATTAACGTATCCATAAGCAATTAGAAGTGGGTCCAATCCGATGGGGGCCATTGGATGGAGTATTTGCATGAGACTTGAGGAGTTGTGTTGTTACTCAATTTTGGCGTAGTAGGTGGTAGACTGGTATTATGCAAAGGACAGACGACACCTTATCGAGAACGTGACACTCACGTGCTATGCATGAACATTATTTATCACTTTTTTGTTAGATAAAATTTCAATTTTTTTCTTTTTTTATATAGATCTTATTTTATTCGATGAATATAACTATTTAGCATATAATAATCTCGAACTACGGTCAAAGACGTAATAATTTCGTTAAAATACTTCTCGTTAATAGCATAATGACATTTAAATAATTTCGTTAAAATACTTCCTCGTTAATAGCATAATGACATTTAGACGTCACTACTCACTGATAACTTATTATGTACTAATATCCATAGGTCAAACATTACGTGTCAACTGATATATTAGTAATTTACGATTTAAATAAATTAAAAATCAAAAGTCAAAAGTCTCGTATGACGATACGAGACTGGTTTTGTGTAAGTTCTACGGACGCTGTATATAAAAGATCATACTCACTCTCTCAATCCCAAAATAATGTAATAATTTTTAAAAAAATGTATCAGAAATTCCTCTCTATTTTAGGATAACAATTCCTATATTTGAATATATGATCCTCTACGTTTTAGAGTATTTAGCCAAGAGTAAGGATGTCAACAAAATTTATTGGTCTGGAGACTTATTCTGTCAGTTACGGGATTAGGCCTACCATTTATGTTATGGTGTGGAACCGGTATTTTTTTCTATCCTTGATTTATAGTTATGACATTTCAAATATCAACCCCACCCAATCTCGTCCCGTCATTGTACCCTGTTATAAAAATAAAAAATAATATATATATATATATATATATATATATAACCATGTAATTAGTACCGGAATTAACAAAAGAATATAGTACTGTGATTCCCTCTCATTATATAAATATACTTGATTCTTTTATGTTATTTTCGTTATTTCTTTACTATTATAATATTTTCTTTTTCTATTATTTATAGACCATCTCCAATAGATCGGAAAACACCATGACTTTGAATATATTTAGGGAGGTTGTACCGAAATTTACTTAAACAACCGTTCTATCTTATTGAGCTACTCAAGCTTATTATTAGAGGATCGTTGATTTAAATGTATATATTTAGTTATATAATGTATATATGTATATAATTATATTTTAAGGCTTCCTTGATAAAATAATTTAAATCTGTTTTTTACCAAAATTTTAACAGATTTAAATTATTTTATGCAATCAAACCTTAACGATGTTTAAATATATTTAAATAATTTAAAATGAACTCATATATATAATTTTTAAAATAAAATCATATTTAAGATTAAGGGTATTTTCATCATTCACTTTTCCTTTATTATAAAAGGTATTTTCGTCATTTTCTTTTGGTCAACATTTACATGGGATGTTTGTACAATAAATGGAAATGTTGCATATGAGTGCAATTTTAACTAACCATAGAGGTGTTTGTGCAATTAAACCTATATATTATGACTTTTTAATATATGAATGACATGTTTTAGCTTTATAACTAATTTTCTTTTGTGGATAAATATAAATAGTTTCGACAGTATAATCAAGGAGATCAGTGGATTAATGTTAGCTCATCCACACACTTAGGAAAGATTATTTTAAATAGAATTGATAAAGGCTATTATAAAAAGATTATAAAAAAGTTAAATATTTTTAGACTAAGTATGAATTAATTTTGTTTTAAATAAACTTCTTCGAATTATTACATTAAAAGATTCTTATTAATTATAATTGTAGTTACTATTAATGTTTTTTTTCCTCTCTCATATAAATTCATAGATTCCTCTAGATTATCTCCTCCATTAGATCAGAATAAGAGATTTGATCTTCTTCGTCTAATCCAAACAGAGGATATCGTCTCCCCTCCATGACGAAGAGGATGCTTTTTTTTTCTTTTTTCTTTTTTAAATAATTATTTTTCATATGATCTCAACCATTGAGATTAAATCTCCTCCTTCCATTTTTTTTTTAAAAAATCAAGTATTAGGTAAATAGTTAATTAGTATTTTGGATAAAAGGACCTTTTGCCAAGCCGGTAATTTCTAAAGGTGCGTTTGGTACGCGGGACAGAACATGACGAGACAACTTTCTCTTGTCCCATGTTTGGCACGCTATTAGTGTTGGACGGGACGGGACAAGGTGAGACAAAAACCATGAAAAATTGTCTCACCTCGAACCCTTGGCCAGACTTGTCCCAAAGACATTTTTGCCATCAAATATTGCAAAAATTACAACTATATATATTAAAACCTTATCAGTCTTCTTTGCTCTTTCTTTCTCTCAATCTTTCGCCTTCTCTCCTCTCTCCAATACGATAAATGTTTTTCTCTCCAAACTGCCGCAACTCCTCGCCGATTGGTTTGTCGGCGTGCATATACACCGTCGAGCATGCCCGCGATCTTCCCACTGGAGAATCCCCACCACCGAGACAACACCAAAACCCTTCCACGAAATCAATGGTTGAATTTGGTGGGTTTTGGGTTCGATTGAAGCTGGATTCGGTGGTGAACCGTGGTGGTTATAATGGTGGATGGTACTGGGTTTGGTTATGAACGGTGGTTTGGTATCGACGATGATGGTGGGGCTTTTTCGTTTTGTTTTCAAATTTTAGTTTGGTGTTAATCGTCGATGATGATTTGTGTCAAGCTTTTTGATTGATGAAAACTGTTGTTCTAATTAGTTGAAAATCATATTTGAGGAATAAAGATCGTATGAATTGGAGTAATTTTTCCAGATTTTTTGTTTTCTCTGTTTGTTTTCCAGATTTTTTCTTTGTTTAATTGATTTAAGAACATATTAATTATTAGGATGAATTTTATGGAATTGATTTGTTGGTTTTGTGTAAGAACATATTAATTGGTTTTGTGGAATCAATTTGTGGAATTAATTGATTTAAGAACAGATTTTGGTTGTTTTAATCAGATTTATGTAGTTTAATTAGTTTCATTGAAGAAAAATTGAAGAATCCATAATTTGATCCAAATATGAGAAGTTTTTTTTTAAAATAATAATAATTTGTTATAAACATTAAAAAGGGCAGGATGGATACTTTGGTCATTTGAACCTCTTGTCCCGTCTTGTCCCGTCTTGTCCCAGCCATACCAAACACATGACAATACAATTAACAGTTCTGTCCTATGCATTCCAAACACAATACGGAACAACTGTCCCGTCCTGTCCTGTCTCACCCTGTCCCGTCTCATCTCCGTGCCAAACGCACCTTAAGGGTGCGTTTGGCACCTGAATGGGACAAGACTGGACTGGACTGGACGGGACGGGACGGGACGGGACGGGTCGGAACGGGACAGGACATGACAGGACAGGACGGGACTGTTGTTCCATATTGTGTTTGGAATACTTGGGACAGAACTGTTAACTGTACTGTTATACATTTGGTATAACTGGGACATGACGGGACAAGAGGTTCAAATGACCAGAATACCCCTATTGTGATTGAAAATATATTCTTAATTAATAATTTTAAAATATTATTTAAGATGAATGGTTAGAATCAAATTAATAAATTTTTGGATTTTAAATATTTAAGATATTTAAAAAGTTAAAAATAATGTAATTAAAAAATGTGATATATATATATATTATCTCCACCATTCAAATTCGTGATGGATGGTGAAGAATAAATATAATTTACCAAAAAAAAAACACAATCTCCAGATTAGATTGCCACCATCCATCAAGATCGATGGACGGTGGTGATCCAATCTGGGATTGGTCACCACCAACATCTCTCAAATCTGAAGTATACAGATCTCCAACACCAGAAAAATTGAAGTACACAGCAAAACAATTCCATCAAATCTGAGGCTCACAAGTTCATGGCTACTCTAGATCAAAATCCAACCATTTTTTAACTTAAAAAACTCAAACTTTATCAAACCGATTATTAGAGTCAAACAAATCCAATTCTTTATCAAACATTAAATATTCAAACTAAAAATGAGATGATGATCGACGAAAGTCAGAGGAGGTATCAACTTGTGTTTGGCGAGATGCCATTCAAACTAATTGGGTTTCAATTAAAGAAAAAAATTGAAACTAAAATGAAAAAAAATTACATCGAAAATTTGACAAATTGAAATTGATTTTTTTTTGTTTGACAAAGCATCACAGAAGAGCTGCTTCCTTTCACGACCACAACCTCACAAACCCCCACAAGCTTCGCCGCCGACAACGCAATCCCAGCTTCACCATCATCATCGTCAACACCAAACCCACCATTCACAACCACAGTACCATCAACACCAAACCACCAGCTTCAATCAAACCTAGAACCATCCACCACCGGATTCAATCACATCAGGCCACAACCTCACAAACCCCCACAAACTAATTGGGTTTCAATTAAAGCAAAAAATTGAAACTAAAATGGAAAAAAATTACATCGAAAATTTGACAAAATTGAAATTGATTTTTTTTTTTGTTTGACAAAGCATCACAGAAGAGCTGTTTCCTTTCACGGCCACAACCTCACAAACCCCCACAAGCTTGGGCGCCGACGATGCAATCCCAGCTTCACCATCATCATCGTCAACACCAAATCCACCATTCACAACCACAGTACCATCAACATCAAACCACTAGCTTCAATCAAACATAGAACCATCCACCACCGGATTCAATCACATTCGGCCACAACCTCACAAACCCCCACAAGCTTAGCCGCCAATGACGCAATCCGAGTTGATTTTGTATTCCGTTCGCTGGAATCAAAAACCCCAAATTCAGAACCCTAATTCGAAATCAAGAAACCTCCAAAATAGAAAGAAGTCGAACGGAGAGAGAGAGGAGAGATAGACAAGCGGAAGAGACTGAGATCTCTGCTCCTCCCCGTCGACCAAAGAAGAGAGAATGGAGAGAGAGAAGCGTGAGAATGGAAGAGAGAATGAAGGATTGAGTTTTATTTTATATTTGGTATTTTTGTAATTTTTGAAAGATTTGAGGGCAAAAATGTCTTTTCCAGACTTGTCCCATGCATGGGACAAGTCTGGCCGAGGGTTTGAGGTGGGACAAGATTTTATGGATTTTGTCCCACCTTGTCCCGTCCCGTCCCACGCTAATAGCGTGCCAAACGTGGGACAAGAGAAAGTTGTCCCGTCCTGTCCCGTCCCGTCCCGCGTACCAAACGCACCCTAATGGAACAGTGGAACACCACTAACGGCAGGGGATGCAACTGCAATGTTGACCAAAACGTGCCTATGTGTGAAATTAAACCTAAACTCGGGGTTGTTTGTAATCTTGTACAAGGTTCGTTTGAATTATAGAGCGTGTCGAACACAGTCTAGGTCAGATTTCGGTCAATTTAGTAGAAACGTCGTCGTTTATTTCTCCCTCGAAGATTCCATTTTATCTACCATTATACACGTGGCAGCTAGTAAAAGCCCCACCCCTTTTGTAACATAAGTTTGTTCAATTCAGATTTCAGACACAGGTTCCTGCTGCTGCTGGCTGCAGCTCCTCTTCAGATTTTGAAAACAATAAAATAAAATACTTCGCATGGTTTTTGAAGTGAATTAAAATGAACATGTGAAGTCAAATTGAGTCAAAAAAGAAAAAAAGAAAAAAGAGAAAACGATGCAGAATTTGGCTCTCAATAGAGGGAAGCATCCCTTGTTACTCATAGTTGGTTCATTGCCATCTAGTTGTTACTTATCCAAAAACCCCACTTCACATTCAGGTAAATTTTATGTCTTTGTTCTTTTCTGTTTTATAGAATGTAATCTGGGTTTGAATTCAACTATTATTAACATATTGTTTTTCATTTGTGGATTTGTTTTAGAGTAAATGGGTGGTTATTTATTTTCTGGGTATTTGTAGTAAAGTGAGTGTTATTGACTTGATAGAGTAAAAATTGTTTATCTGAATTAATTGACTCTTTCTTGTGTTGGGTTTGAGCTATGTGGACTGAGTTTCAACTAACCATCAGTCCCCAAACTAGTAGCTGAACCATAAACTGAGTGCAGTTGAAATGAATATCATATGAATCTTTTTGTTGCTCTCCTAAGTCCTAAGCATTAGAAGGAAGCATTTTAGTAGTTAAAGTTATTGTTCTAGCATCACATCTTTTACAGATATCATATATTCTTTTACCGAGTCAACTACTGAATATAACTTGGTGACATAATTTTATTGTGCGGATAAGAGCTTCAATTTATGTGTCCAATAATCTATTTGAATCATTTGGCCCTTGCGATGAATCATTAGATAATGCTTTGATAGTTTACTTGACCTGATTCATTCCTTCTAGTTCTAATGCTGTTCTTTGTATATATTCTCATGATATGCTTTTAGTGGGATAAAGTTTTCTTTTATTCTACTTATTTATTTGAATCTATTGGTGTTTATTATTATGTATGATACTACCATCATATTATAACAATTTTCACTTTCTTTTAGTAAGATGTAGAGAAAAATCAAGGTTGAACTTGACATTTGGAAAATTCAGAGTTCAAGCATCTAATGTCGGTGTTGGCTCTGGGGGCTATGATGAGAGGGAGGAATATGACGATCGAAAGACATTTGTCAACCGTCCACCAAGTGATGGTTCATCTAAAATGTGAGTTATTAGTAGTTTAAACCTTTAAAATGCTATTGCCCTTGGTGTTAGCAATATGGCAGTTTATGAGTTCTAATTGTAAAAGTGATTTGAAAAGTATGAATGTTAGTTTGGTTGCAGCAACAAAGTAGAGATCCAAGAGTTCTCTTGTAAGTTTTTAATACATAAATTTTGCATCTCTAGAGAAGTAATCTAGTTACCCTTCAGTCCTTTGTTGCAGCTTTTAGATATGTTGCTCTACTGAAGTCGTGTGAAGTTGATCTGAATAACTTCAACGATAACTCTCCTGTGATGGTTCTTGTTTTTCTTATGTGGAAGAGATGTCACATATGTATGCCATTGTTAGAAATTCAAATAGTTAACGTAGGTATTTTCTAACTTTCCACATGCTATGTTGGTGCAAAACATCAACACGATTTAGCAAGAAGAACAATTTTTTTCTATTAACAATTTTTTTATATTAACAAATAGTTAACTTGATTTTCTTATGTGGAAGAGATGTCATATAAGTTTCCAATTAACAATTTTTTTTATATTTAAAAAATGAGGGGCTGGGAAAAAAAGAAGAACAAAAAGAAAGAAAAAGAAAGAAGAAGAAAGAATAAAAAGCTGGAGTGTGTTCAGAACTTCAGATTATATCACAATTATAGTTTTGTTTCATGAATTAGGTAGATAATTTGAGTTTTGATTTTCATTGACCTTCACTGGCTAACAATTCATTCAATAATAAAAATTGTTTAATGATCTTATGTTTCATCAAGATCCACTTAATTAAACAAAACCTCAAGTCCACACTCATGTATATCTTCATGAATTTGCAGTGAGCAACCTCCTATTCGAGTTCCATATCCTCTATCCATAGCTATTGTGCTTTTAGGATGCACTTTGGTATTTTCACTGATTGCCTTTGTGAAAGGACCAACAGCACTCCTACCTGCAATCGCAAAGTCAGGCTTCACTGCTGCATTCTCACTAATATTTGTTTCTGAAATTGGGGACAAGGTTAGCTGATTTACCATCGAAAGCTACTATTTTATTTGTCCTTTTACTAATGTAATCACTGGAAAATGTTTTTAAGCTCGTGTTAGATTGTGTGAGTTTCTTGTTCCTCTATTTCTGATTACTAAACTTCTTGGTGCATTTGATTCATTTTAATTATTTATCTCAATTTGAGGCATCTCCATTTTGGTACTTCATAGTTAACTTTAAGGCATATTTCACTGTGGCACTGCCTCGTTCTGTTTTGATCTGAAAGAAATCGGGGGAAAAGTGAACATGGATGGTTTATGCATTTTTGCATAACGTTCTTTAATATTTCTAACCCAGAAGATCGTTTATGCATCAATGATCAGATTATGTTATATACTAGCTGTTGGCATCTCTTCAGACTACAAACTTTAAGACCATTTATAGTCAACTTCTAAAATTGATTGATTGCATGTCATATTAAAACATATTTAAAGTTTCTCATGCTAAAATTGACTGATTACATTTCTCTTGTTAAAATTGACTGATTGCAATTCTCTTGTTAAACCTAGTTTCTCATAGTACGATGAGTACAACGACAACATCCATCCTTTCTATTTAAATTCTCGAAAAGTCTTATGTTTGCTTCTAGAATTTTAGATGGATCTTAAGTTATTCTTTGTCATATGTCCAGACATTTTTCATTGCTGCACTCTTGGCCATGCAATATGAGAAAGGACTGGTATGTTCTCTCATAACCTTTTTTATTCTCTGCATTTTTGTCTCTCCAAATTCTATTTTACTTTATTGTATATAAAATCTATAAAGGTTTATGCAAGGTATATAGTGGACATAGAAAAACAAGAGACCTGTTATGGTATTCTCACTAGCACTGCTTTTGCTTCTTACTGTCAAAGTCTACTACTTCCTTATCCCAAGTACATAAAATATCAGTAGAGGACATATTCTCTCTAGATTCCATCCTTTTCAATTCAGCATCTTGTTCTTGAATACAACCAAAATGTTTCAAGGAAGAATTATGTGAAATGTTGAACATGAAGTTATTGGTTCTTGTATTGTTAGTTTGAATAAAACTGTTAAAGAGTGGTTTTGCATCTAATGTCTATCATTATGTTGAAAAGAGCAAAAATAATTGACAACTGTTGTAGATCTGTTCATTTCTAGATTCCAATGAGTATATTCACACACCATTTAAGAAGAGGGATAAAAATTGTATTAGCCCTCAAAGTAGAGGGGTAGAAGTACATACACATAAGAGGGTAGAGTAGACATGTAATGATTGTAAAATTATTACAGCAGGAAGGAGTATGCTTATTGATGGTTCTTCCAAGGATAGTATTTGTTGGAAGCCAAGCAGGATCCTGAAGTTCAAGGATAGAACTACTTTAATGTGTTGTGAGTTATCAGATTCATTTTTTTCCTTGGAAAAATATTTGACATGCTGGTGCACCTTCAAAATTGTTTTCCTCTCTTTCCTGTCACTCATTTCTTTGGGAGTGTAGCCTTGAGTTGTGTCCATATGGCTGAGAATTTAAGCAAGATGTAGAGATTATTTATTTACTTGTTATATATATGTAAAGGAATGTTGGAGCTGTTGATTATTTTCATCATTAAACGCTAGATATGCTGGTTCCTGATCCATACACTCTTCAGGGTGTATCGGTCCTGTTAAGTGTCAAAATCGATGTTGTAGTAGTCAGAGTTTTGGTAGAAACAGGAGCATAATTGGGTGGACAGCTGTGCTGTTATGTTTCTTGTAAGCATTCTGAATGTGAAGAATAGTTGCTCTTTGACAGAGAGGAAATTTCCAGTGTATAAGCTTAAGGAAATGTTCATAAGGAAGTTATCTTGGTTGTCTGTTTCTGCTAAATTTACTATTTTGTCGTCTTCGTGGGAGTTTATTGAACTTTCCAGTGCATGGAACTCTTGTTTTATGGAGGGTTGGCTATTGGTGAGGGGAATGGGTGTGGTACCTAAGTTCTGTACGATGAATGTATAATCCTGGAAAATTACTTGCCAATTTCAACTGATGTTTATTGTATGATAGACAATGTTCTATAATCTAAACTTTATTATCTTGTGTTGTTTGACAACTGCCTATTTTTGGAGTAAATGAGTCTCACAAGTGTTGTAAATCATTTTATAGGTTCTGCTGGGATCGATGGGTGCTCTTGCGCTTATGACAATCCTGTCAGTTGTAATTGGACTAATATTTAATTCGGTGCCTGCTCAATTCCAGACAAGTAAGACGTAGCTCTTGGTTCCTCTTTCTGACAATATTTTTATTTTTAGTAAAATTATGATATCAGGGGATAACGTTTTATATACTAGCATCTGGTAAATTGTAAAGTTACCTTTTTCTCGGAGCTTGCTTATGTTTTAACTTCAAGAAAATTGCTTGAAAGATATTGGTTGGTCATTTATTTCTATCAGTTTCTCAAAGCTATACCTGTGCTCTATGGTTCAGCTACAACTTACACGATTCCTTTAGTTTGCTGATTGCCTGATTTGTTGTATATATAATATATTTATTAGATCACTGCTGATTTTCTCTATTCTGCACAGCCTTAACCAAGGTTCTTTAGTATTTACAGTCTTTTACTTGCCCTCGTGTTTTTGCTTGAATTGTGTCGCTTCTTTCTTGTATAAAATTTTTCTTTGATGTGAACTGTGAAGTAGCAATTCCATCTCAACCATAAAGTCGCTTCTTTACCTTCACTTCTGCAACCTGTGAGTGATTCCCTATAAAATAAATCTGGGAAAGAAAGGTCTTCAAATTGACATAACAAATACCTTATTGAAAATAAAAAATTACACGTTGCAGATGAGTCAGCCTATTCAGTCCATAAATTTTCATCTTTTTTTAGTTGTAGCTTATTTCTAAATGAATTAACATGACATGGACAAGTGGACAACTAAGAAGCTCTCTCTGTCTAAAAATAAAAAATAAAAAAAATTTGCCTTTCAAATATAACCACACTAGATGCTTGAATTTTTTTATGCGGTTCTTATATGTCGATTTGATTGGGTTCAAACAGCTAAATATGAAACATTGTTGGCAATTTAGATCTAGATGGATAGATATCTTCCTGAAGAATATGATCCATCTAAGTTGACTGAATGATAAGTACTGGAAGGATTTCCAGTTAGCTGTTAAGTTAAATCTGGAAAGTGTTAGCCTGTAGGTCTATTCCCAAACCTTGTTAGTTTATGACCGAAATCATTGGTTACTAACTGTTTTAAAAGACTGTACACCTTCCTTTTTCCATGCATATGAGTTTCACTTACACATTTAGCTTAATGACAGTGCTTTTATTTTGGTATTCCACTGTATTTGTAATATATAAACTTGCAAATGTTGGTGAGTTCCATATCTTATAAAGATATTTTAAGCTTGTTGAGCAACAATTCTATCAATCAATTTTGTTTCAAAGGTTTTGATTTTCTGTATAACAATCTTTTGGTCATGGGAACAGCCTTGCCAATTGGAGAATATGCAGCAGTAACTCTATTGATGTTTTTTGGCCTCAAATCAATAAAAGATGCTTGGGACCTTCCACCAAGTGTAGCTAAGAATGGTGACAAGAGTGGCCCTGGACTTGATGAGTTTGTTGAAGCTGAAGAACTTGTGAAAGAAAAGGTAATAATCCAATTTTAAAGCTTCCTGATGCTTTATTAAGAAATAAATTTTGGATTATTTTTGTAAATAAAAAAATAAATTTGTATTTGTGCATTGTCAGATTTAAAGTACAAGATATAAGGTATATGCAAGTTTTATTTCTTTCCCAATGTTTTTTGCAGAAAGATTTCTCTCCCTCTCCCTCCACATTTATTTGTATGTGTGTGCTTATGTCGGTAAATCCAAAATAACAGATCCTTTCTACAATGTCTTCAGGTGTCAAAAAGGCTTTCAAATCCTCTAGAGATTGTCTGGAAGTCATTCAGCCTCGTGTTTTTTGCTGTGAGTAACTTTTGGTTCCTATTTGCAACAAAGTTATGTATTAGATAGAAGTTGTTGGCTTAAAGTTTTAATTTCCTCTTATCAATTTTCAAACAAATTAGACTTATTGCCTTCCTTTACAACATCTAGATGTTGCCCCCTTCATATAATTTGGAAAACAAGGTTCATGTCTACATGTCTGTTTACCAACATAAATAACAAGCAAGTTAGCAGCTTTCTGTATACTCTCACTAAAGATTGCAGGAATCCCTTTACCATGACATAGGACTATAAATTGCAGAATAAGCGATTGTAGGATGAACATTTGTAGTTTGAGTTTTGTTTTCACTGGCTGCTTTAGTTAATTACTTCTAGACATCTTCACTTGGTCCAATACATATTCCAGTTTTACCTTATATATTTGTTCTTTCTAGGAATGGGGAGATCGCTCAATGCTTGCAACAATTGCTCTTGGTGCTGCACAGGTGAGCTTCCGAGACTTTCAACCATATGATAAGTATATTCTTCAATATTTCACAACATTTAATGCTAGCTGCTTCTTTCTTCCCGCCTCTCTCTCTCAACAGTCACCGTGGGGTGTGGCTAGTGGAGCAATTGCCGGACACCTACTAGCAACACTTATTGCAATTATAGGAGGAGCTTTTCTTGCCAACTACATTTCTGAAAAACTGGTAGGAGCGCACAGCATTTTCATTGGATTAATATAAACATGAAACTTAGGTTCATATTTCATGCAACTCATTCTGTTTTCATGCAGGTTGGTTACATTGGCGGAGTGCTGTTTCTGGTTTTTGCCGTGGCCACGTTTTTTGGGGTTTTCTAATTACTTCTTAGGAATCTAGAGAGCTAGAAAATCATAAGAGCAAGTGTTAAAGATGAGACATAATTAGATACTAGAGAAAGAAGTGAAAAGGCTTGAGATGATTGGAACTCTGGTGTGTGAAAGAGCAATTCTGTACTTTTTATAAAAAGCTGCCAGACCGGTGCTTTGCAAGTTTCATCTGTAAAAGAGAAATTCGAAACAGTTACAAATTAGATAACTCTAGCGTATGTTATGAAAACGAGTTTCTCAGATGTATAATTTTTCAATGGTGAACCGGTTAATGCAACTATCAAACCATTTTTCCATGTATTTACATGAACTGCTTGATGACTGATTCAGGCATTTCTAATGGCTTCTCCATTGGTGTTATGTCATCCTCTGTCACAAATGCAACTCAAATTTGATTATACTAATAAATTTATGTATTTACAAGTAGATTATAGGCTGGCTAGCTTGATGACAATGGAATCTTAGAAGAAGGTGAAAACGTAAATGAATAAAAATGAATGTTAAAGGGGATTAGTCAAGCTTCAAGAGAAAAGAAACTACTTCAATTCTACAAGAAAATTAGAATTTCATGAAAGTTGATGTGCCTACAATATCAAAACTCTTGTAGTCATCAACCTGGAGACTTGGCGTCTCACATGGATCAATCTCAAGCTCTAATTACGAGGAAATATCCAGGGCCGTCTCGAGATATTTTAGGGCTCTAGCCATTTAATGATATTAATAAAAATCGGGACCCTATATAAAAATTAGAACAATACTTAGGTATTGACCGGTCAGTATCCAAAATTCTGACCCTATCAATGGGAGTGTAGCACGTATCCTTTGTTCTTTTACTTTTTACATTTATCTCACAAATTAGGTACTGATTGGTCAGTACGTGAGTATTGTTTTAAAAATTATTATCATTAAATAAATGTTAGCATTTCAATTGGACTAGGTTACCAAATAAAGTGGATTCCGACGAAGTTACGGAGTGAGTGAATGACGATTTTGATTAGGGTTAGCAAAGAAATATTAGCAATTCAATTAGACTTTCAAATAATGTAAAATTAAGTCTAATATTTTAGAATCGATTGGGTTTTGATGTTTATTATTATAAAATAGAACTAGATACGGATAATTAGACCTTATTTTTTTTTATTTTATTATTTTAAAAAAAAAAACTATGTTTGAAATTGTATACTTCTTATACTAAAATAAATTGGATATGAGATTCAAAAAGAAAAAGAAATGGATTGAACCATTTTAAGACCCTAACAAAATGCTGGATTTACTGTACCTATGGGCCGGCCACGGAAACACCAACCTATGCAGAGTTAACGCAATGGATAGACATGTGATTTGTTCTCACAACTCAAGGTTTGTATTTGAATCCCTTCAAGTTCATGGGTTACATGACCAAAGAGCACTAGGGTTTTGATGGTAGGGTTCGGCGGGGCCCTTATAAAAATAAAAAATAGAGGCTGTCAACTAGTTGGTCCAGAAAATGCCACGACACCAGTCCCATCCATTTAATCTTTATTACCAAATTTATCAGAAAGGTTGACAGGAAAAGGTGTCCATGGAACCATTAATTCTCCATTGTCACCGTTACTGTGTTCCCAGTAGAGTGTTTTCTGTTTGTAATCATCAAAATCAAAATGTATGTAACAAGTATCAAACTCAGTACTACCAAGTAGAAGACAGTGGGAGGAGCAGGAGGAGGAACCCAATTCTGGTAACCGGATATAGTACCAGGACAAGATTATTAACAAGACCAGCGGCAGCAGCAACCCCAGGTGGAGTTCCACTTCCTCCACTAGATTTGACCGAAGACAATGTCAAACAAGTCTTAGCTGATGCTCGTGAAGAGGCAAGTCTTTTTTTTTTCTTCATGTTTTTAGAGAGATTGTTTGTGAATTAACAAATATTCTCAGTTGCAGTTTGGACAGCTGTTTGACAGATCAGTAGGCATGACAGGGGAGGCAGAACTAGCTGAATTGGATGGGCCATTTGTCAAGATCACTCTCAGGGGTCGCTTTTGGCATGAACGTTCTCTTGTTCTTGCAAGACTTGGCAACTATTTGAAACAGAGAATCCCTGTAAGTTATTTTTTTTTTTTTAAAAAATAATAATAATCAAATACTCACGAGTCATGACTATACACATACAGTATTTGTTGTCTGTTTTGTTGAAGCAAGTGGTTCTTGCTTTCCAGGAAATCTTGGAGGTGGATATTGAAGATGAGAAACAATTGGATGACAGTCCTGAAAACTTTTGAGGAACTCATATTTGTTAATCAGAACATCGAATCTTTTTTCAATTTGTTTCCAAGTTGACAATTATCTTGTTCATTCAGTCCTCTCAAGAATTCCATGTTCATTGAAGTAGCAATCACCATTGTTTTTGAAGCAAAACTAAAGTAAACACAAAACAAAGGAGACACAAGCTAACCGGGCTCTGTATTCTGGTTCTGCTTATAGCAGCCATGTTTAGTGTAAAAGAATCATTTAAATCATTCGTTACATACAGAAGATATTCAGTGGACTTCCAGGAGATGCACTACATCATGATACAATCGGATGTTAACTTTCTTTACAACAATCTTAACTTCACTGAGATAAAATTTGTGGGTATTGCTGAAAAATGTATTGTCTGAACTCAACTTTCACTACTTCTGAAATGGTAGAATGGAGCTCGACTCTGCTCACTATTTCTCCCAGCATTTTCTCCTCCGCCGGTTTTTTTTTTTTTCCTTTCCGGTTTGGTAGGTAGACGGGTAAATTATCATTCAACTATACATTGCCGTCTGTGAAACTTACCAGAAGAGAGGAAATCAACGAGCTGTTTTTCAAGTCTTTCTGATCCCGAACCAGGCCTCAGCACATCTGAATCGCCCCAAACTGAACATGTGCTGTTTCCAGGATCACCTAAACACCATCCACCGGGCACAACTTCGCCTGGGCTGCGATTCAGAATCTTTCTGTCAATGCGGTCAAGCACTGGATCATCAAACTGGAATTGTGTGGCAAAGGCTGCTCCACTCTGAATCATAACATCAAACTCGGTGGAATTGAGTGGGAAGCGATTCGCTTTGGAGGGCTTGTCAAATGCTACATAATGCAAGTTGTGGTTTATGACAGTCTTGCTGAACTGATGAGAGTTGCAAACTATAGTCGGAAAGTAGTTGGAAAGGGATGAAAGAGTGTTTGATAAATACATCAACAGAGTCCTAGGAAGGTTGTCCGTACCCAAGATGCAGAACTCAATAAAATTACGGCTCAAAATAAAAAAAGTTGAACCTGAAAGAAAGGATTTCAACCATTAGTTCAACATCTTAAATTGTCCCAAAAGCATGTCTAAATATCTAATAGTAAGGGGGAAACATTTTATGGTCATCTGGCACAAATGGAGTAATTCTTCACAGATTTGCCTAAGATGCCATGCTCAATAGTGATGTTAAAAAATGCAGTTTAAGATCTAATGAATGCAGTCAATGATGCCATGGTATTCCTACATGTGCTCTTCAACTGATCATAGTCTTAAGCCTGATAAAGATACTACTATAAAGACAATCAAAAAAAAAAAAAAACCGGTAATAACTCTTCCAGAAATAAGGAATTTCGAGTAATATTAGTTATCCTCGAAGCTCCAAGGACCTTTAAGACATGTTCTACATACAAAGAACAAATAACTAAAGGCTATATTCAACAATTGAAATAACAAAACAATGAATCAACGGAGGTACATTAGATGTTAGTGGACCAGAAAAGCACATCTGTACTAATTTTCAGAAAGAGAAGAGAAAGAATGTACTTTTTTGTATTTTTTACCCACATATCCCACACCACCTGTCCAAACACAAGCTCACAGTTAAACTAAATATCTCCCCAATGTTGTTGAGAGAGGATTAATCTCTAGATTTCATGCTCCACAGTTAAAGATCTAACCAAGTAAGCTTCTCCCCTTGGGTATGAAGAGGAAGAATCTATCATTTCCAGGTAGGGGAAGAGAGCTAAAGTGAAGAGACCTAACAAATAACATTCAGGACAGGAACATGTTATCAAGCAGATTTCCGATTGAATCATGGATGCATTAATGAGTTGGTTAAGGTTTGGTTTGAGAATCTGCTATCATCCAAACTTCACCATGGAACATCTTGGACCCCAAATGGTGGGCACATATCATCTCAGCACAGTATTAACAAGACTGATTTGGGTTAAAACATATCAAATCCAAATATTTTGATGCTGTATCAGTGTATCACTAAGAAAATAAAATTACTTTCCACATTTCCACGTCCTAATAATGAAGCAACTCTATCCATGGTTTTGAATTTTGATTGAAATCGTCAGAAATTTCACCATAATAAGTAATTCAAATTTTAAGGTCCCCTAAATTTGTGAATATCTTGTCCAAGTTCTGCACATGTTTTACAACCACTCCCCCTTTTTTAATTGATTATGGGAAATTGATCAGTCTTTACTTATTCATATAACTAGAATAAGAGTCAAACCAATCTGCAGATGGAAGCTTGCTGCGTTTTTCACTAAATTCTGAGTCCTACCCCGACTTCTACTCTCAAGCAACCACCATCTTCCACCCAGTTGAAACCACCTCATTACTCATTTTGGGTATACTATACTCTTCCCTCCAACGATTTTTGTAAACACGAAACAAAACAATAGATTCTTTCCTGGCATCGGTAGCACTTACCACAATCAATGATGCCACAGAGAGACAGAAACAATACACTTTGCTTTCTAGTTCATCTCTCAATATTGCTAGCATAACTCTATATTAAGAACTGGAACTGTAATTGGTAGCCATACCTTTCAGATCAATTAAAAGAGAGCAAGAGCTACTAAATTCACTCAGCTGGAGAGGGAATTACTGGGTTTTACACCAATCTCTGGGCTCTCTCAAGTGTCAGTGCCACAGAGCAATTATCACCACTTAAGCGCAAGCATCATCAAACCCGCTCTTACGAAATGTGATTCCTCTCTTGTTCACTAAGTCTTTTATTCACCAAAACCCCATGAAAATCATTACTCATGCCATTGATAATTAACAGGCATGGCACATAATAGACTGCTTTATTTCATTATTAAGGCTAGACCAGCGTAGCATTGATAACCAAAAAGTATGTTAATAAGAGTTAGATTTGAGCTAATAAATGCTTCAAGAGCCTTGTGCTTAAATCATGAATTCATTCTATAAGTCAGTAATTAGTTAAATGAACCAGAAAATCATAACATGCCATTCTTGGCTCCTTTATGTCAAACTCCATTGAATGGAAGCAGCATAATTGTTGAATCGACCCTTACATTTAGCCTCTAAATGACATTCTCTGACAATCCTCTTCCCCCACACCCCCTGTGGTCTTTCTTTAGCTTTTAAATATGCCGTTTTAATGATCCATTTAACCAAACTATATACAATTTCTAAGTTAATAGGGGATCACTTGCTCTAAGCAAATATAAAATACTCTGATTGAAAATGAAAATCGAAAAGCAATAAAACTTAGATTAAAGATAGTTTCTCTAGTAAATAATGCAAAGATAAAAATAAAAAGATAATCCAGTCTCTGTCATCATTTTCACAAAATTTTCACATCCACAAGTTATTATTCATTAGCCTCATAAATATTTCCTAGCTAAGGCAGAATGTCAGAACATAATATTTCAATCATTTTCCTGACAAAAGAGATAACCAAAAGTATGCAAACACTTATGTAAAAAAGACCCCAAACCAAAACAATTTCTTATTTAATTGGGGCGCATTCGAAAATAAGTCCCGGGATACTATTTCTAAGTTAACTGGGGATCACTTGCTCTAAGTATATATACAATACTGGCTGGAAATACAAAGTAATAGAATTTTATTTACAGATGGTTTCTCTAGTAAATAATCCAAAAAATCTGATCTATGTCGTCATTTTCACAAAAAATTTATGTCCATCAGTTATTGGACATTAGCCTCATAACTATGTCCTAGCTAAGGCAAAATGCCAAAATATGATCTTTCTACCAATTCCCCATCAAAAGAGAGAAACAGAAAGCACACAAACACTCAGAAAAAAGAAGTCCCAAAACCAAAACACACACCTGTAAATAATCTGAAAGCTCTGGGCAATTCCCGCTTTTGACTGGCATAAAACATCGGATTTTTCTCTGAAAGATAAAGCCCTGGATCAACAATTATAGGCTTCAATTTCTTCGACCTACAACATTACAACACAGTCAAACCTCTGACGTTCACTTGAAAAATAATCACATTGCTGTGTAACTGCGTAAGTATGTAACCCAACAATGAAAGGGAACTAAAATTACAAAACTTAGAAATAAATCATCTATCGTACTCTCTCCAGCCAATGTAGCTTGTGTGATTCACGAAATTGAGCTCTTTAGGCAAATATGACAAAATGTGAAGAAGATCTGCAAAACAAAAAAAAAATTAAAAAAAAATTAAAAAAACAACAAAGATCCCAGACACAAAACCAAAAACAGCAATAACATGTAAATCTGCAAAAATACCACAAAACAAAAAAAACGATAAATCCAGAAAACATAACCTAAACAGAAAAGTAATAGTCCAGTAAAACTATCCTCAACAAGTAATCTTATAACAATGCCACCAAAAACAGCAACAATAAACAATGAATGAAATAAAACTATAATGAAATCAAATAAACCCAGTTACAGTGCATACAAAATTCATACAAATAACCAACAAGAACCCAGGTAGGATTAGCATCAGAATCGAAGAATTCAAACCATAAACAGTGAAAACAAGCAAAAATTTACAACAATTAACCAGAACAAAGTACCAAATTTGCGCCTCAACATAAACAAAACAAACAAACAAAAAAGAAGAAGAAGAAAGATACCATCTTGTGTAACAAGCGGATAATCAGCAGCATTCAAGTTGATAAACCAATCCCAGTTCTTGGATAACTTCAACAGTATGGATGCACCATGAAGCATCGATGAAATGGGCGACGAACCTTTGGAGTAGCTGAAATCAGCTTTTCCTATAACGTCGACGTTTTGGGCAGCTCTGAAGACGGGGACTGATTGGACACTGACAGCCAAACGGTCACGGTCACTCTGCGGAGCGGAGCTGTCCAGATGGAGGAGGTAGTGGTTCTTGGGGTGGTAAGTGGCGAAGAGGAGGCGGATGATCCGACCCGAGTCGCCGGAGGATCCGGAAATAAGGTAGGCGATGGAGGGAGGTGAGGGATCGGAGGGGATCTTGTTGGGGAATGTGGGTCGGGTCGGGAAGAGGAAAGGGTCTGGTTGGGGTTGGACGGAGGCTGGTGAGGTGGAGAAAGAGAGAATGAGAATGAAGAGGAGAGAGAAAAAGAAGGTGGCTATGATGACGGAGATGGTGCCTCTGCTTTGCTCCTTTTGGACAGATAACGGCGTCGTACCTGGTGGTTGAATCGGATGTTGCATCGTTTTTCTGTTTTCGTTTTTTTTTTAAGTTTTTTTTTTGGGATTCGATGGTGGTCTTTGTGTTCGACAACCGACGACAATGTCGATTAACTGGATTTGTATTGTGTTTGTATAATGTTTTTTTCTTTTGTCAACGTGATTTGTTTAGATTTTGTGTCTGATTTTTATTTCTTTGTGCCCGTCTCAGCCTTTACTATTTTTGTTAATTTTCTCTTTTTCTTTCGCTTTATTATTTATTTTATAATAACTAATGAGTAAATATTATATGCTATATTTGGTTTGATCGAAGCAAATGAAAAAAATGGGATGGATTTATAATATTTTGTTTATTTGGATTGTTAAAAGAGAGAAATGAAAAAAATAAAATAAAAAAATGAGGGAAATGATTTCTTATGTGTATTCAAATTGATTTCTATCGAATTTGAAAGGAAAAAAAGGTAAATGAATTTAGAATCAATATTTTTTTTTCAATATTTTAAAAATAACCCTATTAGTATTAATATTGAATGATAATTTTATTTTTGACTTCTATGCCCCAAACCTATATAACAAAATATATCTATTGTTCATATTTCATATAGTTGAAAGAATAATATTTTTATAAATAGAATAAAATATATTCGTTTAAATTTTTTTATTTGTCTCATTAATCCTTTGCTTTCCTAGGAACATCTTCAATACAAGAATGACCTGTGAAGAAAAAAAAATGTCACATAACATAAATAAATAGTCTATTAAAAAATGTATTTCCAATACAGCCGTGCATATTTAACCTTACTGTAATGTAACAAAAAAAATAGACATTGTTCATATAACTGTCTCAGACGGTCTGTTACATAATTATTTTTTCGGTTGACTCAATAAATATTTAAAATTGACATTAATTTTTCATCTATTTTTAGTAAAAAAATAATATATATATATATATATATATATATATAATTAATTAATTTGGACACGTGATTAAAAATAAATGTGTTTTAAATAAAAACATTAGAGATCAAATTTTAAATTGATATGTTAGTCACTTTTACACTGGAGATGTTCTTAAACTCTACCCATTTCATTTCCTTTTCTTTAATAACCATTTAAACAATAATCATTAAAATTAGTGAAATGATAGAACCATTAAATTTTAAGTTTAGTTTTATTGCGAGAGTAATTTATCATTTTCAACCTTTTCTTTGCTTTCAAGTTTCAAATTGCTTTAGAAGATGGGACTTAGTTCTCAAGTTATAGGTAGAAACGACATGCAAAAAGATGAAAACGGCATGAGGAGGAAATCAATACAAAACGACATATAGTAATATGAATCCAATCTAGTCTATGGTCTCTAGAGATAGGAGATCCCGCACTGCACCACTCTGATCGTTGATTAATCCAGCTCCAATTAATAAGATCAAAATACAGTAATCTCCCCAACTTTGAACGATTAGGAGTATTACCAATTTAGTCCCTATTTTATGATAAAAGATCAACTTTTTAAACGTTTTTATTTTTTAGGATCTTTGGTTCTCGTTTTTATAAATACATCAATTTGGTTCATTTATTGGTCAACGGTCATTCAAATTTAACACTTGTAGGGTATTTTTTTTCTTTAAATTAAAAAACATGCCATGTGTCGTAAAAATAGAAATAAAAATACATTTATGATTTTATTTATCATAAAATAGTAATATATATAATTATAAAATAAAAGAAAAAGGAGAATTAAGTATTTATATTTACAATTAAAAATTTAAGAAAACCAAAAATTCCATAAAAATGGTGGAGATCCATCATCTTCTTCGTCAAAATTCCAAAAACCAATTTCTCAGAAGAAAAAAAAATATCGAGAAACCATTCATTCAAATTTTAATTTTTTACAAAACCATTTATTAAACCCAAAAATTTTAAAATGGCCATGAAAAATTTTAAAATTAAAAATTCTTTCTATAATTTTCTCACCTAATCTCCAAATTGAAACAACCATCAAGTCCATCATCCACACAAAAATTTAAGATATTTTTTTAATTCAAAATTTCCAGATTTTTAATAACATTATCTTTTCTCTCTTCATCGTCTATCCTCAACATAATTTCATCATTATCAAACATAATCACAAGCCACAAACAAAAAAATTATCCTCAACAGATTTTTTTTTCTTACACTTTCTTAGTGTCCAAACACGATCAAACTTTCTTCAATCAAATCCCACAAACAAAAAATAGAAATTAATTCCACAAACCCAAAAATTAATTACAAAAACTAGAAATTAATTCACCACCACTAAACCCAATCCAATCACCTATTCACAACCAAACTCAACCACCACATATTCAAAACCAAACCCAAAGCTATCCACCATAGCCACCATCAACAACCAAAACCACCAAAATCTAGAAACCACCGCCACTATCCCATAATCTCGTCGGCGCCCCAATAAGTATATACCTCTTAATGGAGGAAATCAACAAATCTTCTCCAAGAAGGGTGGACTCGATCTCTCATTGGAGGAGATCGAAACTCGCCATAGGGGGAGAACGGTGGCGGCACATGTACTTAGCTGGAGATGGAGAGAAAGTGGAGGAAGAGCATGGAAGGAGTGGGCGATGGTGGTGAGGGTTCAATGGGTGTAGATATATATTTCATAACTATTCAAACAACAACCATTAAAATTAGTGAAAGGATGCACAGTTAAATTTTAAGTTTAGCTTTATTGTGAGAATGATTTATCACTTTAGGTTTTTTCTTTGCTTTCAAGTTTTAAATTGCTTTTGAAGATGAGACTAGTTCTCAAGTTATAGGTAGAGCAAGAGTACAAAATAAAAATATCAAAACGACATGCAAAAGGTGAAACCAACATGAGGAGGAAATCAATAGAAAACGACATACAGTACGATGAATCCACTCTAGTCTCTGCTCTCTAGAGAACGGAGATTCCGCGCTGCGCCACTCTGATCGTTGATTAATCCAGCTCTAATTAATAAGAGCAAAGTACAGTAATCTCCCCACTTTTAACGGTTAGAGGTATTATCAATTTAGTCTCTATCTTTTGGAGAAAATCAACTTTTTAAGTGTCTTTATTTTTTAGGATATTTGGTCCTTCACTTTTTATAAATATATCGATTTGGTTCATCCATTGGTCAATAGTTAGTCAAACTTAACATTTGTGGGATATTTTTATCTTTAAATATAAAACATACCATGTGTCACAAAAATATAAATAAAAACAAATTCATTATTTTATTTATCATAAAATAATATATATATATATATATATATATATATATATGATTATAAAATAAAAGAAAAAAGAGAATTAAGTATTTATATTTACAATTAAAAATTTAAGAAAACCAAAAATTCCATAAAAATGGTGGAGATCCATACTCTTCTTCATCAAAATTCCAAAAACCAATTTCTAAAAAAAAAAATCGAGAAACCATTCATTCAAATTTTATTTTTTTACAAAACCATTAATTAAACCCAAAAATTTTAAAATGGCCATGAAAAATTTTAAAATTAAAAATTCTTTCTATAATTTTCTCACCTAATCTCCAAATTGAAACAACCATCATGTCTATCCTCTACACAAAAAATCCAGATATTTTTTTTAACTAAAAAATTTCAGTTTTTAATAACTCAAAATTTCCAGATTTTTAATAACATCATCTTCTCTCACTTCATCGTCCATCCTCAACATATTTTCATCTTTATCAAACAAAATCACAAGCCACGAACAAAAAATGTATCCTCAACATAAATTTTTGTTTTTTCTTACACTTTCTTGGTATTCAAACACGATCAAACTTTCTTCAATCAAATCCCATAAACAAAAAACATATATTAATTCTACAAACCCAAAAATTAATTGTAAAAGCTAGAAATTAATTCACCACCACCAAACCCAACCACCACATATTCAAAACTAAACCCAAAACCATCCACCATAGCCACAATCAAATTCAATAACCAAAAAACCACCAAAATTTAGAAACCACCACCACTATCCCCTAATCTCATCGGTTCCCCAAGAAGTATATACCTCTTAATAGAGGAAATCAACAAATCTTCTCCAAAAGGCCAGGCTCGATCTCTCATTGGAGGAGATCGGAACTTGCCATAGGGGGGGAATGGTGGCGGCATGTGTACACAGCCGGAGATGGAGAGAAAGTGGAGGAAGAGCGTGAAAGGAGTGAGCGGTGGTGGTGAGGGTTCAGTGGGTGGATATATATATATATATATGAGTTTTAATTTAATTTTTTTTGTTGCTTTTGTGGGTGGAGATCTTTAGTGGGGATTTTGAGTTTTTGAGTTTTTGTTTGTTTAAGAATGAAGAAGATGATGATGTCGTTGTTGGTGATAGGTTGAGTGAAAAAATGTTGACAATGATTGAAGAAAAAAAAAGATATCTGGGTTCTAAAAATAATAATAATAATAATAATAATAATAATAATAATAATAATAATAAACATTATTGAATGAAAGTGGTGATGGAGATCTCAAAGTCTCAGGACCCAGATGATAGATCACCAAAAAAGTTTTTTTTTTCCATTCTCTCTCTCTCTCTCTATATATATATATATATTACTTTTTTAGTCTTTAATTGATTTAATGATGATATCTAAGAAACTCAAATCTTACCTCCCACCGTAAAAATAGATATCTTTATTTCTTCTTCTTTTTCTCCAATTCATGATGTATGATGGCGATGGGGTTCCAAATTTCCCAAAAATATTCTTTAATTAATTTATTTATATCTAATTAGTAATCAATATGATTTATTCTAAAGTTTTTTGTGGTATATTTTTTCATTTTATTTGTAATGAAATTCAGATTTTATTTTTATTTTTATTTAACCATTTTTAAATCTAAACTTTAAAATTTTGGTGACAAGTATCATATTTTGATTGGATTACAAATCAGATTAAATTATAAGAACTATAAATTTAAAGGGTAAAATTGTACTTTTAAATAATTTAATTTAAGTTAAAGGTAAAATTTTCAATTTGTATATTTGGTCACCGTTGATTGTTAAATTTCAGGTTAAATTAACAAATCTGATGTATTTTTTAAAAGTAAGGGACCAAATTCCTAAAATAGTAAACACGTTTAAAAAGTTGATATTTCTCCAAATGTTAGGGACTAAATTGATAATACCCCTAACAATTAACAATAAGCTCTCTTGCCTGCTCGTTAGTCAAAGCCGGTAAAAGTTAACGGAATAGACTGAACCGACTCTCCACCTCCAGGCTCCAGTATTCCAGTTGGTTATCGACTTGTTGAAATTGTTATGGAAAAGGCAGTAGCACAGAGACAGAGGGTGTGAGACGTTAACATGGAAATGAAAACGAACAAAGAAGAAGAAGTAGAGTGGGCCACAACAGTCTGGTCCCACTTGACGGCACTCCGGGACCGATCACCGCTCATCCAGTGCATTACTAACTTTGTCTCCATGGATCTCGTCGCCAACACTCTCCTCTCCGCCGGTGCATCCCCTGCCATGATCCACTCCCAACAAGAATTCTCCGACTTCACCCCTCACGCCCACGCCCTCTACGTCAACGTCGGCACGCTCTCCCCCGACTGGCTATCGTCCATGAAGGCCGCTGCTCTCCTCGCCAATGACCTCCGTAAGCCATGGGTTCTCGACCCCGTTGCCGCCGGTTCTTCCCAATTCCGCTTGAATGCTTGCTTGGAGCTTCTGCTACTCAAACCAACCGTCATCAGAGGGAACGCCTCCGAGATCATCGCGCTCTCTCAGGCCGGCATCGATATGGGTCCAACTAAGGTAATTTTCAACTTCCCTGTCTATAGGTTTTGAATATTATTAATTGAATAGTGAAAAATCATATGAGATTGATAATCGAAATGGGTTTGCGTTTTAAAGGGTGTAGACAGCTGTCATGAATCGATGGATGCAGTGGAAGCAGCCAAGTTCTTGGCAGAAAAAAGTGGTAGCATTGTTGCTGTCTCTGGAGCTGTTGACATCATATGTAGCAGCAAATCCATAACACATGGGGACAGACTTGTGTTTGTTCACAATGGGGTGCCTATGTTGCAGAAGATTACCGCAACTGGATGTGCAGTCACTGCTCTCATTGCTGCTTTTGTTGCTGCTGCTGATCCATTGCACGCTTTTGATGCAACTGTTTCAGCATTGTCTGTGTTTGCTATTGCTGGTGAAATGGGAATGGAGCTGGCCAAAGGTCCTGCTTCGTTGCGGATGCATTTGATTGATTCTCTTTATGGACTTGATCAACCTGCTCTACTTTCTCGTATCAACATTACCGGCTTGTCTTGCCATAATACGTGAAGAGATATGTTGTTCACCCCTCAAAAACTACTCTTACAAGTCCTAAACATATCTTTAGTATTGGTGCTATGTGGGTAATTTATTGCTATATGATATTTAGTATAGACTTGAAACATTCTGTAATAAATATATACTCTTTGATTGGCAAATTAAGAAGACACTGTTTCACATAACATCATCATATTTCTGCAAATCTATGACAGTATAGCAACTGACGGATTGACAACATTGTAAATGTAAACATACATTGACTCGTTTATTACCACGTTGATAGAATGAAAATGGAAAACAAACTCATCAGATTCATCTTCACACCAACAGAACTTACATGTAACTTAAAATGCAACACATTTCAGTATTTAAGGTGGACAGTGATCCTCAGTAATGTTTCTACACCATCTGTGACATGTTGACCAGGTGGTATGAGTGGTCGAACCTCAGCGAGTCCCAAAGCATTCTTAAACTTTCCTGTGCCACCAGTCACGGACAAATGTGACATGACACTTCCGATCATGTATACACCATAGAAGTTGAGGCTGTCACCATACTCCCCTTCCTCCACCATAGCTGTAAATGCCATCATCTGGGTTGTCCCATCTGCCGAGCTTGCTACATAAACTCCTTGAGCTTTCCCTAGTGCCTGCGACCCCAGCTCTGGACTAGAAGTTAGTATGTCATCTATGACGGTGATTGTTCCGAAGCCTAGTCCCAACCCATCTGGTCCTATCTGGGTTTGAATGCCATTTAGGTTATTCTGATTTCCTGCAAAAGTTGTACCAGCCAAGCCAGTTCCTAGTGGGATGCCATTGACACCATTGACGGTTGGTATGGCACCATTGGCATTTGGGATGGCAACTCCGCCTTTTGGTGGAAGGAACCCAATCGGCCTAGCAAAGGGTACTTGACCATTATAGATGTTCCCTAGCAAGCCTGTAATTGGTCTTGCCGTGGGGTTACTCCCACCGAGAATGTCATGCATGTAGAATTCAAGGATGGGTTCTTCTCCACCAGCTGGGGCAGGGCCAACTGCAGCCACAAGTATCATCATATGTATAGTAACAGTTAGCACTGTAATGAAATTAAGCAGGGATGATTGCTTGAACATCTTGTAATGTGCGTGTATACGAGGTTTTTGGATTGTATGAAATGAAGGAGAAGGGTTTCGGATTTGTATGCAAGTGAGTATGGATTTTGGTGTTTAAATAGAGAGGTCAGGATCAGACTGTGATGGAGATGTTGGGGAGTTTTGAACATGGTGAAGTTGTTGTAATCGGTTTAGTTATGGGAAGTTGGATCTTTTTGTTCTAGGTAATGTATACTATTGAATATTGATCCTATTTTCTTCTCTGAAGTATATAGTTCATGCAGGATGGGGTTTTGATGTTTTATGGGTTCCACACACCAGACATCATCTTGAACAATGATGAACTGATGGTATAATCACAACCGTCCAATTGCTAATTGCTAATAACATAAATGTTGATGACAGTCAGTAGGCAGGCATTGTGTTTCATTGGAGTTGGTATGAACAAATCCCTTTAGTTTTGATGAAGTGGGTATTTTTTTTTTTTTTTTTTTTTCAAGTTATAACTCGGAGTTGGTGACTGTCCCAAATCTGCAAATGGCCAATGGATCTAGCAAACAATACAATAATCTATTTGCAATTGAGAAGTGAGTGGGAATAAAATTCCTAAGTAATTAAGAAAGTTGTTAGAATGACAAAAAACTTTAATGGTATGGACATTACATATTAAGTTGATGCCCATCCTGTAAAATTTTCAAAATGTTATTTACTGATCATATCTGTTAGATAGACGTATCACCTAAACATCATGATAAAATGTATATATTCGTTGAATACTCTCTTCTGACAGATATGCTCATACAGAGTTCACCTTATACTTGATTATATATTTGGGAAGAAATAGAGGAACAAGTTAAATTAATTGTGGTTGATTAGTTGTTTAAAGATAGATAGTTTCTTTCCACTCAAAGAATGGAGAGAAACGAGGCTCCAAAACTAGTTGCAGGAAAAGGCTACCTACTTCCATTGTATTAACCTCCCAAGTTTGAACTCAATTTATTATGAAATCTGGGTGCTATGAATTCTGAAATTCTGGAATAGTTACAGTCTGTTGAAGAATAAATTTAGGATGTGTGTACTTTATATTGAGAGTTGTAGAATTGAACCGAAAACTGCTTCGAACTATAGCTTGTATCGAACTAAATATTATCGCAACCTACCAAAATAGAAATTGTGTGCTTCAAGACACGTCATTATTGACGCTTTCCTTAAGACACTATTTACCCTCACCAATCGGGTGTTGCACCGGGCTATGCAAATATGTCTTCAAGATACAATGAAGCATCGGTGTCTAATGTCATTGTGCACTAAGGATATTAGACCGTGAGCACTTTTTGACGTTTGCAGGCTTGCCAAGATACGAAATTCTATCATTGCGCAGCTGACAGAATATCGGTAATTTTAATACAAGAAAACAATGTGACAACGTGTGTTTATTTAAAAGTGAGAAAATAGAGATGAGAGATCACATACCAAACTCTCTAAATTAGTCAAATTCTGGTATGTCTCAAATGGTGTATGAATAAACATTTTATAGAGTGGTTTGCATCCATTCATGAAACATTGCAATCTTTGTTGCTTTGCACCTATTCACGAAACAATACAACCTTTATTGCTTTGCACCCATTCATGAAATAATGTGACTTTTAAGCATAAAGTTGTGTCTTTTCACCCAATAAGACACACATACACCATTTGGAATAGTTATGACTTTTTGTCAACAACTTTTGGAAAGTTGTGTTCTTTCCGTTCCAATTCAATTTATTTGAAAATGTTCCAACACAGTCTTCAATCAATAATAAGTCAGAAATTCATCATTATATCACTATTTTAATATAGCCAAACCGAAGCACTGAGGATACGGGCCTCTGTTCTAACACTGTTTTCTAACGTGATTTTCTAGTGTTGTTGATTTCTATTTTCCAGATACCAGCCATGTTTTGTTTTGGAATCATTACTTACACTATGTTCTGTGATAACTACTTTCTTTGAATTGTTTCAATGAATTTTACATTTTTCTCATTCTCTGCTGTTATGGCTTCTCTTAGTTGGTTGCAGCATTTGCTGGTTGTGATGTTTAAAAATTGGTTGTATTTGCTGGGGAGTAGGGAGTCTGTGGAATATGACACAAATATAAATAAATTGCATGCCAAACAATCACATTTCAGCAGAAAACTTGACATATCTTTTCGTCACAGAATTACAAATGAGAGAGTGAAGAAACTTGAAAAATATTGATTGATTGCTACCAAAATGACAAAAGAAACCATTCAATTAACACATTTTTTATATGGTTCTCAGTAGCTCAGATGGACAGTAATCCTCAGCAATGTCTCTGCACCATCGGTGACATGTTGGCCGGGAGGTATGAGAGCCCTAACATCAGCAGACCCGCATGCATTCTTGAACTTACCAGTTCCACCAGTCACTGATAAACGTGACATAACACTTCCAATCTTGTATATGCCATAGAAGTTGAGGCTATCACCATATTCGCCTCCTTCGATCACAGCAGTGAATGCCGTCATCTGTGTAGTCCCGTCTGCTGAACTCGCCACATAAACTCCTTGAGCTTTGCCTATGATCTGTGATCCCAGATCAGGACTAGAGGTCAATATGTCGTCAATGACCGTTATTGTCCCAAAGCCAAGTCCCAATCCATCATATCCTAGCTGGATTTGGGGACTCCCATTCTGGTTCTGACCGGCAAAAGTTGTTCCGGCTAAACCAGTTCCTAGTGGGATGCCATTGACACCATTCACAGTAGGAATGGCTCCATTCGCATTGGGAATGGCTACCCCATTTTCCGGGGGAAGAAATCCTACTGGCTTCGCAAAGGGTACTTGACCGTTAAATATATTCCCCAGCAAGCCAGTTATTGGCCTAGCTGTTGGGCTGCTACCTCCAAGAATGTCATGCATGTATAGCTCAAGAATTGGTTCTTCTCCTGTTGTAGTTGTTGGGTTAACTACTGCCGCGATAATTGTTGCTGCTTGCATTAGAGCAATTATCATTGATAGGAATATAGAAGCCGACAGTTCCTTGAACATCTTGAAAGATCGTGTTAATTCTATGTCTAGAACGTAATGACAATTTGGATGATTATGCTAAAGGATTGAAGAACTTGCAATTTAATAGAGAGAACACATTGAATGGAGTTGTTATATTGAGACTAAGAAGATGGTGGGAAACTGGGTGGATAGCAGGGGTCTGTTGGGTACAACTAAACCAAAATCACTTGATAATAGATAACTAGGAACAACTTCTAGGTCACAGATCTGTCTCAGAGGAAACCCAAGTATCCACATTAAATCTTTTGAATATAGAAGATACTTCATTCTTCATATAGTGATCAATGAAACTTTTTTTTTTTTTACTATCTATTACATTGGATTGAAGAATGAACAGGACTAGTTGGACCTGACAATAAAAAAATCGAGAAAGAATAATAAGAAAATACAATGGGAAAAGGGGATATACGTCACATTTCAATCTCAATTGTTGATTTAGATCATGGCGTAATTGAATCATCTATCTGCTGATTTGGCTCCTCATGATCCATGACTTTAGGCTGCCTCACAACAGGGGAAATTAACTTCCATACTGCATCAAGTATGAAAATAAAGTAATGTTATCACTTGCTCATCAGACAATGACAATAGTATTTTAGCAGCTGATTTCTGTATAAATAGAAGGGGTATTTTTATTAGCTTTTAAATTGTTAATGTTTGTGATGTCTTTTGTCAAGCTCCTTTCGGTTGTTCTAATGGCGAATAAAGCATTAGCATGTCATCTAAGCAATCCACAGAAAATGTATAAATGAAGTCACATACTGTATATGGTGGCTGCAAACCACTCGTTGATGATTTTCACCCATGTACTTGCCCAGCCCACATCTATGCTCCACCTGATTGTTTTAAAATGAGTATGACACCGTTATCGCTAAATAGGAAAGAGAGCTGATGCAAATGACTTGAAATACCAGTGAATTGGCTGCTTACTTCCTTGCTGAGTTTTCAAGATTCCAACTAATGAATAACATGGCAAAGTACATGGCTCCCAAGGAGAATATCAGATGGAAAAATCCATAGTTATAAGGAATATCGTCATCCAGCTGGACTTTATCTTTACGAAACTGTACAGCAAGAGAAGCACTCATATCTTATCAGTATAAAATCTAACGGTCACGTGTTTTTACATGTATATTCAGTTTGGTTATAGAAATTGATGAAATTAAGAGAATATATGACATTGGCAGAGATAATTCACCTGAAATGACTGAGAGTCAATTCCAGTCGAAAAGGTTGCCATGACAATGGCACATATTGCAGTCAAGAAGCTCTGGAAACAGAAGAAGGTTAAGATAATATTGACATTAACTAATGGCTTTTTGCCAGCCAATGCAGTACAATTAAAGAATGGAAGCATTCCATCTCTATAAATGATTAGTCTGATCTAGGCTTCGTTGTTGTAACTTGTAAGTGACAACGTGCTCAAATTTTGTCCTATGAAGCTAGTATGTTACATTGAAATGATTGTCAAGTAATTCTAAGATTTTGCATTATGACATGTGTATCGGATTCTGACACTGGTTTCGTGCTTAACAAATTAGGTCAGATGGATGACAATGAGACGTGAAGTAAAAGTTTCATTGAAAACTCGTATATGAAAGATCACGATAAGGGAAAGCAATAACCACTCAAAGTAGCAAGCAATGGATAAGTATCAACTAATGACACGAGCGATTCAATCTAAGGAAATTGAAGAAAAAACAGTAAAGACTGTAACTCTTACAAGTATTGTTGTCCAGTCACCATTTCCATTCACTTGCTTTTGTGCATTGCATATCTCATTAGCTGGTTCACTGAAAAGCCAAATGGTAAAAGCAGAAAGTTATATTTTGAGACAATGTATGTAGAAAAGCACGATGAAATTTTAACTAGAAACTGAACCAAACAGATTCTTCTGACTACAGAGATTCCTACGGTTAGGACTCAACCCCAATTTAGTTCAAGAATTGTAGACAAACTATCAGAAAATGAACCACATTACACCAGAACCGAGGAACACACAATCGAATTCTAATATAGAAACAAGATAATAAGAAAAACTTAAATTATGCAGGCTTCTGCATATTATCAACTTAAATTAATTGCTAATTTGAATACTTCGAGACAAATAATAGTATTCTCCATGGGTCAAGCTAGCATTTGATAAGATCAGCAAAGTGTTTAAACAAAGTAAAAAGCTCGATGGAAGATGCAGTCTGGGCCAAGATATATGATTCCATCTTGTTTTTCATATTAGACCAATAACGTCAATCCCTACCGGGACATGATTTAGACATGCATCAATTATGACTTGACTTGGTCCTCATCGGTTAGTGAATTATACGAAATCATGGAGCAGCTGAGAAAAGTGAAGCATTTCTTGGAGAACTTCAACTGAATATGATATAGCAAGTCAACAAGTCCTAACCTTCTAATAGCAGACCAACAGAGGAAAACAATGTAAGATGCCATAATTCCTGAAGATAAAATACCTCTGTTTACCTGCATAAAGCATCAAAACAATAACATTTCAGATACAGAATAGGCTTATATATGAATAAATCTTCACAAAGTCCTCTCTTAACTAAAGTCATAAATCAACAAACCATTGAATGTAAGGATATAACCATCATCACTATGAGAAGAATTGCAGTCCATGTGACGAAGAATATGTTGAGACTACATGCAAGTCTATGTGCATACAAGTAATACATTAACACGATTCCGAATATAGATGCTATGTAAAATAATGTGGACATGAATAATCCCAGGGAGCAACTGCAAAATACAAAACATGTTGATATGAGCAAACTGCACAGTATGCAAAAAAGAAACACGGGAGAATTGTTTTGTGAATAAGACACTTCCTTCACCTTTGCTTCCTTTCCTGATCCGGCTTCCAGCACTTATTCCACCATGCGATAAACTCGATCACACTTACAAGTTGGAGAACGAGGAAAATCCTAGATCATAAAAAACACAGAAAAAAAACTAGTCATCGTGTTTGTACACATTCCAAACCTTGAAGATCAAAAGTAGAAAATAAGTCACACATTCCACATCTTTTGTTTTCTGTGAAGAAATCCAAAGATTTTTGAAAGCTAAACTGGCATCGTGGTAAGACTTAAGGTCAGCAAATTAGATGGGGTATTTCAAAGTATTGTATAGAAACAGCTGTACATTCAATCAAATCTGTTGTGTACATCAGGGTGGTGTTCATATAGACATATAGTTAGTTTCTCTTTACAAAATATATGAAGCTTACCCAGCGCCAGCACGAGCAAGTTCACCTGCAAGAAAAACAACAAGCTTTTCTAAACCAACTTAAATTTGAAAAGAAAGAAATCAAAGTCAACGGTAGTAGACTCCTTTCATACATAGAGCATTACGAGGAAGCTAGCATGCCTCGTGTGTCAATTGTGCGATGTTTCTTCATCTACCATCAGATGGAGGAACAAAGATAGATATAAAATGCTTAAAACGTTCAACATTTTGCAATAGACTCTCAGGTTAAACTTACCATATAATTGAATATAATCTGAAGGGAAGAAGAATGGAACTGCTATCGATACAACCAACATGAAAAACTTCAATGACCACCATCCTGAATGCCAGTTATTGCGAACTTCATATAATTTTTTAGTATTACATGTAGTGAGAAACATTAGTAAGAAAAATATCTGAACTCATTGTCAAGGATATAAGGAAGGAAAACGTGCAAGTGAAACAATTAATACTTTTCACATTAAACATTGACATATAGAATTCAGAATACTTCTTGTTCTGTTAATAGAAAGATACAAAGCATCCTAAACTCACGCGAAGAACTCCCAGCGTATGAAAGCAATCACGTCCCCCAGTCCGACAAGCTTTTATATCTGCAAAAGAAAATTCATTCAAGCATTCATTAATTAATGTCCATGGAGAATGTTGAATGAAGAATTATCAACCATAAGACCTAAAAGCTTAAGTTTATAGGAAATGACCCACACCCACTTGAACCTAGGACTCTTGGGACAATCAAGACTCTGATAGTATGCTAGTAACTATCAGACCTAAAAGTTTAAACACGTAACAATAGTATTTAAGCACCTTAACAACCACTTATCAACAGAATCAATAAGAATGTGTTACAAAGAATGAAAGAAAATAAAAATGCATCTGGACCGACTATTGCTTGTCATGGAATTATCCGATCCTTTGATGCGGTAAAGACCGAAATTTGATAAACAAGCGAAACATGGCATCTACATTTTGAAAGGAAAGAAGATTGACTCACAATGGAGTAGAGGTAAAGCCTTTTGCGCGTAGTCACGAATAAACCAAGCACTAAGATTTGTTACCAAGAAAAGGATGCCATAAAAGTAACGAGCTCGCAGAGATTTCCTCTTTTCTGCTGAACAATCAATGGATTTCTGCTGAACAATCTCAAAATTGCTTGATCTTATATGTTCATCCCCAACTTCAATTGCTTCAGCAGACCTACTCATTCTGCACTTTCAAGAATTATACGTAGTTGATTAATCAGTTAATTAGTAACTTTTATACATAGAAAATGGAAGTTCAAAATTGACAAATTTTTAGTAAACCTGAAACAATATTAAACCTTTTTCAATCATGTAATATGGAATTTTCTTGACAGTTGACATCAACAGCAAAGTTGTCAAAACTAAATCATTTTCCCAATTTGTTTTTCTCAAGGAAAACTGACCAATAATAGCAATATATTCAGTCATAGCAAGTTATGAACAATGCCCAACAACAGAGACAAAATTTGAAAATGTACAGATAAGATATACGTCTGAGGATGAACATGTGAAATAAAATGCAAACCTTTGTTTCCTTGTCTGGAAGATTAATGTGAATGGAGTGACGCTCCTTTGTCACTAGCCCTTACACACTTATAAGGGACCAAAAAAATGAAGTGCAGGAGCTTATATTCCACTTATTATTTTATAGTCTCTACTTTATTTCTCCTCTTTCTTCTTTTATTTGAATGATTTAATTAGGCACATGCACGCACACACACAGATATACATTTGTATACTATATTTTTTGGTATTCTTTTCACTCATTTTCTTCTTGTCTTCTTTTTTGACTGGTGTTGTTCGATGATCACTTGACGTTTGCAATTGTCCATACACAGCTCATCATCTTCCAAGATTATTTCTTTATTTATTTTTTTCTAATATCTTCCAAGCAAGTACAAAACAATTTAGACGAAAACTGCAACAACAAGCTTGTTTCCTCCTCATCAAGAAAACACAAGAAGAGCTAGCTCTTGCAACTGGGATTCTCTTAAATCTTAGTCTTGGATATATCATGTTAACCAATAAGTCAATTCGAAGGCTTGAAAACATAAACATTTAGACTTATTGATATATTTAATTAGTCACCCTTTGAACACTCAAGTCTCAAGCACTAGAATGTATCAAAAATAAATAATAATAAAATGGGAAATCAAAATATTTATATAATTTTGTTGAACAAAAGAAGCTAAGCTAAGCTAGGACAAACAAAACGAACAAAAAAGACAGGTCCCATCTGGTTGACTTTAGAGAGAGCGTGTCGTGTCACGTGTGGGGTCTTTACTCTTGAGTCTTGAATTGCTTCTCCTCGAATGAAACTAACCGTTTGTAATCAGAATTCAGGCAGTGGCGCCGCGCCATTTTTTTAATGGTTTATTTTAGGGTAAATTGCACTTTGGCAGAAGACATTTTTCATATGAAAAGGGTGGGTTGGTTATTTAACACTTACACCCCTTCGATTTGACACGAGTTGGTATTCGGTTAAGCTAACAATATCCGACTTCCAAAATACCCTTATAAACAAATTTTATAAAAATAATTATATTTACCATCAATTAAACATACATGACATTGGAACATAGGCATGGTTAGAACTTCATGTCCATGGAGGAGGCAACTCTTTCAACAAGTGGAGAGGAGTTGTGACTTGTGGGCCTCCTCCACGGGCACACCTATGGCTTGCAAAACAGGTTGATGGGTCGTGTTAGGGTCAACACGAACACGACCCGTTTATTTTTGATACAGTCTGTTTATTAAATGGATCAGACTCCCTAAACACAAACACGATACGATTATATATGGATCAACACAACATAACACCCTAGCCCACAATTACAAAATAATGTCAAAATGCCTCAATTACTTTGTTTTTTTTTAAAAAAAAAAATCTTAATATATAATCTCCAAAAGACTATTATACTCTTATTGTGTTAAGGATGTGTTTGATGTGTCTATTCAATAAGAGTTTCTAGATCTTTTACAAGTAATGTTTTTAACAAAAAGTTGTATGTAGTTTGATATTCAATTAAAAATAATAATTTTAAGTTAGTATATTGTTTGACAATATATCTTCAAAAGAGTAAGTGCTTGATCGTCATAAATTACAAAAATTGGTATAGCCAAAGTATTTAAGTTTTGTAATAAATGAGGTGTATAATGGAATATTTACGTTTTATATATGTTAGTTAAGACAATATATATTTATTTAAAAAACTTAAAAAGAACTTATTGTGACCAAGTACACATAAAATGACTTTTTTAATATTATTTTTTTTTGTTAAGATTTATGAAACAAAAAAAAAACTGGAAAGCTCTTTTCGCCAAAAAAAAAATGATACTAAACACACTCTAAGTATAATGTTATAGAATAATCGAACATTTTTTATCAAAGTGTCTTTATAACAAACCTCAGGGGATCTAAGTGTAATTTCTTATTTATTATATTTGAATTGTTGTTGCAACAAGTATCCAGTACAATCTCTTTGAAGTATTACAGACCCGAACCTACAATCTCGTGATGCAGATGTAAATGGGTATATTACTAAATCAAGTTCATCTCATCGAGTATCTTGTGCAATTAAAAAAATGTAGGGGTGTACAAAATCCAATCTAATTCAATAGGATTCATTGGATTTGATCCAAACTATTAGATTATATTGGTGTTGACGTCGATTTCTTGATGTGTGAGAAAGTCAACAGGATTGGATTTTAGCTGTGATCTCAAAGAGAAAAAGAAGGAGAATGTAATTAGACATAAGTTTTACGTGGTAAAACTCCGATGACCGGAGAAACGTCCACGGGTGGTTGAACAAAAAACCGAGCCAAAATCCACTATTGAAATAAAGATTTACAACTCTCGATCTCTCTTTTTTCTCTTTGTATTCTTCTATATCTTTTATGACGAGATTATGGGTCTATTTATATGTGCATAGAACCCTAATCCTTTTTGTACAAGTAATGAAAGATTTTTGTATTTAACTATGATTGGTTACTTGTTGAAGTTTGTCTTCTTTCCTATTTCAGAGATTTGTATAGAGATCTGTATAGAGATCGAATGAGACTCTGGTGATATAGTCTGTTTAGGACTTATTTCCTTATAAATGCGTAGTCTTTTTGAAGAAATAAAGTTGTTGCCTGATTTGGAACCTTTTTCCTGTTTTGGTATTCTATTCTTGGAATTCTTCTTTGACGTGGATATCTTTGCGTATTCTAATGACTCTTGGTTCGTACGCGAGTTAAGTACTGGACTTCTTTATTCGGATTTCTTCATATTTGTCTCGAGTAGAACATGACGTCAGCTGATCCCGAGTGGGTCTTGCTAAATGCTTGCATTATTACTTACTCGGGTTTCTATTCTTTGGTGATATCTTGCGGGATATTTTCTGAATGCCTATTCGGATATCCACCTGGCAATCTTATCCACCTTGTCAATGACGTGTACATCTGATAAAATTTACATATGACAATACCCCTTTAAAATATTTTTCGCCGAATAGGAATTGGTTCCAGGCGAGAGTATTTTAATCAACTCTATAATCTTTAAGTCTCATTAACGCCTGAGTAAATGTCTTGTCATAATGATGTGTCTTAATGGTGACCATGTAAATTCACTTCCCCCCCCAACACGAAATCTCAATGATTGCGACATTTTGGAGTCCTGACGGTCTTGGTCAGTTCTTCTCTTAACATGTGTCTTCTACCGCTTCAATTCTCGATACCATTTATGAGAAACGATCTACGTGTCTGCTAGTGCGCCGCCTACATCATCAAATATGTCTTTGATTTTTCCCGCTTCTTGAAACCCTAGGGTTTCGTGTTATTGTCCCTTTAAATGCTCCATTGAACGGGGTTGCTCTTGTTTATTCTTACAAATTCAAACCAGAGATTTTCAACCCAGATTTCTTTGCGCAGAAATCCTTTAGTCTCCATTGAAGTTTCTACAACAGGTTTCTTTACTCAAAAGGTTAGTTTTTATGGATCCATCTTTCCGTCGTCTTCTTTTTACTATAGCTTTCGAAGCGCTTAATCGTGGAGATTTTTAACTGGTTTCTTACGCTCGTAGATTATTGGGGGAAATCTCTCATGATGAACATTTTTTTTAGATGTTAACGTTTTCGGGCTTTACCCTGACATCCGTTTTAGTTCTGAATCATCTAGTTCTGAATCTATTGTTTTTGATCACAGGGTACCTCTACGATCGAGGATAGGGAAACATCAAAGTAAAAGCGAGTCCCATAAGCATAACTCGGGCAACGTTCGAATCAGGTAACAAATTATTGATGAGAATGACGTTGAAGAGGAGTTTAGAAAGTCTCATCTCTCTTTTTCTGTTGATCGCTCGAGTGGGTTTGACGCTGAGCCTAATGTGGTCGGGGAAGATGAGATCGGGAAGTATCGTGCTCGATTCGACTTAGATGACTCAGTTACACTATCTCCTACCGGTGATAAAGCCGCATGGAACCCTCCCCCGGACATGGTGGGGATTTATGGGTCCATGCTTTGTTACGGTGTCACTCTTCCTCTTCAGCCGTTTATTGCCTGGTTTCTGGCTGAAGCAGGGATCGCTCCATCCCAGCTGGCCTCGAATAGCTATAAGATTTTGATGTGCATGTGGCATATGTTGAGCCGGATGAACCTGTCGCCGCCTTCCCTAAGTGAAACCAGACACTTCTATACACTAAGGCAATCTGGTCGGACATGGACTTATTTTCTCATGTCTAATCCGCCAGATTGCTGGGTCTTCGAGTGGACAAAAGTGAACCGGGGAATTGACACCTCTGATGATGCCAAAAAGAGAGGCTTCGTGTGGGGATTCCCTTCATCGAACAAGTACTGGAAGAATAGTTGGTTCTTTACCGGAGGGAACGTAGGACTTCAAGTTACTCTTTTGGCAGGGGAGAACCGGACGGTGCTAAAGGTTCCCCGTTTTTTCTGTTCCCCTGACATATGGAAAAAGAAAAAAATTGAATTCTTTGATATTGAGCTGACTAGACTTGCTCGGGCTGCAGTGCGTACTTTGGAAAAAATGAGCAGATCTTATCTTTTCAATGAGAAAAAGATGATAAAACTTAGCTTCTTTAGCCATATTTCAGGCTATCGCAGACAACGTAAGTGGTCTTCCTACTCTTTTTTTTCTTTTCTTTTCTTTTTTAAAATTTCTTTGTATATTATGACTTAGGTTACTTTTATCATTAAGTGTATGACTCGGACATCGTCTGCGATGTTCAGGCTTGCCAGGTGAAATCGATCCTTCAGGCGAGCCAAAAAGAAGCCTCTCGTTAAAGCAAGGAAGGCATTGCCCCGCCTGAATCGGATGAGGAGTCTGATAAAGCTGACGAGCAGATCCCTGAGTACGTCCCCGAAGAGGTCATTTGGTCGACCGTAAGGGAATCTAGTGGTCCGAGTGGCTCTACTGACCACACTCAGAATTTGTATACTGATGGGGGGGAGGTAAAGTGATGGTCTTGGTGAAAGGTCCGGTGAGACGAGCTCCCCGGTTGAGGTTCCTACCAAGTAGTTGAATGTCGGGGATTGAGATAGAGCCTCTGATGGACAAGCAAACCTCGATCCTGACTTTTTTGGATCTTTCCGGGATGATGATCAAGAAAACCCTTCGGCTGATCTCAGCTTCCATCGTACTCGGGCTGAGAAACGAAAAACGGTCGACTCTCCTGCTTGTCCTCATAAAGTCCCTCGGGTAGTTTCATTTATTGAATCGAGTGATGAAGATGCCGAGGCTGAGATTCCCCCGAGCGTTCACGTTGAAGCATCAGTAGGAGCGGAAACTTCTAATCCGAACAGGGGTTCCTTCCCTCATGAGGCTGAAGATGTAAGGGCTGAATCCTCGAGAGGCCCTTCCTATCCTTCTCCCCAGGATATGTTGAGGGCGATGTCATCCAGTCGGGCTTTCATTAAGGATGACCACTGAAGCCATTTCAGGGATGCTTTTTTAACGAGCCGCCTTCAGAATATTTTCAACGGCGCATCTTATGTAACTTCTACTCCCATTTTTTTAAGTCTTTTGCTTGCTAGATTTTTAATTTAACTTCCTTATAAATGGTGGCCGAGTTTGCTGAGTTTGTTCAGACGCAACAACATCAAGCTGGCCGAATAAGGCGTCTTGAAGCTCAGCTGAAGGAGAGTGAGGATAGCTGTGCTCGGGTTGAATCGGCATATCAAAATGAGGTGAGCGTTGCCCAGATGTTTACCGACCACTGTTTGGCTAAGCAAGTGGAAGCCGAGGAAAGAGCTTCTTTGGCAGAGGAGAATGCTAAATCGTTTCAAAACTTACTGTCTGCTGCCCAGGAATCAATGCTCAAAGCTGAACAGGAAACGGAGCAGTTCAAGTCATCCTATGAGTAGAAAATCAAAGACTTGGAACACCAAGCTTTGACGGTCTAGTCTCTATCAAAGGAGGCCAGGTTGGAACTGGAGGTCCAGGGGGTTGATCGATTCAAAAGGTCCCCAGCTTATGACGCCCTTCTCTTTCGAGAATTTCAGCAAGGGTTAGTTTCAACTGGTGAATTTTTTAAGGCAAGAATCGGGCAACTGATAAAGCCTGAACCAACTGGGAGCTATCAATCAAGAACCACGTGGACCGGTCCTTGGAATCTCTTCGGACTCAGTTGAAAGATTGGAGAGTTTATTGCCGCAGCCGAGGTAAAGAGCCGCATCTTATACATCTTGAGGTTCCATCATAGCACTCTTTCTCAACCTTCTATGCCAATCAAGAATCCAGCGAAGAAGGTTTGACACCTGACGTTGGCCCGATCCCTGGAGTAGACTACAGCGGGTGGATGGATAATTCGGTAGACACAATTGCTTGGTCTTCGAACGAAAGTCTCCTCCATGAGTATGAAATGGTGCTTGGCCCAAGTATCGGTAAGAGATCCAAATCCTCTTCCCAACCTTAGTCATTTTTGTAAAGATTTTCTCCTTTGTAAAGATTCACCTTTGTAACGATTTTTATCAATGAAATTTCATGTGTTAAAAACTGTTAATTCAGAAAACCAAGTGGTTTAATCCGACTCATTACTCAAGAAATTTCACCGAGTACCGAGTACTGAATATCTTATCTAACTTGGTTTTATTATTTGGAGTTGCTTTTAACGCCGAGTATCTTATTGAACTAGCTAGCGCAATCTCTGCCAAATCTTGTTAAACTGGCTAATGTAATCTTTTTGTGCCAAGTATCTTATTAAACTGGTTTTATATTAACCGAGTCATCTTGAAACAAGTGAGTAGATTTACTCGTATTTCATACTCGGTTATTACCCAAACATTACATCAAGGCTCACCATGACCATATGTTCGAGTCATCGCACAAGTTACCAAGGACGTCTCCCCATCCGTGCAAGGGTTTACCGAATCGTTAACCTTTTCGAACCGCTTAACACAGCTGCGCATTTCATTGGGATTTTTTCCTACAGCGCCCCTGGCCGTTTTCCAGAATCTGGTACATCGGGTTTGCCTTTTTGCTAAGGTCGACTGACCTTGCTCGGTTGGCGTGCTCATTCGGGAATTAATGGTCCCGAGTATTCTATTTACATGTTCTTATTATCATGCTCGTCTTTCATATGTTCTTATTCTCATATGCTTTATATTTCGAAAATCTCGAGTTTGATTTTTATTTATAACTGCAAAAACAAAAATGATTTAAATTTCAAAGCTAATAATTGACCTGACTAAAATTGTCCTAACTAAAAAGGAAACAAAAATTCAAGGATAGAAAATCTTCAAATATTAGGCGTTGCATGGTCGGGGTAAGACCCATCCATCTGGACGGCAATCCAATATGCTCCATGACCAGCTACCCCCAGCTTTGTTTTTTGTATTCAGCGACATCTTTCTGAGTACCAGGTCTTCCAGTTTGAATTTTCTGACTCGAACATGAGAGTTGTAGTGGCGAACTACTATTTGTTAATATACCATATTTTGTATTTGGGACTTCTCCATTTTCTCTTCTAGTTCATCTAGACTTTGTAACAGCATATCAATATTCTGGTCTTCATTATATAGCCTAACCCTGGGTTATGCATATGATGTTTCTATGGGGATAACAACTTCTGTTCCAAACGCTAAAGTGAATGGGGTCTTTCATGTTGAAGTTCTTGTTGTCGTCCGATATGCCTATAACACTTCGGGGAGTTTTTCAACCCAACTTCCTTTCTTGGCATCTAGCTTTGCTTTGAGTGTATGCTTGATGATTTTGTTTACTGCTTCATCTTGTCCATTTGTTTGAGGGTGGGCAGGTGTGATGTAGTAATTGTCAATTTGGTACTCTTTGCACAACTGTCTGAATTTCAGATTATCAAACTAGGTGCCGTTTTCAGTGATGATAGTGTTTGGGACTCCAAACCTGTAGAGTATATTTTTCTTCATGAAATCTGTGGTATTTGCTTATGTGATATGCATTAAGGCTTCAGCTTCTGCCCACTTCGTGAAATAGTCAACGGCTACTATTGCATGCTTCGCTCCACCTTCTATCCCTGCTGGCATTGGGCCAATTAAATCCAAGCCCCATATGGCAAATGGCCATGGGGACGTAAGGTTTCTAAGCTGTTCGGGGAGTTTTCAGATATTGTTAGCAATCCTTTGGCATGTATTGCAGCTTTCCGAACATCGTTGTGCATCCGAGAATAAAGTGGGCCAATAATAACCTTGCCTAAGTACCTTGTGTGCTAAAAATTTTCCCCCAGTATGGTTTCCGTATACTCCGCCGTAGATTTCCTGTAGTATATGATATGCATCTTCCTCTGATATACATTTTTGGAGTGTTCGGGAAAACCCCCTACAGTTCTCCGATTAATGTGTATCTTGCTGACCGATACCTGATACGTTTGGCTTGTAGGGGATCTTCCGGGAGTATGTCTTCTTCCAGGAACCTTTTTAGCTGAGTCATCCAACCGTCTGACGGTGTTTGGATTTCTGAGATTTCAAAGTTTTTTGGCTCAGCTGTGCTCGGTTTGAGGAGATGTGCGACCGAAATTGTTTTTGGCCTGATTGTGGTCGTTGCTGATGCTAGCTTGGACAAAGCATCTGCCTTATCATTCTCTTCCCTGGGGATCTGAGCAATCTTATATTCTTTGAATTTCTGAAGGAGTTGTTTTGCTATGTCACGATAAGCTATCATACCTTCATCTCTGACTTAGTATTCGTTCAGGACTTGGTTGAAAACTACCTGTGAGTCGCTAAATATCTCGACCTCATCTGCTCCGAGGGCTATGCAGACTCCGAGTCCAGCTAGTAGCACCTCATACTCGGCTTGATTATTCGTTGCTTTGAAGTCGAATCTCATGGCACACTCGACATCATCTCCTTTCGGGGTGTATACTACGATCACTGCCCCGTTGCCGTGAGTGTTAGAAGAGCCATCGATATATAATTTCCATGAGAAACTTTTGCCCAACATTTTTTTTTGCTTTCAGGTTTGATTATGTGAACTCTGTTATAAAATCTGTCACTGCTTGACCTTTGAGAGATGTCCTAGGGAGGTACTGGATATCAGATTCACTTAGCTCGATTGCCCATTTGGTTAGTCTTTCTGAAATTTCTAGCTTCTGTAAAATTTGCTTAAGTGGGCAATCGGTGAGGACCTGGATTGTATGAGCCTGAAAGTATGGCCTTAGCTTCCTTGCTACCGAAACCAATGCTAGGGCCATTTTTTCTGCCTGTGAATACCTGGTTTCAGCTGGAAGAAGTGCATTGCTAGTATAGTACACTGGCATCTGTACTTCATCATCTGTTCTGACTAGAACTGAACTTGCTGCTAATTTTTTAATTGATAAGTACAAGTGGGGTATCTCTCCCATTTTTGGTTTCAAAAGGATGAGAGCTTGCCCTAGGTACTCTTTGATTTTTAAGAACGCTTGCTCGCATTATTCGTTCCATTCGAGTCCTTTTCCTTTTATAATTACTTTAAAAAAGTGAGCACATTTGTCGGTGGTCTTTGAAATAATCTACCCAAGAAAGCTAAGCATTTTGTTAAGCGTTGCACTTCTTTTAGCGTATTTGGTGAGATCATTTTTTGTAGGGTTTGAATCTTTTCAGGGTTTACTTCGATTCCCCTCTGGTGAACTTAAAAACCCAGGAACCTTTCTGAAGGAACTCCAAATAGGCATTTGTTCGGGTTTGGGTTCAGCTTCATTTGATATCTCCTCAAGACGTCGAATGTCTCTCGTAGGTCTGAGGTATGTCTGTCTGTCGAGATGCTCTTGGTCAACATGTCATCTATGTAAACTTCCATGTTTCTTCCTATTTGGTGTGCGAAGATTCTGTTGACCAGCCTTTGGTATGTTTCCCCTGCATTTTTTAGCCCAAAGGGCATTACTGTGTAACAGTATAAGCCATAGTCGGTTGTGAACGCCGTTTTTTCTTTGTCAGCCTTATTCATCCGGATTTGGTTATATCCTGAGTATGCGTCCATAAAACTGAGTAACTCGTGGCCCGATGTAGCATCAACCAGCTGGTCTATCCTTGGTAGTGGAAAACTGTCTTTTAGGCATGCCTTATTCAAATCTGTGAAATCTACGCACATTCTCCATTGAGCATTTTTATTTTGGACGATGACCACATTAGCTACCCATTGAGGGTAGTTGATCTCTCTAATTGACCCTACAACGAGTAAATTCTCCACTTCCTGCTTGATTGTCTGACTTCTTTCGAGATTGAATGACATTCTCTTTTGTATTACTGGTTTTACATTCGGGTTTACCGCGAGATAGTGAGATATTATTCGGACATCTATCCCGACCATGTCTTCATGACTCCATACGAACACATCCTTGTACTCTTTGAGCATATCAGTGAGGCTTTGTTTAACTTTTCTTTCTAAATTGGCCCCAGTCGTGATCTTCTTATCTGGTTCATCTTCTTTCAAGATTATTTCTTCGACCGGTTCATTTTTGGACTCCTTCGGTTCTTTCCTTGGGTCAAATTCGAATGATAGTGACTCGTTGTTCTGATTTAGCTGTGTTATGGTGCATACTTGTCCACCATTGTCTCTATCTTTGTAAACTGACAGATTAGCTCTTCGGGGCCATCTCCTGGGACCCCTTGACTACTCCGACCCCCCGTTCGGTCGGGAATTTGATCATTAGGGCGTAAGTAGCTGTTACGGCCTTAGTTTTATTCAAGAATAACCAACCTAACGGTGCATTATAAGGCCAATTATCTAAGTCTACCACTACGAAATCAAGTAATACTTTTCTTTGGCAAAGTGCTACTCCAATTTTTACCGGTAATTTTACCATCCCGAGAGACCTGACCTCAACTCCCCCAAACCCTTTGAGTGGGGTATGAAAAGGTTGTATATCCTTTCGGTCCAATCTGATACATTGAGAATATCAGTCGAACTAACATTGTCTATTAAAATTCTCCTGACTTCCCTGTGTCCAATTCGGGCACTTATGACCAGGGCGTCATTTAGTAGAACATAGACCCCATGTGAGTCATCTTCTGTGAATATTATCGGGTCTCATCCTTCCTTTACCTTTTTCGGGTCTGGTTCGACAGAGTTGACATCAAAGTTCCGTCTTGCCTTCACTGCTTCTCTGATTTCCTGTATTCGTTCTCGGTTACTTCTTCTAGTTGATGGTCCCCCAAAGATTGTTTGTATTACCTCATTGGCCTCGAGGCTGGCCCTTTGGTTTCGACCAGAGCTATGATCGGCCCTAGTCTATTTCTTTATTTCTGGCTTCTTAACTATTTTCAAGATTATATCTTGCAAGTGTTCTTCCCGGATGAGGGTCTCTATGTAGTCTCTAAGCTGGTAACATTTGGAAGACTCATGACCGATTTTCGTGTAGAATCTGCAGTACTTTGTTGTATCTCGCCGGGCAAACTGAGACTGTCAACGTGGCTTTTTTACCAAATTCTTTTCTTCCAATATGGCAAGGATTTCTTCCTGCTTTTTTCGGAGAGGGGTGTAGTTTGCATATTTTCCTCAGAATTTCTCCGTAGTCTGGTCGGCATTACGCCCGCTTCCTCTGTCCTTGCTTTTTATTTTTGTCGTTTCCTTTTTGTTTTCCCTTTTGGTTATGTACCTTTGACTCGACATCCTTTTGTTCGGGTTTTCCTCCGTCCATGTAGCATCATCCCGTGGCTAACTCCTCTTATTCGGCTAGTGCATATCCTTCAATCATGTCCATCATATCTGCATATTTGGTTAGACGGACCCTTCTTAAGTCAAAAGATAGTCATCCATTCTGTAAATTGTTTATGAATGCAGCAATTATTGCTTCGTCATTTGCAATACCGATTTCTGATACCGTCTGGCCGAATCTCCCCAAGTATTTTTTTAACGACTCATATTTCCCTTGTTTCAGATGAGAAGGTAAGCCACTGATTTTTTCCTGTAAACTTTGCCTAGAAATTGTCTTGAGAAACTTCTGCTTAATTCACCAAAACTTTCGATGCTTGCTGGGGGCAATCTTCCGAACCATCTTGGGCATGTGTCTCCTAGAGTCTGTGGAAAGTTGAGACATAATAAGGGGTCGTTGTGGGCATACTGAGCCATAGCACTTTTATATCGTCTGACGTGTTCTTTAGGATCTGTATCCTTCTTGAACTGTTTCACGTGAGGCATCCTGAATCTTTCTGGGAATGGGGTCCGCAGGATGTCCCTAGTGAATGGACTATCAGAATCGTCGTCGGACAAGTCATTGTACCCATAACGTCTAACCAGTGCGTCCATTTGAAGCATATTGTTTTCAACTTCTCGGGTCAGGCTCTGAATTACAATGTCTCTATCTCCCACCGGATCTCTATGATGGTTAAACTGCCGAGTGACTGTCATGCCTTTTTCAAGCTCCTCTTCGCTTTGTTGCCGAGTTTTACGGGTTGATCCTTGCAGGCGTATGGTTCAGTGACGGCTCTTGCGATAGTGCCGGTCACTATCCTTAATGACGACCGATCCTTGTGTCGGTCATGCTTGAGTGTCTATTATGGGTTATCTGATCATGGATTTGCCTTTGGTGTGGTTGCTCCTCTTCTGGTGTTTCACGTCCAGCCTGATTAATTGGAACAGAGTTCCTTCCAGCTTCTGGTGCATCTGGTTCTGGCCCAACTATAACCGAACGAAGCCTTGTAAGTGGAGGATTAGAAGGTTACGTCTCTTCTGCAGCTAGTCAATCAACTCTTCCTTTGCCGCGTTCGCTACCAGCTGTTGTAGTGCCTTACGAAAACGTCTGTTAGGTCTTCGCTGGTCGGAGGGATTTGTTGGAACCCCGCCAGAGATGTTGGTTGGTTCTCGGTTGTGGCGAGATCTCGTGAACTACTGCCAATATGAACATTATCTGGAGATTTTTGGATATCCCAGGAACTGTTTCTCTTTCCACTTCCCGCCATTACCTTTAATCAAATCGAAGGTTCAAGCCCTTCCTTCTAGTGCCAATTGTTGACTTCGATTTCTTGATGTGTGAGAAAGTCAACATGATTGGATTTTAGCTGTGATCTCAAATAGAAAGAGAAAGAGAATGTAATTAGACACAAGTTTTACGTGGTAAAACTCCAATGACCGGAGAAACGTCCACCGGTGGTTGAACAAACAACCGAGCCAAAATCCACTATTGAAATAAAGATTTACAACTCTCGATCTCTCTTTTTTCTCTCTGTATTCTTCTATATCTTTTATGACGAGATTATGGGTTTATTTATATGTGCATAGAACCCTAATCCTTTTTATACAAGTAATAAAAGATTTTTGTATTTAATTATGATTGGTTACTTGTTGGAGTTTGTCTTCTTTCCTATTTCAGATATTTGTATAGATATCGAATGAGACTCTAGTGATATAGTCCGTTTAGGACTTATTTCTTTACAAATGCGTAGTTTTTTTGAAGAAATAAAGTTGTTGCATGATTTGGAACATTTTTCCTGTTTTAGTATTCTATTCTTGGAATTCTTTTTCGACGTGGATATCTTTGCGTATTCTAATGACTCTTGGTTCGTACGCGAGTTAAGTACTGGACTTCTTTATTCGGATTTCTTCATATTTGTCCTGAGTAGAACACGACGTCAACTAATCCCGAGTAGAACATGAGGTCAGCTGATCCCAAGTGGGTCTTACTAAATGCTTGCATTTATACTTACTCGGGTTCCTATTCTTTGGTGATATCTTACGGGATATTTTCTGAATGTTTATTCGGATATCCACCTGGCAATCTTATCCACATTGTCAATGACGTGTACATCTGATAAAATTTACATATGACAATTGGATATGAGAATATGATTGGATTCCAAATTATAAAACCTATTGTATCGGATTAGATCTTGGATTTCCATATGAAAATTAATTGGATTTGCCAAAATATAATTCACAATTTATAGTAGGTCAATTTATTTTGTATTATATAGATGAATATTGAATAAATTTATTATATTTTTATTTCAATGTCTTGGATGATTTTATTTATGTTCGTGTTTAGAACTTATATTTAATACCCTAATTATTATTATCTCATCTTTTGGCTTTTTAAATTCTGAACATGAGTCGTGAATGAACAGTTTCAAGATTATTTCACAGTCCAACCATATGTCCATATCTTCATTTTTCCCTTTTTGAAGTATAAGTTTAGAATTGGAAGAGGATGATATGACGTGAAGCTATAACTAACCATGTTTTTTTTATCTCGAAGTATTACAATTATTTTAAGGTAAAATTTAATCCAAGTCTCATCTGTTTTTGTGATTTGTGACATTTATAAACGTTTTTATCATTTTCATAAATTTAGTCCATCCTTTATTCAAAATTTACCATTTTAATCCTTTCATCAAATATTTAACAGTTAACTATAATAGATTATAAAGTACAGTATTATCATTTTTACTATTTACTTTAATATAAATTGCAGTTTTACTAAAAAATATTAAAAAAATAAAACTTTATTAATTATATATTATCATTTATTTTACCAACACACTTTAAATTTTACAACTTTACAATTAAATTAATTACCTAAAATATCATCATTATACAAATTATTTACATTTTTACCATTAAATATTTTATTAAAAAATCATTACTCAAACTAAATTTTTATTTTTTACACCTTTATTTATTTTAAATGTGTCATTGTATGTGTGAATAATATGTCATAGGATTGAAATACCCTTATACCCGTTATCTTTGACTAACTATAGATTAACAGAATAATCAAAATGATAAATTTTGAATAAAGGAGGGACTAAAGTGCTGAAAATAATGAAAACATTTATAAAGATGACAAATCATAAAAAATATGAGACTTAAGGTGAAATTCTACCTAAATTTTAATAGTACTGAGTTGATACCCCCATGAACCAAGAGTTTACCCTCCACACATGACTTGTACAAATTTTAAAATAACTACTTTATATTTAACCTAAAAAATGCGACGATATAAGTATAAATTATTGTATAAATATATCTTCATTTAACTTCTTAATTAATTTGTTTTCCTATGGAACTGTTTTTGTTATCTCTCCTCCTGTGAACTTGTTTATTGATATTTATACAAGAAGCTATAGCGTTGTAATTAGGTGTATTATAATTGGGTTCAAGTTTTGGTTTGTCTTAAATATTATTGTTGGTAATGAGTAAACTTTTGGGTAATTTGATGTTGAACTGTGGGGAGATTAGGTTTGGTGAAAGTTGGCAAGAACACTAGGGAGACTATGGAGACTGTATTTCTTTCTACTAGTAACTGCCCTTTCTCTCTCTCTCTTTCCTCCTCCTGTAAGTTTCTTAACTTCATTCTTATATTACCTTGCTATTGGCAGATTTAAACAATATGAATATGAGCTGTCAGCCTGTAATTATAAATAAATATCATTATCAATATCTACTTTTTCTTTGTATGCAACTATGCATGTATATTTACCTGATTAATTAAATTTATTATTACATTAATTATCAAATAGCTGAAATATATATCATATAAAAAAAATCCCAACACTAGAGAGTTAGACATCAATTAAAAAAAAATAGTTGTTAATGTTTAAAATTTGATACCTATTCGAGAGAGAATGCTAGGATGCTGGGCAATCTAAACTTACTAAAAGACAAAATAAAAGATTTTCGTACGAAGAAATCATACCATAGGCTATGGTATTCACCGTATTTAGACATGTCCACGGTTTCGGTCGGTTCTGGTTCCAGACGGAGTTAGAACCGGAACCGTAGATAGGCGGTTCCGGTTCGGTTTCGGTTCGGTTTTTTTTTATATATATTTTTGTTTAAGAAAATTAAAAAAAAATAAAAAATTGGAACCGGCGGTTTTAGAACAGGAACCGAACCGCCGGTTCCTGACCAGTTTTTTTAAGAGATGAACCGGAACCTAACCTTCTCCCCTATGGTTTCGGAATCGGTTCCACGGTTATAGTTACGGTTACGGTTCAGGTTCATTTCACACGGTTACGGTTCGAACATAACCGTGGTCATGTCTAACCGTATTAGACTAATTAAAATGCATTAACTAATCCACCGTATTGGATTGTATTAGGCCGAATTAAAATCCAATGTCAGTTTTCACACCAACAACAACAATATGTATTGTGACTAAATCCATGTAAAAATACAATTAACCATCATTTTTAGGTTATTCATTTAATTTACTAACGTAAATCAACCTTTTAATATTATCTCAATTTTTTTAATATATTTTTACGTAGAAAGTAATATGAAATCAGAGCCGACCCTGAGGGGCGCTAGCATAGGCACCCACCCAGGGCCTAAGAAAAAAAGGTCCAAAATAGAGTCTAAATTTTCTGTGTATAGTGTTGAATTGAATGATTTTGTTTCAGATAAAAAGGGTTCCAAATTTTATTTTTTTTAAGTTTAAACATTAAAAATAATAATAACAAATGGTCCAATTATCTAGGATAAAGATCTAATATCCCGATAATTAAAGTTTTTTTTTCTTTTATTAATCGATTTTTTTTTCTTTTTTGATTCGATTTCAAAACTTCTTTTTAGTCATGTGTTGTGCATATGTATGCTCAACCCCTCATAAATGACCAATTTTTTAGAATTTTACTTATGGCCTCCGAAAAGTCAGACCGTCTCCATATGAAATAGACAATAGACAGGAAATTTTGAAAATAAGGTACGGAGAATACCAATTATAACTTCTTATTAAAAAAGTTTAATTTACAAAAAAATATAATCCAAATCTCTCCCACTTTGAATATGAAAAAAAAAAAAAAAAAAAAAAAACTCCCACTTTGGTGTGAAAACTCTCGACCTTTTATACATTAACAAGACACTTTAGTAGCTAAACTAGTTAATACTCATACTAATTACAATTAAAATTGTTTAATTAAAATTAGATAAGGAGGGAGGACCAAAGTTTATGCTATACATACCGTATAATAATACAATCGTTGAATTTGACATAATTAGCCAAGAACAAAAAAAACCTGGGACAAAAATAGGTGCTAACGTATAAATCCAGCACCAAAAAGGTATCAGCACGAGACTCAAAACCCTCTATCCAGGGGCTCTGCAGAGACAAATTCTTCCATTTTCAAGCAACTGATGTGGTAGAGTACCATTTGGAAGGGCAGAAACCAAAAAATAGCACACACCAACAGCAGCAAGAAGGTATAGCTTAACAAAAATCTTTGGTTCCGTAGCCTCGAAGTATCACGTAGAAGCTGATATTTAAGAAATAGAGACTACTGAGAATCGAGTAGAGATAGATATTCAAGCATTTTAACAGTCCATTGAATGTGTAAATTCTACGAGATAATTATACGTACTGTAACTCTAGTTCTTCTGTATCATCTTCACGACAATCTCCTTCGTTCCAGCATATGTTGACGTTGACGTCGATCAATAGACTGTAAGCTTTCAATCTTTCAGTCCTTTCACACATCTGCTCGGCCATCTATCCAGGGGAAGAGTAGTAAGCAGGTACATACAGGTCATCCAAGTTGCTCTGTGCAAGCATTTCTGAAACAAAAGGTTGCAGAAATGATTGCTCCATCATAGCTTCCTGATTATAGTTAGAGATACCATGGAAAGAAATTATTTCTAGAACGATTTATAATCAAAAAGATAAACATCAAGGTGTTTGTCAAAGCATATTCATTGTTGACCGGTCTAGATAGATAGTTAAAGCAAAATAATGTAATGTTAAATGATAACAACATTAACAAGAAAGAAAATTAAAGGTTCAAACCGATTTATTGGGAAAATAATTTCAACCAGATACTCTGATGGCCTCAAAAGAGTACTTCTAACTCTTTTCGGTTACCCCGCCAAGAAGTTGTACCTGGTTTATTGTTTAGTATAAAATCTCTTTGATGGTTTAGCTTACCAAAGTTATCATCAATGTGGAAAGGAGGGTGAGTTGCAAATAATGTAACTGCGTAGTCCACTCTGGAAAGCTTTGTCAAGATGAATTGGATCCACTGCCATCAAAAGCTTGACCATCTTGGACATGTCAACAAAGCAGCTATCCATGTGGTTTATCATCTTGGACCATCCTGTTGTCAATGATTGAAACATTAGAGGTGGCAAATGGCAATCCTGTTGTCAATCATCTAAAGATGGTGCAAAAATACAGAGGGTCAAGAACAAAAGATCATTTCTAAATTCAAATGTAATCATCAGAAATATTAGAGTTGATAATGATGCATTTGTTATAGAGTTTTTCTTTTCTTTCTTTTATTTACTCTTGCTACCAGAATCTAAGGAACCCTAATTTCAAAACGAAGCAAGTAAACTATTCTCAAATAACCTATAGAAAACCCCTAATTTTCAAATAACCAAAACAACATATAGAGCCAAAAATATAAATTCAAATAACCAAGATAAACAAATCACAGTACTATCAAATGGCCAAATAAATGTTAAATATATAAATATGAAATTAAAAATGAGATTACTTTTTTTTTTGCGGCATTCACTATGTCTTCTTTACTTTGATATGCATCTCAAGATGAAGAAGAGCTGTTTAGATTTATTTTTGAATGAATGTTAAACAATATTCTATAAGTCACAACATCCGGTGTGATCCCTTGCCGTTTCATATCATTGAAAAGTTCAAAAGCTTTCTGCAAACAATTTACTTTGCGATAACCATTTATCATCATTGTATAGGTCATCAGATTAGGTGTGTTCCCTCTACTAATCAAAATATCAAACACCGACCGTGCCATTCCCATTTCTCCAGCTTGACAAAAGGTACCTATAAGTTTACTATACATTATTTTGCTGGGTTCAAGGTTCAAAGTCTGCATTCTATCAAACAACATCTTAGCTTTGGCATTATCACCATTGATACAAAGACTGTTGAGCAGTTTAAAGATGGACCCTTTACTCGCTGAGAATCCTGGCTTAAAAATCCTCATAAACAGTTGAAAGGCCTTTTCTGAACAGTCTGCATGACAGTAACCATTAAACATGGCACTATAGTTCTCCAGACACTTATCTTGCAAACTGTGGAAAAAAGCCTCTGCTTCCTTCACCTTACCTCCCAAACACAGGCCTTCAATGATCATGTTGTCTCTAGCAAAATAAGGTTCCAAACCTTGCTTCTTCATATCATTTAAGAGATCAATTGCCTCTTGTTCAAAATCACATCTAGCAAACCCAACAGCAAGTATCTTATACGTAACAAGATCAGGTTCATGCCCTTTCTCCTTCATTTCCTTCAACAAAATTAAAGCATCACAAAGTTTACCTTGAAGACAATAACCATAAATCACAGTAGTGTAGTTGACAACATCTAAAACAATTTGATTATCCTTCATTTCACTGAACAATACCATGGCTTCATCTACTCTCCCAAGTTTGCACAAAGCATCCACTACTACATTGTAAGAAATATTGTCAACGATCCCAATTTCTTCCAACTCCTTGAGTCGATGTACAGCTTCAGAAACCCTACCCAACTGACAAAAGCATTTTAAAATCAAGTTCACGACCACACAGTCGGTTTTAATATCCTTTGACACCATCTCACTGTGAAGAGCCAAAGCTTTACTTATGTTCCCAAATTTGCAATACCCAGAAATCAAGGCACTATATACACGTACATCAGGAGCAACCCCTTGTGTTTCCATGAAAAGCAATATACCTTCTGCTTCTTCCAATCTGTTGTCATTACAAAACCCACGAATCACAACAGTGTAAGCGAAGGCACCCAAAGGAATCTTTGTTGCTGCCCATGCTCGGAGAAGTTGATGACCCGAATCTAACTCTCCATTCATACAAAGTCCTTCAATAAAAGTAGAGTAAGCAAATTCATTTGGGGTTACCTCAGCTTTATCCATCTCACTATAAACCTCAAACGCTTCTTGTAAACAACCCTTCTTAAAAAGGGCCTTAAGCACAATTACATAAGTATAAACGTTCGAGCTCAATCCAAGGCTCCCCAGCTGTTGATAAACGGCTAGAACCGTATCTACTTTTCCACAATGAACCAACTGGTTCATGAAGAAATTGTATGATGATATAGGGAAAACAAATCCATGACGCTCGGTTAGGAACAAAATCTCAACAACTTGATCAAACATTCCAAGGACAACGTAAGCCTTTACCATTGCATTAGAAACTCGAACAAACGAATCCGACCCGTCATTGTAAAGAGCTTCAAGTAAATCTATAACTTCAAATTCTACATTATTCTGTTTCCTAATAATTTGCAAGAATATCAAATCCAACTCCTTGTTAAGACGAAAATGACACAGTATTCTGACAATTGCTGCGTATGTACAAACATCATGCAAAAACCCTGCCTTTATTAAGTTATAAAAATACGATAATGCATCAATTGGTTTCTTTTTCAAACGGTTCAATGTTTCAACCACTTTAGTTGTATTTTGGGCTCCCGAATCAGAATCAGAATCAGATGAGAGCGGTTTCAACTGGGCAAGAGCTGAAACTGAACGGAGGGCAATGAAGTGATGGTGTTTGATGAATTTACTCAAAGAAAACAAGTTAACAGTCGAGACCCTCATGAAAAAGTTACAAATTTATAGAGCTTACTTGACGAAACTCAAGTGTAATAATCGATCATTTGTTACAGCCGAGCAAAGCAGCGAAGCGAACCTAACATGAAGTCCCACGAACACAAGCACTTTCCCTTCCATTTGCAACACTTGTCGTACTCAGCAGTCAGCACAAACAAGTTACAAGTTTACAACCTTTGGACAACAAACCAAGGCAAGGTCGTTGGTGTGTTGAAGTCGGCTAAACGTCAACCGTTGGATTGAGAATTGAGATGGGAAGGTAACAGAGTGACGTTGAGCACACAATTATATTGCTCTGTTTTTATTTTCCACCGAGCACCACACTGGTCATTCTTAATGGCCGGGCCTAAAACCAAACGGAAATGGGCTAATGGGTGGCCCAAACCCAAGCCTTCTAAATATATGTCATATACCCATATGTAGTCATATTGTCTTTAATATTAGCGGTATAATCATTTTCCTCCTTATAGTCTACTCCATCTAGTTTCAGTAATGGTTATTATCCTCCTGAAAATCAAAATGTTAAACATTTTGCCTCTTGATAGATAGGAATTCCGTTAGTCAAGTACTTTGATTGTTAAAAAATCAATTAAGTGACCTTATTCGAACACAAGAGTTATACCCCCTAATATTACCTCTAATTGTTTTTAAAGAAAAAAATCAAAAAAAAAAAAAACTAATAAAAATGTTTTAAAAATAGAATTGAAAATAAAAAATTGAAAAATTAGCAACAAAAAAAATTCATTATTTCAAAAAATAAAAAACAATTCAATATTTCAAAATAAATTTTAATATTGTTTTAATTTTTTTTACAATTGTATTATTTTATTATTTTATTATTCTTTATATTAATGTTTTTGAAATGAATTTTTTTTATTTTTACAGTTCATTCTTTATATTAATGTTTTTGAAATGAATTTTTTTTATTTTTACAGTTCATTCTTTATATTAATGTTTTTTAAATAAAATTTTTATTTTTACATGTGATTCTTTATATTATTTTTTGTTTAAATAATTTTTTCATTTTTTATTTTTAATTCTATTTTTTTTTTAAATTAAAAATTAAAAAAACAATTAATTGTTTCATTAGAAGGCATAACTCATGTGTTCAAAGGTAATAATGTCATTTAATTGATTTTTTGATGGTCAAAGTACTTAACTAACGGAATTCCTAACAGTTAAGGGGTAAAATATCTAATATTTTGATTTTCAGGGGAGAGAATGATCATTATTGAAACTAGAGAAGGTAAATTGTCCAATATTTTGTTTTTTAGAGGGAATGACCATTATTGAAACTAGAGGGGGTAAAGTATCTAATACATAAAACTATATGGGGAAAATGATTATATCCTTAATATTATGTATACGTATCCTATTTTTTGGATGATACTGTTTAGTTCATAATTATAAGGAAAAGAGCTTAATGACTAATCTCTGAAAAGAGCTTAATGACTAATCACCTAAATGCTATTTTCTTCACTTTATTTATCCATCTTTTTTTTAGGAAATGTTGGATACATGACATTACTCTATATATCTAATCTTCAATTCATCAAGTCAACAAAGCAAACATGAAACATCTACATCATAAATGATAATTCTTCATTTCTTAAACCAAAGAAATTTCGGTTAAAACAACAACAAAAAAACATAAGGGGACACATCTACACCAATCTATTGCTTAATTTTCAGCAGCGACATTTGTTCATCAATGGAGAAATCTACATGACAAGAAATTCTACAAGAGGAAGGGATAAGAATGAGTCCAAGGCCCCGTTGTTCCATCGGAGATGGAGAGGACCTTCTGGTGCTACGGTATTCCACTGCATCTTGGAGAATTATGTTCCCTTGCTTATCAAAGCAGTGAAAGTTGCCCAGGAAAAACCGTCCATCTTGAATACCCACTAGCATCCGGTGAAATAGCATTTTCCTCACCTGACTTACAACTTCTGAGCCATCTGTATCAGACCCACCTGAACTCCCCATTCCTATTGATGATTTCTCTGCTTCTTGTTCCATCTAAATACTGATGAATGAATCTACCATTAGTAATATATTATTTGAATTGAACAAAAACTATGCAATAGAGATGATTAGTTATACATCCAATCTAATTAACTATAAACCAACAAACTTACACCAGTAAAGAGAAAGCACCAATATATATCCAACAAGTTCCACTCTATACTAGGATGATGGCTATCAAAACACTACATAAATGGAGGAAGCTCTCATAGTTAAGAATGTTAGCACCCTGAATGTTTTAACTTTGATCGAAAAAGGAGCAAAAAGCTAAAATTCCTTTCAAAGAAGTGGAAGCATGGGTATCAACTGGTAATAAGTGTCATATGAATGGCATTGTTTATATAAACTTGAAGAGAAAATAAGGCCGATAAAAACATAGATGATTACAAAAATTTGAGATATAAATCACACTCATGAGAAAAAACAACAAGGCCCTAATGGCAAGTAGAATATCCAAAGGAAACATTAAAAGTTGCAACCTTAGACAGGAAAAGAACAATATCTTCATGTATCAATCAATTACGAAAGAAAAGGTAAAGTAAATTCAACACGCCAATAAGCTTAATAAAAGAAAAGTAAATCCAACCCTTTTGCAAAAAAGACGTGTTTGGTTTTACAGAACTTAGTAAGGCAAAGAACAGAAAAGAGATTCTACGCTGATAATCGTGAAGGAGCGGAAGCCACTCGACCGATAGCGCACTATTTACCTCATGCCTCATATTTGTTTCTGGTCCCACATAAAATTCCAATCATATCTAATAAAAATAAACTTAGATTAGTGTGCTGTTGAAATGCTAATAATCAGCTATAAATTTCAAATACTATATAATAGAGAACAAATAGATTAATAACAGGTTGGACATCTATTAGATGGAAGTCATGGAACATGGCAGAGGCACAGTTTTCCCAAGGCAAATGAAACCTCCATTTAGCCCTGTGGAAGCTTGAGGATTGGAATCACCCATCCCATTCAATTTCAAGATCTAAGTTATCTAACTGGTTCATCTTTAAAGTTGTATGGGTTCAAATGTTCAAATATAAAAGAGACAAAAGAACAAAAAAAAAGTACTCTGTCTCAGAAAGAAAACACAATGGTACTCTACTTTGGAAAGAAAATTTTAACTTGCATTATGATTATTATTTACAAAGATCTAAGGCCCTTTGAGATTTGTATGAATTTAATTATAGAACACACATCTTGAGAGAAAGAATGATATATATAAGATCACTGGCATCATGCCACCACTCGTAAATCTCCCACATTTTTCGACTTTAATGAGAGACCAACAACTAAATTCTTGCCCCATTTCAAGCACGTGATCTTCATATCCGAGCTTGTATAACCCAAGATGGTTTTGTAAATCGACCTCTACACAAGGGTATGCTGTTATCCAGAACTATTCAAAAACCTCTAAGAACACTGCTAAACCCACGCTATAACACTAGAACAGTTTCGAGAATCCTGCTTTCTCTATGACTGTCAACCTCGTCAGATAACAATACCTCTCTTTTGGTATGGAGATCAAGGCGGCAATGCCCCTCTACTAAATATGTTGGCATTGTCTATCTGTTGCTACGATTCGAACTAATGGAGTCTGTTATTTGGACACTACACAGCTTTCTAGAATCAGACGGTTTGTATCAGATTATCCCACCAACAACAAGTCAATCAGCAAAGATTCAAGTAAATATATAGCAACAAAGAAGCATAAAAAATGGGGTACAGGTAGCAAGAACCAGTTGCAAATGGTGGTAAATTTTACAGTAAGCCGCAAGTTCTGATTGTGATTGCGGTGGATCAAAATCATAAACGTATGCTAAAACAAAATTAAAAAACACCCCTTTTTCGCTAAACCTCGAAAAAAAAATCCCTAATCCCTATTCACGAAATCTCCAAAACCCATCACGGAATCAACACGAATAAACATAAACAAAGCTGAAACCAAAACCACCCACGAAGAGAGAGAGATACCTGTTGAAGCTGCTCTTTGTACGTGGAGAGATTCGAAAACAGTTCGTCTAAGAGAGACGACTAACCGAGAAGCTTCGCAGGTGACGGATACGACCAGACCATAGTAGATTTGTAGTGTACACAGGTTTTGTTTTGGTTTAAGCTGACAAGGCTATAAATTAATCCTGGCCTTTCATTTATCTAATTTTCAGATGGACTCGGATCCTCGGGTGCATTTGGTGCACGGATGGGACTAGAGATGGATTAAACCGTAGTTAAAAATCAAAATCGGATTTTAAAAATCGAAACCGAAATCAAAATCGTTAGTTTAAAAACCGGTTAGAAAGGCTTTGTTATGTTTTCCTCCTTTAAAAACCGACGGTTTTTACTGGCGGTTACTTAAAAAAAAAAATGGAACAAATCAGAGGCTTCCATGCTGCGGTCTCTTTGGGAAAAATGACCATAAGAGTATTAACGTTGATAACACGTGTCACGATTTCATTTGACAATTTAAATTTTTAAAAAAAAACAATAATACAGCCAATCAGAGATTACCACATGGCAGCTTGTTTGAAAAACTGACAGTTTGTATGTTACTGTTTGCAGACACGTGGCAACTCTCATTGGATCATTTAAAATGTTAAAAAAAATATAACCACTAATAAAGAGGCTGCCTGTAAAAAAAGCTGACCGTTGACAAAACAACTCAAAACTCTCCTATAATTACATTTATACCTCTAATTATAGTTCTATAAATACTCTTCACCGCTCTTCATTTTTCTTCACATCAATCTCTCAATCTCAAATTTTTAATAGTCAATTCTCCCAACAATTTTATTTTATTCTCATTTCTTATATAAATCGGTGTATATATATTTCTTATTTTTTTAATCATTTTTCTTATAATCATCCTTTATTATTTTCTTAAAATCATTTTTTTTTTACTATTAGTATTTGTAATTTATTTTTAGATGACAAATAGGGGAGAAAGTTCAAGTCCAACAAATATGGATGGAGGAAAAGGTTCAATGCAAGATTTTTTGAAACATGAAGGTATTGGTGTCAGTTCTGAAGACCAACTTTACCATGAGTTCCTTCTATCTCAATTTGGATTCGATCTCCCTCTTAATCTTAATCCCCCCTATAATAATTTCTTACCCAAATCCCAATACCCCATTTAGTAATAAAAATCTTTCTACCCATTCTACCATGTCACCACCCCCTTCAGATGAATTTGATGCAAGATTAGAAGAAAAGTTGGCGAAGTCTGATCTCTTCAAATTGTATATGAAGAAAATCCAGTTAGCTAACGAAATGATCAAAATCATGCGCCACTACTGCTCCAAAACATATACGACAGGTAAATCCTTCGGTTATGGCACCTATTGATCTCATATTAGGAAAAGTCACCTGGTCGAATCGGTGAGGTCTTCTAGTAACCAAAATCAAATCTCAAGGTACGAAACTCCTACTAATCAATTATTTCATTATACGTCTGGAAAAAAAATTGACAGTAATGGTTGCAGTAGAACATTTACCTTTTAATTTTGGTGAGAAAGTAAGTGTTGTTAATTATTGTCAAACTGCATTAAATTCTGCAATGCAACGTGTTCCTAGAGTCACTCTCACACGTGCACTGTATGTGCACTGTATTCCCTTTACAGTGCACGTGTGAGAGTGGCTTTAGGAACACGTTGCATTGCAGGATTTAATGCAGTTTAACAATAATTAACAAAACCTACTTTCTCACAAAAACTAAAAGGTAAATGCTCTACTGCAACCATTACTGCCAATTTTTTTTTCCAGACGTATAATGAAATAATTGATTAGTAGGGGTTCCGTACCTTGAGATTTGAGTTTGGTTACTAGAGGACCTCACCGATTCGACCGGGTGACCCTATTATGAGACCAGTAGGTGCCATATCCGAAGGATTTAGCGTCATATATGTTTTGGAGCAGTAGTTGCACGTGATTTTGATCGTTCCGCCAGCTAACTGGATGTTCTTCATATGCAATTTGAAAAGATCAGACTTCGCCAACTTTTCTTCTAATCCTGCATCAAATTCATCTCAAGGGGGTGGTGGCATGATAGAATGGGTAGAAAGATTTTCATTACTGAATGGGGTATTGGGATTTGGGTAAGAAATTATTATAGGGGGGATTAAGATTACGAGGGAGATCGAATCCAAACTGAGATTGAAGGAACTCGTGGTAAAGTCGGTCATCAGAACTGACATCAATACCTTCATGTTCTAAAAAATCTTGCATTGGACCCTTTCCTCAGTCCATATTTGTTGGACTTGAACTTTCTCCTCTATTTGCCATTACAAAATAAATTACAAATATTAATAGTAAAAAAAAATGATTTTAAGAAAATAATAGAGGATGATTGTAAGAAAAATGATTTAAAAAATAAGAAATATATATGCACTAATTTACATAAGAAATCAGAATAAAATAAAATTATTGAGAGAATTGACTATTAAAAATTTGAGATTGAAAGAGATTGAGAGATGTTGGTGTGAAGAAAAATGAAGAGTGGTGAGGAGTATTTATAGATAGTTAAGGGTATAAATGTAATTATAGAAGAGTTTGAGTTGTTACAATTGGGAGTCTAGTGCGCTAATGATCACTTTTTTTTTCAAAGAGGCTGTCACGTGGTAGCTTTTTATTGGTGGTTTTTTTAAACATTTTGAATGGCCCATTGAGAGCTTGTCATGTGTCAGTAACGATAACATAACCAACGGTCAATTATTTCAAACAGACTACCACATTTGGTTGTATTATTTTATATATATATATATGTGTGTGTGTGTGTGTGTATGTGTGTGTCCAATGAAATTGTGTCACGTGTCATCAACGTTAATACGCTCTAACGGTCAATTTTTTTCCAAAGAGGCTGTCATGCGGTAGCCTCTGTTTGGTACAAAATTATATAAAAAAAAAAGTGATAACCGTCGACGGTTTAATCGTCGGTTTTTCCCGGTTTTTTAAGGAAGCAAACCATAACCGAACCGTTTCTAATCGGTTTTCAAACCAACGGTTTCGGTTTCAGCTTTTAACTGCCGGTTTAACCAAACCGTGGCCACCCCTGGACAAAATAGGATAAAACATGACATATTGTTCTGTATTGTGTTTGGAATGCTTGAGACAGAACTGTTAACTATACTGTTATATGTTTGGTATAACTATGATAAAACGGGACAAAATGTTCAAATGACCAGAGTGCCCCTGTGGTGTTGTCTATGCTTGTTTACCACATAATAGTGGTAAATGAGACGATACAGGTAGATATTTATATGAATTTATTGAAAATATATTTATATCTCATATTAAACAAATAATAATAATAATATGATTGGAAAATATTCATATTCAATAATTTTATAGGATTATTATTGACAATTCCCTCATTGTTTTTATAATTTCCTTCTTGGTTACTTCCTTATCAATTTCATGAAAAAAAAATTCCACCGTTCAAATACTCATATAATGTTGGATCATAATTTTTACAATCTTTTTCATCTATAATATATCATATTGTAATTAACAGCATATAAAAAAAACAATTATTACGAAACGATAAATAACTGATTAATTGGCATGGAATTAGAAATAAAATCCAGCAACTCATCAATATCATAACCATCCCATCCAATTGAAAATAAAGACTTCAGTTCACAACATAATAACATATTATCCAGGACACTGATATATTCACATTCAAACAAAAAATATCATTCAAACATGTTCACAAAATCATATATAAAAATTGTTCATTCCTCTATAATTGCCTTCATAAAATCTGGCTTGTAGGAATCATTCAAGTTATTCCAAATGCGCAACTGGTTTGACTTATTTTCAAAATACATTGCAACTCGTATCACTTGCATACGATCAAGACTCATACCATCTGACTCAACAACTAAACGGGTCATTGCATCCCCTCCCGTAATAGCCTCAGTCAACTTAGCAATATCCGCAGATGCTCTTTCCATGCCTTTTTTCAAATACCTTGGTGATGTTTAGTACTATAGAACTGGCATTCCTCTTTCTCTTCCGATTCGATGTTTGTCTTGTATTTGGGTTAAAGGAAGCAAGTGATTATTATGTTCATCCATAGCTTCATATTTCACAAATCAAACAAAACAAGCATATATTCAGTCAATTTATTCCCACCATACAAAATTGTACACTTGGTCTTAACAGAAAAATCATCCTACACCAAACTATTTCAATCGATATAACTACTTGATTCAGTTAAGTACGTAGCGTTATATCACAAGTGTACTCTACCAGCACAATTCCAGGTAAGAGTAAGTCCGTGTATTCCAACAAATATACATCATGAATACTATATATATATATATATATAACAATACGCCATCTAATGTCGTACATAACTAAAAGCCATAACATAAGTAAGCAACAATTTATAACTGCACATACTTATATACAATCAGAACACATAAAACATAAATACTTAACTATCAAACATTGGCCAAATTGATTGTTATGCATTGAATTGGAATAGATCATGCACATAATAACACTAACATCAAAAACTTACCAAATTGACATGTACTGTCTTCAATGTACCAACTCTCGTAATAACATTGCAAATTGCGAAGAGAACAAATCAAAAGATATACACAAATCAAACAAGATTATCTAACACCATTTTCAAATGGTACAAATGGAAATTATCAGGGGTCATACATAGGGATGCATATTTGGGGAATAAGGATGGATATAGGTCTCCCCCATTCCCATCCCCATCCCCATCCCCACTTCCTATACCCTTCCCCCCTCCCCCCTCCCCCCTCCTCCCATTTCCCCATTTGGGGAAAATGGGGTTGGGGAATTTTGGGGGGAGGTATATCCATCCCCATCCCCGTCCCCATTTCCTATTTCCCCTTTTTTTTTGTATTTCTCCGTTTTTCTGTTTTTCCATTTCGTCATTTAACTAAAAATTACAAATTAAACTAAAAAAAACAAACATTCCATTAGAAATACAAAATAAAACCCATTAATATATTACAAATACAAATATATATTATAATTAATAATATATATTATAATTATATTTATATATGTTTAGGGGAAATGGGGAAATGGGGGTGGGGGATCTCATCTCCATCCTCATTTCAATATAATTGTGGGGAAAATGGGAAAATGGGGATGGGGAGGGGGCCATCCCCATCCTCATTTCAATTTGGGGATGAATTTCATCCCCATCCCCCCCATTTTCCCATTCCCCCCAATATAATTGTGGGGAAAATGGGAAAATGGGGATGGGGAGGGGGCCATCCCCATCCTCATTTCAATTTGGGGATGAATTTCATCCCCATCCCCCCCATTTTCCCATTCCCCCCCCCCCCCCAAAAAAAAAATCCCCAAAATGGGGATGGGGATACGGGAAATTGGAATCCCAGAAAAAAATGTGCATCTCTAAGCATACATCAATCAATCAAAACAGACACAAATAATTTACTTACAATAAAGTAAACTACACAATGTCAGTGACAAATATACAACAAATCAGTTTCATTAAACACTAAAGTATTAAAAATTTCGATGTGTAAATGGAGTAGAACTAACCGGTAACAAGAAGCAACCCAGATGGAAGTTGCTTGAGGAACACAACTTTTTTTCCCTTGAACCTTTCAACAAGAATAATCAGCACGGAACCTGGAGCAATACTAGCTCTACAATCATTGAGAACGAAACAAGTTTTAAAAACCCAATAACATAAAATGTTGAAAGCCTCTAACTTCCTCAATAAATCACTAAAATGAGCAACATAATTAAATACATAAACTGAGAAATCGTAATCGAAGATCGAAGTGGAAAACAAAAAACGAAAACCTAAAATCACTAAGATGACAACAAGACAAGTAACCACACCTGACATACCCAATAACCAAGTTTAAAATTAAAACCTAAATTCAAAATTGAAAATCCATTCTATGAAATTTGGAAACAGAGAAAGAGACGAGCTCACCATTTCAAAACGAAATCGAAAAAACAAAAGGAAAATCGAACAAAATCATACCAGGGGCCGACGGTGTACATGTATGATGGGAACCAAGTCGGTGTTGGCGAAGAGTTATGGCAACAACGGAAGGCGATTGGCTTGCTTAGGGTTGGCGGGAATACAACGATGGTCGGGTTGGGGAGAAGAGATAAAGAGAGAGAATGGAATTGATTTAATTTATATGGTACAAAGTTGTAATTTGTTGAAGATTTGAAGGGTAAATACGTTGTTTTGACACTTGTCCCATACCAGGGGACTAGTTGGCCGAGGGTCTGAGGTGAGACAATTTTTTATGTTTTTTATCCCACATTGTCCCATAGTGTCTCACATTGAGTTTACGCCAAACATGGGACAATGACAAACTATCTTATGTTGTTCTATCATGTCCCGCGTACGAAATGTACCTATGGCATCAAGCCAAACGGAGAACAAAAGCCTAGCCCCAGAGGCAGTCCCCAAACGATGCCCAGACAAAAAAAACAAAACAATATCAAAAGTAAAACAAACAAAAACAACAGAAAAGAGACCATGTAAGGCCTACCACCAAACAGACCATGCAAAACAAAAGCTAAAACATTAGACCTGATTCAAAGCACCAAACAAAACACTTAGACAACCTCATGTGCACTCATGATGTCTCAATCTCAAATCAAGAATAGTAAAGAGATTAATATTGTGTGTTAACTTCACAACTCATAATTGAAGTATAAAGACCTTAACATATCAACAAATACATGTAAGGGATTTTTTTTTATCTATTTATTTTGGCTACAGAATTCCAGGCCACATGTCATTTAGCATGTTTCCTTATGTTGTCTGTTTCCAACAAACCTGATTACAACGAATTATTCACAAATTCTTCTTTCTTACAATTCTTCTCTCTCTCTCTCTCTCTTCTAGCAATTCTGAACAACAAGATTTTCTAATCGAATTTACAGATTCCTGAAGAGCATCACACATATTCTCTTTGCCTTTGTCAATTTTAAACTTTATCATTCCATAAATATTAAATACCCACCCATCTTGATCCTAAATTGGAAGCTTCAGCAGCATGTATGCTCTCTTCCCCACCCACCCATTCGAGTCAACATCAAATTTCATCATTTCATCAAAATTTAATCACAATACAATTGAACCCCATATAATTCAACAGCAGAGCCGGCCCTGCTGTATTGCTAGAGGGGCGGCCGCCTTACGCCCTTTTTTAAAGAACCAGATTTCTATGTTTGAAGCATTAATTTAGGGATATATTTTCATGTTTCCATATTAGTTTAGGGATCCATTTTCATTTTTACATGTTTTGAGTACTAGTGTAAATGCCCATTTTTATTTTATTTCGGATTATAAAAACCCAAAAAAATGTTTTGAGTATTGGTCTAAATATTTGGAATCAAAGAGGTCAATAAAAAGCTTAAAAGTTTAACAAAAAAAAATTAAATTGGACTGGGACAAACAAAGTCCAAAAGAAATGTTTGTTTTTGGTATATGGTCCAATAGGGTTTCTTGTTTCTAAATTTATCATTTGTTTCAATCTCCCGGCTCTCAACGTCTCAAGTAGCACTTCCTTTTCTACTCATTACTCATCTCTCTTCTTCAATCTTCCTCTGTTCTTGTCCAGTGTTCCTCATTTGAGTCATTTCACTTCAATCTTCGACTTTTCGTTACAAATTCTTTCGGATAATTTCTTTTTAATATATATTGTTGTATATAAAAATTATATATAATACTATTATACTAATTTTTTTTTTTCGATTTTGATTTTTTCCTCATTTAACATGTCACGGAACCTATTTTCCCATTTTCAAAATTGTCACCCCAGACCTAAAAAATGTCAGGACCAACCATGTTCAACAGTTTATAAATGTTAAGGTCTTTATACTTCAATGATGAAATTGCGAAGTTAACATATAGTATTAATCCCTTTGCTATTCTTGATTTGGGATCGAGACATCATGAGTACAAGGGAGGTTGTTTTTTCTTGAGTGTTTTGTTTGGTGTTTTGGTGTTTTGGTGTTTTGATGTTTTGGTGTTTGTTTTGTATGGTCTGTTTGGTGTTGGGCCTTACATGGTCTTTTTTCTATTGCTCTTTTTAACTTTTGGTTCATCGTTTGTGGACTGCCTATGGGGCTAGGCTTTTGTTCTCCGTTTGGCTTGGTGTCGTGGGTGCTCGTTGTTTTCTTCTGACCTTTTTCGCTCGATGAATAAAGTCTAAAGTGTCTAAATTGGAGACCAGACCATTGTAGACAATTTGTAGTGGACTGTGTACAGATACGACGTCGTAGTCCTTGTACGCATCAACCAACCTCCTTGACCGAATAAATAACTCAGGAAAATGCCGAAGGCTATAAAAGTCATTTCGACCTCTACAGAACTTGCTTTTTAGTTTTTAGTTTTTGTGATCGAAAAGTAGGTTCAATCTGTGGCGGGAACATCCTGAAATTTTCACCAAAAATCAAAACCAGCTGCAGTTGATATCTTCAACTCCATAAAAAATGTCATTTCTCGATGAATTTCAAGCTAGTAAGTCTTCCTTTTCTCCCCTAATTTTTACTGTTTTCTTCAATTTTACAAACCCTAACTTAACCTGTTAAACAATTCTTTTTCCTTTACGCAAATTCAGTTTTAGGTTCAGCGTCCAGATTTCTGTTCTCGTTTCAATTGCGAATATTGTATTTAAAATTAAAATATAAAATGAAATGATTATTGTCTGATTGGGTGTTCTCATATAGTCATATCGTTTATTTGGACCTAATTTTATGAAAGTAATATTATTAGAATAAAAATTACTGTATATTGAATGGTATACTAGTAGTTAGTCTGAACTCTGAAGTAAGATATTTTGAACTAAGAATGTTTCCATTATTAGTTTTGAGGGTCAAATCCTCTGCATAACGTGTGAAGTAATGAGAGCGGTGGAGAGATGTTGTGATTCACCTTTACCTTAATTGTTTAAGTTGTTATTTGCTCATCGGAAGATAGCAGGTGCTTGGGTTCTTTATTTGTCTCAACTATCAGCCAAGCCTGAATTCCGACCGAATGAGATCGCTCTGTGAATTTTTTGGAGTATTCTTGTTACGTTTTGTGTAATTTTATCTCTTTTATCTTCTCTTTCATTTCAGTGTGTGTTTATTATTTAGGTAACGAGAGAACAAAAAACTTTACTTATTTTAATGAATTCCAATGTTTAATAAAACGGTTTGGAATTAAGTTATGTAGACACCACACGGAAATAGGGGAACTTAATTCCCCTCTCCCATGCAAAGAATTAGGTTCCTTTTCCTCTTTAAAAAAAATAAGTAAAAAATAATTTTTTATAAACTACCTCTCCATAAATAGGAATAGTTTTGTAACTTGTGTTCATTTTTAATTCCTAAAAATTAGTAAACATGGTAACAAAATCTTAAAATTTAATTCCGGTTGCTCTCCTTTCCCTTTCTAGTTTCTAGTGCAACTCAATTCCCTTTCATTTTTATTCCCAATTAATACGCGTGCCCTTTAGTTTGTACTAATGATATCCATGTCTTTTCTTTTTTCTGTCTATAGTTCTTTTCAATGCCTCCTAGATATGGTAACCGTTCTTTCTAGATCTTTTTAAAGTCTAACCATTAGCAAGCCCAGATCAAGAGACCAAATTACCACTCCCCAACAACTGGTATGAATGTTAGCTGTGCTACCACTGATCCAGATAACAACATTCTTCTTCTTTGTTTTAGCTATAAACCCACGATGCTAGGTTTTTTTTTCTTCGTTTTTTTGTTTTGTTTAGGGCTCGAAGGTAGGTTAAATCTGTGGCAGGAACATCCTGAAATTTTCACCAAAAATCAAATTCAGCTGCAGCTGATCTCTTGAAGCAACTCTTCAACTCCACAAAAAATGTCATTTCTCGATGAATTTCAAGCCAGTAAGTCTTCCTTTTCTCCCCCTAACTTTCGCTGTCATCTTCAATTCTAGAAACCCTATTTTAACTTGTACAGCAATTCTGTGCCTTTTACCTATAACTTAATTGCTTAAGTTGGTATTTGCACATTGAAAATAGAAGGTGCTTAGGTTCTTTATTTGTCACAACTAAGCCTGAATTCCGGCTGAATGAGTTTGCTATGTGAATTTTTTGGAGTATTCTTGTTACGTATTGTGTAATGTTATCTCTTTTATTTTCTCTTTCATTTTAGTGCATGTTTATTAAATAGGATTCCTAACGAGGGAACAAAAACTTAACTTATTTTTAATGAATTCCAATGTTTACTAAAACGGTTTGGAATTACTTTACGTAGACACCATACGGAAATCGGGGGACTTAATTCCCCTCCCCCATCCAAGGAATTAGGTTCCTTTTCCTGATTTTTTTAAAAAGTAAACAATATATTTTTATAAAATACCCTCCATTGCACACGTTCTATAAATAGGAGTATTTTTGTAATCAACTTGTTTTCGTTTTTTATTCCAAAAAATTAGTAAACACTGTTACAAAATCTTAAAATTTAATACTGGTTACTCTCCTTTCCCTTTCTAGTTTCTAGTACAACTGGATTCCCTTTCATTTTTATTCCCAATTAATAAATGTGCCCCTAGTTTGTACCGTGATATCCATGTCTTTTCTTTTTTCTCCCTCTAGTTCTTTTCTAAGTCTCTGTTGCTCATGTTTTTTACCGTCGTAACATTTTCCCCTTGTTTTGTCTTTCTTCATTGTCATGATACCATAAGACCATGATAACATTCATGAGCAATCTATCTCTAAGTTCATTTCCTCATGATTGGGCTATAGATGGATCATTCAGCCCATATTATCCCAAAAAAAAATCGAGTTGTGGGTTCAAGTCGTATTAAAAAAAAAAAAAGGCAAAGCTATCCATCCTGTCAAGTGTCAATGGATGGTTCTTATGTGTTTGTTGGGTCCTTTAGGCAGGGTTCTTTCTGTCAACATCGACCCGACATAACCTTAGCAAGCCCAGATCAAGATAACCAAATTTGCACTCCCCAAGAGGTAGCTGTTATGTTCGAGGCCTCTGGTCCACTCTTTAAACGAATGTTAGCTGTACTACCACCGATTCAGATAACCACATTTTTCTTTTTTTTAGCTATATATCCACAATGCTAGTTTTTTTCTCCTTCATTATTTTTTGTTTAGGGCTCGAAAGTAGGTTAAACCTGTGGCAGGAACATCCTGAAATTTTCACCCAAAATCAAAATCAGCTGTAGCTGATCTCTTGAACTCCACAAAAAAAAATGTCATTTCTCGATGAATTTCAATTCAGGATGTCTTCCTTTTCTCCCCAAATTTTCGCTGTCATCTTCAATTTTAGAAACCCTAATTTAACTTGTTAAACAATGCTGTGCCTTTTACGTAATTTCAATTTTAGGTTTAAGTTCAACGTCCAGATTTTTTGTTCTCGTTTCAATTGTGAATATTGTATTCAAAATTAAAATATAAAATGAAATGATTATTGTCTAATTGGGTGTTCTGATATTGTTTATTTGGACCTAATTTTATGAAAGTAATTTTATTCGAATACAAATGAGGGTATATTTTGAGCTAAGAATGTTTCCATTTGATGGGTTATTAGTTTGAAGTTTAAATTTCTCTGCATAATGTGTGAAGTAAAATGCGCTACATATGAAAGCGGATGAGAGATGCTGTGATTCACCTTTAACTTAATTGTTTGTGTTGCTATTTGCGTATTGGAAGATAGAAGGTGTTTAGGTTCTTTATTTCTATCATGTAAGCCAGAATTTCGACCTAATGAGTTTACTATTTGAATCTTTTGGAGTATTCTTGTTATGTACCGTATAATTCTATCCCTTTATTGTCTCTTTCATTTTAGTGTGTGTTTATGAATTAGGATTTCTAATGAATTCAAATGAATTCTAAAAAGGTTAAGAATTAAGTTACGTAGACAGTAGACCCCACACATTAATCGAAGATCTTAATTCTCCTCTCTCATCCAAGGAATTCGGTTCCCTTCCCTGACTAAAAAAAAAGTAAACAATATATTTTTTCTAAAGTACTCTCCATTCCACATGTTGTAATGAATAGCAGTATTGATAGGGAATTAGATAAGGATTATTATATTAGTAATTATCATATTATGTTTAGAATAATTATCTCATTGTGAGATTACTTTAGGTTTTATTTATCTATATCAGAAGTTAGTTGTTATCTTTATCATTTTGTTAGCTATAAATAGACTCCTTCAGAGCCTATTGTATTTAGACTTGATGAATTGAATAAAGAATTAAATTGTTGTGTTTTCCAATCCCCTTTTCTGGTTCTATTTCCTTTTGGTTCTACATCAATTGGTATCAGAGTTATTTTCGTTCATATACGCTTCCATAAATTATTTTATTTTATTTTATTTTTCACACAAATCTGTACCCCAAACTCATAAACACCCAACGGTCCTAGCCGGACAACATACACGCCCAAAACCTCCCCACCTGAAGTTCACCAGCCCACGCGCCACCACTCAAGCGTCACTGTTGGCCACCGCCGGTCACCGCCACAACAGTCACCAACCACATCATTAGATTCGGAAGTCACCGACCTACACTTTTTCCTTCTACGCCGACCTCCAATTCCATCTACATCAGCACAGATTCGATCGCCGGAGCATGGAACCTCACCGCCGGTCCCAACCGATTCGTTTTGCTATGACTACGAAGAATGGACTTTGGGTTGATGACTTGGCTGCTCCAAACAGGAACAAGATGTGGTATTCTCTTGTTCATTGGTTGCACCCATTTGACTCGTCAGGAGTCGAGTTCTTCTTAGTGGAGGAGAATGATGGGGAATTAGATAAGGATTATTATATTAGTAATTATCATATTATGTTTAGAATAATTATCTCATTGCGAGATTACTTTAGGTTTTATTTATCTATATCAGAAGTTAGTTGTTACCTTTATCATTTTGTTAGCTATAAATAGACTCATTCAGAGTCTATTGTATTTAGACTTGATGAATTGAATAAAGAATTAAATTGTTGTGTTTTCCAATCCCCTTTTCTGGTTCTACATCAAGTATTTTTGTAATCAATTTGTTTTCATTTTTAATTCCATTTTGCTCTCCTTTCACTTTCTAGTTCAACTAAATTCCCTTTCATTCTATTCCCGATTAATAAACATGCTCTTAGTTTTTATTAACGCTAACCATGCCCTTTTTATCTTTCTCTAGTTCTTTTCAATGTCTTCTAGATATGGTAATCGCTCTTTCTAGTTCTTTTCTAGGTCTCCGCTGCTCGTGTGTTTTAACATCGTAACATTTTCCCTTTTTTGTCCTTATTCGGTGCTAATTCAATGTATTCGCAGATAATTCAGACAATGAAACTACACTACATGTATTTGGTTGTCTTATTAATGTTGATATTCTTCTTTATTTTTTTTAATTTGTTTTAATGTTAAGCTCTAGTTCACATCTTTCTTAATATCCTTTTTTTTTAAGTACATCTTTCTTAATACTAATGTCTCTGCTGATTGCTTTTTTACAGATCTGGAATCACTGCCCAACATTCTGCAGAAGAAGTACTCATTGCTTCATGATTTAGATAAAAGTTTACAAGGTTTGCTGTCTACTAACAGCCTCTGTTTAGCACATTATATAATCAGCAAGTCAGCAACAAAATTTTAATGTTGTCATTTTTAACCTTTTGTTGTTCTTTGTTGTTATATCATTTAAGCTCTTCTCAGTTTTTAGATTCTGTAAGGAGAAGGAATGTCTGAGTTCCATTTTCTTTTGTAGGCCTTGTTTTTGTCTTGTAGGCCTTTTTTGGTTCCCTATGTGATTTTTGTCGGCCTAGGTGGACTTCTTGTTCATTCTTGTATAGGGTAGTGTTGCTACATCCTATGTTCTTTGTATAGGGATCTTTTGTAATGTTTCTATTTTTGCAATATATTTTTTGTTTCCTATATATGTAAAAGGATTGTCTGAAATTAGAAGTATTATTATATTAATTTTGTTTGTGTAGTCAATCTGTGCTTCGCCGTTGTTATAGGGTCTGGCGGTTCATAAAACAAATTCAGGTTTTCTTTTATGCATGGAAACTAGATCAGAACCACAGTTGCCACCAATTTAATGTAGTCTACGATAAGTTGCAGATCTTAATCTGTTGTTATGATATACTTAATTGGGAAAAATCATGAAGATGCAGATGTATCAAAATCTGTATTTTTGTCCCAAGTACAATGACAGTAAAAGAAAAACATGCTTGTGTCACCATGGAAAGATATGATTATTAATGTTATATTCTTGTCTTTATGTGTTAAATATAGGCTTGTTCTATATGTTTTATGCCTGTGTTTCTTTTGGTTTTCTAATGTTGTGCAAAACTGTAATATCATGTTATGTACATATGTTGAGAGAAAGAGAGAAGAAATATAAAAACTACAAATGAAACATCAGTGATGTTGGATCCTTCCATGTTATCATGCTGTGGTGTTGCTGCCCTTCAAGGGAGTGATGAGTTTCACAGACTTTAAATAATTTCCATGGGAGCTTAGGAGGTAGTTATGATTGCCACTCATGGCCCACACTACCATTCCCCTTGTAAATGATATAGTAATCTTTGTCTGTATTCAGTAATTAGGTATACATTTTGTGGTAACAAGTAGAATTAAAAAGGTTTCAAGTTTATGCTTATCTTAACAGTCGAATTCTTTCTTCTTTGGGCTTGGATTCTTAAGCATTTTCTATATGCCCTGACAGAGATTCAAAGACAAAATGAGCAACGCTGTAAAAAAGAGATAGAGGACTTTAAGCGGGAAGTTAGGGCTGGAAATATTACTCCAAATACTTCATTTATTAAATTCTCAGATGAAGCAGTTGATGAGCAAAAGCATGGCATCAGAATTGCAGACGAAAAGGTTTCCTTGGCTACTCAGGCATATGATTTGGTATGTGGAGCTGTCCTGTTAATGTCTGCATTCTATCGAGAATTCTTATTCTTAGTTCATTTCTAATTCCCAGTTGTTGAAATTCGTCTTGTCGTGAAATTATTTTTTTCTTATCTGAGAAGTTAAGTAGATGATGTTGTTAGATTATTTTAATCAACCTAACAAACATTTATGTTCTGATGATTATTATATTACTGAAATAATTTCTGATATAGACCTTTGTTTCTAAGGTTAGTAAAGATGTCTGATTTTTGTAGTTTTTGCACATAAGTTTGGACAAAAAAAACCATCTGAAGCCTTAAAAAATTTCATACGATAAATATAAAAAACATGTTTATCCAGGAAACAGTACCCTCGAAAAGAAGTAATTTTTGCCTAAAGATATCAAACTAACAGTTACTTTCAGACTGGTTTTGAGTACCAGCATATGAGTTTTTTTTTTTTTTTTTAAAGATATATGTTTGCTTTATGGAATTCTGTTATATTGAAAACCTTGGAATGTATGTGTACTTTGTTTCAGTAGTTTCCTTGGGTGGCTGCCAATATGTGCTTGGGAAAATAATCAAAGACTTACTTATGTGTTCATATAATTCTTGAATTATGTGTGGGAATCCATAAATATCCGTTGTTTTTTATCAAATGATACTATCGGATAACTTGCCATAACTAGCTATTATAATACAATGGACCAGGTCTATTTAGATTTTGCATTTTATCTGCCTTAAGTTCTGTTGAGGCAGTTGTGTAAATAATTAATATGCATTCAAACACTTATGAATTTGTTTATAATGCATATGCCACAACTGTGCCTCAGGTAGATACACACATACAGCAACTAGATCAGTATCTGAAAAGTTTTGATGATGAGCTTCGGCGTGGTACTGTAATTATCTTTTCTGCGTTCTTTAGCTTATTTTGGATACTTCATTAGTTTGTTCTTTAACAGATTTCATATTCTTTATGGACAGCTATAATCTCTCTTTCCTTCGTTAATGTTTTTACCCTTTTTTTTTTTTGTAATGCTATGGTATTTTGCAGAAAGAGATAGTGTTGCTACCACTAAGTCACCTGCTACAAGCCTTGATACTGGCACAAAATCAGGAAGGAGTAGTGAGGGTGGTAGAGGGCGTAAAAAGTATTATCACCTATCCTATACATGCTCATTTAGTTTCCATATGAATTATCTAGCATATATATGACAGTTAATCTAGGTTTTTCAATATTTAGTTCTGCTTTCTTCTATAGGAAGCTTTTTGTTGCATATTGATCACATTAATATCTGTTTTATTTGCTTTGGGCTAAACTGCTTTACGTTTAACCTTATTAGATTGATTCCATAGCTAAGAAATCTGAACCAGGAAGGTTCTTTATGTTTTAACATTCTGAGATTTAATTTGTATCTAGGAGATGTAAACCAGGATGGATCTGTATTCCTCCTTATTGAAGATAGGTTATAAAATACAATGAGACTCAGTTTAAAATATTGAATAGGGATGAGTGGGTTTCCTCTAATCATAACAATAACAGAAGAATGAAGATACAGAGAAAGCATAAGGGCCCAACATAGGAGCATTTGAGATAGTTTAGAGGAAGAATACTTGTTGTGTTACTCTTTGAAAGAACTCCTTTCATTTTGTGAATCAGCAACTAAGTTCACTGACATGGTGGGTGAGCAGAGCTGTCAATAGCTCATGAGAAGTTAATGTTCATTTTGATAGAGCAAGAACTTTTAAAGCCAAGAGATATATATGTATTTAGGTCTAATCCAATGATGATTTAAGTCAATAGGATATTCTAGTTAAAACATTAATATATTTATTTGTAAATTTTACATTTCTAGTTTCTCCATACTTTTCACCTATTCTTCAAGCATATTTATCTAATTTTTGTTTAATAAAGTGATCTGTTTGCATGAGTGTGAGAGAGATGACAATATGGGAGCAGATATTTCTTTCTAAGATAACCTATGTCCCACGTCAAATATACGAATGTTTATGAAACAAGATGACAATTATATCCATACGGGTTTGGAAGAATACATGCATGATAGACATTGTTTAATGCCGTTTATATCTGCAGATCGCGCCTGGTGACAGCAACAATTGAAACTGCAACAGCAGTTGCAAACCCTACTGGTGTGGAGCTAGATTTACCTGTGGATCCAAATGAACCCACATACTGTTTCTGCAACCAAGTCAGCTACGGGGAGATGGTTGCATGTGATAATCAAGAAGTATGTTATCAACTTCTTTGTATATTTATTCTGTGTAATAAATTTTACCCTTCTATTTTTCATTATGGAAGGATATTTTTTCCTGTCGTATTCTTCATCTTACGGAAGTTTTTTAATTGTTATAACAGTGCAAGATAGAATGGTTTCACTTTGGCTGTGTTGGTTTGAAAGAACAACCAAAAGGGAAATGGTACTGTTCAGAATGTGTAGCTCCGAAAAATCGTAGAAAAGGCAGATGATGCGTAGGAAATATGCTGTACGCATTATACATCCTTCATGTGGAATTAAATATGTTATAGCCGCTAGTATATAAAATATGAATTTCCTTTTTCGTCTTTGGGAAAATTTCATGTTTCAGGATCTCGTTGTTACATCTGTTGCTGCTATTTAGTTCGCTTTCTTAATTCACTGGATTCTTCTACTACATTCTATAGAAGAAGAAAAAAATCATGTTCTCACACTGTTTTGAGTTTGATTACATTGTATAGTAGCTTATTCAGGCACATTATGTTTGTCACTGCCTATACTTGAGTTGCTGACTTGTGAGAGATGATAACATACGCCCGCTGGTGACTGAACAAAGTTTTTTGGGCATGAACTTGTGCAACCTTTTTCCGCATTTTAATCCTATGGGATTGCTTTTAAGCTTAGCATTCATATTGAGGTAGTTGATCATTGGGACCATGGCGGAAATACACTTTCTGATACTCCACCATGATCAAGCTTTGCTATAGCATAAATTTGGGCTACCCTTGTCCCACTTATAATGACTACAAAGTTTCATGAGACCCAGCTTCTGGGTGCATACTTTTAGAATTGATATGGGTTTGCTGAAGAAAGTATGCATTTCTTCAAACCTAGGGCCTTTTTGTTGCCAACTATAGTAACACCATGTCAATTAATAATTAAATTACGAATACCAAGTAAATACTCGCATAATAGTGTTGAACTTTAGCATCACCCTCTTATCTCAATCATTCCGAGACCCCAAATCAACTTCTGTTCTCTAATACATAACCTTTATCACTGTATAATGCTCGTTAATTTTGTATCACTGTATAATACTCGTTAATTGCTGTGTTATTGTAAATTCATGTCAAGTTAAATTTTGTCTTATCTACCCTCTTAACATTACCGGTTTAACTAGATCCGCTTATATTTTATATACAAGAACGTTCTCATCTTACAAACGAACCTTATTGGATAATTTAAAAATATAAATTATTGTAAAATATTATATCTGAAACCAATCAAAAAAAAAAAAAAAAACCCTTTAAATCAACGAGAAGCTAAGACACCTATTATATAATAGGTGTTTTAATGAATGAATTGACCTATCAACGACCCTAATCTACCATTTCCAAGTGGTTTTGGATTGTATCAATGGCTAAGCTAGTGTTTACTGTTTACTAAAGGTCGGGTTGGAAAAATGGAAGATAAACTATTGTAGACCGCTTTAAAAGGGCTGTCCAGATTAGACTGCATTGCATCCACCTTTAAGCTCCATTGTCAATCAAACGTTTAAATAGGTATAAAATTAATCATAAATTCAAATATCCAAGAATGTGCTCAACGCATATTTTCTTTAAATTATGCAGAGATGCAAGGAAAGAAGGCAATGTTTTATTTTGAAACAAAATTTCAGTCCAAACCGATTCTTCCCAGCAAACATAAATCAATTGTTTCCTGAATTATGAAAATACCTAACACGCTCATCTCTCAATTACATGGATGCCTTATGATGGAAACAACTTTTTAAACTCTTTTAACAAGCCATTAACCCTAATGTTCAGTTTGTATGTGTCCCCACCCTATGTGGGGGGACTTCAATAATCCATGCCACCCATGCCTCCCATGCCACCACCAGGCATTGCCTGACCTTCCTTCTCGTCCTTTGGAAGTTCGACTACAACAGCTTCGGTTGTTGTCATCAAAGAGGACACACTGCATAATAAGGTCGAACGACGCTTTTCTTTGTTAAAACAAATAATAATTACTAATATTAATAACACCGATTGAATGTAGAGAAAGGAGAACTTACCTCGCAGCATCAACCAGAGCAGTTCTGATTACTTTCAATGGATCAATAATTCCAGCCTTAACCATATCGACATATTCACCTATTTACACAACAAATTCACTCAATAATGCAGTCATTTTCTAGACGGGTGGGGAGCAGGTAGAGAACATAATTTTCCAGAGAAAACAACTACTAACCTTTGGCAGCATCATACCCAAGCTCAGGGTTATCCTGCTCCAACAGTTTACCAACAACAACAGCCCCTTCAACTCCTGCATTAGCGGCAATTGTATGCACTGGCATCTGCGATTGAAAGTAACATTATTTAATTGTTTAGTTCACAAACACCAAAATCTAATCCTTGTAAGAAGATGCAAAAGAGGGCAAGAAAATTTGAAAGGTCTGTTAAATTAAGATATTAGAGCGACACCACATCTTTGCATGCCAATTCAAGGTGAATGCATATGAAGATAATCGCCAGATACAAACCTTCAGAGCATTCTGAATAATCTGAACACCGACTTTCTGATCAAAGTTGGCAGTGGACAACTTGTCCAACTCTTTCGCAGCATAAAGAAGGGCAACACCTCCACCTACAAAAGAATTTTCCAAAATAATCTAATAAGATATGGTTTTACTTTTTATAAAAATTCAACAAGATATGTTCAGGACTAAGAATTTACAAAAGCTTAACCCGGAAAAAAAAATTAAGAATAAAAAACATTAAAACCGTTACCTGCTACAATACCCTCTTCTACAGCTGCCTTTGTAGCATTTAGGGCATCAGTAACTCTATCTTTCTTTTCACCAACTTCAGCTTCACTGGCTCCCCCAATCTGTAACAAGCAAACACCACCATTGTTGCCTCATTTTCTTTTACACTTAACAAGACAAAAACGAATAGTAAACAACTATGTGAATGAAGATCCAAGCAGTGGGGATTAAAAATGCGACAGACCTTCAATACAGCAACACCTCCGGAGAGCTTTGCCAATCTTTCTTGCAACTTCTCCTTGTCATAATCAGAAGTGCTCAATTCAATCGCCGACCTAATCTGTTAATACAACCAAAGAGTTAACAGAATAAAGCAGGAACATTATATACATGAGAGTTGACAATCTTTCTATATCTACAAACAGACACCCAATCGTTCACGCTAAACATACCTGTTCACATCTTTCCTCGAGGGCCTTCTTATCACCAGCCCCATCAAGAATGACAGTGTCATCCTTTGATATTGTAACCTACAAGACAATTTATGTTTTAAAGAGATAATCTATCAAATTATATTATTCCTAAGCTCAAATCTAAAACAGTAAACAAAAGTTATGTATGCATAACAGATGTGCACAACATTATCAAACAGTTGAAATGATAATGTGGGGCAGCCTGCCAATATCATTAGAGCATACCTTTTTGCAAGTGCCAAGCATCTCATGATTCACCTTTTCAAGATCCATACCAAGCTCTTCTGTTATGACCTATAATACACAAATAAAACTAATCGTTAAAGGGTCATGTCATATACTGTATGATATTTGTGATATGCAAGCAAAGATATACTTACATCACCCCCAGTGAGAGTGGCAAGATCCTGCAAATTGGCCTTCCTGTTCTCTCCGAAGCCAGGTGCCTTAATAGCACAGACCTATATAATGCATAAACAGTATTATATCAGAACATAACAATTGATTTCCCAAATTAAAAGGGGAATCCCTACTGGAAAATAGTACAGCCGAATTCAAAAAGGAAATCACACCTTGATTCCAGCACGAAGCTTATTCAAAATAAGAGTTGCTAGTGCATCACTTTCCACATCTTCAGCAACAATTAATAAAGGCCTTTGTCTCTGAATAAAGATAAGAAGAAACTTGTCAGCCAAACATCCAATAGTAATGAAGATAGTGGTTCCATCACTGAAAAATATTCACCTTCAATGCCAGCTCCAATACTTTCACCACAGCCTGTAGATTTGAGATTTTCTTCTCATGTACGAGTATGAGAGGATCTTCTAATTCCTGTCAGTAAACATGCAAAGAGCACTATTAGAAATTAAGTCAAAAGATGGCAAGTTAAATGAGAAACAAAGCAAACTGACTGACATAAGCAGCTTTTAAACATTTATCAGTCATGTAAGTCATCAAAGATCCAAAACTACGGCCAATCCATGAGAAAAGCTAGTACTTACACATTTTTGATTTTTCTGGTTGGTGATGAAATAAGGGGATATGTAACCCCTGTCCAGTTTCATCCCCTCGACAACTTCTAACTCATTATATAATGTCTTTCCATCCTGCAACATAGAATAAGAACCATTAGAATAAGACAAAATGAAGAGAACTCTAAAGGAAAAATATCAAAAAATCAATTTTACTAGTTCTCAATAACACAGCCAGACCAGTTGCTACATTCAAAAGTTTTCAACCATTGTAGCAATTACTGGATTGCAACTTCACCTTAAGATTTTTACAAACGCATGATGAAAATACCTTGACGGACAGTAAATAATACAATAAAACATCTTTAAATTCCCCTTGAAACAAAAACTTTGGCAAATCCAATATGGAGAGAATTTTGACCTTTTTACGAAAAACAACCCTCTAGTTTTGAATTTAAATGAATACCCCCTTACTGTGTACCAAAAACACCTTATAGTTTCAAATTTTAATTAAAATCACACCTTAACCGCACAAGCTTACCCTGATTAAGTAAAAGGATTCTCATCCAGTAGGAACAGCATCGTGACATGTTACATGAGGTAATTAAGTAGGAGAAAACATCATATATTGAAATAACTTACTTGTATTGTGATCACTCCCTCTTTGCCAACCTTCTCCATAGCCTTGGCAATTAATTCACCAATTTCTCTCTCTCCATTTGATGATATTGTCCCAACCTATGAAAGTAATTTATATTAGGGGACTCAAATTATATCTCTACACAATACTAGGACTTTAATAATCAAACTGCAGCAGATTTTGTGAGAATGAACAATTAAGAGAACCTGAGCTATTTCCTCAGATGTGCTGATCATTTTTGCTCTGCTCTTCAAGTTCGTTACCACAGCATCAACAGCCATCGAGATACCACGTCTTAAGTCCATTGCATTCATTCCAGCAGCAACAGACTTGCAACCTTCGGTAAATATAGCTCGGGTAAGAACAGTTGCACAAGTGGTCCCTGCAATCACATTGAAAAGTTAACACAAATCAAAACAATACAGTATTCAAGTAACACAAGCAATTGTTGCATGGAAGTCAATTTCACAAGCAAAACCCTCCACTAACATATGCTATATGTGTCACTTTAGCCAAAGAAACATCAACTAAAGATTTAAAATAAATCCTTTTAGCAGGGATGAACCTTACCATCACCCGCAATATCATTGGTGGCATTTGCAACCTGTTTGACAAGGCTAGCACCAATATTCTTAACTTTATCCTTGAACTCAATGCTCTTTGCCACAGTAACACCATCTTTGGTTACCTTGGGTGCACCCCAGCTTTGCTCAATGACCACATTACGCCCCTTTCAGCAGAAAAGATGAACAATTGCCAAATTTGTAAGAAACATAAGCAAGCAGAGACTTAATTCTCAACCAATTGGTTCAAACAAAAGAAACAGATACAGAGAGAAACTAAGACCAGACATCTCTGTTTGTAGTCTTTATATGCATAGTCTAAAATGTTTTTAGTTTGTTTCTCTTAATTAAAAACTTCTTTTCAGGTGTAATATTTCAAAATTTATTTCTCAACTTCCCGAGATCATAAATCAAATCCATAAACAAGAAATAAAATTGAAAAGGTGGGGTTCACAAATAAAACAAATAAAAATAAATCCATAAACACGAAACAAAATTGAAAAGGTAGGGATCACAAATTAAACAAATATAAATATCAAAGTTTTGTGGTTCTTGTGAAGAGTACCTTAGGCCCCATGGTGACTTTGACAGCTTCAGCAAGCTCTTCCACACCCTTGAGCATCAAGGCTCGAGCTTCCACTCCAAATCTAATGTCTTTTGCTGCATAGTTTCTGTTCCAACTCAATCTACTTCCAATCTAATTACAAAAACCTCTTCATTAATACAATCATCATCAAAAGAATAAAAGAATATAAAAAATAACTTATAAGTATTAAATATATATATATATACAATATTTTCATAAACATAAAACTAAAGCAATTTCTCATCTATAACCTGATGTGTGCTATTCCTAGCAACCCTGCAATCCGAAAAAAAAAAAACAAAAATTAGAACTATCAAGAAATTCAAACGGCATTATGGATCTCATGCTTTCACAGATAGTTCAATTCGTCATATTGGATCTTGAAACAATAACATGCCGATTGCTGATACTAAAACAAACGATTTCACTTTATGTTCCTCACCGTTCCCGGAAAACAAACAGAGAAAGACAGAATTTCTTTTCTTCTTTTTTAAAAAAAAAAAACGTTTCAGATAGAGACTGAAATTCATACGAATGAAGGAAGGTGACTGACCTAGCTTTGGAAGCGAGGCTTGAAGCAAATCGATACATGGTTGCTGCGTTCTGTGAACTGAAAACAAAAGCGAAAACTAAAGTTTCTGAGAGAGAGAGAGACAGTCAGTATTTGGAGCAGAGAAGCGTGATAGTGTCTTGCTTTTAAAACACAAGGGAAGACTCTAGAAGCAGCATGAGGTTCTAGTTTATAGTTAGGGTTTAGGGGTTTAGGTTTTTTTTTTTTTTTTAATAATTCTTTTCTTTTACTTTCTTTTACTTTCTTTGTCGGGTCAACTTTTCTATAGGTTTCAAATCCGCCCGACCCGACCCGAAGGACTTCTTATTTTATTTTATTATATTATTATTATTATGAAACCTCAAGGTCATTCTTGATACGCTACATGTTTTTTTTTTATTAATAACAAATAATTAAAAATAATAATAGATTTTGTGATTTTTTTTAAAACAATCTTACTCAAACAGTACAAAGAAAATAAAAATTGAATTTTAATCTGTGGAATAAAGTGTTTTTTTTTTAAATTGGCCAAGGAATTAAAGTTGTTTTATTAATATGTTAAGATAAAACTTGGATGTGATGGGCTTAAATTATGATTCATCGACTATATTAACATAACATGATTGAAGAATACTAAATCAAATTAAACAATATCTTTTACATGTAAAAAAAAACTACTCAATATCTTAGTAAAACCTCTCTTGATTGAGATCTAGAGCTTTCATGTTTGTTTTTATTTAAAAATATTGTTTTTAAATTAGTGATACAAATGTGTTTATTTAAGGACGTTTCAAATTAATTAAGACTATTTAGATGAACATTTACTAATTATTAAAAAAAACAGAAAATTAGTTAGCTACATCATAAACAGTTAATGTTATCATAAATAAATATATAAGATATGAACAGACTTAGTATGCCCCTCACATATGCGCCGAGGGGATATGTGTTCAAATTATGTCTATCACAAGCCCACCTTTTTTTTTTTGTTTCACCCCACAACGTTGAACAGTTTGTTCTTGTCTCACGTTTGGTATGTCCTTAACATAGGACAGAACGGAAAAATGTGGGACAAAAATCACAAAAACTTGTCTCATCCAAGGCCCTAGGACAATTTGTCCAATGTCATGGGACAAGTGTCAAAAAGACCAATTTACCCTTTAAATTTTCAAACAATTACAATCATGTCTAATAAATTATAAATTATATTATATATTATAATTACATATTATATATAATGTTTATATATAGGATATATATATATATATATGGTTAATAGCACCGATGCCCCTACACTTATAGCGCAGTTGCATAGTACCCCATGAATTATTATTTTTTACACTTAACTCCCTGAACTTCTATAAATTTGTAAAAACTGACAGAAGTGAAACGGACGTCAATGGAAAATTACATCTACAAACCCTGAATATATGAATAATTGTATTAAAGCTAGAAAAATGTAATAATATCATATTAATACCCTTTGACCTATTTGACTGCTATCCAAAAAAATCAAAATAAAAATATTAACAACTTTAAACTTTGAAAATAATAATAATATTATTAATGAACTTTTAAAAATAAAAATTATAACATATTAAATTAAAAATATATGGAACCTAGATTTCCAAATTTCAATTAAACAATTAAACTACCCATAATCCCAATTAAACAAAAATGAATTAAACTACCCATATTTATAATTTATTTTTCTTTATTATTAGTGTTAATATATTATAACATATGGAACCTAGGTTTCTAAATTTCAATTAAAATTAATTAATTCAGATTAAAACAAAAAAATATATAAAAAATTAATAATAATAATAATAAATAAACTAATTTTTTTAAAAAAGGATTCTGTGGAGATCCAGACCGTCCATCTCATGTGATAGACGATGGAGATCCACCGAATCTTTTTTTTTTTAATTTAAAAAATGTAGGAAATTAAAAAAAAAACCATCATCATCTATCATCACCATCACCATCGTCCATCACCATCGTCGATCAACACCATCTCACCATCATTGATCGATCACCAACATCATTGATCATCAAACGAAAATCAAAATCACACCATAATCGCAAACCCAATCAAAATCAAACCAAACGAAAATCAAACTAAACCAAAATCGCAAACCAAGAAAAAAAAATCAAACCCAGAAAAAAAAAATCAACCTAGAAAAAAATTCAAATGCATAGAATCGAAAATGCAAATCAAACAAAAAAAAAATCAAAAATCAAACCCAGTAATAGAACCGGAGTAATTCAGCTCGAAACCTAAAACCAAATACAAGCACAAGCCCTAAAATCATAGACCCTAAAATCAACCACCAACACCAACTCTCTCACACACAAACACCTAGTTCAATCCATCCTGGAATCGAACCCAAATTTGGTTCGAACCAACACACCAGCCCAACCCCACACCCATACGAGCACCACTCAATCCACCCCTACCCAGTCGAACCCAGAGAACTCCTACACCCATACCAAATTAACGACGAAGAAGAAGAAGAAGAAGAGAAGAGAGAAATCGATTGATGAAGATGAAGATGGAGATGTTGAGATAAGAGAAAAGAGAGATCTCGTGAGAGAGAAATGAAAGAATTTTTTTTTATTCAGAAGGAGATGAGAGAAAGAGAAGAGAGATCGTGAGAGAGAGAAATTATGTTTGTTTTGTTTAATTTTATATTTTAATTAGTTTTTATATTTTATATTTTAATTTAGATTTAAATTTTAATTGGAATTTGGAAATCTAGGTTCCATATATTATAATATATTAACACTAATAATAAAGAAAAATAAATAAAAATATGGGTAGTTTAATTCATTTTTGTTTAATTGGAATTATGGGTAGTTTAATTGTTTAATTGGAATTTGAAAATCTAGGTTCAATATATTTTTAATTTAATATATTATAATTTTTATTTTTAAAAGTTCATTAATATTATTATTATTATTTTCAAAGTTTATTATTATTATTATTATTATTATTATTAATTATTTTTTAAAAATAATTAAAGTTATTAATATTTTTATTTTGATTTTGTTGGATATTAGTCAAACAGGTCAAAGGGTATTTATATGATATTATTATATTTTTCTAGCTTTAATGCAATTATTCATATATTCAGGGTATGTAAGTGTAATTTGCCACTAATGTCCGTTTCACTCCTGTCAGTTTTTATAAATTTATAAAAGTCCAGGGGGTTAAGTGCAAAGAAAAATAATTCAGGAGGTACTATACAATTGCGCTATAAGTATAGGGGGCATCGGTGTTATTAACCCACATATATATTACAATACATAATATATGTGATATATATATATATATATATATATATATATATATATATATATATACCTTTCCTAACCTCCGAACCTTCTTACAGTGGTTCAATCCTCTATCCGTCTGGCGTACCGAACTTACCAGGCTTATGGGCCAATACCATCTTTGAAAAATGGACCAAGAACCGGCCTCAAAAGTATGTTGCATTTGGGTTTTTAGCAGGCCCTATAGGCACAACCCACATAACCCACTTCTTTGGTCCTTCAATATCAGCTACGAATGGGATACTTCGTATGACTATGAAAGACTGTATCGGACCGGTATCCAGATTCCTCTCCTCAATTTCTTTTGTGACGTCAACAATGACAAAACAGACGTCCTTTTCATCCTCCCAGAGGTCCCACGGGACCCAGCAAGAAGCTGGCACCCCTTCCAGAACTCTTATCTTATGGATTCCCAAGACCAGGCTGACACGTGACCCTGTTCCATTTGTGGGGCTTTTGACTCAGACGACGAATACCACGCCACCTGCAACCTCAGCAGTCCATAGTTGTATCGCCTACCCTATATGTATAATTATTAGTGTGTTTGCCAGCTGTTAGAACAACTTTCTAGTGCTTTGTTGACTTTTGTATAATTATTGTTGTATGTCGGCCTCCGTCTCTAGCCTTATCCTTTGTAAGATAGGCTTGCCACTTGTTTGCTGAGTGATTCCTTTTCCTATATAAGGAAGCTCTGCTCTCTTTGTAAGATCATCAGAAAATCAGAATAAATCTTGAGTGTTTATGGCTTTTTAAACAGTTTCTCTCGTCCTAATCTTTAGACGGTTCTACGTCTAGATTTATGATTCTTCAAGATCCCAGTATGCTCTATGCTTGCCTCGTATGAGGACCCTGCATACTATAACAGATTTTGATTTTCTAGTCTTGTATATCGGCTGGAATACCTGGACATATCCGGAACCAGAATGTTGCTGGCTAGGATAAACTCAGGTTTAACAACGCCACGTACTGACCAGAATTTGGCTTTAAGATCTCCACATATATCTGTTAGTGTTTTGTGAGTGAGTACCCTGCTAAGGCCATTGAGGAAGGCCGTCTGTGAGGAAAACGATACTAGATACACTCTGTGAGATGGTCGTGGAGCTCGAGACGGAGGCCGACATATAACAATAATTATACAAAAGTCAACAAAGCACTAGAAAGTTGTTCTAACAGCTGGCAAACACACTAATAATTATACATATAGGGTAGGCGATACAACTATGGACTGCTGAGGTTGCAGGTGGCGTGGTATTCGTCGTCTGAGTCAAAAGCCCCACAAATGGAACAGGGCCACGTGTCAGCCTGGTCTTGGAAATCCATAAGATAAGAGTTCTGGAAGGGGTGCCAGCTTCTTGCTGGGTCCCGTGGGACCTCTGGGAGGATGAAAAGGACGTCTGTTTTGTCATTGTTGACGTCACAACAGAAATTGAGAAGAGGAATCTGGATACCGGTCTGATACAGTCTTTCGTAGTCATACGAAGTATCCCATTCGTAGCTGATATTGAAGGACCAAAGAAGCGGGGTATGTGGGTTGTGCCTATAGGGCCTGCTAAAAACCCAAATGCAACATACTTTTGAGGCCGGTTCTTGGTCCATTTTTCAAAGATGGTATTGGCCCATAAGCCTGGTAAGTTCGGTATGCCAGACAAATAGAGGATTGAACCACTGTAAGAAGGTTCGGAGGTTAGGAAAGGTATATATATATATATCACATATATTATGTATTGTAATATATATGTGGGTTAATAGCACCGATGCCCCCTATACTTATAGCGCAATTGTATAGTACCTCCTGAATTTTTTTTCTTGGCACTTAACCCCCTGGACTTTTATAAATTTATAAAAACTGACAGAAGTGAAACGGACATTAGTGGCAAATTACACTTACATACCCTGAATATATGAATAATTGCATTAAAGCTAGAAAAATATAATAATATCATATTAATACCCTTTGACCTGTTTGACTAATATCCAACAAAATCAAAATAAAAATATTAATAACTTTAATTATTTTTAAAAAATAATTAATAATAATAATAATAATAAACTTTGAAAATAATAATAATAATATTAATGAACTTTTAAAAATAAAAATTATAATATATTAAATTAAAAATATATGGAACCTAGATTTTCAAATTTCAATTAAACAATTAAACTACCCATAATTCCAATTAAACAAAAATGAATTAAACTACCCATATTTTTATTTATTATTAGTGTTAATATATTATAATATATGGAACCTAGATTTCTAAATTCCAATTAAAATTTAAATCTAAATTAAAATATAAAATATAAAAACTAATTAAAATATAAAATTAAACAAAACAAACATAATTTCTCTCTCTCACGATCTCTCTTCTCTTTCTCTCATCTCCTTCTGAATAAAAAAAATTCTTTCATTTCTCTCTCACGAGATCTCTCTTTTCTCTCATCTCAACATCTTCATCTTCATCTTCATCAATCGATTTCTCTCTTCTCTTCTTCTTCTTCTTCTTCGTCGTTAATTTGGTATGGGTGTGGGAGTTCTCTGGGTTCGACTGGGTGTGGGTGGATTGAGTGGTGCTTGTATGGGTGTGGGGTTGGGCTGGTGTGTTGGTTCGAACCAAATTTGGGTTCGATTCCAGGATGGATTGAACTAGGTGTTTGTGTGTGAGAGAGTTGGTGTTGGTGGTTGATTTTAGGGTCTATGATTTTAGGGTTTGTGTTTGTATTTGGTTTTAGGTTTCGAGCTGAATTACTCTGGTTCTATTACTGGGTTTGATTTTTGATTTTTTTTTGTTTGATTTGCATTTTCGATTCTATGCGTTTGAATTTTTTTCTAGGTTGATTTTTTTTTTCTGGGTTTGATTTTTTTTTGCTTGGTTTGCGATTTTGGTTTAGTTTGATTTTCGTTTGGTTTGATTTTGATTGGGTTTGCGATTATGGTGTGATTTTGATTTTCGTTTGATGATCAATGATGTTGGTGATCGATCAATGATGGTGAGATGGTGTTGATCAACGATGGTGATGAACGATGATGATGGTGATGATAGATGATGATGGTTTTTTTTTTTAATTTCCTACATTTTTTAAATTAAAAAAAAAAAGATTCGGTGGATCTCCATCGTCCATCACATGAGATGGATGGTCTGGATCTCCACAGAATCTTTTTTTTAAAAAATTAGTTTATTTATTATTATTATTATTAATTTTTTATATATTTTTTTGTTTTAATCTGAATTAATTAATTTTAATTGAAATTTAGAAACCTAGGTTCCATATGTTATAATATATTAACACTAATAATAAAGAAAAATAAATTATAAATATGGGTAGTTTAATTCATTTTTGTTTAATTGGGATTATGGGTAGTTTAATTGTTTAATTGAAATTTGGAAATCTAGGTTCCATATATTTTTAATTTAATATGTTATAATTTTTATTTTTAAAAGTTCATTAATAATATTATTATTATTTTCAAAGTTTAAAGTTGTTAATATTTTTATTTTGATTTTTTTGGATATTAGTCAAATAGGTCAAAGGGTATTAATATGATATTATTACATTTTTCTAGCTTTACATATATTCAGGGTATGTAGATGTAATTTTCCACTGACGTCCGTTTTACTTCTGACAGTTTTTACAAATTTATAGAAGTTCAGGGGGTTAAGTGCAAAAAATAATAATACAAAAGTCAAAAAAACACTAGAAAGCTGTTCTGGCAGCTGGCAAATGCACTAATAATTATACATATAGGGTAGGCGAGAAAACTATGGACTGCTGAGGTTGCAGGTGGCGTGGTATTCGTCATCTGAGTCAAAAGCCCTACAAATGGAACAGGGCCACGTGTCACCCTGGTATTGGGAATCCAGAAGATAAGAGTTCTAGAAGGGGTGCCAACTTCTTGCTGGGTCCCGTGGGACCTCTGGGAGGATGAAAAGGACATTCGTTTTGTCATTGTTGACGTCACAAAGGAAATTGAGGAGAGGAATCTAGATACCGGTCAGATACAGTCTTTCGTAGTCATACGAAGTATCTCATTCGTAGCTGATATTGGAGGACCAAAGAAGCCGGGTATGTGGGTTGTGCCTGTAGGGTCTGCTAAAAACCCAAATGCAACATACTTTGGAGACCGGTTCTTGGTCCATTTTCCAAAGATGGTATTGGCCCATAAGTCTGGTAAGTTTGGTACGCCAGACGGATAGAGGATTGAACCACTGTAGGAAGGTTCAGAGGTTATGAGAGGTCTGGCTCTGGACGAAGCCGTATAATGCTTGGAGAGGAAAAATTATGGCATGGTGGTGGAGGACCGATAAGCACCATAGGAACCATAGTACTTGGTCGGAATAATAGTAAAAGGGTGGAGATATAAAAGGATCGAGGAAAGGTTTGCTAGGGTTGGCTTGGGTTGGCTAACTGGTGGTGGAAACCCTGATCGTTGATCTGGGCAAGATACCTGGGGAGGTATAATTTTGCAAAGTCATGGACCTGTTGAATAGAGGAAATATGGCCCGGTGGTAGGGTAGCCATAAATTCTGGCGGGAAAGTAGGAGGTGGTGGAACTACAAGAGGAGCTGTTGAGGAAGAGGCATGTGAGGATATCATGTAAATCAAGGGGATTGGACCAACCCGGGATATCATGGTGATAGGATGAGGTCTCGAAAGCATATCAGGGATGATGTTGTGGTGCCCTTTAATGTGTTTGACGGAAAAGTCATATCTAGAGAACCAATCCTTGAGTCTCAAGAGCTGGGGATTTGGGGGGAGCTTGTTGTGGAATTTAAGAACCTTTGGAAAGGATGAGTTATCCATTTCGATGATGATGTTCTTGGTCCTGAGATGGAAATCAAACTTGGAGATTCCATTTTTCACAGCAAGGATCTCCTTATAAATGGTATGATAGTGTTTCTGGGCATCTTTGAACTGTCCACTAGCATGACCACAGTAGTGACGTTTTCCATTGAATTCTTCAAAGAGGACGGCTCCCCAGAAGTGATCACTGCCATCAGTCTGTAGGATGAGCTGTCCCGAAGAATGGATATGCAGAGGGAGAGGTCTATGAGAGACAATCTTTAAGTGGACTACTGTCTCGGAGTGAGAGGTGCCCCATGGAGGGGGATCCTTCTTGAGGAGTTTGGACAAGGTTGTAGTGTAATGGCTTGCTCGTGGGATAAAGTCTCTGATATAATTGAAAATGCTTAGGAATTGTTGGACCTGCTTTTGTGAAAGGTTCGAATCTAGGAAGGCAATAAGCTGTCTAGCGAGATGAGGTCCAGGAACATAGGACCCATATTTAATCTTCATGCCAGGGAACTCAATCTCAGTAACACCAATTGAGCTCTTCTTGTCAGATAACATGATTCCATATCTGTCAATGAGTTGGAGAAAGTGTTGTAGGAGCTTATCATGTGATTCCTTGTCAGGTGAGAATAGTAGGATATCGTCGATGTATAGTAGAGCCGTATGGAGGATTAAAAGGAAAATCCTAGTGATGGCCTTTTGGAAGAGTGAAGGGACTGTTTTTAGCCCAAAAGGTAAGACTGTTCATTGGTACTGAGCATTCGGGATGCAGAAATCCGTCTTGGGTCTGTCATTTGGATGGATACCAATCTGTCAGAAGGCTCCTTTCAAGTTAAACTTGGAGAAAAAAGTGGCTCCAGGAATTTGGGAAAATAATGAATTGGCTCTGGAAACTGGGAATTGGGAACTGGGAACTTGTCGTCTAGGAGGAAGAGGTTGAGTATACGGCTTCGTCCAGAGCCCGACCTCTCCTAACCTCTGAACCTTCCTACAGTGGTTTAATCCTCTATCCTTCTGGCGTACCGAACTTACCAGGCTTATGGGGCAATACCATATTTGGAAAATGGACCCAGAACCGGTCTCCAAAGTATGTTGCATTTGGGTTTTTAGCAGGCCCTACAGGCACAACCCATATACCCCGCTTCTTTGGTCCTTTTTACAAAAACTCTTTGGGTGGCACAGAGTTTATCTAATGCAGTGTGGGTGAACATGTGGATTTCTCCTAGAGTAATGTCTCGTAGGCCCCTGCCTGAGAATTCAATTAATCTTTGGATTTCTCCATGAAGTTCTTTAGGGAGGGAGTTTAAGTACATCTGTCTCAAGGTTTCATAGTTGATTCCACCGAGTGCATGGTACCTGAAAGACATGCGACTGTAGTGGTAATCTATGTCTCTCTTGTCTAGTGAACAGACTCTCATTTCAAAGAATTCTTGTCTTGTCTACTTATAGAATTGAGAGGCATCTATGAGGAAATCTCGGAAGACAATTCCCATTGCTTGGGATACCGATCCACATCGAACCAGTTGCAGTTGTCGGTATTCTCCAAGGGCTTAGTACTAATCTCTGAGAGATCCAGTAAATCTGGAGACAAATTCTCTCAAAATGGACTTCGTGTTATTTTCTCGTTTTGCTGTCTGCAGGTCAAGCCAGACGCTCATTTCTGACATTCTTTTTCTCCATTGTCGAGGTGCTAGGTCGTCAAAATTAAACCAAGGGTCATTTGTAGGTTTCTGTGATGGGCCATGGGTCCTGGACCTTTGGTCAGGCGGTTCGTCGACCATAGGAGCTGGTTCCTCCGAGGTTTCATCTGAAAACCCAGATGTGTCAACTGGCTGGGTGGATGGTTGAGGGTCAGCTCTGGTAGCCAAGTAGATCTGGCAATGCATCTAGATCAGAGTAATTAGCATTATCTGGGGAGTCTGGAGAGCCCGAGGAATATGGGGAATACGTTTCCAACGAAGAAGGGGAATCATAAGAGGATTCTGTAGGATTGTCAGAGGTTTCTGAAGAGGAAAATTGGCGAGAAACTGCATAAAAGGCATGCTTCCGGTGATCTGGTGGTGAATGCTTGTGGGTACCCGATGGTTTCTTTTTTCGAGGAGATGTTCTTTTCGTCCTGCTTGAGGATGGTTGTTCAGGATGTGTAGACAAATATGGGTATTTTCTGAAAAGGTCTCCAGTTGATTTGAAAAACTAGGTATGGTCAGGGGGCCTGGAAGGAGGGGGTGGCGACTGGGTAGGGAAGATCAATGATGGGGAGTATGGATGTGGTCTTGGGATATAAGGTGTACTGGTGAAATGGTCTCGAGTTATCTGGTCTAACTGGTCATTGAGCTGTCTGATTTCCCTTTCTTTGTTGTCGAATTTTGGGCCAAAATATCATTGGTTGATGTATTGGTGGAGATCAACATCTAACCGGGAAACTCTCGACTGTAAATTTGTATACATGTCGCGTAGTGTAGAATCGAGATGTTGGAGTTGGTGATCATGTTGGGAAACATGGTGTGAGACCTGGTCAATTTTATGTTCGATATAGTGGAGAACTCTATTCTGAACAGTGGCGTTACGAGTGTGCCAATTGAGGACTTGCTCAGCCTGGGAGGGCTGCTTCAGAGATCCGTCAGGTAAGACCTCAGTAGATTGGATGAATGACCTGGAAAATAAATTACTTTCTGGGTTTGAAGAGGATTCCATAGGTGGAAAGTCTTTATCATAGCTAGAGGCCATGAAGCAAGGAATGAGAGCCGAAGTAGGAGGTAACGTTTGTTCTGTTGGCTCTTCCAGAAGTAATCCTTCATCTTTCAGGATTTGGAGGGCTCTAGTATAGATAGAGAGAGGCTTGTTTTTTTATTGGTTGTAAACCAATCCAATGACTGTGAGGATCCTTAGGATATCGGCGAGAGCGAATGGATTTATAAGGCGATTTCACCGGTTTGTAACAAGCTCTGCATTCACGGTCAGCATCGCATCTTTCTGGGTCAACGTCCCATATAAAATGACCGTTGATCTTGTCTATATAAACGAGGAGTTCCATCAGGTTCGAAGCGATGGATTGGGATTTCCTTTTTAGTTGTAACAGGTCGGATCATGAGAACCTGGAACACCGGATGAGCACTGGGTGATGTTTCTATAGCTAGAGTGCTGGTCACCTGTGTCGTCGAAGTGCCAATTTGTTCATAGGTAGTCTGGATGGAACCATTGGCTAATTTGATGGACTTGGTGTCTGTAGCGACAACATGAGTGATGTTCTGAAAGGCCTTCTCATAGTTAGTGATCCACTTGAGAGGCATGATCTCCGTGAGCTTTTCTCTAGGCAGTTGCTTAGGGATCTGGATGATAGTGGGAACTTTATCTTCCCTTTCGGCTTTTATGAAGATGGTATCTCCAGTATGTCCAGGGATGGAGAGATCAAGGGCATGATCTTGAAGTCTGTAGGCAATCTGGTGGTGCAACGTTGCCATATAGGAATTTGGCATCATAGAAGCTCCTACTATTTGGAGTTGGATCTTGAGACAATTGTGGAGGTTTAGATCCCTGAGATGGATGTTGAAATTGGGGTAGTAGGTGAGTGAGATGTTCCCCGCATGAAGAGTTGACATGCACGTTCTGATGATTGCGTGTTCATACTGTTTGTAGTTCGTGTTGAGAAGGGCAATTCTGGCCGTGACTGGAAGTCCTTTCTTACCATGTAGGGTAAGGATTATTCTTATGGCTCCGATGTGCTGATGAGAGTAGCCTTCTTTCATCCATTGATCAATTAAGGGCTGGCCAATCTCTAAATCAACATATTGTTCAGTTGTGGAGGTTGAGATTAGGCAATTATCCAAAGCAGTAGATTTGATGTACTCTTTTATCGGAGGGGAACAGTGTTGGACTAAGGCAGTGACTCTTCTGGATAGTGACCTACTGCGTTTAAACACAATATAAGGATTTAACAATGGGAGAGCTGTTTCAGTGATCTGTGCGGATTCTGGGATATGGGTATATTCAACAAGGTTCTGTATTTTGTTTGTTTGAGTTTGACGAATAGAAATAGCAAAAGAAAGCCTAGATGGAGCGTTATCAGATGAGTTGTTTGCCATTGTTTTGAGAAGTCCCTTTCTTCGTCTAGCTTACATCTATCTCTATGAATCTTACTGTCTGAAAAACAGAACTAGGCTCTGATATATATATTTTAATAATATATTCTATTATATATATATATTATATTTATATTACATATTTATATATATATATATATATATATATTAATAATATATTTAATATATATATATATTATAATATGATATAAAAATAAATATTATATCATGTTATTATATATAATACATGTAATATTCTATATTAATATATAATAATATCAAATAATATATATAATGTAATAACATTATTTAATATTATTATAAAGTATTATTGTATTTGTTGTTATATATATATATATATATATATATAAGAGGGGTACTCTAGTCATTTGAATCTCTTGTTCCATCTTGCCCCACATAGAGATGGTCATTTTATTCCGGAGCCCCAAACTCCCGCTCCCCCATCCCCATTTGGGAGATTTTTTTTTTTGAGAAAATGGGGAAATGGGGGGAGATGAGGATGACTTTTAATCCCAAATTTAAATGGGGTTGGGGATAAGGGGACCTGTCCCCATCCCCATTTTTCAATTTTCCCCATAAATTCCTTGAAATGGGGTTGGGGTTGGGGTTAGGTGCCCCCATCCCCATTTCCTCATTTCCCTCAAATATTATAATATTATATAAAAAAAATATTAATATATATTTTTATTCTATTTTCGATATTTTTATTTTTTTTATTTTACTAACTATATATACATATTTATAAACTATAACTTAAATTATACACCAAACAATCTAACTATATATACATATTGATTTTCTTATTAAATTACACACCAAGCAAGCTCCGTATAATTTATTAACATATTTTACTAACTAAATATACATATTAAACAACTTAACTTTCATTTCAATTTGTATGGGATGTTATTTTGTATTTGAATTTATTGGATTGCAAATTTATGTTTTTCTTTAATATATAATTTTTACCGATACATGAAAAATGGGGGAATGGGGGAATGGGGGACCTCAGGAAAATGGGAAAACAGGGAAAATGGGGATGGGGGGTCCTCCCCCCAAAATTACCCTAACCCCATTTCCCCCAAATGGGGAAATGGGGAAATGGGGAAATGGGGAGGGAGGGTTTGGAAAATGGGGTTGGGGATGAGGGGACCTACATCTGCCTCCATTTCCCCATTGGCCATCCCTAGTCCCAACCATACCAAACGCATAACAATACAGTTTATAGTTCTATCCAAGCCTTCCAAATACAACATAGAACAACATGTACTGTCCTGTCCTTTCCAGTCATGTCTCACCTTGTCTTGTCCCATCTCCATGCCAAACACACCCCTAATGTCATGAAAGGTGACATTTGACAACTTATTATTCAATTAACTATTTGATTATAGAGAAAATCTTCAGTGCACCGGATATACTGCTGACTTACTGAGTGGTGTACCCGACCACCAGAGAACAGACACGTGGTAAGAAATAAGTGTCACATTTATGCCACATATGATTTTATTCCACATGTCTGTTCTCCGGTGGTCGGGTGCACCACTCAATAGTACACCCGGTGCACTGAAGATTTTCTCTTAATTATGACTCCTACAAATAAACGTTTATATTTGAAGTTGTAATTAAGGATGACAATTTGACCAGCACCCGTCCGAACCAGACCATGTAGGGTCAGGTTGTGGATGGTAAATTTACGACCCGCAGACCAACGAACCCGTTTAAGAAAAAACCCGGTGGGTTGGCGAGCAGGTGCGGGTTGGAAAAACAAACCCGCGGGTTGGACCCTTGAACCCGCATAAATAAAATATTTGTATATAAAAATACATAGATATTTGAATTATTTTTGGTCGTTTTATTTTTATGGTTATTATTGTTTTGTAATGTATCAAGTAGGAAATTAGAGATGAAAATTTAATTCAATTAAGTATCAAATAGATGATTACATGTGGAAATTTACAAATGACAAATTACGGATTCGTGGGTTGTAGGTTTGTGGGTATCCCGTGAGTGAAGCATCCACTTGTGAACCCGTATTGTTTCGCGGGTGAGGGTATGGGTGCAGCCATAACCCGTGGGTTCACACCCGTCCATGAACCCGCTTACCTACGTGGGTTCGAGGGTGGGCGTGAGTGAGAAAAATTTTCACGGGTGAGGGTTAGGATTTTACAAAACCCATCCGAACACGACCCACTGTCATCCCTAGTTGTAATCCATCTGAAAATCACATTATTATTTCAATTAAATAACTTTATCTATTTCTATTAACTCTACCTAAAAAATATGATGGCTTTTGGAGTTATAGCCTCATTTGATTTGTTTGATATGGAAAAAAAAACTTTTATACCCTTTAACATAGGTATGAATTACATAAAAAAGTGTATACACCAGTTAAAAGGGAGAGGTAATTATGTAATTTGAAAATTTTATTTCTTTTATTGTTTGTTATAATTTGGAAAGACAATTACATACTTGATAAATATCAGAATTACAACAAAAACAAGTATCATACAGCATGCCAAAGGTTGAAAAGGTTTTTTGAGTAGTTGAATTAGGAGAGGTTTTTGAAATTTGTCAATTAATTTGACATTCCACTTTCAAAGTCATTTCAGCTTCTCCAAATTTTTTTATTTTATTTTAAAAATATGTTATTTGCTACTGCCATTAGAGGAGATAGACGGGGCCGACAGGGCCATGCCCCCAACCAAAATATTTTCAATAAATTTTCGTGTATAAAATTATCATAATGTATTATATAGATAAAAATATTTTTGAACCATCATATTTTTTTTAATTATAAACCTGACAGCATCAACTGCTAGTAAAATGTGACCATAAGTGTTTTAAGAAGAAATTATTTATATATTTCTATTTAATAAGTATTTAATGAATAAATATCATGGAAATTATTAATAATGATCACTAAGAAAAACAGGATGTGAAAGATTATTTACTAAGTAATAAGTTCATTTTACGAGACATGCAACATAAATATTCTATATATTAATACTCATTACATTGCAATACGAGTTAGGTCAAGCTCACCATCAACAATATAATTTTACAATTAAATAGTATTATTAGATATGTATATATTTTATGTTGCAATTGATTTTCAATTACAAAATATGAGTATATATTCGATTATAAATGATTTTTTAGATTTTAAAGAACGTCATTTTGATTCATAAAATCTATGTTTATTTTATTTATTAATATATGAGACTAAACAGTATTATATATATGAATAATTTAGGTTTTAAATATTAATATATTAGTCATAAACTTGAATTTCGTTTTGTCTCGACCCCCTTAAAGTCAAAATCCTGGTTTCGTCCCTGGCTACTGCCTAATGGAAGCTGAAGATTGCTCTCATCTGAAATCTCTAAACATTTGTAAAGCTGAAGATTGTTCTCATCTGAAATCCCTAAACATAGTTTTGTGTGCACTGATTTGTGTGTTTTATTGTTATAATTTTTGGTTTGCTTTGTGTTTCACTGTCCAAGTTGTATGGAAAATGAGTGTTGCATTATTTGAGTTGTTTTTTTCATTTGAGTTTTGCGTTTTGAAATATTCTAGAAAAATAGTCTTAATACACTAAGAAACAATTTTCAACCTGTTCACGAACTTAATGATATAATTTTTAGCTGTAAACTGATTTGTGTGTTTTGTTGTTATAATTTTGGTTTGTTTTTTTAGTTATTGTAATTTCTAAAGTGCAAATTTTGTTTTTTATTTTCTTAGAAGGAAAAAAAAATCTATTTTATTTTCTTAGAAAAAAAAAATCTATTTATTTTGTTGTGTTTTTCACTTCAAGAATTGTCAAAGTTGTATGAAAAATGGGTTTTGCATTATCCGAGTTTTTTTTTTTTTTTTTTGAAATTTCAATCCACAAATCATTACAATTATAATCCTAAAAAAAATATAACTAAGTTTGGAGATTTCCTAGAACAAAAGCTTTAATACACTAATAAACAGTTTCCAACCAAACTGATTTTAACAGTTTCCAACCAAACTGATTTACCAAAAACATGTCGCTTGGTCGAAATATATGGACGTATAGCTTGGGAGATCCGGTGGTTGAAAATTGATGTAATAATCTTGGAAATATTGTGATCATTGGATTATGGTGGAGACTATGTCAATACTTGATGACTATATAAAATAGGAGTTTGGATTCCATACCTTATGGTCTATGTTGCACGGATACCGGATACGGGATACGGGATACTGTACGTAGATATGATAGATTTTTAAAAATTAGGATACTGTTACGGCATGATACGTCAATTAAAATAATATATATTTATATTTTATATTTATAATTCATTAAAAATATATTCTATATAAATATATTTACAATATAAGAAACGAACCCTAAAAAGTAGAAACTTAGTTTAAGATTTAATGTAAACAATTATATTTTGACCCGGTTTTAATTAAAATAATTAAATTTTTACCCTAAACATATTTTTGCCGTATCCTCTCCATATTCCCAGCGTATTCTCGACATATCCCAGACAAACTTGAGAAAAAATCAACCGATACATATCCGGAGCATATACGAATAGGATACGAGTTCCCTCTCCAATTTAGAGTATCCGACTATCCGTGGAACATAGCTTATGGTTAACAAGGGCAGAGAATGTTTCACTTGTATTTATTATGTTTGATTCTAGAGGACATTGGTGCAAATGTGTAATTATGGAAAAAGTGACTGATGTGTGTAATATTGTCTAAACTCGAGGAGTTTGTAAAATTTGTTCCAAATTATCAATATGATTAATTACAATAACATACCTTATTTTTGTGCTGTTTTGCAATAACACAATGATATTGTAATTTTGCTGAAATTAAATAAATATACCATTGACTAGTTTGATTAAAGTTAAACCTAACGGTGACCTTAACTTGTAGTTGGAAATTACCAATTTTCTTTCCTTTAATAATGTATTGATTTGGTTCTGAACAATTTTTTTTTTTTTTTTAAATCAAATATATATATGTTATTTCAAAAAAAGAACAGAAGAGATATGATTCTTCTCCCATAATTCTCAACTAATCTTAATAAATTTTCTTCGACCATAACCAATCACTCATAAATTCATATGTAATTACTTCAAGATTCCAACAAATCAACATATCTCAACCCACCCTGAACTACAACAAAGCTTTACAAATGATACTCCTTACAATTTTCTTCCGTTGAAATCCAAATACAATGATGGGAACGTAAACTAAACAATTTCTTTTATTACTTTCCATACATTAAAAAAAACTACTTCAAATCTTCATGATTGACATCAAATATAATTCTAATACGTAAAAAAAAAAAAAAACTGCAACTTTGATTACCTGCCACAAATCATTAAATTCAATCTTATTATTATTGTTGTCCGAAACCTCTAAATTGGTACTCATCATAATACATTGATCCAAAGCTTTAAGTGAAGTCCCTGTGAATTGTGATTTATGTTGAATCAGGGAGCACATGGCTTTTTTATGAGGTTATTTAGGTAATTTACTAAAAACGTGCTAGCTAACAGTTAAAATTTTAAATTTCGTGTAGTTAAAAATGGAGGTTTAATATTTTAAGGCTATTTTTTTTTTCTCCATTAAAAACAAGAAAATTGTAAAAATCAATCTTAAAATTAGAAACAAATAAACTAAAAAGATAAAAACACCCGTAGGTAGAGGTGTCCACGGTTCGGTTAAACCGTTCGAAACCGAACCGAACCGAAACCGTCTTCTTAAAACCGTAACCGAAACCGTCGGTTACAAAGCCGGTTCCCGACGGTTCGGTTACGGTTAGGAATTATGAAAACCGAAACTAAAAACCGCCGGTTTTGATGAAAATAAAAAATAAAAAATACAACAACTAATAAAATGTTGACACGTGACACTTTTTTTTTTTATAAAAAAAAAAACCGAACCGAACATAAACCGAACCGAAAATCGAAACCGAACCGTAATCGAAAACCGCCATAACCGGAACCGTTCCAAACCACTCCATTCCGATTACGGTTACGGTTACGGTTCAGCCTTTCTACGGAATCGAAACCGAACCGTGGACACCGTTACTCGTAGGTGACCCAAGTCTCAAACACCACTTCACGAAGTTTATCCACGTGCCTCCCCTCTCCTTGTGCTCGCATTCTCTTCCTCGTCTCACATAATTCTGCAACTATCAGATACCAGTTTTTCCATCGAAACATATATATATATATATATATATATATATATATATATATATAGAGAGAGAGAGAGAGAGAGAGAGAGAGAGAGAGACACACACACACACACACAAGAAACGCAGAGAAGAAAATGACGGAGGCAATGATAAGGAAGAAGCCAGGAATGGCTAGCGTGAAGGACATGCCGGTTCTCCAAGATGGGCCTCCGCCGGGCGGGTTTGCTCCGGTCCGATACGCCCGTCGGATCCCCACCAAGGGACCCAGTGCTATGGCCATCTTTCTCGCTACTTTTGGTGCCTTCTCTTGGGGGATGTATCAGGTTGGCCAGGGCAACAAGGTGCGCAGGTACACTCGCATGCCCATCTATCTTCATTGCTTCAATTGTCGATGCTCCAGTTACTGTTAAAGTTTTGATCTTTGATTTGGGTTCTGTTGATCTTCAATTGGGTTTTTGTTTCTATCGATGACGTCTAGCGAATACGGTTTGCTTGCTTTTGGAAATTAGGGCTGGAACTGTGGAGGCTTTTTGGGTTTTGGGTTTTGATTGGTGATGTTTCTACTGATTTTTTTGATTTTTTCTCACCGTGATGGTTGTTTGGAAGATGGGTTTCGTTTTTTTTTTCTTTTGGAAAAATAGGAGCCAATGTGCAGATTTTTCTTGTAGATCATTGGTACCATTAGGAAGCCCATGTTGGTCCTTACTAGGGTTTTGGATTATTTTTGATAGTTCTGATGATTGGCAAGTGCATTTGGTTTTTTTATGAAGTTGGCCTTTTCGATTGTCAAAGGTTTTATGGGCGATTAGCATCATAATTTGTCACCTTTTCTTGGATTTTTTTTCTTCATATTAGTGACTGAGGATAATGATTTTTTAGTTTTTAATCACAATGTGGATATTTTGTGTCGGTGATTGCTGTCATTGTACTTATCATGCTGAATTTTTCAGGGTTTGTTGATTTTTCTTGGTGGTGATCGTGGCAAAGTGTTTTTTTTTTTTGGTTTAAAAATATTGTTAAGATAAGTATGGAAATATAGATATTCTTTTTGTTGTTTTTTGCTTATAATTATGCCTTTTGATGACTGAACTTGGATTCCTTTTCCTTTGAAATGATAAAAAAAGATTGTATGGTCTTGTCCTTGTGGATCACAATTTTTATCATGAATTTTTAAATTTAGGGTTTGGATTAGTTTTTGTAATCAGGGATAGTTGTTCTAAGAAAAGAGTTCTGAAACTTTGCACTATGTTGTCCTTAATGTTCACTTTTCTTGGATAGTTGTTTATTATTGACCATGATGCTAATTTTCTTGGGGCTCTAGTGTTTTTCCCAAGCAATTTTTGTTTAGGCAAGTTCATTTTGAACCTAACCATATATATATATATATCCTTATTGGACTAAAGAAGAGAACCAAACAAAAATTCATTGTATCAATAGACCATAAACCAACCCAACTTTCATTGCCTTAGGGTCTCACCATATGTTCCTGTCCAACTTTCTTTGGTAAAATGTCCCCATAGTTTATAATTAACTAAGAGGAACTTGCTTAGATACAGCCCATCAGGATGCTTGAAAACTCTTCACTATTTTTCCTTCATTCATCATGATGACCTATGAAAGAAAGGCTATAACCTTGTAATGATTTTCTTCAACACCCCACCATCTATCAATCTGATGGAAAAAGAGAAGTCTGTTGTTTGGGAACCTTTTGGGGCTATTAACATCCAAGTTCAAAGAAAAAGGCCATGGTTGAGACATGGAATGCTTCATACTATTACACTTGAGAGATGTGCTATAAAGCCTATAATGTACTCTTGTTTTGGGTGTGCTCTGGTATTCTCCTTTTTAATTGTTATGTGCTTAGACTGCTACGTTCTCCCCTTTGGAAGTTGGTAGTGGAGGTTGGGTTCAGAATAATTAAAAATTATCAGGAAATCTGATGCTATTTTTATTATATACACTGAATATTTTGTTTGATATCTGACATATTGATGCCTTTTTATTGCCTCATGGTGAAAACATAGTTTCCATGGTTAAGGGGGTTTGAAAAGTAAGTGTAGGATATGCTTTATCTTTGCAGGGCGCTTAAGGAAGAAAAGTATGCTGCACGCAGGGCAATACTGCCCATGCTTCAAGCTGAGGAAGATGAAAGGTGAACAGATAACCTTTACAAATATTCTCATTTCCCACTCATGCCCAATGTACTAACTGCAGAAAGAATTAATGTCTTTTTTGCTCTGTGCCTTGCCGCCTTGTTTAGGTTTGTCAAAGAGTGGAAGAAGTATCTTGAGTATGAGGCCGAAGTAATGAAGGATGTACCTGGCTGGAAAGTTGGTGAAAATGTCTACAACTCTGGGAGATGGATGCCCCCGGCAACTGGTGAACTCCGTCCTGATGTCTGGTGACACTGATGCAACTGCAGTTTAATTTGTCAAGAATTGGTCTGTTATCTCTTCTTGCAAATTTCTTCTGTCGTTTGGTTTCCACCCCTTTTGAATGAAATAAAAATGTATTGGATAACTGCTTTACATGAATTCAAAATACAGTGGTTTCTTTGTTTCACACACTTGATTTGATCGTCTCCTTTTCCCCATTTAACTTAGAATATGGGAGTTGGGAAGAATACTCTGCGGGTGCTATATTTTCTTATATGAAATGTTGTGGCAAAGAGAGAATGATTTCTGATGTCAGTTCTTTGTAAGGTAAATTCAGGGTTGATGGTGAACTAATAATAAGAGATAAACTTATAGAGTGACAGTGATTTAGATAATGTGGTTCTTCATCCTCGTTATCTGTTTGTTTTACGTGATAGTCCAGTTCTTTATTCTTGCAAGAGGGTATGTTTACCAAGTAATAAGTTCCTCTCAAATGGGCAAACATTCTTGTTCTGGTTTTTTATTTTTTATTTTTTATTTTTTATTTGCGGAAAACTAGACATGCATGGTTAAAAAAAATTCGTAGAGTATGTCAATTTTGTTTTTTTTTTGGTAGAGATTGTATATTCGCCACCAAAGATGGCGCATACTTGTATGTGTCAAATCTTCAGTTTATTTTTGGGGTGGGTATGGTTCGGTTCGGTTCGATTCGATTTTAGATCAAATCCAATTGAACTTAAAATATTTCGATTCATCCAAAATTGAACCGGTTTAAACCTAATAAGAAGTGGAAACCGAATTGAATTGAACATATTTTAATCGATTCGGTTCAATTCAATTTGGTTTTGGGTCTAATGAGCCGGCTAGTTTAACGAGTTTTTAATTTATTTTTTTTAACATTAATGGGTTGTTGGATATTAATTTTGGACATTAGAATAGCAAAAAAAAAAAAAAAAAACCCAAATCAAACCTAACTTAAAAATATATAAAAAAATTTTAATCGGTTAAAAACATATTACCCTTAAATATATTAAATATATTAGTTTTATTTTTTATTTATATACTCGGTTTATTCGGTTCAATCCGGTTTTAAGAAAATCAAACCGGTTTGAACCGAATAAAAATTCGATTTTCAATTTTTAAACCGGTTTAAACCGAATTACCCTTACGAATCGAATCGAATATCCTTTTTTCGTTCGATTTGGTTTGAATCGGTTCGAATCGTAATTTAATGTCCACCCCTAGTTTATTTCATGATATCAACCAATAGTATGTCCACAAATCACTATAAAGTAGACTAGTGGTTCAATACGTAGTAAAGATTCAACCCTTTGCCTAACAAATCCGTAGGAAAATTCTACTTATTTTGTGTGAGTGATGAAACATATGAATATGATGTAAAGGTAAAATTGCATTTAATTTATAATGCGATCAGCAATTTTTTTTAAATTTTGATAATGACGAAAGAATTGTACAACTCAGCTGATCTTTCTGTGCATCTTCTATGTAGAGCTATGGTGAACCATTTGATCATGACTTGAACTTATAATCTCATTAGGTAAGTGAATACTTTAAATGCTCCAAAAAAAATAAAAATTCTCAGGGTCTGACTAAAGGAAATCTAGATTTTTGGGTGGATTTTCATTGAATCTGTTAAGAGAAATTTATGTATCTACAATAAAGTTCTGGCAAAACAAGTAAGAGAAAACATAAACCCTAGTATTTTTTTCTGAATTCACACTATTTGATAAATCCATCCCTTATATGCTGTCAGAAAATCGTTGTCAGTATAGCAACACGAATAATCAGCGAGTTTCATTGTTACACAATCCAATAATTATATGAACCAAAAACTTCTCTGTTTATCTAATCCAAATATCAGTACATGAGCATATGTTATAATCTACTCATATTTGGCTAGAAAAGTTATTTTATTAGTTATGTACAAACCATACTTGACGAGTATTGGTGAGGCGGTGACCACTTACCATTATTTACATAGATTTATATGTGACATTTGCAAATCCAATCTAAAAGAAGTGACATGCTAAAGAACTGGACCTGTGCCACCTTCCTTGTCCGAATCAGGAATGCTGCAGTAGCAGTAAAGGAAGTTGGACATTTCCCAGCTCCAGTCCTGCTTCCTCGAAACAAACATCCGTGGCCATCTGTTTATCCTAACATAGTGCTCCCTTATTGTTTCTTCACCAACAAAACTAGTAACAATACAAAAACAGCATTCTTGACCGCCCCATACTGTGTCACCAGGATCTGCAGTTTGGCTCCCATCTGGATGAAAGTATCGGCGCATAGGAGGGCCAGTACCCTTCCAGTAGGGATCAAGATTACGCCAATATTCCGGTGCTGCCTGAAAGTAAGATAACAATAATTACACAAATCTGTTAGTTTGTGTAGGGAACAATTGATAGTTAACAGCACATGAAAGTTGTACCATAACATGGTATGGCAGTTCCAAAATTCGAAGAACGAACTACAGAGGAAAGGTAATGACACTTGACAAAAACCTTATTGCATGTTGAGAGATGTTTCAACATTAACTATTTCCTTATAAATACGGAAACTATAGCGATTGGTAGGCGATGATAAGAAAGAAAATGTTTGAACATGCTATACAAAATGGTTGGGTATAACACAGGTATTTTTCTGCATTTTTTCTGAGAGTTCTATCACAGAAGGCACCGTTAAGAGATTCTAATCAACAAAAAAAAAAAGAAAAAGGATGCTGTTAATCTATCCTATCAACTCAAGATCATGCAAGTCCAACCTGTTAAATCAACACTGAACTACACTTCTTCTAATTAGGCACCTTATTGATGCCCAGACTAAATTCATGAAATGGTATTGGTATCTCAGCCTCTTAAGTGAACACCCCATAAAATACATACCTTTGTAAAATGGAACTCCCATATATGGTCATATAGATCTTCCTTCATTATACGACTCTGAAAAATAAAAAGGAAAGTCAAAAAAAAAAAAAAAGGATCAGGTTAGTGAGTATACAACACCGTCCGTACACGTCATGTGTGTATCTGCTAACACACATTTTTGTGTGTGTGTGTGTGTGTGTGTGTGTGTGAGAGAGAGAGAGAGAGAGAGAGAGAGAGAGAGAGAGAGCAATGGAAAATGACAGTGACTCACACGTTTTCCATCCATGACAGATAACGAATATGCGGCCAACTTTGATAATCCTCGGACTAGTGCCAAGCGAGGTATGTGTGCTTTCCCAAGCCACAGTTCCTCACACTAAACACAACAAGAATATTGAGTAAATTATTCTCTTCCTTATAATTAAAAGTACAACCACAATTCCATGTTGCTTTCTCACTGAAACAGCTTAATAACACAAAAGCACTGTCCACTTAGTTAAATTTTGATTAATAAAGAAAACCAAGGATCAATATTCCAGCAGAAGCATGCTCACTGCAACAACAATTCATTGTGAAACTCACCAAATAATGTTCAATGAAGCAACATGACAATTCCCAATCTCAAATTCCAATCAGGCACATAAGTGACAAACAGCATTTTGTCTGGTATTCAAGCCAACAACAGCTTGAGCAAGATTTAAAAACCATCCAAATAACGGGGCAAAGCTTAAATAGACAGAAAATCTAAAGTCACCAACAATCATTCATCCTACTTTTGTCATCATCAAGTCCACAAGCAGAGCCAACTAGTTGGACATAAAGTCATTACACTGTTGAACCTAGGACATTAAGTCAAGATATACCTTTCTTCAATGTTCATTTGTTCTTTTCTTTCCACCCCTTTTTCTGGGCCTGGGAGGGTGGGTTGGAGGGTGCTATAGGCTATAATCTACTTTTATTTTATTTTCTTCTTGAGCCCCTCATCCTTTTTGTTTCTTATCAAGACAAAAGAACCCAACTGATCTCTTTCTGTGACTTCGACTTCAGCACCGGATTTTCATACATGTTCCCATAGCCTTCTCTTCTTTACTTGTATTATACAAGTACCTTTGTTGACAATCTTTTATCCAGAACCCAACATTGTAATTTTGTATGACACCAAGCCCAATATATTTTAACATGAGTGACCTAAGTGGTAGAAAATTTGGTGTATGAAAATCGACACTTGGAGAGGCAAATGGCTAAATTTTAACCGATGGGAAAATGGCAATATGCCGTTTGTTTGTACATGAGGTACCAATTACTTGCAAGCTCAACAGGTAGAGCAGTAATGAATGAAATCAATTGTTTTGCTCTCCATATTTTTTGTTATTTCTCTAACTTCAAATTGTTCACTTTATGCTAAAGTTATCCTTCCTAGGGATGTCAAAAAAACCCAACCCCGCAAGGAACCTGCACCGCCCCGCCTCGTACCAAAATAAATGGGTTCGAGGTTGATTACAAACCTCGTTTTAAAAGTGGGGAAGGTGAGGGGTTAGTTGTCCACCAACCTCATTTAACATGTATTAACAACATTAATATTTAATCAATAAAAAAGTTAATATATAGTTTTATAATTAATAAAATAATATATTGTTTATTGACCAATAAAAATTAATATGTAACCTTTATAAATAATACTATTTTTTTTATCAAAAAATTATTTCATTTTAAAGAGTTCGAATTTGACCATTAAAACAAAGACCGAAAGAACTAAAACTTAAACCTAATGAATATTTCATATTAATGTACAATGAGCATATTCAGGATGCTTGAGAAGTGGGAACATTTTAGAATTGAACTTGAAAGAACACAATTGCATTAGAGGAATGTTTTAGATTTATTTTTTAACTCATTTATATTTAACAACTTTTTACTTATTTTTTAAATTTATCATATGATTAAGGTTTGAGCAGCTTGTAATTTTTTTGTGGTTTTCACAATTTACTTTTCTTATTGTTTCTTATTAATGAAATTCTTGTATTTTATTCTAAAGTCAATTATAAGCATCATCTTTTTAAAAAAACGTTCTGAGGAGCGTCTCTGGGTGGTTTTTACAAAAACGCACTGAGACATTAGCCTCACTGGTTGTTTGTGAAGCTTACACCTCAACCAATTGAGGCGTACAACCCTAAACAGCGCCTCAAAGACGTATTGAGGCATACAACTCAATTTTTCTTTTTCATTTTTCTTTAGGAAATTTCAATTTTCTTTGGGGACGCTGTCCCTAACCCCGCGAGCCTCAACCCTTAAGTGCGTTAACTTAGCATAACAAAACTAATTCAATATTCACAACCCAATATGAAGATGCATTGATGCTGTTATGAAATTGGTTTTGTTTGAGTTGGGGATAGCCAGAGCCTAAAAACTAATTTGAACATCTTTGTTGTCGGTATGATGATTGCATGTTAAGTATTTTATGAATTATATCGTGTTATTGATTGTTTGTAAAGTTCTAAAGCTTACATTTAGCTTTGTAACTTATTTATATGATAAAATAAGTCGTTAAAGATTATTAATGTGATTATTGGTTGTTTTATGAGCTATATATATATGTGTGCGTGTGTGTGTGTAAGTCGTTAAAGATTATTAATGTGATTATTGGTTGTTTTATGAGCTATATATATATGTGTGTGTGTGTGTGTGTGTGTGTGTGTAAGTCGTTAAAGATTATTAATGTGATTATTGGTTTTTAATGAGCTATATATATATATGTGTGTGTGTGTGTGTGTGATTGAGGCTTGTCAGACGAAAACGCCTCCATACTAAAAAATGTATTTTAAAACATTGATGAGCATTTAAACTATAGTTTGAGAGTTGGTATTGAGCTTATTCAAAATATAAAAATTTCTTGCATAACAAAAAAAAAAAAAAACTATTGAATATACAACAATGGCGAAATATCCATATAAAAAAATAATCTTGGTGGTGGAGGATTACTAGTGGTGAAGGCCGACCCCAAACTTCAATTGCCAGGGTTGGGGGCAAATCCCTACCTCAAACTCGCCCCTTTGACATCTCTAACTCTTCCGGCAAGAGAGAAAAGCAGAGGAGGAGAATTCAATATCATTTTTTTTTCATAAAAAATCTAGCCTCCTTACAAATGAGAATATAAATAAACTAAACCTAAAAATAAAGATAAACTAAACTAAAACCTAACTTAGTCTTTACCTCATCAGAAAAGAGATATTTTTTGTTTCATTTCTAACCTAAATCAAATATTGATATATTAAATGTTTTAATTATCCTAATCTTGTTATTCATTACATGGAAGTTAAGATATAAATATGAAGTGAACTAGAAAAACATCAACCACACAATGCACACGGTTGTCTTCAAAGTTCAAACCTTATATCTATATTTTAACATGACAGTCCCCCTTAAGTGAGAGTCACCTAATTTGGCCATTATATGCAAAATGATAGTAACAAAATTACACAGGCTCAAACTACAACCTCTACAAAGTTGCTTCTCTTCACACATGAAACAATAACATCACGAAGTCTTATAAATGAATCCATTATTCTAGCCTTTACAAAATCAGCAAAAGGAACCAATATCTTCAAAACACCAGACCACAATTCTATCATACAAAACCAGGCGCTTCTTTCATACCAAAAACCACCGGGATCTTTCTAAGAAGCTGAAGGAAAGAACCAGAAAACACAAAAAGCCAAGATCGGAGATAACAGCAATCGATCAATATAGCAAAGATGAACTCGACTGCCTCGGAGTTCAATATAACCAAACTGCCTGATTAGCTAAGTAAACACTAGGTAATAAAAGCAGCAAGCCAAATTGACTGTAAAACAGATCATCATAATCAGTTCCATATCCAGAATCAATTCTTATTGTACAAATAAATGGAGCTAAATTGCATTACAGAGTTATAAAAGCAAGCATGAGACCAACTACAAGAAAATATCATCTAAACACAAGAATCGCCCATTATCCATTTAAGAACACCAAACCAAACCGATAATACAACAACTGACTCTAAAATATTGACTTTATCTCCAAATTAGACCAACTTGAATCTAATTATATATACACATATAAACCAGCATGTCAAGAAATAAAATAAAAATAAAACCAGCCCCAAAAATTCAGCTAAATATAAAATCCAACTAACAAAATATGAAGAGCCAATTCACAGAAAGAACAAACACACATTTTAACATAAACCAATTAAACCCAAATTGTCAGATACAATAACAATAGTGAGCAGATTAAATAGAGATAATATTGAGAAAGGAAATAGAAAAGGAAAAAAGGAACCTTGGAGGTCCAGAGCAAGTCGCTGGAAGCGACACCATGCCAGGCACGGGAAACAAGGAGACTTAGTGCCACGCTGTGTGCGTCGAGGTTTCTTAGTATCATCAACATAATGTCTCTACCAAAAACCTCTAGTGGGTCCTGCAATTCCATCATCACCACAACCTCTTTTTCTTGTTTCTTGTTTCTCTTTCTCTTCCTCTTCCTCTTACTCTTAATTCCCTTCCCGTCCTCCTCCGCCACCTCCTTCTCCGTTCCTCCGAATACGACGGCGTCTTCGAGATCGTCCTCCATTTCGGGCTCCACGTTTGTCAACAGAGAAAGTGATAGTTACCGGATACAGAGAGACCTGTGGGAGGAGTGAAAAGTGATAGCGGGTGTGAGGCACGTGATATGTGGTCGACCTTGTCATTTTCTCTCTTTTTTGTAGATAACTTTGGACAATCGTTTAATTGTGTGCACCGACTATAAATGGAGAGAAACTTGGATGAAAAAGTTTCATTGACGTGTACCATGAGAATGAGACCGTCCAATAAATATGTATCGTGGTAATGAGATTGTTCGATAAAAGTGTACCGTATAAAATATTAAAAATATACTTTATGTTTTTAATGTAAATAGTATATTTTCATTAAACAGACTTACACGTGACAATCAGACCATATCAAATAAATTTTTATCTACAAATGACTGCCATAGAGAGTTTCAGCAAGCTGGCCAGTCAGACACAGACGGTTCTGATATACAAGGTGCAATTCCGGATATCTGCCCTGAGTTCCCTCCATGCTACTTAGACTGCAAATAATATATTAAAATGGTTCGTTTATTGCTTTTACACATGCAATAAGCCAATAAATTCGAAAACCGTATAAAATAATATGTTAAAATAATAATAATAATAATAATAATAATTGTTTCTTAAAAATAAAAATGATAACTATATAAAAAATTAATAATTATAATGATTAGGTAAAGTTATCAATCGGTATACACTCACCTAAGGTTGTTTGACTGTATGTCTTAGAGGTGTCAATCGGATCGGATAATTGGAATCCCATTTTTACGAATTTGTCAGATTTTTGGATACAATTCGAAAAATTTTGTATCAAATTTTTATTGAAAAATGTCTTCAAATCAGATGTTTCATACCGAATCGGATATGCATTTTTTTCGGATTCGGATCAGACTCGGACTTGGAGTTGGCTATATAATTTTTTGGATCGGATTTGGACTTATGTCAGATATTTTTTGGATTTTTTTATAAACAATATTGAAAAAAAAAACAATTTAAATTAAACACTATCAGATTTTTTAAATAAAAAAAATGTTATATATAAAGTATGTCGGTACGTGCAGTGCGGATCTTTTTTCGAAATTAATTAAAATTACATATTTAACATAAATTGAATATATATTATTATAATAACCGGATCGTATTTATTGTCGGTTTTGTATCGATTTTAGATTTAGATTTTTTTTTTCAAATTCAGTTTATTTGAATTCGAACAGTACAATCATACATGCCGTATCCGATTTTCGAATACGAATACATACGTAGGGATGGCAACGGGGAGGGTCATGGTCGGGGAATGCTTTTCCATCCCCATCTCTGTCCCCAAAACCATCTTCATCCCCATTCTCGTCCCCGTCCCCAGATGAAGAGAAGTGGGGCCGGGGTGGGGATTCCCCCTTAGGGGAGCCTTCACAATATCCGCCCAAGTCCCCGTCTAATATAACTATTTATGTTAAAAGTTAATTTGAAATGATATTAAAAATCTAAATATTATATATTATACTATATATATATATATATAGCCCCGTCCCCGTCCCCGTCCCCTCCCCGCTTCACTTCGGTTACATAATTTTATTCCCATCCTTGAATATTATTCCCCATCCCCGTCTCATTCTGGGCAGGTCCCCACGGGGCTAAGGCCCCGTAGGGAATACTGACATCTCTATACATATAGATACAACTTTTTTTTATCTGATTTTTCGGATCAGATTCAGATCGGATCATATCCAGATATCTGAATCCGATTTACTCCTCTAGTCTGTCTTATCAAATCCTCGATTTATTGTAATAGTATGGATTTGAAGTACAACTAATTTAAAAACTTTTAAAGAAGAACATTTTTAAAAAATTAAGAAAATTTATAGTTATGATTTAAAATTTAACATATAACTTTATGAAAAAAAGACCCAATTGGCTAATGAGATGTAACTTATAAGAATAAAATTTTCCTCCCAAATAAATTAGACCATCCCAAATAAATTTTGTCCAACAATGACTGCCACATAGAGTCTCAGCAAGCTGGTCAATCAGACACAGATTGTTCTGATATACATGGCGCAATTCTGGATTCCTGCCCTGAGTGCCCTCCATGCTACGTTGCCTGCAAATAATAAATTAAAATGGTTCGCTTACTGCACTTGCACGTGCAATAAATTCGAAACCTATGATATAATTTTGTCCAATGAAATAAGAAAATGTTAATTTCAAAATAATAATAATAATGGCCGTTAAAATATTAATAATAATAATAGTTTCTAAAAGATAAAAAAAATTATTATATAAAAAATAAAAATAAAAATAATGATTATATAAGGTTGCCAAGCGGTATACATTCACACCAAAAGTTGTTCGAGTGATTCTGTTTTAGAGGTGTCAATGGGATTGGATTCGGATTATCCAAATCCAATTTTTTCGAATTTGTCGGATTTTTAGATTGATTCGAAAAATTTCAGATTGGATTTTCACTAAAAAAAAACTTCAAATCGGATATTTTGCACCGAATCGGATATATATTTTTGCGGACTCGGAGTTAGATATAGACATTTTTAGATTGGACACGAGCTTATTTCGATTGGATTCAGATTTTTTTCTGGATTTTTCATAAACAGTGTTGAAAAAAACAATTTAAATCAAATAATATCAGTTGTTTTAAATAAAAAATTTAAAAAATGTTATATAAATTTAAAAAGTATGTGCAGTGCGGATCTTTTTTCAAAATTAATTAAAAATATATATTTAACATAAATAAAATATAACTTATTATAAAATTGATAAAAAATATATATCATAATAACCGGATCTGATTCGTTGTCGGTTTTGAATCGGATTCGGATTTATATCGGATTTTGGGTTTGGATTTTTTTTTCGAATTCGAATTGTACTTCCATACATGCTGTATCTGATTTTCGGATACAGCCTTTTTTATATATGATTTTCCGGATTAGATTTGGATCGTATCAGAATCGGATATCCGAATCCAATTTACACCTCTAATTTGTCTTATCAAATCCTCACTTTATTGTAATAGTTTGAATTTGAAGTATAACTAATTTTGCAACTTTTAGAAAAGATCATCTATTAAAAAATATGAAAATTTATAGTTATGATTTAAAATTTAACATACAACTTTATGAAAAAAAATACCCAATTGACTAATGAGACGTAACTTATAAGAATAAAATTTTCTGTTTCTTTACATTGATTGAATTGTTCAGGTGAGATATGTGGTAAACTATTTTTTATTTTTTAACATTTAAGTTGGATTAGATATATTAAGGTGAAATTTCAGCAGAGAATCTTTTACACTTAATACAACTTTATAGATAATATTAAAATAATATGTATAAGATATGAAGAAACAATTAAAGGCTACAATATGATATAATTTTTTTCCTACAAATGACTGCCACGTACAGTTTCAACAAACTGGTCGATCAGAGACAGACGGTTCCAATATACGTGGCGCAATTCTGGATTCATGCCCTGAGTGCCCTCCATGCTACTTTGCCTGTAAATAATATATTAAAATGGTTTGCTTACTGTAATTGCAAGTGCAATGAATCCGAAAACCGTATGATATAATTTTATCTAATAAAATAAGAAATAATGGCCACTAAAATAATAAAAATAATAGTTCTTTAAAATAATAAAAATAATTATAATGATTAGAGCTATTTGACAAGGTTGTCAAGCGGTCTATATCACACCTAGGTTGTCCGGGTGTATATGTCCTAGAGGTGTCGATTGATTGGGTTCGGATAATCCAAATCTCCTTTTTTTGGATTTTTGGATTCGATTGGATAACATTATATTCATTTAAAAATATCTTCAAATCGGATTTTTTTTTTTTTGAATTTAGAGTTGGAGTTGGATATGGAAATTTTTGGATCGGTTCAGACTTATATCGGATTGGATTTGGGTTTTTTTTTCAGCTTTTTTTATAAACAATATTTTAAAAAATAATTTAAATAAAACAGTGTCAATTTTTAAAATAAAAAAATAAAAAGATGTTCTATATATAAAGTATGTGCATTTGGATCTTTTGTCGGTATTAATTAAAATAAAAAATATATAATTTAATAACCGGATTGGATTCGATGTCGAATTCGGATCGGATTTGGATTTGGATTTGGATTTTTTTTCAGATTCGGATCATTTGAATCCGAACAGTACTTTTATACATGCCGTATCCGATTTTCGGATACAAATACCTTCGGATATAGCCTTTTTTAAATTTGATTTCCCATATTGAATTCGGATCGGATTCGGATACCCGAATCTGATTGACACCACTAACCTGTCTTATCAATTCCTCACACTTATTGTAATAGTTTGGATTTGAAGTACAACTAATTTTACAACTTCTAAAAAGGATCGGTTATTAAATTTTTTGAAAATTATATTTATATTTTAAAATTTAACATATAACTATATGAAAAAAAAATACCCATTTGGTTAATGAGATGCAACTTAAAAAAAAAAAAAAACTTTCTCAATATTTACATTATATGAATTGTTCGAGTGAAATATGTGGTAACTATTATCATTATTTTTCTAAAACAAATTATATTAAACCTCATCGAGGTTGCCTTCTTACACTAAGAAATAACTTTATTATAAATTGATACTCGTATCTCCCGTCGTTAGTTAAACTTATATGTTGATTAAATTTGACCATTAAAACATTAAGCTTCCCTCGATCTATAAATTAAATTAAATAAAAACAGGAAATTAAATGAAAAAAAAATAAAAAAAGTAAAAAACAAAACAAAACAAAGCAATTTAGAAATTAAAAAAAATTGATTTTTTAAAATGGGTCTACAGTCTACACCATCCGTCTAAAATATCGAGGGTGATAATGAAATAGATTTTAAAAAAGTATGAGATGGAGATCCAATCTCCAGACTAGACCTCCACATGTCTCCATAGAGATCCATGTTCGACGCCTTTGACGTTTCCCCTTTTCCGATTGTATTTCCACCAACCAATCACATCCATCCGTCCATTCATCTCAGACTCCAAAGAGATCCCCTCCGCCGTTCACTTCTCGCCGCCAAACCGAAGTTAACGACTCCAAAACGAGCATTGGAGAGAGAAGCTACGAAATTTATCGAAGTTGATAGAGGAGGAAATCGATTTGGAGAGAAAATCCCGAAACCTACCTGTTCGTCATTCCTGTTTTGCTAGTTGTTGTTTTGGTTTTGTTATTCAATATTCCTCCTTTTATTTGTTATTGTTGTTGTTATCGTCATTTTCTTCAGCTGAGTGATTCAGATTCTTGAATTTGAAAGTGGGTTGTTATCCGATTTGTTTTTGGATTCGTATCAGGAATTAAAGTTGATATTCACTTTTAAAACCTCTCTGTTTTGCTCTGTTTCATTTTTCTTTTACTCTTTTACCACTACCAACAAAATTGCTTTCAATTTTAGTGTTTATCGCATAATGTTTCCTAGTTAGTTCCCCACGAAACAGCTTCAATTGTCGAGTTAAATTAAAATAAGAATACTTTTGTTTCCAAAACAATTTTCCTGGAAAGTCAAAACTTTTGAAGTCTCTAATTTTTCTTCACATTCAATTATGATCTGGTGCTTTTTGAAAGAAAACAAATGGAGTATAATTTGTTTATTTTTTAAAAATATTTAAGTTAGATTGATATATACTGAGGTAAATATCAAATCTCAACATAGAATCTCTTAACTTAATGTGGTTTTATAGATTAATTTTTCTATTATTGGTTCGAATTGTACTTAACATATAGATTATTGGATTTAAATATTTTGATTTAGCCGTATATATTTATTAAAGTATCTTAAAGAATTGATATATTTTATTTCAGTTAGATGGATACGAGGAGGGAGAGAAAAAGAGAGGATAGAAATAAAATTGATTTTGATCGTTGATCTGTATAGAAAAAGGAGAATAATAAGTTTAGATATGGTTGATATTTATTCTAATCTAAATAGTGTAATCCATAATTATTTATTTTATTTATTTCACTTTTATTATCATTAAATATATAATATTATCTTTCAGTGTTTTACGTCAACTCATAAGAAGATCCAAATACTTAGCAGAGATGTGGTAAACTATTTTTAAAAAGAAAAAGGTGTAGGGTGTTTTATGTCAACTCACAAGAGGATCTAAATCCTTAGCAAGAGGTATGGTAAACTATTTTTAAAAAGAAAAAAAAAAACACATTTTGGTTTGAAATTTATTTTGGTCAATTAAGATTTAAAGATATCTAAGGTAACGGAGACGGTCCACTACATTATTAAAAAACGGAAAAAGACAATGAAACAACATAATTGCAGAGGTTATAATACATTATTCCAAGTTGGAAGATCGAGTCGAGTGCACTAAATTGAAGCAAGCAGAGAATCGAGAATGACAATGAGAGAGGCTGTGGAGTGGACCCAATCCACATTTATGCATTTATATATATATATATATATATATATGTATACAATGAGACTAGAGAAAAGACCACAACATAATATATCATTCAACTTAAAAATATCACATGTATAAATTATTACAATGAAACTAGAGAAAAGACCGCAACATAATATGTCATTCAACTTGAAAATGTCTCAGATTTAAATTATCGTCACCGTAACTTGAAAATGTCTCAGGTTTAAGTTACTATCACATATTTGACATATGTATATATTAGAGCTGTCAAAATAACCCGTGACCTGTGAACCCAAGATTGATAATCAGGTTCATGTCGTCTTTAAACGGGTTCGGGTCATAAGTGGGTCAACCCGTTTGACCCGTGTACATATACGGGTCATGTCGTGTTATGTTTCGTAGGTTAACAGGTGACCCGTTTAACCCGTTTATAAGATATAGTGTATTTATCGTTTTTAATTGTATAAGGGTTATTACTGATATTTTACATAGTATATAATCATCTCATTCTCTTTCTATCAAAGACAATCACACGACTCACACTTCAATCGAAGATTCGAACCCTAACCCGAACTCTCCAAAGTCCAAACTCCAAATCTCGACGTCTACGCCAGTCCGCCAACCCATTTCTCGTCTCCAGCATCGTCTCCCTTCCCTACCGGTCCATTATATCTCAATGAACCATATCTCCTATGGAGGAAATCCCCCCTTGTTTCCTCTAGATCACCGATTTCCACTGTCACCTTCGTCGCTTCATCACCCGTTCGCCTCCCTCATGCCACCGCATCACCTGGTTGCCTCCCTCACTCCATCACATCATTTAGTGGGCTCCATTTGACTTTAACACTATGTTGGAATATGAGAGACATGAAAGAAAATGATTTGAAGAGATTTCTAATATCTTGTTTGGATTGTTAAATGGGAGAGCAAGGAAAGGAAATGAAAGAAACAATGAGGGAATAAATTCTTCTTGTTTCAACTAATTTGGTTTTCACCTAATTTGGTTTCCACCTAATTTGGTTTCCACCTAAATTTGGGAGGAAAGGGAGGGAAAGGAATCCGGAATTAATGATTTTTTCAAAATTTCCAAAACTAACCCTATTAATGTTGGGTATTCATATCGTTAAAAGAATGATATTTTCGTAAGTAGAATAAAATGAATTCATTTATTTCTCCTACCAAATAAGATTGTTTTCCCTTCATTTCTTTTATATTTATAACCATCAAAACAACAATCATTAAAAATATTTTATTTTCTTTTTATTTTCCTCATTTATCTTTCATTTTCTCTCTCATATTCTACTACTCCAAACATAGTGTAAGAAAGAGGAGAGAGTTTAAATCACTCTGTTTGTTTTTTATTTATATGTGTTTTTTTAATGGATTTTTGTTGTTATTTTGTATAGCATTTCATGTAAATTCAAATTTGCTTATGTGATGATGGTCACATCTTGTTTTAAGATAATTGTAGAGATGAAGAAAAGAAGACGGTGAATGAGTTAAAGGGTCACGGGAACCCGTATAACCCATTAAACTAAACAACCATCGGTACACATTGATTTTTTGAATTTGTAAACTCAACCCTGTTTTTTAAAGTAATAAATAAATTAAGGATTTTGGGGAGGCTACATTACAAGCATTCACCTCTGCCAACATTACTCTGAAACCCAGAATCTTAGCCAACAACAAACCAGAAGCTCCATGATAAATAGAGTCAATTATGAAATATTGTATAACCTATTATGATTTATGTATTATTAGATAGTCACGGTTTTCAGGTTCAACCTCATTATAGAAGAACCTTCTAGCATTAAATTAATTTTAATTTGTTTATTTGTTATGATATTTTATAATAATAAATAAATCAGACGTAAGAGATTGAAAATTTCTATATCAAGCCATCCCATTGAATTTCTAAATTCAGCCATCCCATTGTTTCACAAAAGAATAATAATAGTTAGGTCTATATAAGAAAAGGAAAAAAGAAAAAGAAAAAGAAAAGAAAAGAAAGATTATGATCCTATTTTAAATTGAAAGAAGGTGGCTGAGATAATTAAGCTGGTCATCCCACATGATCTGACATTTGCATACGGCATACCAATGTGATGTGCGTCTGCAATCTGCATGATGTCAATGATATGATCTTCATTGATGGGGGATGTTCTTGAAGGTTCATTTAGAAAAAATATATACTTAGGTTTTGATTTGGGATTGTTATATTTATTAAAATAATTAGTTTTTTTTTTTATACTGTTAAAACTTGTATTTTAACATGTGGAAAAGTAATTGTAACATATTTTAATAGATTTTGACTTTCCAATGAATTGAAATGTTGAATGGTATGCCAGAGTTTATATAATTAATAATGAAATATATATTATCAAGTGAGTCATGTACATTAACTATTTATAATAAAAGTAAAACATTAGAGAAGATGTACCCACTTGAGGTAATTTTTTTTAACATAAAGATGGGTTTTACACACTTATGCTTGTGCTTATAGTTATACCTATACTATTGAAATTATGTATTTGAAACATATATTTTTAACCGTATCAATTGTGGATTGGCAAGTGTATTGTTGACACAAGTAGATTGATGCATGTCTTAAAGAAATCATATATTTAGTATTTTAGAGTTATTTTATATTTTTTGTTGTAATTAGTGAGGAGTCTCTTAATATATACAATGATGTTGCCAAAAGAGCTTTTATTATAGAAAAACCTTAACAAAGAGCTCGTGAATTAGAAAAATTGATATATAGAAATACACATTATTTTCTTACTAATTTATTCTCATAAACGTAACAAAAGAAGCCCTCAATCCTAGCACTGAGCACTTGAAAACATAAAAAACAAACAACCAAGAAACCCTTTAAAAGTTAAAATCCAAACAAAGTGAAACAGGACATGCACTTAAAGAGGAGGCTAAAAACAGGATTTCAGAAACTTCATTCAGTATTTCAGTGAGAGGCATGCAAATTTTCATGGTAACGCTTGAAGAAGACGACCATCTTGTCGCGATCAGGAATGTTTTCTTTAATCTCAGGCACTTCCAGGAAACTTTGAAACCATTTATGCAGGCGAGGGAATTTGTGGGGTTCAAATAGCTTCACTCCAATAGTTTCTTCAATCGGTCCTAACCAGTAGAGAACCGAACCATATGCGATGTCCACCATGCCAATCTTCTCTCCATTGTTTGCCAAGCCATGTTCTTCAACAGTTTCTAGCATTTCCAAGCTCGCCTTCATCGCCTTCTCTACTTCTTCACCCCTGCCATAGAACATACTCCACAATGCTGAACCCTGCCACAATAACTTATGTCATCATATTATCATAGACAGTGATAAACAAAAAGTATGGCACATGTCTTTTTATTTTATTTTTTAAATTAACACCATTGTGGTTAAGTGTTCCAAGACCTATTAGACTCTACAAACACCGTATGCAATGCAAATTCCATTACAGGATATAGGTCTTTTCCCATATTTTATGATTTAACGAACAAACGTAAGAATATACCAACAATTCCATGGTTTGAAGTCTCGAACCACCCAGACAAAGGACCCTGGGTAGAGTAGTGCACGATTGATTCATGATTCAAATACAATACTTAAAAAAAAAGTTATATAGTAAAGCTTTAAACGTGCACCTTGTCTTCTACAAATTTAACCCAGAAACGAGCGATGGCTCGATCATAAGGATCAGTTGGGAGCAAAGGAGTGTGTGGCCACATCTCTTCAATGTATTCAACAATATTCATGGATTCGCAGATTGGTTTGCCGGCATGAACAAGCACAGGGATCTTCTTGTGGACCGGATTGTATTGTAAAAGCAGAGCACTTTTGTTGGAGAGATCTTCTTCTACATATTCATAGGCAATGCCTTTTAGCTTCAGAGCCCATATCACTCTGCTACTAAATGCACTTCCCCATGTCCCAAGAAGCTTCACTTCTTCACCCATGATTGCTGCTAGCTAGATCTTATCAACTAATTTCAGTTTCACTTGATATATTACCCACAATCTCATTCTCTATTTATAGTGAGAATTGGAGTTTCATTGCTTGTGGAATAAGTTCCAATTTTCTATTATTAAAACAATTAGATTAGACTTATTATCAGAATTTTAACTTTATATATATATATATATATATATATATATATATATAGTAAAAAATGAAAAATCGAATTAACACATCCCCTCTTACTAGGATATGTGCATCTCTCTTTCACATCTATACACATTTTATAAATACATATATATTTACATAAAGTCTGATTAATACCAATTTGGGATTTGTTTTATTATTACACAATTTATAACAACAAAATTCTTGACACAATTGGGTTAGAGACCCGAGATCAATCCCTACATATTTAACTCGGAATCTAGTCTCAAAATTTGGAGGAGAAAACTTTCACACATGTTGAAATTAAACGGAAAAAGGAAATGATTTGGTTTTGACCGAAACTTATTTTTGACTAATGCTCTCGCTGCCTGTTATGGTTTTTTCAATAAATGACTATTACCAACAAAAAAAAAAAATTGACTAGTGGACAGATTTTGTGGGTGAGATCGTTAGTTAGGTCATATTTTCACTATCAAGGTAATTAAGAAGCGTCATGCATGATGATGCCAATGTTATAGTTGTCATATCTCATATACCAAGGTAATTAAGAAGCATCTTGCGATGCTGCCAAATTGCCAATGTTATAGCACTCATAGTTAATCAAAGATGTTCATGCATGTTCCTATTAAACTATCTTTTAGCTAGGTTTGGGTTTGGAATTGTTATATATCTAAAAATAATTAGTTATTTCATTATTTTTATTTTACTTTATTTTAAATAGTGTGAAGGGCCTATCATAGTGCTATATCGATTGACTTCATTATGAGTTAAATTTTGTTATAGGATTACACTAAATTATAAAAATATATATATTATTTTACAATCAACAGCAAGTCCTTTAAAAATAGACATCTTACTATTATTCTCAATGTCAAATATGTATAATGGTCGGATTATTCCGTAATTGTTTTTTTTTTATATTACATTAGTTAAAGATTTATGGAGGGATGATAGACTCGAATCCACGATTTTATCGTGTAATTGTGAGCGGTAAACCAATATACAAACCTTATATTGTCTGAATTATTATGTAATTAAGGGTTAGGAAATGTAGCATTTTATCTTCTAACAAAATTTTGACATAAATAATTAACTCTTAACATAAAAGGTTCACTTAAAAAAGATAAGGATATACATTTTAATGAAATAGGGATGTTTGCACTAAAGATTTCATATATAATCTTAGTTTGCGCATGATAGTTCTCTTAGTTTAATAAAGTTTAGGCTCGACCCCAAAAATGTGGATTAGAATCCAATTGATAATTCATTTTGAAATGTAAATCCGTCTACTCAACCGGTCAATATCCAGCTATATTGATAGTTGGTTGTCATGTAATCCAAAGTAAGAAAAAAATAATAAAAAAATAATTTTTTATTATTACATGTCAATATCTTATTGAAAAACCAATATAATTGATTACTAACCGGTCAATATCTAAATTTTTTCCATAATTTATTTGGTTTTAGTGGTTCGTATGAGGAGACGTGGATCAATAGTCAAGATGTTTAAGCTGACGGGGTTAATGATAAAGCTGAGATTGTTAGTACCAAAGACAATCTCTTATCAAAAGATATCAATGTTTCTATTAGTGGTCTAGAAAACAGGAAACCTTTAAGAGAGATAGGGGCAGAGAGAGGTGAAAATGATCAAGTCAAAGGTACCTTTTTTAAGAAGAAAAAAAAAAAACTAACGGTGGTAGGGGTGTTAATGCTATGGCAGGTTGTCTTGGTTCTGCTGATAAAAGAGGTGGCTTATAGATCGTATGGGAATGATAAGTTTTTTGTCTAGTGGCTCGAGTGGAGAGGCGGTTGATTCTTACAATGGGGAAGGTGGAGGGTCTTTATATAAAGGTATGGCTACAAGGTAGGGTGTTTGGTAAGGAGATATATTGATAAGCCCAATTGTTTGCATGCTAGGGTGAGCAGGTCGGTTCTAAAAAAAAGAAAAAAAGAAAAAAAAAAAAGGTATGCTTGGGGAGTGGTGATAAGAAAGATAGCTATTGGGTGGCTTTTTTTTGGTAGTTTTGAGAGTGAAAGGCCTATTAATCAAAGTATTAGGTTCCTTGATTCTAATCTATTACTGTATAAAAGAGAGAGAGTAGATGGCTATAATTATCCCCCCTCCCTCTTTTTTGTTTTGTTTTTTAATATAAAATTTTGGTTATAATCATTAAAGTTTATATATATATATATATATATATATATATTTTAAATATAAAGTTACGGATATAACCCTTAAAGTTTATATAATTACTTAATAGACAGATCTTACGTTGAACTTCGAATGACAATACAACCTTTCGAGTTTATATAGTTGCTTAATAGATAAGTCTTAGTAATAGTAACACAACATGAACTGTAATTTAAAATTATAATACAACAGATTTTCGGAGATAAAAAATTAGGCTAAATTTATCTATTTTCTATTAACTATATAAAAGAGAAAGTTGATCGGTGAATTATAGCATTCTATTTTTTGTTTCAAAGTAAAATTATAGATACAACCTTTAAAGTTTATATAATTATTTGAACGATCACAACGAAGACTGTTTGTAAATTTACTATTTACTTTATAATTAAAAATTAAAAGGTGAATTGAAAGTAAAATTACGATCCCTTTTTTTCATTTAATTTCTTTGACTGTTTATTTATTAACCATATATATTTGGAAGTAAAATTATAAATACAACCCTTAAAATTTATGTAATTACTTAATAGATAGGTTTTAGTAATATTTTAATTATGACATCCTTTAGATGTTCTTTGAAAGTCAAATGACAAATACATGCCTTCGAGTCTGTAGAATTACTTAATAGACATATTGTAGTAATAGTAACACAACATGGATTGTATAGTAATTTCTAAAATTTATTTTAATTTAACATTCTAAATAAGACATCTCCAATGTGCTGCTGTAAATATGGACCGGCCCGAGACATGCCGGTCCGTGTGGTCCACGAAGGAAAACGTGGCACGGCCCGTGGAGGAGGTAGGCCAGACTGAAGCTCGGAACGAGACAGGCGGCGTGCCGGGCCACAAGGGTCAGGTCCGGCGGGCTGACGTGCTAGGCCTCTGGATCGGCCCGCTAGACCGGCACGCGGACCGGTTAGTTGAACGTTTTTTTTATATTCCCTCCAACTGCTAGAATTCCAAATCTAGCCGTTGGCTGACATCATCACCAACGACTGGAATTTGAATTCCAACCGTTGAAGGCTTCAAAAATTTCAAAAAAAAAAATCCCTGAAGTCTTCCAAATTTAATTTTGATCCACAAATCCAATTTTTCTATAAATACTTCCATCCATTTCATTTTCCATTTAATTTCTCCCTCTCTCATTCTCTCAAATCTCAATCTTTATGTTCTCCAATTCTCTACACTTTTTCATTCAATTTTATTACTACTCTCTCTATAAATTTTTTAATACCAATTTTCTATTTTATTATCTAAATTTTCCATCAACACACCATAGTTTAAAGGTATAATTTTCTTATTACTTTTATTGAAATATTTTTTAAAATGTGTGATTCGAATTTCTACGGTCATAATTAGAGATATATACTCTTAAAATATTGAAGACACACATGTTGGTAAAATGTAATCTGTGAGACTCGAACATCCATGAAATTAAAAGGAAAAAGGAATGATTTGGTTTTGACTGAAACTTAGGGCCCGTCCTGTAAGCGTTTTTTAGTTGCTGTTTTTCGAAAATGAAAATGAAAATGAAAATGAAAACAGTGTTTTTGGTTTCAGTTTCAAATTCCGAAAACGCGTCTGGTAGCATATACTGAAAGTTGTATTTTGAAAATGAAAACGGAAAAAACGCGTCTGGTAGGTTAACTGAAAACTATCAAAAATTGATTACATAATTAATCAATATAATTTTTGTATTGTAATTTTTAAATTAAACAAAAGTAACACATCAAAAATTAATTTTAAAAAACATATTAAAAAATGAATTAATCAAAACTAAACTCTTAAATTATAAATAAATAATTACAAATATATATATATATTTTATATTATATTATATTATATATTATAATAATATATAATATAGTTAATTATATATAATATAGTTAATTATATATAATAATTATAATGTTTATATATATATATATATATATATATATATTATTGCATGAATGCTTTCAGTTCTAGTTGAAAATAAATTATTCTGGAATATATATATGGGCACTTTGGTCATTTAAAAATCTTGTCCCATCTTATCATAGCCATATGAAACGCATAATAGAATTAAATGAAACAAAATGATTTTTTTATATATAAAAAGGTGAAAAACAAAATGAAAAACAAAAACAAAAAACGAAAAACAAGTATTTTGTGTTTTTCAAATTTTTCACTTTTAACATTGGGTTTGTTTTTCATTTTTTTTTTGTTTTTCGAAAATAAAATGAAAAACGATTAACAAACGCGTTTTCGAAATCGTTTTTGAAAAATAAAAACAAAAACGGACTGAAAAACAGCTGCATGACGGTACCTTATATTTGACTAATTCTCTCGTAGTCTGTTATGGTTTTTTTCAATAAATGACTATTCCAAAAAAAATATTTGACTAGTAAAACGATTTTGTATGGGAGATCATTAGTTAGGTACTTGGGTCATATTTTCACTATCTGTTGTTATCTTATATACCAAGGTTATTAAGAAGCGTCATGCATGATGCTGCCAAATTGCCAATGTTATAGTAGTCATAGTTAATCAAAGATGTTCATGCAAGTTCCTATTAAACTATCTTTTAGTTAAGTTTGGCTTTGGAATTGTTATATTATAAAAATAATTAGTTATTTTTTTGGTTTACACCAAACGGTTCCAAGGTAATTAAGAAGCGTCATGCATGATGCTGCCAAATTGCCAATGTTATAGTAGTCATAGTTAATCAAAGATGTTCATGCAAGTTCCTATTAAACTATCTTTTAGTTAAGTTTGGCTTTGGAATTGTTATATTCTAAAAATAATTAGTTATTTTTTTGGTTTACACCAAACGGTTTCCGAATGGGGCGGATCCACCATATGGTGCAATCAGCCCTGTCCACACCCCGACTAATCCGGAATTGCACCGAGTCGGCCCATTAAGGGGTAAAGTGCTCCCAATATGTGTAACTCCATTCAGAAGGGGAGTTGAACCCACAACCTTACTTAAGGGATGAGAGTGTTGAACCACTCACACCATTGCATGATTGGTAAATAATTAGTTATTTCATTCTTTTTATTTTATTTTATTTTAAATAGTGTAAGTAATTTTTTTTAAGGGGTATATCATAGAGCTATATCGATTTTGACTTCATTGTGAGTTAAATTTTGTTATACGATTACACTAAATTATAAAAAATATATATATTATTTTACAATCGACAGCAAGTGCTTTAAAAATAGGCATCTTATTTTTATTCTCAATGTCAAATATGCATAATGGTCGGATTATTCAGTAATTGTTTTTTTTTTTTAAATATTACATTAGTTAAAGATTTGAGGAGGGGTGACAGACTCGAACCCACGATCTCATGGTATAACTGTGTTAGGTTTTGACTCGTCTTCTCAAGTGAATCCAATATAAACCAAATAAGACTCAACTAATGTGGAACTTCCTAGAGAAGTGGGAAAAACGTTTGGGAGTTGGAATTGTGTTATTTGAGGGAGGTTGAAGACCAGAAGAACTGAAGAAACGAAGAACACGATGCATTCCAGGTGATTTGTAACGGTTTAGGAAGCGAGTGCGCAACCGTGACCCGAATCGTAGTCAATCATAAGCATGCTTGAAACGAGAAATCTTCAGCGGAAAAAGAAAGTGTTCTTTTGGGAAGTTATTGTGCTTGAAGGAAAAAGATTTCTACTAAACAAGAAGATTTGACATAAATAGGAAATAATATTTGTGTGGAACAAGTAATTCTTGTACATTTAGGAGTAGGATTTTCTTTTATCTTAAACTCCCTGTAACTAGTAAAAATAGACATTGTAATTATGTTATTTTGTGTGGAGTCAAAAGAAACACCATATAACATCATAGAGTGGAGAGATCCCGGCGAGAGATCCATGGAAATATCCTGGGAATGATCTAAGGGAATATCAATGGATCAAGTTAGAGATCCGTGGGTGATATTCAAGGGAGACCTAAGGGATATTGGGGTTTTCTAGTGAGGATCATGTTAGCGTGGTTTGGGGTTAATGTGTGATAGAGAATCCTGAAGTATATGGTTTTAATAATTTATCATATAGTGAAACTTTCTTTGTCGTCCTGACGACCTGTGATTTTTTACCCGATTTGGGTTTTCCACGTATATCTTGTGTTGTGATTGGTTTATTTTCTCTCATCTACTTTTCTACTATAGACGTTATTAATTGTTATGAGTTATGGACGTATATTTAGACATGTCCATGGTTCGGTTCGAACCGTGGAACCGAACCGTAACCGTGTGAAATGAACCATAACCGTAATCAGAATCGTGGAACCGGTACTGAAACCAAAACCAAAACCAAAACCGTAACTGTGGGGTTGAAGGTTCGGTTTCGATTCTCCTAAAAAAAATGGCTGTTCGGTTCGGTTCGGGTTTGGAACCGCCGATTTCAAGCCTTTTTGTTTGTTTTTTTATTTATTTTAAAAAGTATTTTAAAAAAAAAAACCGTTGGGCTCCCAAACGGTTAGCAGACCGTTGGAGCCCAACGACTGTTTTCTTTTCTTTTCCCATTTTATTCTATAAATACCCCCCATTCATTTATTTTCACACCATTTCTCTCTCAAATCTCTTAATTCTCTTCAATCATCTCTCAAGTCTCAATTAGTCAATTGTTTAATTATTTATATTTATTGTATTGCAATTTTATTTTTAAATAATTTCAAAATCCTTGTCAACAATTTTTTGAAATTTATTTTTAAAAAAATCAAAATTTTTTCCATCCATTTATTTTAATTTTTTTCAAGAGTTTGTTTTTCACCAATTAATTTTTTAAATGGCAAGTGGAAGTAGAAGTGGAAGTGGAAGTGGAAGTGGAAGTGGAGTAGGAGACCTTCCACCAAGGCATTCGTTTCCAGGACTGGTAAGGGTTATATGTCGGAGCAGGTACCGGTCTAGCCGATTTCGTTCCAACTGGATAATCCCAGTTTTGATGACATTGCTTACCATGAGTTCCTGCAACACAAGCCTTTTTTGAAACCCAAAACCATCCAGTCTATCCGAATCCCCGTTTAATAATTTCTGAACCCAACCCTAGTCCCGACACTAGCAATATGACAAGCCAATAAGAAAATATGTCAGATTTCATTGCAAATCCAAATTTTGAAGAACCACATATTGAAGAGGACTTAAAGACGGATAAGAGGCAGATCAAATTTGATCTCTTCATTCTCCATATGAAGAAAGTTACAAAAGAGGATGGAACATGTTGGGCGGTGTGTAATTACTACCCTAAACAATATGAGTGGAGTAAATCTAGAGGATACGACACATATTGGAAGCATATTACGACCCGTCATCCAGCAGAACATGTCAAAGGGAGTAAACAATCTCAAATTTTCAGGTTTGCTACCCCTAACACTCAATTAATTAAATATAGTGATTGACGGGGACACGTCGTTGCAGTGTCTTCAAATATGAACATTTAAGTTCGGTCTCGCAAGGGCGCAAGTCACAGAGACTAGCACAGCGGCAAGCAAGGGATCGATCCACAGGGAGGTGAGATTCACCGATCGTCTCTAGTTCTAGCTATTATTACAACACTCCGAGCGGACTCATGTGTTGCGTGTGTGTAAAAGTGAATAATAATATAACTATATAACTAAATAACTTATATAAATAATATATACAATGATTGATAGAATGGAGATATGCATGAAATATGGTTACACTAGGGAAACGACTCAACCGTGACAATCCTCCTAATTACGTTCTAGACTCACTTAATCCTTAAATGTACAAGTATATCATAGGCTCGTATCCCCTTAATTAATCTCTAATATCTCTCGACGTCTTAGAGATAGTATCCATATATACCCAAAATCTCTCTCGAGCAATCCGGACAGTATATATGAACCCATTAAGCACGTGGAATACAAATTAAACCCTATACGCTAGCCTAGTGGTTCTAGCACTTTCTAGTCAAGCATAGTGAATGTTTATCTAAGCATTGTCAAACGTGTCTCCTATCGGTACATAGCATCTACCCATGGATAAATTACAAAGTGATCAATTAAACAAAAGCTTTAAGCATTCAAAACATCCATATAACTACTCAAGTACAAAAGAAATGTCGGTGGTCTTTACTTCTAGTTCAAAGATTCGGTTTAGTTAACTCCATAGGATGACTAAACATGGGAAATAAGTTTACCTAACAACTACATGCAACAAAGTGATTGTTATATCATTAAGAACATTCAATTTAGGTTAAAGGTTCATCCTCTTGATTAGAGAATTTTCCCACAATCAATTCATCACCCAATCCTGTCACGTGGATGGATAATCGTGTCTTAATATAAAGACCCATTAAGAACAAATATATGAACCAATGTCGATTTAGCAACTAAAAGCCTGAACTGAAACCTTTCCACTTTTTGGGGCTAAAATCCCTATAACTCAAATTACTCAATACATGAAATTTCAAGTCATCCATCAATCAATCAACAATTATGGGTATCTAATTTCTACTCTAAATTACAACTACTCTTAAACCCAATCATGGACACATATTGATTTCTAATAATTCATACACATACATATCATATTAAGAGTATAAAAACACATATATCAAAGAGCAAAACAAAACTCAAATAAATTTAAGAACAATCAATACATTTATTACACAAGTGTAGGTTTACGATATCCCCAAATTGGTGGAATACATCAAAGAAAACAAGAAATACAAAGAAATGAGTAAAAAGAAACAAACCCTTAAAGAAAAACCCTCAAAAGATGCTCAAATCGTTCCTAGCTCAGTTTTGACTCCTATTTCTTTTGTAATCTACTCTAAGATAGATGAAGGAGATGTAAATGGTGAGGTGGATGTGTATGGTGAGCTCCCATGGAGGAAAAACCTCAATGGGAGCAAGAGATGAAAGAAAATGGAAAAAAATGGGAGAGAGAAGAGAAGAGGCATGAGAGGATAAAAGAGGGGAAGAGATGTCTGAAGAATGAGGAGAAAATGGGGTATTTATAATGTGGGAGGTTAGGACAAGACTTTTGGGTGAAAAGACAAGAATACCCCTCTGAAAATGGCTAAAAAATATATTTCTACCCAGATGTGCGGTTCGATGTGCTGTACGCATCAACACAGCACACCGCACATCACTTTTTGGAGCTTGCTGCCCAAAAACGCGGTACGCAACTTGGTCTCGCGCGGTTGCGTACCGCACTTCTCTACGCACCATTACAAAAACAGTCATAACTTTCTCCAAGAATCTCAGAATTGCAATTTGTAAAGTGTGTTAGAAAGAAGACTTCTGGGGCTTTCCGAAATGTGGTTATAGGAGATGTTGTTCGATTGGAGGAAGGATATATGATCTTTTGAAGTTGAGGTGTCTGCATAAGCTATTCCAAATTCTGCCATTTAACCTCCAAAACTATTCAATTAAGCTCAAATACCTTCCATAGGGAGCATGTACCTACACAAGGGTAAAAAACACATCAAATACCAAAATATACTAAAAAAAAAGAATAAAAGTTAGAAAATGGGGATCTCAAAAGGTATATAAATCGCTCCGATCAGTGATCAAGCTAATAGATAATAATTAGCTAGAATAGTAGCTGCAGAACATTTACCATTTAGTTTGGATGAAAATGTTGGTTTTATCAATTATTTTCATAAAGCATTAAATCCTACTGCATGCCGTGTCCCTAGAGTTACTCTCACACGTACAATGTATGATATTTATAAAAAAGAAAAAAGGATTTTGAAAAAATATTTTGCAAACTATAAAGGTCGTGTTTCCGTATATGCCGACATATGGAGTGACCATTGGCAAATGCATTCATACGTAGATGTAACTTGTCATTATATGGACAAAACATGGATAATACAAAAAAGAATTCTTGCATTTAGAGTTTTTGATGATGCACATACTGCTGATAATACTTATAAAAATATAAATTGATTTTTGAAGAGTATAAAATTGAAAGCAAATTTTTTTCAATCGGTTTAGATAATGCTTATAACAATACGGTCGATATTCATGCTTTAATTGAATTATGCAAGCCTTATTTTAATAGTAAATTTTTTCAACAAAAATGTGCTTGTCATGTTTTAAATTTATGTGTTCAAAAAGATTTGGAAATTCTTCAAGCTTTTATTAAACCCATTAAGGATCCCCTCTGTTATTTGTGGGAACATCCTAATGTTATGAAATCATGGGTAAGATTTTGTAAACAGACAGGTAGGCATCCTACTAGATTTTCTCATGATGTTCCAATACGTTGGAACTCTACTTATAAATTGCTTTATGAAAGTTATGATTATAGGGATTTATTAGTTTCTTTTATGCAATATAATGTTAGTCAAATCAATCTTTATGCACACCATTAAGATGTTTGTACAAAAATTTGTAGTTTGTTAAAAGTTTTTAATAGTGCTACTAACAATTTATTAGGTATTTATTATCCTACTACTCAATTATTTATTATTGAGGGTAGTAATATTGTTGGTGCATTTGCTGATTGTTCATCTGATATACAATTAGAGACATACATTGAAGCTATGAAAAAAATGGTTAGACTATTATAGGGAGTTTCCAACTATTTACCTGTGTGCGTTGTATTTTGACCCACGTTGTAAACTAGATGCATTGACAGATTATTTAACTCTTTATTATAAATGTTTAGGTATAGAAGTATAAATTAATACTTATTTTGCTACAATTAAGACATTATTTTATCAGTTATATGATGAGTATCGTAGAATTTATGGTCCATCTCTTAACATTAATATTCTACAACCTGAAAATGTCTCTCAATCTCGTTCTTCTAGAGTATTGTGGGCAGGGTCTGCACTGTTATCCCAAAAGATCAAAAGATTTCGAGGTGGTTCTTTTTCTTCATCATCATCATCAAGTTCGGTTTCATATTATGAGATCGAAACTTATCACAGTACCAATTTTGAGTTTGTTGGTGATGGTGATGTGGACAAATTTGACATTCTACATTGGTGGAGAGAACATGAAAAGCATTTTCCAATCTTGTCTATAATAGCCAGACGGATTCTTGCAACACAGGTTTCTACAGTGGCCATTGAACAAGAGTTTAGAACCAGTGGAAACATTATGGACGCAAGACGATCACTTTTGAGTCCAGAATCAATTCAAGTCCAAGTATGTGTTGATGATTGGACAAAGGCTGACTATAGACAACAAGAAATGGAGCAAGAAGTGCTTTACGATTTCTTCGATGATGATCACACCACCGGCACCGGAACGGAAGACAGTGATTAGTTATAGACTTACAATTACAGATGTAAAAGGCAATAAAATGTAAAAGAACTACGTGGTCTTTGATTCCTCTAAACCCCAATAGGATACGTAGGTAACTTAATTTAAGTAGGAATTAAGTGCAAGACCAATTTTAATTTTTTAATTTTATACATTTATTTCAGTTTATGTATTTAGTTTTTTTTTTAAATTTAATTTCGGCTTACGGCCTTATGTAATAAAATTCATTTACAATTTCACATTATTATATGTCTTATAATTTGGTAATAGTTTTGAAATTAGTATAATTATTAAAAAAATAAATATAAAAAAAATAAATATAAAAAAATAGAAACGAACCGGTCAAACCGTCGGAACCGAACAGGAACCAGAATCGAAACAGTCTATCCACTGTTCCGGTTCTGGCTCAGTTTAGAATCGAAACTGGAATCGAAACCAGAACCGACTGTTTGGAACCAAAACCGGAACCAGAACCGAACCGAACCGAAATCCGGCCAGGTCTACGTATATTAGGCACGACGCTTCCACGATCATCAGTTCAAAATCCCTAACAATCGGTATCAGAATCTTAGTCAGCGATGACGGTTTCAAGTCTTTACCGGATGGCGTATGGAGGACTTTGTAGCTATGGTTTGGCGATGGCGTTTTTTCAAGTCTTTACGGGAGATTGTATGTAGGACTTTGTGGTATTGGGATGATGATTCATTGTTGCCTAGTATGGTTTAGCAAATGAGATACGTCTTGAAGGCGGTTGTGAACTCGATAGGGTTTGATGAAAAGAAGAATAGAGATGGAGGAGAAGTTTGGCAATTGGTGGCAGATACGAGTCACGGAGATCCAATCTGGGTTACACAAGGCGATATAAAAAAAACTCCTGAATGCTAAAAAAAAGTCTCTAGTGTGGTGTGGTGTGGTGTGGTGTGGGCTTATCCGGTAGAGCACTCCCGGTTCTAGTAGCAAGTGTTTCACTAAGTATGTGATGTAAGGACGAAAGGTTTTTCACAGAGTTGGGTGATGTAAGGACATGTTTATCCTTTTGGTAATTTCCCCCACTGGCCATGAAAGAGGATATGTTGTTGTTAGTGGTCCATAATTGTGCACAATGCATTGGTCAGAAAGTGATGGAAGGTGTATGGTGGACAAGGATGTCGATGGCTAACGAACTCCTTAGTAATCTGACGTGAGGAGTTGTACCATAATTTCAGCAAGTTATTTTCGACATGGTGCTGGAAAAACGAATAAAAAAAAAATCTTAGGATGGTTCGTTCCTAAGTGGTTATACCTTGTGGTGGGGACTGTTGATTCTCGGTGATGAGAGTCGTGGATGTGGACAAAGGTTTTAAGAATTTAAGCCAAATGGGAGAATTGTTAGGTTTTGACTCATATTCTTAAGTGAACCCAATGTGAACCAAACAAGACTTAACTGATGTGGAGCTTCTTGGAGATGTGGGAAAAACGTTTGAGAGTTGGAATTGTGTCGTTTGAGGGAGGTTGAACACTAGAAGAACCAAAGAAATGAAGAACACGGTGCATTCCATGTGACTTGTAACGGTTTAGGAAGCGGGCACACAACCGTGACCCGAATCATACTCAACCATAAGCATGCGTGAAACGAGAAATCTTCGACGGAAAAGGAAATTGTTCTTCTGGGAAGTTCTTGTGCTTGAAGAAAAATGATTTCTCCTTAACAAGAAGACTTGTCATAAATATGAAGTAGTATTTATGTGGAACAAGTAATTCTTGTACGTTTAGGAGTATGATTTCCTTTTATCTTAAACTCTCAGTGATTAATATAAATAGACATTGTAATTAGGTTATTTTGCGTGTAGTCAAAAGATACACCATGTAATATAAGAGAGTGGAGAGATCCGGGCGAGAGACCTATGAGAATATCCGGGGAAGGATCTAAGGGAATATCAATGGATCAAGTTAGAGATCCGTGGGTGATATTAAGGGGAGACCTAGGGGATATTGGGGTTTCTTAGTGAGGATCGTGTGAGCGTTGTGAGTATGATTTGAATTTAAGGTGTGAGAGAGAATCCTTGAGTATATGGTTGTAATAATTTATCATATAGTGGAACTTTCTATGTCGTCCTGACGGTCCGTGGTTTTTTACTCGATTTGGGTTTTCCACGTATATATTGTGTTGTGTTTGGTTTATTTTTCTAATCTATTTTTCTGCTATAGACGTTATTACTTGCTATGAGTTATGGACGTATATTAAGCACGACGCTTCCGCGATCATCGGTTCAAATCCCTAATAAATTGTGAGTGACAAACCACTAGGCAAAACTCATATTGTATGGATTATTATGTTATTACGGGTTAGGAAATGTAGCATTTTGTCTTCTAACAAATTTTTGACATAAATAATAATCTCTTAACATAAAAGGTTCACTTAAAAAAGATAAGGATAAACATTTTAATGAAACATGGATGTTTGCACTAAAGATTTCATATATAATATTAGTTTGCACAAGATAGTTCTCTTAATTTAATAAAGTTTATGCTAGACACAAAAGAATTGGATTAGAACCCAATTGATGAATTCATTTTGAAATGTAAATCCGTCTACTCACAAATTTTACTCATCTCTAAGCTCTGTTTGGTAAGAGGGAGAGATTGAGGGAGGGAGGGGGTTGGAGGGAGAGGGATGGTAGGAGAGTTTCAATCCCTTGTTTGGTTGGAGAGACAAGAGAGGGGAGAGAAGAAGAAGAGGGATCTCTCCTCCTCTTAGGCCTATAGAAAATAATACGTCTATTGAAGGGCGGATGAGAAGGGGGAGAAAAATTTGGAAGGAAATGATAAAAATACCCTCCAATTTTTTATAACCCTTTAATTTATATGAGGTCAATATAGTAAATTTATAAATTATACACCAATCCATCTATTCAACCCTCTTTTCAATACCTATGAACATGAAGGATATATGTTATCCTGTCCATCCCTCATACCCTCTCTCCCCTTTAATTTATTCATCCCTCATACTCTCTCTCCCTTCAACCAAACATAGTTTAAGAGACAGTGGATCCTTATGTGGGAGAATGGTGAGGCCGGGGAGAGGGGGAGGGGGTGGGGGGTGGGGGGGATGTTAAAGTTGACATGGTTAATGATAAAGCTGAGATTGCTAGTTCCAAAGTCAATCTCTTATCAAAAGGTATCAATGTGTCTAAGAGTGGTGTGGAAAGCAGGGAAACCTTTAAGAGGAATACGGGCAAAGAGGGGTTGGAAAATGATCAAATTAAAGATACATTTTTTAACCAAAGGAAAACTAGTAGTGGTAGGGGTGTTAATGCCATGGTAGGTTGTCTTGGGTTTGCTGATAAAGAGGTGGCTTGTAGCTCATATGGAAATGCTAAGTTGGTGTCTAGTGGATCGAGTAAAGAGGCTATTGATTCTTGTATTGGGGAATGTGGGGGGTCCTTAGATAAAGGTAGGGCTACAAGGATATGGTGTTTGGAAAGGAGAGATATTGATAAGTCTAATTCTTTGCATGCTAGGGTGAGCAAGTCGGGTTTTATTTTTTTATGCATTTTTTTTAAAGAAGGCTTGGAGAGGAGTGATAAGAAAGATAACTATTGGGTGACTTTTTTTGGTAGTTTTGAAAGTGAAAGGCCTATTAATCAAAGTATTAGGGTCTTTGGTTCTATGATGGGTTAAGTGGGAGTGTGGCCGTTTCTAGTGACCAAGTGGTTTATTTAAATTTTATGGAGGGCAAAAGTTTGATAGGATCTGAGGGTTGCTCAGTGGGGGGCGATTTGGGTTGTCCTGCGATTGATATTTTTGTTGATCTTGGGGTATGGAATCTTTTGTTCGGGATGGGAAGGATTGGGCTATTGTTTCCCTTACTTTCTCTTCCTTTAGAAGGCAGAGATCTAAGAGTCATTTTCCCTATTGAGTTCATAGGATGAAGACTATGAGTGGGGTTCTTGGTATAGATTTCAGTGTTTTAGAAGAAGAATTGGCGAATCAGATTGCTAGGGGAAAGCAAATGACAAAGGTTAGTTTTTAGTCTGATTTGTAGGTGTTTGAAGTTGGGGCTTGGTTCATTATGTTGGTTAAAAGCCGAAGTTGTTGTTTGTTTCGATAGCGACTTTTCTGCCTCAGTTGTTTATCTTTGTGTAGTGTTGCTGTGTGTTAGAGGGTTGAGGTTTCTTAGTTGCGTTTGGTGTTCGTATTTTTCTTTTCCCCGTTTTGTTTAATAATATTTGATGTTAAAAAAAAAATAAAAAAATAATAAAAGGTGAAATTCATTTTAGTCCCTATAATTTGACCTATTACACAAACTAGTCTTTTGATTTTCAGTATTATCTCGTTTGACCATTTTGTCACAATTTCCATTAATAAAGTTAAATCTAATTGGAACAGAGGGTCAAATGACCATGTTGCCCCTAATTTTATCATCACTCATCCACTATTCATTTATCATATAAAATAAAAAATAAAATAGATAAATAAAAAACATTTACAACATCTTCTATTCATCTTCAACATCAAACACCATTTCCAGATGTGGAAATCTGAAAATCTGGAAGAGGTTGAAATTTGAATTTTTTTCCAGATTTTATATTCAATTTTTTTTAAAAAAATTTAAAAGATTCAATCTCCATCCTAAAATCCGGCCGCCGCCACCACCACTACCACAACCACCACCACCACCACCACACAACAACCCGTACCAAACCCATACCTAAATAGAAACAATCAATCATAGCTATGACTTTAAACGAAGCAACCACAACCACCACCACACTAAACCCAAACCAAAATCGAATTCAATCTCCATCCAAAATCATGCCACCACCACCACACAACAACCCACACCAAACCCAAACCTAAATCATAAACAATCTATCACAACCATAACCCTAAACGAAACAACCACAACCACCACCACACTAAACCCAAACCTAAATAGAAATCAACCTCCACTAAACGCCCGAACCCACAACCGAACACCATTCCTAACATACCTAAACCTAGAAATCGACGACGAAGAAGAAGAAGAAGAAGAAGAAGAAGAAGAAGAAGAAAGAAGAAGAAGAAGAAGACGAAGTTTGAAGATCGTATGAGAGAGAGGAGGAAAGAGAAGAAGAAAAGGAAGAAGAATGGCAGAGATCGTGAGAGAGAAAGGAGAGAGATAATTTGATTTTTTGTGTAGAGATCATGAGAGAGAGATAATTTGATTTGTTTAAACATTTTTTTAATTTTTTTTTATTGTTTTTAATGGATTTGTGGGTGAAATTCATTATAATCCCTCTAGTTTGACATTTTGACCTGATACACAAACTCATTCCTTGGTTTTCAGTATTGTCTCGTTTGGTTATTCTGTCACGATTTCTGTTGAAAAAGTTAAATCTAACAGGGACAGAGGGTCAAATGACCCTGTTGCCCCTGATTTTTGTTTTCAACAAACATCTATCATCATCTTCGCATCTTTGCATCAAACATCATAATCTTCAACCAAACTCTAAGTATAGATTCAACCAACACCAGAACCATCCCAATCACCCAAACTCATATTCAATCACAAACAAAATTATCAACACCAAACCAAAATAAAAACACAAATCGAAAAATCGTAAAACAAAAAAAATCTCCAAAGTAAAAAAAAAAATCGATTGATCTTCCAATCTCCAGTTATTCTTATCTTTAATTAGATGGAAGAGTAATTTGATATGGGAAATAACCTGATCATCACACATTCAACATACAATCCCCAAACCTCAATAAAAACATCCCCAAATTGCTACAATAACAACCCATAAACTCACTTACAAACCCTAGATCTTCAGCAACCACCCCACTCACTCATTTAATCCAAAAATCCCACATTAAATCTCCATAATGCTAATCAGTAACCGTACGGATCCACATTCAACTCACCACAAAAATAATAAATCGGATTTTTTTTTATAATTCAATTAAAAAAATTTGGTATCGTCATCATCATCCATCCACACATCACTTTCAACTATAATCACCAAAACCCTAGCCACCCATAAACACCACCACCCTCACTGTCAACTACCCCAAAACAACTGGAGATCCAAAAAGAAGAAAGAGATCGATTTGCATCGCGTAAACAAGATTGATTAGGAGATGGTGTGAATCGTGATGGCAACGGGATTGATTCGGGGTTGGGTGTGAATCATGGCAGCGAAGGATGTGATGGTTCGATTTTGGTGGTGAGAGGTGTCTCTGGGTTCGATTTGAAGAATAAGAAGATGATGATGAAGAATGTGACAAGAATAAGAAGAAGATGATGAATATGACCTGTGACAACTGACACGAAGAAGAATACGACCTAGAAAAAAAACAAGTGAGAGAAACATATGAGAGATCGTGTGACAGAGGAGAGAGAATGGTATGATAAGATTTTTTTTCATTTTCATTTTCATTTTTAATGTTTATTTTTAATTAAATTAATCAGTAATTACTTTTTAATCAGATTTTTTTATTTTTTGTTACATAAGTTACCATTTTACCCTTACAACCTGATATAAACTTTGAAAACCCTAACGGAATTGGATGTCAGGGACCAAAATATAGATTTTTAAAAACTATAGGGACCTGTCAACATAATTCTCATAACCGAGGGACTAGTTTGTGTATTATATTAAACGATAGGGACTAAAATGGAATTCACCCTTGATTTGTCGGATTTGTTGAATGTTGATTGTTGATGAAAGTGGTGTAGAGTTTCTAGGAGATAGGGAGAGAGAAATTATTTGTCGAATATTTATTTTTTTAATTTGATTTTTTTGAACATTATTTTTTGAAATTATTTTTTTAATTATTTTTAGCTGAAATTATTAATTTTAACCATGTTTTTACCATTATACCCTTGATGATCTAACAGAACCCTAACAAAATTGAACGGTAGGGTTCAAAATATAGATTTTTGGTAACTAGAAGGACTTTTTCAAGATAATCCTCAAAATCGGAAGACTTGTTTATATATTAGGTCAAACTATATGGACTAAAATTGAGTTCTCCCAAGAATAAAACAATACCCATTTAGGCATTTACATATAAATGTTGGCAAATGGTTTGCACAGTCCAAATCAATCCCAACAGTTATGCATATTACTGACCAACCTCGTAATTCCTTTATCTAAAGATCATATAATAAATTGTAGATCTACCCAAAACACCAAAACAACCCAACAATAAATGACGATCGACTCCATCGTTTGCCGGCATCGTTGACGCGCGTCAACCTTGACTGCCGATCTGATCAATATGCTTCTCCAGTGGCTGTTCCAGTTATCACCAGCAACATCCTAGACAAAGGACGCCGCTGACGTTCACAAAGGAGGAGGCTCGCCACTTCCTTTTTCAAAGGAGGCGTTGTTCCTCTTTAAGGGAGGCCATCGACCTTTATTCGTGGAGGAGATTGACCGACGACCTTGACGGCGAGGACACCGACTAGTCTTCTTCACAAACGGAGGCCGACGATCCTTTGAAGTAGGGGGCTAACAAACGTCTATCACGGTATTTATTTTTTACTTTATTTACAAAAATATTATTAAATCCAATACGGCCGTGGAACACCTCTACCAACCGTATAGCTTAATACGATTCGAGCCTTATAAAATCTATACATCGTACAACTCAATACGACTATAAAATGTTACAAAATATCGTACAATCTAAATTAGTGATGTATAGTGTGCTAGTTCTGTCCAGTGCATCGAACAAACAAACCCTTAGCCCAATCATGTGTTGGTGACTTCTGCTGATTGAACAACTCCAATTCCAACATCCCCAAATACTCCAAATGAAGTTTTGTCTGTATGGTATGTTATTTTGGCACCGTTTTTTGTTTTTTTTTTTTATCTCTTTTTAGAATGTTAGAAAACTTAGAAGCTCTTATCGTCACTAGTATTTTACAATCAAACATCCACTACACGAACACCCAAAACAAAGTTACTGGAATGAGACTCCATTTGGATGTATGAGAAAACATTCGCTTTTTGTTAGTATGATGGCACGAGAGAAATCTTTTTGATGTGTTTTACACTGGTGGTTTTTAGTTTTTAGTTTTTTTTTTTTTAAAGCAACCACCAACCAAAAAACAACCCATCAGAAGATAACTCTTCCGGTAGGCATATATCATGGCAAACCCAATCCGGATATATCATGGCAAACCCAATCTATTCCAGAAGAGAAGGCCATAGCAGTAGCCAAGTTAAAGATTTTTTTCCCTTACATATTGTTTGAAAATTTGAAAATTGCTTGAAACACAAATTAAAGCACGTATAATATATTCTTTCTTATAATAGTAATTGTGGGAATGGTTTTAACTAGCACCTTTTTAAAGTTGAGTTGTGACACTAGACTACGTCAATAAGTCTTGTTTTGTTAGTACCTAAAAGTGTGTGTTGATCCAAAAGGCCTCTCCTTTTTTTTTTTTCAAATGGTTTCCACGTTTTGCATAGTTGTCTCTTCTTAGGCGTTCTTCTTCTACGTTTTCAACTATCACTACTTCAGGCATTCTTCGATCAGTCGTTCTTTCTCTCCTTCGACAGTTCTGTCATCCCATATTTTTCATAATAGATGAATGCTCATGTTTGAAGAGTAGATCCAGCCATAATAACCTTGCTTGGATAAGGTAAATTTCCTCCACAAATTAGTTGAGAAACTCATTCATTACGATCTGGAAACTTTCACTTTCAATTGTTATATGTGTATGTTGAATTAAAGCTAATTCTGCATTTCGTTATGGTTTTCTAGAAAACTGGGTTTTTTATGCTTTTGCTAGACTTATTTGATGTAATCGAGATTTAATGTTGAGGCATGATTGTATTATTTTTGAGACATTTATTAATTTCTAGACTTAATTATGTTATTGTCGAGAATTATTTATATAACATACGGGATTTATTTGTATTACAATCGTGACGTAATTCTATTAATTCGAGACTTACTGGTGCTATTTGCCGACTTACTATTATTTTTTGATTAGTTTTCATGTGGTGAATAATTTGATAGTGTTTTTTGTTTCTAGGACAACGGATCGATGGATAAAAGTTTTCACTTGAAGACAATCTAAGAGTCTATCTCAATCCCGAGATAAAAGATGGACTTATGGTTGGATATTTTAAAGTATTGGATATTAAACCTTAACCTTAAGTTTCCAAAAATAGTATGACACTAGGAGACCATCTCCTACTAGAAAAAGACTTTGACTTTTAATTAAACAATTAATTAATTAATTAATTAATTAATTTTCATTTAAATAAATAATAAAATAAAATACAATATATAAGGCTACTGTATAGGCCATTGCCGCCCAAGCTATATAAATATGGGTCAAATATAATTTTTTAAAATTTATTAAATCCATTGGACTCTAATAAAATATTCATATGTGAACTAAACCCATTCTTACTAAAAGAAACAAGTCCACATGCCTTACCACAATTCTAAATGGACCCATAAATTGGTATTGTAGAATATATCAAGTAATCCATGTAAGTTTGTGTAAATTGGGGATCTTGACGGGATGTTTAAATTTAAGCTCCAATAGACATAACCTAATCACAATCAACAAATGTTTCAATTAGGTCCGATCTATTAATTTTAGTTCATTCCACTAAAAATCTAAAATTGAACTCTTAAATAATGATAGAATAAATTAATATTTTTTCATTCGTACCGTAGACAGTCTTAATGGAGATAATGTATCCTCATGAAGATTACCAGTAATCGCCAAGAGCTCATAGACCGCCTATAGCTCTCCTAGTTACCATATTTACTCGTATGACCCCATTTTCAACTTGAATATTCTGACTTGTCCAGAAGCCTTATTTCAATAAGCATAATTGAAAACTTAAGGTTAAGGTTTAATATCCAATACTTTAAAATATCCAACCATAAGTCCATCTTTTATCTCGGGATTGAGATAGACTCTTAGATTGTCTTCAAGTGAAAACTTTTATCCATTGACGGTTGTCTTCAAGTGAAAACTTCACGAATAATTTGTGAAGGGCATTGTCAAACATGATCCGAACAGATTTGAAAAGTGAAACCTGGATTACACGTTTTTATGTGTGGATTACTATAAAACAGAAGTCCTTGCTGATGCATATTCTACACCGATCATGCCTGTAGGCCATCCAAGTACATTCCTCATGACATTACAAATCGGGTCGTCTTAATGTCAGATATCCGAACACAAACTGGTCGGCCTTTAAGAAGTTGAATTCCGTCCTTCGCTGAGACGCCTAGCAAACAGAAATGCAAAAAATACAACACAGGGTCATAATTCAAGGAGGTGTCTGAATTCGGGCCCTAGCTCCAACAATACTATTCCAGATTCATACCGTTGAAAATGTAGTGTGTGCCATGAAATCGGGCACAACAAACAAACTTGCCCAAAAAAGGATGAAATTGTTGGAGCCAATAACCTGAAATGCTCCAATTTTTCCGCGTGCAAGGTAGTAGTTGTTATGGTTAGTGGGAATTATAAAAAATCTTTGAAAAGTTACTAGAAACGATTTCTTGGTTTGTAATTTGCAAGTGGAACCTATAATGGGTGTTATATGCATTATTATATTAAGAAAGTTAAAACCTATGTAATAGAAACTATCATTTCGTACCAGTAAGTCCCGAATTTAATTTAATAATTCTCGAATACACATAATAAATCTTGAATACATATAATATGTCTCGAATACACATAATAAGTCTCGAAATATTGTATTAAGTCTCGAAATGCATCTACCAAGTCTCGAAATATTGTAATAAGTCTCGAAACTGTAGTTAACAAGGATGGAAATTCGAGACTTACTGGTAATAAGTAATTATGTTAATACGAACATCCATAGTTCATTAAAGGATGTAATCAGTATGGTCAAAATTTCATCCATAATTCCATAATTTCATCCATAAAAAAAACCAACAATCCATAATACATTATAACATCCATAACATCCAAAAATTTTATATGATCCATAACATCCATACTCCAAGAGTTGTGTCCAACACAAACAAAAGAGGATAAATAACAATATACATAATTCTTTGACAATGTAGTCTCATAGTATAATTCATACAGTACCTTCCAAAACGGTGTTGTTCGACTCGAATTGAACGAACCAAGTGACATGAACTATGACTTGTACGTCTACATTGCGTCTGTCAACAAATAAATGTTTAGAATATGTATAAGTATAAGTAAACATATATTTTAAGTAGCCTCTTCAACTTCACCATCTGCATATATAATGTTACAAACAAAACATACAATCATAACTACACAGTACAAGTTAAGACTCCAATGAAAAAAAATGAAAAATATATACACCAGTAAGTCTCGATTATACACCAGTAAGTCTCGAATAACGTCATTAAGTCTAGAATAACAACCATTAAGTATCACATACATACGAAATAAGTCACAACTATACATGAATTAAGTCATGAATCTATATCAATTATAGTCCATAAGCATGTTACATAAGTCGAATATACATACTAAGTTTAGAATATACGATTGAGTCTCGAATACATACCATAAATCCCTAATTTAAATTTTACTGTTCATTATCTTCTCATAATCGTAAAACCCTAACCCATCAACACCTCAACTGTTTATTATCTTCTCCAAACAATTTAAATCAAAAACACCACCATTCATAATCAAACAACAACACATTACCACTGAAATCAAATCCATAACACTCAAATGAAAAAACTAATTCCAAATCAACAATATCACATTTGAAAACAACACCCAAATGAAAAAACAAAATCGATATCAACAAACACTAATTACATATCGAAAAATCAACAATATCACATTTCAAAACAAAACCCAAACAAAAATACTGTGAATTCGGACTAGGCTATTGATGAGATCTCGAATCGACGTGTTGCCGGAGTCCCATGACTGTTGTTCACGGTAGTCTCCCAGTGCCGTACTGTTCGTCGGCGTCAATGGGTATCTCTTTCCTTCAGTTGTGGTTGTTTGCTGAAGAGTTGAAGAGTCAACGAAGGTAACAAACTAGAGTCCACACAATATTAAAAGTAAAAAATGGAAATCAGAGGCTGTTGCCTTAATATGAGGGTATTTTTGTCTGAAACCAATCTTTAGTGCCATTAAAATAAGACTTATTAATGTTGTGCTATTTTCATCAGAACCATTCAAAAAAGTGCTATTTAAGTTTTTGCCTCGTAGTAATTTTAGTTATTGAAATTTGTTAAAAACAAATGCACAATTTGTTTGTTTTAGGTTTTTTCATAATTTAATTAAAATGGTTATTAATATTTAGAGTTAATCTTGAAAACTTGAAATGAACAAGAGTAAATTATTAAATTTGATTTTTTTTTTAAAATATAGTAGGTGTAGAGAGTAAATGGATATATGGAGAATTATTTTGAATGGCAATAGAGCCACCCATATAAACCCTGTTATCGCATATAAAAAAAATAGTGAAGAATTCAACCATATTCTTATACAAATTAAAGGCAGAGGGTCGTGTGTAGACGGTTTTCCGTGGATACAGATCAATCATGATGCACGACTCAATCATGTTCAGAGAGAATGTACTGATTCGTGTGAATTATGGTTGCTCGATGTTTGTGTTGAAACAATGCATGACATGTAGAATATAGAATTAATTATTTATAGTGATATATTATTCTCCCCTGTATATATCATGGTAATGCAGTATTTTATCACTATCCAAATTGAAATAAATGTTCACTCACTGGATCGGTGATTATATTGGTTGGAAATTAATTAACTAAATTAAATACTAAAATAAGTGTATGAAAACTAATTGGTATAACGATTGTTTTTGAAAAGACAATTGATTAACTAATTTGCAAATGATAATAAATTATCTTATCACAAAAGCACACACGAAGATAGGCATATGTAGTGAAACGCTAGGGAATTAATGTAACATAATTAAACCACTCAATTCAATCCAGAAGTCTCATTAAAGCTCTTCAATCCGATTATTAGGGTTTGTTTTAGGATACATTAAGTACTTAATCCTTCTCACTACTCACACACGGTCATGTAATGAGCAATAATTATAACCAATTTTTAATTAAAACTTTAAGCCAAATTAAGCATAGCAAGGTCGAAAATTTTCTCAATTATTAAGCTTGTGGTTAAGGCTTAAATGGAATGGTCACCTTCATTTAATCCCCATCCTCATGTATAAACTAATCTTAATACACATATTCATTGAGGTCACAAGTGAATATGAGTAAAGAAATTAGAACAAGTATTTCAATAAAAAAAACTAATAATGAATTGAATTAAATATTAGACTATAAGATTACAAAGAATTGTTCAATCAGTTACATTAATCCACTAGCGTAGAAGATTAGTTACACATCAAAGAAGGGAAAGAAAACATAGCATAGTTAAAAAAGAAACCAAGTTGGTCATTGAAGCTCTTTGACTTGTATGCTTCCTTTTCTTGCTTCAAAACTCCAAAGATGGATGAGAGAAAAAGTATATAAAAATGGTGATGTAAGAGTATGAAAGAGTGTTAGTGTCTAAATCCTTGTGTGGCTGATCTCTTTTACACAGAAATTAAGAAGGGTATTTATATAGGATCCAAATAGGGTAAGAATTTATCTTGAAAAACATGATGTCGTGGTCCCGAATGTCGTGGTCGTCCAAGACGACAATTCGACCGCGACAAGCGTAATCCTGGTTTTCAAGCGACATTAGCAGCGACATTTTAGGCGCGAGAGTTGTTGTCACCAAATATGTCGCGGTCATCCAGAACGACAGTTCGACTGACACTTATTCCTTTTGTTTTCACATCTCTTCCTTCACTCGGCATCAACGACACTTTGCCTGCGTGAATTGCTGTCGCCAGATGTGTTGCGGTAGGCCAAGAAGGCATTTAGGCCGCGACACTCTTTCCTTCAGGCCCATGCTTCCAATTTTTGAGTTGTTTTGGATCCCAACTTCATCTCTTTTACCTAAATGATTCCCCTGTTACTAAAAACCTGCAAAACACTTAATCAAGCCATTAAACACTTGATTTTACTTGAGAAATGAGGAATAAACGTAGGAAGGGGGACCCAAAATCTAGTGTTATCGTGACTTGATCACATGGTTGCTCGAAGTGAAGGACATGGACGATCGACGACGACGATCGACGATGGGCAATGACGATCAGTGACAAACGACGAAGGAGTGAAGCACAGTGGTCGCTGATTGCGAGAAAAGAAGAGAGTGCACGATTTGGCCCGACTAGGTTCGATTTTGACTAAAAATGCATAATACTCATACTACCTTCGAATCACAGCGGTAGAGCACCGTCGAGTGACTAGTCGGCCCTAGTCGCCAACTTCTACAACACTGGTTGCCTCTTAGGTTTGGCACCCACTTCAATGGAAGCCCTCAACAAGACGGAGAAAAAACATTTGTAGATGTGCCACAACCATTGGTACACATGCATTGATTTTTCCAAACGGACTAAATACAATTTAATTAGGCAAGGGAGATGGATTCAATTTTTTAAACTCAACCTTTTTTTTAAGTATTAAATAAATTCAAGATTTTAGGGAGGGGGAAGACTCGAACCCTCGACCTCGTGGTATTGGTGTGAGAGGTTTACTACTGACCAAACTCATATCATCCGTAAACTCAATTTAATAGAGCCATCCTTTTTTCGTTGTTGAAGAATTTATATAATCTATATTATAAAAAGTTTTTCATTATTTAATATATATATATATATATATATATTGTGACACAAACAATATCAGGAGAACTTTATAAGTAACCAAAAAATTAGTGTCTTTATTTTTTTTACACAAGATTAGTAAATTTATTGTTTTTACCTATTTTTTCACTTTTGGGACAAAATTGCCCTTCAATCATAATTGAAAAGGAAAACTGAACAATAAAAAAAAAGATTCAAAATCAATTAATAAAATAAATAAATTAAATAACAAATTGAAAAGCTCAAAAACCCAAACCCAAAACCAACACTTAATTGGTTTCATTGTCGGTGTTCATTCTTTGACTTAACAAGAAAGGAGAAACCAGAGGTGGTTGTGAGAGGCAGAGCCGATGATGACCACCAACACGACCAGCCGACGACGACGAGACGACGACGACGTGCAAACGGAGACGACGACGGTGCAGACGTAGAGAGTCCAGATCCGACGAGGAGACGCGAGCGATGAGCGGCGACGAGAGCTGACGAGTTCGAGAGACGACGACGACGTAGAGACTGAGACGAAAACATATTTGTTGAGAGATTGGTTTCAATTTCCTATTTAAGACTGGTTTCAATTTCATTTTTTTGAGAGATTGTATTTGTTGTGGTTCCTTTTTAGAGAGAGAGAGAGAAAGAGATGTCGTACTTGCTACCGCATCTGCACTCAGGATGGGCCGTCGATCAAGCCATCCTCGCCGAAGAAGAGCGTCTCGTCGTCATTCGATTCGGTCATGGCTAGGATGAAACCTGCATACAGGTCAATTTCTTCCTCTTTTATTTTTAACGTTTCGCATTCTATTCTTTTTAATTTATAAGAAACCCTAGAACCCTACTTTTTATATATTTTCATGTGTATCATCTTAGTTTGGATCAGTCTCTGAATTTTGTTTTTGTATAATTGGCTGAATTATTCACATATGCAGTATGCTTTGTGTTATGTAGTTACCAAATTAGATAAAGCGAGTTCCTTTTTGTTTTGTTTGTTGGTTGCCCCTATATTACATATATTTACAATTGGACTCTGTTTCTAATTTTCCAAACTTTATTCACTCATAGACTCATAGTTTCAATTTGCACAATTTGTTCCTTTTAAGGTTATGCTGGATTTTGTTGTTCTCTGTTTGTTAGTGAATTTGACACTTGTAGGTGGGAAATTCTCTGTTCTGATTCTGCAAGGTTGTATTTAAAATATGTCTAAATGTTGAAAGGGGAAATCTAGAGAGTTGGATGATGTTGGCTTTGCTAAAATTGGAGCTAGGGTTCTCATAATATGTGTTTTTTTGGCAACAATATTTTGTAAAATTTGAACGCTGCAGTAATATATTTTAACTTTCAAGGGCATAAAACCGGTTTTGAGTGTTTGTAATTAGTACAGTTTTGGCCATAGATTTTATTTAGGCTACTAGGCTGGTTAATGATGTGTGGTGCTAGAAACCATTCACACCGACGACGACGACCATGAAGAGCCGACGATGATGAGACGGCGACAACGTGGAGACAGAGACGACAACGACTAGTCACCAACGGTTTGCACTTCCTCTTTTCATTTGATTTTAGGGCTTCAATTTTTTTGTATTTTTGATTGATAGATTTCGAAATTGATTTTGTTTTTTACATTAACAAATTGATTTATATTTTAACAGTTATTATAACAAATTGATTTTGTTCAATAGTGAATGGTTGTCGAAATTTGAGGAGGGATTTTAAGAAATTGATTTTGTACACAGGTGTGTTTAATTGTTGTGAAAGAGTGTGTTTAATGAGTTATGAATTGTGTGTTTAATTGTTGTTAACGGGTGTGTTTAATTGATTATGAACTGGTGTGTTTAATTGAGTATGAACTGGTGTGTTTAATTGGGTATGACTGATGTGTTTAATTGAGTATGTCTGGTGTGTTTAATTGGGTATGAACTGGTGTAACATGTGTGTTTAATTGGGTATGAACTGGTATAACCTATGTGTTTAATTGGGTATGACTGATGTGTTTAATTGGGCATGACTGGTTTGTTTAATTGAGAATATGTGAGTTTACTTAAAGCTTTAGAGGGTTTTTTATATATGGTATTAGCATGATTTGTATGTTAAAATAGTTAGCATGATTTGTGAAAAATTCTACAATTAGTGGGTATAAGCTGTTTTTTGTTCTTCTTTTGTTGTAGTGTATGATTTTTTATATGGGTGTACAATAAAAACTGTCTTGTTCTATGCATTATGTTCATTTATTTACTTGTTTTTCTTTTTTGATTTTCATTTGTGCTTATATTAGATGATCCAGTTCGGTTTGATAAATTAATGATATATTACCACTATATTTCCTTATCCTGTTTTTAATTTGAGTTTCCAAGTTGCAACTTACTCGCTGGTGTGTTTAATTGGATATGACTGGTGTGTTTAATTGGGTATTATCAAGTGTGTGTAATTGGGTATGACTGGTGTGGAGTATTTATTTGCAAGTATGTAGAGACGACAATTGTGAAAAAGGGTCATTGGAAATCTGGAATTAGGTATGACTGATTGTTCGTTGCTTTTGTTTTTCTCACAGGTGGATATCCATACCATGAGTGTTTTTGACAATTGGTTGCTTCATGGTTGTAGATAGGCAATTGCATTCGAAAACCTCTCAACTTTTTTTTTTGGGTGAAGGCGGGGGAAAATGTTGTTTTGTTTAGTTTTTGGATGTTTTGTTTGGATGTTTTGTTTCAAAATGGCTATGTAAAGTGCCTATTTTATTTTTAGTTACTGGTGTTATTTTTGTTTATTTGTACAGATGTGGATACCCCTACCATGGACGCATACAAGCCGATGTTGCTGAAACCTGGGAAAATGGTTGTGCTGTGGCAGTTTTCTGTATGTTTTGTTTAAAAATGGCAACGTAAAATGGCTGTTTTGATGAATGGTTTTGAATGTCCATTGTTAACTTAGACATGCCCATTGTTGGGAAGATGATTTTGATGAATGGTTTTGAATTAGAATACATCTAACTTTTACTTGAGCACTATTGTGTTTAATTTTTAGTAATGGTTTGTTTAATTATCCAATAGCATTGGTGTGTTTAATTGTCCAGTAACACCACTTTGTTTAATTTTTGAGTACTGGTATGTTTAATTTTTAGGGCACTTGTGTGTTTAATTGTTTAAAAGAACCGATGTGTTTAATTCTTGACAACTGAACACTGTTGTGTTTAGTTTTTTCACACTGGTGTGTTTAATTGTTCAATAACACCAGTGTGTTTAATTCTTGAGCACTGGTTTGCTTAATTTTTAGGACACTGATGTGTTTAATTGTTTAATAAAATCGGGGTGTTTAATTATTGAGTACTTCTGTGTGTTTTTGATCTAGATACTTTGAATTTAAAACATGTCAAGTATTACCCACATACTTTCCTGCCACCATCAATTTCCAATTCCTTGCATAAATAAAATACTTGATTGAATTTTCCAAGCAAATTACAAGTACTCTGAGATCGATCTCTCATTTATATTATAAGGTTCTGTCAACACTTCGTTAATGGTTGGGTTCTCAAAAATTCAAGGTTTCCACTCGGGGTTTCAAAAACACGGTCAATTGTTGGTATAGAACCCAATACGTTGTTGTTTCCACCCGCGGATTAAAACTGTGCTGTCAATTGCTGTAAAAAGATTTGATAAACAGGCTGAACGGTAGGAACACCTACATGATCGGATTCTACACTAACTTTCTCAACAATAGTAGCATACACCTCCGGAATATGTCCACTATCGCACATTAACATTTCAACATCGCTATCATCTTTAATTTTCGGTCGGGTAGACCTAAGTCTGACACCGGTATAAAAAAAAGTTACTAACTCAATGGTAAACCTTGTTAAGTCAACATTTGCAACGCTTTGTATAACCCTAGACAACTCACCCTACGTGAAATTCCTACGAACTATGACAAACTCTGTTTCACCACCCTCATAAAAGTTTCCCATCCATTTACCACCATAAGTGATTACCAATTTTGTTGGGTCAATTCCTGCATTTCAACCAATCAAAATCTCACATTTAGATTACAATTTATTAAACCAGTCACACATTTTATAAGGTGCAAACAATTAAACACACCGGGCCAACCAAATTAAACACACCAGGACAAACCAAATTAAACACAACAGCCAAACACAATTATACACACCAGTGCAAATCAATTAAATACACTAAGGAAACAACAATTAAATACACGAGGACAAAATATTTAAATGTCCAGGGGAAAACCAAATTAAACACACTTGGGCAAAATGATTAAACACACCAGGGCATATCAGATTAAACACACCAAGACATACCACATTATACACACAATAACAGACCAATTAAACACACCAAGGCATGCCATATTAAACACACAAAGACACACCATATTAAACGTAACATGACAAACCAATTAAACACACTAGGAAAAACCAATTAAACACACTACGGAAATAAATTTAAACACCAAGGCACACCATATTAAACACACAGTGACAAACAAATTAAATACACCACGGAAACAAAATAAAACTCACCAAGGCCAATAAATTACATATCACTTTAAACACACAAGGGATACTAAATTAAACACACCAAGCGAATTCAATTAAACACACCACGGTTTATCAATTAAACAAACCAAAGTTATCTATTTCCTTCAACCTTTATCCATTATAATCTGAATACGAAACAAAATAAATTAGGGTTTCTAATACATACCTCTAGATGAAGGACCTGGAGAATCTCGATTCATCATAACAACCTCACAAAAAATCTTTGAATTACAAAAGCCAATCCCTAAATTTCGAACCAAAATCCCAATCTCACATATATGGGGTTTTTATGAATTATAGAGGCAAAACAAATGGGTTTGCAACAGTTTCAACAATGACAGCAGTTTCAACAATGACAACAGTTTCAACAATAAATGGGTTCACCGTGAACACAGAGAGAGAAGTGAAGAGTGTCTGAAAAAAATTCAGATTTGACACTTGAGACCTAGGTTCACTGTGAAAAAAAAAAGAGAATGAGGGAGACCCACAGATGTGATACGGAACCTAGAGAGAGAGAGAGAGAGAGAGAGAGAGAGAGATTTCAGACAAAAAAATGGGTATGGTGTGAACACACAAAGAGAGAGAAGGTGTAGAAGAGAGAAGAAGAGAGAAGATTAATAGACGTGAACAAGCAGTGTACAGAGAAGATGTAGAAGAGAGAGAAGATAAACTTTTAAGACAAATAAAGAAAATATAAATAATAAAACAATTAATGAATAAATGAGGGGTATTTGGGTTTTCACAACCAAAGATTGGATAGAAACATTAAATTTATTAATGTTGGGTAAAAATAATACAGCTCATTAATTTTAGACTAAAACTAGGTATTTCCTCAACAATATCAATAATTCCATATTTAATTCGTTTCTCTTTTTCTAAAAAAAAAACTCTTTTAATAAAATACTAATCAACAGATTCAACTAATTTAATGATACACTCTTGTTATTATTATAGTTGATAAATAAATTTGTTGAGAAAATGAGTCTAAATTTGTTCGTATCATTCATGTTTCACTGGTCAACAATAAATCGTAAACCAACTCTCGTTAGGATCCTCTCTGACTCAAACCATTACGGGTGAAGTGAAGCTGTATTTGCAATGGTATAGTCCCTGTAACTGATTGTGTTTCACTGTTTTGATGTGCAAACCTCCCATCCAATCACTAATGCTAGAATCTCGACTCAAATCCCAACATATTAATGATGTGTCAATTGGTATTTGGATATCAATGCTCTCATCAAAAGGGAATATTCGAAGAAGTGAAGACAAAAACTTGGATGCAATGCACCATGCATCTCACCCAGATGTTGCCACGTAAGGATGCATGGTGCATGGATGCACATGCACCCAAGAACTTCTCAGAAGAAAACCTTATAAGGGTGTTAGCGAAATCTTGCTTGCTTTTTCATGACTGCAATATTCATGGTAGATGAGTTTCTTGTTTCGATTTTTTTTTTTTTTCTTTTTGACAAAAGACAGGCTAAAACAAAAACTATAGACAAGGAAAGATGCACCTCAAACTAACACAAAGGGGGCAAGATTATGTGCCACACTATTTCCTGAGCGTGGAATAGCCTGACATTTTATAACCCCTGCCTTCTCAAACAAGGCTTCAATGTCTCTGATAATGATCCCAACTTCTCCACGACGAGTATTCTCCTTCATAACAGCTGAGGCTACATTACAAGCATTCACCTCTGCCAACATTACTCTGCAACCCATAATTTTAACAACAAACCTTCTCTCAAAGCTAGAAGCTCCCCCATCTTAGCCCGGATATTGGCCATCAAAATCTTGCAGCAACAATCACGATGCTATATCACCATCGAAATTATGTATTTGAAACATATATTTGTAACCGTATCAATTGTCGATTGGCAAGTGTATTGTTGACACAAGTAGATTGATGCATGTCTTAAAGAAACCATATATTTGGTATTTTAGAGTTATTTTATAAATTTTGGTTTTTGGACCATTTTTTGTTGTCATTAGTGTGGAGTCTCTTGATATATAATTATGTTGTCAAAAGAGCTTTTATTATGTGCGTGTCTCTACAAGTGTGTAGAAAGAAATGAAGAGAGAAAAACCTTAAAAAAGAGCTTGTAAATTAGAAAAATTTGATATATAGAAATACACATTACTTTCTTACTAATTTATTCTCATAACCGTAACAAAAGAAGCCCTCAATCCTAGCCTTGAGCACTTGAAAACATAAAAAACAAACAATCAAGAAACCATTTAAAAGTTAAAATCCATACAAAATGAAACAGGACACGGAAAGAGGAGGCTCAAAACAGGATTTCAGAAACTTCATTCAGTATTTCAGTGAGAGGCATGCAAATTTTCATGGTAACGCTTGAAGGAGACGACCAACTCGTCGCGATCAGGAATGTTTTCTTTAATCTCAGGCACTTCCAGGAAACTTTGAAACCATTTATGCAGGCGAGGGAATTTGTGGGGTTCAAATAGTTTCACTCCAATAGTGTTTTCAATCGGTCCTAACCAGTAGAGAATCGAACCAAATGCGATATCCACCATGCCAATCTTCTCTCCATTGTTTGCCAAGCCATGTTCTTCAACAGTTTCTAGCATTTCCAAGCTCGCCTTAATCGCCTTCTCTACTTCTTCACCCCTGCCATAGAACATACTCCACACTGCTGAACCCTGCCACAATAACTTATGTCATCATATTATCATAGACAATGATAAACAAAAAGTATGGCACATCTTTTTTTTTTTTGTAAGTTAATACCATTGTGATTCAGTGTTCTAGGACCTATTAGACTCTACAAACACTGCCTGCAATGCAAATTCCATTACAGGATATAGGTTTTCCTATATTTTACGATTTAATGAACAAACGTAAGAATATACCAACAATTCCATGGTTTGAAGTCTCGAACCACTCAGACAAAGGACCTTCGGTAGAGTAGTGCACGTTTGATTCATGATTCATATACAATCTTTAAAAAAAAGTTATATAGTAAAGCTTTAAACGTGCACCTTGTCTTCTGCAAATTTAACCCAGAAACGAGCGATGGCTCGATCATAAGGATCAGTTGGGAGCAAAGGAGTGTGTGGCCACATCTCTTCAATGTATTCAACAATATTCATGGATTCGCAGATTGGTTTGCCGGCATGAACAAGCACAGGGATCTGCTTTTGGACCGGATTGTATTGTAAAAGCAGAGCACTTTTGTTGGAGAGATCTTCTTCGACATATTCATAGGCAATGCCTTTTATCTTCAGAGCCCATATCACTCTGCTACTAAATGGACTTCCCCATGTTCCAAGGAGCTTCACTTCTTCACCCATGATTGTTGCTAGCTAGATCTTATCAACTAAATTCAGTTTCACTTGATATATTACCCATCTCATTCTCTATTTATAGTGAGAATCGGAGTTTCATTGCTTGAGGAATAAGCTCCAATTTTCTATTATTAAAACAATTAGATTAGATTTATTATCAGAATTTTGACTTTAATAATATATATAGAAAAATTATATATTAATATTTCTATTATCAATTCGATCTGATATACAATATATCATTTTGTACATGTAAGTTATTGGATTTAAAAGATGTTTTGACAGGTGCATACAATCAAATCAAAACATTTAAATCCAATGATTCACATACAAAGAACTGATATAAAATGTATCGGTTCGAAAATGTAAAATCAAATTAACAGATATTCTACAATTTTACTTGATTAGCTAGGTACCAATTTTTGGTTTTGTTTTGTTTTAATATTACACAAAGTATAAAAATAAATTCTTGACACTATAATTGAGTTATAGACTTTTGAGATCTATCGATATCGATTTATAATATACAACTCGAATTTTTATAATAATCAGATATATCTACTCTTAAAATATCGAAGACATACATGTCCGGAAAATGTAATATATGAGACTCAAACATCCATGAAATTAAATGGAAAAAGGAATGATTTGGTTTTGACTTAAACTTATATTTGACTAATTCTCTTTTTTCAATAAACAACTATTTCAAAAAAAAATATTTGACTAATTCTCTTGTTGTCTGTTATGGTTTTTTCAATAAACGACTATTCCAAAAAAAATATTTGACTAGTAGAAAGATTTTGTGTGTGAGATCATTAGTTAGGTACTTGGGTCATATTTTCAATCTGTCATTATCTTATATACCAAGGTAATTAAGAAGCGTCATGCATGATGCTGCCAAATTGCCAATGTTATAGTAGTCATAGTTAATCAAAGATGTCCATGCAAGTTCCTATTAAACTATCTTTTGGCTAGGTTTGGCTTTGGAATTGTTATATTCTAAAAATAATTAGTTATTTCATTCTTTTTATTTAATTTTAAATTATTTTATTTAATTTTAAATAGTGTAAGTATTTTTTTTTAAATGGGTCTATCATAGAGCTATATCGATTTTGACTTCATTTTGAGTTAAATTTTGTTATAGGATTACAATAAATTATAAAAAATATATATTATTTTACAATCAGCAGCAAGTGCTTTAAAATAGACCTCTTATTTTTATTCTCAATGTCAAATATGCATAATGGTCGGATTATTCAGTAATCGTTTTTTTTTAATATTACATTTGTTAAAGATTTGAGGAGGGGTGACAGACTCAAACCCACGACCTCATGGTATAATTGTGTTAGGTTTTGACTCGTATTTTCAAGTGAACTCAATGTGAACAAAATAAGACTCAACTATCATGGCTAGGAACATGGTTGGGAACATGTTCCACATGGCTGCCCTGGTCACATTCTGGACATTCGTTTGCTGGACAAAGCTCTCTAGATGGCTTAAGGGATCCTCAGTGCCAGAATACTTGTCAGTCGGTATTTTGAATTTTGGAGGGAGTTCCGTTTCCCTGATCCTCCTAGAGAATGGGGCGTTCATCTTGCCCAAGGGATCCTTTCGGTTCTCACTGTGCTTGCCCATCTTCAACTCCTGAATTTCCTTCTGCATTCGAGCTAGCTGATCTCCCAGACGCTTATTACCGATGTTATTAAACTTGACCTCAGAACCTTTATTGTCAGATCCCTCTGATGAGATAGAGACCTCACCCCGGTTATCCTCTTGGGGAGGATTTTGGACACTTTTTTTTTGCTACCCCTAACATCGGATCGAGTTTCTCTTTTGGTGGCCGCTGGCTGCGCTGCGTGGCAGGGTCCTTTTGGCAGGACTTCAATAGCTGATTTCACCTGTCGAGGTTGGTAAGAGGCTGGCCTACGCTGATCTTGGGATATGACTCCTAACCTATCTCGAATTGAGAGTAGGGGCTAAAGCGGTTGTTCTAGCTCCCGGTCTATTGGGATCCTCTCGGGTACTAGGTTTTATCAGCTGGGGGGTGTTACGCTCTATAACTAACCAGAGGAGGACGCTTTCTACGAAAGCTATGAACTGTTGCTCTAGAATGTCCTGGCCTTTCACAGGGGGGACCGGAGCCTGAGTGGTACCAGTCGGTGTTGGAGTAGTATTCTGATGCTTCGATCTCGTACCCTTCTTTTGAGCCTTCCGGGTGGAGGCTATAGATTGGTGCTTAGATGCTTCGGGTTGCCCTTGGGAGGATCGAAGTCTCATGATGTTGTTACACCTGTAAAAACTTAAACACCTGATTTAAAATGGGTGTGGAATCTTCCCACAGATGGGGCCAAAAAGTGTTAACCAAAAATTCACTCTGGGTGAGGATCTCTAGTTAACACCCTCAAGACCACTACCTAGGTAGATTGCGGTTGGGGTAGGTAATTTCGGTACCGATTTCACATGTAAAAAACGGATGAAATGTATGGAAAGAATGATAATGAACTGGAGCTATTATTTTATTCAACAATGAAGTAAGTGCAGTAACATGAAATAACTCTCAATCTCTATTTTCTCTTTAACTAACTGGAGGTGGCGAACTCGTATATGTCGATAAGTGGATACAATGATCAATGGCGATAGCTAGGCTTAATTCTGATTTGCAGAACTAAGCGAGAGCTCTAGAAGTTCTTGATGTTGATTTTCGCCTCCCTTCATTGTGCTATTACCCCTGTATTTATACATGGTGCAATTTAGGTTAATCCGTGGCATGCAAGCTGAAGATCACTGGATTAATCTTCGTCCTTATTAGGGAGGATTTTCTTTTTAACATAGTTGACCATAAAGAATCGGTTTATGAAGGATATCTTGGAGACAATCGTGTTTGTTTCCTTTATGGAATCTTTTTTACTGTTGTGTGTACGTGGAGCTTGTTATGGTTTGGAGAATGACTCTGATGTAGTTTATTAGTGGCGAGATACCTTAAGGTATCGACCTGGTGATGTGGCACTTGATCATCCCGATGGAGAGGTACTTCGAGGTGCTAGTCTGCTAGTGAGGTACCTTGAGGTATCATTCTAACGACGTGGCGCTTGATCAATCGCGTCATGGCTTTATGATCATCTAAGAGCTTTATGGGCATATTCCTTTTTGCTAGAGGGGTAGGATATGTATCGGAACGGAATAGTGTCAGGGTACTCAGGTACTGGTTGGGTAGTCTATGGAGGCGTAAGAGCTTTATCTTGCTTCAATAATAATGTCGAGGTACCTCGGTTGTGTGAGACCCGATACTTCAAGGTAGATCATAGCGAGATATTTCCTACCAGGTGCCAGCTAGGTGGAAAATTTTCTTTTGACCTTTTGCCAAAAATGGCTATTAACACTAGGTGCATTAACAAATATAGAAAACCCTAATTATAAATTAATGTGTGAGAGAGGGATATATGTTGTTATATCCTTTGGTCTCCATCATTAGTTTAACACCATGAGATCCGAGTGGGGCATTATGACGGTTTTATTTTCGTCCTCCCTAAGGAGGGTTTCCACAAAGGTCAATATCAATGTTGACTTTCTAACAGATAGGATTTCTGAGGGTATTTCGGCTTGTATGCCATGAAAAACCCTAGCGACTTCTTGTATAATTACAATATAATATCCACTGGAAAAGGGGAAAAAGATCGAGTCCTAAAACCTTAAGAATAATTGCTTGATTCTGTAGTTAGCATCAAGCTTAGCCATTGCCAGTGATAGTTTGATCTACTTATCGACACATACGAGTTCGCCACCTCCAGTTAGTCAAAGAGAAATGATAGATTGAGAGTTATTCCTAACAATTATATGCATTTCATTATTGAATAAAATATCATCTTTTAGTTCGTTATCATTTCTTCATTCTTTTCATCCATTCTTACACGTGCAATTGGGATTTTTCTTGGCGGGATTTTCTGTTTATTGTGGTTAGCCCTGGAGAATCTACTGGCAGAGGATATCTTGGGGGAAAACGTGTTTGTTTCCTTTTTGAGTTCTTTCATTATGGTTGTGAGTATGTGGAGCTTGCTTACAGTTCAGAGAATAATTCTGATTCCATTTGTTAGTGACGCGATACCTCAAAGTATCCACCTGGTGATGTGGTGTTTGACCACCTTGACAGTAAGGTACCTCAGAGTGCAAGTATGCTAGTGAGGTATCTTGAGGTACCATCCTGATAATGTGGTACTGGTTCGATTACGATGACGAGGTATATCGGGGTACCATTTCTATAGCAAAGTGCTTGGTCGATCTAGTCAGAGCTTTGTGATCTTCTAAGAGCCTTAAGGGCATCTTCCTTCCTGTTAGAGAGGTTGGATATGTACCTCGACAAGGTAACAGATTATTGCCAGGGTACTTAGGTACCAGTTGGGTAGCCCGTGAGGCACATGAACTTCATCTTGCTCCTACAACAATGTTGAGATGCCTAGGTTGTGCTAGACCTCTAAAGAGAAAACATCCATGGGTTGATACCACAACCACCAGTAAAACAACTTCTGCTAGTAAGACAAAAGTACAATCTCTTAATTGACCAGTCCACCAAAGGAGCCACCCTTCTATCCTACCCAATGAAAGAATTTTCTCTTTGCATGACTATCCGGATCACCCCAATCCTAGTCAAGACTTCATGCTTAGATGTCCAGATCGTCCCGATTGTAGCCAAGACTTCCACGCTTAACTACGAATCACCCTGATCCTAGTTAACTCTTCCTTGCTTAGCTATTTGGATCACTCTGATCCTAGCCAAGACTTCTACACCTTTTACAAGGACTTCTAAGTGATCATGAATGCAAAACGAAAACAAGCACGCAACATAGAATATGATAATCAACACATCCTATTAGAACTAGACATATGTATGAAAGTTTACAAATCAAAAAGTCTAGTTACTTTGCATGAATAACAATTCTAGAAAATGTGGAACACCAAAACACATTTAATCATGTCACTAAACCTTCTAATCTTGATGCAAACAAGTCATAAATGAGATTTCTTGTTAACCAAGAACACTAAAATAACTGAAGATGGTGTTATACTTACCAAGTCATGTGCGTAAATGAAGACCCATGTATGAATACATCCTAGATGAAGTAGAAGATGCTTGATTCATGAATGGATGATGAGTATTTTGGTTTGGGTCAAGAAAGATTGAATCATTGTGGCTTTTCTTGCAAAACATTCTTGAGCTATATCAAGAAATCTGAAATCTACATCTCTAAAATAGCCAAGAAAAAGATAAAATGTGTGTATATATATATAGCCCTAAGCAAAGTGACGTCGTTTTGAGCTTTGGCAACAAAATACCGTCACTACCGATGTGTATACCGTGGCTTAGGCATGTTGTCTAGAACGCGGTATGCACAACGGTGCACACACTAGACAACTCCGTGGTATAGACCGTTGGAAATGTAGTGGTACCCGTCGCGGTACATGCAACAGTGATCTTCTAGAGAAGACCGCTGTAAGAACCGCTGTGCAAGGATGTGCATCAGCCGTGGTACCCTATGTATGAAAACTCTGGAACCAACCGCTATTGAGACTGCGGTTTAGACAGATGCATAGACATCGACCTGTATCGCGGTTAAGAGAAAAAATCTCCTTTTCAGGCAATTAAAACCCACTAGCCTATATTAATGATGTGCAAGTGTAGAGTGTGATGAATGACATAAATGCACCAAGACAATCAAATGGAATTCAATGCATAATAAGTAGTAATGCATGCAAGTGAATGTGTGCAATTAAATCTCTTCAATTAAGAGTAGAGTCAAGTAAACTATCTTCCTTGAAGCACTTGAAGTCTAATGGCATTGATAACGAATGATCTTCAAACCTAAGCTACCCTTACAAATTGAAACCCAAATGTTATTTTATCAACGAAATAAGCCAATCATAAAGTGAGGCATTTACATGCGCATGAAGACTTCTTGACTGGCGACTCCACCCTTGTATGACATGAGGCTGAAAGACAACGATGACATGCGGGCGTTACTCCCTTAAGCACCACAAATTTAGCTCCCCACTACTCAACGATTTCTATGGCATTTATTACGGGTTTCCTTGGTCTCGTCGTGATTATAAAGGGAAACTGGGTATGGAAAAAAAAATTAGCTGGGAAAAGTCCCCAGTGTGACTACCTTGCCAAGCCTCCAACGCTTTGACGACATCCTCGACATTGAAGGTTCACAGAACTTTTGTTAATCTTAAAAAATGGTCAAAGAGTCAAAGAAGCACTTTTCTAGTGCACTGTTGCATAGCCGGGACTGACTGAAAATTCTCAGACTGCTTAGGATCACCCATGTCCCAAAGCAATCGAGCCTGGCACGACCACGACCTACCCTATAGTGTTGGTCCCCAATACCACCAGGATCGTTTGGTGTACCGCGGTGATCTGAGTCACCCGATCACGTCTAAAAGAGCTGTTAGAGGACCCCATATTCTCCAAAAGAGCAACAAGATGCCCTAAATGCTAAAGAACTCTTCTGAACCACCACTAAGGTCGATAACAGACCCGTGAAGGGTTGATGTAAGCTGAAAAAAAAACTAAACATATGTCTAAACAACCTAGGGGTGATATTAACATGCAAAACCCAATTCAAATAATAATAAAAATCAAGTAAAGTGCTGAAATTAAAGAACACTTGATTTTTATGTGAAAATCTTCCAAACGGAAAAAACCATGAGACTATCTATGCTAGCCACTTGAGCCACAGAAATCCACTATATGAAAAAAAGATTGCACCCTTAAGTGATATACGGACTCTTACTCTCGATAACCTCAGTCTATGTACACTACCATTCGCCACTCTTGGTTCAATCCCTAGTGATATCCCCCAATCCATTAATCTTGGCATGATCACCTTCTAATCTACCCAACGGACCTTTTATAATGGCTCTTGGCAACCAATGCTTGCCAACCAACCTTTGGTTGCAAGACTTAACTTGCTTGTGCAACTTCATATACAAGCCATAAGACTTTGACTCATTGAAGAGAATTAAAAGTCTAAGTGTATATATGACAATATACTCAAATGCAATCATGTGCAGGACCACACATAAAATGCTTAACTAGATGTTAAAATACAATTTAACAACCTAGTTATCAAACAATGCCTACATGCCCATACATAAGGACTCAATTAGATGAAAAATGATTCTAGCAACCTGATTATCAAATAAAGTCCAACCAACACAAGTTGTCACAACATATAACATGGGCAAGAATTATGTAATCAACAAATGCAATCAATGTGGCATAAATATCAATGTCTAGATACAAGGCATAATGACTTAGCTAGAAGGGCAATATGGTCCTAAATTCTAGCTATCACAAACAAACCCAATCATGTTATCAAGACTCATAAATTTATGTAATAAAGAGAGTCTAGGTATTTAATTAAGCAATAAATACCTAATCTAGAGTAATAACAACAATAAATGAGCTTTAATGTAGTTGTAACTTACTTAGTAATTAAACCAAGAATACCCATGCCCAAATGATGATGAATGATGTGAGATGTACCTGGGTTTTGGGTTTGGAGAGTTAATGAAGTGTATAGTAAGCTTTCTTCCACTATCTCTCTCTCTCTAGGGTTTCTGTAAATATAGGAGAGTTGGTGAAGAAGAAGAGAAATAGGTGTTTTCTACAGTGGGAAAAACGAGCTTAAGAGAAAAGACCAAATTGCCTATAATCTTCATCCTCCGTGAGAGATTTTACGGGAGGCACCCGCGAAGACTTGTCCAGTGGAGACAGCTAGAAAACACTTCACCTGAGACATCACGGGAGGATCTATAGAGATTTGTCCCCTAAAAAGTGTTATGCAGGAGATGTCGCGGGAGACTTATCTCGCGAAGTATGAAGAATTTGCATACCAACCTGATTTTCAAACAGCTCAAAACGTGACCAAACGACGTTGAAACCTTTTGTAAAATATACCGTTGGAAATGTATGGATGTCTACTTTCTACTCCAATTAAAAAAAAGATTTGGATGATTGTAAAAAGAATTATTGTTAAATGAGTGACCAAAATTCAGATTTGATAACAACAAGAATGCCCAAACTCATGGTATAAGACCATGTAACCCAATACCAAAACCAAGAGAATAAAAAGACATTCTCAAGTGGTCGCCCGTCATGCTAAGACAAGCATACCATCGTGCATGTGAGGATATTTATGATCAATTATCGGGAAACGAATTACATCACACAAAAACCACACTTGGGACTAAGAATGAAGTGCAAGTGTGATTGTGAAGGAATGCACATATGAGCAACAAGGTATAAATGTATGTAAGTGTGTGTGCAATATGTAAATGATGCACACATATAAGTAATAAAGAACACAAATTCAAGGTGAACAAAACATACATGAAGTGTATGTATGCACCTAAACTCTTCAAGAAACAAAGTTAAGTGAATATACATTTCGCTCTTAAAGTCATAGAGATGCTTGGAATCTTACTAATGAAACCTAAGCTCGCCATTATAAAATCATTCCTAATGTGGTATGTCATGTAATAAACCAATCACATAAGTAGAGGTTCTTACATAAGCCCTAGTTAATGAACCGACTCGACTAAAAATGGAACCTTAACAAAAATAGGGTCTATGTGGGCATTAATTTTGCCCAGATGATAAAGAAAGGAAAGATAAGGGATTGATGACCTTGATTGTGCTCCATCAATCAACACCAATGGCCCGATGGTGATCCAGCTCAGCCCTACCCGGGGTCAACACCATTTGACACCAGAGAGGAACCTAAGTTCTAGTCGGTAAAAAGGATATAAAAATCCCTAGGCAGAAAGGGGAAAGAATTAGAAGAAGCACTTGACAGTGGTAGAGTGACAGAAGCTAGCACTGTCCCTCTAGTAAGCTTCACTTGTGATAGCGACCTCTCCAGTCAACTCAAACGCCTCCAGCCATCCATGACCGGGGAAAACACCATACGATCACCTATGAAGCATCTGATTGGACACTAGAGCATATGTGGGACCATCCTATCTTTCTGAGATATGTGCCACATCTGTGCCATATATGAATAGATGGTAAAGATCTCTTAAATGTTATCCCACCTAAAAGAAGAACCTCTTACATACCTACTTGACCGCCTAGTCAGTACTAGGGCACAGATGGAGCAATCATAACCCTCTGTGGCATGTGCCTCTATGGGCTCGGTGTAGAGGGACAATGAGGATGGTGTCAGGGGTTCCCCAACTTGAGGACCCTTCTCAGCTACCATATCCAAGACACTCTATAAATACACCAACCTAAAAAGAGTTAAAGGTTAGACTCTTGAGAGAATCAGAGATCACTTTGCTACTATAGAAAGGCTAGTCTCAAGTGAGAGACCCCCGATTGTGTGATTCCCTACTATAGAATGCCTAGTCCCAAGTGAGAGACCTCCAATTGTATAGCTTCATACTTTAGAATGAATGGTCCTCTTGTCGGGAACCGTTTTTGTAAAGAAAGAAAGAATGATTGAGAAAGACATAGAGTTCACCTACCAAAGTTGTAACCCATATACATATGTGAATGAGAATCATGATTTATTCATCATTGCATGACTTAATACTTTGATACCATAACCTTGGTTATGTCGTGACCAATTCCTATAACGGCTGATACCAGCACTCTTGGGAACCGACCTAGGCTAACCATCGGCATCGTCCGGACCCATACGACAGCAGTCCCATACGCTCTATCCCATATAACCGATGGCCTCACTGCTCACACTTAAGCCAGATACCTTTACCGTGCCTTGAACCATGACTCGACTCGACTCGCCAGTCCATGCCTGGTCCCCTCCGACTGTGGAGTATCATTCCATTCGGTTTAGGTGTTATCCAGAACTTAACACCAAATTTTCAGATAACAAGTCTGTTTTATTTTATTTTTTGCATATTTTATTTTCTTCAGTTTAGAATAAAGGTGCAAGCTACTTGTGGTGGTGGATTTTGGTGTTGGATGTGAACCTTATTTGTATATTTTGATTGTGGGATGAGAACATTTGATAATCATACATTGTTATATCTTTTATGTTGATGAAGAGCTTGGTTGTATATTGTATATCTTGATTTCAATATTTGGGATCAATGGTTGATATAGGACATAATTTTGTTTTGACTCTTTGCTTGTTATTAAGTGTTGAGCCACTTGAACCAATTTTTAAACTCCTAGAAACATTGAGGACCATGTTAAATTTAGGTTCGGGGGTTTGTGTACAACACCTTTCTTTGTGACTAATTTTAACCATTTTTAGAGGAATGTTTCATTTTTGAACTGAATTTTTCAACAATTTTCGAAAACCTTACGATAATGCCATGTTTGAGCAAATCTTGCTTGTTGAGATTGTGCTATTATGTGTGCGAGTAAGGAATTGTGCATCTTTGGATTGGTTAGTCTAGAATAACTTCATGCCATTTAGGGTTGCATTGCGCAAACCTTTTCTTTTATGTTTGAGTGAATAATCAATTATGCTTGAAGGTTAGGAATTAATAGTGGAGACTTTCCGTGAGTTTCACAAAAACAGCCTAAAAAGTGTATCTTGAGGGAAATTTATTCACTCACAAACACACACACCAAACATGTGTGGGTCTCATTTGCACTAAAATGTTGTTTGCTATAGATTATTATAGACTGCTTGTGGATGCTTTAATTTACTTTGTGGACAAACCTTTAGATATGATTGTAGGCAATGCATGTGAAGAGCCACTAATTTGGTCTAAACACTTTCATACTCTCTAATGTGTGTGCTCCTATGCTCATTTGAAGCCAAACACAAATATGCTTTTCATTCATGACCCACATCAACACTAGACCTACCTTGTACCAAATGGTTTGTTTAGGCTTAGGGAATGAATGTAAGCATTGGCCTCTTGAAATTTTTGAGGCGTGTATCATGTCTTGTGTGTGCAAATGTGTTAAAAGATGACATGTCAAGAAAAGCAGGAAAAAAGAAAAGAAGAAGAAGAGAAATGCCAAAGAAATGAAAAGATGAAATGCAAAAGCAAAAGAAAGGAAAGAAATGAATGAGGTACAAATGGAATAAATGAAAAATGTAGAATTGAAGGAGGTACTCAATGTAAAATGAGAGAAGAAATAGCACAAAGTGAATTGTAAGCCTGGATGCCAAAAAGTGAGAATCTGAATATTGTAAAGAGCAAATCAAACTCATAGTAGAATGTATGCCTTAGTGTGACCATTTGGGTGTTTTGTTATCCTAATTCCTCATTTATTGATTCACCTTTAACCCTAGGCCCCATTACAATGAAATGCAAGTCCTTTTCATCTTTCGGAATGTCCACTTTGAAAATTTTGGTTGATGCATGTTCTTTCCAGTTCAGGGCTTTCAATTCCATTCATGAGACTTGGTTTTCAAAAAATTGCTTTTTAAACTTATCATGTGCAATTAAAATTGATGCCATAACATGAACTCTTATTGCATATGTTTGAGAAGAGGAGCCTAGGAATCTGTGTGAAAATGAGAGAAATCCGGTGAGAATTAGATGTTGAGGTGAATTACATTCTTTACCGGATGACACTTTTGCTTTTGAAGCTTTGGCATTTGAATGTCAGCATGCAATGTTTACTTAGAGTGGCATGTTTTTAATCTTCATTTAGCATTTCTTACATACACAAGTCCTAATTAACACAACGTTGATTAAATCTCCATTTTTTGTTTCGCAAGTTAAACTAATGGCTTTTTAGTCTTTTGTAAAGAGTCGGTGCTTGATTATTATTTTTTGGATGTTTAATGTATGTCCTTGGGCTGTTTGTGATTGTTTTACTCAAGAACTAGCAAAATATAGGTTTGGAGGTATTTGATCGAGCCATATAGTATACAAATTTGAGCCTTCATTCCCGACTCATTTTGCTTGATCTCGAGCAAATTTCCAATGATTTAACTGTTTGAATCAAGTGTTACAGGTGTATTCGTGCCATAGGGGCATTTATGAGAGATATAAGAATTTCATATGCAACAAGTGCATAAAGGAGAAAAAGGGAAAAAGAGCTATAGAGATATTGCGGTCATGTCGCTTGGAAGCAACATCTACTCAAATTTAAAGGATTGTCCTTGTCAACGCGTAGCTACCATAACATTACAGCAAGAGTGCCTAGTTCAATGAAGACAACTCTAGGGGATATCACAGCCATTGTGTTGCTACTGTGAAACTGCGACAAAAGAGCTTAAATCCAACGAAGGCAATTCCAGAGATTGTTGGCTTGTTGCATCGCTATCAGGAAATCACAACAAAGTAGAATGAAGACAACGAACAATTTCTAGAGGATGTTGTTGCCTTGCCAACCACGATATACATTGAAGAAACCCATATCCAATTGTTGCCCATAATGTCGTTGCCATGTCAACCGTGACAATCAGATCGAATACCGTATAACTGTCTGTCATGGTTGAAAGTCATTGGGTTCAAACCATAACAGTCAGACTGGGACACACTCCACGTCAGTGAATTTGACGGTCGTAAGACATCATCTTGGGACCATATAAATTCTCCTTGGATTCATTTTTTAGGAGGAAGGAGGAGAAAAATATAGAGAACACAACACATTATACCTAGATTTCATCATCCTTCATTGCTAACCTTGAACTTATCTTTTCCACCAATCTTAATAATAGGAATCTATACCACTTCCCCAAAATCATTCCTGAGTAACTTACCATTTGACTCCACTCCACAACATAACCTCTTCATCCACTCCATCAAGGTTCAAGCAAGGAGCAAGAAGGGATCAATCTTAAAGTAAGAGACCTATGGGTGATTTCCTTATCTTTTACCTCTTCTCTTTGTTTGTAATCATGTGTAACAAAACCCTATTCTAGGGGATTGATTTGAGAAACTATTGGACTTTGGGTATTTGTATTAGCTATCAATAAATGTTCTCCAATTATGTTTTATTCACTTTATAATTAGATCTTAGTCTTTATATAATTAATTGAGAATATCACTTGTTGACTGCATTATTTGTAAGATTATGTGTGATAAAATCATTTGGGAATTGACAAGCTTAATTGGATAGAGCTCATAGTGAATAGAATAGATTAGTTGGTAGATATATAAATCCCTATTGTCTAGACCTTTGATCGTTAATAACCGAACTCACCATTATCCCTTCTCACTAAATATCATAGTTGAGAAATTTTGGTGAGAAGTGGTTTGGTTTAGTACCCACGGCCAAATCACACTCTCGAACATGATCGGTCCATAATTGTGAGAACGATTCTTTAATGGAGCTATACATGCATTGCCCTTTTTCCAATGGTTACTATATCAATTCTTTAGATTCACCTTAATTGTTTGATCCATACCACATATCTAGATTAGTTGAGTATTCTATTTTTCATATCACATTTTTTTTTACTTTATGTATTTGTGGTTTTTCAAACCAAACACTATCCAATCATTTATGCTTTACATTTATGCTTTAGGTTAGTCTAACTAATTAGTTAATCTTTTCAATTTTCAACCCATTCCATGAGGACGATCCCTTGCTTATCATTTTACTTAATTTCACATTTTTGTGTGGTTGCAAGGGGTTAAAAATATGTTTTCAAAACAAAATATATATATCTTTTTGATAAGCGTTTAAAAAACAAAAACGACATTGTCAGTTGTCAGCTTATGATGTAATTAAACAATCATACAGTGGATTTCTATGACTAAGTGACTGGCGAGGCTAGTCCGGTGAGTTTTTCCAGGTTGGAGGCCTACGGTTTCCCACACAAAACTCACTTGTTATTTATTTTCAACAATTTACTTGATTTTTATTGTTTTTTTTGGGATTTTTTGTTCAGTAGTGACCAATTGAAAAGTTGGTAAATTAAACTATTAACAACCCATTCACCCCCATCTAAGTTGTTTAGACACATTGTTAGAATATTTTCTAAATTGATGTGCAACTGATCGCTCTACAAATGTTCACATTTAGATCTATATTTTCCTAACTTTTGTTTTTGTTTTCAAGCGTTTGTGTGCATATAACGTGTGTTTTAGCTAAGTGCAGGCAAATGTCCCATAAGGATGGTGTTTGCACCAAATTATGGGCAAAATAGGGCAAAATCTACTTTAGAAAACCCTTGCGACTTCATACCGCTGGTATGAACCCACTCTTTAAAGCTGTGCCAAATTCCAGTACTTAGAGCGAGATGACCACCGTGGGTTGGAACCCGTGCAATAGAAATGATGAACCGTCGGTAAAATCACAGAAGAAACCATGGGTTCTAACACTCTGGTCGGTGGGAATATGCCGACCATAAGGCAATCGCGCTACAACTCTAGAAGAATTCGTGACCTCATTACTCAACAAACCACGGGAACAAAGCCGTGGAATAAACCCACAACCAAACATCAGCAACTAACGCGGGATTGTCACTGTGGGAATGTAGCCGCATTACAACCCACACTCAAATTTCTAAACATCTGAGTGAGATAGAACTACAGGCAGGAAGCCACAGAAAAAAGTTACACTAAGCACCCACCGTGAGAACAAACCAGCGGTACAAGGTAGCGATTGCCTCGTTAGATATGAAATCACACTAATTTTAGGGGCAATTCAGTCTTTTCACACCCAATTGGTGCCCTTATCTTGCCCAGCCTATAAATACACATATGTGGCTCTCTTTCAAATACACTACATAGACCTAAGTAGTGATGACCGCAGTTCGGTTCCGGTTCCGGTTCCAAGGGGACATGGAAACGAAATCAGAAGTGCCTAGGGGGTGGTTTCGGTTTCGATTCCGATTCCGGTCCAGTTTTTCATTTTCGAATCTTTTTTTTATATATTTTTTATATTACATACTAACTAAAAAGAGTTATTAAACTTGTAATGATGCAAAATTATAAATGAAGTTGATTGGGTAAGCCAAAATTAATATATATATATATATATATATATATATATATATATATATATATATATATATATGTTATAAATTTGATTCTTTTTTTAAAAATAAATAAGTGGCTAGAACCGAACTGTCGGTTTCAGTCTGGTATGATTTTTTTCCCACGGTTACGATTCGGTTCCACGGTTTGAACCGAACCGCAGTCATATCTAAAAGAGAGAAAGGAGCTTCAAAGCTCTCATAGAGGTCCTCCTCTATGGGAAGCTCACCATCATCACATCTTCACTTCTTCCACCCATCTTTGGAGTGGGGTTCAAAGGAGAAATGAGGGCTCTTATGATCCAAACCGAGCCATGGAACAATATGAGCTCTTTGAGGATTTGTCTTCAAGGGTTTATTCTATAACTCTTTCTCTTTGTATTTTCTTTGTTTGATGTGTAACCATATGTGGGAATATATGTAAATCAATACTTGTACTAATATATGTGTGTATTGTTCTTTGATTTGAATTGAGTTTTGTTTCATTCATTGATATGTTTATGTTTATATATCTTATTGTGATATTCATGAGTATGGAGAGTTTGATATTAATGTGTATCTATGGATGAGATTAGGAGTAGAATAACTTAAAGATGTAGAAGTAGCTTAATCAAATATCTCATTTGTGTTTGTATGTTGATAAATGATTCAATATGTATGTGTTCGGAATGATTAGAGTGATTGAGAGTTAGGTTTGTGCCTTTTGATGACCATTATGGGTATGAGCTTGGCTATTAGCTCGATTGAATTGGAAAAGCTTGTTTTATGCATAACCTTGCAAGAATAGGCTTTAGTTCATGTTCTTGTGCTTAATGGGTCTTGACCTAGGCATAATTGATCTTCCATGACCATTGGTTGAGTGATTAATTGATTTGGGGGACTCCCTAATCAAGAGAACGAACCCTTTACTTTACAATCTACATGATTTGCATCTTGTGTTTGGTAAGCTCATTTCCCATGTGTGGCCAATTTATTGCATCTCTCCAAGCCACCATTATTTTTGTAGATTAGGGTGTTTTCCTTTAGTAGTAGAATAACTTAATTAAGGATAGTCTAATTTAGAAAGGCAAGCATTCAGTTACATTATTATCTTTAGTTTTATAACTTTAGTTTGTTAGTTTTCCAATTCACTCTCTCTCACACATCACATTATGCTTATACTTCACACACACCATTCTCACCACTCCCACATTATGTTTGCATTGCTTTTAAATAAAATCTAGAGCTAGACATAGTTGACGAATACCACCTCTCTATGGGAACGACCCATTGCTTACACGTTATACTAGTCCTTTGACTCATGCATTTGCGGGGTAGGTTTAAATTAGATAAAATCTTTTTGATAGGTATAAGGACAACCTTGGCAGCAACCTTGAATGAGACTTTAGAGTAGTGTAGTGTAACATAATGTAGAGTGGTGTCTTATTCTTGTTCGCATGTTGATGGATGATTCAAAATTGATATGCGTTGAACGATTTGAGCACAAGAGAGTTTGGATTCATGTGTTGATTGAACAATGGTGAATGGTCTTGATTATTAGCTATTGAATGGATGAAGCTTGATTTATGCATGACCATGCTAGATTAGGCTTTGGTTTATTTTTCTTGTGCTTAATGGGTTTTGGCTATTACTCATTCTTTGACCATAAGTGAAAGGTGGTTGAAGATATAATTGCTTATTCCATTACCCTTGGAGAGTGATGAGTTGATTTTGGTAATTTTCCTAATCAAGAGAATGAACCCTAGAGCTTGAGTTAATGTTTAATAATCAACATGATTAGTACAAGTGTTTGGTGAGCTTATGTACCTAGTGTGACTACCTTCTTGCATCTCTCCAATCTGCCTAAGCAAACCTTGGTGTGTCGTAATTCAAGTGTGTTGCCTTTAGGAGTAGTTTAATTTAGCATAAGAGTAGTGTGTTTTAGAAAGGCATGCACCCGGTTACCTCACATTACACATCATTCTCACCCCTCCTTATTCTCATACCCTTTTGCTTTCATTTCATTACTCTCTTAACAACAGCAGTATGCTTACACTTCACACACTATTCTCCTCATTTCTATGTTCTTATTTGTATTGCTTCAATAAATGCTTTAGCTAGAGAAGGCTAGCCGGATGACACCTCCTTGTAGGAATGAACCTGTACTTGCTGCTATATGATGGTCAAACAATCCGTGAACTTGCGGGATAAACATACACGCTCATATCTTAGTCTAGCAAAGTCACACCAATATGTTGGAAAAGTTTTACTCAAAAACTGTGTAAGGAAAATTCCACATGGAAAGAACAAAAGGGATTAAAATGCTTTATGGTCCCGTTTGGTGTGCGGGATTGGATTGGATTATTTTATGGGATTGGATTGGATTAATATGGGACTGGGATTATATGAGATTGGATTGGACTGGATTGGACTAAATTAATACTATACCGTGTTTGGAGAAATATGGGACTGTACTAAATTAATATCACGTTTTGTTTGGCAAAACATAGAATTGTATTAAATATTTGATAAAAGAGTATTTTCTGAAAAAAAAAAGTTTTCATTTTATTTATTAATTTTTTTTTTATATATATATAAATAGTCCTACAAACATGAGACTAAATAAACCCAACAATTTGTTGGGTTTATTTAGTCCCATGTTTGTAGGACTAAATCACTAAATGCTGGATCCCACCGTATTGGCCAAGCTAGTCCGGTATGCTTCCAAACATGGGATTGGATTAAAATTAGTCTAATTCCAGTCCAAACCCAAGTGCCAAACAGGCCCTATAAGTATTAAAATCATATCCATACAATGTACAATATGTCTTCCAACTGGGCCTAGCATATACACCTATTGAAGTAATAATATGCTTTGGGCTTGTCTCTTGATGAGCTAGAACCCTTTGAGGTCTGAGTTAGTCTGACTTTAATAGCTTTTTTAAAATTTTGTTTAAATTATTTTAAACCCAGAAAGTTACAATATTGTGTCTTTTGTTTTAACAAACACAAATGCATGCCGGGTCTTTAAATAGAAACAAGAAATCAAGTTTTTTTGATTTTTTTTTCCATGCATTCTACTGTTATTGATATGAATGATGTAAGTACATTGGGCATGTTTGCATGGTGAGACTATTTTCATTTGAATTAGAAAATATATATACATACGTTTTGTTATTTAAATTTAAAAATTGTTGATTGTTAATTATTTAAATTTTAATCATAAGCGTATTGATATATGAAATCCACAAATTTTGGTGTGTACTTACAATAGTAAAAAGATCTGTGATCACATACGAGAAATGCCGTTTGCAAATATTGAATTCTATCACAAAGTTCAAATGTTGTTTACACGTTCCATCGAATAACTAGAACATTTAGGGTGAAAATAAAAATGTTTTAATTTCATTGTTGTTTTAATTTTAAAGGCATTGACTGCTTTTTTTTTTTTTTTTTTTTTTTTAAATGATTGTTTTACCTAAGGAATTGTTAATGAAGCTGAAATTTGAATTGCTTTAGATTAAATGATCACCTGCTTAACAAGTTTTCAGGTTAAGAAGAAGTAAAAAGGTCATGTGTTGGTCACATGTTTTTTAAAGGTGTAATCTGTATAGAACCGCACCATTGTTCTATACACAGACGCATATATATATAAAAAGGTATTCTATATTGTAAGTTGTACGATGCCACGAAATGTAATCATATATGATTGTCTGTAATCATATATACATAATGTTATATATGAACTATATATGATTATATAATTAAATTATTATGATAGTATGTTAGGGTATGTGATCACATATCAACTGATATGAGACATGATCACATATTAGTTGATGTGATAAATTTTGTAGGTTGCAGCAGTTGCATGGGCAAATACATCATCCAATATATATATAATATGTTTTTAAAATAAACTAATACAATTTAGAATTCTAAAATAAAAATGTCATAAGGAAATTTATTTTTATAATTTTGAGGAACAGGATTGATGATTATTCGTACTTGCTCACTACAATATATAATTTGAGCAAGAGTATTAATTTATAGCTCGATCATACTAGCTATGTCATTCATCACCACCCATCATACTTAAACCATTTATTTTGAAGATCTTCAGTAAAATAGAGTCCATCATCTCTCACTGCCCAAATGCAATTAAAAGTATCTTTACAACTTACTCGATAATCCCACCTACTATCAAACACATCCAGTCTTCACTTGTGTACCATGCTGCATATCGCACCAAAAATGAGACCGGCCAAAAAACTTTGTATTAAAACTAAAATGGAATGCAGTCCACGTCCGAAGAATATGCTCTCCTAGATCATGATGATCTCCAGAGTAACAAGTGGTTGTTGGTCGCTACTCATGACATTCCCGATATAAACTGTGTATTTATCGGTAAAAAGACGAAATGGTGTTTGCGCCATGGAAATTGGTGTTTGAGCTATGGAAACAAGAATGGTCATCATCGTGACAAACAAATGACTCATTCATAACCTTAAACATGTTTGCAAATGATACCGAACAATTTTTGTCTGTTCAATTACATGCAAGTGGAGCCTAGTTATAGGTATAAACAGTGTGTATAGTGTAGATCACAAGGTCAAGTAGGAAAATATTTGACATAGCAACAAGTCAATGATAATCTTTTAAATTAGGTAAGGCCAAACGAGTACGATTGTAAACTAACTAATATAGAGTATATGGATAAGGACAGTATATTACCAACTTGACAGGATTTATATATGGAAAGATGACCAAATTCAAAATAAAAAATATAATAAAGGACGATAATTAGTTTTACAAAATACATTTGCATATATATTGAATTTTTTTTAATTACAAATATGGTAACATTTGACAAAGTTAATATATATATATATATATACGGAAATTATCACATAAGTACGTACTTATAGAATTATATAAGGGTATTGAATATGAACCACTCATTTTACATACTTTGACTTAACATATATGCACTTGTCAAAGCTCTTTTATAAATGAGTGGTTGATATTCAATATCCTTATATAATTCCATCGGTATATATATATATATATATTTATATATATCAGTCAGTTGGTGATCAAAATCAATAGGTGTATTGAGATATTCTAGGTAAGTTGGCACGTCCGTAGCACCCATGTAGTCTACCTCTATAGCTAAAACTACCATTTGTATCTTATTTAACTTTTATGATCACTACCACATACAGAGGTGTTTTCATTGCTATATCCAAATATGACAATAATCATGGTCATCTAATAACGTATTTTACATAAGGTTTAAAAAATAAATAGCACTATTTGGGATGAGTTTTGTACAAATAGCACCACATTAATTATGCATGTTTAAAAGCCACCATTTTAGATGACTAGACAGAAATACCCTTGAAAAGTCACTTTATTTTGTTCGTTTTCAAACCTAGAGAAACAGTACAGAGAGAAATACGCATTGTTCTAAAAGCATTGGCCTGAAAAATCGACGGTGAAGAAACCGGCGGTGGCAGAACAGTGTTGAAGTCGACATTTTAGACGAAATTGCAATTGATAATGGTAAGTAGTTATCATTTTTTTCTTGATAAGTTAATGCGTTTGTTTGATGTTGGGTGTTGTTTAGATATGTATATAAATGTTTGATTTGTCGATCTGAGTATGGCTAAATTAGGGTTTAATAATTGAAAATTGTGTATAAGATGATGAAATTTGGGTTTTCGAGAGTTTTAAGATAGTGTCCGAACCTTTTGAAAAACATTTCAAGCCTTCGAAATTGTCGTCCGAGTTTTTTTGATTATGGTTAAAAGATTTGAAAATTTTGTGTATATACGATGAAGATCTAGGTTTTCGAGATTTTTAAAACTGTATCCGAGTCTTTTATTAAAATTTCTAAGCCTTTTATAGTTTGTTCCGAGCTTTTTCGAAGAATAATAGTTTTGTCGATTAGAATCTACGAGCGTTTGTAAATGGCTTCCCAGACTATGTTAGTTATATCCGAGCCTTTTGAGTACATGTTTGAGACTTTGTATTAATAGATGTGAGTTATTTTTAAACGTTTTGAAAATTAATTTATTTTTGCTAATTTTGTATCTCCAAGAGCTTCGTTAAAGTATCCGAGCCCTTTAAAGAAGTTTCTGAGCGTTTGTAAAATTTTCCGAGCTTTTTCCAAGAATATTAGTTTTGTCAATTTTGAATCTCCGAGACTTTGTTAGTTGTATCCAAGCCTTTTGAGTACTTGTCTGAGAGTTTGTATTAATAGATGTGAGTTATTTTCGAGCCTTTTGAAAATTAATTTATTTTTGTTAATTTTGTATCTCCAAGAGTTTCTTTAAGGTGTCTGAGCCTTTTAAAGAAGTTTTCGAGTGTTTTGTAAAAATCTTTGAGCATTTTCCAAGAATATTTATTTTGTCAATTTTGAATCTCTGAGACTTTGTTAGTTGTATCTGAGCCTTTTGAGTACATGCTTGAGAGTTTGTATATAGTGTCAGAGAGTTTTAAAAAAGTGTCTGAGCCTTTTAGATAACTGTCCGAGCTTTTTAGAAAACATTGTCCGAGCCTTTTAATTAAGTATCCAAGACTTTTAGATAAGTGTCCGAGCCTTTTAGACAACTCCCCGAGCCTTTTATTTAACTGCCCAAGCCTTTTAAAAACTTGGACGAGCCTTTAATTTAACTGCCCTTTCAGTAACTTATATGCTTATTTTATATGAAAATGCAAATGAGTAATCAGCTGAATGATTTGCTGAAAACTCCTGCCGAAGAATGGTAAGAGGGTAAAATAACTCGGCATGACCATTTTGATGACCTTCGAGATATTGATGCCGCAATGAACATGGTACCTAAACATTTCATGGTCGAAGATCGACGTTGGTATACAGAGTCTTGTTTTGGTCATTTCCTACGGATGCATTGGGAGATGAAGTTTTCAGTGAGCATTTTCCATCGGCTGCTTATGCACGAGTTGCATCACGATGACCCGGAGGATGAGATGCGATTTATGTTACGTTGTCCGATCGAACCTTGATAACACTAGATTTCGAGTCCCATTTCCTATGCTTATTGACCAATTTACGGGTAAAATCAAGTGTTTAATTGCTCGATTGTGTGTTTTTACAGGATTTTGTATTAGAGGTATCATATAGGAGATATGAGTGAAGTTGTGATCCAAAAGAGCTGGAAATTGGAAACTTGGATAAAAAGGCACGAGCTGTCGCGATCGTGGAGTGTCGTCATGGGAGACCGTAACATATCAGGCTACAATAACTTTTCTAGCCATTGTCGCTCGAGGTGTCGCCTGAAAAGAAGACGCGGAATGAAGAAGCGAGGTGTCGCGGTTGAGTTGTCATCATGGGCAACCACGACATTCAATGACGTGACAGTACGATGGCACATGTTTCTAGGTTGATTCCTGACATATTTTTAGACCCATATAAATACCCATCTTATATTTTGGTGATAGAAGATCAACCACACAAACTTTTGGATTTTTCATCCTTCCATCACCATCCTTAGACACTTTTATTCCTCCATCCATCTTGGAATCTTGGAAAGCAAGAAGAGGAAGCTTACAAGTCAAGGAACCTCGAATGACCAACTTAACTCTTCTTTGTTTTATTTTTCTTCCTTGATGTGTAACTAATTTCTACGTTAGGAGATTAATGTAAACCGGTTGAACAACTCTTTGTAATCCTAAGTCTAATGGTTTTTAATTAAATACCTTAATAGTCTCTTTTATTGAAATACTTGCTCTAATCCCTTCACTTATATTCAAATAAGACCTCACTTATAATCCTAAGGCAATGACAGTTTTAAGGAGTGTCCGAGTGTTAGACACCGGAGATACAAATGGATAGCCTAATGAGAAAAAGGCTAAAGAATCGAAAGAGGAAATCGAGGTGTAGACTTTGGTAGAACAAGAGGAAGTAGGAGTAGAGAAGATTCCTAAGAAGACTTCTCTTTTACATAAGTCACCCGATCCTTACATTCCACCGGTTCCATTTCCAGGAAGGTTGAAAAAAGTCACTAGCTCAGTTGATTGCCTTGATGTGGATACACTCCAGGCAGAAGACTATTTTAGGAATCCAATTGAGTATTTGAATGAAATCCTAGCACTATTTGAGGATAAAAGTGAAGAAGACAGTCATGTCAAAGAAGTTTGTAAGAAGATGCATTCTTAGAGACCAATGGGCTTAAGAGTGAACATGAGTATTTAATGAAGGAAGTGGAAACTCTTAGGAAAGAAAGGGATAAAGAAATAAAAAGGGTGGAAGATCTTGCTAGGCTAGTAAAAGAGCAAGAAGAAAAATTTACCCGAAGCACTCGAAAAATGCAATGGCAAATTGAACAAAAGGACAAGGAAATCAATGTCGTCAAAGAGAAGTTGCACGAAAAAGAAATTGCTTTAAAAGTAGCACGGGTCAAGGAATGTGATTTCTTAGTTGAGCTTGAAAGATCTGAACGAACAATTGAAACCTTGACCAAGGATCGAAGCATAGACGAAGAAACTCAACAACTCCACATGATCGAGAGAGATGCAAATCATCTGAGAGCAAGAATTAAGAAGACTGGAGGTAGTTCGTCATATTTTCCTTACAAATGTCATTTTTGCCATACTAGGGGTCATAAAAAGGCCCAATGTGTTGAATTTATGGAAATGTGCAAAAAGAGAAGACGCATGCCTAAAGGAAAGCCAAAGAAGATTCAACAAGTTTGGGTCCGAAAAGACAAACTTGACAAAGCAATAGACACTATCATTGATAGGAACCTTACTTGGATAGAAGTAATAGAACTTTAAGAGCCATAGTGCTCTCACCACGTCTTACATAGACGTTAAATAATACGCTTGGTGGGAGGCAGCCCAACTAAGTATCTTTCCTTTCGTTAACTTTTTATTTTTGCATAATAATTGTGAATGGTAGTGATTCTACTTCACTCACAAGTCTGAGTTGATCCACGCCTTAATTTTTTAAAAGATTAATTGTGATTGAAAGTGCAAGGCATGGAAAAACATAGGTTTGGGGTGATTTTTCATTTTGCATACAAGTTTAGTAGCTCAGTTTAAGCTTTCCCGACCTAAATTGTTTAAGCAAATGCCCTTGATATGTTTGTTGTTGAGTATGTGTGCAGATTAGGCACTTAGGACCACTTAATGGCATTAAAGAGGATTTTTTCAAGGAATGTCGCGGTCAAGATGAGGTCATGGATGACCGCGACAATACCACACGACAACAAAGAGGAGTTGCTATCGTCAGAGTTGTCGCCCGTGGGTCGCTTGGTGTGCCAAACGTGACAATCTCCATGACGAAGAGACGGTATGTCGCGGTCATGATTTACGTCATGGAAGATCACGACATGTTGACAGCGACAGACACCTGGTATAAAAGCATCAGTTCACGATATGGCAGCCTCTCACTTAAAATTCAAACCTCAATCGTGACTAATTCTCCTTCCACGCGACATCGAAGGCTTCCAGTCCATGCAATTTGTAATTCCTTCTTCTTTTCACTTGCTTTAGGTCCTTACTAGTCCCAAATCCTAGTTCTATCATCACTTACACGTTCTAGGGTTGATTTGGGGAATTTTTGGAATCTTTTGGGTTGAAGCAAATTTGTGCATATTTGTGTGAATTGAAATGTGGGTTTTTGTTGTGAAGTTTATTGAAGCATTTTTGTAGTGATTCCGTGTTTTTGGAGGATTTGTGGGTGAGATTGACTGAAAATAATGAAAATTGGGGCACATTTGACCACCACCACCACCATCTCATTATTAGTTTTGAGCTGTATTGTTAGCTAGACTTGTTTTGTTTTGTTTTACTGTTTTCAGTTATATTTCGTACTTGCTTTAATTAATCTTATTATTTGATTTCTATCCTAGTGGTACTTTTACATCATTTCTTTTGTTTTATTTTATTTGTGTTTAGAATAGGGGTGTACAGTGTATTGTGTGATGGTTGATGTTTACTTGCCTTGGAGAGCTTTTACATGCCATGTTGATCGAGCTTTTGTGTGTTTTCTTTTTCGTTTACGTGTTGTGTTTGTTGTAGTTTAGGCACCTTTCTCCCCAGACTCTCATTGTCAACATTGGGGACAATGTTGAGTTTAGGTTTAGGGGTGTCAACGCCGGTTTGAGTCAAATTTTTTTTTCATTTTGAGTCAATTTTTTTTGGTTGAGTAATACTTGTCAAAAAGAGTCGCATGGCCAAAATTTTCAAGCTTCAAGTAGCTTGGGTGTGATGCTTTGAGTGTGTGTTTGTATGAGAGTTTATTTATACATAATGTGCTCGATTGAGCATCTTGTTGTCAATCTAGGGTCTCACTTGCACTTCATGGATTTGTTCCATCATTTTGTGTTCAAGTTGAGGGGACTTGGTGCTCAAGCACTTTGTTCTAATAGTGGAGACACCTAGTGAGTTCACAAACACAAGCCTTAAAAAGCGCATTTGAGTGTTATCATTGTCTCATCTTAAAAACTTATCTTGTCACGTGCATCATTTGCCATAGGACATCACATTGCATTATATTTGTGGATTGCTTGATGGATGCTTACATTCCCTTGATAGATGAAATGATGGAAATGATTTTAGGCAATGTGTGTGCTTAACTACTTAAATTAGCCTAAACACATTCCATGTCCCAATTTGTGTGCTCCTAAGCCAATTTTGAGGCCAAACACTCACCTTTCTTTTATAACCACATTACACCATATAGCCTAAACCTAAACACATGCCTACCCTCGTTGCCAATCTTGTTAGGATGTGTTGTGTTGTGTTGTGTTGTGGTGAAAGATGGAAAAGCTCTAAATATAAAAAGTTAGCGTGTACTTAGGTTATATTGTAAATGTGCAAGACAAAAGGCTCAAAAATGTAAAAGTACGAAAATGTGCACTTATGAGCTTAAAGTGAAAAAAAAAGAGAAAAGAAAAAAAAAAAAAAAGAGAAAAAGGGAATAAGAGTCTTGTATGTAATTGGAAAGTACTCACTAGTAGAGTACTCATGTATAGCACAAGTGTAATGAAAAGTCAAGCCTAATCACTAGTGCCACGAGTGATGTGAACAAAGCTTAAGTATTCGGTGTATTGTGTAGTGTCTTAGCATGATTGGTGATTTTTGAATTCCATTTCCTATTCTTTGTTCACCATATTTCATCCAATGGCCCCATTACAACCAAAGGGAAGACCTAAATGATCTACTATGAAATCTAGATTGAGAATGTTTGTTGAAGCATGATCTTCCACGTCCATGGTATTTGATTCATTTCCTAGGCTAGTTTACCAAAATAATAACATTTCATTCTTATAGTATGCAAGTATTTGATTCTTGATTCTCATACATAACTCTATCATTGCATACTTTGCATGAGTGTGAACTTAGGACTCCGAGAGGAAAGAAAGGAGAATGTCCACGTGAGGTTTAGAGTCAAAGCAAATTATGCTCGAGGTGTGAGAGTGAGAAGTTTCTGACACGAGAGCAGTCTAGATGTGGGAATCATGTTGTTTGAGTGTTCCGGAGGTGCCTTAAAGTTGCTTGAGAATGTGTTGCATTTGTCTACTCTCCTTATCCACACCTCTTTACATCTCACCACCAGTTGAAAATGCGACTTTTGAGTTATTGTTGTTTAAATTTCTTTTGTTTTTATCGAGTCTTCGTGTTATTTGCGTGTTTGCTATTGTTGTTGTTTTGTCTTGATTTTGCTCGAGGACGAGCAAAAGGCTAGGTTTAGGGGTGTTGATCGAGCCATGATAACACTAGATTTTGAGTCCCCCTTGTTTAAATTTCTTTTGTTTTTATCGAGTCTTCGTGTTATTTGCGTGTTTGCTATTGTTGTTGTTTTGTCTTGATTTTGCTCGAGGACGAGCAAAATGCTAGGTTTAGGGGTGTTGATCGAGCCATGATAACACTAGATTTTGAGTCCCCCTTCCTATGCTTATTGCCTAATTCATGAGTAAAATCAAGTGTTTAATGACTCGATTGAGTGTTTTTGAAGGATTTTGTATTAGGGGTATCATATGGGAGATATGAGTGAAGTTGAGACCTAAAAGAGCTAGAAATTAGAAACTTGGACAAAAAGGCACGAGTTGTCGCGACCGTGGAGTGTCCCTATGGGAGACCGATACATATCAGGCGACAGTAACTTTTCTAGCCATTGTAGCTTGAGGTGTCACTTGAAAAGAAGACGCAGAACGAAGAGGCGAGGTGTCTCGATTGAGTTGTCGTCATGGGAAACCGCGACATTCAACGACGCGACAGTACGATGGCACATGTTTCTAAGTTGATTCTTGACCTATTTGTAGACCCATATAAATACTCATCTTATATTTTGGTGATAGAAGATCAGCCACACGAACTTTTGGATTTTTTACCCTTCCATCACCATCCTTAGACACTTTCATTCCTCCATCCATCTTGGAATCTTGGAAAGCAAGAAGAGGAAGCTTACAAGTCAAGGAACCTCGAATGACCAACTTGAGTTTCTTCTTTAACTTTTCTTTGTTTTATTTCTCTTCCTTAATGTGTAACTAATGTCCATGTTAGGGGATTAATGTAAACCGGTTGAACAACTCTTTGTAATCCTAAGTCTAATGGTTTTTAATTAAATACCTTGGTAGTCTCTTTTATTGAAATACTTGCTCTAATTCCTTCACTTATATTCAAATGAGACCTCAATAAATGTTTGTGTTAGGATTAGTTTATTTAGGATGTTGAGGGTTAGATGTGGGTGACCATCCCATTTAGTCCTTAACTATAAGCTTAATAATTGAGAAAATTTCCATATGCATGACCATGCTATGTCTAATTTGGTTTAGAGTTTTAATTAAAAACTAATTCAAACCGTTGCTCATTACATGACCATATGTGAGTAATAGGAAAGATTAGGTGCTTCGTGAAACAAACCTTATCAATTGAATTTAAGTGTTGTAATGAGACTTGTGGATTACATTAAGTGGTTTAATTTGGTTGCATTGATTCCCTAGCATCTCCCTCATATTCGTATCTTCGTGTGAGCTTCTGTGTCATTAGTTTATTTGATTTTGCATATTAGTGGATTCGAATAGCAAACCAAGACAAGCATTATGCCATTTAGTTTTTATGCACTTAGATAAGGATTTAATTAGACTAATTAGTGTTCAACTAGTAGAATCACCGATTCTAGTGAACGAACTTTTATTTTAAATTGATTAAGATTAAAAATACTGCAATCATTGTCATTCGGTCCAGTTCTCTAAGGTTGAGTTCTGTCTCATCAATAGATTGAAGTTCGTTATCATTCCTGACACGATGATGTTTGAGATGGTAGAGAACGATATACATGAGATGTATTTTGGCGGTCGAGAGGAGGTAGAATATGAACTATTAATGGCTGTATTACGGATTGGTAGATTTGAGCAGCAACACAATACTGTGAAGCTTTGCCTATTGTATATGCTGGAGTGGATATTGATGGGGTTGGATAAGAGAGAGAAAATATCAGTATGGCAGATCCAACTTGTTGAGGACTTGGACGTGGGGTCCACACGTATACATGCAGTCCAATTTTGGTTTCAAGCACGTTGGACGGTCGACGTGAGCGATTTGAGAAACACCAGCAAGCAAAGGGCATTGAGCTAGATACCACGGAGTCGTACAACATATACGGTCTAGCTCACGCATTGTTGATGAGAATTTCTAATTTCAATCCATATTTTTTTTTAACATGACTTATGCAATTTAAGTATTGGATTATGATCGTATATTCTGTTTACACTGATATTTGTACTTGAGGTGATCCCTGAGCTTGGCACCCAATATGAGACCCGTAGAGAGATTGACTTGTCCCCCCGTATTTTGAAATGAGAGTTGAGTAAGCGACCATGGGTGGACAAGTTGACAAAGATTTTCACAGCTAGGGTAAGTATCAAATGTGTTATTATTTAAAATTATTAGTACATACACATTTACATTGTTCTAACAACTATTTCAAATGTTTGAGAGGACGACATTGGTACAGACAACACCTAAGAGGGCTAAACGGTACTATAATGGCATAAATAAGGGAGGCATCCTTTATACGACCGTCGATAGAATCGACGTTGCGGTAACGGATCTCGTAGATCATACGACTGTCGGACCCAATGATATAGAGGGTTCAGAGTCGGAGTTTGGTGGTGGAGTCCCCTGAAGCACATGCAAGATACGGAGGGTTCGAAGCCAGAGTTTGGTGGTGGAAGTCGCCTAACGCACATGCGGGCCCGGATTTACTACTAGAGTTCATTCATGAGGAGGCGTTGGAAGGAATTGCGAGGTACGTACAACTTTTTGTAATGCATGATTTTATTTGAAACGAGTGTATGGTTTTTGTATTGACAATTTCGATTTTCTTTCAGGACCATTTGGAGCGTAAAATCCAATATGTGATAGATGACGTTCTTGTTTTACAGGAGGATCTCCGAAAGAGTGATGAGGAATGAGATAGGCAGCATAAAGAGGTGATCAACTTACTCTGGGGGCGGCGAGGTTCGATATCACAGTCAAATAGGGATGGTCCACCATTCAATGACTGAGACTCCAGACCCATGGACAGAGACGGGCGTGGTAGTCATGATGAGGGGATAGACCCATTCACTGAATTGAGATGTAGGGTACATGACCTAAGACGTAGGGTACCGGGACTGAAGTTACAGTATGCAAGCAGAAGACACATACCCAGGCTTTACCAGAGTTTCACCTACTTATAGAGGTCCAGATTATGGATCCAATTTTATCGGCGGATCACACATTGGTCCTCTCGGCAGAATGGCCCCCTCCAGGTGATCCATAAGGAGATAATTCTCGTCCAAACCTAGCACATCCTAACACTCCAGGCGATCAACCCGGATGGAGTCCCTCCTTAGAGCGTACCCCTTCGGTCCAGGCCGTGGACCCCTCTAAACAATCCACACAGCGTACTTCTCCAAACGTTTCACCCCATAATGACCTATCAGGTGCATCCCGTCGACTCCCACTTCACAATGACCTCTCCGGAAGATCCCGACGTCGCCCACCCCTCAGTGACCTCTCCGATTAATCCTGGTGCAGCCTACCCTACAGTTTGATTGGGCTCGAGCACTCCCTTTAACCATATCCCAGCGCACCTTATAGATTTGACCCCTCAGGTCATTCCCGACGCGACCCATCTCGTAAGCTGCTTGCTCGTAAACGAGGCTGGCAATTGTTGAGCCCATACACTGACCCACATCGGCTAAAGAGGCTAAGGACACGACCGCTACAAGAACATGAATTCTAGCCCAATGCTTTGGTAAACGCTGACCACCTTGCGGCTTACAAAACATACAAGAGGAATGAGACATGGGGAATTATAAGTATAACACTATTTATATGATTGAAACACCTCTGTTAAAGTTACTTGGTTTTCTAACTTCCTGTAAAAATTATACATACGTGATGTGGATCTACTAGAGCCAGTCCTTGTCATTTGGTTCCAACGGTTGTAAGAAAACTTCATGGAGTTGTATGACACGGTACATTTGTTACTTGAATTGTCTTTTACGTTATGGTAGTATACTAACAATGTATACTATTTATTTTTTCAGCATATGGATGCGTACCTGCATATTTTACGGAAGCGTCAGTGAGCATACCTCACTGTCTACAATCAGAGGATAAACTTACTGAATTCTCAGTTCTTTGTAAATGTTTACAATGTACTGGTTTTGCATAAACTTTTTTGAGTTTCTTCATGTTCCTAACTCTTCGTGTACATTCATTGTTGGAGTATTAGTGGGCGAGAATCATATCTCGTGATGATGGGGAGGCAAGTCGTGATGAAAAACTGGTATGTGTTGCAGTACAGGTGGTCGGCTGAGGACTTGATGACTGTATGTGGATTGGCATTGCTAGGAGACCAGCCGTGGCACGAGGTTGACATTGTGAGTGTTATACAGTTATGGTTTAAATGTGTTTAATTAAAAATTGTTAGTTTATCGTGACACTTTCAAATCGTGTACATACAAGTTCTGATATCGTGCAATATTGACCGCTATCATTGACTCCTGACGACGGTCGACCTCACTGCTGGGAAGATCCACGTCTTAGACCCTTTCAGACAGGAAGTTCTTGTGCAGATCAGGAAACAACAGGATGCGCCATTGCGATGGTTTTTACCTTCCATGTTACATCAGAAGGGGTTTCACGATGCGAAAGCGAGCGGCCAACCAAAGTTCACCAAGCGGAATAGGCCCTTTGGGATAAGGTTGGTGTCTACATCAAATATGCCCCAACAGAATACTGGGTAAAGCTGTTTGAACATCATATTATCTTAAGTTTGGTTTTATTAACATTCTTTTGTAACGGTTGTTCATGTGGTGCATTGCAGGGGTAACTGTGGTGCACATACGTTGAGATTGATGGAGTACGTACTGGCAAATAGGCATGATTTCGATTGGTCAAAAGACGATATGGGCACCATTAGGGAGAAGATGGTTGTGGAGATTTTCTGTAACTTTCGGCTCTAATATCAATTGTACTTATTGATTTTCAAAATTGTTATACTAATAAAATTATTCATTTTATTCTTTATTTCATGTGTTTGCAATTATAAGAACAACGCACATTGCAAACAATAAGTTAATGGACAAGTCATAAAATTATGAATAATTAACATGCCTATTTAATTAAAATATAAGTTAATCATATCACTTTTAAATTGCGTACATACAGTACAATAAGTTAATGGACAAGTCATACAATTACAAAAAAAATTAAAATGACATCAATATAAAGGCCAGAGGTCATTCTACGATAGAGTTCTTCTCAGGACATGTCTGTTTATTGTGTCCTACTGAATGACAGATGCTACACTTGCGACGGTATTCCTTGGGAACAACTCTGCTCGGACTTTCAATAATCAAAGGCGGGTTAGAACACCTCATGCTGTTATGACCTGATTGTCCACATTTTCTACACGATTGTGTGGTTGTCCTCTCTGAAGACGAGGCACGTCGACCCGCCATCGGACGTCCAGCTTGTCTCTTGGAGATTGGGTTTAAGACCACCAGCTTAGTGATATCGCAGGGCACTACCTATTAAAAAGAATGGTCAACAGGCTTTATAGAAACCGAGTATGCATCAATAAGTGTCTGTCTCTTGTAGAAATCCACACTCCGAGATGTGAAATCTAAGCTTCGTTTCCTGTGACAACATTGGAAATAGTGACATTCACGTTTCGGTAATATAAAGCGTAAACTATTACTTGTGATGTACCTTGCCGCTGTGAGTGCGTGAGAACATGAAATTTTTTGTATGCACAAGTCTTCCAGGCTAAGTCAACAGTCCACTGCTTTTCGGACCATTTGACAGAGCATATGTTCTAGTCAACTGGATTGACGGTCATATAACCGCACTTCTCGACATGTTTCAAAGATGTACATCGTCGGTCAACTGATGATGCATGGACTGTGCAACTCGTTGGCGATCGTGAAACCACTTCTGTAGCATACCTAATGAACACTGCCAGTGTCAACATAGGCAGTTGCTGTGTGAATTTTAGGCATGAGTTTATGCATTCTGCAACATTGTTGTCATGACCCTGTACCTTATTATAGGACAGTACACGGGACCACTTATGTGGACCGACAATATTGATATAATCGAATGCATTCCGGTGTAGGTTACATAACTCTTCCATGTGCCGGTTATATTTTAATTCAGTGTACGATCTAACTACTTTGTCCATTATGACGAAAACATCATTTCTATGAAATCGCTTCTTAATATTTTCAACAAAGTGCCAGCAACATATGATATGATTTGCATAAGGAAACACTTTAGAAATCACTGCTTCAATGCTTGCATGTCGATCGGAAATGAAAACTAGATCATTTATATGACTAAGGGCACCTTTCAAGCAATCCAAAAACCACTCCCATGAAAGGTTGTTTTCTGAGTCGTCGTACCCAAAGGCAATTGGATTCACCAGTTCTTTCCCATCTTGTGCAGTTTCAACAAACATTATACCCCCAAATCTTCTCTTTAAATGGGTACCATCAACTGTAATAACTGGACACATACACATCTGGAAACCTCTAAGTGAGGGACCTAATGACATGAAAATATACAAAAATTTACCATCGTCTACGCACTGTAAGTCAGTGATTGTGTCGGGATTTTATTGTTCCAACACGTAACCAATTGATGGCAGTAGTTGGAAGCTTTCTTTATGTGTTCCATAGGTTAGTGACAATGCATAATGCAGGACTTGACGTGCCTTATTGTACATGATTTGAAGGCCATACATTATTTTCATATCGACGATTATGTTCTTTAGACGCATGAGACAACCATCTTGTTGTTGAAGCCTAGGTGCAACAGCTTCTCAAATTATGACTACACTAGCTTGTCGCTGGCGATGGTAAATCTCTTACAAGGACAACTATGTTCGTTGACAAAACTTTTTATTTGGAAGTACGTCCCTTCATCTCTCCTCACCGCTCTTAATTTCTATGTATAGTTGTCAATCAAACAAAACAGATGTAACGTTGTCTTATTGAACCTTTTCACCTTCCATTCGAAGTTCTGCCGTATTGTAAAAAATGCAAACTAGTCTCTTCAAATCCTTTTAGTCATAAAAAATTGACCATTATAAATCATGCTTGTAGGTTCTTCCGCTGCCAACGTGAAGCTTCTACTAATACCAAACGAGTATGAATCTGTTTCGGAAATAACCCATGTTGTGGCATTATCAGAATAACCCGTAATTACATTATGTCGGACCTCGGAAGTCCAAAGCATATTTGCTACAGTGCAACTAACTCCTTGTACACGTCTTCTACGTCTTTGATTAGGTTCTTCAAGAGTGTTCTCTATATTATCTACCAGATCAATATTTGTCTCATTATCCACCTTAGGGTTTCCCCCAGGGTTTGGTTCAGTGTTATACTCATTGTACATGTCATTGTGCAACTCATTGTATTGCCCATTGTACTGCCGATCATTCTTCTCAATTTGACAACCAAACACATCGCCAAATTGAGGCATAACTACGTCTGCATGGTCGGTTACTACCGATGGGACAACACACATGTTCTCCCGACCTTCAATCCCACTCATTATTGTGAATACTTGGTTGCTTCCGCTAAAGGAACCAAATTGTTGGGTGTTTTCACGAGCAGGAATATCATTACCTATCAAATCTTCAGCTGCCCTCTCAATTAGACTAACACATACTTGAGGGATCCCACGATCTTCCCCCAGTATAAACTAAACATCATCACCATTTCTTATAAATGTCCGACATGTTGTGCTAGGAACGATTGATATTGACTATAGATCAACATTATATTTGTTTACATCATACTTCACAATGGTATGCATGATCGCCAACAATTCTTCATATGTCATATTCTTTGACACATACATTCATTGGTTATCGAATCCTATGAACCTCTGACTTCCGTCGGGTAACTGCTCCCATCACCCCGTTATAAGATATTACTATTCTCACCCGATTCATTCTCCTGTCAAATTCATCATCACTAACCATTATTGAAATATAAAATAATTATTTTTTTATCACAGATGTCTGAATTCAGTTAACAATAGGCTCACGAAAAGGTTTATAAAAGGCTTGGACACAACTTCACAATGTTTCAGAACCTTTACTAAAAGGCTCAAAGACTTTCCAACAATTCTCGAAGCCTTTACTAATTAAAAGGCTCGGACACTTGACACAAAGTCTTGGAACCTTTACTAAAAGGCTCAGAGACTTTCCAACAATTCTCGGACACTTTCCAACAATTCTCAAAGACTTTACTAATAAAAGGTTCGGACACTTGACACAATGTCTTGGAGCCTTTGCTAAAAGGCTCGGAGACTTTCTAGCAATTCTAAGAGACTTTAATAATAAAAGGCTCGGACACTTGGCACAAATTCTCGGAACCTTTACTAAAAGGTTTGGAGACTTTCCAACAATTATCAGAGACTTTAATAATAAATGACTCGGACACATTACAATAAAGCTCGGATATAGATTACAAACGCTTGGAGGTTCAACATTCACAGATTCAAAACTTCACAAAACTTGACTCAGAAATAAAAAAGAATGGATAATTTGTTGAAAGACTCAGAAATTCATGATAAAAAACAAGTATTTCAGAAATGTATTACTTTGTTGTGTTGATGAACGTCGACTTTTTCTAAATGATATAAGGGATTTCAATTATCAGACAAGTTTAGTGTAAAGAGAGAGAGAGAGAGGAGTTACTCAGTTGATTAGTGTTCCTACAAACGGTATTAATTAAAAGCTAATTATTTAAGAACAATATCGATAGTTCACCGTAATAGGTGTGTTTTAAATTTAACTTACTAAAACAATGATTTTAGTATAAATTACCTTTAAAAAAGTGATATTTCTCACCATTTTCACATTTTATATATACGGAGGACTAATGTTATGTACGCAGTCCATAAACAGTTAGTACAGATATTATAAGATCAAATAGGAAAATATTTGACAGAGTATCAAATCAAATTATAATCATTTAAATTAGGTTAGACTCTTTGAAAAAAAAAAAGGTAAGACCAAAAGAGTACGATTGTATAACGACTAATATAAAATGAACAGATAAGAAGGCCAATATAGTACCGATTTGAGAGGATTTATATAATATATATATATATATATATATATATATATAAAGATGGCACCTCTTTAGCACCTTATCATCTACCTCTATATCTAAAACTACCTTTTATATCTTATTTAATTTGTATGATTACTACCATATATATACAGAAGTGCCTTCATTGCTATATCAAAATATGTCAATATTCGTGGTCGTATGAGAAAATCTTCAATGTGACAGTCTCATTGTCACTTGGTGAGACCGTCCAATGAGATTGCAACATTATCGTATGAGAAAATCTTCAATGAGACCGTCCCAACGTATTTTTCATATATGGAGGGACTAATGTTGTGTACATAGTCCATAGTCCATAAACAGTTTGTACAAATAAGATTATAAGTTCAAAGAGAAAAATATCTGATTTGATGGATCCGATTTGATTAACTGTCATAGGGGATCCATCTGCAGTATGAATGGAAAAAGGAATAGACGAGAGCAATTGATTAAAAGAACCAGATGTCATGTGATGAGATAAACCGGAATCCAAAATCCAAGAAGAGGAGGACTGATGGTGTAGAACAAAACTGAGTATCAAGTCAAATGATAATCTTTTAAATTAGTAAGAGTGTAAGACCTAAAGAGTATGGTTTGTATACTGACTAATATAAAGTGTATGGATAAGAAGGCCAATATGTTATCAACTTGAGAGGATTTATATATATGGAAAGATGTATACTGATATTTATGATATTTTTGTTACCAAACCCTTTCCATTTTGGTAAAGTTTTCCTTTTTCATCTTGACAATCCGTGGACTATATCTTTCCTTTTTATCTTGATTTTTTTTGTTTTGAAGTTTTTCTACGGGATAACGATAGACATCCAACAATAAAGTGAGAGTTAACCAAATGCATATAGTAGATATCTTATCAGCTAATCACGTTATCCCATCAAATGAGTTGAATAAAAAATATATTAATCTTAAATCCAGTACTTTAATATATATATATATATATATATAAATTAAAGTGTGGTTATATGACAGTAGATAAGGAAGTGTCATGTCAGCTGCCACATCAAGCTAGATTTAAATAATGGATAAAAGTGTCAGATATCTACCATTATCTTTTATTCAGAGACAAATTATTAATTAAATTTTATTCACTTTCTTATATTAATTACTATATATTAATTTAAAAAATCATAACAAATTATATTATTTTTATTTATAAATATAATACTAAGAATCTAAAATATGTTTCGACTTTAAATATTAAAATACAAAACTGCCTTTTAGAAAAATCTTAATATATATTTCGTCCCTACATATTATCAAAGATGACGAATATTTATTTCGTCACTATAGGGTATTCTTCGGGAGCAAATTGGTTTCATCCCAAAAGGTCTATAAGGACGATTTTTAGTTATCGGACGAAAAAATACATTCCAATAACCCCTTTTTTTGTTCCTTGTAATGCATATATGGAGGTTGACTCATTGTGCCAATATTTGTTGTCATCTCCTAACATATCTTGCATATATGAAGCGACTGATGTTGCGTATATAGTCCAAGTGATTTGTTACTGCACTTATGTAGCGACTAATCCTGCATATCTGATAAATTGTACTGTTACCCTTCAAATGTGAGTGTAACTAGCTATGGAATTACTACCATTGAAACTTATCCACCAACATGGTTTGCTAAATCTTTATACCATAATAACAGTACAATTTATACATCAACTTGACCACATCTCCACCCTCAACCGATGACTTCCAACCAGGTGAGATAATCTTCAAAATAGCAGTGGTTACCATAATCTACATATTATCCTCCAAATGGATCTGTCAATCAAATTATTCATCAAAATAATATTAACAATATAAAACCTTAATGCTTGTTCTGATCTGCTCCCAATATAAAGAGAAATTTTAGGATCCTCCGATTTATATCCTTAGAACAAAAAAGCCTATCATTTGATTCCGGCTACATAGAACAACAAATAAACAAACAAAAATCAAGGAAGATGTAAATATCACTACACAAAAATACGTGACTTGAAATAGGTAGACGTGGAAAGACAGAAAAGAAAGGGCAACTCACACAAACATACCCTAATATCAGAACTAATCGCACGTTTATTCAACTTTTATTCAAAATTGCACTAACATATCCTGCCGTTAATGGGCCACAGCAGATAAAGACTTTGGGGCGAAAACATCTTTTTGTCTGCAGAATACTTAATTTTTATTTTTTATTTTTTTTTAAAATGGCATTAGATTATCTCCACAGTTAAATATTTTTTTTTTAAGAATTAATTTAAAAAATAATAAAAGCAAAGGCCGAGAAGATAAATATGTTAAAAAACTAAAGCCAAAAAACAAAACAATTTTTTTTAAAAAAAATTCCGCAGAGAGATCTGGACTTGGAAATTCCGGATCTACCTACTGGTGGGGCTATCCCAACGCTTCGTGTACCGGTGTCCAAGTTGCTAAATTGGGTTTTTGTGAGGTCGACAGCGGCGTCACCTCTCTCCTCCATCGAAGATGCGAAGGAGTTCATTGCATCTGTAGAAGGTCCAGATGTGACGGAGAAGCTCCATCGCAGATGCGACGGAGTTCAGCACTTCTGGAGAAGGTTTATCTGCGATGGTTTTTAAAAAAAAAATAAAAAAAAAATCAAGTTGCTAGTTATCTGAATCTGCTTTTGATTGAATTTCCAAGGGTGGTGATTGAGTTGAATTTCAGGGCTGAGTTCGAAGGCTCCATCAAAGGGAACACATATCTAATATCTTTCACCAATTTTTTTTTTTTGAATTAGTTTAGTTTATTTGTGGAATTATTTGTGTTTATGTTAGTGTTTTAGGATTGACGGAGATTTGGGTTTTTGGAGTTGAGATTATGTTGACTATTGATTGATGAAATATGGTATTGGTGGCTGTTGGGTTGCTATTCAGGTCAGGAAAAATATCGGATGATCCAAATTCATTAGGTTAATGATAATTGATCTAAGTTGATTTTTTGTTTTTTTAAAGGATGATCTGGGTTTATTTATTTATTTATTTATTTTTGAAGGAAGGATCCAAATTCATTAGGTTAATGATAGTTGATCAAAGTTGATTTTTGTTTTTTTAACGAATTATCTGGGTTGATATTTTTTTTTTTAAAGGAATGAACTTAGTTAATTTTTGTTATAAGGAATTTTTTTAAGGAATGCTCTTCAAACTGATTCAGAATTTTTTTTTTTTTTTTGAAATTGTCTGATCCATTTTGTTGAAAGAAAATAATTATGTATTTAATAAAATTGTTATTACAGTAATTAATTAATCTAGATATTGGAGATGGATTAATTTTTTATTTAAATATTAATTTTAAATAATTAAAAATGATAAAATAAGTAGTCAAGGTTACTTTAGTAATTTCGTGGTAATAAGTGATCAATAGTTAAAGTTGACGGAAGTCAACGGACGGCATGGTATGATAGTGCTATTTTAAAATATATGTGCAATTAAGTCTAATGTTACGGGTGTGTTTTATAATGTCAGGATATGTTTATAAAATTGATCCGAACATAAAATTAATAAAATAAAAGTGATGAATTAGAACGATTGATTTAAACATTTAAAAATCAGAAAGAGAAAAGGATTTTTTTTTTCAAAACAAAAGATATGAACAAATATAACAAAACTAGCGTTATGAAACAAACTATCCATGAATTGGATTTGTTGGCATATTATCAGTTGAGAAATGTTGAGTCAAGGTAGTAGGCATGTTGTTAATACAATAAATTACTGGGGCTAATTGCATAAACTCCCTTGAGGTTTGCTATAAATACACACATATGGAACTTTAAGATATATTGACACAAACTTCCTTTGATCTTTGAGAAATATTGCACTAATACCCCTGCCGTTAACTCTTAACAGTCAAAGGTGCAAAATGACTAAAATATCTTTTATTTTCATTTTTTAAATTAAAAAATTAATAAAAACATCAGCTTCCTCATCCATCCAAAAAAACATCAAACTTTTTTATAAAAAAACAAAAAAAAAAAATCAAACAAGTGCACAACACCATATTCAAATCATCAAACACAATCTCCTGATCATCAAAAAAAAAAAATAATCATATTTCTCACCCATATGGAAAAAATCAAATATAACATCTCAAAATCATGAAACATCACCCAACCAATCAACCATTTTCTTCGACCTAACCAATCAAACTGGCGGGCCATTGGTTGGCATGCCTTGCCGAGACGGTATGCTGACTGTTGGCCTTGGCATGAAGGCCAACCAGGTCGTGCCGTGCCAGTACGGCGAGCTGGTAATCTCAACCCTGCACGGCATATACCCTCGTGATGTGCTAGGCCAGAGGCGTATCGTGCCTAAAATAGCCCACCTCCTTGGTGGCCTTAACGGACCGAGCACACCAGACTTGACCCCAATTGACACCTTTAGTTGTGGTGTTGAGTTGTTGATTAGTCTTTGAAACAAAATAGTTTATTTATTAAAATACCCACTCATTTAATAGCAAAGTTAACAGAGTGTGACATAGTGGTCATCGGTGTCACAATATTAGCCTTAAGTGGCTATTTTGAAACGAATTTATCATCTAATGACTATTTTAACATCGTCTAATTAAATTAGTAACCATTGGGTAATTATCCCAATAATATAATAAGTGACGTGTGAGAACTTGGCTGACTAATTAATTATTGTTTTTTTTTTGTAATATATATAAGTTGTGTTTTAACACATCACTCATGACCTTTTACGCCAAAATAGTTAAACTTAAGCTAAACATTTTTTTTTTTTTTAAGAAAACAAAACATTTTTTTTTGAAAGAAACTAATCTAATGGTTGAATTAAAAAAAGAAAATAATAATATTAATAATAACCTGTTTTCTAATTCAACCATTAGATTAGTTTCTTGTCATAGGCATTTAGTTATTTGTCGTAAGATTTTCTAAGTCCTCGGAAAGAGACTGATAAAAGAGTCAATTGTTTCAATAGGTGAGGCCGCCAGAGAATAGTTTTGTTTTTTTTTATATGATATTACAATTCACATGTCGTGCAAGCAAGGTGACTGGAAAATAAGATATTACTGGCTTTTCACCATACATGTTTAGCAAATGAAAGAATAGATTTTTTTAATAGCTAGACTTAGGCTTACTCTCCAAGCAAGAGGCTCCCAGTGGATTATAAATAGAAGAGTAAAGGATAGTCGTGGGGTCAATTAACCAGCGCGTCTCTCTCTTTCTCTCCTATTGATCTCTCAAATTCAAAACATGGAAGAAGTGAAGCTGCATGGGAACTGTTTTAGTCCTTTTAGTTGCAGAGTGACATGGGCTCTGAAACTTAAGGGCATACCTTTTGAAAATATTGAAGAAGATCTCTCCAATAAGAGCCCTTTGCTTTTGCAGTACAATCCAGTCAACAAGCAAATCCCAGTTCTTGTTCATGTTGGAAAACCAATCTGTGAGTCCATGATTATTCTCGAATATATTGAAGAGACATGGCCTCAAAATCCATTGCTGCCAACTGATCCTTTTGAACGAGTCGTGGCTCGCTTTTGGATCAAATTTGCTGAAGAAATGGTATGTTTGTATTCACACACGAATTTTATTAGGTGAAATTCAATTCATTTGCATATCCTTATATAATTTGAGACAGACTTGGATCTACGTAACTAGCTAGATCAAAATCATAGAAGAGATTATAATGGATTTATTTTCTTCTGATTTTAACAGCTAGCTAACGTTGATCAATGTACATATAATTATATATATGATCTTTGTTTTGATTAAAAGTTTTCAGGTAGGCATCTTTTTTTTTCTTCTTTTTTTTTGGCGAATTCCAAATAATAGCAAACCACGAAATGTTGTAGTTTAATGAAAGATATTAAAAAAAAATGGAACAATTTTGTTCGTATCTTGAACGTACTGTATTTTATGTTGCGTTTTAAATTGTTGCAGGGTCCAACAATGTGGATGATGTTTCGTACTAGTGGTGAAGAACAGGAGAAATTCAAGAAAGAAAGCTTAGAAATGCTGAAAACCATAGAAGAAATGGCACTTGGAGTTGGAGATCATGAGAAGAAATTCTTTGGGGGAGATCAGATAAGCCTAGTAGACTTAGCCTTTGGAGCCCATGCTCACTGGCTACTAGAAGTCATTGAAAAAGTAGTTGGTGTGAAGCTACTTGAAGATCACAAGTTCCCTCGCTTGCATGCATGGATCCAAAACTTCAAACAAGTGCCTGTTATCAACCAAAACCTTCCTGATAGTGATCAGATGGTCCTCACTTTTAAGCGCAATAGGGAAAGATTGCTTGCATCTTCATGATACTTGGAGCTACAGTTTCTTCATTTTTTTATTTTATTATCATGGTTGTTGTTGATTAATTATGTATTTATGTATTATATTATTGGAATAAGATAATATTCCACTTTATTAATATATTTTATTCTCTTAAAATAAATTTGGGAGTTTCGTGGCCTATGTGCGCGGATCTGTTGACTTTTTGGTGTGCGTTTCAAAATTGTCAGCCACTGTTTAGTCATTAGTGCATGAATATAATAATATATCTGGTTAATTAATCAGTGACCGTCCACGGACGACTAACCATAAATATAAGGCTATTACTTTGAAAAAAATAAAATAATGATAAGGATATTATATCAGTTAAGCCTCAATAAATTAAGAACAATATTTGGGGTACTAACCGGTCAGTATCCAAAGTACTGACTCCACTAATGGGGTGGTGCTACGTAATCTATTTTATTATATAATTGTAAAAAAGTTAAAAAGAATGTCACGTGGTAACACCCTATTGGAGGGGTCAGTACCCAAGTATCCAAATATTTTTCATAAATTAATATAACTAGGATCATAAAAACTTATTAATTAATCAAGATATTATTTAATCTATAAATTAATAATTTATTAATATATATATATATATATATATATTAATTAATAGAATATAAATTTATCAAAGTAATTATTTTGGTTAGATTATATCCAAATTCGTATGTTGCCCTTTTGATTTTTGTTAGACACCAATCTCTCTGAACTATTAGAAATTGATAAAAGTAGACGAAAACCTAACATCTCTAAACTATTAGAAATTGATAAAAGTGGACGAAAACCTAACATCATCACTGCTCTGTCGTGGTAAATTACACTAAACACCCTTATTGTATACATAATTGTATCAAATCGAAAAAATATAATAATATGATATAAATACCCCTCTTACCAAAATTTTAAAAATCATATTTTAAAAATAAAAATTTAAAATTTAAAATTGAAAGATTGGTTAAATAATAACAAATTTCTAAACTTTTTGATAACGAAAATTAAATAAATAGAGAAATAACAAAATAAGTTGATTTAACAATTATTAAAAAAAAAATTTAAAAAAATATCTTTAAATATACAACCTAGATGAATATATAAATTATTTAATACGAATTATCATTTGAACTATCTTCTTTCATTAAATATCCCTAAATTTCACTTGATCATTTACAATAACATGAGTATTTAAATAAAAAAGATAACTTAAATGATAATTCCCCATAAATAATTTAAATATCCATTGTTATAAAAGTTTAGGGGTTTAATGGTTAAAAAAAGAGAGTATAAGATGTAAGGTGTAAGGTTTAAGGTGTAAGCTGGAAGGATATTTAAGGATATTTAAATGATAGTGGCTAAAAAAAGTATATGGCATTTAAAGTATTAATATTTTTATTATTTTATTATTTTATTATTTTAATAATATTTTAATTTTTTTATTATTATCATTTCATTTTTTATTTTTGTTTTTGACATTAACGATACATTTGTTATTGTAATTGAATAAATGATATTTAGGGATATTTAAATAAAAAAGATAATTTAAATATAATGACAAAAAAATAGGGTATTTAAATTATATTATTATTATTATTATTATTTAATTTTTAATTTTTGTTTTTTTACATTATTAATAACCTTGTTATCGTAAACGAACAAATAATATTTAGAGATATTTAAATAAAAAAGATAGTTTAAATTATAATTCGCATTAAATAATTTATATATTCTTCCGAGTCTTATATTTAGGGATATTTAAATAAAAAATATATAATTAAAATGATAATTGCTAAAAAAAAGTATATGGTATTTAAAGTATTATTGTTATTATTGTTATTTTATTATTTTATTAGTATTATTATATTATTTTGATTTTTTTATTATTATTATCATTTCATTTTTTTTTGACATTATCAATACCCTTGTTATTGTCATTGAACAAGTGATATTTATGAACATTTAAATAAAAATGATAAGAACGAAAAAAATATAAGGTATTTAAATTATTATCATTATTATTATTATTATTTAATTTTTTATTTTTATCTTTTTTTTTTACATTATTAATAACCTTGTCATTGTAAACGAATAAGTAATATTTAGAGATATTTAAATAAAAAAGATAGTTTAAAAGATATTTCGTATTAAATAATTTATATATTCATTTGAGTTTTATATTTAGGGATATTTAAATGTAAAAAAAAGGTAATTTTTTTTAAATCAATTTAATTTTTTCATTTCTTTATTTATTTCAGTTTTTTTTTATCAAAAATTTCAGAATTTTATTATTATTTAACCAATCTTTCAGTTTTAAATTTTAAATTTTTATTTTTAAAATATGTTTTTTTTTTAAATTTGGTGAGATGGTTATTTATTTCATATTATTATATATTTTTTCCGATTCGATGCAATTATGTATATAATAAGGGTGCTTAGTACAATTTGTCATGACAGAACAGTGGATGACGTTAGGTTTTCATCAAAAAAAATTTCAATTTCTGATAGTTTAGGAAGGGTTAGTTGCTAAAAAAAATAAAATCAGGAGACAATATGTAAATTCGGATATAATCTGGGGGGGAGGGAGGGATCTGTGACAATTAACCAATTATTTTTTTCAAAACATTCAACTTAATGTATTGTTTATTGAGATTATACGAATATTAGCTAATTACCGAATTACAAATTATTGTTATTCTATGTATTTCTTTAATCAAAACAGGTTCATAAATGTGTTTTAAAAAAATGTAAATAGTTTTATTAAATAGAAGTCATGTATGATTTTCTCTAACTATACGAGAACACTACACCAGAGCTTCTTATGCACAGAGAAAAGTGATAGATAAGCTCCAAGGAGACCTCAATTTATAGAGGAAACAAGTAACATTGGAGTCATATTTTACAAAAGGCCTCCTAATTAAGTCATATATATATATATATATATATATATATATATATATATATATATATATATATATATATATTTATTTATTTGATGTATAAAAAAAATATTAATTTATATATCAAGTGGGACTTATATGTTTTTTTTATAAATATGTTATCTTATAAATTTAAGGAATTTTACATTAATTTACCACATTGGTCTCAAATTGGGACCGACCAAAGATATTATTTAATCGAGGTTATTAATTTATCGAGGTTATACTGTATATTGACATTCATTTTTGTGACGGTCACTGACTTAATAAATTAAGTTTATTTTTATGCTAAAATAAGTGAACTAACATAAAATGAGATTAATTCAATGGTAAATCTATACCTATAATCAAGAGGTTACGGGTTTGAGTACGATGCATTACCACTTTCAATCTTGAAATGTTGTAATAATTAAACAAAAAAGTGAACTAAAAAAATACCCTTCATTGACTTCACTTATCAGAGTAATTTACTCTCGTAATTATTTCAACCAACCCATCTAATTAGCTGGAAACATTTAATGGATGTTCAAACTTAATCACTGGCTGCAGTATCCTCATTTGATCAAAATTTACTGGTTTCTTTCTCTCTCATGGCAGCGGATGTTTAATTAATATATAACAGATAATTGTTAAAAGTCAAAATGTCAAACTTAAACTAACCATTAATTTTTAATAGCTAGACAGCTTGAGCAGCTCTCTGCCCAAACAAGAGGCACCCAGTAGACTTTTATCAAGCAGTGGATGATAATGGTGATTATGTAGTGAGTATGGTCATGATCAATTAACCAGTTCTCTCTCTCTCTCTTTCTCTCTCATATTCAAAAAACATGGTGGAAGTGAATCTGCATGGTCACTGGACTAGTCCTTTTAGTTACAGGGTGATATGGGCTTTGAAATTGAAGGGCATACCTTATGAATATATTGAAGAAGATCTATCCAATAAGTGCCCTTTGCTTTTGCACTATAATCCAGTCCACAAGAAAATCCCAGTTCTTGTACATGGCGGAAAACCAATATGTGAGTCCATGATTATTCTCGAATATCTTGAAGAGACATGGCCACAAAATCCATTGCTGCCAACTGATCCTTTTCAGAGAGCCGTGGCTCGCTTTTGGATCAAATTTGCTGAAGAAAAGGTATGTACAATATGATTGTAATTAATTTTCATTCGCTTCTTATATAGTTCGGGGTGTTAACCGGATTAAAAACATAAAAATTACTATAAAAAGAAAATCAATACTATATTTATTGTCTTATTTCAATAAATGAAGTGGTTTAGTTTCCTATAAAAGATATTTTTAAGTTTTTAATGGATTAACACTACTCGTATATAATTTCAGATCAATTGGAACTATATAATTATAACAACATATCATAGAAGACATTAATGAATATTTTTGTGATTTTAACAGCTAGCTACCATGGATCCCTGTACAGAATTATTAAATTATAATTGAAGTGTTCATTAAAAATTTGCAAGTAGGATATATATATTATTTTTTTGTCTTATAGCGAACTCCAAATAAAAGCAATTTGCTTATTTATTTTTCCTTCAGTGGACTACTAAATATCATATCAGTTTACTAAAAGAAAAAAAAATTGTATATATAATTGTCAGTGTGATTATTGTGTTTTAAATAATTGCAGGGTCCAACAGTATGGATGATGTTTCGTAGTAGTGGTGAAGAACAGGAGAAATTCAAGAAGGAGAGCTTAGAAATGCTGAAAACCATAGAAGAAATGGCGCTAGGAGATGATAAGAAATTTTTTGGGGGAGATGAGATAAGCCTAGTAGACATAGCCTTTGGAGCTCACGCTCATTGGCTGGGTGTCATTGAAGAAGTCGCTGGTGTGAAGCTACTTGAAGCTCACAAGTTCCCTCGCTTTCATGCCTGGATCCAAAACTTCAAGCAAGTGCCTGTTATCAAGGAAAACCTTCCCGATCGTGATCAGATGGTCCTCACTTTTAAGCGTATTAGGGAAAGCTTGCTTGCATTTCCGTAGTATAGTGCTTGCAAGAATCTTGAAGGTCCAATTTTAAAAATCTATTAACTATATTTCTATATATTTTAAAAGTACTGTTGGAAATGTCTTGCCCTGTACCCTGACCTATATGTTATGTGGCTCTCTTGACTTTTATTGTATGTAAGTGGTTGGTGAGAAAGTTTTATTAGGTCTCTATGTACGTTCAAACCATTTATATTATGCTTTGTATGGTATGGTATGAATCTCTTGTGTTATTAGTTATCTTTATTGTATACAATGATTTGAGTATGTTGAATATATACACCGGCGCCGAAGTATATAGCATTATAATTGGTTAACTAATATTGTGATTATTGTCCATTACTAGTATTTAGTTCATTGATTTAGCTAGTAATCTTCCACTTACAAAATACCATATAAATACTACTAGAATATGACAATGGTCAATTGTCTCGTGGTTAATCGAAGTTTCAAAATGAAGCTCTATCATTAAAATTCAAACTCGGGCATTGTATATAATGTCTCACCTTTTATCAGTAAAACTTCAAGATGTGGGGAAATCATTCCCTTGTAGTGAAAATAGGTATTTTCAGATTATAAGAATAGATATTTGAACTGTAAAGTTGTGTTTGATCTTAAAAGGTCCAAGTAAACATCTGACCACCGATTTGTTTCAAGTCGGATTTCAAAATTAATATATATATATATATATATATATATATATACTACAATAATATCATAGGAAAGAATATTATTATTGAATTAAGTTAATATAATTTTTAAATGATACCAAATGGGGCAGACACTTATTACGTATAATTGTAAATACAAGAATATTATATGAAAAGAATTGAACATATATGATGAGGGCATTGTGGCAATTTCACTGAAATATGAAATTTGTTTTGTCCAATACGATCCTCTTCATCATCCTCCCATGGTTTTAAATTTTAGGGATATTACGATTTTATTCTTCTAATTTACGTTTATCTAGATTTGATCCATTAGTTTTTAGAATTACTAATTTTAGTCCTTCCGTTAGAAATTCGGTTAGAATACACGAACTGTCATTGTCAGATGATAAAATGACTAAAATACGCATAATGAAGGATTCTTATGAAGGGCAGTATGGTAATTTTTATTTAATTAAATAAAAAAAACAAATTAAATTTAAATTTAAAATAATAATAATAATAATCACCGAAATTAAAAATAAAAAGAATTAAAAAAATAAATTATAAAATAAGATCAAACATTGCGGAAATTATAAACAAAAATTAACAAATTAAAAAAAAATAAAAATTAAAAAATTAAAAAACAAAAATTAAAAGAAAAAAAGAAATAAAAAATTAAACTATCATCTTCAACGGTCTTCAACTATAGTCTTCATCAAACTTCAACCTTCTCCACCACCATCATCAATAACCTTCAACATTTCTCACACACCAGTCACCATCCTTTTCTTGATCCACAATTTTGCTTTTATAAACAGAATATTGAAAACATCAAACTTGTATAATTAGAACCAAATACATCACAAATCACTTCAATTAATTAATTAAAGAAACCCCACATCACATTTGATTCATATCCATCTAAAACAAACCTACAAAACAAATCTTGAAACCCAACAAAAACTCAAAACAAAATATCTATTTTTTTCCCCTATTGAAACCCTAACCGATCCAAACTCTCTTTGCCTCAGCCGGCGACAGTGTCCAGCACCTGCAAACACCACAGTCCAGCAGCAAGCTTCCTATCCGGAATCACTCACACCATTCTTTCTCTCTCTCTCTCTCTCTCTCGATCTCCCTCTATCTCTAATCTCACACAATCAGATCCAAACCCATCAATCTTATTCTCTATCTCTCACCACCACCATCGACCACCAGCTATCAACCACTTGAAGCCTAGAAAGAAGAAGAAGATAGAGAGATCGAGAAAGAAGAGATCGACACTCGATCGGGCTTCCGGTCGCCGTCACCGTCATCGCTTCTTCTGGTTTGAGTGTGGGTGGGTTCCGATCTGGTTGAGACCACTATATTCTCTCTCATCTCAATCTCACTTCGATCTGGGCGGGTTCCAATCGGGTTTTTGTTTGGTTATAGATGGAGATGGAGATGGAGATGGTGTGACTAGAGTTGAAGGTGGTTGTTTGTTTGGGGTTGGTGGTGAAAAATCAGGTTTCTTTTTTTGGTTATGAAACAAATCTGGTTTTTTTTGTTTGTTGTGGATTGTAAGATTTATCAGTGTTTAAAGGCCGTTTTTAATAATGGTGTAATTATGGACTGGCCAATTCGATCGGTCCACGAAGCCAACGGGTCGTGCTTGGCACGGCCCTTGAAAGGAAGCGGGCCAGGTCGAGGCCCGGTCAGTGACAGGCCCTGTGCCGGGCCATTGGTACAAGGTCCGGCGGGCCGGCCCGCCACGGTACGCCAAGCCAGCTTGCCAGGCCCCTGGACCGGCCTGCCGGATCGGGCCGCCTGTCTGGGACATCAACCTTTTTTTTTTGTTTTTTTTTTAATTCCCTCCAACGGCTAGAATTCAAAATCCAGTCGTTGGCTGATGTCTTTGGAGCCAAATTTTTTTACAAAAACACCCTTGAAATCTTTTAAATTACATTTTGACCCACAAATCAATTTTTTCTATAAATACTTCCATCCATTTCATTTTCCATTCACTCTCTCTATCATTCTTTCAATATCTCATTCTCTCAAATCTCAATCTCTATATTCTCCAATTCTCTACACTTTTTCATTCAATTTCATTATTACTTTCTCTACAAAATTCTCTACATTTTCCACCAACACACCAAATTTTAAAGGTACAATTTTGTTATGACTTTTGCTCAAACATTTTTTCATAGTAGATTTATATGTTTATGTTTAAACTGTAGTTACTAAATGAAAACATTTTTATTTAGTTAGTTAGTTTATTAATTTTTAGGCTTTAATGTTAATATTATTTGTTTAGTATATTAAGAATTTTAAGTTTAGTAGTAATTTTAATATTTGTTATTAGTAAATGACAAAAGTTAAGTTGTATTACTGAATTTAATTTTTGTAATAAGTAAATTATGAATGTTAAGTGTAGTAGTTAAGTTTAATATTTTTTGTTCATAAATTATGAATTTTAAGTGTAGTAGTTAATTTGAATAAGTTTTATTAGTAAATTAAGATTTTTATGTGTAGTATTTAATTTAGTATTTGTTGTTAGTAAATTTATCAATTTAATTTGTAGTAGTGAATTTAATATTTTTTGTTAGTAGATTATGAATTTTTTGTGTAGTTGTTTATTATAATATTTTTTTTCAGTATATTATGAATTTTAAGTATAGTGGTTAATTTTAATAAGTTTTATTAGTATATTAAGATTTTTATGTGTAGTATTTCATTTCATACGTGTTGTTAGTAAATTTATCAATTTTATTTGTAGTAGTGAATTTAATATTTTTTGTTAGTAGATTATGATTTTTTTGTTTATTTTTTTTTTCAAGTAAAATAATAATTGTAAGAGTCGTATTATTTTTCTTAATTATTGTTAGTAAATTAAGATTATTGTTAGTAAATATTGATTTTTAATTTGACTATTAACTACAATAGTGCTCATATTTTTACTTCAGATAATGGGTCCTAACCAGCAGCCTTTTTTTCCAGACGGTTTGAATATGCTCAACGATGAATTTGATATTTCGGAGCCGACCCATACTCAAGCGGGACCTTCTGGTTCCGCCGTTACACCAACATCACGTCCTAGAAAATTAACATCAGATGTGTGGCAATGTTTCAACATAGTCCAAATGACACTCCCAGACGATACGTCTGGGCCCAGAACTAAATGTAAGTTTTGTCATAAGGATTATGCTACAAGTACGAAGGGAACCGGACATTTGAGACGGCATATGTACAAATGTATGCCTGCACATGGACAGGTAGACACTACAACTCAGACACAACTACAACGGCACCCATACAAGTTCGTTACGACGTGGTAGTTCGACGTCATGCACGCTAGAGAGTGCTTGACATGATACATTACACAATTTGATTAACCGATCAATATTGGTGAGAGTCCATTTTATAAATAATTAATCACATCTGCATAAAACCCCCAATATGAACATGTTTCTAGAACCACCACTAGAAATGATTTGATACGATTGTTTGAAACCCAAAGGGATGACTTAATTGCTGAAATACAGCATTTAAGTGTCTCTATTGCATTAACTTCTGATATTTGGAATGCATGATCCAAACAGAACTATTTATGTGTCACGAGACACTATTTAGATTCTGACTGGAGGATAACAAAAAGAATTATTGGTTTTCGTCATATGGATTTTGCACATACCGCAGAAAACATTTTTGATGTCATTATTTCTGTTTTAGAAACTTATGAAATCACCCATCGCATCTTTTCGATCATATTAGATAATGCATCTGCAAATACTAGCTCTATTACATTGTTTGTTGCAAGAAATATCCCATAAGATGGAGGTTATTTCTTCCATCAACGGTGTGCATGCCATATTATAAATTTAGTTGTATAGGCTGGTTTAAAGCAGGTAAGCGACCAAATAGATCGCATCAGAGATGCCATTTCTTGGATTTACAGTTCTAATCCTAGATTCAGTGAATTCAAGAGACATTATAAATTAAACGGTCTCAAACCCTGACGATTCCAAACTGATATGCCGGTAAGGTGGAACTCTATTTATTTAATATTGGAAAATTGTTTGGAATATGATACAACCATTAAATATTTTTATAACATGAACTTGGTCGAAATATGTCGTCCTGAAGCAAAAACACTTACCACAAACGATTGGTATGTGATAAAGATTTTTGTTCAATTTTTAAAGATTTTTTACAATGCCACTGTAACTCTTTCCGGGGTCTATTACCCCACATCTTCACAGGCATTCCATCAGATAGTGGAAATGTCTGAAGTGTTAAACAGTTATAGAGAAGATGAAAATCTAGGCGCTGCAGTTGTTGCCATGGAGACAAAGTTGAAAAAATATTGGGCTAACATTCATCTACTTTATGCCTTAAGTGTTATAGTAGATCCTAGGGTTAAATTATCTGGTTTAGAAGTTTTGCTTGAGTTTATTGGTATTAATTTGTCAATAGATTATTCAGAACAAATTACTGACATTCGAACCAAGTTGTTCGAGATTTTTCGTATTTATGAGAGCAGGTTTGACAACATTGACACCCCCCAATCAACACAACCAGAGACAGATCCGAAGCAAACAAGTTGGAGCCTTCTGAAACGGTGAAAAAAGGACAAATCAGCAAGTACTTCTTCAAGGCAAAGATCTGACCCATCTTCTTGTACCGAACTGATTAGGTACCTTGAAACACAGCTCGATACTGTTGAAGACAAGGAAGAGTTTGATTTGTTGTTATGGTGGAAGACCTATACGTACAGGTATCCAGTTCTGTCACACTTAGCACGTGACGTACTGGTTATTCCAGTGTCAACGGTGTCTTCAGAACAAGCTTTCAGCACCAGTGGACACATAATTGAACCAAGAAGAAGTTGTTTGTCTCCGGAGATGGTGGAGGTATTAACATGCCTTCAGGATTGGGAGCATGCTAAAAAAAGGTTGTAAAATCTAACTGTAGATAAAGAGTTTATTCTAAATTTCAACAATCTGTATATTGATGACCCTGCTGGTAGTGGTCAGGGATAGAACTATGTTATATTTTTACATATGTATTTATTATTTACTTGTAAGTTGTAAAACGGTTGCACTCTTTTTCCCTTACCAAGTTTTTATCCCACTGAGTTTTTCTTGGTAAGGTTTTTAATGAGGCAATCATGTAAATATGTAATACTGAATTCATAAGTGAAAAATAATTAAATAAATAAAAATTGTTCGTTTTCTTTATTCATTTCAAACCCTAAACCCTAAACCCTAAACCCTAAACCCTAAACCCTAAACCCTAAACCATAAATCCTAAATCCAAATATACTTAATTTGAAATTTTTTTATGGACTAGACCCGTCGAGCCCGCCTGACCAGGCCTGCCAGACCGGCCTGGCACGGCCCGCCCGAGGCAGGTTGGTGTGCCGTGCTGGGCCTCAGTTTTCTAAAACGGACCGGGCCAGGCCGTGCCTAATGGGCTGAGCCAGTCCAGTTTTACAGCTCTGGTTTTTGATGATGATGAAGATGGTTGATGGCTGATGAAGTTTAATTTGTTTTATATATATATATTTTATTTTAATAATATTTATTTGTTTTCAAAAATTAACTTAAAATTACTATTATAGCTTTCTTTTAGACTGGTTTATAGAAGATTTTGATGAATTTCCATAATACCCTTTTAACCTAACGGAAGTCAACGAAAAATAAACGGAATTGGACGGAAAGGACTGGATTATGTATTGTCAGAGAATTAGTGGACTGAATTAAGTAATTTCAAAATCTAATGGACTAAACCCAGATAAACGCAAGCAACATGGACTAAAATCATAATAACCCTAAATTTTAATATAATCAATCTGAATATTGTAACATGTCCGCATCATGCATGACGCACATTACCAATAAGAGGACCTAATCAATGATCCCACACTCTCAGCCACTAGAATTCTATCCGCTACTCAAAATATCCAAAGGGTTTCGGTCAAATCCATATATATATCTATTTTTTATTTCCTCTTTATCATATAACTAAATTCATAATTCTATAATGGTTTGAATCCTTTTTTTTTCTAAAAAAAAATGCTGAAAACAAACGAAAAATAAGAAAAAAAAATTCCATAATGTGAGTTAATTTAACAGTTATGAAGTATTCTGATATTATTTTTTTAATTAAATTGCTTTATTAATAGAAATCTGACGATTACTTCCCCCAGCAGAACACTCCAATTATCGGTATAAATTGGAAATGAGATTGTTTCCTTGGGTATCATACATACTATCATCATATCATATATCAAGCTAATAGCTAGCAGCAATCATGAGTGAAGAAGTGAAGCTTCATGGGACATGGCCAAGTGTATTTAGTTACAGAGTGATATGGGCTCTGAAGCTAAAAGGTATTGGTTATGATTTTGTAGAAGAAGATCTCTCCAACAAAAGTGCTCTGCTTTTACACTACAATCCAATCCACAAGAAGATCCCTGTGCTGGTCCATGCCGGAAAAACAATCTGTGAATCCATGATTATCATTGAATACATTGAAGAGATGTGGCCACACACTCCTAATTTGCTCCCAACTGATCCTTATGATCGATCCATCTCTCGTTTCTGGGTTAAATTTGCAGAGGACAAGGTGCACTTAATTTACGGCTTCAGTGTATAATCTTTTCTTTTTGAAAAAAAAGAAGATTTTATTTAGTTTGAATAAAGAATCAAATGTGCCCAACTCTTTGTTTATAATTATTATGGCAGGGTCTAGCTGTGTGGAGAATGTTTCGTACTACAGGTAAAGAACTAGAGATGGCGATTAAGGAGAGCTTGGAAATGCTACAAATTGTTGAAGAACACGGCTTGGGAGACGAGAAATATTTCAATGGAGAGAAGATTGGCATGGTGGACATCGCATTTGGTTCCATTCTTTACTGGTTAGGAGTTAACGAGGATGTACTTGGGGTGAGATTACTTGAATCCCACAAATTCCCCCGTTTGCATAAATGGTTTCAATTTTTCCTGGAAGAGCCTGTGATTAAAGAAAACCTTCCCGATCGCGATAAGATGATTATCTTCTTCAAGCACCGACGTGAAACTTTGCAGGCCTCCGCCTGAATGTTGTATCCGAAAAACATTGTTTGGAGTGTCCTCATTTTCTGCTAGAGAGTTCAGAATTCAGAAATAAAGATTCTTGCTAAAGATCGAAAAAAGTTTTTATCGTTATTTCTTCTACCTTATCTTCTTAGTAGGTATGTTTACCTAATTTTCTTGTTAGTCAGGGCTGATTTGAAATCATGAATGTTATTTCAATTTTATAGACAAAGTTTTAATAAAATATCATTTTTCTTAATTGATGATTTTAGTTTTTAGAGAAGGATTGTTTTTCTATTATCTTGTTTTTTCAACCAATCGACAATCACCTAAAGGTGTCAACGGTACGGGTCGGGAACGGGTTTCCAATATCATCACCTATGTCAATTTGTATAAGAAATATCATCCCCGATGAATACTCACCTTCAAATGAACGATACGGGTACGAGGATTCTTCATTAGGGGATCGGGTTCTAACCTCATACCGTGCCTATCTCATTAATGTATTTTTTTAATGACTTTTTGATAAAGATCATATACATATTATTTAATAAAATGAACATAATAGTGTGAGTATAAATATATATATAATGATATGGAATGGAATTGTGTTTCAATGGAATGAATAAAAAGGGCAAAAATGAGAGGGAAAGTTATGTTATTCGGAGGGAAAAAATGAAGGAAAATTAGGCCCTATCATACGGCTGTTTTTCAGTTCGTTTTCGTTTTTATTTTTCAAAAACGATTTCGAATTCGTGTTCGTTAATCGTTTTTCATTTTATTTTTAAAAAACGAAAAAAAAAATGAAAAAAAAATGAAAAACAAAATTAGTGTTATTAGTGAAAAATTTGAAAAACACAAAATACATGTTTTCTTTGTTTTTGTTTTTGTTTTTCACTTTTGTTTTTATTTGTTTTTAATTTTTTTTCTTCTTCGATCCTCTTCTTCTTCTTCTCCGATCCTCTTTTTCTCCTTCTCTGATGCTTCTTCTTCTCCGATCATTCTCCTTCTTTGTTCCTCTTCCTCCTCTTCTTCGATCTTCTTCCTTTCTTTTTCTTCTTTTCTTCTTCTTGACCGATCTGGTTTTCTTTTTTTTTTCTTCTTTTTTATTTATTTATTTATATTTATTAAAATAATATTTATTTATAATTAAAGAGTTTAGTTTTGATTAATTGATTTTTTTTTTAGTAATTTGTGATGTGTTAACAAAAATTATATTGATTAATTATTTAATCATTTGTTTATAATTGTAATAATATTAAACAAAATACAAAAAATGATATTTCAATTTTTAATAGTTTTTAGTTAACCTATCAGATGCGTTTTTTCCGTTTTCATTTTCAAAATACAGCTTTCAGTATATGCTACCAAACGTATTTTCAGAATTCGAAACTGAAACCAAAAACACTGTTTTCATGTCAATTTTTATTTTAAAAAAATGGCAACTGAAAAACGCTTACAGAACGGACCCTTATGTTTTCTGAAGACAGTAGTCACGATACTATTTTTTTTTTAGAGTTAATTCCAATACTAATTACGTGCTTCACACACACACACACACACACACACACACACACACACATATATATATATAGATAACGTGGTACGGTACGGGGCGGGGTGGGGCGAGGATTTAAAATCACGTAACCGTACCGAAATTAAATCGGGTATTGAAAAAAATACCGGTTCCATACCACAACTTAATTGGTACTGTCAAACCTGCCCTTAACGGGACGGGTCCCCAGACCAATGGGTAATTTTGACATCCCTACAATCACCTTAGAAGCATTATTTTAGGATCTAAGTTGTAGTATATAGTTCGAATATCTTACAAACACATTTTAATTGCATGCAACAATTAATTGAATTACGACCTAGTTAAGGGAAATTTATCTAGAATAAATATAATATCTTAGAATTATCATACTGTTTTTGTTTTTAATGAGTTTCTATTATTAAATCTAGTAAATACCAATGCTAGGCTATAAATTGGAATACAGTATTTATGCAAATATCATGTAGCTTACATATTGTTAACCGTAAAAAACGGTCGAGAAATCGAAAAAGATCTTTTCCTGGTACCAGAACCAAGATTGGTCCCTAAAATTCTCGATCCATCTAAAACTGTTCCAATCCCAATACAACCAGAATTAGCGCAACCTACCATTTTCCTCCAAATTGGTCCCCAGTCAATATTAGGGTCTCCGGTACAACCAGGGTCGGTCACCACACTATGATGGCCAGGCCATTCCGGTCATATCTCTCGAAGCGGTCCACTCAGACATGGGAAGATCCCCATGAAAGAAGAACTGCCTAAGGATCCTAAACTGCTCCAAGGAAACCAAGATGACCTAAACATTAAAGAAAATTCTAGAATCACCACCAGGATCACCAGAGGACTAGTCAAGGGATGATGCAATCCTAATGAGGTGAACCAACTCAACCAAAAAAAGAAACTCTAGCAGAAAGCAGTTGGTGGTTAGGCATTTAATTCGCTAAGTTATCAAAGGAAAGGAAGGGCAAGGATCGACTGCCCTGATCATGCTCCATCACCTCGGATCAATGGCAATCCATCTCACCCATATCTGATGTCAACTCCAGCTATCTCCGAAGAGGAACATGAGTTCCAGCACACAGAATGGATGTAAAAACCTCATAGGCAGAGAATGAAAATGGTGGGAGAAAAATTCTGACAGATGCAGCATGACAGACGTTGGTAGTGTCCCTCAACATACCCCATTTATGAAAGCGACATCTCCAGCCAGCTCAAGTGCCACTGGCTAGCTAGAATCAGTGAAAATGTCATATAATCGCCTACGAAGCACCTATATGGACATTAGAGCATAGATGAAACCATCATAACCCTTCGAAACATGTGTTTCACCTGTGCCCAGTACAAGGGGAGATCCCTTAACGGCTATCCGGCCAAAAAGAGAAGTTTGCCACCTACCTATTTGACGCTTTAGTCAACGCCAGGGCATATCTGGAGCAATCATATCCCTTCGAGGCATGTGCCACTGTGGGACCGGTGCAAAAGAATGGTGAGGATCATACCAAGGAATCCCACATAGGAGGATCCTTCTCACCTACCACATCCAAGACACCCTATAAATACCTTAACTCAAGGAGAATTGAATAAGAGCATTTTCTTTGAGAGTGAAGAAGAGTTAGTCCTACTATAGAATGACTTGTCTTGAGTGAGAGACCTTTACTATGATTTTTTTTATATATTATAGAATGATATGTTTCATTAGTCGAAACCCTTATGGTACCCTGAGAGGGAGATAGAGAGAGAGAGAGAAACCCCTTTTGGGAGAAGTGTAATAAATTGAAATTGATGAATGATAATTATAACTAGCTTCTCTTTATGTAAATATATGACCGATCCTTGACCACCATCAAACTGTCAACATGGGAACCGATCCTGGTTGATACCTGGCACCGTCCGGTCCCTTTTAGCTAGGCAATATCGCTACAGACATCTAGACCCGATCTTTGCACTATGCCTCTTACTGTGACCCGACTTAAAAAGTGTTAGCCGAAAATTTGCTCTAGGTGAGAAATCTCAGCTAACACCCTCATGATCGCAACCTAGGTAGATCATGATCGGGGTAGGTACCTTTGGTACCGGTTAAACGTGTGAGAATGGATGAAATGTAGGAAGAAATGATAATGACTTGATTGATGCTATTTAATTCAATGATCTGGAGTGTACAAATGTTTGGAATAATACTCTCTCTCTCTCTCTCTTTTCTCTCTACCTAATTAGAGGTGGTGAAAGCATACATGTTGATAAGTGGATACGAATAACAAAGACGATGGCTAGGCTTGATGCTATCTATAAAATCAAGTGATTGTTCTTAAGGTTTCAGGACTCGATCTTCGTTTCCTTTCAATCGATATTATCCCTGTATTTATACATGAAGTCGTTAGGTTTTTTCCTTAGCCTACAATCCGAAGATCTTTGGATTGATCTTTTTTTCCCATTTGGCGGGATTTTCTGTTTAATGTGGTTTACTCTAAAGAATCGGCTATCGGAGGATATTGGATGGAAACGTGTTAGTTTCCTTTTTGAACTCTCTCATTGTGGTTGTATGTACTTGGAGCTTATTTACAGTTTGGAGAATAATTTTGATTCCATCTGTTAGTGGTGCGATACCTCAAAGTGTCGACTTGGTGATGTGGCAAGGTACCTCGTAGTACAAGTTTACTGGCGAGGTACCCTGAGGTACCATCCTGGTAGCGAGGTGCTTGGTCGATCTCGTCATAGGTTATGATCTTCTAAGAGCTCTATGGGCACCTTTTTTCCTACTAGAAAGGTTAAATATGTATCTCGACGGGGTAACAGATCATTATCAGGGTACTTGGGTACCGGTTGGGTATCTCGTGAAGGTGTATGAGCTTCATCTTGCTCCTACAACCATGTCGAGGTACCTAGGTTGTGAGCTTCATTTTTGTGACTCTAGCTATTCTAATTTACTACTAAGCAAGTTTTATCTAAAAATTAGAAAATGAACACAAACAATAATATATTGAATGCTGATATATGATGATGAGTGCTAATACCTAGAATCCACCTCACCCCCTTCTATCTTGAACCCAAGACTAACTTAAATACCCAAATTATGCAATTGTGAAATGTATACCCGTGCACCCACTAATAATCCCTAATCTCTCTCGAGCAATAGAAATTACATCCAAGCATACCCAAAACCTATCTCTTGATAACTCTAAAATATATGCATGAATTCATTAAGAGCTTGGTACACAAACAAGGTTCTATATACTCGCCTCGTGTATCTCTACCTTACTAGTCATATATAGAGGACATTTTATCAAACAAGTGGAGTGCGTCACCCCTCAGTTCATAATACCCAACAATAAATCAATCACAAGTTGATCAATCTCATGAAAGCATTAAGCACTCAAAAATATCTGTACAAGATACAAGCATACATGGACAAAATAAAAAGTCTATATCATTAAATTAGAGGATTTGGTTTCATCAAGCCTTAGCAAAGGACAATTAGTTCATACTACAAATTAGAGCCATATACAACATATATGAAATTAAAGACATGGCTCTACACAATGATAAAAGAGAAAGAGATTAGAGAAAACTATATTGGGAGCCTTCTTTATTGTTGATTCTTCTTCTCCTTCAAGAACTCTTCAACTTCCTTTTTTTTGCTCCAGAAATATGAAATGAAGATGGATGTGTGTAGTGGGTATGGTAGATGTTTGGATATTTAGGGAAAGTTGGTGGCTTGGTTGATTTTCTTCAAAGTTGGTTTGGTGATGTAATGGTAGTTCTAAAGATGAGTTTTTCTTAGATTTCTGGTTCAACCCCTCTTTTTAGGTCTCAAAATAGTAATGGTATATATATGGGAAAGAATTGGGTCTGAGGCAAAAAGGGTATTTCCCTAAATTTGTAGCTTTTCTAGGCTAAGGAGCGACCATGGGGTGACTTGGGATATGGTCGCTCTAAGGTCGCTATTGCGTCTGGGAGGGGTCCAAAATCGAGAAGATTGTGACTTCAGGGCGACTAAGAGTGTGGTCGCACTGAAATCGCATCTGTGTCTGGTGTAGGGGTCCAAAACCGAGAAGATTGTGACTTCAGGGCGACTAAGAGTGTGGTCGCCCTGGGGTCGCTTTTGTCTCTGGTTGGGAAGTCTTGAGCCTAGAAGATTGCGACCTCCAGGCGTCGAAGACTGAGGTCGCCCTGGGGTCGCTTTTGCATCTGGTTGGCCGTATGTACATCTTTCTCTTCCCCCTTTAGTTATATCTGACACTTTCAGGCCTTAAAACCAAACTAAACCTGCACGCTTGTAAAAAGTGTTAAAAACTCAGTTTTACCCGAGGAACGAACATGAATTTGATACAAATTTGGGGCTACATTATATGTAGAAATGAACCAATCAAATACCCCCAATCCTATCATTTGATCGTCCTCGAGCAAAACTAAAAAGAAAGATCATGAAATAAAGAAAACAAAACAAAATAAAAATTATAAACAAAACACCGCTTTCGTGGGTGATACGATGGCACTTATCATGTGCCATAAGCCCTTTTGAACCCCTAGGAGATCCTTAGAGGATGAGTGAATTCTCCTGAGGGTTTGCAGTACGGTACCCACAAACGTCTTTCCTGCTAAGCCACTATAGACAGAGATGCTACAAGAAATGGGTGAACCTGAATGGAAGCATATGCATGCTAAGAACCCTAAGAAAAAGCTCCAGGAAATACAAGTTAATGTGCTACAACAAGAGAGATTGCTATTCCAAACTATTTAGTAAGTTCAGTTTCTAGAGCATCGAGCACAAGAGTCTTATGATAACATTTAACCTCGACTCTACACCTCTCCGGTTCTCTCTCTTTTTACCACTCCGAACCTAGGCTCACTCAACAACCATATGCGGTTGGAATTTATGCATATAAAAAAATGTTCAATTGTTACACGTATATGAAGAGTTTTTGAAAAACCGCTTGATTTTTAATACAAAAAGACCATAAGAACGAAATCGAACATTAAGAACAAGAGCTAAGCACCATAAAACACCTTTTTCCTGCAAACAAAACCTGTCCTAAAGATCGATTAGGACTTCTTTAGGTTCAAGTGATATTGTGATTTGAGTCGGTGATGGAGAGGCCGGGTGGATATGGTAATGTGGGAAAGCTAATGATTATGCTAAAGAATTACATGCGACGTGATCTTCAAACTTAATCGAATGTCTAGGAATTGATTGCTGACATTTAAGCACTTGTGCTCTTCGAAGTTGTATTCATTTTAAAACCAATCCCTTTTTTCTTTTCTTTTTTCTTTTTTTTTCTTGTTTTTTTTTTTACATTATAGTTTACATTCATTTGCCTAAGTATATGCTTCTTTGCAGTTGACTTCTTAGAGCTTCATTTCTCCCAAATCTTCATACTTTTTTCGTCCCCAAAAGTTTACTACCGGTAAAGCATTCAATTGTGCAGCACACTCAGCGACCACTACGTCTTCTTCCTCTTCAGTCGCTCCAAGAATGACACAAGCTTCCATTGCCTCCTTAAAAGTTTGTTTCCTAACTAACTCTTCCACTATTGGTTCAAACACCTCCACCCTCAGACAGTTTTCCACCTCCAACGCCCTCTTTCCCTCCTTAGACATGTCAAAAACAACTTGCTCATCGCCTACCCTCAATTTTATATTGTCATTCCTTATATCAATCAATGCTCATGCTGTCTTCAAGAATGGTCTACCAAGAAGTAAGGGTATTTCTACATCCTCCTCCATCTCGAGTACCATGAAATCTACTGGAAAATACAAATTTTCAACCTTAACTAAATCATCTTCCATGACTCCCTTCGGATACTTGATTGACCTATCCGCTAGTTGTAAGGTGACATGTTTGGGCTTTACTTCTCCAACACCTAATTTCTAAAAAACTGAGTATGGCATTAAGTTGATGCTCACCCCTGAATTGATCAACGCTTTCCCAAAGTCTGATGTGCCAATAGTGCATGAAATGATGAACTTCCCCGTATCCTTCAACTTGGGTAGGAGTTTGTTTTGGAAGATTGCACTGCATACTTCTATCAAAGCAGCTGTCTCAAATTCTTCCAATTTCCTCTTATTAGAAAGTAGTTCCTTGAAGAATCTCACATAAGTAGGCATTTAGGAAAGTGATTCGGCAAACGAGATGTTGATGTGAAGTTTCTTAAATATCTCCAAGAACTTGGAAAATTATGAGCATCTTTGTGTTTCTTGAGTCTTTGTGGGTAAGGTATTGGAGGAACATAGGTTTTAACTTGAGATGGTAGAGGTAGTTCATGAGTTGTATTGGGCATGTCTTTCGTAACTGCTTTCCCCTTCTCTTCCTTAACCTTGCTTTCTTCTATACCTTCTTCTTCTTCTTCTTCTTCACCTATTACTTTACTCCTATTAGAACTCGTAGGTACTTTAACCTCCCTTCCACTTCTCAATGTAATGGCATTACAATGCTCTTTCGGGTTTATCACTGTGTCACTTGGTAGAGAGCCTTGTTGTCTTCCTTGTTGTTCCCTAGCCAATTGACCGATCTGTATCTCTAAGTTTTGAATTGAAGCATGGGATTTTTGGGCTACTTGGTCGATCTTAGTGTCCAGCTTTCTTAAGGACAAGTCTTGAGACTCCATTCTCTCATCAAGCTTGTTCATGTATTTTGAGAAAAGGTCTTCTATATTAGATTTTGTTTCTCCTTGGTTTTGGAATCCAAGAGATTGGTTATGGAAATTTTGTTGTTGTTGGGGTTATTGGAATCCGGGTGGTTGTCTTTGGTTGAGATTTTATTGAGATTGGGGTTGATTATCCTTCCACGGTGATTTCTCCATCCTGGGTTATAGGTGTTTGAGTAAGGGTTATTGTTTGGGTTGGGAATTTGATTGTTGTTGTAAGGGACATTCCGGTTGTAGTTGACAAAGGAAACTTGCTCCGTGGATACAAATGCAAGTAGGTTTCCCACTTGGCAATCCACAATCTCATGAGGCCCTGAACATAAATCACAATTCAGTATATTCACTTAGGCTGCACTAGAGCTTGCTATCTTGCTAACATTGTTGGATAACACTTCTATTTGAGCTTGCTAGTCATTTGGTCGACTGCTAGCACACTGGGTGCTTTCGTTGGTGGTTTCCGATCATCCCCATAAAGGCTATCTGCAACCGACATTTCTTCAATCAAATCATATGCCTAATCCACTTGCTTGTTTATCAAAGAACCACCCGTCGAAGCATCCACAAATTGGCGAGTGTTTAAATTCATACCTCGGTGGAATGTTTGTATAACTGACCATTTCGGCATCCCATGACAAGGACATTTCCTCAACAACTCCTTGTATCTCTCCCATGCCTCGTACAGTGACTCCGACTCGAATTGATAAAACTCATGTATTTCATTCATTAATTGAACTGCTCCCCTCGGTGGGAAATATTTGCTAAGAAAAGCTTGAGCCAAGACATCCCATAATGCAATTGATGCCAGAGCCAATGAATCATACCAGGCCTTGGCTCGGTCCTTTAATGAAAACGGGAATATCCTCAAACGGATTGTATTGTCAGTAGCTCCATTAATTCTGAATGTGGAGCATATTTGATCGAAATTCCTTAAATATGCATTTGGGTCTTCGTTGGGCATTCCACCAAACTATCCCATCATGGTCAACATCTGAAATACATGCCCCTTGATTTCAAAGTTGTTTGCTGCTATCGTCGGGAGTTGGGTTGGAGACATGTTCTGATCCACCCTAGGCATGATGTAATCTCTCATGGCTCTGACATCTACCTCATTCTGCTCATTTTCCTTATTTTTCCCATTTTGCCCCTCCTGGGTCGCAGCCAGATTCGGGTCTTGATTCACCGGATCCTTGTCCATGGCTCATCTTCGATTCCTTTTATTTCTTCAGGCTGTTCCCTCGATATCCGGGTCGAACCTCAATTCTCGTAAGTTGTTACTCCTTGTACTATGATGCATACAAGAGTAAACTGCCTGAAAAAGAGAATAAACGAAGTCTAGATTAAGAAATAAAAGAAAACGTTCAAATTAGTGACAAACCAACTAGTATCAATATCAACTTTCCTCAATCCCCAGCAGCGGTGCCAAAAATTGACTCACTCCAAAGTGGGCGCTCGTTAGTGTACGAGGTCGGAGTGCAGTACAATAATAAGTAAAGTTCATTCCCACGGTGATTGAGGAGTTGATTATTGAAATTGATCGATTTAACTACTATTTGAACAATGATTTAGAAAATGTGATTTTTGTGACTCTAGCTATTCTAATTTACTACTATGCAAGTTTATATAAAAATTAGAAAATGAACACAAACAATAATATATTGAATGCTGATTTGTGATGATGAGTGCTAAGACCTAGAATCCACCTCACCCCTTTCTATCTCGAACCCAAGACTAACTTAAATACCCAAATTATGCAATTGTGAAATGTATACCCCGTGCACCCACTAATAATCCCTAATCTCTCTTGAGCAATAGAAATTACATCCAAGCATACCCAAAACCTATCTCTCGATGACTTTAGAATATATGCATGAATTCATTAAGAGCTTGGTGCATAAACAAGGTTTTATATACTAGCCTCGCGTATCTCTACCTTACTAGTCATATATATAGGACATTTTATCAAAAACGTGGAGTGCATCACCCCTCGGTTCATAACACCCAACAATAAATCAATCACAAGTTGATCAATCTCATGAAAGCATTAAGCATTCAAAAATATCAATACAAGATACAAGCATACATGGGCAAAAAAAAAAGTCTATATCATTAAATTAGAGGATTTGGTTTCATCAAGCCTTAGCAAAGGACAGTTAGTTCATACTACAAATTAGAGCCATATACATTATATATGAAATTAAAGACATGGCTCTACACAATGATAAAAGAGAAAAAGATTAGAGAAAACTATATTGGGAGCCTTCTTTATTGTTGATTCTTCTTCTCCTTCAAGCACTCTTCAGCTTCCTTTTTTTTTTTTGCTCCAGAAATATGAAATGAAGATGGATGTGTGTAGTGGGTATGGTAGATTTTTGAATATTTAAGGAAAGTTGGTGGCTTGGTTGATTTTCTTCAAAGTTGGTTTGGTGATGTAATGGTAGTTCCAAAGATGAGTTTTTCTTAGATTTCTGGTTCACCCCCTCTTTTTAGGTCTCAAAATAGTAATGGTATATATATGGGAAAGAATTGGGTCTGGGGCAAAAAGGGTATTTCCCTGAATTTGTAGCTTTTCTGGGCTAAGGAGCGACCATGAGGCAACTTGGGATATGGTTGCCCTGAGGTCGCTATTGCGTCTGGTTGGCCGTATGTACATCTTTCTCTTCCCCCTTTAGTTCTATCTAACACTTTCCGGCCTCAAAACCAAACTAAACCTACACACTTGTAAAAAGTGTTAAAAACTCGGTTTTACCCGAGGAACGAACATGAATTTGATACAAATTTGGAGCTACATTATATGTAGAAATGAACCAATCAACCTTTCTCTTGCATTCTCCTATCAACTTTCAAACCTAGAATCCGTTGTTACCATGTCGAACTCTTATCGTGACAGTATCGAAAGATTGGTGGAGGGTGACTTTCTGGGTCTCGCTGGTAGGAAACGAGCTTGAAGAGAAGACAGTAGAGAATGAGGTGCTCTGTGACCACGTCATCGTTTCGGTCAGAAAACTGCCATCGAAACTGGTTTCTCAAACAACCCTGATACACCACTGAAGGTAGTTGAGGGGAATTTGAGTGAAGAATCCAACGACGTCAAAGCAGGTGGGGAACAGGTCGAAGTCGCCTTTGTCGCACTGGGAAGGGGTACTTTCACTCACTTATGATTTTAGAATTATTTTTGATTCCATCGCTACCGCGGAGTCGATCGACCATCTACGGGATAGATTTGGCGTCCCTGATAGTATTGCGATCAATGTTCCCCATAGGAGGTACGACGTGTACAGTTCTCCCCTTGGCATGCTACATGTCCATACCACTGCTTTCGAAAGTGCTTTGAGGTTGCCTCTCCACCCATCTCTCTTTAAGGCGCTTCATGCCCTTCAACCTAATCCTCTTCAATTTATACCAAGGTTTTAGAGACACCTAGTGGGTTTCCTCGTTCTGTGGAAGACGCAGTTCGAGAATGGTAATGTAGATAGGGAACCGAGATTTGATGAGTTGCGGTTTCTTTTCCAGATTACTGCTTTAACTCCTGGTCCCTAAGAGTAGTTCTATCTTTGAGCGATTTTTTTTTTGAAATTCATCATACCAGATGCTACCAAGAAGGATGCCTTCTGGAGAGAGGAATGGGTAGTGGTCGATGGAGATTGGGGGAGCTCCATTTTTATCGGGGGGATAGAGTATGAAGTCCTTACCCAGTTTAATGATAAGCCGACCTGGGGGAAGAGCTCTCTGCCTACTGAATCTAGGGCGATCTTGAAAGCAATCGTTGACCTTAAATATGTCAACCTAGAGTTTATACCTCGAATGCTTATGATCCCAGCAGGGTGAATCGGTACCTGTGCATCTCTGCTGCTTCCCCAGATACGATGAACCTCTATGTTTCTATTGATGACTGTTTCCTTATTGTCATTAATGTATTCTAAGTCTTTGTTTTTTTTTACAGTTTCTGCTTTCCTATTACTGGTCCAGGGGGAGTCTGGACAGCTATAAGATTCTCTTCCTCATCTGGTTCCTAACCTACCTAGGTTCTCCACTGCCAGAACTGTTAAGGCTCCTCCTCCTTCTGTCACAACGAGGGGTAGAGGGCGTATTCCTGCTGGGATTCCCAGGGCACCTCTCATCTTTCCCTCTAGTCCCACATCCTAAATGGCCGTATTTGTATCCCGGTTGACCAGGGTGAGAGGTCAAGGTTTTACTACTGTTGCTGGTGCTTGCTTCTTCTACTGTTCTTACTTGTACCACTGTTGTCATTTCTACCTTTATGCTACTACCATTCCACCCCCTTCATCTACTTTTGTACCTCACCGAACAAGGGGTGTGGGGGTTTGAGACAACTACAGCTACCTCCTCTACGACTCTTTAGAAGCTAACCAGATCTCGACTGAGGGTTACTGGTTAGAACGAGGTCTTAGACCGGTTCATCCTTTCTTGTCCTGGTGGGAGTTTAGCTCCAATGACCTCACTGTCTTCTGATCGAGCCATGATAACACTAGATTTTGAGTCCCCCTTCATATGCTTATTGCTAATTTCTCGGGTAACATAAAGTGTTTAATGGCTCGATTGAGTGTTTTTGCAGGATTATGTATTTGGGGTATCATATGGGAGATATAAGTGAAGTTAGGACCCAAAAAAGCTTGAAATTGGAAACTTGGACAAAAAGGCACGAGCTGTCGCGGTCGTGGAGCGTCGTCATGGGAGATCGCCACACTATGGGCTGAAGCAACTTGGTTTAGGAGTCACCCAAAATATCGCTTGGAGAACATACATGGAAACTAAAGGAAGCGACATGTTGTGGTCTAAGTTCTGTCATGGGAGACCGCTACATACCAGGCGACAACAACTTTTCTAGCCATTATCGCTTGAGGTGTAGCCTGAAAAGAAGACGCGAAACAGAGAAGTGAGGTGTCACGGTTGAGTTTTTGTCATGATCAACCGCGACATTCAACGACACGATAGTACGATGGCATGCATTTCTAGGTTGAATCTTGACCTATTTTTTAACCCATATAAATACCCATATGAGTCTTTGGTGATGTAACATCAGCCACACGAACTGTTTGACACTTTCACCCCTCCATCACCATCATTGGACACTTTCCTCCATCCATCCATCTTGGAATTTTGGAATCTTGGAAAGCAAGAAGAGGAAGCTTACAAGTCAAGGAACCTCAATGACCAACTTTGGTTTCTTCTTTTAACTCTTCTTTGTTTGATTTCTTTTCCTTGATGTGTAACTAATTTCTAAGTTAGGGGATTAATGTAAACCGGTTGAACAACTCTTTGTAATCCTACAGTCTAATGATTATTAATTAAATACATTGGTAGTCTCTTTTATTGAAATACTTGTTCTAATTCCTTCACTTATATTCAAACGAGATCTCAATGAATGTTTGTGTTAGGATTAGTTAATTTATGATGTTGAGGGTTAGATATGGGTGACCATCCCATTTAGTCCTTAACTACAAGCTTAATAATTGAGAAATTTCCATATGCATGACCATGCTATATGTGATTTGGTTTAGATTTTTTAATTAAAAACTAATTCTAACCGTTGCTCATTACATGACCTTGTGTGAGCAATATGAAATATTAGGTGCTTCATAAAACAAACCCTATCAGTCGGATTTAAATGCTTTAATGAGACTTATGGATTACATTGAGAAGTTTAATTAGGTTGCATTGATTCCCTAGCATTCCCTCATATTCATATTTTCGTGTGAGTTTTTGTGTAATTTAGTTTATTGCATTGTTACATATTAGTGAGTTAAAATACCAACCTAAGACAAGCATTATGCCATTTAGTTTTCATGCACTTAGATTAGGATTAAATTAGACTAATTAGTGTTCAACTAGTAGAATCATCGATCCCAGTGAACAAACTTTCTTCTAAATTGATTAAGATTAAAAATACTGCAATCAATTTTAACGCTGCTGTCGGGGATCAGCGTAGATTTATTAGTTGAATCTAGTTAGTCGATTTAGGTAGAGTGTGTGTCATTTGTTTTATTAGGATAGTTTTATTTCTTTTTATTTTCTTTTTACTTCGTTGGTGTTTTTGTTTTTGGTGTTTCAGGACCACAAGTGTATGCATGGTCGCCATTCTCTTGGAAGGAATTTGTTTCCAGTCATCTACAACATAAACCGAGTAGGCTGGCTTGCAAGGTAGTTTGAGGGTATAGACATTTTTGTTGAACTAGAGGGTGCATCAATTTCGGAAATTGAAGATCAAGTGGAGAATGTGAATGTGGATCCACCAAGGGCACCTACACATGAGGAAAATCAAGGTGTCATAGCTATGAGGGAATCCGGTCAACCTATGATGAAGCATCAAACGTCACCCATAGTGTTGAGTGCAGCGGCTATGAGCTATGAGCTCAAGGGACTTCATATTGACATGCTTTCTTCTTTCAATGGCCATCGATCGAAGATTGTTTGCAATTCATGAAGGATTATCATTCTATATTGACGACCTTTCTTATAGGCCGGCTCACCGAAGAACGGTTGAAGATAAGATGTTTTAGGTATTGCCTAAAGGATAGAGCCAAGGTGTGGTTTGGTTCTTTGAGGGCGGGATCCTTAACTACATGGGATGAAATGTGCCAAGTTTTCTTCAATAGGTCTTTTTCAGCCATGAAGATTAAAGAGATTCAGTTCCAAATTGCAAGCTTTACCGAGGAAGATGATAAGCCTTTTCATGAGGCATGAGGAAGATAAAGGCAACTTTTAGAACAAATCCCTCCGCATATGGTGACCGATGAGTACAAGGTTCGTACTTTCTATGATGGGTTGACAACCTTCACACAACCTTCAGTGGACAATGCATGTGGGGGTTTGATCACTAACAAATCGGCTGCTGAAATTTTTAAGATATATAAGACATTGGCTCTCAACTCCCAACATAGAAGTTCAACTTCAAGAAGTGGGGGAAAGCATGGGGTGAGTTAAGACACGGAGATGGCAATTCAAATGACTAGACTAACCAAGCAAGTGGAGGCAATGACAAGAAATATGGGTTAACAACAAGGAAGGGCAAACATGGTGTTTAAAGAAGACCATCAAGGTAGAAAGATGGTGTTATATGAGACGCACGATGTCTAAGCCTTGAATTATCAAAGAGGAATAAATGATCCATATTCTAACTCTTACAATCCGGGGTGGCGCAACCATTCCAACTTCTCATGGTCCGACCCAAACAACACTTTGAATAACCAAACTCAGAACTACCAAGGCCAAGAGTTAAGTGGGCAACAATGGAACAACTTGGGTAATCAAGATGTGACTTCATATCAGCCTAAGAAAAGTCCTTTGGAGGATATTATGACTACCCTTGCTCAGAGTTCACAACAGACAGATCAGAACTTGAATAATTTCATTCAAGCAACAAGGCAAATGCTCACCAACTTAGAGGCATTGGTGAAGAAGTTGGTGACACAGTTAGGGCAAGTAGCTGACACAATTCACAAGAACGAACAAGCTAAGGTAGTGATAGTTCTGAGGAGTGCCCAAGTGTTAAACACTGAAGATACAAGTGGAGAGCCTAAGGAGAAAAAAGCTAAAGAATCGGAAGAGGAAATTGAGGTGGAGACTTTGGTAGAAGAAGAAGAAGTAGGAGTAGAGATGATTCCTGAGAAGACATCTCTACTATACCAGTCACCCGATCCCTACATCCCACCGGTTCTATTTTTGGGAAGGTTGAAAAAAGTCACTAGCTCAGTTGATTGCCTTGCTGTGGGTACACTTTAGACAGAAGACTATTCTAGGAATCCACTTGAGTACTTAAATGAAATCCTAGCACTTTTTAAGGATAAAGGTGAGGAAAGTGGTCAAATTGGTGATCCATGTGAAAAACAAGCAATGTTGTACATTAGTGAGCTTGTGAGCAAAAACACCGACTTGATGAAGAGGATAGAAATCCTAGAAAAAGAAAGGTATGAAGCAATCAAGAGGGCGGAAGATCTTGCAAGGTTGGTAGAAGAGCAAGAAGAAAACTTTGCTCGAGGCACTAAGAAGTTACGATGGCAAATGGAGCAAGCGGACAAGGAAATCAATGCCGTCAAGGAGAAGTTGAGCGGAAAAGAAATTGATTTAAAGGTAGCAAATGTCAAGGAATGTGACTGCTTATTGGAGCTTGAAAGAGCCGAATGAACAATTGAAACCTTAACCAAGGACCGAAGCATAGACGAAGACACTTTACAACTCCATATCATTGAGAGAGATACATATCATCCGAGAGCAAGAATTAAGAAGACCGGAAGTAGTTCGTCATATTTTCCTTACAAATGTCATTTTTTCCATACTAGGGGTCATAAAAATGCCCAATGTGTTAAATTTATGGAAATGTGTAAAAAGAGACGAAGCATACCTAAAGGAAAGCCAAGGAAGATTCGACAAGTTTGGGTCCGAAAAGACATATTTGACAAAGCAAGAGACACTATCATTGATGGGAACCTTACTTGGTTGGAAGTGATAGAGCTTCAAGAGTCGTAGTGCTCTCACGTCTTGCCTAGACGTTAAATAGTGCGCTTGGTAGGAGGCAACCCACCTAGGTATCTTTCCTTTCGTTAACTTTTAATTTTATATAATAATTGTGAATGATAGTGATTCTACTTCACTCCCAAGTCTAAGTTCATCCACACCTTAATTTTTAAAAGATTAATTGTGTTGATAGTGTAAGGTTTGGAAAAGCATAGGTTTGGGGGTGATATTTCATTTTCTTTGCAAGTCTAGTGATTACCAAACTTAATTGTTCAAGCAAATGCCCTTGATATGTTTATTATTGAGTATGTGTGCAGATTAGACACTTATGTCCATTGAAAAGCCTCATAGAGGAATTTTTCCAGGTCTGTCGCGGTCATGATGTTGTCACGGAAAACCGTGAGAAAACCACGCGACAACAAAGAGGAGTTGTTGTCGCTTAAGGTGTCGCTGAGGCTCAAAACGCGACAATTCAATGTGAAACAAGCGGTATGTCATGGTCATGATATCTGTCATGGAAGACCGTGACAAAACCACTCGACAACATTAAGGGATTGCTTAACATGTCGTGTGGTTGTACCGGCACCAGAATTTCATGACCAAAACTAAGAGACTGTGTGTCGTGGTCATGAATTCCTTCATGGAAGACCGCGACATTACGACTGCGACATGCACTCCATATAAAAGCGTCAATTCATGGTAGGGCAACCCCTCACCAAAATTTCAAACCTCAATCGCGACCAATTCTCCCTCTACGCTACATCGGAGACTTTAGGCCCACGTAATCAATATTATTTCTCCTTTGCACTTGTTCTAGATCATTGTTAGTTCCAAATTCTCTCTTTTCCCTCACTTATATGATTCTAGGTCAGATTTGGGAAAATTGTGATTTTTTTTTAGGTGGAAGAATGTTGTGATCATTGTTTAAATTAAAGTATGGTTTTTGGTTGTGGAGACCATATAAGCATCTATTGTGTTGATTTTGTCATTATTGGGTGAGATTGGTTGAAAACAATGAAAATTGTGGCACATTTGGCCACCACCACCACCTCATTATTTGCTTTGAGTTGTTCTTGTGTAGCTAGACTTGTTTTGTTTGTTTTACTACTTTCAGTTATATTTTTTACTTGTTTTAATTACTCTTATTATTTGATTTCTATTGTAGTGGTACTTTTGCATCTTTTCTTTTGTTTTGTTTCAATTGTGATTAGAATAAGGGCTATGCGATATATTGTGTTATGGTTGATGTTTACTTGCCTTGGGAAGCTTACATGCTATGTTGATCGAGCTTTTGTGTGTTTTCTTTTGGTCTCATTTTCGTGTTGTGTTTGTTATGGTATAGACACCTTTCTTACCGGGCTCTCATTGTCAACATTTGGGACAATGTTGAGTTTAGGTTAGGGGGTGCCAACGCTGTTGTTTTATGTTTTTATTATTTCATGTATTTTTGAGTCAAAACTTTTCAAATATAGTCGCATGGCCAAAATTTTCGAGCTTTAAGTAGCTTGGGTGTAATGCTTTGAGTGTGTGTTTGTGTGAGAGTTTATTTATACATAACGTGCTTGATTGAGTATCTTGTTGTCACTCTAGGGTCTCACTTGCACTTCATGGGCTTGTCCCATCCTTTTGTGTTCAAATTGAGGGGACTCGATGCTCAAGCACCTTGTTCTAATAGTGGAGACACCTAGTGAGTTCACAAACACAAACCTTAAAAAGCGCATTTGAGTGTTATCATTGTTTGAACTTAAACACTTATCTCGTCACGCGCATTAATTGTCATAGGACATCACATTGCATTATATTTGTAGATTGCTTGATGGATACTTACATTCCCTTCATAGATGAAATGGTGGAAATGATTTTAGGCAATGTGTGTGCTTAACTACTTAAATTAGCCTAAACACATTCCATGTCCCTATTTGTGTGCTCCAAAGCCAATTTTGAGGTCAAACACTCACATTTCTTTTGGAATCACATTACACCATATAGCCTAAACCTAAACACATGCCTACCCTTGTTTCCAATCTTGTTAGGATGTGTTGTGTTGTTGTGAAAGGTGGAAAAGCTCTAAATATGAAAAGTTAGCGTGTATTTAGGCTATATTTGTAAATGTGCAAGGCAAAAGGCTCAAAAATGTAAAAGTACGAAAATGTGCACTTATGAGCTTAAAGTGTTGAAAAAAAGAAAGAGAAAAAGAAAAGAAGGGTGCAAGAGTCTTTTATGTAATTGTAAAGTACTCACTAGTAGAGTACTCATGTGTAGCACAAGTGTAATGAAAAGTTGAGCCTAGTCACTAGTGACAAGTGTTGCAATTAGAGCTTAAGTATTGTGTGTATCGTGTAGTGTCTTAGCATGATTGGTGACTTTTGAATTCCATTTCCCATTCTTTGTTCACCATATTTCACCCAATGGCCCCATTACAACCAAAGGGAAGACCTAAATGATCTATTATGAAATCTAGATTGGGAATGTTTGTTGAAGCATGATCTTCCACGTCCTTGGCATTTGATTCATTTCCTAGGCTAGTTCATCGAAATAATAACCTTTCATTTCTTATTGTATGCAAGTATTTATTCCCATGCATAACTCTATCCTTGCATACTTTGCATGAGTGTGAACTTAGGACTTTGAGAGGAAAGAAAAGAGAATATCCACATGAGGTTTAGAGTTAAAGCGAATTACACGCGAAGTGTGAGAGTGAGTAGTTCCCGACATGAGAGCACTATAGGTGTGGGATTCGTGTTGATCGAGTGTCCCGTGAGTGCCTTCAAGTTGCTTGGGAATGTTTTGCATGTGTCTAATCTCTTTATCCACACCTCTTTGCATCTCATCATCGGTTGAAATATGGCTCATAAGTTTTTTTTTGTTTTGTTTGAATTTTTTTTGTCGTTATCGAGTCTTCGGATGTTTGCTTGTTTGATCTTGTGTTGTTTTGTTTTGATTTTGCTCGATGACAAGCAAAAGGCTAGGTTTGGGGGTGTTGATCGAGTCATGATAACACTAGATTTTAAGTCCCTCTTCCTATGCTTATTGCTAAATTCTCGGATAAAATCAAGTGTTTATTGGCTCGATTGAGTGTTTTTACAGGATTTTATATTTGGGGTATCATATGAGAGATATAAGTGAAGTTGGGACCCAAAAGAGCTGGAAATTGGAAACTTGGACACAAAGGCACGAATTGTCGCTGTCGTGGAGCATCGTCATGGGAAACCGTGACACTACGGGCAACAACAACTTGTTTTAGGAGTTGCCCAAAATGTCACTTGGAGAACATGCACGAAAACTGAAGGAAGCGACATGTTGCGGTCTAAGTTCCGTCATGGGAGACCATGACATACCAGGCCACAACAACTTTTCTAGCCATTGTTTCTCGAGATGTCGCCTGAAAAGAAGACGTGAAACAGAGAAGCGAGGTGTCACGGTCGATTTTTTGTCATGATCAACCGCGACATTCAACGACACGATAGTACGATGGCATGCATTTCTAGGTTGAATCTTGACCTATTTTTTAACCCATATAAATACCCATATGAGTCTTTGGTGATGTAACATCAGCCACACGAATTGTTTGACACTTTCACCCCTCCATCACCATCATTGGACACTTTCCTCCATCCATCCATCTTGGAATCTTGGAATCTTGGAAAGCAAGAAGAGGAAGCTTACAAGTCAAGGAACCTCAATGACCAACTTTGGTTTCTTCTTTTAACTCTTCTTTGTTTGATTTCTTTTCCTTGATGTGTAACTAATTTCTAAGTTAGGGGATTAATGTAAACCGGTTGAACAACTCTTTGTAATCCTACAGTCTAATGATTATTAATTAAATACATTGGTAGTCTCTTTTATTGAAATACTTGTTCTAATTCCTTCACTTATATTCAAACGAGATCTCAATGAATGTTTGTGTTAGGATTAGTTAATTTATGATGTTGAGGGTTAGATATGGGTGACCATCCCATTTAGTCCTTAACTACAAGCTTAATAATTGAGAAATTTCCATATGCATGACCATGCTAAATGTGATTTGGTTTAGATTTTTTAATTAAAAACTAATTCTAACCGTTGCTCATTACATGACCTTGTGTGAGCAATATGAAATATTAGGTGCTTCATAAAACAAACCCTATCAGTCGGATTTAAATGCTTTAATGAGACTTATGGATTACATTGAGAAGTTTAATTAGGTTGCATTGATTCCCTAGCATTCCCTTATATTCATATTTTCGTGTGAGTTTTTGTGTAATTTAGTTTATTGCATTGTTACATATTAGTGAGTTAAAATACCAACCCAAGACAAGTATTATGCCATTTAGTTTTCATGCACTTAGATTAGGATTTAATTATATGAATTAGTGTTCAACTTGTAGAATTACCGATCCCAGTGAACGAAATTTTCTTTAAATTGATTAAGATCAAAAATACTGCAATCACTTTCTGAGGTTTTGCTCACCAAGGGTTCTGCCCTTATTGCTGAGGTAAGCGAGGGTCCCATCATGCTTCATTATTGCTCTGATACATTCATAACTAATATGTTAGTGATAGCTAACTTGGTTGCTGTGATTTATAGACTTTTAAGTATAATGTAGTGGTGAGCCACCAGATGTCTGCGTTGAAGAAGCTCGTCGAGAATGCTAAAGCTGATGTTGAGGCAACTAGAGGGAAGCTGGCTCAAACTTATGGCATGGTGCATGAGTTGAACCTTAACCTAAATGCGATCGAGAAGGCGTTGGAAGATACTCACTGTGACTTAGAGCGGTTGAAGCGTGCTCTTAAGCAGGAAACCCTCAAATCGGAACGGCAAACTTTGGAGAGAAACTCCTGGAGAAAGAAAGCCAAGGAATAGTTGGAGAACAATCAAGCTCTACATGCTCAGATGGCTACCTTGAAGGCTGAAGTTGACTCCTCTTTTGGTGATGTCAATTTTTATGCTGCATTCCAAACGGCCCATACTCTATCCCCTATCTTTGATCTATCCATTATTACAGATTGAAATAGGGAAGAGATCCTGAAGAGGGCTAAGAAGTTGTCTACCCCCACTGGTGACGGAGTAGGTCATTCTCAAATTGCTGGTGCTGATGAAGGTACGGATTTTGATTACGGCCAACAAATTACCTCTTATTCTCTGTTTGATACAGTAGTGACGAAAGACCTACCCGTTTCCAAGGAAACGGTAGAAGATCAACCTACTAAAATGATTGGGGACCAATTTGCTTCCCAACATGTGTTGGTGGAGCCTTCTGCCACCCAGGAGATGGTGAAGGATCAACCTCCCCTTAAGGAGATGGGAACTTTCCAAGTTGCTTCCGGAGAGGTCGCTAAGCAAACTGGAATTGAAACTGTATCTCAGGATGTAAAGGTAGGGATTCCATCTGACCTAGCTAAGGAGGAGGCTCTAGTCGAGGCAACGCGAGTGTTGACGGAGGAGCAGGCTGTCTTCGGATCCATAGAGGGAGTAGAGGGGCATATTCCAGGAGATGGAGTGGGAAAAAAAGGCCACCAGAAAGATGCATCATCTATTTTTGTTGTTCGAAAATGGGGGTGGGCACCCTACTGGATCAAGAAGTAGAAAAACCATTCATGTTATTTTTCTATTGCTACTTTTTTTTTATGTAGCCCAGAATATGGGATGGGCTTCCTGAATTGATTGAATGAGGATAGTCTCTCCTTTTCACTTCCTGCTTGTATATAGCTGATCTCTAACTCGGTTGAATCTGCATTGTTCATCTTCTCACTTGATCTAGAATCCAGTCCCTCATATATACCTGACTTATGCAAAATCTTGTAATACAAGTAAAAGATTAAAAAAAATTCTAAGTATAGAAAGTCAAATTAGACCTGATGACTGGTATCAGTTCCTGACACTTAGCCAAATTTTAATCCTGTAAGTTATAATACGTAGAGTTTTCTATTTGATGAGCTTTCTCAAGATGCTGCACCCGTGGCTTGGACCATCATCGTATATGGATTTATATGAAATGACTTATAGCAAGTACTTGGGTACCAAGAATATCCCTTTGTCGTAGTACCTTGATGCTCAGATGATAACTTGACAGAGGTGTTTATTGCCATCACCTCAAGTCCTCAGTGCCTGTCTGGTCCAAATGAACTCTGACAACACAAAACAACCTGAAAATAAATGAAGAAATAAGTAGGAGTAAATAGACGACCGGTACCAGGTTACCGAGGTACTTAATTGCGGTGGTCTTCATGGGACCTTCTACCACACTTGATTTTCCTTTTTAGGAGAATCGAGGTACCAGGTATCCCTATTTTTAGGAATTTCGGTACTTAGGCGAAACTGGTCGAACTAATTTAGGTACCTTTCATCCCTATACCAGGAGGGTACCATTCCATGACGATCTTGATCTAGTGGGCAACTATGCTCTTACACTTAGATATTTCTTGGGGGTGGTAGCCCTGACCAAGGCATTAGGAGCGCCATTTTGGCTATCTCAGTCTTGTGATCTGGTTGGTAACTATACACTCATGCTTAGATCTTTCCTGGGGGGGTCGCCCGTTTAAGAGGATCAAAAGTGCTATCTAGCTATCCTGGTCTCGAGATCTAGCTGGCAACTATGCACTTACACTTAAACCCTTCTTGGCAGGGGGTGGTGCCTATCTAAGGCATCGGGATAGCCATATGGCTTTCCTGGTTCATGGCGATCATGGAGAACTTCTGTTAATGAAAACATAAGCATAAAGGAGATAAAGAATCAAAATAGAGACTTTATTGATGATCAATTGAAAGTACAAATTATTCATGAGATGCTAATTCTGATACCTAGGTAGACCTAGTCTGCTTATGAGTGCTCCGTCTATAGGTAAAACCTCTTCAAGTGGTCTGCATTCCAGGTGTGGTCGATAGGTCGCCCATCCATATCCTTGAGCTTTTAAACTCGACTTTAGACCGCTATTTTCACCAAATATGAGCCTTCCCAGTTGAGGCCCAATATCCCGTCCTACTGAACTCTAGTGTTATGGTTCACTTTCCAGAGTACCGGGTCCCTTACCTTGAAGTTGGGATCTGTCCTTCCTATCGAAGTACCTCACAATTAGGCTATGATATACTGCGACCTTTTATTCCGCCTTATCTTGTTTTTCCTCCAAGAGGTCCAGCTTAACCATTAGCTTGACCTCGTTGCTTTCCAGCTCGAAATGTTGAACCCAGAATGAAGTCAGTTTGTGCTCAGAAGGTAGGACCGCATTCACTCTGAAAGCTAAGGAGCAGGACGTTTCCCTGGTCACGGTTCTCCTAGTGGTTCGGTAAGCCCAAAGTACTTCGGGAAGCTCTTTTGCCCATTTGCCTTTTTTCTGTTGAAGCTTCTTCTTTAAGAGCTTCTTGATCTCTTTGTTGGTAGCTTCTACCAGCCCATTGGTTTGAGGATGAGCTACCGATGCAAAGCGGAGGTCAATTTTTAGGCCTTCACAGAAGTCCCTGAATCGCATGTTGTTGAACTGCTTGCCTAGATCAGTAATGATGATCGTCGGGGTACCAAACTTACAAACCACGTTAGTCTTGATGAATTTGGTGGTGTTTTCTTCTGTAATTTGGGACATTGGTCTTACTTCCATCTACCGGATGAAGTAATCGATTATAATTAAAGCATGCTTAACTTGATCGGGAGCAGTAAAGAGAGATCCGATCAAGTCGATTCCCCAGATCGTAAAGAGATAAGGCGAGTAGATTGCTGAGATACGCTCCGAGGGTAGATGGGTTAGGTTAGATGTATTCTGGCAGGGTCCACACGACTGTATAAACCTTCTTGTATCTTGGTGGATGGTTGACCATTAGTAACCCATACGGAGCACTTGATATGCTAGTGATTCCCCTCCGATATGGTTCCCCCACTCTCCCGAATGAACCTCCTTGAGTGGCCAATTGGCATCGTCAGGATGTCAGCATCAAAGTAGAGGAAGAAACCTTCCTCTACGGTAGAGCTACCAGGCAGTAATTGACTGAGGTCCTTTCTTAAAGCTTTCCTTATTAGAGATACATTTCTATCGGATCCATCCAGCAAGAGAGTTGATCAACCGGGCTAACTTATTTTCCTACCACTATGCTGGACTAGGTGATTACCTGGACTGGGACTTTTTTGGGCAGTGTCTATCCCTTGTTGGCAGCTATATTGGCCAAGACGTTTGCTCGATGATTTTCTTGGAGAGGAATCTGCTTTGTCTTGAACCCCTTGAACCGGGCCTTGAGCTGCTTGACCAATTTAAGGTAAGTCGTCATGTTGTTGCTCTTTGCCTGGTATAACCCGGTGACTTGGTTCACGTATAGGTAGTCAACCCCTAATTCAATAGCTACTCTCATCCCAGCTATGAGGGCTTTATACTCTATTTCATTTTTGGTGGCCCTAAACTCGAAACGAAGAGCTTGAAAATAAAAGAGAAGATTTCTTGCCGGGTCACCAAGGTAAAAATGAGCTTCTCTAGGAGGGTGTAATTCCTCTCTAGCTTGGTCAATGCATGGCTCACGTAGTAAATATGCCCTAAACCCCATCTCCATATTCTTTAACCAATGCTCCACTTAATGTTGTCACTGATACTGCTAGATATATCTGTAACTCCTCCCCGGGGTATCAGTTTTACTAGAAGCGACGGGTTGGCTAGGTACTTCTTCAGTGCCTGGAAGGCTTGCTCACTGTCTTGGTCCCACTTCAGGTTTTTCCTCTGTTTAATTTCTTTAAAGAATGGGAGCCTCTTATCGGTCTATCGTGATATGAAGCAGTTGAGCGCTGCTACTCGATCGTTCAATACCTGTACCTGTTTGAGAGAGTTACGGGATTCCAGGTCCATGATGACTTTGATCTTCTCAAGGTTTGCTTCAATGCCTCTTTTATGGACCATGTATCCTAGGAACTTCCCTACAGTTACCCCGAAGGTGCACTTAGTAGGGTTTAACCTTATCTGATTATCTCTGATGATTTGGAAAGTTCGACAGAGGTGACCTTGGTTCTACTCAACCACCTGGGATTTGGTGATCATATCGTCGATATATACCTCCATCGCCCTTCCTATTTTTATTGACCAATAGCTGGTTGATGGCTTTTGAATTCTTGAGACCGAAGGGCATGACCTTGTAACAGTAAATGCCCTGCCCAATGATGAAGCTAGTCTTGTCTTGGTCTGCGAGGTACATCATGATCTGATTATACTCTGAGAATGCATCCATGAAGCTTAAGAGTTTGTTCCCTGCTGTAGAGTCTATCAGCTGATCAATTTTTTGTATCGGGAAGCTACCTTCGGACATGCGCGATTGAGATCTGTATAATCCATGCAAATGCACCACTTTCCGTTCACTTTGGTGACCATGACCACATTGGCAATCCATTCTGAGTATCGGGATTCCCAGATGAATCCTGCTTTCAGCAATTTGTCACCTTTTCCTAGATTGTGACATTTCTATCAACATTGAAGTGTCGCCTCTTTTGCTTAACTGGTTTATAGGTAGGATTGACTGCCAATCTGTGAGCAGCCAAGGAGATAGAAATCTCGGGCATTTCGTCATGGTTCCAAGCGAAGATGTCATTGTACTCTTTAAGGAGCCTAATCAATCCTTCCTTTACCCTGACTTTTATCGTGGCTCCAACCTTAACTATTTTGGAGGGGTCATGCTCCTTGATTAACATACATTTTGGCTCTCAATTCCATGTCCTTTAGGTTGATCTTGAGCATATTTTGGTGTTTAATGGCTCTATTATTGTCATTTCAGGCAATCAATGTCTTTTCACACAAAAAGTGAGATTTGGTGGCAAAATGGCTGAAACTGTAAGAAATTCCCATACAGAACACCCAACTTTTGGGGATCATATCTCCCTCCTTAGATCGAACTAGGTTTCTTACCATATATTTTTAGAAAGCTCCGGAAGTCTTCTTTCCAACGGTTTTTAAGGATCACAGTTTCGGGTTTCTAGAGGGAGATATACTTGTTTTCATAACGGTGCTCGAGGCTGGAAACTGGTGTCGTGACCACGACACTTAAGTCACAAAAATTACTGTAGCTTGGTATGTCGTCTTGCAATACCGTGACACACCTGATTTTAGAACGTGACATGTCGATTTTAGGCCATTTTCAAAGGGGAAAATGTGTCCTTTTGTGCCCCAATTCGTCTCCAAACTTTTCCTAGCTTTAAATACAACACTTTATCACAAGACCCATAATCTTTGAATCCCTTACTCTTTAATTCATTCTTAAATCCACACTTCATCTTCTCTACCAAATTAAGATATTTAGGAGCTTCCAAAGGCATCCATGAAGGTTTTTCCTCCATGGATGCTTCCTCACCATCACCACTTTTGCCCATCATCCACCATATATATGAGTAGATAGCAAGGAGAATGAGTGGTCTTTGACCAAATTTTGAGCTAGACAAAGGAAAAAGCTCTCGGAGGGAGTTCTTCAAGGGTTATATTCTTTTCAAACTCTTCTTTTTGTTTTCTTGTTTTCTAGTTGTGTAATCCCCATGTGGAAAATATTGTAAACCTTATTTGTGCTAAATATATGTGATTGTTTTTATATTCATTTGGGTTTTGATTCATTCTTGTAATTATTGAATAATCTCTTATATTGATATGCTTGTGTATGGAGATTGGAAATTGACATGTGTTCATGGATTGGATTAGAAGTAGATTAACTTAATTGTAGGAGTAGTTGTAATCAAATATCCTATTTGTGTGTGTACATCTTTGGAAGGTCAAAATTAACTTGTATGGATGGGTTTGAGTGTTTATGGGTTTTTGGTTGTGCCTAGGACGACCAATCTGGGTATAATCTTAACCAATTAGCTCTAAGGAATGAATAAAACTTGTTCTATGCATGACCTTGCTAGATTAGGTTTTGGCTTATGTTCATATGCTTAATGGTAGAGACTTAAGGCACAATTGCTCTAGCCATGACCTTGGAGAGTTTATTGTGTTTGTGAATCTCTCAATTGAGAGAACAAACCCTTAACTGGAATTAGAAGTGCTTAATGCCTTAGGTTGGCTCTAGGTTCTTATGCTTAATGGGTCTTATGCAAGTGGGAGATTGTTAGGATTTATGCCCTCAAGATGTAATTTGTAAATGGATTTATTAAATAAATAAAAGGAAAAGTTCAATTCATTCTTATTGTGTTATTTATTATATAACTTGTGCATTTATTTAACATTCAAGATTGTCGGATGTAATCTCAAACTGTGTATATGAGTGTCATAGACAGATGGATACAGTAAGAGACGTGCAATCTAAATAGTCCATAGATAGCAAATAAAACTGGATACTTTATTTGTGGTTAATCTATAGTTGCGGTCCATTCCGTAATATACGATGATACTATCCTGAATCATTCATATGAGATATGGGAATTGAGGCACCTTATATGATGTGATCATATAGGATTGGGCCATGATCTATATGAATCTCTCGCCAATATCCGTTTACCGATGAGATTCATATATATCAACTAAAGATGGCTATATGTGGGTGATCTTAATCCTGAGTGTCTTATCGACTCCTTCAAGTTAAATCGTGGTCTTTGATATACCATGGGTAAGGTCAGATGCATTTCCTGATCAATATACTCTGTATGTTGGGATTACGGTTTGGCTTGTGGCTGGGAAGGTTTGTACACAATAGTGGAATCCACTCCTTTTTGTGAGAAGTAGATTGTAGTTCTCTTAAGGGTTGATTCAGGGTTTGGACAATATGAGCGCTCTCCTAATTCGGTAAGGAAATAGGATTTATTGTCCATTAGAGAATCAATGGTACTTAATGGATATGTGTGATTAGAGGGGTGTAACGGACATTATGACCCAGCTATAATTTTGAACTACTGTGGAGGATCATACAATATGTAATAGCTATATCGATAGACACAAAGTTGTATCGGTCTGTGTAAAAGTGTCTACAGTTGAGAGAGTATAGCTTCGGGTTTTTAGTGGAATAACATCGGAGTTAATAATCAAGGAATATTAATTAAAGAGTTTAATTAATGATTCCGATGATTATTGGAGCTTAAAAAACTGCGGGTCCATTAGATCCCCTTGCTAGCCCGATTGATTTAGGTAACAAGGGTCACGGTTAATTAATTGGATTGTGCAATTAATTGTGTTACAAAAGTGACACGTATATATTTGGGAATTAATTGAATAATGAGATTATTTAATTAATTAATGTTAATAGTTAAATTAATTAAATAATTAGATTATTTAATTATATTTATAATTATGAATTATTAATTAACTATTAATTGGAGGGTGTTAGTTGATATATGGATTTAGGTGAAGATAAAATAATAAGATTATTTTTATCTTACTAAATCATTTATCTAAATATTAGAATTTAAGTTTAAATTTAAAATACTTATTATCACTTTTAATATATTAAATATATTTGAAAATGATAATTAAAAGAAATATATCAATTAGTAACACAAGAGATTGCATTGGATGCAAATTGGTGTGTACATGAAACAATAGTCAAAAGAAGAATTTGCATAGGATGCAAATACTTAATACATATATGATATATATTTGTAAGCAAGCAAGCGGTATTTATTATTGATATGGGACAGCAGTAGAGATATATATATATATTGTGAGCAACAGTGATAAATATATATTTGTGCAAAAAGCGAGAGCAGTAGAGTTATATATATATTTATGTAAAAGCGAGAGCAGCAGTGATATATATATATTCATGAAAAACGAAGCAAGCTATATATATATATATATATATTGTTTCATGTTTTATGTGTTTTTGAAACACATAGAGAAAATAGTTTCTTCAATTCTCTCTCCATCCTCCGTTCAAGTTCCTGAGACCGTGACGCGCCCACACGCAGTTACTAGTTTCGGGAGATAGCGAGGTAGATCGAATGGTTCAGACAGAAGCACATCGTAATGAGAAGGGGTCTCCAAACGTTGGTAAGATTGGTTCAGACAGGAGCATATCGAAAAGTGAAGAAGCCTCTAAACGTTGGTAACATTTTCTTTTTCTAATTTTTGTTGATTACAATTTTCTGTATTTACATATTGTATGTATTAGTTCCGAAAAATAATTACGATCCAAAGTTCACTAGTCCTAGATACAGATATGATATGTATAAAAATTTTAAAACCTAGTTCTGATGCGTGATCGGTAAACGGGGGTTCCAACAATTGGTATTAGAGCCAATTTATTTTTCAGAACAAGAAATTGTTTTCGATGCTCATGTATGTATGAATTGTGTAGGCACAATTTAAATTGACTGTATGATGTTTTTGTATATATATTATATTTTTTTTTAATTTACAAAAACATGATTGATCGTTATATATATGGTACTGTGGATTTAGGGTTTATGGGTTGTATTATTATTATTATTTGTTTATATTTTTTTTTTTACTATTATTGTATTGTAAAAAAAATTGTAACCTATATTGAAGACCTGGAAATATCGCGAAGAAGGATTCATGAGATGAATCGGAGTGATCTGAAGAGACTGGAAGACTCGGAAATTACAAGAAGACCAAGGAATGCCTTGGGAAATTTTTTGTAATTTTAAATTCCAATTTTTTTTAGGTTAAATAATCCACAGTACTCGGTCAATTCATGTATGCTTTATATTATGTGATGATAAAAGCATTGTCATGCATGCGTATGTCATTTAGATTAGATGTGCCTACACAAATATATTTGATATGTCATACATGCATCATAGCCTAATATTTTATATTTTTTTTAATGTGATTAAAATGGGTAATATACATAATTGGCTATGAATAATGAGATTTTTTTTAATGGTTAGAAAACTTGGTAATTCTCATTAATATTAATCTAGTTATTAAAGAGTTTAGTAAGTTAGATTAATAGGGTCATTTAATGTAATTATGATTAATATGATTAATTACCTAATAATAAACGATCCAAATAAAGTGTTAGGGTTTTAATAGTTAAAACTTGGTAAACACTAGCATAATAATCTAACCCTAGTAAATAGTTGACAAAGGCTTAGATTATACATTAATAGATTAGATTTTTAATTGTTTAAAATCATTAATAATTTATTAGTTAATTAGAATTTGGTTCTAATTAGTTAATTCGCTAGATAACTTGATTAAAGTTAGTCGTTTAACCCTGTAGAGTCTAGGTGCATTAACGGTTAATAGAAAACCATAATTTTAAAATAGTGAGTGGGAAAGGGATATATGACATATATATCTTGCGGTCTCTATCATTAGTTCAGCACCGTGAGATCCGAGTGGGGCCTCATGACGGCTTTGCGTTCGTCTTCCCTAAGGAGGGTTTCCACTAAGATCAATACCAAGGTTGACTTCCTAACGGATAGGATTTCTGAGGGTATTTCGGGATTAACCGACCCTAAGGCGGTAATTTTCGAGTTAAGCTCGTGAGATCTTAAATGGTGGGTTACACTCACGAAGGTTTTGATTAAGTTTGTTAATTAAAAACCTGACTGAATGAACGATGGTTGAATGATATGGAATAAAAGTTACTCTAGAATATCATTTGATTGAGAATGTCTCGGTCCAACATGCAAAGACTTGACCGACCCTAAGGCGACACTTATTTGTGGTATGTTGGATTGTCGTGGTATAGTAACTAGTTTTAGGATAGTTTGAGTTCATTTAACATGTGCATCCATCATGTTTAAATTTATGCCAAAGCACTTACACTTGTTTTAAATAAATGACTGAATGAATTTTTATTTATTTCAGCAATAATGTCTTTGGCATTACTTCAATTTCTCGCAAACGACAAGTTAACTGGAGATAACTACACTAAGTGGAAACTTAACATTAATGCAATATTGGTCACCAAAGACCTCAAGTTTGTGCTTACGGAGGAATGTCTTCCAGCGCCTGCTGCCAATGCCATACGAACTGTTCGTGAGGCATACGAGCGATGTGCCTCATCTGATGAGAAGACCCGAACATATCTGCTGGCTTCTATGACAGACATGCTTGTCACAAAGCATGAAGCAATGACTTCAGCATTCGAAATCATGGAGTCATTGCAAGCCATGTTCGGGCAGCCCTCCGAGCAAAAACAACACGAAGCCATTCATTCTGCTATGCTCGCTCGCATGAAGGAAGCAATGTCAGTTCGGGAACATGTCCTGAGCATGATGTTCTACTTCAACACGGCAGAAGTCAATGGCGGGGCCATTGACTAACCCAGTCAAGTAAGCATCATACTGACGACTCTTCCGAAGAGTTTCGATCAGTTTAAGAGCAATTACGGGATGAACAAGTTAAAGTTTAGTCTTACACAGTTGCTCAATGAGCTTGCTACCTTTGAGTCTTTAATTAAGGACAATAAGGGAAAGACCGGTGAGTCAAATGTTGCTGAACCATCTTCCTCCTCAAAGAAGAAAAATAGGAAGAGGTCTGCTGGAAGGCGAAGGGTAAGCCCAAAACCAAGAAATCCCAAAACAAAAAGAATGGCGCCTCCACCGACCAAGGCAAAGGAAAATGTTTCCATTGGGATAAGGTCGGGCACTGGAAGAGGAATTGCCCTCAATACCTAGAGGAGGTAGCCAAGAAGAAAAAGACAAAAAGTAAATATGATTTACTTGTTCTTGAATCTTGTTTAGTGGAAGATGATTCTTCATACTGGATAATTGATTCGGGGGCCATTAACCATGTTTGTTATTCTTTACAGTGGACTGATTCTTGGACACAGCTAGAGGAGGGAGCCTTCTCAATGCGTGTGGGGTCGGGGGATGTTGTGTCGACAAAAGCAGTGGAGCAATAAGATTGCAATTTTGTAATAATAATAGTTATTTATTATTGAACAATGTTTTTTATATTCCTGGATTTACACGGAATTTTATTTCCGTTTCTAAATTGTTAGAACAATCGTATTCTATTTCTTTTAATAATAAGTCTGTTATTATTAGAAAGAATAGTCTGAATATTTATTCAGGAATTAATAAAAACAATTTGTATGTGTTAAGATCGTTAATACATACTATACTGCTAAACACCGAAATGTTTAAGGTTGAAAAACCAAAAACTAAACGACATAAGATTTCTCTAGATAATGACACGTATCTCTGGCATCTAAGGCTTGGTCATATCAACCTTGACCGGATAGACAGACTAGTAAAAAGCGGACCTTTAAGTGAGTTTAAGGTTGGCACCTTACCTGTCTGCGAATCTTGTCTGGAAGGTAAGATGACTAAGAGACCTTTTACTGGAAAAGGGCTTAGAGCTAGAGAACTGCTAGAGCTTATACATACAGACATCTGCGGACCGATGAATATTAAAGTGAGGGGTGGTTATGAGTATTATGTCACGTTTATAGATGACTACTCAAGATACGAATACATCTACCTGATGCAACGAAAGTCGAAAACATTTGAAAATTTCAAAGAATTTTGAGCTGAAGATGAGAATCAATTAGGTAGGACTATCAAGTCACTACGATTGGATTGTGGAGGTGAGTACCTTGACCAAGAGTTTGAAGACTTCATGGTCGAGCATGGGATAGTTTCCCAACTCACAGTTCCCGGTACACCTCAGTAAAATGGTGTAGCGGAGAGGAGAAATAGAACCTTAATGGAAGTGGTGATATCTATAATTAGTTTCTCATCATTACCAAATTCCTTCTAGGAATATGCGTTACAAACAGCGGTATACATTTTGAATGTAGTGCCATCTAAATCTGTTCCTAAGACTCCCCTAGAGTTGTGGAATGGTCGTAAAGCTAGTTTGCGATATTTTTGCATATGGGGGTGTCTAGTACATGTGCTGAAGATATGAACTGGAAAGCTAGACTCTAAATTTGTTGTCTACCTATTTGTAGGATACTCCAACGAGACCAGATGTGGACACTTCTATAGTCCTGAAGATAACAAAGTATTTGTATCGATAAATGCAACGTTTCTTGAGGACAATTACATTAGTGACCATAAACCTCGTTCCAAGATTGTATTAAATGAGTTGGAGCTTGGTGAGACTAGTGCTTCATCAACAAGAGTTGTTATTCCACAAACATCTGAGAGTCAGATGGTTCCTGATTAGGATACACTACCACCTAGACGTAGTGAGAGAGTTGTGAGACAACCTAAACGCTATTTAGCTATAGGTGAGGGACAATGAGTTGTCTCTGCTGATAGTGTTGATGATCCATTGACATTTAAGAATGCAATGGAAGATCCTGATAAAAAGGAATGGCTTATAGCCATGAATCTCGAGATGGAGTCCATGTACTCTAACTCAGTCTGGGATCTTGTAGACTTACCGGATGGGGTAAAACCCATAAGGTGTAAGTGGATCTATAAAAGAAAGAGAGGAGTAAACGGGAAGGTAGAGACCTTCAAGGCAAGGCTAGTGGCTAAGGGTTATACCCAGAAAGAGGGGGTCGATTATGAAGCACCGTCTCAAGGATCCAACTTATAAGGGATCGTAAGAACAAACTCATAGCACTGTCTCAGGCATCATATATCGACAAGATTCTTGTACGATTTTCGATGAAAAACTCTAAGAAAGGTAATTTACCTTCTAGACATGGAGTTCACTTGTCTAAGGAACAGTGTCCTAAGACACCTCAAGAAGTTGAAGATATGAGATGTGTACCCTATGCATCGGCAGTAGGTAGTCTCATATATGCTATGTTATGCACGAGACCGGACATCTGCTATGCAATGGGAGTAGTCAGCAGATACCAATCTAACCCAGGATTGGATCATTAGGTTGTTGTCAAGATAATTATCAAGTATCTTTGGAGAACGAGAGACTATATGCTAGTGTATTCCGGGAAGGATTTGATCCCGTTAGGATACACAGATTCTAATTTTTAGTCAAACAGGGATTTTAGGAAATCTACGTCTGGATCAGTATTCACCCTGGGTGATGGAGCCATTGTGTAGAGAAGTATCAAACAATCTTGCATTGCTGACTCCACCATGGAAGCCGAATATGTAGCCGCTTGTGAAGCTGCTAAAGAGGCTGTTTGGCTCCGTAAGTTCTTGAGTGATCTAGAAGTTTTTCCAAATCTGGATAGGCCCATCACACTTTATTGTGATAACAGTGGTGTTGTGGCTAATTCTAAAGAACCAAGAAGCTACAAAAGAGGGAAGCATATAGAGAAAGAATATCATCTCATTAGAGAGATAGTGCAGAAAAGAGATGTGATTGTCACCAAGATAGCCTCACAAGACAATCATGTTGATCCATTTACGAAGACCTTACAAACTAAAGTGTTTTTAGGTCACCTAGATGGTCTAGGGTTACGAGACATGCCTCATATGCTTTAGTGCAAGTGGGAGATTGTTAGGGTTTATGCCATAAAGATGTAATTTGTAAATGGATTTATTAAATAAATAAAAGGAAAAGTTCAATTCATTCTTGTTGTGTTGTTTATTATATAACTTGTGCATTTATTTAACATTCAAGATTATCGGATGTAATCTCAAACTGTGTATATGAGTGTCATATACAGATGGATACAGTAAGAGACGTGCAATCTAAATAGTCCATAGAAAGCAAATAAAATGGGATACTTTATTTATGGTTAATCTATAGTTGCGGTCCATTCCGTAATGTACGATGATACTATCCTGAATCATTCATATGAGATATGGGAATTGAGGCACCTTAATTAATGTGATCATATAGGATTGGGCCATGATCTATATGAATCTCTCGCCAATATCCGTTTACCGATGAGATTCATATATATCAACTAAAGATGGCTATATGTGGGTGATCTTAATCCTGAGTGTCTTATCGACTCCTTCAGGTTAGATCGTGGTCTTTGATATACCATGGGTAAGGTCAGATGCATTTCCTAATCAATATACTCTGTATGTTGAGATTACGGTTTGGCTTGTGGCTGGGAAGGTTTGTACACAATAGTGGAATCCACTCCTTCTTGTGAGAAGTAGATTGTAGTTCCCTTAAGGGTTGATTCAGGGCTTGGACAATATGAGCGCTCTCCTAATTCCGTAAGGAAATAGGATTTATTGTCCATTAGAGAATCAATGGTACTTAATGGATATGTGTGATTAGAGGGGTATAACGGACATTATGACCCATCTCTAATTATGAACTACTGTGGAGGATCATACAATATGTAATAGCTATATCGATGGACACTGAGTTGTATCGGTATGTGTAAAAGCGTCTACAGTTGAGAGAGTACAACTTCAGGTTTTTAGTGGAATAACATCGGAGTTAATAATCAAGGAATATTAATTAAAGAGTTTAATTAATGATTCCGAGGATTATTGGAGCTCAAAATACTGCGAGTCCATTAGATCCCCTTGCTAGCCCGATTGATTTAGGTAACAAGGGTCACGGTTAATTAATTGTGTTACAAAAGTGACACGTATATATTTGGGAATTAATTGAATAATGAGATTATTTAATTAATGAATGTTAATAGTTAAATTAATTAAATAATTAGGTTATTTAATTATATTGATAATTATGAATTATTAATTAACTATTAATTGGAGGGTGTTAGTTGATATATGGATTTAGGTGAAGATAAATAATATGATTATTTTTATCATACTAAATCATTTATCTAAGTATTTGAATTTAAGTTTAAATTTAAAATACTTATTATCACTTTTAATATATTAAATATATTTGAAAAGTATAATTAAAAGAAATATATCAATTAATAACACAAGAGATTGCATTGGATGCAAATTGGTGTGTACATGAAACAATAGTCAAAAGAAGAATTTGCATAGGATGCAAATACTTAATACATATATGATATATATTTGTAAGCAAGCAAGCGGTATTTATTATTGATACGGAACAGCGGTAGTGATATATATATATATATATATATATATATATTGTGAGCAACAGTGATAAATATATATTTGTGCAAAAAGCGAGAGCAGCAGAGTTATATAAATATTTGTGTAAAAGCGAGAGCAACAGTGATATATATATAAAAAAAAATTGTTTCATGTTTTATGTGTTTTTGAAACACATAGAGGAAAGAGTTTCTTAAATTCTCTCTACATCCTTCATTCAAGTTCCTGAGACCGTGACGCGCCCACAAGCAGTTACCAGTTCTGGGAAAAAGCTAGGAAGATCGAGTGGTTCAGACAGGAGCACATTGTAAAGAGAAGGAGTCTCCAAAAGTTGGTAAGATTGGTTCAGACGGGAGCATATCGAAAAGTGAAGGAACCTCCAAACGTTGGTAAGATTTTCTTCTTTTGATTTTTGTTGATTACAATTTCCTGTAATTTCATATTGTATGTATTAGTTCCGAAAAAATAATTATGTTCCAAAGTTGACTGGTCTCAGATACAGATATGATCTGTATAAAATTTTTGAAACCTAGTTCCGCTGCTTGACCAGTAAACGGGGGTTCCAACAGATGGTGAGGTACCATCCCGGTAGTGAGGTACTTGGTCAATCTCGTCGGACCTATGTGATCTTTTAAGAGTTCTATGGGCACCTTCTTTCCTACTAGAGAGGTTGGATATGTATCTCGACGGGGAATCAGATCATTGTCAGGGTACTTGGGTACCAGTTGGGTAGCCATTGAAGGTGTAGGAGCTTCATCTTGCTCCTAAAATGATGTTGAGGTACCTAGGTTGTGCTAAACCTGGTACTTCGAGGTAAACCATTACGTCCGATACCTATCCAGTGTATGGAGATGCCTTCTGCCAGGTTCTACCTAGGTGGAAAATTTCCTTTTGACCCCATACCAAAAATGGTTGTTAACAATAATTATTATGGTAGGGTCTAGTTGTGTGGAGAATGTTCCGTGCTATAGGTAAAGCACTAGAGATGGCGATTAAGGAGAGCTTGGAAATGTTACAAATTATTGAAGAACACGACTTTGAAGACAAGAAATATATCAATGGAGAGAAGATTGGCATGGTGAACATCGCATTTGGTTCCATTCTTTACAGGTTAAGAGTTAATGAGAATGGACTTAGGGTGAGATTACTTGAATCCCACAAATTCCCTCGTTTGCATAAATACTTTCAATTTTTTTCTGAAAGAGTCTATGATTAAAGAAACCTTCCCGATCGCGATAAGATGATTATCTTCTTCAAGCGCCGCCGTGAAACTTTGCAAGCCTCCATCTGAATGTTGTATATGAAAAACTTTGTTTGGAGTGTCCTCATTTTCTACTATAGAGTTCGGAATTCAAAAATAAAGATTTGTGTCTAAAGATCGAAAAACGTTTTTATCGTTATTTCTTCTACCTTATCTTCTTAGTAGTTATTTCTTCTTGTCCTAATAGAATGTCTATTGGGACAAAAAAATTTATTCTTCCCTAAAAAATACAAAAATGGTGAGACTTTTATGGACGAAAATAATTTATCCCAATAGGATGTGTATTGTGACAAAATCAAACATTCGTCCAAGTAGAATGTCTGTTGGGATGAAAATTATTTGTCCCTAAAAAGTATAACAACTTTTTAGAAAGAAATGCAAAAGAAAAAGAAAAAGAAATTATAGGGTTTATTTTATCATAACAGAAATAATATTTATTGCTGATAATTATTTATCGGGATTATATTTTTCATTTTTTATCTTTATTTTTTTTTTAAGTTTTTCCCAAAAGACAAAGATCATAAATAAATTTGCTTCACTTTTTTATATTAATTACTATAGATTAATTCAAAAAATTGTGAAAAATTATATATTTATTTTTATAAATATAATAAATAAAAATCTTAAATGCAAAATTACTTTTTAGAAATGTTGTTGTACATTTATCCTTCCCTATGTGATAGTAATTCAAATATTACATTTGTCGATTAAATTGAAAATTGTAAAGAGAGTCTCTATAATCTGCATATGATTAACGATAGACCATTTCATCTGACAATATGTGATTTGAAAAAAATAGTTTAATTAAATGCTACAATAAACATTTTTGAACAAGAAAAGAAATTATTGTAATTAATCTACAATAAAAAATTAATAACATATAAAGGTTATATATGAATAGTATGTTTTAAGTAATAAATTCAAAGCAATAGCAAAGTGGATAAGCTTTGCTTCAGTTTCAAGTGAGTGGTTCGATGCTGGTGGTGAATGAAACATTGAATGAGACTCGATTGCGATGGGAGGGTTGTGATGAGAGTGAATTGTGGGTGAGTTGGTAATGGGACGACAGGGTTCCAAACAAACCATGTTTTTCTTTCCAAATTTCGTTACTATAGATATTTTATTGAAACGAAAATTAAAATTTATCCTTGGGTCAATATAATTTGTGACGAATTTACTCATTAAATCATAAATATGGGTATAAATCTCTACTGAGGTGGGAGTTTCATTCTTGATTCATTCTTATAACCATTGATCTAATAGTTTAATAAAATATTACCTAATAAATGTTTTTTAATAGCCATTTGTATATCATACATAATAATTTTTTTTTTACATTTGTTCAATACAATTTTATATTAAAAATAATAATAATTTAATAATACATTTACATTATATATAAATAGTTTTGCATTATTTATCAAAGTTGAAGTTGTGTAGTGTAATGGTTTGAACTCTACACCATCGAATGTAAAAAGATGAAAAATAATCGTCCCTATAGAAATTAAAATTTTATAATATGTCTATCATTTTTTTTTTGAAATACAATTACTTCTGGGACTTGGTGAGATTAATTAGACTCTACAAGCACGACACAGAATACTACTCCCAATAAAACTCTCACAACCGAAGAGAGGGCTGCTTCTACAAACAGAGAGAAAACTCATAACACATGCTTGTAACATGCGCATGGTGAGACTCGAACCCCTAACCACTAGGTGTGGAAGGGATGTGCACAACCATCATTGAAATAAATTTTTGATTAGTGGAGTAAAATTTAAATTTATCAAACAATTGTTTTTTCAATAAGAGTTTGATTTAAACTCATCAATAAAAATTTAACAACCTATATGTGTTATATAAAAAATACTGTGCAACAATTAACAAATTGAAATATTTGGTATGGTGGTAAAGGCTACCATTCATGCTGCTGCGGTGGGTCATGAGTTGAAGACCCACTAAAGACATGATGGAAGACTGGATGGGGCGTGCTAGCGTGTGGTAAGGTGTAGTGTGGTGGTAGTGTGTGATGATGTGTCACTATTCTATTGGAACGAAATTATTTCATCCCAACAGATACACTATTAGGACGATTTATTTCGTCCCTATAAGCGAGGTGTAGTGTGGTGGTAGTGTGTGATGATGTGTCACTATTCTATTGGAATGAAATTATTTCATCCTAACAGATACACTATTGGGACGATGTGATTCAAACTGAAAAGTGTATGTTTACTAAGGGATAATATCATCATTTTATACTTCCAATATGATTAAATCCCCAATTTAGACATATTTTCGTTCGCTCGCTTAAATAAATGTGTTGTGTAGTAATCAGTGTATTTTTCTTTGTATTTCAGAGGTCATATGGTCAATTCAGAATTATAGAGAAGTCAAATGACAAAACAAACATCATTTTCAAGTTCAGAGCATCAAAAAACACTAGGAAGGCCACAAAATGTATTTTTATAATTTTGACTATTCACTGTTTAAAGTTGACTTTCAATGTCCACTGATGATGTGACACGTTCCTATTGGACCGAATTACGAGTGCACCGTACACGGGACTGTGGGGAATCACATTCTAAAAGACTATTGACTTTGTTTGTTAACTGATGATGTGACACATTTATATTGGACCGAATTATGAGTGCACCGTATATACGACCGTAGGGAATCATATTCTAGAAGTCATTGCACTGTTCACTGATGCAGTTACTATTCACTGCTCACTGATGACTTGGAAAATCTGGACGCTCCATTCTAAATTCATCCGATGGTCAATTTTCATCCATATTTTGTATAAATAGGGATCCCCCCAATTTGGACATTCTGAATCCAAATATGACATTAGATTTGTGAAATTCTCTCTATAATGTTCTCAAATTCTCAGTTTAAATAAAATAGTTTTTTCCTAGTTAAATTATGTATGGCTAATTTAATATAGCTGTGGTCAAATGTGATACTGTTGGTATGGAGAATATGATCCAATTTTGGTAAGTTTATTATTTTTTGCTTTCCCCCATTTGATTTTTATGGAGTTTTTGACTCACTATAGTAGACAGATGTTGTTTGGCACAGTGAGTAGTACATTACCCATATCTATCAGTAGAGTGGACAGGGGAGTGGAAATCCCCCCCTAAATCTAGACTAAATATTAATAATTCGATTATATTCAAGTTACCAACAATGGATCTCTTAGCCCTAGATTTAATTTTAATTGATTTACATTTTTATAACAGTTATAGTAATTAATCTAGATAATTAATTCTACAATGACAAGTAAACAACCTCTCTATGGTTTGACTCGGTCTTACCGGTTAATTTAATAATTTGACACTCTTATACTTGGGAGTAGGAACACTTCTTTAGGACGTGTCAAGTTTTTGACTCTATTGTCGGGGAGGTAAGTCCACATTTTTTTTGTAGAGGTAATTTCTTTTTAATTTTATTTTAGTTTTGCTATTTTTTTTCTCTAATATTCCTTGTTCTCATTTTGTATTCAGTTTTTCATTTTAGCCTAGATCTAGTTTGTATTTGCATATACGTCATTTTACTTTTCACTGTTGAAGATCAGTCCTCATATATCTCATATTTACACTTTAGTCCCTAGATTTATAGGTATTTGTATTTTTACCCCAATACTTGTATATATTTGCATCTATACCCATATAATTTTACATCTTAGTTATTTTCACTACTTTTTCTTTTATTTTCCTCATTTTTGTGTATTTCACCTTTATGAATCCTCATTAAACCTGCATGAGACGTTGGTCTCGAACATCTAGCGATAGGTTATTTAGAAAATCACAATCACCCACATTCGCCAACAAAATGGCTGAAATCCCACATAGACATCCAGCAGGAAACCAAGCCGAAAACCTTTTAGACAACCTTGACAACATGTCTTAACACAGCAACCATCCCCCTTACGTTGACCATTACCAACACATTAACCCAAATCCATCTAGAACTCTTAGAGACTACATGAACCCCACGTATATTGGAGCACCTTCATAAATAGCTTTCCCACCAAATATAGCACACTTTAATTTTAAACCGGGAATCATTCAACTTTTACCCAATTTTCACGGTCTCGAATCTGAAAACCCATATTTGCATGTTAGGGAGTTTGAGGAAGTCTGTAACACTTATACTAACCAAAATGTTAGCATGGATATAATCAGGCTTAAGTTTTTCCCTTTTTCCTTAAAAGGATATAATCAGGCTTAAGTTTTTCACTTTTTCCTTAAAAGGTAAAGCTAAAACTTGGTTACAAAACCTTAGGTTAGGACCAATCCAAACTTAGAATGATATGCAATAATAGTTCTTAAAGAAATTTTTCCCACCTTATAGAACAAACTCTCTTAAGAGGCAAATCACTTCATTTACCTAAAAACCTGGAGAAAAAACTTTACCAATGTTGGGATAGGTTCAAAGAGTTGTTAAATGTTTGTCCATATCATGGTTTTGGAATATCAAGGATAGTGTCATATTTCTACGAGGGACTCACACCCCAAAGTAGATAAGTCATTGAGATGATGTGTAATAGGGAGTTCAAGGATAAAAATCTTGAGGAAGAACTTGATTACCTTGACCACATCGCTAAAAATGCTCAAAATTGGGACACCATTAGTTCTTATGAGTCCATGAGTAAACCACAATCATCTCCATCTAGTGGAGGCATTTACAATCTTAGGGAAGACCATGATCTTCAAGCTAGATTTGCATCCCTAGCTAGGAAAGTTGAAGCTTTAGAAACTAAAAAGAGTGAACATGTAAAATCTGTACAAGAAATCGCATGCCATGTATGCGATTCTGATGATCATATCACTCATAGTTACCCAACTTTACCAGTCCTAAAAGATTGCCTTCGTGAATAAGCCAATGCTTTGCACACTTTCAACAAGCTAAATTCCAACCCATACCGACAAACCTACAATCCCGGTTAGAGATATCATCCAAACTTTAGTTGGAGAATCAATAATCAAGCCCAGTCTTCACAACCACCATGTCCATCACATCTACAAACACACCATAATTTCCCAAACCCTCAAGGTTATGCACCTTATGTCCCACCATCTTGGAAAAATCTTAAAGAAACTTTGCACTCATTCATTGAGAAGCAAGAAGTCATTAACAGCTAAACTGTACAAACCTTGACAGATGCTAAAGATACTTTGGAAAAGATTGCTTCTACACTCACCACATAAGAAAAATGTAAGTTTCCATCTCAACCACAACCAAATCCCAAGAGTCAGTCAAGTTCCTATGACAACAACCAATGCCCATACCAAGTCAAATCAATGATCACTCTTAGTAGTGGTAAGGTCATCGAAAAACCTATTCTTGAATCTGGTAAAAATGATGATGAGTCATTTTCCAAAGGTAATGAAGGGGTTGATGAAACCACTGTTGATGAAGAAATAATTGAATATCCACTTACACTCCCATTTCCTCAAGCTTTTAAAAATTCACAAAAATCAAAGCGTTCCAAGAGATTTTAAAAATTTTCAAACAGGTAAAGATCAATATCCCTTCGTTGGACGCGATCAAACAGATACCTTCCTATTCCAACATTTTGAAGAATCTGTGCACTGTGAAAAGGAAGCATCAAGTAAGAAAGAAAACCTTTATAGCTGAACAGGTAAGTTCCATTCTTTGCAAAAAAAAAATTTTTGAAATATAAAGATCTTGGTTGTCCCACTATTTTCTGCATAATTGGCAATTGTAAAATTGAGCATGCTTTACTTGACCTAGGTGCTAGTGTAAATTTGCTCCTATACTCAGTTTATCAACGACTTAAATTGGGTGAGTTAAAACCGACTTCAACCACACTTTGTCTTACTGATAGGTCAATTAAAATACCAAATGGAATAGTGGAAGATGTGTTAGTACAAGTCGATAAATTTATGTGTTAGTACAAGTCGATAAATTTATCTACCCAGTAGATTTTATTGTCTTAGAAACACAACCTGTTGTTAACAAGCACAAATCAATTCCTGTTACATTGGGCTGACCATTTTTAGCTACTGTTAATGCCTTGATTAATTACAGGAATGGAATAATGAACATGTCTTTTGGAAATATGGAAATAAAGCTTAATGTTATCAACATGTCTAATGAACCATTTGATGATGAAAATGAAGATGAAGATGTAGACATTATTGAAACCATTGTTGAAGATCATGTTCAAAAGGATTCTTTTAACTCATCTGAAGTTTGTTTGATCAATTCACCTGAGTCATACATGCGTTCACATATTGATAATTGTTTACAGGTTGTCGAAGAAGAAAGAGACACTCCAGATTTATAAGAATTGGAACAGAAAGATGACGAGCCAAAAGAAAAAGTACCTCAACTGGATTTGAAGCCCTTACCAAAAGGACTCAAATATGCGTACCTTAGAGTCGAACAAACCTACCCAGTGGTAATCTCTTCTAACCTCACAGAAGAGCAAGAAGGTAAGTTGTTACATGTTTTAAATAAAAATAAAAATGCAATTGGTTGGACTTTGAAAGATTTGAAAGGTATTAACCCTTTGGTTTGTTCACATCAAATAAATTTAGAGGAAAATGCTAAATTATATCGACAACCCCAAAGAAGACTTAACCCACACATGAAAGAAGTTGTCAAGACTGAAGTCCTTAAATTACTTGATGTGGGAATTATCTACCCTATCTCTGATAGTAAGTAGGTGAGTCCTACACAAATTATGCACACAAAAAAACTGGAATCACTGTTGTTAAAAATGAAAAAGGTGAGTTAATTCCAACTTGTATTCCATCTAGTTGGCCCATGTGCATTGATTATAGAAAATTAAATTATGCCACTAGAAAAGATCATTTCTCCCTTCCATTCCTTGACCAAATTTTAGAAAGAATAATGGGACATCCCTACTACAACTTTCTTGATGGGTATTCAGGATACTATCAAATTCCCATTTCATTAGAAGACCAAGAAAAGACTACATTCACATATCCTTTTGGAACCTTTGCATTTATAAAAATGCCATTTGGTTTGTGTAATGCTCCAGCCACATTTCAACGATGCATGCTAAGCATTTTTAGTGACATGATTGAACATTGTTTAGAGGTCTTTATGGATGATTTAACTGTGTTTGAGAATTCTTTTGATGATTGTCTTAATAACTTAAAAAGAGTCTTAATAAGTTGCATAGAAAAAGGACTTGTGCTTAACATGGAAAAATGTCTTTATATGACCACGTCTGGAATTGTTTTAGGTCATGTTGTGTCATCAAAAGGAATCGAGGTTGATAAGGCAAAAATTGAGTCATTTCGAAGTTACCACCACCACAAACAGTCAAAGATGTGCTGTCATTTTTAAGGCATGTAGGATTTTATAGAAGGTTTATTAAAGATTTCAGCGTCATATCTAAACCACTTTATAACCTCTTATTAAAATATGCAAATTTGAATGGAAGCAAGAGTGTCAAGAGTCTTTTAAAAAGATAATTGACCTTTTAACATCTGCTCCTATCATGCAATCCCCTAATGGGTCATTGCATTTTGAATTGTTGTGTGATGGGAGTGATTTTGCTGTTGGAGCTGTCTTAGGACAGAGAAGAGAAGGTAAGCCTTTTGTGATTTATTACGCAAGTAAAACTTTAAATAGTGCACAAATGAATTACACCACCATTTAGAAAGAATTACTTGTTGTGATATTCGCGTTGGAAAAATTTTGGTCATACTTGATTGGCACATCAACCATTGGTTTTACGGATCACGCTGCTATGAAGTATTTAATGTCTAAACAGGATGTGAAGCCAAGACTGATTCGTTGTATTTTGTTGCTACAAGAATTCAATCTCACAGTCAAGGACAAAAAGGGTGTTGAAAATGTTGTCACAAACCATTTATCACGACTCACGGCTGAATCATCATTTGATAAAACACCTATCAATGATTCTTTTTATGATGATCTTTTATTCTCTATCACAACTATACCTTGGTATGCTGACATTGTTAATTATCTTGCAACATGAATGATTCCACTTGATTGGAATACACATGATAAAAAGAAATTTTTGAACGAGGTAAAACGTTTTTAATGGGATGACCCGTACTTATTCAAGTATTGTCCTGATCAAATCGTTTGACGGTGTATTCCAGATAATAAGGTAAGTAACGTCATTAAATTTTGTCATTCTGAAGCATGTGGTGGTTAATTTTCGTCAAAGAAAACGGTTGTAAAAATCTTGCAGTGTGGATTTTATTGGCCCACCATGTTTAAAGACGCACATGCATTCTGTAAAATCTGTGAAAATTGTCAAAAATTAGGATCCATTTCCAAGTGAAACATGATGCCTTTAAACCCCATTCTTGTCATTGAAATATTTGATTGTTGGGGAATTGATTTTATGGGTCCATTTCCACTGTCATTTGGATTTTTGTACATTTTGGTTGTCGTTGATTATGTGTCAAAATGGGTTGAGGCAATTCCTTGTCAAAATAATGATCACAAAACAGTGATTAAGTTTCTAAACGAAAATCTTTTGAGTCGATTTGGAATCTCTCGAGCCATTATCAGTGATGGAGGCAAACACTTTTGTAATAGACCCTTTGAGTCTTTAATGAAGAAGTATGGAGTCACACATAAAATTGTCACACCATACCACCCTCAAACAAGTGGTCAAGTTGAGTTAGCAAATAGGGAGATAAAACAGATCTTGCAAAAAAACAGTTAACCCTAATCGAAAAGATTAGTCTCTTAGACTAAATGATGCAATTTGGGCTTACCGCACTGCATTCAAAACATCTTTGGGTATGTCTCCTTATCGTTTAGTTTACGGAAAACCCTGCCACTTACCTGTTGAACTTGAGAAAAAAATATATTGGGCCATTAAAGCTTTCAATTCCAACCTAAATGGTGTTGGTGAATTACACAAATTGCAAATGAATGAACTTGAAGAATTAAGAAATGATGCATATGAAATTTTAAAAATTCTTAAAGAAAAATCAAAAACCTTTCATGACAAACAAATCTTGAGAAGATCATTTGTAGTTGGTCAAAAGGTTTTGCTTTATAATTCTTGACTTCATTTAATTCTTGGTAAATGAAATCAAAGTGGAGTGGTCCATTTGTTGTGAAACACGTGTATCCATATGGTGCCCTTGACATTGAGAATCGTAGGAATGATAATGTGTTTAAAGTAAACGGACAACATGTGAAACCATTCTTAGAACATACAGATTTTTAAAAAGACTATGTCGTCCTTTCTGACCCTTTTTACAACAGTAAGTAAACAAATCTCTTGCTTTTGACTTTATTTGTGTTTGCAATTATTATTTTTGTCTTTGTTTGCTTTTACGCTTGAATTTTTGTTGGATAAATTTCTAGGTTTACTTTTTTTGCTTGTTTTTTTTTTTGCTATATAACCCCGGTTAAGTGGCAGATAACGGTACTCCATGACAATTCAAGTCGGTTTAACTCAGTTTTCCAAATATTTGATTCCCAAAAACAAGGCATGGATGAAATTTTAACAAACTTGTGAAAACATTTTCCATCATTACCCTAAAATGCTCTGAAAAAGATTTGCAAAGCACGGTCCGAAAGATTACGCTTACAGATGGTGTACAACATTCCTGCTGATATTCGCTGGTTGATCGAAGCTAAGGAACGTCCAGTGGGTGAGACTGCTGATTCATTTATATCTTACATGCCTGGTTTTGGAAGAAGTAACCTTGCAAGAAAACGAAGAGCTAAGAAGTTAGGCATTACTTGTCACAAATGTGAACGTACAACTTGCAACACACGTTATCGTTCTTTAGGAATGGTGTCTAATAATCGGGAAGATAAAATTGTATTCATTAGGCATGGTTTGCGTAGGGAGTCATTGGATAATATTAACGACTCTTGATGCACATCCTAGTGGATTTGTGCAAATGGAAATTGACCGATTATGACCATAATTTTAAAAAGAACATGCACAATATAGTCTCGGGAATCTGACTTTAAAAGACCTTGTTTGCCAATTTATAAGAAAATTGGATATCCTCTACCCATAGAGGGTGTTGAAGTCGTTACTGGACGTAAAACCAGTGAAAGATGTGAGCCTCAATCACAACTACCAGTAAATATTCTTTTGTTTTAATTATCTTTTTCCATCTGCATTTATTGTCTTTTGCAATTATTGTTGTTTACTTTTGATTTTTGAACCATTTGGATATAATATCATTGACAAATGCACCGTTCTATACATATAGGTGTATCATTGTGTTGCCTTTTCAGGATCTATAAATACAAGCATTTATTTTCCTTTTTTACTGCAAGCACTCATAAGCATTCAAAATAAAAATTCAGATAATGCATTAATAGCGTCACATTCACTAAACGATTCACAAACATTTGTGTGTTTGGTGGCACTAATTATGGGAATTACAGAGAGTTTGTTGAAGCTGCAACTCATCTTGGTAAGGTTTAGCTGAGCGGAAAATACATCTAGTGTATAGAGGAGGTAACTTGGGATTAATGGGGTGTGTTTCATGGGCTGCACGAGATGGAGGTAGTCAAGTTCTGGGTATTGTCCCAAAACCTATGGCCGCAGCAGACATCATCAGAAAGACAAACGACGAAGAGCTAATTGTTTCAGGTATGTCTGAAAGACTTACTACAATGTTACATCATGCTGATGCATTTATAGCTTTCCCATGTGGTTTTAGAACCTTAGAAGAAATCTTTACAATGGCATACTGGGCACAACTACACATCCATGAGAAACCCATCGATTTGTTGAATGTTAATAAATTTTATGTTGGATTGCTTTAATTTCTTGATCATGCTCATAAAAATTATTACATTCCACCTTCAATCCGAAAAATCTTTATCTCTGATTCAAATCCTCATGAGCTGATTGACCAGTTACAAGCTTTTAAATTTGAGTCAGATCCCTCAACCTCCAAAATAGATTGGTTTATTGATGAAGGACAACAAGAAACGCAGAATTGATTTGAATATCAGTTTGTAATTATCCAATGGTTTTTGTGCATTTTATTTTCTTTTATTTTGTATTGCTTTTATTGTTTTTGCAGGATTTTATTGTCTTTCAAATTGTTCAGGTGATATATTATAAATTGTACCTCTTTCTAAAGACATTGGGGACAATGTCTCGTTCTGGTTGAGGGGAGGAGATAGTTGATTTAATAAATTTTGTTTTTCAAAAAAAGAAAACTAACTTCTGACCATTTTTTTGTGTGAAGATGACCGAGTAATGTGTTCTTTCAATCGCTCATGAGACACATCTTTTTAGTTAATTTTTCAGACTATTCAAATTTATGAACTCTCCGTTGTGATATTATTGACTAATCCTTTTGTTCATCCAGTCATCTTGAGAGATTTTTTCAAACTATTCTAGACACACACGCACATTGACACGTGATTATGTGCAATAAGTTGAGATTTTACGATATTCAGTTCTAAAATATCATTCAAGGGTAGCAACCGAAGGCAGTAGTCTTGTTTAATATATATATATACATATAGTAATAATAATAATAATAATTTTGTGTGTTTTTGACCAAAACTCTTACTTAGTAGCCGGGCCTCATGCCTCAGCAAGCATAAAGTGTTCCTGCAAAACGGTGGAGTCTTGATAAGAACAAATGTAGTTTCGTAGCCTCTTTAATTCGAGCAATTAAGTCCGAGGGGTGCTTCAACACCTAATGCCCTAAGATCAATTGGCATGGGAGCCATTGACTCAAAGCTCGCTACACAGGTTAAAGAGAGAGCTTAAAGGAATTGTACTAATAAACATCTGCAATCCGAGTAATTAAGGCCGTAAGAGTGTATCAACACTTAATGTCCTAAAGCCAACTGATTTGGGAGTCATTGGCCTAAAGCTTGCTACATGGATTAAAGATGAAATGTTTGTTCAATTTTTTTATATTTTCTAGTGAAAAAAAACGTAGAATAAGAGAATAAAACTGTTGCCTAAGGAAAAAGCCCTGATGAGATTTCAGAATGAAAATGTTGCTTGATTTCAATTGAATCTCATAGTTATTGTGTTGATCTTTATTGTGCACAAGAAAGTTTGATTGATATCTCGATTGATGACTGGTTGTCAGAGGGTGAGAAAAGAGGTCTGGGAGAGTTTGTCTATTTGGTAGTTTTTTAGATTTGAATTTGAGTTTTTACTATTTTCACTTTAGTTGTTAGGGACTAGCAATAAGCTGGTTAGGGGGTGTGATTAACATTGAAAACTGTATGTTTACTAAGGGATAATATCATCATTTTATACTTCCAATATGATTAATTCCCCAATTTAGACATATTTTCGTTCGCTCGCTTAAATAAATGTGTTGTGTAGTAATCAATGTATTTTTCTTTGTGTTTAAGAGGTCATACGGTCAATTTAGAATTATAGAAAAGTCAGATGGCAAAACAAACATCATTTTTAAGTTCAGAACGTTAAAAAACCCTAGAAAGGCCATGAAGGGTATTTTTATAATTTTGACTATTCACTGTTCATAGTTAACTTTCAATGTCCACTGATGACGTGACACATTCCTATTGGACCGAATTGTGAGTGCACAACATGACTGCGGGGAATCACATTCTAAAAGACTATTGACTTTGTCTGTTGACTGATGACGTGACACATTTCTATTGGACCGAATTGTGAATGCACCGTACACACGACCGTATGGAATCATATTCTGGAAGCCAGTGCACTGTTAACTGTTGACTTTCATTGATGCGGTTACTATTCACTATTCATTGTTCACTGATGACATGGTAAATCTGGACGCTCCATTCTAAATTCAACCGATAGTCAATTTTCATTCGTATTTTGTATAAATAGGGGATCTCTCCGCCTAATTTGGACATCCTGAATCCAAATCTGACCTTAGATTTGTGAAATTCTATCTCTAATGTTCTCAAATTCTCAGTTTAAATAAAATATTTATTTCCTAGTTAAATTATGTATGGCTAATTTAATATAGTCGGGGTCAAAGATGATACTGTCGGTATGGAGAATATGATCCAATTTTGGTAAATTTATTATTTATTGCTTTTTCTCCTCTGATTTTTGTGGATTTTTTAACTCATTGTAGACAGACAGATGTTGTTTGGCACAGTGAGTATTTTACCCATATCTATCAATAGAGTAGGCAGGGGAGTGGAAATTCCCCCCTTAAATCTGGACTAAATATTAATAATTGGATCATATTCGAGTTACCAACAGTGGATCCCTTAGCCTTAGTTTTAATTTTAATTGATTTACATTTTTATAACAAGCATAGTAATTAATCTATATAATTAATTCTATAAGGACAAGTGAACAACCTCCCTATGGTTTGACCCGGTCTTACCGGTTAATTTATAATTTTGACACTCTTATACTTGGAAGTAGGACACTTCTTTAGGATATGTCAAAGTGTATCTATCGGGACGAAATACTTTTGTCCCAATAGTACATCTGTTGCGACAAAATTTAGATTTCGTCCTAAAATGACGAATATTTTTAATATATTTCTGTTTTGTCTCAATAGGTACTCTTTAGGGACGAATTAAACATTTCATCTCATAGAGGCTATTACGACCCACCTGAGGCGATGAAATTTGGGACAATTTTTTTTCTTCCTAATAGGTCTATCGGGACGATTTTTTTGAACGAATTTTGAGCTATTGGGAAGAAAAAAAATCATCCTAATATCCTTTTTTTTAGTGAACAGTGAACTCCAGTGAGATTAACGCGGTGTAGATCACGACAGAGGTAAATGCACCAATCATAGTATTCTAAGTGGTGGACAGTAGTGGTTTTACGCGGTGTAGGGCATGGGTGGCCAACCGCGACCGAGATTACGGTAATAGCGAATTTTGCCCAAATCAAGAATGTTACGCGAAAATAGAAAAGGTTTTTCTTCTAGAAGTTCTTGTGCTTATTAGAAAATGAAAAAAGTTTGTCTTCATGAAAAATAAGAAAGTCCTGCACTTAAAAGAAAATGATTTCTTTTAAACAAGAAGACTTGTCATAAATAAGAAATAATATTTATGTGGAACAAGTACTTCCTGTATGTTTAGGAGTATGATTTCCTTTTATTTTAAAACTCTCTATAATTCATATAAATAAGCCATAATAGTTAGGCAATTATGGGTGGAGCAAAATAGCAAATATTCGAGAGATCTCAAGAGATCTCAAGATATCTCAAAAGAGCATTGGGTGTAATTGGGTTTGAGGTATTTTTTAGAGAGAGATTGAGTGAAGTTGTAAAAAATTTCTTCATAGTGGATTGACCTCTTTATTGTCCTGACGACCGTGGTTTTTTTCTCGATTTGGGTTTCCACATAAAATTGTTGTTTTGTGTGATTGGATTTATTTTCTCTTCCCTCTTATTAATTTCTTTTGTTATTGTTTGTTTGTGTTCTATCTAGCAACGATTCCGTGTAGTGATGATTTGTTCGCTAACAATTGGTTCTATAGCCAGATTGCTTGTGGTCTTAACAAACTGTTATGACAAAGTTGATGAGATTCGAGGTCGAGAAGTTCGATATAAAAATTAACTTTGGCTTGTAGCAAGTTCAAGTCAAAGATTTACTAATCCAATACGGGTTACATAAAGCATTGAAGGGCAAGTCAACCACTGCAAAATTGAAGGCTTTGGAGATTCTAACGAAGAAACGACTAGTACTAGTTCTGTAAAACCTGTGTTGAGCGATGATTACTGGGAAGATTTGGACGAGAGGGCTGCAAGTATGATACGATTGAGCCTAGCCAAGATTGCTCTTGTAAATATTCAAGGAACATATTCAGCGAAAGAACTGTGGGAGAGGCTTGAAGAATTGTATCAAGCAAATACCTTCTACAACCGATTATACATGAAGGAGTAGTTTCACAAGCTGCAGATGGCTGAAGTTACGACAATTTTCGATCATCTAGGAGTGCTCAATGAGATAGTTTCCAAATTAGCATCGATTGGAGTGAAGATTGATGAAGAAGACAAATGATTAAGACTAATATGGTCCCTTCCAATGTCCTATACGCACATGAAGCCAATCTTGATGCATGAGAGTTCAACCATATGTTTTGGAGATGTAGCAAACAAACTAATCTCTGAGGAACGAATGTTAAAGAGTAAAGGTAAATCTTCTGATAACTATGCTATTTTGGTTGACATGAAGAAGGGAGGCTCCAAGAAGAAAGTCACTTGTTGGGGATGTGGACAGTCTGGACATATAAAGAATGATTGTCAAAATAAGAAAACAAGTGTAGCTAAGGGCTCTAAAGAGGGGGATCCGACAATCACCTCTCTTGAGTTCGATTATAGTTATGCTCTCTAAATAGGCACAAACATCTTCTTGGCATGACCGTTAGTTGCCATGAAAGATGATGTGTTACTGATAGCGGGTCCACAATAACGCACGGGCATTGCTTAGGAGGTGATGCAAGGTTTATGGTAAACAAAGATGTCGATGGCTGAACGAACTCCCTAGGAACTTAACATGCGGAGTTGCACCACAATTTTCAGCAAGGTAAATTTCAATATGTGCAGATGAAATCTTGGGATGGGTGTTCCTAAGTGGTTATACCGGTTGATTCTCGATGATGAGATCGTACCTATGGATGAAGTTTTGGGAATTCTCGCCATAAGGAATGATTGTTGGATATGACTCGAATTTACAATGGTTACCAAATAGGATTCAACCAATACGGAGACTTCCTAGAGACGTGGAAATCGTTTGAAAGTAGGAGATCGTGTTTGAGGGAGGCTTGAAGACTGAAAGAATTGAAGAAATGAAATCTGGAAGGAATCGAGGCATGGACCACAGTGCGGACAAGCGTATAGACCGCGGTACAGGGAGCGGTCAACTCCAGTGAGATCAACACGGTGAAGGAAAATGCACCAACCGTGGTATTCTGAGTGGTGGACAGTAGTTTTTTTATACGATGTAGGGCACGGGTGGCCAATCGTGACTCAGACCGCGGTAATAGCGGATTTTACCCAAATCAGAAATGTTGCGCGAAAATAGGAATGAGTTTTCTTCTAGAAGTTCTTGTGCTTATCAGAAAAGGAAAAAAGTTTGTCTTCATGAAGAATAGGAAAGTCCTGTATTTAAAAGAAAATGATCTCTTTTAAACAAAAAGACTCGTCATAAATAGGAAATAGAATTTATATGGAACAAGTAATTCTTATACGTTTAGGAGTATGATTTTCTTTTATCTTAAAATATCTGTAATTCATATAAATAGACCATAATAGTTAGGCTATTATGGGTGGAACAAAATGGCAAATATTAGAGAGATCTCAAGAGAGCATTGAGTGTAATTGAGTTTGGGGTATTATTTAGAGAGAGAATCTTGAATGGAGTTGTAACAATTTTCTTCATAGTGGATTGATCTCTCTGTCGTCATGACGACCGTGGTTTTTTTCCCAATTTAGGTTTTCATGTAAAATCGTTGTGTTGTATGATTGGATTTATTTTCTATTCCCTTTTATTATTATTTTTTTATTATTGTTTGTTTTTGTTCTATCTGGCAATGTTTCTACTTAACGACGATTGTTCGGTAACTTAAATCTCAATCTGTAAGTCAATATCCAGGGTAAAAGGTAAAAAATGAAGTCGTGAAGAGAATATAGAAGACGGAGAAGATTCCAAGATAATTGTCCCAAGTGTGGTTTAGAGAAAAACAATAGCATATGCCCATACAATTCACCATACACAATTACACATTATGATTAAAAAAAATATGGTTTAGGATTAAAATATGTTATCATTACTTTTAAAACAATTCACTATAAACATCGCAATATTCTTTGCTTTGTGTAAAAGAAAAACATGCCTTTCTTCCTGTAGCTTCAAAAGCTATCCCTTTTCTCTCTTACTTTCACATACAATAGGAGTTACATTATTATTAGAGGAAATAGTTTTCAAGTCCCATGCAAATACTTATAAATTGTTTTCTTCTTCTTCTCAAAGAAAACAAAACAATCATATTTATCTCCCACCAAGTCTCTCAAAATTCTCATGTCTTTACCTCCTATTGTGGTCCGAACAACTTTCCATTTCTTCCGGTGCCATTACTGCCAAACAACCATAAGGTTCATGATCTCCACCAACCCACATCATGACCTCTTTTTCTGTCCACACTGCTCCACACAACTCTGCTTTCACGAGCTTGACACGATATCCAGGCCTCGCCTCATAGCCGACCTCACCGCCTTCCAACCCTCTCCGCCTACTCGTCTCCTAGACTCCTTGGCAGCCACTCTCCACCCGATACCAACTTCTCGGACTCGGTGGGATATGGAAATTGAAAACGATGGACACAACACCCATTCCTGGATTTCCCTTCAATTTCTTGATCCTGCACCGCCGCCGCCACCACCACCACCACCACCTCACCCAACTAGACCTATCATCAATATCCCCGACGACCTGGACAGGCCAGGTCCCCCGCCTGTGCCTCTTTCGGTGATGGAAGCATTGCCCACGGTGAAAATCTCGGAAGCCCATTTGCACTGCCCGGTTTGCAAGGAAGAGTTGGAGGTTGGCGGAGAGGTTAGAGAGCTGCCTTGCAAGCATTTGTATCATTCGGACTGCATATTTCCTTGGTTAAGCATCCACAACACCTGTCCCGTTTGTCGTTTCAAATTGGAAGACAATTCAGAAAACGACCATGAAACCCTGTTTAGTGAAAATGGGAATTATAATGCAGAAAATATTTACAGATTCGAAGAAGAGCTTGCCAATAACATAGAACGATTGTGGAGTCAGTTGATGTCTTTAAGACCAATCCGTTCGTTATCAGGATGGGCACAACGATACCTTGATTTCATACGTGGAAGAATTGGAGGTCAGAATTATTCTCTTATATTCTCTCATATTTTCATTTTCAAATTAATTAGAATTTGATTTAACGAAGATGATCATATGATATGATACGTACGTAGTAGGTTGTTTTAATTAGCAGCTTCTAGCTCCTGGTGGCACTCTTTGGCTGCTTCTGTACACATCTGAAAGCTCAAACCATCATACATGGTACGTGCATGAATCATATTTATTTCCTCAAGTTGATATATAATTAATACGTACAACTTGGTTGAATCATTGAATTTGAGAATTTGTCAAAAATAACAAATTAAGTTAACCTAATAAGTGTTACATGTGTTTGTTAATTAATTTCAAACTATAGCTTGGACGACTACATAAATATGGTTATGTCAGGTATGATATTAATTACATCATATATTTATAAATTGAATATATATGTCTGAGATCACCTTTTTTACACTTTTTTTTTATTGATTAAAAATACTCTTATCATTGTTATTGACTTATTTAACGTTCATCACGTTGCAGTATCTCAACACATTTTTCTCATTAATTTCAAGACAAATTTTGTGTATGCATTTTCCAGGTTTATCATTGAGTATAATAGTCTTAATTTGTGCTCTTATTAACAATTTTAAGAAGTATTAAACATCAGTTTTTTATTTACGAAATTCACATTAAATTTACTATAAGAGATTTCAATTCTTCAAAGTATCTCTAATAATTAGACTAATACAAAAAATGAAATATAGATGCTATAATGCATTTGAAAAAAAAAAAAAATCTCAGAACCATAAAATTTTATCCATGTGATTTGAAAAATGACTTTTAAAATAATTTTTATGATATGTAATATGTATGACAGATTAAAAATTAAAATTTGTCAATCATTTTCATAAGTGTTGCTTGATCCGTTATTATAACTGGAATATAATTTTGGGAAAATTGTACAAATCTCCACTGAAGACCGTACGTCGTTTGAATAACCTTGAAATTTGAGATGTGCAAATTACCTCTGCATTGCACAATTGATCTCACTGAAGATAATCAACCAAATACATTTAGGGCCCGTTTGTTACACACTATTGGACTATGTAAATGGGTCGGACTTTAGTACCGCCCAATGTTTAGCAAAAAATATTAACCGATCTAAGTAATTCAGTACATGATATAATCTGGCACTTGTAACACTATTTAGGTTCAGTTTGACATTGTTTTTCCAACTGTTTTTAGGGTCGAAAGTGATTCTGGATCTTAGATAGAGTGTTTGGTAAAACCGTGGGGAAGTGCTTTTGGTCACTTTTAACTTCTCCCAACTGAGTTTTTGAGAAGCTACAAATACATGTTTTTGGATTTTGGATTTTGGCTTCTGCTTTTAGAAAACGCGCTACAGTAATATTAAATGAAATTTTACTAACTTTCCAACTTTGTCCTTGCCTTTAACGAAATTTAACAAAAAAAATTGGGCTTATATTTTTATACAAAAAAAATGTTTCCATAATTAATTCAATAAAGTAAAATAAAAATGAAATAAAAAATAAAGTAGAATAAAATAAAGAAATAAAGAAATAAAGAAATAGGGCTAATTAATTAAATAAAGTAGAATAAAAAATAGGGTTAATTAATTCAATAAAGTACCATATTTATATAACATTTAACACTAAATATAAATAAACAAGAAAAATATAAAGTATAACAAATTAGTATCATTTAGATGTCTCTATGCTTTTAGTAATTTTACACATTCACAACACTTTTTATATCAGTTTACCAAACACATTGAAATAGCTTTTAGTTCTCATAGTATTTTTTAAAATCAGTTTACCAAACACTCAGTTGATTCTTCCCACAGCAATTCCAAAAGTAATTCCTCCCACAACAATTTCAGAAACACTTCTCTCCACAGCACAGCAATACCAAACTGAACCAAATTTGTTAGCCACGGGTACCTGCCACAACCGGACTAAAGGCTTGTAACGAGACAAAATGTTAATCATTTTTAAAGCATTCCAAATATGCAGATTGGGCCCGACTGTCCCCTATTTATTTATTATTTATATATATATATGTCCTCTTTCTTATTTCAGTTATATATTGTACTATTATAATATAATCCAACACATTATTACAAATAAAAATTTGATTTGCAGTACTTTTTTCAATTTAGATTATATATGATAATTATTTTTTAAAAATAAATTTCAATAATAAAATAAAATTAATATTACAAAAAATAAGGGCCAAAAAATATTATTAAATTAAATAATTTGATAAAAAAAAATATTTTAACATTTTATTATATATACAAATACATATTACGAAAAAAAACACATATTATGATTTTCAGATTATTTTTTAAAAGATATTGGATATATTGTATTCTAGTTGAACATATAATTATCACGATAAATGTAAGAAAAGAAAAATGGTTGACCTGATCAAAATTTATATTTAACATGATTCATCTCGACTTATTTGCTAAAAATATTATCTTTTTATCGAGCAAAAATATTTTAAAGTTATTTATACTTGTATTGTCTTTTATGAATGAAATACTTTACACAATGTTAATATTAATCTTTAATTAAAACATAATATAAAACAATTAAATGCAATCTTACACTAAATATACATAGAGACTAAAGGTGCTGTTTGTTTTCATTTTTAAAAACCGTTTTCTGTTTTAAAAATAATACTCTAAATTTGTTTTGTTAATCATTTTGTAAAACTGCTTATGAAAAAAGAGTTATTATTTTTCACTATTTTTAAAACAGATTTTCAAAATAAATCACAGCTTTCCCTCCAAACAAACATTTTACTCATTTAAAAACTTTACCAAACACATTTTAAGCTTTTCGGTCATTTCATAGGACCTTGATATTTTTGTTGAGTTGATTCTCAACTTCAGTTTTATAGAGACTAAACTTCTATATAGCTTCATTTTTGCTTTTCAACAAATATATATAGCAATATTTAGTGCTATCATCGATAAATATGATGAAATATTTGTTACCACATTTGTTTGTATAAATTTTAAATCACATATATCATTATGAATTAGATCAAGGGGTTCAGATTTCCTTACAATGGTTTGAAATTATGATTTTGTTGGTTTTGCTTCAACACAAATTTCACATTTGTGTTTGGGATCAATATTAAAAGTAGGAATACGATTTAAGATAATTAGTCTACGTAAGGTATCATAATTAACGTGTCCTAGTCTACCATACCATAAATTGGAAGACTCAAGCAAATAAAATGAAGCATTATCTTTATTGATAATTCTTTTAACAACAAATACATTTATCTTAAAAAGTCATTCAGTTACATATCACCTACCCGTATACGTTCCCTACTTAGTCAAAACTACCTTGTCCGATTCAAACACTATCTTGAATGCATGTTGATTCAACAACAAACCAGACACCAAGTTCTTGCAGATTTCAGGTATATACAATACATTGTTCAATCTCAAGACTATACCAGAGGTCATCTTGAGAACAACTTGACCACGTCCCACTACATCAGAATTGACTGAGTTGTCCATATACAACTTTTACTCATTCTCCACTGCTTCAAACGTATTGAACATCTCCCTATCAGAGAATATATGATGAGTGGCCCCATTATCTAACCACTACTCTCTCGGGTTTGACCCGACTAGGTTTGTTTATGTCACAACTGCAGAAAGATTGATCTTTAAGACATCTTTTAACATCCCAACAACCATGTTTGCCTCGTGATTCTTCTTCTTCTTATTTGGCAACTTGCACTCAGATGATTTATGGCCCAACTTGTCACTATTTAAGCACTTCCCTTGAATTTTAGCTTTTTAGAGACTTCTCCCTTTATGCCTTACTTGGATCCTTTTCTTAGTTTGTACTTACTAGATTTTGGAACTCTGCCCATGCTCTATAACATTAGTCTTTGCTTCAAGCAGACTAATTTTCTTTCTTCTCAAACTTCTTGTGATCTTATTCAATACGAAGCCAGAGGATGAAATCCTCGATCTTCATCTCCTTTCTCTTATGTTTAAGATAGTTCTTAAACTTTTTCCATGAAAGAGGTAGCTTCTTAATGACAACAACTACTTGGATTGTTTCACTTAGGGTCATCCATATGTCATGAATCTCATGCAAAATCACCTGAAGCTCTCCCAAAAGAAGTGAAAAACATAAACAAAGAAATTGTCTTAAGATTGTTGTTTGTAAATCAAAACAATTATGGTACGAATCTAGATGAGACAAAATAATAAACATAAACAACACGTTAGGTAATAAGTTATTGAAATTGAGGCTCATGTTTCTTACGGTGTCCTCAAGTCAATTTCGCTGTTTGACACCGTATGTGTATAACGATTGTCTCTTATGATAAATTAAGTGCCAATTTGGAAGAGTTTCTCTACCGGCTAAAAGAGCTTTTATAGTTAAAAAAACTATTTAAAAAAAAAATTGTGTCGTTTGGTTGTCACTCATTAAAGCTTGTGGATGATTAAAAGATTTGTTTTACGTATACTTGGAGAAGCTCAAATTTTATGCTTTTCCAAGAAGATCTTTTTGAGCTTTTTTTAATAACACTAAGGTTCCGTTTGAGAGAGCTTCTTCAAGTAGATCTTTTAGGAGTAGTTCTTTTAAAGTAGATTTTTTACAAGTAGAGCTTTTAATAAGAAGATTTTGGTCGTTTGATTGTCATTTTGATTTTTTAAAAAAAATGGTAAGATTACCAAAATATTCAAAAACTATTTTAAATGATAGAGTTATATTAGACTTTTTAGTGTTATTAAAAAAGCTCAAAATGATCTATTTGGAAAAGCTTAAAATTTGAGATTCTCCAAGTAGACGTAAAACAACTTTTTTAATCATCTAAAAGCTCTATTGAGTGACAACCAAACGATACATTGTTTTAAAAAAGAGTTTTTTTTTATTAAAAATACTTTTGTAACCAGTAGACAAGCTCTTCCAAACGGACACTAAAATAACTAATATAACTTTGTCATTTAAAATAGTTTTTGAATATTTTGGCAATCCTACCATTTTAAAAAGTTTTTTCTGATTGACAACCATATGACCAAAAACTGCCCATTAAAAGTTCAACTTGTAGAAGATCTACTCTTAAAAGATCTACTAGAAGAAGCTCTTCCAAACGGACTCTAATTCTTTGAAGAGTAGACTAGGGTTTTTTTATAGAAAACCCAATCAAGAGGATTGATATGGAAATACTTGATAATCATGTTTTTTAATGATAAAGGAATTAATTAAGGAAAAAATTTCAACAGATCTATTCCTAATTAAACACTAATTATATTTTCTTAATGATCAAGTAAATATCAGAATCTAAAATGAAAATTAACTATTTCCTTATTATTAAAAAATCTGACTTAGGGAAAAGAAAATTTAAAATAGTTACAAAAATTCGATTGTACTCTCACAATCCAATCGATGTCTAATCGAAGGTTCGAGGTCCGTAAATTGCACCCCTCACCCCACCCCCTGCACGAGAGAGAGCATCTATGTTACACATATTAATAAGCTACTATCACAATCAATTACATACTACATATAATTGTTTTCACTAACTAATGTGGGATTCATATTTTTCCTTACTAGAGACTCAATTTCTCATTGACCCGATAATCATTTTGGGAGTTTTTGTATTGTTGACGTCTATTTCTTGACGGTCAAGAAAGTCAACAACGCTTGGTTATTTTCTGACTTGTCAAAAGAGAAAGAGAATACAATTGATATGACAATGACATGAGTATATGTGGTAAAACTTCGGTGACCGGAAAAACATCCACGAGTGGTTGTATGCACATCAAAGCCAAATCCACTATTAAATAATAAATTACACCACTCGATCTCTCTTGCCTCTCTTTTTCAGTGATTTCTCTGTTCCCTCTGTTCTGTGTTCTTATTCCCCTTTTACAGTGAGATTATGGGTCTATTTATATGTGCATAGAACCCTAATCCTTGTTCTACAAGTAAGGAAAGGTGATCGTATTTAACTAGAACTGATTACTTGTTCAAGTCGTCTTTGTCTTATTTCCTGTTTTTGAGATCTTGTGGATAGAATTTGAATCTTCGTGGGATTCTAGTTACATAGTCCGTTTAGGACTTATTTCCTTAATTGGTGTGCAATATTCTAGAAGAGCAAAGTTATTGCTTGATTTGGACACGTTTCATGTTTGGTGTTTTATCCTTCTAGAAACTTTTAATTTCTTTCTTTCTCCGATATTGGGGAGAAAATAAGGATGTTTCCGTATTAGAATGTGATTCTAAATTCCTTCTTGGGCTTATTTACCTATGTGGATCACGTATTTTTCGATAACTTCTCTACTCGGGCTTCTCATGTTGTCACAAGTAAAGCTGAATGTGCGAAGTATTCGTATTTGGCCTTACTCGAGTTCTCGTGTCTTGGTGATACAACCGATGGTGTTTTTCAGATGCCAGCTTGAATGCTTGTATAACAATCTTCTTGGGAGGCTACCTTATCTGTCATTGTCTTGTACATTTAATAAAATATACATATAACAATACCCCCTTAAAATACTTTTGTCGAGTGGAATTTATTTTGGCGAAAGTATTTTAATCGTTGATCCTCCGACTAGCTTTTTGTCATTTCCTTCATTAATGTCTCATTAATGTAGGAATAATAATCCTTAATCAATTTGCAACATTAATGACGTGTCTTAATGGCAACCATGGATATGTGATTTGTCTCTTCAAGTGAAATCCTCATGATTATGACGTTTTGAAATTCCGACGGCCTAATATGTTCTCTCCACGACACGTGTCCTTTTATCGTTTGGTATCTCTGTTGGCATTCATGAGATACGACCTACTGATCATCCGATACGCCGCTTATGTCATCGAACGTCCCCCCTTTCTTTCTTTTTTTAATTTTTCTTGCCTTTCCAAACCCTAGGGTTTCGAGCCCATGATCATTGAGTGGCTTATTTAAACTGACGGGGGCTATTCTATCGCTATATTTATGAAAATAAAAATCCAAGCTTGCTTCTGTCTTCGTGTTCTTACGCATAGATTCGTTATTCGCTCTTCTTGAAGCTCTTCTCCAATTCTCTCTGTCTGCTTTTAAGGTCAGTGTTCATGGATCGCCCTTGAGCATGGAGATACTTATTTAGTTTCGTGTATTTATAAATTATTGGGGGAATCACCCCCTGACCAACCTTATTTTTTGAATGTTGATGTTTTTGGGTTTTACCCTGATGTTCCTTCTAGCCCTATCTCTGAATATTCTTCCAGCTCTGAGTCTTCCATTTCTCCTTTACGATCTAGGATGGGGAAGTATCAAAGTAATCGCACGGTTCGCAGACACGCTTCAAGCGATGTTCAGATTGGGAGGCAAGTGGTTAGTGAGAACAACGTTGCAGAATAACACCGTGCCTCTCGGATTTTCTTTTCTCTTGATCGCCCGAGTGCTTATGATACCGAACTGAACGTGGTTAGGGATATAGAGATCAAAAAATATCATGTTCGGTTTGACTTGGATGATTCCATTTCAATGATTCCTGCTGGTAATAGGGTCGCGTGAAACCTTCCTCCGGGTATGGTAGCAATTTATGGATCCATGCTTAGCTGTGGGGTGACTCTTCCCCTTCAACCCTTCATCACTTGGTTCCTGACCTAGGCGGGGTTTGCTTCGGCCCAGCTTTCCTCGAATAGCTATAGGATTTTAATGTGCATGTGGCACATATAGAGCCAAATGAAGTTGCCACCGCCTTCTCCTCATGAAATTAGACACTGCTACACTCTTAGGCGGTCTGTTCAAACTGTGACTTATTTTCTTCTGTCCAGCCAGCCGGATAGTTGGATTCCCGAGGGGTTAAGCTGAACCGGGGCGTCAAAACTTCCTTGGATGACAACAAAAAGGGTTTCGTCTGGGGTGAACAAGTATTGGAAAAATAACTGGTTTTTTGTTGGAGGCAACTGGGGAAGCCAGGTCGAGCTTTCAGTCGGTGAAGCTCGGGAAATACTAAAGGTTCCACATTACTTTTGTTCTCCTACTCAATGGAATAAATCGCGACCTGTTTTTACTGACACCGAGTTGTCTAACCTTACTCGGACGACCGTGCACACTTTAGAGAAAATGAGCATGTCCTAACTTTTTGATAAGAAGAAAATGATGAATCTTGGCTTCTTCACTCAGATTTCTGCTCGTCGTAGACGTTGTAAGTAAGCTTTCATGATGCTTTTATTTTGACGCTATGTTTCTACCATTTTAACTCCTTATCACTTTCGAATTCAGTGTATAATATGGACATCGTCTGTAACGTCCAGGCCCGCCAGGTGACGGTGATTATTCAAGCGAGTCGTAAAGAGGCTTCTCATCGAAAGGAAGAGGGGGTTGCTTCGCTGGATGATGAATTAGATGAGAATTCCGAGGCGGCAGATGACAAGTTCATGAATATGTTTCTGAAGAGGTCGTTCAGCCGACCATAGGGGAATCAAGTAGCCTGAGTGGCCCCACGGGGCCTAATAATGACCAGAGGCTACCTGAGGATGAAGTCAGGTAAGAAAGGCATTCTGCTGGTGTAGTTTACAAGAGGTCTAATTCTCACGTCGATGGGGATTCCCGAGGAATTGTCTTGAGAAGTTTCTGCTCAATTCTCCAAAACTCTCAATATTCACAGTGGGTAATCTTCCGAACAACCTTGAGCCTACATCCTTTAGTGTCTGTGGAAAGTTAAGACACAACAAGGGATATCTATGGGCATATTGGGCCATAGCGCTCTTATACCTTCTGACATGCTTCTTGGGATCTGTATCCTTTTTGAATTGTTCCACGTGCGGCATTCTCAATCTCTCTAGGAATGGCATTCGCAGAATGTCTCTAGTGAAAGAGTTGTCGGAATCATCATCAGACAATTCATTATATCCATAACGCCTTATTAGCGCATCCATTTGACACTTATTAATCTCAACTTCTCGGGTCAGACTCTGAATCACGATATCTCTGTCACCCACCAGCTATTTCCGATGGTTGAGCTGTCGAGTGACTGTCATACCTGTCTCCAGCTCCTCTTCATCCTACCTCCAAGCCTCACGAGCTAATCCTTGTAAGCGTATGGTTCCACGGTGGTGTTTGCGATGATGACAGTCGCTATCTTCTAATGATGATAACCGATCCATTCGTCGATCGTATTTACGGTGTCTATCATGCCCCGCTTGACCATGGCTTCGTATTTATGGATGTTGTTCTTCTGTGGGCATCTCAAGATCCTGGTCGTGCGATGTAGCCCCAGTTTGATTGACAAGATCTGAGCTCCTGACGGATGCTAACGTATCTGGTTCTACCCAACTATAACCGATCAGAGCCTAAGGGGTGATGGTGGGTTTGGCGGATTCACCTCTCCTGCAGCCAGTAGATTTATTTCTTCCTCCGATGTATATGCCAATAACTATTGTAATGCGTCCCTAAAACGACACGCTATGTCCTTGCTGATCGGAGGGACTCGTTGGATGCCAACCAGGGATACCGGTTGGTTCCCAATGATTGTTGTGGGATCTTGAGTGGTCTCCTCTTTATGAGCATTGTCTTACTATTTTTGTATGTCTTTGGAATCGTATTTACTTCCATCACCAGACATCGTTTAAACAGATCGGAGGTTCAAGCGCCTTTCTTCTAACGCCAATTATTTATGTCTATTTCTTGATGGTTAAGAAAGTCAACAACGCTTTGTTCGATTATGACATGTTAAAAGAGAAAGAGAAAAAGAATGCAACTTATATGACGATGACATGAGTATACGTGGTAAAACTCCGGTGACTGGAGAAACATCGAAGGGTGATTGTATGCACAACCAAGCCAAATCCACTATTAAACACCATTCGATCTCTCTTGCCTCTCTTTTTCAGTGATTTCTCAGTTCCTTTTATTCTGTGTTCTTTTTCCATTTTACAGTGAGATTATGGGTCTATTTATATATGCATAGAACCCTAATCCTTATTCTACAAATAAGGAAAGATGATCGTATTTAACTATAACTGATTACTTGTTGAAGTCGTCTTTGTCTTCTTTCCTATTTCTAAGATCTCGTGGATCGAATCTGAATCTTAGTGGGATTATAGTTGCATAGTCCGTTTAGGACTTATTTCCTTAATCAGTATGCAATCTTCTAGAAGAACAGAGTTATTGTTTGATTTGAACTTGTTTCCTGTTTGGTGTTTTATCCATATATAAACTTTTAAGTTCTTTCCTTCTCCAATACTAGGGAGGAAATAAGGATATTTTCGTATTGAAATGTGATTCTAAATTACTTCTGGGGCTTATTTACCTATGTGGATCACGTATTTTTTGACAACTTCATTACTCAGGCTTCTCATGTTGTCCCGAGTAAAGCTGAATGGGTCGAGTATTCATATTCGACCTTACTCGGGTTCTCGTGTCTTAGTGATACCACCGATGGTGTTTTTCATATGCCAGCTTGGATGTTTGTCTGGCAATCTTCTTGGAAGGCTGTCTTATCTGTCAGTGACGTGTACATTTAATAAAATATACAAATAACAAGTATGCCAATTCAATACTCTCACGGAGGAGAATTTAAATTTACATTGATCTTTCATTTTCATGAAATCGATCATACTCAAATAACACTATCAAAACGTGTGTTTATCACAAAATTTTCCAACATTAATTTATGTCACCTATCAAACTTCTCATTGCATAGCATGATATTAAGAATAATACACAATTCAAAAAATCAAAGTCATCACTTCATTCAACTTCTCAACAGAGTCGACTATGACATTTTAAGGGTCCTGGGCAAATCTCTAAAATGGGCACTTAATCATTTTCATATTTTTTTAAATATATATACATATATAGCCTGTTTTCATATATTTAATCCGAAAATAATAATTTAATTAAAAATAAAATAATATCATGTGATAAATACATTTATTATGTTAACAAATAAATTTCTCATTTAAGTAAGAAAAATATATAACTAAAAGTTCTGAAGTATTTATTAACATCAAATTTGTTGTAATTGGATTCAACAGGTCATACACTACCACACTCGCAACAGCCTTGCAAATAGGGGAATCGTAAGATTGGTTTTTTTTATTTGCTGAAAAATGCAGACAAATCATATATTAATTATATGCATCAAAGAATTAGTTATTTCATTCAAACCAAACCAAATGTTAATTTTCAAGACACTACTACATTAATTGAATAATTGTATGGAACTCAAATTCTCAAATCTCAAATTCAACAAACATTCAAAACTGCTTCAACAAAGCGGAACACGAGCTGTGTGGTACCTGTTATCTGATACCAAAATTTATAAGCAGTCTGAAGGAAAAAATATAAACACTATCATTCAATTTCACTGATTTATTCACAAGATACCTGTTCCAGTTTTCATTTGCTGGTAAATAATCCACTAGGTTCTTAACTTGCTTCATCTAATTATCTTTTACCCAAAAGATTTCAGAATTTGTTCATTTTGATTTGGATAAAGAAAATAAAATATGAATGAACAGGCTAAGAACCCGATACACGTCAAATCTTAAAACTATAGACCGGCCAAAGCATTCAAAAATGAAAAAATATATACCAAATCTTAAAACATTGACAAGCTGTGAAACTTGTTTTAATTTTTAAATGAAGTACCAAGAATCCAACAAACATACAGATGTAACAAATGACAAATCCCAGCGTGAAACACTGAAACATCAAACATACAAACTAAAAGACTATTTTTTGTTTCAATTTTTCCCAATGTTTCTCTAATTCTCTTGTTGTTTCAGCAAACAACAGTATAGTCAGTCAACAAAACAAAGTTAAAAACTTTACTTGAATGAATCAAAATGCACAAAAAACAGAAACCAAACCAAACTTAAACTCACCTTGGGGAGATCAGAGATGTTGAATCGGCACCGGACTCGGGATAGGGCCTGCGGCTGCTCGCCTGCTCCAAGTTCACTGGTAGTGTGGTCTGCGGCAAGAAAAAAGAAATGGACGATGATCGAGGCTGAATTGAAAATTTTTAACCCTAGAAGGTTAGGCCTGTCCGGTAACGTTTTTCAAAGGCTACTTTCGTTTTTGTTTTTAAAAAATAGTTCAAATGTTCATTCGGTACTATTTTCAAAATCATTTTCAAAAATATTTTTCAAATCATTTTCAACTTTAATAACTTAACATGGAAAAAAACAGAAAAAAACTATTTGATGTTTTTGTTTTTGTTTTTCACTTCGAGATTTTTTTAAACTCGGAACAAAATAAATCACACTTTCATCTGCTCATCATGAACACAATATCAAAAAATTCATCTGATCATCATTAACACAATCTAGAAAAACAACACTGCTTCGAAATCGTCTCACTAACAGCCACCACTTCAACATCATCAAATACATTATATCTAATTAACGGTTAAAAAAATCATGGAATTACAGGAGATGAAGAGAGAAGATTATAACAAGATGAAGAGAAGTGAGGATGACAGACAGATGTTGGGGAGAAGACGAAGGGATCAATCAAGTTGAAGTAGAGATCCAAAATGATAGTTGAGAAAAGATGAAAGGAGGTGGTAGAGTAATGAAAGAAAGCAAAATAATGAATAAAGTTAGGGTTTTAAGCATTAAATATATATATAAATATAATGATTATGTGTGGTAAGTCTATTGTAACACTATAGAACACACCAATATTGTATTGCCATGTGAGTTTATCATTTTTATTATTAAAATACTGCTTTCAAAATATATTATCAGACATGTTTTCTAATTTTGAAATTGAAACCAAAAATACTATTTTTATTTTCGTTTTTATTTTCAAAAAACAGACATGAAAAAATATTACCAGACGCACCCTTAAGATCTCATTAAGTGAATAACAATAAATGATATTGGACCAAAGTTAATTGGAACTTTTTTTAGTATCTGTATTGGGTTTTTTTTTTAATATCTTTAACTTGATACATTTTAAATGTCCATACAATAATTATTAGGCCCATAGTCATGTACCTATTATATATAACCTGGATTGTATATATTGCTTTTAAAAATAGGTCATTGGCGACCGCCCTTTAGTCCAGGCCCAGGGCCGGCCTGCATCTCAATGTTCATGCTCAATGCTAGGTGTGGACACCAATCCACCGACCCAACCCGACTAGATTGGGTTTGGTGGCTTTTAAGATTGGATTGGATTGGGTTGGGTTGGATTAATAAAATATAACTCAACCCGACAACCCAATATATATAATAAAAAATAAATTAAATAATTTTATTTACTATTAGATTTATTATGAAATCTCTTTTTTTTTTAAATAATTAAAAAGTTTACTCATGCACCATTTATAATATTTTAAATGAAAATATAAATTCATAATTTTAAATATTGTATAACGTAATGTATAATACATTTATTAAAAATATGTGATTATATTAATATATTATCTTCATCTTTTGTATTAAATGGCATATCCTTGATTATACTTTAAAATGTTATTTTTTTCTTAGGATTTGATTAAGAATTTAGTAGAAAAAGTCTAATAATTGTATATAAACTCAAACTATTATGTTGGTTAAAATAAATAATAGATTATCCAACCATGGGATATTTGACGAAGTGATTATAATTGTAAAATGAATGGGAGACTTAGATGGAGACTTTCCAAGTTGGATAAATTGTTATATTTTAATTTTTTAATTATGTAAAAGATATTTAAACAATTTATATTATATGTTATGATTTGATTTTGATGCTTTTAAGTAATCTAAACTCAATGTGATGTGACATTATGGTGAAAAAATATTTTAAATTTGAATTTTGATATAACAAAGTTTGAATTTAAATATATTTTTTCAATTGGGCTTAAAAAGCCCAACCCGATCAACCCAACCCGATAAATATTGGGTTTGGGTTGGATTGGGTTAAAATTTAAGTTGGGTTGGATTGGGTTGATAAATTTTCAACCCAACCCAACCCAACCCAAAAACGCCCACCTCTACTCAATGCTACGGATAACAAAGTAAAACTAAAAATAAAAAATAAAAGTTCAAAGTACCATGAAACCAAAAGTTTTTTAAAAAGTTTAACTCCGCACCCCTAAACATGCATGTTCTAAACATTGTCCTAAATTTTTCCTCAAAATAACATCCACAAATGCGTATGATATTATCTATAAAAACAAATAGTAAGAAGAGATCTTGGTTCCATAATGTATTCTAACTAAATAAATAAGAAACCTTGAAAACATATTAGAAAAGCTTGAAAATATATCCAAAGGAGACGGACATGACAAAATAAAATGATGCAATGAAAGAAAATAATAATAATAATAAATCTAAACCTAAAGGTAAATAACGAATAATGATATATAACTAACTAATTCAACAAACAAATCACACAGTAATAAAAAAACAAAAACAAAATAAATTACAAACAGAAGAAATAACCTACATCAATGAAACTGATACCAACTTCTTGTTTTTTTTTTTTTGTCTAACAACCTAGCTAACACTAACAATAAAGAATAAAAAAAAATCCTAAGAAACTAAAGAAAATAAAAATGACAACATAATCATCCAAAAACATCTCATCCCTTTTAAGTATTACTGTCAATTTTTCTCTACAAATAATAGAGGTGTACACTCAAAAGATGAAACAAATTTATTTTGGAGTTCCCATTTAACACATCTACTAATTGAGTAGATTTAGTCAAAGCATATGTCTGTCACTGACACAATTTCCAACCATCCATATGTAAAACTGATCGGCTAATTTCTTTTCGAACGAGTCATCATCAAAACATTCTAAAAATGGATCATGATAGGCACCTCTTCTTAGTCCTAAAGTTCTTGACTAACATTAAAAGCAAGCTCAACAGTCATGTTTCCAAATGACAACTTCATCACACCCCACTATGACAATTAATTATCCTATTAGATGTAGACAAGAAAGGATGATCCAAAATCATAGGAATTTATCCACTACTCCTTAATACATGTTGAGTACAATAACTATAAAGTCAACAAGAAAATAAAATTTATCAACCTTATCGATGAACCTATAAGTTAAATGGAGTCTCACATGAGTGAGTTTCAACTACCATAATCCTAATTGCATATACATAAATTATGACAACAAATTAACACCCGCATCTAAATCAAGTAAGGCCCTGTCAATTGCATGATCACCTATAACACAAGAAATAGTTTGACTTTCAGAATCTTTAAACTCAAGAGGAGTTTTTATTTGGATTATGGAACTAATATGCTCAATCAAAAATGTATCTTTTTTCAACATTTGTTTTTCATTTCACAATACAGAGATCTTTAAAAAAAATTGGCATATGCAGACACATGTTGAATAGCATCAAGGAAGTAATCACAAAGCCAAACCTAAAAGTTAGGATCATTTTTTAGCTTCTTTTTTTTCTGTTGAGTATTTTTCAAATGTAAGTGAAACATCTCCTTGCATAAGAGAAAAAAGAATATGAAAATTTCAGCAATTCCTTTTATTAATGCTTACATGCCATTAGATCAACAAAAGTTTAGGAAAAAAAAAAGAGAGAACTAAATATTGTAAAGGGAAATTATCATTTTACCCCTGACATTTGTCCTATTATTAAGATGCGGACAGAGTTTGGCCATATTGGCCGATAACCCCCCTGAAATGGAAAGAATGTATATTATACCCATTCCATGACATTTTCTGTCCAAAATCACGTTGACCCTTATACTTAAAAGGGAAATATTGTAAAAACATGATTACATAAATTTTGATTCTGATCACTGTTCTCTCTCCCCTCTCACGATCTCTCATCTTTCTCTCATCTTCTTATCTCTTCATCTTCATCATCAAACCTTAAACCGATCTCTTCTTCCTCTTCTTCTTCATCGATTGGGTTTGGGTTAAACCGATCTCTTCCTCCCCTTCTTCTTCATCATCGGTTGGGTTTGGGTTTGGGTTATACCCGTCTCTTCTTCTTCTTCTTCATCGATTAGGTTTGGGTTAAACCGATCTCTTTTTCTTATTCTTTTTCTTCATCGATTGGGTTTGGGTGATTTCTGGGTTCGATTGGGTTTTGGTGTGGGTGGTTTGGTTAGATTGGTTAGATTGGTTTGGGGTGTTTCGAGGGCTGCCGACTGGTGGGGTTTGGGTTGATGGTGGTGGTGGGGTGTGGTTATGATTTGGTGAGGGTGGCTGAAGTTCTAAGGTTTATGAGTGTGTGATTTTATTTTTTTTGGGTAAGATTTTTTTTTTGGTTAAATTTTTTCTAGGTATGATTGATGATGATGTAAGCCAACCGGGTGTGAGTTTGATTTTGATTTTGTTTGATTTTTTTCCTAATGTGATTTTTATTGAACTTTTGTTTGATGGTGGTTGAAGATATAGAGATTCCTAATTTTGGGTTCGGAATTTGTTGTTTATGGGTTTAAATTTCTGGGTTTTGGGTTTGGGTATGTTATTTCTCATCAATTTGATGCTTGGAATTCATGTTAGAAATTTTGGTAATAATGTTAGTAGTGTGGTAGTGGTGATGATGGTGAACCGATGATGATGGTGTGATGATGTTGGTGGTGTGGTAGTGGTGATGGTGGTGAACCGATGATGGCGATGAACTGATAATGGTAATGGTTTTAATTTTTTTGTTTTTAAAATCTTTTAATTTTTTATGAAATTTAAATAAAAAATATATATCTCATCGTCCATCTTTGAGATGGACGATGGAGATCCATTTTCTTATTTTTATTTTTATTTTTTTTTGCTTTCTGTTTTTTAAAATATATTTTTATTTAAATAATATTTTAAGGGTAAAATGATAATTATTTAGAGTAAAGGTAACAGAAGAGGCAACTAATATATTTAATGGATGAAAAATGTAACAAAATGGACATATAATACATTCTTTCTATTTGAGGGGGGAGACCGACCAATATGATCAAACATTGTCCTCGTCTTAACAATATAGAAAAAGAACAGTGGTGAAAATGAAACTATCCTATATTGTAAAATATGAAGCTCATTAAAATCCTTGATAAACAATGATTAATAAAACAATGACATCATGAATGACGCACCAAAGATACCATGTTATGAAAAGATGACATAACCAATGATCTCACCCTTTAATTATTGCTATTAGTCAAATCCATAATCTTTTCTTTTTCCTTTTATTATATTAAACTTATTCTCTCTTAACACATACTTAATTTATTTTTATTGTTTCCTTTGGAAGAAAAAAAATGTCATCAATTGCCTAAGGGTCTGTTTGAAATGACTTTTCAATTAGAGTTTTTGGGGTAGATCTTTTATAAATAAAACTTTTAATACAAAGTTGTACGTTGTTTTGGTACTCACTAAAAGAAACGATTGTAAGTTAGTAGATTATTTAATAAAATATCACTAAAAGAGCTTTTATTATTAATAAGTACAAAAATTAACATTAACAAAACATTTGTTATAGAAGGGTATATGGTGAAATATATAAAATTTATGAGGGTAATTGAAACTATTTATCTCTGTTAAAAAAAGCATATTAGAAGAAGCTCCAATTTTAAACTTCTCCTAAAATGACATAAAATAGTATTTTAAATATTAAAAAAAACACTTCTATATTTTTACCAAACAACTAAAAAAACCCATTAAAATAGTTTTTTACATTAAAAAAGATACTTTTGGCCACTAGAAAATTAAGTCATACCAAACACACACTAAGTGAATATTCAATAATGTTTTTATGTTCTATTGGTTTTGATTTGAAAATAAGAAATTGATTTTCATAATGTTTTAAATTTGAAAACACGTTCAGTGACAAAAATTGAAAATAATATTTTGAATATATATATTAATTAATAATATTATAATAGTGTTCAGTATAATTGTTATGAAAATGTATTTTTAACATGGTGTAAAAGTAAAAGCAATTAAATGATTATTTGTGCCGTTATATATATAAATAAATTTATATATAGCAATACATTTTTATTTATGTTTACCCTTAAATATATTAAATATATTAGTTTTTTTTTACTTATATACTCGGTTTATTCGGTTCAATCCGATTTTAAGAAAATCAAACCGGTTTGAACCGAATAAAAATTCAATTTTTAATTTTTAAACCGAATTACCCTTACGAATCGAATCGAATACCCTTTTTTCGATTCGATTTGGCTCAAATCGGTTCAAATCGGTTCAAATCGCAACTTAATGTCCGCACCTACGTATCACACACATCCAATTTGCTTGCCTTCTGCTTTTTCACGCACCGAGACAAAAAACCAATTTTTTGTCTTTTTGTGCTTGATGTGTATATCATAGAGCCGGCAAAATCGACCCGTAACCTGTCAACCCGACACAAACCCGAGGTACTTAAACGGGTTGGGTTGGCTTCTTAACGGGTTCGGGTCATAATCGGGTCAACCCGTATAACCCGTTTATTATATGGGTCTTGCCGGGTTTGACTAAACGGGTTCACGGGTGACCCGTTTAACCCGTTTAGTCATATAGATACATTTATAATTATTTTTATTACAAGGGTTATAAATGACTTTTGCCATACTATATAAAAGCATTCTTAGGTTACAATAGCAGCCATCACACTAACACTCTCAAATCCTTAACCCTAACTTCACCAAAATCACATCTCACCCTCTCCCTTTCACTCTTTCTCTTTTTTTTTCTTCATTTCACTATGCTCGACTGCTCTCTTTTATTTTAAAATTCAGATATCCTCTCAATCAGCGGCGACTGATGATCGACGGCGGAAATCTGATGACCAGTGGCAGAAATCTGACCAGCGGTGACTGAAATCGATGGCGGAGCAGCGGCGACTGATGATCGATGAAACTGAAACGGAGCAGCGGCAACTGATGATCGACGAATTCTGAGTGGGATCAGGTTGTTGGTGCGACGGTGCTGCGACGATGCCGGAGAGCTGCAGCAACTGATGTGCGACCGGTTTGGAGAGACGGCGGCGGATCTTGGTCGAGCTGGACTCCTTTAATTCACGGCGGCGGATTTTGGTCGATCTTGTTCTTCAATCTTTTTTTTTATCTTCTTAACGGTGTAATACTTGGTTAATAACATGTAAATCTTGTTGATCCATTGTATGATCATTCAACAGAAACATGGAAGTCATTTGTAATTTTGTTTGGTTTGGTCTCATCAATACAACACTATCCGTGTTAAACGGGTTCGGGTTAAACGGGTCACACGGTTGAAACCCGATTCATTATAACCCCGATTAGATTATTAAACGTGTTACGGGTCAACCCGTCTAACCCGTATATTTATTCGTATCGTGTTGGGTTTTAAAATGTCAACCCGTTTAATTAAACGGGTCGTGTCGGATTAGGGTTAATATTATTCGAGTCGTATCGGGTTGAGATCAACCCGACCCATGAACCCGAATTGCCAGCCCTATCAAGTATTTTTCTACGGTGTTGCTTAGTTAAGAAAACTTATATATCTTATTAGTTGTCTTCTGTTGTTTTGATATCAATTCACGCACAACACAAATTTGCATCTCATACAAATTCTTTTTTTTTACTACACTTTTGTATCTGCTTCTATTTATATGTTGATTGTATTTATCTTTTATAAATATTTAAAACATATATTAATAAAATTAATCAATTTAAATCTTTTAAGATATCATATATCTTTAAAGATATTAATCAATTTGTTTTGAATTCAAACTCTTTAAATTCAAAATTAAATATCTAATTTAATAAAAATAAAATAATCATATTATCTATTTTTAAAAATTAAATATCAATCAATACCCTCCGATTAGTGATTAATAACATAATTAAATATTATCATTATTTAATTTATTTAATTACCGTTATTCTTTAATTAAATAATCTCATTATTCAATTAGTTCCCGAATAAATATGTGTCACTTTCGTAACACAATTAATTGGACAATCCGATAAATTAACTGTGACCCTTGTTACTTAAATCGATCAGGCTAACAAGGGGACCTAATAGACCCACAGTATTTTGAGCTCCAATAATCATCGAAATCGTTAATTAAACTCTTTAATTAATATTTCTTAATTATTAACTCCGATGTTATTCCGATATTCCACTAAAACCCCGAAGTTGTACTCTCTCAACTGCAGACGCTTTTACACAAACCGATATCACTCGGTGTCCATCAATATAGCTATTACATATGGTGTGACCCACCATAGTAGTTCATAATTAGAGCTGGGTCATAACGTCTATTATACCCCTCTGATTACATATATCCTTTAAGTACCATTGATTCTCTAATGGACAATAAATCCTATTTCCTCACGGAATTAGGAGAGCGCTCATATTGTCCAAGCCCCAAATCAACTCTTAAGGGAACTACCATCTACTTCTCACAAGAATGAGTGGATTCCACTATTGTGTACAAACCTTCCCAACCACAAGCCAAACCGCAATCCAAACATACAGAGTATATTGATCGGGAAATACATCTGACATCACCCATGGTATATCAAAGACCACGATTTAACTTGGAGGAGTCGATAAGACACTCAGGATTAAGATCACCCATATATAGTCATCATTAGTTGATATATATAAATCTCATCGATAAACGGATTTTGGTGAGAGATTCATATAGATCATGTCTCAGTCCTATATGATCACATCACACAAAGTGCCTCCATTTCCATATCTCATATGAATGATTCAGGATAGAATCATTGTACATTACGGAATGGACCGCAGCTATAGATTAACCACAAATAAAGTACCCATCTTTATTTGCTATCTATGGACTCTTTAGATTGCACGTCTCTTACTGTATCCATTTGTATATAACAGTCATATACACAGTTTGAGATTGCATCCGATAATCCAGGATGTTAATATATGCACAAGTTATAAAATAAACAACACAACAAGAATGAATTGAACTTTTCTTTTATTTATTTCATAAGTTCATTTACAAATTACATCTTTAGGGCATAAACCCCAACAATCTCCCACTTGCACTAAAGCATGTGAGGCACGTTTCGTAACCCTAGACTATCTAGGTGACCCGTAAACATTTTAGCCGGTAAGATCTTCGTAAATGGATCGGCATGATTGTCCTGTTAGGCTATCTTTGTGACAACCACGTATCCTCTTTGCTCTATCTCTCTAATGAGATGATAGTTTCTCTCTATATGCTTCCCTATCTAGTGGCTTCTTGGATCTTTATAATTAGCCACAGCACCACTGTTATCATAATATAGTATGATGGGCTTATCCAAATCTGGAACAACTTTCAGATCACTTAAGAACTTATGGAGCTAAACAACCTATTTAGCAGCTTCACAAGCGGCTACATATTCGGCTTCCATGGTGGAGTCAACAATACAAGATTGCTTGATACTTTTCCATACAATGGCTCCACCACCCAAGGTGAATACTGATCCAGATGTGAATTTCCTAGAATCCCAATCTGATTGAAAATCAGAATCTGTGTATCCTAACGAGATCAAATCTTGCCCGGAATACACTAGCATATAGTTTCTCGTTCTCAGAAGATACTTGAGAATTGTCTTGACAGCAACCCAACGATCAAATCTTGGGTTGAACTGGTATCTACTGACTACTCTCACTGTATAGCATATATCTGGTATCGTGCATACCATAGCATACATGATGTAATATCCCAAAAAAAAAATGTCAAACCGTCCTCAAGTAGTTGGTTCCAATTATTATGAATTTGGGCTCAACTTAGTTTCTATAAGGTTTGAGGTCCAAAATGGCAGTGTTGGTGAGATTATAATTGTGACAAGAGAAATAATGATTTGGACTGGACCCAAATCGATTAGTATTTGAGCTTGTCCTTATTTTAAATGCTAAGGCCTAAACTTGCTTAAGTTGCTAGTTGACCTAAACTTAATTTAGGGTAACTCAAAAGGTAAGTTTATAATGTCCTATGCATTCGATGAGTTGAAAGGAGGAAAAGAAATATATAAAAAAAGATGGAACAAACAAACGAATGGAGAGAGAGAGAGTTGTGTTGGGATTTTTTAGTCACTGTCCAATTTTCTTTTCGTGACAATTCGGAGGTCAATTTGTGGTCCGATTGACCTCGAATTTTGTCAGCATGTTTTACTCCGATAGTTCTTGATTTTCCAGTGGAGATGTAAATTAGAGTTCCCTATGAAGAGACCTAAGGCTCCAAACAGAGCTGGGCAGAAACATAAGACGAATAATAGTTTGAAGATATTGGTGCTAAGTAAGATATTTTATCCTTCCCATGTCAATGATTTCTTAAATATGTTAGACTGATTTTTATGAATCATTTATGACAATAGACATGTATAGGATTGATTTATATTGATTCCATAGTTCATGGTCCAGATCATGATTTTTTATAGAATTTTCGAATTGGTATAGAGGTTGCTGAAATCCTCTGTTTTACTAGACCAACCACATTTCGTAAATCTGTTTTGGGTTGGTTATTAATGTGGGAAAATTATGAAAATTTACAAAGATGTAGACATATGAGTATTTTATCACTCTGCCAAATTTCGTGATCTTTATATGTGTAGAAATAGTTTTATAATTCCTAGAGTAGACAGAGGTCGGATTTCCTTTTCTGCTGGATAGTTTCGGAAACCATGAAATATTGGTATTGTTGTATGATCTAATCACTCCGTATTGATCTGAAAATTTTAATGTAGATTACACTATATGTCTAGATTACATCTGAAAAGTTTCATAATTTATACATAAGTATAAATATTTATATAAATTTCGGAGTGGACTGTGGTTGACTAAGGTCTCTACTGGACAGATTTGGGATAGTTAAGAATATAATTAATTGTTTGGACATACTATCGATCCTAGATTGAATTGAAAATTTTACTAAAGTATTTCAATAATGTCTAGATAATCCATGTTAAATTTCATAATATTTGGAGCTGCAAAGAAATTATTAAAAATCGGAGATCAGAGGATGGTCAGTTGTATTAGCTGGAAACTTGATTTCTAAGTATAGTTCTATATATGTGAAGCTTATGTTGATTTACCTTATTGCGGTGATAAGGTTATGACAGTAAATCAATTTGTAAATCGATAGGTTTGAGTGATGCTTGAGCTTCTAGAACTATAGTCGATTCGTTTGTATTCGAGGTAAGTAAACTCATCCATGATGTACAATGTTTTTCCAAAATGTTTATAATATGTAACAAGCTCTTTCGTGTTTTCAAATGTTTATATGGCATATTTATCTTTCAAATTATCGAACTACTGATTCTAATATCCCTACCATTTTATATTTTATACTCTATCGTACTTTGTTAAGGATTTCACTGATTTTAAGTAAGGTTGCTTTTATAAGTATTTGGTATTATTGACCTTGAACTAATTTTCTTACATATTTTGAATACAATATGACTATTGTTAGTTATACTGAAATGGTTCTACTGAGAATTCTATTGTTATCTATACTGAGTACCGACATACTATTGATTTCAAATGTATATGAATTTGTAAAACCGTTTTGGCTCATTGTTCCGTAGTTACCGTTATTGTTATTGACCCAGCTGGGATATTGTGTGCACACATACTGTTGTCGCGTCACACGGGTAATTATGACATACTGTTATTGCCGCTTCACACGGGTAATTGTGATATACTGTTATTACCGCGTCACACGGGTACTTGTGACACTGTGAGACATGAGTTTACCGCTTTCCAAAATAGATTAATGCATACAGTTTATACTGTAAAATAATTTACTCACCGCTTTATAAAGTGAATGATCTGTACCGTTTACTCCTATAAAATTATAGTGTTTTACTGTTTTAAAATAGGATTATTAGATAATCATTTGATTTAGTATTGTATATCCTCTTTAATGAAATGATTTATAATTTAAGAATATGAATGAAGATGTTTTAAAGTATTGCTTCAACCATTTTATTGATATTGAGTACGTATATTGTATTAAAATGTTAATTCACGTTTTATAATATGTTTTATTGTTTAAATTCATTAGAATGTTTATTATCAAGAATTTTGAAGGTAAATGTTTTACAAAGACCATTTTATTTTTACGTGTTATGTATGAATTTACTTACCGAGTTGACGGCTCACCCCTCGTCACCACCATTTTGCAGATTCAATTTTTAGTCATAGAAGTGATGGAGATTACATTAGCACATTGGAGATATGTATCGCCGGAAGAATTAGATTCTTTGTGTGTATGTATTGTAAGTGCCCGATTTATTTTAATGTTGTAATTAAGTTAGACTCTAGAGATTTTAGTGAAATGAATGGTATCATATATACATGTTGAAATTTGTGGATACATTATTGATGATATAAGTTGTGACTATTGTAAATTAAGGTTTTTGTAAGGTTTGGATCAAGTAGCATCCCGATCCGTTGGGTCCCGAATTTGGGGGTGTTACACATGAGACTACCTATTGCTGATGCATAAGGTACACGTCTCATGTCCTCAACTTCTTGAGGTGTCTTAGGACATTGTTCCTTAGACAAGTGAACTCCATGCTTATAAGGTAAATTATTTTTGTTGGAGTTCTGCATCGAAAATCGCATAAGAATTTTATTGATATATGATGTCTGAGACAGTGCTATGAGTTTATTCTTACGATCCCATAGAAGTTGGATCCCTAGATCATCTTCCAAATCTTTTATTTGAAATTGGCTAGCCAGCTAACCCTTTACATCAGACAACACTCCCACATCATTCCCAATGAGTAAGCTATCATCTACGTAAAGGACCAAGAAAACTACTTTCTTGTCAATGATCCGTTTATAGACACAAGGCTCATCGACGTTCTACTCGAAGCCATAGGTTCTGATCACATCATCAAACCTGATGTTCCAAGATCTAGATACTTGTTTAAGTCCATAGATGGACCTTTACAGCTTGCAAACCTTTTGCTCTTGATCTAGAGACACGAATCCCTCTGGTTGCATCATATAAATGCTCTCGTCAAGATTGTCATTCAAGAATGCAGTCTTGACGTTCATTTGCTAAATTCATTTTCGAAATAGGCAGCAATGGGTAAGAGAATTCTAATAGACTTAAACATGGCTACTGGCGAGAAGGTCTCTTCATAATTGGCCCCTTCTTTCTAGGTATAACCCTTGACCACTAGCATTAGCCTTGAAGGTTTATACCTTACCATATACTCCTCTCTTTCTCTTGTAGATCAACTTACACCCTCTGGGTTTTACCCCATCCGGTAAGTCTACAAGATCACAGACTGAGTTAGAGTACATTGACTTCATCTCGAGATTTTTGGCTTTATGCCATTCCTCTTTATCAGGATCTTCCATTGCATTCTTAAATGTTAATGGATCATTCACAATATCAGTAGAGACAACACATTGCCCCTCACATATACCTAAATAGAGTTCAGGTTGTCTCACAACCCTCTCACTACGTTTAGGTGGTAGTGTATCTTGATTAGGAACCATCTGACTCTCAGATGTTTGTGGATCAACAACTCTTGTTGATGAAGCACTAGTCTCACCAGGCTCCAACTCATTCAATACAATCTTAGAATGAGGTTTATGGTCACTAATATAATTTTCCTCAAGAAACGTTGTATTTTTCGATATAAATACTTTGTTGTCTTCGGGACTATAAAAGTGTCCACCTCTGGTCTTCTTGGAGTATCCTACAAACAGATAGACAACATACTTAGAGTCTAGCTTTCCACTTCTGTTCTTCAGCACGTGTGCTAGACACCCCCATATGTGGAAATGTCACAAGCTAGCTTTACGACCATTCCATAACTCTGGGGGAGTCTTAGGAACAGATTTGGATGGCACCACATTCAAAATGTATACCGCTGTTTGTAATGCATATCTCTAAAAGGAATTTGGTAATGATGAGAAACTAATCATAGATCTCACCATTTCTATTAGGGTTCTATGTCTCCTCTCCGCTACACCATTTTGTTGAGGTGTACCAGGAGCTGTGAGTTAGGAAACTATCCCATGCTTGACCATAAATTCTTTAAACTCTTGGTCAAGGTACTCACCTCCACGATCCGATCAAAAATGACTTGATAGTCATACCTAATTGATTTTCAACTTCAGCTCAGAATTCTTTGAACTTTTCAAATGTTTTCAACTTTTGTTGCATTAGGTAGACGTATCTGTATCTTGAGTAGTCATCTATAAAGGTGACATAATACTCATAACCACCCTTAGCTTTAACATCCATCGGTCCGCAAACGTCTGTATGTATAAGCTCTAGTGGTTCTTTGGCTCTAAGCCCTTTTCCAGTAAAAGGTCTCTTAGTCATCTTACCTCCCAGACAAGATTCGCAGATATGTAAGGTGTCAACCTTTAACTCACTGAATTGTCCACTTTTTGCTAGTCTATCTATCCGGATAAGGTTTATATGATCAAGCCTTAGATGTCAAAGATACGTGTCATTAAGAAATCTTATGTTGTTTAGTTTTTGGTTTTTCAACCTTAAACATTTCGATGTTGAGGGGTGTAGTATGTATTAACGGTCTTAATACATACAAATTATTTTCATTTATTCCTGAACAAATATTCAGATCATTCTTTCCAATAATAACATACTTATTATTAAAAGAAACAAAATATTTTTGTTCTAACAACATAGAAACGGAAATCAATTTTCGTGTAAATCCAGGAATATAAAATACATTGCCCAACAATATATAATTATTATAAAACCGTGATCTAATTACGCCCACTATTCGTACTGACACGACATCCCCTGACCCCTACACGCATTAAGAAGGCTCGGTCCTCTAACTATGTCCAAGAATTAGTCCATTGCAAAGAAGAACAAACATAGTTAATGGCCCCCGAATCAACTATCCAGGGTGAAAAATCATCTTCTACTAAATACGACTCAAGAACAAGTAAATCATATTTACCTTTTTTGGATCTCTTCTTACTTTGGGATTTCTTAGGTTTGGTCTTACCCTTCATTTTTCCAGTAGACCTCTTCCTTTTCTTATTATTGAAGAAAGATTGTTCGGCAACATTTGCCTCACCGGTCTTGCCCTTGTTGTCCTTAGTCAAGGACTCAAAGGTAGTGAGCTCATTGAGCAACTGTGTGAGACTGAACCTCAACTTGTTTATCTCGTAGTTACTCTTAAATTGATCGAAACTCTTTGGAAGAGTCGTCAGTATGATGCTAAATTGACTGGGTTTGTCAATGGCCTCGCCATTGACTTCTGCCATGTTGAAGTAGGACATCATGCTCAAGACATGTTCCCGAAATGATGTACCTTCCTTCATGCGAGCAAGCACAGCGAAGCGAACAGTTTCTTGCCGCTTTTGCTTGTAGGGCTGCCCGAACATAACAATGATTCCATGATTTCGAATTCTAAAGTCATTGCTTCGTGCTTTATGATAAACACATCTGTCATATAAACCAACAGATATGTTCGGATCTTCTCATCAGATGAGACTCATCGCTGGTATGCCTCACGAACAGTTCGTGTGGCATTGGTAGCATGCGTTGGAGGACATTCCTTCGTAAGCACAAACTTGAGGTATTTGGTGACCACTATTGCATTAATATTAATTCTCACTTAGTGTAGTTATCACCAGTTAATTTGTCATTTGTGAGAATTTTAAATAATGCAGAAGACATAATTTGTTGAAATAAATAAAACTTTCATTCAGTCATTTATTTAAAACAAGTGCGAGTGCTTTGACATAAATTTAAACATGATGCATGCACGTGTTTAACGAACTAGAACTACCCTAAAACTAGTTACTATACCACGACAATCCAACATACCATAAAAAAGTACTGTAGTAGGGTCGGTCAAGTTTTTACATGTTGGACCGAGAGATTCTCAATCGAATGATATTTTAGAATAACTCTTATTCCATATCATTCAACAATAGTTTATTTAGTCAGGTTTTTAATTAACAAACATAATCAAAACAGTCGTGAGTGTAACCCACCATTTCAGATCTCACGAGCTTAACTCGAGAATTGCCACCTTAGGGTAGGTCAATCTCGAAATACCCTCAAAAATCCTATCTGTTAAGAAGTCAACCTTGGTACTGACCTTTGTGGAAACCCTTCTTAGGTAGGAAGAAAGCAAAGCCGTCACAAGGCTCTACTCGGATCTCGCGGTGTTGAACTAATGATGGAGACCGCGGGATATATATGTCATATATCCCTCTCCCACTCATTATTTTAAATTAGGGTTTTCTATTATCCGTTAATGTACCTAGACTCTATAGGATTAAATGACTGACTTTAATCAAGTTATCTAGCGCATTAACTAATTATAAACAAATTCTAATTAACTAATAAATTATTAATGATTTTTAACAATTAAAAATCTAATCTATTAGTGAATAATCTAAGCCTTTTTAAACTACTTACTAAGGTCAGATTATTATGTTAGTGTTTACCAAGTTTTAACTATTAAAACTCTAACACTTTATTTGGTTCATTTATTATTAAGTTATTAATCATATTAATCCTAATTACAATAAATGACCCTATTAGTCTAGTTTATTAAACTCTTTAATAACTAGATTAATATTAATGAGAATTACCAAGTTTTCTAACCATTAAAAAACTAATCTCATTATTCACAGCCATTTATGTTTATTGCCCATTTTAATCACATTAAAAATAATACATAAAAAATTAGGCTATGATGCATGTATGACATATCAAATATATTTGTGTAGGCACATATAATCTAAATGAAATACGTATGCATGACAATGCTTTTATTATCACATAATATAATGCATATATGAATTGACCGGTTACTGTGGATTATTCAACCTAAAAATTGGAATCTAAAATTTCAAAATCCCCCAAGGCATTCATTTGTCTTCTTGTAACTTCAGAAATCTTCCAGTCTCTTCAGGTCACTCCGATTCATCTCATGAGTCCGAAACAGGAAATCCACACAGAACGCACTAGACAACAATTACCAACGGAACTGTGCAAGACGATGTTAACGATGCCGTGAACAGTACCGCGTGAACAGTGTCCGGTGAACAGTAGTGCCGTGTGAACAGTACCAGATGAACAATGTTCGGTGAACAGTGTTCGGCGTCGCACAACCATGTTTAAATGCGCTAGATAAAATTAAAATTAAAATTATACAACCCATAAACCCTAAATTCACAGTACCATAAAAAATTACGATCAACCATATTTAAATTAAACAATTTAATTATAAACATCCATACAATTATAAATATGGTGCCTACACATTCATACATACAGGAGCATCGAAAACAATTTCATGTTCCGAAAAATAAATCAGGCTCTGATACCAATTGTTGGTTCCAATTCCCATCTCATGGGTGTGGGTCTGGTCCCAACTCTTTGGGGTGACACCCACAGATACCTATCAGAGCACTCCTCTAAGAAGTCCCCGGGCGGAGAGCCACGCTTTATCACACGATCACGAGTGAGAGTTCTCGGGGATCGACCAACCATCACTGCATTTGCTATGATACCAATTGTTAGAACCTCGTTCACTGATAACGCAGAGGAAGTAGGTTTTACAATTTTTACAAAAAATAATTACTAACGTTTGGAGGCTCCTTCACTTTACGATATGCTCCTATCTGAACCACTCGATATTCTTCGTTATATTTCGAGATAGATAACTGTGTATGGATATATCACGGTCTTAAAAACTTAAATAGAGAACATAGAGAGAATGAAGAAGAATCTATTTCTTCTCGAGAGAAAAAAAAAACGTAGAACCATTCTCGATCGTCAAAATATATATTATTATTGTTTCTCTTTTAGATATCAACGCACACTTATACTTGCCATATCACACACATCCAATTTGCTTGCTTTTTGCTTTTTGCTTTTTCACGCACCGAGACAAAAAACCAATTTTTTGTCTTTTTGTGCTTGATGTGTATATCAAGTAATTTTCTACCGTGTTGCTTATTTTAGAAGACTTATATATCTCATATATTAGTTGTCTTTGTTTTGATATCAATTCACACGTAACTAAGGATGTATATTTATCTTCGGGGTTCTAAATCCTCGTACCCCATTTTTATTTGAAAATTTTTTTTATAGGGAAAAAATAGGGAAATGAGGTGAGGTGAGGTGAGGTGAGGTGGTAGGATGGGGATGATTTTCATCCTTAAATTAAAATGGGGATGGGGATGGGGAGGGGGGACCCCTCTCCATCCCTATTTCCCCATTTTCCCCACAATTAAATTGAAACGGGGATAGAGATAGAGATCCTCATTTCCCCATTTCCCCATTTCCCCCAAAAGTATATAAATATAATTATAATATGTATTTGAATTATTTGAAACATTTTATGTTGAATTTGTAATGCATTGATATTTTTTATTTGTAATGAAAGATTTGTTTTTTTTAAATTTAATTTATATTTTTTAGTTAAATAGGGAAATAGGAAAATGAGGGACCGGAGGATACGAGAAAACAGGAAAAAACGGGAAAATGGAAAACGAGGGATGGGGATGGGGGGGACCTCCCCCCAAACATCCTCATCCCCATTTTTCCCAAATGGAAAAGTAGGGAGGAGGGATGGGGGAAGGGTCTAGGAAGTGGGGATAGGGATGGAGGGACCTATATCCATCCCCAATCCCCAAACGTATCCCTACACACAACATAAATTTGCATCTCATACAAATTCTTTTTTTTTTTTAACTGCATGTTTGTATCTGCTTCTACTTTATATGTTGATTGTATTTATCTTTTATAAATATTTAAAACATATATATAACTAATCAATTTAAATCTTTTAAGATATCTCATATCTTTAAAGATATTAATCAATTTGTTTTGAATTCATTTTAACTCTTTTAATTCAAAATTAAATATCTAATTTGATAAAATAAAATAATCATATTATCTTATCTTTAAAAATTAAATATCAATCAACACCCTCCGATTAGTGATTAATAACATAATTAAATAATATCATTATTTAATTTATTTAATCACCATTAATCTTTAATTAAATAATCTCATTATTCAATTAGTTCCCGAATACATATGTGTCACTTTCATAACACAATTAATTAGATAATCCAATTAATTAACTGTGACCCTTGTTACCTAAATCGATCAGGCTAGCAAGGGGATCTAATAGACCCACAGTATTTTGAGCTCCAATAATCATCAGAATCATTAATTAAGCTCTTTAATTAATATTTCTTAATTATTAACTCCGGTGTTATTCCACTAAAAACCCGAAACTGTACTCTCTCAACTACAGACTCTTTTACACAGACTGATACCACTCGGTGTCCATCAATATAGCTATTACCTATGGTGTGATCCTCCACAGTAGTTCATAATTATAGATGGGTCATAATGTCCGTTATACCCATTTGATTACATATATCCTTTAAGTATCATTGATTCTCTAATGGACAATAAATTTTATTTCCTAACGGAATTAGGAGAGCGCTCATATTGTCCAAGCCCCGAATCAACCCTTAAGGGAACTACCATTTACTTCTCACAAGAAATAGTGGATTTCACTATTGTGTACAAACCTTCCGAGCCATAAGTCAAACCATAATCCTAACATACGGAGTATATTGATCAGGAAATGCATCCGACCTCACCCATGGTATATCAAAGACCACGATCTAACCTGAAGGAGTCGATAAGACATTCAGGATTACGATCACTCACATATAGCCATCATTAGTTGATATATATGAATCTCATCAATAAACATATCTTGGTGAGAGATTCATATAGATCATGGCTCAGTCCTATATGATCACATCATACAAGGTGCCTCCATTCCCATATCTCATATGAATTATTCAGGGTAGAATCACTGTATATAATGGACCGCATCTATGGATTAACCACAAATCCACAAATAAAGTACCCAGCTTTATTTTCTATCTATGGACTCTTTAGATTGCACGTCTCTTACTGTATTCATCCGTATATGACACTCAAGTACACAGTTCGAGATTACATCTGTTAATCCAGGATGTTAATATGTGCACAAGTTATAAAATAAACAACACAACAAGAATGAATAGAACTTTTCTTATATTTATTTCATAAATCTTTTTACAAATTACATCTTTAGGGTATAAACCCCAACAGTGGTATCTTCAGTACTAGGTTTATAAGTGTGATAGTGGATATGAAGATAGGTGATAACACTATGTATTAAAGATATGTAAAGGAAAATGGCATTTTCTATTACTGTTAAATGACTCAAACGTAATGTACAAATATCATTCAAAATACTCGATCTCTCTTGGACACAATGGAGGTGGCAGCTTCGTGCCTGTCGAGAAGTAGATAACAATGGTGGCCGTGTTCTATGAATAGAATTTAGGCAAGGACTAGGCTCTTTTTTCTGCATCGTCAAAACGTCTCTTCCATCATGCATGCCTAGGCATATTTATACATGGTCCAATTAGGTTAAACATGTTATTCTCCTGCCATGAATCTCTGAATCGACTCCCTTCTTATCGGGTGGGATATTTTGTTTAAATGTCATTGACTTTGGTTTGATAATGGATTAGAGAATATCTTGGAGGGAGATAAGTTCGTTTCCTTTTTGGACTCAATCACTTGTCATGCACGTACGTAATGTTTTAAAGCACGTTGGAGAGTGAATGTGATCCTATATGCTGCCCTGGTGGGCTGTAGCATTGAGGTTATCAAATATGGTGTTTGCTATCTTGAATGGTGAGGTACATCTATGTACCAATCTTGGCACTAGGAGCTTGTTCTTACTTTTTCATGTCCCTTTTGGAGATTGAAATGACTTGTCACTCTTTAATGGTAACAGAGCTTTGCGAGTTTCCTCCTACTTGCCTGGATAGATTTGGTTCTTCCCTCGATGAAATGGAGCAATACTGTAGGACGAACTCGATGCTCTAAAGGTCTCTTTGTACAAGTGGAGATGGTAGCATGTTTCTAGAGAGATCACGAGATATCTCGGCCTCGGGGAGTTTAGGTCTTCCCCTATTGATCTTGCTTCGGGTTCATTTTTCGATGTAAGGAGCTCAATTTGATCACGTCAAGCTTCACCGAGGGTGTTCCTAGGGTATGAGCGACCTCTCGCTTTGCTTCTACGGGGTCGTACGGTAGTTCGACCCTAGGTACCTCGGTACCCTGCTGTGTAATCCCGGATTTGGCCCCTGGCTAGGAGAGTGAAAATTTTACATTTGGTCCCTATCCAAATTTGGCTATTAACAACATATATATATATATATATATATGTATGTTTCAATTAAAAGTATTTTACAAATAAAAATTAGAAACAAATAATTCATTACTCCAAACATCAACTTGCATAAGAGAAAAAAGAATGTAAAAATTTCAACAATGCATATTTTTTAATGCTTACATGCCATTAGATCAACAATAGTTTAGGAAAAAAAAAAGGAGAGAAGTAAATATTGTAAGTTACGAATCTACATTAAAATTCTTGATAAACAATGATTAATATAACATTGGCATTATGAATGCTGCAACAAAGGTACCATGTTATGAAAAGATGTCCTAATCAATGATCTCACCTTTTAATTATTGTTATTAGTCAAATCCATAATCTTTTCTTTTTCTTTTTACTATATTGAATTTATTCTCTCTTAACACATACTTAATTTATTTTTATTGTTTTCTTTGGGAAAAAAAAGTCATCAACTGCCTAAGGGTCTGTTTGAGATGACTTTTCAATTAGAGCTTTTAGGGATAGATCATTTATAAGTAGAACTTTTAATACAAGGTTGTATGTTGTTTTGGTGTTCACTTAAAGAAACACTTTTAAGTTAGTATATTATTAGATAAAATATCTCTAAAAGAGCTTTTGTTATTAAAATGTACAAAAAAATACCACTAACAAAACATTTGTAATAGAAGGGTATATGTTGAAATATATAAAATTTATGGAAGGTAGTTCAGACTATTTATTTATTTTAAAAAAACATCTTAGAAGAAGCTCAATTTTGGGTTTCTCCCAAAAGACAAATAGCTTTTTAAATAATAAAAAAAAACACTTCTTTAGTTTTACCAAACAACCAGAAAAAACCCATTAAAATAGTTTTTAACTTCGAAAAAATACGTTTGTCCACTATAAAATTAAGTCATACCATACACACACTAAGTGCATATTCAATAATGCTTTTATGTTCTATTAGTTTTCATTTGAAAACAAGAAATTGATTTTCATAATGTTTTGAATTTGAAAACACATTCAGTGACAAAAAATTGAAAATAATGTTTTGAATATTTATATTAATTAATAATATTTTAATAGTATTTTGTATAATTGTTTTGAAAATGTATTTTTAACATGGTGTAAAAGTAAAAGCAATTAATTGATTATTTGTGCGTTTATATATATATATATATATATATATATATATATATATATATATATATATGTGTGTGTGTGTGTGTGTGTGTGTGTGTGTGTGTGTGTGTGTGTGTGTGTGTGTGTGTGTTTGTTTTGAATATTTATATAAATTAATAATATTTTAATAGTATTTGGTATAATTGTTTTGAAAATATATTTTTAACATGGTGTAAATGTAAAAGCAATTAATTGATTATTTGTGCGTTTATATATATATATATATATATATATATATATATATATATATATATATATATGTGTGTGTGTGTGTGTGTGTGTGTGTGTGTGTGTGTGTGTGTGTGTTTTTCAATTAAATAGATTTTACAATTGTTTTTAGAAACAAAGAATTCATTACTCCAAACATATACTTGTATAAGAGAATAAAGAATGTTAAAATTTCAGCAATGCATTTTTATTTATGCTTACATGTCATTAGATCAACAATAGTTTAGGGGAAAAAAAGAGATATAAATATTGTAAATTATGAATCTACATTAAAATCCTTAATAAACAATGATTAATATAACATTGGCATCATGAATGTTGCACCAAAGGTACCATGGTATGAAAAGATGACCTAACCAATGATATCACCTTTTAACTTTTGCTATTAGTCAAATCCATAATCTTTTCTTTTTCCTTTTACAATATTGAACTTATTCTCTCTTAACACATACTTAATTTATTTTTATTGTTTCCTTTATGGAAAAAAAGTCATCAACTGTCTAAGGGTCTGTTTGAGATGACTTTTTAATTAGAGCTTTTGGGATAGATCTTTTATAAGTAAAACTTTTATAAGTAGAACTTTTAATACAAGATTGTATGTTGTTTTGATATTCACTTAAAGAAACACTTTTAAGTTAGTATATTATTAGATAAAATATCTCTAAAAGAGCTTTTTTTATTAAAAATTACAAAAAAATTACCACTAACAAAACATTTGTAGTATAAGGGTTTATGGTGAAATATATAAAATTTATGGAAGGTAGTTGAGACTATTTATCTATTTTAAAAATGCATTTTAGAATAAGCTCAAATTTTGGGTTTCTCCCAAAAGACAAATAACCTTTTAAATATTAAAAAAAAAAACACTTCTTTAGTTTTACCAAACAACAAAAAAAATAACCTATTAAAAAAAATATGTTTGGCCTCTTGAAAATTAAGCTATACCAAACACACACTTAATGCATATTCAATAATGTTTTTATGTTCTACTGCTTTTCATTTGAAAATAAGAAATTGATTTTCATAAAGTTATGAATTTGAAAACACATTGAGTGACAAAAACTGAAAATAATGTTTTGAAAATTTATATTAATTAATAATATTATAATAGTATTCAGTATAATTGTTAAGAAAATACATTTTTACATGTTGTAAAAGTAAAAGCAATTAAATAATTATTTGTGTCGTTATATATATATATATTTATACATATGCAATGTATTTTTATTTATTCTTACATGTCATTTGATCAACAAAAGTTTAAGAAAAAAAGGAGAGAAGTAAATATTATAAAATACGAATCTACATTAAAATCCTTGATAAACATTGATTAATATAACATTGGCATCATGAATGACGCATCAAATGTACTATGTTATGAAAAGATGACCAAACAGTTGATCTCACCCTTTAATTGTTGCTATTAGTCAAATTCATAATTTTTTTCCTTTTATTATATTGAACTTATTCTCCATTAACACATACTTGATTTATTTTTATTGCTTCCTTTGGGAAAAAGAAAAAGGCATCAACTGTCTAAGGGTCTATTTGATATGACTTTTCAATCAGAGCTTTTAAGGTAAATCTTTTATAAGTAGAACTGTTAATACAAAGTTGTATGTTGTTTTGATATTCACTTAAGGAAACGTTTTTAAGTTGGTAGATTATTAGATAAAATATCTCTAAAAGTGATTTTATTTTTAAAATGTATAAAATATTAACACTAACAAAACATTTGTAATAGTAAGGTATATAGTGAAATTTATAAAAATAATGGAGGGTAGTTCAAACTATTTATCTTGTTTAAAAAACATCTTAGAAGAAACTTAAATTTTGGACTTCTCCCAAAGACAAATCCCTTTTTAAATAATAAAAAAACACTTCTTTAGTTTTACCAAACAACCAGAAAAAACATATTAAAATAGTTTTTAACTTCAAAAAAATACGTTTGTCCACTAGAAAATTAAGTCATACCATACACACACTAAGTGCATATTCAATAATATTTTTATGTTCTATTGGTTTTCATTTGAAAATAAGAAATTGATTTTTATAATGTTTTGAATTTGAAAACACATTCAGTGACAAAAACTTAAATTAATGTTTTGAATATATATATATATATATATATATATATATATATATATATATTAATTAATAATATTATAATAGTATTCAATATAATTGTTTTGAAAATGCATTTTTAACATGGTGTAAAAGTAAAAGCAATTAAATGATTATTTGTGTCTTTATATATATATATCAATTAAATATATTTTACGATTTGTTTTTTTTAGAAACAAAGAATTCATTACTCCAAACATCTACTTGCATAAGAGAAGAAAGAAAGTGAAAATTTAAACAATGCATTTTTATTTGTACTTTCATGCCTTAGATCAACAAAAGTTCAGGAAAAAAAAAGATTAAATATTGTAAAATATGAATCTATATTAAAATCCTTGATAAACAATGATTAATATAGCATTGGCCTCATGAATAATGCATCATAGGTATCATGTTATGAAAATATAACCTAACCAAGGATCTCATACTACAAAATCTTTTCTTTTTCCTTTTATTATATTGAACTTATTCTCTCTTAAGACATAATTATTTTCATTGTTTCCTTTAGGAAAAATAAAAAATCATCAATTGTCTAAAGGTTTGTTTGAGATGACTTTTCAATTAGAGCATTTGGGGTACATATTTTATAAATATAACTTTTAATACAAAGTTGTGTTTTGTTTTGGTATTCACTTAAAGAAACGTTTTTAAGTTAGTATATTATTAGATAAAATATCTTTAAAAGAGCTTTTGTTATTAAAAAATAGAAAAAATTAGCACTAACAAACCATTTGTAACATAAGGGTATATGATGTAATATATAAAATTTATGGAAAGAAGTTGAGACTATAAGGACTGAAATTTGAACATGAATGACATGTTTGTTTTTTTTTCTCACATCTGAATGTATTGTCAATACGTTTGTTTTTTAAAAGTAAAATTGTCTGAATATAAGTAATTTTATATTTATAACTATATTAAACAATTTTACATATAATATGGAATAAAAACAATTCAATAATAATAATTATATATGAACACATATGATCTTCATCTTCATCTTTTGATTACAAACAAACTTCATTTTTCTAAGAAAAAAATAGGTGTTTTTTTTTTCAAAAAATAAAAAGGACATCAAGAAAAATCGCACAAAACACTCTAATATATATATATACATCACCATAATATCATAATAAAGTATCGATATTAAACACTAATATGAACAGTGATTATGATTCTTTTTTATTTTTTAAGCTATTTAAAATAAGCAATGGATTAAAATAAAGATTTCTATACCATATGTAATTTTGATGAAATTGGAAATATGTTATATATGGGAGATAGTATCGGAAGAAAAGATTTTAGATTGCATTTAATGCAATTCAGTGATTTATAATTAAGTTAAAAGTTAAAATTTTTTACTTTTTATTTTAAGTTGTTTTTTAAGATTTTTAAGTTGTTTGACCACTTAAAAAACAAACAAAACAATTTACTAAAGTGGAAAAAACAAACGACCCATATATATCTCTTTTAAAAAAGCATCTTAGATGAAGCTACAATTTTAGACTTTTCTCAAAAGACGTAAAGTAGATTTTTAAACATTAAAAAAAACTTCTTTAGTTTTACCAAACAACAAAAAAACCCATTAAAATAGCTTTCAACATTAAAAAAAATATGTTTGACCACTAGAAAATTAAACCATACTAAACACACACTCAGTGCATATTCAGTAATGCTTTTATGCTCTATTGGTTTTCATTTGAAAATTACAAATTTATTTTCATAATGTTTATAATTTGAAAACACATCCTGTGATCAAAACTGAAAATAATGTTTTGAATATATTTATTAATTAATTTTTTTTAATAATATTCAGTATAATTGTTTTGAAAATGAATTTTGAACGTGGTGTAAAAGTAAAAGCAATTAAATGATTATTTGTGACTTTATATATATATATGTTTCAATTAAATGTATTTTACAATTATTTTTTTGAGAAACAAAGAATTCATTACTCCAAACATCTACTTGCATGAGAGAAAAAAGAATGTGAAATTTCAGTAATGCATTTTTATTTATGCTTACATGTCATTAGATCAACAAAAGTTTAGGAAAAAAAGGAGAGAAGTATATATTGTAAAATATGAATATAAACTAAAATTCTTGATAAACAATGATTATTATAACATTGACATCATGAATGACGCACCAAAGGTACCATGTTATAAAAAGATGACAAAACCAATGATCTCACCCTTTTATTAGTGTTGAAATTTTGAATATAATTCAAGAGTCATGTCTATTCACTAGAATATTGTCTCTTCATCAAGAGATGCAGCTCTTCCAAAAGATGAGTGTTAACCAAGAGACACATTTGAGTTTATAAATTTGAATGAACTTCATTCCAAAAAACAAGAGTTTTAAGAAAAATTTGATAGAAGTTTTTTTTTAGTTAGTTTGTTTGCATAAAAAATAAGTATACTCCATTGAGAGAATATATAAAGTTCGCTAGGGTTCTAATTTCTAGTGCTATAAATTAGAATACAGATAGTTGTATCCTGGGAAACAGTTACCTGTAAAACTTCAAGCACAAGAGAATGGGTGAAATATTGTTTTAGGACATTGCAACCATTTGCAAGTCTCTATCAACTTATCAAGTCAGTATTTTAGGACTGCATTATTTCTTTTCTTTATTATTTGTTGTTATTTAATTATAGTAGGTTATTGAAAGATTAAATTTTTGGTATCTTCAAAATTGTTGTTTACATTTTCTTGTATAAACAATTATATTCTTCTTATATTTTCTTTCACTGATTGTTGTGTTCCCAACAATTAGTCAACTCCATAATCTTTTTTTTTTACCTTTTATTATATTGAACTTATTCTCTCTTAACACATACTTAATTTATTTTTATTGTTTCCTCTGGGAAAGAAAAAGCCATCAACTGTCTAAGGGTCTATTTGAGATGACATTTCAATTAGAGCTTTTGGGGTAGATCTTTTATAGATAGAACTTTTAATACAAAGTTGTTTTGTTGTTTTGGTATTCACTTAAAGAAACGTTTTTTAGTTAGTAGATTTTTTGATAAAATATCACTAAAAGAGCTTTCGTTATTAAAAAGAACATAAATTAACACTAACAAAACATTTGTAATAGAAAAGTATATGGTGAAATATATAAAATTTATAGAGGGTAGTTGAGACTATTTATCTCTTTTAAACAAGCATTTTAGAAGAAGCTCAAATTTTGGACATTTCCGAAAATACATATAATAGATTTTTAAATATTAAAAAAAAATACTTCTTTAGCTTTACCAAACAACAAAAGAATTAAGCCATACCAAACACACACTAAGTGCATATTCAGTAATGTTTTTATGTTCTATTAGTTTTCATTTGAAAATAAGAAATTTATTTTTATAATATTTATAATTTGAAAACACATTCAGTGACAAAAACTGAAAATAATGTTTTGAATATAAATATATTAATTATTAATATTATAATAGTAATTAGTATAATTGTTTTGAAAATATATTTTGAACACGGTATAAAAGTAAAAGCAATTAATATTATTATTTGTGCCTTTATATATATATATATATATATATATATATATATATATATATGTTTCAATTAAATGTACTTTACAATTTGTTTTTTTTTTGAGAAACAAAGAATTCATTACTCCAAACATCTACTTGCAAAAGAGAAAAATGAATGTGAAAATTTAACATGCTTTTTCTTTATACTTTCATGCATTAGATCAACAAAAGTTTAGGAGAAAAAAGGAGAGGATTAAATATTGTAAAATATGAATCTACATTAAAATCCTTGATAAACAATGATTAATATAGCATTGACCCCATGAATAACGCACCATAGGTATCATGTTATGAAAAGATAACATAATCAATGATCTCACCCTTTAATTATTGCTATTAGTCAACGCCATCATATTTTATTTTTCCTTTTATTATATTGAATTTATTCTCTCTTAACATATACTTAAAAGGGTCTGTTTGAGATGACTTTTCAATTAGATCTTTTGGGATATATCTTTTATATGTAAAACTTTTAATACATAACTGTTTGTTGAATCAATGGACGAGATTGTTCGGATATACCATAAAATTGTAATAGTAAAATTTTGAAGCTCTTAAAGTCATACACATATTTAAAGTTACATATGTGACCCAATGGGAAATTGTTGAAAAATTCTATCATCTGGGGTCACACATGTAATTAATGTGTAGATACCATAGTGCTGTTTCTAATTTGATGAAGGACCGAATTAGAAATTGCAAAACATATAATAATATGTTTATTATAAATATTAGGGTTATGGTCCCAAAATTACACGATATCTTTGTTTTGTCTGTATCCCCATTAGCAGAGTAAAAAATAGAACACTTTAGGATTTACAAATATCATAATAATTTGGAAGATCACAACTTGTCCACCAACTTCTGACAATGGATTCAGGTACGCTTCCGTTATCGATTATCTTCACTTTTCTCTTGATTGATTTGGGTTAGTAATATATATTTAGGGTTTGATTAATCATGATGTAGAAACATTTTTAGGTTGCGATTCCGATTAATTATGTGTATATGCATGTTGTTTTTTTTTTAAACGACCCCTTCTTTTACAAAATTACAAAAAGGTCCCTCAAGTTTCAATAATTACAAAACAACCTAATATTTTATCAAAATCATAAAATGACCCAGTAATTTTCAATCATTAAAATTTGGCCCAAAAACTTTTGAAAATTACAAATTAATCCCGTAACTTTTCAGTAATTATAAATTTTGCCCCAAACTTTTATGTAATTGCAAACGAACCCATTAAGTTTTGGTAATAATAAATCGGCACCGAAACTTTATCAAAATCACACAATGGCCCATAAAATTTACAAAATAGTCCCTCTAGATTATCTAATTTTTAAAAATTAGCCCAAACAAAAAATCAACCTCTAAAACCTTAGAAGCTCATCGTCGCCACCGCCTGAACCTCCACGCCGGCACCAGAAGGCTAAAACGATCAGCAGGGAAGCAGGCACAATCGGCGAAACCACAACGATCGATCAAAGCAGTGCACATCTGAAGATCGATCCTCGTGGATCGAACGAGCGGCGGCGGATCTGGTAAAGGACGCCCGATCTGGACGTCAACGATCGTCGGTCTCCCTCCTCGCCACAAAAGGCACGAGTTTTGTGCGAAAACTGGCGAAGCCCACCGATAGTGGTGGCGTTGAGCCGAGATCGGCATTGATGGATCTGCGTTGATAAAACACATCGACCAAAGAACTATTTTTTTAATAAAAGAAAACTTAAAAAAGAAAAAAACTCAAACACAAAAGATCAAAATCCAAATAATATGTCAATTTTACTCATGTTCATCAACCAAAAAAATCCATCACAGAAATAAAAAACAAACATATTATTTTGTTTATGGATTCAAAGTATATATTAGACAATACATATGTATCATAAGCAGGAAAAGAAAATCCAGATTTTTAATATATATTTTTTTATTTATATAACCAAAAATCCAAATCTTAAATTCTCAAGAATCAACTATGGGTGGTTCTGACACTACTTGTAAGGAATTTGATTAATATAAATCAACATGCATAGACACATAATTAATCTGAATCACAACATAAACATGTTTCTATATCATGATTAATCAAACCCTAAATATATATTACTAACCCATATCAATTCAAGAAAAAAGTGAAGATAGTCGATAGCGGAAGCGTACCTGAATCCATTGTCAGAGGTTGATGGACGGGTTGTGATCTTCCAAATTATCACGACCTTTGTAAACCAAAAAGTGTTCTATTTTTTGCTCTGTTGATAGGGATACATACAAAATAAAGATATTGTGTAATTTGGGAACCATAACCCTAATATTTAAATAAACATATTATTATATGTTTTGCTATTTCTAATTCGGCCCCTCATCAAATTAGAAATAGCACTCTAGTATCTAAACATTAGTTCCATGACAATTATACCCTTAAGCCTTAATACTTAAAATCTTAATTAGATCACTTTAATTTAGGCTTAACTAAATATGGCATAACACATTTAATATTTACATGTGTGGCCCCATATGATGGATTTTCCAACAATTTTGGTATTCACTTAAAGAAACGATTTTCAGATAGTAGATTATTTGATAAATTATCTCTAAAAGAGTTTTTGTTCTTAAAAAGTACAAAAATTAACACTAACAAAACATTTGTAATAAAAATGTATATGGTGAAATATATAAAATTTATGGAGGGTAGTTGAGACAATTTATCTATTTTAAAAAGTATTTTAGAAGAAGCTAAATTTTGGACTTCTCCCAAAAGACATAAAACAGCTTTTTAAATATCAGAAAAAAAAAACACTATTTGAGTTTTACCAAACAAAAAAAAACATTGAAATAGATCTTAACATTAAAAAAAAAAATTGTTTGGCCATTACAAAATTAAGCTATACCAAACACACAGTAAGTGCATATTCAGTAATGTTTTTATGTTCTATTGGTTTTCATTTGAAAATAAGAAATTGATTTTCATAATGTTTTGAATTTGAAAGCACATTCAATGATAAAAACTGAAAATAATGCTTTGAATATATATATATATATATATATATATATATGTTTCAATTAAATGTATTTTACAATTGTTTTTTGAGAAACAAAGAATTCATTACTCTAAACATCTACTTGCATAAGAGAAAAAAGAATGTGAAAATTTCATCAATGCATTTTTATTTATACTTACATGCCATTAGATCAACAAAAGTTTAGGAAAAAAAAGGAGAGAAGTAAATATAGTAAAATATGAATCTACATTAAAATCCTTGATAAACAGTTATTAATATAAAATTGGCATCATGAACGATGCACCAAATGTGCTATGTTATGAAAATATGATCTAATCAATGATCTCACACTTTAATTATTGATGTTAGTCAACTACATAATCTTTTATTTTTCATTTTATTATATTGAATTTATTCTCTCTTAACATATACTTGATTTATTTTTATTGTTTCCTTTGGAAAAAAGAAAAATTCATCAACTGTCTGAGGGTCTGTTTGAGATGACTTTTCAATTAGAGCTTTTGGATCTTTTATAAGTAGAAATTTTAATACAAAGTTGTATGTTGTTTTGGTATTCACTTAAAGAAACGTTTTCAAGATAGTAAATTATTTGATAAAATATCTAAAAGAGCTTTAGTTATTTAAAAGTAAAAAAATTAACACTAACAAAACATTTGTAAAAGAAGGGTATATGGTGAAATATATAAAATTTATGGAGGGTAGTTTAAACAATTTATCTTTTTTTTAAAGCATTATAGAAGAATCTCAAATTTTGGACTTCACCCAAAATACATAAAATAAAATTTAAAATATTTAAAAAAAAAACTTCTTTGGTTTTACCAAACAACCATAAACCATTAAAATAGATTTTAACATTAAAAAAATACGTTGGCCACTAGAAAATTAAGCCATACCAAACACACACTAAGTGCATATTCAGTAATGCTTTTATGTTCTTTTTGTTTTCATTTGAAAATAAAAAATTGATTTTCATAATGTTTTGAATTTGAAAACACATTCGATGTCAAAAACTGAAAATAATGTTTTGAATATATGTATTAATTAATAATATTATAATAGTATTCAGCATAATTGTTTTGAAAATATATTTTGAACATGGTGTAAATGTAAAAGCAATTAAATGATCATTTATACATATATATATGTTTCTGTTAAATGTATTTTACAAAAAAAAAAAAGTAAAACAAAGAATTCATTACTCCGAACATTTACTTACATAAGAGAAAAAAGAATATGAAAATTTTAGTAATGCATTTTTATTTATGCTTACATGTCATTAGATCAACAAATGTTTAGGGAAAAAAAGGAGAGAAGTAAATATTGCAAAAAATGAATGTACATTAAAATTCTTAATAAACAATGATTATTATTACATTGGCATCATAAATAACGTACCAAAGGTACCATGTTATGAAAAGAGGACCAAATAAAAGATCTCACCTTTTAATTATTACTATTAGTCAATTCCATAATCTTTTCTTTTTCCTATTATTATATTGAACGTATTCTCTCTTATTACATACTTAATTTACTTTTATTGTTTCCTACAATTGCCTAAAGGTCTGTTTGAGATGACTTTTAAATTAGAGTTTTTTGGGTAGATCTTTTATAAATAGAAATTTTATAATAAAGTTGTGTGTTGTTTTAGCATTCACTTAAAGAAATAATTTTAAGTAAGTAGATTATTTGATAAAATATCTCTAAAAGAGTTTTTGTTATTTAAAAGTATAAAAATTAACACCAATAAAGCATTTGTAATTGAAGGGTACATTGTGAAATATATAAAATTTATGAAGGGTTTGTTATTTAAAAGTACAAAAATTAACACTAATAAAGCATTTGTAATTGAAGGGTACATGGTGAAATATATAAAATTTATGGAGAGTAGTTAAAACAATTTAACTTTTCTAAAAAAGCATCGTAGAAGAATCTCAAATTTTTAACTTTTTCCAAAATACATAAAATAGATTTTTAAATAATAAAAAAAACACTTTTTTAGTTTTACCAAACAAAAAAAAACCATTAAAATAGATTTTAACATTAAAAAATAATAAGTTTGGCCTCTAGAAAATTAAACCATACCAAACACACACTCAATGCTTATTCAGTAATGTTTTTATGTTCTATTGGTTTTCATTTGAAAATAAGAAATTTATTTTCAAAATGTTTATAATTTGAAAACAAATCCAGTGACAAATACTGAAACTAATGTTTTGAATATATATATTTATTAATAATATTATAATAGTATTCGGTATAATTGTTTTGAAAATGTATTTTAAATATGGTGTAAAAGTAAAAGCAATTAAATGATTATTTGTACATATATATATATATATATATATATATATATATATATATATATATATATATGTTTCAATTAAATGTATTTTACGATTATTACTTTATGAGAAACAAAGAATTCATTACTCCAAACATCTACTTGTATAAGAGAAAAAAGAATGTGAAAATTTCAACAATGCAATTTTATTTACACTTACATGCCATTAGATCAACAAAAGTTTAGGAAAAAAAAAGAAATAAGTAAATATTATAAAATATTAATCTACACTAAAATCCTTGTTAAACAATGATTATTATAATATTGGCATCATTAATGATGCACCAAAGGTACCATGTTATGAAAAAATGACATAACCAATGATCTCACATTTTAATTATTGCTATTAGTCAACTGCATAATCTTTTCTTTTTTATTTTAATATATTAAATTTATTCTCTCTTAACATATAATTAATTTATTTTTATTATTTCATTTGGGAAAAAGAAAAAGTCATCAACTGTCTAAAGGTCTGTTTGAGATGACTTTTCAATTAGAGTTTTTGGGGTAGATATTTTATAAATAGAACTTTTAATACAAAGTTGTGTGTTGTTTTGGTATTCACTTAAAGAAACGCTTTTAGGTTAGTAGATTATTTGATAAAATATCTTAAAAAGAGATTTTGTTTTTAAAAAGTACAAAAATTAACATTTACAAAACATATGTAATAGAAGGGTAAGTGGTGAAGTATGTAAAATTTATGGAGGGTAATTGATACTATTTATCTCTTTTTAAAAAGCATCTCAGAAGAATCTCAAATTTTGGAATTCTCCCAAAAGACATAAAATAACTTTTAAAATATTAAAAAAAAAAGCTTCTTTAGTTTTACCAATCAACAAAAAAAAAACCATTAAAATTGATTTAAACATTAAAAAAAATACGTTTGGCCACTAGAAAATTAAACCATACCAAACACATTTTAAGTGCATATTCAGTAATGTTCTTATATTCTATTGGTTTTCATTTGATAATAAGAAATTGATTTTCATAATGTTATGAATGTGAAAACACATTCAGTGACCAAAACTGAAAATAATGTTTTGAATATATATATATTAATTAATAATATTATAATGGTATTCAGTATAATTGTTTTGAAAATGTATTTTGAACATGGTGTAAAAGTAAAAGTAATTAAATGATTATTTGTGTATATATATATATATATTGTAAAATATTGTAAAATATGAATCTACATGAAAATCCATGATAAACAATAATTATTATAACATTGACATCATGAATGACGCACAAAAGGTTCTATGTTATGAAAAGTTAACCTAACCAATGATTTCACCCTTTAATTATTGATATTAGTCAACTCTATAATCTTTTCTTTTTCCTTTTATTATATTGAACTTATTCTCTCTTAACACATACTTAGGAGTCGTTTGTTTTTTTCACTTAAAATTTAATGGGTCTGAATCATAATTATTAAGTTGTTTTCTTTATTTTTTTAAGTGATCAAACAACTTAAAAATCTTAAAAAATAACTTAAAATAAAAAGTAAAAAATCTTGACTATTAACTTAATTGTAAATCACTGAATTATATTAAATGCAATCTAAAATATTTTCTTCCGATACTATCCCTCCATATATAATATATTTTCAATTTCATCAAAATTACATATGGTATAGAAATCTTTATTTTAATATATTGCTTATTTTAACTAGTTTTAAAAATAAAAAAGAATCCAGATAAAAAAGAATTTTAATCACTATTCATATTGATGTTTAATGTCGATAATTTATTATAATATTATGGTGATGTATTTATATATATATATATATTTAGAGTGTTTTCTGCGAGTTTTTCCGATGTTCTTTTTATTTTTTTTAAAAATTAAACATTTTCTTTTCTTAGAAAAATGAAATTTGTTTGTAATCAAAGATGAAGATCATGATCATATGTGTTCATTTATAATTATTATTTTTGGATTTTTTTTATTCCATATTATATGTATAATTGTTTAACATAGGTATAAATGTAAAATTACTTATATTCAGACAATTTTACTTAAAAAAAAAACAAACGTGTTGACAATGCATTCAGATGTGAGAATAAAATAAAAATATGTCATTCAAGTTCAGATTTCACTCCCTATTCAGTCATTAGAAAAATTCAGGACTGTTGAGTATTCAGACAAAAAAATCAAACGATCCCTTAATTTATTTTTATTGTTTCTTTTGGGAAAAAGAAAAAGTCAGCTAATGCCTAAGGGTTTGTCTGAGATGACTTTTCAATTAGAGTTTTTGGGGTAGCTCTTTTATAGATAGAACTTTTAATACAAAATTGTTTGTTGTTTTGGTATTCACTTAAATAAACGCTTTTAGGTTAGCAAATTATTTTATAAAATATCTCTAAAAGAGTTTTTGTTATTAAAAAGTACAAAAATTAACACTAACAAAACATTTGTAATAGAATGGTATATGGTGAAATATATAAAATTTATGGAGGGTAGTTGAGACAATTTATCTCTTTTAAAAAAGCATCTTAAAAGAAGTTCAAATACTGAACTTTTCCCATAAGATTTAAAATAGATTTTTAATTATTAATAAAACATGCACTTCATTAGTTTTACCAAACAAAAAAAAGGGTTCAAAAAATAAATAGAACTTTTGGAGATGACATTTCAACATGTCACTGTTTTAATAACTTATGTTTAAAAGACACCTATTACGGTGAACGGATAAAAATACCCCCAATAGTTGTTCCATCAGAATCTTTCATTCATTTTTTTGCAGTGAGTTATGAAATAGAGAGAGAAAGTTTCGTTGAAACTCAGACGCTACGCAGATGCATTCGGGGGTCGAGCTCCCAGCCGAGCTCGCGGTGGTCGAGCTACCCGGTCTACTCACGGAGGGGCAGGGGGCGGCGCCCCAAGAGTTTTTTTTTCTGATCAGTACTTTAAAAAAAATATTCTCGATCCTTTGAAAAATATGCTTGATTCTTTAAAAAAAAATCCTTGATTGTTTCTAATATATGCTCGAATTCGCTACAAATATACTCGATTTAACTAAACCTAATTTTCTAAAAAAAAAAATCGATCCTTTGGAAAAAATCTTGATCATTTGAAAAATATTCTCGATCCTTTGAAAAATATTCTCAATCCTTTGTAAAAAATCTCAATCCTTTGAAAAATCTTCACGATCATTTGAAAAATCTTCTCGATTATTTGAAAAATATTCTCGATCCTTTTAAAAAAATCTCGATCATATGAAAAATATTCTCAATCCTTTAAAAAATATTCTCGATCATTTGAAAAGAATCTCGATCATTTGAAAAATCTTCTCAATCATTTGAAAAAAATTGTCGATCCTTTAAAAAATATTCTCAATCCTTTGAAAACAAATTCTTGATCCTTTGAAAAAAATCCTCGATCCTTTGAAAAAAATCTCGATCCTTTGAATTTTTTTCTCGATCCTTTGAAAAAAATTATCGATCATTTGAAAAAATTTCTCAATCTTTTGAAAAATTCTTAGTCCTTTGACAAATAATCGATTCTTTCAATTCTTTCAAAAATATACCTGATTCTTTAAAATATAAGCTCGATCATATTAAAAAAAATGCTCGATTTGGCTACAAATATGCTCGATTTAACTAAACCTTATTTTCAAAAATAAAATGCTCGATCGTTTGAAAAAATAAAATGTTCATACATGTTCATATATGTTCATACAAAGACCGGACAACAAATCATAACAAATAGATATATTGTTAAACCACAAAAAAAATATATAAACGAAAATCACAAATATAGGTTATCTTCTTGTGCAGAATCTGGAAAGAGATAAGTTTTTCGGAGAGAGATAGGGGAGTTATCGTTTTCAAAGTGTAGATGGACACACAATGAGATTAAAAAATAGATTATTTAAGGGCAATTTGGGTAATTCACCATAATATGTGCTTTTTAAACTTAAGTTATTAAAGCGGTGACATCACTGCAACACACATAAAAAATGGTGACATATCTAACCATTTCCACACAAAAAAAAAACCCATTAAAATAGTTTTCAACATTAAAAAAAATACGTCTGGCCTCTAGAAAATTAAGCCATACCAAACACACAATCGGTGCATATCCAATAATGTATTTATGTTCTATTGGTTTTCATTTGAAAATAAGAAATTTATTTTCATAATGTTTATAATTTTAAAACACATTAAGTGACAAAAACTGAAAATAATGTTTTGAATATATATATATATATTAATTAATAATATTATAATAGTATTCGGTATAATTGTTTTGAAAATGTATTTTGAACATGGTATAGAAATAAAAGCAATTAAATGATTATTTATGTCTTTATATATATATATATATATATATATATATATATATGTTTCAATTAAATGTATTTTACAATTATTATTTTTTGAGAAAAAAAGAATTCCTTACTCCAAACACTTACTTGCATAAGAGAAAAATGAATGTGAAAATTTCAGCAATACATTTTTATCCACACTTACATGCCATTAGATCAACAAAAGTTTAGGGGCAAAAAGGAAATAAATAAATAATATAAAATATTAATCTACACTAAAAGCCTTGGTAAACAATGATTATTATAACATTATCATCATGAACGATGCACAAAAGGTGTCATGTTATGAAAATATGATATAACCAATGAGCTCACACTTTAAGTACCGATGTTAGTCAACTCCATAATCTTTTTTTTCCTTTTATTATAGTGAACTTATCCTTTCTTAATACATACTTAATTTATTTTTATTGTTTCCATTGGAAAAAAGAAAAAGTCACCAACTGCCTAAGGGTCTGTTTGTGATGACTTTTCAATTAGAGCTTTTGGGATAAATCTTTTTTAGATAAAACATTTAATACAAAGCTGTTTGTTGTTTTGGTATTCACTTAAAGAAACGCTTTTAAGTTAGTAGATTATTTGATAAAATATCTCTAAAAGAGTTTTTGTTATTACAAAATACAAAAGTTAACACTAACAAAATATTTGTAATATAAGGATATATGATGAAATATAGAAAATTTATGGAGGGTTGTTAAGACAATATATCTCTTTTAAAAATGTATCTTAGAAGAATCTCAAATTTTGGACTTTTCCTAAAGGATATAAAATAGATTTTTAATTATTAATAAAACACTTCTTTAGTTTTACCAAACAACAAATAAAAACCCATTAAAATAGTTGTCATCAATAAAAAAAAACTATGTTTGGCCTTTAGAAAATTAAGTCATACCAAACACACACTCGGTGTTTGGTTTTCATTTGAAAATAAGAAATTTATTTTTATAATGTTTATAATTTTAAAACACATTATGTGATAAATACGGAAAATAATGTTTTGAATATATATATATATATATATTAATATTATAATAGTATTCAGTATAATTGTTTTGAAAATATATTTTGAACATGGTATAGAGGTAAAAGCAATTAAATGAATATTTGTGCCTTTATATATATATATATATATATATGTTTCAATTAAATGTATTTTACAATTATTATTTTTTGAGAAACAAAGAATTCCTTAATCCAAACATCCACTAGCATAAGAGAAAAAAGAATATGAAAATTTCAGCAATAAATTTTTATTTACACTACCATGTCATTAGATTAACAAAAGTTTAGGGAAAAAAATGAAATAAGTAAATATTATAAAATATTAATTTACACTAAAATCCTTGTTAAACAATAATTATTATAAGATTAGCATCATGAATGATGCACCAAAGGTGCCATGTTATGAAAAGATGATCTAACCAATGATCTCACACTTTAATTATAGATGTTAGTCAACTACATAATCTTTTTTTTTCTTTTATTATATTAAACTTATTCTCTCTTAATACATACTTAATTTATTTTTATTGTTTCCATTGGGAAAAAGAAAAAATCATCAACTGCCTAAGGGTCTGTTTGTGATGACTTTTCAATTAGAGCTTTTGTGGTAGATCTTCTTTAGAAAAAACATTTAATACAAAGTTGTTTGTTGTTTTGGTATTCACTTGAAGAAACGATTTTACGTTAATAGATTATTTGATAAAATATCACTAAAATAGTTTTTGTTATTAAAAAGCACAAAAATTAACACTAACAAAACATTTGTAATATAAGGGTATATTGTGAAATATAAAAAATTTATAGAGGGTTTTGAGACAATTTACCTCTTTTAAAAAAGTATCTTAGAAGAAGCTCAAATTTTGAACTTTTCCCAAAAGACATAAAATAGATTTTTAATTATTAATAAAACACTTCTTTAGTTTCACCAAACAACAAATAAAAACCCATTAAAATAGTTTTCAACATTAAAAAAATACGTTTGGCCTCTAGAAAATTAAACCATACCAAACACACATTCAGTGCATAGTCATTAATGTTTTTATGTTCTATTGGTTTCCATTTGAAAATAAGAAATTTATTTTCATAGTATTTATAATTTTAAAACACACTCAGTGTCAAAAACTGAAAATAATGTTTTGAATATATATTAATTAATAATATTATAATAGTATTCGGTATAATTGTTTTGAAAATGTATTTTGAACATGGTACATAAGTAAAACCAATTAAATGATTATTTGTGCCTTATATATATATATTTATGTTTCAATTAAATGTATTTTACAATTATTACTTTTTAATAAACAAAGAATTCCGTACTCCAAACATCTACTTGCGTAAAAGAAAAAAGAATGTGAAAATTTCAGCAATATATTTTTATTTAAACTTACATGCCATTAGATCAATAAAAGTTTAGGAAAAAAAATGAAATAAGTATTATAAAATATTAATCTACACTAAAATCTTTGTTAAACAATGATTATTATAATATTAGCATCATGAACGATGCACTAAAAGTGCCATATCATGAAAAGATGATATAACCAATGATCTCACACTTTAATTATTGATGTTAGTCAATTAAATAATCTTTTTTTTTCCTTTTATTATATTGAACTTATCATCTCTTAATACATAATTTATTTTATTGTTTCCATTGGGAAAAAGAAAAAGTCATCAACTGCCTAAGGGTCTGTTTGTGACGACTTTTCAAATAGAGCTTTTGGGGTAGATCTTTTTTAGATAAAACATTTAATACAAAGTTGTTTGTTGTTTTGGTATTCGCATAATGAAACACTTTTAAGTTTGTAGATTATTTGATAAAATATTTCTAAAAGAGTTTTTGTTATTAAAAAATACAAAAGTTAACACTAACAAAACATTTGTAATATAAGGGTATATGGTGAAATATAGAAAATTTATGGAGGGTTGTTGTGTCAATTTATCTATTTTAAAAAAGTATCTTAGAAGAAGCTCAAATTTTAAACTTTTCTCAAAGGACATAAAATAGATTTTTAGTTATTAATAAACACTTCTTTAATTTTACCAAACAACAAATAAAAACCCATTAAAATAGTTTTCAACATTGAAAAAAATACGTTTGGCCTCTAGAAAATTAAGTCATACCAAACACACATTCGGTGCATATTCAGTAATGTTTTTATGTTCTATTGATTTTCATTTGAAAATAATAAATTTATTTTCATAATGTTTATAATTTTAAATTACATTCAGTGATAAAAACTGAAAATAATGTTTTGAATATGTATATATATATATAATATTATAATAGTATTCGGTATAATTGTTTTGAAAATATATTTTGAACATGGTATAGAAGTAAAAGCAATTAAATGATTATTTGTGCCTATATATATATATATATGTGTGTGTGTGTGTGTGTGTGTGTGTGTGTGTGTGTGTGTGTGTGTGTGTGTGTGTGTGTGTGTGTGTGTGTGTGTGTGTGTGTGTGGTTCAATTAAATGTATTTTACGATTATTATTTTTTGAGAACAAAGAATTCCTTACTCCAAACATCTACTTGCTTAAGAGAAAAAAGAAAGTGAAAATTTCAGCAATGCATTTTTATTTACACTTACATGCCATTAGATCAACAAAAGTTTAGAAAAAAAAAAGGAAATAAGTAAATATTATAAAATATTAATCTACACTAAAATCCTTGTTAAACAATGATTATTATAACATTGACATCATGAACGATGCACCAAAGGTGCCATGTTATGAAAAGATGATCTAAAGAATGATCTCACACTTTAATTATTGATGTTAGTCAACTAGATAATCTTTTCTTTTTCCTTTTATTATATTGAACTTATCCTCTCTTAACACATTATTGTTTCCATTGGGAAAAATAAAAAGTTATCAATTGTCTAAGGGTCTGTTTGTGATGACTTTTCAATTAGAGCCTTTGGGGTAGATCTTTTTTAGATAGAACATTTAATACAAAGCTATTTGTTGTTTTGTTATTCACTTAAAGAAATGCTTTTAAGTTAGTAGATTATTTGATAAATATCTCTAAAAGAGTTTTTGTTATTAAAAAATACAAAAGTTAACACTAACAAAACATTTGTAATATAAAGGTATATGGTGAAATATAGAAAATTTATAGAGGATTGTTGAGACAATTTATCTCTTTTGAAAAAACATCTTAGAAGAAGCTCAAATTTTGGACTTTTTCCAAAAGTTATAAAATAGATTTTTAATTATTAATAAAACACTTCTTTAGTTTTACCAAACAACAAAAAAAAACCCATTAAAATAGTTTGCAACATTAAAAAAATACGTTTGGCCTCTAGAAAATTAAGCCATACCAAACACACACTCGGTGCATATTCAGTAATGTTTTTACGTTCTATTGTTTTTCATTTGAAAATAAGAAATTTATTTTCATAATGTTTATAATTTTAAAACACATTCAGTGACAGAAGCTGAAAATAATGTTTTGAGTATATATATTAAATAATAATATTATAATAGTATTCGGTATAATTGTTTTGAAAATATATTTTGAACATGGTGTATAAATAAAAGCAATTAAATGATTTTTTGTGCATATATATATATATGTATATATATATATATGTTTCAATTAAATGTATTTTGCAATTATTATTTTGAGAAACAAAGAAATCATTACTCCAAACATCTACTTGCATAAGAAAAAAAAGAATGTGAAAATTTCAGCAATGCATTTTTATTTACACTTTCATGTCATTAGATCAACAAAAGTTTAGGAAAAAAAAGGATAGATATAAATATTATAAATCATTAATATATACTAAAATCCTTATTAAACAATGATTATTATAACATTGACATCATGAACGATGCACCAAATGTGCCATGTTATGAAAAGATGATCTAATCAATGATCTCACACTTTAATTATTGATGTTAGTCAACTACATAATATTTTCTTTTTTCTTTTATTATATTGATCGCATTCACTTTTAACAAAAATTTTATTGTTTCATTTGGGAAAAAAAAAGTCATCAACGTCCTAAGTATCTGTTTGTGATGACTTTTTAATTAGAGCTTTTTGGATAGATCTTTTATAAATAGAACTTTTAATACAAAGTTGTATATTTTTTTGGTATTCACAAAGAAAAACGTTTTTAGGTTAGTAGATTATTTGATACAATATCTTTAAAAGAGTTTTCGTTTTTAAAAATATAAAAATTAACACTATCAAAACATTTGTAATAAAAAGGTATATGGTGAAATATATAAAATTTATAGAGAGTAGTTGAGACTATTTATCTCTTTTAAAAGGCATTTTAGAAGAAACTCAAAATTTGGAATAAGCCAGGATGGATGGTTGTTGTACGTACTTTTCTTTGATTGATGTAAATCCAACAATATTGATGTAAATATAGGGATAATATATATAAAGGAAATTATTAGCTTTCAAGATTCTGCTATCAGCAAACAATATTTTAGTAGAAAATGATCTTCATAGATTATATATCACTGAAACATTCAAACTTGAAAGTTAACGCCCAAGATAAAAGACCCATTTATCACTATATATTGCCCTCACATAGTTTCATCTACATGTCATAACTAAAATATGGAAGAAGTGAAGCTCCATGGATTTTGGTCAAACCCCTACTATCACAAAGTGATATGGGCTCTCAAACTGAAGGGTGTTGAATATGATTATGTAGAAGAAGACATTTTTAATAAGAGTGAATTGCTCTTGAAGTACAACCCAGTTTACAAGAATATCCCTATTCTTGTTCATGATGGAAAACCAATTACAGAGTCGGTTGCCATCCTTGAATACATTGAAGAGACATGGCCTCAGAGTCCTCTGCTGCCAACTGATGCTTATCACAAAGCCATAGCTCGGTTTTGGATTCAATTTGGAGTGGACAAGGTAATTTAATTTAATTTGAATTGGAATCATTTCAATTACTTGCACCTTAATAACTTTTAATTTATATCATGCACTAACCCTCGATTTGTTTTTCTTATATTCGATCCAGGCTGGTTACTTTCTCTCGTTTTTTCTAGCGACCGGAGAAGAAGAAAAAGAGAAGGCAGCAAAGGAGGTATTGGAGATTCTAAAAATATTGGAAGATCAAGGCCTTGGTGAGAAGAAATTCTTCGGCGGCGACACTATAAATTTAGTAGACATAGTACACGGTTGGCTAGCTCACTGGTTTGAGACCATGGAACATGTAGTGGGTGTGAAATTGTTGGAGGCAAGCACTCTACCTCGATTGCACGCATGGGTTCAGAACTTGAAGGAAGTTGATGTGATCAAAGAAAATCATCCTGACTCTCAGAAACTGTTTGCTCATGCAAAAATTATGAGGGAGAAGTTGATTGCTAACCAATCGAGTTATCTCTAGGCCTCTGGCTAGCTTGCTGCTTTCAATAATTTCAGTTGGTTTATGTATAACATCTGAGAGAGTACCCTCGCTGCTAGATGGGTCAAAATAAGTTGCAGCCTTGTTGTTTCTTGTAATGTTTTCGTTTACTGTTTTTTAAAAGTAAAAATGAAACCGAAAACAGAATTTTTGGTTTTAGATTTGAAATCTGAAAATATATCTGATAACATATATTGAAATCTTTATTATGAAAATAAAAACACTAAAAACATGTCCGGTAGACTAACCGGAAAATATTAAAATTTGATAATAATTCATCCCTAATAATTATAAGTAAGTCTGAATTTATTATTAAATAATAATTACATAAAATTTTCCAACGAGAAAGCTTTTATTATATATTTAAAAAAAAAACCCTCTTTGTTACATTCAATTCACCATGTTACATTCATATTCATTTCCCGATTCTTAACTCCTAAGTTTTACAACTACACACTACGTAGTTTCTTCTTCGGTTCGCAGCCACTTCCAACAATGTGACACATTTACTGTTATAGATTCTTTGGCCCAATTCCACTCAAAGCCCCTGGGGGTATGGGCACCCGTCCAGGGGTCAAGAAAAAAGAGGTCTAAAATGGAGTCTAAATTTTTTGTATTTAGTGTTGAATTGAATGATTTTGGTTTATATAAAAATAGTCTTAAATATATTTTTAAAAGTCCAAACATTAAAAATAATAATAATAATAATAACAAATTGTCCAATTATTTGGGATAAAAATCTCATATCTAGGTAATTAAAGTTTTTTTTTTCTTTTACGAATCGATTTAAAGTTTTTTTTTCTTTTTTGATTCGATTTCGAAATTTCTTTTTAATCATGTGTTGTTTACCATGTATGTCCAGCCTTTCACAAGGGGCCAATTTTTTAGATTTTACTCGGAGGTCTTCAAAAAATCAAGACCGACTCTGATTACACTGCAATTTTTTTAACTATAACTTTATTTTCTATGGCAATGAGGACCTTGCCTCCAACCTCCACGGAGGTCCGCCTCTTAAGCTCTTATTATGAGATTGTAAATTCGAGTATGTCCCCCCTAAAAAAAGAGTCCTGAATTATTATAATTTTTTTTAAAAAAATACAATTATTGTTTACCTACAAAGAAATATTTTTTGTTAAAATAAAAGTTAAAATAAAAAAGAATAAAATAACTAGATAAATCATTAACAAATAGTATTTTCAACAAAAGCATTGAAGATAATTTTTTTATTTGATTATCTATAAATATACTTTTATACCATCCAATAAGCAAGTCTCATAACATTATTGACATGTTAATATTTTCTTGTAATAAAAGCCATTTTTACATTATAATGTTGATGCTCTAAGGTTGTTGCTTCATTCAATTTTGAAACCTCTTTAAACATTATCTCTTTTCCTCCTTCAAAATAAATAAATGAGTCTACAAACTTTATAATCTCTTTTAATTTCCTCTTTTAGCATAACATTAATACTTAATTTTGAAAAATCTTACAAACTTTTTAAAGTTTTAAAAGAGAAAATGAGCCTAACTTAAGATTTAATTACACTATGGTGTGTGACTAAAATTCCCATTGTTGTTGATCTTTTACTCTTTATTTTCTTTTCTAAAGCTACAGGTTGATCTAGGAGATCTAGCGAGGTTGACACTGAGACTATAATTAACGAACTGGTATTTATTTTCAAGATAGTCAAATTTTAGAAGAAAAATCAAAATTTAATTATAGAATCTCCTCTCGGTGGTGATGTAGGATCATGGATGTTTGTGTTAGAAATATGAATGTTTATGATGTTTCAAGGATTTGTTAGAATTATTTTATATTTTCTAGTTTTGTTAGGATTATATTTCTAGTAATATTTATTAATTATGGTATTTTTCCTGTTTCTAGCTATATTAGAATTACTATTCCGATTAGGAGTTAGATTAATCTTTTATTACATTGCCTATATAAACTCTCTGATTTGTAAAATACAATCATTATGTTTTATCAATAAAGAACCCTAGTTTCTCTTCTTTTTAGATTGTTTAACATGGTATCAAAGCAGGTTTCATGGGAGTTCATGGGAGTTCATGGGAGGAAGTTTAATATCAAACATAGTTTTCGCGGATCCAACTCCGCGGTGAGTTGGTTGGGGGTTTGCAGGGGGCAGTGCAAAGCAATTGAAGTGTTTGTTCGGTATTTGTTTAATCTGGTATTTTGTTTTTCCTTTCTTCTGCATTCCGGTTTGGTTTTCTTTATTTTTTATTTTTTTATTATGGCTACTGCAAAAGATGATTCGCTTCAGTCTGTGAGTGTGAGGTTGGATGGAAAGAATTATTCATATTGGAGTTATGTAATGATGAATTTTCTTAAGGGTAAAAAGATGTGGGGTTATGTTAGTGGAACTTCTGTGAAACCTAAGAGTACTGATGAGGATTATGCTACTTTGGTAGACGCCTGGGAAACAAACAATGCAAAAATTATTACTTGGATTAACAATTCTGTTGAAAATACAATTGGTACACAGTTGGCAAAGTATGAGATAACAAATGAGGTTTGGGATCATCTACAGAGGTTATACACTCAATCAAATTTTGCAAAGCAGTATCAATTAGAAAACGACATACGAGCTCTACAGCAAAATAATATGATTTTTCAGGATTTTTATTTTGCTATGACAAATCTTTAGGATCAATTGACTCTTACAGAATCAGGTGAATTAAAGGTTTTTGGTCCCTATATTACTCGTAGAGAACAACAACGGTTGGTGCAGTTTTTAATGGCTCTTCATATTGATTTTGAAGGTCTTAGAGGTTCAATTTTGCATCGTTCTCCACTTCTGTCTGTTGACTCAGTTGTCAGTGAGTTGTTGGCTGAATAAGTACGTCTTAAGTCTTAGTCTGAAAAGGGAATTCTTTCTGCTTCGAATCCTTCTGTGTTAGTAGTACCTTCTAAAACATCATCTAATAATCAGAATAAGCCTTACATAAGGGTTGCGTTCGACAAGTCCAGTTTCTGTAAGCTGAAAGGTCATTGGAAGACTCAGTGTCCTAAATTGAGACAACATAATCAATCGCAACAACAATCTCAAGCTTAGAAGCCTGGCAACCAGCCACAATCTAATGCTAATAGACCACCTTAAGGTTACTGTTGATGAAAAATTTACTAGAGATGAGAAATTCCTGTTAATACCCTCGAGACCACTACCACGAAAGCGATGACCGGAGTCGGTACCGTTGGTTCCTGACCTATTTATGGGAGAGACGAATAGTTGTAACAATAAATGGGAGCTCTATTGTTTACATATCAATTTAAGCTATAAATCACTCTCTTGTTTGCTCACAATCTCTTGGAGGTGTAGGGTGGTGGCAACTCGATGCCTGTCGAATAGTGGAGATGAAGATGACCGTGTGCTGAATCCTGAATTTAGGTCCTCATCCTCTATACAAATCTGTTATAATCTATCTTAGTATGTCGATCGATCGATCTATCTGGGCTGTTTTCTTTCTTTTTTTCCCCTATTTTTTTCTCTTTACCATGCTTGGCTTAACATATATATATATATATATATATCGCCCAAGTAGGTTTCAGTTGGCGAATACTCTACCGTAATCTCATGAATCCGTTCCCTCCTTATCGGGCGGGATATGTCATTTGAATTTGAATTGTTTCCGGATTTGATGATATGGTTGACGAAGATAAGTTTATTGCCTTATTTGAATTATACTCTTGACGTGCATGTGAACATTTCGTAGAAACGATCCCTTGTGCACTCGTGCCATGAATCTTCATGGAGGTCATCCTGCCAGCAGCCTATTATCCCGTAGAGCGAGGTAGACCCCTGCTCTGGCTCTGGCTCTGGCTCTGGCTCTGTTCCTGGAAGCTCAAGATGGATTTTCCTTGTCCCATGGGGGCTTGAGGTTCCCTTGTAGATCTTCCCGGGAGGTAGCTGGGGTAGCGTAGATTTAGGCGTGACTCCTTCTTTATGTCCAGCAAGGACAACGAGCTTCTGGAGATATTGGCGGGATTCTGGAGAGGTTAGCGGGCTTCTTTCGGATGTCTCTTGGGATTGGAAACTTCCTATGACATCTACGGGGCAGTTATGGAGCTCGACCTCAGAGCCGAGGTTCCTCGATAGATGGCTTGGAGAAAACCGACTTCCAGTACTTTTATGGAAGCTCGTTCTAGTCGTGTCTGGCTTGTCTTCTGGTCGCTTTGAAGCCGAACCGGCCTCCCTGCTCCTGCGGGGTGGCTATACAGTCTTTCTGGACCTCATGATTACCGATTGAGGGTGAAAAATTTCTCTTTGACCCCTAGCCAAATTTCCCTATTAACAAAAGTCCTCTCTGACTTGAACACCGGCGGTAGAGTTGGGGTTGAAGTTAGATTCCTTGTTTAATTGAGAAAGTTTTTCGCCATAAAGATAATTAATGAGAGCAAAATTTTCTCATTAATTTCCCTATATTTTGAATTTGAAACTGAGCGTTATTCGAAGAAAAACGACTGTAATACAGCGGTGACCTTCCCGAGGATATCGCCCATAGACCTTTATTTAAGCCCGGCCTGACCGTCACTTTCTTCACACTCCCTAAAACCCTCAAATTTTAAAATTCTTTCTTCCTGGTTTTCTCTGTTGAAGTATTCTGCTTGCTTTCTCACCCCTCTTCCCCATCAATGTCGACTTCTTCGAATAGTGTAGATGCCTTGGTGGAGGGCTTCGGGTAGGGATGGCAATTATACCCGGACCCGCGAGTACCGAACCGAACCAGAAATGGATGGGTCGGGTCGGGTCTGGGTCTGGGTCTTCACAATCGGGTCTAGGGTCGGGTAGGGTCTGGGTCCAATATAGTAGACCCGAATACTGGTCGGGTCGGGTCTGGGTCTCGGTTCTGGGTCTCGGTTCACATACCCGACCCGGACCCGGACCCGGACCCGGACCCGTGGACCCTATTGGTATACAAAACTACACCGTTTGACTCTGTTACTCACTATACCTAATTTCTTGTTTTTTTTTCTTGCAGCCGCATCATCACTGCATCAGTGTTCTTTCTTCTTCTTGCAGCTGTATCCACCACTCCACCAGACCACCAATATTCTTTTCTTCTCAAGTTTTCTTATCTTCTTTTCTTCTTTTCTTCTTCCCACCTTTCTAATTTCCACAAACCACACTTGCAGCTCCACTACTCACCGTCAGGTCCACACTTTGGACAACCTGCAGCTCCACCGCTCACCGCTCACCTGCTCATTGGTCACCAGTCTCACCATTCACCATCGTAAGTCCGTAGCTCTCTATCTCTGTCTCTTGCACTTGCTCTTATTAGTTTTATATGAGGTTGTGGTCCTGAATTTGTGAATTTGTGAATTGTGAAACATGGCCTACCAAACCCTCTAAATTCGATGAAAATAATTTTGAAAACCTTTATGTTAATGCAGAGGCCGTGGGTCGTGCACTCATGCTGCTACATTAGCTAAAGCGGAGGGTGTCAGTAAGATTGAGGCAACTCATTTGGAGAGAATTCTTCCTCAGTTACTTCTGGATTTTTAAGGTATTATACCTGGTTGTGCACTTTGAAAGTGAATGTTGTAAGAAGACACTTTGATTAGTAAATGTAATCTGAGTGAATTTGGTTGAACTCTAGAGGCAATTTACATGCTCTGGTACGAAGAAGTGGACAACTTTCTTGTCAATCTTGAAGTTTTAGTCTAGTCTTTAAGTTTTGTGATTTTCAATGTTTAGTCCAATAGATATACCTGGTTGTGCACTGTGAAAGTAACGAGTGCTGTAAGAAGACGTTTTGATTAGTAAATGTAATCTTGGAGAAATGGACAACTTTCTTGTCAATCTTGAAGTTTCAGTCCAGTTTTTAGTTTATGTTTATTGATTTATCTTCCAGCAATAGAATTTATGATTTGTGTCACCTTCTTTCTATTTTTGTCTATGAATTCGTGTTCACTTAAGTAAATAATTTGTCCTTATCATGCTGGAAGCCTGGAATCATAAATGTTTTTCTCTCCCCATAAGTGAGACTTATGGTTGATTAATATTTTCAATGTTTTAGTATACATTTGCAATTGTTTAGCTGAACTCTATCATCAAAGTATATGAAATGGAAAGAGGTCCTCTTTGTCTGCAAATTTTTGTTAGCTTTGAAATCACCATATAATGAAGTTCCAAGATATGTGTTAAGTTTGAATAATTGTTTGAAAGAGTGAAGTCACATATCTGAGAGCCAAGACAGTTTTTGTGTTTTTTCCCTTGTGTTTCTTTGCACCATAGACAGTTTTTGTACAATTTTTCCTTTGCTTGTCTATTGGTAATTATTGACATATAGTTATTGACATTTTGCGACAGAATGTCGACGTCAAAAAGTATTACCCAAGACCAAGACCAACCGACTTCGATTCCTACTCATTCAAGTCATAATGAAGTTACTAATATTGATGTTGAATCCGGTGACATTGAGATTGATTCTAGTGTCAATGAAGATGCGAAAAGAAAATTGACATCCAAGGTGTGGGAATCTTTTAATAGAGAAATAATTAACGGGGTTTGGACAACTATTTGCAAAGGTTGTAATAAGAAGTTATCGGGAAAAGGGACTGCTGAAACATCTCATTTAAAAAAACATAGGGATAACTGTCCTCGAAGGCAATTTTTTGATGTGGGACGCATGTTAAAAGCTATAAAAACAAAGGAGGGAGACGTTGAAATTAGGACGTTTAAATTCGATCAAGACACTACCCGTAGAGTGCTTGCAAATATGGTGATTTTGCATGAGTACCCTTTTAGTATGGTAGAACATTCAGGGTTTCATAGGTTCATGGGGACGGCTCGACCATTGTTCAAAATACCATCTAGGAATACATTGAAGAGTGATATACTACAAATTTATGATTATGAGAGGGGTAAATTAAAGGGTTTATTAGAGAAAAATAAGGGTAGGATTGCACTTACTACCGACATGTGGACATCTCATAATCAAAGGAAAAGGTTCATGGCTATCACGGCACATTTTGTTGATAATTCTTAGACTTTACAAAGTCGAATCATAAGATACACTTTCACACATTAATCTCTTTAACTATTTTATTATGTAAATTTAGTAGTTTAATATGTGAAAATTAGTAAGGTTAGTGGTAGTATATTTGATTAATAGTTTTAATGTTTATTGTGATATTCGCTTTCATAGGTTTATATGTTCCATGTCCACACACTTCTAAGATGCTTGCTGATGTTATGATGGAGTGCCTACATGATTGGAATATCGAACACAAGTTATCAACTTTAACTGTAGATAATTGCAGCACCAATAATGCTATGATTCGTATTCTCTTAGAGATGCTTTCTGATGTGTCACTTTTGTTGAATGGAGACATGTTCCATATGCGTTGTTCTGCACATGTATTAAATTTGATAGTGAGAGATGGGTTAGATGTGATTAGTGACAGTATTGAAAGGATTCGTTCTAGTGTTTCTTATTCGACATCATCACCTAAAAGAGGAAAAAAAATTTGAGACTGTAAACCAATTAGAGATTGAAAGCACTAGGAAATTGGTACTTGATTGCAAAACGAGGTGGAATTCTACATACTTGATGATTCACTCTGCTTTAATGTACAAAACAGTTTTTCCTCGTTTGAAACATAAAGATTCACATTATAAAAATGTCTCAACTGAAGATGATTGGGTGTTGGCAAAAGAGATAAGTGATAAACTTGATGTGTTTTATCAAGCCACTGAAGAATTCTCAGGAATAAAATATCCTACTGCCAATAATTATCTACCAACTATGTGTGATATTAGGGATGCCATTAATGATTGGAGCACATCCACATTTAAACAAATAAAATTAATGGTGTCATTTATGACACACACGTTTGATAGCTATTGGATTAATTTTCATGGTATTATGGTTGTGGCAACAATTTTGGATCTTAGATATAGAATGAAAGTCATGGAATGTTACTTTCCTTCGCTTTATGGAGATGGATCTTCATATGAGATTAACAAGATTCAAGAAGTTTTGTTGAGGATGGTTGGAGAGTATGAGCAAAAGTCCAAGGCAAGTCAAGCTTCATCAAGTAATCCTACACATGTTTCACCATCTCAATCAACAATGGGTCCTCCGAAAAAGAAAATGTCACGATTCGATTAGTATATTACTGAAGTTCCTTGTACTACAATTCATGTGAAGACAGAGTTAGAATATTATTTGGAGGAACCTGTCATTCCAAGAGTTGAGAATTTCGATATATTGACATGGTGGAAAGTAAATGCATCTAAATATCCTACTTTGCATTGCATAGCTAGAGATATTTTAGCAATTCCTGTATCTACAGTTGCATCTGAGTCGGCTTTCAGTACTGGTGGTAGATTTTGAGCCCTCATCGTAGCAGGTTACATCCAAAGACAGTTGAGGCATTAATGTGTGCTCAAAGTTGGTTATGGTCCGAATTTAATGGTATAAAAATTATTACATTGTTCTTTGGATTTTTTATATTATCAATTTTATTTCTTATTTTATTCTAATTCATATGTTTTACTTCTTATTAGATTCAAAGTTGGAAAGAAAATTTGAAGCATTTAATTTTGAGGAAGATGACGATGAATGATGATGATGAAGTAAATTATTTTTGTTTTCATGAATTTATTACTATTTGATCTTATTTGAATATATACTAAAGTGATTTTATATTTAAATGTTGTAGGAATCAACAACCCTTTTGTGAAAAACTTGATTGATGGAATGGAACTTTGGAAATTGGAAGTGTGGAGCAGTGGAGGAAATGAAGAATGAATGTCCTTGATTCATTGATGGTCAATGATTTATGTGTTATGCCATTGATTTTAAACTAGTTTTGTTTGTTTTAGGATGATATTTGTGTAATGTTTAATGTTGGTGTATGATTTTTATGGATTATTGATTTTAAACTAGTTGTGTTTGTTTTAGGATGATATTTATGTAATGTTTAATGTTGGTTTATGACTTTTATAGATTATTGATTTTAAACTAGTTGTGTTTGTTTTATGATGCTATTTGTGTAATGTTTAATATTGGTTTATGACTTTTATGAATAATTGATTCGATTTGTGTGGTTATTTCGATTCTCAACTTAATAGTCAATCATCTTTGTTATTTTGTTTTATTTCAATTTAAGTTAATTATTCACGTATAAAAAATTAAATAGGTAAAAAAAAAATAGAAAGGAAAAAAATAGTTTTAATAAATATTTTACGGGTAAGCGGGTCCGCGGGTCTAGACCCAGACCCATGAAATTTTATGGGTCTCGGGGCCGGTCTGGGTCTCCTGTAGACCCACGGATCCAGACCCGAACCCGAACCCGAACCCGAAAATCTTCATGGGTCTGAGTCTAATTTTTTTTTGTGGGTCTGGGTCTGGGTCAGGTAGAACCCGACCCGAACCATTGCCATCCCTAGCTCCGGGGCCCTAACCTAGCTCTTCTTAAGAGGGTGCGAGGGATTTCAAGTGACGAGGAATCCTTCCCGCTCCGCCAGCATCGCCGTTATAACCGGAATGCTTCTATCGGTTATGGCTTTTCGAACCGGCCTGACAATCCCATGAACCTAGTTGATGAAGACTCTGACATCGGAGAGAGGTTAGATACGGTTGGGAGGGCTCGAGTCACAGTGGCGGAGCTCCCCCAGTGATAACCCTTCCTTTTGATTCTAGGGTCATCCCTGACTCTACTGTCGACCCTCATTCGATCGGCCGTATACGAGACAAGTATGGTATTCCTAACACCGTTTCTCTGACAGTCCCCCACCGGAACTACGATATTTTTAGCCCTCCCAAAGGCGTGATCCCTATCCACTTTACAGCTTTTGAGAGCGGGGTGAGACTCCCTCTTCACCCCACCCTTCGACGGGCTCTCATTGCTCTACAGCTGGCTCCGGTTCAACTGATGCCTGGCTTCTGGAGGCATCTAATTAGCTTCCTGGTATTATGGAGGGAGTAATACAAGCTGAGCGGCGTAACCAGGGAGCCCAGTGTTAAGGAACTCTCCTTTCTTTTCCAGATTGGTAGCCTGGCAGGAGTTCCACGAGGCCAATTCTATGCCAAGGCTAAGAATAGGCTCAATTTTATCGTTCCTGGGGCTTCAAAGAAGGATCTCGCTTGGAAAGAAGAGTGGGTACTGGCAGGAGGAGACTGAGGGAGCTCCATCTTCATCGGCGGGCATGAGCTCGAGGTTCTTACGGCTTTCAGTGACAAACCCACTTGGGGTCGGGATTCCTTACCCGATGAGTCTAAAGCCGTGCTGAAGACTATCCTAGCTAGGAACTATTTGAATCTGAAGTTTCCAACCGCCGATCCATTTGATCCCCGTAGGGTGAACAGGTACCTGCGGATATCCAGTGCAACCCCTCGTAAGTATCTTGGTCTGTTATGTTGTTGTTGTTTTTTTTTTACGGCTAAGTTCTGAATATCCTGGCTTCCCTTTCTAACAGTTTTTGTTGCTGCTCCAGCTTCTCATGAAGCTTGACAAGCTGGGATACCACCTCCTCCTTCCAAATAGTCTCCGGGAGCTCTCCCGACTGTTTCAAAAAAGGGGGGTCAACCACTAAGGTAGCTGCCCCGTTCGTTCCTTCCCCTTCTCCTCCCCAAGTGAAATCCAAGATGGCTCTTCTGGCATCTCAGGCTGCGAAAGCTTTAAACCTAGGAGGGTCTGCTTCCCAAGTCGTCAAAAAGTCTGTTCCTACCCCTCCTCCAGAAGTTATTGCTCCACAAGATGCCCTCCGAGTCCCGTTACCCCCCATCTGTAGATCCGGTTGTATCACGGGTAGTCGAGGTTCCCAAGGAGCGTGATGCTGATATGTTTAAAGGTCGTCCCTTCTCGCCCCTACTCGCAATCGAGCTCGGCAGGTCAGGATGAGGTCATGAAGCAATTTGTCCCATCTTGTCTAGGCGACAAGCTTTCTAGGATGACCGCGATGCCAGTGGACATCTTGATCACCAAAGGGTCTGCCCTTTTAGCAGAGGTAATTGTCGATTTCACTTCTTCATTGAGCTACTTGGCTCGTCATTTGCTAACATGATTTTTCTTTGTAGGCTTTCAAGTTTCAGGTGGCCATGGTGCATCAGGTAGCCTTCCTCCGTGATAGGGTAGCCAAGGCTGAGGATGAAGCTAGCTATAGGGTTGCTAGCGCAGGCTAGCGCAGGCTCAGACCCTGGTCCAAGAGATGACCTCCAGCCAACAGGGAATGGAGACGCAGCTAGCTGAGCTTCAATGCGATCATGAGAGGCTGAAGCGAGCTTTTGATCAGGAGACTCATCGGTAGAAGCGGTGAGCTAGCCAACGGAATGACTGGATGGGAGAAGCGAAGACCCTAGATGCTGAAAACCAAAACTTACAGGCTCGGGTTACCCAGCTTCAAACCGAAGTGGAAGCTTATTTTAGTGAGGGGTACTTCTATGCCTCCTATCAGGTTACAGAGGCTCTTCCCCCTCCATTCGATCTCTCTAGTATTACTGGTTGGGATAGAGCGGAGGTCATGCTGCGGGCTGTGGAGATGTCTCGCCTTGAAACTGATGAAGCTGGTCTTTTTGGGGAAGAAGTTGAGAAGCAGTTGGAGGCATAAAATCCACCCCCTCCTATTCCAGCCTTTCCAGGATCTGGTCTCGGCGAATCCTTAAAGGGGGTTCATAACGAGGAGCTAGAAGGAAGCCTCACGGAAGCCCGAGATCCAATCACAGTGCTATCAGAAATGAGGTCAACAGAAGGCGTGCCTGAGTCGGTGACCAGCCTTCTTGATACAGCTATTCCTCTTGAAGTTATGGCGATGATTAATGAGATCGTTGAGGAGGATCATGTTGACCCCGAGGCGGCCGGGGCTGATCCCCAGGAAGTAGCGGAGGCGGTAGATGCGGCTAACCAGGACGAGCCGGGGACAGGGCCCATTCTGTGGTGGAGGAAGTTCAAGGCCCTCAGGAAGACGAAGGAGTTTGAGTTCTCTTTTATTTAATTTATTTTGAATGCCCGAAAAAGGGGGTGGGCATCCCATCTTCAACTGTGTTTGATCTCTTATTAATTTTCCTTTGTAGCCCGGAACCAGGGATTGGGCCCCCTTGCTTGTAGTAGCCTTGTTGGGGGATAGGCTCCCTTACTTGATAATAAAAGTTTTAATCTCAGATCTAAATCTTGCTCTCATGTACTTGCTTGATCGTTCAGCTTTTATATTGAAACGGGCTATCTTTGGAAAAAATTAAGATAAGAAAAACAAGTTTATTGGCATTGAGACCCCATAGCAATGGAACTCCTAGCTCCACTTCTTCAGCTGACAGTCCCCTTATTTGATTGTGGGTTTGTTGTAGTAAGTAACCCTGTATCAAGGAGAGCTAGTAAAATAACAGGAGCATTTAGAGTTTAAGTAAGTTGAGCCCTCCCTCCCTCCCCGAGCCCTTTTGGTAGGCTGTAGCCCGAGTAGAACATTCAAGTAGAGAATTGTTTAGTCCCTTCTTAGACTTGGGATCAGAAGGGCTTCCAGGCTTTCAAGCTCAATTCCTTCTTGGGGGTGGTAGCCTGACCAAGGCATCAAGAGCGCTATCTAGCTATTTCCTGGTCTCGAGATCTGGATGGCAACTATACCCTTACACTAAAATCTTCCTTGGGGGTGGTAGCCCGAACAAGGCATCAGGAGCGCTATCTAGCTATTTCCTGGACTTGAGATCTGGATGGCAACTATGCTCTTATACTCAGATCCTTCTTGGGGGTGGTATCCCGACTAAGGCATCAGGAGCGCTGTCTAGCTATTTCCTGATCTCGAGATCTGGATGGCAACTATGCTCTTATACTCAGATCTTTCTTGGCGTGGTATCCCGACCAAGGCAACAAGAGCGTTGTCTAGCTATTTCCTGGTCTCGTGATCTGGATGGCAACTATGCTCTTATACTCAGATCTTTCTTGGGGGAGGTCAACCGACCAAGGCATCAGGGGTGATGAGGGGGCTTCCCTGATTAATCCCTAGCCTCGAGATCTGGATGGCAACCATGCTCTTACACTCAGACCCTTCTTGGCGGGGGGTGGTGCCCGGCCAAGGCATCAGGTGCAGCGAGGGGGCTTCCCCGACTTACCCCTGGTCTTGAGGCGATAATGTCGAAACTTTCCATGTATAACCAAATCATTGTAGGATACAGTCAATGATGGAGTAAACAGGAAACCAGACGAGCTTTATTGATATGGAAGATGGAGTACAGTACTGTCAGAAAATAAAATGAAGCTAGTCAGAGGTTACCTGCATTCTCTGTTCAAGGGTAGAATTTCCTTAGGTGATCCGCATTCCAAGTATGGTCGATGAGTCGGCCATCCATATCCTCGAGCTTGTATGCCCCATTACGAATCACCATTTTTATTAGGTAGGGTCCTTCCCAGTTGAGCCCTAGAACCCCATTTGATCTCTTCTTGGTGTTCATCGTTACTTTTCGGAGGACCATATCCTCTTCTTTGAAGCTTCGGGTTTTAACTCTCTTGTTGAAGTACCTGGCAATTCTGCCTTGGTAGATTGCCACATTTTCAGCCATACGATCTTGCTTTTCCTTCAAGAGGTCCAAACTAGCTCGGAGCTTGCTTTCATTACTTCCTGGTTCAAATCTTTAGACTCTAAAAGAGGTCAGCTTGTGCTTTATAGGTAGGACTGCTTCAACCCCGAAGGCCAGCGAGTAGGGAGTTTCCCTGGTAGCTATCCTCCTTGTCGTACGGTAAGCCCAGAGGACCTCGGGAAGCCCCTATGCCCACCTGCCTTTCTTTTGTTATAGCTTTTTCTTCAACAACTTCTTGATGGTTTTGTTCGTGGATTCCACCAAACCATTGGTCTGTGGGTGGGCTACCGAAGCAAACCGAAGGTTAATTCCCAAACCTTGACAGAAATCTCTGAATCGGACATTGTCGAATTGTTTACCGAGGTCGGTTATGATGACCAGAGGGGTTTCAAACCTCCAAACTACATTGATCTTGATGAACCTTATGTTTTCTTCTGATATTTGGGACAGTGGTCTGGCTTCAACCCATCTTGTAAAGTAATCAATTGCTATGATAACGTGTTTGGCCTGTCCCGGAGCTGTAGGAAGTGGTCTAATTAAATCGACTCCCCACATAACAAAGGGGTATGGTGAGCTAAGAGATGATAAACGCTCCGGGGGGAGGTGACTCAAGTTTGGGGTCTTCTGGCATGCTTCGCAGGCTTGCACAAAGTCCTTAGCATCTTGATGGATGGTTGGCCAATAATACCTCATGCATAGAACCTGATATGCCAAGGCTTCTCCACCAATATGGTTCCCGCATTCACCGGAATGGACCTCTCTCAGAGCCCACTTGGCATCTTCAGGGTGTAGACATAGGAGCAAGGGAAGGGATTTTCCCCTTCGATACAAATGCCCATCCACCATACAATACCGGACCGAGAGCCTTTTAACCCTCCTAGTTTGGTCGGGCTCCCTAGGGAGTTTTCCATCCTGTAGATATTCTGCTATTGGATCCATCCAGCACGGCTGTCGGTCCATGGCATAAGCTTCCTTTCCAGTCAAAATGCTAGGTAGGGGGATTACTTGAAGTGGAACTCTGTGAGGTAGAGTTTAGCCACCATAGGCAGCTATCTTGGCTAGGAGGTCAGCCCGATGATTTAGGTGTCATGGTATCTGCTCGATTCTGAATACCCTAAATTTAGACCTGAGTTGTTGAACTAGTTTCAGGTAAGTGATCATATTATCGCCTTTGGCCTGATAATCCCCAGAAACTTGGTTAACCACGAGTGAAGAGTCGCTCTTGATGTTTAGGTAATCAACCCCGAGCTCTATGGCAGCTTTAATCCCAGCTAGCAGGGCTTCGTATTCCGCTTCATTGTTTGTGGCTTTAAATTCGAACCTGAAGCAATGACAGCACTCAGTTCCTTATGCGTCGATGAGGACTATGCCCGCTCCTCCCCCGGACTACCCAGATGCTTTATTATTGTAAAGAGTCCATGACTCGCAGCCCTCCGGCCAGTTGTCAGCTTCTAGAATTCTCTCAAGGGTGGCATCAGTTACCGCGGGGGATGCCTGATCTAAAGGTACTGAAAGCTCGGCTACAAAGTCCGTTAGTGCTTGAGCTTTTATCGTGGTCCTGGGCTTATATTTTAAGTCGAACTGGGTAAGCTCCAGGGCCCATAGAACCAGCCTTCCAGAAACATCCTGCCTTTGCAAGAACTGCGAAGGGGTTGGTCTGTCACCACCGCTATCGAATGAGCATGAAAGTAAGGACAGAGTTTCCTTACCGAGGTCACTAAGGCATAAGCGAGCTTCTCTAACAGAGTGTAATTCTTTTCGGGCTTGGTTAGAGCGCGACTTACATAGTATATAGCTCGCTGGATCCTGTCCCCGCATTCCTTGACCAAGGCCCCATTCACCGCGGTTTCTGAAACTGCCAAGTATATTTGGAGCTCTTCTCCAGGATTTGGCTTGACCAGCAATGGAGGGCTTGTTAGGTATCTTTTCAAAGCTTGGAAAGCCTGTTCGCTCTCCTGATCCCACTTCATGTTTCTTCCCTGCTTGATAGCTTTGAAGAATGGTAGGCACTTATCGGTAGACCGGGAGATGAACCTGTTAAGCGCTGCTACCTATCCGGTCAAGGTTTGAACCTGCTTAAGAGATGTGGGAGATTCCAGATCCAGGATAGCCATGATTTTTTCCCGGTTAGCCTTTATGCCTCTTTCATGGACCATGAAGCCCATAAACTTCCTCGCAGTTACACCAAAGGCGCATTTGGAAGGGTTCAACCTCATCTGGTTTTCCCTTAGGATCATGAAATTTCGTCGAAGGTCGTCTAGGTGGCCTTCCAAGGTCAAAGATTTAGTGATCATATAGTCAATATATACCTCCATCGACCTTCCTATTTCGGGCTTACACAAATGGTTGACTAACCGCTGGTAAGTAGCTCCAGCATTTTTGAGCCTGAAAGGCATCACCTTGTAGCAGTATAAGCCTTGTGCGGTGATGAAACTGGTCTTTTCTTGGTCCGTAGGATGCATCATAATCTGGTTGTAGTCGAAAAATATGTCCATGAAGCTCAGGAGCTTGTTCCAGGAGGTGGAATCGACCAATTGATCAATTTTTGGCAGAGGAAAGCTGTTCTTCAGGCATGCCCGGTTGATATCGGTGTAGTCCACACACATGCACCACTTTCCATTCACCTTCATGACCATGACCACGTTAGCGATCCATTCGGGGTAGCAGGCTTCTCGAATGAAGCCTGCTTGGGTGAGTTTATCCACCTCTTCTTGAACCGTCATATTTCTTTAAGTGTTGAAGTGGAGCCTTTTCTATTTGATGGGCTTGAAGGTTGGATCCACTGCCAGTCGATATGCAGCTAATGTCATCGGGATCCCCGGCATCTCCACATGACTCCAGGTAAAAATATCATTGAATTCCATGAGGAGCCTAATCAAGCCATCTTTTATTCCTAGCTCAAGAGTAGCTCCGATCTTGACGATCTTTGAGGGATCAGTTAGTCGAACAGGAATCTCCTCTAACTCATCGATCGGGTGGCCTCTGGCCCATTTCCTTCTCTGTTCTTCCATGTCGGGGACCACAAGGCCTTCTTCAGGACTATCGACGGAGCCTGCCTCTTCTAGGTTTAGTGCCGGGGTTATCCCGCCTTGGATAGTCAAGATTTGGGGGAGTCGTTTAGCTAGAGCTGCTGGGTTAGTTGACACTGCGTAGCATTTCCTAGCAGTTTGTTGGTCACCCTGAACTTCTCCAACCTTGTCTCCTACCAGGAACTTCAGAATATTGTGGTAAATAGACAGGACCCTCTTCATGGATGATAGGAATGGCCTTCCTAATATTAAGTTGTACGTCGACGGGGTGTCCACCACCACGAAGTCAGTCATGATGTTTTGCTGGAGAGGTGCGGTTCCGATGATCACTGGTAGGATTTTTGACCCCACAGATATGATGGAGTCCCCAGTGAAACCATATAATGGAGTAGTGCAACTGTTGTAGCACCACTGCTACCTGTGTCGACAAGCACACTGTGCACCATGAAGTTAGAATTTGTAATGTAATGACCATGGGGTCATTATGTGGCTGCTGGCCCTGAAGACATCTGCTTCGGTGAAGATGATTTGAGTCAACTGGGAGGGGTGGGTCGGTCTCTGGTCGACCTTGAAGATATCCTGTCCCTCGTCCGTATGAGGGACCTTCCTCGCATGATTTTTCTTGGAATTGTTAGAGGTGTCGGCCAGAGTGAGACCTCCGCTGATAGTGTGTATTACCTGAATTTGTTGCATCAGGTCCGCCTACTCTCCCATCTTCTTTTCAGCGTGTTCCCGAATCTCGGCTTGGACCTCTTTTCCAGTTTGAATGTTCTCCCTAACCTTTTGTAAGAACTCTATCAAGCATCCTCCATTGATCAAAGCCTCAATTCGGTTCCGCAGGTTGTAGCATTCTGAAGTATTGTGCCCTACGTCCTCATGAAAATCGCAATATTTATAACGATTTCTTTTGTCGATTGTTTCTCGAGATGCATTCAAGGGAGTGTAATGGTCATATCCCCTCTCATCGCGGGCTATAGGGGCTACTGTCCTGGGAGGTGGCAAAGTTTGGGGAGGAGCCCGTTTGTCTGGATACCGGTCTGGTCGGGGTTGAGGAAGAAGGAAACCGTATGTTGATTTATTGGAGGGTTTGTTTCGGCTTTTCTGATCTTGCTCAGGTCTGTGAGCTTCCTTCTTTTATCGCTTTTCAGCTCTCATGTCGTCATGCTACATCTTGACCTTTAGCTGTTCGTCGACCTCGATTTGTTCCAGAGCCCGATCATAGCCTTCCTGGTAGGTTTCCAAAGGTTTTTTGGCAAAAGACCGGAATAGTTTTCTAGCCCACAAGTTTCTCCGGAAGTTGACAAGGGTTTCTCTCTCGGTGAAGACGGGGGTGACCTCTTTGTGGAACCTTTTGACATATGCCCGAAGAGTTTCCCCTCTCTCCTGGATCACGTATTGTAGATGAATCGGGTCTTTCAGTCTGGGCTTAACCCCCTGGAACTGTGAGCAGAAATCAGTTGATAATTTGGTAAAGGAATCTATGCTCCCAACGGGTAGTTTTCTAAACCAAGTCTTAGCATAATCCGTGAGTGTGGTGGGAAACATCCGACACATAGCGGCCTTGGTTGTGTTCTGAACCTCTATCTGTTGAACGAAGCTCTCTAAGTGGCTCAGCGGATCTTCAGTTCCGGAGAACCTGTCAACTGGCATTTTGAACTTAAGCAGGAGCTCTACCTCACGGATCCTTCTGGTGAAAGGGGCGTTCATTTCACTTAGAGGATCTTTCTTCTCCTCCTTGTACTTCCCCTTTTTTATCATTTGGACCTTTCTCTGTAGCTCTGCCAACTGGTCCCTTAGTCGCTTGCTCTCGGATTTCCTTGAGTCGATCTCAGATTCCTCACCGTCAGATCCCTCTGATGAATTGTTGGCCTCTACCTTGTTCCTTCTTTGGAGGGGGCTTGCTCGGGGGCTTGGCTGAATTTCTTCATTTCTACCCCGGGTTTCCCTTCTTGAAGTCTTTGGGTGGAGGAGCTTTTCCTGTCCCCGGGGAAGGACATCTACCGCGGATCTGACTCGTCGTGGTTGGTAGCGCGGCAGCGCTTCTGGAACATGGGGTATGGGCCCTAGCATATCTCGGATTGAGCTCGGGAGCCCCACTCTGTTAAAAGTTGATTCTCGAGAGGCAGGTCCCAAGCGATCAAAGGCGGGTTACCTAGCCCCGGGCTTGCTCGATTCCCCCCGATTGCAGAGACCCGGTTGTTGAATAACGATACCCTTAGCAAGAAATCGAAGGTGGACGTTCTCTACAAAGGCCGCTGCTTGTTGGTCAAGCTCGACCTGACTTCCCATAGGTGGATCCAGAGCCCGTACAGTAGCTGGCTGGGTGGGAATCTGGCTATGGAGCCCGGATTTTTTTCCTTTCCTCTAGATCTTTCATTTCGATGTAGTAGAAGGTTGCCCCGAAGTGTCCTACTGCCCTTGTGAGGAGTGGAGCTTCATGACGATTTTGAAACAACGAACCTTTTGAATGTAAATAAATGATGGTGTGAGAGGTTTTCCACAGACGGTGCCAGAAAGTGTTGACGGGAAATTTACTCGAGATGAGAAATTCCTATTAACACCCTCAAGACCACTACCACGAAAGCGGTGGCCAGAGTCGGTACAATTGGTTCCTGACCTATTTATGGGAGAGACGAATAGTTGTAACAATAAATGGAAGCTCTATTGTGTACATATCAATTTAAGATATAAATCACTCTATTGTTTGCTCACAATCTCTTGGAGGTGTTGGGTGGTGGCAACTCGATGCCTGTCGAATAATGGAGATGAAGGTGACCGTTTTCTGAATCCAGAATTTAGTTCCTCATCCTCTATACAAATATGTTATAATTTATCTTAGTATGTCGATCGATATATCTGGGCTGTTTTCTTTCTTTTTTTCCCTTTTTTTTTTCTCTTCACCATGCTTGGCTTCACATATATATATCGCCCAAGTAGGTTTCAGTTGGCGAATACTCTACCTTAATCTCATGAATCTGTTCCCTTCTTATCGGGCGAGATTTATCATTTGAATTTGAATTGTTTCCGAATTTGATGATATGGTTGACGAAGAAAAGTTTGTTGCCTTATTTGAATTATACTCTTGACGTGCATGTGAACATTTCGTAGAAACGATCCCTTGTGCACTCGTGCCATGAATCTTCATGGAGGTCATCCTGTCAGCAGCCTATTGTCCTATAGAGCGAGGTAGACCCCTGCTCTGGCTCTGTTCCTGGAAGCTCAAGATGGATTTTCCCTGTCCCATGGGGGCTTGAGGTTCCCTTGTAAATCTTTCCGGGAGGTAGCTGGGGTAGCATAGATTTATGCGTGACTCCTCCTTTATGTCCAGCAAGGACAACAAGCTTTTGGAGAGGTTGGCGGGCTTCTTTTGGATGTCTCTTGGGCTTGAAAACTTCCCATGACATCTACGGGGCACTTATGGAGCTTAACCTCAGATCCGAGGTTCCCCAATAAATGGCTTGGAGAAAACCGGCTTCCAGTACTCTTTTGAGAGCTCGTCCTGGTCGCGCCTGGCTTGTCTTCTGGTCGCTTTGAAGTCGAACCAGCCTCCCTGCTCCTACGGGGTGGCTATACAGTCTTTCCGGGCCTCATGATTGCCGATTGAGGGTGAAAAATTTCTCTTTGACCCCTATCCAAATTTCCCTTTTAACAGTTACAAACCACTACAACCTAATATTACAGCAGTAGCTTCATCAGGTCCTTTCATGGATCCTAGTAGTTAGGCTAAGCAATTTTAGAAGTTTCTCTCCTTACAACCACAAGCTATGTCTGCCTCTTCTTCCTTAGGTCAGTTGCCTCATAGTTTTTCAGGTATGTCATCTTCTATATGGGTCTTGGATTCTGGTACTACACATCATATGTCTCCAGATTCTTCATCTTTTGCTTCTATGTCTCCTTCGTTTTCTATTCATGTTATGACTGCTGATGGTACTCATATGCCTTTAGCAGGTGTTGACTCTGTTGTTACTCCTCACTTGTTACTCCCTAATGTTTATCATATTCCGAAACTCACATTAAATCTTGCTTCTGTTGGTCAATTATTTGATTATGGTAATTTAGTCACCTTTTCTTCTTCTTCTTGTTATATAAAGGATCTGCAGCCTCAGAAGCTGATTGGGACAGGCCGTAGGAAAGGAGGACTATATGTTTTGGATGAGTTAAAAGTGCCAGTTGCTGCTACTACTAGTGTTGATTTGTCTTCTTTTCATTTGAGTCCTTCTTCTTCTAGTTTTTATTTATGGAATTCTCACCTTGGTCATGTTTCGTCTTCTCGTTTGAGATATTTAGCGTCCACAAGGGCTTTAAGAAATTTACAAACTCACGATATTTCTGATTGTAGTGGATGTAAACTGGTAAAATTTTCAGCTTTACCTTTTAATCATAGTGTTTCTATTTCTTCTTCTCCATTTGATTCGATTCATTCTGATATATGTGGACCTTCTCCTGTTCCCACTAAAGGAGGGTCTCGGTGTTATGTTTCTTTTATTGATGATTATACTCGTTATTGTTGGATTTATTTAACGAAACATTGTTCTGAATTCTTTTAAATATACACAACCTTTCGAGCTCTTGTCAAAACTCAACATTCTGCTGTTATCAAATGTTTTAGGTGTGATTTGGGTGGGGAATACACTTCTAATAAATTTTGTGAGTTGCTTGCCTTAGATGGTACTATTCACCAAACTTCGTGTACAGATACTCTTGAGCAAAATGGTGTTACTGAAAGAAAACATATACATATTGTTGAAACTGGTCAATCTCTCTTATTATCTGCTTCTGTTCCTAGTGTGTTTTGGGGTGAAGCTGTTCTGACTGCTGTAACTTTGATTAATACAATTCCATCTTCTCATAGTTCAGGTATTTCTCCTTCCGAAAAATTGTATGGGTATGCCTCAGATTATTCTTTATTTAGAGTTTTTGGTTGTACTTGTTTCGTTCTTTATCCTCATGTAGAACGCAGCAAGCTGTCCTTTCGATCCGCTATTTGTGTCTTTCTTGGTAATGGTAAAGGTCAAAATGGGTATCGATGTCTTGATATGATTACTCAGAAACTTTATGTGTCTCGTCATGTTGTTTTTCTTGAACATATACCTTTCTTTTCTATTCCATCCACTACTCATAGCTTGACTAGATCTGATCTTATTCATATTGATCCTTTTTCTGAGGATTCTGATAGTTTGTCATCTCAGGTTCCTAATTCTGCAGGTATTAAAAAACTCTCTGTCCCTGAAGCTCCATCTGAGATTGTGGATCCACCTCTACGTCAACCCATACGCATTCGTAAGTCTACAAAGTTACCAGATTTTGCTTATTCTTGTTATTCTTCATCTTTTACTTCATTTTTAGCTTCTATTCATTGTCTATCTGAGCCTTTTTCCTTTAAAAGGGCAATTCTAGATTCACATTGACAGAAAGCTATAGATGAGGAACTTTATGCTTTACATAAGATATGTACTTGGTATTTAGTTCCTCTACCTCTTGGTAAAAATGTTGTTGGCTGTCGTTGGGTGTATAAGATCAAGACTAATTCTGATGGATCTATTGAGCGATACAAAGCTAGGTTGGTTGCAAAAGGGTATTCTCAACTGTATGGTATGGATTATGAGGAGGCTTTGCTCCTGTTACAAAAATGAATACTGTTCGTACTCTTATTGTTGTAGCTTCAGTCCAACAATAGGGTATCTCTCCACTTGATGTTAAAAACGCCTTCTTAAATGGAGATCTTCAAGAAGAAGTTTATATGGATCCTCCTCCTGGTGTTTCACATGGTTCTGGGTATGTTTGCAAGCTCAATAAGGCATTATATGGTCTCAAACAAGCACCTCGTGCTTGGTTTGAGAAATTTTCTATAGTGATTTCTTCTCTTGGATTTGCTTCTAGAAGTCATGATTTTGCTCTCTTTGTTAAGTGCATTGATGCAGGTCGTATCATTCTTTCTTTATTTGTTGATGACATGATTATTACTGGTGATAATGTTGATGGTATTTCAGTTTTGAAGACAGAGTTAGCTAGACAATTTGAAATGAAGGATTTTGGTTCTCTACGATATTTCTTGGGTATTGAAGTAGCCTACTCGCCTAGAGGTTATCTTCTTTCTCAGTCGAAATATATTGTAGATATTCTTGAGCGGGCTAGACTTACTGATAATAAGACTGTTGATACTCCCATTGAGGTTAACACAAAGTATTCTTCTTCAGATGGTATATCTTTGTCAGATCCTACTTTATACCGTACTATTGTTGGGAGCTTGGTTTATCTCACTATTACTCGTCCAGATATTGCATATGTTGTTCATATTGTTAGTCAGTTCGTTGCTTCTCCCACTACAGTTCATTGGGCAGTTGTTCTTCGTATTTTACGGTATCTTCGAGGCACAGCCTATCAAAGTCTTCTACTTTCATCCACTTCCTCATTAAAGCTGCGTGCATACTCTAATGCTGATCATGGCAGTGATCCCATAGATCGCAAGTCTGTTACTGGTTTCTGTATCTTTTTGGGTGATTTTCTTATTTCTTGGAAGAGCAAGAAACAATATATTATTTCTCAGTCTTCAATTGAAGCGGAATATCGTGCTATGGCATCTACTACCAAAGAGATTGTTTGGTTACGTTGGTTACTTGCAGATATAGGAGTTCTTCTTTCTCATCCCACTCCTATGTATTGTGACAACAAGAGTGCTATTCAGATTGCTCACAACTCGGTTTTTCACGAACAAACCAAGCACATTGAGATCGATTGTCACCTTACACGTCATCATCTCAAGCATGGCACCATCACTTTGCCTTTTGTTTCTTCTTCTTCGCAGATTGCAGATTTCTTTACCAAGTCGCATTCTACTTCACGTTTTCATTTTCTAGTTAGCAAACTCTCGATGCTTTTTACAGCCGCATCGTGAGTTTGAGATGGGGTGCTAGAATTATGTTATATTTCCTAGTTTTGTTAGGATTATATTTCTAGTAATATTTCCTAATTATGATATTTTTCCTGTTTCTAGCTATATTAGAATTACTACTCCCATTAGGAGTTAGATTAGTCTTTTATTACATTGCCTATATAAACTCTCTGATTTGTAATATACAATCATTACGTTTTATCAATAAAGAACTCTAGTTTCTCTTCTTTTTAGATTGTTTAACATGTACATTCAAATAATTAATATAATACACTAGCAACATTATCATCTTGGTCTCTGTTAATTAACCTGATAATATCTCATAATCATGTTAGAGTGGTCCACCGATAGTGTATTTATATAAAACATGGGAAAATCTTATTTTAGTCATTGTAGTTTGCTTTAATCTGCATTTAGTCTACGGCTTTTTGGTATTATAATTTTTAGTCCATCATTTCTGACAATACAAATTTTAGTCCCTATCGTTCAATTCTGTTAGGATTCCGTAAAGTCAACGAGGGTCAACAAAGGTAAAAAGGTAAAAAGGTAAAATAACATCAAATGTTCTGAAATCTTATATAACCAAATGGTATAATAGTAATTTATAAATTAATTTTAAAAAACAAATAAATATTATTAAATTAAATAATTATTATTATCAAAAAATTAAATAATAATTGAATTTTAAAATAATAAAAAATATTTAAAAAAAATTACAAAACTAAAATAAAAAAATAAAAAAGAATATTTTAAAATGAAAAACAAATATATATTTTAAAATGGATCTCCACTCTCCATCTTTCTTAAGAATCAAAGATGGATGGTAGACATGACGCCGGTTTCGGTTCCTATTCTGAGAGAATTAGTACCGAAACTGAAACCTCCCTTAGAGATGTTTCGGTTCCACCGTTCAGGTTCAGAACCTTTTAAAAAAAAAATGAAAAAAAAAACAACCCAAAATCCCAAATACCCAATCAACCCCTACACCTGAAATACCTAAAATCCTAAAATCCCTAATCACCTTCATCAGTTCAAACAAACACACCACCAAAAACTCAAAACCCACCACCACTCAATCACACACATCCACCGACCGACGACCACCATCTCATCTCTCTCTAGTTCAATCCAAGCAAGAAGAAATAGATGTAAGAAGAAAGAAGAAAGATGATGATAATCGATCAGCCAAAAAAAAGATGATGATGGATCTGTCGAAATAAGAGGATGGGAGTGGTGGAGTGGTGGACCAGTGGTGGGCTGGTTTTGGTAGACTAGTAGTGATTGGCGGTGGAGTGGAGGGTGAACCATGAATAGGTCTAAGAGAGAGAGAAAGAGAGATGAAAGTAAGAAGTGAGAACGTTTTGAGAGAGAGATATCAGAATATCAGATCTGAATTTTAAAAAATAAACGTTGGAACCGAAACCGAAACTTTCGGTTCAAGTCTGGTTCTAACCGTTCAGTTCCACCAAATGGAGAATCGAAAACTGAACTGCCTCGGTACTGGTTTCGGTTTGGTTCTGGAATCGAAACTGGAACCGGAACCAGAATCGAAACCGAAAAACCTGGTTCCAGTTTTGATTTTTTGAGTCCGGTTTCGATTTGGTTCCCCAGTTCGAACTGAACCGGCGTCATATATAAATTGGACGGTGGAGATCAAATAGAATATTTTCTTAAAAAATAACTTTTTTCAAAAAATTATAATTAATTAATTATTTATTGAATAAAAAAATTAATTATAAAACAATATTTTAATTATTATTTTTACTTTTGAAACCAATTGTTTATCGATCTGGAAAAAAGAAATCACCAACTTTCTTCAATCTAAAAAATCCAGGTAAAAGATCCAATCCTTTTTTTTCCTGAAACCGATTGTTCGTCAATCTGGAAAAATAAAATTCAACTTCAATCAAACGCCATCAATTTCATGCACCATATTTCAAAAAAAAAAAAAAAACTCCATGTACTTGCATTTTCTTGGCCCCTAAAAACCATCAATTCCAAGAACAAAATCCAGAATAATTCATCCATAACACCACCAAAACCCCATTCAAATCAACACACACACAAATAAAAAGAAGAAATTTACAAACTCCATCTTCATCACCCAAACAATATTTTATCGCAAATCACCATCAATACCATAACCAACAAAAAACGTTTTGGATCAAGCATCCCTAGTCTAGTATTTTCGGTCTAACAACTTCCACAGTTCGTTGGCTGTTTTCTTTGTAGAGTATACACTATACATCAAATTTGATAGCCTGTTTAGTGTGTAATTTCGGCATAGAAAATGCTAATGGTTCCATACATCAATATCATTTCATACCTGAAAATCTTGCTTTTCACCATTATTGAGTTTATGAGCTTCTTCAGCCAAGAACCTAGCTAGGTTTAGTGTGGCCAAATAGAACAACATCTGATGTTACCACTGTTTAAAGTTCGGTTCACTAAACTTATCAAGCTTCTCCATATGATTCATCGGTAACAGAACCGAATTCGTATATGGGTTTACTATCAGAAAATTCCCTTAACTCACATACTGGTTCATCATAGGATCTGAAATGTTTCTCATTGGAAACACAATAGGCACTTTGCCCACAATCAAAATTAATACCCAAAGTGTCTAATCCCACTTTTGGATTATCATTCGAAGTCTCTAGTGGAACGCTTGAGCTCACGTTTGATTTATCCGCCAAGATATCTGAAAACAAAACACATTTGTTTTAGAATCACAAAATTATCATAAAATATATATGACAGCACAAATATCAATTAGTTGACATCAAACAAGTGAATAAATAATTGATTCCAAATTTCACAACTGAAATCACAATCAGCGTCTCGTATCACAAACTCGATTACTTAGTTGAAATCACACTTGATTTCCAAACCAGTGTCTGGTAAACAGTCCTGATTTGTCAAAATATTAATCATAAAATTATTTGAAATCAGTAGTGTCTTTAAAAAGACTCAATTTCCACTATGTTAAATATTATTATTAAAATAAAAAACGGTGATGTTTCAAGTTCGTCACGATTTGTAGCAATACCAGAAACCAGAAGGTTTAAAGAAGTGAAAAACGTAAATAAAAAAATTTGTCTTAAGATTGTTGTTTGTAAATTAAAACAATTCTGGTGCGCATCTGGATGAGACAAACTAACAAACAAAACCAATACATTAGGTAACAAGGTAAGGAAATTGAGGCTCATGTTTCAAACGGTGTTCTTAAGTCAATTTTGCTGTTTAATACCGTATGTGTATAGTGATTATCTCCTATGAAAAAATAAGTATTCATTTAGAAGGGTTTCTCTACCGGCTAAAAGAGCTTTTTAATAAAAAAAGCTCTTTAAAAAATAAAAATGCGTCGTTTGGTTGTCACTCATTAGAGCCTTTGGATGATTAAAAGAGTTGTTTTACGTATACTTGGAGAACTTCAAATTTTAGACTTTTTCAAGTAGATCTTTTTGAGTTTTTTTAATAATACTAAAATTTCTAATATAACTCTGCCATTTAAAATAGTTTTTAGATATTCTGGTTATTCTGCCAATTAAAAAAGATTTTTCTGATTGACAGCCAAACGACCAACAACTGCCCATTAAAAGCTCAACTTATAAAAGGGCTACACTAAAAGATATACTCTTAATAGATCTATTTGAAAAACCACTTCTAAACAGACTCTAATTCTTTAAAGAGTAGACTAGGGTTATTATAGAAAACCTAATCAAGAGGATTAATATGGAAATACTTGATAATCACTTTTTTTAATGATAAAGGAAATTAATTAATGAATAATCTTTAAAAGATCTATTCCTAATTAAACACTGATTTTGTTTTCTTAATGATCAAATCAGTATCAGAATCTAAAATGAAAATTAACTATTTCCTTATTATTAAAACATTCGACTTAGGGAAAAGGAAATTTAAAATAGTAGCAAAAGTTGGTTGTACTCTCACGATCCAACATTCGTACTCACATACGAATCCTCTAACTGAAGATTTGAGGTCCATGATTTGCACCCCTCACCCCACCCCCTGCATGCGAGAGAGAGCATCTATGCTACATATATTGATAAGCTACTATCACACACTCAATTATATACCACATATAATTATTTTCCCTAATTAATGTGGGATACATATTTTTCCCTACATTGATGAGCTTACTTAGAAACTCAATTTCTCATTCACCCATTAATCATTTTGGGAGTTTGAGTATACTAATTCGATGCTCTCACAAATGAGAATTCGAATATACATTGATCATCCATTTTCATGAAATCAATCATATTCAAATAACACTCTCAAAAAGCGTGATTATCACAAAATTTTCCAACATTAATTTATGTCACCTATCAAACTTCTCATTGCATAGCATGATACTAAGAATAATACACAATACAAAAATTCAAAAGTCATCACTTCATTCAACTTCTCAAAGTTCATGCTTGATAAGCTCGTTTTTATGCTTTATGTACCCATCTTTTAGTATAGTTTTGCTCTCGTTTTCTTTTTAAACTTTATCTTTTGATGTTCTTAATTGCTTAAACAAGTCCCCTTTATTTAGGAGTTATCCTTGTGCGAAACTGGGAAATTTCAGGGTGAAAAAGATGATTATAGCTTGATGAGGAGTAAAGTGTGGTATGCCGTGTTGAAGCGAACCGCACCGCGTACCGCATCTAAGGCCAATTGATGTAAGAAGCTTCAGGTGTGGTACGCGTATCACACCAGAGGAATTGGTGAACCCCATTACGTACTGTATCTCTGCACAGTAGCTCAAATAACACTGAAGTGTGGTACGCCGTGTTGAAGTGAACCGCACGTCGAACCGAACTTCAAGGCAGATCATGAATACTCTGTTTCGCGAACAAATAAGGTATATCATTATAGGGCCCACTCTCTTATCTCTGATTGTATATGGTGAGAGGATATTCCTAAAAGCTAAGAGGATGTCTTTGGGACCCTCCTACACAAGTGGAGGGCTTCTTGAAACTCTATAAAAGAAAGAGATAGAGGTAAGAGAAAGGAGATCTGAAAATCATCAACTCACCAGACCAGCTTCTCTTCTCCACATTTTTGGAGGTTCTCTCTTCATTTTAGATTGAGTTCTTCAGGGTTTAGAGCAGCTAAGGGAAAGGTTTGGTTGATCCAAGGAAGCTATTGAAGCACAAGATTCAAGAGATAGAATCTATAACTTAGTTTTATCTCTTCAAGTCTTTTCTTCTTTTGTTTCTTTATATTGTTCATGATGTGTATAGATGTTAGCTCATCTATGGCTTTTATGTATAGTATGAGCTAAATATTCTTATGCTAGAACAAGATGATGCTTAACCCTTGATTATTTGTGATAGTCTCTTTGATTTCTCTAGTTGTGCTTGTGAATCTATATGGATGTTTTGAATGCTTAAGACTTTTGTTTAATTGATCACTTTGTAATTGATCTATGGTTAGATGCTAAGTATCGAGAGGAGACGTATTTGACAATGCTTAGATAAACATTCACTATGCTTGATTAGAAAGTGCTAGAACCACAAGGCTAGCGTATAGAGTTCAATTTGTATTCCAAGTGCTTAATGAGTCTATATATATTGTCCAGATTGCTTGAAAAAGATTTCGGGTATATATAGATGCTATCTCTAAATGCATCGAGAGAGGTTAGAGATTTGTTTAGGGAATACGAACCTATAGCATTTACACACACGAATTAGGAGTAATAAAAGTCAAGTGTGCTATTGGGAAGGGATTAGCGGATTCAAGTTCTAACATATTTTTCTTTACAATTCTATAAGTGTTGTGTTAGATAATATAGTTTATGTTTGAGTCAATTTATTTGGTTACAACTCTTGGCAACTTATGATTTTAGATTGTTCAAATAGCTTGCAAGCCTTTGAATTCTAATAATCGTAACCGTAATCCCTGTGGGAACAATCCTTACATTGTCATTATACTATCATTCCGACCTCATGCTATTGCTAGAGTCAACAAGTGTAGTTTGACACGATCAATTTTTTGCTCAATGCTGTTGATAACAAGGCAAAACTAAAAATAAAAAATAAAAGTTCAAGTACCATGAAACCAAAGGTTTTTTAAACAATTTAACTTCGCACCCCTAAACATGTTGTAAACATTGTCCTGAATTTTTCCTCAAAATAATATCCACAAATGCGTATGCAAGTATCAGAAGATAAAATATAAAATACAATATCAAATAGTAAGAAGAAATCTTGGTTCCATAATGTATTCTAACAAAATAAATAAGAAACCTTGAAAACATGTTAGAAAAGCTTGAAAATATATCCAAAGGAGACGGACAAGACAAAATAAAATGATGCAATGAAAGAAAAGAATAATAATCAGGGCTGGGCAAAAATCCATTAAACCGAACCGATTTGGTGAACCGAACCGATCCAATCAGTTTTTTTCCGATTTTGCTTTAGGAAATGGTGTAAAAGTAAAAGAAATTAAATGATTATTTGTGCCTTTATATATGTGTGTGTGTGTGTGTGTGTGTGTGTGTGTGTTTAGAAACTTTCAAGTCAGTGCGCACTGATATAAATTCATTAGTGTGTTAGATGTGGACCACTAGATCTACCTCTCTGAGCCAACTTCCACCACCTCGGTTGGATCAACTTCAATCAGCTTTGACTTCCATCTCCTCAGTTGGATCAATCGAGATCTCTCATACCTCTCTTACCTCTCTTACCTTGATAACACCAATCTGGACCTCTACTTTGACAGATTCAGATAAAGAAGTAGGCAGACTTGAATCTCCTCATGCATCTACAACAGCAGAGGACTTCAAGGTAGTTCCTACCCCAACATGACTAGACATGAAAGCAGAAATGGGAACCAAGTCCTCCTCGTCAGCTGTGCATCTATCATCTTAATAAAGTTCGGCTTCAGTCGGAGCAGACCCAGGTAACTCTTAGCTTTCTCCGTGATCTACTTAAGGTATCAATCCTCTAATGATGATCGGGTCAGAGGAAAGAAGAGCTCGAGATGCCTAGCAAACAACACAGAAGCGTTCTTCAGCAAATGAAACACCCACCTTGGCTCCCAAGGTAGCCACACTGCCATGCAGAGTTTAAACCACTCCCACCATGTGGCCGTGAGTTGAAGAAGTAACCATCCTCCTTGGCTGGCACGAGCTCGACCTTATCAAACACCAGCTTGCTCATGGAGATTATCATACCGATGGCTCCTCTCCATTTGTATTGGGCCTTCCAATGCCCTAGTGAGCCATCGAGGTCTCGATCCGTTCGGGGAGCACCCAAAGGTCCTGATTCGTTCACAGTGGGGTCTCGAGCTCGATTACGATTGTTGAAGACTCTCATCTACCGAAGCGGACTTCCAAACCGTTTACATCACTTGGGGACTAAAAGCTCAATATTTTCTCAATATTCTAGTGTGAGGGGCGATGACCTTAGCGTGAGACAATTTCCTCTAGTTCGTAATAAAAAGCGTCTTTTACGGAGAGTCATTCTACTATCTACACTCATAATGTAGATCATCTCAAGAGATTCTACTCGTTAAAAATAAACTCCTAGAGTGAGACTGGTTATCAACCGACACCACCATGCCTTGATACAACTTTGTATTAGCTCACCATGAGTCTGTATCTCTTTCGATTTCGGTATCCCTAGTAGATCTCATATGATCAACATCACCAGGAGAGCTACCCCGCACTCCCGATGCCATAAACCGAATCAAATCTTTCCAGGAGGATCGCCATTACCAGGAGAGCTACACCGCACTCCTGATGCCCTGGACCTGATCGAATCCCTCCAGGAGGATCACCTTGACTATGAGAGCTAGACAACCCTCCTAATGCCCTAGACTGGATTAATCCCTCTAGGAGGATCGCTATACTATTTCAACAGTGATCTCCTTATGACCAGAGACTAGTCGGGGAAGCCCTCTCACTACCTCTGATACCTCGACCGGGCACCACCCCCGCCAACAAAGTTGCCATCTAGATCTCGAGACCAGGGATTGATCAGGGAAGCCCCCTCATCACCCCCGATGCCTTGGTCGGGTGACCTCCCCCAAGAAGGATCCGAGTGTAAGAGCATATTTGTCATCCATATCGAAATACCAGGATATAGCTAGATAGAGCTCCTGATGCCTTGGTCGGGCTACGACCCCCAAGAAGGGTCTGAGTGTAAGAGCATAGTTGTCATCCAGATCAAAAGACCAGAAAATAGCTAGATAGCGCTCATTATGCCTTGGTCGGGCTACGACCTCCAAGAAGGGTCTGAGTGTAAGAGCATAGTTGCCATCTGGATCAAAATACCAGGATATAGCTAGATAGAACTCTTGATGCCTTGGTAGGGCTACGACCTCAAAGAAGGGTCCGAGTGTAAGAGTATAGTTGCCATCAAGATCGAAATACCAGGATATAGCTAGATAGCGATCCTGATGCCTTAGTCGGGCTACGACCCCCAAGAAGGGTCTGAGTGTAAGAGCATAGTTGTCATCTGGATCAAAAGACCAGGAAATAGCTAGATAGCGCTCCTGATGCCTTTGTCGGGCTACGACCCCCAAGAAGGGTCTGAGTGTAAGATCATAGTTACAATCCGGATCGAAATACCAGGATATAGCTAGATAACGCTCATGATGCCTTGATCGGGCTACGAACCCCAAGAAGGGTCTGAGTGTAAGAGCATAGTTGCCATCCAGATCGAAATACCAGGATATAGCTAGATAGCGCTCCTGATGCCTTGGTCGGGCTACGACCCCCAAGAAGGGTCTGAGTGTAAGAGCATAGTTGCCATCTGGATCAAAAGACCAGGAAATAGCTAGATAGAGCTTCTGATGCATTCGTTGAGCTACGACCCCCAAGAAGGGTCTGAGTATAAGAGCATTGTTGCCATCCATATCTCGATACCAGGATATAGCTAGATAGCGCTCCTGATGCCTTGGTCGGGCTACGACCCCCAAGAAGGATCTGAGTGTAAGACCATAATTGCCATCCAGATTTCGATACCAGGATATAGGTAGATAGCGATCCTCATGCCTTGGTCGGGCTACGACCCCCAAGAAGAATCTGAGTGTAAAAGCATAGTTGCCATCCGGATCGAAATACCAGGATATAGCTAGATAGTGCTTCTGATGCCTTGGTGGGGTACGACCCCCACGAAGAATCTGAGTGTAAGAGCATAGTTGCCCTCCGGATCAAAATACCAGGAAATAGCTAGATAGTGTTCCTGATTCCTTGGTCGGGCTACGACCCCCAAGAAGAGTCTGAGTGTAAGAGCTTTGTTGCCATCCAGATCTCGATAACAGGATATATCTAGATAGCGTTTCTGATGCCTTTGTCAGGCTACAACCCCCAAGAAGAATCTGAGTGTAAGAGCATAGTTGCTCTCCGGATCAAAAGACCAAGAAATAGCTAGATAACGCTCATGATGCCTTGGTCGGGCTACGACCCTAAGAAGAGTCTAAATGTAAGAGCATTGTTTCCATCCAGATCTCGATACCAGGATATAACTAGATAGCGCTTTTTATGCCTTGGTCGGGCTACGACCCCCAAGAAGAATCTGAGTGTATGAGCATTGTTGCCATCTAGATCTTGAGACCAGGAAATAGCTAGATAGCGCTCCTGATGCCTTGGTTGGGCTACCTCCCCTATGAAGGATCTGAGTGTAAGAACATAATTACCTGCTAGACCACGAGATCAGAACAACCAAAAGATCATCCTGCTGCCTTGACCGGGTCAACCCGATTAGGAAGGATCTAGATGGCATAGATGCCTACCAGAATCGTTTCACCAGCTCATCTAAGTACCGTGATTCCTGGAAAAGGAACTCTAGGTACCCATATTAACCACAGAAGCTTCATCTGACATGATCGAGCAATAGCTCATTTATTTTACAGGAATGAACAGTACCACAGTTCTCTAAGCCAATCACTGTGAGCAATTTGGGTTGCAAGTAAGAAGCGACAAGCAAAATTCTTCATGTTGTACAAGATTCAGACTACAACCCCAAATACTTACCGGTGTTCAAGTTAGATGGGACTTCTGTTAATAGCAAAATTTGGCTAGGGACCAAAGAAGAATTTTGCACTTCCCAGCCTTCCTACAAGGGTCCAAATTTGGGCTTATATGACTGGGTATCAAGGTCCCCAAGGTCGAGCTACCACACGATCTTACAGGAGCAAGGCGAGGCCGCCCATACCATCTGATCATCTCGCACGTGTCTAGGCTTACCAAATAAAGCCTAACGAGACCGTATCAAGCTCTTTGTACCAGGATAAAGCCCGAAGCTAGGTCGACGTGAAAGGACCTGGGTCCCCCGACATCAAGGTATCTCGTGACACTCTCCTAAAGCTTGCTACTATCTCTACTTTCACTGGAGACCTTAAAGGTGCCGAACTTATCTTGCAAAGGTTCTTCTGCCTCGTCGAGGAATAATCTCTACCTGTCCGAGCATAAAAGGAAGAAGCCCGTAAAGCCCCATCATCACCAAAAGTGCCAAGATCCACTGTAGATCCTGGCATGGTTAAATCAAGTAGCGAGAGCAGTACTCGAGCGTACCTCTCCCCCCTTCCAGAAGTAAGCCAAGGTCGTCTGTTTATAGCGAACACCTTACCAGAGCTTGCCAACCAAGCCCGCTACCCCGCTAGGAAGCCTGCATAATTAGGTCAAGCTCCATGATAAAGCTCGACGTAGCTAAACCAAGCTCCCAACTATAAGGTTGGAACCTTATAGGATATTTCGCCCCTAAAATGGTTAACACAAGCTCCATGGGAAGAGCTTCATGATCGATCTAGCTCCGTGACAATCGAGAGGTCCCCGGGGGACCCCGCCAGTGTACTGGATCCTAGGGTACCTCACCCTCAAGGAATATCAAATGTCACCTCAGGTAACCTCCATGAAGTACCTCTCCAAAGTGACATGCAAAACTGAAGCTCTCTTCTCGACAACGTAGGAAGAGAGGGTTGACGTTCATGACATTTAAAGTACCATTAATGAGGTCAACCGTATTAATGAAAGTAGTCAACCCGATTAATGAGGTCAACTATATTAATAGAGGCAGTCAACCCAATTAATAACATGATCAACAGCATTAATAAGAGAATATTCAACTCTTTAATGGCCATCGTTAGTGAAAGAGTCCAAAGAGGAAATAAATACATTTTCCTCTAAGATATCCTCCACAACCGATTATTGGGGGTCAACTATAACAGAAAGTCCCGTCTATCAAGGAAAGAAGAGTCCGAAGAGGAAACAATCATATCTTTTCCAAGATAATAGCTACAAGCCGATCAACTACATTAAAGGAAGAATCGTATTCGATAAGGAAACAAAGACTAATTGAAGAGTCCTGGACTTGCACGCCAAGGTAGTCACCATGTATAAATATACCTGTAAAAGGCATATTGTGGGGGGCCAGATCGAAGAACACACAGTGGAGATCACACATATCTTTCCCAATCCTAAAAACGACCAACCTTAGGAATGTCTACATGTTTCGTTTAAAGATCTCTCGACATCATTAATGTATATGTTACCTTTACCTAGAATATGCCGGTATCGGTCTACATTCGACCACCATTGTAAGCTTTCCTGAGCGACTACGTTGTATTACTTCACCATTCTTGTAAGCTCCCCGGAGCATTCTTTGATATATATACATAAGGAAGAGTATTCCTCATTCCTCTGGATACTGTCTTGGGGTTTTTCAGCATGTAATCATTCGTGATGCTTTTCCCCCTTGGTCAGTCCACCTCCCTCTACAAAAGACTTGTGTTTCTCTTACTTGTGTCCTGTATAATGCATGCGTATATAAGTGCAAGCTAGATTCCTACCTCGCTGGACTTGGCGCTCTTATCCTCCCATATACATGCCAAAGTCGCACATCAAGATGATGAGAAACCACCCATACCATTTTGAAGGAAGTCGATGAGCTCTCCTGCATCATCTCTATGGCAAAAATTGAGCTCTCCGACACTGGAGGTAGATAAGCCCCCCTCTTTACTTGTTGTCTAGATCGGGGAATTACAGGAAGAAATCGGACTCCAGAACCGGCTCCGGGTACCATGACCGGCTCCGACCCTGACCGAGGACCAGGATCAGGACCAGGACTAGGACCAGGACCAAGATCAACCTCTTCATACCAATAAGGGAACCTAGAGCTCCCTCATTTCCTACCTACCACGAAGCCCGACGGAAAGGATGACTCATCTTCTACCTACTACGAAGCCCGACAGGTGGGATGACTCGTCTCCTACCTACCACGAAGTCCGACGGAAAGGATGACTTGGCTTCTACCTACTACGAAGCCCGACAGGTGGGATGACTCCTCTCCTACCTATCGCGAAGCCCGACGAGTGGGATGACTCCTCTCCTACCTACCACTCCATACTCCATATTCATACAAGATCAGGTCAGGTATCAACGATACCAACCCCGGCCACCACCTCCGTGGTAGTGGTCTCGAGGGTGTTAATAGGGATTTCTCATCCTAAACAAATTTCCCGTTAACAAGAGCTTTTGGGTAGATCATTTATAGATAGAATTTTAATACAAAGTTGTGTGTTGTTTTGGTATTCACATAAAGAAACGCTTTTAAGTTAGTATATTATTTGATAGAATATCTCTAAAAGAGATTTTGTTATTAAAAAATACAAAATTTAACACTGGCAAAACATTTGTAATTGAAGGGCATACGGTGAAATATATAAAATTTACGGAAGGTAGTTAAGACAATTTATCTTTTTTTTTTAAAACATCTTAGAAAAAACTCAAATTTTGTACTTTTCCCAAAAGACATAAAATAGATTTTTAAATATTAAAAATAAACCACTTCTTTGGCTTTACCAAACAACGCCAAAAAAACATTAAAATAGATTTTAACATAAAAAAAAATACATTTGGCCTCTAGAAAATTAAGTCATACCAAACACACACTCAATGCATATTTAGTAATGTTTTTATGTTCTATTGGTTTTCATTTAAAAATAAGAAATTTATTTTCATAATGTTTATAATTTGAAGACACATTCAGTGATAAAAACTGAAAATAATGTTTTGAATATATATATATATATATATTAATTAATTAATAATATTATAATAGTATTCAGTATAATTGTTTTGAAAATGTATTTTGAACATGGTGTAAAAGTAAAAGCAATCAAATGATAATTTTTGCCTTCATATATCAAATGATAATTTTTGCCTTTATATATATATATGTGTGTGTATTTTAATTAAGTGTATTTTACAATTATTTTATTGAGAAATAAAGAATTCATTACTCTAAATATCTATTTGCATAAGAGAAAAAAGAATGTGAAAATTTCAGTAATACACTTTTCTTTTTGCTTGTATATCATTTGATTAACAAAAGTTTAGGAAAAAAATGGAAAGAAGTAAATTTTGTAAAATATGAATCTACACTAAAATCCTTGTTAAACAATGATTATTATAATATTTGCATCATAAATGATGCACCAAAGGTACCATGTTATTAAGAAAGGACCTAACCAATAATCTCACAATTTAATTGTTGTTATTAGTCCACTCTATAATCTTTTCTTTTTCCTTTTATTATATTGAACTTATTGTCTCTTAACCCATACTTAATTTATTTTTATTGTTTCCTTTGAGAAAAAAAAAAGTCATCAACTGTCTAAGGGTCTGCTTGAGAAGACTTTTCAATTAGAGGTTTTGGGGTAGAACTTTTTTGGATAGAACATTTAATACAAAGATGTTTGTTGTTTTGGTATTCACTTAAAAAAACGTTTTTAAGTTAGTAGATTATCTGATAAATTATCTTTAAAAGAGCTTTTGTTATTAAAAAGTATAAAATTTAACACTAACAAAACATTTGTAATAGAAGGGTATATGGTGAAATATATAAAATTTATGGATGGTAGTTGAGACAATTTATCTCTTTTAAAAAACACATCTTAAAAGAAGCTCAAATTTTATACTTTTCCCAAAAGACATAAAATAGATTTTTAAATATTAAAAATAAACCACTCCTTTGGTTTTACCAAACAACAGGAAAAAAAATCTTTAAAATAGATTTTAACATAAAAAAAATACATTTGGCCTCTAGAAAATTAAGCCATACCAAACACACACTCAATGCATATTTAGTAATGTTTTTATGTTCTATTGGTTTTCATTTGAAAATAAGAAATTTATTTTAATAATGTTTATAATTTTAATACACATTCAATGACAAAAACTGAAAATAATGTTTTGAATATATATTTAAAATAATAATATTATAATAGTATTCAGTATAATTGTTTTGAAAATATTTTTTGAACATGGTGTAAAAATAAAAGCAATTAAATGATTATTTGTGCATATATATGTTTCAATTAATTGTATTTTAACAAAGAATTCATTACTCTAAACATTTACTTGCATAAGAGAAAAAAGAATGTGAAAATTTCAGCAATGCGTTTTTATTTACGCTTACATACCATTAGATCAACAAAAGTTTAGGAAAAAAAAAGGAGAGAAGTAAATATTGTAAAATATGAATCTACATTAAAATCCTTGATAAACAATGATTATTATAGCATTTGCGTCATGAATGACACACCGATGGTACCATGTTATGAAAAGAAGACCTAACTAATGATCTCACCCTTTAATTATTACTATTAGAGTATTAGTCAACTCCATAAGTTTTTCTTTTTCATTTTATTATATTGAACTTATTCTCTCTTAACACATACTTAATTTATTTTTATTGTTTTCGTTGGGAAAAAGAAAAAGTCATCAATTGCTAAGGGTCTGTTTGAGATGATTTTTCAATTAGAGCTTTTGGGGTAAAACTTTTATAGATATAACTTTTAATACAAAGTTGTGTGTTGTTTTGGTATTCACTTAAAAAAACGCTTTTAAGTTAGTAGAATATTTGATAAAATATCTCTAAAAGAGCTTTTGTTGTTAAAAAGTACAAAAATTAACACTAACAAAATATTTGTAATAGAATGGTATATGGTGAAATATATAAAATTTATCGAGAGTAGTTTAGACAATTTATCACTTTTGAAAAAGCATCTTAGAAGAAGCTCAAATTTTGGACTTTCCCCAAAAGACATAAAATAGATTTTTAAATATTAATAAAATACTTCTTTAGTTTTACCAAACAACAAAAAAAAAACCCATTAAAATAGTTTTCAACATTAAAAAAAATATGTTTGGCCTCTAGACAATTAAGTCATACCAAACACACACTCACTGCATGTTCAATAATGTTTTTATGTTTTATTGGTTTTCATTTGAAAATAAAAAAATAAATTTCATAATGTTTATATTTTTAATGCACATTCGGTGATAAAAACTGAAAATAATGTTTTGAATATATATATTAAATAATATTATTATAATAGTATTCAGTATAATTGTTTTGAAAATATTTTTTGAACATAGTGTAAAAGTAAAAACAATTAAATGATTATTTATGCCTTTATATATATATATATATATATATATATATATATATATATATATATGTTTCAATTAAATGTATTTTACAGTTATTACTTTTTTAGAAACAAAGAATTTATTACTCCGAACATCTACTTGCATAAAAGAAAAAAGAATGTGAAAATTTCAGCAATGTATTTTTATTTACGTTTACATGCCATTAGATCAACAAAAGTTTAGGAAAAAAACGGAGAGAAGTAATGTTGAAAAATATGAATTTACATTAAAATCCTTGATAAATAATGATTATTATAACATTGACATCATGGATGGCACACCAAAGGTACCATATTATGAAAAGAAGACATAACAAATGTTCTCACCCTATAATTACTTTTATTCGTCAACTCCATAATCTTTTCTTTTTCCTTTTATTATTTTGAACTTATTCTCTCTTAACACATACTTAATTTATTTTTATTGTTTCCGTTGCGAAAAAAAAAGTCATCAACTACTTAAGGGTCTGTTTCAGATAACTTTTCAATTAGAGTTTTTGGGATAAATCTTTTATAGATATAACTTTTAATACAAAGTTGTGTGTTGTTTTGGTATTCACTTAAACAAACGCTTTTAAGTTAGTAGATTATTTGATAAAATATCTCTAAAAGAGCTTTTGTTATTAAAAAGTATAAAAATTAACACTAACAAAACATTTATAATATAAGGGTATACGGTGAATTATATATAATTAACATGGTGTGCAATTAAATGATTATTTTATATATATATATATATATATATATATATATATATATATATATATATATCAATTAAATGTATTTGACAATTTTTTTTTTTGAGAAATAAAGAATTCGTTGTGGGTTAAACCATACATTCTGGTTAAATTAGGATAATACACAATACAAAAATTCCTTTTGAAGTTGGGTCAAACTTCTCATTGCATAGCATGATATTAAGAATAATACACAATACAAAAATTCAAAAGTCATCACTTCATTCAACTTCTCAAAGTTCATGCTTGATGAGCTCGTTTTTATGCTTTACGTATCGGTCTTTTAGTATAGTTTTTCTCTCATTTTCTTTACAAACTCCATCTTTTGATGTTCTTAATTACTTAAACAGATCCCATTTATTTAGGATTTATCCTTGTACGGAACTGGGAGATTTCGAGGCGAAAAAGATGATTATAGCTTGATGAGGAGTAAAGTGCGGTACGCCGTGTTGATGCGAACCGCACCGCGTACCGCATCTTAGGCCAGTTGATGTAAGAAGCTTCAAGTACGGTAAACGTATCACACCAGAGGAATTGGCAAACCCCACTGAGTACCGTATCTCTGCACAGTAGCTTTTGGGTTAAATCTTTTATAAATATAACTTTTAATACAAAGTTGTGTGTTGTTTTGGTATTCACTTAAATAAACGTTTTTAAGTTAGTAGAATATTTAATAAAATATCTCTAAAAGAGCTTTTGTTATTAAAAAGTACAAAAATTAACATTAACAAAATATTTGTAATATAATGGTATACGGTGAAATATATAAAATTTATTGAGAGTAGTTGAGACAATTTATCACTTTTGAAAAAGTATCTTAGAAGAAGCTCAAATTTTGGACTTTCCCCAAAAGACTTAAAATAGATTTTTAAATATTAATAAAATACTTCTTTAGTTTTACCAAACAAAAAAAAAACCATTAAAATAGTTTTTAACATTAAAAAAAATACGTTTGGCCTCTATACAGTTAAGTCATACCAAACACACACTCATTGCATATTCAATAATGTTTTTATGTTTTATTAATGAATTTTATAATGTTTAGAATTTTAATACACATTCGGTGATAAAAACTGAAAATAATGTTTTGAATATATATTAAATAATAATATTATAATAGTATTCAGTATAATTGTTTTGAAAATATTTTTTGTAAAAGTAAAAGCGCATAAATGATTATTTATGCCTTTATATATATATTTCAATTAAATGTATTTTTACAATTATTATTTTTTGAGAAACAAAGAATTCATTACTCCAAACATCTACTTGCATAAAAGAAAAAAGAATGTGAAAATTTCAACAATGCATTTTTATTAATGTTTACATGTCATTAGATCAACAAAAATTTAGGAAAAAAATGGAGAAAAGTAATATTGTAAAATATTAATTTACATTAAAATCCTTGATAAATAATGGATGACGCACCAAAGATACCATATTCTGAGAAGAAGACATAACAAATGTTCTCACCCTTTAATTATTGTTATTAGTTAACTCCATAATATTTTCTTTTTCCTTTTATTATTTTGAATTTATTCTCTCTTAACACATACTTAATTTATTTTTATTGTTTCCTTTGGGAAAACGAAAAAGTCATCAACTACCTAAGGGTCTGTTTCAGATAACTTTTCAATTAGAGCTTTTGGGTTAAATCTTTTATAGATATAACTTTTAATACAAAGTTGTGTATTGTTTTGGTATTCACTTAAACAAACGCTTTTAAGTTAGTAGATTATTTGATAAAATATCTCTCAAAGAGCTTTCGTTATTAAAAAGTATAAAAATTAACACTAAAAAGACATTTATAATAGAAGGGTATACGGTGAAATATATATGATTTATGGAGGGTAGTTGAGACTACTTATCTCTTTTAAAAATGCATCTTAGAAGATGCTCCATTTTTGGACTTCTTTCAAAAGACAAAAAAAAAACTTCTTTAGTTTTACGATTCAACAAAAAAAACATTAAAATAGATTTAAAAATTAAAAAAAATACTTTTAACCATTATAAATTTAAATCATACCGAAAACACACTATGTGCATATTCAGTAATGTTTCTATATTCCATTGGTTTTCATTTGATAATAATAAATTGATTTTCAAAATGGTTTTCATTTGAAAGCAAATTCAATGACAAAAACAGAAAATAATGTTTTGAATATATATATTAATTAATAATATTATAATAGTTTTCAGTATAATTGTTTTAAAAATGTATTTTAACATGGTGTAAAAGTAAATGCAATTAAATGATTATTTGTGTCTTTATATATATATATCAATTAAATGTATTTTACAAAAAAAAAATTAGAAATAAAGAATTCATTATGTGTTAAACCATACATTCTGGTCTACCACTTGCTTAGACAGGGCTATCACTTCTCACATATGCTCGCTATGGTCCTATGCTTTCAGCACAACTGTATACTTAATTAATCGGATGCTTACACAGTGGCTACACCCTTGTTACACATGCAGCCCCCTTTTGAAAAAGATATTCCGTGTGCATCCGTCATATGCAAAACTGCGTGTTTTTTAGTGTCTCTGATATCCATAGGTTAAACCATACAATAATCACAAACTAGAACCTAGGTCTAGAGCATGTATCTTCATAGGATACTCATTATCCCAAAGCGCATACCACTGTCTAGATCTCGACATAGATCGTGTGTTTGTGTTTCAGCATGTAAATTTCGTTGTGTCTGTTTTCCCATACCTCACACTTCACAACGGTCTACCTCGACCTGATCCCAACACCTGCACTTCATGGTTGCCTCATGTCTCTCCAATAGTCAACGTTCCAGACACTCATGCTTACTCTTCATCAGAGTCGGCCCTGCTCTATTGTTAGAGGGGTAGCCGTCCCGAGCCCCTTTTTAAAAAAAAAACTAAATTTCTATGTTTTGAGTATTAATTTAGGGGTCCATTTTCATGTTTCCATATTAATTTAGGGGCCCATTTTCATTTTTACATGTTTCGAGTATTAGTTTAGGGGTCCATTTTCATCTTTACATGTTTTGAGTATTAGTTTAAAGGCCCATTTTTATTTTATTTCAGATTATAAATATCGAAATATTTGTTTTGAGTTTTGATCCAACTATTTGGGATTAAAAAAAAAAAAAAAAATTTGGCCAGGACAAGAAATGTTTGTTTTTGGTATATGGTTCAATAGAGTTTCTTGTTTCAAAATTTATCATTTCTTTCAACCTCTCTACTCTCAACACCTCAACTCGACACTCTATTTTCTGTTCATAACTCATTTGTCTTCTTTTGTTTCGGTCCAATGATCCTCATTTGAGTCATTTCACTTCAATCTTCGACTTTTAGTTACAAATTCTTTCGAATAATTTCTTTTTGATATATATAAATTAAATATAATCCTATTATACTAAAAAAAAATATGATTTTTTTTTGATTTTTTTTTTTGATTTAGATTTTTCCTCATTTGATATATCAAGGGGTCCATTTTCCCATTTTCAATTTTTTTTGCCCCGAGCCTTAAAAACGTCATGGGCGACCCTGCTCTTCATCAGGTCAGGTTATGCGTGAGACTCCTCGTCAAACTGCTCTCTCTGAATCCCGAGCTCAAGCCGCGGTTCCAACCTCTTCACAGCCTTCTCTTGCTCCAGCATCAACCGAACTTGCTGTCGAACCAGCTATATATGCTTCAGTCTTCACCCATGCTTACACAACCTCCAAATGCTGGTCACTCCATGGTAACCATATCAAAGAACAACATCCACAAGCCTCTCACGAAAATTGTCTCTCACCAGTGTGCTCTCACCTATTCAATCCGAGCCCACATGTGTCTCTCAGGCACTGAAACTTTCGGAATGGTGAAGGACTATGTCAGATGAATTTGATGCTCTCATTAAGAATGGGAAATTGGACCTGGTTCTTTCACACTCATCTCATAACAGTATGGGGGTGCAAGTGGGTGTTTCGTATAAATGGTCTCCGGATGGTTCTATTTCTAGGTATAAAGCTCGTTTGGTGGTAAAGGGGTTTCTTCAACGGTCGGGCTTTGATTATACTAAGACATTCAGTTCAGTGATAAAAACTGACGAACTCAGGAATTTTTTTAGGTGGGACATTTGAATAAAATAATAAAAACTTTAAAAAATTAAGAGCAAAATAAAATAAGTATTATTATAATAAATTTACTGAAATCAATATAACCTATCTCCCTACCCCGGATCAGTAGGGAGATCGGTTAGATTGATTTCAACATAATGTTTTTTTGAAGATGATCACATCTCAAGTATCGAAGGTCTTTTTAAATACTTCTCCATAACTGTTATCTATATTTTTTTTTTAAATAATAATCATCAATACCAACAAAAAAATATAAATCTAAATAAAACAAAAAATAATATTTTAATCACAATGCAATTTATAATAAAAAATTAAGATTATAAAGTAAAGAAAAATATTAAGGATCAAAATAATTGAATCATGCTATTAAATGAACAATTATAATACAATAAATTAAAATTTGAGGTTTTAAGGTTTATTGATGGAATGTATACCAAACTAAAACTATCTAAAATAAGAAAAACTCAAAAGAAAAATAAATAATTTAATATAAAATAGAAATTGAATTAACTAACCCGAAATTGAGTGCAGATGTGATGTTGACAATGACTATAAAGTATGAAAAGAGAGAATGGGTTGTTTTACCATAAAAGAAAACAAAAAATTGAAGTATTTATAGTAATCAATGAAAAAAAAATCTAAGGAATTTAAAATCGGAGAAGGAGACAATATTTTAATGAAATATGGATCGGAAATGATTTATTCGGAAATAGAGGAAAAATATAATAAAAAAAAGTGAGTGATACTAAATTGGAAAGAATTTATTCTCATAGTTAATTATTTATTATAAAGTGAGGGTAAAACTGTAATTATAATAAAAAACAATCGCAATAAAAGGAACACAAAAGACCGAAGATGTCACTTTCCTCTGAGTACAAATTAGGATAAGCTGGAGACAACAAATGGCCACTAGCCCACCTCAACATTGTCTATTACATCACTTTCCTCTTGTATTATTAACTTGTTTTTTTGTTTTTTTTTAAGTAAGGTAGGTCACTTTCCTCTGATCAGCTGGCTGATTCTCTTACCAAGCCACTATCCAGGATAATGTTCTCTTAGTTACGTTCCTAGATTAGTGTCTCAGATAAGCCCACTATCTTGTGGGGGTGTGTAAAGGATAAATCAATTTAGTTATTTTGTTTTTGATTTTTTGGGTTTTTGGGTGGTGGTGTTTTTGGTGGCGTGGTTTGAATGTTGATTTGGTTTGAGATGAATTTAGAAAAAAAATCCAGATATTTGTTCAATTTGGGATGGTGATTGGGGTTTTTTGTTTTATTTTATTTTTTAATTTTTTAATTTCTGTTTTATTTTTATTTTAATTTTAATTTTTGTTTTTAATTTTTTAATTTTTAATTTCGGTGATTATTATTGTTATTATTATTTTAAATTTAAATTTAATTTGTTTTTATATTTTCATTTTTATTTAATTTAATTTAAAATTACCATACTGCCCTTCATTAGAATCCTTCATTAAGGGTATTTTAATCATTTTACCTTCTGACAATGACAATCCGTGTATTTTTACCGAATTTCTAATGGAAGAACTAAAGTTAAAAATTTAAAAAATTAATGGATCAAACCCAGATAAACACAAATTAGAGGGACTAAAATCTTAATATACCTTATAATAAAAAACAATCGCAATAAAAGAAACAGAGAAGACCGAAGAAGTCACTTTTCTCTGAGCACAAATTAGGATAAGTTGGAGACAGTACATGGCCCACAAGCCCATATCACCATTGTCCATCACATCACTTTCCTCTTATATTATTAACCTGTTTTAAAAAAAAAATGTCAGGTAGGTCACTATCTTACCAAGCAAGCTAGAGATAGCTGGCTGATTTCTCTTACCAAGCAACTATCCAGACAAGGTTCTCTCAGTTACGTTCCAAGATTAGTGTCTTAGAGAAGCCCACTATCTTGTGGGGGAGTGTAAAGGATAAATCAATTTAGGGTCCGTTATATTAACGTTTTTCGGTTGTTGTTTTTTAAAAATAAAAATAAAAATAAAAATAAAATTAAAAATAAAAACAAAAACAGTGTTTTTGGTTTCAGTTTCGAATTCCGAAAACGTGTCTGATAGTATATATTGAAAATTGTATTTTGAAAATGAAAACGGAAAAAACGTGTCTGGTAGGTTAACTGAAAACTATAAAAAATTGATTTCATGATTAACCAATATAATTTTTGTATTGTATTTTTTAAATTAAAAAAAAAGTAACTAATCAAAAATTAATTCAAAAAACATATCAAGAAATGAATTAATCAAAACTAAACTCTTAAATTATAAATAAATAATTACAATATATATATATATTACTGTATAACAAAAATATAACTGTATATATTATATTAATATATATATATACATATTATAAATTATAATAAAATATTATAAATATATATTATTTTATATTATTTAATATAAAAATAATAATTATAATGTATATATATATATATATATATATATATATTATTGCATGAATGCTTTCAGTTCTAGTTGGAAATAAATTATTCTAGAATATATATAGGGGCACTTTGATCGTTTAAAAATCTCGTTCCGCCTTATTCTAGTCATATGAAACGTATAATAGAACTAAATGAAACAAAATGAAAAATAAAATATTTTTTTTATATATAAAAAAGTGAAAAATAAAATGAAAAACAAAAACGAAAAACGAAAAACAAGTATTTTGTATTTTTCAAATTTTTTTCTTTTAACCTTTGTTTTGTTTTTCATTTTTTTTGTCGTTTTTCGAAAATAAAATGAAAAACGGTTAACTAACACGTTTTCGAAATCGTTTTTGAAAAATAAAAACGAAAACGAGCTGAAAAACAACTGCAGGACGGGACCTTAGTTATTTTGTATTTATGTATTTTTCTTAAATATCTTGTTATCACAGAATATCGTCTAGTAGTTAGAGATATTACTGTTGGTTTCTTAATTTGAATTCTCTTATCTGTAAGATATACTCTTTCACTTGTACTAGACTTCTACAAGTCACCTCCTGTATATGTTCTTCAACAATACTGATAATCAAACATACGTGAATATATTTTTCATCTATAACAATTTGCAGGACCGCCGGGGCACGGGGTAAAAATTATTGGAAATGGGAAAATAGACCCCTTGATATATCAAATGAGGAAAAATCTAAATCGAAAAAAAAATCAAAAAATAAAAACAAAATCAGATTTTTTTTTTTTTTAGTATAATAGGATTATATATAATTTATATATAACAAAAGGAAATTATCAGAAAGAATTTGTAACTAAAAGTTGAAGATCGAAGTGAAATGACTCAAATGAGAAATAATGGATTGAAACAAAATAAGACAAATGAGTTATGAATAGAAAATAGAGCGTCGAGTTGAGGGGTTGAGAATAGAGATGTTGAATTGAGAATAGAGATGTTGAAAGAAATAATAAACTTTGAAACAAGAAACCCTATTGAACCATATATCAAAAACAAACATTTCTTGTCCTGGCCCATTTTTTTTTTAACTTTTAAACTTTTTATAGACTTATTTAATCCCAAATAATTGGACCAATATTCAAAACATATATTTGGATATTTATAATTTGAAATAAAATAAAAATAGGTATTTAAACTAATACTCAAAACATGTAAAAATGAAAATGGACCACTAAATTAATATAGAAACATGAAAATGGACACTTAAATTAATACTCAAAACATATAATTTTGGTTTTTTAAAAAACGTGCCCGGGGTGACTGCTCCTCTAACAATAGAGCAGGGCCGGCTCTGAGTCAATTTGGTAGCCTTCATCAAGCGTCACCATGAAACTTTGGAGGCCTCTGCGGCATGACTGCAGTGTCTGGATTGGAAACCTCTGCTTCGAGTCTTTTCTTTTCTTTATGTCCTCTGATTCACTTTTTATTGGTTTCCAAGGCATTGGGATATGATGTGCTTTGTTAATTACAAATAATGAAGGGATTCTGCTTTTAAATATATCATCTGGAGCATATATAGTGAAGATTAATGCCATTTGAAAGATTGAGGTTGCATTTTGTATGTTTTTTTTTTCCAATGACTCATACAAGTAGCAAAATTTATAGCTAAAGGTAAGGATCGTAAATAATGAAGTAAAATATGATAAAATAAGGTTGGTCAATGGTATGTCCATTATAGGTTTAAATCGTATCCTTTCTTTATATCCTGAATTATTAGAATATTTCAAGAAAAACCCAAATTATTAAAATATTTCAAAAAAAAAGAAATGATGTTTAATTACGATGGAAATAGAAAGTTGAGGAAGATAAACTGTTGACCCAAATGGTATAATATGTGATTGGGGAGGTGGCAGTATTAATATCCCTAAAAAATAAATTGAAATAATGATTCATAAACATGGATGGTGCGAATGAGTGTAATGTAAAGTCATGAATGCAGATAGAGCAAATGTGGTTAGGAATGCAGATAGAGCAAATGTGGTTGTCACGTCATTTGAAAAATAAAACTGAAAAATCTAGCAATATTTATGTAAATATAGGGATAATATACATAAAGGAAATTATTAGCTTTCAAGATTCTGCTATCAGCAAACAATATTTTAGTAGAAAATGATCTTTCATAGATTATCTGTCATTGAAACATCCAAACTTTGAAACTTAACGACAAAGATAAATGACCCCATTTATCACTATTTATTGCCCTTACATAGATTCATCTACATGTCATAGCTAAAATATGGAAGAAGTGAAGCTCCATGGATTTTGGTCAAACCCCTACTGTCACAAAGTGATATGGGCTCTCAAACTGAAGGGTGTTGAATATGATTATGTAGAAGAAGACATTTTCAATAAGAGTGAATTGCTCTTGAAGTACAACCCAGTTTACAAGAATATCCCTATTCTTGTTCATGATGGAAAACCAATTACAGAGTCGGTTGCCATCCTTGAATACATTGAAGAGACATGGCCTCAGAGTCCTCTGCTGCCAACTGATGCTTATCACAAAGCCATAGCTCGGTTTTGGATTCAATTTGGAGTGGACAAGGTAATTTAATTTAATTTGAATTGGAATCATTTCAATTACGTACACTTTAATAACTTTTAATTTATATCATGCACTAACCCTCGATTTGTTTTTCTTATATTCGATCCAGGCTTGTTACTTTCACTCGTTTTTTCGAGCGACCGGAGAAGAAGAAAAAGAGAAGGCAGCAAAGGAGGTACTGGAGATTCTAAAAATATTGGAAGATCAAGGCCTTGGTGAGAAGAAATTCTTCGGCGGCGACACTATAAATTTAGTAGACATAGTATTTGGTTGGCTACCTCACTGGTTTGAGACAATGGAACAATTAGTGGGTGTGAAATTGTTGGAGGCAAGCACTCTACCTCGATTGCACGCATGGGTTCAGAACTTGAAGGAAGTTGATGTGATCAAAGAAAATCATCCTGACCCTCAGAAACTGTTTGCTGATGCAAAAATTATGAGGGAGAGGTTGATTGCTAACCAATCGAGTTATCTCTAGGCCTCTGGCTAGCTTGCTGCTTTCAATAATTTCAGTTGGTTTATGTATAACATCTGAGAGAGTACCCTCGCTGCTAGATGGGTCAAAATAAGTTGCAGCCTTGTTGCATCCTGTGATGTTTTTCGTTTACTGTTTTTCGAAAATAAATATAAAACCAAAAACAGTATTTTTGGTTTTAGTTTCAAAATCCAAAAATGTGTCTGATAGTATATATTGAAAACTGTATTCTGAAAATAAAAACACTAAAATCATATTGTCCAGAAAATATCAACATTTGACAATAATTCATCCCAAATAATTATCAAGTAAGTCTGAATTTATTATTAAAAAAAAATTACATAAAATTTTCCAACTAGAAACCCTTTATGATATTTTTTTTTTATAAAAAAAAAACCACTTTTTTACATTTAGTTCACCATGTTCGACTCCTTGGCAAGTGACCAAGCTTTAGTGATCATCTGAATGAAACAAACTAACAAACATAAACAACACGTTAGGTAACAAGGTAAGGAAATTGAGGCTTATGTTTCACACGGTTTTCTTAAGTCAATTTTACCGTTTAATACCGTATGTGTATAGTGATTGTCTCCTATGAAAAACTAAGTACTCATTTGGAAGAGCTTCCCTACCGGCTAAAAGAGCTTTGTAATTAAAAAAAAACACTTTTCAAAAATAAAAATGCGTCGTTTGATTGTCACTCATTAGAGCTTTTGGATGATTAAAAGAGTTGTTTTATATATACTTGAAGAACTTCAAATTTTAGGTTTTTCCAAGTAGATTTTTTTGAGTTTATTTTAATAACACTAAAATATCTAATATAATTTTGTCATTTAAAATAGCTTTTGAATATTTTGGTTATCCTAACAGTTAAAAAGGTTTTTACTGATTGACAACCAAATGACCAACAACTGTCCATTAAAAGCTCAACTTGTAAAAGGTCTAAACTAAGACTCTGTTTGTGAGAGCTTCTTCAAGTAGATCTTTTAGGATTAAGTCTTTTAAAATAGACCTTTTGCAAGTAGAGCTTTTAATAGGAAGATATTGGTCTTTTGGTTGTCAATTAGAAAAAGCTTTTTTAAATGGTAAGATTACTAAAATATTCAAAAACTATTTCAAATGATAAGGTTATATTAGACTTTTTAATGTTATTAAAAAAGTTCAAAAAGATCTACTTGGAAAAACCTAAAATTTGAACTTCTCTAAGTAGACGTAAAATAACTTTTTTAATCATTTAAAAGCTCTACTGAGTGAAAACCAAACTACACAAATTTTTTTAACGGAGTTTTTTTTTTAAAAAAACTCATTTAGCCAGTAGACAAACTTGTAAGTTGCTCAGTTTTTGATTGACTCATTTCGTTGACAACCACATTTGGGGATTAATGTGTAAGGATAGTTTAGGCCATCATTGCTTAAGACCCAACTCAAGCTTCAAAAGGTAAATTACTTGTTTAACCTTGTTTGGAGTTTTTAGTGCACACACACACTCACATGCATGTCTTTGATCATCTTGCATGAATGCTTAATTGCCTTAATTGTGTGCCTCTTTTCCATAAATCTTGTTTGGGTGTTTGTTGCATTTAGTTTGCCCTTAGAAGAAGATTTTCCCATTGACCTTGGCTGAGATCGCTCCCTGTGCATTGCCTCCGCCGCGGTATGCACAACGATGTTCTCCAAATGTTGCACGCTGCTGCTACCGCGGCTTGTGCATTGCATGCACAACGGTCTCCCAAGCGGAGTTTCCCAGGCGATGCACCGCTTGCTCTACCTCGTTCTGGACACTGCCTGTACTGCGGTCCAGACATCAGAGATTCCCAGGAGATGCACCACTCACTCTACCGAGGTCTGGACACTTACCTAAGCCGCGGCACGTTTAACGGTCATGACGGGAATCAGTTGCCATTTGTCCAAAACGATGCCGTTTTGTGTAGGGCACATTATATATATAAATGTTCTCTTCTCTTCTCTTTGGTTTTGTGAGTCCAAGAAGCCATTTTTACTCACCAAGCTTTCTTTTAGAGAGAAATTGACTCCAAGAGAGAGAGAGAGCTCTTAAGAATCCATTTTTACTCAACCAATCTTCAATCCATGAGCATCTAGCATCTTCTTGCATCTTCTAAGCATAGATTCCTCTTGTTTTAATTGACTAGGTAATCTCTACATGCCCTAAAACTTGTTGTTTCATTACTAGGCCATGTTTACCTAGGAATAGCATTTATTGCTTATTGATTGTATGCATTTAAGTTGAATTGCATTTATAAAATGCTTGGGTTGTTGATTGTTGGTTGAGATTTATATTTTGTGATAGCTAGGGTTTGTGACCATTTTACCCTTATAGCTAAATCTCTATGCTTTGCATTTAGATATTGTTTAGGACTCATTGATTGCATTTTGTGATTGCATTATAGTCCTTGCCATGCTTAATGACAACTTGTGTTGATATGGCTTTTGTGATAGCTAGCATTTAGGTCATTGTTGCCTTTAGCTAATTAGGTCATATTGATTTCATTTTGATGATTGCATTTTATGACCATGCCATGCTTAATGACAACATATGTTGAAATGAGTTTGTTTGATAACTAGGATATATTGTTGCATAACTATATCTAGTTAAGTCTTTATGAACATTCATTTAGACATTGATATCTAGGAATTGTACTTAGTGACATTCTTAAGTTCCTAGATAAGCATTTAGTGTTGCCTATCATTACTTGCATGTTTGAATATTTTATCATATTCACTTAGAGTGTGTTTGACTCTTCATTGAGGTTAAGTCTTATGACTAAGTGGTTAGGGCACAAGCGAATAGATCAAGAATCACTATTAAGGCTCGTTGGGTAGAGTGAAAGGGTTAGCAACTGAAGGATGTGATAGGAGGTCAACCTAGGTTGTAAACTTTCATTCAATAGTGGATTTGAGGATCTAGTGTGGCGCACATATCAGCCCGTGGTTTTTCCCATTTAGAGGGTTTCCACGATATCTCAAGTGTCTTTATTATTTACGCACTTATTAAACTTGTGATATTATTGTGACTAGTTAGAGGTATTTTTGTCTAATTGACCATTAACAAAAATTGGGTAAGATTCGATTAAAACCTATCCACCCCCCTCTAGGTTATAGGCACACACGTTTTTAGGGAACTTTCAATTGGTATCAAAGTAGGTGCATAGACATACTTAGGTGATCCAAGCTCTTGTTTGTGTACCTTGCATTTGTTTGCGTTTGATTGTTGCATTCATTTGCATTCATCTCATTCATTAAACACCATGAGTGATTTTGAGAGACTAGAGGGTGCTTTGATCTCTGAACCACCAATGCTCACCAAGGATAACTACTCCTCTTGGAAAGTAAGGATGGAAGTCTTTTTGTGTGACCTTGATGAGCATGTATGGATGTGTGTGGAAGAAGGATACTCACCTCCCACGGAGACACAAGATAATGGGGCTTCTATGCCTAAGCCCAAGTCCAAATGGACAAATGATGAACTCGAGGCTGCCGAGTGGAACTCAAAGGGCCTTCATGCCTTATATTGTGCAGTAGGGTGAGAGTCATGCAAAACTCATCCAAACCACTCGAGATGTTCAAGAAGCTTGGGAGATTCTAAGAGTCATCCATGAAGGTACCGTGAAAGAGGAAGATAAAAATTTAGGTACCTCAAAGATCAAGCTTCAATGTTTTGAATGTGGCAGCTATGGGCATATCTCCACGGATTGTGGAAACTCAAAATGCAAGAGTCAAAAAGGAAAATCAAATACCCACTCTTATAGTGAAAGTGAAGAAAGCTCTTCGAATTCCGATGGATGTGAAAGGAATCACATCGCCTTGTACGCTTTACATGATGACAACACTAAAACGGCCACAAGACATCCATCACTCAAGGTCGACATTAAATAAGCTAGCTTAGATGATGATTGCCATGAGAGCACAAGTAGTAGAAGCTTCAATAAAGAAAGTTCAAGCTCCAAGAACTTGAGTGATGAAGGGTTTAGTTTTGAAGACTTCATTAAAAGTCTTCAAAGGTCCTTGAAAAAGAAAAATGAAGAAATCACGAAGTTGAAGAAGGAAAACCTTCAACTAAGGACCATGTTAGATGACTCATTGAAGATGGACATGGTTGAAGTGTCAAAATATAATAAGGAGATTGAAGATTGCCATCAAAGGATGAAGGCAATGAAGGACGAACTTGCCAACAAAGACAATTCCTTGAAGATTATCAAGGATAAAGAGACGAGGTTCCTTGAAGAATTGAAGAAGGTCAAGGTTAAATAACCTCAAGCTCAAGGCAAAAGGAAAGCTTCACCTCCACAACATCTTATGAGGAAGATTGATCTAGGAGATTCATCCAAGAATGGCCAAGTGAAGATGCCAATGAAGAATGGAGCTAATTCTCAACAACCAAGATCTCCTCCTCCAACCTTTGCTCAACCAAGGAGGCAAGCCAAGCAAGTTCAACCAAGGAAGCAATCTCCTCCAATTTATCAACAAAGAAGGAGTGAACCAATACAATACCAAAAGAAAGCTCAAAGACATGGGAAAACACCTTTGTCCTCACAAAGGAATGGTATGACCCCTCATTTTATTCCTTCATGTCATTTTTGTAGTGTTGATGGTCATATTAGACCAAATTGCTTCAAGTACATTAAAATGTGTAGAACTAAGAACATGATTGAAAGAAAGAGGGTAAGAGCCGATATGCATATGCCTAGGAAATCTAGTGTCAATGATCCTAGGAGTAATATGATGATCTTGACCACTAGAAATGACAATGTGTCACCTAAGTGGATTAGAAAAGATGAACTCACATGCCATTTTGCTAAAAGTTCACCCATAGACTTAACTAGGTCCAATGGACTTGGTAAGTCTATAGGGACTCATAGCCCCTCTTGACTTGTTTTGATTGACCCCATATGGGGAGCTCAAGCAAAGAGAGCAAATTGGCATTGCATTGTGTTCATTTATAATATTTATGCTTCTTTATTAATTGTTTGAGATGATTGGGTGTATATTGCTTTTAATAGGTGTGCAACCTTGCTCTACATGCAATCCATGTCTTATTTATGACCAAACATGCATTTTTGGAATAGGAGAATTGATTGGGAAGTACATTTTGAATGACCTAGAATTGATCTCCATGACATGTTGATTCTTTATATGACATGCTTTAAAGTAATATGCATGTTGAAATTATTGAATGCTCTAAAATGAATGCAAAAATTTATGTGTGAAAACAATTATGAGACTTCAATCAATAAGGATCTTGCATCCAATTTAAGGATTTTACAATCCAAAAGTCTCTCTCTCTTTACTTGTCAAACAAGGCTACTATCATACGGGCATTCCACCCGAAAAAATCGAAAAGGGCACAATAGTCGCTCATGTCTTGTTTGGCTCGTAAAGTTTGATATAGTTGTTCTTAAAATGAATTTATTTTACAGTCTATATCTTGCTTACTCCATAACAAAGGGTGAAATTGGTTTGAATTCTCTTGGAAACCCTTGTCATTTTGCTTTGCCAAATACCATGTTTTAATCTTGATTACAACTTGTCTTGTATGCAAAGCATTCGTTCACACATTTTTTTTATAATAAAACTCCTTGATTCTCTCTTCTTAATTAAGTTGCATAAATTTGGTTATATGATTATGCATATGTCTTGTGCCATAAGCTCTCCTTGCTAATGTCTTCTTAAGGGGATACTCATTTGTCTATCTCATGATAAAAAGGTGGAGTAGTGTGGATTTAGGGGGAGTTGATTTTGACTCATTGAGGGGGAGTTAACCTATTTAAGAAGTTGCATTTGAGGGGCGTTTGACTCATTAAGGGGGAGTTAACCTATTTAGGGGGAGAATTTGCACTTGCATTTGCATTGTTGATGCATGTTGCTTGTTTCTATTGTATGCAAATTGCTCTAGTTTTTATGTCTTTGATCACCTCACATACACTTGTCTTGGAAAGTGTAGTTATTTTGTTTTGTAGGGATGTTGATTCTACAAGAGATGGATGACTTGAAGATCTAGTTTATTAGGCATCTCTTTGTAATGTAGAAAAACTTTATTGACCCATGTTTTTTGTTTTGTTTATTGGTGAAGATGAATTATGAGTGGTGGTTTTGTCACGAAATAGCCAAATAGGGAGATTGTAAGTTCCTCAATTTTTGATTGGCTCATTTCGTTGACAACCACATTTGGGGATTAATGTGTAAGGGTAGTTTAGGCCATCATTGCTCAAGACCCAGCTCAAGCTTCAAAAGGTAAATCACTTTCTTAACCTTGTTTGAAGAGTTTTTAGTGCACACACACACTCTCATGCATGTCTTTGATCATCTTGCATGAATGCATAATTGTCTTAATTGTGTGCCTCTTTTCCATAAATCTTGCTTGGGTGTTTGTTGCATTTAGTTCGCCCTTAGAAGAGGATTTTCCCCTTGACCGCGGCTGAGACCGCTCCCTGTGCATTGCCTCCTCCGCAGTATGCACAGCGGTGTTCTCCAGGCGTTGCACGATACTGCTACCGCGGCCTGTGCACGTTGCATGCACATCGGTCTCCCAAGCGGAGTTTCCCAGGTGATGCACCGCTTGCTCTACCGCGGTCTGGATACTGCCTGTACCGCGGTCCAAACAGGGTAGATTCCTCGGCGATGCACCGCTCGCTCTACTGTGGTCTGGACACTTGCCTAGGTCGCGACACGTATAACGGTCATGACGGGAATCAGTTGCTCTTTATCCAAAACGATGTCGTTTCGTGTAGGGTACATTATATATATGTTCTCTTCTCTTCTCTTTGATTTTATGAGTCCAAGAAGCCATTTTTACTCACCAAGCTTTCTTTTAGAGAGAAATTGACTCCAAGAGAGAGAGAGCTCCCAAGAATCCATTTTTACTCAACCAATCTTCAATCCATGAGCATCTAACATCTTCTTGCATCTTCTTGCATCTTCTAAGCATGGATTCCTCTTGTTTTAATCGACTAGGTAATCTCTACATGCCCTAGAACTTGTTATTTCATTACTAGGCCATGTTTACCTAGGAATAGCATTTATTGCTTATTAATTGTATGCATTTATGTTGAATTGCATTTATAACATGCTTGGGTTGTTGATTGTTGGTTGAGATTTATATTTTGTGATAGCTAGGGTTTGTGACCATTTTACCCTTATAGCTAAATCTCTATGCTTTGCATTTAGATATTGTTTAGGACTCATTGATTGCATTTTGTGATTGCATTATAGTCCTTGCCATGCTTAATGACAACTTGTGTTGATATGGCTTTTGTGATAGCTAGCATTTAGGTCATTGTTGCCTTTAGCTAATTAGGTCATATTGATTTCATTTTGATGATTGCATTTTATGACCATGCCATGCTTAATGACAACATATGTTGAAATGAGTTTGTTTGATAACTAGGATATATTGTTGCATAACTATATCTAGTTAAGTCTTTATGAACATTCATTTAGACATTGATATCTAGGAATTGTACTTAGTGACATTCTTAAGTTCCTAGATAAACATTTAGTGTTGTCTAGCATTACTTGCATGTTTGAATATTTTATCATATTCACTTAGGGTGTGTTTGACTTTTCATTGAGGTTAATTCTTGTGACTAAGTGGTTAGGGCACAAGCGAATATATCAAGAATCACTATTAAGTCCCGTTGGGTAGAGTGAAAGGGTTAGCAACTGAAGGGTGTGATGGGAGGTCAATCTAGGTTGTAAACTTTTATTCAATAGTGGATTTGAAGATCTAGTGTGGTGCACATATCAGCCAGTGGTTTTCCCATTTGAAGGGTTTCTATGTATATCTCAAGTGTCTTTATTATTTCCGTACTTATTACACTTGTGATATTATAGTGACTAGTTAGGGGTATTTTCGTCTAATTGACCATTAACGAAAATTTTGTGAACTTTCAAAACTCTTCCAAACGGACACAAAAAGATCTACTTCTAATAGATCTACCTGAAAAATTTCTTCCAAACAGACTCTAATTCTTTAAAGAGTAGACTAGGGTTTTATATAAAACCTAATCAAGAGGATTGGTATGGAAATACTTGATAATCACGTTTTTTAATGATAAATGAAATTAATTAAGGAACAATCTTCAAAAGATCTATTCCTAATTAAACACTGCTTTTGTTTTCTTAGTGATCAAGTAATTATCAGAATCTAAAATGGAAATGAATTATTTCCTTATTATTAAAACATCTGACTTAGGGAATATGAGATTTAAAATAGTAGCAAAAAGTCGGTTGTACTCTCATGATCCAACATTTGTGCTTACATACGAACCGTCTAACTGAAGGTTTGAGGTCCGTGATTTTCACCCCTCACCCCACCCCCTGCACGAGAGAGAGAGCATCTATGCTACACATATTGATAAGCTACTATCACACACTAAATTATATACCATATACAATTGTTTTCCCTAATTAATGTGGGATTCATATTTTTCCCTACACAAATGAGTTATTTAGAAACTCAATTTCTTATTCACCCATTAATCATTTTGAGAGTTTGAGTATACTAATTCGATGTTCTCACAGAGGAGAATTCGAATATACTGATATTCCATTTTCATGAGATCGATCATATTAAAATAACACTCTCAAAACGCGTGATTATCACAAAATTTTCCAACATTAATTTATGTCACCTATCAAACTTCTCATTGCATAGCAAGATATTAAGAATAATACACAATAAAAAAATTCAAAAGTCATCACTTCATTCAACTTCTCAAAGTTCATGCTCAATGTTGTAGATAACAAGGCAAAAATAAAATTAAAAATTAAAAGTTCGAGTACCATAAAACCAAATGTTTTTAAAAAAATTAACTCCGCACCCCTAAACATGTTGTAAACATTCACCTGAATTTTTCCTCAAAATAATATCCACAAATGCGTATGCAAGTATCAGAAGATAAAATGTAAAAGCCAATATCAAATAGTAAGAAGAGATCTTGGTTCCATAATGTATTCTAACAAAATAAATAAGAAACCTTGAAACATGTTAGAAAACCTTGAAAATATATCCAAAGGAGACGGACAAGACAAAATAAAATGATGCAATGAAAGAAAATAATAATAATTAGGGGTGGGCAAAAATCCATTAAACCGAACCGAATCGATGAACCGAACTGATCCAATCGGTTTTTTTTCCAAATTTGGTTTAAAATAATAACTGTTTTTTTCCAGTTTTGGTTTAAATAATAAAAATCGGATTTTTCGGTTCGGTGACTGAAACCGAGAACCGGGTATAAAAAAAAATCCCTATTTTTTTCATGTCTCTCTACCTCTCTGGCCTCAACTAACCCTAAATCTCTCAACTTCGCCTCTCCCATCCGCCCCCTCTCTCGTCCCCCGTCTCTCTCGTTGTCCTCTCGTTCGATGTTCTGGTGAGCCACCGTTTCTCTGCTTCTTCGATCGGTGACTTGCACCATTCGACGACCTGCTCGACTACTTCTGCTTCGATCTATGTTCGACGATTTGATCTTGGATCGACGTTCTGGCTTCGACCGTAAGTTATTGCTAAATATTTTTATTCTAGCTTAGGGTGTAAAGTGTTGGGTTATGAATTTGAAAATTTTAGTTTGAAAATCTTATTTTGCTCGACGACTTGGTCTTGGATCTACGGGGGTTGGTTGTTCTAGTTCTTGTCTATCTGTTGCGGGTGTTACAAGTGTTTTGTTGGGTGTGTCTTGGTTGGCTCTGTTTTTTGCTCTGTTGCAGTGGTTGGTTTTCTGGTGGCCTTTGTTTCCTTTGTGTTTCGGCGTTGTGTCTTTGGGGCTTTTGTTCTTTGTTTGCTATTTGGTTTTGTTGTTTCTTATTGTTTGTTTGTTTTTGGGTGCTCCCTTTGGTGCCTTGATGGCTGTTTGCTATGTGTGCAGTGTGTATAGTATAACTATATTTGCCCCTTTTGGAATAGCTGCTAAAGAAGGATCATCTTTCATTTTGAGATTTTGTTTTCAATTAATTTGTTTCTTGTTTTGAATTTTGATAAAGTTTATGTGTTGTTAGTCCTTTATGTGTTGTTACGACAGTGTGTATAGTGTTGTTTGAATTTTGATAAAGAATTTATTTGAGTTTGCCAACGGTAAGGATTTTATGTTATTATGATTTTTTATTATCTTTGATTTATTGTTTAATCAATCATGTCAATTCAATGAAAACATGTTACTTATTATTTCAAATTATGTATAGTTTGATTTGGAACTTTGGAGTGGGTATTGTCTCTTGAGTACTCAAGGATTCAAAGGTTGTTGGACATTATTGTAGTTTGGATTCAAAGGCTGTTTTTATTTGTATTATGGACTTATTTGTATTATGTACGTATTTGTATTATAGACTTATTGTTTGAAAATTTCTAATTGTTTCTATTTGTATTACGGACTTATTGTTTGAATAATTTGTAGTTGTTTACTTGTTTTTATTTGTATTATGGACGTATGCAGTAATTTAATCATATTCGACCGAATAGACCCCAACATAAAAAAAAACTAGTGTTTTTTTTTCAATTTTTCAGACTATAGTAGATTTTATAAATTAAAGCCCAATAAGTGGGCACAGTCGGCCCAAAACCAAAAAAACCGAATCAGTTCAGTTCAATCGGTTTTTGATCGATTGACAATTGTATATCGGATCTGATTAGATCATTTTTTCAAAAACCGAATAATATCGGTTTTTTATCGGTTCACTTCAACAATGAACCGATCCAATCAACGCCCACCCCTATATTAATAATAATAAATCTAACCCTAAAGGTTGAAAAGCACGAAAATCCCCAGTTAAATTTTCGTAAGTCGGTGGACACTGACAATGGTAGAGCAGAAATTAATAGGTCGCGCACTAAGAGATCTTGTAAAAAATAAGTAGAACAAAGCAAGAGGGAATGTCTCGTTGGAGACTCTGATGCTCGAGTTAGACAATTTATCAATAATAAAATAATTTCAAATTAAAAATTAAACCAAATAAATCTAAATTGAATAAAATCTAAATCAAACAGTAAACAAAGTTGTCGAGTCCTTGGTGATGTCATTCGAAAAGCCTTAATTTCGCTTGGGCTGAGCGTTGGGTAGACAAGGCAAAACCGTTGTCAAATGAATTTAATATGATGTGGAAACATATATGCTAGTCGAGTGGCCTTGTAGATCGTGGTGTTGGTTAAGTAGTCTATTGAAATATTGAAGTTAAAGAATCCAAGTGACATTAAATGGCTGTAACGGTGATAATGCAACGGCCTAGAAGTTGGAAGAGAGAATTACATTAACTTCTCCTTTTTCTATGTGAGTCAGGGGAGATGAATTTTTGAGTTGAAGAATGGAATTGTATTAATTACTTATCTTTTTGTGGATCAGAACGTACGATCCTCCTTAAATTATGAGAGAGACCTGTATTTATAGTGATCCAGGAGTCATTCAACTGAAGTACCAGCTGATATCTCTCCACCTTTCTTGGCCAAATATCATAGAGTGAGATATTTGATTTATCTCGAGATTCTTGGACAATTTAAAACTGATCGGCTAATTTCATTTTCAATGGGTCATCATCAAAACATTCTAAGAATGGATCATGATATGCATGTTCAATTATGTTTATCTCACATACCTCTTCTTGGTCTTAAAGTTATTGACTAACATTAAAAGCATTAAGCTAACCAATCATATTCCCAAACGACAACTTCATCACACTATTACAACAATTAATTATTGTATTAGATGTAGACAAGAAAGGACGACTTAAAATCATAGGAATTTACCCACTAGTGCTTAATACATGTTGAGTACAATTAATGGTGGATCCAAGAATTTTAACCAGGTGGGACACTTAGACAAAATAACAATAATGTATAAAATATATTGAAAATTTGAGATTATAGTAAAATGAATTTTTTTAAAATTTTGATTTTTTTATTCTTATATTTAAAAAGAAATAAAAACAATAAATATAATATAATTTTTTGATATATTATGCACATGATACGATTTGAACCCCTTACCACATATGTGGACGGGGTATACACTACCAGCTTGGCTAAAAGGTGTCGTGCAACAAGAAACATAATATTAATAAATAAATAACAACAATGAAAACAACATAAATTACAATCTAATTTTATAATGAGAAATTTTGTTTTGTATTTATAATGAATTTTGTTTAAATTTGTACAAAATAATTTATTAATAAATATTACTATACATGTTTTTGAATTTGTTATTCTTATAATTATTGGTGAATTTTTTAATTTATTGATTCTAAATAAATTAAAACTATAAAATAAAGAAAAATACTAATGATAACATAAAATTAATCATAATAATATATGGATTATTTTAATACAATAAATTAAAATTTGGGATTTTAGGGTTTATTGATGTGTTGTGTTAGGTATGTCGACTAAAATTATTAAAAATAATAAAAGTTCAAAATAATAATATATTATATAATATTTAATAAAATTGACTTAAATAATCATAGTTAAGAAGTTGATAACGAGGAAAAAGAGAAAGTGAACCATTTTAAGAAGAAAATGAAAATTTGATTAAGGAATTAGAAAGATGATAAAATAAAAAAGATATAAAAATATTAAAATGAAGTTGTAACAGTTTAGGCTTGAACCCTCATCATCTAGTGAAATGTACATTCTCTACTCACTGTGCTATCACTTTCTTTATCCAATGTTATAATTATATATACATATATCGTGGTTCTCTCATAAGGAAACCCTTATTTTAATTTCGATAATGATCACTATGAAATCACATCCATTTTTATGAATTTTTAACTGATTTTTTTTGTGGATGGTATTTTCAATGAAATACATCTATTAATAAAATTTGAAAATTTTTCAAGCACAACAACTATTTATTCCGATTTTGTTAAATATACAGACATCGGAAAAAAGGTGAAATATAGGAAAATTCAAGAAAATAGTTATATTACTTGAAAAAATCTCAAATTTTATTTATAAGTAGATTTCATTGAATATATCATCCACTCAAAAATTTAAATCAAAATTTATAAAAATGAATGTGATTTCATAGTGGTCCTTACCGAAATTAAAATAAGGGATCATTTATGAGAGAACTATTATATATATATATATATATATATATATATATATATATATATATATATAATTGTGGTAGGGAACGGGCCCCACCTAGCCTTAATGTGGGTCCGCCCCTGAGTACAATAACTATTCACAGGAAAATAAAATTTATCAACTTTAACAAGAATATCCTCTATTATTCCATATGAATTTGATAAACCTATAAGTTAAATGGAGTTTCACAGAAGTGAGTTTCAGCTATCCTAATCCTAATTGCACATACATAGAATATGACAACAATTTAACACTCGCATCCAAATCAAGTAAGACCCTATCAATCATATGATCATCTATACCACAAGAAATAATTTGATTTCCAAGATTATGGAACTAATTATATGCTCAATCAAAAATGCATCTTTTTTCAACATTTGTTTTTCTTTTCACAATACAGAGATCTTTAAAAATTTTGACATATGTAGACACTTGTTTAATAGCATCAAGGAAGTAATCACAAAGCCAAAACCTAAGAGTTAGAATCATTTTTTCGCTTCATTTTTTTTCCTAAATATTTTTTTAAATGTAAGTGAAACATCTACTCATATAAGAGAAAAAATAATGTGAAAATTTTTACAATATATTTTTATTTATGCTTACATGGTTATTAGATCAACAAAAGTTTTAGGAAAAAAAAAGTGGAAAGAAGTAAATATTGTAAAATATGAGTCTTCATTAAAATCCTTGATAAACAATGATTAATTTAACATTGGCATCATGAATGACGCACCAAAGGTACCATGTTATGAAAAGATGACCTAATCAATGATCTCACCGTTTAAATTATTGATATTAGTCAAATTCATAATCTTTTCTTTTTCTTTTTTCCTTTTATTGCATTGAACTTATTCTCTCTTAACATATACTTAATTTATTTTTATGTTTTCCTTCAGAAAAAAGAAAGTCATCAACGACTTAAAGGCCAAGGGTCTATTTGTGATTACTTTTAGTTAGAGCTTTTGGGGTAGATCTTTTATAAGTAGAACTTTTAATATAAAGTAGTTTGTTGTTTTGGTTTTCACTTAAAGAAGTGCTTTTAATTTAATTTAGTAGATTGTTTGATAAAATATCTTTAAAAGAGCTTTTGTTATTAAAAAGTATAAAAATTAACACTAACAAAGTATTTGTAATATAAAGGTATACGGTAAAATATATAAAAATTTTGGATGGTAGTTGAAACTATTTATCTCTTTTAAAAAATCTTCTTAAGAGAGTTCAAATTTTAGACTTCTCCCAAAAACCAAAAGACATGAAATAGTTTTTTAATATTAAAAAAAAACACTTCTTTAATTCTACTAAACAACCAAAAAAAACCCATTAAAATAGTTTTAAACATTTAAAAAATACGTTTGGCCACTAACAAAACAGCCATACCAAACACACTAAATGTATATTCAGTAATGTTACTATGTTCTATTGATTTTCATTTGAAAATTTAGAAATTGATTTTCATAACGTTTTGTATTTAAAAACGTATTTAGTGACAAAATATGAAAATAATGTTTTAAATATATCTCAGTATAATTGTTTTGAAAATATTTTTTACCATGATGTGATTATTTATATCTTTATATATATATATATATATATATATATATATATATATATATATATTAATTAAATGTATTTTATTTTTGAAACAAAGAATTCATTACTCCATAACAGTACAAAGACCTGGGACAGTCTCTTTGTATAACTGGGACCACATTTGGGGTGCGTAACTGGGACCACATTTGGGGTGCGTTTGGCACCCAGATGGGACAGGACGGGACGGGACAGTTGTTCCATATTGTGTTTGGAATATCTGGAATATCTGGAATAGAACCATGGACTGTACTATTATACGTTTGGTATGACTGGGATAGGACAGAACAAGTGATTCAAATTACCAGAATATCCTCAGTATTTATTTGATTTTATTAAATAAATATTTTTATATATCATATTTAACATTAATAATAATATTGTAATTGAAAATTATTTTTATATAGAGTTGGTTGGATTTCATAGAGAATTGTATGGAATTTATTTATTTGATGGACTTATAAAAAATAGAAAATAATGAAGAAATAAAAATAAATAAATTTTTTTTCGGAGTTTTTCCCCAGATCTTTCCATTGTTTTTTTCATCTTCAACCTCCATTATCCAAAATCTGTTCTGAAATCAATTAATTCCACAAATCAATTTCACAATGCAAATTAATATGTTCTTACAAACCACCAACAAATCAATTCCACCCAGTCAACACTAAAACACAAATAAATTGAAAACAAATATGAAAACAATTCGAACCAAACCCAAAAATCTAGCTTCAATCCGGCCAAACCCAGAAATCAAACCAAACCCAGTCAACACCAAACCACCATCATCGTCGACCAAACCAAACCACCGTTCACAACCAAATCCAGTCATGTTCATCTAGAAAAAATGCTCCAAATCAAACAAATCAAACAAATCAAACAAATCAAACAAATCAAAAACTGGTTCAAACAAAAAATTAAAACCCAGATCGCCAAACCAAAAAATCAAAAAACGACAACAAATCAAAAAATTCTCCAAAAACTAAAACCCAGATCACCAAAAAATTAAACCCAGATAACACCCCTCAATCATCGTCAACACCAAATCCAGTTCCATCCACCATCATAACCACCACCAAATCAAACAAACCCAACCATCAACACCGAATCCAGCTTCAATAAAACTTAGAACAATCTCGGCGGCCTTGGTTCGGTGGTGTACGAGCGCACCGATTCGACAGCCCTGCTTTCAGTCAACACCTCAAATTACAGCCCTGGTTCGATGGGAGAAAATGAGATCGATGCTCCTCGCCGTCGGCCAAAGAAAAGAGAGAGAGAGAGGGAAGCATGAAATGAACACACAGAGAGAGAGAGAATGAATGGTTGAGTTTTATTTTATAATTGGTATTTTTGTAATTTTTGCAATATTTGAGGGCAAAAATGTCTTTTCCAGACTTGTCCCATGCATGGGACAAGTCTGGCCGAGGGTTTAAGGTGGGACAGGATTTTGTGGATTTCGTCCCACCTTGTTCCGTCACGTCCCATATTAATGGCGTGCCAAACGTGGGACAAGAGAAAGTTGTCCCGTCCTGTCCCGTCCCGTACAACGTACCAAACGCACCCTTAGAGGACACTCCTCTATCTGGTAGCCATTATCAACCAAAAAGATCAGCTCAGTATCATCTGGTAGAAAGGAGTCACGCACCAAACTTTCGTTCCAACACTCAAAAGCCGTACAATTTTTTTAATCGTATTATTAAAAATGATATAAAATTTATATTATTATTATTATTGTTGTTGTTCCATATGGTAAATTTTGGCGGGCCATTATTTTATTTCCATTATCTCTTAATAAATAAGTTATAAATTATAAATTAGTGAATATTGTAAAAAATAATCAAACCATAGAACGGATTATTGTTTCTAACCAAATACTAATTTTTTATTGTTTGTAACCAATCATCATAATACATTATTGTTTTTAGTCAATAAATTACAAAACAACCATTTTATTCTTTTTTCCCCTTTATTTTTTTTCTCCATTACTCATCTCTATCACCCATCTTTTTATCACTCGTATCTTTATCAAATCTTAATTGTCATCGAAATTTTGTTAAGAAATTAAAGTTATTTTAAAGGAAAATCGCAAAGAAACCAAGATTTGGTCAAAGGTTTTTGAAAATTTTAAGTTTGTGGTTGAATCTCTCCTCAAAACTTCAAAGTTTATAAATCTTTAATTTCAATGGTATTATTGTGTTTTTTAGATTATATTGTTGATGGGTTTTTGTTATTTTGTTTCAATTTTGAAGTTTTTTTAGTGACAATAGAAGAAATTTCGATTTCAGTTTCAAATTATATTTCAAGCAATATGTCAAGATAAAAGTGATATAAGTTGGTTATTTCATGTTTAACGTGACACATCACTTAATATTTTACAGTCATATATTTTTGAGGTACATGAGATATTTCATGCTCTACATGATATACACGAGATATTTCATGTCCAACATGATATATATATGGGATATTTCATGTCTAATATGATATACATAGGATATTTTATGTCTTATATGAAATACTACATAAATAGGATATTTCATACCCAACATGACATACATAGAATGTTTCTTGCCCAACATGACATACATAGGATGTTTCTTGCCCAATATGACATACATAAGATATTTCATGCACAACATGATATACATGAGATATTCCATGTCTTGCATGAAATACTGCATAAAGAGGATGTTTCATACCAACATGACATACATAGAATATTTCATACTCAACATGACATACATAGGATATTTCATACTCAACATGACATATATGAGATATTTCATTCTTTATATGAAATACTGTATAAATAGGATATTTCATACCCAACATGACATACATAGGATATTTCATGTCCAATATGATATACATAGGATATTTCATACTCAATATGATATACATGATATATTTCATGTATTGCATGAAATACTGCATAAAGAAGATGTTTCATACCCAACATGACATACATAGGATATTTCATACTCAACATGATATACATGGGATATTTCATTTTTTATATGAAATACTGCATAAATAGGATATTTCATGTCCAACATGACATACATAGGATATTTCATGTACAATATGATATACATTATATATTTCATGTATTGCATGAAATACTTCATAAAGAGAATGTTTCATACCTAACATGACATACATAGGATGTTTCATACTCAACATGACATACATGTAGACATGACCACGGTTCGGTTCGAATCGTAGAACCGAACCGTAATCGTGTGAAATGAACCGTAACCAAAACCAAAACCGAAACCGTGGAACCGGTTTTGGAACCGTAACCGGAACCGAAACAGAAACCGAAACCGAAACCGAAACCGAAACCTTGGGGTAGGTGGTTCTGTTCAGGTTCCTTCTCTTAAAAAACCGGCCAGGAACCGGCAGTTCAGTCCCGGTTCAGGAACTGCCGGTTCCTGGTCTTTTTTTTAAAAAAAAAAAAACTTAAAAGAGCCGTTGGGCCCAATGGGTCAATTTTTTTTTCTTTTCCCCTTTAATTCTTTATTTCCTATAAATACCCCACCTAATTCATTTCTTATCATACAATTGCTCTCTCAAGTCTCAACTCTCAACTCTCTCTCAAATCTCAATTCTCCTAATTCTCTTCAAGTATCTCCCAATTAGTCAATTATTTATTTGTTTATATTTAGTGTATTGCAATTATTATTTTTTAAAATCATTTAAAAATCCTTGTCAACAATTTTTAAAATATATTTTTAATAAAAAATTTAATTTTAATTTCTTCCATTTATCTTTTTTTTTTAAGAGTTTTTTTACAAATTATTTTTTTCGATGGCAAGTGGAAGTGGAGTAAGAGATATTCCACCAAGGCATTCCGTTTACAGGACCTGTAAGGGTCGTATGTCGGAGCCGGATCCGATCAAACCGGATAATATCAGTTTTGATGACACCGCTTACCATGAGTTCCTGCAACGGCAAGCCTATCTTGAATCTCTAAACTATCCAATCAATCTAAATCCCCCTTTAATAATTTCTGAACCCAATTCTAGTCAGTCTAGCGCCCCTAGCCTTGGTAATATGACAAGCCAATCAGAAAATATACCCGATTTTGCTGCAGATCCAAATTTTGAAGAGGCGGTAGAGAAGGATAAGAAGCAGTTCAAATCTGATCTATTCGTTCTCCACATGAAGAAAGTTATGAAACCGAATGGAACATGTTGGGCGGTGTGCAATTACTGCCCTAAAGAATACAAGTGGACTAAATCTGGAGGATACAACATATATAAGAAGCATATTACGACCCGTCATCCAGCAGAACTTGCCAAGGGGAATGCACAATCTCAAATTTCCAGGTTTTCTACCCCTGACACTCAATTATTTAAATATAGTGATCAAGCTAATAGAGAAGAATTAGCTAGGATGGTAGCTGTAGAACATTTACCTTTTAGTTTTGGTGAAAAAGTTGGTTTTATTAAATATTGTCATAAAGCATTAAATCCTGCTGCATGTCGTGTCCCTAGGACCACTCTCACGCGTACAATGTATGATATTTATAAAAGGGAAAAAAGGATTTTAAAAAAATATTTTGCGAACTATATAGGTCGTGTTTCTGTATGTGCTGACATATGGACTGACCATTGGCGAATGCATTCATACTTAGGTGTAACTTGTCATTATATGGACAAAGCATGGACAATACAAAAAAGAATTCTTGTACTTAGAGTTTTTGATGATGCATATACTGTTGATAATATTTATAAAAATATGAAAATAATTTTTGAAGAGTATAAAATTGATAGCAAAATTTTTTCAATTGGTTTTGATAATGCTTCTAATAATACAGCAGCTATTCCTGCTTTAATTGAATTATGCAAGCCTTATTTTAATAGTAAATTTTTTCATCAAAGATGTGATTGCCATGTTTTAAATTTATGCGTTCAAAAAGGTTTGGAAATTCTTCAAGCTTTTATTAAACCCATTAAAGTGGTCCTCTCATATTTGTGAATACATCCTAATGTTATGAAAGCATGGGTAAGATTTTGTAAACAGGCAGGTAGACATCCCATTAGATTTTCTCGTGATGTTCCAACACGTTGGAACTCTACTTATAAATTGCTTTGTGAAAGTTATGAATATAGGGATTTATTGCTTTATTAGTTTCTTTTATGCAATTTAACGATAGTCAAATCAATCTTTATGCACACCATTGGGATGTTTGTACAAAAATTTATAATTTGTTAAAAGTTTTTAATAGTGCTACTAACAATTTGTCAGGTATTTATTATCCTACTACTCAATTATTTATTATTTAGGGTTGTAATATTGCTGGTGCATTTGCTGACTGTTCATCTGATATACAATTACAGGCATGCATTGAAGCTATGAAAAAAAAATGGTTAGACTATTATAGGGAGTTTCCAACTATTTACCTGCTTACATTGTGCTTTGACCCACGTTGTAAACTAGATGCATTGACAGATTATTTAACTATTTATTATAAATGTTTAGGTATACAATTAGAAATTAATACTTATTGTGCTGCAATTAAAATATTATTTTATCAGTTATATGATGAATATCGTAGAATTTATGGTCCATCATTAAACATTAGTGTTCCACAAAATGAAAATGTCTCCCAAACTCGATCTTTTGGAGTGTTAGAGGCAGGGTTTGCACTTTTATCCCAAAAGATCAAAAGATTACGAGGTTCTTCTTCTTCTTCATCAAGTTCGATCTTGTATGATAAGATAGAAACTTATCACAATACCAATTTTGAGTATAGGAGACGATGATGTGGAAAAATTTGATATTCTACATTGGTGGAGAGAACATGAAAAACACTTCCCAATCTTGTCTATAATAGCCAAACAGATTCTTGCAACACCGGTTTCTACAGTGGCTGTGGAACAAGAGTTTAGCGCAGGTGAAAATATTTTGGACTCAAAACTGTCGTTTTTGAGTCCAGAATCAATTCAAGTCCAAGTGTGTGTTGATGATTGGACAAAGCCTGGATATAGACAACAAGAAATGGAGCCATAAGTGATTTATGATTTCTTCGATGATGATCACACCACCGGCACCGGAACGGATGACAGCGATTAGTTACAGACTTACAAAATTACATATGTAAAAGACAATAAAATGTAAAAGAACTAAGTGGTATTTGATTCCTCTAAACCCCGAGTCCGAGAGGATACGTAGGCAACTTAATTTAGGTACAAATTAAGTGCAAGACCAATTTTTTTCATTTTTAGTTTTATACATTTATTTCAATTTATGTATTTAGTATTATTTTTTTAATTTTAATTTCGGCTTACGGGTTTACACAATAAAATTCATTTACAATTTCATATTATTACATGTCTTATGTTTTCGTTTTTTTTTTAAATAAGTATAAATGTATAATAAGGAAAAAAAAAAGAACCGAACCGGTGGAACCGGATCGAAACCGATCGAACCGGAACAGCGGTTCCACAGTTCCGGTTCCGGTCGAAACCGGGGTCATGTCTACGTACATGAGATTTTTCTGATGGAAAAATTCCATCATATGGGGCCACACATGTGAATATTAAATGTGTTGTGCTATCTTTTGGTTAAGCTTAAATTAAAGTGATCTAATTAAGATTTAAAGTATTAAAGTTTAAGGGTATAATTGTCATGGAATTAATGTGTAGATACCAGAGTGCTATTTTTAATTTGTTGAGGGGCCGAATTAGAAATAGCCAACATATAATAATTTGATTATTATATATATATTTAGGGTTATGGTCCCCAAATTATAAGATACTTTTGTTTTCTCTGTATCCCCATCAACAGAGCAAAATAGAACACGATAGGGTTCATAAAGGTCGTGATGATTTGGAATATCACAACCCGTTCACAAATCTCCAGCAATGGATTCAGGTACGCTTCCGCTTATCAATTATCTCTACTTTTCTCTTGAATTGATATGGGTTAGTAATATGTTTATTAGGGTTTGATTAAGTATGATATAGAAACATGTTTAGGTTAAACATTCAGATTAATTTTGTGCCTAAGCATGTTATTTTGTGTTAATCGAAACGCTAACAAGTGGTATCAGAGCCACCCATTATCAATTCTCGAGAATTGAGATTTGGATATTTAGTTTTAAGAAATTTCTAGAAATTTTAGGGTTTAGATCAATGACGTTTTTTTTTTTGGAATATTATTTGGTTTTTGATCTTCAGTGTTTGAGTTTTATTTTTTAATTTTTTGTTGTAAAGAATGATTGAATCTGATATGGTCATTTGGGATTCAGTACGGACATTTTTTTTTTCTATATGATTTTGTACTTTAAAAAAAATCTAGATATTTTCGAGAAAAAAAAACTAGGCAATGGTTTCAGACCCGTTGTCTGAATCAGGTCAAGGGAGATCGCCCAGACCAGTTTTCTCCTCTTCACGGTCAACATCCGGTTTCCGATAAGAACCCATACGTTTTACGGCGATGAGGACGATCGTCGGTCCTCCACCGCGAAATGGTCCAGATCGAGCAAGATCGGCCACCATTCGTTCGATCCAAGTGGATCGTTCGTCAATCGCCGGTCGGCCCTTCAATCTGCGGTTTGCGGTCGTGCGCTGCTGCTTTGCGGTGTTTCGTTGCCTCCAGGCGACGGCTACGCATGAAGAAACTAGGGTTTACAGGTTGTTTTTACACATGCCCTTCTTTTGAAAATTTGAAACTCATGAGGGACTGTTTTGCAATTTATTTAGGCCATCGTGTGATTTTGATAAAATTTCGGGGTCAATTTATAATTTCCAAAAACTACAGGGCCTTTATGTAATTACAAAAAAAAATTGGGGCAGATTTATAATGATTGAAAAGTTACTGGGTCAATTTGTAATTTTCAAAAGTTTTGGGGCTAAATTTTAATTATTACAAATTACTGGGTCAATTTATGATTTTGACAAAATATAGGGGTCAATTTGTAATTATTTAAACTTAAGGGGCCATTCTATAATTTTACAAAATCAATGACAGTTTTGTAATTTTTATAAAATAAAATAATTTTTATTTTATTTTATTTTAAGGATCAATTCAATTTCAAATATTTGGTGGTATACCTTTTATGATTAAATAAAGTAGTTCATCATTCTAAATGGACTAATTGAAACAAGATATCACCAAAGTGACATCTGTTGTGTAGATTGTTCATGAGGGATGTTGGATGTTCGTGTGTGTAAATTCATGCGGGTATTTACCAGCCCAAAGGAAGGTTAATACTTCCTCGAATTGTACACACATCTGTGGTGGTAAACATGTGATGATTATAAGGTTTTATATGTGAATAATAAGTCGATCCAAAGATAGATTTATTATTTAACATAAATTATTATTATTAATGTTTGATCACTACAGCAAGAATACCATTTACAATTAATATTAATGTTGTACTGGGTATCTTAAGATGGGACCGACCATTATTTGTTATATCTTTTATGGTTAAATAAAGTGGTCTATCATTCTAAATGGGCTAATTGAAGCAAGATGTCGTCAAAGTGACCTCTCTTGTGTAGATTATTCATGAGGGATGTTGGATGTTTATGTGTGTGTAAATTCATGCGAGTTTAGTCAGCCCAAAGGAAGGTTAATATTTGGCCGAATTGTACACACACCTGTGATGATAAATATGTGATGATTATAAGGTTTTACATGTGAATAATAAGTCGTTCCAAATATAGATTTATTATTTGACATTAATTATTATCAATGTTTGATCACTACAACAAGAGTATCACTTACAATTAATATTATTGTCCAAAGACTTGATATTAATGATGTGTTAGGTATCTTGAGATGAGACTTTCCATTATTTGAATTTGTTGATTATTGTATTTGGTTATTAATGTGAGCATGTTTGTGTGTTTGTTTTGTTCTCTTTCAAGCTAATGTTTTACTATATCTATTAATACCAACTCTATACCCATGCTTAATGGGATCAACTTTAAGGATTTGGAAGGAGAACATACTCATTATTCTCGGTTGCATGGATCTAGACCTTGCACTTCGGGTTGAGCAACCCGTTTCTCTTACGGATGTAAGTTCTCCCGATGATAGGAAGAACTTTGAGAAGTGGGATCGCTCAAGTTGCATGAGTCTTATGATCATGAAGTACGGCATTCCGGAGGCATTTAGGGGCGCGGTATCGGAAAAGATAACCAAAGCCAAAGAGTTCGTAGCCGAAATTGAAAAGCTTTTTATGAAAAACGATAAGGCAGAAACAAGCACGCTTTTACAAAGCTTGATTCTATGAAATAGAAGGGCAAATGGAACATAAAGAAGTACGTTATGGAAATGTCTCATATTGCTTATAAGCTTAAGGCATTGAAGCTAGAGCTGTCTAACGACTTGCTCGTGCATTTGGTATTAATATTACTTCTTGCACAATACATTCAGTTTAAGGTCAGTTACAATTGTCAAAATGAGAAATGGACTCTTAATGAGCTCATTCTTTACTGTATGCAAGAGGAAGAGAGATTGAAGCGAGACAGGATCGAGAGTGCTCATTTGGCCAGCACCTCTAAGGATAAGGGCAAATAGAGGAAGAATAATGAAGCTGCTAAACACCTTATGAGCTTTGGACAAGCATAAAACCTAGTCTAAAGCATTTTCACATTTTGGGATGTCCAACTGAGGCAAGGCCTTACATGCCACATGAAAAGAAATTGGACTCCAAAATTGTGAGCATCTACTTTATTGGCTACTCTGAACAATCTAAGGGCTATAAGTTTTATGATCCCACACTTAAGTCAATTTTTGAAACGGGAACTGCAACAATTTTTTTTTAGGATGTTGAGTTTATGGGGAGAAATAAGGTTAGAGACATTGTCTTTGAGGAAGAATCGGTTATGATTCCCACTATCGTTTTTGACAATGTGTAGGTTTCTATACCTGTCATTGATCAAGAAGAAAATCTGGATCCTCAATCAGACAATGTTGAACAACCCCCACCCCCCCCCCCCCCCCCCTTCCTCCCAATTCAAGATGAGGTAATTGTTCCTGAGGAACAAACTCTACAACCTCAAGAACCAGTGTCATTAAGGCGATCCACTAGAGAAAGGGGAAATGCTATTCCGGACGATTTTTTCGTATTTCTCCAGGAACATGAGGAAGACATTGGAATAATGGAAAATGATACAATCAACTTCCATCAAGCCATGTAGGTTTCCAACTCTCAAAAGTGGATTGATGTCATGAATGATGAGTATAAGTCTATGTAAGACAATAAGGTTTGGGAACTTGTCCCATTACCAGAAGGTGCGAAGCCCATTGGTTGTAAATAATTATTTAAAACCAAAGGGATTCGAAAGGTAATGTGGAAAGGTATAAGGCTCGTCTTGTAACTCAGAGCTTTACCCAAAAGAAAGGGATTGACTATAAAGAGACTTTCTCTCCGGTTTCAATGAAAGACTCTTTTAAGACAATCATGACACTTGTTGTATATTTTGACCTTGAGGTTCATCAGATGAATGTCAAGACGGCGTTTCTCAATGGTAACATTGACGAAACAATTTATATGGTGCAACCATAAAACTTTGAGTCAGAAGACCCAAAGAATATGGTTTGCAAATTGACAAAATCCATTTATGGACTCAAGCAAGCTTCCCGTCAGTGATACCATAAGTTTCATCAAGTGATTATCTCGTTTGGTTTTGAGATAAACGTTGTTGATAATTGTGTGTATCACAAATTCAGTGGGAGTAAGCACATATTCCTGGTTTTATATGTCGATGACATACTGCTTGCCACAAATGATATAGGCATGTTGCATGAAACCAAGAGATTTCTATCAAAGAATTTTGGGATGAAAGATCTTGGTAACGCCTCCTTTGTATTAGGGATCTAGATACAATGAGATCGCTCTCGGGGTATTATTGGATTATCACAAAGGAGCTATATCGATACAGTGCTCAAAAGGTTTGGCATGCAGGACAACAAACCAGGTGACACCCTTGTCGCTAAGGGAGACAAGTTCAGTCTCAATCAGTGCCCTAAAAGTAACCTTGAAGCTAAGGAAATGCAGAAGATTCCCTATGCATCAGTTGTAGGGAGTCTAATGTATGCTCAGGTGTGTACGCGTCCAGATATTGCGTACATTGTTGGTATGTTAGGCAGATATTTAAGTAACCCTGGGATAGATCATTTGATAGCAACCATTCGAGTTATAAGGTATTTGAAGAGAACAAAAGATTACATGCTCACATATAGAAGATCAGATCAGTTTGAGATCATAGAGTATTCCGACTCTGATTATGTTGGATGCCGAAACAGTAAGAGATCCACATCAAGCTACAAATACTTGTTGGCTGGTGGAGCTATATATTGGAGGAGTGTCAAATAGACACTCATAGCTTCTTCCACCATGACAGCAGAGTTTGTAGCATGTTATGAGGCATCCAACCATGGAAAATAGCTACGGAATTTTGTCACTGGGCTGCATATTCTGTAGGGTGTTGAAAGGCCACTCAAACTATATTGTGACAATACGTCATCAGTGCTATATTCTAACAACAACAGAAGCTCATCTAAGTCAAAACATATTGACATTAAGTTCCTAGTTGTGAAGGAAAGAGTACAGAGTAGACATATAGCCATAGAGCACATTGGGACAAAATTCATGATAGCGGATCCGCTTACAAAGGGATTACCACCCAAGGTCTTTCATGAGCACACTGCTCATATGGGTGTTATTTTGTGTGAGGATATCACAGTATAGTGGGAGTTTGTATAATTTTATATTTTATTGCTCTATATTTGATTTTGGATATACTTATGCATTTATGTATTTGGATATTTTCTGATCAGAAATAAAGTATTCGGTTAATTACACTCTGTTATATTGAGTTAAGTTTTGATCTCACTAAGGAATAAAGTAGGACCAGTTGGAATAGACATGTATAGATCACATTGCATGTAATTTCCATGCTACATATCCATGATTGATCTATGTCATTTGGTTATGTTGGTATACGTGACCATTGATAGGTTTAGTCACGCTAAATGTGACGAAAACCGCTTTGATCATATGTCGGCATAATCAATGGACGAGATTGTTCGGATATACCATAAAATTGTGATAGCAAAATTTTTGAGCTCATAAAGTCATACACATTTGTAAAGTTACATATGTGGCCCAGTGGGAGATTGTTGGAAAAATTCCATCATACGGGGCCACACATGTGAATATTAAATGTGTTGTGCTATCTTTTGGTTAAGCCTAAATTAAAGTGATCTAATTAAGATTTAAAGTATTAAGGCTTAAGGGTATAATTGTCATGGAATTAATGTGTAGATACCACGGTGCTATTTCTAATTTGTTGAGGGGCCGAATTAGAAATAGCCAACATATAATAATTTGATTATTATATATATTTAGGGTTATGGTCCCCAAATTACACGATACTTTTGTTTTCTCTGTATCCCCATCAACAGAGTAAAATAGAATACGTTAGGGTTCATAAATGTCGTGATAATTTGGAAGATCACAACTCGTTCACAAATCTTCAGCAATGGATTCATGTACGCTTTCGCTTATCAATTATCTCTACTTTTCTTTTGAATTGATATGGGTTAGTAATATGTTTATTAGGGTTTGATTAAGTATGATATAGAAACATGTTTATGTTAAACATTCAGATTAATTTTGTGCCTAAGCATGTTATTTTGTGTTAATCGAAATCCTAACAATTTCATACATAACATGATATACATGATATATTTTATATCTTATATGAAATACCGCATAAATAGGATATTTCATATTCAACATGACATACATAGGATGTTTCATACCCAACATGACATATATGAGATATTTCATGTCTTATATGAAATACTGTATAAATAGGATATTTCATACACAACATGACATACATAGGATATTTCATGTCCAACTTGACATATATGAGATATTTCATGTCTTATATGAGATATTTCATGTCTTATATGAGATATTTCATGTCTTATATGAAATACTGCGTAAATAGGATATTTCATACCCTACATGATATACATAGGATATTTCATATCCAACATGACATACATAGGATATTTCATATATAAAATTGGTTTTTTATTTTAAGAAAATGGTATTTTAGACTTTTCTACTTACGTTCGGTTAAAAACAATAATTTTTTATTATTATTAAAAATAATAATCTATTTCTTAATTTGATTACTTTTATAAATTCCTCTTATAAATTATGATTTCATTTAAAAGAAAAATAAAATAATTTATAATCTAAGTTGGTACGTTTAAAAAGATAATAATAATCTAACTGGTGGGCCATTAAAAATGTAAACGAAAAGATAAAAATGTGCAGAAGTTGTTTTCATGACAACCGGGAAGAGCCCAGCATGTCGAATAAAAAAATTGATTCGAGTGTTTTTGTCTTTTTTTTTATTATTAAAACACTGCTGGACAAGTGTTATATGTTTTTTAACTTAAAAAAACGAAAAGCAGGTTAATCGATACGACACCAAACATGGCCTAAAAGGCTACAGTCTAGACATTTCATTTTTGTATCTCAATTTAAACCCAATTGAATCTAATTGACACGTCATTAATTGGTATCAAGATAAAAATGAAATATTAAGCTATAAAGAGTTGATAAGGCTGGGTTCTCTAAATTTTTATCTTTTACTAAACTTGTAATACTTTTTTTTTAAAAAAAATATCCACAAAAATTACATTGGCAACCAATAATTTTCAATGTTAGCATATTTTAAAACAATGATTTCTCTGGAGCAAACCATTTTATGTCCAAACTCATCCACACTATGATGGAATTTTATAAATTTTGACAAGAATTTTTTGTATGGATATTAAATCAATGAGATATGGTTTGAAAAAACTTTTGAAAAATTTTCTGACTAAGGAATTATTTTTCTTTTTATTTTTCCTATATTTTCCTAATTTTTTAAAATGTTTTAAGTTAAAAAATTTAGAAAGCCTAGTTCCCAAACTTGAAACTTTTTTTGAACATTTTTGAAATTTTTACTATAAGTATTTATCAGTTTTCTTCTCAACAATACAAAAAATCTAAGTCAAAATTCTTAAGTTTGACATAAATTGGTTTGAACTTTGGAATTCCAATTCAATTGTGTTGGGTATATTATTAAGGGGTAATTACACTAAAGTCCATACTATTTGACAAAATACACCTATTTAAATGTCTTTGGTATAGTTTATTTTTAACAACTCAATATTATTAAATATTAAGAGACCGAAAGGGTCAACAAAGCAACAAGCAAAGGCTACCAAGGAGGCAACGAGCAACGACTACAACCAAAGAATCCAACAGCAAAAGAAGCCACCTGAAAAACAAAGCTACCAGCACCCAACAAAATAGCAAAGGCTAAAAGGGATCCGATAACAAGAACAAGTGAAAACAAAACGCAAAAGGAAAAAACTAAGTAGACGAAAGAACCAACCAAAAAAAGAGATCACAGTACACCCCAATGAAGCATATTCCTCTACAAATTAGACCCTTGCTTAGCTAGAGAGTCAGCGAAAGAATTGCAAGTTCTGATATCGTGAGTCACAAACATTTTCTCCATTGCCTTAAATAGTTACGAATCTCATAAATGGTGTCAAAATTGGCCAACCTACCCAAGTCACCTCCTTTCGCCCAAGAAATGAATGTCATAGAGTAGTTAACATTGTTATGACATTTTAGTAACTTCAAACCCTTACTTTTTCAAAATACTAACGGTCAACTCTAATTATATGTATAAAAGTATAATTTTACCCTTATCAAAATGATTTATTGTGTTTTAAAAATAAATAATATTAAAATGATTTATAAAAATAAATAAATAACAAAAATTTATTTTCTAAAAAAACAAAAAAAAAACTAATGGATTAAGAAAAATATAAAGTTAAAATAAATAATAAATTGAAATTATTTTCAAAAAATAAAAAGTATTTCAAAAAATAAAAAGATTTTTTTTCAATAAATGGATCTTCACCGTTGGATTTGGATCGATCCAATGGTGGAAATCCATTTACTTTTTTTTTTTTAAAAATAACTTTCTTTTTATTTTTTGAAATACTTTCAATTTTTTTATTTTTTAAATTTATAAAAATACTTTCAATTTATTATTTATTTTAACTTTATATTTGCTATAATCCATTAGTTTTTTTGCCCAATTTTTAAAATTATTAATTTATTTTTATAAAACATTTTAATATTATTTATTTTTAAAACCTAATAAATCATTTTGACAATGGTAAAATTATACTTTCATTTATATAGTTAGAGTTAACTATTAGTATTTTGGTCAAATGAACTAAAATGATGTATTTTGAAAAAACGGGGAAATTAAGTTGCTAATATGATAAAGATGATTAAATATGTGATATTTCACACAAAAAAATGGGGACTTTAGTGAAATTACCCCTATTATTAATAGAAATCTAAAGCTTATTTCCTAGGCAATGAAACTCCAATTATCACAATAAAAAGAGAATGAGATTGCAGGGTACAGGCCTGACCCTTCTGTTTGGCTAGAGGGGCACCCGCCCCGAACCCAATTTTTAAAGGGTCACGTTTCTATGTTTTGAGTATTAGTTTAGGGGTCTATTTTCATGTTTATATATTTTGAATAGTATTTTAGGAGTTCATTTTTATATTTATATATTTTGAAGTTTAAGGGTCTATTTTTATTTTATTTTAATTTATAAAAACCCTAAATATTTACTTTGTGTATTAGTCTAAATGTTTGGGATCAAAGAAAAGACTCATCTTGATCAAAGTTTGCCGAAAAGGTAAAACAAAACAAAAATTAAATTAAATTAAATTAGGCCCATTAGAAATAAAATCCAAGAAAAAAAGAAGAAGTTTGATTTAGGTATATCACTAGAGATCCAATAGGATTTCATCACTTTCTTGTTACCAAATTCTATTTTTTTCATTTATTTCAACCTTTTAGCTCTCAACGAGGCAACGACTCAACACTCCCTTTTCTACTCATATATCTACGACTCTACTTCCTCTGTTCTAATGTTCCTTATTTCACATCCTCAATTCAAATTTTTATCTTACTTTTTTAGTTACAAATTCTCTTAGGTAGGGATGGCCCTGGGGTGGTGCACTAAGTACAACCACCATTTCCCCATTTTTTTTATTTTTTTTTTATCAAAGCTAATATGTCGTATTGGGTTTTGGGTACATAAGTTTGGATCTGTTATGAGTTATTATAATCTATAGAAAAAAAAAATGGTAGCTCTGAAAGGTCCAACTCATTTTTTAATTATATGAATATAATATATTAAAAAAAATATGACTTTGAATAGCACAATTCATTTATTAAATTATATGTATAGAATATGTTAAAAAAATCGTAAGACCTAATTTGTAACAAGACCATATTCCTTAAATGACACGATAGATTGTCCATTTTTCTAATTTATAAAATTTTCACCCGGGCTCCAAAATTGTCAGGGCCGGCCCTGGCAGGGTATGATGTCAAGTTAATTAATTGAAAAGATCTAGCTAGCTGCAAATCAAGGGTGATTGTGAACAAGTGAGGCTTCATGGGGCATGGTTAAGTCCATTTAGTTGCAGAGTGATATGGGCTCTGAAACTAAAAGGCATTGCATTTGAATATATAGAAGAAGATCTCTCCAACAAAACTCCTCTGCTTTTGCAGTACAATCCAATCCACAAGAAGATCCCTCTGCTTCTTCATTCCGGAAAACCAGTCTACGAATCCATGATTATCATCAAATACATCGAAGAGATGTGGCCACACACTCCTCTGCTCCCAACTGATCCTTATGAGAGAGCTATTGCTCGTTTCTGGGTTAAATTTGCAGAAGACAATGTGCACTTTACAGATTTCGTATCTATATAGTTTATTATTTTTTTAATATGTATTGTGTTTGAATTACCAATCAACTTAAATTATTGTGGCAGGTTGTAGAAGTACTGCAGAGAATGTTCAAAAGCGTTGGTGAAGAACTAGAGAAGGCGATCAAGGAGATCTTGGAAATGCTACAAATTGTCGAAGGACATGGTTTTGGTGGTAAGAAATATTTCAATGGAGAGGAGATTGGCATGGTGGACATCGCATTTGGTTCGATTGTTAACCGGTTTAATGTGAACGAAGAAGTACTTGGGGTGAAACTGATTGAACCCCACAGATACCCTCACTTGCACAAATGGTTTCAATGTTTCCGGGAAGTGCCTGTGATTAAAGAAAACGTTCCTGATCGTGACAGTTTGGTAGCCTCCTTCAAGCGTCACCATGAAACTTTGGAGGCCTCTGCGGCATGACTCTAGTGTCTGGATTGGAAACCTCTGTTTCGAGTCTTTTCTTTTCTTTTTGTCCTCCGATTCACTTTTTATGGGTTTCCAACTTCCAATGCCTAGGATGTGTTGTGCTAAGTTAATTACAAATAATGAAGGGATTCTGCTCTTAAATATATCATCCGGAGCATATATAATGAAGATTAATGCCATTTGAAAGATTGAGGTTGCATTTTGTAGGTTTTTTTTTTCTTTTTCCAATGACTAGCAAAATTTGTGCTGAAGGTAAGGATCGAAAATAATGAAGTTAAATTATGATAGAATAAGGTTGGTCAATGGTACGTTCATTATACTTATATCGTGAGGTTGTTGGTTTAAACCGTGTCATTTCCTTTAAACCCCGAATCATTAAAATATTTCATTAAAAACCTGAATTATTAGAATATTTCAAAAAAAATTGAAATTAAATTCCGGTGGAAATAAAAAGTTGAGAAAGATAAATCATTGATTCAAATGAAATGATATGTGATTTGGATGATGACTGTAGTAATATCCCTAAAAAAATTAATAATTCCGACTACCAACAAAAACAGGGAAAATGAGGACTAGGAAAATAATAATAATAATAATAATCAAGCTTTCTAGAGGAAAGTGTGAATGTGTGTAATGTAAAGTCATGAATGTAAATAGAGCAAATAGAGTAGCACTAGTCCATCTAAAAAACTGTTCAAATGAATTCACAAACTGATCAATATATCATTTCATAATCAATATGGTTGTTACAAATCAATTGGCCATGTTATTTGGGAAATAAACCTGAACAAATCTAGCATTATTGATTTAAATATAGGGATATTATATATAAAGGAAATTATTAGCTTTCAAGATTCTGCTATCAGCAAACAATATTTTAGTAGAAAATGATCTTTCATAGACTATATATCATTCAAACATTCAAACTTTGAAACTTAACGCCCAAGATAAATGACCCCATTTATCACTATATATTGCCCTTACATAGTTTCATCTACATGTCATAGCTAAAATATGGAAGACATGAAGCTCTATGGATGTTGGCCAAGCGCCTACAGTCACCGAGTGATATGGGCTCTCAAACTGAAGGGTGTTGAATATGATTATGTAGAAGAAGACATTTTTAATAAGAGTGAATTGCTCTTGAAGTACAACCCAGTTTACAAGAAGATCCCTATTCTTGTTCATTATGGAAAACCAATTACAGAGTCAGTTGTCATCCTTGAATACATTGATGAGACATGGCCTCAGAATCCTCTGCTGCCAACCGATGCTTATCTCAAAGCCATAGCTCGGTTTTGGATTCAATTTGGAGTGGACAAGGTAATTTAATTTAATTTGAATTAGAATCATTTAAATTACTTACGCTATAATGACTTATTTTATAACTTTTAATTTATATCATGCACTAACCCTCGATTTGTTTTTCTTATATTCGATCCAGGCTTGTTACTTTTACTCGTTTTTTCAAGCGACCGGAGAAGAACAAGAGAAGGCAGCAAAGGAGGTACTTGAGATTCTAAAAATATTGGAAGATCAAGGCCTTGGTGAGAAGAAATTCTTTGGCGGCGACACTATAAATTTAGTAGACATAGAACACGGTTGGCTAGCTCACTGGTTTGAGACCATTGAACAAGTAGTGGGTGTGAAATTGTTGGAAGCAAGCACTCTACCTCGATTGCACGCATGGGTTCAGAACTTGAAGGAAGTTGATGTGATCAAAGAAAATCATCCTGACCCTCAGAAACTGTTTGCTTATTTTAAAAATTTAAGAGAGAAGTTGGTTGCTAACCGATCGAGTTAGCTCTAGCTAGTTTGCTGCTTTCAATAATTTTAATTGGTTTATGTATAACATCTGAGAGAGTACCCTTGCCGCTTGATGGGTCAAAATAAGTTGCAGCCTTGTTACATTACAATTAAGAGAACATTTGTATTCTCTCATCAACTTGTCAATTTTTTGAGATTAATTACAGTAACCTGTCTGATTATCTGATTATCTGATTAGGGCGTTTCTCTAACAAGTTCAATTTCAAATCCCAAATCAGTTAATCCATAGAAATCAAGCACTTTGGACTTGGCTTGGACACCCAGACATTAGCCTCTGAAAAAGCCCATTCCTAGCTGCTCTTTTCCACTTCCTTACTCCAACCTTACTTGGGCTAGGCCCACGCAATGTTAAGTTTTGGTCCAATTCCACAGTGTATTCCTTGCACCTCAACACCCATATTAACATATTTGGACCCCTCAAATCCCCCGACAAACATTGTCCTACAATCATGACTGACTGTTAAAGATGGAACGGACAAGGAAATGGTATAAGAAAACCTACCACGTGGTGAGTGTTACCCAAGGACTCACTTTTTCTCAGGAGAGAAAAAGACACGTTGCTTCTATTCTTTTCCCGATTCTTAACTCGTAAGTTTTACAATTGAGATCGCTGGAGGCTACACACTACGTAGTTTCTTCTTCTGTTCACAGCCACTTCCAACGACGTGACACATTTACTGTATAGATCCTTTGTCCAATTCATTCGCCCAATTACACTGCAATTATTTTAACTTTTTTTTTTTTATGTGGCCAAGTGGGGACTGTGGCCATCCCGACCTCCACGAATGTTCGTCTCTCATCAAGAGATTATGTATTTGACTATCCTTCTCTCTTTAAAGAATCTCGAGTTGTTGTAATATTTTTTAAAAAATATAACATATCATTGTTGTGTACCGTCAAATTGATGTGTCAAAAAAAATTATAGACATTATCAACATGAATATCTACTCATAAAATAGTCATTTGAACAAGTATGATTAATATTAAAATACTGTTAATTAAAAGAAAAAAAATTGGTTAAAAATAAAATAAAATAAAAAATAAAAAAGAATAAAATAACTAGGTCATAACTCATAAGTAGAAATGCATATTTTTTCTCGGATTCCAATTCCTCTCATCCTCATCCCTATTTGGAGATTTTTTTTTTTAGGGGGGAATGAGGAAATGGGGATGTGGATGAAAATCATCCCCAAATTGAAATGGGAATGGGGACCCCTCCCCATCTCCATTTATCCATTTTCCCTACAATTATATTGATATGGAGATGGAGATGGTCCACCATCCTCATTTTTCCATTTTCCCATTTTCCCATTTTCCCCAAATATATATAAATATAATATATATTTTTAAATTTTTCTTTATTCTTTGAAACTTTAAATATATATAAACATTTACTATTTTTACTGTATTAATGGATTTTATTTTGTATTTGTAATTGAATGTTTGTTTTTGTTAGTTTAATTTGTAATTATTGTTAAATGGGGAAATGGGAAATCGAAAAAATGGGAAAACAGAGAAAAACGGGGAAACTGGGATTGTGGATTGGGGATTGATATACCTCCCCCAAAATTTTCCATCCCCATTTTCCTCAAATGGGGAGATGTGTATTTTCCTCAAATGGGGAGATGTGTGTGTGTGTGTGTGTGTGTGTGTGTGTGTGTGTGGGGGGGGGGGGGGGGGGGGGGGGGGGGGGGAACATATATAAATTTCTCCAAACATATATAAATATAATTATAATATTTTTAATTATAATATATATTTGTATTTGTAATGGAATGTTTGTTGTTTTTTAGTTTAATTTGTAATTTTTAGTTAAATGGAGAAATGGAAAAACAGGAAAAACGGAAAAAAAATGAAAAACTGAGAATGATGATGGATATACTTCCCTCCAAAATTCCCTATCCCCATTCTCTAAATGTACATCTTTAGGGGGTGGGAAAGGATCTGGAAAGTGAGGATAGGGATGGGGGAGGGGGAACCTTTATCCATTCACATTCCCCAAATATACATCTCTAGTCATAAGCCATTGACAAGTAGTATTTTCAACAAAAGTATTGGAGACAACTTATTTATTTGGTTGTCTATAAATATACTTTTATACCACCTGATAAGTAAGGCCCGGTTTGACATTACTTTCCCAACTATTTTTGGGGCCAAAAGTGATTCTGGACCTAAGACAAGGTGTTTGGCAAAATCGCGGGAAAGTGCTTTTGGTCACTTTTAGCTTCGCCTAACTGAGTTTTTGAGAAGCTACAAGGTGTTTGGTAAAATCGAGGGGAAGTGCTTTTGGTCACTTTTAGCTTCTCTCAACTGAGTTTTTGAGAATCGACAAATATATGTTTTTGGATTTTGGCTTCTGCTTTTAGAAAACGTGCTACAATGATATTAAATGAAATTTTACTAACTTTCCAACTTTGTCCTTGCCTTTAACGAAATTTAACAAAAAAAATTGGACTTATATTTCTGTACAAAAAAATGTTGTCATAACTGTATAAAAAAATTGAGATAATTAATTCAGTAAAGTAGAATAAAAATGAAATAAAAAAAATAAAGTAAAATAAAATAAAGAAATAAAGAAATGGGGTTAATTAATTAAATAAAGTAGAATAAAAAATGAGACTAATTGATTCAATAAAGTATCATAATTATAGAACACTTAACACTAAATACAAATAAACAAGAAAAATGTAAAGTATAACCCATTAGTACCATTTAGATGTCTATGTCCTTTTAGTAATTTTACACACTCACAACACTTTTTATTTCGGTTTACCAAACACATTGAAATTGTTTTTAGTTCTCACAGCACTTTTTAAAATCAGTTTATCAAACACTCATCTGATTCTTCCTACAGCAATTTCCCCAATAACAATTTCAAAAGTACTTCTTCCCACAGCACAACAATACCAAACTGGACCTAAATCTCATGTCTTTGTTTGACATCCATGTTAATATTTTTTACAATAAAAGCCATTTTACATTTTATTAGAGATGCTCTTTCAATTTTGAAACATCTTTAAACCTCATCTCTTTTCCTTCTTCAAAATAAATAGATGAGTCTAAAACCTTATAATCTCTTTTAATTTCCTCTTTTTAACAAAACATTAATACTTAATTTTGAAAAATCTTACAAACTTTTAAACTTTTTAAAAGAGAAAATGAGCCTAACCTAAAGCTTTAATTTCACTATGGTGTCTGACAAAAATTCCCACAGTTGTTGATCTTTTCCTTTTTATTTTCTTTTCTAAAGCTACAGGTTGATCCAGGAGGTCTAGAGAGACCGACGCTGAGACTATATTTAATGAACTTTCAAGATAGTCAAATTTTAGTAGAAAAATCGAAGTTTAATTATAGAATCTCCTGTTGGTGGAGACGTTGGATCATGGATGTTTGTGTGTGAAATATGAATGGGACGTTATGATGTTTCAAGGATTCGTACATTCAAATAATTAATATAATATACTAACAAAATAATCATCTCGGTACCATCACCAAATATGGCTTAGACTTGGCGTAAGGAGCATCGTTAGCCAGATAATCTCTCAATGTTCCTGTTAGAGTGGTCCACCGATGGTATATTTATATAAAACAAAAATAAATTGCTTTATAATTTCTTGTTTTCAGACACGCTCAATCACACATCTTCTTCTCTCCGAGAAACTTACTGACAGTTTAAGACAAAAGTCAATTTCAATTTCCGTACAAAATAGAGATCAGGGAACCTTCTCTTAATTTACCTGACCGATTACTTCCGCTTTGAAATCTGACACGTATAGCAAATAATGTCAAATATGTGTATATAAAGAAGAAGAGCAAGCAGAAGTTGGGGTATCTCTAATGGTTTTGCTTTGCAGAGAAGTGCATCTACTCAAGAAACAAAAATGATCCCAAGCAATCAGTTGTTGAAGCTTCATGGCTCGTTTAACTCGAGCATATTCTCTAACTATATCTACAAGATCCTTTCCTGGAAACACTACTACAATATCTTTTCTTGTAAGGTCGCTTTGTTTGCCTCAGGTAACATTTGCTAACCAACGTACGCACATCTTAGTACTCTTATCTATCTTTAAAAAACATGATGATTATCACATAATAGAATCAGTCCATGTATGTACAGCTTCAAAACATAGAGAAAATGAGTTCATCGGATAATAAATTTTATGTTAAATGTAAATTTCAGGGTTAGTATTCAGCAGAAAGTTGGTAGACTTGGCTGTAGTGGCTACGTTGACAACATACTTTACCGATGATTCAAGCAAATATCCCGTCGGGAAAGCTGCAGTTTTTGGGAATGTTCGGGAGGGACTATCAGCGTCAGTTGAGATTCTTTTAACTTATTTTTCTGTGGACGCCCACTTCGGTCATCGGAAAATAATTATTCATTCAACTGTCTACTATATCAATGTAAGTAATTCGTTTCACCTGCATGTTTAGTTAACTTTCTAGAATTTCAAGAGAATTGATTTAATGAAATTGTTTAATGAAAACCTGAGACAACTGTATTGCTTGAAATGTTTACAAGAGAAGCTCCTTCTTATATACACGAGATTCTATACTCAAAATTAACTTTCTTGAATTTCAAGAGAATAATTAACGTCTCCTAGTTATAGTTAACAACTTCACATGCCAGTAGTCAAGTTAGATACCTAATTAACTGATGCGGATCGGATAGCATTTTGTATTTGGGTCGTGTAGTGCACCCAAAATACGGCTGATGACTTCACCGAGCCATACATCTGTTACGAAATCTTCATCTTGCATAACGGGCTGTGGCAGGCTCAAATTCAGCCATTTTGCTTGTTGTCCAATGGCTTTTATCTTGTTGCACAAGGTTTAGATTTTATTTTTTATTTTTTTCCATTATTTATTTAGGAGATTTGAGAACTTTTTAGTTTGGGATTCTTTCACGTTTGTTTTAGAATTTTGGAGATCGTTTGTTTTGGGATTTTTGGAGATCTATTTTACCTAGGAAATTATGAGATACTTAATCCTAGTGGAATCATATTTATTTTGCTATTTATTCAAACTTTGGTTTTTGTTTTTGTTAACCGCCACAAATGACCAAAAAATCAAGGAAGTACTTTTCCCGGTGTACCGCAATAGGACCGGGACCGGACCGGTCCTAAAAAGAACCGGTCCATTAAACATCGTCTCGATCCCAGGACAAGCATGTCTAGCGTGAGCTCACCCTACCCTCCAACATTGGTCCCAGTCAGTATAGAGACTCCAAGAACAACCGAGACCCACCAACGTGTTGTGATGACCGGCCCAGCCTGTCCCGTCCCAATCATATCCTAAGAACCGATAAACCAAGACAGAGACAAATCACTAAAAAAGAAGGGCCCTATGAAGCTCCACATTATCTTAAGGTGTCAGGACGCGCTAACCCTTGGACAACATTCTAGAATCATCATCAGGATCGCAAGGGCTGATGCAAGCCCTAGGACGTGAACCAACTTGACTAAAAATGAAACTATAGTACAAGGAAGTTGGTAGTTGGACATTAAATTCGGGCAATTATCAGAGAAAAAGAAGGAATTAACCGATGACCGGATCGGTGCTCCACCGCCCCAGCACTAACAGTTTGATCGGGGTATAACTCAACCCTACCCAATGTCAACTCCAGTCATCACCAAAGAGGAACCTGAGTTCCACCAGGCAGAATGAATGCAAAAAAGCTTCTAAGCAAAAAAGTGAAATGGTGGGAGAAAACGCCTAACAAATGCAGCGTGACAGACATTTGCACTGTCCCCCAGTGTTCCCCACTTGTGAAAGCGATATCTTTAGCCAACTCAAGCACCTATAGCCGGTTAGAACTGGGGAAAACGCCACTCGATCGCCTACTAAGCACCTATATGAACAGTAGCATGTGTTATGCCTGTGCCCAATTCAAAAGAACGGTGAAGATTCCCCAATGACTATCCCGCCTAAAGGGGAGTCTCTCACCAACCCATTTGACCTCAGCACTAGGGAACAACTGGAGCAATCACGACCTTCGGACGTGTGCCAAGGACTCCCACATAGGAGGATCCTCCTTACCTACCATGCCTAAGGTACCCTACAAATACCCAAATTCAAAATGAGTTAAATGTTGAAAATTTTAGAGAAGAAGAGCATTATCCTACTATAGAATGACTTGTCTCAAGTAAGAGACTTTCATTGTGTAATCTCCTACTACAGAATGATTGGTTTCATCGATTGAAACCCTATTGTACCAAGAGAGATAGAGAGTTTTCCTTTGAGCGAAGTGTAACATATTGAGATGGATAAATGAGAATTTTGATTTGTTCTTCATTATATGAGACTGTTTCTAACTGACTGACTGTCGTTTAGTCATCAAAAAGATATTTATCTATTCTAATTACCTCGCAAATGCAACGATTCAAAGAACTAGTATAGCAAGAAAGCAAGGGTCATTCCTATAGAGAGGTGGAATCCGTCTAGCTTTAGAGTTTATTTAAAAGCAATGTAAATGGAATGCGGATGTGGTGAGAATGGTGTGTGTGAAGTGTAAGCATAATGTGGTTATAGGTGTGAGAATGGACATGCAACTAACCAAAAACTAAATGCATAAAAGTAATCGAGTGATAGCCTTCTAAATTAGAATACTACTAATTAAGTTAATCTACTCCTAAAGGCAATCACCCTAAGTTGCCAAAGCAATGGTGACTTGGAGAAATGCAAGATATTGGTCAAACATGGGACTTCGGTTCACCAAACATGAGATGCACATAATGTAGAGTGTAGAACATGTGAAAGCCATTCAATTCAAGTAAAGGGTTCATTCTCTTGATTAAGGAATCTCTGAAATCAATTCATCAACCAAGGTTATGGAAGAGTAACTGTGTCTTTGATCTACACTCATTAAGCATAAGACCATTAAACCAAAGCTATCGTGGCAAAGTTATGGACAAACAAGCTATTCTCATTCAATTGAGCTAAGTAGTGAATATTATGCCATAAGGTTATCCAACCACAATCCTAACTCTTATTCACTCAAATCATTCCAAACATAACATGTTAAACCATCCACCCACATACATACACAAATGAGATATTTGATTATAATTACTCCCACATAATTATATTAATCTACTTCTAATCTCATCCATACATACACATCAATTCATAATCTTCCGTACACATGCTTATCACAATAAAAGCTCAACCATACACAATTAAAGAATGAATCAATACAAAATCAAATCTAAGAACTCATACATATATAGCTCAAGTTTTAGGTTTATAAATAATTCCAAGTGGGGATGATATATCAAAGATATCAAGAAAAGAAAGAGAAGAGTGATACGAGGTCACCATTGAAGAACAACTCCTACAAAGCTCACAACTTCCATTGAAGTTCCATGATGAGAATCTTGGCTCAAGAATCCTCCTTTTCTCTAGCAATCTACTCTAAGATGAGATAGGATGTGGAGAAATGATAGTGGTGAGCTTTCCATAGAGAAGGAACCTCCATTAAAGCTTAAAGGCTTTTCTCTCTATTTGGTGGTAAAAGAATCCAAGGATGGATTTCTTAGATCTAGAGATGAATTTTCAGTCTTTAGAAAGGAGGCAAAGTGACGTATTTATAGAAGAAAGTGTTTAGGGCACGAATTGGGGTGAAAAGACATCAATATCCTCTGTAAATGGGCCGTTTCGTGATTTCGAAGCGGAGACAAAATCGCAGAACTGAACCGCGAGTTCAGTTCCTCTGCCCCGCGAGATCATTCCAGCAACATGAAGTAGCGAAGGATTCCAGTTGCTTCATTTCTTCGGGTCCGATTGAATGAAGTCGCAGTGGTGAGCTTTTGCCATGGAAGCTTGAAGGACTTGGAGGATATGGACAAATGTGTATGAGAGGTCGAAAACGGTGGCAAACGAACCGGAGGAAGGTCTGCCGTCATTATGGGCAGAAAACGAGTCGGAAAATTGTTAAAAATGAGTCAGAACAGGTCGGGTGGTCACCGGGTGTGAACTGGGTCCGGGTCGGCTCACGCGAGTCTACTCGACCTGGCTGGAGTTGAAGATGATGACGCGTCGAGGCGCACTTATAGTTGGGCTACGGTGTGATTAGTGGCTCAATTTGCTTGCATTGTAAGTGCACTCAGATGTAGGTTGGAGTGTATTCAGTATCCCAATAGCATTGGCTTGCAAATTACAATAATAACCACTTAACTCTTCCTTATTCACAGAACCTTCAATATATTCTACAGGTTTGTACTTTGACCCCTGATTCTCCATAATAACACAATTGCCCCTAAATTTTCGTATTTCCTTCAATTTAGGTACAAACACATTCTTTAAGAGATTTACCTACACATGGCTAAAACACATATTAAATAGACAAAAGTGCTTAGAAACGAACACAAAAGATAGGAAAGAGGAACACAAAATGTGAATATTTATAGCACAATCACTAACCACCAATAAACTATCTTCCGATACATTGCCACCATTAGCATCGTGACTGGCTTTATCACGACTAGTTCCAGCACATTGGTGAACAGGTTCGGGTTGAAGCCTGGTAATACATGATCCTCTACAGCTAAACAATCTCGTTATAGTCACTTAAGTTCGATCCTAGCACCCTGCCGCCGACCACGACTCTGCTCGCCAATCCATACCTGGATCCTTCCAATCATGGAGCTACGCTCTATCTGGTCTAAGTGTTGTCCAAAAAGCCAACATAGGACTTTACGGATAATATTGTGGCTTCGTTTGTGACGAGAAATCACTGGACCACGGTGGTTCGCTTTCAATTCTAAACTAACACCTTTCTTGCATGTCCCGAAAGATGGGTTGAGATCCTCACATGGTCAGCCTGACCACTGGTTAGACCCCCATTCATATGTATCCACACAGGAAACACAGGTCCGCGACAATTCTCCGGTCCAGCCCGACGAATTGCGAGCCAAGCTACCACCTCTAGCGAAATATTTTCAAACTCTTAGGTTTACTGCTCAAGACAATTAGGGGCCGTTTGGTATGGGGTAATCAAAATAATCTGATTCCTGGGAAAGTTAAACACAGTAATGTAATTCCTAGGAAACCTATATACCTTTGTTTGGTTATGCATGTAAATATTATGTCAGATTCTTGGGAATATCAGATAACTGTGTTTAGTTGCACATGAGAATCTGTTTTTCTTCTTTAAATGAATTTTATTTGTTAATGACCCTTTTTTTTCATAATTGCATATAAAATTTTATTTTGAAATTAAAAACAAAAACAAATTACAAATTACAATATATTATTATGATACAAAGCAATAACAATTTTTTTTTTACAAATCATACATCAAAATGAAACATAATCAAACATCAAAATGAAACATAATCATATCATGTCCAAGAGTTTTTTCTCCATTGAGAAAGGATGTCAAATTTTCTAAAGTTGTCCCCAAAGTTTCTAAGTACATAATAATAACAATTCAAAATTACATCTCAATTCATGAAAGATGTCAAATACCAAAGTTCAAGCATAACTTATTCCAACAACGACAAAAGGAAATCAAGTTTGAATTCTTCATCCAAAGTGAAGAAATAATCAATGTTAACTTGATCATGGACAAGAAGTTGTCCAACTTTAACTCGTTGTGCATTTGTCATTCCATCAATTTTCTTGAGTTCATCAAATACCTTCATCCTTCTAGTAGCACCATCAGCCTCAAATTGAAAGCAATCAACAAGTCGTTCAATAGAATCACTAGCAGTAGTTTGCATATTACCAAATTCTTTAATTGAGTTTTTGAGAAAATCAACTATTGGATCTTCGTTCCTAGATCTCTTTTTACCTTTCTTACTTGATTGCGTTAATGGTGTGTTTGTGCTACTCATATTTGCATTACCATTTAACTCATTTGATGGATAGAAAGGGTCAAAGTCATTATGTTGATCATCCTCATTGCCAATCTCCTCAACCGTTTCAGAGAATCCTATTGCACCTTGTCCATTTGCACGATCCTTTCCAAACACTATTCCCAATTCTTCATAATAGGGAAAATGCATGTTTCTTAAACCTTTTGCAGTTTGGTGACTCTTTAATGAATAGATAACATTAGTAACAAAAAAATTATTAAAAAATTTAAATAAAATGATGATTAATAAATTAAATGTCTTAAAGAATGGAGAAACTAACCTTAACCCATTTATCAAACACATTTTTCTCAACCACAACACACTTGAGATCATCATTCCACCTAAAACCACTAGCAAAAGGTCCCAATATCTCAGAAATCGCATGTTATTTTTTCTTCAATAACTTGATGCGAGTATCAATATGTGGTTGTGCTCTAAGCCTGCAACCTGGAATCTTATCACTCATCATTTTTTCTATTTGTTGCAAGAAGTCGGGTTTGAATGTACCATTGTCCGCTTTCCATTTTCCGCAATTGGTTAAATCCACAAAACACCCCACCAACTTTGAATCCTCAACAGAAGTCCATTGATGTTTTTTTCCAATTATTGATGTTGTTTGAGAATTAACTTCCATAATTCTTCTACAAAGATTTTAATAATCATCATGAAAAAGATACCAACATTTATAATCAAGTAAAGCTTTGAGCAAAGAAAACAAACAATTATTGAAAACACAAAATCCACAACAAAAACCACCCAAAATGAAGCAAGCACAAATCAGTCCAACACACACACATACATATATATATATATATATATATATATAAATTAACAGCTATGCTAAAGTAAAAATGTGCTAAGTACGTGCTCATTCATTTATAAATAACAGTACAAATAATTTTTAACTTGATTCTTTACTCTTATGTCAAGTTTCAAATGTAGAGTTGGTATATGGACTATAGAAGAAATGGCATCACCACTTGTTTTTGTTGATTAGGTATTGTTCTTGGTGTAATATATTTGTTGTTCCGATAGTTAGATTCTAAGCTTAGATAGTTAATCTACACAGACTTGAGAACAAACAATGACATGAAACCTTAGATAGTTAGATTCTAAGCTTCACATCAAATAAAATAATTAAGTATTTAATAAACTGCTAAACTCAACAAAGCATCATATTTCAAGACATAGCTACTAACAACAAGAATCTTATATATGAACAAGTGAACATTTTTACTTGTAAATTCAAACATCTCAAAGTTATTATCAATCGATATTAACAAGAAATGCTGATATGAAACCAAAACTTCTATTGCCTAAATGACCCTCTTATGACTACTACTGTATACTGTGATAATAATCTTGAACCAATGAATTACATAAACGTTTACATAAAGGAACCAATGACATAAACAATTGAGAAATTTTACATGGTGAACTCTATATAAAGTTTCCCTTCAGCACTGCAACATGTAGTCTGGTCCAACTGCAGCTGAATTTATATATATATATATTAACAGTATGCAAACATAATTAAGAAGAAATTTTATTGACTAATTTTCCTAATAGATACATAATTAATAAGAAAATTGATCACTGTATGTAATAGGTAAATCAATCGACAACAACAAGCACAAATCAGTCTACAAATAACATAATTAAGAAGAAATTTTATTCAAAGAGTTGCCGTTAGCAACAAAGAAAAGAAACAAACCCAAAACAAACCCAAAACAAACTAAAGAAAACATGACAACATAAAAACAAAAAACAAAAAACAAAAAACAACAGCAAAGGAGGAGCCTCAAAAACCGAACAAAAACATAGGCAATCAACAAACATCATCTATCGAAATCAGACGAAGAAATTCTAAATATATCGATTATTCAATCAGACGAAGAAATCAGAGAGATGACATACCTCAACGGAGAGAGAGGGTTTGACGGAGAGGGCGGTGAATTTTATGGACTCCGGTTGGTTTGAAGGAGGGAGAGAGAGAGAGAGAGAGAGAGGGAGGCGAGTTCTTTTGGAGAGAAGACAAGTGAACGGTGTTCTGGTTTCTGCTAGGTTACAATTTTTTTTAATAAAATGTGGGTCCCACGATAGGAATCAGATGGAGGGTAATATGAAACCCATCATTTGGGTTGGGTTTCACATTACCCCCTTGAAGGGTAATATGATTCCCATGATAATCACTTTCTCGGGAATCAAAAAATACAAACATGGTACCAAACATGGGAATGCTATCAGATTCTCATTCCCATGCAAAGATTACCTCATACCAAACAGCCCCTTACGAACGCCAAGTAGCAGTCTTCATGGAGGGAATTCACCGAATTATGTTTGGAGCTCTCGCTCTAGCTAGCCACCTCGTTCCATGTTCCCAGACAGTTGTACCTAGAGAAATTGGACCAAGCACGAGATCCCAATCTTTGACAGGCTTGGTCCCGCGTGGCCCCTTGCCTATAGGCGGATCACATCAAAACCTTATTGGAACCGATCCGTTGTTGATGTTTCCCAAAAAAAGGTGGCCTATAGCCAACCCACTGTGATAGGTAAGTCCAGTACTAGGAGCATAACCATAGCAGACCAGTCCAAGCAACAAGAGAGGCAAAAAGAGTAAGCTTGGCACAAACTATGAACCACTACGGCATCTAAAATTGCAGAAGAGGAAACATGTTCATATGCCCAGTCCAATTACAATTATTTAAAGCACCTAAAGGATCAGATGGTAAGGATAGTAAAGCACCTGGAAGAGCCAGAAAGAGAGAAGCACCGGAGGAACCTAAGGAACCTCATTGATGAAATGCACGCTTCTTTCCAAAAAGGTTCAGAAAGCGAAGCTTCTGCTAAAGTTCAAGATGCCAACAGATAAGTTCATCGGTATGAAGGCCCCACTTAGCCATCTAGAATCCTTCGTCCATCGAATGGAAGGCCAAAACGCTTTGAAATAGCGATGTGCAAAATGTTCCCATCCACGCTAACCGACTTTGCTAAGACATGTTCGGAAAACTCTTCACAATAGTGTGAACTCCTTTAACTGCTTGTCGGAAGACTTCTACACTTAGTTTTAGGGAGTAAAACCGCCCCCAAAAGATTCGATCATGCTTCAATACATGGTACATGAGTTGGGTGAGCAACTTAAGTCATATTTGGAAAGGTTCCATAAGGAAGTGATTCAGATGGGTGTCTTCGCCGAAGGGGAAACGTTTACCAATTTCAGATAGAACCTTTGGATCGGGAAGCTATGGAGGTCTTTCAGCAAAGAAAAGCCAAAAACCCACCAAGATGCATACACGAGAGCCATCGAGTAGGTAGAGATGGATGAACATTAATAAAACTTACTTATTCAAATAAAAATTACAATAATAAAAATTTCAAAAAAAAAATACAAATAAAAGTTGAATGTTTATAACTTGCAAAAAAAACAAATTCCAATAAAAATACAAATAAGTATTAATTATAACTAGGTTAAAATTAGGAAATAGGAAAATTTACGGATGGGAGATCTATCCCATCTCCGTCCCTATTTCTATTTTGGGATGAAATTCATCCTTATCCCCATCCCCATTAGAGTATGATTTTATCCCCCAAATGGGGATGAGAACTTGAGGATTTTGGGGGAAAATGTCATCTCTACTTCTGAGTGTTGAAACACAGACACTGTGTGTTTAACTTCACTTCATATTCTAACCCACCATCATAATATGCCTGAAAATCCAATAGACTCACGAACAGAAAATACAAAAACATACCCATCACATCCCATACACACCAAATGCAAAATTGAATAAAGACTAGAGAGCATTTCATTTATGGCAAATATCATTAACCTCATTTACTTTATTAATAGTACCTGTTAATCAAAAAAGGTGGTCACCTCTCCAAGGAAGCATTTTCCCCGTCCGAGAGGACCCGACATCAAGGGGAACTCGGTCCGCCAAGACTTGACTTCAGAAGGGACTCGGTCCACAGGAACCCGATCCTAGGGGCCCGACTACCATATCTAGATTACTTAGACTCTCTAACTTCTTCTACATCACAACCTCTTGATACTAATCAAAATTCACCCCATGTCCTTTTTCCACATATAGATAATTTAGACTCACCAACCTTTTCTACATCACTTCCTTCAACTTCTAATCAAACTTCTTCTCATTCAACTTCACCCCCAAGAATGACCACTGTTATGAATAGGTTTCCCAACTCACACTCCATGGTGACAATATCAAAGATTGGTGTTTCCAAACCAAATGCATATTTGACAGATAGTACTACTAATGAGGAACCTGTCTCGGTTGTTGCAGTTCATGCATATACAAAATGGCAAAAAGCTATGTTGGAAGAATATGATGCTTTATTGAGAAATAAAACTTGGTCTTTGGTTGAAGCACCATCAAATAGACGTGTGGTAGAGTGTAAATGGGTATTCAAAGTAAAGAAGAATGCAGATGGGTCTGTGGCATGGTTCAAGGCTCGGTCGGTAGCAAAGAGATTTCACCAAATGGCTGGTTTTGACTTTCATAAGACTTTTAGTATAGTAGTTAAACCAACTACTATCAGGGCAATTTTAACAGTTGCATTGGCAAGAAATTGGTCAATAATACAATTAGATGTAAATAATGTCTTCCTAAATGGTATTTTGGAAGATGATGTATATATGCAACAACCTCTTGGTTTTTAACAGTCAGAAGACAAGAATTTGGTGTTTAAATTACACAAAGCTCTCTATGGTCTCGAGCAGGCTCCATGTGCTTGGTTTAACAAACTCAAAAGTGCATTATTTCAGGTTGGTTTTCATTATTCAAAGGCAGACAATTCCCTCTTTCTACGTTTCACCGATGATTCAATATTATTTCTTTTGGTATACATATATTGATGATATAATCATCACTGGCAGTAGTGAAGCTGTGATTCATCCACTTATTGATCAACTGCATAATGAGTTTGCTCTTAAAGATCTAGGGGCCTTAAGTTACTTCTTGGGTCTAGAAGTTCACAAAATCAAGAATGGAGGTCTCCATATGAGCCAGGGAAAGTATTTTGGTGAATTACTTGAAAGCACATATGCAAACTGCCAAAGGTATCTTCACTTCTATGTTCACTAAGTCTCCTTTGTCTTTAAGAGTTGGAGACCTAATTCAAGATTTTTCTCGATATCGTATCATAGTTGGTGCCTTGCATTATGCGACAATCACCAGACCCGAGATATCCTATAGTGTAAATAAAGTATGTCAATCTATGCAGAACCCATTGGATACTCACTGGAAAGCAGTAAAAAGGATACTTAGATATCTGAGAGCTATTGCAAATCATGGTACGTTATTAAGGAAACAAGAAAACTTGTTTATAACAGGATATTCTGATGCAGACTGGGCAACAGATCCAGATGATAGGAGATCAACCTCAGAATATTGTGTTTTTCTTGGAAGAAATCTCATAGCATGGAGCTCAAAGAAACAAGCTACAGTTGCACCCTCACAACTGAAGCAGAATATAGAAGTTTAGCTCATGTTACTGCTGAGATTTTATGGTTGCAAAGTTTACTCAAAGAACTTAGAATTCTGCAGACAATACCTCATTTGGTTTGGTGTGACAGCCTTAGCATAGTTTCTCTTTCTATAAATCCAATTCTTCATTCATGGACCAAGCATATGGAGCTGGACCATTATTTTGTTAAAGAAAAGGTTATAGAGAAAAAGCTGGTTGTGCAACATATCCCTTCAATTGATCAAATAGCAGACATTTTGACTAAAGCTCTCTCTGCCAAACATTATCATCGATTAACAGACAAACTAAATGTAGTCTCATTGACAACACTTAGTTTGAGTTGAAGTATTGAGGAAGAAAGTCATAGTGTGCCACCGTAACAGTTAAAGAGGCCAAGTCAGCAATATATGTTTTGTAAAGAAATGCATATAGACAAATTTTGTTATGCATGCGACGTCATAAATCGATTTTATTAGTTTTCTAAAATAGAAAATAATTTTATTTGTTGTATATATTCATTTTTTGTAATTGTACAAATCTAGGGTTATTTTTATTATCAAAGCATACAGTATCTTCCTTTTCTCTTCTCTGATTTTGTACGATGAGTGGATACACGTGGTAAGTAAGATAAATCTAGATTAATATGTAATCATTCACCAATTGAGACAGTAAAGGATGTAAGATACAAAATGAGATGGTTGTAGCATTGAAATGGCTTCTCAATATAATCATCATTGAAATGGCTTGTCATTCGGAAATCAGCAGCATAATGTCGAGCATTGCCGCTTTGCTAATTCTAATAATTAACTTGAGTGAAATTATGTTGCAGGGAATGGTGGTGATGTGCCTTGTATCAGCGAAATTGTTTTCCAGGTCAATGATTTTGATTGACATATTCAACATAATGGGTGTGATTCTATTGGCAGTGGGAAAAGCTGGAGTGGAGTTTTCTTTGGGACCATTTATTGCTCATCAATTCAGATCCCATAAACCCCAACCAATCGTAAACGAAGATAGAGTTATGGCTCGAACAAAAGTGTGGTGGGGTGTTGCATGGATTTTAAGTGTAGTGTCTTCAATTACCTTAATCGGTTCATGGACATTAACATTTATAATTACATCATCTGTGATGGGAATGGCTTTAATCTTGTTCTTGTGCGGTATTCGTTTTTACCATCAATCAGAAGAATATGAAGATGATGTTGAATATCATCGCCCTTTCTGTGTTCTCCGAGTTGTCAAGGCTTCCCTATTGAAAATGAATAAGGAATACCCTTCTTCTTCGGATAAATTCTTTCACAATCATGAAAATCAATTAGAGTTGCAGCCTCAACTCAAATTCCTCAGGTATACAATATAATCCCTCCCCTCAGTCGCTTGATCTTTCTTTATTAATTTTATTAATCACTCGAAAAGACAGTGCAATGCAAAGCTCAATATAAGCTGAAAAATTTCGATTTTGTAACATGACAATTTCCTATAACGTACATGCATGCAGATGGCTAGACAAAGCTGCTATTATTGAGTCTACTTGTGATCAAAATGAACAAGAAAAGTTGGGGAGGCTTTGCACTGTGACACAGGTCGAGGAGTCTAAATTTTTTTTTAAAATGGTTCCTATGTGGATTGCTTTCTTTGGGTTTGGTTTGCTGCTATCAACAGGGGACGCCTTTTTTTCTGAGCAAGGAAACAACATGTATGGTTCTTTACTCCCTGTACTAATACTTCAGCATATATGTAAACAAGTCTGTTATCTGTATGACTTTTTACTTAGAAAATGGGTTCCAGAAGCTATATGGAAACAAGCGAAAATTGTGAGATTTTGGGCTGGAATGGTGTTTTCTACATTTTGCTTCGCCATTGCATGGCGGGTTGAGGTGCACAGGTTGCAGATAGTTGAACTTGATGAAACTATACCAATGAGCATCTTCTGGCTTGCTCCACAGTTCTGTTTGTTAGGTCTCATGAGAGGCCTTATTCAAGAAGGATTGGAGGAATTCATGACTGATCAGCTCCCTGATTCATGGAAGAATTTTGTACCAGCAATGAATGGATTTGTTATTGATGGAATCGGAAGCTTCCTTAGCATAGTTTGCATTTATGGAAACAGAAGCCTTTTTGCTAACCCTTTGAACAGCAGTGGCCTGGACAAGTACTATCAAAAGTTAACAATACTTGGTTTTGTCAACTTGTGCTACTATTGGTTCATATCAACCTTGTACACACGCAGCAGCAACACTCACGCACGAAAAGTATGTGACGAATCGCAGTCCACCATTGCAACTGTAGTTTAGTTTACATATCAAAATATATTTGTTTGAGAGAGTTGCTAGTCAATACACATCTAGAGGTCTATATAATTTTTTTTTCCTTTTCAAAGTGGTGACAGGAAAGGAAATGTTAGAAGAACTTATGGAGAGGAAAAGGACTGGGTGATTGCTTTGGTTCGATTGTAATTTTTTTATTAATTTATGTACTTACAGCTCATTTCCTATAATGTTTTTTATTCTTCCATTAAAAACTGGCCACCTGTTGGATTAAGATATATATGTCAAGTCCTCTCTTGAGCTGAACTTCAATGGAAGTTGTCAAATCTTTCCTCATGAACAAGACATAGCAACGGTAGTTTACACGTCTCAAAAGCCATCTAATACTCGAATAACAATCGGGGTTTTATTTTTTTAAACCAATTAAATTAATAGAGCAAAATTTGAGATTTCAAAATGAATTCATCAATTGGATTCTAATCCATTTTTCGGGTCTAGCCTAAACTTTATTAAACATCCATATTTCATTAAAATGTATATCATTATCTTCTTCTTTTTTTCTTTTTCGTTTTTTGAATTAATATACTTATCTTTTTAAAGTGAATTGAACCTTTTATGTCAACATTTTATTAGATAATAAAATGCTACATTTCCTAACGCTTAATTACTTAATAATCCTCTTCAAAAAAAACTTTACTGAATAATCCGACCGCTTGGGAGTTCCAATGTGGCCTGTTTTCGGTCAGCTCTTTCCATAGAAGTTTGGAAAATTCTCCAAGTGATGTGGTGTTCGCTTACAAGGATATTTGCTAAGGAATCTGCCCTCTTAAGGTAGAGGTCTTCCTTAGGCAATTGCTCAGTGGAAGAGTGCTCGTTTCAGATGTAATGCACATATGTGGTATGACCCAGATGGTGGACATGGTATGTCCATTTTGCGGGTCTGATTCCGAGACAATTGATCACCGCTTCTTTCTTTGTCGGTGATCGATGTCTGTTTGGGAGGAGTGCATCAGCTTGTGGGGGATAGTGGTGTAAAAGTGGGCCGGCCCAGGGAGTTCACAGGCCGTTCTTGGAACGGCCCGTGAAGGAAGAGGGCCAGGCCTCGTGCCGGGCCTCTGGGAGGAGGCCCGGCAGGCCGGCCCGCCGGTCCGTTCGGGCAATTTTTTTTTTTTTTTTTTTCAAAAAGCCTCCAACGGCTGGAATTGATTTCTAGCCGTTGGAGGAAATTAAAATTACCAAAACCCCCCTACAATCTTTTAAATTATATTTTGACCCACAAATCAAATTTTTCTATAAATACTTCCATCCATTTCATTTTCCATTAACTCTCTCTATCATTCTTTCAATATCTCATTCTCTCAAATCTCAATCTCTAATATATTCTTCAATTCTCTAAACTTTTTCATTCATTTTGGTTATTACTATCTCTACAAAATTCTCTACGTTTTCCACCAACACACCAAATTTTAAAGGTACAATTTTGTTATTACTTTTGGTCTAACATATTCTTATAGTAAATTTATATGTTTATGTTTAGATTTGAGTTACTTAATGAAAACATTATCTATTTAGTTAGTTAGTTTATCAATTTTTGGGCTTTAATGTTAATATTATTTGTTTAGTTTATTAAGATTTTTAAGTTTAGTAGTAATTTTAATATTTGTTATTAATAAATTTAGAAAGTTAATTTGTATTACTGAAATTACTTTTTGTAATAAGTAAATGATGAATGTTAAGTGTAGTAATTACGTTTGATATTGTTTTTTTCATAAATTAAAATTTTTCATTTGTAGATTATGATAGTAAATTTAAGAGTAGTGGTTCAAATCATCAATTTTATGTTAGTATTATGTTAGTAAATTTATCAATTTTATTTGTAGTAGTGAACTAGTGAATTTAAAATTTTATGTTAGAAGATTATGATTTTTTTTGTTTATTTAATTTGTTTTTTAAGTAAATAAATTATTGTAAGTGTCGTATTAGTTATAGTAATTATTGTTAGTAAATTAAGATTACTGTTAGTAAATATTGATTTTTAATTTGACTATTAACTACTATAGTGCTCATATTTTTATTCAGATAATGGATCCTAACCAGCAGCCTTATTTTTCGGACGGTTTGAATATGTTCAACGATGAATTTGATATTTCAGAACCGACCCATACTCAAGCGGGACCTTCTGGTTCCGGCGTTACACCAACATCACGTCCTAGAAAATTAACATCAGATGTGTGACAATGTTTCAACATAGTCCAAATGACACTCCCAAACGGGGCGTCTGGCCTCAGAGCTAAATGTAAGTTTTGCCATAAGAATTATGCTACAAGTACGGGGGGAATCGGACATTTGAGACGGCATATGCACAAATGTATGCCTGCACATGGACAGGTAGATACTACAACCCAGACACAGCTTCAACGGCACCCAGACGGGTCCGTTACGACGTGGCAGTTCGACGCCATGCACGCTAGAGAGTGCTTGACACGATACATTGCACAAACTGATCAACCGATCAATATTGGTGAGAGTCCATTTTATAAAGAATTAATCACATCTGCATATAACCCCCAATATGAACCTGTTTCTAGAACCACCACTAGAAATGATTTGATACGATTGTTTGAAACCGAAAGGGATGACTTAGTTGCTGAAATACAGCATTTAAGTGTCTCTGTTGCATTAACTTCTGATATTTGGAATGCATGTTCCAAACAGGACTATTTATGTGTCACGGGACACTATTTAGATTCTGATTGGAGGATAACAAAAAGAATTTTTGGTTTTCGTCCTATGGATTTTACACATACCGCAGAAAACATTTTTAATGTCATAATGGAAGTTTTAGAAATTTATGAAATCACGCATCGCATTCTTTCAATCATATTTGATAATGCATCTGTAAATACTAGCTCTATTGCATTGTTTGTTGCAAGAAATATCCCCCAAGATGGAGGTTATTTCTTCCATCAACGGTGTGCATGCCATATTATAAATTTAGTTGTACATGCTGGTTTAAAGCAGGTAAGCGACCAAATAGATCGCATCAGAGATGCCATTTCTTGGATTTACAGTTCTAATCCTAGATTCAGTGAATTCAAGAGACATTGTAAATTAAACGGTCTCAAACCCCGACGATTCCAAACTGATATGCCGGTAAGGTGGAACTCTACTTATTTAATGTTGCAAAATTGTTTGGAATATGATACAACCATTACATGTTTTTATAACATGAAATTGACCGAAACAGGACAACTTAGTCCAAAATTACTTTCCACAGACGATTGGTATGTGGCAAAGATTTTTGTTCAATTTTTAAAGATATTTTACAATGCCACTGTAACTCTTTCCGGGGTATATTACCCCACATCTTCCCAGGCAATCCATCAGATAGTGGAAATGTCTGAACTGTTAAACAGTTATAGAGAAGATGAACATCTAGGCGCTGCAGTTGTTGTCATGGAGACAAAGTTGAAAAAATATTGGGCTAACATTCCCTTACTTTATGCCTTAAGTGCTATAATAGATCCCAGGGTTAAATTATCTGGTTTAGAAGTTTTGCTTGAGTTTATTGGTATTAATTTGTCAATAGATTATTCAGAACAAATTACTGACATTCGAACCAAGTTGTTCGAGATTTTTTATATTTATGAGATCAGGTTTGACAACATTTACATCCCCCAATCAACACGAACGGAGACAGAGCCGAAGCAAATAAGTTGGAGCCTTCTGAAACGAAGAAAAAAAGACAAATCAGCAAGTACTTCTTCAGGGCAAAGATCTAGCCCATCTTCTTGTACCGAACTTATTAGGTACCTTGAAGCACAGTTCGATGCTGTTGAAGACAAGGAAGAGTTTGATTTGTTGTTATGGTGGAAGACCTATACGTACAGGTATCCAGTTCTGTCACACTTAGCACGTGACGTACTGGTTATTCCAGTGTCAACGGTGTCTTCAGAACAAGCTTTCAGCACCAGTGGACGCATAATTGAACCAAGAAGAAGCTGTTTGTTTCCAGAGATGGTGGAGGTATTAACATGCCTTCGGGATTGGGAGCATGCTAAAAAAAGGTTACAAAATCTAACTGTAGATAAAGAAATTAATCTAAATTTCGACAATCTATATATTGATGACTCTTCAGGTAGTGGCCAGGACCAGAACTAGGTTATACTTTTACATATGTATTTATTATTTACTTATAAGTTGTAAAACGGTTGCACTCTTTTTCCCTTACCAAGTTTTTATCCTACTGGGTTTTTCTTGGTAAGGTTTTTAATGAGGCAATCATGTAGATATGTATTACTGAATTCCATAAGTGAAAAATAAATAAATAATTAAAAAATTGTTCGTTCTCTTTATTCATTTCAAATCCTAATAATTGTTCGTTCTCTTCATTCATTTTAAATTCTAAACCCTTAACCATAAACTATAAATCCTAAACCCTATACCCTAAATCCAAAAAAACGTAATTTGAAAAAAAAATTGGACCAAAAAACTAACCCGCCGGACCAGACCCGTTAGGCCTAGCCCGACCGGCCCGTCAGAGGGGCCCGGCGGGCTGGCCTGGCAAGGCACGCAAGCACGGCCCGCCTGAGGCAGGCCGGCGTGCCGTGCTGGGCCTGCTTCTCTGGAAACAGGCCGGCCCGGCCGTCCCTAATGGGCCGGGCTAGTCCATTTTTACACCTTTAGTAGGGGATAAGCCGGTGTCACACCAGCACCTTGGGTGGTTTGAAGGCTGGAGGGGTTGCTGTCCAAATCCGAAGTCTGAACGAATCTGGTGCTCATTGCTTTTTGCGATCCCTTGGACCATTTGGGAGTGCAGAAATCAAATCGTCTTCGAAAGTAAAAATCCCTCAATTGTGCAAGCAGTGGACATGATTATTTTTAAGATTGTGTGGTTGTTTAAGCATTTCAAGAAGGGGTCTCCTGAACCAACTTCGGCTCTCCTTCTTAACCTTAAGGATAGGAAGGACAATGGGTCGGGTTCGGGTGGATTTAGAAAAAACCAAACCTAAACCTAAACCCACGAAAGAAAATGACATCTATACCCAGCCACGAACCCACGAAATGTAGCGGGTTCGGATTCAGGTTTCACCCGCGGATTTTAGCACTATCCAGACCGCCCACTAACCTGCGAACTCATGAGGATTTGTTGTTCCAAAGCGACTCACTCCTGTGTGCATAACTCGTCCGAGTCAAACCCAGTTGCCGGCAACTATCCACATTAGTTTTCTTCTTTCAGACTTCATAGAAAATGAAAAAAGTAAGAGCAAAAAAAGGCTTTAAAAAGTCTGAGAAGAAGAATATATGAAGAAGAAGAAGAAGAATTTTAATTTTGAAAAGAAAAAAAAAATAATAAGTTGCAAAGAAAATAAATGGGGAAGATGAGTTTCGATTTTGAAGAGCTCCCTTGGGTGTTGAAGAATGAAGACTAAAGATAAAAAGAAAAAGAAAAAGAAAAATAATAATAGAAGATATTTTAAAATCTGAAAATACAAATAATGAGATCCAACTGTATGTGATGTAAGACACAAAAGAAATATAAAAGTAATTATTATAATATTATTTGTTAAATAATTATTAAATCAAACGAGTTCATGGGTTCGAGTTTTTTTTTTTCACACCCGAACCCGAACCCGAATCCGAATCCATGACGGGTTGAGATTTCAAATTCAAACCCGCCCATATATTTTATTTTCACATAGCAAATCCTCTCCAAACAGGTTGGGTTTAGGCGAATCTCAATGTTTCGGGTTTAATTGTCATCTCTATACATGGACCTATGTTGAGCCAAAAAAATAATTCAAGTTATTATTTTATCATTAAAAAATCATTATAAAGGCCTATACTCTATGGTCTAACCATACTTCCTCTACTACTCTAGTCATTTTGCATTTTTTTTTTATAAAAGAAATTATAAAAATATTAAATATTAATAAAATTTCTCTCATTCCTCTTTCTAATATCTTTTTAAGATTTTAATATTAAAGGGTCACTTTTGTTCAAATCCTCACGTCCTCCACTCCTCCTACAGAAACCATTTTTAAAGTTCATCCATTTTTTTTTTGTTACCTTTGTAATTTTGACACCTTATATTATATAAAGATTTTTATTTATATTTAAAAGTACAATGATACTTTAAAGATATTTTAATTGTTAGAATATCTTTTTCAATATAAAAAAGTCGAAAACGAATAGACTTTCATAATGTTTTTCTAAATAGGTATAATTTTACTCTTTTTAGTTTAACATATATAAAAAAAATTACTAGTTTAATGATTGTTCATGTTATCATCATACATACAGTAGAAAATTTTATTAGATACACTTTGTCACACCTAATATCACACTTCTAGTTAGTTCAGTCTTTGGTCTTGTGCTCTCTATTTTGTGTTCTTCCGGTCTGTGTGGTCCGATGAATATATTTGGTTGTTAAAAAAAAATGAGAATAAAAATAAGATGTGTATTTTTACATTATAAATTTGTAAAAGCGCCGGCCGGCTGTAGATTTTAAAACAATAACATTTCTTTTATGATTTAGTGTTAAAAATATTTGATAAATAATCGGCAAAGGTAATCCTATAAGCTTTAACATAATTCAACTCACACCATGAAGTCAAAATCGATATATATTCAACGCACATTCACTATATGAAATAAAATAAAAAATTATTTCAAAAAATAAACAAATAAAAAGAATGAAATAGCTAATTATTTTTAAATATATTGTTTAATATGAACTTGCATGAACATTTTTGATTAGAACTATGAGGCTATAACTAGTATTAAAAAAAAAAAAAAAAAACTATGAGGCTATGACTATCATAGCATTGGTATCATTCACGACGCTTCTTAATTACCTTGCTATATAAGGTAACGACAGATAATGAAATATGACTTAATTAATGATCTCACTGACAAAATCTTTCTATTAGTCAAATATAAGTATATAATTAGGGTTCCAGTCAAATCTAAATCATTTCATTTTTTTTTTCCTTTTCCCTTTTGTATTTATATATAGTTATAGACCTTATTCACTTCATGTCAACTTTAATATAATTGCTATCTTACATTATCAAAACTTATACTATTAAATGAGTTTTCAAGGAAAAAGAAAAAGAAACTCAAATCGATCATATTTTAACACACATTGTAATGTCGGTGATTTATATTCTAGTCATAATATATGTATTTTGTAAGTATATGTGAAGAGTTTTAATACTGTGGGTTAGATATCTATTATTTTACGATTAAATATTCGGATCGTACAAGTATCGATTGATATCGGTAGATCCCAACAACCTCTTACTTGATTGTTGTGCATAGCGGAATTTATTGTCATACTTGAAAACAAAAAATGGGCAGCTAGCTAATCACATAAAATTGCTGTGGGTGCTTTGGGCTCCTAGTTGAGCTGTCTGTTTGTTTTTTGGTTGGTTCCTTGACTTGGTGCCTTTGTTGTTGCTGTTCCATTTGTCTATGTTTCTGGCTTGTTTGCAGTTCAAAAAAATAATATAAAATTGTAGAATATCTGTTAAATAAATATATATAGAAAATAAATAAAATTTAATTGTTTTAATAATAGAGAACTGAAGCTTATTTCCCAAGCAATGAAACTCCGATTATGACTATAAATAGAAAATGAGATTATGGGTAATATATCAAGTGGTTGATCAGATCTAGCTAGCAGCAATCATGGGTGAAGAAGTGAAGCTTCATGGGATGCGGGAAAGTCCATTTTGTTACAGAGGGATATGGGCTCTGAAGCTAAAAGGCGTTACATATGAATATGTAGAAGAAGATCTCTTCTCCAAACCAAAAAAAACACATACATGCTCCCTCCCCTCTCCCCTCTCCTCCGCACCCTCCCCACTACCTCCACCTCCTCCTCCTCCTCCTCCTCCGCCGTCACTCCTCTCTCTCTTCATCCCGCCCGAACCACCATCGCCTTCTTCCACGGCCACTCCTCTCCTTCTGATGTGGCCTTCGTCTCTTGCCGTTCCGACGAGTCTCGTCTAATGAGGTCGTCGGTGAAGAGCAAGGAAAAGGAGCTGGAGCTCAATGTCAGTATATGTATTGAAGACGAGCTGCCTGATGACCCCGAAATCTCGAGTATTGCAGAACTACTTCGTCTTAATGCACCAATGTTGATGAAATCTGCGTTTGATAGTTTGAGAGATTCAGAGTATAAAACAAGAGATACTGCCATAGAAGACATTGGTGGGTTCGGAAGCATCGAGTTGTCTATACTCCTTTGCAACGATGAATTCATTCGCAAACTTATCAAAGCATGGAGGAATGAGGACCATGCTACTGATGTTCTCTCCATGTCGCAACATGTCCCTGAACTCAAACTTCCTATTCTGATGTTAAGTGACATTGTAATTTCTGTCCGAGACTGCTGCAAGACAAGCAGTGGAAGGAGGGCACTCACTTCTTGATGAAATACGCATCCTCATGGTGCATGGGTTATTGCATCTTTTGGGTTTTGATCATGAGATTAGTGAAGAGGCCCAAGAAGAAATGGAGAAGGAGGAGGAAAATCTATTGAAAAGTCTGGAGTGGAAGGGGAAAGGATTGATACAGAGTGCATATGATTCCGAAAATAATTCAAATCTTAATATAGAAAGTTCAGATGAGAGGAAGAAAGAAGGAAGTCTTCGATTCTATAAACCAAAATCCAGCTATATCTTCTGCGATATGGATGGTAAGTCAAATTACATTGACAACTACAAAAGCTTTAAAGGAGGCATTATCAAGGGGTGTAAAAGTGGTGATAGCCACTGGAAAAACACGTCCGGCTGCGGTAGATATTTTGAAGATGGTAGATTTGGCTGGTAGAGATGGCATTATCTCAAAGTCCTCTCCTGGGGTTTTCTTGCAGGGACTGCTTGTTTATGGTAGACAGGGTCGGGAAATTTTTCGAAGGAACTTAGAACCAGATGTCTGCAAAGAGGCATTTATGTATTCTTGGGAGCATAAGGTTCCTCTTATTGCATTCAGTGAGGATCGTTGCTTAACACTATTTGATCATCCGCTTGTTTACTCGCTGCACACTGTATATCACGAGCCAAAGGCAGAGGTCATGCCTTCAGTTCAGCATCTCTTGGCTGCGGCTGAAATACAGAAACTCATCTTTCTAGACACTGCTGAGGGCGTGGCTTCTACCATACGGCCATACTGGTCGGAAGCCACAAAAGGTCGCGCCAATGTTGTCCAAGCTACTCCAGACATGCTCGAAATTGTCCCCCCCTGGAACCTCAAAAGGGAGTGGAATAAAGATGCTGCTTGATCATTTGGGTGTCACTGCCAAGGAGATAAATGGCAATTGGCGATGGGGAAAATGACATTCAGATGCTTGAGTTGGCTTCTCTAGGTATTGCTCTCAGTAATGGAGCAGAGAAAACAAAAGATGTTGCTAATGTAATTGGTGCCAGCAATGATGAAGATGGCGTGGCTGATGCCATCTATCGCCACGCATTCTGAAGTTCATATAGCTCGTTCAAATATTTTTTTTAAACTTATATTTTCATATCATTAATTGTATATGAAATAAATAGACTTTCTTTATATTTTTCAGTTTAATAGATAAATGTAATATTTAAATTCCTATCAAAAAAGGGAAGGATATATATATATATATATTGTAACTTTTTTAAAAAGTGGTTTGCATGGAATAAAGAGACCTTTTTTATTTTATTTTTAATTTTATAGACAAATGTAATATTTGAATTACTATTACAAGAGGGAATGATATATATAACAACTTTTCTAAAAAATGGTTTGCATAGAATAAAGAGGCATTCTTTACTTTTTTTTAAAAAAAAAAAATTTATGGATAAATATAAGATTTGAATTCTTATCACAAAAGGAAAGGATATAAATACAACAACTTTTCTAACATTTTAGATTCTTATTACATAATATATATAATTTTTCATAATTTTTGAATTAATCTATAGTAATTAATATTAAAAAGTTAAGCAAATTTAATTATTAATATGTCTATTAGAAAAACCTTTTAAAAAATAAAGATAAAAAAAGAAAAATATAATACCGATAAATCATTATCAGTAACAAATATTATTTTTGTTTTAATAAGTCCCCAAATCTATAAATTTCTTCTTCATTTTTTTTTTAAAAAATATCAAATTTTTAGCGACGTATAAAATTTGTCCTAATAGATATCTTATTAGGATGAATAATTTATTTTTTGGGACAAATTGTTTTCATCCCTAAAAGTCTTGTTACTTTTACATTTTTTAGGGATAAACAATTTTTTTCGTCCTAATAGGCATTTTATTAGAATAAATATTTTTATCCCTAAAAGTCTCGTCGAATTTGTACTTTTTAGGGACAGATAATTTGTTTCGTCCCAATAGACGTTCTGTTAGGATGAATTTTTTCGTCCTTAAAGGTTTCTTCAGGTTTGAAATTTTTAGGGACGAATATGTTGTTGCGTCCCAATAGACGTTCTATTGGGACGAAAAAAATTCGTCCCAATGAATTTCGTTCCTATAACCCAATTTTCTTATAGTGACAGTATACAAATGACAAATCATGCAGGATGACCAGATTAATTATCTCAACCACCTTTTTTCTTTTTTGAAACGGCAACTTTATTATTAACTGAAATAAACCCAGCAAATACAAACAAGCAACAAAGAGAGGACCAAAAGACTAAAAGAACAAGACACCATAAACTTGCCCATGCAAGCACACCAAACAGCCAAAGACACGACTACCCAATACCAGAAACATCTCAGGAGCAAAGCAATACAGAGTACAAGATGAGACCCAAAACTAAAACATTAGGACATGCAATACCCCAAGCATCACAAACATATGCCCTATACAAACCTTTCTTCGCCAGAATTCAGCTCAGAAAAATCCAATAACAAAATATGCACATCTATGCGACCCAAAACGCAACCCAACAAAACCTCACAACAGAAACACACCAATCAGAAAAAAAACGCTTCAAACCATGAACAATAAAAGCTGAAATAGCAGAAACTATCCAACACTCTATTCCAATCTATCCCCATTTGATCGAGAGCCAGCTTTCGCCAAGCTATCTGCTAAAGAGTTTGAGCTCGTAGGCGTAAATTTGATGGAAATATTGTTACTAGACAAAAGAAGTTACTTGATGTCATACACTAACTTAACATGCCTTAAATTCCCAAAACCCTCTCCATTAATCCAAGAAACTACAACTTTACAATCACTCATAATCGTAATGTTTTTATCATCTGATATCTGACTAGACGAAATCAAGGCACACGCCACATGGATAGTTAAGACTTCAGCTAGAATGGAATCCGTAGCTCTTATAAAAGACGAAAAGAGGTATAAAATCTGTCCTCTACCATCTCTACGAACGCCACCAATGCCAGCCATACTTGGGTTTCCTCTCGTAGAGCCATCCATGTTGAAGACAAGGTCATTATTCAAATGAGGAGACCATGTATATATCTTGGAGACCTTAGTAGTTTGTTTATCAACACACCTCCCCTCAATATCTAAAAAAAGCAAAGTGATATCTTCTGAACTGCTATTACCAAAAATTTTAAACCACCAAGCCACTCTAAATATGATTGAATCTAAGGCTATAGCTATACTAGGTGCCCTTCCGCCAAACATATAGTTATTTCGATGCTCCCAAATGGTCCACAACATAGCACAAAACAATAAATTCCAAGCTCTATTAGAAGGCTTGGAGGGATACAAACCTGCTCAACCATCCATCCAAGACGAGACCGCAGAGTTACAACATGAGGAGACGCCACACAATCCCATAGCCAACTTCCATAGTTCCCAAGACCAATCACAGTGTAAAAAGAGATGGTTAATTGACTTAGGATCTTTACCACACAAAGGACATTCCAGACTAGCAAGCTAATACATTCCAAATCAATTGAGTACATTTCTAACCAATACCCTACCTTTGAACAATTGCCATAAGAAAATCTCCACTTTTGGGGGGCATATACCTTGCCACAATAAAGGACAAGCAACCAAACTACTTACACCCCCTCCACTTTTAAGACATCTCCTGAAAGAACTAACTGAGAAACACCCATTTGGACAAAAAGACCAAATCAGTGCATCCAGGATATCCTTTCTGATACATAAGCTATCTAAAACCATCAAGAAACATCTCCATTGATCATTTTCTCAATCAAACAATTGTCTTCTCAATCTCACATCCCACACCCACTTTGTACCTACAAATCTACCAAAATCCTTAACCATTCCAATTTTATTAGAGACCAATGTATATATTCTTGGAAATGCAATCATCATTGGAACCAACTCCCATCGTAAGTCCTTCCAAAATCTAGTTCCCTCACCCAACCCAATAACCACCTGAAAACCTTCCTTCACAATGTTGTGAGTCTCTTCTGACCCACATCAAGCAACCCACTTAACGTCTGCAAAAAAGGGGAACATGTATTTTGCTCAGTGCCATCCCAAACTAACCCATTGGCATTCAACCCATACTTTGCACATATTACCTTCTTCCACAAAGAATAATTTTCTTTGCCAAATCTCCATATCCACTTAACCAATAAACTTACACCTTTGTCCCTCATTCTACCAATCCCCAAGCCACCTGACTTCTTACTTTTACATATCGTGTCCCAGTCCACCGCATATACTCTTTTTTAACAACACCATCATTCCAGAAAAAACCCCTTTACAACTTTTCAATTTTCTTTGCCACATCCACTGGAATGCCAAACACTGTCATGAAATAAGACAACATGCTAGATAATATTGTCTTGATGAGAACGAGCCTACCCCCTTTTGACATGAAACCTCTCTTCCACGGGGCTAACTTGTCCTTCACCTTTTGAATCACCGAATTCCAAAGCACCTCCCTCCTCGGATTCCCACCTAAAGGTAGGCCAAGATAAGTAATCGAAAAAGAGGCCGAAGCACACCTAAAGCTCGAGACCATGAGTCATCATCTGGACACTTCATTCCAACTTTAACTAGGCAGAATTTGTGAAAGTTAATTTTGAGACCAGAAACCAGTTCAAAGCATCTCAAAATCCTTCTTGCATATAACAGATAATCCATATGCGATTCAATAAAAAACATCGTAGCAAACTAGAGATGAGTAATGTGAATATTGTCATTCCTGAACCCAATACCCTTTATCATACCCCAAACTCTTGTTTTTTCCAACTTCCTACTTACCACTTCCACTACCAAGTTAAACAGGAAGGGTAACAGTGGATCTCCCTGGCAAAGACCCCTCTCCATCATAAATTCTTCTGTCGGACTGTCATTCACTAACACTGATAACCTAGCTGAAGAAATGAACCCCCTTATCCACTCAATCCATTTATAACTGAAACCTATCATCCCCAAAACTTCAAACAAAAAGCCATGATCTCCACTATCATAGGCATTCTCGAAATCCAACTTAACTATAATGCCACCTTTACCACCCTTACGCCAAGAGTGGATAACTTTTTCAGCTATCACGAAACCATCAACAATCTGTCTACTCTTGACGAATGCCATTTAAGTAGGACTAATCACTGAGTCCATCACCTTTTTAATCCCGTTAGCCAATACTTTTGCCAAGATTTTATAAGCCGCACCGACTAGGCTAATAGGCCTATAATCCCTCAAAGATTCCGAATTTCTCATTTTCGGTATCAAGGCAAGAAATGTATTATTCAAATGCCTTACCCCCGAGTTATCCCTATAAAATTCACCCATAAAAATCATGAAATCGTCCTTGATAACCTCCCAGTTTATCCTAATAAAATTAAAATTAAGTCCATCCAGACCCGGCGCTTAGTTGTCATCATAGTCACATACTGTCATCCACACTTCCTTCACAGTAAAGTTTTCCTCCAACATCTCACGTTCTCCCACTGAAATTTGATTAGTCTAAAGATCAATTATCCTAGGCTTGTCTAAAATAGCCTTCTGAAAATGTTCCTTCAAAAAAAAAAAAAACCCCTACTTTGACTTGATTCGGCCCAACACAGAGATTACCACCAATACGAATATCACCAATTGCATTAGACTTTTTTCTTAAATTAGCCATGAGGTGAAAAAATCTCGTGTTCCGGTCACCTTCTTTCCACCATCTGACCCGAGAAGACTGCCTCCATCTTTGTTCTTCCTGTCGTATAATCTTCCAAAGCTCCACAAGGCAGTTCTTACGATTTTGTCCTAAAGACGCAGTCCAGCCAATATCTTTAGATTTCTTCTCAATTTCACATAAATCACCCTCTAACCGCCTAGTAATATCCTGAGACGATTTCCTATTCCTAGCCTAGATCCTGATAAATTGTTTGACTGCTTTTGTCTTCTGCAATAGTTTGATACCAGCAGAACCATAACCCTTGCTACTCTTCCACACATCTCGAACCCCAACCAACGGTTCTTTGTTTTCCACCCAACCATTTTGGATTCGAAATGGTATAGGACCCCAATCGATGGTAGATACACCTAACATGATCGGATTATGATCTAACAGGCTCTTACACAAACCACTCTGAAATAGACCAGGAAACCATGATAGAAATAAGGGTGCATATTGAAATCTATCCAATCTTACCCATGCACCAACTTCCCTATTATTAGACCAAGTGTAAGACATTCCCAGTAATGGCAAATCCACAACTATAACAGAATCCACAAAAGCTTTAAAATTCCTCATGGATCTTAAATTACAAGAACTATCAATTCTCTCACTCTGATGTATACCGCATTGAAATCTCCCCCTATTACCCAAGTACCTGGCAATGCCACTTGAGCATTAAGAATGAAGTTCCATAGCTCAACTCTTCCGGGTTCTTGATTGGCAGCATACACATTACAAAAAATTACCTCCTTTCCCAATTTTATCAGAAATCCTGAGACAATAATACACCGATCATTCAAAATGCAAATCCTAACTTTGAAAAACTCCCCATTCCATAAAGTGACTAAGCCTCCCACCGAACCAACAGCCTACACCCATGTGCCTTTAGATAGCAACGATCCTCCAAGAGACTTAAAAACTCTAGAATCAAAATAGTCAAATTTAGTTTCCTGTAAAAACACCAAGAAAGGCTTTTGAGAATGAACTAGATTTTTTACTGCTTTTCTCTTCTCACCCTTCCCCAATCCTCTAATATTCCAAGTAATAATTATCATTACAATACAAAATCCCCTCCTGACCAACATCCAGATGAAATTACCTTTGTTTAAATCTAGCCACATCCTCTGTTTCCCTTCTCTTAATTTCCTCTGAAACTGAATCCTCTTTCTTTTCTTTTCTTTTCTTTTATTTTTCTTTTTCGTTTTCTTTTTTCTTTTTCTTATATAGACCTAACTATTGTTATTCTTTTGAGAAACAAGAAAAAGAAACCTAAAAATTCAATGGGATGACTGAATTTAGAAATTTACAGTCTCTTACATTCGATTTATTTATTATTATATAATATCATAAATATATTAAAATTAACTTATTGTTAGAATGTTCTTCTCTAATAGGGTTTAACCTGAGAACTGTGTCTATCTAATAATAAATACACCATAATAGGTTATATAATATTACATAATCGCAGTAGTAAATCTATTTTTCTTGGTCGATCCGACTAAATAATTATTATATTAATAGAGATACGAAGCTTAATTAGCTTCCTAAGCAATAACTAAGCCAATTATCACTATATAAATAGAGAAATGAGATTGAGGGTGTTTCTAAGTTAAACAGATCATACAAAACATATAATGGGTGAAGAAGTGAAGCTTCATGGGACTTGGGAAAGTCCATTCAGTTTCAGAGTGATATGGGATCTGAAACTAAAAGGCATTGCATATGAATATGTAGAAGAAGATCTCATCAACAAAAATGCTCTGCTTATATACTACAATCCAGTCCACAAGAAGATCCATGTCCTTGTTCATGCTGGAAAACCAGTATGTGAATCCATGATTATCATTGAATACATCGAAGAGATGACACACACTCCTAAGTTGCTATATATCAACCCATCTTTATGATCAAGCCAAAGCTCGTTTATGGGTTAAATTTGCAAAGGACAAGGTACACTAACTTACAGCTTTCATATTTGGTATATATATATTTTTAAAAGATTATATTTGAATCACTAATTAATGACCAATCAAATATGCCCAATTCGTTGTTTATAATTATTGTGGCAGGGTCTAGCAGTTTGGAGAACTTTCCGTAGCACCAGTGAAGAACTAGAGAAGGCGATTAAAGAGAGCTTAGGAATGCTAGAAATCGTTGAAGAACATGGCTTGTTGGGAGACAATAAATATTTTAATGGAGAAAAGATTGGCATGGTGGACATATAGCATTGAGTTCGATTGTTTATAGGTTAGGAGTGAACGAAGACGTACTCGGGGTGATACTGCTTCAAACCCACAAATTCCCCCGCTTAAATAAATGGTTCCAAATGTTAAAGTTATGAATAGTTGCTCCCAATCCTACACTGGACTTGCATTTTGTACATCAGAAAATAGAGGTGATCAAGCTGATCATCAAAGATTAGAAAACAGAGCTGAATATCACAGTCGAAGATGCTTGAGGAAGCTTAACAGAAAGGTGAAGGGAAAAACCACTCGCAAAGGAAGTGTGAAAAATTTATTAAAAATAAGGTTTCGTATAAATAAAAAATTTCCCTTTGAATAACAAGAACCTTAACCCTAGATTAATTGATGTATATAAAAAGTGTCATACTTTTTTCTCGTGACGATTGAACAAGCACCAAATTAATTCCGTAAGATCTTCCAATCCAATCACGAACGTGAATCACCTAGGAGTGTGAGCTTCCTCTCCTTTGAACTGTATACCTGAGGATGAAAATAAACAAAATCTTTCTCTTTGTTAGTTACAATAACCCTATAAGAAGAAAACAAAGAACGTCAGGTCACTTGTGAATTGTCAATCAATTTGATTAAAACTCGCGTGAATCTTGATTCGATGTTGTATATAAAACCTTTTAATGTAAATGTTACTAGTGTACTATCGAAAACTAAACGTTTTTTCTTCCTTTTCTTCTTTGCTGAATCTCACACTATTTCTTAGAGTTGATCGAATTTTTTCTCGATTAAAATCAGATTTTTCTCCCTCTAAATTCTATGGTGGCCGAATTCTTTCCACAAAGAATTACCTTTGCTAGCCGAAATCTCTCTCTAAAATTATCTTTGGCTGGCCGAAATTCCTCTCAGAATAATCTTAGGGCTGGCCGAAAGTTTAGATATGTATATATATGATCACAAATCCTTTTCTAAGAAGGATTTACTTGGTTGGTAATAATTTTTTCCTTATGTGGATTTATCTGGTAGTTAAGAATCATTTTCTAAAAGGAATTCTATCCTCTCATATATAGGGCTGGCCGAATTCTTCATAGAATTCAATTAGGAGACTTAATCTTTTCCTTAAGAAGGATTTACTTGGTAGTTAAGAATCATTTCCTTAGGTAGATTTACTTGGTGGTTAAGAATTTTTTTCTAAAAGAATTATATCCTACACCAAGACTCCTAATTCAACTCAATAGTGTATTTGTAATCATATTAAAGACTTCCTAATTTGATTAGATAAATAATTCTTTTTATTTATCTACTTATCAAATATATTCTTTAATATTAATTATATTACCAACAATAGTATAATTTTAGGAGACTATCTCTTACTAGGTAAAAGATTTTGACTTTTAATTAAATAATTAATTGATCAACAGATTAATTAATTTCCATTTAATTAAATAATATAATAATATAATATAATTAAGCTATTCTAAATAGCCTTACCGCCCAAACCATATATATGGGCCAATATATTATTTTCTTATTTTATTAAATCCATTTGACTTTTATAAAAAGTCCATATGTGAACTAGACCTATTATTACAAAAAGAAACAAGCCAAAATGCCTCAATACAATTCTAGATGGACCCCTAAATTGGTCCGATAGAATATATCAAGTGATCCATGCAAGTTCGTGTGGATTGAGGATCTTGGCGGGCTATCTAGATTTAAGCTCCAATAGACACAACCCAATCACAATCAACAAATGATTCACTTAGATCCGATCTATTTAATTTTAGTTTATTCCACTAAAGAACTAAAATTGAACTCTTAAATAAAGTTATAATAAGTTGATGTTACTCATTCATACCCTAGACAACCTTATTGGAGAAAGTGTATCCCCGTGAAGAATATCAGTAATCGCCAAAAGTTCATAAACCGCCTATATCTCTCCAAGTTACCATATTTACTCATATGACCACATTTTGAACTTAGATATTTTGACTTGTCCCAAAGCCATGTTTCAATAGACACTATTGAAAACTTAACATTAAGATTTAATATCCATTTAACAAATGGAGCCACGATGCTCATATCTATAAATGAAGTCCTCTATCAATTAACAAATGAATACCACCAAACTATCGAGGATAGACTATGCTATATAATCGTACTCATTGATAGCTCAAATGATAACACTTGCAATCATAAGTCCATCATTTATCTCAGGATTGAGATAGACTTTCCAATTGTCTTCAAATGAAAACTTTTATCCATTGACGGTTATAGATAATGTATTTCATTGTGATCCAATTTAATGCACCCAGTGCACTCGATTCTTTTGCCCAAAGACACCATACTTTGATGATTTTAGACTCATCATAACACATTTGATCCCACTTAAATGCTAGCAAAAGAATCTACAACTTTGACAAGATAAAGACATCCAACCTTTTATCTTAAGTTGTGAATAATATTCAAGACTAACTAAAAAATTGTGTCTACCTCACACATATCTAGATGTATGAACAATTCTTCTTTTCTCATAGTCTTTTGACCTTATGATTATTTACTTTTGACAATTATAATAATTAAACTATAAATGCTATAAGATTTGTTAAACTAGAAATCACTTTATTAATATGAAAAGATTGTCAAATACATTATTACACTCTTGCTATCGAGCATAATCCCAACAAAAGGTGGTTAGTACTGGAAGTTAGTTAGAGCAATGTTGAGGTGTGCTAAGGTGTCATCATCTGTTAATTTACATTTCAGGTTGTTAGAAAGTTTGTTATGACTGCAATATAAATATAGTCATCATGTGTAAATGAACTTTTACTTTTCCTTTATAAATTTATGTATACATTCTCAGGACAATTGAGAAATAGAAATTGAATACAAAAGCTTGAGTAAAACATCAATGGCATCCAAATCTTCTCTCTTTTATCTTTCTTTTGCTCTTTGAATACTTTTATCAAACAGTTGTTAACCTTTGTAAAACACCAGTGACATTTTTCCATGGTCATCAATCTTTGCTTGAATCTTCACATGGTATCAGAGCTGATGACCAACGTCATGACTCGAAATCTCTCTCACAACTCATCTACTACTGGAAATCAAAACAGCGAAAGTCTTCAAAAGAAGAGTACGGATTTTGCCTCTTTAGCAAAGAACCTAAGCTTGAATCTGACGTTGAAACTTGATCAAAACAATCATGTATACTGGAAGATGCAAGTTTTATCAGCTATTCATGCTCTTGATCTGGAGCATCTCATCATGAGTTCAAAACATCCATCTCAGAGGTCACTCGAAGCAAGTTCAAATAATGAAGAAGATACTAATATACACGAGGTTGATGAAGAATATTTGGCCTGGAAGAAGTCTGATCAATTGCTCATGAGTTGGATCTTATCTACATTGAGTCCAAGTGCCTTTGGTCAGGTAATTACTTGCAAAACCTCTTATGAAATATGGTCAAGAATTGAACGTGTTTATGCTTAAAGATCTATGGTAAAAAAAAATCAATTAAGACAACAGCTTGGCGTGATTAAGAAATGTTCTGATTCTATCAATGAACTCATCATGAAAATCAAAGCTATTACAGATGCCTTGTTAGCAGCAGGGGATAAAGTTAGTGAAAGAGATTCGATCTTAACTATAGTCAATGGTGTAGGACGTGAATATGATTATATGGTTACACTTGTGACTTCTCAACAAAAATCAATGAGTCTTGAAGATGCTCAATTCCTTTTTCTAATGCATGAACAACACATTGAACACCTGATTGCTTCTGCTCATTTGAGTGTATCAGATTCATCAACTCATTTTGCTTCAAATAACTCAAATTTTAACCATAGAGGTGGTGGTAGAAACAACTCAAGTGGTGTTTACAGATGAGGAAACCGAGGTTGAAATAAAGGTGGTAGGTATGGTGGTAGATAAAATCAAAGGATTCACTGCCAATTGTGCTCAAAACCTGGTCATGGAGTCTGGCAATGTTACAAACGATTTGATCAGCAGTTTCAAGGTGGCCTTGCTTAAGGAAGTCAGGCTGGTCAAAACTCTCAGCACAACCAAACAAGTCAGGCTTTCATGACTCAACACCAATTTCCAATTCACAACTCCTATGAACAAGGAAGTGTTTCTAACTCCTCTAATTCTCAGAATATGTTTCAAGAAAACTCTCAAATGACACAGACTGGAGCTCTTCAAAATACAGCCTACTTTGTAACTCCAGAGACTTGCAGACCAAGCTTTGTATGTTGATTTTGGAGCAACCAATCATGTCATCTCTAATCTTGGCAATCTCTCAATCAGATTAGACTATAGAGGTAATGACAAACTCTCTGTTGGAAATGGAGCTAAATTAGCAATACACATATTGGTAATACTAAAGTTAAATCACATTGTTCACCTTATACTAATCTGCATCTTAACTAAGTTCTTTGTGTTCCTGTAATAACAAAGAACCTTATTAGCATTTCTAAATTCACAAAAGATAACAATGTGATTGCTGAATTTTCTTGCCATGATTGGGTTATTAAGGATCGGAGAACCAAGAAGGTTTTACTTCAAGGCATACTTAGGAATGGCTTATATAAAATAAAGTTGGTTGAAGCTACTCCTCAAAGTCTTGGTTTGTTGAAGTCAGTTTCATGCGTAACCTCAGGAATTAATATCGATACTGGTGTACATAGAAATATGCATTTGAATTTTACAAATAAAGCTAGTGCTAATATGTTATCAAGCAGAGCAAAAGTGGCTCAGTTTAATGTTCTTATTGCTGCTAGAACTAATTTTTCTCTTTGGCATGCAAAGATGGGTCATCCAGCACCCTTGGTGTTACAAAAAATATTAAAGACAATGCATTTTCCTTTTAATGTTCATAGTGCACATTTTTATGACTCATGTAAACTAGGAAAGATGCACAAGCTTCCCTATCAAAGAGCTAATATTACTGTAAAAGCTCATTTGGAACTCATATATAGTGATGTTTGGGGTCCAGCTCCAATATTGTCCAGTGAAGGCTACAAATATTACATTGCATTTGTGTATGCATTTACACGTTTTAGTTGGATTTTTCCTCTCAAATTAAAGTCAGATGCTTTCCATGCTTTTGTCAAGTTCAAGAAATGTGATGAACTGTAATTTGACCACAAGATAAAATGCTTTCAAGCTGATATGGGAGGAGACTATAAACCATTCATTCCATATCTATCAGATATGGGTGTACTTGTCAGATTTTCTTGTCCTTACACACATCAGTAAAATGGTATCCCTGAAAGAAAACATAGAAACATAGTTGAAATGGGATTGACGTTACTTGCACATGTTGGTTTACCTTTGAAATTCTAGTTTGATTCCTTTTCAACAGCTGTAATACTTATAAACAATCTTCCTACAGCTCTCTTACACTTCAGTTCACCTTTTGAAAAACTTTACAAGAAGAAACCGAATTACAATTTCTTTAAAGTTTTTGGTTGCTCATGTTTTCCCTATCTTAGAGACTACTCTAAACACAAACTAGATTTCCATTCTAGTAAGTGAATTTTCATTGGATATAGTATGTCTCATAAAGGATACAGATGTCTTCACCCTTCTGGAAAGACTTTTGTGTCAAGACATGCGGTCTTCAATGAATTAGAGTTTCCCTATAAAGCTTTATTTTGCTTAGTTTCCTCTGTTGGATCTTCACATGCTAGTCTAGATACTGTCAATTCTCTGTCTAACCTTTTCCAGAGTTTTGACAATGCTCATGAATCGAAACTCTCTCACCAGTTGCATACTCCTAGGCTGGTTGAAAGATGTGCTTATCAACCTTTGATGCCTGTTAGAACTCAGCAACCTAAAAGTCATCTAAGACAAGGTCAAAATTCTCCACTGCCTGCTAAAAATTTTTCTGATGCACTGTCTCCACGTACTGCAGTTACATCACCACCTTGTCACGGGGGTTAAGGTTTGCGCAGCTAACTCGTGCGGCACTTAGACAATTTCTGGGTGAGATTGCTAAGTAAGCCTTGCTTGATCACTCTCAAATACTAGAGAGAGTAGAGAAGGACTAGAAGAGCTTTATAGGAAAATAAGGCAAAGTGTATTGCTATGAGAAAGCTTTACAATGCTTTAAGTATTCTTGGCTTGGATGCCTTACAAATGAGAGGGGCTACCTATTTATAGGGGTTCACCTCCACAATGAATGTTCTAGACTACTCTAGGAGATCAAGCCTCTAGAACGTTCTACATGTATCTAGGTTTCTCTACAAGTATTCACAATTCTAGATATTTACAAGAGAGAGTTCTAGAATGTTACTAGAGTCTTCCAAAGATGGCATTGTTAGATGAGTGGAGAAGACTCTAGAATCTTTCAAGGGCTTGTGCCTAACTTTGGGCTTTGTTTGGGCTCCTTGGACCAAAATTGGGTAGGCTGTGACATCCTCCCCCACTTAAGCTCGAGACATCCCCGTCGCGCCTTCATCCTTGTATCGTTGGATTTGCTCGACGAATTGCCAAAGTGTATCCCCTCGTTCCCAACTCGTTTCGCTATTGGGGAGGTTCTTCTATTTCACCAAGTACTCTGTGTAATTTGGAACGCCTCTTCTCCGAATCACCTGGTCCATCAGTATGCACTCCACGTCTTTGTCGAATGCGGTGACTACGGTAGTTGACACCCGTTTAGACTCTCCTCTGCTTGGGTCTTCCATATATGCATGGTATGGCTTAATGAAACTTACATGGAAGACCGGATGGATTTTGAGTCTTGGTGGGAGTTGGACTTGGTAGGAGACCTTGCCCACTTGTTTGATGACAGGAAATGAGCTTTCATATTTTCTCACCAACCCCTTGTGCACTCGGCGTAGTGACTTGAACTGTTGGGGTAGTAGTTTGATAAGCACCAAGTCCCCTTCATTAAACTCCAAGTGTCATCTCCTTGTATCCGTCCATTTCTTCATTTTTCGGGTGGCTTTGTCTAAGCATGCTCGCGTGATATCGGCTTCTTCATGCCACTCTCTAGCGAGCTTGTGAGCCGTGGGGCTCTTTCCTCCATAGGTTGAGGCAATGGCTTGGGGAGTTATTGGTTGTTTCCCCATGACTATCTCGAATGGGCTCTTGCCGGTAGCTTCACTCCTTTGAAGGTTGAAAGAGAACTGGGCAATATCAAGCAACTTTTCCCAATCTTATTGATGAGTGCTTACGTATTGTCTCAAGTATAGCTCCAATAGCCCATTGAAGCACTCAGTCTGCCCATCACTTTGGGGATAGAAGCTAGTTAAGAAGTTTAGATATGTCCCCAACATCTTGAAGAGCTCCGTCTATAACCTCCTGGTGAATCGTGGGTCACGATCACTTACTATACTCTGCGGAACTCCCCATAGCTTCACAACATGTTTGAGGAAGAGACAGGTATCTTCCTTGGCTGTGCAATCCTTAGAGGCAGGTATGAAGGTGGCATATTTGCTGAACCGATCGATTACCACCATGATGCTCCCACACTCTTCGGATTTTGGGAGTGCAGAAATAAAATCCATAAAGACGCTTTCCCATGTTCTACCAACTATAGGTAGAGGTTCAAGCCCTGCTGGACGTTGTTGTTTGACTTTGTCTTGTTGGCAAACCAGGCAAGTCCACACATAAGCGTCGACATCATCCCTCATCTGAGGCCAATAGTAGGAGTTTTGGAGGAGCGTTAAGGTGCGTGTCATTCCTGGATGACCAGCCCACTTGAAATCGTGGCACTCCTTAATGATTTCCTTCCGTAAGTTTCCCCACTTAGGCACGTACACTCGATCTCCAGTGGTGAGGAAAACTCCATCATCTAGCCAAAATCGCTTTATCTTCCCTTCATTGGCTAGCTTGATCAGGTTCTTGGCTAGAGGATCTTGTTGTAGACCTTCTTGATGCGGGTGATTAGAGTGCTTCACGGTTGACTCGCACTCAATGTAGCAAGCTCTGCTTTCCGACTAAGCGCATCGGCCATAACATTGGCCTTGCCTGGCTTGTACTCGAGTCGGTAGTCTAACTCCGCCAAGAAATCTTACCGTCGTGGTTGCTTGGGGCTGAGCTTCTTTTGTGTCTGAAAGTAGCTTGTGGCAACATTGTTGGTCATTATGACTAAGGTGGCTCTAAGCAAGTAGTGTCGCCAAAATTTGAGGCAGTGGATTTTCTTGGATAGTGTACCGCCGCTCCGTGTCGCTTAACTTGCGACTTTCAAAGGAAATTGGGCGCCTTCTTGCATAAGAACGCTTCTAATAGCAAAGTCTGAGGCATCAGTGTGCACCTCAAATGCCTTGGTATGGTCAGGGAGGACAAGTATCGGTTCTTCTGAGATGGCCTTTTTCAACTCTTCGAACGCAAGCTGGCACTTGTCGGACCATTGCCATGCCCTATCCTTCTTGAGCATGTCTGTCAACGAGGCGGCTTTGGCTGAATAGCCTTGAATGAACCACCGATAATAATTGACTAGCCCTAGAAAAGATCTCAACCCTGATACTTTGGTGGGTGGTTCCCACTCTTACACTGCCTTCACCTTGGCACCATTCATCATAAGCTTCCTATCCCGTATCCGGTGGCCAAGGAACTCCACCTCTCGTTGTCCGAATGAGCACTTCTCCAACTTGAAGTAGAGCTCGTTCTCCTGAAGTACTTGGAAGACTTGCTTGAGGTGTTGGACATGCTCCTCGAGTGTCTGACTATATACCATAATGTCATCCAAGTACACTACCACAAACCGATCTAGGAAAGGATGGAAGAGTTTGTTCATAAGAGTGCAAAACGTGGCTGGTGCGTTGGTGAGGCCAAATGGCATGACTAGGAATTCGAAAGCACCATATATTGTCACACATGCTGTCTTGGGTTCATCTTCGACCGCGATACGCATATGATAGTACCCTGATCGAAGATCCAACTTGGAGAAGTAGCACGCCTTGCCTAGCTGGTCAAAGAGATCGACTATCAAAGGTATCAGGTACTTGTTCTTGATGGTGATCTTGTTCAAGGCCCGATAGTCTATGCATATGCGGAGCGTCTCATCTTTCTTTTTCTGAAATAGGACCGGAGCACCATATGGGGCTTTAGAGGGCCGAATGTAGCCCGAGTCGAGCAAGTCTTGGAGTTGCTTACGAAGCTCCTCCAATTCTGGTGGTGCCATACGATAAGGTGCCATGGCGGGAGGCTTGGCACCGGGCTCCAACTCAATCTGATGATCCACCTCTCGCCTAGGTAGGAGCTTTTTCGGAAGCTCTTTTGGCATGACGTCCTTGTATTCTTCAAGAATGTCTCGGACCTCGGTCGGCATTTGATCTGGGGAAGTGATTTGTTCTTCTCTATCGTTGAGCTCCCAAAGGGTGGCTAGAAAGCTAGGATCCTTCTTTAATCCCCTATTGAACTGCAGGGCGGACAACACCTTGGACTCTGCCTTGGTTGCGTGTTCCGTTGGGACAATGAAAATCTTGCTCCCATCAAGGATACTGAGGGAGTTCCCGGCTGGGAAGGGGAAGGCATGCACCTGATCGAAGAACTCAATGTCTAACACCACTTGGAATTCGTCCATGGGTACGACAGAGAAATCAAGTTTTCCACTCCATGTTCCAATGCCAACTGGAATAGCCTTAGCAATGCCTGCGATTGGTTTTACCGGTGAGTTGACAGCCTTGATCGTACCTCCTCCACTGGTGATATTGAGGCTTAGCTTATTAGCCTCGTCTATGGAGACAAAGTTATGAGTTGCCCCCGTATCTAGCATTGGACGGACAACTTTGCCATTGATTGAGGCATTTACGAACATGAGCCCTTTCTTGGTGGAGGTTTACGGGGTATTGTTGCTCTTGAGTGCACCAAACTGCCTGAGTGACCCCATGCCTGTCTCGTGTCTTCCGTCTTGGCTTTCTTCGTATTGAGACATTATGGCATTAAGGATTTTCCGCTTGGGGCAATCTTTCACCCAATGTGGTCCATCACAAATGAAACAAGGAGACTTAGGCTTAGGAGCTTCGGACTTACCTCTGTTAGGCTTACGTCTGTCAGTGTTGAAAGGCTTTCGTTGTCCCTCGTCCTTACGGCCTTGGTTCTTCTGCCCGGATATCTCCCCCACTTTTGCCTTGGGTGGCCTTCTTTTCCTTCGATTGGGTGGAGTAATCAGTGAGCGTTCGGCTTCAGCAATAGCGATGTTTAGGTCTTACACATTTCTCCTTTCTAGCTCTACCCTTGCCCAATCCTTCAAACCATCCATGAAGTAGAAGAGCGAATCTTTCTCGGACATGTCTTCAATTTCAAGAGAAAATGGTAGTGAACTCCTTGACGTAGTCCCTAATGCTACTTGTCTGCTTCAATCGATGAAGAAGGCATCGGGCCTCTTTCTCCTCATTTGTGGGATAGAATTGCCTTTTGAGTTCCTTCTTGAACTCCTCCCATGTAGTGATGGGGTTGATGCCTTTGCCTATGTCGCCATACTTACGTCTCCACCATAGATGAGCGGTATCCCGAAGAAATGTGGGCGCATTTACGATCTTGGTAGCATCATCATGAGCACCCTTGGCCTCAAAATATTGTTCAAGACCAAAAAGGAAGTTTTCGACCTCTGTGACATTGCGAGTACCATGGTATGTCGCTGGCTTGGGCACTTAGATGGCACTCAACGTGCTTGTGCTAGAGGTGGCAGTAAAGCCAACGGTTGGGCTGGTTTTGTGTGTAGCCCATTTAGTGCGAACATTAGACACTTCCTCACGTTTAGCCCGCAACTCTTGTTCTACAAAGCTACGGATGTTACGGAACTCAAGTGTGAGGTCATCTTTGAGGCTCTTTTGGAACTCGTGGATGGTAGACTTGGTTGCTTGAGTGATTTCACCATAGTCCGCCTCCACACAATCAAGACGGTCGGTAACGTCGCTCAAGGTAGACTCCATCCCCGATACGGCTTTCTCCAAGCCAACTATCCGATTTTCCAAGGCATCCGTGGATGAACCCTTGGACTTACTCCGCTTGGTGTGGGAACGTTGTTCATCACGTTCACGCCCTTGCTCTTCCACTCTAGCAGTAACTTCGCAGTCGGATGCCATTGCTTCGCAAACTAGATGTGGTTGCTTGACGAGGCTCTGATTCCAACTGTCACAGGGTTAAAGTTTGCGCAGCTAACCCGTGCGGCACTTAGACAATTTCTGGGCGAGATTGCTAAGTAAGCCTTGATTGATCACTCTCAAAGGCTAGAGAGACTAGAGAAGGACTAGAAGAGCTTTGTAGGAAAATAAGGCAAAATGTATTGCTATGAGAAAGCTTTACAATGCTTTGAGTATTCTTGGCTTGGATGCCTTACAAATGAGAGGGGCTACCTATTTATAGTGGTTCACCTCCACAATGAATGTTCTAGACTACTCTAGGAGATCAAGTCTCTAGAACGTTCTAAATGTATCTAGGTTTCTCTACAAGTATTCACAATCCTAGATATTTACAAGAGAGAGTTCTAGAATGTTACTAGAGTCTTCCAAAGATGGTCTTGTTAGATGAGTGGAGAAGACTCTAGAATCTTCCAAGGGCTTGTGCCTAACTTTGGGCTTTGTTTGGGCTCCTTAGATCAAAATTGGGCGGGTCGTGACAACCTGCTCCTAACCATGCTACAAATGTTGATCCTCTGATTACTAGAGGCAAGACTAGCTCTCTAAGACCTAAAGTCTTCTTATCAAAGAGTGATTCTTATTCTAGTTTTTTATCAGAAGTTGAACCTACATCAGTCAAAGCAGCCATGGCTGATTCAAGGTGGCTTAATGCCATGAATTTTTAATTTCAGGCATTACAAGACAACAAAACATGGTCCTTAGTCCCTGATGGCACGATATTAAAGCATAAGGCAAGGCTTGTTGCCCAAGGCTTTCATCAGACAGCTGGCCTAGACTACTTCGAAACCTACAGTCCAGTTGTGAAGCCTTCCACCATTCGTATTCTTTTCGCCTTGGCTATCCACTTCAATTGGGATGTACAACAAGTAGACATCAACAACGCGTTTTTGAATGGTGACTTGAAAGAGCAAGTATTCATGTAGCAGCCTGATGGTTTTATAGACAAAAGATTTCATACTCATGTTTGCAAGCTTTAAAAGGCTTTATATGGCCTCAAGTAAGCTCCTAGATCTTGGTTCACGAAACTTCGGTCCGCTCTTCTATAATGGGTTTTCAAAGGATCTACCTCTGATAGTTCCTTGTTTATTAAGCATGAATGTTCTGATATTTTGTTCTTACTGATATATGTGGATGACATATTAATTTCAAGTAACAACCCTTCTCTTATTCACAGCACCATCTCTCAGCTCAATAATACCTTTGCTCAAAAAACTCTTGGATCGGTTAATTATTTTCTTGGCTTTGAGGCTTTTCGAGACTCAAGTGGCCTCTATTTAACTCGGTCAAAGTATACCATGGATCTTCTAAAAAAATCGAACATGTTTGACTCAAAACCATGTTCTACTCATATTAGTGCCAGTGAAATGATGGAGCTCCATTTGAGAATCCTACAGTGTATAGAAGTATAATTGGAGGGATTCAATACATGTGCTATACAAGACTTGACATATCATGCACATCAAATAAGCTTAGTCAATTTCTTGTTTCTCCAACACAAGTTCATTGGCAGGCTTGTAAGAGAGTGTTAAGGTACTTACGTGGGACAATTCACAAAGGTCTTTGGTTCAAGCCATCTTCCTCTCTAAATTTAGATGCCTTTGTTGATGCTGATTGAGGAAGTTGTCTTGATGACAGGCGTTCCACCAGTGGGAATTGTGTGTTTCTAGGTGGAAACCTGATTGCTTGGAGTTCACGGAAACAATCAGTTGTTGTTAGGTCTAGCACAGAGGCCGAATATAGGTCCATGGCATAGGTCACAGCTGAGCTTATGTGGATGCAGTCCTTGTTTCAAGAGCTTCATATAAAAATTTCTTCTCCTGCAGTGATTTGGTGTGATAATATGGGTGCTAACTCTCTTGCTCTCAATCCTGTGTTTCATTCAAGGACTAAACAAATTGATATTGATATACATTTCATTAGAGAAAAGGTTGATACGGGTGTGGTTGATCCACGCTATGTGCAAACTGATTCCCAAGTTGTTGATGTTCTTACCGAGGCACTGTCCACTGACAAGTTCAATTTCTTCTGCTCCAAACTGAATTTGGTTGATTCACCACAATTCAGTTTGAGGGGGAATGTTAAAGTTATGAATAGCTGCTCTCAATCCTACACTTACATTTTGTACATCAGAAAACAGATGTGATCAAGCTGATCATCAAAGATTAGAAAACAGAGGTGATCAAGCTGAATATCACAGTCGAAGATGCTTGAGGAAGCTTAACAGAGAGGTGGTTAGTACTTGAAGTTAGTTAGAGCAATGTTGAGGTGTGCTGAGGTGTCATCATCTGTTAATTTACATTTCAGGTTAGAAAGTTTGTTATGACTGTAATATAAATATAGTCATCACGTGTAAATGAACTTTTACTTTTCCTTTTCCTTTATAAATTTGTGTATACATTCTCAAAAAAATTGAGAAATAGAAATTGAATACAAAAGCTTGAGTAAAACATCAATGGCGTCCAAATCTTTTCTCTTTTATCTTTCTTTTGCTCTTTGAGCACTTTTATCAAACAGTTGTTAACCTTTGTAAAACACCAGCGACATTCTTCCATAGTCATCAATCTTTGTTTGAATGTTCACACCAAATTTTCCAGGAAGAGCCGGTGATTAAACAAAACCTCGATCATGACAAGATGATTGTCTCCTTCAAGCTTCGCCGTGAAAATTTGGAGACCTCTGCGGCTGTTGCTGTAGTGGGATATTATATTCAACCTATCAGATTACTATACCATTTGAAAGATAGAGACTTGCATTATGTATGTGCTTCTTAATTTTCATATAAATTAATGATACGTGTCAACTTAGTTAATCTCCATTGTCAAAAGGTACATCTAATAGTCTTAAAATTTATTAACATTTTGTGTCAAACCATGTTCCTATAATCACTTAGTTTTGTTATTTGACCAACATATACCGTTTTTATCATTTCTTTACATATAAAAATATGGAATATCTTTTTATTACACCTTTCAAATCAGGGTCTCACGTTTATATTAATTTTAATAAAGTAAATAACTTTTAATCGGTATTGTGATATTTATATCCCGAAAAACAATATAACTCTATATGTACCCTTTTTATATAAGTGTCCCATTAAATTCTTTTAAAATATTATATCTTATATATGTATTTTAAAAAAAAAAATTATAAAAAAAAAATAAAAATAAAATTTTTGAGAGGAGCCACATATTTGGTAGGCGGCTGAGGCTTTCTCTTCTCTTGATAGATGGAGGAGGCCTCCTCCATCTTTTTCAAGCTACGATGGTGGCGCCGTGGCGGGCAGGAGGAAGCTGCCTTCTTCATACTCTCAAGAATATTTGGTGTAGGCGTGTGTAGCCTTCTCCCAAGTATAACATGTTAGTTTTTGTTTTTTATTGGTTAACTTTATTTTATTTCCCTTTTTAAAACAAAATACTTTTTTTAATTTATTTTTCATTAAATCTAGTTAAGATGGTAACAAAATTATAATATCTTTTGTTTAAATTATTAATAATTTAGTTTAAGGATGTCGTTTGAATTATAAAGATTTATAAATTTAAGATATACATACAAATTTAAAAAGATATAAATATCACCACTCATGGATAAATCTAATATATTAGTATAAGTACATATATTGTCATCCCAAAAACTAATTAACATACTCTTTTTTATAATTACACCCATGTTAAAAGTTTAAAAAATAATATTACCGTAAACACATATCATAATACTAATAATATTTTTATTAAAATAAATATATTTATTTTAATTTATTTTATTTATAAACCATCTTAAATTATTAACACTTATAATTATTCCATTCAGCGTTTTTCTCTTGCTAAATTACTGGCTATTATGCGTTTTCTGTTCACTTCTTTATTATGGTGTTATATTGTTTGAAGAACGTTCCTCTGTTATCATTTTGCTCGTTTTTATAGGTGCATTTATGTCTTTTTCCACTAGATACTGGTAATGAGCATGAAACTTCAGGAGTCATAGGAGCAGCACTAAAACAATTAAATTTAAAATTATTCAGTGACTTGTATGGAGATTTCCCTTTGGTTTGCGGAGATGGTTATTTACTGTCATAGGAGCAGATATATAAACTGTGAATTTATGTTTTTATGTTATAGAATTATAAATTATAAGGTCATCTCCGATTATTCTTCAAATTTATCTCTAATTTGGAGATCGAAAATGGAATATTCCAGCTATATAAATTTATAACTCCAATCGATCTTCATTTTATAATCTCTAAATAATAAATATTTTTATCTTACTTTATTTTTTTTTAATTATCTCCTAAACCTAATTTTTTTTACCGCTATAATTTTTTTACTTACTACTACACGTAATATTTACACCTAATTTATATCTAACTTTCCACTCCACCTAATTTATATATAATTTTCTTACCCAGTTTCGGTTAATTTCAAAGTGGATCGTCCGATAATTTTAGTAATTTTGGTCTGTTTCTAAATTGATATGGCAGGAGTGCAAATGACATAATTATAATAGTGTTAACTTTTAAATTTTATTATTATTTGTATTGGTTTTATTTTAATTTTTAATGTACTTTTTTTTTGTTATTTTTCTATTGTAATATTTTAATTTGACAATTTTAATGTTATTGATGATTTCAAAACATTGATTAAAAATAATGATTTGAAAATATTTGTTTTGAATTAAAATACTTTTAATTCATTTATTAAAATATAAGATGTAATAAATAAATAATTTAAAAATTATTCAAATGTAGTCAATATTATATTCGGATGAAAGATCTCAATAAAATATTTCTAATAGTATAATTTGTATAGTAATTAGATTTATGAATAAAGAGTTATAGTAAAATAATTGAATCTAGTTAAAAATGTAAAAATGATATGAGAGAAATTAAAGGATGAATATGAAGATAAAATTGGATTAGAAAACGTAAATAGTAAAATGGAGATTAAGGATTTGTATCTCTAAATATAGAGATCAAAACTTGATATCCATTTTTTTTCTTCTCGAATTGCTCAATATAGAGACCCATTGAAATTGATTGGGTCTCCATTTTAAAGAAATAGAGACCCATTAGAGTTGGTCGAAGATAGTTCTATTGAAATTGATTTTGTAATATTATTTTTTTAAAAAAAGGTGTTACTTTTTTCTGTGCCCTTTCTTATTTTACATGCACGTTCGAAAAGTTTTTGTGTATTGGGGAGTAGATTTTTTCCCCATTTATGAGCAAATATCTATCTCTATGAGACCGTGGGTTCGTCTCACATCATCCTCTAAATCTTAAATTATAATATTTTAAAAAAACTCGGAATGAAAGGAATGAAAACCTAAAAATATAAAAGAGAAAATAGATCTGAGTAAAAAAAAACAGCACTAATTACAAGGTAGAAGAAGACAAGAAGTAGGTTTTTTGACAACGATTAGGGGTGGGTGTTTTCGGGTTGGGTTGGACTGGGTTGAAAATTTGTCAATCCAATCCAGCCCAAAGTCATTTTTAACCCAACCCAACCTAACCCAATATTTGTCGGGTTGGATTGGGTTGGGTTGGATTGGGTTGATCGGGTTAGGCTTTTTAAGCCCAATAGAAAAAATATATTTAAATTCAAATTCAAATTTTGTTATATCAAAATTCAAATTTAAAATAATTTTTCACCATAATATCATATCACGTTGAGTTTAGATTACTTAAAAGCATCAAAATCAAATCATAACATATAATATAAATTGTTTAAATATCTTTTACATAATTAAAAAATTAAAATATAGCAATTTATCCAACTTGTAAAGTCTCCATCTAAGTCTCCCATCCATTTTACAATTATAATTTATAATAACTTTTTCAAATATCTCATGATTGGATAATCTATTATTTATTTTAACCAACATAATATGTTGAGTTTATATACAATTATTAGATTTTTCCTACTAAATTCTTAATCAAATCCTAAGTAAAAAATAACATTTTAAAGTATAATCAAGGATGTGCCATCTAATACAAAAGATGAAGAAAATATATTAATATAATCACATATTTTTAATAAATGTATTATATATTACGGTATACAATATGTAAAATTATGTATTTATGTTTGTCATTTAAAATATTATAAATGGTGCATGAGTAAACTTTTTAATTATTTTAAAAAATATATAATTATAAATCTAATAGTAAATAAAATTATTTAATTTATTTTTTATTATTTATATCGAGTTATCGGGTTGGGTTGGATTATATTTTATTAACCCAACCCAACCCAACCCAATCTTAAAAGCAACCCAACCCAATCTAATCGGGTTGGATCGGATTGGATTGGGTTGGGTTGGTGGGTTGGTTGTGTTGGATTGGGTTGGGTTGGCGGATTGGTGCCCACCCCTAACAACGACATTTCAATTTTTCTTAGAACAATACTTACATAACTGATCAGTTTCAGTTTAAGTAGTGATTCCACTAATAGGTTATTGCCATGTTACCTTTTTCTTTACATTTAAGAAAAAGGGCACGTAACATGACTGTATTGATGGGATCAGTACTCAACCATCGTTTATTTTCTTACCAGTCCGGTCTCTTTTAAGTAGCATTCCCGCTTTCTCATTCGCCCCCAGGCCCCAACTACACACACCGCAGTCTCCACTACCTAAACAACAAAAGTGAAACACGCTTTGAAATCGCAGTGCGTGCGTTTCTCCTACGAAACTCAGAAAAATGACGTTCTTCAATGTCCTCTGCTTTCTCTCTTTACGTTTCGTGACGGCCAATGCCAAGATTCCTTGTGTTTTCACCGGTGGTTCGTGGGAAAGCTCCCACACCACCTTCTACGACCTACTTAAAAAAAAAAAAAAAAATCGATGTGTATTTAATTTTTTTAAAAAAAAAACCATACATTAAACACAAATAACATTCTTATGTAACCATTTATCAAATTAAATCGATCTGATCAGATAATCCAAGAAATTTATTTGTTATTTTATTGTATTACGGTATTAAATTGATTTTTACAATATTTACTAGAAAAAATAATAATCAAATAAAAATAAGTACGATGTATCAATGGTTTATTTTTTATAATTTGTTTTGGACTCCGAAAATTTCTGAACCAACCCTGTAGATGACGCCCATGAATTATTTGATTATTGAATAAGTTCCGCTTGGTCTGATTCTCAAATCTTGATCAGTACCAATAACTTTCGCCTCTATTCTCCATTCTGCCAATTTTCTAGAAGCTTGCTGCTCATCCGAATTTGTAAGTGTTGACCTTCAATTTCTTGGATTGTTGGAGTCTATCCTGAAAATAATCGCACCTGTTCACTTAGCATGCTAAAAGTTCATTCAACACTAAAAGCTACAACAAATTCGTAGAAGGTGATATGTCAAACCGTAATAGTACACCAACACTCGATGACGTTAGATGCGTTAACCTTTTCACCTCTATCAAAGACTTAGAGCACCTCCGATCTTGCACACCAAACTCTACTTAAATTTGGAGTTAAATGGGATTTTTTTGGTAATATGTTTATATTAAATTTTTTTCCACTCTAATGTTCAATATTAAATTTTACACTAAAAGAACATCTTAAAAAATATTCTACTAATAAATATTTGGGTTATTATGATTTTAGTCCCTCTAGTTAGCATTAATCTAAGTTTGGTATACTAGTTTTTGGAATTACTAACTTTAGTCTTCCGTTAAAAATTCTATGAAAACAAACGGAATGACCAAAATACTCTTAATGAAGGTTTCTAATGAATGGCAGTATGGTAATTTTATATTTAATTAAATAAATAATAAATAATAAAAACAAATTAAAATTAATATATATATAACAAATTAAATCTTCATCAACCATCAACCTTCAACCTTAACCCTCCATCTTCATCATCAGTATAAACAACCTTCAACCCAGAAAATGAAAAAAAAAAATTTAAAACAATTAAACCATCGTCTTCAACAACCTTCAGCCATGGTCTTCATCAACCTTCAACCTTCTCCACCACCATCATCGATAACCTTCAACATCTATCACACACCAGTCACCACCGATTCTTTCTCTCTCACCCCAGATCTGCTTATTTCTCTCAAACCAATACCAAACGACGGTCGACTCAAACAACCACCAGTGGTCGAATAAACCCACGATCGATCTATGCAAACAGATCGATCTGCACTCAAACCGATTGATCTGCACCGGGTCTTCACTGAAAGAGATGAGATTCGGTTCACAAACACGCAGGAGATGTGATCGAGATCGAGATCGAGATCCAAAGAGATCTGGATTCGCGTGAGAGAGATTTTGGGTTTGAGTGGTGGTGGGTATTCGATTGGGTGATGAGGTTTTCCGGATTCGCGTCAGAGAGATTTTAGTTGGGTATTTGGAGGAGATCGAAAATCGATCGAACTTAGATGAAGAAATCGGTATTTTGGTATTTGGTTGCGTGAGAGAGATTTTGGGTATTTTGTTGAATGTTGATTTTTTGATTTTGGGTGGGGGTGGTGGTGTGTTTTTGATTTTCTGGGCTTTTAGATGGTGGTTGTTTTTGGTGGTGTGGTTTGAATGTTGATTTGGTTTATGATGAATTTAGGAAAATTTTCTTGATCTTTGTTCAATTTCCAAATCTTGTGATGTTGGGATGGAGATTGGGGGTTTTTTGTTTTAATTTTTTTTAAATTTTAATTTTTTGTTTTTAAATTTTTATATTATTAAATATCATCTTTATCCTTGGTTATAAAAGCTGATGTAGAACAAGTGGTTGAATCCTACATGGCTTTGTGGGACTATTATAAATCTAATAATAAATGACTTTAATTGAAGGGAATCGACGAGATCTTTAGAAATCAACACCTTTGGTGTTGTGGTACGACCTTTTTCGGCCAAATTCCATCATTTAGGCCCCGAAATCGCAGTTTTTTCCCTTTTAAGAAATTTCCTTTTTAGTCGTAAGTTGATTTTGACAAATCAAAATCGCTTACTGTGAATTCTGGCTTGTTTAGGGTCATTAATATCTTTTATTTCCGCAACTTTTATGATTTCGCTATTTTAGACAGTTTCGCTATTTTAGGCAACTATTGAAATGTAATCTCGTTTCTTGTCCAACAATGATTCGGGTTAGGATTTTCATTTTAAATAGCTTTGTAAGCCGAAAGGCTCATGAAACTTAGGGTCCGTTCTGTAAACGTTTTCCAGTTGTTGTTTTTCGAAAATAAAAATGAAAATGAAAATAATATTTTAATATTCAGTTTCGAATTCTGAAAACGCGTCTGGTAGGTTAACCGAAAACTATCAAAAATTAAAATATCAATTTTGACATTTTGTTTAATATTATTACAACCATAAACAAATTGATTAAATAATTAACCAATATAATTTTTGTATTGTAATTTTTAAATTAAACAAAAGTAACACATCAAAAATTAATTCAAAAAAACATATCAAAAATGAATTTATCAAAACTAAACTCTTAAATTATAAATAAATAGAACTAAATATATATTAAATATTATTATATTTTTTTATATTATATTATATTATATTTTTATATATAAATGTATAATATTTATAAATTACTATATAATATATTACTGTGTATAATGTAATATATATAATATTATTATAATATTATATATTTTATATATTTTAATATTAAATATGTATGATATATTAATATATGTATATATAAGAGGGATACTTTGGTCATTTGAAAATTTTGTCCCGTCTTATCCTAACCATATCAAACGCATAACAGTATAATTAATAGTTAATTTTTATATATATATATAAAAAAGTGGAAAACAAAATGAAAAACAAAAACAAAAACGAAAACGAAAAACAAGTATTTTGTGTTTTTCAAATCTTTCACTTTTAACACTGATTTTGTTTTTCAATTATTTTTTTTTGAAAATAAAATGAAAAACGGTTAACGAACGCGTTTTCGAAATCATTTTTGAAAAATAAAAACAAAAACGGATTGAAAAACAGTTGTAGGACGGGGCCTTATCATTAAATAAAATTTCAGACTTGTTTCTTATTTTCTTTCTGGTGGATTCCAGTTTCAATAGAACTTAGACGTTGGTCTAGTTCTTTTACGTTTTCACTGCGTCAAAACCTTAGTGACATTTCCCGTATTACCCTTGTTGATCTAACGGAAGTCAATAAGATTCTAATGGAATTGGACGGTAAGGACTGAAATCTGTATTATTAGAGAATTAGTGGACTGGACTTAATAATTCTAAAAACTAGTAAAAAAAAACCAGATAAATATAATTTAGAAGTACTAAAATTTTAATATCTCTGAATATTAAATACCCTTTCACCTCTACAAAGACTTTGAGCAATTCCGATGTTAGATACCATACGCGGTTATGTCCGTGGTCGGTCATTAGTGGGTTGGGCCCCCTATTGCTTGTCTTATGTTGTTTATCTACAGTGTGCACGTGTGTCTAGCTAGAATAAAGACTCTTTATACATTTAAATACCCTACCGAAGAAAATATTAATTATTATGTTTAAAAAGCAAATAGTAGGCGGGTACTGTTATGATAAAGCCCGCATATCATAGCAGCAGTGCCGGCCGTGTTATTTGCTTTATGAAATATAACAATAGTCCGTTCGTAGTTTGATAACCTTAACTATTGGGTAAATAATCTTCGATTAATGTTAAATGAATGGTTTGAATCCTATGATTAATAAAAAGTTTTTAAAAAGATATTTTATCTAGATGATTTAATCAATTTTAGCTATGATGAAATAAACTTATATTTAAAAAAAATTCAATAATTTTCAGTTTGGGAACTAGATTTTCTAAATTTTGAAGTTAAAAAATTTAAAATATAGAAAAACATAGAAGAAATGATGAAAAAAATAGTTCAAAAGCATGACAATCAAGACTCGTCCTTTTTTGGATGCATGAAAATATGAATAACGTGGTGCAGTCAACTGTTTTTTTTTTTTTGTCCCTGTAGGAATTAAAGCTGATTTGAAATGTATAAATATTACTGCTGCTTCCAAATCTCCATCCACTCGCGACATAAATCCCCACCAAATTATTGTCTTGTGAAAACAAGGACATCCGGCCACTCCTTTCCTTCTGAGGAGGTCCTATTGGCTTGGCCCTGTCCTACAAGGAGGACCCTGACTACTTCAGGTTTGTCTAGGAGGAACTTCAAAGAGCAGCCACACTTGGAGCCTACGACGAAGCACGGTACAGTTTTCTTAAGGCAGGGATACTTCAGAAGCTAAAAGCCTTTACTTTCAAATCTGTGAATCTACATAATTAAAAAAATGGTCCAGAGTGGTAAGCTCTCAAAGTTTTGGACCTCTTTCATCATCAGTAACGACCTTTCAATAATATTGTCGAACAATATTTTCTTCAAGGTCATATCTTGGCTGCGCTCAAACTTCTGCTTGGCTGCTGCGTTTGTCTCAGGTAAACATATAGAAGATTTAAGGATAAATATATACTTTCTGAAATTGTATTGTTGAGCTCCTTTCAATAACCTTTCTTATTTTGGCACAAGTTAAATAAATACGTACTCCATTATTAAAATGCCCCTATAGTTTGAGTTATTCTTCAAAAATCTCCACTCTGGTTTCATAGGTATTACTAAAAAATCTAAGATAAAAGTTATTTAACAAAATATTTTAAATTAAAATAATAAGAAAATAAAAATAAAACATTCTCTCTTATGTCTCACTCTTTTCCTCATTTCTCTCTAACTCTCAGGGCCCATTTTGTATTACCTGTAACTTTTATAATAATCACAATTAAATGTACTAAAGAAATAATATTCAATTGTGAAGTTAATCAATTGTACTTATATATGTGTGTGTGGTAATTGTACTTTTCCATTAATTATATATATTAAATCAATATTTAAGTAGAATATTTAAATTAAAAAAAACCATAAGAACAGTAAAAATATTTTTTTAAAGATTTTATGAATCAAATCAATATTTAATTATAATCTATAATTTTAAGGTGAAATAAGATATATAAATGATTTTAATTTGATTTCATAAGGATAATAATGATATTTTAAAAGATTTATTAAATGCTAAAATAGACTGTTACATAATCACTTTCAAGAATAACCCTCCACCTATTTCTTAAAATCAGATTATCAATTAATCATTTTTAGAAGATTTATCGAATATCATTTTAAGTCAAAATTATAAAATTAATTGATTTTAAATTCTCAAAAGTAATACAAAACTTGCCGTCACCACTCTCCCTATTTCTTTTTCTCTAACCTCTTTACTTTTTGCTGGTTTGATTGTATTGGATGCTTTTTTGACTAGATTTTGGTTGTGTTGGGTTGGGGGCAGTGATTGGGTCCTCTCCTTCTAAGGGAAGAGATCAAGCAATGATTTTCTCCATTGTAAAGAGATCATGACTCAGTCTCCTTCCGACAGTGGAGATCACAGCTCGATCTCTTTCCGATGGAGGAGAAAGTATTTTTTTTTTACTTTTTTTTTATATTTTTAATATTTGATTCTTATTATTTTAAAAATATATTGAGGATGCAACAATTATTTCCAATTTATATTGAAGGTTAAAGACTTTTATTTTCAATTTGAATATAAGGGGTTCATCTACCATACAATACCTATATAATTGCTGAGTTAGTTTCTAGTCTTTAGATTTCAATCTAATGGTCTTAAAAATTAAGGATTTGAAAATTAAAATAAAATAAAATGAAACTAATTCTCTCACACATGACTACTCAACAACTATATAGATGCATAATGTAATTCTCAATAACCAAAACTATTCATGAGCAAATATGCCTTTTAATGTCATAATTTACTTTTTTTAACGGAAAAAGTAAAGAAAAGGGGAATAATGGGAATAGTGTAAACTACAATTGGATAATTGTCATTAATAAAACTAGATGGTGATAATGGTGAATTGGTCAAACAATAGGGATGATTTTGATAATATCTAAAATATGCAAAATATAACATATCAACATATCTATGTATAATAATGTATTCCTTCAAAAAAATAAATACAACAGTATAACAAAAAGTTATAATTTAGATTTAAGACTAAGGTTTACCGTTTTATTCACATAAACAACTTTATCGTAAATTTACATTCACCTCCTCTGTCGTTAGTTAAACTTGGTCAAACTTAATTGTTAACGAAATTTGACTGTCAAAATAATGGTTAATGGCATGGGAAGTGAGTGTCAATTAACTATAAAGTTGTTTATGAGTATAAAAGGGAAAAGCTTAGAGAGGTTTGGTACAGTTTGCTCAAAACCAAAACAAACACTATTAGCCAACTTCAACTTGTCACGTACTTTATATATATCAGTCATTTTCTCCTTGGTCTGCATTGATATAAAATATACCAGTTCCTTGTATGTGAACCATAGATTATAGATAAGTGAATATAGACTGAGCCAAAATAGTTGAATCTAACAGCCCATATACCAGACATTGATATATACATATATCTCGTAAAACCTCTATAACATAATATTGTTGGATCTCAGGAAAATTATTATTTTAGAGGGATTATTTATTTATTGATAAATGGATATTTATTAATTTATCAATAAATGAATATTTACTAATTTATAAAGAGTTTCATATTTTTACTATTAGTAAATGTATTGTTTTTTTGGCTCCCCTCTAAGCATTAGTGCACTTGTTCTCCCATTATGACAGTATATTTTTTGGCTCAATCACATTAAAATTTTATCTTATTTTGATATGATCACATGCAACTCACCGCTGATCACAAGTGCACGACATAATGCTCTTATTAATATATATTTTTATCAAGACAGATGCATGACTTATAATAATAATAATAATAATAATAATAATAATAATAAACAAGGAATTGAATGAGGTCAAACTATAAAATTTGATGCATGTTGAGCATATTTTAAATTATTCCAATGAAAATGATAGAATTACGTGTTGATTAAGAGATTATTTAAGGGGTAATGAATACGTTTATTGATGATGATCGTGATTCAGATGCTAGTAGTGTTTTACGAACGGTTTCTCCAAAAGAGGCTAGTCTTTCAAACAATAGTAACCTTAAATAACTACTTATTACAAAATGAATATATATATAACAAATGTGGTGTATGCATTGCAAAAAATGAAAGATGATGTTAAGTTCGATTTAGGTATAAAGAAAAGACAATCAGCTTTAGATGCATTTTTTAGGATGAATTGAATTGAGTAAGGATAAGTCGTAAGTAAAAAGCTCATTACTATATATTATGAATTTTTATATGTTATTTCTTTCATGTAATTAATCAATTATTAATTTATATATTTATTGGGTCTTAAAGGGTTTATTTTTAAATTATTATCATACACGTTTTACGTGGTTATTATTTTAGTACATTAATCCGAGTTAGTATCGAAATATTTTATTATTAAAGCGAAGTTATTAATTTATCGAGATATTATATATATATATATATATATATATATATATTCATTTCTCTGATTATATAGTTATTTTAATTTGTAGTCTTGGTGTTCGGTTACGACTTGGTAAAATCTTCTGTATTGGATAATTTTATAACATACTTCACCGACAAGCCAACAGAATATCATCTTGTGAAAGCTGCTGAATTGGCGACTGTTCTTGAGGGAGTATCAGCTTCACTTGGGATGGTTGTGGCTTACATGTTAGATGCCCATTTCAGTAATCTCATAATCATCAGTTGTTCAATTGCATCCACCATCATCGTAAGTGATTTGTTTTAGTTTGCATTTCATTTTGATTTTATGATGTACAACTAATTGGTAATAATAGGGTTAGCCATTTGATGAGCCCGGTCAGAACTCAGTGGCGTTGGATTTGGGCTAAATTATTTCATCGTTTAGGCTTTCAAATTACGTTTACCAATCTTGATAAGTTTGATTTTAAATGCCATAAATTCTATTGCAGGGACTGGTGCTATTTACCCTTAATTTAATGATATGGAGGGGACGCTATGAATTTGTTTACATAATTGGAATATTCCTATTAGCAGTGGGTAAAGGAGTGCGTCCTCAACTAAGTGTATTTCTTGCGGATCAATTGAGAGGCCATGAACCAGCGGATACAAACACAAATAAGTATCCAGTAAAAGTTCAAAAAAGAGTGTGGTTGATTGTTGCATGGCTTTGCAGTGTAGCTGCTACATTCTTCATATCCGATTTTTCCAGGAAAAAAGTGCTCTTCCCTTCAACTTCCGTATTGGTGGTAACTTTCATCTTGTTCTTGTGTGGTATTCCTGTTTACCACAGTAAGAAATTTACTGGTGCTGGCAGCAGCCTTTTTAATTTGATTCCAGTCTTCAAGGTCTCCGTGTTGAAAAGGCACATCCACTATCCTTCTTATTCTGAACACTACTTCTATGATCCCGATACTCATGATTATCAAAGGCAAACACATTTATCGCCTCAAGTCAAGATCCTCAGGTACTTTGTTCCCCTCCCTCATATACCAACCAACAACTGCACCAGTAATGGTAGCAATTTATGCATGCATGTTGTTAATAATTATGTTGTACGTGTTTATATATAAATCTAAGAAAGATAGATCCGTTTGATTAATCATGTTAAAACTTAAAACACACGGTCTAAATGGATGTGGGTTTTGTTCGAGACATGTCAAAATATTGTCAACTTTGGATCTCTTATTTTAACATAAAGTAAGAATCTAAATGAAATCGATAGATTTAATAAATTTTAATCTGATTTTTTTATGTACATGAACAATAAGTTTAATGATATCTGAATAAAATTTGAAAAAAATTCAAACAGTACAAAAATTATTTTTTCCGGTTTTAGAATAACAATAATTTGTTTAACATACAAATTCTATTTATGTCAGATGGCTGGACAAAGCTGCCATTATTGAATCCTCTAATCTTGATCCACAAGATCAAAAAGAGGCAGGTCGGCTTTGCACCTGTGGAACAGGTCAAGGAAACAAAACTTCTTCTAAAAATGATTCCAATATGGAGTACCTTCCTTGTGATTGGTTTGGTATCATCAACAGGAGACACCTTTTCTTCTGAGCAGGGATACAGATTGAATGATTCCATAGGTTTTTTGTTTTACATAATTTTCTATCTTAAACCTATCTCAAAAGCAATGATTTCCTATCTTTTTGATAAGTTTTTATCTCCGGAAAGGGTTCCAGAAACTCAGCACAAACTAGCTAAACTTTTGAGAATTTGGATTGGAACGGTGCTATGTACAATTTTTTGTGCCATATCATGGCGGGTTGAAGTTGGCAGGTTGCATAAAAAAATTACGAGCTTGTTCTGGCTGGCACCACAGTACTGCATTTTAGTATGTTAGGCTTTAGTGCAGATGGATTGGACGAATTCATGATTGATGAGCTCCCTAAATCACTGCAGAAATATGCCTCAGTAATGAATGAGTTTGTCATCGATGGACTTGGAAGCTTCCTTGGCATACCCTTCATGTATGCAAACAGAAACATATTTGGTTCCACTTTAAACGACAGTCGCCTAGACACATACTTTATGAGGTTAATGATTATTAGTTTTCTTAATGTTTGTTACTACTATTTTATATCAACCATCTACTACAAACCCCCTCTTTATCCCGGAGCAGAAATGGTATAAAGAGATATCAAACTTAGCCCATGAAGTCTAGTTAATTTTGTACTTGCGAATTGAGTATTAGATTATGTTCTAATTAATACACTTTTTTATAATGTTTAATATAATAGTTATATAGACCTGTCAGTTAACTCTTGTGTCTTGAGTTTGTATTTGTAACTTAATATAATAGTTCTTTTTTTTTTTTTAAAGTTTCATCCACTTTATAAAATTAGATGAACTAAGAAAACGATGAACAAAAAAGGAATGGGGACAGAGGGATGTGAATATATGATATCCTCTCACAAACCTATTTAAAATCAACAATAAAGAAATCATGAGAGAGAATTCTAGAGAGAGATACTCCTATTCCCAAGAACAGAGATGACATAGGTTCTCAGACGGCTTCAACTATGGCGGAAGAAAAGACTTTAGAGATGGGTTGGTGTCCATTTTCATCGGGAATCTTAATCCGGAGATTGACTCAATGGGGTTATGGGGGATTTTTAAGGTTTTTGGAAAGGTGAGGGATGTGTACCTATCTTCAAAGAAGAATTTTAATGGGAGTGTTTTTGCTTTTATTCGTTTTGGAACACTAGAGGAGGCTGGTAAGGTGGCGAAGAATGTGAACGGAATGCATGTTTATGGGAGGCCAATCGTTGCTAAAGTAGCAACTTACGACTAGAACAAAAGGAGGATGAACACTAAATCCAACAATATGAAAGATGGTCCTTTTTATGAACATTTCAGAACTGAAGGAAAAGGAAGGGGAAACCATAAGGATGATCATGTCAACAACACTTATGCTCAAGGAAAACGATCTTATGCAGAGACAGTAAAGGAAGATAAGACTGGTGATTCTGAAATAAGGTCTGCAATGTACTGGAGGGGTTCCAAAGAGGTTGAAGTATGGCTGTCAAGATGCGCCATAAGAGTTCTAAAGGATTTTGCCAGTATAGAATCTGTCAACCAGAAATTGGAGGACAAGGGATTTGTTTTCTCCTTTTCTTACATGGGAGGGAATACATTGCTTGGTCGTTTAAATCGGAATATGAAAAGGATGGGTTCATCAACAACAGATTTTTTTGGAAAGATTCCTTCATCTCAATGTCTAGATGGAATGTTTTGGGGCAATTAGGGACCAAACAACCTACTCACAAGTTAAGGTGGGTATAAGTCAATGGCGTCCCTCTAAATTGCTGGTGTAAAGATTTTTTCAAAAAATTTGGAGGTCAGTTCGAAGAGACTCTTTTAATAGACGAAGAGACTGATAGAAAAAAACGGTTGGATGTTGGAAGATTGTTGATCAATGCCCCTTTGGATAAACGTTTCCCTTGTGACATTGTCATGAGGACTGATGACGTATCGATTCCGGTGAGGGTGGTAGAGTTAACGACTCCGGTAGCTAACTCTTGGGTGGTTGACTTTCTCGGATTGAAATCTTTGGCTATAGATTTGAATTCAAACCAAGATAGGGATAGAGGTGTCATTTTACACTCAAAAGATAGAAGTGACTGGTCCACAGAAGATGAAAGTGGAAGTGGTTATGACAGAGGAAGTATGAGCAGGTGCAAAGAAGTCACTATCAGAGCTGGAAACAAAGAAGAGTATAGAAAAGGTGTCAGGAACTTTTCTCATAACATTCCCAAATTGCCGAGAAAAGGAAATATTGACAGGGAAGGGGACATTGGAAAAAGGAAATGGTAGTTGGATGCGTGTCTCGAAGTCTAAACCTAGGCATCCTATCTACAATGGCAGCTTGAAGATAGGGAAAGAAAAAAGGGTGGATAGCATGAGTGGATCGGAATCAGGATCTACAGATATCGAAGCCATATAAGATATTATTTTGTTTACTTATAGGTTTAAAAGGGGAAAATTCTAAAGCAGGGGAGTTAGTGAAAAAAGTGACATGTGGGTTGGGTGGCTATACCAGTAGTGGGCCGCAAGACCGTGGGCTTTCTGAAGATGAAAAAAGTAGAATGAGTTCTCAAACGAACCATCAGTCAAGCATGGAAGAAGGTGAGGCCCAAACCTTGCCAAATAGAAGGAAAGTTTGGTCCAAGTGTCTGACAGTGGTGAAAAATCAAAGGAAAAAGAGTCAAATGGTTCAACAAGAACATGTGGAGGATGACCAGAGTATTGACTTGATAGTTGATCTAAGAGGACAGGGAGTGGAGAAGCAGAACAAAAAATTTCAAAAGCCAATCGCAAGATGGTTGCAGAAGATGGATTAACGCACAACTTTGAGGATCAACTTTCAGAGCGGCGTCAGATAGAGGAGCAGGAAGACCAAGCGATTGTGCCTTTGAAATCTTCCAGAGGTAAACGTTATGACTCTTTAATCAAGACTCATCCTATGAAAATGAGAGGTCTTAAGGACACTGTATCCAAAAATGGAAAATAGGGGAAAGAGGTCAAGGCTAAGAGTAAAAGGGTTATTTGGAATTTAGAAGAAGAAATAACTAAAGTGATTGAGGTAGGAGTTGCTCGAGGTATTGATATGAAGTCAAGACAGATGTCATGTAATATTGGTAGCAATGGAAGTGTTAAGGAAGGAAGGAGGATGGAAGAATGGGATTTGGATGAGGAAGTCACTAAGGTCTTGGAGACAGGGGTCTTGGAGACAGGGGCTGCTTTGGGATTTGTTTTCAATAGAAATGAGGACGAAATTGTGGAATTTGTGACCTCAAGAGAGAATGAAGATGAGTTGAGGAACGAGAAATAAGCGGTAGTTTTCGTTGTTGGTAAAGGGCCTCTGTTTTTGTTTAATGTTAGTTATGTCTTTGAATGTGAGAGGTATGGGTAAGGAGGATAAAATAAGAAAGGTGAAAAGTGTGGTTTTAACCCAAAAACCAGCAGTTTTTTTCATTCAAGAATCAAAACTGGATGGTTTCAATAGCAGAGTATTAAGAGATTTGGGTGGGTGTTTCTTTAAAGAGGGGTGGCAATTGATGCGGTGGGATCTACTAGGGGTTTAATAACGATGTGGAATGAAGATTTGTTGATAGTTAAGGATTGTATTTCGAATAAATGGCGTTTAATCTTAGTTAGGGTTCTGAATAAGATGGATAAGGAAGTGGTTTTTTGCAACATCTATGCCTCTAACTCGGAAAATGAGAGGAGCTTTATGGAGCTTTATTATTAATGTACAGCAAATATTTTTTATGCCTTGGATTATCGTAGGGGACTTCAACACAATTTCAAATGTGTCGGAAATAAAAGGAGGTGAATTCAACAAGTGGACTGCGAGAGCCTTTAACAATTTCATTATTGAAGCAAAGGTTGTGGACATAGCGTTGAGAGGGGTCGAGTTTACTTTGTCGAATAACAGAGAAAAAGGATCATGGGCAAAGCTAGATAGGTTTTTGGTGTCTTCCATTTTACTCTCTTGGCTCCTCGATTTAGAGCAAATTGGATTACCAAGAACAATCACAGATCATTGTGCTATTACTCTTGGTGTAACTAAGGTTTCTTGAGGCTCTAGGCTTTTTCGTTTTAACAATGTGTGGCTGGAAGACAGAATTAATGAAAGGGATTAAAAAAGAATGGGTGGACAATAAAATAAAGGGGACCAGTAGTTTCATTCTTCGATCCAAACTAAGAAATTCCAAGCTGTTAGTTAAGAATAGAGAGGTGCTTAGGTCTGCAGAGTTGAATTCAACCAAAGAGCTCGAGATTCAACTGGCTAAGATTGACAAAATGGCAGTTTTGGGGGGTTGGTCAGATGACCTGAGAAATGAGAGGTTGGTGGTTATCACGGAGATGTGGAAAGGAATAAAGCGAGAAGAGCAAGAGTGAAGACAAAAATCAAGAATCAGGTGGCTTATTGAAGGTGATAGAAACACAAAAAATTTCCACTTGGTAGCTAGTGGGAGAAGAAGGAACAACTTTGTAGATAATGTTTCTATTGAAGGGGTGACAAGATCTAGCCGGAAGATGTTAGGAACGGAATGGCCGATTTTTTTGAGAATCAATATAAGAATGTGTCGTGGTATCGCCCGAAAGTTGGTGGATTACCTCTTAAGAAACCGTCGGGAATAGAGAGAGACCTCTTGGAAGAAGAGTTCAGTTTAGAAGAGGTTTGAAAGGCTGTGTCCATTTGTGATGGGAACAAAGCTCCTGGGCCAGATGATTTCAATCTTAATTTTATTAAAGAAAATTGGGATGCCATTAAACAGGACTTCATGAGTTTTATGGTGGAATTTCATAAAAATGGTTCCATAGTCAAGGAATTAAATCAAACTTTCATTGCGCTTATTCCCAAATGCTCAAATCCGAAGACTATGAAAGATTACAGACCTATAAGTTTAGTGGGATCTTTGTATAAAGTCCTGGCTGAAGTTCTAGCTAATCGAATGAGGAGGGTCCTTGGCTCGGTTGTGGGAGAATCTCATATGGCTTTCGTAAAGAACCATCAAATCCTGGACAGTTTTATTATCGTCGATGAGATCATTCATCACTGGAAGAAAAGCTACGAAGGGGGGTTGTTAGTGAAGTTAGATTTCGAAAAAGCGTACGATAGCGTTGATCACGTTTTCATTGATGATATCTTAAGTGAAATGGGCTTTGGAGAAAGATGGAGATTTTGGATGAAGTGTTGCATTACCACTCTGATGTTCTCGATTTTAGTTAATGGTAGCCCAACTAGACAATTCAAGATCGAAAAGGGTCACAGATAGGGTGACCTTTTTTCCCCTTTCTTATTTAATGTGGTGGTGGAAGGTTTGAGCGTGTTGTTCAAGAAAGTGGAGACAAAGGGGTTGATGAAGGGTGTCACTTTCGGAATGGAGGCGGTTTATGTATCGCATTTGCAATGACACCATTTTGTTCCTTTAACCAGAAATTGAGTACCTCTTGAATGTTTAAAGAATATTGAGGTGTTTCTAGTTGGCTTTGGGGTTACACATTAATTTTCAAAAAACTTCCTTGGTAAAGGTTAGCAAACGAAGGAATGGGGAGGAGGATTGGGCTGCTATTTTTAGATGCTCTAAAGCTTCCTCTTGGTGGTCGACCTTGCTCTAAAATTTTCTAGTCTGAATTAATTCGGAGGATAGAAAACCGGCTTGCTCCTTAGAAAAAGTCCTTTCTCAATAAAGGTGGTAGGTTAGTTCTAATCAAAGTAGTGATGTCAAGTATTCCTATTTATTTGATGTCCGTGTTTCAAATCTCAATCAATGTTGCTAAGAGGATTGAAGGTCTTCAGAGAGGGTTTTTTTTGGGAGATGAGTGTGAGAAAAGAAAAATGCATGCTATAAAATGGGAATCTTTGGGCAAAGAAAGGAAAAGATATGGGTTAGGTATAGGTTCGATTCTTCACAAAAACAAAGGTCTTTTGGCTAAATGGGTTTGGAGGTTTGGGAAGGAAGAATCTCCATTGTGGAAAAGGGTGATTTGTGCCAAATACGGAGTTCCGATGAATGTGTTGTGCTGGAATTGGAATGGTGGTCCGTCAAGTTCCTTTTTCACGAAGGCAATAGGTAGTCTTTTTTCACAAGGTTCAAAGACAACCAAGATTCTTCAGGAGGGTTTAAGGGTGATTGTTGGTTGTGGCAACAAAGCTAGTCTGTGGTGGGATATAAAGGTGGAGGGAGTGCCTTTGAAGGAGGCCTTTCCAGATTTTTTGCTTTGGCAATAAATAAAGGAGGTTGCATTAGTGAACATGGCAAATGGGTCGATGATAAGTGGTACTGAGAAATTCCACTCAGAAGACCTTGCTTTGGATAGGAGATAGATCAATGGACCTCTTTCATAACTAGTCTTCAGGAAATCAAAAATTTTAAAACTATATATGATACAATATGATGTAATCTCTACTCTAATGGTTGTTTCTCTGTACAGTCTGCAGTGGTGCTTGGCAAGGTTTTGTCCCTCTATAAATCGAAATTTTTGTCTGACACCTTTTCCAAAATAGGGTGATAGTGAAAGAGGTTTTGGTGAAGTTTGGGGCGTCGTTTGGGTCAAATATGGAATGCCCCCTGTGTAATGCCTTTGTAGAATCTATGGGCCATCTTTTTCTCCAATGTAGCTGGCCTTGGAGCGTTTGGATTCATTGTATGAACTGGTGGGGTATGAGTTTTTGTTTCAATTTCTCTATGATAGATTGGTGGAGAGGTTGGATTGGGCAGTGCCAGAGGAAGTTAGCTGAAAGAGCACGGGTTTCGCTATTTTTTACGGTTGTTTGGTCCATTTGGGAAACTAAGAATGGTAAGTTGTTCAAGAACGAAGAAGCTTCCTTTTTGAAGGCAGTGGATATGGTGAAATTCAGAGTAGCCTGGTTGTTCAAGAATTATGGCAAAGGAAATAGTGATCCTATAACTCTTATTCTTTTAGACATAGCAGATCGATGCACTGATCCGTGTAAAGTAATATTTCTGGATATGGGGGGTTGGATCCCTCTGCCTTCAGATGTGCTGAAGTTTAATGTGGATGGTTCTACAAGGGGATCCTCGGCTCAAGCAGGTATAAGAGGTGTGTTGCGGGACAGTCGAAGCAACATTCTATGCTCTTTTTCAATTGGCATTGGTGTGCAAGATGTAATCACTGCAGAGATATTGGTGATTGCAAAAGCTTGTGAGCTTTGTATTTCTCAAATGGAGTTGATAGGTAGAAGTATTGTTATTAATAGTGATTCTAGGGCTGCTGTCTCCTGGATCAACAACGAGGATTTAGGAAACATCAATTTCTCTCATTTGATCTACGATATTCGTAACATTTTGCTATGCCTGGGGAAGACTACATTCGAATTCAGCTCTCGTGCTTCGAACTCTTTGGCGGACACGTTAGCGAAACAAGGTTCTGCTGGAGAAGGGGATGTTTTAGTTTGGAATCTTTCTTAATCTTTTCTCTTTTGTTTGCTCTTCTGCTGGGGAAGGGGAAGAGGATGTTTTGTTGGCATGAGAGCTGATCTTTGTCCCCTGTTTTGGTTGTGAGGGATGGTCTCTGTTGCTCTTTGTTTGTTTTTTTTTGGCTCCTTGTTTCTGTTTGTCCGTCTCTCGGCTTTGAAATATATTTCTGATTCTCACAAAAAAAAATCAACAATATTTATTTTTATTTGCATGCCAAATTTGACTTTGGTTAGACTTTATTGCTTAGGGAAAGGCCTTTACTTTCTCATATTCTTATATCAATACCTATATTTTTCCAGGTTTCCATCTTTTGTGCCAAATGATAATTTTCTTTGCAAATTAACCCCTATATGTAGATGAAACAAGATTCTTAAGTATTTTTTTATACATATAATTAATTTAGCTATAAAACCTCTTGTCACGGTACAATATATCTTGAGTTTAAACCTTGTTCATACCAAGATAGCTAGAGAGGGTTATTTTATTATTATAATCAATAACATATATTAACAGTATTCCTTTTTACGTCTTGAAAACAAATGCTAATTAAAAATAAGTTAAGAGGCAATATTGAATAGCTATAAATATAGGGATAAATAAAGCAAATAGGTTTCAAAGACTTTGCTATCAGCCTATCAGCCAAAAACATAAAGTCTTCCATTGACTAATAATAGTAGTCACACTTTGAATCTTATCGCCCAAGGCAGATGACCCCATTAATTAATCAAATATATATATTATACCTGGCCAACACGGTTCCATATTCATCTCCACAACTTCAATTAATGGAAGAAGTGAAGCTCCATGGATTTTGGCCAAGCCCCTTCAGTCATAGAGTGATATGGGCTCTCAAACTGAAGGGTGTTGAATATGAGTACATCGAAGAAGACTTTCCAAACAAGAGTGAATTGCTCTTGAAGTACAACCCAATTTACAAGAAAATACCTGTCCTTGTTCATGGTGGAAAACCAATTGCAGAGTCCCTTGTAATCCTTGAATACATTGAAGATACATGGCCTCACAATCCTCTGATGCCAACTGATGTTTATCACAAAGCCATAGCTCGGTTTTGGATTCAATTTGGACAATACAAGGTAACTCATCAACCCAATGATCAAATCTTCAATTTCTTAGACAATAATCGTCATGCCTATCTGATTATTGTTTAACTGCGATATTTATAAAGAATTTGTGGTCATTGATTTTTTTTTTCTTCCGACTTTGTTTCATATAAACGTACGTAGTAATATATTTTTTTTTCATTGATCTTCAATTTCTTCATCATGCCTATCTGATTCTTGCTTAGCTGTGATATGCAAAAAAAAAAAAAAAAAAATCATAAATTTTTTATTACTGAATATTTATTATTTGAGATCATTGCTACACCGCAAGTTAAAGACAAATAATTTTTAGGGAATTACAATTAGGTCCTTATGTTTTAAGGAAACTTTGTTTTTTTACCTGACCCTATGTATATTAGGGTCCTTGGTCTTCTTCTTTTTAAAAATACATTAAATTGACCCTTCCATCAATTCATAGTTAGTAAAAGTTAACAGGTCTATGGAAAAAAAAAAGTTACTTACAGTCATGTTAAGCTTTAAAAAAAAAAACCAATGTAAAAAATAAAATAAAAAATGTCTTGGATCTCCTGTCACCCATTAATATTAAAAAAAAAACGATACAAAAAAAATTCATTAATATATATATATCTCCAACCGTCCACAGTTGGACTTATGAGAATTACTTTTCTTTTTTTTTTAAAAAAAAAAACTCCAGATTGGATCTACATCTGCTTTTTGATTTGTTTATTTATTTCTTTTTTATCTTTTTTTTTTTGTAACAAACAATTTTAAAGATATATATATCTCCAACCATCCACCATACGGTAGGTGATAAATTTTTTCATTTTTTTTTGTCTTTTTTTTTAAGAAAAAGATTAAAGATAACTTCTTCTTTTTTTAATTTCCTTTTATAAAATTATTTTCTTTTTTAAGAATTTTTTTTTAAGAAAATATTTGATCTCCACCGTCTATAGCTAGATAAGAAATTCATTTTCTATTTATTTTCAATTAATTTATTTTGAAAATACACAATTATTATTAACAGGGGTAAGATGGTATTTTCAAGCATATGTTATTTTTTACCCTTTATTTTTTTGGTTGGTCGAATGGACCATTTTGATGTATAAAATGAGGCCATGTCTCTTCAATGTATTCAAGGATTACTGGGTGCGTTTGGCACGGAGATGAGACAAGACAATGTGAGATGGGACGGGACGGGACGAGATAGGACATGACATGTTATTTTATATTGTGTTTGGAAGGCCTAAGACATAACTATTAACTATACTGTTATACGTTTTGTATGATTAAGACAAAACGAGATAAAGATGTTCAAATGATCAGAATACCCCTATTATATTATATTATATATATATTATTAATAAATAATATAAATAATATATAATATATATTATTATAATTGATATTATATATAAATATTATATTATATAATTTGAATATAATATAATAAATATATATAATATATATTATTAAAAATGTTGTAATTTTTTTAAAATTTAAAGGTAAAGTAGTCTTTTTTACTTGTGCCATGTCATGGGACAACCTTATCCTATAGGGTCTTGGGTGAAACAAAAATTGGTGTTTTTTATCCCACATTGTCCCGTCCGATCCCATACTAAAGAGACGCCAAACGTGGGACAAGAGAAAATTGTCTCACAATGTCCCGTCTCGTCCCGTATACCGAACATACCCTTGCTACACCGCAAATTAAACACAAAACAAAACAAAAACTTTTTTTCATTAAAAAAAACATATCTCCAACTGTCCAACAAGATTGATAGACAGTTGGAATTATGAGAATTTCTTTTTTAAAAAAAAAAAACTCCAGATTGGATCTATATCTGATTTATTTATTTGTTTTTTTTATCTTTTCTTGTAACAAACAATTAAAAAAAAAAGTCTCCAACCATCCATCATACGGTAGGTGATATTTTTTTTTTTCATTTTTTATGTTTTTTTTAAAAAAAAATAATTAAAGATAACCTCTTCTTTTTTTAATTTCCTTTTATAATTTTTTTTGCTTTTTTAAGATTTTTTTTTAGAAAATATATTTGATCTCCACCGACTATCTCTAGATAACAGATTCATTTTCTATTTATTTTTCAATTAATTTATTTTGAAAATACACAATTATTTTTAACAGGGTAAAATGGTACTTTCAAGCATATGTTATGTTTGAATGTTATTTTTCTGATCAAAGGGACCATTTGATGTATTTCTTAAAAAAAAAAAAAAAAAGAGGAACAAAAACTCTACTACATATAAACCAAGTAAAAAAGCAACGTTACATTAAAATATAGGGACCGAACTATAATTCCCTTATAATTTTTTTTTACTTGAGAGGGAAGATTTGAATTTAAGACTTCACTAAGGTTGAGAGGTATATATGGTTACTTGGTTAGCACTTAGCACTCGACTATGCATACGAATTAAAAAGAGTTAGTATTAAGCAAAGAAATTTTAATTTCGAAACCACAAGATTGTTTTTGAAAATTGGTAAAATCTTAAAAGGCTTTTTTCAAATCCTCTCGATTTCAAAATCTATTAGAGTCCTTTACTCCTTTTATGTTTGAGATTAGTTATCGTTGTTTTGTTGCAATTCTCGGTAAAGCTAATAAAACTTGTTGGGCATCAATTTAGGATTATTTTCGGCCATTCTTCCACAAAAGTGGAGAAGAGCAAGAGAAGGCTGCAAAAGAAATATTGGAAATGCTGAAAATCCTGGAAGAGCAAGGCCTTGGAGACAAGAAATTCTTCGGCGGCGACGCCATCAATTTAGTAGACATTGCTCTGGGTTGGCTCCCTCTCTGGTTAGAGGCAATTGAAGAAGCAGTTGGTGTGAAGTTGATGGAACCAACCACCTTCCCTCGATTGCACTCATGGATGCTGAATTTCATGCAAGTTGATGTTATCAAACAAAATCTTCCCGATCGCCAGAAACTCTTAGCTCATATGAAAAACTTGAGGAACAAATTTGTTGCAGATCATTGATTATGTAACGATGTAGTCGCTGAACGTGTATCTTTACAACACAAATAAAAACATAATCCTATGATATAAATATATAATAAGCAATTATAATAGTGTTGCTTTTGGTACTAATTAAGGATTTGAGTTTACTACTTTAATTACCGTATTGCATTAATTAAAATAGATTATGAGGTTGTATTTGGTCTCAGTAAACAATTAAGACCATCTCCAATGCATATGTCAATTCCAATACTAAATTTAGTATAAAAAATAGTAAACTTCTATATTTGACACATCATTTTAGTATTGTACTCGAATGTATAATTCTATTTGAAATGTTAATTTTATTTTTTATTATTTAAAATTATAAAAATCAATAAATATAATTAATGTATTCAATTTATATAATATTTTTTATTATTTAAAATTATAAAATTTAGCAATTAATGCATTCGACATAGTTATACAATGATATTTCTGTAATTAAAAAAATAGTATTTATTGTTGTACCAAATTTTACATATGTTATTTTTTGCGTCAAATTTGGTATAAAGAATTACTTATGTCAAATTTAGCACAACATTTGGTATTGCATTAGAACATGTTTTTTTTTCACTTTATACCAAATTATAGTATTAGCACACTCAAATAGTATTGTATTGGAGATGCTCTAGTGCAAGCGTGGTTTGTGAAAAAAGATATGTTACGTAGGATTAATAGGCATTTTTAAAAAAAATCTTTCTCCAATACAGCTATGCATATTCAACATCAAGTTGATGTGACAAAAAAATATTAAACATTGTCAACATGACCGTCCACTTTCAGACAGTCTGTTGCACTTTCAGACAGTCTGTTGCACTTTCAGACGGTCTATTGCACAACCTCTTTTAGGTTGACTCAGCAAGCATTTAAAATTGACATTAATTTTTCATCTATTTTTGGTAAGGAAACAAAATAAAAAAGAAAATAGGAAACAAAATATGTTTTAAACAGAAGCATTGGAGACCAAATTTTAAGTTGATCGTCTATCAAGTCCATATTTATACCACACAGGAAGCAAATCTCTTGACATTGCTGACATGTCAACATTAATTCATTTGCAAGTCATTTTTATATTGGAGATGTTCTAATATGTTCGATGTCTGATTTTTTTTCTTTAAAAAATAATAAAAAATTCAAGCTCCTTGTTACAAAGGAAAAAAAGAGTAAACTCTTGTAATTATGAAATGGAGTGATTCTCATTGTACATGTGTAGTACACATATATATTTGTGAATAATACTGCTATGCTTGGAAGACAACAATATATACATGTTAAGTTACAATATAATCCCCATATTCACTTGCCTATGAAAGGATCATTCCATTGTAATTTTTAAATATATTATAAATCAATACAAAAGCTTTTACATATTGAAATGTATATCTCGTCTCTCTCTTGCCTTCTTGCTTTTGTTTATTCATTATTTTATATTGTTATTAATATCTAATGCTTTATCTGTTATTTCATTTAATTATAACACGTTATCAGCACGATGCTGTTATTTCCAGAATCTAAAATTTTTGAATTTTATTTCATTGGTACCTGAAGTTCCTAAATTTATTTACAGAACCTGAAGTTTCTGAACTTTATTTTCATTGGAACCTGAAGTTCCCTAGATTTATTTCCAGAACCTGAAGTTTCTGAATTTTATTTTTATTGGAACCTGAAGTTCCTAATTTTTATTTTCAGAACCTAAAGCTTCTGAATTTTTTACCACTGAAACCTGAAGTTCCTAAATTTATTTTCAGAACCCGAAGCTTCTGAATTTATTATTACTAGAACCTGAAGCTTCTAGATTTTATTTATCAATACCAGAACCTGTAGTTCTGGATTTCGTTTCTCGCACTTTAATTTTACACAATTTATTTTCTCGTAAATTATTTACTTTTACGTAATTTTTATTTAAACAATTTGGTCACTCATCCAAAAACCTGAAATTTATGGATTTATTTATCATTACTGGAATATAAAACTTTTGGATTTATTTACTCACAAGTATTCCTTTATATATCTGAAAATTTAAATTCCTCGGATTTTTATCAGACCAGAAGTTCTGACTCCAATTCTGATTTTTAGATAACGAGAAGCTACAAAAATGTCAAAATTTGTAAGCTTGAAGTTTGCGGCATTAGAAGTATTTGGGGACAACTACATGTCCTGGTAATTGATTCCAAATTATTGTTAAAATCAGAAGACTTGTATTACACCATTGAATAAGGGGCTGAGGCAACTGAACAAGACAAATCCACTACTTTGGTCATTATTCGTAATCATCTACATGAAGATCTAAAAGTCCAATGCCTAATTGTCACGGAACCGAAAGTTCTATGGCAAGAATTAAAAGACCGATTTGATAACCAACCCGATGTTGCATTACCAAATGTCATGTATTAGTGACAACATTTACGTTTACAAAACTATAGGTTAGTCTCTGAATATAACTCTGATTTATTCAAAATCGCTACACAACTAAAATTGCGTGGTCATGAGGTAACAGAAAATGATATGTTGGAAAAAACATTTACAACATTTCATGCCTCAAACATGATATTAAAGTAGCAATATCGAGAACGTTGATTCTCGAAATATTCATAGTTAATCTCATGTCTCTTCGTTACAGAGAAAAATAACGGGATTTTAATAAAAAATCATGAATCACGTCCGACCGGCTCTACAACATTCCAGAAGTGAATGCTTATACTATTGGGGGACATCGCGGTCCTTGTCGTGGCCGTGGTCGTGGTCGTGGTTGCGGTCGCGATCCTTACCACGGTCGTGGTCATGGCTGTTGGGATTATGTTTGATAGAAATAGTATAATAATGCATTTGATAATCTTTTCATATTAATAAAATTGATTTCTAGTTTAACAAATCTTATAGCATTTATAGTTTAATTATTATAATTGTCAAAAGTAAATAATCATAAGGTCAAAAGACTATGAGATAAGAAGAATTGTTCATCATCTGGATATGTATGAGGTAAACACAATTCTTTAGTTAGTATTGAATAATATTCACAACTTAAGATAAAGGTTGGCCACCTTTATCTTGTTAAAGTTGTAGATTCTCTTGCTAGCAATTAAGTAGGATCAAATGTGTTATGATGAGTCTAAAATCATCAAAGTGTGGTGTCTTTGGGCAAAGGAATATAGTGTACTAGGTGCATTGAATAGGATCATAGTAACATACTTTATCCAAAACCGTCTATAGATAAAAAATTTCACTTGAAGACAATCGAATAATCTATCTCAATCCTGAGATAAATGATGGACTTAAGGTTGCAAGTGTTATCATTTGAGCTATCAATGAGTACGATTATATAGCATAGTCTATCCTCGATAGTTTGGTGATATTCATTTGTTAATCGATAGAGGACTTCATTTATAGATATGGACATCGTGACTCCATTTATTAAATGAGAGTAGAATATCATCATATGGATGTTTTGAGGTATTAGATATTAAATCTTAACGTTAAGTTTTCAACAGTGGCTATTGAAACATGGTTTCTGGACAAGTCAAAATATCCAAGATCAAAGTGTGGTCATATGAGTAAATATGATAACTTGGAGAGCTATATGCGGTTTATGAGCTCTTGACGATTACTGGTATTCTTCACGAGGATACACTATCTCCAATAAAGTTGTGAATGAGTAATATTAACTTATTTTATCTTTATTTAAGAGTTCAATTTTAGTTATTTAGTGGAATGAACTAAAATTAATAGATCAGACCTAAGTGAATCATTTGTTGATTGTGATTAGGTTATGTCTATTGGAGATTAAATTTAGATAGCCCGCCAAAATCCTGAATCCACACAAACTTGCATGGATCACTTGATATATTCTACCGGATTAATTTATGGGTCCATTTTGAATTGTAATAAGGTATGTGGACTTGTTTCTTTTTGTAAGAATAAGTCTAGTTCACATGTGGATTTTTTATTAAGATCTAAATGGATTTAATAAAATAGAAAAAAACAATATTTGGCACATGTCTAGGTGTTGGACGACAAGGCTATATAAAATAGCTTATTATATTGTTTTTATTTTATTATTTAATTAAATGGAAATTAATTAATTTGGTAATTAATTAATTATTTAATTAAAAGTCAAAATCTTTTTCCTAGTAGGAGAAGGTCTCCTATAATTATACTATTGTTGGTAGTATAATTAATATTAAAGATTATATTTGATAAGTAGATAAATAAAAGGAATTAATTATCTAGTCAAATTAGGAAATCTTTAATATGATCACAAATACACTAATGAGTTGGATTATGAGTCTTGGTGTAGAAAAGGATTCTTTTTTGAAAAGGATTCTTTTTTGAAAAGGATTCTTGGTCACCAAGTAAATCCACCTAAGGAAATGATTCTTGCCCACGAAGTAAATCCTTCTTAGGAAAGGATTTGTGATCTTATATATACAACCTCTAAATTTCGGCCAAGGCATGAATTTGAGCTCTAAAATTCATCCAAGCAAAAGAAATTTAAAGAGAAAATTTAGGCCAAGCATAATTTACAAGGAGTAATTTCGGCCAAAGAGGAATTTTGAGTAAAAAGAATTCGGTTATTGCTCTAGATAAATTCGTCAAACTCTAAAGATTAGTGTGTGAAATTCGGCAATGAAGAAAAGAAAGAAAGAACCTTTTGTATTCGATAGTGCACTAGTAGCCTTAACATTAAAAGGTTTTGTGTACAACATCGAATCTAGGTTCACGCGAGTTTCAATCAAATTGATTGATAATTCACAAGTGACCTAACGTTCTTTATTTTTCTCCTTGGAGGGTTGTTGTAACTAACAAAGAAAGAGATTTTGTTTGTTTCGATCATCAGTTATACAATTTAAAGAAAGGGAGCACACACTCCTAGGTGATTCACGTTCGTGATTGGATTAGAAGATCTTACAGATTCAATTTGGGACTAGTTCAATCGTCACAAGAAAGAGATACGATACTTTTAATATACGTCAATTAAGGGTTAAGGTTCTTTCTATTAAAAGGGAAATTTTTTTAATATTTCAAACCTTAATTTTACAGTTCCGCTGCGTTTTGAACCAATTTTTCCCTACAGCATTCCCAGAAGTGAAATTACTATTGGGGTCATAATCTCGGCCGTGGTCTTGGTCTTGGTCACGGTCCTTGCCGTGGTCATGGTCGCAGTCATTACCGTGGTTGTGGTCCTGGTCGCGGCCCTGGTCTGGGTCGCGGAAGAGCATATGATTATTCTAATCCTGGTGGTTATAATCAAAACATTCCCCATAAACAGAATGTTAATAAGGTCAGGTCAGATAAAGGAAATAGTATCCAAAATGGGCCTAAGAAAGATGATGGTGTATGTTTCAGAAGTGGGTGTCATAATCATTGGTCACGTACATGCCACACAACCAAACATTTGGTTGAGCTTTATCAAGCATCGATCAAAAGAAAAGAAAAGAAAATGGAAAGAATCCTGAAACCAACTTCATGGAGGATTCGGATTTTATAGATATTACCCAGTTTAACGTTTCTGATTTTCTAGATGATCCAAATGACAAAGTAACCACTTCAATTGGTGATGGATATATCCGTACCAATTAAGTACTATTTGTAATATTTTTGTTATCATATGAAATTATTATGTAAATATTCTTTGTATAATATATACTTTTGATCATTCCATATAATATGCATTTTATTTTTTTCTTTGTGAAACACGACAAATATGTCTCTAAACGATAAATTGGATGATATTGAAAAGCAAGGTACATGAGATACATATTTAACCAATAGTGCAACAACACATACGATTTTACAGAATCAGAAATACTTTCTGAATTTAACTTTACTTAAAGCAAATGTTAATACAATATCAGGTCCAGCTGATATGATAGAAGGCTCTGGTAGAGCCATAATATTGTTACCAAACAATACTAAAATATGTATCAATGATGCTTTATATTCAAGTAGATCCAAAAGAAATCTACTAAGTTTCAAGGATATACGGTATAATGGATTTCACATAGAAACCATAAATGATGAGAATATTGAATATTTGTGCATTACTTCCCATAATTTAAGCCAGAAACTCATTCTGAAAAAGTTACGTGCTTTATCATCTGGATTATATTACACTTTTATAGGAGGTATAGAAGTTTATGCAGTTAAGAACAAGAAGTTCTCAGACCCAAAAAAATTTATGCTCTGGCATAACCGTCTTGGTCATCCAGGATCTACAATGATGCTAAGAATTATTGAAAATTCTCATAGACATCCATTAAAGAACCAGAAGATTCTTTTATCCCATGAAAAATTATATATTGCATGTTCACAAGGGAAATAAGTAATAAAACCATCCCAGTCTAAGGTTGGTTTTGAATCTCAGTCATTCCTACAAAGGATTCAAGGAGACATATGTGGACCTATTCATCCACCAAGTGGACCGTTTCACTATTTTATGGTTCTAGTTGATGCATCCATTAGATGATCACACGTTTACTTATTATCAACACATAATATTGCTTTTGCAAGATTTCTTGCACAGATTATCAGGTTTCTGGCACATTTTTTCGATCATCTGATTAAATCAATACGCTTTGATAATGCTGGTGAATTTACCTCCAAGACATTTGATGAATATTGCAGATCAGTTGGGATTGATGTTGAACATCCAGTTCCTCATGTTCATACCCAGAATGGATTAGCATAATCACTTATCAAGCGTATCCAGGTAATTGCAAGAACTTTATTATTACAAACACAATTACCAATTACTGTTTGGGAACATGCAATTTTACATGTTGCTGCATTAATTTGTATTTGTCCCACTGCTTATCATCAATATTCACCAATACAACTTGTATTTTGCCATCAACCAGATATTTATCATCTACGTACTTTTGGTTGTGTAGTATATGTCCTAATTGCATCTACACATAGAACTAAAATGGGACCCCAACGGCGTTTGGGAATATTTATGGGTCTGGATTCACCATCAATTATTAGATATCTGGAACCTTTAACTGGTGATCTTTTTACTGCACGATTTACTGATTGTCATTTTGATGAGGGAAATTTCCTATCATTAGGTAAAACTTCTCCTGAAGAGAAGCGTGAACTTTCTTGGAAAGTCCCAAGTCTAATTCATCTTGATCCATACACATCTCAATGTGAGAATGAAGTCTGCAAGATAGTCCATCTTCAAACAATAGAAAATCAGTTACCATATGCATTTACTAATGCTACTAGGGTAAAAAAATCATACATCACAGCTGTTAATGTACCGGCACGGGTGATTGTTCCAGAAGAACTATATAAACAAATGATAGCAAAAGAATCATCTACTGTACGCCAGAAGCGTGGTAGGCCACTCGGTTCGAAAGATATCATTCCTCATAAAATGAAAAAAAACTACCAGGTTCATGTTCCTGAAATTATAAATAAATCCATATTCTCAAAATCAACTCCACAAGAGTTGGATGTCCCTGAAGGAACACAAGTCATTAAAGTGATAGAAACCCAAAGGAATCCCTGAAGAGATTCAAGAACATAGAAATAAAGAAATTTCTATAAATTATACAGGATAAATGTGGAATCATGAGAAAACAGTCATCGATGATATATTTTCATATGAAGTGGCCACTGATATTATAAATGATGATTATGAGCCTTATAGTGTTGATGATTGTAGGCAAATGTCTGATTGGCCTAAATGGAAAGAAGCAATTCAAACTGAATTGAATTCATTAGCCAAGCATAAAGTATTTGGATCAATAATCCAGATGCCTGAAGACGTCAAACCTGTTGGATACAAATGGGTTTTTGTACGAAAACGTAATGAGAAAAACGAGGTAGTGCGATATAAGGCACTACTCGTAGCACAGGGTTTCTCACAAAGACCTGGTATTGATTTTGATGAGACATACTCACCAGTAATGGATACAATTACGTTTTGATTTATAATAAGTTTGGTTGTCTTGGAAAGACTTGAAATGCATCTTATAAACATAGTACTGTCTATCTATATGGCTCACTCGATTAAGACTTTTATATGAAAATCGCTGAAGGATTTAGAATGTCGGAATCATACAACTCGAGACCTCACAATTTATACTCGATTAAATTATAAAGGTCCTTGTATCGATTAAAGCAATCTTGGCGCATGTGGTATAACCGTCTCAGTGAATATTTGATTAAAGAATGATATATTAATAATCCTATATGCCCATGTGTATTCATAAAGAAATCAGAATCTGGATTTGCTATCATAGCCGTTTATGTTAATGATATGAATTTAATTGGAACTCCAGGATAGCTCCTGAAAACTGCTGAATATTTAAAAAATGAATTTGAAATGAAATACCTAGGAAAGAGAAAATATTGTCTCGATCTATAGATTAAACATAAATCAAATAGAATACTTATCCATCAATCATCATATGTTGAAAAGATCCTAAAAAGATTCCATATGGATAATGCTCATCCATTGAGTACTCTTATGGTTGTTAGAACTTTTGATCCTAAGAAAGATCCATTCCAACCACTTGAAGATGGTGAAAAGATACTTGGTCCAGAAGTACCATATCTTAATGCAATTGGTGTTTTGTTGTATCTGGCTCAATGTACAAGACAGGACATTGCATTTTCAGTAAATTTGGTTGCTAGATTTAGTTCAGCATCAACTCGAAGGCATTGGAATGAGATTAAACATCTCTTCCGTTACCTTTATGGAACACAAGATTTAGGATTATTTTATTCAAAATCTAACAACTTTTCAGGTTTACTTGGTTATACTGATGCCGAATATCTATCTGATCCCTATAAAGCTCGTTCACAAACGGGATATGTTTTTACATATAACGGTATAGTAATCTCCTGGTGCTCCACAAAACAAACTATTGTTGTTACATCCTCCAATCATTCGGAGATCCTTGCACTTCATGAAACAAGTCGAGAATGTGTTTAGCTAAGGTCAGTTATTCATCATATTCAAAAGACATGCGGATTCTCATTATCTACATAAATACCAACACCAATATTTGAAGATAATGCGGCTTGTATTGCTCAAGTTAGAGGAGGATATATAAAAGGAGATAGAACCAAACATATTTCTCCCAAATTCTTCTATACTCATGAACTATAACAGAGCCGACAAATTGATGTTAAACAAATACGGTCTTCAAATAATCTTACAGATTTGTTTACCAAAACATTACCTACATCAACTTTTGAGAAACTGATATATGGAATTGGCATGTGTCGGCTCAGTAGATTACATAATTGATATTAAAGTTTTGTTCATGAGAGCGCACAATCAGGGGGAGCAAAATTTGAATGGACATACTGTACTCTTTTTTCTTTAACGGATTTTATCCCACTAGGTTTTACCGGAAAGGTTTTAATGAGGCAGTTCTGAACACATCCAATATAACTCGATCCAGAAGATCATTGTATATATTTTGCTAAGGTTTTTATCCTAGTGGGTTTTTCCTAGCAATATTAAAATAAAAGTAGTGGAAATCCAAAGGGAAGTGTTGTAATTGTAGCTTTCCACAAGTGTACCCAAATAGAGTGATTCTCATTGTACACATGTAGTACACATGTCTATTTGTAAATAATACTGCCATGCACGGAAGACAACAATGCATACATGTTAAATTACAATATAATCCCTATATTCACTTGCCTATAAAAGGCTCATTCTATTGTAATTTTTAAATATACTAGAAATCAATACAAAAGCTTTTACATATTGAAATGTATATCTCGTCTCTCTTTTGCCTTCTTGCTTTTGTTTATTCATTATTTTATATTGTTAGTAATATCTAATGCTTTATCTGTTATTTCATTTTAATTGTAACATAAAGAGATTACTTATTACAAGTTACGCCATCCCATGCATACATGTACCTATGTAAAGATGAATGATATTTTTTTTTAAAAGGAGAATAACTTGCACTGATGAAAATTAACTTTCAATAACAAGGTGTTTTCAAATATCAACTTCACTAGGGATGAACAATCAACAATTATCAACCTGATAAAAGTCGTGTTGGATATGGTTCGAATTTCCAATGATTATATTACCAAATAGGATTCAACCAATGCGGAGCTTTTTGGAGATGTGAGAAACGTTTGAAAGTATGAGATCGTGTTTGAGGAAGACTTGAAAAACTAGAAGAACTGAGAAACGAAGATTTGTGAAAAGCGTTATGGGTAACGCTGTGAAATTGACTGCGGTTCCCACATCGGTCCAATTCCAAAGATTAACATTGTCAAAAGTGTTGTGGGATGGACAATGGTAGGGATATCAATTTCAACATAAATGACGTGGTAAGTGAGTTATCATCACCACAAAAATCAAGGGATGATGTGGTTAATAAATAAAAAGTAATACTATACAATCCAAAATTCAACCCATATGATGTAGCAAATGAGTTGTCATCACCATACAAATCATGGGGTGATTTGATGAATGATATGGTAATGACAAATCACTTGTCACATCATTTGGGTTGGTTTTTGAGCTAAATTTTTAAGTTGATTAGCAATAGTGATAAACAAATAGTGACGATATTTGCACCTCTTAAATCCCGTAAGTATACCCCCTTCGTAATCATACCTCATTAAAAAAAATTAAAATTTTATAATATGTAAATAAACCCCATTTAATTGTAAAAATATCATTTTCTTTATTTTTAGTGTATTGTATTTTTGTAACTACTTCACCCCACCTATAACTAGGAATGTCAAAATTACCAATTGGTCTAGAGACCCACCCCTGTAGGAACGGTTTTAACTATATCATTTAAGTTGTGGTATGAGGCCGGTATTTTTTTTCATCCCCAGTTTAATTTCAGTACAGTTACGGGGATTTCAAGTCCCCGTTCCACCTTGTCCATGTACCCCGTTGTCAATATATATATATAAACATAATTTTTCCTCTCTTTTTTTCCCATTTTTCCCTTCATTGAAATACTACTCCATTAAAAATATCGATTGTATAAATAAACCAAACATCAAATTAAAGAAAAAAAATTAAAACAACAATACAAAACCTAGCCCCTCTTTCTTCTCTGTCTGTTCGTGGTTTTCCATGACAGATGCCTTTCGGTTCACAGCTCAATCATAAATTAATAAGATTGAGAAGTTGCCCGACCCTAGAACTAGTGCGAAGAGAGCTCAACCACTTGATGTTGGTGTAGGCACTGATTTTGCAAGACCACTGATGATGGAGAGCTTCAAATCGAAGTTGTTAAATGCCTCCAACCCAGGTATTTGGCATGGGTTTAATGCTAAAAAGGAAAAATTATAGATTGAAGAGGGTGATGTTTCCTTCACGAATGGACAGAATGGCCAGCGATTAGGTTATCTGACAAGCTGAAACCGAAGTTGTGTAAACCTTGGGAGAATGCCTTGACTTTAAAGATGATGGGAAGAACTCATACTCTTAATTTCATTATAACGAAACTAAAACAATAATGGCCTCTGATTGGGAACTGGCAATTAACGAATTTGGACCATGGTTACTTCATCGCCCGTTTTCAGATGTTAGAGGACCTGGAAACTGTTTTGCCTGGGGGACCTTCGGTTATTGCTAACCAATATCTCGTTGTGCAGAGATGGAGACCTAATGCGTCGAGGATGATGAAATTCGGAGTATGATGGTTTGGATCAGATTATTGAATCTTCTGATGAAATGGGTTAAAGTTGAGTTGTTGCGTATCATTGTTCGTATGTTGGGTGCCATAATCAAAGTTGATCTCATCATTGAGACGCAAGCTAGGGATCGTTATGCCAGAATTTGTGTAGAAATATATACTACAAAACCTCTTAGGAGTTCATTTGATGTAGAAGACAAAGTAATCAAAGTTGAGTATGAAAACTTGGGTTTGATATGCTTCAAGTGTGGATGAATTGGACACAGCAAATAGAGTTACAAGGAAGGCACAATTGTTAGCAATGAGAGGACGCAGGGTACAGAGACCGAAACCACAGATGGTGGAACTGAGAGTGATAATTTTGGCCCGTGGATGCATGTATCATATGGTAGGAACAATAGGAATCATCTGAATAACAAACCAACCGAGAAGAAAAATAGTACCATAGGGTATGGTGGGAATCCAAGTTTCAGTTTTAGTTTTAGTTATGGCAGTGAACCTCTTGTTGTTAGAGCTGGTATTTTTGGTTGAAGAGGAAAATGGAAAAGGAATGAAGTCAGGAAAGGGGATCAGAATTCAGAAGATGGTTGCATCCTCTAAGAAGAACAATAGAGTGGGTGGTAAGGCTATGGAGGGGTTTAGATTTGTTGTTTTGGCTAAGAATATGGAAGAAGAACACTGTAAGTGTTCAGGGTGAGCCATCCACTAGCACAATGCTTAATAAAATCACAAATATGAGGCATCACGCTCAGAACCAGATTATCTCAAAGGCTGGTAAGTATCTTGTTAACCCTCCTATTGACAAGACTATTCTTAACAAGCATGCTAAAGAATCTGGCAGTGAGGTTTGGAGTATGAAGAACGGTAAATGGGCAATGTCAAATCTGTAACTCATAAGTTATACGTAAAATATCGTCATAGAAGAAGACATTGAGAACACAGACGTTCTCCATAGTTTACACAAGTAGATAATTGATAATGGGGTGGTCAAGTGTCATCAAATGTCGGTCTATATTGAAAGTGATCAAGTCATCACAGATTCCTCTGATCTTGTTCGAGGGCCTTTACAGATTGATGTGGCTTCTGTATTGAACATTGAGGATGTTACCTCTAAGCTCAAAGAGGCAATTAAGGTAATTTTGGAATAGAGACTTTCCCCTATATGTTTTGTATTGTTTCTTTCTCTTTTTCAATTAATATTTTGTTCATGGAACGTGAGGGGTGCAGGAAAGAGAGGCTTTGATAAAATCATCAATGATCTTAGGAAAATTAGTAATTTTGATGTTCTTTCTATTTTAGAGCCTATAGTAAGTAGAGATAAGGCTTCCAAAATTGTTGATAGACTTGGTTTTAACAAGAAGTTTATTGTTGAAGCTTCGGGTTTTTCTCGAGGCATTTGGCTTCTCTGGAATGACAATAGAGTGAATTTACAAGTTGTTACTTGTTTTAAGCATACCATTACTGTAGTGGTGGCTGAGGGAAACATTTATTGGGTTGTCACTTTTGTCTATGCCAGTCCTAGTGCTATGTTTAGAAGAAGATATGGGTGTACCTCACTACTTTGAGAAGTTGTTTTAAGGGTCCTTGGGTTATGATGGGGGACTTCAATGAGATTGTTAATTCTTCTAAAAAAAGGAATGGAATACCCTGCTTCACCAATTCTAGTTTTGGTGACTGGATTAATGATAATCGATTGGTAGATATGGGTTTTACTGGCTAGAAGTTCACTTGGACAACGACTAGAGGTGTTCATACGAGTATTTAAGAGAGACTGGTTAGAGCATTTTGCTCGAGTGATTAGAGACTAATAATTGTGGAGGTGTTCATTTGACATCTTCCACGTGTGTCTTCAGACCATTGTCCAATCCTCCTGAGCCTCCAAAGTTCTCAAAGCCCTCGTACATTTTTTAAACCTTATAGTTTCGAAGGTATATGGTTGGAGCACGAGAAGTTTAACAGTATGGTGAAGTCTTTTTGGGAGTCCAACGCTAAGGGATTTATGGAAAAAGTTTATTCTCTTCCTAATGAGCTTATTGATTGGAATAAGAATGTTTTTGGGTGTATCTTTCAGAAGAAAAGAAGGATTCTTGGCAGATTGTAAGGGATTCAGAATAGCCTTAGTGTCAGGAGACCAAGCCGCAGGAGAAATACAACGATATCATTGCTCAATAGGAGGTTTTTTGGATGCAAAAATCTAGAATCACTTGGCTTAACGAAGGTGATAAAAATTCTAATTTTTTTCATCTTACTATAATGGTTCGAAGAATGCGCAATAAAATGAAAGGGTTGAATAATGAAAATGGTGAATGGCAAAGTGATAAGGATAATATGGAGTCTATTGCTCTTGATTATTTCACTAACATTTTCTCCTTTCAACCGATTCAGGGTAACTTTGCTGGGTTACCTCGGTTGTTTCCTGTGTTAGAGGGGAGTATGAATGATGTGCTTAACAAGGAGGTTTGTGAAGAGGAAATCAAGGACGAGCTGTTTAGTATAGGCCGACTTAAATAAGGGTTCATCAACGAAGTGCTTCATGATATTGGTATCAGTGGTAGTTTGCTAAGGCTTATTACTTGGTGTATCACTAGTGTCAGCTACAGAGTAGTTTTGTATGGCAAAGTTTCTGACTCTTTTAACCCTGGTTGTGGTATTAGGCAAAGAGATCCCCTCTCTCCATATATCTTCATCATTTGTATGGAGAAGATATCGTATTTGGTTAGTCAGAAGTTAAGTGATGGCCTGTGGAAATGTGTTGGTATTTCTAGGGGAGGTTCTAAAGTCTCCCATCTTTTCTTTGTTGATGACCTTATTTTGTTGGGCAAGCTTCTATCACCTATGCCATGATTATGAGAGAATGTCTTAATACTTTATATGGTTTATCTGGACAACAAGTTAGCTACTCAAAGTCAAGAATTTACTGCTCGAATAACATCAATGTTAGGGAGACTAGATCCATTGCTAGGGTTTATGGCTCTCCTCTCACCAATGATCTGGGTAAGTATATGGGTGTTCCTATTATTCATGGTAGGTTTACTATTCAAACTTATAGAGATCTTATGGAAAAAACTCAAAATCTTAGATTCATGAGAAAGTGATTCTCTCTCTTTTGCTAGAAGAGCTACTCTCATGAAAGCAGTTACTTCCGCCCTCCCTATCGACACCATGCAAATGATGAAATTGCCTAGTGGGACTTGTCTGAAGTTGGATAAAATCAACTGAGACTTTCTCTGGGGCTATACTCTTAGTAAGAGCACCATTCATCTTGTGAATTGGGATATTGTTTGAAAACCCAAAAGGCATAGGGGGCCTAGGAATTAAGAATTCCAAGAGCATGAATCAAGCTTTGCTTGCCAAGAGTGGGTGACATATTCTCAATAATGATAAAGGTATTTGGTGTAGGCCTTTTTACTGAAAGTATCTCAATAAAAAAAGTATCCTTGAGGCCAACCTTGCTAAGGGTATTGTTTGCTCTAGCACGTGGAAAGGTATTGCCTTTGAGGCTAAGTTAGTTGCTAAAAGTGTTAGATGGAGAATTGGAAACGGTACTCATGTTAAGTTTTATACTGATGACTGGGTGCCTAAGGTTAGGATTCTGAAGGACCATGCTACCGTGAGTCTTACTGCTACTGATTTATCTATATTAGTGGATGCTTTTTTGATTAATGGTATCTGGTAGGAGGATATGTTAGCTTTTATGCTTCCTTGGAATATTGTGCATAAAGTGTTGAGTATCCATGCTGGAAGAGCCCATAGCAGATTTGATAAATCTATCTGGGGAATGAGTAAGTGTGGTAATTTCTCTGTGAAAATGACTTATTTAGGCCAAACCGAAGCTTTCAATTATCCTCTTTGGAAGTGGAAGTTTATTTGGAGCCTCAAAATCCCTTCTAGGATCTAGCATTTCCTTTGGACTCTTTAACATGGGAAATCCTTACCAATCACCATAGAGTGGCTAGAGGTTTGGATGGTGATCCTTCCTGTCCTATGTGCAGTTTGAGTATTGAAATTTTGGATCATTGATGTGTGATTGCAGCCATTCTAAAGATATTTGGAGGAAGACTTGGAATTGCCTCTTCTAAAGGTGATTTTCGATGACTGGATGAATGACAATCTAAGGGATAGTCATCGAGTTTTAGGAAAGATTCCTCATTATCTCTTCTTCTCTTGTGTCTTTTGGTTTGTGTGGAAATAAAGGTGCAAGACTTTGTTTGACAGTAGCTTCTGTACTCATCCCCTTCTTCAGCTGGTCATCACGTGTTTTGCTAAAGATTGGCTGAGTGCTAATTATGATGATATGAATAGAGATAGCCTTCCCTTTTCGATTGCTTGGCTGCCTCCTAGTGAGGATTGGATAAAGCTTAACATTGATAGAAGCTGGGATTGTGGGTTTGGTTCTATTACAGTTTGAGGGGTTCTGCGTAACCATATGAAGAATTGGGTTAAAGGCTTTGTGATGAAGAAGAGTGTGGGCAATGTGCTTGAAGTTGAGCTCTGGGCCATGTTTGAAGGCCTAAATATGGCTTGGAGTTATGGCATCATGAAGTTTATTGTGGAATCTGACTCTCTTGATTGTGTTCATCTTCTCTCCCGTGATAATAATACCAATCACCCTTTGTTTAGTCTTATTCAATGCTGCAAATATTTGTTGAATTCGGACTGGATTTGTATGATGAAGCATGTTTATAGGGAAGGTAACAGGCTTGATGGTCTTACGCGTATGGGTCATAATATGCAGACAAATGTGTTGTTCTTGGATGTTCCTCCTTATGAACCTGTTGGTATCCTTGATGATGATTGTAGAGGCTTAGGCCTCGATAGGCAAAGTACTGCCATCTGTTATGAAACGAAAATCGGATGATATTGGGTGGGAGTTTGGGCACTTGATTGATCATTCCAATTTTGATAGAGTCAAGTGCAAATTGTGTGGAAAGAAGTTTGGTGGGGGAGTATATCGTTTGAAACAACAAATTGCCCACATATCTGGAAATGTGGCCAAGTGTCCGAGGTCAACAAAGGAGGATCGGGATAGGTGTAAAAAGGCCATCGAAAGTGCAAGAAATAAAAAGAAAATAAAGCATCAGGAAGAACGAGAGATAAGAGCTGAAGCTGATTTCGATAGGATTGAGGAAGAAGAAGAAATTAAAGGGTTAGGGTCAAGGAAAACATCAAAATTTGTTGATCCTATGGATAAATTTGCATCGAAAATCAACCCTGAATCTTCAATGAGTGCCAGTAAGTCTCTTCGCCAACAGAATATTAATGATGTTATCTATAAGCAGAAAACATATTGTGTGCATCGATATGTGGCTAGGTGGGTGTATGAAGCGGGCATTTCTTTCAATGCTATTTATAATAATAGCTTCAAAGCAATGTTGGAAGCAGTTGGTCAATATGGACCGGGATATAAAGAGCCAAGTCGATACCTATTGAATGAACCATTATTGAAGGAAGAGGTTTGCAGTACCAATGAGGCTTTAAAAAAATAAGAAGAAGAGTGGAAATTGACTGGATGCTCGATTATAACTGATGCTTGGACCAATAGGAAAATGAGGAGCATTATGAACTTATGTGTGAATTGTTGCAAGGGTACCGCTTTCCTTTCTTCCAAGGAAAGCTCTAACGAGGCATACCGGGGAACTCATTTTTAATTATGTGGACAAATGCATTGAACAAGTTGGGCCACAAATTATTGTTCATGTAGTGACTGACAATGCCTCCAACAATATGGCCGCGACAAAGATGTTGAAGGAGAAGAGGCCTAGTATATTTTGGTCATCATGTGCTACACACTCTATCAACCTTATGCTTGGAAGTATTTTCAAATTATCAAGGTTCAAAAAAGTCATTGATAGTGCAAAATCTTTCACAATCTTTATTTATGCACATCATAAAACCGTGTGGATGATGAGGTCCTTCACAAAAAAGAAGGACATAATAAGGCTAAGAGTCACTAGGTTTGCATCTGTTTTCCTAACATTGCAAAGTTTGGTGGAGAAAAAAGATAACTTAAGGGCAATGTTTGCTAACACGGAATGGGATAAGTGTAAATGGTTGAAGACTACTAAAGGGAAGGCGGCCTACTCTATTGTGATGAACATCACCTTTTGGAATGGGGTGACAACTTGCTTAAAAGTATTTGCTCCTTTGGTGAGGGTGCTTCGACTAGTTGATGGGGATCAAAAGCCATCCATGGGCTTTTTATATAGAGAGCTCAAAAAAGCAAAAGAAGAGATAAAGTTGGCCTTAAAAAGTAATGACAATGTTTATCGGCCAATCATTGACATTAATAGTAAAGCCAAATATCGGCATGATACTCCATTACATTTGATGGTCTATCTCTTAAACCCTTTTTATCTGTATGAAGATCCAAGCATTGGAACTGATGGTGATATCATGGATGCAGTATGTAGTTGTTTGGAGATGTTCTATCCAAATGACATTGAGAACCAAACAAACATCATGATGACTGACTTGGCAATGTATACCACCAAAGAGGGTACTTTTGGAAAAACACAGGCGATAAAAGCATGTGTAGTTAACAATGAGAAATATGATCCAGGTAATAACAAGTATTCACTTTAAATTTATATTACTAATTACTATATTAGATTATTGGACTATATTATTCACTTTAAGTTTTAAATATTTATCTTTTACTATGTAGTTCAATGGTGGTCTTTGTTTGGACATCAAACACCTGACTTGCAATGGGTGGCAAAAAGGATCCTCGCATTAACCATTAGTTCGTCAGGGTGTGAAAGGAATTGGAGCACTTTTGAGGGGGTAAGTTATTTACTAAGTTCTTAAGTAGTCTAAGTTATAAACTTATTATTTACTAGTCATTAGCAAATTACTTTTAAAATTTGTTTGATTAACTTTACTTTTATGTTTTATGCAGATACATATAAAGAAAATGAATAGACTAGATGTATATCGATTGAACAATCTAGTATACATCCAATTCAATGCCAAATTGATTAATAACCAGAAAAGGTTAAAAAATATTTTTTTTTTAAAATTACATTCCTTAAGAGAAATTGAAAATATATTTAAAATTAGTATTTATAAATTTAGAATGGAAGTTTGGGACTGAGAAAATAGGAAGGATTTTATGATATATGTGAAAATCAAATAAATAATAGGAAACTTTAATGTTTACTCAAAAAAATAGGAAACTTTAATAATAATTTGTGGGTATACTTACAAACTATTTAGTTATTTGAGTAATTTTAATTGAGGGTGATATTGATTTTTTAAAAAAAATACTAATTTTGGACATATATATGGTTTTTTAGAGGTGCAAATATCGCCACTTATAAGCAAATCAATTATAGTATCTCCGATGCAGAAGTGTTTTGCATACCAATAATTGTTGACATAACAACAATGTCAGGAGACTAACTTCCTATATGACATAAAAATAAACTTGATAGACAATCAACTTAAAATTTGATTTCCAATGCTTCCGTCTAAAACACAATTTTTTTTAATGATGTGTCTATTTTTTTCCTATTTTATTTCCTTACTAAAAATAGATGAAAATTAATGTTTTAAATACTTGTTGTGTCAATCAAAAAAATAGTTGTGTAATAGAACGTTTGAAAGTAAACGGTCATGTTGACGATATCTAATTATTTTTATTACGTCAACTTGAGGTTAAATATACACGGCTGTATTGAAGAAAGATTTATTAACAAAATATTTATTAATCATATGTGTCATCTTTTTTTTTCATAAATCACTCTTGCATTGGAGATGCTCTTACCATATTATTTGAGTTGATTTTTGAGCTAATTTTTTTATATTATCTAGCATTAATGATAAAAATGACATTAAAATATGAGAGTGGTGAGAATTTATTTTTTTGTTGGTGACAATAGTATGCAAAGAAGGAGAGAGATATATTTGATCCGATCCGATCCATTCCAATGCTATGTAGATTCAGATATATATAAATTTAAGTATATAAATTCGTCAGTACGTTGGATGTGAATCATTAGATTTACATACTTTGACTCAAAGAGTATACACTTATCAAAATTTCTCCATAATCAATGGTTCACATATAACTGAATAATATAAATTATATCAGTACGCACTGATAGAAAAACCTATATATATATATATAACATGATTAGATCTTAATTTTCTGTTTGTAAATCATATCTAGGGATGGGGCATGGGGGACGCTCCCCCGCCCATATTCTTAAAACTTCACCCCACCCCTGCCCCCAAACCCCATTTGGGGGAAGTGAGGATGGGGGAATTTGAGGGGAGGTTCCCCTGCCCCCCGCTCCATTCCTCAATTCCTCTACTTTCAATCATAATATTTTCCAATATGAAATCCGAAATTTGGAATTCGGGATTTGAAATTTAATAATTCTAATCGTTCGATTCACCCTATTTCCATATCTAATCCAGTAATTAATTTAATATATATAATTGTTTAAATTTAATCTAAAATTAATACAAATATCTATAGTAATATAGTATTAAACATATATATATATATATATATATAAACAAGTATGGAAAAATGGGAGAAATGAGGGGGGATGGAGAATGAGGTCCACCCCCATTTAGATTTTAAGGGGTAAAAATTACCCACACCCCTACCCCAAATCTACGTTCAGAGGTAAAATTTACCCTCAAATGGGGGTGGGTCCCGTGGGAGTAGGGCTCCATGGGGAAAATGCCCATCCATAATCCTATCCACATGCTTTTGAGATCCAGATCTATATATAAACATGATTGGATCTTAATGGCCCGTCCTTTAAGCGTTTTTCAGTTGTTGTTTTTCAAAAATAAAAGTGAAAATGAAAACAGTGTTATTGGTTTCAGTTTCGAATTCCGAAAACGCGTCTGGTAGCATATACTGAAAGTTATATTTTGAAAATGAAAACGGAAAAAACACATCTGATAGGTTAACTGAAAACTATCAAAAATTGATTACACTAAGATTAGTCTACATCGGATGGATGATGGATCAATGGTGTAAATAAACTGCCATCTTACTTTTTGGGTAAATTGAACAAACAATCCCTGATATTAGGCTTAATTGCATGTATATATATAACTTTTGTTCAAAATTGCATGAATACCATTAGTTGGTGGTGAACTGTTAAATTTTAACAGCCGAGGAAAAAAGCATCATTTTGCTCATTAATAATTATTTCTATAATAGTTATTAATTAATTAATTATCTTTTTTAAAAAATAGAACCAGTAGTATATAGATTTTCTATCATTGAAAAAAACATAGAATACTCATGAATTAAAATTCAATGACTATCAACTGACCTAGTAACTATATAGAACCTATAAACCCATAATAAAATTGTGAGCAGGTTAATCAATGTTGTGAGATGTTCGTCATTTTCCATGATAGATATTAGTGATTAGTCACTATTATATTTTAAGGTTAATCATTGTCAAATACGCCGCAAGAAACATATAATTAACAACTATAACTATATAGAGAACCATAATTAACAACGATAAATATACGGAACCGGTAAACCCTTAACAAAATGAGGTTAGTTTATACAGATTAGATTGAAATTCAACAATTTAAAAGTAAATATATTGTTGAGTTTTGACGTTTGGTACCGCATGCAACTATAGAAGTTTTGCTCTCCATTTTACTGCAAACTAGTTTCCTATAAAACATGATTCCCTCTTTTATTCAACCCAATTAGTAAATGCATGCATAGTACAGTATTAGGCTAGGAATCATATTTTACTGTTGAATCTAATCGGTAATGAAATGCTCTTATTCAAGTGAGAAAATCAATTATTTATTTGTTTTAAAATTATTACAACTTCAAAATTTGAACTATTAAAATATCGCACCATTCCATTTTCCATTAATAATAAAAGGTCAAAACTAAATAATTTTATATTTTAACATCTCAACTACTTATGTGTTCTTAAACTAATGATTGAAATCATTATTCAATTGTAATGCATTTACAACTCTTAAGGGTCGTTTGTTATTTTTCTAAAGACTGTATAGAGATTAAAATCTGAATTTGAATGTTATGTTTTTTTTTCTCACATCTGAATGTACTGTCAATATGTTTATTTTTTTTAAAATAAAGTTGTCTAAAAATAAATAATTTTACATTTATACCCATACAAATTAAAAGAAGTCATTTAACATGCATGTTCTTTTGAAAACAAAGTTTAATTTAATTTATCAAATAATATAATTTTACATGTTCTGTAAAAAAAATTCAAGTTATTATATATATATATATATATATATATATATATATATATATATATATATATATATATGTTGTCCACGTTTCCAATGTATAATTTTTTTTTTTTTGGTTTATTGGATCAAGCAAAATAAAAAAAAAAGCTATTGATTTTTTATTTTGAAATAGATTCATGAATTATATGATTAGGTTTCCTTTTTCTCTCTAAAAATCGTTTAAAATAAGAAATATGTTAAAGTAAAATATATGTAATATATCAAATTAGGATAAATTTATAAATATATCGTTTTTGGGATGATAAACTTGGAAAAGAATATTTTAATTGTAATATGGTGATTTGTAATTAAGTTAAAAAGTCAAAAATACTTATTTCATTTTTTTATATTGTTTGACCACTTAAAAAGACAAACAAAACATCTTAATGTGTAGCGAGATTTATTAATTTTTTTCTGGCCGCGATAGTCATAATACGAGAAATATATTTTTATCTAGATACAATTTTAAAATAGAAAAATAGTTTTTTTTTTCTTTTTAATAGGAAAGTTTTGACACAAGAAAAGTTTTCATTACAACGATCTCTAGAGGCTTCACGAGCTTTAGCAGAATCTTTAACTGCTGAAAATTCATCAATGATAGATAAGTATAATCAACAGGTGGGCTTGCGGACTATTTTATAATAAATAGGATTGCTTATCTAATTTTAAGGTTTTTTGTGTTTTGATATGGTTGAATACTGTATTTGGTCTGTTCATTTTATAGTACAATCATCCTTTAATTATATATATATATATATATTATATTTATTTAATATTATGGTCCTTAATTTATGAGTCATGACCACCTAGAGAACATTTGTAATCTTTATTTATGCCTTGTTATTCGATTTTGGTTCCCTTTGGGTAGAAAAAAATTAGAACTATTCTGTCTCTTAGCTAGAAATGTCCTTATTGTGTTGTACTTACGCTTTCTAGTGATTGAATTTACTCTAAATTCCCATTGCACTTTACTCTAATTCGTTACTAGCACACCACTTTCATTTTCAACAATCTTAACTTCCGACAATCAAGTATCAAGAATCAACAATTGCCATACCTCCAAAACTCATTACCTAATCATCCTACCACATAGTCAACACCAACCTTCACAGCTTACATCAAAAGCAAGAAAGTGATGTACTGAAGATTGAAATATAGAACACCAAAAAAGAAACCATAAAGCAAAAAAAGTTTTAACTCGAGCTCTGTTAAAATAAACTCCAATTACTTCCAATAGAACACATGGCAGGTCAAGTAAAAAGTCGAGCCAATTCTTGGCAGCAGTTAGCAGTGAATGTGAACAAAATTAATCCAAGACAGCCCACACAAGTGGCATTAATCCATTCCATATATCACCAAGATATAAGCTACATGATGCAATGATCAAAGACTTCAACTTTTACAAAGTAATACCTTGAAAATATATGTATATATATTGGTACACTGTCTTGTGACAAAATTAAAACAGCTACTTTATGAACCATTAATTCAAAATGAATCAAGTAGGAAGTATAAAAATGGACATTTTTTTAATAGTGTTGAAACACAATTCATCCTCGCTCAAACTTCAATGGTGTCTTCGCGACAATCGACAATGCATGAAGTCCACTCTCCAACTCCTCTTGTAACAAACCGAAATCAATCTATGTCTCTTCACCAGACTCTTCCCTTCAAACTTCTCAGACACAATCTTCACATTGAAGTGTGTCTCTCCATCACTTCCTCTCACACCAGCATGCCCAGCATGCTGATAACAATTTCTTCCACTTCCAATTCAGTAGGCCTCAGCTCCTGCTCCCTAATTCTCATCCCTCTGGCTTGTCGGGTGCTGCAGCTGAGAGAGTTGAGATTGCTGCTGTCGCCAACTCCCTTAAACTTTTAAAGTACCGTTTTGGAACTTGAGAAGATCCACAAGTGGCGGGATGGCACCAGCTGTCAAAATCTTTACATTGTTCCTGATAAATGGAAAAGGAATGGGACCGAATGAGATAATTGACTGCATACTTAAAACAACAATTCGGCGAGTGTAACCAACCAAACAGAAAAGGAATGATGATCCAAAGGTAGGAGTAGGCGCTTATGAGGACCATAATTAGGGTTAGTGGAAAAAAAAAAAGAAATGACTAAAAAAGTCGAGAAAGAATAAAAAAATTGGAAAAATAAAAAATTAACAGGAGGCGGTTTGACAATTAAGGTTTGTGAAAAAAAAAAGAAATGAGTAAAAGTAGGAAATAAAAAATTTTGGAAAAAAATTATAATAGCTATAAAAGGTAATAAAAATATAAAATTATATATATATATATATAAGAGGAAAAAAGGTAACATATATAATTAGAAAAAGAATATATATATGTAATATCATGTTGAGTAAAGACAATTAAAATAAAAAAGAATAAGTGTATATAACTTACAAAATTAATATGGTATTAATCTAGTTTATTTTATTTATATTAATTTATAAATTAATTAATTAAAAAATTTATGTTTTAACAATAATCATTTTGATTTTTTAAAAATGCTATTTTCAACGACGGGGTACTTTGGTCGAAAAAACTACTGTATTATCAAGGGGTAGATACTTTTGGTCGGAAAATTTATTACATTTCCGAGGGGTAGGCACCCACGGTTGGAAATAATATTGGGTCTAAACTTGACGCCATTTTCACAATATTTCCGATGAATTTTGACAATATTTGTGAGGGTATTTTTATCATCATAAATGATATAAAATATTTTTGTCATTTCTGACAACATGATTTTTGTGGTCGGAAAAACTACCATTTTTAACTAAATTTTGGTTCCGTCGAAATATTTGATCGAAAAAGACCATATTTCTTGTAGTGCGTACTAATCGATATGAGGGTTCCAAAGGGGTTCAAGTATCGGGTAAAGTATAACATATGTTGGTGCAGAGCCGCTGCGTTTGTCTCAGGTAAAATTTCTACCCATTGCAAGCATGCATGTGGTAATTAAAATTCCTAGTTCTACCCCTTGTCATAAGTAAACCTCTCTACAAAAATTTGGTAGAAACTAAAAACTAATATTAAGAGTCACCAAAGAAAAATATATCAGTTTATCAAAATGTAATAGTTTAGTCTTTAAGGTAATGATATAAAATCATAATAATAATAATAATCACGTTAACTTTGAGAATCAAAATGAAACTTGACTCTTGAAAATCTATTATAATTAAATTTATTTAAATTTCTTTGTGATTTCTATTGAAGTATACATGATGAAAGAATTTGTGATAAAATGATCTTTTATCTTGTTACACAGATGAAATATCTATTTTCCTTAATCAAAGAATTTGTACGAAAATATCATTGTATCATTAATATATTTAAAAAAACGATTCTTTATACACTTATAATTTAATTTTATAACATTCATGTCAAACCAAATTAACTTATAAATATTTGTCAACAAATTTAAATAACAAATGAGTAAAATAAAGTTATCAAAACTATATTAACAACCTAACAAAATAATAGATATATAATAACACAAGCTTGAAAAATAAAATTAAAATATTCATTAATTTATAATCTCAAACCAAAAAATTTAGAAATTGGTAAAAATAATCTTAGCGGTCAAATCGAAAAACTATACGTAAACAAACTATGTTAACTACTATATAATTCATGTATAGTTGTAGGGGTAATTATGAGATGAGATTAATTCCTTTTAAATTTTCAAATCTTTAATTCTTATAGACCTTTGGATTGAAATCCAATGATTGAAAATTAATCTTGTAACTATATAGTAAATGTGTAACCCATGTATAGATTAGATTGAGAAATAATGTATGAAATCGTAAAAAAATTAAATACTAAAAGGGATTGGTTTTATCTCAACAAAATATTATGGAAGAAATTAATTTATCAATAAAATATGGGGGCCAAATTAAAATTACCATTTATATATTATAATATCATAATATAAACATAAGTAAAATTTCTTGAATTTTGATTACCTAGGGGTCATGGCCCCAATGGGCCCCACTTTGCCTTCACCCCTTTCTTGGCCAATAATTTCTTTCATCGCCTCTCTCTTAAGCAATCCATATTTTATATTATATATATATATATATATGAGACTCTCATAAGGGATTCTTTATTTTAGTTTCGATAAGGACCACTATAAAAGCATATTGATTTGAATGAATTTTGATTTGATTTTTTTTTTGTGAATGATAAATTTATTGAAATCTACCTATGGATAAAATTTGAAATTTTTTAAAGTATTAAAACTATTTATCCCAATTTTTTAAAATATGAATGCATCGAAAAAAATGAGTGAAATATAGAAAAATTCAAGAAAAAAAGTTAGTGCTTGAAAAATTTTCAAATTTTCAAATTTTATTCGTAAGTAGATTTCAATGAACTTTGCTGATTATAGTACGTAAAAAACAATATGGTTTAAAATTTGTAAAAAGCGACTAGCAGAAACAAACGGTTAGTAGAATAAGGGCCCGTGTTTCACACGGTGTCCTTAAGACAATTTTACCGGATAACACCGTATGTGTAAGGCAATTGTCACCCATGATACAACGATTCAACAGTGAAAGTATGAGTATCTCACATTTAATGTCCGTATATAATTTCATCAATGCGCACTTATGTGATAATTTCCGTATATAATATATACATACATATATATATATATATATAGAGAGAGAGAGAGAGATTTTCAAATCAATAAGTACTGATATAAATTCGTCAGTGCGTTGGATGTGGACTATTAGATTTATATACTTTGACTCTAGTGTATACACTTATCAAAGTTTCTCCATAATTAATGGTCCATATACAACGCACTGGTATAAATATCAGTATGTACTGATAGGAAAATGTATGTGTGTGTGTGTGTGTGTGTGTGTGTGTGTGTGGAGGGGGGGAGATATAAATTCGTTAGTGCGTTGGATGTGGACCATTAGATTTATATACTTTGACTCAAAGTGTATACACTTATCAAAGCTTCTTCATAATTAATGGTGCATATGCAACGCACTGGTATAAATATCAGTACATTGTGTGTGTGTGTGTGTGTGTGTGTGTGTGTGTGGTGGGGGGCTCTACTTTAACCTATTATACATTCTGGTCCCCCTAGTTTCACTATTGACCCGTTTAATCCTTCTGTTACACAGTCTGTTAAAAACAGTCAGTCCGACATGTGTAGAGAGTAAAATGATAGTTTTGCCCTCCTGTGCCATTTAACCCTTTCTAAATTTAAATTGTTTTTTTTTAAATGGATTTCACCAAAATAAAATAAAAATATAAACCCATAAACTAGAATGAACACCAAACCACCATCATCGCCGCCACTCTCAGATCTGTAACTACCTCGCTACCGCCACTTTCAGATCTCCAGAAATCTCTCTCTCTCACTCCTTCAATCATCATCAACAATATTAGAAAAAAATCAAATAAACAAAATAAATAATTTTTTTTCAAAAATCCTGGATCATATCTCAGTATCAAACCTATACAATTAACACCAACCTAGAAAATTAAACAAGGATTCAAAATAAATTTTAAAAATAAAAAAATATTAACACTCAAACACCCAACAACCATCAACAACAAACAAACCACCACCTCCATTCCTGGGTTTGTGCTTCAGAAAATGAAAATCAATTGGAAAAAAAATAGAAAGTTCCAGATCAAATGAAACTCCAAAATCCACCTCAAAAAAATACATCTGAAATCCCCACAACAACACCACCATCCATCTCAATCACCCTAACCTCAATTCCAACCACCCCATCATCAGCCACCACAAACCCAAACCCAAACCCAAACCCAAACCCAATTACCAAAACCACAGCCAGCACAAACCACCCTAACCAGTGCCGATCAAGGAGATCTACCTTAAATCCTCACCGACGGCCACCCCAAACCCAAAATACAAACACCATCATCACCCAAAAATAAGAGAAATAATCAAAATTGAATTAAAAAAACTTTCAAACACAAACCCAAATTCAAAGCTTCACAGAATCCAAATCCACACTCACACAACCACCACCATCAACCATCCCACCATAAATCACCATCACTAACACCGATCTCCTCTCAATATAGAAGATCAACGCTGATCTCGCCGGCGACTGGGAGAGAGAAGATGAACGTGAGAAACACCGAAGACGGAGAGATAATGAGATGGAAAGAAAGAGAGAGAAGATGTGGTGGCTGCATCCTCCCCGGTTCTTAGATCGGACGCCGATTTGAGAGGTGGTTAGGGTTTGGGTGTGTTAGAGAAGATGAGATTTCAGAATTGGTTTTTTAAGTGTAAGTTAGGTTTTTTTTATTGTTATTTTATTTATTTATTATTATTGTTAGTTTTAATTTTTAATTATTTTAATAATACTTTTAATTATTTTTATTTTTACCACTATACTCTCACGTTTTCGACGAAAACCTACTAGAATTGGATGGTAGGGACATAACCAATCATAAACTTAAACTATGGAAACCTGCATGGTTAATACTGAAACTAGGAGGGCCAGAACGTATAATAGGATAAACTAGAGGGACTAACATCATTTTTACCCTGTATATATAAAAACATGATTGGATCTTAATTTTCTGTTTGTAAATCATATCCGCATGCTTTTGAGATCCAGATCTGGATAAATCCACTTTTACGTTTGTAAATTCGAAAATTCGAACCAATTTTGATAAATTCTAACATACATTTGGTTAAATTTACAAATTCGCTAATGACATTTCAGTATTGTTACTATACATTACAGTATTGTATAGTTACTGTATTAATGTTCTATCCAAATCTATTATCTAAATGATTTGATAACAATCTAGTCCATTCATTTAATTCATACAAATCTAATTCAATTGAAATGAATAGTCAACAATTTAGTACATTCATTTAATTTATTCAAATTTAATCTAATTTAAAAAAATTACAATATTATCATATTCAATACAAAAATAAAAATAAAACATTAATTCACTATTTAAGTTTGAATACTTAATAGCTAAGCATTCGTTGAATCACCCCCTCTATAAAATAATTTGTCAAAAAAATATATATACAGACCATTGCACCGATCACCCCTTGGTAATACTGCTTTGGTGAGGATGAGTGGGATATTAGCGTTACCGGAGGGTTGCATAGCGGCTGTGATCTCCTCCACCACCCCTCGCGACGCCTGTCGCTTGGCTTGCGTCTCAACCTCTTTCAGATCCGCCGCCGATTCCGACGTCGTTTGGGACCGCTTCCTTCCTTCCGACTACTTGTCCGCGATCTCCGACTCCGATTCTTCTCCAAAGTCGTCGTTGTTGTCGAAAAAGGAGCTCTACCTTCGCGCCTGTCACAACCCTCTCCTCATTAACGAGGGAAACTTGGTAATTTCACGGAATCACGATTTTTGATTTTTCTTTTGATGTCGTCTTGAAACTACTGTGTTTAATTTTAGGGATATATCTATGTTTGTATGTTATGAGATTGATATTTGGATTCGGAATCTGTGGTTAAGTACTTTTAAGTATTTGATAAATGTTGTTTGTTTTGTGGGAAAATATTTTATGAAATTGTTTTCGATTTGGTAGATTTTATAAATGGCCCAGCGATCTTGGCTTTGATAAATCTGTGATTGTTTAATTGAAATATTGAACAGAGCTTTTTGTTGGACAAACTGAGTGGGAAGAAATGTTACATGATATCTGCCAAGGCACTGAAGATTGTTTGGGTTGATACTCCTGAATATTGGGAATGGATTTCCTTACCCGATGCCAGGTATCTTGCACTCCTTGTACCTCATGTATTTTTTTCCAATTTATTATAGTAATATTGATTGCCTATGCATAAAAATATGAAGGTTCCCGGCAGTGGCCCTGCTGATAGACGTGTGCTGGTTTGAAATTGTTGGCAAGATTAATACTTCATTCATGTCCCCGATGACAACTTACGTAGCGTACCTTGTGTTCAAGTCAACCCACAACTCGTACGGATTTCATAATAACCGGGTAGAAGCCACTGTTGGACTTGTTGGGAGTGATGGCCAAACACGAACTGTGTATTTTCATCCGAATTGGCAAGGCATTGTGCCCGGAGATAATCATGGCCTCTTTCCGAAGACGAGAGAAGATGGGTGGTTGGAAACTGAATTGGGTGAATTTTTCTATGGAGCTAGCGATGAAGAGGGTGAATTGTCAATGACTATTTCGGAGATTCATAGTGGTGTCTGGAAGCGGGGTCTTGTTGTCCAAGGGATTGAGATCAGGCCCAAAAATGGGTCAATAAGTAACTGCTGAATTAAGTGAGTAAAATAACTGCAAGGATGTTGAATCAAGTGAGTAAAATAACTGCAAGGATGTTGAATCAAGTGAGATTATCAACAGAAGCATGTTTGCAAATAGATGTTACTATATTAGCATTGTATCAGCGACATGAAGTAAGCATGTCAATGTTATTTTTGAGCTTGTTTTCAAACTAAGAGTGTGTTTGCTATGGGTTTTTAAGAATATTGTAATATAACTTCTGGAATAGATCTTTTCTAATAGAGTTTTTAATAAAAAAAAAACTTATGATCGTGTAAATTATAAAAAATTGAAAATGTATTTTTAAAATAGTTATCCTTGTGAATTATAAAAAAATTATTGACAATTTAAAACTATAATGAAAGAGTTGTATGATGGAATATCTAAAATTTATAAAGGATAGTATTGTACTAGAGGAGATAATTCACATGTTTTAAAATGCTTAAAAAAGCTTTTTAAAAAAATTTAAATTTTGGGTTTCTCTTAACAGATATAAAATAATTTTTATGAAAAGCAGTTAATATAAGTTTATATATTAAAAAAACTATTTTGATTTTTACTAAACAATTTTAAAAAAACTTCAAAACAGCTCTTAACATTCAAAAAGTGTTTTTAACCTTTTAAAAACTATATTAAACATACACTAAGATTAGTCTACGTCGGATGGACGATGGATCAATGGTGTAAATAAACTGCCATCTAACTTTTTGGGTAAATTGAACAAACAATCCCTGATATTAGGCTTAATTGCATGTATATATATAACTTCTGTTCAAAATTGCATGAATACCATTAGTTGGTGGTGAACTGTTAAATTTTAACAGCCGAGGAAAAAAGCATCATTTTGCTCATTAATAATTATTTCTATAATAGTTATTAATTAATTAATTATCTTTTTTAAAAAATAGAACCAGTAGTATATAGATTTTCTATCATTGAAAAAAACATAGAATACTCATGAATTAAAATTCAATGACTATCAACTGACCTAGTAACTATATAGAACCTATAAACCCATAATAAAATTGTGAGCAGGTTAATCAATGTTGTGAGATGTTCGTCATTTTCCATGATAGATATTAGTGATTAGTCACTATTATATTTTAAGGTTAATCATTGTCAAATACGCCGTAAGAAACATATAATTAACAACTATAACTATATAGAGAACCATAATTAACAACGATAAATATACGGAACCGGTAAACCCTTAACAAAATGAGGTTAGTTTATACAGATTAGATTGAAATTCAACAATTTAAAAGTAAATATATTGTTGAGTTTTGACGTTTGGTACCGCATGCAACTATAGAAGTTTTGCTCTCCATTTTACTGCAAACTAGTTTCCTATAAAACATGATTCCCTCTTTTATTCAACCCAATTAGTAAATGCATGCATAGTACAGTATTAGGCTAGGAATCATATTTTACTTTTGAATCTAATCGGTAATGAAATGCTCTTATTCAAGTGAGAAAATCAATTATTTATTTGTTTTAAAATTATTACAACTTCAAAATTTGAACTATTAAAATATCACACCATTCCATTTTCCATTAATAATAAAAGGTCAAAACTAAATAATTTTATATTTTAACATCTCAACTACTTATATGTTCTTAAACTAATGATTGAAAATTGTAATGCATTTACAACTCTTAAGGGTCGTTTGTTATTTTTCTAAAGACTGTATAGAGATTAAAATCTGAATTTGAATTTTATGTTTTTTTTTTTCTCACATCTGAATGTACTGTCAATATGTTTATTTTCTTTAAAATAAAGTTGTCTAAAAATAAATAATTTTACATTTATACGCATACAAATTAAAAGAAGTCATTTAACATGCATGTTCTTTTGAAAACAAAGTTTAATTTAATTTATCAAATAATATAATTTTACATGTTCTGTAAAAAAAATTCAAGTTATTTTATATATATATATGTTGTCCACGTTTCCAATGTATAATTTTTTTTTGTTTATTGGATCAAGCAAAATAAAAAAAAAAGCTATTGATTTTTTATTTTGAAATAAATTCATGAATTATATGCATCCGTCTCTGAGAAATGATTAGGTTTCCTTTTTCTCTTTAAAAATCGTTTAAAATAAGAAATATGTTAAAGTAAAATATGTGCAATATATCAAATTAGGATAAATTTATAAATATATCGTTTTTGGGATGATAAACTTGGAAAAGAATATTTTAATTGTAATATGGTGATTTGTAATTAAGTTAAAAAGTCAAAAATACTTATTTCATTTTTTTATGTTGTTTGACCGCTTAAAAAGACAAACAAAACATCTTAATGTGTAGCAAGATTTATTAATTTTTTTTCTGGCCGCGATAGTCATAATAGGAGAAATATATTTTTATCTAGATACAATTTTAAAATAGAAAAATAGTTTTTTTTTCTTTTTAATAGGAAAGTTTTGACACAAGAAAAGTTTTCATTACAACGATCTCTAGAGGCTTCACGAGCTTTAGCAGAATCTTTAACTGCAGAAAATTCATCAATGATAGATAAGTATAATCAACAGGTGGGCTTGCGGACTATTTTATAATAAATAGGATTGCTTATCTAATTTTTAGGTTTTTTGTGTTTTGATATGGTTGAATACTGTATTTGGTCTGTTCATTTTATAGTACAATCATCCTTTAATTATATATATATATATATATATATATATATATATATATATTATATTTATTTAATATTATGGTCCTTAATTTATGAGTCATGACCACCTAGAGAACATTTGTAATATTTATTTATGCCTTGTTATTCGATTTTGGTTCCCTTTGGGTAGAAAAAAATTAGTACTATTCTGTCTCTTAGCTAGAAATGTCCTTATTGTGTTGTACTTACGCTTTCTAGTGATTGAATTTACTCTAAATTCCCATTGCACTTTACTCTAATTCGTTACAAGCACACCACTTTCATTTTCAACAATCTTAACTTCCGACAATCAAGTATCAAGAATCAACAATTGCCATACTTCCAAAACTCATTACCTAATCATCCTACCACATAGTCAACACCAACCTTCACAGCTTACATTAAAAGCAAGAAAGTGATGTACTGAAGATTGAAATATAGAACACCAAAAAAGAAACCATAAAGCAAAAAAAGTTTTAACTCGAGCTCAGTTAAAATAAACTCCAATTACTTCCAATAGAACACATGGTAGGTCAAGTAAAAAGTCGAGCCAATTCTTGGCAGCAGTTAGCAGTGAATGTGAACAAAATCAATCCAAGACAGCCCACACAAGTGGCATTAATCCATTCCATATATCACCAAGATATAAGCTACATGATGCAATGATCAAAGACTTCAACTTTTACAAAGTAATACCTTGAAAATATATGTATATATATTGGTACACTGTCTTGTGACAAAATTAAAACAGCTACTTTATGAACCATTAATTCAAAATGAATCAAGTAGGAAGTATAAAAATGGACATTTTTTTAATAGTGTTGAAACACAATTCATCCTCGCTCAAACTTCAATGGTGTCTTCGCGACAATCGACAATGCATGAAGTCCACTCTCCAACTCCTCTTGTAACAAACCGAAATCAATCTATGTCTCTTCACCAGACTCTTCCCTTCAAACTTCTCAGACACAATCTTCACATTGAAGTGTGTCTCTCCATCACTTCCTCTCACACCAGCATGCCCAGCATGCTGATAACAATTTCTTCCACTTCCAATTCAGTAGGCCTCAGCTCCTGCTCCCTAATTCTCATCCCTCTGGCTTGTCGGGTGCTGCAGCTGAGAGAGTTGAGATTGCTGCTGTCGCCAAATCCCTTAAACTTTTAAAGTACCGTTTTGGAACTTGAGAAGATCCACAAGTGGCGGGATGGCACCAGCTGTCAAAATCTTTACATTGTTCCTGATAAATGGAAAAGGAATGGGACCGAATGAGATAATTGACTGCATACTTAAAACAACAATTCGGCGAGTGTAACCAACCAAACAGAAAAGGAATGATGATCCAAAGGTAGGAGTAGGCGCCTATGAGGACCATAATTAGGGTTAGTGGAAAAAAAAAAGAAATGATTAAATGTGTCTGGTAGGATTCATCACTGGAAATAAATGAATGGCTGATGTATTTTATGAAAACTATGAAACTGAAAAATGTCTAATGTATACTTTTAGGTTTTATCATCTATGGAAGTAAAATAAACTGCAATTTGGTTGATTTAGTTGATTTAGAAATGTGTGTGTTATAATCTCCTAAGCTCGATAATCTCCCAACCTGATCAACCCAACCCGACAAATATTGGGTTGGGCTGGGTTGAATTTCTCCGTTCCAGAATATGATCGAGTTGAAAAAATTTCAACCCATCTCAACCCAAACCCGAAAACGCCCACCCTACTCTCAGGGAACTCAAACGAGGTTCAAACTTACTAGAAAATAAAAACAAGAAAAGAGAATAAGACTGCTCTAAGAATTTCATGAGTGTGAGAATGCCTATATGAAGTGCAAACTATAGTTTCTTATATAACCGAAGTCATATAGATTGATTTGGAAATTGCTTAATAACTATGTTTTAAATGATAAAGGGAAGTTAATTAAAGAATAATCTTCTAAAAGATTTATTCCTGATTGATCATTGATTCTGATCACTTAGTGATCAAGTAAGTATCATAATCCAAAACGGAAATCAACTATTTCCTTAATAAAAAAAATGGAAATTACCATTATTCTTTATCATTCATTTAAAATGTTTGACTTAGGGAAAATAATTAATTCTTTCCTTATCACCAACTGATTTAGGAAAAATTAAATTCAAAATTTCGGTTGTTGTACTCTCACGGTCCAACAGGAACGGCATTCGTGCCCACACACGTGCGTGCGAAAGAGAGACTCTATGCCACACATGTTGATAATCTACTATCACACAATTACTTATATACTACATATAAGTTCTTAACCCAACCAATATGAGATTCTCTTTTTCCCTTACACAATGGACTCACTTTGAGACTCAATTTCTTATTCACCCATTAATCGATTTGTGAATTTGACTATACCACTTCCAAGCTTTCACGAAGGAGAATTCGAATATACATTGATTTTTCATTTTTATGAAACTGATCATACTCAAACAACACTCTCAAACCGGTAGTTTGTCACAAATTTTCTAACAAACTTATCATTCACAAAAAAATTCAAATCAAAATTCATTCAAATCAAAGTGATTTCATAGCAGTCCTTACCGAAATTAAAATAAGGGATCCTTATGAGAGACACACAATATATATATATATATATATATATATATATATATATATATATATATATATATATATATATATAAATATAATGATATAAGATTTGCTCTGTATATATTAGCTGAGTGATTTGTTTTTTGTTTTGTTTTTTCAGTTTCGAATAAAATATTCCTTCTTAACCTCAGAATATTATGTATGCTTGCAACATATATTTGGTTTACATCTAAATTAGCAGATAAATCCAAGAATCAAGTTTGAGATTAGAGGCAAGAAACGTACCAAAAAAAATATTAATCGATTAATAAAGAGAGAAGAAAAGGAAAGGTATAATAACAAGTTGTGTGTTTTAAAATCTAAACAAATCGTAATCATTGATAGCAGTTTCTCCATCCATCGAACAAAAAAAGTGCTAAAGAATTTGTGTAATATACAGTAGTTACCGATTCCTACCCCTATGTACAAGTAAATAAAACAAGGGATTAAATTAAATGATATATTTTGAAGAAAAAAAAGAAGAAATTAAGTTACTAATATACCAAAAACATTTAAATAGATGATATTTTATCAAAAAGTACAGACTCTATTGAAATTACCCATAAATAAATCGTAATCATTGATAGCGGTATCTCCCTCCATCAAAGGAAAAAAAGTGCTTAAGAATTTGTGTAATGTACATTAGTTACCGATTCCTGCCCCTATGTACAAGTAAATAAAAAATGACTTGAGTTTTACTTTTGGAACATACTTTTGAGGCTCTGCTTTGTTTGGTTCCTTGAGGGGTTTCCGCTCTTGCCTTTTGGCTTCTATAATATTTTACCTTTCTCAAAACAGCAACAAAGCAAAACGGTTTCCATATTAAATCTTCTCCTTTGCAAGCACAGAGAGTAAATCTACCGTACTGATCGATATGAGGGTTCCGAAGTGGTTCAAGTCTTGGGTAGAGTATAACATTTGTTGGTGCAGAGCCGCTGCGTTTGTCTCTGGTAAAATCTCTACTCATTACAAGCATGCTTTCTAGTTCTACCCCTTGCAATAGGTAAACCTCTCTGCAAAAATTTGGGATCAAATTTTACCTAAGCTTTCAAGGATCCTATATATACATGTGTTCTCTTCTTCCTCTTTAACTTCCAAATTTCCACAAACCCAACTTTCCATTTCCGGCCATCATGCAGTCTGAAATTCAGTGAGAAGCTAAAATAAATTAAGCTGGTTTCTTATGGGGAATTAATAGCTTGCTTCTCCTCCCAGTTTTCTGATAGTATATATATCCATAAAAAAAAAGACAGGAATTGATAGATAAGACAAAAAGATAGAAAACATAAATCAAACTTACTAATGGTAGCTTTGTTACTTTTCTTATCAAACATAGGGTTGAACCGTTAAAATTACCCTCCATTTTGTTTTGATTTGCCCTTCCCAATTTTTTCTCCGCTCATTCTCTCTTCCCGGCCAATAATTTCTTTCATTAACTGCTGCCTTCTTCGCCTCTCACTTCTGCAGTGCATCTTTTTATAATTTCTTTCATCACCTGCAGCCTTCTTCGCCTCTCACTTCAGCAATCCATCTTTTTATATAATATAATGGATATGGTGACGAACGTTAGCCCTTTTTTTTCATCTATTACGGTGAACTATCCAAATTGCTTTTAAAATTTGTCTTTATGCTTCTATCTATACTTTAAAAAATAAAAGTTGTCTAAAAATCAATTTCCTTATTTTCTTTCATGCATTTGTGACTGGTTTAACAATGTATCAATTTGTGTATGAACATGTAGTCTCCAGAATTTGCATGAGTTTTTTTTTTTCTTTTCCGAGTTTTTTATTTCTTTTCCAAGCTTTTTTTTTTAATTTTTTTCGAACTTTTTTTATATTGGTCCAATATTTTTTTTTGACTATTTGTGAGATTTTTTGGAAAGAATTCAAGTTTTTTTTTTGTATTGGTTCGAGTTTTTTTTGTGTTTTGGCTCGATATTTTTTTTTGTATTGGCTCAAGATTTTTTTTTGTATTGATCCGACCTTTTTTTTTTTGTATTGGTTTGAGTTTTTTTTGTATTGGTCCGAGCATTTTTTTTTATTGGTTTTTTTTAACTATTTACGAGATTTTTTGGAAAGAATTCGAGTTTTTTTTTGTATTGGTCCGAGTTTTTTTTTCTATTGGTTCGAGTTTTTTTTTTATCCGAGATTTTTTTTTTACTATTTACGAAATTTTTTGGAAAGAATTCGAGTTTGTTTTTTTGTATCTGTTCGAATTTTTTTATATTTGTCCGAGTTTTTTTTTCTATTAGTTCAAGTTTTTATTTCTATTGCTTCGAGTTTTTTTTTTTGTTCGAGGTTTTATTTTTTTGACTTTTTACTATTTTTTTTTTAAAGAATTCGAGCTTTTATCAACACACAACAGATCAAATTAAAAAAAAAACTCCAGGGGCGCTGCCCTCTGTTGAAAATTAAACTTTGATTTCCCACCACCCTTCTAGAAACCGGCCATTGATATGGCTCTAACTACCATCCAACTTCAACCTCTAACCATCTCCGAACTATCATCAGCCAACTATTATTCAGTTATTGTTTTTTGATTTTTAGCTCATCTCATTTCCCTATATAAAGGGATGATGTTTGTGTTGTAAGAGTGTGGAGTGGTGTAAGAAATTTAGAGAGATATATAAAAAAGCTTCTCCTTTCATTGTGTTTGTGTTCCAAATCTCTCTCAGAGGTGCATCACAAGTGACCTCAACCATATCATCCCACCAACATTGGTACCAGAGCTCAGGAGAACCAGAAACTCGAAGAACAGAGGCCAAAGTCGAATTGGCCCAGAAATCAAAGTGATCAAAATCAATTTTTGATCACACCAGAGTGATATACTTATCGTCAGGAGTTCAACGGTGAAAACAACACCTAAATCGGAGTCCCAGAGAAGCCACACGCGCCGCCTGAATTTGGAGCGTAATCGCACGCACCGTCCACGCGCAACCTCTTCCCCGGCGTATCACCAACACGCGCCGATCGTCTTCCTCGCCCGTTTATAGAATACGACCCGTAAACCCGTAAACACGACATCCGACCTAATATCCGATGGCTTGACCCGACCCGGATCTGACCCAAGATCCGGTATTATTCACGGGTTTTTGACGTCATTAACGTTGTTATAACGGCTGGAATATTTCGTCAGTCAAAGGGAATATTCCGTTATCTTTGGTTGACTTTTCTAAAAAGTTTAACCACTCGTTTCGGACAATTCTGAACTCGGTTTTTGACAAACTCGGACTGATTTCCAAGGTTTTGTTTAATTCCAGACACAACTGTGCACTCCGTTTTTGTAAATTCAGACTTCAGATTAGCGATCTAAGCACTTCAACGACGGTAACACACATGTTGTCATCCCGAAACTCACCAAAGACAATTATGACAATTGGTGCATACAAATGAGAGCTCTACTAGGCTCTCAAGATGTTATTGATATTGTGGAAGATGGATATACAAAAGCTGAATCCAAAGAAACTGAAGGAACCATGACAGAAGCTCAAATATCAACTCTCAAAGCCGATCGAAAGAGGGATTGTAAAGCAAAGTCCATAATCTATCAAAGGCTAGACGAATCAACGTTCGAGATCATAGCATCCGTTAAGTCGTAGAAAGAAGCCTATGACACTCTTCTCAAAACCTACAAAGGTGCTGACAAAGTGAAAAGGATCCGTCTTCAAACTCTACGAGATGAGTTCGAATCCCTACAAATGAAATCTAATGAATCCATTGCTGAGATCTATACACGAGTTATGGTAGTTGCGAATCAGCTAAGAAGAAATGGAGAAACTCTTACAGACATGAGAATTTCAGAGAAAAATTTATGATCATTAGATCCAAAGTTTGACTTCATAGTTGTGGCACTGGAAGAAACAAAAGATCTGGAGATGATGTCTGTTGAAGAACTTGTGGGATCATTGCAAGCCCATGAGTAGAAAGTCACAAGAAGAAGCGACGACTGAGTATTGGAGCAAGCTCTCTAGTTAAAGCTTTCCCTCAATGAAAAAAGATATGAGCAATGAGGACCTCACAACAAGGAAGAGAACGAGGTAGAGGATCTCGTGGAAGAGGTTCAGGAAATATTAAAACCAGGAGTAGAGGCAAAAGAGGAAGAGACGAAAACAGAGGAGGACGTGGACAACAAAACTATGTCCCACGAGGAAGAGGAAGAGGAAGAGGATGAGGATGAGGAAGAAGAGGCAGGTACAACAACAGTCCGAACATTGACAAAAGAAATGTTCAATGTTATAACTGCCACAAATATAGCCACTATAGCAGCGAGTGCAGAAGCCCGCCAAATGAGGTAAATGAAAATTCTAACTTTACAGAGAAAAAGCAAGTTGAAAGAGAATCGTTGATGTTAATGGCACACAACTCAACAGATCAAAACCAAAATGTTTGGTTTCTTGATTCTGAAGCCAACAACCATATGACTGGCAGAAAAGACTTATTCATTGAATTTGATGAGAAAGTTCACAGAGAAATCTCATTTGGCGACCTCTTTAAAATCCCTGTCCAAGGAAGAGGAGATGTCATGATCAAGTAGAAGAATGGAGATCATGCTTTCATCTCAAATGTCTATTATGTTCCAGACATGAAGACAAACATCCTAAGTCTCGGACAACTCTTGGAGAAAGGCTACCACATTAGCCTTCAAAATATGCAACTTACCATCACAGATGCTTGAGGAAAGCTGGTTACCCGAGTCCAGATGACGAAGAATAGGATGTTACCTCTCGCAATTCATCATGATACGCCAAGGTGTTTGATAGCCATCATCGATGACAAAGACTGGTTGTGACATCTAAGGTATAGACATCTAAGGTATAGACATCTCAATTTTGAAAGTTTAAAGCAACTGGGAAGTAAGAAGATGGTGAAAGGATTGCCAAACATCCATCACCCAAATGAGATGTGTGAAAGCTGTGTTCTTAGTAAACAACATAGAAATAGCTTCAGAAATGAGACAAATTGGAAAGCAACCATGCCACTTCAACTCGTTCACACAGATGTGTGTGGTCTATTGATGCCAGTATCAAATGGACAAAATCAATACTTCCTCACCTTTATTGACGACTACAACAGAAAGACTTGGGTTTATTTCCTGAAAAGGAAGTATGAAGTATTTGATTACTTTAAACAGTTCAAAACTCTTGTGGAGAAGCAAAGTGGCTGCTACATCAAAACACTGAGATCATATCAATATGGAGAATACACTGCAGGTGCTTTCCAGGAATTCCTTAATCAACAAGGAATCAGACATCAGTTTACACCAGCTTATACTCCTCAGTTAAACGGTATAGCTGAAAGGAAGAATTGAACAATCCTTAACATGGTCAAAAGCATGTTAAAGGATAAAAACATGCCTAAGAGTTTTTGGGCTGAAGCAATCTTGTGTGCGATATATCTACAAAACAGATGTCCTACGAAGAGTCTTGATACAAAGACACCGCAAGAAGCATGGAGCACTAACAAACCAAGTGTGAGCCACCTTAGAGTTTTTGGCTCCATTGCCTACATCAAGGTCCTAGAAGCAAGAAGAACGAAGCTTGAAGATAAAGGAGAAAAATGTATCCTGGTTAGATACGGTGATAGAACTATGGGTTACCGGTTATACAACCCCATCAACAAGAAAGTGATCTTCAGCAGGGATGTCATTTTTGAAGAAAAAGAATCCTATAATTAGAATCAAAATAAAGCTTCCATAAGTGCAAAGTTGATATCTGAAGAAGAGACAAGATAAGTGGCTACAGAGCCACAAATACCCAGAAATCAATAGACTCCTCAACGTGGTTCCCCTTCACTATAAAGGTATAATGCGCCATCACCGATTGAACGTGATTTTTCAGATATGATGCCTAGAGGGACACGTAGCCTAGAAGATATGTATGAAAATACAGAACGGGTAGAATAAGACATTACTTTGTATTGTCTGCTGACGATAAGTGATCCAGTTAGCTTTGAAGAGGCTAACCAAGAAGGAAAATGGAGAAATGCAATAGATGAAGATATTCGATCCATTGAAAAGAATAAGACATAGGAGTTAACTAATCTCCCAAAAGGCCAAAAAACCATCGGAGTGAAATGGGTCTACAAGACCAAAAGGAATGCGAAAGGAGAAATCCAGAGATACAAGGCAAGACTTGTAGCAAAAGGCTATAAACAGAAGGAAGGAGTTGATTACGGAGAAGTCGTTGCTCTGGTTGCTAGACTAGAGACCATCAGATTGCTAATATCATTGGCAACCCAGAAAAGTTAGAAAATTTATCAACTTGACGTAAAGTCAGCATTCCTGAATGGCTTTCTTAAAGAAGAAATCTACGTGGAACAACCACCTGGATATGTACAGAAAGGCAATGAAGATAAAGTATGCAGACTGAAGAAAGCTTTATATGGTTTGAAGCAAACACCTCGTGCATGGAACATGAGGATTGATGATTATTTCCAAGAGAACGAATTTGAGAAATGTTCGTATGAGCATGCACTATATTTGAAGAAGGAGACTGACGGAAGTTTGTTATATACATGTCTATATGTTGATGACTTGATCTTCACCCGGCAACAATCCAGCTATGTTTGAAGATTTCACACGGAGAATGGTGAAAGAATTTGAGATGACTGACATTGGTCTAATGAATCATTTTCTTGGTATTGAAGTTGTGCAAAGCGAAAAAGGTATCTTCATCTCCCAGGGTATCTATGCAAAAGAAATTCTGAAGAGATTTGGTATGGAAAAATGTAATCCTGTCACAACTCCAGTAGAAACAGGATTAGAGTTAAGAAAGAATGAAATCGAAGATATTAATTCAACCTACTTCAAGAGCTTGGTTGGAAGCCTGAGATACTTGACGTGTACTAGGCCATACATACTTTATGAAGTTGGACTAGTCAGCAGATACATGAAGATTCCTGGCCAGTCTCACCTAAATGCTGCAAAGAGGATACTTCGCTACATAAAATGTACAATTGATTATGGTATATTTTATACCAAATGTGAAGATTGCAGGTTGATTGGCTATTCATGCAGTGATTGGGGAAGAGATCTGGACGAATGTAAAAGCACGACAGGCTTTACGTTTTTTATGGGAGATACATCATTCACATAGTCATCCAAAAAGCAAGCCATTGTGACACTGTCATCATGTGAAGCTGAGTACGTTGTTGTCTGCTCAGCTGTTTGTCATGGTATCTGGATCAGGAATGTGTTGCAGTACTTGGGATTTCCACAAGATAATCCCACAGAGGTCTACATCGACAATCGGTCAGCGATTACGCTAGCAAAAAATCCAGTATTCCATGAAGAAGCAAACATATTGATACGCGATATCATTTCATCATAGAGCATGTGAAGAATAAGGAAGTGGAACTAGTCTCTTGCATGACATTTGATCAAGTTGCCGACATTTTCACCAAGCCACTCAAACATGATGTGTTTTCAAGTCACCCTTCTAGAAACCGGTCATTGATATGGCTCTAACCACCATCCAACTTCAACCTCCAACCATCTCCCAACTATCATCAGCCAGCTATTATGGAGTTATTGTTTTTGTTTTTTAGCTCATCTCATTTCCCTATATAAAGGGATGAAGTTTGTGTTGTAACAGTGTGGAGTGGTGTAAGAAATCTAGAGAGATATATAAAAAAGCTTCTCCTTTCATTGTGTTTGTGTTCGAAATCTCTCTCGGAGATGCACCACAAGTGACCTCAACCATACCATCCCACCAACACCACCTGCCCCCCGCAAGCTGACTGGCAGCTCGACCACCGCGAGATTGGTTGGGAGCTCGACCCCTGAATGCGTCTGCGTAGCGTCTGAGTTTCAACGGAACGTTCTCTCTCTATTTCACAACTTTCACTTAAAAAATGAATGAAAGAAATTTGATGGAACGACTATTGGGGGTATTTTTATTTGTTCAACATAATAGGTACCTTTTAAACAAAAGTTATTAAAGCAATGACAATATTAAAATAACACCTTCAAAAAGTGCTATTTAATTTTTGAATCATATATATATATAATGATATAAGATTTGCTCCGTAAATATTTAGCTGAGTTATTTATTTTTTTGTTTTGTTTTTTCAGTTACTATCTTATTGAGAGATTACATAGTAAATTTAATAAATCAGAATCAGAATTTTGATATAGATATGCATGTTTAATTTATTTAGTGGTGATGTTCGGGCACAAGGTGGTACGCTACTCGATACTGACTATTTTGATAACGTTCTTTATCAATGAGCCAATCAAATATGATCTTGTCAAAGCCGCTCGATTTGTGAATATTTTGGAGGCGGTAACAGTCTCACTTGTGATCATTGTGTCTTACATGTCAGATACCCTCTTCAGTAATCTCAAAATCCTCACTTGTTCAGTTTCCTCCACCATCCTCGTAAGTACCTTCTTTTAAAACTGAAATCTAATTCTGTGTGTTTCCTTTCTTCTTTAACTTTTTCATCTCTACTTTCTTTAATTTCTTCCTCATTCTTTTCGACTGCGTAACAAACCAAACACAACCTTCAGGTACGCGCAACCTTAACTAATTAGTTTATGTTAAATATTATAAATCATTAAAATTATTTAACTTAACTAAGTAGTTTAGGTGGTTAGAGTGTCTTACAACCTTAACCTATTAGTTTATGTTAAATATTATATATCATTAAAATTATTTAACTTAACTTATTAGTTTAGTTGGTTAGAGTGTCGCACAACCTTCAGGTCACGGGTTGATCAAAACGTTTACATGTGGTTAAAAATGAAAGTCAATATGTCAAAGGGCAATTTTTTATTTTTCCTCCCTTTACATATAGTCATAATTATAAAGGTTTAGGTGGTCAGGTTATATATTCTAGAGTAATTAATATTCAATATTTCAATGTAAGATTGTAAATTGAACATTAACAAGAGTAAACCAACAATTTTATTGCAGGGACTGCTGCTATTTACGCTTAATTTTAATTTATGGGAGAACCATGAATCGTTGTACATAATTGGAATACTGCTATTAGCAGTGGGTGAAGCTGGATCGCGTCCTCTTCTAAAAAAGTTTCTTGTGGATCAATTAAAAAGACATAATAAGTTGGATACTGACACAGATCATGATGGAGTGGCGGCTCGATCAGAGGATCGAATAGAGCATCACGTGGAGGATCAAGTGGACAGTCGAGCAGGGGCTCGAGTAGAGGCGGATCCAGAAGAGGATCAAGTAGATGATCGAGTAAAAGCTCGAAAAACAGTGTTGTTGATTGTTGTCTGGGTTTCTAGTGTAATTGCAACATTCGTGATATCTAATTATTCATGGAAAGTCATTTTCATCTCCTCAACGTCACTGTTGGCGGGCACTTTCATCTTATTCTTATTTGGTATTTATTTTTACCATAATAAAGAATTTCACGGTGATGGCAGCAGCCTTTTCAGTTTTATCCCAGTTATCAAGGCCTCCCTGTTGAAATGGCACCTTAATTACCCTTCTTCCCCGGATCACTTCTTTCACAATCATGGAAAACAACTACACTTATCACCTCAAGTCAAATTCCTCAGGTACATTATCCATCTCCCTCTTTCGGGCATAATCATGTTGTGTACGTTAATTATGTCAATCTGAACAAAATCCGTGTAATTAATCATGTTAAAACACACAACCTGGGCTGTTGTTTTCACACATGTTATATTCATTTCACATTTGTATTTTGTTCAAGGTATGTCAAAAAATTGCCAACCCTATATTATAATTTTTTTTTTTTTTTTTTTAAAGAATAACATTAACTCGTTTAACATGCAAATTCTCTTTATGGTAGATGGCTCGACAAATCTGCTATTATTGAATCCTCCAATATTACTCCTGAAGATCAAAAACGAGCAGGCCGGCTTTGCACCGTAAAACAGGTGGAGGAATCAAAATTTCTGTTAAAAATGATTCCTCTATGGAGTACCTTCATTGTGGTTGGTATGGTAGGAACAACTGGGGACACCTTTTCAAGTGAGCAAGGAAAGAACTTGGATTCAACAGATTTTACTTTTTACATGGTTATTTTTCTTAAACCTGTCTCACAAACAACAATTTCGTTTTTTTACGTTAAGTTGTTAAACTCAAAAGGGGTTTCAAAGGCTCAGCTAAAACTAGGTCAACTTGTGAGAATTTGGTTCGGAATGGTGCTATGTACAATTTTCTGTGTCGTTGCATGGCGGGTTGAGGTTCACAGGTTGCAGACAGTTTATCATAAAAGAAATATGAGCATCTTCTGGTTGGCACCGCAATACTGCCTTTTAGGTCTCATGCAAGGCACTGCTACAGATGGACTCGATGAATTCATGACTGATGAGCTTCCTAAATCACTGAAGAACTATGCATCAGCGATGAATGGATTTGTCATCGATGGAATTGGAAGTATAATTAGCATATTATATGTGCGTGCAAATGGAGGACTTTTCTCTGCCACCATGAACGAAAGTCGCTTGGACAAGTACTATTTCCGATTATTGGTGCTTAGTTTTCTCAATATGTGCTACTATTATCCTATATCAATAATCTATAGACCCATTTGTTGTTGTTAACTGTCGTATGTGAATTTCACCAAGCATACACATCATTGACAGGAATGAGAAAATAGCCAGGTGGACGCCCAAATGGGCATTCAGGAAATATCCTACGAGGCATCATTAAAGAGAAGAAAGCTCGAGTAAGTATATATTGAATGAAACCTACTCGGGATCAGTTAACAACACTCGAGACTGATTAAACAACGCTTCCACTCGGGCTCAAACGGCGCTACTCGGGACCATCATGTATTACTCTTACTCGGGAATAAATACGACTCGAGTAAGAACTTGGTGCTTATTTCACACGGATTAAGTCATTAAATACGCGAAGATATCCATCAGGAAGGAATCCCAGAACATTAAGTTAGAAGAGTCCCCAATCAGGAAATAACTTGATTACTTTACGAAGACTACATTCTTATAAGGAAACAAATCCAAATTGAACAGCACTACTAGAATCCCACTCGATTTCCATAAGACTCCGAAACAGGAAAGAAGACAAATCAACCTCAAGCAAGTAACCGAATCACAATTAAATACAAAGATCTTGTATTACTTGTACAAAACATATAAGGGTTCTATAAGCATATAAATAGACCCATAATCTGGCTCCAAAATAGATAGGCAACATAGCACAGAGAGAAAAAAGAGAGATCGAGAGCTTGTAAACATCATATTTTCATAGTGGATTTTGGCTTGGTTGATCCTTCAACCACCCGTGGACGTTTCTCCGGTCATCGGAGTTTTACCACGTAAAACTTGTCTTCGTTACTCTCTCTGAATCTCTTTCTCTCTGAATCTCTTTCTCTTTGAATCAATAGCCGAAATACAATCTTTGTTGGCTTTTCTGACATAATTAGTCTGTGTACTGGTTCTAACTCGGGTTCTACTTCAGCTCAGTCAACTAGTACCTCTAATGACTTGAGTTTGCTTACAAAGTTGACACTATAAATACAATATAATTTCGGGAATGGGCTGAATGAGCCGATATGATAATTAAAAATTATAGTAATTAGTTCATCATCTTCCCTCATCTTGTGTACCAAGATCAACATCAACTAATATGATTTCTTTATAAGCTTGAATAAAATCAACCATTACTACATAAATGTTAAAAGATATCGGTGCTTTATATCTGTGTTTAGATAACCGATTAATATATATATATATACATCGGTTTATAAAAAGCTGATATTTTAAATATTGTGGTTTAAGAAGACAACGGTTTTTGGGAAAACTGATATTAAAAAAAACGTTTAAATATCGATTCATATAAAACTGATATCTTAAATATTGCGGTTCGAAAAGATAACGGTTTTTGAGCAAATCGATATAAATTTATTTTACAATAAGATGCTTAAAATGATCTCTTAAATAAATAATTTTTTTTTTTGGAAATGTAAAATTTTAAATCTAATAAATTTACTTTTAAATCATTTATTTAAAATAATAATAATAAAATATTTATTTTAAAAAATAATAATAAAATATTTATTTTGCAACCTCTCATTTCATACTAAGAGATACGTTAATACTTTAATTACTCATATAAATTAGGAATCTGAGTTTTACATTTATTCATTAAATTGCAATATGCATGTAGGGAAATGTCTCCCCTCCAATGAAAGTTGTATTCCAAATCATGTTTATTACAATTGATGTCACAAGTCTCCGATAGAGTATAATCTCATAACTCAACTATATATGTTTTAAAAATATATAATTTTATTAAATATTCTAACAATTTTTTTTTAATATATGTATATAGTAAAACTTAGAATTTTGATTAGTTAAGTAATTTAAATTTATCAAACAAGTTTTTTTTTTATTTCTAACAACTCATATAGGTATATGTAAATATTGTACAATTGATAATAAATCAAATCTTGTAGTCAAGTGGTAAAGGCTTACCACTTTGATTTAAGGTCGACCGTCAGTGGGCAACGACGGACGGACAGTAAAACCGATGTCCTTAATGCGTTTTTTTCTACATCACTCAAATCTACATCGATTACAAAATTTTGAAAAATCGATGTCTTTCATGTAAAATAACCGATGTCTTTGAAGTTTTTTATAGTAGTGAACTTAAGTCAGTAAATGATCAATATATATTGTCAAACTTTTAAATTTTTTAAAATTGTTAAAAATGACCACATCTAACATGAGAAATTCTTTTCAAACCGCATACAAAAGTTTAATGGTTAATAACCATATTTTTTTAAAAATCAATTATATTCATTAATTACAAAAGTACCCTCAATATCAATTTTTATATTTTTTTTTCCTACCATTTTTTTCCTTCTTCCTTATCAAATTTGAATCGTTATTCCTGCAAATTGACCAATTAAAAGAACCCATTGTATGTATATTTTATTAAGTGTACACGTCACTGACAAATAAGACAATTTCCCAAGAAGATTGCCAGATACGCATCAAGGCTGGCATATGAAAAAACACCATCGATTATATTGCCCAGACATGAGAACCCGAGAAATGTCGAATATAAGTACGCCGCACATTCAACTTTACTCGGGATAACATGTGAAGCCCGAGTAGAGAAATTGTCAATAATTGTCTTGATCACGCAACCACGAATAAAGAGTTCCAGAAGAAAACCAATGTGTTCCCCTCGAAAGATACGTGATCTATAAGGCATTTAAAATCACACTTCAATATGAAAATATCCTTATTACCATTTCAGTATTAGAGAAGGAAAAAACTTAAAAGTTTCCAGAAGGATAAACACCAAACAGGAAACGAATCCAAATCAAGCAATAACTATGCTCTTCTAGAATATTACACACCGATCAGGAAATAAATCCTAAATGAACTATGCAACTAGAATCCTGAGAAGATTCTAGTTGCAACGCACAAGATCTCAGAAACTGGAAAGAAGACAAAGACGACTTCCACAAGCAACCAATTCGAATTAAACACTATCACCTTTCCTTACTTGTGTAACAAAGATTATGGTTCTATGTACATATAAATAGACACATGATCTCATTGTAGAAAGGACACAGGCAACAACACGTAGAAGATATACAAGAAAGAAATCACTGTAAAAGAGAGACAAGAGATATCGAGAGGTGTGATTTGTTATTCAATAGTGGATTTGGCTTAGTTGTGTACACAACCACCCGTGGATATTTCTCCGGTCATCAGAGTTTACCACGTATACTCGCGTCACAATCATATCGTTTGCATTCTCTTTCTTTTTCTCTTTGACAGGTCACAATCGAACCAAACGTTGTTGACTTTCTTGACCATCAAGAAATAGACATCAACAATCGGTGCTAGAATGAGAGGTTGAACCTCCGATCTATTTTAAACGATTTATGGTGATGGAAGCAAAGACAGTTTCAAGGGCATTCGAAAATCACCAGATAATGCTCACAAAGAAGGGATCACTCAGAATCCCATGACAACCACCGGGAACTAACCGGTATCCTTGGTGGGCATCCAACGAATCCCTTCGACCAACGAGGATATAACGCATCATTTTAGGAAAGCCTTACAACAATTATTGTCAGATACGGCGGATGAAGGAATAGATCTATTAGCTGTAAGAGAAACTAATCCTCCAAACCAACCATCCTCTTAAAATCCTTCGCCTCCCAAACTCTGATCAGTTATAGTTGGGCCAGAACCAGATGCGCTAACAGCTGTTAGGAACTCATATCCTGTTAACCAGAGTGGGGGTGCATTGCACCAGGACAAGGACCTAAAAATGCCTATAGGAGAACGACCTCGCTAAAAATGAAGCCATGGATAAACGGGGCATGAAAGACCCCTTAAATATGACTGACGGAGGGATCGGTCATCATCATCAGAGGACAATGACCTTTATCATCGTAAACACAACTGAGGAACTATATGTTTACAAGGACTGGCTAGTGAAACCCGAGGCAGGACGGAGAGAAACTGGATACATGTTTGACAGTCACCTGGGAGTTCAACCATCAGGGAGAGCCGATGGGCAACAGAGATATTATGATACAGAGCCTGACCCGAGAAGTCGAGAATAATAGGCATCAAATGGATGCGTTGATTAGGCGTTACAGTCCTTTCACTAGAGACATTCTGTGAACGCCATTCTCGAAGAGATTCAGAATGTCGCACGTAGAACAATTCAAAAATGATACAGATCCCAAGGAGCATGTCAGACGGTATAAGAGCTCCATGGACCAATATGCCCACAACGACTCTTTGTTGTGCCTTAACTTTCCACAGACCCTAGGGGATATAGGCTCAAAGTGGTTTAGGAGATTGCCCACCGTAAGTATTAGGAGTTTCAGAGAATTAAGTAGAAGCTTCTCAAGATAATTCCTTGGGAATGTACACATAAAAAAATCGGTGGCATACCTTTCTCAACAAAAACAAGGAAAAGACGAGTCGCTAAAAAAGTATCTGGGAAGATTCAACCAGGCGGTCTCAGAAATCGACAGTACGAATGATGAAACAATAATCGTTGCATTCATAAGCAACCAAGAATGGATGGTTGTCTTTTGACTTGAGAAGAGCACGTCTAACTAGGTACACTGGCATGATGGATATGGCAGGTGAATATGCATTAGCTGAAGAAGAAGAGTTGGCGACAAGAGGTTGTTATATGCATAGGGGGAGACTCGAGCAAAAAGATGTCGAGTCGAAGAACCATAAAGGGAAACAAAAAGGAAATACCAAAGAAGAAAGTAGCAAAGATGGGGGAAACAGACGTACGACTACAGACCAGACCAGGGAAAAGTTTCAAGGAAAGTATACGAACTACACCCCACTTCGAAAAAAGACAGGATGAGATTCTGACGATACTTCACAATTTACCCGATGAGACACGACAAAGTATTGTAGATTTCACAAAGAAAGCGGGCATACGACCTCTAAATGTTATCAGCATAGGGACCACATAAAAACCCTTATCCGAGAAGGGCACTTACAAGATATTATCTTGAAGAAAGATAAGAAGACAGAAACTCGGAATGAAACCAAGTTTGGAGGTCATAGTTCAGATCGGAACAATAAGGACAATCTCGAGGCAAGCAGAGCGATACAAACCATCTTTGGAGGACCGTTAACTGAGGGAAGTAACCGAGAGCGGACTCAGGAAACCCAAGAAGCTATTGAAGTAAGGCAGAATTTTGAGGTTAATTCCATTGAGTCTGATCCGAAGAGAGTAAAGGAAGGACGAGACCCGATAATGTTCACTGAAGTTGATTCACATAGAGTCGACGTCCGACCAAATAATGCTCTTGTCATAAGCGTCCGAATTGGCCATAGGGAAGTCCGGAGGATACTAGTGGACAACAGAAGTTTAGTAAAGGTTCTCAGCTTAACAGTTTATGATCATCTTAGACTGGATCGGAAAGACCTACAACCATTTCACACCCTGCTCAGAGGATTCAGTGGAGTTGAGGTCAGGTCCCTAGGAACGGTAAAATTACATGTGAAGGTCGGAGTAGCACCTTGTCAGAAAACTGTGTTACTCGACTTCGAGTGGTGGACATGGATAACTAGCCTTACAATGCCTTACTGGGTCGGCCTTTCCTAAACAAGACGAAGGCGGTAACAACTACCTACACCCTGATGATCAAATTCCCAGTCGAATGAGGGGTAGAAACGGTCAAGGGTTCACAAGAAATGGCTAAAAGAGCCAATCTCTCTATTTACAAGGACAAGGATAACATCGAGCACCAAGTGTGTACTCTAACTCAACCAGATCAGACTGAGCAAGGAGAATCGTTAATGTTCGAACTCGACCCAAGGGAGGAACCCCGAGACATCAAAGGATGAGCCAACAAAGGAAGTGGTCTTAAGGGAAGATGAACCAGCAAATAAGGTCAGAATCGGAGCCAATATAGAAGAAAAGGTCAAGACAGATCTTATCATTTTGCTTAGAGAATACAAAGATGTATTTTGCATGGAGTCATGCAGACATGGTGGGGATAGACAAGTGTGTGATATCACACCATTTGGCCATAGATCCGAGCGTAAAGCCAGTAATTCAAAAAAGGAGATCTCTTAACTTTGAAAAGAGTCGGGCAATCAAACAGGAGGTAAGAAAGTTACTCGCTATAGGATTAATCAGAGAAATCGATTATGCTCAGTGGGTGGTGAATGTGGTGTTGGTTCAAAAGAAAAATGGCCAGTGGAAAATGTACGTAGACTTTACAGATTTGAACAAAGCCTGCCAAAAAGACAGTTTTCCACTTCCAAGAATAGACCAGTTGGTCGATGCTACATCATGTCATGAACTGCTCAGTTTCATGGACGCATATTCGGGATACAACCAGATCCGGATAAACAAGGCGGATGAAGATAAGACGACATTCATAACCGATCAGGGTCTGTACTGCTATACGGTAATGCCTTTTGAGCTAAAAAATATTGGCGCCACATATCAAAGACTGGTCAACAAAATTTTCACCCGCCAAATAGAAAGAAACATGGAGGTCTACATAGACGACATGTTAACCAAAAGTATCATGATGGCCAAGCATACTTCGGATTTACGTGAAATATTTAATGTCCTGAGGAGATACGAGATAAAGTTAAATCCGAGCAAGTGCCTGTTTGAAGTTCATTCGGGAAGATTCCTTGGTTTCCAAGTTCACTAAATGGAGATCAAAGTAAATCCCGAGAAGATTAAAGCCCTCCAAAAAATGACTTCTCCAAGAACCTTGAAAGAAGTACAACATTTGACGGGATGCCTAGCTTCCCTCGGTAGATTCATTTCAAAAGCCACAGATAAATGTACACCATTTTTCAAAATAATCAAAAAAGGAAAGGGACTCGAATGGAATACAGAATGTGAACAGGCACTTTGGAAGATCAAAGAATACTTAGGTCAGACACACCTCCTCTTAAAACCTAAGGAGGGAGAAATACTCTATTTATACTTATTTTTTACAGAGTTAGCAGTAAGCTAGGTCCTAGTTAGGACAGAGGATGGGATATAAAAGCCAGTATACTATACCAGCAAAACCCTACTCCCGGCCAAAACCAGATACTCTCAGGTAGAAAAGATGGCATTGGCATTAGTTTCGGTGGCAAGAAAGTTGAGACCATATTTCCAAGCACATGCAATCAGGGTTTTCATTGACTCCCCACTTAAGCAAATTCTGCAGAAACTCAAGATCTTAGGGAGACTATCTAAATGGGCAATCGAGTTGAGCGAATTTGATATTAAATATGTGCCCAGGACATCACTCAAGGGTCAATGAGTGGCAGATTTTGTAGTAGAATTCACAGAGCCTAATCTGAAAGCAAAGAGAATGTTGGACATTTATGGCAGAGGGTAGGGATCGTGGTATGCACCCTAGAAGAAGATGACGTTGAATGTGCCATGAGGTTCGACTTCAAAGCAACAAACAACCAAGCAGAGTATGAGGCACTACTGGAAAGACTTAGAGTTTGTATCGCACTCGGGGCAGATGAGGTTGAAATATTCAGCGACTTACAGGTAGTCGTCAACCAAATCCTAGACGAATATCATGCCAGAGACGAAAGTATGATGGCTTACTTGGGCATAACAAAATAACTCCTCCAATGGTTCAAAGATTATAGGATTGTTCAGATCCCACAGGAAGAAAATGAAAAAGCAGATGCTTTGTCCAAGCTAACGTCAATAACAACCACAATCAGACCAAAGAATATTCCAATCGCATATCTTCTCAGGCCAAGTATAGCTAAGCCAAAAGACTTTGATATTTTAGAAATCCGAACACCGCCAGACGGTTGGATGACCCAGCTAAAAAGATATTTGGAAGAGAATGTACTCTCAGAAGACCCCTTGGAGGCAAAACACATCAGGTACATGCCAGCTAGGTATACAATGATTGAAGGAGAATTATACAGAAGAGGATTCTCCCGAACACTCCAAAGATGTGTATCGAAGGAAGACGCATACCGGATATTAAAGGAATTCCATAGTGACGTGTGTGGAAATCATACAAGAGGCAAAAGCTTGGTACACAAGGTACTCAGGTAAGGTATTTATTGGCCTTCTCTTTTCTCTGATGCACAACCATGTTCGAAAAGTTGCAACGCTTGCCAAAGGATCACCAACAACATTCGGTAACCCCCTGAACACCTCAGAAGTCTCACATCCCCATGGCCGTTCACCATTTGGGGCTTGGACTTAATTAGTCCGATGTCGACAGGAACGAGGGGCTGAGCAAAGCACACAATTGTGGTCGTTGATTATTTCACTAAGTAGGTAGAAGCTGAAGCATAGGTGCACATAACGGAAGCAAACACTACAAACTTTATGAAAAAGAACATACTCTCATATTTGAAGTTCCAAATACAATTATCACCGACAACGGTACCCAGGTTGACAACCAAAATTTCAAGCAACCGTCTAAAGAGTACCAGATTTCTAATTTCTATGCCACTCCTGCTCATCCTCAAACGAATGAACAAACTGAAACAGAGAACAAAGTCATCAAGTACACGCTTAAAGTGAAGCTGGATGTAAAAAAAGGAAGATGGGCTGAAAAACTTCCTGAAGTATTATGGGCTTATCGAACAACGGTAATGACTTCTACAGGAGAAACACCGTTTTCTTTGGCATTCGAAATAAAGGCCGTCTGACACGTCCTAAAAAAGTGTTTTTACTTTCAAGTATAAGAGTGTCATAGTAATAAATTAACCGGTAAGACCGGGTCGAACCACATGGATGTTGTTCACTTGTCCTTATAGAATTAATTATCTAGATTAATTACTAAGCTTGTTATAAAATGTAAATCAATTAAAATTAAAATTAGGGCTAAGGGATCCACTGTTGGTAATTCGATTATGATCCAATTATTAATATTTAGTCCAGATTAATGGGAGGGTATTCCACTCTACTGACCACTGTCTGATAGATGTGGGTAAAAGTACTCAATGTGTTAGACAACATCTGTCTGTCTACAGTGAGTCAAACCTCCACAAAGATTAGAGGAGATTAGCCACCCTCTGATAAATATGGGTAAAAGTATTCACTGTGCTAGACAATATCTTTCCGTCTACAGTGAGTCAAAAACTCCACAAAGATCAGAGGAGAGAAACCACTTTTTGATAGATATGGGTAAAAGTACCCACTGTGCTAGACAATATCTGTATGTCTACAGTGAGTCAAAAACTCTACAAAGATCAGAGGGGATAAAGCATAAAAATAAACTTACCATAATTTGATCATATTTTCCATACCAACAGTATCACTTTTGGCCCCAACTATGTGAAATTAGCCAAACATAATTTAATTTGAAAATAGATATTTTATTTAAACTGAGAATTTGAGAACAAAAGAGAGAGAATTTCACAAATCTAATATCAGATTTGGATTCAGCATATGGAAATTAGGGAGGAGAGACCCCCTATTTATACAAAATACGGATGAAAATTGACCATCGAATGAATTTAAAATGGAACGTCCAGATTTCACCACGTCATCAGTGAACAGTGAACAGTAAACGCATCTGTGAAGTGAACAATAAATAGTGAACAGTGACAGTGAACAATAACGCATCCGTGAAAGTGAATAGTGAATAGTGTACCACGTCATCAGTGAACAGTAAACGCATCCGTGAAGTAAACAGTGACAGTGAACAATAATGCATCCGTGAAAGTGAATAGTGCGCAGTGCACCGGCTTCTAGAATATTATTCTCTGCAGCCGCGTGTACGGTGCACTCACAGTTTGGGCCAAAAGGAATGTGCCACATCATTAGAAACAGTAAAAGTCAACCGTGAACAGTGAATAGTCAAAATTACAAAAATACCCTTCGTGGCCTTCCTAAGGTTTTTGACGTTCTAAACTTCAAAACGATGTTTGTTTTGCCATCTGACTTCTCGATAATTCTGAAATGATCGAATTACCTCTGAAATACAAAGAAAAATATATTGATTACTACACAACACATTTATTTAAGCGAGCGAACGAAATTATATATAAATTGGGGAATTTATCATATTGGAAATGTAAAATGATGATATTATCCCTTATTAAACATACACTTTTCAGTGTTAATTACACCCCCCAACCAGCTTATTACTAGTCCTTAGCATCTAAAGCAAAAATAGTAAAAACTCAAACTCAAATCTCTAAACTACCAAATAGAAAAACTCTTTCATACATCTTTTCTCACCCTTTGACAACCAGTCATCAATTGAGTTATCAATCAAACTTTCTTGTGCACAATAAAGATCAATACAATAACTATGAGATTCAGTTGAAATCAAGCAACATTTTCATTCTGAAATCTCATCAGGGCTTCTTCCTTAATAGTTTTTTTTTTGTATAACAAAATTGGAAACAAACATTCCATCTTTAATCCATGTAGCGAGCTTTAGGTCAATGACTCCCAAACCAGTTGGCTTTAGGTCATTAAGTGTTAAAACACTCCTACGGGCTTAATTATTCGGATTGCAAATGTTTTTTTTAGTACAATTCTCTTAAGCTTTCTCTTTAACCCGTGTAACGAGCTTTGGGTCAATGACTCCCAATCCGGTTGGTTTTAGGGCATTAGGTGTTAAAGCACCCCTCGGACTTAATTGCTTGAGTTAAAGAGGCTACGGAACTGCACTTTATTCTTATCCAGACTACACCGTTTTACGCGAACACTCTATGCTTACTGAGGCATGAGGCATGGTTACTAAGTAAAAGTTTTGGTCACAACACACAAAATTATTATTATTATGATTATTACTATATATATATTTAAACAAGACCACTGCCTTCTGTTGTTACCCTTGAATGATGTTTCAAAACTAAATATCGTAAAATCTCAACTTAATGTACATAATCACGTATCAATGTGCGTGTGTGTCTAGAATAGTTCGAAAAATTTCTCAAGATGACTTAATGAACAAAAGGATTAGTCAATGATATCACAATGGAGAGTTTATAAATTTAAATAGTCATAAGAGATGAAGAATGCATCAGAATTACAAAGATGCGTCTCAGAAGTATCTAAAAGATCTCCTTACTCGACCATTTTTACAAAAAAATGGTTAGAAGTTAGTTTTTTTTTTTTAAAAACAAAAGTTATTGAATCAACTATCCCCTCCCTCCAACCAGAACGAGACATTGTCCCCAATGTCATTAGAAAGAGGTAAGGCTTAGAAGATATCACCTGAACAACTTGAAAGACAACAAAATCCTGCAAAACAACAAAAGAAATACAAAATATAGGAAAATAAAATGCATAAATACCATGGGAAAATCACAAACTGAGATTCAGATCAATTATGCGTTACTTGTTCTCTTCAAAAATCAAAAGTAAACAACAATAATTACAAAAGACATTAAATGCGGAAGGAAAAAAATAATAAAAACAAAAGGATATTTACTGGTAGTTGTGATTGTGGCTCTTATCTTCCTCTAGTTTTACGTCCAGAAACGGCTTCAACGCCCTCTATGGGTCGGGGATATGCTTTCCATCCAATTTTCTTATAAATTGGTAAACATGGTCTTTTAAAGTCAGATTCCCAAGACTATATAGTGCATGTTCTTTTTTTAATTGTGGCCATAATCATTCAATTGTCATTTGCACATATCCACTAGGATGTGCATCAAGAGTCGTTAGGATATTATCCAATGACTCCCTACGCAAACCAAGCCTAATGAATAAAATTTTATCTTCCCGATTATTAGACACCATTTCTAAAGAACGACAATGTGTGTTGCAAGTTGTACGTGCACATTTGTGACAAGTAACCCCTAACTTCTTAGCTCTTCATTTTTTTGCAAGGTTACTGCTTCCAAAACCAGACATGTAAGATATAAATGAATCAGCAGACTCACCTGCTAGATGTACCTTAGCTTCGATCAACCAACGAATTTCAACATGAATTTTGTTTATCATCAGTAAACGTAATCTTTCGGAACGTGCTTTGTAAATCTTTTTCAGAGCATTTTGGGGCAACGATGGAAAATATTTTCGCAGGTTTGTGAAAATTTCATCCATGTCTTGTTTTGGGGATCATTTATTTAGGAAACTGAATTAAACTGACTTGAATTGTCACGGAGTACCGTTATTCGCCACTTAACCGGGGTTATATAGCAAAACACACCAAGTAAAAACTGAACCTAGAAATTAATCCTGCAAAATTTCAAAACGTAAAAGCAAACAAAAACAAAAATAATAATTGCAAACACAAATAAAGTCAAAAGCAAAAGATTTGTTTACTCACCTTTGTAACAATGGTCAAAAATGATGGCAGAGTCTTTTTAAAAATTTGTATTTTATAAGAATGGTTTCACACGTTGTCCATTTACTTTAAACACGTTACCATTCCTAGGATTCTCAATATCAAGGGCACCATATGGATACACGTGTTTTACAACAAATGGACCACTCCATTTTGATTTCAATTTATAAATGAAGTCGAGAATTATAAAGCAAAACCTTTTGACCAACTTCAAATGATCTTCTTAAAATTCGTCTGTCATGAAAGGTTTTAGATTTTTCTTTAAGAATTTTTGCATTTTCATATGCATCATTTCTTAATTCTTCAAGTTTATTTATTTGCAACTTGCACAATTCACCAACATCATTTAGGTTAGAATTGAAAGCTTTAATAGTTCAATATGCTTTTTTCTCAAGTTCAACAGGTAAGTGGCAAGGTATTCCATAAACTAAACGATAAGGAGACATACCTAAAGATGTTTTGAATGCAGTGCGGTAAGCCCAAAGTGCATCATTTAGTCTAAGAGACCAATCTTTTAGATCATGGTTAACCTTTTTTTGCAAGATATGTTTTATCTCCCTATTTACTAACTCAACTTGACCACTTGTTTGAGGGTGGTATGGTGTGGCAGTTTTGTGTGTGACTCCATATTTCTTCATCAAAGACTCAAAAGGTTTGTTACAAAAGTGTTTGCCTCCATCACTGATAATGGCTCGAGGGATTCCAAATCAACTCAAAAGATTTTCCTTTAAAAACTTAATCACTGTTTTGTGATCATTATTTCGACAAGGAATTGCCTCAACCCATTTTGACACATAATCAACGGCAACCAAAATGTACAAAAATCCAAATGACGGTGGAAATGGACCCATAAAATCAATACCCCAACAATCAAATATTTCAATGATAAGAATGGTTAAAGGCATCATGTTTCGCTTGGAAATGGATCCTAACTTTTGACAATTTTCACAGGTTTTACAGAATGCATGTGCGTCTTTAAACAAGGTGGGCTAATAAAATCCACACTACAAGATTTTTGCAGACGTTTTCTTTGACGAAAAATGACCACCACATGCTTCAGAATAACAAAATTCAATGACATTACTTACCTCATTGCCTGGAATACACCGTCGAACAATTTAATCAGGACAATACTTGAAAAAGTACGGGCCATCCCAGTAAAAACGTTTCACCTCGGTCAAAAAAAAAAATTGTCCTGTGCATTCCAATCAAGTGGCATCATTCCTGTTGCAAGATAATTAACAATGTCAGTATACCAAGGCAAAATTGTGATAGAGAATAAAAGATCATCAGGAAAAGAATCATTGATGGGTGCTTTTTCTTCTGGCTCGTCATCTTTTTGTTCCAATTTTTCAAAATCTAAAGTGTCTCTTTCTTCTTCGGCAACCTGCAAATAATTATCAAGATGTGAATATATACATGACTCAGGTGAATTGATCAAACAAACTTCAGATGAGTTAAAAGAATCCTTATAAACATGATCTTCAACAATGGTTTCAATAATGTCTACATCTTCATCTTCATCTTCATTTTCATCATCAAATGGTTCATTAGACATGTTGAAAATATTAAACTTAATTTCCATATTCTCAAAAGACATGCTCATTATTCCATTCCTGCAATTAATCAAGGCATTAGCAGTAGCTAAAAATGGTCGGCCCAATATAACATGAATTGATTTGTGATCATTAACAACATGTTATGTTTCCAAGACAATAAAATCTAATGGGTAGATAAATTTATTGATTTGTACTAACACATCTTCCACTATTCCTTTTGGTATTTTAATTGATTTATCAGCAAGACAAAGTGTGTTTGAAGTCGGCTTTAACTCACCAAGTTTAAGTCGCTGATAAACTGAGTATAAGAGCAAATTTACACTAGCACCTAGGTCAAGTAAAGCATGCTTAATTTTACAGTTACCAATTATGCAGGAAATAGTGGGACAACCAGGATCTTTATATTTCAAAACAGTTTTGTTGCAAAAAATGGAACTTACATGTTCAGCCATAAAGGATTTCTTTCTTACCTGATGCTTCCTTTTCACAGTGCACAGATCCTTCAAAATTTTGGCATAGGAAGGTACTTGTTTGATTGCGTCCAACAAAGGGATATTGATCTTTAGCTGTTTGAAAATTTCAAAAATCTCTGGGGGGGATGCATCAATTTCTGTGAATTTTTAAGAGCATGAGGATATAGAAGTGTAGGTAGGGATTTAATTATTTCTTCGTTAACAGTGGTTTCATCAACCCCTTCCTTACCCTTGGAAAATGACTCATCATCATTTTTACCAGATTCAAAAATAAGTTTTTTGATGACCTTACCACTTCGAAGAGTGATAATTGATTTGACTTGATCCGGGCGTTGGTTATTATCATGAGAACTTGACTGACTCTTGGGATTTGGTTGTGGTTGAGATGGAAACTTACCTTTTTCATGTGTGGTGAGTGTAGATGCAATCTTTGCCAAAGTTTCTTTAACATCTATTAAGGTTTGTGCAGTTTGGCTGTTAATGGATTCTTGCTTCTCAATGAATGAGTGCAACGTGTCTTCAAGGTTTTTCCTAGATGCATGGACATAAGGTACATAACCTTGAGGGTTTTGGAAATTCTGGTGTGTTTATGGATGTGATGGACCTGGTGGTTATGAAGAATGGGCTTGATTGTTGTTCCTCTAACTAAAATTTGGGTGATTTATCCAACCAAGATTGTAGGTTTGTGAATATGGGTTGGAATTTGGCTTGTTGAAAGCGTGTAAAGCATTGGATTGTTCATGAAGGCAATCTATTAAAGCTGATAAAGTTGAGCAACTATGAGTGATATGATCATCAGAATCACATACATGGCATGCAATTTCTTGTACAGATTTTACATGTTCACTCTTTTTAGTTTCTAAAGCTTCAACTTTCCTAGCTAGGAATGCGAATCTAGCTTGAAGGTCATGATCTTCCCTAAGATTGTAAATGCCTCCACTAGATGGAGATGGTTGTGGTTTGCTCATGGACTCATAGGAACCAATGGTGTCCCAATTTTGAGCACTTTCGGTGATACGGTTAAGGTATTCAAGTGTTTCTTCAGGATTTTTGTCACTGAACTTCCCATTACACATCATTTCAATGACTTGTCTACTTTAGGGTGTGAGTCCCTCATATAAATGTGACATTATCCTCCATGTTTCAAAACCGTGATGTGGACAGACATTTAACAACTCTTTGAACCTATCCCAACATTGGTAAAGTGTTTCCCAAGGTTTTTGGGCAAATGAAGTGATTTTCCTCTTAATAGAGTTTGTTCTATGAGGTGGGAAAAATTTCTTTAAGAACTGTTGTTGCATATCATTCCAAGTTTGGATTGATTCTGACCTAAGGTTTTGTAACCAAGTTTTAGCTTTATCTTTTAAGGAAAAAGGGGAAAACTTAAGTCTGATTATATCCATGCTAACATTTTGATTAGTGCAAGTGTTACAGACTTCCTCAAACCCCCTAAGATGCAAATATGGATTTTTAGATTCAAGACCGTGAAAATTGGATAAAATTTGAATGATTTTCGATTTAAAATTAAAGTGTGTTGCATTTGGTAGGAAAGCTATGCATGAAGGTGCTCCAGTGCGTGTGGGGTTCATGTAGTCTCTAAGAGTTGTATGTGGATTTGGGTTAATGTGTTGGTCATGGTCAACATAAGGCGGATGGTGTTTGTGTTGAGATATGTTGTCAAGGTTGTCTAAAAGGTTCTCGACTTGGTTTCCTGTTGGATGTCTATGTGGGTTTTCAGCCATGTTATTGGTGAATGTGGGTGATTGTGATCTCCTAATTAATCTACCACTAGATGTTCGAGATCAACGTCTCATGTAAATTTAATGAGGGTTCATGGAGGTGAAATACAAAAAAATGAAGAAATAAGAGAAAAAGTGATTAAAAATAACAAGATGCAAAATTCTAGGGGTGTAAATGCAAATATGCACAAGTATTGGGGCAAAAGTACAAATAATTATTAATCTAGGGACTATAGAAAAAAAATGATAATAACAGGGACTGATATGTAAAAAATGAAAAATAAAATGATCTATATGCAAATACAAACTAGACCTAAGCTAAAATGCAAATAAATAAAAAAATTGAAGGACTAAAATACAAAAATGTGATTAATGATTACAAGTGCTTTTTTTTTAAGTGGATGAAGTTTATGATTGAGATGAGTGATGCAAAATTGAATACAAAATAAGAACAAAGAAAATAGAAAAAAAATAGCAAAACTAAAATAAAATTAAAAAGAAATTACCTTAACAAAGAAAAGACGGACTTACCTCCCCGACAGCGGTGCCAAAAACTTAACACGTCCTAAAGAAGTGTTCCTACTCCCAAGTATAAGAATGTCATAGTAATAAATTAACTGGTAAGACCGGGTCGAACCATAGGGAGGTTGTTCACTTGTCCTTGTAGAATTAATTTTCTAGATTAATTACTAAGCTTGTTATAAAATGTAAATCAATTAAAATTAAAACAGGGGCTAAGGGATCCACTGTTGGTAATTCGATTATGATCCAATTATTAATATTTAGTCCAGATTAATGGGAGGGTATTCCACTCCACTGACCACTCTCTGATAGATGTGGGTAAGAGTACTCACTATGCTAGATAACATCTGTCTGTCTACAATGAGTCAAAACTCCATAAAGATTAGAGGGGATAAGCCACTCTCTAATAAATATGGGTAAAAGTACTCACTGTGTTAGACAATATCTGTCTGTCTACAATGAGTCAAAAACTCCACAAAGATCAGAGGGGATAAACCACTCTCTGATAGATATGGGTAAAAGTACCCATTGTGCTAGACAATATCTGTCTGTCTACAGTGAGTCAAAAACTCCACAAAGTTCAGAGGGGAGAAATCATAAAAATAAACTTACCATAATTGGATCATATTTTCCATACCAACAGTATCACCTTTGGCCCAAACTATATAAAATTAGCCAGACATAATTTAACTAAAAAATAGCTATTTTATTTAAACTGAGAATTTGAGAACAAAATAGAAAATTTCACAAATCTAATATCATATTTGGATTCAGAATATGGAAATTAGGGGGGAAAGACTAACTATTTATACAAAATACGGACGAAAATTGACCATCGAATGAATTTAGAAAGAAACGTCCATATTTTACCACGTCATCAGTGAATCGTGAATAGTGAACAGTAAACAGTAAACGCATCCGTGAAGTAAATAGTGAACAGTGACAGTGAAAAGTAACGTATCCGTGAAAGTGAATAGTGAACAATGCACCGGCTTCTAGAATATTATTCTCTGCAGTGGCGTGTACGGTGCACTCGTAGTTTAGGCCAATAAGAATGTGCCACATCATCAAGAACAGTGAAAGTCAACTGTGAACAGTGAATAGTCAAAATTATAAAAATGCCCTTCGTGGCTTTCCAAGGTTTTTGACGTTCTAAACTTGAAAACGATGTTTGTTTTGCTATATGACTTCTCCATAATTCTGAATTGATCGAATTACCTCTGAAATACAAATAAAAATATATTGATTACTACACAACACATTTATTTACGCGAGCGAATGAAATTTTATCTAAATTGGGGAATTAATCATATTGGAAGTGTAAAATGATGATATTATCCCTTAGTAAACATACACTTTTAAGTGTTAATCACCGTCATCCCGACAGAAACATCATATATGTCGCCCAAAGTCAGGTTGTATAATGAAGATCATAATTTTGATATGTTGTTACATAGCCTAGATGAATTAAAAGAAAAAAGGGAGAAATCCCGAGTGCGAAATGCGGCATATCAGCAAAGAGTGGCTAGGCACTACAATTCTCATGTTTGGGTTAGGAAGTTCCGAATGGGAGATCTGGTGGTTAGAAGAGTATCGTTGAATACAAAAGATAAACTCACGGGCTCGTTGGCTGACATTTGGGAAGTCCCATATAAAATTGAAGCAATGGCCGAGCATGGAGCATAATGGATCGCCCGACCAGAAGGAGGGGTCTTACCCCGACCGTGCAACACCCAATACCTGAAGATCTTTTATCCTTGAAATTCCCTAGCTTTAGGCTTTATTTCTTTCTAGCCAGGATGATTTTTAGTAATTTGTTTTCTTAGAAATCCTTTTGAGATTTTTTTTCCATATTTTGTTAGTTTTACAGAATTATGAACAAAAACCCGACATGAAATTCCCAGAAATGAGCATATGATAATAAGAACACATGACTAAAAATTGACACTCACATATAATAAAATACTCGAGGCCATTAATTTGGTAAAAATCCTGAATTGGCGAATAAGCTCAAAAAAGCATGCCAGCTGAGCAGGGTCAACCAAGACCTTAGCCAAAAGGCAAACCCAATGCACCGGATTCTAGAAAACGGCTCGGGGTGCTGTCGGGTAAATCCCGGTGAGTTGGGCACCTGTGTTAAGAAACTCAGAGCTTAACGATTCGGTAAACTCTTGCACAGACAAAACTAGGAGACGTCCTCAATGACATGCATAAGAACCCAAACGTATGATCGTGGAAAGCCTCGATGCAACGTTTAGGTAGCAACCGAATATGGAACAGAAATGCAAATCTACTTGCCTTTGTTTCAAGATTACTCGGTTAATAATATTAACCAGTCAATAAGATACTTGGCATTTAAAATTATAATGAAGTTACTCGGGCGATGATATCAGCCAGTTAATAAGATACTTGGCATTTAAGATTGTAATAAAGTTACTTAGATAATGACATTAGCCAGTTAGTTAGATACTTGGCGTTTTCGGGCCACCCAGTTCAGAATATTCATATAAGAACAAATTCATGGCTAAAAGATTTCACGCAAATATGGAATTTTATTAACTATATGAATTCTTACAAGTCCATCTAATGTGGAGCTGAGGATTTCGAATTCTTGCCGATGCTCGGATTATGCACCATTTCATATTCATGGAGAAGACTTTCATTCGAAGGTCAAACGATTGTGTCAACCATATCATCCATCCAAGCACTATAGTCCATTCCAGAGACCGGTCCAACATCAGGCTCCGACCCGTTCACCCCGATTTTTTGGCTGGCATAAAAAGTCAAAAAAGAATGCTCGGTCGAGACCTCCAAATGCATCGGATGAGGTTTTTTACCTCGGCTACAATAATAGGCTCTCCACTCCCTCATCTGAGTCCGAAGAGCCTCCAAAGACTGGTCCACGTGATTTTTGATTGACAACTCCCAATTGGCTCAGGCATTGTCAGTCGTCCGGTTCTTTACCTTGAAGAACTCGCCAGCTGAAACCAACCCCGACTTAAACTCCCTAAGAAGTAAAGCATCATAAGTAAGGGACCTCATAAAGGGATCAACCCCTTGAACTTCAAGTTCCAGCCTAGCTTCCTTCGAGAGAGACTCAATCGTCAGAGCTTAGCGCTTAAGATCTTTAATATTACCCTCATAGGATGACTTCGCTTCTTTGGCCTCCAGTTCAACCCGAAGAATTGATTCCTGGGGGACGAAGAACAAGACTTGCAAAGGTTTAGCCTTTTCCTCCGCAGCGAAAGTCCTCTCCTCAGCCTCTATCTTTTTAGCCAATCAGCTATCGGTGAACTCCTAGGCAGAAATCGCCTCCTTTTGATAGGCCGCCTCAATCCAAGCACGGTTATCCTCACTCGCCTTTAATTGAGCTTCCATACTCCTTATCCGATCAGCTTGGTATTGTTGCGACTGAACAACCTCAGCAAACTCAACAACCATCTACAGGAAAGTAGGTTAAAGATTCCCAAATTAAGGTACATTAATGTAAAATTCAATTCAGAAGACTGAAGTAGGTAGCAATATTGAAAATATTATGAAGACGCTCTGTAGGGGAACCATTCCTGAAGCGGCTCCAATGGTCATCACTAATAAAAGCTTGGCCGGAGGACATGGTCTTCAGCAGATCTTGAGGGGAAGGATTCACAAGCTGTTCCGAGGATCCCGCTTCGGTAACTCCAACCTCGAGGGGGTAAAGGATCCTCTCTGTTCAAACTCTCTTGAGGATTCTCCTTTTCTCCCAAAGAATTCTCCATTTGAGCACTTAAAGGGTCCCTAGTGTCAGCATCTTCGTCGCTCGACTCAATGAACGATACAACTCTCGAAACTTTTGGTGGAGGTCAAGTAGGGGAATGAGCTGCCTTACTTTTTTTGGCCCAAGTACGGCGAAAGCCAAGATCAACTGCAGGATATTCCTGGTCCTCCATTACGTCTAGAAAAGGCTCATAAAAATCGGGATCAGCATGTTCAGCATAAAACTACCTAATTCTCTCCTCGCCTTTATCGGCAAACCACTCGGCTGATACCTCATCAGCGAGAGAATTAGGCCCCCTAGACACTGCACCAGAATGCCTTACTTGCCCGTCCACATCTTTAGACAAACTCTAGAAGTTATCATTACCAATAGGGCCACTTGGGCTGCTTGATTCTCTCACATTTGGCTAAGCTACATCTTCAGGGATGTATTCAAGAACTTTTTCATCTACCTCCACGGCCTTCTCGGAATTCTCATCTGATTCATCATCAATTGAAGCAATCCCTTTTTCCCATTTGACGAGAAGCCTTTTTACGTCTTGCCTGAATAATTGCCTTTACCTGGTGAGCTTGGGCGTCACATACGATGTCCATATCGTACACTGGATTCGAAAGAGATAATGAGTTAGAAGACAGAAATAGTAAAAGCGTTAGAGTAAAAGCAAGACAGGAAAACTATTACTTACAGTGTCTGCGACGAGTAGAAATCTGAGCAAAAAAGCCAAGGTCCTTCATTTTTTCTTCATCAAAAAGATAGAACCTACTTCGTTTTTTCAGAGTGCGTATGATCGCCCGAGCAAGGTTAGACAACTCGATGTCAGTAAAAATAGGCAGCGATTTGTTCCAGTGAGTAGGAGAACAAAAATAACAAGGAAACCTCAATATTTCTCGAGCTTCACCAACTGAAAGCTTGACCTGGCTCCCCAGTTCCATCCAACAAAAAACCAACTGTTTTTCCAATACTTGTTCGAAGTGGGAAAACCCCAGACGAAACCCTTTTTCTTATCATCCAAGGAAGTTTCGACGCCCCGGTTCACCTTAAATCCCTCGAAAATCCAGCTATCTAGTTGGCTGGATAGAAGAAAATAGATCCCAGTCTGACTAGACTTCCTAAGAGGTTAGAAGTGCCTAATTCACGAGGAGAAGGCGGCAACAGCTTCATTCGGCTCCACATGCATACCAAAATCCTATAGTTATTAGAGGAAAGATGAGTCGGAGCGATCCTCGCCTCGGTGAATCGCTCTGACCAGGAACCAGGTGATAAAGAGCTGTAGAGGAAGAGTCACCCCGCATCTAAGTATAGATCCTTAAATTGCCACCATACTCGGAGGAAGATTCCACATGGCCTTATTACCAGTAGGTATCACCGAGATATAATCATCTAGATCAAACTGGGCATGATATTTTTCGATTTGTATCCCCGACCATGTTCGGTTCAGCATCGTAAGGACTCGGGCGATCAAGAGAGAAGAGAATTCGAGAGGCACAATGTTCTTCTTTAACGTGTCGTTCTCATTAACCACTTGCCTCCCAATCTAAAAATCGCTTGGACTATGTCTGCAAACTGTGCGACCACTTTGATGCTTTTCCATCCTAGATCGTAAAGGAACCATGTGACGATCAGAAATGGAAGACTTAGAACTGGAGAAAGACTCAGAGCTAAGGCTAGAAGGAACACCAGGATAAAGCCCCGAAACGTCAACGTTCAAAAACTAGGGCTGGTCAGGGGGTGATTCCCCTAATAATTTGTAAACTCAATAAGCTAAATAAGTGTCTCCACGCTCAAGCGCATCAAAAGCTATAACAAAAAGACGATGTCGTGCAACAGGATCCATGGAAACTAACCTTAAAAAACGGACGCAAAGAACTAGAGAAGAGCTTCAACAAAGAGCGAAGAATGGATATGTATGCAAAAGAATAGAAAGACAGAAGCAAGCTTGGATTTTTTCTTTTCTTAAGGATAGCGATAAATTAGACCCTATCATTTTAAATAAGCCGCTTAATGATCAAAGACTCAAAACCCTAGGGTTTGGAAAGGCGGGAAGATTAAAAAGAAGCACGTTCAATGACATAAGCAGCATATCAAATAATAAGTAAGTCATATCTCATAAATACCAACAGAGATACCAAACGATAAAAAGACATGTGTCGAGAAGAGAACAGATCAGGCCGTCAGAATTTCAAAATGTTACAATCATAGGGATTTCGCGTGAATAGACAAATTGCACATACATGGCTGCCATTAAGACACGTCATTAATGTTGCGAATTGATTAAAGATTATTATTCCTACAATAATAAGGTATTGATGAGGGAAATGAGAAAAAGTCAGTCGGAGATACAACATTTAAAATACTTTCGTCAAAATGAATTCTACTCGGCAAAAGTATTTTAAGGGGGAATTGTTATATGTATATTTTATTAAGTGTACACGTCACTAACAGATAAGATAACTTCCTAAGAAGATTGCCAGATACGTATCCAGGCTAGAATCTGAAAAAACACCATCGGTGGTATCCCCCAGGCACGAGAACCCGAGAAAGGCCAAATATAAGTACTCGGTACATTCAGCTTTACTCGGGATAACATGTGAAGCACGAGTAGAGAAATTGTCAATAATTGTCTTGATCACGCAGCCACTAATAAAGTGTTCCAGAAGAAAACAAATACGTTCCCTTCGAATGATACGTGAGCTACAAGGCATTTAGAATCACACTCCAATATGGAAACATCCTTATTATCTCTTCAGTTATAGAGAAGGAAAAAACTTAAAAGTTCCTAGAAGGATAAATACCAAACAGGAAACGAATCCAAATCAAGCAATAACTCTGCTCTTCTAGAAGATTGCACACCAATTAGGAAATAAATCCTAAACGGATCTAGTTGCAACGCACAAGATCTCAGAAACAAGAAAGAAGACAAAGACGACTTCCACAAGCAATCAGTACGAATTAAACACTATCATCTTTCCTTACTTGTGTAGCAAGGGTTAGGGTTCTATGCACATATAAATAGACCAATGATCTCATTGTAGAGAGGACACAGGCAATAACACGTAGAAGATATACAATAAAGAAATCACTGTAAAATAAAGGTAAGAGAGATCGAGATGTGTAATCTGTTATTCAATAGTGGATTTGGCTTGGTTGTGTACACAACCACCTGTGGATGTTTCTCCGGTCATCGGAGTTTTATTACGTATACTTGCGTCACAATCATATTGTTTGCGTCCTCTTTCTTTTTCTCTTTGATAGGTCACAATCGAACCAAATGCTGTTGACTTTCTTGACCATCAAGAAATAGACGTCAACATAACCAAATTATTGTTTCTACAAATCAATCCTCTAGAGGAAGGTTTGTTCCTGAACATGATTGGATCTTATTTTGAGATCTAGAGATGGATCAATCCACTTTTATGTTGTAAACTAAAAAATTTGAACCAAATTTGATAAAGAGTAATACTATTTTGTTCAAAATTAGTGTTCAAATCTGATGCTTAAATGATGTGATAACACTCTAGCCCATTCATTTAAATTGGATTAGATTTACATGTTTAAATGAATAGACTACAGTGTTGCCACAACATTTGGATATCAAATTTCAACAAAGTAGTATTACTCTTTGATAAATTCTAACATACATTTGGCTAAATTTACAAATTCTCTAATGACAAAAGTTCGTTACTATACAGTACGGTATTGTATAGTTACTGTATTATAGTTTTTACTTTTTAGTCATAAAAAATTAAAAAAAAATCAAAATTAAAACTAAAACAAAATAAACCAAACAAACATTAATTCACTATTTAATGAAAACTGACTCAAAAGAGTCAAAGACAACTGTACATGAAAAAACTGACACATCACCATGTTGATTTGCTTTAGGCTTTGAATACTTAATGCTCGTTTGGATGAGCTTTCTACTGGCTTAAAAGGTCTATGAACGTCTATTTGGATTTTTTTTAGAGTTGTTTGGTTGGCCTTTTAAGAATGTCTATTTTTAATTGGGTAGAGACTATTAGAATTTAAACCTCTACTAGGTAAAAGCTCATGGGGAGGTACTTCTCCAAATAGATATTTTTTTAAAAACAATTATTTATATATATTTTAAAAACTCCATTTCTAACAGATCTACTACAAGTAGATCTTTTACCAATAGAGGTTTTTCAAAAGCCCAACCAAACAAGCTCCTAATAGCTAAGCATTAGTTGAAAATTCCCCTCTGGTTATAAAATAATCCATCATAAAAGAGTTGAACTATTTTGAAGCAAGTAGAGAAAATATTGGAGAAAGGGAATTCAAATACTCATGGCAAATACCAACTCATCAACTTCTACGGCTTTATCACCAGTTAAACTTTCTTCTTTTGTTTCTCTTCCAGCTTTTGTTAGGAGAACCCAATCTAATAAAATACAAAACCCTATAGAATACACCCATATTCCAGAATTTTCCCAGATAGATAAAACTTCCCTACCTCTCCTAAACCCTTATACCATATTTAAAAGAAACAAGTCTCTAGCTAGAAGAATAAACTTCATTGTCCAGCATAGGCCTCCTCCAGTCAACGAATACCTTCAGTCAACTGCTCTAGACGACTGTCTAGTTCCAGCTACTGCAGCTGAACAGTATGTTAATCTCCAGATAGATCAACAAATGATTTATCAATGGATTAGAGAAGGATATTCCCATATACACATAGTGGTGTAAAAATGGGTCGGGCGATGACAGGCCGGTCCGGCCGGCCCAGGAAGTTCATGGGCCGTGCTGGGAACGGCCCGTGAAGGAAGAGGGCTAGGCCGAGGCCTGGCACTCCAATCCGGCGTGCCAGGCATGTCGGACCGATCCGCCGGTCCGTTCGACCCAATTTTTTTTTATTTTTTTTCCAATAATCCTCTAACGGCTGAAATTTTATTCTAGCCGTTGGGGGAAAAAAATTACCAAAACCCCCCCTAAAATCTTTTAAATTATATTTTGACCCACAAATCAAATTTTTCTATAAATACTTCCATCCATTTCATTTTCCATTAACTCTCTCTATCATTCTTTCAATCTCTCATTCTCTCAAATCTCAATCTCTAATATATTCTCCAATTCTCTAAACTTTTTCATTCAATTTGGTAATTACTCTCTCTACAAAATTCTCTACATTTTCCACCAACACACCAAATTTTAAAGGTACAATTTTGATATTACTTTTGGCCTAATATATTTTCATAGTAAATTTATATGTTTATGTTTAGATTTGAGTTACTTAATGAAAACATTATCTATTTAGTTAGTTAGTTTATCAATTTTTGGGCTTTAATGTTAATATTATTTGTTTAGTTTATTAAGATTTTTAAGTTTAGTAGTAATTTTAATATTTGTTATTAATAAATTTAGAAATTAAATTTGTATTACTGAAATTACTTTTTGTAATAAGTAAATGATGAATGTTAAGTGTAGTAATTACGTTTGATATTGTTTTTTTTTTCATAAATTAAAATTTTTCATTTGTAGATTATGTTAGTAAATTTAAGAGTAGTGGTTCAAATCATCAATTTTATGTTAGTAAATTTATCAAATTTATTTGTAGTAGTGAACTAGTGAATTTAAAATTTTTTGTTAGTGGATTATGATTTTTTTGTTTATTTAATTTGTTTTTTAAGTAAATTAATTATTGTAAGTGTCGTATTAGTTATAGTAATTATTGTTAGTAAATTAAGATTACTGTTAGTAAATATTGATTTTTAATTTGACTATTAACTACTATAGTGCTCATACTTTTATTCAGATAATGGATCATAACCAGCAGCCTTATTTTTCGGACGGTTTGAATATGTTCAACGATGAATTTGATATTTCAGAACCGACCCATACTCAAGCGGGACCTTCTGGTTCCGGCGTTACACCAACATCACGTCCTAGAAAATTAACATCAGATGTGTGGCAATGTTTCAACATAGTCCAAATGACACTCCCAAACAGGACGTCTGGCCTCAGAGCTAAATGTAAGTTTTGCCATAAGGATTATGCTACAAGTACGGGGGGAACCGGACATTTGAGATGGCATATGCACAAATGTATGCCTGCACATGGACATGTAGACACTACAACCCAGACACAACTTCAACGGCACCCAGACGGGTCCGTTACGTCGTGGCAATTCGACGTCATGCACGCTAGAGAGTGCTTGGCACGATACATTGCACAAACAGATCAACCGATCAGTATTGGTGAGAGTCCATTTTATAAAGAATTAATCACATCTGCATATAACCCTCAATATGAACCTGTTTCTAGAACCACCACTAGAAATGTTTTGATACGATTGTTTGAAACCCAAAGGGATGACTTAGTTGTTGAAATACAGCATTTAAGTGTCTCTGTTGCATTAACTTCTGCTATTTGGAATGCATGTTCCAAACAGGACTATTTATGTGTCACGGGACACTATTTAGATTCTGATTGGAGGATAACAAAAAGAATTTTTGGTTTTCCTCCTATAGATTTTGCACATACCGCAGAAAACATTTTTAATGTCATAATGGAAGTTTTAGAAACTTATGAAATCACGCATCGCATTCTTTTAATCACATTTGATAATGCATCTGCAAATACTAGCTCTATTGCATTGTTTGTTGCAAGAAATATCCTGCAAGATGGAGGTTATTTCTTCCATCAACGGTGTGCATGCCATATTATACATTTAGTTGTACATGATGGTTTAAAGCAGGTAAGCGACCAAATAGATCGCATCAGAGATGCCATTTCTTAGATTTGCAGTTCTAATCCTAGATTCAGTGAATTCAAGAGACATTGAAAATTAAACGGTCTCAAACCCCGACGATTCCAACTGATATGCCGGTAAGGTGGAACTCTACTTATTTAATGTTGCAAAATTGTTTGGAATATGATACAACCATTACATGTTTTTATAACATGAAATTGACCGAAACAGAACAACTTAGTCCAAAATTACTTACCACAGACGATTGGTATGTGGCAAAGATTTTTGTTCAATTTTTATAGATTTTTTACAATGCCACTGTAACTCTTTCCGGGGTATATTACCCCACATCTTCCTAGACAATCCATCAGATAGTGGAAATGTCTGAACTGTTAAACAGTTTTAGAGAAGATGATCATCTAGGCGCTGCAGTTGTTGTCATGGAGACAAAGTTGAAAAAATATTGGGCTAACATTCCCCTACTTTATGCCTTAATTGCTATAATAGATCCCAGGGTTAAATTATCTGGTTTAGAAGTTTTGCTTGAGTTTATTGGTATTAATTTGTCAATAGATTATTCAGAACAAATTACTGACATTCGAACCAAGTTGTTCGAGATTTTTCGTATTTATGAGACCAGGTTTGGCAACATTGACATCCCCCAATCAACACGACCGGAGACAGAGCCGAAACAAACAAATTGGAGCCTTCTAAACCGATGAAAAAAAGATAAATCAGCAAGTACTTCTTCAGGGCAAAGATCTAGCCCATCTTCTTGTACCGAACTTATTAGGTACCTTGAAGCACGGTTCGATGTTGTTGAAGATAAGGAAGAGTTTGATTTGTTGTTATGGTGGAAGACCTATACGTACAGGTATCCAGTTCTGTCACACTTAGCACGTGACGTACTGGTTATTCTAGTGTCAACGGTGTCTTCAGAACAAGCTTTCAGCACCAGTTGACGCATAATTGAACCAAGAAGAAGCTGTTTGTCTCCATAGATAGTGGAGGTATTAACATGCCTTCGGGATTGGGAGCATGCTAAAAAAAGGTTACAAAATCTAACTATAGATAAAGAACTTAATCTAAATTTCGACAATCTATATATTGATGACCCTTCAGGTAGTGGCTAGGGCCAGAACTAGGTTATACTTTTACATATGTATTTATTATTTACTTGTAAGTTGTAAAACGGTTGCACTCTTTTTCCCTTACCAAGTTTTTATCCCACTGGGTTTTTCTTGGTAAGGTTTTTAATGAGGCAATCATGTAGATATGTATTACTGAATTCCATAAGTGAAAAATAAATAAATAATTAAAAAATTGTTCGTTCTCTTTATTCATTTCAAATCCTAATAATTGTTCGTTCTCTTCATTCATTTTAAATTATAAACCCTTAACCATAAACTATAAATCCTAAAAAACGTAATTTGGAAAAAAAATTGAACCAAAAAACTAACCCGTTGGACCAGGCTCGCCCGGCCCAGCCCGGCAGGCCGGCCTGGCACTGCACGCAAGCACGGCCCGCCTGAGGCAGGCCGGCTTGCTGTACCGGGCCGGGCCGGGCCGGCCCGAGACACCTTCGCGTGCTAGGCCCAGCCAGGCCTGTTTCCAGAAATGGACTGGACAGGCCGTGCCTAATGGGCAGGGCCAGTCCATTTTTACACCATTATCTACACATAGGTGTGGTTCGAATCATCTTCACCTTACATGGAAGGAAATGCTTACCGGTCACGACCAGAATAGCTCTGCTCAACACCATTTATAAACAATATGAGCACGTAGTTATTGACACTTGTCTGTCTACTCTACATGAAGGTAGTATATCCCTCACATACTACCCTAACTGTATAATTCCTTTCAGGGATAACAATCTCCATAACTGCCTCAAGGTACAACTTCAGATTTTGGGAGCACCTATGCTACCAAATTCATACATGGCTACTCTCCACCACCAGATCGCCTATAGACTTCAAGATCATGCTCTTGATCTCCCTATCCCTGGCCACACAGGCGATACAATTTTCATCACAGTAGATGGGGAAGATGAAATTCCCACCATCATACAAATCCCCAAACAACTGCCCAGAGAGAAGCTCAAAGAGGTTATGCCACTTGAATGGATAACCAACTATGGGAAAGCCTTTTAGAACACTACTCCAGTTGTTGCTTCGACACAAAGTATGTCAAAAAGAATGCTGGCTCCATAAAGACAGTTTATGAGACCATCATGGAATCATAAGCCTTCTCCAGTATTTCAAGCACTCATGGTCAGACCAGTCACCTCCGAAGATGACATTCTAATCCATAACTTCCAAGCTGATGGATCTTCTATTTACACAGATAAAATCAAAGGTCATTTTATTTAGGATGTTGATCCCAACATGTGTGATGCGGACTGCGAATGCAGAACATGTCTGGAGGATTACAAAACCCCTTACAAACCTTTTTACAGACCTGATGACCTAAATAGCCCTTGGATAGGGTTACATCCTATCAAAAATAAACCACTCCCCATTTATGACAGGGCTTTACAAATCCTACAAGCTGAAAGACTCTTACCCATGAAACCATAAACTTTTGTTTCATCTCTGCCTACACATATACCATGCTTATGGCTTCTAACTATGACCATGACTTTCCTCCTTTAGAACCCACTTCTAACCCAGACAGGAACTTGTTCTCCCGACCTTTTATCCAAACGACAGAAGTTCTCTCTGATGGGTCATTGAAGTAGCCTTCACAGGCTAAACATGTACTCAACTGGCAATCCTACAATGCCAGAGTACAAAATAGAGTTTAAAACTCTATTGATCAGAAGATTGACCGAGTAACTCACCATGTCTCTCAGCATGATCATCATCTCCAAAGCCGAGATGCAGTTCTCAAAGACATGTTCTCTAACCTTCAATATAGAATTGCTAAATTGGATGCTGATATCCATCGATATATCAATTATGGATATTTCGCCCTAGAATTTGACAGCAAAGAAAGAGAAATCAGACAACTCAGTGAACAATTGGAACAAATGAATAGGGATCATCTAAATACTGCTCCTCCTTCATCATATATACCGAAACCATACCTTTATACTCAATCCCTAATATTTCCTACTCAGTCCCCTCCTTATTCACCTTCAACTGAACCACCTGATTCATCTCACTACTTCAAATCTACTGAAGAACTCTTTCGAAAGTATCCTCCATTGTCTTCCTCTACAAAAACTTCTTCTTCTTCTCAGCCAAGAAAGCCTAACAATAAACCTTTAGCAACACAAAAGAAAAGGCATCACATGCCAGACCAGTACAAGCCAGTGTTATATATTTCTCTATAGATTTCTTCATCCTTAGAATCCAAAACAAAATCACTTACCAGTGACTCTACCAGTCCTCTTATTATTCTGATAAGCCCATTTCCTCTCCACAATCTGACTCGGACACAGTTGCAGACCTGACACAAGTCTTTATGGCATCTAAACCACAACCATCTACCCAGACTTTTGACGCCCCTGATGAGGCATCTACAGGTCCTACACCCATTGTAGAAAAGCCTCCTAAGAATTACAATCCTGCTCAACCTCAGAGTTCAAGACCAACTAATGGTCTCTGGTTTAATCTAGACGGTTCTTCTCCAGACTCCTGGAGAAAGAGAATCTCAGAGATGAGTGTATGGTTTGATCTTCAAATTTCCAAATCTGAGCAAGGTCTAGAAACCATTCTAAGAGAATTTGTTTCCAAATTCACGGAATTCCTCAGAGATTGGTACCAAGCTCTCGGAGAATACCGGCAATTACAACTTGTCAAAGCACCTTCGACCTCCCAGGCTATGGGAATTAATTTTAGAGAATTTCTTGGAGACGCTGATCAATTTTACAAACAAATTAGACAAGAATTCTTTGAGATGCATTGTTGTTCTTTCCACAAAAAAAGATATCAAGTTCCACTAAAAAACGTATGTCAACCAGATACCACATTCTTGGTGGAATCAATGACGAAAGTCTCAGACATGTTTATATGAATTCTCTCCCTATTGAAATCCAAGATGAGTTGCAGAGAAAGATTAACACCTCGGGAAGAGCTTTTAAGGATATAACTTTAGGAGAAATCCACATGTTTTCATCAAGCGCCCTGGACAAACTCTGTGCAACACAACGAGTCTTCTCCAAAATGTTGAAGGAAGGAAAGAAATACGAAAAGCAGTACAGACAACAATCACTCCAAATCAAGTACAGATCCCTAGAGTCATGCACGTACAAGCCAAAAAAGAAAAGGCATTTCCAACATTCCTTCAGAAACAGAAGAAACAAGAAATTCAAATATTATCGAAAGAAAGCCAGACGTGCCTGTAACAAATCCCAAAAATGTTTCATCTGTGGAAAGAAATGACACTATGCAAAAAAATGTCCTAACTGTTGAAACCCCGTTCACCGGTCATGCAGCGGAACTAGGTTTTAAAAATTTTATACAGATCATAATCTGTATCTGGGACCAGTGAACTTGGGATCGTAATTATTTTTCGGAACTAATACATACAATATGTATATACATGAAATTGTAATTAACAAAAATCAGAAGAACATACCAACGTTTGGAGGCTCCTTCACTTTTCGATATGCTCATGTCTGAACCAATCTTACCAACGTTTGGAGACTCCTTCTCTTTACGATGTGCTCCTTTCTGAACCACTCGACCTTCCTCGCTATCTCTCAGGATTGGTAACTGCGTGTGGGCGCGTCAAAGTCTCAGGAACTTGAATGGAGGATGTAGAGTGAATTGAAGAAACTCTTTCTTCTATGTGTTTCAAAAACACATAAAACATGAAACTATATATATATATATATATATATATATATATATATATATATATATATATATCTATGTGTTTTAAGAAAAACCCACGCCTACACTTATTTTTCACAAATATATATCTTATATATATATAGAAAAACCCACGCCTGCATTTATTTTTCACAAATTTTCACAAATATATATCTTATATATATATAGAAAAACCCACGCCTGCATTTATTTTTCACAAATTTTTCACAAATATATATCTTATATATATATATAGAAAAACCCACGCCTGCACTTATTTTTCACAAATATATATCTTATATATATATATATATCTTTTTCTTCCTTACGCAAACTCTTGCGTTATATATATATATTAATAATAATAATATGTGTATCAAGTATTTACATCCTATGCAAATTCTTCTTTTAACTAATGTTTTATATGCACACACCAATTTGCATCCAATGCAATCTCTTGTGTTATTAATTGATATATATCTTTTAATTATCATTTTCAAATATATCTAATATATTTAAAAGTGATAATAAGTATTTTAAATTTAAACTTAAATTCAAATACTTAGATAAATGATTTAGTAAAATAAAATAATCCTATTATTTTAACTTTACCTAAATCCATATATCAACTAACACCCTCCAATTAATAGTTAATTAATAATTCATAACTATAAATATAATTAAATAATCTAATTATTTAATTAATTTAACTATTAACATTCATTAATTAAATAATCTCATTATTCAATTAATTTCCGAATAAACACGTGTCACTTTCGTAACACAACTAATTGGACAATCCAATTAATTTACCGTGACCCTTGTTACCTAAATCGATCGGACTAGCAAGAGGACCTAATGGACCCACAGTATTTTGAGCTCCAATAATCTTTGGAATCATTAATTAAACTCTTTAATTAATATTCCTTGATTATTAACTTCGGTGTTATTCCACTAAAAACCCGAAGCTGCACTCTCTCAACTGTAGACGCTTTTACACAGACCGATACAACTCGGTGTCCATCGATATAGCTATTACATATGGTATGATCCTCCACAATAGTTCATAATTAGAGCTGGGTCATAATGTCCGTTATACCCCTCTAATTACATATATCTTTTAAGTACCATTGATTCTCTAATGGATAATAAATCATATTTCCTCACGGAATTAAGAGAGCGCTCATATTGTCCAAGCTCTGAATCTTTAAGGGAACTACCATATACTTCTCACAAGAAGGAGTTGATTCTACTATTGTGTACAAACCTTCCCAGCCACAAGCCAAACCGTAATCGTAACATACGGAGTATATTGATCAGGAAATGCATCTGACCTCACCCATGGTATATCAAATACCACAATTTAACCTAAAGGAGTCGATAAGACACTCAGGATTAAGATCACCCATATATAGCCATCATTAGTTGATATATATGAATCTCATCGGTAAACGAATCTTGGTGAGAGATTCATATAGATCATGGTTCAGTTCTATATGATCACATCATACAAGATGCCTCCATTCTCATATCTCCATATGAATGATTCAGGATAGAATCACCGTATATTACGAAATGGACCACAACTATAGATTAACCACAAATAAAGTACTCAGTTTTATTTGCTATCTATGGACTCTTTAGATTGCACGTCTCTTACTGTGTCCATCCATATATGACATTCATATACACAATTCGAGATTACAAGCCTTTCTCCAGCATACCTAAAATCTTTCCCTTATCTGAAATCCTGCCCTTTTTTCAATAGGTCCAAGAAAAATTGCTGCAATTTAGCACAAACAGTCATGCTGATTTTAAGCATCCTAAACCCTTGTGGCAAAGTTCAGAATTCTTTGTTAGGCTACCATTCAAGCTTAATGAAGATATTAATCCCACAAAGGCTTCCCATTCAGGAATGATCCATTCAAATCTTAAAATGGCCAATGAATAATGTGATGAACTACTTCGCCAAGCCCTTCGTGAACTTACTTCATCACCTTGGGTGTGCCAAGCTATTTATGTTGAAAAATGCTCAGAACAAATCATAGAAAAAAAGAGATTAGTCATTAACTACAAACCTCTCAATCATTTCCTTAGAGACAATAAATTTCCAGTTCCCAAAACTAACACCTTGTTTTCTCAGCTTCCAAGAGCTTCCATCTTTTTGAAGTTTGATCTCAAATGAGTATTTCTGCTAATCGATATTCATCCTAATGAAAGATACAAGATGATATTCTGCCTCCCAAATGCCCAATACTAGTGGACAACCCTACCTTTTGGACTCAAGACAGCTCCTTCATTATTTTAAAAGGTGATCACTGGGATCTTCCATCATATCCTCCACTCCACCTTGCTCTATATTGATGACATCCTACTATTTTCCCCAGATAAGGACTCTCACACCAAGCTCCTCCAGCAATTCCTTGAGCTAATTGATAAATACGACATCATGCTTTCAGAAAAAAAGAATATGATAGGCCTTATAGAAATAGAGTTCCTTGGAATGCATATTTCAAATGGACAGTACCAGTCAGTCCCTCACCTAGCTAAATAGCTATTACATTTTCTTGATTCAAATTTGACTCAAAAACAAATCCAACAATTCCTTGGGATAGTCAATTTTATCAGAGATTTCATTCCCCAGGTGAGCCATTATACTTCTGCACTTTCAGCCCTCTTAAAAACGTTCTGTCATCATAGAGTTCCTATCACACAGATACGGTGGTTAAAATTAAAAAGATAGCACATAATCCACCACTCTCACTATTCCATCCACTGATCAACTTGTTCTCCAGACCGATGCAAGTGATAGTTTTTGGGGGGCCATCCTGATCGAAGAACAAGAAGGACAGAGAAAATATTGTGGTCGTGCTAGCGGACAATTCAAGGATGCCTAACAACACTACCACATTATCTACAAATAGATCCTTGCTGTCAAATACGGAATTGAAAATTTTAATTTTCACCTCAGGACAAAAAAGCTTTCTTATTGAAATGGACAACTCATCTTTCCCAACAATCCACGAGTTTCGCAATAAGATTCCTCATAATTCTCAACTGTTGAGACTAAAAGATTGGTTTTCAAGATATGACTTCACTGTTAAACACATGAAGGGATAACACAATATAATTGTTGATATGCTCTCTAGACCACCTCCAGTCCATCTCATTACACTTTCTAGTCATATCCATCTTATCTTCATGGCAACATTAGCTGCTTCTTCCTCATCCTCCTCAGCTCCAACTGATCTCTCAGCTCTCACTGAAAGAATCTACCCTCTAGAGCTCTTTGAAACACTTCTTTCAAACCAACAGCCTTCTCTGGCCTAAATCCAGGACTTTGCCAAAACACACCTCACGGTATACCTGTCCCAGATCAAGAATCAAGGATGCCGACATGATCTTATCAATCCTACTAAGCCCTTTCTTGATCTTTTTCTAATGTCACCCTTTTATTATTTCTCTCCTCAGGTCTTATGGTTTCTTTGGTGCCTATCGGTTACTCATCATCATGCCATCGTTTTCCCACTGCAAGATCTATATGTCCACCTTCAGGATCCATCTCATCAGAACTCTCTCCTATAGACCTTTTTGCAATGGTTTGATTCCTTGACAAATTGGAAAAATGAGCTCACAAAGCTCATGGGTCAGTATAACTTGTGGAAGCTTGATTATGATACAACCTCTTATGTATCATGCATATGGATACTTCACAGGCCATACCTTTATAAGCCACACAAAAGGCTTATATGGACATCAAACATCAATTATGAATGGCACACCACTTATAATTATGAGAAACTATATCCATTCAATCTCTAGGTACCTCTTCTCAACTTTCTCTGTGATGTTAATGGAGATAATATAGATGTGCTTTACATGCTTCCAGCAATACCGATGGACCCCTCGATGAGCAAACACCCTTTCCAAGACTTATCTGCTTAACTCCCTGAACCCCATGCAAGTCGACATCTGGCCTTGCTTTATTTGTGGAGCCGTCGACTCAAATGACCAGGATCACACCAGCTGCAACCTCAGCAGCCCATGACTCAGCACTAATCACTCTATCTTATCTGAATATTTCTCTCAGTTTATCGTTTGTAATAATTAAGGGTTGGTTTGTAATTTTGTAAAAATGCTTGTCCTCCACCTGTCCGACAGGTTTGTATAATTAGTAAGCTTGCGTTTGCCACCTGGATGGCATTGCCCTGTGTATTATCTTGGATAAATCTCCTCTCCCCTCTATAAATACGGAGGAGTTCCCTCTTTGTAAGGACAACGAATGATCAATAAAAATTTCAAGTGTGTTTTATGTAATACCATGACTCTCTAAATTCTCCCTTCCTAATCTTCAATAATCCTCTACTAGATGATTAATAGTTCTTAATGATCTAAGTATGCTCTGTGCTTGCCTCTGGTAGAGAATCCTGCACATCAGAAAATATGTTGAAACTTTGGCTAAAGGTCCCTGTCTGTCTCTAGTTTGTTGTTCTATAAGTACCTTGTTAAGACCGTCTGTAGGGAAAACATTAAGACTGTTAGAGATGGTTTAGGGCTCCTTGCTTCCCGCCTTGGTATTAGACCATTACACCGACCAACCTTTCATACACTGCTTTGGTGAGGATGAGTGGGATATTAGCATTACCGGAGGGTTGCTTAGCGACTGTGATCTCCTTCACCACCCCTTGTGATGCCTATCGCTTGGCTTGCGTCTCAACCTCTTTCGGATCCGCAGTCAATTCCGACGTCGTTTGGTATCGCTTCCTTCCTTTCGATTACTTGTCCGTGATCTTCAACTCCGATTCTTCTCCAACGTCGTCGTTATTGTCGAATAAGGAGCTCTACCTCCGTGTCTGTCACAACCCCCTCTTCATTAATGAGGAAAAAATGGTAAATTGAACGAAATCACGAACGATATTTGATTTTTCTTTTGTTTCCGTCTTGAAACTAACTCTATGGATCTACCTATGTTTGTATGTTATGAGATTGATATTTCGATTCGGAATCTGTGGTTAAGTATTTGATAAATGTTGTTTATTCTGTTAGGTTTATGTTGTGATCGATCCAGTGTTGTTTGTTTTGTGGGAAAATATTTTCGACAAACAACCCTTTTAATAGTTTTCAATTTGGTGGATTTTATAAATGGCCCTTCGATCTTGGCTTTGATGGATTTTTAATTGTTTAATTGAAATATTGTACAGAGCTTTTGGTTGGACAATCTGAGTGAGCAGAAATGTTACATGATATCTGTCAAGATTGCTTGGGTTGATACTCCGGAATATTGGGAATGGATTTCCTTATCCGAGGCCAGGTATCTTTTTCTCTCTAATTCTTGCTCTCCTTATTCCTCATGTATTCTTTCCAATTTATTATAGTAATAGTGATTGCCTATGCATAAAAATAAAAAGGTTCCCGGCAGTGCCCCAACTGGGCTGCTGATAGACGTGTGTTGGTTTCAAATTGTTGGCAAGATAAATACTTCACTCATGCCCCTGATGACAACTTACGTAGCGCACCTTGTGTTCAAGTTAACCCACAATTTTTACGGATTTGATAATAACCGGGTAGAAGCCATTGTTGCACTTGTTGGGAGTGATGGCCAAACACGAACCGTGTATTTTCATCCGAACCAGCAAGGCATTGTGCCCGGAGATAATCATGGCCTCTTTCCGAAGATGAGAGAAGATGGGTGGTTGGAAAGTGAATTGTGTGAATTTTTCTATGGAGGTAGCGATGAAGAGGGTGAATTGTCAATAACTATTTTGGAGATTCATAGTGGTGACTTGAAACAGGGTCTTGTTGGCCAAGGGATTGAGATCAGGCCCAAAAATGGGGAAATAACTGCAAGGAGGCTGAATTAAGTGAGTTAAATTACTGCATGGATGTTGAATTAAGTGAGTTAAATTACTGCATGGATGTTGAATTAATGTTGTTATATTAGCATTGTATCAGCGACATGAAGTAAGCATGTCAATGTCATTTTTGTGTGTGTTTTAAAACTAAGATTATTATACATCGGATGGACGATGGATGATGGATGATGGATGATGGATCGACGGTGCAAATAAACTGCTATCTTACTTTTTGGGTAAATTGAACAAACATCCCCTGATATTAGGCTTAATTGCATGTATATGCAACTTTGTTCAAAATTGCATGAATATCCCCATTCATCGGTGGTGAACCGTTAAATTTTAACAGCCAAGGGAAAAAGCATCATTTTGCTCATTAATAATTATTTCTATAATAGTTAATAATTAATTAATTAATTAATTATCTTTAAAAAAATTAGAACCAGTAATCTATAGATTTTCTATCATTTTAAAAAACATAGAATACTCCTGAATTAAAATTAATGACTATCAACTAACCTAGTAATTATATAGAACCTGTAAACCCATAATAAAATTGTGAGCAGGTTAATCAATATTGTGAGATGTTCGTCATTTTCCATGATAGATACCACTGTATCAGTGATTAGTCACTATTATATTTTAAGGTTAATTATTGTCAAATACGTTGCAAGGAACATATAATTAACAACTATAACCATATTAAACCATAATTAATGATAACTATACGGAACTAACAATGATAACTGTTAACAAGAAATTTGCTCAAGATGAAAAATTCCAACTAACACCCTCGAGACCACTACCACGGAGGTGGTGATCAGGGTCGGTACATTTGATACCTGACCTGTTTAGATAGAAACGAATGTTTCAATGACAGTAGTAAATGAGAGCTTTATTATTGAACACTTGTGATACATAGAAATCTCTCACATACACTCACAATCTCTCTAGGACATAGGAAAGGCGACAACTTCATGCTTGTCGAATAGTAGATACAATAATGGCCGTGTTCCGATCGCAGAATTTAGGCCCGACGTAATTCTCTTTATTTTTCACTCTATTTCTGGCCCTTTTTTTTGTCTCTGCTTTGCCTTATTTATATCCGGTCAAAGTAGGTTTTAACTCATAAATATCCCGCCATGATCCTAACGAATTCGTTCCCTCCTTATCGGGCGGGATTCGTTATTTGAAAGTTGTTGACTTCGAATTGATAACGGATTCGTGATATCTTTGACGAAGATAAGTTTGTTTCCTTTTTGGAATCAAACTCTTGACTTACACGTATGCAGAATTAAGGTTGGTTATAATGTAGATACGATCTTGTGTGTACTCACGGCATGATTCTTCATGGAGGTCATCGAGTTAGCTGCTCGTTGTCTTGTAGAGCGAGGTAGATCCATGTTTTGGTTCTATTCTCAAAAGCTTGGGATGGACTTTTCTCGACCCATTGGAGCTTGATACGTCCCTGTAGACATTCCTATGAGGTAGCATGGATCTGATCCACTTAGAGGCCTTCTTTCCCCTCGTATCGCAAAGGGGATAGTGGGCTCCTGAAGAGGTTAGTGGGCTTCTAGTTTAGGCTACGAGTTAAGTTTGACCTCTAGAAGCTTTAACCTAGAGAGAGCTTGTTTTGCCTATCGGGCTTCACTTCGAGTGCTTCTTGAGCTTGACGATCTTTCCTTGCTTTCATGGGGTGGTTTTGGATCCCGACCCTAGGAACCGGGGTTCCCGGGTAGGTGGCCTCGAGAAGCCCAGATTCTAGTGTTCGTGTGGGGGCTTGACCTGATCATGCCTATCTTCATCCCTGATAGTTCCAAAGCCCGGCGATCATTCCTTGCTTCTACGGGGTAGTTTTATGGTTTGTTCGGGGTCTCATGAATGTCAAATTTAGGCTTTTATTCGGGCTAGAAGAGTAGAAAATTTCTCTTTGACCCCTAGCCAAATTTTACTATTAACATAAGTCCCCTCTGACTTGAACACCGGAGGTAGAGTTAGGGTTGGAGTCAGATTCCCTATTTAACTGGGAAATTTCCCGTTACGAAATAATTACTGAGAATCTCGAATGAAATCTTCTCATTAACTGCTCAGGTGACATGTTAAGCTTGGATTGGTGTGCTCCTTGAAGAAAACCGGCTATGTTAAGGCCCTCTCCGTGGTTCGAGGCAATCTTCCTGAGGATATCACAGATGTCATTACAACCCTGACCTCTATTTAAATTCAAACTCACTGTCGCTTCCTCACACATTATTTCAATTTCAAATTTTCAGACTTCCTCTCTCTCTTTCTATCTTTTCCAACCACATCATTGTCTTTCATCCACCTTCAAGCTCTTTTCATTCAACAATGTCGAACTCTTTTGATAGCATTGATGCCATGGTCGAGGGCACTGTCGACTCTAATTTGATTCCTTAAAAATTGGTGAGAGGAATCTCGAGCGACAAGGACTCTTCCCTGGTCCGTCAGCACCGTCGCTCCAGTAGGAATGTCTTGATAGGCGCCGGCTTCTCCAATCAACCCGACAGCCCTCTGAACTTAGTCGATGAAGATTCTGACATATGAGAGAGGGCCGACGCCGCTGGGGAGGTTCAAATTACGGTTGATGGGCCTCTTTCAACGAAGCCTTTTCCTTTTGACTTTAGGGTTATCCCTGACTCTATTGTTGACCCACAATCGATCAACAGTATACGGGATAAATATGGCATCCCTATAGGTGTCACCCTCACAGTTCCCCATAGGAACTACAACATCTTTAATCTACCCGAAAACGTGTTTCCCATTCACTTGGCGGCCTTCGAAAACGAGGTCAGACTTCCCATTCACCCTACACTTCTGAGGGCTCTTAATGCCCTTTAACTAGCTCCCCTTCAGCTGATGCCCGACTTCTGGAGGCATCTGATTGACTTTCTCGTGCTGTAGAGGGAACAATGCAAGCTGGGCAAGGTAACCCGGGAGCCCGGAGCCCGGAGCAAAAGAGCTGGCCTACCTCTTTCAAATTGAGAGTTTGTCTGGAGGTCCCCGGGGACAGTTCTATGTGAAGGCCAAGAACAAACTCAACTTTATCATATCTGTCGCTTCGAGAAAAGACCCAGCCTGAAAGGAATAGTGGATATTGGTAGGGGGAGATTGGGAAAGCTTCATATTCATCGGTGGGAATGAGTTCGTGGTTCCCACCTCTTTCATTGACAAACCCTCATGGGACCGGGATTTCCTTCTCGCTAAGTCTGAGGTTGTACTGAAGACTATCCTCGCCAGAAAATATCTGAACATGAAGTTTTCAACTGCTGATCCCTTCGATCCCCGCAGGGTGAACAAGTATCTATGGATCTCCGATGCTTCCCCTCGTGAGTAATATTAAGTTATTATGCTTTGTTTCGTTAGCTGGATTGCCTCTGACATTCTTCTTTTCTTCTTCTTTTTTTAATAGTTTTTGTTGTTGCCCCAGCTTCCCGCGAAGCTCGGCAAGCTTGGACCCATCCCCCTCCTACCAAATTGTCCCAGAGAACCTTCTTGGCTTTCTCTCAAAGAGAGGAGGGTCAACCCCTTTAGCAGCTGCTTCACCTGCTCTTGCTCCATCGCCTTCCCAGATGAGCTCTAAGATGGCTATTCTCGCATCGCGGACTGCTAAAGCTCTAAATCGAGGAGGGCCAGCTCTCTAGGCCGCTGATACAACCACATCCACCCCCTCATCAGTGGCCCCAACTACTGATGTTGCTTCTTCAGTCGTATTACCTATTTCTTCACATGCATCCCAAGCAGTTCAAGTTTCAAGAGATCCCGAAGCTGGTATTCCTGAGATTCCCCCTACTCGTCCCCGCCATCAGTCTGGCTCGGTTGATTAGGATGAGGTTTTAAAGCAGTTTGTTACGTCTTGCCTGGGTGGCAAGCTTTTTAGGATGGCTTCCATGCCCGTGGACATGCTGGTTACCAAAGGTTTTTCCCTCTTGGCCGAGGTAATCATCGTTTTTTTACTTTCTCACGTAATAGTTTGAGTTATCATTTCCTAACTTGAACTCCCTTTACAGGCCTTCAAATTTCAAGTAGCCATGGGACACCATGTAGCTACTCTCCGAGACCGGGCAGTTAAGGCTGAAGCTGAGGCTGAGCGAGCCATGAAATTGTTGACGCGGGCTCAAGCCTTGGTCCAGAAGATGACTTCTTGCTAGAAGGGAATGGAAGCACAACTTGCCGAGCTTCAGTGCGACCATGAGAGGTTGAAGCGGTCTTTCGACCAAGAAACCCTTCGGTCTCAACTTCAAGCCAGTCAACGGGATGATTGGAAGGAGGAAGTGAAGGCACTGGATGTTGAGAACCAAAATCTGCAAGCCCAAGTTGCTAAGCTTCAGGCCGAAGTAGAAGCCTCTTTTAGCGAGGGGTATTTCTATGCCTCATTCCAGGTCACTGAAGCCCTCCCCCTCTCATTTGACCTCTCTCTATCGCCGACTAGGATAGGGAAGAAATTATGTCTCGGGCTACAGAGATGTCTGGCCCCAAAAATGACGAAACGGGTCCTTCTACTGGGGATGGAGTTGGGAAGCCGCCTGAAATACCATATATTCCTCTTCATGTCCCAAACTTCCCAACATCAGGTCCCAGAGAATCCTTGAGGGGGGTTCAACCCATGGAGCCAGAATGAGGCTTTACCGAAGCCCAATGTTCCTCTAAGGTGCCTTCACAGGAGGGGCCAACAGTGGGAGAAATCATGCCAAAGTCAATAGCCAACCTTCTTGATGCAGCCATACTACCTGAGGTCATGGCGATGGTCAATGAGGTTTTGGAGGAGGACCCAACTAAGCAATAGGCAATCGAGGGGCATCATCAGAAAGAGGTGGCAGAGGCGGAGGCGGCTATCCAGGATGAGCGACCACCAGAAAGATGAGCATAGGGCGAGGTTCATCCTGAGGGAGGGGAATCTGGAGTAGACTATGAGAATGCAGAAGTTTGAATCCATCTTTCAGAATTCCCAGAAAGGGGGTGAGTATCCCATCTTTACTCATGTTTAATCACCACCATCACCTTTTTTTTTGCTAGTACTTTGTAGCCCGGAACCAGGGGTTGGGCTCCTTGTTCGGTTGATGTAGCCTTACCGGGGGATAAGCTCCTCATTTCATTAATGAAAATTGACTTTAGATCCTGTTAAAATTTCGACTCGATTGGCATGTATTTATCTCATTTCTGATCTCGTTCTAGGTACATCCTCTGAATCAACTTCACTTAACTTGGGAAAGCAACAAGATTGGAAAACTGCTTAAGTGTGAAAGTAGATATCTAGCTCGAGCTTTCAAATCTCAACAGAAACTTATCGCTCGGTGACATTAGTCGATAGTCCCCTTGTTTGATCGTAGACCAGTCCGTACCTGTCACAGTAAGCAACCACATGTACATGGAGAATTAGCAACCAGTAAAAATTGGGACATTAGAGTTTAAGTAAAAGAACCCTCCATCCTCAAGCCTCTCTAGGGGGTTATAGCTCGAATGAGGTGTCAATGAGAACTATCTAGCCCTGTCTTATGCTTGAGATCGGGATGGCTACAGTGCTCTTAAACTCGAGTCTTTCTCGGGGGTGGTAACCCTACCAAGGCATCAGGAGAGCTATCTAGCTATTTCCTGGTCTCGAGATCTGGATGGTAACTATGCTCTTCAGATCCTTCTTAGGGTTGTAGCCCAACCAAGGCATCAGGAGGGCTATCTAGTTATTTCCTGGTCTCGAGATCTGGATGGTAACTATGCTCTTACACTCAGACCCTTCTTGGGGGTGGTAGCCATACCAAGGCATCAGGAGGACTATCTAGCTATTTCCCGGTCTTGATATCTGGATGACAACTATGCTTTTACACTAAGACCCTTCTTGGGGTAGTAGCCCGACCAAGGCATCAGAAGAGCTATCTAGCTATTTTCTGGTCTTGAGATTTGGATGGCAACTATACTCTTACACTCAGATCCTTCTTGGCGGGTGGTGGTGCCCAACCGAGGCATCAGGGATAGTGAGGGGCAGGCTCGGCTAATCCCTGGTCTTGGGATGCCAATGTCAAATTTTCTCATGTAGAATCACTGTAAAACATAGTTGAAGAAATCAAACTTTATTGATAAAAAGAAAGGAGTACATTATTACTGGGCATTAAAAACTATGTGGAGGTAGCCTGCTCAAGAGTCCAGGGGTAGAATTTTCTCAGGTGATCTGCATTCCAAGTATGATCGATGAGTCGGCCATTTGTGTCCTCGAGCTTGTATGCCCCATTGCGGATCACCACCTTTACTAGGTATAGTCCTTCCCAGTTGGGGCCTATGACCTGACCTCTTCCTGATATTCAACATCACATTCCTGAGAACGAGGTCCCATTCCTTAAAGTTTTGGGCTTTAACCCTCTAGTTAAAGTACCTAACAATCCTTCTCTAGTAAACTGCTACCTTCTCAGCTACTCAATCTTGTTTTTCTTTCAAGAGATCCAAGCTAGCTCGGAGCTTACCCTCATTGCTCCCCTGTTCAAAATGTTGGACTCTAAAAGAGGTCAGTTTGTGCTCGATAGGGGAGAACTGCTTCAACCCCGAAGGCTAAAGAATAAGGTGTTTCTCCGGTGGTCATTCTCCTCATGGTACGGTAAGCCCAGAGGACCTCGGGAAGCTCCTTGACACATTTGCCTTTTTTTTGTTGCAGTTTCTTCTTCAACAGCCTCTTAATAGTCTTATTAGTGGATTTCACCACCCCGTTAGTCTGGGGGTGGGCTATTGAAGCGAATCTAAGGTCGATTCTCAAGCCCTCGTAAAAGTCTTTGAACTGGTCATTATCAAACTGCTTACCAAGGTCAGCTATAATGACAACTGCAAACTACATTATTTTTGATGAATCATGTTATATTTTCTTCTGATATCTAGAAGAGCGGTCCGGCTTCGACCCATCTTGTGAAATAATCAATTGCCACGATAGCATGCTTGGCTTGACCAGGAGCAGTAGAAAACGGTCTGATCTAGTCGACTCCCCACATAGCAAAGGGGTAAGGTATGACAACCGGTCCGGCGGGAGGTGACTCAGGTTTACGGTCTTCTGACATGCTTCGCAGGATCGTACTAAGTTATTTGCATCTTGATGGATGGTTGGCCAATAATACCCCATGCGGAGTACCAGATATGCCAGAGCCTCCCCACCAATGTGGTTCCCGCATTCCCTAGAGTGAACCTCTCTCAATGCCCATTTGGCATCTTCAGGATGTAAACATCGAAGAAAAGGAAGGGATCTGCCCCTCCTGTATAAGTACCCATCTACCAAGCAATACCGAACTGAGAGCCTCTTGATTACCCTAGCTTGGTTGGGCTCCCCAGAAAGTCTCCCTTCTTGTAGATAATCCACTATTGGGTCCATCCAGCATGGCTACCGATCCAGGGTATAAGTCTCATTACCTGTCACTGTACTGGATAGTGAGATCACTTGAAGAGGGACCCCTTGGGGTAAGGTCTGGCCACCATTTGCAGCTATCATGGCTAGGACATCAGCTCGACGATTCTGTTGTCGAGGTACCTGCTCGATCTTAAATCCTTTAAACTTGCTCTTAAGTTGTTGAACTAGCGTCAGGTATGCGATCATGTTATCCCCTTTTGCTTGGAAATCCCCAGAGACTTGGTTAACTATGGCAACGAGTCACTCCTGACCTGCAGGTAATCGACCCTGAGCTCTGCGGCAGACGTTATTCCGGCTAAGAGGGCTTCATACTCTGCCTCATTGTTAGTGGCTTTATATTCAAATCTGAAACAGTGGCAACACTCAGTCCCTTCTAGGTCGATTAGAACTATGTCTGCTCCTCCCCTAGCTTGCCCAGACGCTCCATCTACGTAGAGGATCCATGACATGCAACCTTCCAGTCAGCTATCAGATTCTGGAATCCTCTCAGGGGCTATGTTGGTCGCTGTAGAGGTCGCTTGGCCTAGGGGCATTGAGAGCTCTACTATAAAGTCCGCCAAAGCCTGGGCTTTAATTGCGGTCCTGGGCTTATACCTTAAATGAAACTTGGTGAGCTCCAGGGGCCATAAAACCAACCTTCTAGATACGTCCGACCTCTGTAAAAACTAGCGGAGAGGTTGGTCTGTCACTACTACAACTGAGTGAGCCTAAAAGTAGGGACAGAGCTTCCTTGCCGAGGTCACCAAGGCATAAGCGAGCTTCTCTATAAGGGTATAATTCTTTTCTGGTTTGGTTAGAGCATGAGTGAGCCTAAAAGTAGGGACAGAGCTTCCTTGCCGAGGTTACCAAGGCATAAGCGAGCTTCTCCATAAGGGTATAATTCTTTTCTGGTTTGGTTAGAGCATGACTTACATAGTAGATAGGCCGCTGGACCCTATCTCCACATTCCTTTACCAATGGCCCACTTACTGCAGTTTCTGAAACGGCCAAGTAGATTTTGCAGCTCTTCTCCAGGGGTTAACTTAACCAGTAACGGAGGGCTTGACATGTATTTTTTCAAGGCTTGAAAAGCTTGTTCACTCTCCTGGTCCCATTTCAGGTTTCTTCCCTGCTTAATGGCTTTGAAGAATGGGAGACACTTATCAGGTAGACCGAGAAATGAACTTGTTAAGCGCTGTCACCTGCCTGGTCAAGACTTGAACCTGTTTAAGTGACGTGGGGGACTCTAGATCCAAGATAGCCTTAATCTTTTCCGGGTTAGCCTTTATACCTCTCTCATGGACCATGAAGCCCAGAAACTTCCCCGCAGTCACCCCAAAGGTGCATTTGGAAGGGTTCAATCTCATCTAGTTCTCCCTTAGGATTATGAAGGTTCTGTGAAGGTCGTCCATATGGCCTTCAAAGGTTGATAACTTGGTGATCATGTCGTCTATGTACACCTCCATTGATCTTCCAATTTCGGGCTTGAACAACCGATTGTAGCAATATAGACCCCGTCCGGTGATAAAACTGGTCTTTTTCTGGTCGGTGGGGTGTATCATAATTTGATTGTATCTTGAAAACGTGTCCATGAAGCTCAGAAGCTTGTTTCCGGAGGTGGAATCAACTAACTGATCAATTTTTCGTAGAGGGAAACTGTCTTTCGGGCATGCCCGATTGAGGTCGGTATAATCAACTCACATGTGTCACTTTCCATTTGCCTTTGTGACCATAACTACGTTGGTGATCCATTCGGGGTATTGTGCTTCTCTAATGAATCCTGCTTGGGTTAATTTGTCCACTTCTTCCTGAACCGTAACATTTCTTTCGGTGTTGAACTGACACATTTTTTGTTTGATGGGTTTGAAGGCCGGATCCACTGCAAATCTGTGAGCAGCCAAAGTCATCGGGATCCCAGACATCTCATCGTGACTCCATGCGAAGATGTCATTGAACTCTTTGATGAGCCCGATCAAACCCTCCTTCACTATCTGCTCAAGGGTGGCTCCGACTTTGACGACCTTCAAGGGATTACCCATTCTGATGGGAATCTCTTCTAGCTTATCCACTGGATGGCTGCTGGCCCATTCCCTTCTCTATTACTCCTTGTCTGGCACCACGGGGTCATCCTCTGGGTGATTTATGGGTCCTACATCTTCCAGGGTCAATACAGGCGTTGCCCCATCCTGAATCGTTGTTACCTGGGCAAGTTGTTTTGCTAGAGCTATTGGGTTGGCAGACACTGCATAGCATCTTCTGGCTGCTTGCTGGTCACCCCGAACTTCCCTCACTTTTTCCCTTACTGGGAACTTCAGGATGTTATGGTAGATGGATAGAACCCCTTTCAAGGATGATAAAAATGGCATTTCTAATATTGCATTGTAGGCCGATGGGGTATCCACTACCACGAAGTCTGTCATGATATTCTGCTAGAGAGGTGTGGCTCCAATGATTACTGGCAGGATTTTTGATCTTACGGGTATGATTGAGTCCCTAGTGAACCCATACAGCGGGGTAGTGCAACTATTGTAACACCACTGTTTCAAGTTCAGTTTTTCCAAGGTGTCTTTAAATAGGACGTCGATGCTGCTGCCTGTGTCGACGAGCACACGATGTACCATACAGTTGGCAATTTATACCATGATCACCATGGGATCATCATGAGGCTACACGATGTTGTAGACATCCGCTTCGGTGAAAATGATCTGTGACAACTGAGAGGGGTTGGTTGAGCTCTGGTCGACCTTGAAGATACCATGCCCTTCGTCCATAAGAGGGACTTTTATTGCGTGGTTTTTCCTAAAATTATTGGAGGTGTCAGCCAGAGTAGGCCCTCCGCTGATGGTGTGTGTTATCTAGATTTGTTGTATCAGATCTGCTTACCCCCCTTTCTCTTCTCAGTGTGCTCACAGATCTCGGCTTTCACTTCCCTTCCAGTCTGAATGTTATCTCTGACTTGCTGTAAGAATTCTACCAAGCATCCTCCTCTTATCAAAGCCTTGATCTGATTTCGTAGATTATAGCACTCTGAAGTGTTATGTCCCACATCTTCGTGAAAGTCACAATACTTATAACGATTCCTCTTATCGACATGGGCTTTCATGGGTACGGGCTTATGTAGCAACCCCTTGTCCCGAATGGCGAGAAAGACTGTTTCACGGGATACATTTAAGGAGGTGTAATGATCACATCCTAGCTCATCTTGAGCTATTGGGGCCATTGTCCTAGGAGGAGGTGAAGCTCGCGGAGGAGTTCGTTTTGCTGGATGTATTTCCTATATGGGCTGAGAAATGGGGAAGCGGTACGCAGACCTATTGGGGGGTTTGTTCTGGCTTTTCTGAGCTTGTTCAGGTTTGGGAGCTTCCTTCTTCTGTCGCTTTACGGCTCTCATATCGTCTTGTTCCATCTTGATCTTGAGTTTTTCATAGACTTCAATTTGCTCCAGAGCTCGACCATAGGCTTCTTGGTAGGTCTCTAGAGGTCTTCTAGCAAAAGACCGGAAAAGCTTACCTGCCCACAAGTTCCTTCTAAAGTTGGAGAGGGTTTCTTTCTCGGTGAAGACCCCTATATGGATGAATTCCTTGTGGAAATGCTCAACATAATCCCGGAGGGTTTCCTCTCTCTTCTGGATCACGTACTGTAGATGGATTGGATCCTTCAGTCGGGCCTAACTCCCTGGAATTACGAGCAGAAATTAGTTGACAACTTCGTGAATGAATCCATACTGCCGGTAGGTAGCATTCTAAACCAGGTCTTAGCGTAATCCGTCAGCGTAGTTGGGAGCATTCGACACATAGTGGCCCTGATTGTATTCTGGAGCTCCATCTGTTAAACAAAGCTCTCCAAGTGGCTCAAAGGATCCTCAGTCCTAGAGAACCTATCAGTTGGCATCTTGAATTTTGGCAGGAGCTCCGCCTCCCGGATCCTTCTGGTGAAGAGAGCATTCATTTCAATTAGAGGGTCCATCTTGTCCTCCTTGTACTCCCTCTTCTTAATCTACTGGACCTCTTTCTGAAGCTCTGCCAGCTGGTCTCTCAGGCGCTTGCTCTACTCTGGATCTCCTCACTGTCAGACCCCTCTGAAGAGCTGGCGACCTCTATCCGATTCCTTCTTCAGAAGGGGTCTACCTGGGGGCTTTGCTGACTTTCTTCCTCCCTAGCTCGGGCTTCCCTTCTTGAAGTCATTGGGTGAATAAACTCTCCCCACTCTCGGGGAACGATGTCTGCCGCGGACTTGACTTGCCTGGGTTAGTAGCGTGGCAGCGCTTCGGGAACGGGGGGCATGAGCCCTAACCTATCCCAGATCGAGGGTTGTAGTCCCGTTTTATTACAAGTTAGCTCCAGAGGGGTAGGTCTCAGGCGATCAAAGACGGGTTGCCTAGTCCCGGACCTGCTTGGTTCCCTTCGATTGTAGAGGTTTGCTTACTGGATAGTAATACCCTTAGCCAGCAGTCGAGACAGACGCTTTCCACAAAGGCCGCCGCTTGTTGGTCAAGCTCGCCCTGGCTTCCCATAGGAGGATCCAAAGCCCGCATAGTGGATGGCTGGTCTGGGACTTGGCCACGAAGCCCGGATTTTCTTCCTTTCCTAGGGACTTTTCTTGTTGACGCAGCTGAATGTTGTCCCTATGCATCTGGCTGTCATTGGGAAGAGCGAAGCCTCATGACTCCTGTAAAACAACAAACTTGTGAATATAAAGATTGTGGTGTGGGAGTTTTCCACAGACGCCACCAGAAAGTGTTAACGGGAAATTTGCTTAAGATGAAAAATTCCAACTAACACCCTCAAGACCATTACCACGGAGGTGGTGGTCAGGGTCGGTACCTTTGATACCTGACCTGCTTAGATAGAAATGAATGTTTGAATGATAATAACAAATGAGAGTTTTATTATTGAACACTTGTGATATATAAAAATCTCTCACATACACTCACAATATCTCTAGAACATAGGAATGTGGTAACTTCATGCTTGTCGAATAGTAGATACAATGATGACCGTGTTCTAATCGCAGAATTTAGGCCCGACGTAATTCTCTTTCTTTTTCACTCTATTTCTACCCCTTTTTTTTCGTCTCTGCTTGGCCTTATTTATATCCAGTCCAAGTAGGTTTTAACTCATAAATATCCCGCCACGATCCCAACGAATCCGTTCCCTCCTTATCGGGCAGGATTCGTTATTTAAAAGTTGTTGACTTCGAATTGATAACGGATTCGATGATATCTTTGACGAAGATAAGTTTGTTTCCTTTTTTAAATAAAAACTCTTGACTTACACGTATACGGAATTAATGTTGGTTATAACGTAGATACGATCTTGTGTGTACTCACAGCATAATTCTTCATGGAGGTCATCGAGTTAGCTGCTTGTTGTCTCGTAGAGCGAGGTAGATCCATGCTTTGGTTATGCTCTCAGAAGCTTAGGATGGATTTTTCTTGACCCTTTGGAGCTTGATACGTCCTTGTAGACATTCCTGAGAGGTAGCATGGATCTGATCCACTTAGAGACCCTCTTTCTCCTCGTATTGCGGAGGGGACGGTGAGCTCCTGAAGAGGTTAATGGGCTTCCAGTTTAGGCTACGAGTTAAGTTTGACCTTTGGAAGCCTTAACCTGGAGGGAGCTTGCTTTGCCTGTCGAGCTTCATTTCGAGTGATTCTTGAGCTCGGTGATCCTTTCTTACTTTCACGGGATGGTTTTGGATCCCGACCCTAGGAACCGGGGTTCCCGGGTATGTGGCATCGAGAAGCCCAAATTCTAGTGTTTGCATGGGGGCTTGACCTGGTCATGCCTAACTTCATCCCTGATAGTTTCGAAGCCCGACGATCCTTCCTTGCTTCTACGGGGTAGTTTTATGGTCCGCCTGGGTTCTCATGAGTGTCGAATTTAGGCTTTGATTCGGGCTAGAAGAGTGAAAAATTTCTCTTTGACCCCTAGCCAAATTTTACTATTAACAATAACTATATGGAACCAGTATTCCGGTAAACCCTTAACAAAATGAGGTAGTTTATACAGACTAGATTGAAATTCAACAATGTAGAAGGAAATATATTGTTAAGTTTTGACCTTTGGTATTGCATGCAACTATAGAAGTTTTGCTTTCTATTTTACTGCAAACTAGTTTCCTATCAAACCTGATTCCCTCTTAATTCAACCCTGTTAGTAAATGCATGCATAGTACAGTATTAGGCTAGGAATCATATTTTACTTTTGAATCTGATCAGTAAAGGAAGGTGGTAAGTTGTTTTGAATCTAACCTCTAAGGAAGGTAGTGAAATGCTCTTATTCAAGTGAGAAAATCCATTATTTATTTCTTTTAAAGTTATTACAACTTCGAAATTTGAACTATTGAAATATCACACCATTCCATTTTCCATTAATAATAAAAGGTCAAAACTAATTAATTTTTTATTTTAACATCTCAACTGCGTATATGTTCTTAATCTAACGATTGAGATCAATATTAAATTGTAATGCATTTACAACTTTAAGGATTGTTTGTTTTTTTATTTGAAAACTAAATCTTGATTTTTTCTAAAGACTGAATAGAGACTAAAATTTGAACTTAAATGTTATGTTTTTTTTTCCTTACATCTGAATGTACTATCAAAATGCTTGTTTTTTTTAAATAAAATTGTCTAAAAATAAATAATTTTACGTTTATACCCATACTAATTAAAAGAAGTCATTTAACATGCATGTTCTTTTACAAACAAAGTTCAATTTAACAAAACAAAAAATTTCTCAAAGAATATAATTTTACATGTTCGGTAAAAAATGTTTAAATTATTTTATATATGTTGTCCACATTTCCAATGTATATAATTGAAGAAACCATTTTTTTTTGTCTATTCGACCAAGCAAAATAAATATAAAAGTTATTGATTTTTTATTTTTAAATTGATTCATGAATTATATGCATCGGTCTCTATGAGAAATGATTAGGTTTGTTTTTTCTTTCTAAAAGCCGTTTAAAAGAAGAAATATGTTTAAAAAAAATCTCTACACCATATCTAATTATGATAGATTTGAAAATATATCTTTTTGGGAGATAAACTTAAAATATAATATTTTAATTGTAATCCGGTGATTTGTAATTAAGTTAAAAAGTCAATAATATTTATTTTATTTATTTTTATGTTGTTTGACTACTTTAAAAAAACAAAACATTTTAATAAGTTCAGTTCAAATCCATTAGTTTTAAATGGAAAAAAACAAACAATCCATTAGTATTGGATTAAAAACACTTAGCGGTTAGAACGTTGAAATCAAAACATTAAATCATAAATTCCTCTTTGTTTATCTTAAACCAATAAAAAATTAAATTAAAATACGAGTATAGTGAGATTTATTAATTTTTTGAGAAAAAAATATTTTTATCAAGAATACAATTTTAAAATAGAAAAATAGTTTTTTTCTTTTTAATAGGAAAAAGTTAGTATATATATATTTTTTTTTTTAAAAAGAGAGTTGGTTTTGGGTGACCGCTGGCGCTGTCTCACCAAACGTGGAGCATGGTAACAAATTTTGTACGTCAGTTCTCTGTTACACCACCGTTAACATAAAACATTAAAACACATGAAAAAAACGCAGAGAGACAGAGAGAGAGATCTGGCACAACTACAAAATTCAAACAAATATTTATTTAAAAAAAAAAAAAAACAGAGGCGCAGGGACACCTCTCTTGTTTCTCTCCGATCCGATCGCAGCCTCCACTTTGTTGTCTAAAAACATTTCATCTACCTTCTCACGCAGCCATTCCTCCCTATTTTATACCTATCTTGATCTCAATTATCATTTTCAATATCTAGGGTTCATTCTTTCTCCAAGATTTTTTTTTTTTATAAAAAAAAACAATTTTTTTTATCATATTCGTTGCCGACAAGTATCAATTTGATCAGATAATTTTTTGAGCATTGAAGCTCCTCTGGATCGAATGGCGTCGGCTCAGGTGTTGTCGACCTCCCGCAAACAGGAGCATTTGGAAGCTGGAAAACGCCGGGTACTTTTTCGCAATTCAATTTGTTCTTTCATTGATTTCCATAATCTGGATGTCCAATTTGTTTGATTTTTTTATTTTATTTATTTATTGCATTAATTTTGCTTTGATGATATTCCATATATTATAACTTTGGCAGTCAAATGTGGAATCTTTGTTATATTGTAACTGTTTGTGTGTTATGCTTAGCAATAGCATCAATGATTTTATTATGAACGTGACAAACGTTTTCTAGATTACCGGCTATAAGGAGGTTCTGGGTATATCTTTCGTTCCTTTCACATGGTCTTGCATTTGTGCCAGTACTGGTGCAACTGCGAGTCTTTGTTTCCCAAATGATCAAATGATCGTATTTGGCTTTAGCATTGTTTCGACTATCAGTACTAGCCTTGTGTGGATACTACGCTTGAGAGATTTATGTGGTTTGAAGAATTTTATAATTGATTGGTGCAATCAGAAGCCTTTTTTACTTGTGCGGGTAAAGAGTGTGCTAAGAGGATTTGTTGGTTAATTTGAATTTTGCAACTCTTTCATAATGTATTTTGGACATCTATAGTTAATTCATCATGACAAGAGGCAAGTTTTGCTATTTCAGTTGTTTATTTAGTTGCATGACAAGAGCAGTATGGAGAAGAATTGCTACATCGTTAAAGGTGGTTTATTTGGAATCTTAATTCTATAACCCAAAGAGCATTTTTGAGGACTTTTGACATCCCATCTAAAGGGCATTTTCTGTATCAGTAAAAGTGTTTATTAATAAAGACATTTTTAAGCAAGTGGGGGCAAACAAGTCTACAGAAGTATATGCAACGAAGAATCCTAGAAAAGCTGAAAGTGCAAAGAAATCATGAACAAGATTTGTTTAACAGGTTAAGAATTGGATTGTCAACGTAATGCTGTTATATTGCCTTATAAATTTCATTAAATTTTAAGAAATTATAACCATCTGTATGTTGAGTCTATTCCTTAAGTAGATGGCAGTGTTTTGCATATAATTATAATTTCCTATTTTCTTCACAAGCTGAAGTGTAAGTTGTTTGTTCCTCATGCTTCTCTATTTGCGTTCCCTTTTCGTGTTTCCATGGATTTCAATTACCTGTAGTTAAATATTTTTAATGTTTATTGCATTCTTTCCTTTCTCTTGCAGCTAGAGGAGTTTCGTAAGAAAAAGGCAGCAGAGCGAGCCAAGAAATCTACTTCTGTTAGCCAGTCTCAGGCTTCTGATGTTAACCTGCATGACAAACATCATTTAGAAGCTGATCTTGTGCGAGTCACAGATTCAGATGGAGTTGGTACATCTGATGGATCTGATAAAGCTGTTGCTGGTCCCACTCCTGTACTGGATAATGATGACTACAAATCGACTGGACTAAGCATGCAAAATCAACAAGGATCATTAAATGATACACATTCTAATCCTCCTTCCTCAGTAAATGATTTAAATTCATGTTCTATAGATCTATCGCAGACATATTCAAACAATCAAGATTTTAGGATTTATGCTGCTTCAGGGTCTGCTGAACAATTAGGTGCCAATAATAGCATAGAGACTAAGGATGTGAATAATGATTTTGTACATTCAATGGGACAAGGTAGACCTCAATATGGCAGTACGCCTGACCAATTATTCGGTCTACGCACTCAAGCAAGTCAAGATTATGATAGCCGTTCGAGTAAATCCAGTTTTCAAGGGATTGAAGAACCGCGGTTAAAAGATAAGGACAGTTTTTTCAAGGTCTCTGCAGTTAATCCTGAGTCTTCTAGCTCGTTTGCTGCTCAGATCTTTCCTCAAAACTCTGTAAGTACTCTGCTGCAAAGTAAGCTCAGTACTGCCAGCAGCCTTGGTAATGGCCGAACATTCTACTCTTCTCTTGAAGGTAACCTTGTGATGCAGAACATGATTTTTTTTTTTTTTTGTTTTGCTTTAATACATACAAGTGGAAGTCAAATCGGTTTATTTATATATAATCTTTAGTAAAAATAACTTCAGTGAAGCAACTGACTACCATTGCATATTTTTTGATCTTAATGGTAGGCTCTACTCAATCCACCAGTAGTGCAAGAGGGTCTGTGCTTGAAGTTGGGAAAAACATGCAAGGTGTTGTGAAGTCAAGTTTTCCTGCAGTTTCAGATTCGGAGGAAACAAAGCTGAGTAGCTCCACCAGTGGTTTTCCTGGTTTGTATAATGGATCTGTTCAAACCACTAAATCTTCAGGTTTCAGTTTTGATGTCACCAATTCTTCCAATCATGTACCCATGCATTCTGCCACAAATGAATTTACTTCTAGGAGATCTCGTCCATCTTTCCTCGATTCTCTTGACATTACAAGAGCTCCTTCAGGGTCACCTTTTCAACGAACTGAACCACAAAAGGAGTCATTCATGTCTAATAGCTCAGAATTAAACAGCGTGGATGTCCTGGGATCATCTTTTGCACAGAAGCCATCATCAGAGACTGGAACTATGGGACCTTTTTCAAAGTCTATATCCCCCAATGCGCCTAGTGCATTTAATGATGTGGGGAATTTTTCAGTTTCTGTTAATAATGGAGCTGACCTGCTGAGACCAGGTACTAATGAAAACAGCAAGGAGATGCCTGGTTTCTATTCAACCAAACAGAATGAAGATTTTGCTGCTTTGGAACAGGTATCTACATCTACTGTCGTATTTAATGCTTTCACTGGTGTGTTGATGTTCTTTATACATATATTACCTGATTTAGTCTTTGAAGAAAAAAATGCATTCTACATATTTACTGATGTTTATGGTGTTGGGAGTGATACATTTCTCATTTACTTGAAGCTTGTTTATTTAATGACATGCTCAGTTGTGTTAAAATTTGTAAATGAATATTGAATATTTGCATTAGGGAGATTCATAGTTGATATATAGCGTTTAGTTGAGGTGTAAAGTTTTTAATGTAAGAAATTCTTAGTTAGTAATGATGGTACTTATTTTAAAAAGCAATGGTTGGTGGTTGATGAAACTTATCTTTGTCTAGTAAAGAGAGTTGTCTAAAGCTACCTTCATTTTACACTTTGATATTTTTATTTACATTCTTGATGTGGAAAACTTACCTAGATGTCATATCCTTTTGCACCAAATTTGTTCCTTGTGCTTCTTGGCTCAGAAATTGTAATTCTTGCTTGCAGCATATAGAAGATTTGACACAAGAAAAGTTTTCATTACAACGATCTCTAGAGGCTTCACGAGCTTTAGCAGAATCTTTAGCTGCTGAAAATTCATCAATGACAGATAACTATAATCAACAGGTGGGCTTGTGGACTATTTTATAATGAATAGGATAGCTTATCTAATTTTAAGGTTTTTTGTGTTTTGATATGGTTGAATACTCTATTTGTTCTGTTCATTTTGTAGTACAATTATCCTATAATTTTATATATATATATATATATATATATATATTATTATTATTATGGTCCTTTATTCATGACCACCTAGAGCATATTTGTAATATTTATATATGCCTTGTTATTCGATTTTGATTCCCTTTGGGTAGAAAAAAATTAGAAATCATGCTGTCTCTAAGCTACAAATGTCCTTATTGTGTTGTACTTACGCTTTCTATTTATTGAATTTTTGTCAAATCCTTATGCACGCTTTATTGTCAAAAGAGAGACCTTGGCAAATTTATCCCACAACTTTCTAAATATTCTTGGATGTCTTGTCAGTAAGTAGGAAGTTGAGCTCAAGTTCTAAAAGCTTTCATCGAGCATCCATTTTCCTAAATCTAATATTTGTATCCTTCTTGCTTTTAAGGGGCCCAATCTATGATTCATGGTCAGTGCTTCTTTTTACTGTATTATATATTTATTTTTTTTACTTGAATTTTTTTTATACAGAGAAGTGTTGTCAACCAACTAAAATCCGACATGGAGAATTTGCAAGAAGAAATCAAGGCTCAGTTGGTTAGTATTTGTTGTTATTTGACTTGCTGCCTTCTTGTCCTTGTTTTTGCTGGGTTCCATTTCCAGAATAGTTTACCTCAAGTGTGCTATCTATTTACATATTGGTTCATTTTATGAGCATTCCATCTGTTGCATAATTACATTAGTATTATGTGTTTGCCAGTCCGTACATTCGTTGCTGTGTTACTGGCAGATTATTTTTAAGGAAAATGAAATGATTCACGTTGTCATCAGAAAATCTACCAATTTACTACTTCTGGAGGTATTGATCAAATTGAAGTAACTAAGAAAGAAATCCGTATGGAGCGGTTAATTTTATTAGTGCAACTTTTATCTGGAGTATTTATATATAGTCAATGGTATCCCGTAGCCTTACATTGAGTTTCATGTTATATATATGTGAATTTGCTTACAGTTGTAGTAATTGTTTCAACTTCTAATTAACCGGTGAATATTGAATGGAAATTAAATTCTTGAAACTATACATGTGAATTTACTTTTGATTTATCAATCCTACTCTTTGGTATAATAGTACAGTTTGCTTATGAAATATTAAAATGCATGTGCAAATTGTTAACCTTTAGTATTTTTAAGTGTAAGAAAGTTATTGTATGTAGAACAAGTTTGATATGCTGATGAACATATCAGTTCATGCTTGGTTTGGCTTTAATGATTTTCTATGTGTTAATTTGAGGCATTGGAAGTCTTGAGGCAGTTCCTTTTGATGTAGAGCATATTTGATTTTGTTTGTTTTAAGATGTTACTAATGATCTATGTGATAGCTTTGGCTTTATAATTTTTGTTGCTTCTAGATGTTTGAGCGGAAGGTAAAGTTTTTTTTTTTTTTCCCTTACACTTTTATTACTATTTCTAGTTTTTGATGTTTGCAGGTGGAACTTGAGTCATTCAGAAACGAATACGCAAATGTACGACTAGAATGTAATGCAGCTGATGAACGTGCCAAAATATTGGCTTCTGAAGTCATTGGCTTGGAAGAGAAGGTAATAGTTTTGTTTATATGTTAAGTTCATTATTTGTCTTTCCCCTTTCTCGCTTTTGTCTAATCAAAAGGATTTTTTTTTTTGTCGTTTTCTTCTTCTCAATATAATGCTTCTAATGAAAGCATTGCAGGGGCTGTTTGTTTTTTGGGTCTGAAATCCCCTTTAAGACATGTTTGTTTTTTCCAAACCCTTGTGAAGTTGTATGTGTCTGATTTTTTTTTTTTTTTCAATTTTTCGTCCCTAAATACCACAAGATATATAATCCTAAACTTCATCCCTAAAACACGATTTCTACCTCTCTGATCACTTCCCGGATTTCATTGCCATTACCCAAACCATTTCATTACCCAGCCAAGACAAAAAAATAACAATCCAAAAATCTAGAAAAAGAAATAGTAGTAATAAAAAATCAGCCAGCATCTCAAAGTCTCCATGAAACTCCTCCGCTGTCAAACTCCTCACCATTACTAGAACTTGCACCACCCATACGTCTCTGATCCCCTCCCTCACACGCCTCCGACACCACCGCCATGCTACCCACCTCCCACTCCCCCACAATGAACTCGTATATGTTAATCTCCTCCATTAGGACCAGTCTAGAATCTCCAGATCTTCTTCTGATGAACATGGTTTTTTATTTAAAGAGGAGTAGGGAGTATGAGAGAATGATATATGTTTGAGAGACAGTGAGTTAGGGTTTGGTTGCAAAGAAAGAGTTGTTGTTGGAGAGAGAGAGAGAGAGAGAGAGAGAGAGAGATTTTGTTTATTTGTTTTAATTCCTTAATTTTATATTATATTATATTACTTTTCTTTATTCAAATATTTTTATTTTTATATATTGTTTTTAATTATATCTCATCATTTATATTCTACCAAAAAAGTGATTTAATTTATTTAGACTCATTGTTATTAAATTTCAAAAAATGGGTTTTTAATTGGTGTATATGAAAAACATTTTATTTGAATATCTTAAAAATTAAATTAAATTATAAATTTAAAGCTTATTATTAATAGTGTTATAATTCAAATCACCATTAATAGTGTAAGGGTATAAATGTCAAGGTTTCAGATGTTGTGTTTTTAGAAAACAAACAACCTATAACTTTTTAATTTAGATTTCAGATACAAATTTCAGTACAGTACAGTTTAGACCTGTTTAGATTTCAGACCAAAAAAAACTGCCACCGTAGCTGGTAATAGCAGTATCATAATTGTTTGTTCCACCATTGAAGGCATAATTTATGATCTACAGATAGTACTATGCCTTTGGAGCTCCAATTAAACTTGATTGGTGATGTATTTATTTTTGATATCATGGGTGGCCCTGTAACACTTTACACGTTTATTTGATTCATTTCTATGTTGCATTTTTTGGCGACGTGTCCCTATGAAACTTCTCCTTCAATTATTGGGAATGTTACAGATGGGTTGAAAAAGAAAACAGGTAAAATTGATGCACTAAATTTCAAAAAATGAGCTTGGACTTGGCTTTAAATAGATGAGCCTTTAGTTCACAATTTCACCCCTTATATTTCTCCCTCTCCCACTTCATGGCTGACAGTATGAATTTTGAGATCCTCACGTGACTTGAAATTATTGAGCTAAACTATTTCAATGTTTACATGACAGAAAAAAACCCTGAGAACGGTTAAAAAATTCCTAGTTATTGTTGTTTAACCTGGTCTATTTGTTATAATGGAGTTTTGGAGTCATGGAGGTGGTGGTTAAACAAGAAATTAGGTGGGATTACCAATTATGATCTAGGCCGGTTGTATTTCTAGGAGTAAATTTTAACATGGCCTATAATAGCATGTGATAGTGTACTGTTAACTATACCTCATTCTGTAAAACTGGTTAGTGATGATGAAGGCATAATGAATTCAGCAACGCAAAAAGCTTCAGTCAGTTTCATTTGTAGATTAACGGAGTTATGATTTGCTGCTCTTAAGTTATTTTTTATATGTTTTGCTGTTCACAATTTTGTGGATATGACCCCTGCAGCAGGGTATAACTAGGGATGGCAAATTATTCATGAATACAAATATCTGTAGGGATCCACTCCATTTAGGGCGGCGATGGATACTATTACATTGGAGCCCTGACGAGAATGGAGACCATTCTTATATCCGTTGTATTTTCGGAATAGGGATGGATATGATATACTGATATCTGCCCCATCCGGCTCTCGTTATAAGTTTTAATATTTTATGAATATAACGAATTTATGTTTTATTGTGTTCTTGTTTACTCTAATTATATAAATTACTTTTTTTTTTCTCACCCAATAACCTAAAAGTTGTTTTCATAAATATAATCTTTATTACAAATTTGGTCTAAAGTATGAGTTTATTATTATTTTAAATATTCATTTGATAGAGTTGTCAATATTGTTTAATGTAATCAAAATGTTTGAAATATCTTTCAAGTCTCGTTTCTTCTTTTAAATATCATTATAATGTACGGTTATGGATATTAGTTACATTTTTCGTATGTAAAATATAAAAATTTAACTTTTTTATCGGATGGGGTTGGACAGAGTGGGGATGGATGTCCCTACCTCCTCGGATCTGCCCTGTCTACTTAGAAACGGCGATGGAGATCTACATTTCAAACGGATATAGGGATGGAGATTGGGGTGTCCGTCCCCAATCCACTCCATTGCCATCCCTAGTTACAACCATGCTCATATATCTCAAACACTTAGATGCTTGAAGTTTTCTTAAATAGCAAACTAACCCTAAGGGGTTGGCCTAGTAATTGAGGGGCAGTGTCTTCAACTAAGACGTCAAGGATTCATAACCCCTTTGAGCCACCTACCTAAGATATAAAAAATCCTATGAGTTGCATGACTATCACGGTTGTAGGGTCCAACTGTAGTCCTCAGTTTGGAATCTGAGAAACAAGGGGAAGGTTGGGGGAGCTCTGGGTATATATAAAAAAAAAACCATGTATCCCTTGAGTAACCTTATATGATATCAATTTTTGGGTTGTTTTCTCCAATAGATTTCTGTTTTTAACTTATCGATATGGAGTTGCATCACCTCTGGCATTGGTTACATTTTATTTTTCTTAAAAATGTTTTATCTTAATATGATTTTTGTAGGCACTCAGACTGCGGTCAAGTGAGCTAAAGCTAGAGAGGCAATTGGAGAACTCACAAGCTGAAATATCTTCGTACAAGTATGCTTTAATTCTTGTTTGATTTCCCATAAAGAATTTATATAGTACATAGTAGCATCAATTGACTTATTATTGATAATGCTCTGCCATGGTATTGTTATCTGATGCTAAATCTGATGAACTTTTTGAAAGTCCGAAATTCTTACAATACTATGAGTAGCGAAAAAAAAAAAAAAACCAGTTATATAAATTTGTTTAAACTAAACTAATCTGCTTTTGTACATTAGGTGCTGCTGCTAAAAATAAATAAAACTCTACTATCAGAACCTCCATGATAAGACTTTTTTTTCCAGATTTTTAACTTTGGGACATTTGATTCCCACTGATTCTTGCAGAAAGAAAGTGTCTAGCCTAGAGAAAGAGCGTCAGGATTTGCAGTTGACTATTGATGCTCTCCAAGAAGGTAAGGCTGCTGTTAATGTGAATATGGAGGTTTCATACTAAATTTTTACATTGAACATGTCCTTGCAATATTTTCATTTATTCTATTTTTTATCACACAGAGAAGAAGGTGTTACAGTCTAAGGTTCGGAAAGCTTCTGGAAGTATGAAATCTTTTGATGTTAACAAGAATCCTAGTAGTAGGAAAGATGTGTCAACTTCTACAGAAGATCTAGGTGATAATAGCTTTCCTTTTTCTTTTTATCTTTTGATTGTTGGTTGTATATATATCCTTGTCAGATTTATCCAGTAGATCTTCTTTTATGGTGCAAATTAATTTAGCAGCTCATGTGTAGTTGTCTAATCTAATCCTCTTTTCTTTTTGATAAACGATGTGGACAGAGCATTTGGGTGACATGCTGCCACTTATATCCAAGTGTTAATCTTAAATAAGCCAAGTCAACTTACTTTTAATATTTGTTGTCCCTAAAAAGTAAATTTACTTTAGTTTACTGATTTAAGAAGTTTGGAGTTTTGTTCTACAGAATTAGACAATTATATTGTATCCTATAGAGGTGATTTGGTTCTTTGGAATTGGTATTTTTTTAAGAATGTTTTTACAGATATTTAAAGAATGGATCTTTTTGTTTAATGCATGTGTACCTTAAATTCTTTATTATGCTTTGAGGCCACACTTCTGTATCTTATGCACAAGGGTGGTATTGAGAATTCCCCCTTGATGCTTAAAGTAGATTTATAACATAATTAGACAGAAAATAACTGATTTTATTCTATGTACATGTGATATATAGAAATTGTTGTCATGGTTACGATGTTTATTGCCAACAAATATATGAGAATTTACTGTTTAGGTTTTCTTCGATTAGTACATAAGTAAATTTGAATCCTACATAAGAGGAATATTGATGTTTCTTTCCGTTTCCTTTTTTAGAGAAATTGTATAAGAGAGCTGACATTGCTCCTGTAAGAAGCATCGTTAGTAGCCTGCTCAGGAAACATTTGGGACACACCATATTGACCTGTCATGGATACAATCTGTTTTTGTTAATTTACATACTTTTAATTTGGCTAGTGTCAGCGATCCAATAACTAAAATACCTTTGCTTTTTTTAATAAAGTTTCGATTTCCTATATATATATATATATAAAACTAAAATGCCTTTGCAACTTCTGTTTATTATGGTGATTGATGCAATATTTCATTACATTCTAGGAAACCTCCTCTCTGCTTGTTTTTTCTCCAACCCAAATAAAGTGTAATTTTTAAATATAATTCTCCCATGATTAGTGTAGGAATGTGAATTGAGACTTACCAAATTTTAGAAGGTAGTAGTGGTCTAATGGTCTGTGTTTGTTTTTTCCCTTCATTGAATTTCATTAACAGTTGAATTCTTCTTAAATGATTGTTTTGTTTGGTTCTTAAACATTTGGGACTATTAGATAGATAGGTGTGCAGTTTAATTTCCCATTAATTTTTTTTCCAGCAAGTAGAATTTGTCGTAGAGTGTAATTTATATACTCTATGACTAATTCTTATATATATAGGAGGTTTCTATTGTGCACCGGTGCACCAATGCACCTGTGTGTACTTTTGAATGTGATCTCATGTGATTGCTCCAAATAATATATATTGGTCATATTGTTGGTATTAAAGTTATCAGTTTCACTTATGTTCCAAATACAGATACTGCCCTCAACAACTCCAACAATGAAGTGCATGATAATTCTTCTTCCCTAGAAATTGATGCCTCCGGTTTACCACTGCTACATGCAAATGGAATATTAGCTCTTGATGATTCAGCTGTGAATATTCCTCCCGATCAGATGAGAATGATTCAAAATATCAATGCACTAGTTTCTGAGGTAGCATAGTTTCAAAGATCCAGACCTTTTGCCTGTTTTTATGTTTTCTAATAAAATGTCAAAGTTGTAGTTCGAATTTTGAAGTAGATTGCTAAACTTTATCTATCAATATAAAAATGGTTCTTATCTGGTTGCAGTTGTCATTGGAGAAAGAAGAGTTGATGCATGCCTTGTCATCTGAGTTATCACAAAGTTCCAAATTGAAGGTAAATTGAATCTTAACTAAACTTTTTAGTGCAGTTAATAAATCATGTTTCAGGATGCTGATTATTTTATTCCTTTATAGTTTCTTGAATTGAATTTATTGCCCAGGTAATCTTGAATGTTTGCCACACACACAAAAAATTATACAAAATGATTGCATTCTACTTTCTGACCTCATGTTGACCATGTCCCAAGCATATCTTTTGTCCCTTGTTCTTATCTATTTGGTTCCCGTTTAGTGATCTAAACAGGAATCAGGATGGTGCCTAATGTGTTTCGGTCATGTCCTCTAGCATATCTCTATTCAACAATGTACACCGAACAAGAACATTACTGCTCTTCTAAGTTTTTGAAATTATTCTTCCCTTTTTTCTTTTTTTTTTTGTAAAACATTGAAGTAATTCTTAAAAACAAACTAAAGTGAAATCATCCACCAGTATTCGATATGAAACAAAACAGAACATATAACATGAACAGTTCATTAATTTGATTTGATTTGATTTATTTTTTCCATTTTTCTCATGACAACTATAGCTCACATGTTCAAGTGAGCCTAATTGAAAATGTCAAGTTCATGTGATTAATGTCTAAGTTGTCTTCCAAGAGTTAACAATGCAGTATTTGTTGTGTTTGTTATCCTAAAAGTTCAATTTCTCGGAAACAGTGGTTGTGTCATGTATCTTGAGTGTGCTATTTTTCTGACCATTTTGCATGATTTAAGGATTTGAACAAAGAGTTGTCACGGAAACTTGAAGCTCAAACTCAAAGATTAGAGCTTCTTACTGCTCAAATTATGGCCACTGAGAATGTTTCTACCAGACAACCGGATTCCCACATTGTCCATGACAACGTTGCATATGCAGATGCAGATGAAGGTGACGAGGTACCCTCTCTCTCTCTCTCTCTCTCTCTCTCTCTCAGGGATGGGTGTATGCATTGAAAATTGTTTTGCCATTTATCAGAGCTATTATAACCTTATTATTGGTTGTAGATTTTATTGTTTTTATACTTGGTACTGTGATGACATGTCAACTGTAAATGTTTTTGGGTTCCAAAACCTGCATTTTTATGAAATTGAGGCCTGCTTTTTCTCCATTTAACCAAAGCTTCTCAAATTACTTGGGAGATCCTTGAGGATCATAGAGATAGAAATAACTCTCGTTTGATTGATTTTGGCCCAAAGAAGCTGCACCAAAGAAGCTGCACCATTCTCTGGATTTTTCTATAACTTATTATTGAATGATAGAATTCTAACAACCTATAGCGGAAGATATTTATTGTAATTAGTGTTATATTTATTTCAGCTTCTATGTCTTTGGAAACTGCTGTTAAAACTATGTTCTTGATTTTTGTCCTCAGGTTGTAGAGAGGGTTTTGGGATGGATTATGAAGCTTTTTCCTGGAGGGCCGCCATCAAGACGAAGAACCAGCAAGCTTCTTTGACATGTATCGAAAAGAAAAAATCAGCTCTGGTTGTGTTTTCCCGGACTTGCCTATGTATTGATGATACATTAGAGGCCGTAATCTGTAAATTTTGAGTCGATTATGTAATCCATTCTTTTTCTAGAACAGGAGAAAAGTGAGCTGTTTTGAGAGGGCTTCCTGTTGATTGGGAACATCCCAATGTGTCATTTGTTTCGTTAGAAGACAATAAAATGGTCCCTTGCTACCGCTAATTAGATGTTGGACATTATAGTTTACTGGGACATTTGTATTTTGTTATATATCAAAGGAAATCAGATGCTTTTATACATATATCGGAGTGTTTTAGTGTGCATTTTTAGTTTGTTGTAGCCAAGTCAGTCATTTTGTTAACTATGCCATTTTTTTTTGTTAACACCACCGATGCCCCATGAATTATATGTGAGGTCCCATGAATTATATGCGAGGTCCCATGTTTGTCCTATAACTTTTTCTTTGGTATTAAATACTATGAACTTTCATTTATTGGTCGAAGTTGACGGAATAGAAACGTCGGAGAATTTGAACTTACATGTTTTGATTATATGAATAATTGTATTAACCTTGAAAAATATAATAATATCTATATACCCTTTGATCTGTTAACTAATGTCTAAAAAAATTTAAAAAATAATAGTATTAATAATGATAATAAATTTAAAAATTATATTATAAAAAACTAAAGTGAAAAGAAAATTTAAAATAAAATACTCTAATAAAATACAAGTGGAGATCAAAACTATTTTTTTAGAAGTACTTAAAAGACTAATTTGTATTCCTTTTTTATTTTAAAAACAAATTTCAAGGTTTTGATGGGATATGGAAATCCAGATCTCTTTTTTTAAAAGAAGATTAAATTCAATGGACTAATTTCTTCAATTAAATTCTAAAAAAAAACCATCATCATTATCCAGATTCAACCTTATCGAACCTAAAATTTAAATTTCTTTAAAAAATTACTTAAATTTCTTTAAAAATACAAATGTTTCTATAATTTTCTCATCTAATCTTCTATCATCAACACCACCACACCAAATCCAAAAATTCATCATCAAAACCACCAAACCCAGAACACCACACAGAAATTCAAAATCAATGCCATCGAATAACATCAAAATCAACACGGTTTTTTATGTGTTTCAAAAAAATAATTTTTTTTTTCAATCATTGTGATTGGATTGAGAAACAATACATATTAATATAATAATATTTCAATTTTTTTTATGTACTAAAAATAATTGATACAATTGTTTTCTTTAAAATAATCAGCTTCCTCTTTCCTCAGCACAATATCATTTTCTTAATAATAATAATTTAAAATATTTTGTTTAATATTTTGTTAAATTAATTTTTGTTTAGTTGGAAATATGGGTAGTTTAATTTTTTAATTGGAATTTAAGAATCTGGGTTCCATATATTTTTTATTTAATTTTTATTTATTTTTTTATTTATTATTATTATTATTATTATTATTATTATTATTATTATTATTATTATTATTATTATTATTATTATTATTACTACAACTACTGCTACTATTATTATATTATAATTTTTAAAATTTATTAATATCATTAATATCATTATTTTTTATTTTTTTAGACATTATTTAACGGGTCAAAGAATGCGTGGATGTTATTTTTTTTTTTCAGTGCAATTATGTCTAGAAACACCAGGGTATTATATTTTTCCAGTTTTAATACAATTATCCATTAAATTTGTTTTTAAAATTAAAAAAAAGAATAAAAATTAGTCTCTGATTATTTCAACAAAAGAAAAAGTTTTGATCTCCACTTGTATTTTTTTAGAGTTTTTATATTTGTTTCTCTTTTCATTTTATTTTTTAATAATTATTTTTTTATAATATATATTTTTTGAAATTTATTATTATTATTATTATTATTTTACTTGTTTTGGATATTAGTCAACGGGTCAAAGGGTGTGTGAGTGTTATTATTATATTTTTCCAATTTGAATGCAATTATACATATGATCAGGGTATGTAAGTACAATTTTCTCTTGACGTTTGTCCCCCTTCCCCTAGCTTCTGTCAATAAAAAAGTATAGAGAGTAACATTCGACCTCGCGTATAATTCGGGGATCATTGGTGCTATTACCCTTTTTTAAAAAAAAAAAAAAAATAGGGCAATTACTTATTAGTTTCTTGGACTTTTTTAAAAAATTTCAAGTTGTTTGCAACTTTTACAAAAGTGACCAAATTGGTAATTACATTTTTTTTAAGTGTCAAATTAGTTTCTCTAACTAAGTTCCGTCAGTCAACTTTAACTATTTAAGGGTGAAATTGTATTTTAATCCTAAACAATATAATAATGACATGCATATTTTTTTTAACACATGTGTATTGTTATTTATTTCATTTCTGGCTTACATAATATATAACAAAAAAAAACAATTATATAAAAACGATAAAAGACTAAACTGAAATGAATGGTTATTTGTTTATAAAATAATTGTATAATTGATACTGTCTTATTAAAATATTTTTAGATTTTTTAAGAAAATTTTAATTAAAAAATAATATGTTAGGATTTTGTTGTAATTATAATGGTGAATTTAATACACAAAAGATAAAACAATTTTACTCGTATATATAACAAAAAAATGGTATTTACGTCTAAATTGTTAAAATCAACAGTTATATTTAACACCGTTAAACCGTTGAATGTCAAATGTAGTATCTTCTAAAAATAGATGGACTAATTTGACACTTGAGATAAATGTGAGAACCAATTTAGTCACTTTCATAAAAATCGTAAACAACTTGAAATTTAAAAAAAAAAAATCAAGACCTAATTGATAATTGTCATTTTTTTTATCAATTATTGTGGTCAATATAGAAAGGAAAATATATACTTGTTTAACAATCTTTCATTAGTCTAAGACTGGAAGTTTCTTGTTTCGACCAATCGTTGGAACAGCTAGGGCTATGACGTGGTCCTCTTAAAATTTCAAAAATATAAATAAGAGAAAAAGTTTTATAAACTTCTTCGTGAGATTGTGTTGGTTTGGTGGTGAAACCTCTCATATGTTATGAGTTCCTTTAAAAATATAGCAACCCAAATTTATGTAACGGAATAATATTTCAAAAAGAAAAACAAGTTTTATAAAATAAGTAGGGGTGGGCTAGAGTCGAATCGGTTCGGTTTTCGATTGATATCATTCACAACTTACTTGTACTTGGTTTTCATTTTTTTGAATTGGATTGACTCGTCTCAATAGGGTAACTTGTCGTAATAGGGTAACTCGACTTGACTCGAACCTGTTTTATCCGGTTTGAATCGTTTCGGTCTAACACGGTTTTAGGCTTGATGGACTTGATGGATCTTTTGGTTCTAATGAAAATTTTAGCTATGTGTTTAATTGTATCGACGTTTTGAACCATAATTAAACAACTTCAAGTTATATATATATATATAACTTGGAGTTAACTTTATAATATAAATGGAAATTCAAATAATCCATAATATATCCATCATAATTAAACATAATTTTTGTTTTATTACCGTAAATATTCCAGATAAAAATTCTGGAAATCAAAACCCCAGGAGTTGTTTCCAATTTTTTTAAGAGTTAAATTATTTATTAATTGATAAATTATAAGTTATTATAAATTAGGTAAATAAAAACGTTTTATTTATTTATTAACTAAAAAAATGTTTTATCAAAAAAAGGCCTCCACGTGACGGTGATTAAGTCCGGTGAATATTTTCTTTTTGATCCATCCAAATTTGGTTGGACAGAAAAGAAGGAATACGAATAAAAAATGGACGAGTTTTTTGGATATTCAAAAGCTAATCCTATTAAAACTGCACGATAATCTTGCTCATGACAAGTTATTTCCTTTCCTGTATATTCACACTCATTCAAATAATAATAGTTAAAAATACTATTATTCTTGTGAAAACAATCCAAACATAATCCAGCATATGACATGTCTACTTCGGGCTATGTAAGCAGTGATCGACAGGTGAATGTAAATGTAGCAAATTCTCATTTTGAATCATTTATCCAAACATGGAACTCTTCCGTGTACTATCTTAAGTCTTAACTATGCCGACGGGGCATATAAATATGTGGCTGTGAAACAACTCCAACTTTGAGCTACAAACTTTACTCTCTTCTACTCTCTCATAGTCATGGCCATGACATACTCTCTTCCAATCTCGCTCTCCACCGTCTGTTCATCTTCGTCTCCCTCTCAAGGTACTTGTTCTAACTCTCTCTGTGCATGGGAAGATATTTCTTTCTCAATTGTTGTTCTCGGTGGGGCAGATGCAAACCGGAGCTCAAGAAAGTCACTGAAACTGAGTGAGGACTGGAGACAACGCTCCAGGCCTATACCACCTGGGGGCACTTATCCAGCTAAAGACCATTGCAGGTTCTTGTTAGTTTGTTTGTTTGTTTTGTTTTTTCTTTTGGTGATTTGGGTTTGATTTTGTTTTCTTTGTTTCTGGTGCAGTCAATGCGGTCTATGCGATACTTATTACATTGCCCATGTCAAGAATGCTTGTGCTTTCCTTGGAGATGGAATGTCTAGAATTGAAGTAACTTCGTTTACTCTAGCTTGTTATTATGGTTTCTAATTGTTTTTGAAAATTGGGAAATGATCATTGCTGAAATCTGTACTCATCTTTATTGTGCTGTGTTGTATTGTTTGCCACTTTATATGAACTAGTTTTACATTAATTCCTTTATTTTTTGTTATTCTTATGCTCAAGGTGTCCATGTGGTTTGTGTTTTGACTTGACCTTGTGGAAGAATGTTTATGTTATCATAACAAATTCTTCGGTAGTTATGTCATTCATTATATTTTCAGGCGTTTCTTTGTTGTATATATTATAGATTTTAAGGTAGAAAGCTGCTCCTTTAGGATGATGCCTAGTTGTAAATTAAAAAGGAAAGTGATATGGTATCGGATATAAATTGAACTTGTTGTAGTTGTAGTAGATGTCAAGAATTGGGAAATGATCATTGCTAAAATCTATACTCATCTTTAGTGTGGAGATGGAAGTGCACTGTTTTGTACTGTTTAACCCTTATATGAACTAGTGTTACACTAATTCCTTCATCATTGGTATTTTGATACCAAAGTGCCCGTGTGGTTCGTGTTTCTTATTCTGTCAAACTCAAGTTGATTTTTTAATAACCTTGGAATTTTTGGGTTGACATTTAATCAAACATAACATATTTCTGTCTTTATCTAATTTATTGCTTACACTTGTTGTGCATATATAATGGGTTTGGCTTCTTTTTTTGTTTTTTTTTTCTTTTTGATCTTGTGCAAACGTTTTTCTAATCTAGTTTTATCATCTAGAGCTTGGAACCTGTTGTTCATGGTAGAGGGAGGAAAAAAGAGTCCTTGGATGAGACTTACTTAGGTGTCCACCATGAGTTGTTATATGCTCGTAAAACTAATCCAGTAGAAGGTATGCCTTTCTCTTTCTTATCATGAAATTTACAAATTGAATATGTTTCCCTGATCTTGGTTTTTCTTTCCCTTCAAAGTTTTGATACCCACGTATAGGAGTTTTGACTTATATATTCTTTACTTCTTTCAACTGTAGGAGCTCAGTGGACAGGGATAGTGACAACTATTGCAATTGAGATGCTGAAAACAGGCATGGTTGAGGCAGTCATTTGTGTACAGAGGTAGGAGCATAGGTTTTTAGTAGATGATGGTATACTAAATTTTAATTACTTTTATTAAATGAATTGCCTGGTTTGAAGTTTCATAATCTTCTTAGTTTACTAATACAGTGATCCAGATGACAGATTCAGCCCAAGGCCTGTGTTAGCAAGGTTTGCATATATAGTCTTCTAAATTCTAATTGATCTGGATTGTTCCATTCTTTGAATGTTTTGATCGTAGATTTTCACATTCCTGTTTACTTACTCTCGCCAAGGACACCGGATGAAGTTTACATTCCTGTTTTTTTTTAATTCTTTTTTATTTTTATTTTCCTCATTTTCCCAACAGGACACCGGATGAAGTTTTGGCTGCTAAAGGTGTCAAGCCAACATTATCTCCCAATCTGAATACCCTTGCCTTAGTTGAGGTCTGTTTAACAAAAGTTATCTCTATCAGTATTTGCACTTCAATGTGCATTCTGTGTTTAATGCATCTTTAAACAAAGAGCATACTCAACTTGTTAACTCGGTCACCTTTAGATAAAAGATGTCTTGAAGTGATGTTTGCTGGGCATTGACATATCCTGCATCCTGCAGGATTAGCTTAGAGTTTTGCTGTAATTGGAACAAGAAATACATTCCGTGGATAAGAATAAAGTCTACTCCTGATTTATTACATAATTAAGATCCTAATTGATATTTGATACTAACATATATAAATTCAACTGACTTCGATACGAGGCTTGTGAGCCACTAATTAAGCATAAGTAAATGCTGACTAAATAGAAGTAGATGAAACTAACGACCGATAGCTGAAAAACTAACATTATAATATCAGTGTGAACTGCCAACTAATCCATTATCAGCTTTCTCAGTAATACAGTGGGAACTCTTTCATTTTTATGTAGTTACTTATTACTTCAAGTTTAAATACACAGCAGTCATTTATTCCTTACATCAGGCTGCAGGTGTAAAGCGTCTCCTTTTCTGTGGTGTCGGTTGCCAAGTGCAAGGTATTGTTGGTTTCATTCTTCAGAATTTATCATGTTCAGTTGTTTTCGTTGATGTGACTTGTACTACTGTAATGCAGAGTGATTTCTTGAACTGCAGCGCTAAGATCTGTGGAGCACCATCTGAATTTGGATAAGCTTTATGTATTAGGAACCAATTGTGGTAATTAAATCTTTATACCGAGTTCATTTATACTCTAACATGTGGATTTTATGATATTGTAGGCATTAAGTTGAAACTATGTATCATCGAATCTTATTGTTAGAACATACTATCAGATGGTTTAACTCATTAGATTTTCTTTTAATCAGAAAAGTAAAAGTGATGTAAAGTGTAGATGTTGAGAAGGGTGTATTATATACAGTCAAAAACACTGTTTATAAAAGAGAAAAGACTGTAGACTCATAAATAAGGGTAGAAAAGGTGGCAATTTAAATCTCTCTCAAATCTGATTAAGGAAAAAATTGGAGATGAATGTAAGCTTCAATTACCATTATGACCCTTGTTTGCCATTCGATCTGATGAAACAGTGGACAATGGAAAACGAGAAGGACTAGATAAGTTTCTAAAAGCTGCAAGTAGTGAACCAGAAACAGTTCTTCATTACGAGTTTATGCAGGATTACAAGGTTTGTGCTGGATCATTCCTACCCCTCTCTCTCTCTCTCTCTCTCTCTCTCTCTCTCTCCCTCTCTCTCGCATTCAACATAGTTATTGCATACAGATATTTAAATATCTAGCTAATATATGTGTTCAAGAAAAAATCTTTCTTTTAGCTTATGTCTCTCATGCATATATTAGGAATGTTGAAATTTCTGATTGAATAAGAAATGTGATATTCAAATTAGTTGCTCCTTTAACCTTTGGCCTCACTGAGGTAAGCCTGAAGGATTAACATTCATAGGCTTTTTAAGTTATTGTTGCTATTAGTAATAGGTTGGCTGTGGGGTTGATGACCATGGGATGCAGTTTTGGGCTTGATATTCTTTTGATGGATATCAGTGGATACCAATCTGTGTAGATGGAATGGTAGCGTCACCAGCCCATGACCACTGAACATGATGCAAGGTTACATAGAAAATATTTTATTTTATTATCTTTTAGAAGTCGAATAATAATTTACATGGAAAATGTTATCATTTATAAAAATCTGTAGATTAAATGTGAAGCATATCCTAGGTCTATTAGATAGCTGTATTATCTTGTGCTTTTTATCCAAAAATTCAACAACTAATTCTTAAATGCTGATATGTTTCCAATTTGAGTAATCATTTGCTTTCAACTCCCATTTTTTATGACAGAGAGTATCTAATTAATCATGGCTGATAGTTGTTACACTTTGATAGGTCCACTTGAAGCACTTAGATGGCCATATTGAAGAGGTAACATTGTCTCTGCATTTTCGATTTGGTTTTGGTCCTAAAAGATTACGCTGCTTCATCTCTTCAATTTTTAACTAAAACAGGTTCCTTATTTCTGTCTACCAGCAAATGACTTAGTCGATGTTATTGCTCCATCTTGCTATAGGTAATATACAATCTTTCTATGCAAATTATAAATCTTCGAGGCATGAATCAAAATGATCCTGGCTCTGGGAAAATAGTTGATGTAGATTAGTGGAATTGTAAGACACTGTTCACTTTCTGAATGTACACTCCCATTCATCAGTAAATGTTAAGCAGTCTCTTACTAAAAAAAAAATTAAATTGCTTTGTCTTGTCCTTCTCTTATGCAATCTTAATTATTTCTCTTTTTTTGAAATTCCAATAAATTGATTCAACAGACTTTGTTTAGAGATGATTTTATATTCGTTATACTGCTTGTTCTGCTATTGAAGATTGTTCTAACTAATCCAAATTTTGTGTGTTCAACAGCTGCTTTGATTACACAAATGCTTTAGCGGTGAGTTGTTACTTGTTATATATTTATTTGTATGCAGCATTTCTTTGATATCACAGGGCTTGTGTTAAGCTTGCTTACATTTACTTCATAGTAATGTTTTCTTTCTATGACAAGGCACTGTAATTAATTTATGTTTCACTTATATTGCCATTTTCTTCTTATTTCTTTTTATAAGAAATTAGCCCAGAAGTTTATCGGTCATTTCCTTCAACTGTGTAAAATTCCCATGATATAAAACTTTCATAGCCTTCCCAAATTGTCCAATTTATGTCAAAACTAACTCGAAGTCAAAGTAGTCCAAATCAAAAGTATCTTTACAGATCATTAGAATGTAAAAGAAATATAATTAATCTGATACTGTGGATAAAAAACTTTGATGATACTAGATGACATGATGAAAATTATAAACATCTAGTCATTGAAAGATCAGATCCAAATTCCTGGTTATAGGTATCAGGTTTACCATGTCTGAAAAATCCATCTTTCTTTAATTTTGTTTTGTTTTGTTTTAAAACTGATTGTTTGTCTTTATTCCATGACACTCAAACATATAGTTACCTTGTCCTACACCCCACCTTTTTGGGTGCCTCCTTGTCCCAACGTCTTTCATAGTCAAATGCCTTGCATTCATCAGGGAGGAAGTTGTAAATCTGTTGCTAGAATTACAGTTACGCTTCATTTTTTTGGCTTAATTTTTGTTGTTAAGTCTGTCACCAGCCAGGTTTTATTTATTTTGCTTCATTTTTGTTCAGTTAGATGCCAGCACTCGTATATTGAGGGTCTCTTTCTGTTTCTTGTTTGCTTTATTTATTGGATGTTTAGGTCCTAGTCATTGCTTTGGTCTTGTTTGGTGGACTTATTGCTCACCTCTCCCTTGTTATCTTCTTCCTTAATTTTGTTTCTGATAAATAAAAAAGACGAGTTTTGCTTCACCTCAAACTCAATATGAGCAATTATTTTTCTGGAATTATCTTATTAGTTTGACAAGCATTTAAAATTAGACGTTTACTTCATTATCCATATGAGCAACTTGAGGTAATGTTGTCTAATGTCTGATTCACTTCAGGATCTGGTGGTTGGATATATGGGTGTGCCAAAATATCCAGGAATGAGCATGACACAGCATCCACAGTATGTTACAGTCAGGTAATGTCATTATTGAGATTACAAGTATGCTGTCAGATTTTTTAGATTTCATCTATCCTTTTCTTTATTGGCCCTTTTGTTTTGCTTGATTACTCTTCTTTGTCGTTATTCTAGTTGCATGTTGAAATCTAAAATATGCTGCTTTTTATTTTCTTTTTCCATTTATTCAAATTTCAGGAATGAACGTGGAAAGGAAATGCTCAGTTTGGTAGAAAATCTCATGGAGATTACTCCAACAACCAGTAGTGTAAGCCCCTAAGCTCTTTCTCGTTCAGGTTATATTTGAAATCTTCTAAAATTGTAAAATCTTACTTGCACAATGGTCTTATTCTTCCAGGGTAATAGGCGCCCATTTGTTATGGAGACTGTTAAGGCAGATGATGCTGCTAAGATGGGTGCGTATTGCATCTTCTTCATTGTTATTTGATGAAACTCTTGTGCATTTCATTTCAGCCTTAGACTCTAAATACTTTTCCAGCTCTTTAACTGGACATACAGCTAAGTCTTGGTGCTGTGGGGACCAAAAAAATATTAGCTCACTGACAAGAAAAAAAGAACTATGATGCACTCACTGATTTTGGACCATCTGATCTTAAGAATATATGAAGACATCATCAACTGTTTAAAATAAGTAGAAAATCAAATATGCATACCTATTTTATGCACATAAGAGTTCTTGTATGCATACCATGAGGAAAAAGAAATTGTGAATGTTCATACTCTAGAGTTGCTTTTAATTTTCCATATAAATAATGTTATTAATCTTCTTTTCAAATCTCTCCCCTTTTTCAGGGAAGGGTCCTTCTCAACCTGCCCCAAAGTTTGTTGGGAACTTAATAGCCTTTTTCCTGAATTTGGTAAAGATTCTGCTTCAAAATGCTTTCATTAAGAAGTAAAAGCAAACAAATACATATTCTTATTCTGATGTGGTTCTTCTGATTTAGGTCGGCCCAAAAGGCTTGGAATTTGCACGTTATTCACTTGATTACCATACTATTCGGAATTATTTGCATGTAAACCGTGCTTGGGGAAAAGAAAGGTGTGCTATTAAGAGTAACAATTCTTTAAGGAATTCATTTTGTTTGATTATTAATATATGAAATCTTCATACATGCAGAGCTGACAAGCACATGCCTTCTTATGCAAAGAAAGTTGTGGAGATGTACAACCAGAATGGTCAAATAGATCAGATGCTTTCAAATAAGTGACTGCACTAAATGGGGAAAATTAAAGGCGACAGCAGGGCACTTCCATGTGTGAAATTCTGAATATAATGTATATGATCATAAACTAGTGGTAATTAACTCTAGGTATCTAAACTCAGAATGAGCTAAATATATATCTCCCTAGCATGTATTAGTTATTGTTCTTTTATGATTATATATCTGCTATTCCAAGTAAGAATATTGTCAAAAAGTGAGCTCTTATTGATGGTGAATTCAAATATTGTTTCCTTAAAAATAATTAATAGATGTTGCTCGCGTAGATTCCAAACCACTCATGTAGATGGGAATTTTTTTTTACTAATAATATCAGTGAATTGTTGCTGTCAATGTCATGGGAAATCATCTGATGCATCAAAATGATAAGAATTCCTCTTGACTTTATTTCAAGGGTTACAGTTGTAGAAAGTACTGAAAGAGGGGAAAATAAGAACGTTCTTGTTCTTTTGGATGTGTGTGGTTCTGTCTGGTGCAATTTTTGAAAGAGATTTCAAGCAGATCAGAGTTCATTGGTTTATAAATGTCAAGAATCAAAAGCAAATGAAAATTCGTAAATTTTGAACATAAATTTAAATTTCAGTTTGGTTAATGTCTTGCAAATGTTTTTCACAGCCGGTTAGCTGGCTAGCTAAAACTAAGTTGGCCTAGTTTTGATTCTCTTATGAGTTATGATGTTTTTTTTTTTTTTTGAAGCTCTTATGAGTTATGATGTTATGTCCAAATATATAATGAAATAGCTGTTTTGGTTTTTTTTTTTTGCAACCTCTTGTTAGGTTCAAGAGGGTACTTTGTATCATGTGTTGTTGTGTGGTTACTTCATTTGTCAATTCCAAACTAGCTTTGTAGGGAAGACGTTCAACTAATAAAATCACCAAACAAGGTTGAACCAAGTCATTTCATGTGTTGTGTCATGCCCTGAAGCAGCTTTAATTTGCTGTTTGACTGACCCTTTGAAATTCTGCAACTATTTGAATCCAAATTCAAACTGTTGCTCGTTGGAACTTGGAACTTGGAACTTAGAACTATAAGTTCTGCTGAGATGAAAACTTCCGGGGTATATATGCCGGTTTCTTTGCTGTTTACTAATAGCTTTATAGAGTTTGTCCATCCAGCTTATGCTAAACTGGTTGACTCAACAACTTCAATTTGTATATGCAGCAGATACACATGCAACATTTCTTGTGAATTGACTGTTGTGATAAAGTCCTTAAATACAATTATTAAACTGCACAAAGCTAAAACATTATCATCGAGTCCATTTGACTAAAGCTTCTTGTTATACAATAGGTCTTTGAATCAAATTCCGGTCATATCAGGATTTAAATGTTTAGTTTACATTAATTATTCTACTTATATATTCACGTGGGGACGCAGAGTTATTCTTTTGTTTTGCATTGTGACAAACATGGAAACATGTATACGCCCACATGTACCTCTGATGTTTGTATTGCAAGTAAAGAAAATTAAATTGCAAGTAGAGAAATGATGAATGATGATAAGAAATTGGTAACAGAACATGAAGGAATGGGGTTGTGGCGTGGAATGACTCTCGACCCATGTGTATTTTCATGTATTGGTAACTGTGATGTCTAAGTGAGAGGCTGCAGGATTCTGAGAACCTTAGAAACTGTAAGTGGAATAGGACCAATATACAGTTGTAGTTTTTAATGTTGTAGGGTGGAAGTAGGGCAATTTTCAGACTGTCAAATCTTTGTTTTTATTTTATATATATATATATATATATATATATATATAATTTGCATGAAACATTTTTGGGGAAGTTACAACAGATATCATACCACGTTCATGAAGGAATGAGATGATGAGATTTTATTGTGTGGTGATGAAGAAATTTGAGATGGGCCAGTGAGAAGTTAAAGGCTTCCTTCTCTCTTGTGTATATATGAATCAATGCAGCATGGGTGCTCATATGGGTTGTCTCTTTTTACTTTCAAAATTTTCCTCCTCTTTTTTTTTTTGTTAAAATAAGGAATTTTTGTTACTTTTCAATGTCAAATGGGAAACCAATTGTAGCTCAACAAGATGAGAAAAATCATAAATAGAGAATATCGAAAAGGTTTGGATGCATGTGGTTGGATTGTGATAGTGATGGTGAAGCTGAACTTGCATGTGTTGCAATAGTTTTGTCCAAAGCAATTTGAATATATAGCAATATAGCATGAACCCTCCAGTCCTTCTTCGCCTAATTGTTCTTTGCAAGTAGCTTTATAGGCTTCTTGTAACTTTCTAATCCATAGCTGCCTCTATAATTCTCATGTTTAAATTAATATTGCTGAATTTCTGTCAATTTATAATGAATCGTTAGTCACTGAGCTGATGTATTAGCTGTGACAGTCTAGGTTAGGCAGCAGGTGTCTTCACCATGTTGGTTTACTTTGTCCAATGGGTTTTTAGGACTCGAATCCTCTCCTTGCATCAGCTTTTTCATCACCATTTTACGATATTAAAGTCTTCGTTGGTAAAGTAACGACGGAAACCAATCATCTCATACTCATTAATTTATTATAATATTTATATGTCAAGAAATTATTAAAGGTAAAGAAAAAGTTGATGTGAAGTATTTAAATGTTCCACGTAAACGTGTTTCACCTATAAACTCAATAAATACATTTAAACTCATCAAATAGATATTATCCGTTTTGAATTTTACATACACATCATCCACCCATGGATTAGTTTATTTCATCCTCGTAGATTGGTTTACTTCATGCCGAATTGGTTGACTTTATGTTATGTGTTTCACGTAAACGCGATTCACTTATGAACTTAATATATATCTATTTATACCCATCAAGCCAAGTAGATATTGTTCCAGAGTAACAATCTTTACATCCTTTTAAAATTGTATGTGAACCCTAAAATAACAATTTTTTTTTAAATTCCAGTATTACCCATAATTCAAATTATAAAAGTAATTTTAAATACATCTCATAAATCATAATAGTACAATATTTAATTTTTCAGCATTTAAAAAAATTATAAATAGTAAAAAAAAAATATAATAAATTTTAGTACAATATAAATATTTATTAGTTAAAAATTAAAATTATAAATATTAAGTAATTAAATTAAAATAAAAACAGATTAAAAATACTTAAAATAAAATAAGAAAAGGAAAAGATTTGAGGATGAAGGCTGCTGCCGAGATTAGGATTTAGGCCAAGATATTGTATTTTTCGTTATTTTATTTTATTTTTGGAAAGAAAACACAATTATTTTATAATTTAATAATATATAATATTTTCTCATAAACTAAAAAGGAGGGCATATTTGGTAACATTGGGGTGTGCTTACAAATTCTAACGTTTTTTTTAAATTGTGTGGTGCACATACAAAACGGGGGTGTGTATACAATTTCTTAACAGTATAAATATTATCACTCGTTAATCTGTTTAGGTCCACCAAATAAATATTAGTTTTATGCACTCGTCCTTCGTTTTTAGGTATTTACTTTGGATAATGGAGTTTACAAAAACGTAATTCACCTATGATGCAAATTGTATATACTTGGTGAAAGAAAACATAAGTTTATATACAGCTCTCGAACCTCACTGACTAGTAATATGAGATACGACAATATGAGTAGAAGACACAAGTCGGTCACTAGCAATGGGAGATGTAATAACAACAAAATTGTGTTCAAGTTGATTAGAATTAAGATTGATGGTAAGATTAGATTGTTTTCTCATTAAACCAAGCTATTAACATGGATTGAAGTAGAAAATAAAGATTTGGATATTGGATAATGTTACGTGCAAATTTAATAATAATAAAAAATAATAAAAGAGATAAGAATGTTTTGTCTTTAGAATTAAAAATAGTAGATAATTATGATTTCGAATAAGATTGAATTAAAGTTTTCAATCTCATCCGTTATTAGTTTCTATCTAGTTAGGTTGTTATCTTTTCAATTTACTGTTTCTTCTTTTATCAAATTGTGCACGTAACATTTCTTATTTGATCAAATTGTCCACGTAACGGATAATTTAACCTATTAGATGAACAATCAGTATCACTTTTTATTCTGAAACGAGTAGAAGACAAAAGATTGGCAATTGGCAAGAAAATGAGACACCCTTAGCGGAAGCTCGGCAATTGTATTGTCCCTCCTATACTCCTATACTATAAGGCAATTGTATTGTCCCTCCTATACTAGAAATCTATAGAATAGTTGTTGATGATGACTTGCTATATATATAGGCACGATGCATGAAAACATAGTATTGGCATTTTACAGACATAGCTGGTTGAATTTATTAAGATGGTAGTATGCCAATTAATTTTTGGATCCAAGTCATATCACACATTTCTTCACCTCCATTTCTCACTTAGATAAAATTTACTATTTCTCTCATTTGTCGGCTCTGTCCATGTGCAAAGCCAACATGAAAACAAATTACTTCTAATTTTATTTTTTATTTAATATGCATCAGTAGTCAAAGTCAGGATCACTATTAAGAGATTTGTGATGCTTGGATGTAATGTACCTGGGGTCCACAAAAATCCATGGGCCCAGATTGTGGAGAGAAAGCCCATGAGTTACATTATTTGCCAAGTGGACCATATATAACAGGAAAAAAAATAAGAAAGAGTACAATTCCCATTTGACTTGAATTATTAAATTGCAAATGCCAAAATTCCTCAGAACAAGAAATGAAGAAATATCTCCCTTTTGTACATAAAAAAAAAAAAAAAAAAAAAAAAAAAACTCCAATTATTTGCAAATTTTGGGGGGTGGGGGTGTTTGTTTTTCTATAGGAGAGGGCTGGTGTTAATTTTGGTGTTACCGTTTTTATTCTAGTGCTTTACATCTCTCATTTTCATGTTGACCAAAATCAGTTTCCAAAAAACAGTGGAGTGCAGATTTTAGAAGTGGGAAATGCATCTTCTGTGTCTTGATGCAATGGATTTGTTTTTCTGTCTGGTTTCTTCATTCCAGGCCTTGGAAATGTCATGTGATACACTAATGGCATCCATAGAAGCACCAGAGAGACCTCTCCTTGTGAACCCAACTGCATACAGACCTGCTTTCCCTTTCCACCCATTTGGAAATGGAACTTTTGGAATCCCATCTTCTGAAAAGAACTCGTTTTCCTGAACACACAACATAAAATATAACATTTAGCAACACGTATCTTAATTATCTTCATTTTCTCACAAACAGAACCTAACTACCCTGACAGGTACCCTCAAGTTACTTATAAAAAATCCTGAAGGTATTATTGTTTTGAGATATCAAAATCATTAATAATTGAATTCAATAGAATATATATATGTGTGTGTGTGACCTAACCAGAAAAAGAAATAATTATATAGAATATAGTTTTCCTTATCAAGATCACAAAAATCCCAGTTGCAGAAAACAACAAAAGGATGACAGAAGAAACTTCTCAATCATTATTTTTATCATTTTTTTCATCTAATATTATGAATAAGACAAACATTATTAGTCTATCAAAGGAAAAAGTGGCAAGTTATTAGCCTCACCATTTTTTTTTTCTTTCAAGATTTTCTAAAAGCAAGTGTAAAAATAACTGTCTCATAAATATATATTGAAATGAATGATCAAATGAAATAAAATTGGTCACCTTTAGCCATGAAGGAACGTTGCTGCGATACCCAGTTGCAAGAACAACAGAATCAATCTCAAGAATTTGTCCATTAACAAGCTCCACTCTGCCTTGATAGAACCTTTTGATTCCAGGGACGACTTTGATTTTACCCGATGTAATTTTCTTTAACGCTCCAATGTCAAGTACAGGAGTCTTCCCTAGTGTGTTCTTGACCTCTAGAGGGCCTAAAGTTGGCCTTTTCAGGCCATGTTTTTCGACATTGCCGAGAACCAATCGTGAAAGAATGAGAAGAATCTTGTCTATTAGCCAGAGTGGAAACCATTTCATCATCAAAGCTACTAATTGAAACGTTGATATCCCAAGAACTTCTCTAGGCAAGACATGAACCTGTTTGATCAAAATTCAAAACAGAGTTTAGTTATGTTTTGAAACTCTAAAAACTTCAATAGTGAATTGATCATATATGTATATATAGTACTCACCGAGCTTCGGACAACCATTGAAGGCTTAGCATTGTGATTACAAAGATCAAGAGAGACTTCCATGCCTGAATTGCCACAACCAACTACAAGGACACGCTTACCACGATAGGTTGCACCTGATTTGTAATCACCAGCATGTGTAACGTTTCCATCAAATTCTCCCAAGCCTTCAAACTCTGGAAACACTTTTTCAGCATTCTCTCCGGTGGCCACTACAAGCCACCTACAAATATACTCGACTTGACCCGGATTTGAACTGCTTGAAGAGATGGTTTTGACGCGCCACAAACCAAAAGTCTGATCATACTTGGCTGACAGAACTGTTTCATTGAAATGTGGGGCTATGTCGAAGTGTTTCGCATAGGATTCTAGGTAGTGAACGAATTGATACTTGGTGGGATATTCCGGGAAATCATCTGGAAATGGAAAATTGGGTAGTTGACAGAATTGTTTAGGGAGGTGAAGCTTGAGACGATCATAAGTTCGATTTTGCCAAAGAGAGGCAATGCAATTGGCTCGTTCGAGGATTATAAATGGCACGCCTTGGTTTTTAAGGCAAGCACCAACAGCTAATCCAGATGGACCTGCACCAACTATTACAGGTCCATTAACCCATATGCATCGGCTGTTAAACAAGAAGTCATCATGGATGAGATTTTGAGACATGTTTGGTATATTAAGGCAACTATTGTTGTTATACAACAATAACAAGAGTATATATAATATAAAATTATTGCCTTTTGGGATGGTAAAAAAAGAGGTTGAAAAGGACAGGTTTTGAACAATTTGACTGCAAAAAAGAGCAGAGAGAAGATGAGAGAGCTATGCCAAAAGGAATGAAATTGTTTGATCTTTTGTGTAGAGACTAGAGATAGAGATGGAGATGGGACAAAGGAAGATTGGAGAAGGGAATGTGAAATGTGAGTGTGTGGAGAGGGAGAGAGGGGGGGTTAAATAGAGAGTGGGAGGTCTTGGCCATGTGATTGGGATTTGAAAATGATGCTTTCAAATTCAGCCCCTAATTCTCAAATCATAAATTTCCATTTCTTTATTGAATTTATACTATTAATCCCCTCAAAACCCCACTAAATATTATTACAAAAGATTCACTTAAAAGCTTCCAAATTATCTATCATTTGCAACCCCATATCAAATTATCAATAAATAAGTTGCTTTTTTTGAAAAGAGTCTCTCTCTCTCTCTCTCTCTGTTTTAAATTTTAATTAATTTCTGTTTTAAACTTGAGATGAGAGGCACATAATGAATAGCTACCATACATGCTTGACTAGCCTCTTTTGTCCATTTTTATAACACATAATGAACCCGAAATTGGAAACTGTATACAGCACTTTCTTGTGTTTCTTGCGGTGGGCATGTATCATATATATTCTTACTATAATCATCTAAAACATTCAAGAATTCTGTAGATTTGGCCAAAAGAACACAACTTTATTTTGAAAATAACATTTTTGATTGATGGAGGATTGTTTATTACATACACATAACACGTATACAAGTCTGGTCCGCACAAAGTAGTTGTTAGCTAGGTTGCATGAGATTGTATTAGAGAGTACAACAATGGTGAATGGTCCACCCCTCTATTTAGTTTACATCTTCAGTAATTCATCACAACCAAATGATGACCTTAAAATTAACTTGTGATTCCTTTGGGGCAACATGAAAGTTACTTGCTAGATTTCTATAATTGGGCATCCAAGCAAAAATTACAGATAGAGACTGTTTAGAATCAAAGAAAAAATTCATGTACAAGTTTCCTTGTTTTTGTTTTCTTTGTTTGTCCACAGATGGAGTAGACAAAAAAAGGGGTTGTCAAGAAATGTCAAAAATCTACCAAAACAGTAAGGCTGAAACCACCTGTTCTGTAATAAAATATATATATATATATATTTCAGATAAATTTGAGGAAAGTTTATGGTGAATTTTAGATAACATTTCCAATAAATCAATTTCAAGACTACAAGAAGAATGAATTTCTAGACAACGTGGCTTGAAAGTTAAGCAAACATATATACAATTAAGATTTGAACTAAAAGATTTTTGCATCACAACTAGAGATCGAATCAGTTGTTCCTATGATTGTTTGAAAGGAAAAAAAATATCGTAAAAAGGGGTGAGTTGCTGCCTCCATTTTTTAATACTTTTTAATACGAAAGATTTTACCGCCTAAACCAGTTGGTAACTTAGCTTCACATTACGTACTTGGGGTTGTGACCCATGTCCACAGTTTTTCTTTTTACAACAGTGTTTATTTAATTTTTTCTTAATTTTTTATTACTTACATTTTTCCATTAGAATTTTAATAATTTTCAAATTAACCTCCCAGATCCCTGGACCCATCAGTGCCTATACTAGTATCTATAATTACCGAGTTATCTGTTAGAACATTTTTTTATATTCATCATCTATCATATGACAATTTAAACCTATAATATGGAAAAATGATAAATGTATGAATGAGAAATTGATACTCGGAATACACCCATTAGATTTGAAAATAATAATAAGTCCCATATTGATGGGAAAATAAATGCTTGATTAAGTATATGTATATGAATGACATTTAATGTCAAAATTAATTCTGTTATTATCAGAATTTAAGTTTTGAATTTCAAAAAAAAATGTAATTACCAGTTTAATGGTAATTGATTTTGATTAATTTAGAGGTCATTTGTTTTTTTAACTTAAAACTTAATGGGTCTGAATTGAACTCATTAAATTGTTTTGTTTGTTTTTTAAAGTGGTCAAATAACTTAAAAATATAAAAAAACAACTTAAAATAAAAAGTTATAAATATTGACTTTTAACTTAATTTCAAAACACTGGATTATATTTAATATATTCATTTCCAAGTCTACCCTCCCAAAAAAGATATATTTCCAAATCTATTCTAATTTGATATGGTGTAGAATTTTATATATATATATAACATATTTCTTATTTTAAACAGGTTTTAGAAAGGAAGAAAAAAACCCTAATTACTTCTTTATACTAAATTTTTCATGGATTAAACAATTGAATTTCTTTAGCTCCTACTAAATCCTGGTAAGAACTCTGTATATTTTTTTTATCTAACTATTCATCTAGTACTCAATAAATTTATCTATTATATTGATTCGATTTTATGGTTTGAAGATGCTATAGAATAATTATATATGTATATATATATATATATATATAATTCAAGAATCTATTTCAAAAAAAAATCAATAATTTTTTTTTTACTTCCGGTGCATATTGAACTTGAGTTCTTTTTTTTTTTTTAACAATAACTTGAACTCTTTACATGGGATTGAACAATTGAATTTCTTTAGCTCCTATCAAGATAAAACTTTGTATAATTTTTTTTTATCTAATTATTCATCTAGTACTCAATAAATTTGTCAACCGGATTGATTCAATTTTATGGCTCGAAGATGTTATAGAATAATTATATATATATATATATATATATAATTCAAGAACCAATTTTTTTTTTAAAATCAATAACTTTTTTTTTTCATACGGTGCATATTGAATTTGAATTCTTTTTTAAAATAATAAATTAAACTTGAACTTTGTTTGCAGAACATGTAAAATTATATTCTTTGATAAATTTTTTGTTTTGTTAAATTGAATTTTGTTTACCAAATAACATAAAAAATTGTGCATGTTAAATTGTTTCTTTTAATTAGTATGGGTATATATATAAAATTAGTTATTTTCAGACAATTTTATTTTAGAAAAACAAATATGTTGACAGTATATTCAGATGTGAGAAAAAAAAAATATGTCATTCAAATTCAGATTTTAGTCTCCATTCAGTCTTTAGAAAAATTCAGAACTATTCAGTTTTCAGACAAACGACCCCTTTAATGTCAAAATTAATTCCTTCATTATCATAATTTAAGTTTTGAATTTCAAAAAATTGTAATTACCAATTTAATGGCAATTGATTTTGATTAATTCCGGATTAATTAAAATATTAAATTTTTTAAATCAAAACGGTTTTGACTTTTAAAATTAGCATGATTAATGAGAATTATTTACAATTATGTCTCTTAATTTCCTCTTTGGACACTCCCTATAATGAATTACTTATATATTGATTGTCTCTTATTCTTTAAAAATACCGAAAACCAGTCAAATTTTCTAACATAACATTGTCAAGACTTCACATGCAGTAATTGTGAGTTTGAAATTATTATCATATATAAAATCAAATCTCATATATGGACTTTAAATTACCAACATGACTCACGCATTTAAAATAGGAATGGCCCAAATTCAACAGAAGTATTTGAACTTGAATATATATGTTGAACTCCAAGTCCACTTTCTCAAAATGCATGCCTTTTCATGAAAACTTTTACTTAGACCAACATGTCTTGGTGTGTGGGCAAAGTAAACTTTCAATATCTAAGATTGGTTTAATACACAATCAAGTATTCACGTTTTTTCTTAAAATTTGTACCATCTTCAAGTTGGTCAAAAACTTCTTATCAATTTTCTAAAACGTGGCCAAAAACATTAATAAGTGAAACTCGTTACACACATTATTACGTGGAAAAAGTTTAGGTACTGATCGGTAAGTATCCAATTATACTGACTTTCTAATGGGATGTTATCATGTAACAAAAACTCTTTTACTTTTTATCATTTTTTTCTTATTTTGGGTTACGTGGCAATCAACCATTGATTAGTCAATATAGCTAGATACTGACCGATCAGTATCTAAGCAATGTCCTTATGTGGCCATCGTGTGAGATATGAATCCTCTTAATTTGGTTTCAAATGGAAAAAAAAAAAGACTCTAATTATTAGAATTAAATTTTTTTATATACCGCCGATTTGGACGTGAAATATTGTAAATGTCGTTTTCCCACCCAATCACGTTAATCATTATAAATTATAGTTGTATAATTTATTTTAGTTGGATTGTAATGTTGCATAGATTGGTGATATAGGTTAAACCGAGATAAATCCATCCAAGTGTTAAAGTCCCTATGAAGTATGGATGTTTGCGTACCATAACAGGCGGCTACACATTCCACGCAAGTAGAAGTGTATTTCGGTTTAATATATATATATATACTTCTCCGATTAGAACTGTTCTGATTTTAAAATTTTTGGAATCATACATTCACATGTATTCATAATCCTATATTAATAAATACTTACACCTAATATAAATATGTGGTGTGATTGAACGTCCTTACTTTATAATTTCAGAATATCCTTATTAGATAACCACTTTATATATATGATAGGATCGGTTTTTAAATATTAGAGAATCCGATCATTTTAAATCGTTACATAATAAACAGAGTCATTCTTTTAAAAATCGCATCACCTTATAATATATATGTTAAATATTGTAACTTGATAGAATCGATCCCGTACAGACATTTTTATTTGTGCAAATAAAAGTTTCGATAAACTAAATATCGGAATAAGGACACTAGAATGCTTCTCTTATTTCATGTGATAGCACATTCTATTGAACTATTAAATTAGATTTTTTATTCTAAGAAACTAATCATTTGATAACCTACTAATTATTAAAAGGTTGTCATGAAATACTGAAGAAATAATAATAATAATACTGGACAGGCATATATTAGGTCTTGTTCCAAAGTCAGCAATTTTCATTTCTGTATCTTAAAGAATCTTATCACAGGAAGGTAATCCTATTCTCTTTAACTATCTTTCTTTTAATATAAATATTTGGATTTTATTCCCGGATAATAATATACATCCAACACTTTTATCCATCATTCATATCTAATTTGATGTGGCAGCTGATATGACATTTCCTTATCGGCTATCACATCATCACACGAAATGAGTTGAATTAAAAATATAATAATTTATATTCCTTAAATCTAACACTTTAATTAAAAAATAAAAAATAAAATGTGATGTGATGTGACAGTCGATAAGAAAATGTCATGTCAACTGTCACATGAAGTTAAATGTAAATGATGGATAAAAATATTGGATGTTTACCGTTATGCTTTTATTCCTTAACAAGACCTTTATCCAAAAAAAAATCTATTTTTTTTTTCATTTTATATTTTAATTTTTTTTTATCTATAAGATCTAATTTGTCCATTTTGTTATTTTAAAATATTACTATGTGAGAGAGATAGTTTCATTTTCTTGAGAGATAGTTTCTTTAAAAAAAAAATTATTATACGCAAATGATTGAAATCTAAATACTAGAAATTGATCCAAAAAACTATACAATCTTGAATAGTAACTGAACCCTCTAATAACAATACAGAATCAGTTAATTTTGATAAAATATACAATGGAATTTTAACTAATCAATCCCTTATCAATATTATTTTACTATTCTAATTATTCAGAGTTTAAAGAGAAAAATATGACTTGAACTCATAGTATCAATATATGGAATGGGTAGTATATCACTAACTCAGCCTCTGGTCGCTTAATAAATGAATAACAATTAACATGCAATCAATAGCTCTAAGACTTGTGATTTATTGTAAATTTGAGTTGACTAAAAGTCACACTAGTATTTTAGTGCATTGAAAATTATTTCGGAATGGAATCTATCAAGAAGCTTCAGAATTCGAATCCAAATAAAGTACTTTATTAATTAGTGTTTCTAAAAATTGACGACTAATTTAGCCGCTTAAGAATTTATATATATATATATATATATATTGAAAATGGTGAGAAATGTCATCTTTTTTTGGTGAGTTGTAGTGATGTCACCGGCTTAATAAGTTAAGTTTAAAAGATACCTATTATGGTAAACTATCCATTTGCCCTTAAATAATTAATTTTTAATTCTCTTTTTATTTCTATCTCTACACTTTGATAAAGTAGTAACTCTTCTCTCTCTTTTCAAAAAAATTGTCTGAAAATCGATCTACAATTTGTCTGAACATGATCCAGTTTTTTTGACAAGTCTACGAGATGTTGTACATGTCAGAGATTTTGTTACATTGGTTCGAGCTTTTTTTGATATGTTTACGAGTTATTTTATAATTAGTCTGAGTATTTTTTTTTAATTTGTCTACGTTTTTTTTATGTTGATACAAGCATTTTTAAACTGCTGCAGATAAGTTTATAATCTTTGGTAAAAAAACTCAAACCCTTAATAAAAAAGCTCGAGCCCTTAAGAAAAAAACTCGATTCCTTTAGAAAAAAACTCTATTCCTTTAAAAAAAAAAACTCGATCCTTCATAAAAAAAAGTTTGATCCCTTATAAAAAAAGTTCGGTCATGTAAAAAAAAAACTCGATCCTTAACAAAAAAAAAACTCTATCCCTTACAGAAAAAACTCGATCATGTAAAAAAAAACGTTCGATCCTTAACAAAAAAAAACTCGATCTCTTACAAAAAAAAAGTTCGATCATGTATAAAAAAGCTCGATCCCTTTAAAAAAAAAACACGATTCCCCACCAAAAAAAAAATCGATCCCTTACAAAAAAAGTTCGATCATGTAAAAAAAAAATCAATCATTAACAAAAAAAGCTTGATCCCTTATAAAAAAGCTCGATCATGTACAAAAAAACTTGATTCCTTCAAAAGAAAAGCTTGATCCCTCACAAAAAGGCTCGATCATGTAAAAAAAAGCTCTATCCTTAACAAAAAAAATGTCGATCCCTTACAAAAAAAAACTCAATCATGTACAAAAGAACTCGATCATGTACAAAAAAACTCGATCACTCACAAAAAAAAACTTGATCCTTTACAAAAAAAGCTCGATCATGTAAAAAAAAAAAGCTTAATCCTTAACAAAAAAAAATCGATCCCTTACAAAAAAAATGATCTCTTATAAAAAAAAACTCGATCATGTACAAAAATGTTCGATCCCTTTAAAAAAAAAAGTTCGATCCCTTACAAAAAAAGCTAGACTCCTCACAAAGAAAGTCTGATCCCTTACAAAAACAGCTTGATCCTTAACAAAAAAAAGTTTGATCCTTTACAAAAAAAGCTCGATCCTTTTTAAAAAAAAAAAAACTCAGACGTGTTTATAAAAAGCTTGAAAATACTTCAAAAAGTCTCAAAAACCAAGATATTCATTTTCGTCAACACACAACAGATCAAATAAAAAAAAGTTTCGGGGGCAACACCCTTCTACGAGCTGACCGGGCAGCTCGACCACCGCGAGCTCGGCGGGGAGCTCGACCTCCGAATGCGTCTGCGTAGCGCCACTCTGTCATTGTTCAAATGATTATCTGAGTTTCAACGAGACTTTCTCTCTTTACTTCACAAATCTATCACTGTAAAATGAATGAATGAAATATGATGTAGAACAACTATTGGAGGTATTTTTATCCGTTAACCATAATTGGTATCTTTTAAACATAAATTATTAAAGCATTGACATTGTTGAAATGTCACCACCAAAAAATGTTATTTATTATTTGAACCATACATATATGATTAATAATTTCTTTTCTAAAAAAACATCTAATCATAACTATATAAAGTTTGGGTGGGGCATGCATCTGCCCTACATTATTTGTGTGCCAACCTACTTGAGTCAATCTCCCGAAAATTTATCTTTCAACCTAGCAATATTCCGGTTTTGATTATACCCGCAAATATGGTATATTATAAGCTTAAAGAATTGAAAATTTCAGCAGTACAAGCTTATAAGAGAAATAAAAAATCTGACTCTATTCATCAAATCAAATCAATCGTAGTCTAAACTCTAAACCAGAAAGTTTAATTAGTTGGATGGCCTAAACTAATAATAAACAAGTAAAAGATTGTGTGATACATGTAGAGCAAGATTTTAGTTGAGATACAAGCAAACAGATGCTGTGGATGGTTTCCTGAAATGGAAAATGCAAGTGGATTTAAATATTTGGGAAAGTGATCAGGTTTGGCAAGCCCTAAGATGCTAATAATTAGGATTTAAAGACGAGCCAAGTTCTTGAATATATACATATTACTTTTTTTGATCGATAAGTACCGATGAAATTGTATATATACATCGAATATTAGACATTTATTTATAAAAAAGTTTTAATAAATGTATATATATCAAATCAAAGAAATTGTATATAGACATCGAATATTAGACATTTATTTATAAAAAAAGTTTTAATAAGTGTATATATATCAAATCAAAGTACATAAAATGAGTAATTGACATTCAATATTTTTATATAATTTTATCGGTACGTACTTATTTAAAACTATATATATATAAACCTTATATGAAAAGAAAGAGGCAATGCACGTGCATGGATGATGATGGATGGAACCTCGATTTCCTTCATATATATCAATTCTATTCTTTTCATGCACGGTTGTTTTGGTTTCTTCTACTTACCTCATCGTGTTCCAATCTAGGGTTTTGCTTGGAGTTAATAGCTAGAATCATGCATTATCCAAATATTGTGATGGCTTGTATTTTAAATGTAATAATTAACTAGTATTATTTGCCTTGAAGTTTTATGAATATTGACCTGGAGAAAATATGTAATAAAACCATCTCCAATGTATGTCTTATTGTCAATGTTAAAAGTGTAAAATGTTATATTTGACACAACAATTTAGTATTATATTCCAATAAACAGTTGTATTTAACAAGCTATTTTTATTATTTTATTAATCAAAATTATAAAAGTCAATATTTATCATTAATGCATTCACTAAAATACTGAAAGAATGGTTGGATAAAATATATTTTGATTGAAATATCATTAATGTACATTAAATTTAAATTATTTGAAATATTTAAAATATATATATAATGATATTTTTTAAATTAAAAATATACATTTATTGTTGTATCATATTTGATATATGTTATACTGTGTCAAATTTGACATACAATATAGCATATGTCAAATTTAACACACTATTTAACATTGTATTGGATGAAGGATTTTACACTCTATGTTAAATTTTAGTATTGACACATTAACTTGGTCATGCATTGGAGATGCTCTAAGATGTATGTATCATGATCCCTTTCTTAATTAGTCTTCTAATCATTGTCATATTGTTGATACTTTTTCTTTTCTTGAAAGAGAATTGAAAAAAGGATTATATATGTGATATGTACTTTACTATTGAATAGACATACTACCTAAGTATGGTGCATTGAATATCAATGTACTTTTGGGAAAAGATCAAACAATTTACGATCTAAATAAATAATAGATCCTTATTTAAGATGTTTTATAATAAAATTAAGTGATATATATAGCATTATTCATTAATGAAACTCTAATGTTTTTTCTTTCAAATTGTTATCGCACAAATTTTCATGATTTGAAAGAATAAATATAATTAATTAACTTATATATTCACTTTTATAATTTTCATGTTAGTACAAATATACAATCCATATCATTCCGTTGGCTACTTGGCTTACCAACAATGAAAAAGCTTGTTGAGCCAGCTAGGAGTCGGATAAGGAACCTACTTGTACCATGTTGCCATTTATTTATTGGAGGGCTAAGTACAATCAATATCGTATCAACATGGGGTCACTAATTACTTTTTTCAATATTTTCTGAAACAGGAGATCCAAATATATTTATTTCTGTTGAGGGTGGGGTGTGCTAAGGATGTGAAGTGATGTGTTTGCTGGTTATAATTACAGTGGAAAATAAATCAAATATCCAACTATCTAAGTAACAGCAAAAAATAGGCTGATTTGGTCAAGTAGTGCTCCTATATATAAAAATCAGCTAATTAAATAACTAAAAAAACCTTAGTAAATTAGTATTACTTTTAATCCTAAATATAGATTACATTGTTGGAATCCAACAGAATATAGACTTAGCTTCCATCCACTAGACCACTTGGCTCCCTGAAGGATTCCTACATGTCCATAAAAATAAATATAATATTGATGGTTGATTTCATGTATCTCCCTTAAGGTAAGTCTAAATATAGGTACACTCTAAAGATTTTGACATAGGGTATTTCTAAAAGCCCCAGAAAGAAGCAAATATTATTTTATTGGAATTGTCTTGAGTCCTACAACAGTCAGTCTTCTAATCCACAATCGCTTTCTCAAATTCACTCATTTTCATTTCTGGCCGGTTTGTTTTGTTAAGCTTGTTTAGAATCTCAAATTAAATTGCTTCCTCTTTTTTTTTTTTTAATTACAAGGTTTTTCTTATTTTAGTCGGTTTAAGAAACCTAATATCCTATTTGGAGTCGGTTTTTATTTTCTATTTAAGCATGAATCCAAAATCTTAATTGTAATATTTGAGTATTATTAATAAAAGCATTTCTTTAGAGATATCATTGGTTTATAAAATCTTCATTTGATTATTATATTTTCAAAAATTTGTCACAAACATTTAAATTTCTAAGGCGTTGTTTGATTTTTCCAATTAATACTTGATAGAACTGAATATGCATCATTAAGTTATTTTGTTTGATCACTTAGGGTGCGCGTTTGACACCTAAATTGGACAGGATTGGACGATACATGACAGAACAGAACAGAACGAGACGGGACGTGACAGTTATGTATTGTGTTTGGAATACCTGAGACATAACTATTAACTATATTATAATACGTTTAGTATTGCTGGAACATGACAGAACAGGACACGAGGTTCAAATTACCAGAGTGCCCTTAATGTGATTGAAAAATATTCTTAATTAATAATTTTAAAAAATTATTAAGATGGATGGTTAGTATCAAAATAATAAATTTTTGGATATTAAATATTTAAGATATTCAAAATGTTAAAAATAATGCAATTTAAAAATGTGAAATATATATATTACCCCCACAATTTATATTCGTGATGGATGGTGAAGATTAAATATAATTTACCAAAAAAAAAACATAACAACTGAATTATGATTATTATTATTATTATTATTATTATTATAGAGGTGATTAATGGACGGCAGAGATCCAATCTGGGATTCGTCTTCACCAACATCTCTCTCCTTCCTCGTTCACATCAGAAAAATTGAAGTATATAGCAAAACATCTCCATCAAATATGAGGCCCATGAGTTCATGGCTACTCTGGATCAAAATCAAACCATTTTTTAACTTAAAAATTCAAACATCCAAATCTTTATCAATCATTAAAAATTCAAGCTAAAAATGTGCTGATGATCGACAATGATAAGTACTGGTCGGAGGATGTCTCATCTTGTGCTTGGTGAGATGCCATTCAAACTAACTGAGTTTCAATTAACGTAAAAAATTGAAACTCAAATGAAAAAATTAATACAAATAACTTGAAAAAATTGAAAATTGATTTTTTTTTTTGGACAAAGCATCACAGAAACAACTGGAGTTGCTTCCCTTTTATCACAAAAGTTGATCATCGCTCTCTTCCGTAGATGCTTCCTTTTTTATCCTCAACAACTGGAGCAGAGGCGACAGTGGCAATGGTAGGATCGTCGATCTGAGAGAGAGATCTTCTAAGAAGGAGAGAGAGAGATGGGATTCATATGTTGTTATATATATGTATGTAATTTTTAGAAGTCTGGCCGAGGGTTTGAGGTGGGATAGTATTTTTTTTTGTTTTTGTCCCGTCCCATCCCGTCCCATCCCATCCCAAGCTAATAACGCGCCAAACGTGGGACAACAAAAAGTTGTCCCACATTGTCCTGTCCTGTCTCACACACCAAATGCACTCTTAAGGTACGTTTGGTACGCGGGACGGGACAAGACGGGACAGGACGGGACAACTTTCTTTTGTCTCGTGTTTGGCACGCTATTAATATGGGAAGGAACAAGACAAGGTGGGACAAAAACTACAAAATCTTGTCCCACCTCAGACCCTTGGCCAAGTTTGTCCTATGCATGGGACAAGTTTATAAAAGACATTTTTGCCCTCATTTTTTTTTTAAATTACAACCAGACAAATTAAAACCTCATATCCTCTCTCTCATCTCTTCTCTTCTCTTCTCTTCTCTGCTCTTCTCTCCAAGACTCCAACCCGATCACTGTTCTTCTCTCCAAATGGTCGTAACTTATCATCGATTTGGTTTGTCGGCGCACGAGTTCACCATCGAATCGCCCCAATATCCCCACCGGAGAACAGCCACCACTGAAACATTGAATGGATCTCCACATCTCCATTGATGGAAGCGTGTATCATCAATGATAAGCGATTGATCTTCTTTTCAATCTCATCAATCTCCATATCGATCTTTCTCTCATCACGATTTTCCTCCTCTTCGATTTCATTTTTTGATCTAATAAGAGAAACAATACTTTTTAATAGCTTCGATTCCACTTGGAGTGACTTGATGGGTATTGAAGATTTTAGAGTAGAAATAGAAGAATTCATAAAAAAATGGACTCATATTTTCTTTGATGCAATCAGATTCAAGAGACTGGTTCACGTAAATAGATTGCAAATTAGACCAATAACCTTTAATTGTAGTAGAGTCTTCAGATTCACCATTGGGGTTGACGGTCGATCCAATTTTATTTAGTTTGGTTTATTTGTTTTGGTTGATCCAATTTTATTTGGTTTGGTGTGACAGTCGATGTTGATCCAATTTTAAAGTTTCAAAGGAATTTGAACTGTTTATATCAAGTTTAAGATAGAACCTTTTGTTTGAAGCTTCATTGTTATGTTAATTGAATGTGTAATTGTTTGATGTTTCTCTGTTTTAGAGTTTCAATTTTTATTTTTCTTGGTTGGTGTTAGGTAATATAATGCAGTCCAAGTTTTGTTTTTGTGTTGAATTTTGAACTTTTTGTTGCCTTGTTTTGGTTTGGTTGATTTGGTTTGGTGTTGTCAATCGATGTTGATGATTATGATTTGTGGGAATGCAATTTTTCCAGATTTTTTTCTCTGTTTAATTGATTTAAGAATAAATTAATTATTATGATGAATTTTGTGGAATTTCATTGAAGAAACTTGTATGGTGTTTGTGAAGTGAGAAAAGGAAAGAAATTTTTTTTTTTATAATTTTAATTAGTTTTTTTTTTATAGAGGTTAGTGTTAACACATGCTGAAATTATAAACATTGATATAAACATTAGAAAGGACAAGAGGGACAATTTGGTCATTTGAATATCTTATCCCGTCATGTTCCAGTCATACCAAACACATAACAGTACAAGTAATAGTTATGTCCCAGACCTTTCAAACACAATACAGAACAACTTGTTCTGTCCCGTCCCGTCCTGTCCAATCTCATCTCTGTGTCAAACGCACCCTTAAAGAACTTCTAAAACCACTTGTTTTGAAAAGTGAAAAGCGAAATATCAAAAATCAATTGGAATTTAATACAATTTATTACTTCCAAAACTATTATCACCGATTTAACTTATTTCCAATATTGTCTTATGTCAAAACCCTAATCGTATTTATATTTTGTAATTCTGCTACAAATTAAGTATTTAACATATTTTCAGGTCAATCATTTTACATATAACAGCTCGTATTTTTATGAAATTAAAAACTTCCCTAAAATATTTTAGCATATCAACTACAGATGAAATTCCTACATGATACTTGATGAACAATTGGTAGATGTTTTTTTATCTTCCTTCAACGTGCGAACTAGTAAAAAAGGAAAAAAAAAACTGAATTTATTGATAAAATAATAGAATGTTAGAATGATCATATACATAAAATTAAGAGAGAAAATAAAAAATAACCACAACTATTATGAAAATTTTGTTTTTAACCACATACGAAAATTTATTTGTTAATAGCCACTTTTAAAAAAAAAATCAGTGTATGTCCGTAAATTACAAAAATACCCTGAATTTGATTTTTGTTTAAAAACTGACACCAAACTTGAAATCATAACTAAAATCTAGAACCAAACTTGAAATCACGGTTATGAACTTCAAACTTGAAATCTTGTTTTAAAAAATGAAATGTTGAAACTTGAAATCGTGCTTAAATTGAAATGTTGAAACTTGAAATCTTAACTAAATTGAAAGTTGAAACTTGAAATGTTCTGGGTTTTTAAGTTTTTCGTTTTCAAATTTTGAAATTTAAAATGTTGTCTAAATTGAAATGTTGAAACTTGAAATGTTGACTAAATTGAACTGTGCAAACTTGAAATGTTCTGGGTTTTTAGTATTTCGTTTTTTTTTTTTCAGCAAATCTAATCACCAGCGGATGGGGAGCTCGACTTTTGTTGGACGGTCGTGAAGCCCAGGCGACTGCACTCCGGCAAGCCGTCGATGACATGTGAGAGAGAAAGGAAAGGAGAGAGAAAGAGATGTGAGTGAAAGATAGAGAGAGTTGCGGGAGAGAGAAGAGAGGATGGGTGAGAGAGAGAGGAGGCCGGCGACGGTTCACCGGCTGGAGAGAGAGATCGAGGAGAGAGAGAGAGAGGGAGGAGAGAGAAAAAAAATGAGAAAAGAGAGAGAAAGTGTTTGGGGATGGTTTTTATATGGGGGTATTCAAGTAATTTCTCAAAAAAATTGCTATTAACAAATAAATTTTCGTATATGGTTAAAAATAAATTTTTTATCATAGTTATGGTTATTTTTAATAATTTCCACTAAAATTAATCGTACCACGTTTGGCGGTTAAAATTTTCTTTTCTTTTCTTGCCCCCCTTTTTATAGCTATACACACTCACAAGTTGATAATAGTAAAAAGTTGACCTCCAGATTTCAATATTTTAGGTTTGGGGATAGAACAAAATGTACAAACATCTGAACCGTAAAATCATATAAATTTTTTAAATTTTTTAAATTTTTATATAATTTTAAAATATTATTAATAACTAAAAATATTTATTTTCAGATTTTTGTAATTTAAAAAAATAAACAATTTACCATTTATATTCAGTTTTCAGTAAAAAAAAAAATATTTTCAGTTTTCAGTCACTATTCAGTAACATTCAACGCTATTCAGTAACATTCAACGATGTTCAGTTTTCAAATAAAAAATCAAACGGGACCTCACATCCCTAACATTCTTAGTATCTCTTGGAAAATGTTATAATCTTTTTGAAACTAGTTTTAAACTGTAAAACAAGCACTCTAAGGTATTTGACAAAATGCTTGAAAGAAGCCTCTTTGATCAGCTCTCTTATGGAATCTAACCAGAAAATTTTATTATCTATAGAATCTTCAACTGTTACAATAAAACAACGAACTCTAACATTTATATACAGTGAAGTCACACGTTTTGTGTGATTCTAACCAACTTTCTTTCCTAAGATCACGGAGATCCAATGATATTGCCAAGTTAGCTTTCCAGTGACTAACTTTGACGCCAGAACTCTGTTGGGCTCTCATCAATCTCAACCATTGGTCAGAGATGATATTACTCTGTTCTGTTTTCATCTCTGACCAATGGTTGTGATACAATCCTGAGCCTGATCTTTAACCTTTTATGTAAAACGGAAGTGTGGTTGAGATCTTTTGATTAAACCACCATTTTGGATGCACTGTGAAGTATTGGATCAATATCTGATTTTGTATTGCTTTTGTCATCACCTGATATATTTGTAATGATTCTAGGCTTCACATACACCATATTGATAAAAGAGATCGGTAATGAAAAATCAATCGTCAATATTAGATTAATTACATCGAGCCCCGGATTATAATTGTAATATATCAAAAAAAAAATTGTTTACATATAATTATATGATGTCTAAACTAGATAAAGAAATCATATTTGTTAAAAAAAGAAAGAAAAAAAACAGTAAGATGATGAGAGTGGTCTTTAACAAAATAAGGAAAGGGACCATTTCGGTTTAGAATATAAAAAAATTATCATTAAAAATTAAAATAAGAGATTGCTTTAAAATACAATTATAAACATGTGCAATTAGCATGGTCGGATAAGTTACACATGCAAATCAAACAAACCAACTGATATCAAGTTATAAGAAAATACAGTTTTTTTTTTTTTTAAAGAAAAAACAAATACTTAACAGTTTAGAAAATTTACTATCTCCCCACTACCTAATCATCATTCTTGACCCCTGAGTTATATAATATATTCATAACAAAAGCAAATCACTAAAAAAATTAATTATTTGTGGATTCCACTTTTCTTTATTAATATATATATTCTAAAAGCATAAATAGTAGAGACGTAGAGTTTGTTGTTTAGTTTTTATAGGATTGTTCTTGGTCAAATAAGGTTCGAGAATAAATATGCATCATTAATAGGGGTTCAATCAAAAAGACAAAATCAATGATAGGCTCATTAAATGATTAGAAGATCTGCTCCCATAAGATATTTGCCTTGGCCTCTATCGCCTCTACTATTTTTTTTTTTCAATTTCTATATAAGCAAATATTTAGTATTCTCTAAGAAAAATATCATCAATCTCTCTCTCTCTCTCTCTCTCTATATATATATATATATACTGATTTTTTAATTAAGTTAAAAATAAACTTATTTATAGTGTTCTAATTAAGTTTATTTGCATTTTTTTTATAACAAGTTATAAAAAATAATTAACCCTTTATACCAACATTGTAATGTTATGATTTCGAATCATATTTATTTATCTAAATCCTTTATGATAATATTTAGAAAAAGTATAAAAATTAAAAATATGGTTTAATTTAAATGAAAATTATCAAGATCAACCGCCCAAATCCATTTGGAATCTACAATATATACAGGAACGGTCAATGATAATATTGACCCTTTTTTCCCATTCTTTGTGGGATTGTGAATGTGAGGATAATAATAATAATAATAATAATAATAAGAGTCACATGAAAACAAGAGAAGTTGAGGGAAAAAATATTGAAACAATAAATAAATAAATATTCTTCTTCCCCACAAGCTTCCATGGCCATCATGTGCGCTAACACATTGCGTTGTTGAGAGATTTGAGAACCTTTAGATTGAAAACTATTAATAATTTACGAATCACATAATCCATTATTTGACTTTGTGATCTATCATTTGACTAATCAGAAAACATTAAAATTAATGTTCTCATTAATCATGCATTAATTATGCTTAAACAAACTCAACTAATACATTAGATCGTCTCCAATACAGTAGCAAATTAGTGTGTCAATACTAAAATTTAGTATAGAACGTAAAAACATTCCTCCAATACAATACAAAATACTGTGTCAAATTTGGCATATGTTATATTGTGTGTCAAATTTGACATATGTTACATTGTATGCTAATAGCATATGTCAAATTTGGTACAACAATAAATACTATATTTTTAATTATAAAAATATCATAATATATTTTTTACATATTTAAAATAATTTAAATTTAATGTACATTAATGATATTTCAATCAAAATCTATTTTATCCAATTATTCTTCAATAATTTAATGAATGCATTGACTTTTATAATTTTAATTAATAAAATAATAAAAATAACATGTTAAATACAACTATTTATTAGAATACAATACTAAATTGTTGTGTCAAATATAGCATTTTATATTTTTTATACCAAATTTAACATTGACAATAACACATACATTAGAGATGGTCTTAATACAATAATAGCTAATAAGATATACCTTGGCAATATATAATATCAGTTTCCTCACATCCAACCGAAAAATCATAGTTATTAGGTAATTAATAATTCCATTTCTCATCATATTTTAATTTCGTTTCACTAATTAGCTATTTGGTTACTACCCTTCAAGATTCTTATTATAGAACTGAGAAAATTAAAATAAGTATAGATTATATGTTTTTTCAAAAAATATTATAATAATTCAAGGTTTGAAAATAGAGAAACTCGAACCTACAACCTGATGGTGTAGATGTAGGTGTAATGAGCATATCACTATATTCACCGGGTCAACCTCAACTTGGCTATAAATTATATATGTTTTAGGAACCAATTTTTGTTTTAATTACTTCAAATATATTGTATCAAAATATATATTCTTTAATCTCTACATCCAAAAACAATGAACTTAGGGTTTATTCATAGGGTTTGATCTATATTTGGAATATAAAGTTTAGTACAAATTTATATAGATAACTTTTTTACACAGCTATATTTTTGTGAAGTTGAAATTTGTGAATTTCACATCAATAGAAGATAGAGTAATGCTACATATCACACCTAAAATCATAATATTCCATCACAATACATGTGGCAGTTGATGTGTCAAACTGTGAGCGGATATTTCTTATATTCACTCATAAATTGACACAAATTAATATGTATCCACTCACAAATTGACACGTCAACTGCCACATGTTTTGTGATGGAAAAGTTGGAATTTTAGTTGTGATATGTAGTATTACTCTTTCCTTAAAAAAGATTAAAAATATATTTAAAAGAGAATCTATGTTTTATTAAAATGAAAAGAGATTTTATGATATATGTTAATATCAAACCAATAGTAGAAAGAATTTTTTTTACAAAAGATTGAAATAAGAAACTAATTAATGATTATTGGTAGGTATACTGACAAACAATTAGTCATCTTAGTAATTTTAGTCAAGGGCATTATTGGATTTTTAAAAACATATTGGGGTGTACATATGGTTTTTAATGGGTGTAAATATCATCACTCTTAACAAAATATGAAAAATAAATAAATTAGGAAAGACCAATAGGTTTCCCAAAGCCTAGTAAGTATACTATGTGAGTAATGTTAGATATCACATCTAAAATCACAATTTTTATATCACAACACGTCAATTTATAAATGGCTATACATTAATGATGATTTATCTCACTTATCTATCTATCCACTCACCAATTCACACATCAACTGACTTACTTGTTGTGATATAAAAGTTGTAATTTTAAGTGTGATATCTAGCATTACTCTTAAGGAAATAGAAATTGATTGCTAAGTATGGAAAATGAATCAAAATTATAAGATAAATTTGATTGTGAAAAAGTAAATTTTAAATTAATTTTTATTAGAAGAGTGAAATCATTATGTATATAAACAGACTTTTAAATTAACCGTATTATCTATATTTTTCTTTCTTTCTTGAGTTGATTGTTATTCATCGAGCTTGTGCCCTGATCTCGTCTCATATGTTTCTCTTGGACCGTAATATCACTATTTTGAGTGATTCCAAAATGGTGATGTCTTGGATTGAAGGCAAAGGTTTTGGTAATCTGAATTTAGTTAACTAGGTCTATGATATAAAACAATTTCTGTCATCAATGAACTCAGTGTCTATCAAATATACTTCAAGAAGATGCAATTCGTTAGCTGACAGTTTGGCCAAATCAGGTTCTAGCTTTCAATCGGATAGACTGGTTTGGGGTTTTTGATCAATCTCTTGGTGGTCTGCTTTCAGTTTCTTCTGGATGTCTTCTCTTTATTCCTTCTGATCTGGGGGTTTCCAGTTATTTGTGTTCAACAGCTTGGTCGTCTTCAGTGTGGCTTTTCTTTGCCGCTTTTGTTTTGTTTTCTGTTCTGCTTTGGATTTTTGCTTCAATTCTGGCTTTAATCCTTTCTTATTTTTTTGGGATGTTTGTCTCCCTTTTCTTCTCTAATAATATCGCAGTTTCAAAAAAAAAAAAATTATTTCTTTCAAACAAAATATAGACTTTTTTTATCAATATTATATGTTCTTTTTTATCAAAAAAAAAAAATATGTTAGATGTTCTTCGATTTCATTAAATACCGCTACAAATTTTACATCCCTACAACTATCTTAGATAAAAAGTGGTTCTCCAATATTTGTTTTTTTTTTCTTAAAATGGATTTTTAATGAAAAATAAATAACGAAAAATGGAGTTTGATTTTGAAAAACCAAGAAGAGGAAAATAAAGAATAGTAAGATAATAGCAGGTAATAACAAAATTTAAAATAATAATAAAGTTGATTAAATAACATAATAATAGTTATCGACAGTTTGTACTTATAAAAATACAATACAGTATAATTAAAGAAAGATTATTTTTGGTATTAAGTGTGGTTTATTTACAAATTAGATTTTTTTATATAAAAAATAGTTGATAGGTATGATTACAAAAGGGATGTAAATACATTTTTTGAGGGGTGCCATTATCACAATTTTTTATTTTTTTTTATAATATTTGATGCTTTTGAATTATTGGATCTTAATCCTACAGATATACTAGATCTAATAGTATAAGACACAAAATTTTTGTGCCCATGTTTTTTTCCTATTTACATGTGACCCAACAATATTCAAACAAGTTTTATGAAACCTCAACCAATCAATCATTTGGCCTTTCTATTACAAGTATCATTTTGATTAAAGAATAACATATTGACAATCATTTCCTTTTTGAAAGAATACATTTTTTTTTGTTATATATAACTTTTTAGAATTAGTTTGGTTAGAATTTAATTTATTAATTATATATATATATATATATATATATATATATATATATCACCAAAGCAAAAGGAAAATAGAGAAAAGAAAGTGTTATATAGAGAGTTAGGGAAATAATTGATTAATATTTAAAGAGAAGCATGATCAACAAAAGCAATGATATAATGTGGGTGAGGCTCATTTAAAGAAATAATAATTCCCAGATTAATAAAATAATTAATATGAATATTGTAAAGTCAGAGTTCCCAATGAGAAGATTATGTTAATGAAGTCAGTTGCAATTAAAATCATCCAAATACCATGTAGAGATATTGCACTTGCCTCAACCAAAACTAAAATCTTTCTTGTACTTTGTTTCAATATTTTTATCAAATTCTTCATCCCACTTTCCCAACATCTGGTGGCGAGAGAGAAGAAGAAGAAGTGAGACTCAATACATTTTACCTGATAGATAGATTCTGGTCATGTGATGATTATTACTATTTAATTGTAACACTCGAGTATCTAACTGGGTTATTTCGTTTTCTTAATTATCCAAAAGAACTTTGAGTGTATTTGAGATTAATTATTAATTTATTATGGTGAATGAAGCTAAAATTAACCAATAACAAATCCTTTACTTTCATGGGTTTTGTTGACGTTTGTAGATAATTAAGGATACACATTCTGAGAGTTTCTTATTATTGTAAAAGAGTTGCATGAATCGACAAACACAAACATAAGATTTTACTTGGCAAAGAAATCAGATTTTACCTAGTAAAGAAACAACATTTCATGTAGCAGGGCCATGATTTCACATAGCAATAAACTACGTTAAATGTTTGAAAAATTACAAACTTTGATTATTATTATTATTTGTTTATTTTTATTAGGTTTTTTTTTTTTTACTGAAAAAATTTAGAATTGCACGGGCACCAAAACCCATAAAATGTATTACTCTACAAAGACAATGAACGATTTTCGGTAAGAATTTTACACGGCTAGAGCACATATGATGACAAGATTTGACTAAATCTTTTGTCAAAAAGAGAAGTTCCTAAACAAATAAGAAGTTTTCAAACACTTGAGCAATGCTACACTAACAACCATTTTGGATGATTTTTTTAGCCTAAATCAAATTGAGTTTGTATTTCGCACAAATCTAGTGAGAAAGAGTAAGGGTTTGTTTGTATTTTCCATTTAACACTTTATGAACTGAACCTATTAAGATGTTTTATTTGTCTTTATTTGTATTTCGCACAAAAGAGAGATTATTGACCTGATAATAAACCACTAAAACCTCCCTCGTTGGGGCTCTGTGCACTGAGAAAAGGCTCTGGCGACAAGGAAACAGGCTACTCTAGTTACAAAGCTCAAAAAGCAAAAAATATGACTTTTCATTCCATTCCAAATCACTTGATTGTATTTAAAGTACTGATCATGTTCCTGACCTTATCTAATATTATGACACATGTTTCCGACCTTATCTAATATCATGATACATAAGCATTGCAATAAATATGTGGTTAAGATGTGATTGGTTTCCACAACCACTTTACCAACAACCAATCACATATTTTAAAAAGGTCAGAAAAAAAATAAGATCAATAGAAGATCCAAATTCGTATTTAAAATATTTCTTTATAAGATTATCTTCTCAAATATACATTATTTTCAATATTACTATGATTTTATATAATACAATTTATTTTTTTTACATATTCTAATGATAAATAATTATAAACCAAATAAAATAAAATAAAAACCTTAATCACATTGTCACTTTAAACTCCGGTGTTGAACCTTCAATTTTATTTATTTATTCCGTAAAAATCAAAACTATTTCAATATAATTATTTATTATATATTATCCATGAATAAAATCTTATCAATATTTACATAAAATAGATTAGGATTTATTAAATTACTGTTATTTAGTTGTTCGCATCATATCAAATTAAAATATATAACAATTAATAGTAATAAGAGTAAATATGTGACCAAGATTAAATACTAGAGTAGGCTAGATTGATTTTTTTTTTTACCAGCAATACAAGAAAATTTTATTAATTATAAATAAATATACACCTAGTCAAGATGACATATTAGCGAGATTTATTAGTAACCGTATATTCTACATAAATATATTATCAAAATTAATAAAAAGGTAAATTCAAAATAAATTATAAAATAAAAATGAAATGTAAATACAATCAAATTCTAATTAAGTTGAATTCAACGATTTTTCTTTTTAAAAAAACACGGAAATAATTTATTGAATTAATCCTTATTTTATTACCTTCTATACATGAAACAAGAAAAGTTTATATTATTATTTACTAACAAATATATAAGTAAAAGAATAATTAAAAAACTAATGCTTGACAATAAAAAATATTAGCCCAAAAAACCAACCCAAATGGTGTAGTTAACGGTTTATTCATTAATCACATTATTCTATTAAACGTGAGGTAATTATTTGGGTTGAATTTTATATTAACTATTTAAGTTGTATAGTATTACTCAAATTAAAAACCTAAAAAAAAAACTTAAAAAGCATGCATCTTAATTTCAATCAAAACAACAAGAAATTTATTAAACATTGTAAATTTAAAATTAGATTAACCAATAATTAGAATACTCCTAACATTTTATAAAATTAAAAATAATAGTAATCCTAAAGTTTCAATATAAAATAAAATGTTTAAATTCATAATATTCATAAAAATATAACTTATCAGAAGATCAATAATTGGTGTTAATATATTTCAAAAGAAAAAATTATTGGTTTTAATAAAGAAATTAAACCAAGTTTAAGTAAATCTGGGAAAGGATGAGAGAAAATACTTATTAAAGAAAGAAAAATAAAATAAAATAGGTCACAACACCTCGTGAAGAAAGTCTGCAAAAAGACAACATATAAATTACCTCTTACAGTACTCCTACTCTTACTACGGTTGCACGTCTTCCTTTTTTTATTATTATTAAGAAATATATTCATTATCAATTTTTTTCTTTTAAACTTTCCATTTTTTTTAGAAAGGCTAGGGTGCTCAAGCCCAAATGACAGTTCCCACTCCAGCCCTAATGACGGTTTTTCCCTGAACGAGGGTATAAATGTTAAATTATTTGTTTTTGAATAATTTTATCTTTAAAAAATAGATATTATATTCAGATGTAATAAAATAAAAAAATAAAAAAAATAAATATATTATTCGTTTTCAATTTTAAATCATTTTTTTAATGTTAAAGATTTATTGAATAGAAGAGAAAGCACCAGAACAACACCGTAGAAGACACCACCGGCTACACAACTCCACACCAAACAACGCTAACCAAAAACAAAATGAAGGAAAGACACGCAAAGTAGAGTACAGCAACACACAACACAGCTCTAGCAGGAATATAGAACATAAGCAGGCAACAAAACAAGACCAATAAAATCAACAAAACCAAACAAGACTACTGCTTAAACTCATTACTCCACTCAACAAAATCTCCTGCCTCACTCGACCCCAATCATCCGCCATATGATTAAAGTCCTTGGCGCTGAAATTAACAATCGTTGTGGCTAGAATATCCAAGCAGTAATATCGTAAATGATATGCACATAGTTAAAATTGCCAAAACCTCCGTTGTTAACCTAGGCCACGTCATTTTGGAATCGCTAACAACTTCAATATTGCGACCTAAAAGGGCTGGCATAGACACACAACGAGCACTGTATAGTTTTAATCTCAACTTTATTCGAATAATGAATACCAATATGGGAAAAACTTCACAGAACCTTGCCCTTATATAATCTCTCAAAACTCCACCAATTCCAAATCATTGTTTAGTAAAAATCATCACTGTTTAGTTTCTTTCAGATAAAAAAACAAATGATTCCTAATAAATTAGTGAAATAAAGAGAAAGAAGAAAGATGGAAAGTAAAAGATGGTATGTTTATGGGGGACTTTTTGTAATTTTCTTAGTTGGAGTGAAATTGTTTTTGAAGAAGTGAATCAAAACAGCGGTTAAAAACAAATTTCCACAAACTACTTTTAGGTTAAACTTGAAAATTTTCACTTAAATGTTTTCCCCACATTTGTGTTTTTAAGCAGGTATCCATCGACCAATTATATATTATTTTATGCTATATTAAATTCTGAATATTAGTATTTCACTATGAGATTGGCCCACGCAATTATTTCCCCGTGGAACATGATAGTATACTAGATTCTAACTCCATGTTTGGATCAAAATCTATGTGCTTCAAAAATACTAGAGAAAGAATAGATTACAACCCTAGGTATGGTGTATGGGTAAGGAGAAGGACAAGACAGCATTGGTTTGATTTCAAATTTGAGAAGTAGTTGACGACTAAATTAAATTTGAACACAAGTAGATAGATTCATGTTTGATTCTTTTCTAGTATAGATATATAAATAAATGTTCTTTTCTTTTCATTTTATCTCTCTGACATGACATGATCTTAACAGAGATTTAATTTAAAGATGTTTCATGCATCCCCCAATAACTGATTCAATGAATGGGTTAAGTGAAGTCGGCTATATATATGGTCCATTCCACCATCAAAGCATATCAGCTCTGCAGGTCTCTGCGTTGCTACCAGCAGCCGAACCCAACTCCTGAATATCATTATATATTTATATATTAAACAACAAGAAGAAGAAGAAGAATAAGCATCCCAAGAAACACGAGGCACATGATATTATTTAATATCAACCAACTCCACAACAGTAATAACTGAAATAATATTATTCGGTCAAATATTATTCGCTCACTCAGAGTCAGAGACTCATGCATTCATGATTGATGAGATTATATATGTGAAACATGGCTGCACATGTCATCACGTGATGTTGATGAATATGTATTGCAAACACTGGTTGGGTGAGAATGACCAGCAAATTAAAGAAACGGTCAACAGGGACTCTCAGTCTCATCTTTAATGATAAAATGAAATTCTGCAACAACAACAACACCGCCATGTGCTAAGAATAATACTAGTTGTCTCTGTCATGACTCATGACTCATGTCCTATCCTCTTTTCTGCTTTGAAGCTTGAGCTTACCCATACGTTCTTCAAGAGCATACTCTTCTTAGTATTATTCTTCTTCAAACATGCTACACTTTGATGTATCCAATTAAGCACATAGGTACTACTCACTTTACGATAAGACCTTTATTCAATCAATAACCATGATTGAGGAAATCTTGGTTTTAGCCTTTAAATTATGGGTAATTTTAAATTTATCCACGAGTTGTGCTACTGGTACACTCACCACTAAACTATTTATGTCCCACTTTTAAATTATTTAGTATTTTTTTTCCAATATCAAATTACTTAAGTAAACATACAATTTTTATTAAAAAAAATCTCATATAAACTAAAACTAATAAAACTCCATTTTCCTTATTTCAAAACCTTAATGACAAAAACTTTAATGACATAGATTATTTCAAATCATTGAATGTTACCTATTTTTATTTATATTTTCTTTCAGATCTCGATTTCATGTTTAATATTTATTGATTTTTTACTATTTTTATTTATATTTTATTTCAGATCTCGATCTTATGATTATTATGTTTAATTAGTATTTATTGATTTTATTGTTTCACATGTTTGTTTTATTTTTCTTCTCAAATTCTAGATCCATGTTTGTTGTTTTTTTTTTCTCTTGATTTATTTTATTTCAGATCTTCCAGGTATACTATAATCTGTATCAATTATTTTGTAGTTTTTATTCCGGATATTCCACAGGTAGTTTAATGTTATTTATAAAATCTATGACAAAACGAAATCATACCAAAACTCTAACTCAATCGTTAAAAAAAAAATCATCAGACGATTAATATTACATTCACAATCTACCACTAACAATCCAACCGACTAAAAAAAATTGCATCTAATAAAAATGGTTTTACCAAGAAATAAAAAGAAACAACAAATCATACGAATGAATGTGAGAAAACTATATATAAAGATTAAAGATGAAGTGTATTTTTTATTTTATTTTTTGAAAAGATATGAGATTTATTAAGTTTGAAAAATAAGTAAAAGGGTAGTCAAGGAAATAAATCAAAAAAATTAATAAAACCATATAATTTTACATAATTAAATCAAAATTTTAAACAATGAGGCATAAATAGTTCACTAGGGGGATGTGTCAATAGCACCACTCTTTATCCACACCCATGAATTTTCTTATCTTGTCAAATTTAGTTATGTTGTGACCAAAATACCCCTATTTTGTTTTACTTTTTTTTTTCTCATCGTTCTCTGCATTTTTCCTATTTTCACACCCAAATTTTTTAGTTTTGATATGATATTTAGAGAGTGAGAAAGTTAGAATATTTAGAGAGGAAAAGTTACAAGAATTGGAAAAAAGAGAAATTTACAAAATGAATTGTAAGAGAGAAATTTACTAAGAGAATTGGAAGAGAGAGAAGTTAGACGAAAAACAGAGAAACTGTCCATTTATATCTGACGTGTAAAATTTATATATAACTAGCATGTAACAATTTCATTTATAATTTGAGTGCTAAATTCCACAAGAGACTAATTCGGAAACATGAGAGAATTATATTCCAAAACGCCACATTTATAGCAGCTTAAACACTGGATTCATCGCCCCCGATCCCAACTGGATAAATCAAAACTATAATCGATGAAAAGAAGAATATAGTACTAACCCCATTTGTTCTATTATAAAGAAGACATAAGAAGAAGAAACAAAGAATGCTATAGAGTTTCAGAATTACAAATACAATGAGCAGTGACATTAAATGCTTTATGTGCATATATATCTCAAATAGATCTCCAGTAACCACATTGCTATGATTGTGTGTTATGTGTACGTGGGAGCACTATCATATGTGTGTGCTTTGTCTGATAATTAAATGAAAAGAAACACAGCAAAGTTTCGATGACATTATTATAAAACTATAGATATCTAGGTGTATTCTGTTACTTTTGTACAATAAGAAACTGAGGCCGGAGAAGTAGTCATAACAACAGCTTTCTCCCCCATCATACTACATTTTCCTTCCTATAATCCCTACAAAGAATGCTAGCCCCAAGTGACCAACTTAAGAAACAAAGATATCGGAAAAACCATCCCTGCCCCTTGAACTAACAGAACCGGCCTAATGAAATTATACAACTGTGATTCAAAGAATAATATTACATCCAGGGGGGCAATGGATGCGATCAAGTAAAAACATACCTAAACGAAGAAAAGAATATCGGGGTGGGGATTTACAGGGCGGCATTTACTGGAAGATCAAACATCAATTTGATCTTGAGCAGAAGTGGAACATGGAGAGATAAATTTGGCTATCATGGCCTTATTCCTGTAAAAATTGGAAGTCTGGATTCTCTAGAAGTTCTGCAGCAGGTTTTACATCTGAAAATTCTTTCACATCAAGAGCACCAGAAATTTCATCTATTGAGAAAGGAATGCTGCATTTACAAAGCAAAATCAATAGTAGTTTGAAACATTAGTTTTCCATAAAAAGACAACATTATTCTCTTCTTTTACTTTTGTACATTTGGTTACCTAGAATTGTCATCCAATAAAAAGGAGTTGGTATCATCATCATTGGAGTCGTATGTCATTATAACTTTCATGCTAGAAATAACCTGTCCAAAGAAAAGGTGAATAACCAGATTAACATGAAAATAAACCTCTCAACCAAATTTGGAAAGATATCCTAATTGACTAATTTGTTCTCCATATCTAGGAAAAAAAATTAAATTGCCTTACATCTGGGGATACACTTGGGGTATCGTAGTTCTCATCGCCGTACAGGGTACATATTCTATAAAGCTGCTGAACACTCAAGACCTGAAGACAGCAAGCACCAATGAGAAAGAGAATCTTCAAATATTATTTTATATATTTAACCCTAATTTATCATATTGAATATAATAATGCCGTAACTATTCAAAAATACATTACTTCAAGAAAACATTATTCATAAAAAATCTAGCATGTATGCAAAATTGCTTGTGAATAATTCCAGGTTTACATCAGGATTTCACGGGATTGAATATCTTGCTAAAATCCACGATTCAATTGTATGCAAATCATGCAATTGTTGTTGCCACTGGCTCTCTGTTAATTGCACATGATAATGAAGCTACTGTCACATACACACAGAGAAACTTACTGGGCAGAGGTCATTTGTAATTTCATCGTAGGATATTCTAGTCTTCTGGTGTATTACCTGAAATCGAACAACAAAAATGTTTAAAACTATTTTAGAAATGCTAATTAATAGAGATGAAATAGTCATAAAGACTTAAAATCATTGCTGTGTGAACTAACTGCTAATAATCACTGCATTATGTTCATATATAACATATTTCCAAATGCCTAAAACATATCTAGATGCATATAAATTATGGAAACTAAGAATTTATAGCAGGTTTTTTGGAATCAGTCTAACACAAAGTGAGAAGTCCCTTTCTTTCTTTTTTTCTTTTTCATTTCTTTTCTTGAGTGTACACAAAAGAATTTTATGAATGAGAAAGCATTATAAAGTGAACAAGCTGTCCATAAAACCTGGAATCTCTTAAAAGAACTTCATAACCTGTACAAAGTTAAGTCGCTTCAAAACTATAAAAAGTACAACTTACTCTTTGCACCATTATTTAAAATCAACAAAATACCTATGATATACAAAATTAGTGATGAATCCCATAGTAAGTGGATGAAAAGAAGGAATGTTTAAATTTTGAAACAGAGACCCACAAAGATGTTCAAAATGAAACTCTATCCCATAAATGTTAACCTCTACATCCCTATTTTAAAAGCCTAATTCTTCTAATTAACTAACAGCTACGACAATATCATAAATGTCAAACCCCAGTTATATTGACGTACATATACAACTGAATATAAATAGACAAGCATAGGCTAGAGTGTATGCTACCATGTTGGAAATTAATATTTGAAATGGATTAAAATATAATAGATCAATATAAAACTATAAAAAAAAAAACTAGCTTTTTGAGTTGCAAGCCAATTAGTATCTTGAAATTTTTTTATGTATACTTCTTCAATGTGGGATTTCTTATCACACGTGAATATCAACATACAGAATTCTTGAAAGATAGTTCTCATATTAATTAGTGGAATTTCCAGTCAATTCAAAAAGACATATAAAGACTTCAATCATAAGAAGACGACATATGAAGACACCAATTATGACAAAATTCTGCATACATGCCCATGACAGCTTCATCACTGCTTGATCAAAGCTATTGACTGTACATTTATGATCCTATTTGAGTCTTCCTAGTCAAAAGAAAATCTTTATCTTGATCAAAGGGAAGCTTCATACAACAAGTCTCCACTACCTAATCCTTTAATTCATCAATACTTCCTAATAGATCTAATAAAAAGAACTCATCAATGAAGGTCAAAAAGTTCATTGTTTATTACAGGTTGGCCCTAGGCAGCTATCCTAACACCAATCTCAAAACCAGATAAATAATGAATGGGTTGTATTTCAACAACAGAGACTGGCAGTATTCTAAAAAGCTGATACTCTCTTAAGACAATTCAGCATGTCAATGGCAAGCCCTTTTGCTATATATCTTGGCCTTGAAACCCCCTATTTTGAAGGAGGGCACCACTTTATTCCTGCAATACCTAGTCTTGGAAACCTCAAAGCATATGAACTTTTATGGAGTGTCATAGCAGCATAACCTTCCAAACATATAATGAGATGAAATATAATTCATCAGACATGAAGAGTACAGAAAGGAAGTAAATAGGAAGTATTTATTTTTTGTTTCCTACAAAAAAAATGAAGAGTACAGAGAGTAGATAACAAGGCATACAAAATGAATGCAGATATTTTTAAATAATCATATATCACAATATACAGAAAGCATAAAAGATAAGCAACCTTGTTTGTGTTTTGTCATACATTGAATAAAGAAACATACCAAGAATACAACAGCTTCTCTTGTGTGCTTGAGTTCATTCCAAGCTGAACCTGCGTACTGCAACAAGAATTTTCAAGCAAGCAATACTCGACACTTCAGATAGACTTATACACAACTCTAAGATACAATCAAGATTGGCAAAAATGAAACTCATGCAAGGAGGATTACTCAAAAACGTGAAAATGTTTCATTTCACAGGCACCTATCAGCAACTCAAAATAGTACCTCATCTTCTGCATGGGAACACCAAAGTTCTAATTCATCCAACCCCGACTTCACATATTCTCCATTGCTGAATGTGCAGCACTCTCGATGAAGAAGAAGGCTGTATCAGCAATAACGCGACATTAACAAGTGAATGGAGGCATACAACTTCAAACGAAGATAGGCAACTAAGATTGGACAAAACTTTTACCTATTAAAGAGCTGTACATTAATATATGAAAAAAGTTGTGTGAAGATCTTCTGTATTAGAACTCGAGGAACCTAAAACATTGATAACCATTAGTTTAACAGGAATTGAAAACAAGATCATCATTGACTTTGATATCGACAAAAGTGGAAATCCCATACAAAATTTTCTTTCAATGTAGAGAGCTGTCCATTAAGGTTCTTAATAATGTCATTCCACGGACTAGATGGCAGACTAGATGGTGGACTAGATGGCTGACTAGATGGTGGTAGATCAGTTCCTTGAGAAATCTTTGGTGCCTGATCATAGGGATGAAACATTAATGGAGTTTAACAATTTCAGTCATAGGATATAAGTAATTGACCTAAAACAAAAGCACTGGCACATAATTTCAAATTAAGGTTGACATCATGAGACTAAACAATCTCAAACCCCATTAATATAACATCAACTTCAATATTTTAATGAGCAAAAAGCATTCAAATGTAGTACGACAGACATATCTTTGAAACTACACCAATCCAGCCGCCAGCCAATCAAACTGGCATCTTCAATTAGTCAGCAATTAAACATTTTCACAAAAATTTACACGCACCATAAACAATGTTACAAGTTTAGAGTATGAACAGAAACCTAGCACACGAATGGTGAACAGGATAGCAAATAAAGAACTTCAATGTTAGAATTGAAACTATTCGAGATTGTAGATACAATGTCACAATCAGTAAATCAAACATCAGTTGATCACACAATAAAATCTTTTTTTTTTCTCTTTTTCTTTTTGTGAATGCTTTAAAACACAATATAATCAATTAGATTGTATAGTTGACTGATTGATTGCTTAATCAGTGTAATTGATTGCTTGATTAGTGTTGTTGACAATTAGCTTGATTGTAGCAGATTATTGTATTGATTATAGGAGAATCATTTCCTTAATTCTCACTAATGTATTTCCCTATATATTGCCTCCATATAAAGAAAAATAGATAACAAACTCTTAATTTGTTCATGGTATGAGAACCTATAACAAATTTTTAGGTTTCCTCTCTGTTACTGTTTCATAAAAAAATATATATATATATAGAAAAAAAATCTTTTTTCTCTACTGTTACAGTACTCGTCTACAACACTTGCTACAGTGCTCATCTACAGTACCAGTCATCATAGTTCAACCGAAACATGTAGTCTGTCATATGCTGATGGTACACCCACCCTGGTTAATGGGGCTGGATCTCTATCATTAATGTCATCTTTACACTTGTCATTTGTTTTACATGTGCCTACCTTATCTACTAACTTACTATCTATCAGTCAGATCACTAAAATCTCTTAACTGCACTGTCACCTTTTGGCCTACTCATTGTGTGTTTCAGGGTATTCACACCAAGGAGACGATTGGATCCGGTAGGGAAAGAGGGGGGTTGTACTAGTGTACTACTTTACAACAAATAGTACTCCAGGCTCTTAACGCTCATCTAGCCAACCTCATAGAGTAGTACAAGTCAAATCTGATAAGAAAAGTAATATTTATCTCTTGCATAGACGCTTAGGACATTGTTCATTTGGGTATCTTAAGTTTTTATTTCTATCCTCGTTTACTGGTCAAAATAATTTTCAATGTGAAACATGTGTTTTGTCAAAACATCATCACATTGTCTTTCCGTATAATAATAGGAGCTCTATGCCATTTTCTCTTGTCCTTTCTGATGTATGGGATCCCTCTAATGTTGTGTTTGTATCTGGTATGCGTTGGTTTGTTACATTTATTGATGACTGCACACGTATGACTTGGATTTTCCATTTAAAAAATAAAAGTGATGTATTTGATGCTTTTCAAAAAATTTATCACATGATCTACACTAAGTTTCATAAGAAAATTCAAGTTTTACGCTGTAATAATGGTGGTGAATATCTCAAACATAATTTCAAAACCTTTTATTTACGAAACGATATTCTCTACCAAACATCTTTGTGTACATACTCCACAACAAAATGGCACAGCCAAGCATAAAAATCATCATCTCTTAGAGGTTGCACGATTTTTACTACTTGAAATGCATATGCCTAAATCTTTTTGGGGTGATGTTGTATTACCTGTTGCATATCTTATTAATCGCATGTTGTCCAGTGTTTTGTCTTTTCAAACTCCACTGCGATTCTTGTCTCATTTCTATGATGTTAACTCTTCCTTACATATTTTTCCTCGAGTCTTTGGATGTGTAGTATATGTACATATGCATACTCCTCATCGAGAAAAGATAGATCTGCGTGCTCTTAAGTGTCTTTATAAGGTATTCTAGCTCACAAAAAGGGTACAAGTGTTACCATCCTCCGTCTCGTAGGGTGTTTGTTTCGTAGGATGTTACGTTTTGGGAAAATAAGTCATACTTTGCCTCGGAGACTCCTCTTCAAGGGGAACTCGAACCATGAAAAGAAATCTTCTACGGTAGACAATGGTATACCTATTAGTTTTCCCATTAGTTTGCCCGTAAGTATATCTTCTGAAGAAAAAAGTCAATCTTCTGAAGAAAAAAAATAAGATTCTTGAAAGGACATAACCAACTTGGAAAGTGTATGAAAGGAGAAATAAAGGGAAGGAGAAACAGGAGGAGTTAGTTCCAATACAAGTGGCACAACTCCTTACTTCCCCTTCTCCAACACTAGTTCATCAATCAGACTGTGGTGGAAAATGCTCCTAAGGTAATTCCCCGAACTCTCTATTTTATCTAATGACTTGTATAGTGAAAATCACATAGATCCTGACCCCATTTTACCCACTCGACAGTATCCCAGTCGAGAACATGGACCACCCATATGTTTTGGTTTCTCCTCTGAGCAACCTCCAATAAATAGTAAGGCTCACTACTCTAGTACTGATTACACCTCAACTCACAGATTGTCTAAATCCTTTAAAACATTTGCACATCAATTATCCCCTGTATCTATTCCTAATAAATTGCAAGATGCACTGACAGATCAGAAATGGGTACAAGCCATGAAAGAAGAGATGAAGGCATTATAAAAAAACTGTATGTGGGAGATAATGGATCTACCTAAAGGAAAGAAGGTTGTTGGGTATCGATGGGTATATACCATTGAGCACAGAGCAGATGGTTCAATTGAAAGGTACAAGGCAAGGATGGTCTCCAAAAGGTATACTTAGACTTACAGGGTTGACTACGAGGAGACGTTTGTTCCAACAGTCAAGTTAAACACAGTTAGGGTACTTCAATCACTAGCAGCGAACTTGGACTGGCTATTGAAATAGTTCGATGTGAAGAATGTTTTCCAACATGGGGATCTTAGTGAAGAAGTCTATATGGAACTCCTTCCTGGTTTCGAGTCCCAAACTAGCAAAGTATGTAAGCTGAAAAAGGCTCTTTACGAATTGAAACAATCACCTAGAGCCTGGTTTAGGCAATTCAGTACGTCTATGAGGAGATTCGGATTTCATTATAGTAACTCGGATCACACCTTATTCTTCAAACGTAAGGGTGACAAGACTCGAACACATTGAGTACACCCTATACATGTATCATAAATCTTTACTGAATGTGACATTGAATCTATCAATTTCTGAATCCATAAATTTTTGATCTAGTAATTTTGGAACTGAATCATATATTGAAACACCAGATCAATCAATGATTTACCAAAATTTTGGAATCAAAGCATCTCTGGATCAACTGATAAGAGGAAACAAAGATACTTTGATTTTTTACGTTTTCGCCAATATGATCGAGGTTAGGACGTATTATAGATGCTAATTCGAATTGATGAATATTCTGATTTCCGAATACTATTTTATTTATTCAACAAAGTCGATGTCTCCACCCGTAAGAACTACGAGATTACCCCAAGGATGCCTTCGGTATCCAGGGGTCGCGGACCGACCATAGAACCCTGCTCAATAAGTGGAATGCATTAGCTGTCCACTCTCAGGATATACTTATCGTCTATGTTGATGATATGATTATTACAGGAAACGATGATCTGGAGATGACTAATCTCCAAAGTCACTTGGCTACAGAGTTCGAAATGAAAGACTTAGGGGTATTAAGGTACTTTCTGGGAATTGAGGTAGCCCGATCAAAACATGGGATTTTCCTTATTCAGAGATAGTATGTTCTTGATCTACTTACAAAAATTGGGATACTTGCAAGCAAACCAGCAAATACTCCTATAGATCAAAACCACGAGTTATGTGAATGTCCAGAACACCCTGATCAAACCCCAGCAAACAAAGAAAGATATCAGAGGCTTTTTGGTAAGCTCATCCACCTATCGCATACTCGTCTTGATATTATATATGCACTGGGTGTGGTAAGCCAAATTATGCACGCTCCCATAGAGAATCACATGGATACAGTCCTTTGGATTTTAAAGTTCCTAAACGGATCTCATGGTAGAGGATTAATGCTTTCTAAAAATGGACACCTAGATATCGAGGGATACACGGGTGATGATTGGGCTAGGAATGCTAGTGATCGGAGATCTACTTCTGGTTACTTCACCTTTGTAGGAGGTAACCTAATCACTCGGAGGAGTAAGAAACAGACTGCGGTACCATGATCTAGTGTTGTGGAAGAATTTTGAGGGATTGCCCAAGGAATTACTAAATTGTTGTGGTTGAAGAACTTGTTGAGCGATTTGGGATTTCACCCAAACGGTAGCATGAAGCTATATTGTGATAATAAAGCTTCGGTTCAGATTGTCAATAATCCTGTCCAGCATGATCGTACCAAACATGTGGAGATTGATCGATTCCTCAACAAAGAGAAGATAGAAGAAAAGATAGAAGAAAAGATAATTGAGCTTCCGTAAGTACCAAGGATCAACTTGCAGATATCCTCACAAAGGCGATTAGTGGAAGAAACTTTCATGACTCAATTAGCAAGTTGGGACATCTATGCACCAACTTGGGGGGGGGGGGGGGGGGGGGGGGGGGTGTAGAATATAATCAATTATATTATATAGTTAACTGATTGATTGCTTAATTAATGTAATTGATTGCTTGGTTAGTGTAGTTGAAAATTAACTTGATTTTAGGAGACCAGTAGTTTGATTGTAGGAGATCATTGTATTGATTATAGGAGAATAATTTCCTTGATTCTAACTCATGTATTTCCCTATAAATTGCCTCCATCTGGAGAAGAATAGATAACAAACTCTTAATTTGTTCAGAAATACTAAAGCACAACAATATATAACACAGAAAACAAGATGAAAAGCTAGTAAGTCATAGGAAAAATCAAACAGTAGAAAGCTAGGAGTAGATGATAAAGAAACTAAGTAAACTAAGGATCGTTTTACCTCAATACAAGAAGTAAGAAGTGGTGACAAATCCTTCTTAAAATTGTCTCGAATGATTCCATAAAATGTCTCCACATATGCTGAAAGCTGCTGCTTAAAAAGCAAAGCTGGATACTTGGCCTCAACCTGGCGCACTGCATCAACTTGAATATTGGAAGAAGAAGGGGATGAACGGAAACCCTGAGAAACATTATATAATGTTAAATGATATTAATTATATGACAAATGTATTAGATGCAAGCATATTCATGCACAAACTCGTTTATAGAAAATATAAATGAATAGATAGATAGATAGATAGATAGATAGATAGATATATATATATCTACTACTTGGGTCATCCTCCCAAAAAATGACGTTGGTTGGGGAGGCTTTTGTGCAGCCTTCAAACTCCGTTGAAGCAAGAACAACAGCGTAGATGTAGTGGATAGCCAATAAACCATATGACTATTGTTATCCTGGTTCTGCAATATATTGCACACAACAAGCATGTTAGACTTCAGTTCACTGAATCAAAAATAATTTCTTTTTCCTTCACTTTATGATTCTTCTTTCATTCTTCTTTTGCTTTTTCTTCATTTAGTGTAGGTGTGACCATGTGTTTCTGCACTTAGGCATGTGTAAATTCCCTTCCCTAGTGCAACCTGCTTTATTGGTTAAAAATACTTTAAGCTGTAAAAATATAAAAGAGAGGAATAATTTTTATTATTTGTGATACTAATTCTATTACAATAGAAGCCTATTTTTAGGCCATTTTTTCTCTTTTAGGCCTACAAAATTACATTAAATGGAAACATAAAATAATATGGAAACAATTCAAATTGAAAAAAAAAATGTAACAATATAAAATCTTATATATATGGCATATAATAATTGGGAAAATCAAATATTCAACATAAGCATACCAAAAACATAATGGATGAAAGCATCTAACTCTTGCTATAGTCTTCAAAGCATATAACTCTATCAGAAGCAAGAAAGATGAGAAAAGTCAATTTGCTCAAGGGCTCTCAATGTTTTTGGTCACTCGATCCCAATATCATTAGTTGCTATTTTATTGATTCGCTTCAATATTTCTCATCATTTTCCGTGAAAATAAAAAGGTAAGAGGTGTGGATAAAGTCCAGTTTTCTTTAGTTAACAAAGTGAAAATTTAACTGAAACGTGATGAATCTTATGATCTGAACAGAAAACACCATGTAAAAGCTTCTGGTATTCAAACGTACCATAAATAGCAAATCTTTTGAGCATCTGAGTAGGAAAAAGAAATACAAAATGAGCCAACAATAAATTTCAATCACCTCTATTGCAGAACCAATCATCTGAATGAGACGATCAAACACACTAGTCTTTTCAACTTCGAAAGATCTCCAATGGAGAAGACACTTGTATATGGTAAATGCAGCAACTGGTTTTTCTTGACTGAATCCAAGATTCTTTGTGACGCATTGAATTAAAGCATCTACATTCTCCTGCACCACACAGATGAGTGACCAAATTAAAAAGTAAGTCCAAATGAACTTCATCTGAAAATGTAGGTTTCCTCCCATTGGGTTGTAAAGTCCTCTCGGTGGACTGCTTGTTCACTTATTTTCTTTTAATACAGTTTTTCAGTGTACTCAAAATGAAATAAAATAGACAGAAATTTAGGTCAAATTTTTTTGTAAGCACATACTTGTTGCTGTTCAATCTGGGATCTCCTCAATATACTATCAGAAATACCAAATTTCTTTACAGGTGCAGAACTTTGAGGTTCCTGTAGAAACAGGCTCTCTTAGAAATGTCAAGGCACCAAAAATGTAAATAAAGTTGTACACAATTAAAAGTAATCTTCAGCAGCTTTAAGTTCTTCACTCACATGATGTCCATTTTCCAGAGGCTGCAAAAATACAAGGACAAGGATTAGCAAATATCTCGGCTGCCCTATGCAACCAAAAAGGAAAGAAGGTAGAAGGAGGGAAATAGCATGTACCTGAATTGCTTTCATTGATGAATTTCCTGACATTTTTCTAGAAGCTGAATTCTTCAATTCATGCCGCATAATTTGGTCCTCGGTTTGCATGTCGGAAAGCTTTTCTTCAAGCCTGAGAAGAGATTTAGGCAATAAAACCATAATACAGGAAGTTGATCAAGGAAAATTTCAGTGGCATCAGATAAAGATATTGACCCATGTTGACAAAAATATATAAGTAATTGTATTAACCTTTGCATTGCAGTCTTTAAATCAATCATTTTTGACTCTGCGTCCGAGGCCTGCTTCAACCGCTCTTCGCTCAATTTATTTGTTTCTTCAAATTTCCTCTCGGTTTCATCAATTTTCTTTTCTAGTGAACTTACCAAAGCCTAGGAAGTGTCATAGCCAGAAGAATGTCAATAAACATAGATCCAAAAAGATACCAAATTCACTTAGTAGGGAGTAGTAATACATAAAATTCAAACCCAAGGTTTCATCCAGAAGCAGAATACATGAATGCTCACCTTTAGCTGTTGATTTTCAGCAGTAAGATTGTTCATCATGTCCTGATCAATCACTGAAACATCCTTAACGACTGGAACCTCCTGAACGACCGAAACCTCCTGACCAACTGGAACCTCCTGAACGACCGGAACCCCCTGAATGACTGGAACTTCCGGAACCTCCTGAACAACTGGATCCCCCTGAATGACTGGAACTTGTTCAGCTACTCTCTTTGCAGCCTCTTGTTCCTTGATAAGCAGTGCTTTGGTTTCCTGAAACTGTTGTTGCATTTCTGCCAAAGCAGATTGTAACTTTGCATTTTCTTCCAAAGCTGACTGCAACTTTGCATTTTCTTGTGTTTTGGCTTCCTCAAGGTCAGCCTGCAATGATTGTTTCATGAATAAGAAACAAGCAGTATGGGATACCTATTTAATTTCTTTCCTTTTCTAAGCCAGAGGTTTATGTGCTTTAAAGAACCATTAAGCATAAAAATATCACATATGATACTTCATTCCCTTCTTGTTATTCATCAGTTTTCCCTTGCGATGATGACAAACGAAATATAGAAAAGAACCACTTGAAACAAAGTTAACTGGACCATCAATCTGGACTTAGACCATTAAGTGGACAATGATAAAAAAGAAAATAAAACACACATTTTACAGGTACATGCAACTGAATAGCCTGTCATCATAATGAAAAAGAACACCTAACGTTCACTATAAAAACCTCACTTCATAATTAGTATGTACATATTGATGTCATCAGCCTGACGACAAGTCAACAATATTGAAACCCTGTGTCTCGATAGATATATTCATTAAAATATAACCAAAATAAAAATCTACCCTCATTTGTTTCTCCTGCTGCAAGTGCCATGTGAGTTCTTCAACTTCCTTTTCCAGCTGACTTTTGGCAGCTTGAAGAGCACCAGTTTCCTTAGCAGCCTACAGGCAGCAGGAAGCACCAAAAAATATTTCACACTTGATATCAAGAAAAAATAAAGTAAATACATCAATGGATAACAATTTCAACATGTACATTTCCCAGGGTGGACCCCATGCAAGTCACAGAGGGGGATATGTTGCAGTCATCCTGAAGCAGATATATTGCAGATTTGCAGATACATGTATTAAAAATGGAAAATGCTGACCGACAAAAAGACCCGAACTTTTCATAATTGATGCAAATGTTGAGAGTTATTTTCAGTCAGCTTACAGTAAATTCATCTTGTAATGCTAGTATATTACAATAGATCCAACCCCTTAAAGGTGACACTTTCATTTCTAACCTATACAATTTTATCAATTTTCAAAAATGGTAAAAAGCCAAATTTGTTGAGTCTTCGGAAAGGCTTCCACATAAAAGTGTCAGTGTCTCCCACATTAGATATTAGTAATTGATAAGACCACTAAAACTAGTTTGCCCTCTCCACCTACTAGAGCTTTTGGATTGAATCTGTGAGAAAATGTTGCAACATGGAAATTATTTTTAAAACTAGAAAAAACAATGATAAGTGTTTGATGCAAAAAAATGGATCAACTGTCTGAATGATTTATGATTGCTCTGAAAATAAATTGACTTGAAATTATTGAATCAACAGTAAACATTCTCTTTCTACGCAACTGCAACCTTAAAATTTAATCATAAGAAAGGAGATTCAATATGAACGAAAGACAAAAAGAACATATCACCATCTTAAGCTTCCGTAATTCTCGGTGTGCAACTTTTACTCTCCAGGCACATTGTGTGACTATTGCTGCTTTCTTTAACTTTAAATAGTGAAGACGAGCTAAATATCGTCTACATTGAGTCTGCGATACATACAAGCACCCCAATCAGATAGGGCAAAAACCATATAACAAGTCACGGAAATTTTAATCGGTGGATGCTATTATAAAGAATATCAATATTTGACTATGCAGTACAGGCAACCATCTGAAGGAAAAAGTAGAATTTACGAAGTGTTGAGACAGCTATTGCAATAAAATATACTATTAAAGTTGCCACTCCAATTCCTTAAAACGTTTATGTAAAAGAGATATTACAGTCAACAAATACCAAATAGAAGACATTAAGAACCAAATTAGTGTAGCTCAATTTGGTAGGAGTACCAGATTGCACTGTGCATTATTTGAATCTTAGAACTATCAAATGAGAATCTCCATATTGCATCATGTGCAACCACTTAAAAAAAAAAAAAAAAACAGGGACGAAGGTGTAGTGATTACAAAAAATAAAAGCTAAAGAGTGTATACGATGATCCTTATGTCACACAGCAAAATAATGACATGAATGGATCATTTCTATTCACCGAAACCCCAAGATCTCCAATCTGTTGTTGTGTTTACACTTTCTACAATATCTTTCATAACCCCGATATGAGTAATATGTAACTATCAGTCTCAGTGGAACCCTGTGTATATAATTTTGATCTAAGACAAATGAGCTAAACTTAAATAATACACCAACAGATCAGAAATTTGCTTGAGAGAGGGAAAAAACTGACAAAAGATTATATTCTTTTACCCTCATGCAACAACAATTGTTCTTTCTTAGGATCTGGGCCATCTGGCCATTGCCTAAGCACACCAGTGTGACAAACCACAACCGTCACACATCCATACATTATTAACAAGGCCCAACTAAGCAGCTTCAACCCACTGATCAGCATTAAGCTATCAAATTTTTAGACTAACCAAAAGAGGAAAACAAAAGGTGAAATGTAAAATATTGCGCATCGCCGCATCCCGAAAAAAAAAAGACAAGCAAAATATCATTTGGTCTTCTTTTTCTTTTTTTTTGAAACAATGAAACTATCATCTTACCTGGATAACAATTGCAGCTCTCGTCTGCTTCCTGAACCAAAGTTCATTACGAGCAGCCATGCCACGAATGCCTGTTTGGAAAGAAATGGCTGAAGATCTCAAATTACTGTAAGCTTTTCTTGCAAGGTATGTGCGTGAATTTTTCTGAATATTCACACAAGCGGCTTCTCTTCTCATTCTCTCATACTGATGGCGAGCATTTTGTCCTACAATCAGCTCAGAGATAGTATAACAATAAGTCGTACAAAAATCTTGTTACAAACCAAATTTCTAATCAAAAGATGCCATGCACTACCAAGCAATGAATTCACCATAACATAGAATGTAATTACCTCTACACAAGGTTTGAATATGAATGGCAGAGAACCGCAACAAGATGAAGCTCTTACGACAAAAATATGTGCGAACTTTCCTCTGGATGATGCTTGCTGATCTTCCTAATACCTCAGTTCGAAGAGCATCTAGTTCTGCCATCTGACCTGCTCTCAAAAACACTTTGGTCTTTCCAACCTGCAACAAAATTGAAACTATAAGGTTGTCTGTGCAAAGTATACAGTAAGACCATTACCAGGCAGTCTAAAATTGAAAAAAAAAATGAATATTGATGGATTGTATTATTGGCAACAATATTGTGATGCAATTAGAACCCAAAACATACAACTGACTAATAAATTTCTACTGGATGCACACATTCAACATACACAGAACAGGAGACATCAAACTTAATAGTTTTAAACATACCACCTAACAGCTATTAATGGTGGTAAGAACTATAAGAGAAATGGCTCTAAAATGGTCATTTAATCGTGAAACAAACCTGATAACCTTTGAGGTTCACCTTCTCTAGAAGCTTCTTGCAAGCAGCAACCTCATCAGAGCTGTCACAAAACAAGTGACGGCCAAAGAATGTTAATGCAACCGCAAGAGCACAATCTTCAAAATCTATCATAAACCAAAGCACTCGAACATTAAATTAAACTTGAATAGCATTAACAAAAATTTGAGGAAAATACCTGGCATCCAAGATATTAGGTGCCAGAATATGAAAACGATTTAGAAACTCATTAAACGTCTTTCTAGTGGGAAATCCAGCACAACTGATCCTAATTGCCTCCATGACACCCTGGAAACAGATATATGTATATTACATCCATTAAGCTTGCAGATACCGCAAACACGCTCTTTATCAAAATCAACACTATTACAATCGCATAACTTACCCCACAGCGTAGTTGCTGCAAAACATTGCTGTTCTCGAAGATTGCTGGCTTAAGAACATTATTCGGCTTAACACAACGTATGTAGTGTGGCTCAGTGGCACTCAATGTTTCAAGCAATGCTTGCAATTGTTGCTGTAAAAAAGAGAATGACAAGAATGAAACTGAAAAACGTTTAAGGGAAATGATCCATTTCTAACTCAGAGTTGTATTTAAGAGAATGATAAGGATTAAACCGAAAAAAATCTAGGAAATGATCCACTTCTAACTTAGGGGTGTTAAGACAGACCTTAAACCGAGAACCTATTGACGAAAATTTTGATGATTTGGAAGATTCCTCAGGTAAAGGAGGGAATAACCCTGGAACAAAGTGGCATCTTGAAGCGCTCAGGAGAGCTTGATGCTCAGGAACAACATAATCTTTGTTCTTATCAAGGAAGAGCTCAGTCTGGTAAGTGACCTGAAATTACAGTTCCAATGGATAAGGAGTGACATGAAATCATTATTTTCTTGCTATACATACTTGATGAATCTGGCATATTATTTTGCAGCCAAAACACGGCAGATACTTACATCACCAGCATAATGACAAATGGTGAAGTCAGTACGTGACAACTTTGGCTTGCTAAAACGTTTATGATCTTTGAAAGTTTGGTAAAGCTTCTCAGCAAATGTCTCATATGTTGATCGGGGAAACATACTACAGTAATTAACATAAGCCATGTCAAGATCTCAAATTCTCATATTGAACTATGCAAGAAGAGAAAATATAGCAACTTTTGGAATAAAAGAAACCGAGAAAGAAAAACAGGAGACAGTTGTAATAGTATTTTTAATTATAATACATACCATGCTTCATCCAGAAGAGCAATGATGCCACCAGGTTTCTGAAATTATAAAGTACAGATTAGCAGGATAAACACAAATGAACCACAAAAATCTCTTTTATCCATCATGCGAAGCCCTCTTTACAGCAATGCTTGAAAACCATTTTAGGAATAGATGCAGAATACAACAGCAAGATACAAGTGAAAAAACAATTGCATGCAGAATTATTTTCTTTTATGTACATTCCGTAAGTACCAGAAACAGTCGATAGTTTTAAGAAAAATAATAAAATAACTTCAATCATCACTGGATCAAACTGAAGCTTTTCTTTACAAGTAACACATGCATAAAAAGGGGAAATGATAAATCGTAAAGCATCAATGTGCCAGAGACACACATAAGCCACAGAAAATTCTCTTGTTCATCATACGAAGCCCTTTTTCTATAGCAATAAGGAAAACCAATTTAGGAAGAAACACAAAATACAAACTAAAAACGTAAATATTAGAAAAGAAAATAAATATGTATTAGAAAGAAGCAAAAAATTAACCTCTGGTGACTATGTCAACAAACAGTCGCATACCAAAACCTTTTCTCTCTCTTTTATACATTTCAGATGTATCATAAACAGTCAGTACAAAGAAAAAGCTTTCTATACCACTAGATTGTTGCATACGAAAGCTTCTTTTTACAACTGATATGTGCATTGAGAAAAAAAAAATAATGATGAAGATAACAGACAACGGTTTTTGCAAATCATCAAGCACTAATTACAGACAACAGATTTTGGACATCATGCAAATCATCAATCACCAAGTACAAACAAAAAGTTTTAGACATTTGATACAAAATTTATGCAACAGTTTAAAGACCACATTGCAAAAAACAAATCTTACAAGTCGGTTCTTTTAATTGTTTTTCAGTTGTAGTACACTAGATTCATATATTATATGAAGACTATTTTCCTAAAATGTTTATATATAAAAAAAAATAGACGAAATTATTAATCATAAAATTAAATTTTGGAATTTTTCTTGATCACTAAATTTTTTTAAAAATTATTAAATTGTTTGTTTTTATGTGTATTTAATATTTTATTGTTTAATTATAAACATTTAAAAATATATAAATGTAAGATTTTTTGTTTTCAAAAGATTCCACCCTAAAAAAACAAACAGCTCAATACTTATATCAAGATTTCAGTAAAAAGAAAAACAAACAAACCAACAAACATGGTATTCATTTTTAGACCGTATTCAGTTTCGGTCAATTCAGCATTGTTCAATCTTCAATTAAAAAAACCGCAACATAAGATACATCAATCGGTATAAATCATTTAATGTTGGTACTAAAATGCAAGTTGATAAATGTAACTAACACAAAACAATTGGCAGAAGAAAGTTTGGCACACCTTTTCAAGGAGATCAAGAATGTCCTGATTATCAATGAACTCTATATAGCTCCAGTCAATTTCTTCCTTTGTATATTCTTCTTGCTCCATCTTGAAAACATGCTGCAATCAGAGAATAAATGCTTAAACAGAAGCAGTTTTTGAGTTCCAATATATGTTAAAGAACATAAAAGCATATATCTCATGGTAAACCTGGTTAAAATGTTGCTGCAGCTTTTCATTCGTCAAATTGATACAAAATTGCTCAAAACTGCAAAAGAGCAATTAACATCTTAGAAATATATATATATATCAAAAGTTCAACATGAGAACATTGATTACAACTCACAAAAAAATAATGAACGCACGTATTTATATACAAACATGTAAAGAATTCTGCTCAAAATCAAAATATCTACACCACCGGTCATCATCCATGCAAAAGTTAATGAGCTAGCACAAGAAATAAGCACACAGCTACCCTCCAAAGTTTACTGACCTTCCTCTATTGTTAGATATTTGTAAGAGTCGAAGGATCAAATGCATCAGGAAAATCATTAATAAAAAGAGGAACATGAGGAATCCTCATATCAACTTAAATATTACACCTCCACCACTAACAAGAAATTAATTTCTTAAATGATGAAAGCAAAAGCGTAAGCGTACCGGTTAAGCACCTGTTTGTCTTGAAACTCTCGAATCCATAAATATCCAGAACCCCGATTATAAATTTCGAATTAAGATCTTGACCAATAGAGTTATTAATTTTGTTCACAATCCTGGGGAAATGAGTATTAAAGACATTAATGACATCAGCTACCAGAAAAAGCAATGACAGGCTAATTTAACATTTTTTCTTATAGGATGAACTTATAAAGATAAACCTACCAATCAAATAATCTTGAATAAACAATTTTGGCCAAAGCATCTCTACTGAGAGAAGCAGCATCTGGATCAAGCCATTTTGTTATGCTTTCATCACGTGTCACAATTACACGTTTACATAAGGAGTCTTCAAGAGACTTCTCATCACACCTGAACAAGAGTAGAAGATCAACCCTTGCCTTTCACAATTCTAGACATGGGAATAATTATATAAATATCTAATAAAAGCGTTGCGTGTGATAAACTACATGAAAAGTTCAGCTGCTGTTTTGAGATGAAACCGAGATTTATCATCCTTCGGTTCTGAAGAATCTGCTTCCTCACCCTTGGCAAACTCGATGTTGCCCAAATGGAGTATTGCAGCAACAACGCGAAATATCGCATCCTAAGAATAGTAAAAGCTTAGTAGAAATTTTTATATAAATAATTCATTTCACAAATTATCCAACCAAATTACCTGCTCTTCAGAACTAATTCCAACAACTTCCATAGCTCTTCTAGTAGAAAGGTACTCCTTGGATTCATCCACTCCATCCAATTCATAGCAATTTGATTGATTAAGATAATGAAATGTTCTTGAATTTCCCAATTTGTACTTTTCAATGTCCTGATAGTGGGCATAACAAATTATGTAGTTATTGGGCATTCAAAGTACCTACTAAAACTGGTCAGTGAACTAATTTGACATGTAACTAACATTAAGTGCATATAACTGCTGGATTATTATCAAGCTGCAAATGTAAAGTAGAGACCCTCTTTGTCTAAGGCATAGAGTATCAAAGAAACTTGGTCTGCAACACCATCCAAGAACTTAATCCCGTGATCAGTAGACAAAGAATGGGATTTTGGCACAACAATTCCAAAAAAGCCAGGCATACAATGATATGGCTATACATGGCATGCTGGCGCATTTATAATGTTCAACACATATACTGACTAACTATATGTGTGTCAGCCAATAAAAGAACCACAGGGTAAAACAAAAATTAGGCTTGTATGTTTGTGAAAGTTATATATATATATATATATATATATATGTGTGTGTGTGTGTGTGTGTTAGAAAATAAGCGTAAATTCTCATAACTGTCTATACAAACATCATGCTGTCAAGTATACAGCACACTTTTTACTTGAAATACACTATAACATACAGTTTAAATCTATAGTTGTCATAACCTGTCTCCACCATAAGACAGTATTATTTTGGATCTCTACGTAACGTCCTATGCATTTCTGATTATAATTGATCCAGCCACAGAAAAGTCAACATAAAACATGATCTTGATTATGGTAAAAGCTATTGCATTCACAGGATTATAAGACGAAAAGTATGGTTCTCCTGCACACTCGACAACCTTTCTGCACAAAATATGCCACAAATAGTAAGTTGAGTTATTATCCACTGTTAGTACACATCTCAAGTCTCTAAAGGACAATTGAGCATACCAAATATAGAAATAGATTTTGTTGGCCTAATACTATCTGACTATCTGTTACAATCACCCAGTAATTTCTAGTGATTGGGTCAGGGTAATGCACAGTAATATTGTATCAAAAAAAATCATATCCTTAAAACAGGTGTCAATGATCTTGAATTGTGAGTATCATTGTGAGAATAAATTATTGAAGTTATTATGATATAATAATAATAATAATAATAATAATAATAATAATAATAATAATAATAAAAGGAAACAACAACCTATTTACTTCATGGAAAAATTTGTTTCCAACAACACACACACACACACACATAACAATAATAATAATAATAAACGGAAACAACCACCTATTTACTTCATGGAAAAATTTGTTTCCAACAATTAAAGTGTGAGAATTGCAAAAAAAACCCATAAGGTTTGACCTTTTTCAAAAACAACCCTCAAGTTTTTAATTTAGAGAGTTCCATTTAAATTAAACTATAGAAGGTTGTTTTTAAAAAAAAAATGAGTAATAGAGTTTTTGATAATCTCCCAATAAAAGCTCAAACTTTAATAATCAGCATCACCACAAATCAAGAATTTGAAATCTGTTGATCTCTTATTAACATCATTATCATGTCAAGAATCTCTAATCGAATCATATTACACAAAATAAAATCACAAGGACAGCATGCTCTCCTGTTGCACTTCTCCATGGAAATCAAAAGTATAAGCCAACAAGAAACCATTATTGTTGGACCGGCGTGTGGAGTTTCTAACATATAAGTCCTTTAAAATTGAATTGTGTGGAAGAAAGTAAAAATATTTTTATACTTTGGCCCCAAGAACACCAAAATATAGCTAACAGTACAACTCAAAAGTCTCTATACACTTATGGAATGCACAAAACTGAAAACATTATTTCACAAGCCACCAAACAGAAGAGGAAGAAAAACTCAAGTCATATTATCTGGGCATCACATTGTACAAGCATTCCAGATATTTTAGAGGAATAAGTAGAAAAAATCAGACGATGTCACGTCAAAACTCGTACTTGAAGAAGAATTAACTTCATCAAACAAGAATGGTTTACCGAAACAAGATGCAATTAATTTACCTCATCTGGCGCAGCACAAAGCATGTAAAAGCAATGATAATTTCTTTCAGGATCAGACACCTGACAGACACGGGAACGTTCCAGTAAATAAGTTCTAACCGCTGCCCCTGAAATCCTTCCCCTTTCATCAAACTGAAGCTCCACGAATTTACCAAAACGACTGCAATTACAAAACCAATCAATTGAAGGCAGAATTTGCAATGATACAAACTATGCAATAAAAATCCTAGAACCGTTTCGAACCTTGAATTATTGTTTCTGACAGTCTTTGCATTCCCAAATGCTTCCAGAACAGGGTTGGACTAAGAAACAAAGAGGAGGCACAAAAAATTATAAGAAAAAAAAAAGAGTGAAATGAATATGACATTTCATTTGTTCAAGCTCACTATCCTACCAAAAAAGACAGCATCTTGGCATGAAACAATAACAACAATTCGCATGCCAACAAGCTGGAAAACTAAAAATTGTAATAAAATTACTACCTCTAGAACTTTCTGCTCAACAGAACGACCTTCAGTTCCCGTTCTTCCTCCCATATAGGCAAGATAACACATTAGCATCTTTGTACTCTCTGTTTTACCAGCTCCACTTTCCCCACTCACCAAAATTGACTGACTTATTCCTTCATTGATCATCAGTCTGAATGTATCAATTTCTATGCGTGTGAGCCACATCGGAAATCCTAAAGCAAAATAATTGACACAGACAGAGGCTTAAGATAAATTACCTGTATGCAGAATCTGCAACAGCAAAAGGATGAGGACTCAGCTCACCAAAAGCTGCCCCTTTATATTGTTCCATCGTTTGACTATCATATAAATGAGGAAGTCTTCGGAAAGGGTTCACAGCAATCAATATATTTCCTGTATAAGTCTGGAATCACCATTAGTGAGTTTAGCTTAATATACAAAAACAAGCAGACAAATACCAAAGACATTAGATGACAATATGCTCTAACTCCAGATCCACAACAGATAGTAGGAATATGCATGCAACATTGTTATAATGACACCAAGCATCTAACAACACCTACACACTCTAAAACCCATTTACCAAACTGTAAACCAAGAAAGAGAAGGCTAAGGGAAATCATTTACTAGTACTCACATATATTTCATTCATATCATATCGACATCTTAAATTCTGCAGAACCCCCGGTTCATGAAGATAAGCCAGCTTTGTCATATCATCCACACCAGATGAAGGAAATTCAGCATCCTTTGGATAGACACTGGAGGTTTTGGCAACCACCTAGAACTCAAATCAAGAAGATTTCATTAGAACCACAAACTTCATGTGTAATTAAACAATAAATGAACCAGGCCAGATTTCATAAAGAAACAATCAACATGACATCTATATTAACATTTAAGCAAAATAAAAACTTAAACATGAGTATAGCTCTGTTAGATGACCAAGATGTGTCATGATCCTCAAAAAATTAAAATAATAAATATAAATAAAAATCTTCATTAGTAAGTTACTTGCACAATATAAAATCAATCGATAAAGTGAGGAAAACCAAAAAACTTCGATAAATAAATATATATATATATAGCACCCAAAAAGCCGAAAGATTGTCCATTTGTTTGCCATGATGTTGAAATCAGGATGCACTAATTGACATGTTTTAAAAACAAATTACAGAATTACTACTATTGGTGAGACAAATAACTTGACAAACCATAAATATTTTGACATCAACATTTTGGTGATTTGAATATGCTCCTTCCTTCCGTGGTCATATTTAGGTCCTATTATACTCTAAAACAAAATTTAAACCAATGAAAGAACCAACTACATTTCTACAGCATTTTATTATTACTACCAATTATTTTTCCTTACAATAACAATGCCACAACTCATTTACTCACTCAATAAGTTATAAACAAGGTATTTTTTTCATCTAAATTCCAAATTCAATACCAAGTTCGCTTGAAACTTCATATAGCTTTATCAAGTTCATATTCAGTCTTTTATTTTAATAAGAAAAGAACAAATATTAATATCAAAAAAGTTAACATATCAAGGTGAACAAGCACTACACTTGATGTGAAAGCATCTAGGTTTTAGATTTCTATACATTCATTGGTTCAGTTTGCTATTAACTTTTTTTCAAATTTGGATGTTAGTAGAGATATCCATGGGGAAAATGGGGTGGGGAGGAGGTTCACCCATCGTCCCATCCCCATTCCCTGACCCCATATAAAAAATTTAAAAAAAAAAAAACCTCTAATAACAGCAATTACAAGCACACTACAGTTTTTCCTAACCCCAAAATCCTATCTTTACAAGCCTAATAATACCCGCACGTAGAATTCACATCCCCATAAAAACCCAAATTAAACTCAAACCTTCTATAATTTTTTTTTTCTTTTTTGAATCAGAAACTGAAAAGATCTACTCCCACATCTTATATAATTGTTCACAGCCCATGGAACAGCTCTTCTAATTAGTTTCCATATTTTGACCTCACGCATACTTCATCCATTATTTCACAATAAACCGTAAGCTCATTCCCATCTTCCTGACCATTAGCCTCCAAACAAACCATAAATTCAGCCTTAATTACCCTTATTCTAGCTGCTGCCGCATATTTTTAGCAACACGATCTTTATTCTTTCCATCCAAAAATCTGCCACTGAAATTTAGTCTCACCATCCCAGTATACAATAAATCCTATTCTTTTTCTTTCTATGTTATTAAGATCAAGTGTTGGAAGGTGTGCACCTTGTAACAAATAGCAGACAGCTTTAACAAACCCCTGGTTACTGTGCTAAGTCATTTAGACTAAGGATCAATAAAAAGGTTCTTCTAATGTAGGCTCCCTTGTGGCATAAGAGTCCTATGTAAATGGCAAAAACTCCTCTACATTGTTTGACATCCAAAACCAGTATCTCTTTTTAACTTTTTTGGAATTCTTTAAAGCAAGCAACTAGCTTTCTGAAAAATCACTTGTTTACTCTTATATAACTAACTCCGTTCGACATGGTCATCATGCACATTTCAAGCATTCCTCAGGAACTACTATCTACTTATTTAAACTATTTTAAAGTCACCCATACTGAAATCAGCAAGCATGTTTCAGCAAGACCAACCATTTCCACTTGCTATATATTTCTAATAAGAATATCCTCTATAAAATATAAAAATAATACAATTCTCTAATGATGTTCCCAACGATAACTTAGCAACTAGAGAATCGTTGCAATTTCTAAGAGTCATCTTGATTCTTGACAACTATTACTTTTTTCCCTAAATTCATTAGTTTTAATGAAGTATTGTTGCCACATTTAATTATTCTCCAACTCCTAAACCTTCATACAATAAGAAAAGAATTTAATCCACAACCAACCAATAATAGCTAAATAATTAATTAATTAATTAAATGTAAGCTGTATATATATATGTGTGTGTGAATATAATAACAGAGCAATTTTAACAAATCAAAAAGTACCAGGATTGTAGAAAAATAAATTCAGAAACACTAAAACCAGATTCCTCAGTTCTAGTGTGGTAAACCATAACATAAATTACTTTGAAAGCAGCACTTACCATTTTCCCTGAAGTACAATTTATTTTGATCTCTTCATCGTTAACTTCTTCAACTACCCCATCTATCCAAGCTTCTTCCGGATCCTCTGTCCAAACAAGAGACCCAACCACAAAAGTGGAAGAAGCAGCCTGAGTGGACAATGCAGTTAACAATTGATCAGCCTAAAACAGCAGTCTCATTGCTAAATGTAAGATAAGAGCATCAGAGACAAGTTGCAACCATGAAAAAGGGGAGTTAAATCTAGCAGCAAGAAGTTGTAGCCTCTCAACATATCAAAAATCATGGTAAATGCTATATGCCTCAAGAAAGACATCATTACGAAATTGAGTGAATAATAACAAAAGAGAATATGAAGCTCACTTTTCTACACCTATGACAACAAAATATACTATAAAAGTTCCCAAGATATTCACACCTCCACATACAAAGAAAATCAGCTCCTTGCACATCATCATTTTTACTACTAAATATATCAAATACTGATTTATTAAATTGATAATTTACTGTACTGTTGGTTTCCTCTAGTAGTAATGCTATTTTTCTTTTTCTTTTTTACAGGAAAAATAAACTATCAAAGAAAAAGTTGATACAAAATTTTGTGTGAACCGAGAGTCCACAAAAGGAAAAAACAAAAACCTATAGTTGTGTGAACAAAAAGAAAACAAAAATATGCCCCACCCCTCTCAAAACAGAGAAAAAAAAAATAATAAGAAGCCAGCACACTTGACTTTACAACTGCTTCCCAATCATTTAGAATAAAAAAATTAAGGAATATCATAGAGATCTTAAATCCTCCTCTTTAGAGTATTCAAAAATTCTTCTATTTCTTTCATTCAAACAACCCAATAAATTTCCATAATAGCACATCCCAAAAGGATTTAGCATTTTTAAACCTCCAAAGGCAATGAAATTCAGTAGTGATGCTACTAATAAGTTATCAGTAACTTGGCAGAAAGATTCAAGACAAGTCACTCTAGATGTACTGTCACAAGAATGACCAGTTGTAATTCAATGTGAGCCATACAAACACAGTAAACTACGTAGATGAGACAGGTAAAGCATATCATCAAACAAAATATGAATGGCAAGGAAACACAAAGCATTATTTGCATTACACTACATGTGCAATCAGAAAAGGAGTCTTAGTTAATTCAAAATAAATGCTAAGTTTCCATTAATGATGACTGGCTAAACCAAACTTAACTTTAATAATACTATACTACACCAAAACGGCACAGAAAAACAAGAAGCTGATCAATTCATTGTAGCCCAAGAAATTCAACATTAATTCTTGGTATTCATTTTCTACACAAATTGGCATATTTAGCACAAATTGTAAGACAAGCTGATACAAAATCTATCAAAATAATTACTTGAAAAGCAAGAAACGAGAATAAAGAAGAGAAATGCGTACCATTGATCACGAAAATCTACGAGAGCCAACGACTGCGTCCAATAAAGCTAAGCTAAACCCTAGATTCCGTCACCAACAAACGCCAGATAATGCATAAGAAACCATTTGATAAAACAAAACAAAAATCTAGAAATCCAAGAAAAAAGACCGTGGAGAATAAGATCGTCAAAACATCAAGGAGCCGGTAACTCGTAGAAAAACTTGTTGTCTCCGTCCCTCTCTCTCTCTATCTCTCTCTGTATCGCAATGTGTCAATGTATGTATGTATGTGTGTTTTCAACTGCGCATTTGAGGGACTTGAAATCTGTGTTACATAGGATAAAATGTCGTTGCAGAGACAAAGGGCAACAATGGCGGGAGCTTAAAACAGAGAAAAGAATCGAGCCAAAACTCTCCTCTGCAGATATTTTCCCTCGTTATATATTCTTCGCTCTCTCTCTCTCTCTCTCTCCCTCTGTTGCTGGGTGTTTTCCCTGAAAAAAAAAACATTCAATAACATGAACGAGTAAACTCCATTTCTACTTTTTTTTATTTACGTAATTGCCCTTATCTCGTTAATGTTTTGCACTCAACTCATGGGCTGATTGCTTTCCTTTTTCTTCATTTCTCCTAAACTGTTTTTTTTTTGGCAAATTGCACAAAGTTCCCATGGGTTTAACCATTATTGCACTCATATGCATCGTTTGATAAAATTGCACAAACTTCCCCTACGTAATTGCCCTTATCTCGTTAATGTTTTGCACTTAACTCCTGGGCTGATTGCTTTCCTTTTTCTTCATTTCTCCTCAACTGTTTTTTTTTAATTGCGTAAATAGATCTTTCACGAATTCCTGTATTTTGTTATTATTTTTGCATATTTTTAATATATTTTTTATATATAAAAAAAATGATGAAAATCATAATAATTACTATAAATTAATTAATTTTTATATTCCATTAAAAAAATTAATATAATAACTTTTACCTAGTATAAACCGATCATTTCAATTAAATAATAAAATAATATATTAATGAAATTCTCTTGTACAAATATATGTTCTACTCTAGTCCAATTTATATATAAAATAAATAAATTTCAAATCGGTACGTATTGATATAAATTTATCAATGCGTTGGATGTGTACCATTAGATTTACATACTTTGACCCAAAGTGTATACATTTTTCAAAACTTCTCTATAATCAGTAATTCATATGTAACGTACTGATGTAAATTATATTCGTACATCCGGGAAAAAAAAAGATTATATATATATTCCACCATTTTATAATTTAAGATATATCTTGAAATATGAATTTGTTGCTTATTTCTTTTCTTGAAATTTAAGGCCGGTTGGATTTCTAATTTTTCATAATGCACTTAAAATTTTATGGGGTTGAATTCCGTATTACAATCAGAATTTTTGTAGTGTCATTGATGTTTTGAGTGCTTTATTGACTGTATTGGTTTCTAAAAATTGTTGCATTGTCATAACTTTGTTATAATGAGATTTCTTAGTTGTCAATATACATCTTCAATATTATTATAAATTGAGAAATATTAATTTATCAAAAAATTAATATATTTATATGATACCAGTTATTACTTTATAAAAATTGATAATGTTTGAATACTGACCGGTCAGCATCTAAAATACTGACCTCACAAATTGAGTACCAACACATAGACCATTTTATAAAGAATGTAAGGAGATAAATATAAAAAGTAGATAAAAATGATTATGTGTCAACACCCATTTGTTGGGTTGGTATTTTGGATGTTGACCAATATCGTATAAACATTATGTTATAATGTAGTGAAATCATATAAATGAAAGAAAAATAAAATAAAAATATTAACCGTGTTTTATTATATATAAAAAATATGGAGCATACGGTGCATGCAATATTGATAGAACTAAAAGCATTATAATCAATCATTCGATAACTCTGTTAAAAGTTTCTTCTAACATATGCTTTCAAAATATCACGGAGAATGACACTTTATAAAACTCTTTACTCTTAAAATTCGTCTCTTCATTACAAATAGGTCAATATCTATATCACGTATCTTCTTTTGTCTTTTATAGTTTTGTTTTATTTTATTTTATCCTTGAAATAAAAATGAGTGAAAACGGTGAAAAATGAAATAGGATTAGATTTTTGATTTACATAAAGTTGATTTTTAATTTAAATAAAGCGTGAACTACACAATCATCAAATTCATCTTTAAATATTGAAGTGACAACGTTTAATGATCCAAAATTACTTATATTATTGGATATGCTCTTAAAATGCTTATTTTTGTAGACCGCAATTAATGTGTAATTTTAAAATTTCTCAAGATAATAGTAATGAATGAATATAAAATCAAATTATCAAATAATAAATCTTTATTAAATAGTAATGATTCTTATCGACAAATCTTTACTTGATTAGTTTTTATCATTTTGGAAATCAATCCAAGTATCTATATATATATATAAAAAAATAATATAAAAAAAAAATCATTCTATCATAACGATCCAAACAACTAATATACATACGAAATCTCTAAACAAATAAATAATCCGTTATAAATTACAACAATTAAATAAAGGAAATTTAATTCATTCCAACTTTACTTCTTTTGGGTGCATCTTTCGGCCCCACGAATTTTCATTACAACTTTCTTAAATTTAATTCTTTTTTTGTGATTATATACGAAATATGTTGCTTTTTTGTCTTTAATGTTCTTCCTTTTCAAAATCTAAAATTTCATTTTCTATGTGATTTATGATTTCATTATTACTTTATTTTAACTGTTTAAGTTTTTTATTTCAATTCAATTAAAAAAGAGTTATATATATTATTTAATGACGTAATATTACAGTGTATTTAACTAAATGCACAATTAATATATTACCGCATATTTATATGATTAATCAACTCCCCAAGTGATTTTATAATCTTGTTCAAAGCAAGAATGTATGCTCTATCATGTATGCATTGAGAAAAAGAAAATTATAAAGTAATTGAGTAAATGAGTAAATGATACGTTATTTGTATTGCTATTTAAAAAAAAAATCTATTAAAAAAATTGTTACTCTGGACTCACTTGACATATTGCATTCCATTGTATTGGATTGGATTATATTGGATTTGATTGTATTGTTCTTATTCAATTATATGTTTAATGATATTTTGTATTAGACTTTATTAAATTATACAATGTTTTGATGTAATTTTGTTTATTAATATTTTATTAACTAATTAAATTGATATATTTTTTGAATAAAAACATATTATAAAATATATATTTATTGTATTATATTTTTAAAAATAATAATTACTACTGTAACAAATGTCAATAACATTTAAAAATTGTTTTTAATATTTTATTTAACGATATAATTTTTAGATTTGATTTATTATAATAATATTTTATTTTTATTTTCATTTAATTAAATTTACATAATATTTATTCAATTTACTTTTTATTTTAATGTTAAATTTAATATTACAATAAAATTATATTATTTTTATATTATATTGAAAATTATTATTATTATTATTAAACATATTATTGTATACTATTATTATTATTATTATCATTATTATTTTTAAAATTTATTATAATTACTATTATAATAGTCATTATTATAATTATTAAATTTCATTATTATTATTAATATTGTTATTTGGATACATTTATTATTATCTCTCCCCTTTGTATTAGATAATACAACATCCATTGCATTAGAGCAATTAAAAAATATAGATAATACATTTATCATTCGCTAATACAATACAATATATAGTATAAATCAAGACAAATACTATATTGGATTATTCCAATATATTTTAAACCCCTAATGCAATGCAATATAACCTGCCAAACATACTCTTAAAGTTAAGATGGTTCGATCGTAAACTATCAAACTCCTCCCGTTCTCACTTTGATGTCACGTCTAAATCTCAAATTTATACTTATAAAAATTAATACCATAACTTGAAGTAAAATCAACAACTTAATAAACAATTTATACTAATCTTCTCCTTTGTCCTTCGACTCCTATCTAATATTATTTTAAGTATTTTTTTTTTATCTCATTTCAAAATAATTTATGGTTATTTCATCTTATTTCAAAATTATTTTAAATTGGGTAGTTTTATTTTCAAGATAATTTTTGTTTTAAAATATAAAATAAATAATATGAAATATATTATTTTATATGTCTTTAATTTAATTAAAATTGTTGGATTCTTTTTATTAACAAATTAAAAAACAATCCAATCATAATCTATAAACATAAAACTCAATTATCTTGCCAAATGAGGCCTTTAAAAGTATGTTTTATTTTAGTTTTCTAAAATAAAGCATACCTTTAAGGGCAATGTACAAGAACAATCCGTCGGTCCAAATCAATTTATCGAAGAAACGAAGATGAGTGCATTAACGTATCTACTAAATGTGCATAAATAATCTTTAAAAATTATCTTTATTTGGGCGTCAATATGTAATTATGCAATAATATATTATAGGTGGGATAGCATAGCGGTTATTCCTTGACACGTAGAGCCATAGAGGGCAAACCCAAGTTGAATTATCAAATTGTTTGCATCAAATCGAGGCAGTACTCCTGGGCTTCATTGCCGTTGGAGAGAATACTTCGAAGCAATAGTGGAAACTCTTTTCCAGATACGGATGGGAACTTATTAATTTAATAAGGGTGAATTCATTTTCATCCCTCTAGTTTGATCTAATACATAAACTGATCTTCCAATTTTGAGAATTATATCGTTAAGTCCTTCTGTTAATTTTTTCGTTAAAAAGGTGAAATCTGATAGGTCAGAGGGTCAAATGACCTTGCTGCCCTGACTTTTCTTTTAAACAATTAAAATAAAAAATACAAACAATTATCATCATCATCATCATCACCTAAACCCAGAACACCATCATCATCCAAACCTAGTACATCAATCTTTACAAAATCTACAAATCTCATTTAGTAATCCATAAAATACATAGCAAAATAAAAACAAAACATTGCTCTCAATAATCCAAGTTTTTATAAGATTCACCAATCACTTTTTTTAACAATAATTCAAATGGCAAATATCCATTACCAAATTTGCAAAATCCAAGACATGTCACGTATTTTTAACCACTAGACAAGCATGTTGAACTGAAGAAAATCATATTCAACTAATAAAATATACAAAATTAGACTATCAAAATCTACAAGCAAAGTTCTGTAAAAGATCTCTGAAAAATGTTTCTACCATCTTGGAGAAGCAAAATTCTTCAAGTTGATGATATAGCTTACAAGAAAGCTCTTCATGTTCTCTTGTTTCAACCCAACACACACACACACACACACTATCAATTTCTGGGTTTATTTATTTATATATTCTTAAAAAAAAAATCAAAATTTACAAACCTAACTCTGAATCTTCTCTGGCCGGTCCATCTTCTATCTGGACAAAATTTAACATCGCTCCATCTCTGACCCTATCTCTGGTCGTTCCATCCCTGATGAGATGAAGATTATATATGAACAAATCTCATCTCTCTTACCTTAAATATCATAAACCCATAAAAAGATTCAAATTTTACTTTCCCATAAACCAAGCATATCGAAAACAAGAAATCACACAAAGAAAAAAAGAAGTTAAAGACAATGGAAGTGAGAAGCAATCGAAAACAAGAAACCAACATAGAATGGGTTTCGTTCAACATTGTAAGTAAACCTCCGCTCGAGCTCACCGTCGTTGTCGCCATGACCACCGAGCAGTATAAGATAAAAACCCTAACGTTTTCAATTCAAGATTTTGTTTGTAAGAAAAGAATCGAATTTCCAAACCCTAAGAATTAAACAGAGAGAGAAAAACTTGAATGATACTAATTTGTAAGCTTAATGTTTGTTTCCTGAATCTAGAAAACTTACCCACGAAATCGAATGAGTGAGAGAGAGATCATCGATGGCGAGGAGAGAGAGATATTTTAAGGTTTGGGTGTTGAAGATTGAAGAGGATGATGGAAAAGATGATCGGAAACACGATTTGGGAGTTTTATTTATGTTAGTTTTTTTAAAATTATTATTATTATTTAGTTTTAAATCAATTTTTTATTTTTATTGTATTTTTCAATTATTAATATACAATTAAGTAAGTAAGTTACCATTTTACCCTCGCAACACTGATGAAATCTTTGAAAACCTAACGGAATTGGACGGTAGGGACTGAAATTGAGATTGTTTGAAACTGTAGGGACCTATCGTGGTAAAGTTCAAAACCAGATGATCAGTTTGTGTATTAGATCAAACTAAATGGACTAAAATGGAATTCACCCATTTAATAATTAAAAAATAAAAAATAATTCTACAATCTCTTTAAAATAATAATAATAAATAATTGTACTACGGATACGGAGGCCTTTTTGATTGTGAGTTGGAAATTAGTTTTAGAATACGGATATTGCTACTTATAAATATATCGAAATCCAAAATTTAAAATTAAATCAATACCGTAGGTATTTATTTTAATACCAATAACACCCTTATTTAAATGAAGGTATTCATTTTAATATGTTTTATTTATAAACCCTCGAGTCTTAAGCTGTTAACACACTCAATTTCATAAATGATAAATTCTTAGGGCCCATTCTGTAAGTGTTTTTCAGTTGTTTTTCGAAAATAAAAATGAAAATGAAAACAGTATTTTTGGTTTCAGTTTCGAATTATGAAAATGTGTCTGGTAGTATATACTGGAAACTGTATTTTGAAAATGAAAACGGAAAAAATACATTTGGTTAGCTAACCGAAAACTATCAAAAATTGAAATATCAAATTTGATATTTTGTTTAATATTATTACAACAATAAACAAATTGATTAAATAATTAACCAATATAATTTTTGTATTGTAATTTTTAAATTAAACAAAAGTAACACATCAAAAATCAATTCAAAAAAACATATCAAAAAATGAATTAATCAAAACTAAACTCTTAAATTATAAATAAATAATTATTATATATATATATATATTATATAATTAAAATATATATGTATAAAATATATATGAAATATTATTACATATATTATAATTTATATTGTAATATAATATATTATATTTTTATATATAATATTAAATAATATATTACCTGTTATCTTATATAAATATATAATATTTGATATTATATATATAATATTATTGTATATCATAATATATATAGTATTAATATATATAGATATATTATATTATAAATATATATATAATATATAATATATTATTATATTTAATGATATTCTCACAGAAAGAACCAAAACCCGGGTTTTTCCCCACTGGCGGCCATCCTTCGGCCTTACAGGGTACTGTTCCGGTCAGACACTAACAGAGATGGATGGAGTTCAGCAGGCCAAGCTAGTCAGTACGTGGCTTTGTTAAACCTGAGTTCATCCTAGCCAGCAAACATTCTGGTTCCGGATGTGTCCAGGGTGTCCAGCCGATATACCAAACTAGTATACAGGATCTGTTCTGATATGCAGGATCCTCATAAGAGGCAAGCATAGAGCATACTGGGACCTTGGAGAATCATAATTTCAGACCTAGTGTTAGGCGAAGATTGGGAGAGAGAGTTACTGTTTAGCTAGACATGGAAAACATAATCCTCTTTTTATTTCTTTCAGACTTAAATTACAAAGAGGCAAGCTCTTCCTTTTATAGAGTAAGGAAGTAGATTCGAGTCGGCTGTGATATTTTACAAAGATAAGGGCAGCCGATAAGAGCAAATAGCTGGAAAACATAATACAGCCGATAAGGGCAAACAGCTGGAAAGCATAAAACAAAGCATAAAATAATACGACAAAGCGGCCGACAGGAGGCAGTGATCAGGATGGGGCAAAGTTATGGACTGCTGAGATTGCACGTGGAGTGGTATTCGTCGTCTGAATCTTGGGCTCCACAGATTGAACAGGGCCATGTGTCCCGCCATGTGTCCGTGGGGTCTTGAGAATCTTGGAGGAACGACTGAGGGAAAGGATGGAGGCTCCTGGTGGGGTCCCTTGGGACGTCAGGTAGTATAAAGATGACGTCTGTGAAGTCGTTGTTGATGTCACAGAGGAAATTGAGTAGTGGGACCTGTATGTTGGTGCGGTATAGGCCTTCATAGTCATAGGAAGTGTCCCACTCGTAACAGATATTGGTAGTCCAAAGTAACTGGGTAAGTGGGCTGATATTGTAGGGCCTGCTAAATATCCAGATGCAGCAAACCTTTGCTGCCTGCTCAGGATCCATTTTCCAAAGATGATACTGGCCCATTAGCTGGGTGAGCTCGGCCTGCCATGCATGCATGGGCTTGAACCACTGTAAGAAGGTACGGAGGTTGGATGGGCTAGAGCTCTGGACAAAACCGTACAAGGCCTGTAGGGGGAAGACCATAGCGTGGTGGTATAAGGCCGATAAACACCACAAGAACCAAAGCACTTGGTCTGAGTAGTAGTAAAAGGGGGGAGAAACGAAAGGGTCAAGGAAGGGCCTTTTTATGTTGGTGACTGTGTGGTGGCAACCTTGGTTGTTAACCTGGGCCAGGTAAACAGGAAGGTGAGTATTTGCAAAGTCGGAGATTTGCTGGGGAGAAGGGGTATGGCCTGGGGGAAAAGAGGCTGAGAACTCTGGGGGAAAACAGGGGGGGACTGGGACATGCGGAGCAGAGGAGGAGGAAGGTCGGGGAGATACCATGTAAATCAAAGGAATTGGGCCAGCCTGGGAAAGGAGGTTGATGGGTTGAGGTCTTGAAAGCATGTCTGGGATAATATTATGATGACCCTTAATATGTTTGACTGAGAAATCATATCTGGCGAACCAATCCTTTAGTCTGAGAAGCTGTGGATTTGGTGGAAGCTTGTTTCTGAATTCTAGGACCTTAGGAAAGGAGGAGTTGTCCATTTCGACTGTAAAGCTGGATGTCCTGAGGTGGAAGTCGAATTTGGAAATGCCATTCTTTACTGCAAGGATTTCTTTGTAAATGGTATGGTAGTGTTTTTGGGAATCTTTAAATTGGCCACTGGCATGGCCGCAGTACTGGCGAATGTTCAAGGTTTCTTCAATGAGGATAGCACCCCAGAAGTGGTCACTGGCGTCTGTTTGAAGGATGAGGTGGCCTGTTGCGGGAATGTGCAGAGGAGGGGGATGCTGTGCAGCCTTCTTGAGCTGGGAGATTGCGTCAGTGTGTATGGTACTCCATTGAGGGGGTTCCTTCTTTAGGAGCTTGGCTAGGCAGGTTGTGAAACGACTCGCCTGTGGGATGAAGTCTCTGACATAGTTGACAATTCCTAGAAATTGTTGAAGCTGTTTGAAAGAGAGGTTGCTATCTGGGAAGTCAAGCAACTGGCTGGCAAGGTGAGGTCCGGGGCTATAGGAGCCATTCTTGATCTGCATGCCAAGAAATTCGACTTCTGAAACTCCTATTGAACTTTTCTTGTCGGATAACATGATGCCATGTTCTTGGAGAATATGTTGGAATTTTTCGAGGAGTAGGTTATGGGTCTGATTGTCTTTTGAAAATAAAAGGATATCATCTATATATAGTAAGGCTGAGGAGAGTATGGGTTGAAAAATTCGGGTCACGGCCTTTTGGAATAGGGAAGGTGCTGTCTTAAGCCCAAATGGTAGGACGGTCCACTGATAATGGGCATTGGGAAGACAGAAAGCCGTTTTGGGCCTATCCTGTGGATGGATACCGATCTGCCAGAAGGCTCCTTTCAAATTGAACTTGGAGAAAACTGTTACGCCGGGTATGTGAGAAAACAGGGCATTGGGCCTAGGAACAGGGAACTTGTCATCTTGTAGAAAGAGGTTGAGGGGCTTGTAGTCAATGACAAGTCTTTTCTTTCCTCTGGTCTTCTCGGACCTTTTTTCCACATAAAAGGCTTGGCAAGCCCATGGAGAGGATGTGGGTTCAATGAGGCCTTGGTCAAGGAGGGATTGACATTCTTCTGTGGCCATGGCGAGGTCAGAGGGGGACATTCCTGTATGGGTCGCCTTGGTGGGGTTGATGTCTTCATTTAGTTTGAAGGGAAGGCTGATGAAGAAATCGGGATTTTTCCAGAGTGGGTGTGGATGGGTAAAATCAGTGTGACTGTTGGCGCATGAGCTTTGGAGCCTTTTTTGAATACTTTTGAAGTCAGGGTTTATGGTTGACAGAGGGAAGATTTTTGGGATGTTAATAAATGGTTTAAACTCTCTTTTGAACCGGATGCCATGAGGTAAGATTCTGATAGATTTTGCCTGGCTGTAAATATCCCAGCCGATGAGGATGTCCTTGTCAGGCAGGGGAGTTCCGATAATGTAGGTCCAGAGGGTGAAAGACGGGAAGAATTGTAGCCCGACCTTTTGCTTTGAAATCAGGTGGGTGCTGAAAAGTTGGCCGTCTGCTGCCAGAAATTGGTTTTCTTCTTGTTTCCAGGCATCTGGTGGGAGGACCTTTGGGTTCATCATGGAGGAGTGGGCTCCTGTGTCAAAATAAGCGATGACCTGAATTGGTTTGGAGTATTTTGAAGGTATGACTTGGATTTTTACTTGTGGACCAGTAGTGGTTTCTTCATTTGTGGCCTGGTAGGCCTCTGATGGGTAACCCTGGTCAGAAATGCTGGAGTCGTCTGAGTCCTCTGAAGGGCTGGTGATATCTGAATCTAACATCATGAACGTAGTTAGTTTGCTGACATCATCTTGTTCTGAGAAGTAGGACTCGACGTCTGCGTCGGAAGGGATTTCTTCTGCCACTTGTCTCAGTTGCCTGATGAGTTTGGCTGATTTTGCTCTTTTGTTTGGACATTGTTTTGCAAAATGCCCTTCTTGTCCGCAGGCGAAACATTTGTTTGATTTTTTCCAGGATCTCCTTGGCTTTTTCCTGTAATATTTGTACTTTCTGGAACCTGAAAATCTTTTCTGATTTCGTACTTTATGTGGTCTATCCCTGTTTGGTGTGTTGGCTCTGCAGTTGCAATGTTCACCGGATTTGCATTTCAGATGGTAATCTGGCGGGAACTTGCAGTGTTTGTTGTACCTTTTTCCCTCTTTTAACATTTTTGAAAAAATCCTTTGTGTAGCGCAAAGTTTTTCCAAAGCAGTGTGTGTGAACATATGGATTTCTCCCAAGGTAATTTCTCTGAGGCTCTTTCCTGAGAATTCAATCAGTCTCTGTAATTCTCCTTGGAGTTCTGATGGGAGAGAGTTCAGGTATACTTGTCTTAAAGTCTCGTCGTTGACGCCTCCAAGAGCATGGTATCTGAATGACATGCGCCTGCAGTGGAAGTCAATGTCTTCCTTGTTTAGGGAACACACCGTCATTTCAAAAAACTCTTGTCTGGTTTGTTTGTAGAACTGGGAAACATCTCCGAGGAATTCTTTGAAGATGATTCCTGTTGCTATCGAGACTGAGCCACATCTGACCAATTGCAGTTGTCTATATTCACCGAGGGCCTGATACCAGTCCCTGAGAGATCCAGTGAATCTGGAGACAAATTCACGCAAAATGGTTTCAACATTGTCACCTCCTTTGGCAATTTGGAGGTCTAACCAGGCACTCATTTCAGACATTCTTTTGCGCCATTGTCTGGGGGCCACTTCATCGAAGTTGAACCACGGACCGTTGGTAGGTTTAGGGGTTTGAGCAGTGTCCCTTTGGGTTTGGTTAGGTCGGTCAGTGGGTGTCGGCCGAGGTATCTCTGTGGTTTCTGACTCGGAAGATGTACTCATGGCCTGGGTAGATGGTTGAGGGTCAGGTTGGGTTGAGGGCTGGGGGTCGGCCCTTGTAGCCATGAAAACATGGGACAGGTCATCAGGGTCTGAGCCATTAGAGGTGTCTGGGGTATAGTCGGAATGGTAAGTTTCCCAGGAAGAGGTGGAGGAGGATTCTGAGGTATCTGTTTCTGAAGAGGATAGGTCAGGGGGAAAGTGGTGATGGGGAGATGTGTAAAAAGCCTGTTTGCAGTGATTTGGGGGAGGGTAATATTGAGGAGTCTGATCTTTTTCTTTCTTTTTGTGGGAAGGCTTCTTTTCTTTGCTTGACGAGGGCTTGTCTGTAGGCAATGGTGGGTATTTCCGGAAGAGGTCTCCGGTTGATTTGAAGAACTGTGAGTGGTCAGGAGGTCGTAATGGAGGAGGTGGTGTTTGTGTCGGGAAAACTATAGCTGGGGAATAAGGATGGGGGCTGGGAATGTAAGGGGAGGTCGCGAAATGATCTCTGGTTATTTGGTCCAACTGGTCTTTCAGTCTCCTAATCTCTCTCTCTTTGTTTTCAAACTCAGGGCCGAAGTATCCTTGGCTAATGTACTGATGGAGATCAGTGTCTAGCCTGGTAACTTTAGCCTGCAATTCTGTGTACATATTTCGCAATGTGGAATCAGGTGTTGGAGGTGATTGTCTTGCTGTGAGACTTGGTGTGAGACCTTGTCTATCTTTTGGTCGATAGAGTGGAGGACTCTGTTTTGGACCGATGCATTGCGGGTGTGCCAGTTGAGGACTTGTTCAGCCTGTGAAGGCTGTTTGTGTGAGCCGTCAGGTAGGACTTCTGCTGACTGGATAAAGGGTCGGGAATATAGATTTCTGTCAGGATTTGATGTTGATTCTAGAGGAGGAAAATCCTTGTCATAGCTGGAGGCCATGTAACATGGGATTGGCTCTGGAATCATTTGTTGTTTGTGGAGCAGTCCTTATTGCTCAAGAATCTGGAAAGCTCTTTCGTATATGGGAAGAGGCCTGTTCTTTATTGGTTTTAGGCCGATCCCAGAACTGTGGGGGTCTTCAGGTCTCCTGTATGAGGTAACAGGTTTACAGGACTTTTTCTCCTGTTTGTAGCAGGACCCGCATTCACAATCTGCGTCACACATGTCTGGGTCGACGTCCCAGATGAAATGCCCGTTGATTTTGTCAGTGTAGACAGGTGTTCCGTCAGTTTCAAAGTGACGGATGGGGATTTCCTGTTCAGTGGTGACTGGTCGGATTGACAGTATCTGAAAAACTGGGGGAGCGCTGGCAGTTGCTTCTTCAATTGGAGAAGCAGTATCCGAGGTGCCAACTTGCTTATATGTGGTCTGGATTGACCCATCTGCCAACTTGGTGAACTGTGTTTCGGCTGCCACGACTGGTGTTGTGTTTTGGAAGGCTTTCTCATAATTGGTTATCCAGTTGAGAGGCATGATCTCTGTAAGCTTTTCTCTGGGCAGTTGTTTTGGGATTTGGATAATTGTAGGGACTTCATCTTCTCTTTCAGCTTTGATGAAGATGGTGTCTCCAGAGTGTCCAGGAATGGGCAGGTCAAGAGCGTGGTCTTGGATCCTGTATGCTATCTGGTGATGAAGAGTAGCCATATAGGAGTTTGGCATCATTGGAGCTCCTATAATCTGTAGTTGGATTTTGAGGCAATTGTGCAGGTTAAGGTCTCTGAGAGGTATGTTGAAATTTGGGTAATATGTGAGAGAGATGCTTCCTGCATGTAACGTGGAGAGGCATGTGCCGATGACTGCGTGCTCATATTGTTTGTAGATGGTGTTGAGTAGGGCAATCCGGGCCGTGACTGGCAATCCTTTCCTGCCATGCAGGGTAGCACTCCCCCTATTAAACCCCTATACAATATTCAAGCGTAGCAAATCACTCTCCAGACGAGTCACTGCTCTGGTCCAGCACTGATCTCCTCCTGTAAAAGAATACGTCCAGTCCACTGCTCTGGACAACTGCCTGATTCCAGCCTCATCCACTGAGCAATATGTTGACCTAGAAATTGGTCAACCACTTATTGAACAGTGGATTAGAGAAGGATATTCTCATCTGCATATTGGAGCAATACGAATAATCCTTACCCTGCATGGCAGGAAAGGATTGCGAAAAGGTTACAGAGATCATGCCTCTCAACTGGATAACCAATTATGAGAAAGCCTTCCAAAACACAACACCAGTTGTGGCAGCCGAAACACAGTTCACCAAGTTGGCAGATGGGTCAATCCAGACCACATATAAGCAAGTTGGCACCTCGGATACTGCTTCTCCAATTGAAGAAGCAACTGCCAGCGCTCCCCCAGTTTTTCAGATACTGTCAATCCGACCAGTCACCACTGAACAGGAAATCCCCATCCGTCACTTTGAAACTGACGGAACACCTGTCTACACTGACAAAATCAACGGGCATTTCATCTGGGACGTCGACCCAGACATGTGTGACGCAGATTGTGAATGCGGGTCCTGCTACAAACAGGAGAAAAAGTCCTGTAAACCTGTTACCTCATACAGGAGACCTGAAGACCCCCACAGTTCTGGGATCGGCCTAAAACCAATAAAGAACAGGCCTCTTCCCATATACGAAAGAGCTTTCCAGATTCTTGAGCAATAAGGACTGCTCCACAAACAACAAATGATTCCAGAGCCAATCCCATGTTACATGGCCTCCAGCTATGACAAGGATTTTCCTCCTCTAGAATCAACATCAAATCCTGACAGAAATCTATATTCCCGACCCTTTATCCAGTCAGCAGAAGTCCTACCTGACGGCTCACACAAACAGCCTTCACAGGCTGAACAAGTCCTCAACTGGCACACCCGCAATGCATCGGTCCAAAACAGAGTCCTCCACTCTATCGACCAAAAGATAGACAAGGTCTCACACCAAGTCTCACAGCAAGACAATCACCTCCAACACCTGATTCCACATTGCGAAATATGTACACAGAATTGCAGGCTAAAGTTACCAGGCTAGACACTGATCTCCATCAGTACATTAGCCAAGGATACTTCGGCCCTGAGTTTGAAAACAAAGAGAGAGAGATTAGGAGACTGAAAGACCAGTTGGACCAAATAACCAGAGATCATTTCGCGACCTCCCCTTACATTCCCAGCCCCCATCCTTATTCCCCAGCTATAGTTTTCCCGACACAAACACCACCTCCTCCATTACGACCTCCTGACCACTCACAGTTCTTCAAATCAACCGGAGACCTCTTCCGGAAATACCCACCATTGCCTACAGACAAGCCCTCGTCAAGCAAAGAAAAGAAGCCTTCCCACAAAAAGAAAGAAAAAGATCAGACTCCTCAATATTACCCTCCCCCAAATCACTGCAAACAGGCTTTTTACACATCTCCCCATCACCACTTTCCCCCTGACCTATCCTCTTCAGAAACAGATACCTCAGAATCCTCCTCCACCTCTTCCTGGGAAACTTACCATTCCGACTATACCCCAGACACCTCTAATGGCTCAGACCCTGATGACCTGTCCCATGTTTTCATGGCTACAAGGGCCGACCCCCAGCCCTCAACCCAACCTGACCCTCAACCATCTACCCAGGCCATGAGTACATCTTCCGAGTCAGAAACCACAGAGATACCTCGGCCGACACCCACTGACCGACCTAACCAAACCCAAAGGGACACTGCTCAAACCCCTAAACCTACCAACGGTCCGTGGTTCAACTTCGATGAAGTGGCCCCCAGACAATGGCGCAAAAGAATGTCTGAAATGAGTGCCTGGTTAGACCTCCAAATTGCCAAAGGAGGTGACAATGTTGAAACCATTTTGCGTGAATTTGTCTCCAGATTCACTGGATCTCTCAGGGACTGGTATCAGGCCCTCGGTGAATATAGACAACTGCAATTGGTCAGATGTGGCTCAGTCTCGATAGCAACAGGAATCATCTTCAAAGAATTCCTCGGAGATGTTTCCCAGTTCTACAAACAAACCAGACAAGAGTTTTTTGAAATGACGGTGTGTTCCCTAAACAAGGAAGACATTGACTTCCACTGCAGGCGCATGTCATTCAGATACCATGCTCTTGGAGGCGTCAACGACGAGACTTTAAGACAAGTATACCTGAACTCTCTCCCATCAGAACTCCAAGGAGAATTACAGAGACTGATTGAATTCTCAGGAAAGAGCCTCAGAGAAATTACCTTGGGAGAAATCCATATGTTCACACACACTGCTTTGGAAAAACTTTGCGCTACACAAAGGATTTTTTCAAAAATATTAAAAGAGGGAAAAAGGTACAACAAACACTGCAAGTTCCCGCCAGATTACCATCTGAAATGCAAATCCGGTGAACATTGCAACTGCAGAGCCAACACACCAAACAGGGATAGACCACATAAAGTACGAAATCAGAAAAGATTTTCAGGTTCCAGAAAGTACAAATATTACAGGAAAAAGCCAAGGAGATCCTGGAAAAAATCAAACAAATGTTTCGCCTGCGGACAAGAAGGGCATTTTGCAAAACAATGTCCAAACAAAAGAGCAAAATCAGCCAAACTCATCAGGCAACTGAGACAAGTGGCAGAAGAAATCCCTTCCGACGCAGACGTCGAGTCCTACTTCTCAGAACAAGATGATGTCAGCAAACTAACTACGTTCATGATGTTAGATTCAGATATCACCAGCCCTTCAGAGGACTCAGACGACTCCAGCATTTCTGACCAGGGTTACCCATCAGAGGCCTACCAGGCCACAAATGAAGAAACCACTACTGGTCCACAAGTAAAAATCCAAGTCATACCTTCAAAATACTCCAAACCAATTCAGGTCATCGCTTATTTTGACACAGGAGCCCACTCCTCCATGATGAACCCAAAGGTCCTCCCACCAGATGCCTGGAAACAAGAAGAAAACCAATTTCTGGCAGCAGACGGCCAACTTTTCAGCACCCACCTGATTTCAAAGCAAAAGGTCGGGCTACAATTCTTCCCGTCTTTCACCCTCTGGACCTACATTATCGGAACTCCCCTGCCTGACAAGGACATCCTCATCGGCTGGGATATTTACAGCCAGGCAAAATCTATCAGAATCTTACCTCATGGCATCCGGTTCAAAAGAGAGTTTAAACCATTTATTAACATCCCAAAAATCTTCCCTCTGTCAACCATAAACCCTGACTTCAAAAGTATTCAAAAAAGGCTCCAAAGCTTCTGCGCCAACAGTCACACTGATTTTACCCATCCACACCCACTCTGGAAAAATCCTGATTTCTTCATCAGCCTTCCCTTCAAACTAAATGAAGACATCAACCCCACCAAGGCGACCCTTACAGGAATGTCCCCCTCTGACCTCGCCATGGCCACAGAAGAATGCCAATCCCTCCTTGACCAAGGCCTCATTGAACCCACATCCTCTCCATGGGCTTGCCAAGCCTTTTATGTGGAAAAAAGGTCCGAGAAGACCAGAGGAAAGAAAAGACTTGTCATTGACTACAAGCCCCTCAACCTCTTTCTACAAGATGACAAGTTCCCTGTTCCTAGTCCCAATGCCCTGTTTTCTCACATACCCGGCGCAACAGTTTTCTCCAAGTTCGATTTGAAAGGAGCCTTCTGGCAGATCGGTATCCATCCACAGGATAGGCCCAAAACGGCTTTCTGTCTTCCCAATGCCCATTATCAGTGGACCGTCCTACCATTTGGGCTTAAGACATCACCTTCCCTATTCCAAAAGGCCGTGACCCGAATTTTTCAACCCATACTCTCCTCAGCCTTACTATATATAGATGATATCCTTTTATTTTCAAAAGACAATCAGACCCATAACCTACTCCTCGAAAAATTCCACCATATTCTCCAAGAACATGGCATCATGTTATCCGACAAGAAAAGTTCAATAGGAGTTTCAGAAGTCGAATTTCTTGGCATGCAGATCAAAAATGGCTCCTATAGCCCCGGACCTCACCTTGCCAGCCAGTTGCTTGACTTCCCAGATAGCAACCTCTCTTTCAAACAGCTTCAACAATTTCTAGGAATTGTCAACTATGTCAGAGACTTCATCCCACAGGCGAGTCGTTTCACAACCTGCCTAGCCAAGCTCCTAAAGAAGGAACCCCCTCAATGGAGTACCATACACACTGACGTAATCTCCCAGCTCAAGAAGGCTGCACAGCATCCCCCTCCTCTGCACATTCCCGCAACAGGCCACCTCATCCTTCAAACAGACGCCAGTGACCACTTCTGGGGTGCTATCCTCATTGAAGAAACCTTGAACATTCGCCAGTACTGCGGCCATGCCAGTGGCCAATTTAAAGATTCCCAAAAACACTACCATACCATTTACAAAGAAATCCTTGCAGTAAAGAATGGTATTTCCAAATTCGACTTCCACCTCAGGACATCCAGCTTTACAGTCGAAATGGACAACTCCTCCTTTCCTAAGGTCCTAGAATTCAGAAACAAGCTTCCACCAAATCCACAGCTTCTCAGACTAAAGGATTGGTTCGCCAGATATGATTTCTCAGTCAAACATATTAAGGGTCATCATAATATTATCCCAGACATGCTTTCAAGACCTCAACCCATCAACCTCCTTTCCCAGGCTGGCCCAATTCCTTTGATTTATATGGTATCTCCCCGACCATCTCCCTCCTCTGCTCCGCATGTCCCAGTCCCCCCCTGTTTTCCCCCAGAGTTCTCAGCCTCTTTTCCCCCAGGCCACACCCCTTCTCCCCAGCAAATCTCCGACTTTGCAAATACTCACCTTCCTGTTTACCTGGCCCAGGTTAACAACCAAGGTTGCCACCACACAGTCACCAACATAAAAAGGCCCTTCCTTGACCCTTTCGTTTCTCCCCCCTTTTACTACTACTCAGACCAAGTGCTTTGGTTCTTGTGGTGTTTATCGGCCTTATACCACCACGCTATGGTCTTCCCCCTACAGGCCTTGTACGGTTTTGTCCAGAGCTCTAGCCCATCCAACCTCCGTACCTTCTTACAGTGGTTCAAGCCCATGCATGCATGGCAGGCCGAGCTCACCCAGCTAATGGGCCAGTATCATCTTTGGAAAATGGATCCTGAGCAGGCAGCAAAGGTTTGCTGCATCTGGATATTTAGCAGGCCCTACAATATCAGCCCACTTACCCAGTTACTTTGGACTACCAATATCTGTTACGAGTGGGACACTTCCTATGACTATGAAGGCCTATACCGCACCAACATACAGGTCCCACTACTCAATTTCCTCTGTGACATCAACAACGACTTCACAGACGTCATCTTTATACTACCTGACGTCCCAAGGGACCCCACCAGGAGCCTCCATCCTTTCCCTCAGTCGTTCCTCCAAGATTCTCAAGACCCCACGGACACATGGCGGGACACATGGCCCTGTTCAATCTGTGGAGCCCAAGATTCAGACGACGAATACCACTCCACGTGCAATCTCAGCAGTCCATAACTTTGCCCCATCCTGATCACTGCCTCCTGTCGACCGCTTTGTCGTATTATTTTATGCTTTGTTTTATGCTTTTCAGCTGTTTGCCCTTATCGGCTGTATTATGCTTTCCAGCTATTTGCTCTTATCGGCTGCCCTTATCTTTGTAAAATATCACAGCCGACTCGAATCTACTTCCTTACTCTATAAAAGGAAGAGCTTGCCTCTTTGTAATTTAAGTCGGAAAGAAATAAAAAGAGGATTATGTTTTCCATGTCTAGCTAAACAGTAACTCTCTCTCCCAATCTTCGACTAGCACTAGGTCTGAAATTATGATTCTCCAAGGTCCCAGTATGCTCTATGCTTGCCTCTTATGAGGATCCTGCATATCAGAACAGATCCTGTATACTAGTTTGGTATATCGGCTGGACACCCTGGACACATCCGGAACCAGTATGTTTGCTGGCTAGGATGAACTCAGGTTTAACAAAGCCACGTACTGACTAGCTTGGCCTGCTGAACTCCATCCATCTCTGTTAGTGTCTGACCGGAACAGTACCCTGTAAGGCCGAAGGATGGCCGCCAGTGGGGAAAAACCCGGGTTTTGGTTCTTTCTGTGAGATGGTAGTGGAGCTCTAACCCTATTATAAGAGGGGAACTTTGATCATTTGAAAATCTTGTTTTATCTTATCCTAACTATATTGAACGCATAATAGTACAATTAATAATAAAAAATCATTTTTTATATAAAAAAAAGTGAAAAAAAAAACAAAACAAAAAGCAAGAAACAATTATTTTATATTTTTCAAATCTTTCACTCTGGTTTTGTTTTTCATTTTTTAAAAAAAAAATGAAAAACAAAATCAGTGTTAAAAGTGAAAGATTTAAAAAACACAAAATACTTATTTTTCGTTTTTCGTTTTTGTTTTCATTTTGTGTTTCACTTTTTTATATATAAAAAAATTATTTTGTTTTTCATTTTGTTTCATTTAGTTCTATTATGCGTTTCATATGGCTAGAATAAGACGGGACAAGATTTTTAAATGACCAAAATGTCCATATATATATATATTCCAGAATAATTTATTTCCAACTAGAACTAAAAGTATTCATGCAATAATATATATATATATATTATAATTATTATATATATATTATAATATATAATTATATTTATATAAAATATTATATATTATAATATTTATATATTATTATCATATGTATATTAATATATTTTAGTAATATATATATATATATTGTAATTATTTATTTATAATTTAAGAGTTTAGTTTTAATTAATTCATTTTTTTGATATATTTTTTTGAATTGATTTTTGATGTGTTACTTTGCTTAATTTAAAAATTACAATACAAAAATTATATTGGTTAATTATGTAATCAATTTTTGATAGTTTTCAGTTAACCTACCAGACGCATTTTTTCCGTTTTCATTTTCAAAATACAGGTTTCAGTACATTCTACTAAACGCGTTTTCGAAATTCGAAACTGTAACAAAAAACATTGTTTTTATTTTCAATTTTATTTTTAAAAAACAGCAACGGAGCCCTTATATTCTTCGGTTCGAAAACACAAATGAAAACAAAATTAATCCTTGTTCTGTACAAATGAAAACAAAATTAATCCTTGTTCTGTTTTAGTTTTGTTTTCGGCTCTGTGTTGTGTACGTTTCTTTTTGTGAGTGGTGCTTGTTAGTTCGGATGTGGTTGGAAGGTTGGAAGGTTCTTGTTCTTGCTGTTTTTTGTGGGCGTGGCATTGTTGTTGGGCTTCTGCCGCCTTTTCCTCTTGCAATAAAACCGTGCTGTTCAAAACAAAAAACAAAATACAAAAGAATCTTCTCAGCATCATCATTAAAAACCTCAGGATATTCATATATATATATATGGAGAGAGGATCATCTCTGTAGTCAATAAGAAAAACTCAAGATATAATCTAGTATTAATTATTTCTAAATCAGGGTTTACCATCAAATTTAATGTTGATACTAAATTATGGTTTACCATTAATTTTTAATTAAACTAATTGGTATACTTATTATCTTTATGAATAGCAATAAGTTACTCCACCTGACGATTAATACCAACTACAAATACTACCCAATTACCACGTGGACGACCTATTATATATAGAAAAATATTTGGGTATTGATATGAGAGTTGCCACACGGGTTTTTTTTTTTTTTTTTTTTTTTAATAATGTAGTTAACATATACTATTTCATTGGTAGTCAGCATCCAAAGTATTATTCTTTTATATATATCCACCAAATCATAACATATTTTTCCTAAAATCTTTGTTGGAGAGAGAGAATTACGTACTGTAGATGGAATGATGGATTTCAGCTGAGCAGAGAATCTTGTTCTGTTCTGTTTTGTTGTTTTTCTTTAATTATTATAAGACTTTATTGTCATTAAGTACTTAATATTTTTTAATATTCAAGACACTTCAATTTATTTATTTTTATTTAAAATTTTCTATCTTAATTATTAAGTGGCTCATGTTTTACCATTTTATTATCATCTTAACAAATGATTTATATTTTATGTATAGTATTTTCATTTTTTAACAAGTACTTATTTATTAAAAAAAGTATTTATTCGATATATAAAAAACAAATATTTATTAATTTAAAAATAAAGTAAAATATTTATTAAAAAAATTTGTCAACCTCCTTCCTCCATTACCGCCGGTGGCCTCTGTTGCTCAGTTTGAAGGCCGGCGGCCTCTTCCCATTAAAACCAATGGAAAGAGGTCGTGACCTCCTCCCTTCAATCCGGAGGAATCCAGTCGACTTCCTCTCGTCAAATGCAAGGTGGAGACCAGACGTCCTACTCTATTTAATGCTCACAGAGGTGGTGTCGTCATCGTCGCTGTCTCCTAAGTTAAATTAGGCTTAGGGCTTAACAAAATTATGGTTTTTTTTAGGGTTATGGTTTGAGTTGTTTAAGAAATTAAGGATTTTTTTGTTTAGGGGCATTCTTGGTAATATATTAAGTGTGCGAGGTTAATTTTGGAAATTACTACCTGTGTTAATTATGCTTACTAAATAAGTGAAACGTTCATATCTTTTTTAACTTTTAATAAAAAAATTTTTTATCTTAATTTAAGATTTATGTCATAAAAATAAACAACACACTACTTAATTAAAGTGCTTAATGAAATTAAGATACAGGTCGTAAAAAAAAAAAAACACCCCTTATAATGGTATTGTCTTCATTGTTGTCTTAGAGGGCAGATGAGACATTTCTTCAACTTTACGTTGATGCTACAAAAATGATGTGATTTTTGAATGAAAAAAAGTGCCGATGGCAATGGATCAGATCAGGGATGGATACCCCAATATCTATCTCCGTATCCGTTTGAGATATGTATCTCCATCCCCGCATCTATTCCCATTTCTAAGTGAGTTTGATGGATTCAGATAATCCCCAAATTGAGGTAGAGATATCCATCCCCGTTCCGTTTATATCTATATCCAATGAATATATAATATCTATCTCCGTATCCGTTTGAGATATGTATCTCCATCCTCGCATCTATGGGTGGGCATAAAAACCGAAACCGAATTGAACCGAATTGAACCGAACAGAAAAAGGGTGTTTGGTTCGGTTCATAGTTTCCATTCGGTTCAAACCGATTTGAAATTTAAAAACCGAATTGAATTCGGTTTGGTTTCGGTTTTGGATATACAAAACCGAACCGAACCGAATAAACCGAATTGTCTTAATTAATTATTTGTAAAGTTCAATTTTATTATGGATTGTTTGTTGATGATGTTTTATTTTTGGACTACATATATATACTACAATTTTTTACTTATATTTATAGAAGTTGTGATGATTTTATATTTTGATTGAGTATGTAGATCGGATATGATTGAAATTTTAGATTCGGATTCAAAATTGGATTGTAGTTTGTTTAAATTAATTTTTACATATTAAGCTTTCTTAAAAAAGTTTAACGCTAAATGCCAAAAATGCAACTTAAAAACCTAAAAAATTAAAAAAACATATTAAAAAACCTTTAAAGCCCATTAGACCCAAAACCGAATTGAACCGAACCGAACCGAACTAAACCGAGGTAAAGGTGTTCGGTTCAATTCGGTTTTCAAGTTCAAACGGTTCAAACCGATTCACATTTTTAAAAACCGAATATATATCAATTCAATATGGTTTTGGTCAAAACCGAACCGAACCGAACCGAACCAAACCATACTCACCCCTACTGGCCGCATCTATTCCCATTTCTCAGTGAGTTTGATGGATTCAGATAATCCCCAAATTGAGGTAGAGATATCCATTCCCGTTCCGTTTATATCCATATCCAATGAAATATATATAGTTTGCAAGAAGAAAATGTAATTTACATGTGTAATAGTACATTTTATCATATTTAAAGGAAGAAACAACTACATCCAATATAGTTAAAAAATAAAATAAAATAATGAATTACATTTAGAATTCATAATTACATAATAATTTTTTATATTTTTAAAATTTTAAAATTTTAAAATTTTAAAATCTATAATGGTTTAAGATGAAAATAGATGTCCATAGACGATATCTATCTCCATTCCCGAAAATAAAATGGATATTAGATTAATATCCATTCCCGATCTGTCTCCGAAATAATAGTATCTATTCCCATTTTAAATAAAACGAATTCTTACGGATATCCATATCCATGTATAATTTGGTTAACCCTGGGTACCACTTTAACTTAGAAGGCTTAAAGCATTGCTCCATGCTTTGGAGTTTGGACCAAGTCATTGACGAATGACTTACCTTTGCATTTGTTCATGAATTACACTTACAAAGGCTGTGCCACTTAGTGGCCCAGTAGAATGTCCCCCACGGCCCCACGTTCCATCATGAGGGTGTGGGTTCGAGTATCTTATCTTTTCAAACCTCGAATGATTGTAATATATCTAAATTAAAAAAATAAAAATATTTCTAATTTTGGTTATCATAGAAACAAAATATAAATATTCTAGCACAAGCTGAGTTTCGACAATACCATTTATTAATCTTGTTTGACATAACGATATGAGGTTGGTTAGGTGATAATTATTAAACCCTTCACACCTACACCATAAGGTTGTGGTTTAAAGTAATTTCCATAAAAAAAAAATCCGAATTTATGTAATAGTGTAATACTAAAAAAAAATCTAGGTTGAACTAAGAATGGTATGGTATGATTTTCCAAACACGTAGGTGATTAGTATTAAATTGTTTATAATTTTATCAAAAACTAAAAAGACTCTTAATTTGTATATCGTTTTAATCAAATTCAAAGTAGAACCCGAAATAACATTAAGAAAACAATCTTGGAATTTGATTAAGCTTTTCAATTTTATATAAAAATAGCCCTAAAAGTTCAATAAAGTTTGGCATCATAAAGGAAATATTGCAAACTCACAGTGCACTGCAATGAAATGAAACACAGCTTGTCTTCAATAATAAGAATGTAACTAACATATTCTATAACAGAGTACAGATCACACCAGGGAGAGACAGTAACAACAATAATAAATGCTAGAGATCTTAAAGCAAACCAAGTTACCAGAAACACATTTCATTTTGCAAGTCTTTGAGCCTAGGTAGCTAGAACAGACACCAATTGATATGACAGTTTTGTTACTAATCATCAAAAGAAAAGATGATAAAACAGAGAATATCACATGGTAACACACAACATTGACCCTGGTTAACCATAGGTTAAGTAACAAAAGATGCTCCACTGCTGACATGTTGCGAATATTATACATTTATACACATTCTACAAACACCATCCAGCATTTTAGAATATGTTATCACCAAGTATTATAACATATGAGGGCAAAAAAAAAAAGGAATTATCCATAATAACAATTACCCAAAGCATCATCATCATCATCGCTTCTTGAAACCATATTTCTTGCGTTCATAAAACAGGTCTGTTTTGGCACTCCCCAAATTGACAATTTTTGGGCAACCGTCCCTGTCTTTCTCTAGTTGAGTACACTCTTTGCAGTAATAGGCATCAGATATTCCCACTGCTCCGCAGACAACACATCGACCCTGAAAGGATCCATAGTTGCATTCATCACAAACCCTGACAAGCGTACAAGGACGCACAAGGTAGTCACAAATGACACACTTACCATCACATTTCTCACAAAGTCTTCCAATGGCAATTCCCGGCTGCTTCCGACACATAATCAAATCAGGATTATGTTTGGCCATGCTTTCTGAAAATCCCCCCTAGCTCCCTGTGTGCTTCTGCAGTTGTGCCTGCAGATATATATCACGAATGTTAAGCTCTTCCAATGCAAAAATAAAAAATTATCAGCATTGCAATTTGCATGTATATCTAAGCCAAGAGCAATTATCACTCTATCACTTACAAACACTAATACATGAGAGCAAAGCAAAATACAGATCATAAACCAGCTCACTATACACATGACAAAAACAAAAATCTTTCTTCTGGGAAACTGGTAATCAATGCCATAAAAAAGAACCACTGTCGTATTCCGTCACTCATCACCAAACATTTCTAGGAAAATTGTTTTTTCCTTCACTCAACTTAATTAGGAGAACATTCTGGGATATTTTTGTTGGATTTTCTTGTGTTTGGATTGTTCTGGCATCTCTTTGCATAGCTTTATGTTTTTTTGCCACTAGAGGCTCTTTTTTGATAGCACAGTGCTTGTTAACTTGTAATTTCCCCTTTTTCTTTTCTACAACAAAATTGACCCTTAATAAAATTGAACTCCAACAATCAAACAATCTCAACTAATGTCAATGTATTGGTTAAGTACAAGTTGTAAAACATTAATAAAGCAAAATTATTCAAGTAATAAACTCAATCTAAATGACGTTTTCACTTACATCATTTAGTCAATTAACAATTATAGGAGTAAAAATTGAAGCTGCCTTCAATCTGATCTTTCTAAGCTTTACAAGTAAAATATCAGTCGCAATGATTGATGTGCATACTCATATAGGCGGCAGAGTGAGGATCAGATTCCTCCATTTTACATTATTAACTCCACTTTCATTAAAACAGGAGTTTATTTGTATTCTAAAAACGTGTACTGATCTAGGTAATTAAGACAGTATAACAATTGCTTCTCCACAAGATGTACAGTCTAAGTGAAAAATGATCAACAAAGTTAAATAGCATACCATATATATCAAAAAGAGAGCTAAAGAAATGAACCAACCTGTGAGAGACGAGAGGGCTGCACAATCTGCTTCTACGACTTAAAAATTAGATAGAGAGATAAATATTACAAGGTTTTCTTAGCGCCCAAGGATCGGAGAATCCGAAATCAATTGAAAAAGCAGCTTCTTTTGACTGACTCTACGCGTGATGGAATCCAACAATGAGCTGATATTTTTTTTTATTATTGTTGTTGCAATTTGAAGCCAATTACACGACTCCAAATGTAGAGCATGATATATTATAGTATGAATTGCACAAAAAACCCTCGAGGTCTGATATAATTTTTGAATATGGCAGTTTGTCCATATACATACAAACTTCCCTCGATATTTGAAAATTATTATATAAATATCCCCCGTTGTTAGATGGATATGTTAATCAATAGTCAAAAATGTAAAAAGTCTAAAATACCATTTATTTTTATTTTAAATAAACTAAAAAAAATAAAAAAATAAAAAAATAAATATTAATAAGATAACAAATATTAAAAAAATAAATAGAAAATGTGAATGTATCTTAAATCTAAAAAAAAAACCATCTCTTCTTTTGCTACCGATATCGCTTATCTCTCTCGGTTCTCATCTCTCATTTTATTTATTCATTGATTTGTTCTTCAATTGTTTCAACTGTTGCTTATTTGATTTATAATATTTTTTAAACAATTTAATAATAATTAAATTTTAAAATTTAAATTTATTGGGGATTGTATAACTAATTTTTTTTAAGTTGATTTTTTTTCCAGGTTTTAGATTTTAGATAAATTCATGTTTTCTAAAAGATTTTTTAATATTTTTTAATCTTATTTAAAAAAAATAGTTTATTTAAAATAAAAATACTTGGTATTTTAGAACTTGTGCACGTTTGACCATTGACTAATGGATCCATCTAACGGTAATGGATGTTTGTACAAAAAATTTCAAATATTGAGGAAAGTTTGTGAATATATGGTCAAAATACTATATCCGTATAATTTTATCAAATCTCGGAGGTATTTGTACAATTCCCCCTATATTATATATATGATAAATGCAGTGGCGGTCTGGTGGCTCCTTCCTCTGAAGTCTGATCTACTTGAAAAACAAATTATTTTTTTAAAATATATATATATGAATTTTACTTTTTAATACTATAAATTTTAGGGTAAATATCATTTTCATCCCTATGGTTTACCATATTATCCATTTGGGTCATCGTCGTTTCAGTATTGGCCATACAGGTCCCTATTGTTTCAATTGGTCCCCACCGTTCAATTCCGTTAGGGTTTTTGAAAATTCCGTTAATAGAACGAGGGTAAAATGGTATAATCATCATGTACTCTTCTATGATCAATTTTTAAGAAGGGTAAAACGGTAACTGTAGAAAATAATGATAATCTTATTATCATTAACTTAATAAATATTATTAAATTAAATAATAAATAAATATTAAAATGAAAAAAATGAAAAAATAAAATAAAATCATTCTCCCTCCGTCTCTTGATCTCTCATCCTTTTCAATAATAAAAAAATATATACATTTACAAAAATTAGAAAAGAATATTAAAAATAAAAATAAAAAAACTCTTCTCTTCTCTTCTCTCTCAAAGTCTTTCATCGCCGTTTTCATTTCTTCGTTTTCGATAACCCAGACGGATTAACCCATCTCCAAATCACCCAAACATCCAAACCAGTAAACCACCCTCTCCAAACACCCAACAACCAAAACCACCTGAAACCCCTCCACGAAATCAATCCTAATCGACCAGAAAAGACGAGAAGCGGTCGAACACCGAACAATCAAACCCATAAGCACCTCTCACTACCAAAATCAAACCAAACACCTAAACACACATTCGTTGTTGTAAGTTTCCACCTTCAGATCTCGTTGTAAGGAGTGACAAGTTGATTCATAGACGAGTTGACTCAAATTGCCTTCATCGTCGCCGGCAAGTGGACTGTCACCGCCACCACCAAAATCTTTAGAAGACGATAGGGATCAAAATCCAGGTGTCGGTTGACTAGATTTGGCCTTTTTTCTGCCACATCGGAGTGATCCAAGTTCGCATTTTTTGGGTTCTTTTGTCGCCAAGATCTGTCGAGTCAAGTAACTAGCATAAGTTGTTGGTTGTCTCTTACTTGACCAGAGTATATCGTAGTCGGAGAATAGAAGAAACAAATCACGTCAGAGAGTGATTTGTTAAAAAAATTTGAAAGAGAAAAAGAGATATCGGTGGGAGAGAAGAACCGAGAGTTGGAGTTGATGTTTGTTTATTGATTTGATTGCAATTATATATATATATATATTTGTAGTTATCTTGATCTTGTTTCATTTTTTTTTAAGAATCCATATTTCTCTATGACTCTGTTTGGATGCCCATAATCCAGTTAATTCTAGATCTGGGCTGGGTAAGAGAGTGAGAGAGTTGGTGTTAGTGGTTTATTTTAGGGTTTGTGTTTGTATTTGTATTTGATTTTAGGATTTAAGCAGGTGGCTGAGATGGATTTTTCTTGTTTGGGAATGAATTTTGATGAAGTCTGGTGTTGGAATTTTTTTTTATTCTAGTGTTGGGTCAACTCGAATTAGTTTTTTTAAATTATTTTTAGTTCATATTTGGTTGAAATCCAGATTGGATCCCAACTCATGAGATTTTGGTTGATTTTTTTTTTTTTTTGGTTTTTTAAACATGTATCTGGTGTTGATCCAGTTTAGATTCCATGAGATTGAGTTTGTGTTTGGGAGGTGACGAATAAATGTGTAGCTGGTGGTGGTCCCGTGGTAGTGGTGGTGGGTGGGGGCAAAATTGTTCTTACAATCCTTTTAGACATTTTAAGGGCATAACTGTCATTTGACAGTCTGGCAATGTCAGGTAGTACGATTTTAATGGAAAACGTCACAGATAAACGGGCTAATATTGAAACAACGAGGACCCAAATAGATAATATGGTAAGCCACGAGGACTAAAATGATATTTACCCTAAATTTTAAGGTTTTATTATTTGGACCCCAATTCAACGATTCCAGTTTCACCCCTGGATATAAGAATATCGTTCATTTTCAGTTTATAAATAAAAAATATTCAGTGAAAGAATCAATGGTCCATAAGCCCATTGCTCAACCTGATCCAATGGTGGGGAGTTGTATTTTAGACTTTCTTACTGAGCCTAAAAGCAAAAATAACTAAAAGTTGAGTCAGATTTCAAAGAAGAAAAAAGAGGTATATGTAAAAGTTTTATTGTTAACATTACAAGCAGGCCTAGAATGTACAACTTTCAGTGTCTCAGATGCACTACCAAAAGGTCACATTATGTTTACAGGATAGGGTTCAAACCAGAGACCACAAAGGCAAAGGAAGGGACCCTTATTAATTTTGATATTGTTTACTATATATATAATTGTTATGTTACAATATAATGACACTATCACCATTTATCCCTAATATATGAATATTTAAGGAGAGCACACATAATAAGAAAGAAAGCTTAGAGCATCTCCAATGTATGAGGGATTTGAAAAAATGATATAGCAAAAAACATATTAAATATTATCAACATGACGTGTCTACTTTCAGACGGTTTGTTATACAACTATTTTTTCGATTGACTTAGCAAGTATTTAAAATTGATATTAATTTTTTAACTACTTTTAATAAGGAAATAAATTTTAAAAAATATTAAAAAACTAGACAAGTCATTAAAAATAATTGTGTTTTAAACAAAAACATTTGAGACCAAATTTTGAATTGATCCTCTATCAAGACTATCTTTATACTGCATAAGAAGCAAGTATTTTGATATTGTTATCATATCAACGATTTTTAGTATACAAACCATTTTTACATCGGAGTTGCTCTCAATTAAATTCTAAAATAATCGAATTCCATGTGAAATAAAAGAAAAAAACATTTTTTTTAATTCATCTATAATATTGCCATAGTTCGGGTGAGGAGAGATTTTTGTACATTCTCTTGAATTCATATGCAATCCAACTCGTGGAATTGAATATGTGACCAACATTTTTTTTTTTCCTTTCAATGGTAAAAAATAAACCAGAGGATAAAACAAGTTTATGAATGCACATCCTTCACAATTTCCATATTATTTTAGGATTAATTGTACTAAGGTAACATGTATTTACCCGATTAGTTAAAATATCAAGTTCGACACAAACATACAGTCAAACCGTAATTTTAATGAGATAAAAACAAATTTGCCAAGGTCACATCTTTCCAAATATATTTATTTATTAGAACGATTAAATAAAAAATAAAAATAAAAACCTTCATCATCCCCACTCTCCGATAGACAAAAAACCAACAACATCGCCCCCATTGCAATTCAATCATCTCCAACCCATCCATTTCTTCGTAACTTCATCTTCATCACATCTAAGTATCTAACCAACAAAATACAAATCAACTAAAATATTTTCAAGAAAAACGGAACAAATCTGCTCCATTCCTCCATCGATTAAGCAGCACTCCATCAGAGACCCCATTTTGGATGACAAACAATCTCCTCCATCTCCAGATTGAACTGTTAAGAACTCATGGACCAATTTTAATGATAGTGTATGCTTGTATAGACTTTCATAAAAAGATATTTTTCCTAAAGGGATAAATACGCGGTACTTCAGTGCAATTAACCCTATTTTTATTATTGCATCACATTGACAAGTCAATTACACAATGGAAAATGTAACAAGCTAACAAAAATCTCCATAGGAGGCTAAAACCAGAGGCACTAAAGATAGTACAATTAGCACTTAAATGCAACAACAACAACAGTTCCATGAATCAAAACAAGTAATGCGTGAAGCAAACAGCTGCATAACTACATAGGTGTTTCCACAATCAACAGAGTTTAATATTAGTCACCCAACACGTTCTCAACACTTAAAACACGGTTCCAAGTTCCACAATTGTAAAAATCTGTTATATGACCAAGTTATGTAACATTAGGGGAGAAGAAAGGCATTGACTGCAGAAACATTACCCAAAAGCAACAATCATCATCTTTTCTTAAAACCGTATTTCTTGCGCTCATAGAACAAGTCCGTTTTGGCACTCCCCAGATTAACAATTTTCGGACAACCATCCCTGTCTTTCTCTTGCTGAGTACACTCTTTGCAGTAGTAAGCATCAGAGATTCCCACTCCACCGCAGATAACACATCGACTCTGAAAGGATCCGTAGTTGCATTCATCACAAACACGCACAAGCGTGCAAGGACGCACATAGGAGTCACAAATTACGCACTTGCCATCACATTTCTCGCAAAGTCTTCCAATGGAAATACCCGGCTGCTTCCTGCACATAATCAAATCAGGATGATGCTTGGCCATGCTTTCTTCAACAAGCTCCTCCTAGCACCTGTATATCCAAGATCAACATTCAACAATGTTAAGCTCCTGAAATGCATAAAAAATTGCCATTATCGCAATAGCAAAAGTTACATACAATTCCAAACAGAACAGTATAAGAACATAGCAACAATCAAATCATGAATCACAAACACAATTATAGACATAATGAAGCATCCAAATTTTCTGTAAAAAAAAATAAAAAATCAATTGGAAATCTAAGCATCATAGAAGACCAATACAATCCAATGCTGCAACTGAACCCTAAAAATAAATTGAAGAGCAACAATCAAACTATCTATAGCTTATGTCCATTATGTCCATATGTTTGTGAAAGATAGGTTAAAAATGGATATAAGAGAAAGTTCTACCAGTGTCGGTATACCACATCACAGATTAACACATCGTTTAATAGGTTGTGTTTTAATTAATTTACAAAAATTTAGGCAGTCCAGATGAACCCCATAAGCGTCGAAAGACCAATCAATCGAAAATCAGAAGCAAGCATGAAACACAAAAGAAAACGAAATTCGACATGAAAGACAAACCTGGGGTCAGCAGGTATCTGAAGAGAATGGAGAATGGTGACTGGCTGAAGATCGACGGACGACGACGAAGAAGAAGCGCGACTCCACGGACCACGAGCGCCGCAGTTGACTGGTGATCTGTTGAGCTATGAAAATTGCAAACGATGGGAATACAGAGTGAGACAGGGAGAGTCTGGTGACTCTAGTCTGGAAAATTCTACGGCTTTCGTTTTGAGCAAAAAAAAAAAAAAATATTTCTCGTTGTTTTAGGTTTTTCTATTAATTCGGGTTTGCGGTTCGGGTTTGGAATTTCTTCTAACCCAAACCCGCCCCACGGGTTATACTTTTAAAGTTGGATCTACATCTTCTCCTTAACCCATCTCAGTTTTTAACTTTTTTTATTATATTTTTAAAAAATACGATTTAATGAAAAACAATCACATTTTAATCATCTATTCATATTGATGTTTTTTTTTAATGTATTACAGTATAATGTGTTTTTTTAGAGGTAGGATTCAAATCCATAACCTCATAAAATAGATATGAGAAAATTTATCATCGGATCAACGTTATCTTGATTATAACGTTGAAGAATTAGATAATATCCTTTGCTTTAGATATAAGACTCCGCGATCTCCGATAGTAATTATGAATGATACTTTAATCTAAAAAAAAAACTAAAAATTAAGAATGATAATTCCACAAATCTACAACCATGTCTTACCTTTGCAAGTAACTTATTCCATAATAAAAATAGTAGAAAATCAACCTCGCTTTTTCACTGTATATATATATTTTAAATAACGTTTTCATTATAAAAGCAAGCCGAAACTCATTTCATTCCACCATCCTGAAAAGTTTTTATATATAAAATGAAATAGTATGTAAATATGTAAAGATTTATTTTAAAATAATCACCCGATAACACTCATCAAGTCATCCGTTCCGAACATATCTCAAGTTACCGGAATTTAATATATCAAAAAATATATATTATTAAATATGAAACCCCCCCTATTTGATGTATGGTGTCACTTTGGCAATTTACAATTCAGAGTCAAATACTACGGTTATGATTTATTTGGTATAGAAAATGGTACACATTGACACCATTCACCAACCATTCTAGTTTCTCTGTCGGTATGGTATGAATAATTAATAAGGTATATACGTTTACTCAATACAATTCAATTCATTCTTCAACAACATATCCACCCCCTTTACATTTTTTATAGCAGGGATTCGAGTTCCACATTTATCTATTAAACCCTAAAGTATACGTAGATCCTTACAACATCATATAAAAAAAGATTTATCTTAGAGAAAATTACATCAAACCTTCCTAATATTTGTCATTTTACATCCAAAAACAATTTTATCGAAAATGGACACCCATCTCTTTTATCGGACATATAAATTTAGTGAAGAGACGTGGGGTGCACGGAATGCAACCGAGAGTTATGGTCTTCCCTGTCGTTTACCGGGGCAGGGAATCCAAAGAAGAATGCATTAATGAATTAGTACAAATGCAGTTATATCTACAGGTAAACGATATAAATCCCTCTGCATCCTAAATTTGTCGCTACCCACTAAAATCCCCATAAAAATGAAAACCACCATAGCCAAAAAAAATAAAAAAATCTGGAATAGCCAAAAATGTGCTTGGCATATATATTCTGAGTCTGATGTTGTCGCTGTTGTAGAATACTAGAATGTATAGAGTGGAGGAAGGAACAACCGAACAACAACAGTTTTGTAGCATAAGAATAAGACGATGTATATGAATAACCATTTTTGGCTGATTCATCGGAATTGATGCCAGCAGATAATAAACCGTATCCAATCATCATATGAGAATAGATATTCAAACGTGTGATGAGACAACTTCACTTCACTACTTGTAATTAAAAAAATATTGTTTTCTTTTACTCTTTGTTGATGTAAAACATTTCAAACGCAATTTGTTTTTTTTTTTGTTTGAAATCAAATAAAAACAATTTTAGAAAAACACTACACTTTGTCATTTAAATTTTAAAAGCACTTCTGAATTCTGATGATGACAATAGAAAAAGGGCACCCTAGTAGTCTCCCTGCACACTTTCCCCCTTTTATTTGTCTTTACTCTTTAGTTCTATAAAGTAGATCATCATTATTGCATACTTGCATTATTATTTAAGTAATCGATAGATTATGTGTTAATAAAACAACAACAGTAGTAAATATTCCTTCCGTATATTACATATTTATACGTTAACTTTTAATAAAAATGATAATACACTTCTCTTCCATATTAACGGTGAGAGAGGTTCAAATAACAGTTTGTCGTTGTACATATTTTATAAGAATATATATAGAGATTTTTCTTTATGATTTGTGAAAATATTCATCCAGAAGAGACGTGCGGACAAATATATAGAGTTGCATAATAATTTGGCCGAAAAAGTAAGTAAGAGTTAAACGGTGTGAAATTTAGAAAAAGTTTGTGATTTTAACGATAAAGACAATATCTTTCCTGAAAACTGAGGCTCCGGTGGACCTAATGATGGTGCTGCTGTTACATGCAAAAAATAACTAAGATGTAATAAAATGAGTTTTTTATTTTTTTTTTTCTTCCCTCTACTATAAGCAGCCAATCTGGAATCATTACGGGTAAGTGATCTGTCAAATCTGACAAGATTTGAATCTATAAATATAGCTCCTAATACAACTTACATTTGAAGGGATGATCTTCTCGTCGGTATACAACCAAAGTCTCACATTGGTTAGATATGGAAATGATCTTGGATATATAAGGATGGAAATAATCTCCATTGGTATGAGGTCTTTTGGGTAGAAACCCAAGAGTACATCCGTACGGACTTGATTTAAAACGGACAATATCATACTAATGTGGAGAATATGGGTTCCGTACTCCTAACACTTCTCTCTCACAATCTACGATTGAATGAATAAATATAAAATTACCTGTATTTAAATCCTGATAGTATTGCTTCGTTTTGAAATCTCAAACATCCAACATAAGGGACCAAGGTAAAAACGCGTAGTGCTGTCTTCCAAATGAGCAGTTGAAATTACGTACACTGATTGAGAGAGAAATATAAGATGCTCCTCCCAAACAATGTCAAATTGTCAATGTAGAAGTAGGACCACTCAAAACCGATCACCTTATAAATTTGCTAATAATTGGAATATTGGATCCTGAAATGAAATCTATGCTTCAACAGTATGTAATGCATGTGATTTCTACAATTGGTTGTCATCTATCTATTGGTTTTGGACTTTGGAGAAATGTTTCAGTGCCCTCTAACATGCATTCTTCATTGAAACCATACCATATATAGTATGAAAGTTTACTTGCAGCGATACGTAAAATTATTCATAAATACAGATATTTATTTGTGACGGAGATGAATTTCATTGACAATAAACTTAAAACTGTTTAAAACGTTAGTCTAATTCATACTGATTAAATTAATTGTATTTTGATGTTTTGTTTAAATAAAATAACTTTTTTTAATCAATTTTTTAAGAGTTGCATCAAACTACAAGGTTTTACCATCAATATAAAACGTAAGTTCAAATTTACATGTTAGTACTTAGTATTCAGCTTCACAAATTGAACATATTTATCCTTCTTACCATATATTCTCGAGGAATTTCATTAACGAAATTTTTTAGACAACCCTTAAACAAATATTTCAGGATTTCTAATTTTGTATCGATACAAATTGTCCACACTAAAAAAAAAAATTCATTTGAGTATTTTCAATGCAAGTGTGACTAGTAAAAAAAAAAGATGTTACGTATTATTATTAGACATTCTATTAAAAAATCTTTCTCCAATACAGCCATACATATTCAATCTCAAACTGACGTGACAAAAAAAATATTAGACATTGTCAATATGACTGTCCACTTTCAGACGGTTTTAGGTTGACTCAACAAACATTTATAATTAATACTAATTTTTTTTATCTATTTTTGGTAAGGAAAAAAAATAAAAAAGAATATATTAAATAAAATTGGAAACGTCATTACAACAAAATATGTTTTAAACGAAAATATCGGAGACTAAATTTTAAGTTGATTGTCTATCAAGTCCATATTTATACAACATATGAAACAAATCTCTTGATATTGTTGTCATACCAATAATAATCCATATGTAAATCATTTTTGCTCTTAAGGGTATATAATCTCAAATTTATAATCTAATTTCTAGGCCATTAAATGAAAGCAATTTAAAGATCTGATATTAATCTAACACATTGAGTAGATCTATAATGTTGCATGAATAAATTATGCGAAAAAAAAGAACGCTTTAAACTATAAAGTGTAAGTGGACCCCTTTTATATATTTGCATAGAGAAATTTCTTATGTAGTTGTGTGTGTATCACTGTATCTATCTTTATGTAAAATCAATAATAATAATAATAAAAAAAAAACCATTCACGGAGATCTTTGACGCATCCATCAATAATTAAGGCAGCAAAAATAAGTCACATTGTACTGTTGAAAAATGTGGTCACCCTCTCTCTTCATTCATTGATGAATAAGATGAGAGTTGAGAGCCTCTGCAAACGACAACAGAATTTATGTCGGTCACATCTTTAATTCTCTTATAATTCAAGCTCTAGTGTAGTAGTGTTAATGGAGACACAAAAAGGGTAAGAGGGAATTCCAATTTCCAAGAACAATGGGTGGTTTCCTGAGCAAGAAGAAGAAGAAGAAGAATAATAATAATAAGGCAAGCAGCAAAGCAATTAGTTATGATGATATCCATGTAAAGAGTAGTTTGACAGAGAAGATAAGGCTTCTGAGAGAGGAGATCAATGAGATGGTGCATGAGAGAGAAAAGGAGAGGAGAGAATATGAGAGGGAAGTCATGGTTTTTGCATTCAAAGAAAGTGAGTGGAAGCAAGAGAGGAAGAAGCTCAGAGAGGAAGTGAAGAGACTGAGGAAGAATCTTCAAGACAAGATGGAAGATGATGATCATGGTCTCATGAAGAACAACAACAACAACAGCAGCAGCAGCAGCAGCAGTACTTTCCAGCTGAAAGAGTGGGAGTTGTTGGGGACAAGCTTCTTGGTGGAGCAGATGAGGGAGGAGAGAGCTAGAAGGGATGAGGCTGTTGAGAAATGGAAGCATCTCTATCTTGCCATCAAGACTGAGCTTGATCATCTCATCCACACAACTCATAATGGTCTCTCTTTCTCTTTCTTCCATAATTATATAAAGATATGTAGAAATTGGGTTCTACTTCTCTTTCCACAATTCTACAAATCTTTGCTCATTTGCTTGCTACAATGTTCCAAACATTCTGGTTTTCTAGGAAGGTCTCCCATGTCATGCTCAATACTAACATGTGCCGTAGAAATGTAAACTAGAAAGAAAAAGAAAAGAATTGTTTTTTGGTCATATATATATTGATGTGGAAGAATGGATGATTGATTTACAGGAGATGGAGTAGTGTACCGGAGAGCAGAAGAAGAAGAGACGATCCGAGAGCTAAGGATGGAAGTGAAAGACAAGGAAGAAAGCATGGAAGCTCTAAGAGCACAATTGGCTTCAACGGAACAGGAAGTGTACAGAAGGGAACGAGATATTGATATACTCAGGCAGAGTTTGAAAATCACGAGCTGCAACAAAAAGCCCTCTCGTGCTGCCAAGACTTTCTCCGCAACATTGCATTGGTCAAAAAAACACACCCGTTAATAAACCTCAAAGACACAGTAAACCATGAATGAGGATCGGCAGCTTCGATTGAAAATGTGACACTGTCTTAGCTGTCTTAATTTGCAACATCAAGTTACATATTGATATCTTAATATCTTATAAAAATGAGCTTTGCAATTATTTACATGTCATTCATGGAATAAAATGACTCGTTTACATATTGATATCTTAATTTCTTAGCTTACTTATTGATATCTTAATTTCTTATTAAAATGAGCTTTATTATTATTTACATGTCATTCATATTGATATCTTAATTTCTTAGCTTATTGATATCTTAATTTCTTATTAAAATGAGCTTTATTATTATTTACATGTCATTCATGAAATAAACCGAATCGTTAATTATTATATTGACAATTCCCGTTTACACATGGCCATAGTGGCATAACCTCCTCTCTTCAAATAAATTTTCTTTAAAAATAATATATATCTAAGAAGACTTTTTTTTTTAACTACTATAATATTTAACGTTCGGAGAAGGAGGCATGACTCCAACCCACAAGTTACAAAGCCACAATGTCTAGATGTAAGAGGCTTATAGCTTAATACTAAGCCAACTTCATCTTATTATTATCAAAAAGATTTTTTTAGTTAATGACATCATTATCTTAGTAGACTAAAAACACACAGGCTGTAGGCCTAGGGATGCATGTTTGGGGAATGGGGATGGATATAGGTCTCCTCTTCCCCATCCCTATCCCCATCCTCATCCCCATTCACACTTCCTAGACCCTTCTCCCATCCCCACTAAAAACATACAGGCTGTAGGCCTAGGGATACACGTTTAGGGAATGGGGAATGGGGAATGAGGAATGAGGAATGGGGATGGATATAGGTCCCCATCCCCATCCCCATCCCCATCCCCACTTCCTAGACCCTTCTCCCATCCCCCCCATTTTCCCATTTGGGGAAAATGGGGATGGGAATGTTTGGGGGGAGGTCCCCCCATCCCCATCCCCAATTCCCCATTTTCCTTGTTTTCTCGTATCCCCCGTTTCCTCATTTTTTCCATTTCCCTATTTAACTAAAAATTATGAATTAAATTAAAAAAAAAATAAACTTTTCATTACAAATAAAAAATATCAATGCATTACAAATTCAACCTAAAATGTTTCAAATAATTCAAATATATATTATAATTATATTTATATACTTTTGGGGGAAATGGGAACATAGGGATCTTCATCCCTAACCCCATTTCAATTTAATTGTGGGGAAAATGGGGAAATGGGGATGGGGATGGGCCCCATCCCCATCCCCATTTTAATTTGGGGATGAAAATCATCCCCATCCCCCCCCCCCATTTCCCCATTTTCCCCCAAAAAAAATCCCCAAATGGGGATGGGATGCGGGGATTTGGGACCCCAGGGATAAATGTGCATCCCTAGATGTAGTCCATAATTCAAAAAAAATATAACATAAATTCCATAGAGCGAGGGCACATTTATGGGAAACATAACATGATCACAATCTCATTAATTCACAATTTTTGGAAAAAAAAAATACTAAATTCTTGTACATCTCAATTCGTTACACCGGGTATTGCAGCTCAAATGAACAATTCAAAAAAATAATCTTCTTGTTTTAGATAATGAACAGGCCAATATATTGACATCTTTGATATGTCTGACTAGGTACACATCTATATCTAGGTCAGATCAGTTTCCTAATGGTAACTAGCGTGTAAAAACATAAATCAAAATTACAAATTTGATTACTCAAAAAAACAAGTGGTTCCGAATATAACGCTTTGGGGAAACTAAGATTGAGAATAGATCTTTCAGCAATTTTACGCCTGAAACACATGGCATGCAGTCATCTCACCTGTTAGCATAACAACACAATCAATAACTAGACTGACTAAGGGTTAGATTAATCATGTCATGACCAAAGGAAATGCGGCATTTACAGAATGGATAACTTTTCAAATCTTGACACAACTCAAATTTAGAGACGAACATTAACACTGTTTTTACTCCTTAGTGCGATGCTTATGGCTAGCAGATGGTGATAATTTCTAATTTACTTCAAATCACGCTTATGATTGGCTATTGTACAATATTGACTTAATAATCATAATACAAACGCTAATTTCCCTTGCACCATATTTCTGTTTAAATAAGAAAAGGCAGGTTTGAAGAAGATATAAAAAAAATAAAACCAACATAAACCAACAGATAAATCCAAAAGGGAAACAAACCTTAAGTTAAAGAGTCTCTTAACGTGGTAACTGATCATTTTGTTATTAACATTCTAAAGCATTCGAGGGGACCTGCAATAGAATGAAAAAACAGTAGCATAAGCAACTGATAAAACAGCAGAGAAAATCCCAAATAACAGATTTAATCACATTGCAGAAATGGTAAAGCACAATGATATAAATGAAAAGATTGATTTTCAAGACACTACATTTGAAGAACAACAATGATGGATTTTGCTGCTGAAGTTTTTAAGAAATTAAATCATGAGAAACATAACTTGGATCAGAAGAATAGACAGGAAAGTATCTACTATACTGTGCCCACTACTACCTCAAGCATGTTCTCATCGAGAAAACAGGGTGTTTTCTGATCAATGCTATGAGAACTATCATATTGTAGGATCCTAAGCTTCCCTTCCTGCATTTTACAGCAGATCAATGGTTAAAGATGAAGCTGTAGGTACCCAAAACTCCAAAAGCAAAAATCTCGTATCAGATTCTGTTTACCTTAGTTCCATAAACAAGGCCACATCCAATTGAAGGATGAAAGCATGCTACATTAACCTCATCCTCTGCACTAGGAAGAACTTGCACAAGTTTCATATCAGAAACTCTGTAGACCTGAGTGTCAAGAACGTTTAAAATCAAGAAAATACATGCAAAAGTAAGGACTAAAAAGTAGATTTAAAAATATTTTTTGCAGAACTTGCACAACAAACAAGTGCAGTGGGGTTAATACTTGTATCAATTACTTTGCACTTGGGCAGCATCTCTTAACGCGTCTTTAATAATATTCTTTAATTACTCTAAAAACTTCTAAGCCATTGGAATGTCAAATGTTAGCATAAAAGAATACAAAAATTAACAAAAGCCAACCCAAACAGCATGTTGTTAAGATCAAGTTAACTTTCACTTTTGGTTCAACTGGAAACCATGATACAGCACCAACCTTCATTGCCACCATCCCAAATATGAGTCAATTAATAAATTTACAAAAAGCAGGAAGAAGATAAGTATCAACTGCATTGATCAAATCCTTCTAGGACATAATCACAACTTAAATCCTCCTACGATATACAAATAAGAACATAATCACAATTCACAATCTTAAATCCTCCTAAGATATATAAATTAGAACTACTCAGAGACAAGTTTCCACAAAGTAAATGGCCAAGAGTAAAACAGTATATACCTCCAGAATCGTGTATATGGGTACTGTCATCTCTCCATCGATGATAACACTTTTAAGAAGTGAACTATGGCGACGGCCATAGGCAAGTAGTAAGTGCTCTGATGTGGGTGAGAACTGAAAAGTGAAATGTGAAAACTAATATGTTAGTTCAATAAATGTCAGAACCAGAAGTAAGGATTAGTATCATCAATGTTTTATTTTATCAATCATGACCAATTAAACACTATTTATACTTTCCACAAAACCATGCTTCAGACAGCTGGTCAATGAAGCCAAGAATAATTTGATTTTATACACATTACTGCCATAATTAGGCCTACCAGTTCATGAATCCCATAATACATTTCAATGGTGAACTTTCCTTCACACAAAATATACACCAAGACATGAGGATTGAACAAGTTTTGCAGATATGTCAGTTGATTCATAAGAACAGAATAAATTTCAGAGGCTCGCAACTAACTCTCTGACCAACTGATCAGTTAGTTCTGAATCTTCTGATACATCCAAGTCCAAGGTCACATGCTTTCCCATTGCTTTTCTTTCAATTAATCTCTTTCATTTAACCAATTACATATTTTACAGTTGAATTGAATCTTATCGTAATTTAATTTAATTACTTGAGTCAACACATATTGTGTACTTAAGGCTTCAGTTACATCTAGCTATTTAATCTATATTAAAAAGCATGTGTCCAATTTGAATTTTATTTTGATAGATATTTGGGAGTATCCAGGAAAATATGCTTCCAAAGCAGTAAAAATTATCAATTATTATTATAATTTAGGATTATATTTAGGACAAACTGTGTATAAAGGAAAGTATGAGGAAGAGGAGCACCACTATCCAGTAGCGGTACTGCTTAATACAAGCACGCTTGCACAAATATCCAAACAGGAGGAGAATCAGGGGTTTTTTCTTTCTTCTTTTTTCTTTTATTAAACACGAGTGAAAAATTCATGAAGCATAAGATTTTTTAAGCCCTTTTAAACTTTAAGAAATGTAAAGATAAATCAAATGAGCTTCATGCCACTATCACTATATTTATCCCACCACCTCTTCCTAGCAAACACAAAGCTAGCGAAACCCAAGGTACCTTCTTGAAGCACAGCTAGTAGGTATTCAGCTGTTTCTTGTTTGTGAAGAAAGAACCAATTTCTAATAACATTGCATCTTCCATATTCAAAATTGATATAGAAATGTGATGAAGAAACTTTATAATGAATTACTCTTAGTACAACCTAATCCCATGAGAGGACCATATATACTACAATTATCTTAGAATATTTTAATCATTAATATAATGCAACTCAAACTAACCTGAATTGAAGTTAAACAATGAGCAGCCCTTATTGCCCGAGATGCAAGTATTAAGCCAAATCTAGAGGGAAAAATATAACATCCTATTAGAGAAAATAAAAAGGTAAAATATAAAGCTATATCTGGTCAAAACAAAGCACTAAACTCAGACATGTAAGAGTTTGAACTATACGTTGCCTCCTCGAGAGAATATATCCGAAGCTCATACAAAACTTGGTGGGCTGAAATTGGGTGTCGTGTTGGGGATGTTCCACTGACTGGAACATCTTGGTCCCCTTGATTTTGTAGTCCAGGATCAGCTTCCAGTTGAGGTAGCACACATGCAACACAGGCTGCTAAAAATCTTCCACAAGGTGAAAAATGGGCACCCATTTCACTGCAAACATGTTCTAACAAGTAATCATTCAGAATTATGCAACTTTTGATACTACACTGTGACATAACAATAAGAAATTACAACATGGTCAAGTAGTTAACCAAAATAAAGAGAAATTGCTTATTAATCTCAACATATGCATCCAGAAAAACTAGAAGCCCAGTGGTCATCCTTTCTATCACTGATTTTCAAGGTAAAAAAAAGAAGATGATAATTGATATAATAGCATTCTACAAAAAAGATAACACAATAAAAAGCTTATACCTACAAAGCACAGCATGTGGTATGATCAAGCGACACTGTTCTCCTTCAAGGGGGGCAGATGGATCTTTCATATCATGTGGCCAGATTCTTAGCTTCACAGTGCAAGGTAATTCAGCTGCAGCTGCTGCAGCCAGAGAATTGGCAAGTTCCGATTGGAATCTTCTAACAGCAGGCTCTGTACTACTTTCATTATGTGGGATGTTAACAAAAGCACTTCCTTCACCAGATCCAGTTGTAGACATCACATGGGATCGTGAAGATCGATGCTCTGAACCAGATCTTCCACTGACCCTAGATTGACCAAGAATGTTTGGCATTACTGAGTACAGTGAATTTTCTGGTTCAGCAGATGTTGCAAAGTTATCAGGAGCAGAACCATTAAGCAACCCAGTTATGTGTTGTCCAGCTTGGCTTTGGCCAACCAACCAGCCTTGCAAGAAAGGAAGCTCCCAATAGGTTGGATCTCCTAAAGGAAACAAATGATTGTTTCTCTCTCCAGGCTGCATTTCCATTGTTTCAACATTCTCCGTAGCAGATTCAGGAATTGTGCTATCTATTTCTCTGATGAGAGAATCTGCCCTTTCTTCTACTGGCACAGGAGATGAGTTATTAGGTTCAATAGGAGACAACAGAAGTTGATACTGTCTTGATGAAGTTGAAAATGTCAAAAGGCGCACTGAAGCAGAGGAATCCACTCTCTGTTGTACATGACTTGCTCCACCATCTACATTAGATTGCTGCAAAGATATTCTCTCATCATCTATAGCAAACGAAGGCCCTGCCAAGTGTAAATTCATGAGAGGCGGTTCATCTGCCAAGATAGGATGACCACTAGAATAAGCATCAGCCATATATACAGCAGGAGGCGGATAGTGCAAATAACCTGGACAAGTTGCAAGTGTCATTGAGGAATCTGACAAGTCAAGGTCATTGACCTGCAAATAAGCAGAACGTAAGGATCCACAAGAAGAAAGATCAAGTAAAGAGTAATGCAATGCTACAAGCAATAGACCTCCGCTGTTAGTAGAAATGGAGCTCCATGAGGGTGGAAATGCACAGCACGTAATGAACGGCGTGTCCTCAATACAACTCTTGGTGAAGATGTCTCTCCTCTCCTGTTATAGTGCCATATACATAGCTAACAGAGAAGTTCAAACAAAAAGCCATCAAAGAGCATACCATGAAGAAACGTCTAATATAATTTGAAAATTTAAAAATCATTACCTTGTGACCAGAAGCTACAGCAAGAAGATCGCCATGGGCATGAAAGGCTATAGAAGCAATTGGACGGTCTGCATAGAAGGGGGAAAGAAAAAAAGAAAAAGAGGAAATTATATCCCATCGTGATATATAATCAGAATGCAACATGAAGATATTATGATATAAAATTACAAAAATCGCGTGATCCTATACACTCTGCGGTATTTGCATCCCACAACCGAACCTCATGATCCAAACTTCCACTAGCAAGTACTTTTGGATTCAAGGGATGGAACCTAACCTGCAAGAATATCACAAGCATGTGAGATGGAAAGAGGTAGCTCAATTAATATCATAAATTTCATATAAGCATATGTTCCATGCATTAAACAGTATAGTTCAAGCAATATATAAAAAAGATCAAGTTAAAACTCCCCTTAAAAGATCTAAGGTATACGTACCAGGTTACATAAAAGGAAACTACTATAAGACAGAAAGCTAGACTACAAGTCCAGATGCTTGTAGATTATACTCCAGAAATTTTATGAACATGATCATATGTTTTCACCATATCAAATTGCATTTCAGAATATAAAACAGAAACCTGATGCACATCCATGAAATTTGAACTCTATTTGGCAAGCAAAAGCTAGCAGATATTCTTTGTATCATGTTGCATAAAGTGAAAAGACTGAGAGAAAAATAAAATCATGTCAACGGTGAATTTAACAAGACTTACCACCCAAGGTGTCCTCCGGTGACCACGCAACACCTTTAGGCAGCTCCCTGTTTGGCAATCAATAATCTTTACCGTATGGTCCCCACTGCATGAACAGTAAAAATGCAGTTTGAGAAAACAAAAAGAATCTCTTGGCATGAAGATAACTCAACTACTCATCATCCTTAAACCCAGCATCAACTAAATAAAATAAAATAAAAACTGAACTCACTGTGTGGAAGCAAGTGACTTCCCATCAGAGCTGAATGCTGCTGCAATAGTTGACCTTGGAGGAGGCAGCAATGGACAATATTTGGCTGATAAATACCGCAATGATTCTGTCTCTACCCTGAATACATGCCAGGAGTTCAAATTCAGAACACAAGGTATAATATCTAATCACTGCAGTGAATGTAACTATCCAAAGCGGAAGATTGGTGACATTTCCTATCATGCATTAAGATATAACAAAAGCAAAACAACAAACCCAGAAGTTACCATGAGATAAGACCTCGCCTCGGATCTCGCTCTGCTTCAAACCTCAACCCAAAGGAATCAACATGCTGTCTTGAAGCTTCTCCCCATAGTATTTTGGACGAATTTTTTGTCCGAGGAGAAACCTCTCTTCCCACCAATAGTCTAAACACGTTGCTACGACTAGCAAAATTTTAAAACAAAACTACATTAGCAGACATGCCATTCAAAACTTTTAAGCCAAGAAGAAGCCCCACTCATTAAAATTTCTCCAAATAAATAAATAAACTGTCCAATTGTAAAAACAAACAAAATTTGACCAACTTCCGTATTGCCAAAAAGAGATAATTAAATAGCACTCTCTAAAACACATGCTAATCTAAATTCTAATACAAACAAACACAGTAATTAAAAGCTTTAGTTTTCAATAGAGAGATATGCACAGCAATTACATCAGCTTTAAAATTTAGCTAACAAAACAACAGCAATAATAATAATAATAACTTGACAACAAATCGTAATCGCTAATAATACATTTAAACAATAAAACATTCATAAGCATATAAACTATAATTGGGGATTAAATGAGCACCTGCGCCTGGAATTGTGGGAGGTAGGCGCAGGCGGAGGAGGAGGGCGACGTGACTGTGAGCTCGACGTTGACGGCGCGTTGGCATCGTCGCCTGCCCGTATCGACCCCCTCATGTTCGAAATTAAACAGTTCCTCCAAAATTTTCCGTCATTTTCTCGAGAAAGAAAAAGTTTCCAAGAATCTCTAAAGAGAGACGATTCTAATTTGTTGGGGTTTCCCTTGTTCTCTTCTCTGTATCTGGAATTCTGTTGAATGTCTTGTAATTTGTCCGAAATGCCCCGCCAACTTTTTTTTGCCCTTTTTCTTTTTTTAGGTGGTGCATGAAATTTACGATAAAAGGAACATTTTTTAATTTAACGGGGTAAATACACTTGGATTCGTAAAATTTGGCATGATTAGAATAGGATTACAAGTATGCATTTATCTGTACTCAATCCGATGGCGATCCTGTGACCTAGAAATTAATGAGAGGGGTACTTACAAAATATTAATAATAACCGCAATTATAGATTATAACTAATAAGTAAGAAGATTTAAAAAAAAATTATGATTGTCAGAAGTTTATGTAAAACAAAATCAACTCAATTTTGATCGAAAATATTAAATTTTTTTTATAAAATAATTTCCTCTAGATACGTGAACAAACATGTACACGAACTATCATTCATTCACTAATCTTCAATTTAATTATGTAATCGAAACTTTCTGTTTCTCTATGACAAAAAATTAATTATAAACCTAAGACATGCCAAAAAAGCCACGATTTTTTTTGATGATATATTTATATAAATTGCATATACTTGATAGTTCAAAATAACCCAACATGATATTATTTCATATAGTAATTATCAGGTAAGAGATCCATTACTTTAATTTTGATAAGGACTTTGATGAAATCACATTTATTTTTATGAATCTGATTTGATTTTTTGTGCTTAAAAAATTCTCAAATTTTATTTATACGTAGATTTCATTAAAATTATCATCCACAATAAAATTCAGATCAAAATTCATAAAAATTGATATGATTTCATCAAGATCTTTACCGAAATTAAAATAAAGAATCTCTCACTTGATAATTACTACTATTTCATATTTGTGATTCCTGATGTTTTGATGCAATAAATTTAGATTTTAGGTGGACAACTTTTACATATAAAAAGTGAATTGGATTTGGGATTTTATGATTCATTATTTAGGTTATAAATAAGAGTTCTTAAAACTTGTTAGATGGCCTTTCATTGGCTTGACAACATGTTGGCCCTATTTGGTAAGACTTTTGGAGAGCTTAGAAGCTCTTTTGGAGCCTAAACGTGACTTTTAAGAATATTTGGATAATTGAGGAAAAGAGTTTATGGAGCTCAAAAGCTCCTTCACCATAAGCCAAGCCTAACTTATAGCTCGTTTAGGATAATTTTTAATTTTGACTTTTAATAGTAGAGGAAGATAAATAAAAATTTGAATTTTTCATTACTGTTTGGATGATGAATTTTAAAAGAGCTTTTAAATGCAGTAGGGCTTTTGGAAGTGTTTGATTGGAATATTTTGATATCTCTGCTAACCAATATATGATATTTATAAGCTTCCATTTTGAATATGTTCCGTTGGAACATTTTATAATCTTTTCTAACGAAAAAAATTTCATTTGTAACTTAATTGGGGTAATAATTTTATTAAAAAAAAAGTTAGTTCACATGGGATTATATGTATAAATTTAAAAAATTTAAGAAAAAATAATTTAAAACAATAAACAAAACTGAAAAAAAAAACAAACAAAAAATCTTTCTATAGTACAACTTCATAAACATTAATAAATTGTTATTAATGTGTATTAATTTATTAAATTAATTTTGCCTTGTATTTATTTAGTAATTTTTTTGCCTTATATTTATTTAGTAAATTAATTATGTACTAAATAAATTAATAATCATTAGGGAAAACAGAGCAAGGTTTTTCGAAATACATGCTAAAATTTCAGGAGGTCAAAAAGCTTCAAATCTATTCGATGGTAGCCCACTCGTGAACAGTGGACCGCCTCCAAGTTTCTAGCTTTTCATTTTCTGTTCTGTTTTGCAGAGAGGTGAGTCTCACCATTATTTTTTTCCCTTTAAGTTATGACTCCGCTGTTCTACTTTTCCAAATTTTGTTCTCCTCAAATCTCAAGAGTTATACCTCATGCATCGGCAATGGATGAACCAGTTGGGTCTCCAATTTCCATCATTGATGATCGAAAATGGAGACCCAAATGTGTCTCAATCTTCGACAATGATGAACTAGCTCCATCGTCAGCGATGGCTTTGGGTTTGCTTTCGATTGTTGGTGTGAGTTAGGTTCGATTGTTGGTCATGTTGTTGGGTACTGTCTTAATTTTCATCTATCGATTATGATTTGGTACGGTCAGTGACACGTCCTAAAGAAGTGTTCCTACTCCCATGTATAAGAGTGTCAAAGTAATAAATTAACCGGTAAGACCGGATCGAACCACAGGGAGGTTGTTCGTTTGTCCTTGTAGAATTAATAATCTAGATTAATTACTAAGCTTGTAATAAAATGTAAATCAATTAAAATTAAAACTGAGGCTTAGGGATTCACTGTTGGTAATTCAAATATGATCCAATAATTAATATTTAGTCCAGATTAATGAGAGGGTATTCCACTCCACTGACAACTCTCTGATAGATGTGGGTAAAAGTACTCACTGTGCTAGACAACATCTTTTTGTCTACAGTGAGTCAAAACTCCACAAAGATTAGAAAGGATAAACCACTCTCTGATAGATATGGGTAAAAGTACTCATTGTGCTAGACAACATCTGTCTGTCTACAGTGAGTCAAAACTCCGCAAAGATCAGAGGGGATAAACCACTCTCTGATAGATATGGGTAAAAGTATCCACTGTGCTTGACAATGTCTGTCTATCTGTCTACAGTGAGTCAAAAACTCCACAAAGATCAGAGGGGAGAAACTACTATCTGATAAATATGGGTAAGAGTACTCATTGTGCTAGACAATATCTATCTGACTACAGTGAATTAAAAACTCCACAAAGATCATAGAGGAGAAAACAAAAAAATAATAAACTTACCATAATTGAATCATATTTTCCATACCAACAGTGCCACCTTTGGCCCCAGCTATATAAAATTAGTCAGACATAATTTAACTATAAAATAGCTATTTTATTTAAACTGAGAATTTGAGAACAAAAGAGAGAGAATTTCACAAATATAATACCATATTTGGATTCAGAATATGTAAATTAGGGGGGAGAGGTCCCCTATTTATACAAAATACGGATGAAAATTGACCATCGGATGAATTTAAAATGGAGCGTCCAGATTGTGCCACGTCATCAGTGAACAGTGGCAGTGAACATTGACAGTGAACAACAAACGCATCCGTGAAAGTAAATAGTGAACAGTGCACCGGCTTCTAGAATATTATTCTCTGAAGCACGTGTACGGTGCACTCACAATTTAGGCCAATAGAAATGTGCCACATCATCGGTCAATAATCTTCTAGAAAGACAACTATAAACAGTGCACCGACTTCTAGAATGTGATTCTCTGCAGCTGCGTGTATGGTGCACTCGCAGTTTGGGCCAATAGAAATGTGTCATGTCATCAGGAATAGTGAAAGTCAAATGTGAACAGTGAATAATCAAAATTATAAAAATGTCATTTGCGGCCTTCCTAACATTTTTGACGTTCTAAACTTGAAAACGATGTTTGTTTTGCCATCTGAGTTCTCCATAATTCTGAATTGATCGAATTACCTCTGAAATACAAAGAAAAATACACTGATTACTACACAACACATTTATTTAAGCGAGGAATTAATCATATTGGAAGTGTAAAATGATGATATTATCCCTTAGTAAATATACACTTTTCAGTGTTAATCAGTCAGATTTTGTGAAGTACCCATATTTGATGAGATTGTATGAAATTGCGATTAGTGTTGTAAATGTGGAAAAAAAAAACAATAGAGTAAATCCGTAAATGAGATAAAAGGATACATATGGGATTATAATTCTGTTGTTCTTTTATAATAAGGGTAAAAGGTTTAATAAACAGGATTCATTAAACCAAATTAGGCTTTCCAATTTTTCTTATAAGCTCTTTTAGAGCAAGTAGGTTGGGCCTTACTTATGATAGAAGAGCTTTTGAGCTCCATAAGCTCTTTACTAAAGAACCCAAACCCTTCTAAAATTGACTTTTAGGCATATGAAGCTTTTTTAAGGATTCTAAAAACCATACCAAACAAGGCCTTACTTTCTTTAAACGAGCTTTTGAATCACATCTAGAATCATAAATCTTCCATCACAACTTTGGCCTTACTTTCTTTAAACGAGCTTTTGAATCACACATAGAATCACAACTCTTCCATTACAACACATGTGGCAGTCGATGTGTCTATTGATGAGTGGATACATAAATAAGTGAGATAAATCATTATTAATATGTATCCACCTACCAATTGATACTTCAACTGCCATATATGTTCTGATGGAAGAGTTGTGATTCTAGGTGTGATATTTAACGTTACTCTTTTACAAAACTCGGGTAGCTCAAATTTGATTTAATGAATTTTTTATATTGACAATTTTATCCCTTATTACAATGAACAAATAAATTATAGGGTAAATCGTATTTTAGTCCCTGTAGTTTGTCTTAATCTGCGTTTAGTCTGCGGTTTTTTGGAATTGTAACTTTTAGTCCTTCTGTGACAGAATCCGTTAAAAGGATGGATTCTGACATGTCAGATGTGTTAAATGATGAAAATACCCCTTACTATTTGTTGATCCCATTGAAAATACTATTTTACCCTTACTTTTGTCTTTTGTGTGAGAAATTTACATTTTAACTAAAAAAATTAAAATAATTATTTAGTAAATGAAAAAAAAAATTAAAAAACAAAAAAAAAACAAAAAAAAATGATCTCCACCGTCCATCTCAAAGATGAACGGTGAAGATATTTCATTATATATATTTTATTTAAATTTTAAAACAAAAAAAAATAAAAAATAAAAATTTAAAATAAAAATATATAAATTAATTGAAAACAAACCCATATTCTTCATTCATCAACATTAAACACAAAACAAAACCCAGATTCCTCATCCCAAATAAAACCTAGAAAACACAGATTCCTCACCCTAAAATAAAACCCAGAAAAACCCACATTCATCATTCACCAATACAAAACCAGACAAGCCCAGTTTTCTAAAACAAAATCAACACATAATAAAACCTAGTTCATTTACACAACCAATTCTTGCATCAACACAAGATCCGGACCTTGCATCAACACCATCACCAAACCAATAATCGTTAAAACAAAATCCGAAACTAGTATCCAAATCCAAATACTAAATATTTACTTATTTTTTTAGATTTCAACACAAAAAACCAAATTTTCTGAATCAAATAAAAACTCATTTGTCAAGCCATAACATACAAGTCAATGACTAAACAAATTCATCAAATCAGCATTTACACAGTTTTAAAATGAAAACAAACAAATAAAGATGGAGGTCGATCTGTTCGAAACTTTTCTTTTTAATTGATTGAAATATTTTTATTGAACTGATGGGGCTTGTTGGAATTTTTTTCCAACAATGGTACGGGGTTAGGGTGGCGAGAGGGACCATATTTGAATCTTCTCCCAATGGTGCAGGTTACGGTGGCAGCAGTGGTTAGAAGGTGTCGGCATTGGCAGAAAGTCACCACTGAATGAGAGATGGAGAGTGAAAGATCAGAGAGAGGCGGTCGTGAGAGATAGATGGCGGTGACAGAGAGAGGCGGTAGTGAGAGAAAGAGATTCAGTGGTGAGAGGATGTGGATGATGAGATGGGTGGCTAGGGTTCGGTGAAGAAAATGATGAGAATGGTTGAAGAAGATGAAGGAGATGAAGGGTTGTGATTAGGGATGGCAATTTGACCCGCACCCACGGGCACCCGCCCGAACCCGACCCTGTAGGGTAGGGTGTGGATGGTGAATTTATAACCCGCGGACCCGCGGACTCGTTTAATGAAAAACTCAATGGGTTCATGGCCGGGTGCGGGTTGGAAAAACGAACTCGCGGGTTGGACCCGCGAACCTGCATAAATAAAATACTTGTATATAAACATACATAGACATTTGAATTATTTTTTGTCGTTTTATTTTTATGTTATTATTGTATTGCAATGTATCAAGTAGGGAATTAGAAATGGAAATTTAATTCAATTAAGTATTAAATATGTGATTACATGTGGAAATTTACAAATGACAAATCGCGGGTTCGCGGGTTCACGGGTTGCTGGTTTGTGGGTATCCCGCGGGTGAATCATCCACCCGTGAACCCATATTGTTTCGCGGGTTTATGGGTGAGGGTATGGATGCAGTCATAACCCGCGGGTTCAAACCCGCCCGCGAACCCGCTTACCTACGCGGGTTCGAGGGGGAGCGTGGGTGAGGAAAATTTTTACGGGTAAAGGTTTGAATTTTACAAAACCCACCCGAACCCGACCCGCTGCCATTAGGGGTTGTGATATGTAAAGGAGATGAATGAGATGAAGATGAGAGAGAGAGAGTGCTGGGGGAGAGAGAGAGAGAAAGAAATCAAGAATGGAGTTAGGGTTTTTTATTCTTTTTAATTATTTTTATTTTATTTTATTTTCATTTGTAAAATGACGATTATACCCTTTAAAAACTACACCTAGAAGCTGATCGTGAATTTACCTATATACCATTATTGACTTAACATAATTCAATGAAACCCTAACGGAAATGGACGGTAGGGACTACAATTCATATTGTCAGAATAATGATGGACTAAAAATTACAATTCTAAAAAATCGTATACTAAACACAGATTAAGACAAACTACATAGACTAAATTACGATTTACCCTAAATTATAATACCAGTTGTATCCACCCCGCTCATATTCTCTAACGTGTTTTTCCTAGGAACCCTAACTAAAAATTACAATCTCATAAATTCTGACCAAGTCATGTTCGAATAGATGAATATTGAGATAGTACTCAACAACCAAAGTAGGCACCCAACTCACTCTAACAATCGGAAGCAGACCTAGAGCCATCGATGAGTTCTATAGCATCGAAGATAGAGACAAACATATGTGTCTCCATTTTCGATCAGTGACAACCTTTTCCATCTCTGATGATCGATGGATCTCAATCGCCAGTCTTAGAAACCCAGCGGAGACCCAGACCATCCTTGTGGCTAATTTGCAGTGAGCAGTAGGGGTGTGTAATGAATCTAATGATGGTTTTCTCTGGATTGTCATACTAATAATCAGATTTCAAGCTATTAGGTGTATGCTTCGAGGTGGTAGTGGTTTTTGATGTTGGTGGTGTTTGAAATGGTGGTGCGCTGGTGATGTTTGAGGCCTTCGATTTGGAATGACGGTGATCCCCTCCTGTCATTTTTTCTTTTTAATTTATTAATTTTTTCACTTTTGTTATAAATTAAATGAAGAATATGAAAGAATAATTGAAGAATAAATAATAAATAAGAGAGATCAAACAAAGAAATAATATAAATAAGAGATACAAGAAACGAGAGAGATCAAGAGCTTTTATGTATTGATATTTTGTTAGGGGATTTACAAAACGAGAGAACATTATATATATATAGGACTCGTTTGAAATAACTTTTATTTTTGGTTTTTGATAAAAGAAGAGAAGTAAAAGCCCGAGCTTCTTATTAACTGTTTGGATAATGTATTTTAGAAAAACATTTATATTTAGAAGAGCATATATATATGATTCGTTTGAAATAACTTTTATTTTTGGTTTTTGATAAAAGAAGAGAAGTAAAAACTCGAGCTTCTTATTAACTGTTTGGATAGTGTATTTCAGAAAAGCATTTGTATTTAGAAGAGCTTTTGAACCTGTTTGGATGGAATTTTTAAAAATAACTTTTAATTATGATATTACTTTTTTACCCTTATAAAAGAGCTTTTGAATATGTTTAGTTGGAACATTTTAAAAAATATATTCTAATTATAATTTAACATATATATAAAAGTTTACTTCTAAAGGAATAATATAAATTTTTTATTATTTCATTTTTTTCTACTATATTTCAAGAAACAATTTCACTCAAAGAAATGAAGTAATAAAAATTCACTTAAAATTACTAACAAATGTATACATATTAGTTTACTACATATTAAGTATGACAATTTTAAATAAAACCTTACATATAAAGTTAATAATAAAATTATACAATCATGATTTCTTTAGCAATTCTATCACGAATAACCCCTATCTCACTTTCATATATTATTAAATTCATATATGATTCTTCGTCCTCAGACACATAATCTTCATCTTCATTATATGATTCATATTCAATATTTGCAATGGTCTCTCTTCTTATGAAATTATGCAAAGCCATTGAAGCAGTAACAATGGTTACCTGCTTATCAAACTTATAATTAGATATGTGTTGTAAAAATTTCCATCGTGCTTTCCACACATTAAAACAATACTCAATAACACTTCGTAATGACGAATGCACATAATTAAATATTTCTCGAGATCCTGTTGGTTGACCACTAGTACGAAAGACTGCGAGATGATATCTTTCACCTTTATATGGAGCTAAATAACCCTTTATATTTGGATATACATCATCAACCAAGTAGTACTTATCTACAATATCCACATACATCATTGATCAATAATATTCAAAGTAATATATATACAATATTTAAAAGTACCGACTAAAATCAATGTCACATATAATCTGGTGGTATAGGAAATTTTAACTCGGTGTTTCTTAATGCCTCTAAAAATATACGTGTATTATGTGCAGATCCTTCCCATCCGTGCCATACAAATGTGAAAAGCATATCAAATCCACACACAACCATATTATTTTGGGTAGGAAATCTTTTCCTACCAATATATGAAATTTGTTCATCCACAGGAAGTGACACACGAACATGGGTTCCATCTATGACTCCAATGCAGTCCTAGCAATTATCAAATTAATTTAAAAAAAACATAACGCTAGTTTACTTCTAAACAAATCACTAGGTATTCACAAATTATCTAGATACAAAATTACCTTAAAACATGACCAATATTTGGGATTACTTCGAATGTAATGCGAGACTTCATTAAATTCTCTAGGTGGCCTAATTTCATCAAAAGCAAGCAGGTCATTCTCTCAAGGACAATTCCAAATTGTCTACTCACAGTTTCACCCGAATGTTGAAATTGTTCTTGAATAATTCTGTTTCCAATACCATGCTCCAAAGTCATTAAAAACATACCAACTGCCTCCTCGAGCTTAACTCCTTTAGTGGATGTTAATCCTTAGCTTCTTAATCTATCACATATTTTGACAAAAACGTGTTTCTCCATTTGAAACTGCTATCGACAACGTTGATCGTTTCCATTCAATATTTCCATCATGAACATCCATCCAGTATGGGGTGAATTTCTACACGGTTCCTTAATTAAGAAATTATTATGGTGATATACCGTTGCTCTAGCAACACTGAGAACAAATTCATTAAACTCAATCTCATCTATAATGGCTTGTTCAACAATTTGTTCTTCGATTTCTTCATCTGAATCAATATCCATGTTGCACTATATTAAACAACACCAATTAAAAACCAATTTCAATGGTACTAACATTTTTGTGTCAACTTGGTTGGTTTTGACTGATAAAGATCCAGAGTCTAGGTCTAGGTCTATATAAATGAATCCCATATGCAAATAGTTTTTTTATATATAGATAAGCAAGCACCCCAAACAGGCAAAAGAGACATAAGGGGGCCATATCAGCCATAATAAATTTTCTAATGTCGGCAGGAGATTCCTCCAGTTAAACTAGCACACTAACACCACCCAGGCAGGACATCAAACTAGAGATATCAATCGTGTTTTTTTGTTATAAAACACACTCTCAGACACCTAATTCAACATTAGGTAGTAGTACAGATAACAAAATTCATTAGTTTAATGAATACACTACAACAAAAAACAAAATCAAAAGCAAAAGCGAATCAATTCTTTTGCTATTGTGATACTGAATGAAAGTAAAAAAACCATAAATAAAGTGAATATCACTAGGTCATAAACAAACATCAACAAGTTATATATATATATATATATATTTACATATACAAAAAGTGTCAAGTGTCTTATAAAGAGACAACTGATGATGATATACATTTTACAAAATTTGTCATACGTTAGCATAAAAGATTAATTCTTTTCAAAATATGTCATTTCTACAAAAACTTCATTTTCCTTCACATTTAATTGTCTTCATGATTAAGATTGTAGATCTTTCAACCACTGAATTTGGTATTCAGGTTCCCTTAGAGCCACAAAAATTTCCCTATTTTCTTTCTTTGTGATCAAACTAATACCCAATTTGAAAAGAGGACTCATCGGTTCACATTCCGGTAGAGTAGCTAACTTATCAAGAACTTCTTGAATACTACAACCAGGTGGATCAGTTCGTATATAAGAATTCTTATTCTTAATACTGTCACAATGATCCTCAAGTTGCTTGGATAACTTCGAGGATGTGGAATTGTTTTTTTTCTTCCTTTCTTAAATTTCTTTCTATTTGGTGCAAGTGTTTTTTGTTTGTGGTTGCTACATTCTACTTCATCCTCATGAACAACTTCTTCAAAGTCTAAACTAACATTATCCTTAGTCATGAAAGCTTGTGAATATAGATGAGGCATTAAACCAGAAGTAGGTGCCCAAGCCCTATCCCCAATTGCAGTAACATTTCGAAACAATTCATTTATCTTGAATACATTCTCCAAACCGTTCATATGAAATTTTAAAGCTTCTGGATATTTCAGTTATAAGTTTGAAGTTAGTTTAATTGAATAAGTTAAAATATAAATTACAATAATAATAATTTTTTTTTATAAATACCTACTTGTAATTTTGCTTCCCACCATTCATTTGAAACATCAATAGTTTGCCTCTCCATGTCTCGACCGAGTTTGGTTTCTCCTCTTACCAATGAATCCTAAAGTTGCCACTCTTTTTTCACATTGTCATAATGATTTTTCAGTTGCTTTCGATTATATGTTCTACCCGTAATCTTATTAAAGTTTTTCCAACCTTGCTTGCTTAGATGTGTTCCATTTCTATTACCGATTATAACTTGTTCTATAGCCAAATCAACCCAAATCATATGTGTCGGTGGATCCTATACTGCTTTTGTTTTTCTTTATGCTCCCTCAATTGCCATCTACTTTAAAATTCAAAAGTTTTTAAGCTACTTATAATTATAAAATTACACACAAAAGACAGTAATTATCCAATGATGTACAATCTATGTAAAAAAAAAATCAAAATCTGTAGAATCATGTAAAAATAGTCATAGTGAAAAATAGAGTTTCAATGCATACGGACAATGGAGTCTATAAAAAGGCTCTACCATTATCAAATTTACATATCAACTTTCGAATAGATTATGAGAAAGTAAGAGAAACATTACTCTATACTTCACAAAAAATTACTTTATTATAATTATTTTATAATAAAACCTACTATTACATTCAAATAATTGAGTATCAATGAAGACAAAGAAAAACTCTGCTCTCAAAATACTAGAAGTGCTACATGAGAACCAAATACTAGCAACTAAAAGAGAATTATGTTTGGTTAGTTATCTTACATCTTTTTTTTTTTAATAAATTCATTTTCCTTTTCATTTCAAGATATCTAAGACATATAAATGTCTTACATGTATATATACCTGAGACAACTATAGTACTAATTTGATAACCAAGCAAAATGTAACTCCTTGAATGACTTAACTTTTAGAAACTACAATATGTAATGATACAAGTTAATTGGAAGAAATGAAAATGTTGACAGAAAGACTCCATCCAGTCATGAGAGGGAAAACCAAAATATCTTCATGCCGAAAGCAATGTCACAACGAAAATAGCATCAGAGCTAATCCAAAGCAAAATCCCACGATCACTATGAATGCCTTTCCCTTACATCTGTTTGGCTAGTTATCTTACGTGATTTACTTTCGAATTATTTTCTTTCGATATCTCTATATTAGGCTTGAAATGGATTCTACTTTTTAATATCTGATTGGTTTCTTAACTCTCTTTATTAAAGGCAAACAATAGGCCAAGCAAAGACAAGATACAACAAAGTCCCAACAACGGGGAGAAAGCAACAAGTGAAAAATAACACCCACACCCATAAAAAACAATTACAAAGAACATAGCAACACTATACAGCTACCCAAAATGCAGCGGGAAAACAACAAAAACAAATAAACAAGCAAGCATCAACTGATATCATCACAGTTCACAAAATCCCCCATTATTGAATAAAAAGAAAAGTAAACATTTACCATTTGTTTTCTTGGAAATAGAATTTTGCAAGGGAATAGAACATAACATATCAATAAGTAACTTACAGAAGTGTAACTTGATCCGTAGATCAACCGAAGTGAAGAAATTAGAGCTTTGAATCCTTCCAAAATTTGCGTTTTGATAGCAATAAGGAGTAATTTTCAGTAAAAAGTTGCTTAAATCTTTCTAGAAACACATTGCAAAGAGTGGATTTGATGATATATTAGCTATTTGGGAGATTAGAGAGATTAGGGTTCAATGAGAAATTGGGGAAGAACAAGAGATCATCGATGTGAATTTTTTTTGGAAAGAATGTGTTTGAAATTTAGTTTGTTATATATGAAAGAAAAAGGTAAAATTGGTATTAAAAAAAATTCATTAAACTGTTCACTTGATTTCTAGCATGTTTTCCAGAAGTCATTTCTGCAGCACCTATATTGATGCTTCCATTAGAAGAGATTCTAAGCTCAAGAAGCTCTTTTGTAATTTTACCCAAACAACTCCAAAAGCAGTTTTGGGCTCTCAAAAGAGCTTTTGAGCATTTCAAAGTCTTTGCCAAACATGCCCGTAATCTTCAATGCTTATCTCAATTGTATCTCTTACTTAGATATGAAGCAAAGCTCATCAAAGCTCATCAAGTGGACTTCTAATTAAGCAGTGACCAGATGGAGATCTTATCAAGTGGATGTGTTTTAGACGGTGGATATAATTGGTGCAAATTCACACAATAATCATAATACTTCTCATTGCATTTCCATCACTTGTATTTTTATTTTATAGGAAAAACCTAATGGGACAAAAACCTAGGTAGTAATATAGACAATTATTTTCTAGATCTTGTGGTACTGGACGTTCTCAAAACTACCTCATTAAAAACCTTATCAAAAAAACCCATTTGAATAAAACCTGATCGAATGGAAAAAGAATATAGTACCCATATGTCCGGAATTATTGTTTTCTTCAAAACATTTCTCACATTTATACTTTGCTAGTGATGATATCCATTGATCTACCAGATCAAAGTAATATTATGATGATCTTCTGGATTAATGTAACATATATACGATGATTAGCAAGATCAAAGTAATATTTACATTGACCTTCTTGATCAAGACAATATATGCAATGCTCATTAGGATAAATTTAATATTTATGCTTATCTTTATGGATCAAATGATTTCTAGATGTGCTTAAAGAATTGTCTCATTAAAACTTTATCAGGAAAACCTAATAGGACAAAAAAACTTGATTTAAAGGAAAAAGTGTACAATGCACATGCCTTAGTATAATTAATGTACTTCATTTGATATGTTCCCCCTGATGGGACACTCTCCCTGATAAAAGTTCTTTTAAAGCAATCTTCTTAATTGCTAAGATGACACGTATAGATGTTTATTTCATGAAATAACATTATAAATGTTTTGGGGAAGTATAAATAAAGACTTGTTTTATAGAGTAATATCCATATGGAATCTTTTTATAATCTTTTCAACATATCATGATTGATAGATAAACATTCCATTTGATCTATGCTCGATCTTCAGGTCAAGACAATATTTACTTTCTCATGTCTTTATGAAGACACATGACTATTTAACATGATTTATTATATTCTTATCTTATCTGATATTATCTGAGACGATTATACTAAATCCGTTCATATTCTTTTTAATCCATATAAGGATTTTTATATGTTCATCAAATACAGATTACAAGATCTCGATTTATATGCTTCTAGCACTTTAAGTCCTCTAGGTATAATAAATATTTTCATTGAGTGAACCATATAGATACATGATTACTATGTCTAGAAGACGCATTTCAAGCATTTTAAAGGAAACCAACTTTATCAAAAGTTCGGAACGTAATCGTATTCAATACTTTGAATACTATGTTTCTGTGATAAATGTTGTACTACAAGTCATGTCTCATATCTCACGATCTCATTTTTCTCATTACGTTTCCATATAAAAACCCATTAGTATCCAACTAGTTTGACATCTCCATGTGTTTGGAGTAATGTTGGTCTAAACACTTTATATTTTGGCTTATGAAGTCAATTTTTCTTGAATTGATTCATTTCATTTAGGTCAACCATGTCTTTGTCTACAATCATTGATATTATGAGTTTCATAATCATCATTTATAATTTCAGTAGCGTTACTACATATAAAAATATATCATCAATGATTGTTTTATTATAATTACACATTTCTCTCATATAATTTATAGAAATGTTCTCAATATTTATATTCTTGTATATCTGTTGAGATTACTTCTATTTCAATAGATTTAGTCATTTCATAGACTTGTATGATTTATAGAATTTCTCTCAATTTTTATATTTTTGTATCTCTATTGAGATTTCTTCCATTTAAATGGATTTAGTCATTTCATAGACTTGTGTGTCTTTAGATATATCAGACTCTTGTAGAGTTGATTTAGAGAAAGTGAATTTATTCATAAATTGAGTTTTGTTTATCTTTGGGATCCCAATAACAATACCTTTCAAAAAAGGTTTACAAGCTTATGATATGCATCGGATGATTTATTTATTGTTCTTTACTCTGATTGTTCTTCAAGTGAAGAACAATCAGTCTGCATGGGTTTATAAGATAGTAACTTATAAAATCTTGTTAACCTTTAATATACCAGGTAACAGATTAATATTCATCTGATGATCAACTATCTTTAGTATTTGAGCAATACGAAGATTGAAATGAGACACATTTATATATATATATATATATATATATATATAGAGAGAGAGAGAGAGAACCGAACCGGCATCTCTATTTCATATACGAGTAGCTTTTCATTTACTCTTCTCTTCTAGAGAAACTTTCCATTTGAAAATTATTCAATATGATAATATGCAGATTGTGCATAAGAATATAAACTATCAGAAGTTTAAATGATCTAATAGAAGAATAATCAAAATCAACATCAATCTCACAATGATATAGAAGCCTTATATTAGATCATGTAATAGATGTTATAAGGAGATATACAACACAATCAAATATCTTTAAAAATAAGGAAGTCTTTATATAGAATTTAGTAACTATATCGATATAATGAAGTTCTGGAAATTAGCTGGAGAAGTTTGATAAGTGATTTCCCTGGTCCATTTTGATTATGAGTATATCTGACAAACTAATAATCATTGTAAGTAATATGGAGATGTTTGATAATAAACAAAAATGTGATCATCTCGCAGGTGCATCAATTAGAACTATATAATAATGAAATGGATCATTTGGTGGATGAATATGTCCACATATATCCACCTAAATTCTTTGTAACAATGATGAGGATTTAAAACCAACTTTAAAATAAGATGGTTTTACTGTTAGTTTCCTTTATAAACATATAGTACATAAGTTCTCATTGGATAAAGAATCTTCTGGTTCTTTAATGGATATCTATGAAAATTTTCAATGATTTTACACATCATTGTAGATCCTGGGTGACCGATATGGTAACGACAAAGTATAAACATTTTTGGATCTGGAAACTTTTGATTCATAACTACATAAACATTTACACTATTTATAATAGTGTAATATGATATAGATGACAAAGCACACAACTTTTCTATAATGAATTTCTGGCATGAATTATGAGAAGTAATGCACATATATTAAATATTCTCATTACTCATAGTTTCAATATGATATTCATTCCTCCGTATATCTTTGAAACTAAACAGATTCCTTTATATTTTGTTTGAATGACATAAAGTATCATCAATACACAATTTAATACCATCTGGTAATAAGATTGTGGCTCTTATAGAGCCTTTAATCAGATTCGATGGATCTGATCTTGTTTTAATATTATCTGCCCTTGAACTAAGCATATTTCTTTATGTTCTGTTTGAATAATATCAAGTATTATTGATACATAATTTAGTATTGTTTGATAACAATGCTTTTCCAGAGCTTTCTATCAAATTCATTGAGCTTGATACATAATTTAGTATTGTTTGATAACCATATCATGGCTCTTCTAAATCTTTCTATCAAATCCATTAGACTTGATACAGTATCAACATTTCATCAGAGCAAAGTCAAATTCAAAAAATATTTCTGACTCCACAGAACTGTATGAGTCGTTGCACTCTCGGCAAGACGTATATTTTCCTTTTGGGAATTTTATGGACATTATGTGTAATGCCATTTTATATCTTATCTGAAATGATAATAATTTCTCCTTTTAATAGGTTTATTCTATAAACCTTTTCTCTTTTAATTTTATAATAAATATATGGAATATCAATAAGTGAAATAAGAGAGAGAATAGTACAAATTAGGATACTCTGTTCGAGGTGCATATCTCTCTACGGAAAATTTCGATCAACAATCCAATCAATCAAATTGTAAAACCATGAGTGAAGAACGTGATGACCAAATTTCAACCCGATAGGACCATTGATTAAAGAGGCATCACACGTTGATGAAACATGCGCAATATTGAAATTTCCTTCCATGTTTTCTGTCCAGCCTTGTTTGGAACTGCAAAATTCATCTCAGGGAATTTTGATTGACAATCTCACAGTATAGATTTAAGAATTACAAGAGTAGAACGTGCTGACTAAATTTCAACCCAAACCAATCTCAGATGAATGAGATACCCATGTTTGATCAAGATTGCGCAGTAGCATTCTTCACACAATTTATACATACACGCCTCTTTTTCTTCTCTCTTTTCTAATATGTATGAAATGGATAAATTATTTCCAATTTCATTATACATGATATTATGTAGGATCTTAAATCCTTTTATGATATTCACAGCATCATGTTGGATGTGTAGATCATTTTTCTCAAATGAATGACATGTTAGGATCTTAAACCTTTTTTTATGATACTTTGGGATCTTAAATCTTTTTTATGATACTCAGAGTATCCTGTTAGATGTGTATGAAATTGATAAAATATTGTTTCCAAATTCATTATACATTAGAATCTTAAATCATTTTTACGATACCCACAACAGCCTGTTGGATGTGTATGAAATGAATAAAATATTATTTTCAATTTTATTATTCATTAGGATTTTAAATCCTTTTTATGATACTTACATCATCCTATTGAATGTGTAGATCATTCTCTCGAATAAATGACATATAAACATATCACTTCATATATATGAGATAATTTTAGATTCTGAACGGGTTTGAAACCTCAGATTCCAAATAATGAAGTATGACATTCATGTATATAACATTGGATCTAGAACTTCAGGTTCTCATCAGTTTTCAAAACCGTATCAACTTAAATATCATAATTTCAAGAACTTTAAGTTCTTGTTAGTCGGTCTAGCCGATCTCATATATTACGTATAAATAAATAATAAGACATAAAAAATCTATAACTATAATATGTTCTGTCGACACAGCAGTAGCCAGTCTCCGTCGACACAGCAACAACCAGTCTCTGTCAACCCAGCCATAACCAGTCTTATATATTGCATAAAAAATAAATCATTTTAGGGACATGAGTTCACATGATATGTGCATAAACATAAATGATTTCAAATAAACAAATTCAGAACTATATATATGAGTTCCGTTGACGGCATAAGTCATCTTGTTATACGGAACTGAATATAGATCCTAAATGTTGAGATGTAAGATATGTACATAAACATAAATGATTTCAAACAAACAAATACAGAATTATATATATGGGTTCCGTTGACGATATAAGCCATCTTGTTATATATAACTGAATATAGATCTGAAATGTTGAGATGTAAGATATGTGCATAAACAAAAATGATTTCAAACAAACAAGTCCATAATTATATATATGAGTTCCGTTGACGGTATAAACTATCTTGTTATAAGGAACTGAATAGATCCAAACTGTTGAGATATAAGTAAATCACCTATTAGAGGATCCTTTTACGGAATAATTTTTTTTGTTGATAACATGTTGTAAATTAAACGAAGAATAAATGAAGAATAAATAATAAATTATATATATATAGTCTTCAATGCTTATCTCAATTGTATTTCTTACTTAGAGATGAAGCAAAGCTCATCAAGTGCGCTTCTAATTAGGCGATCAGGTGGAGAACTTATCAAGTGGATGTGTATTAGGCGGTCGATATAATTGGTGTAAATCCACACAATAATCACAACAATAAATATATTATCCTATATGAACTGTTTTCTTTTTTATAAAAAAAATTATTATTAATCTAAGAAATAAATATTCAAAATGGAAGGATATAAATATCATATCACAATTGGTATAAATATTATAATGTTTCAACCAAACACTTCTAAAAATTTTGTCGGATATAAAAGCTTTTCTGAAATACATTATATAAACAATAAATGAAAAACTCGGATTTTTACTTCAATTCTTCTATTATCAAAAATCAAAAATAAAATCTATTCAAAACGAGCCCTTTATTAAAGTTAATATAGCACAGAAAATGGTTTTGTGATAAAAATACCCATCTTCACTCTTGCACCAAACAACAGTAAAGATTACAGTCAATGTATTTAGAGAGACAAGGGACAAAGAAATCAAATCCAAAAAGAAAAAGAAAAACTAAAAAAGAGATTTTAAGCAGCGATTTGAACATGCAAAGGAAACTTTTTCAATCTTTAGAAAAAGTGTCGTGATTTCTAGCCATTTGTAACAACGCAATAATTGGGACATAATTTTGGTATTGATCTTAAAAAATCAGTAGAAAAATAAACCAAAGGAGAGATAAAGTAGATATTAAAACAAAAACAAAAAGATGAGAGGCAAAATAAATATAGAGACCAAAAAAAAGAAGATTTTTTTTTTCTGATTTGTGAATAAATATTACACAAATCTAAAAAAAAAAAGACTTTATTTAGGTCTCAATTAAAACTTATTAAGGTCTCAATCCACACCTGTTTAACTAGAGTTAATTGTTTTTTTTGTTCACTTTAACATTTAAGAGGTATGAACCGAAACTATTAAGTTTTTTTTTTTTTTATAGTTATAAAACAACTTAAACATATGAAGAAAAAAATAAAAAATAAAAAATAAAAAATAAAAAATAAAAAATCATGATTTTTTACTGTACTATATTTAATATATGTTCTTTCGATTATCCTCTCTAATATAGTATATTTTTAATTTTATATTACATAAATTTATTTTTTTTAATTTACTACTTACGGTAATGGTTTAAAAAAAAAAACTTAATCAAGTTGTCACTTTCAATACAGTTGTTAAACCTTTAATTTTTAATTTTATTTGTTTTGTAAAAATCAAAATTATTTATAAATCATTAGTTATTATATCTTAATATCATGAGTAATATCTTATCAATATTTACAAGATATAGTTGGTTCAATGGTTTACCTCTCACACATACATCATGAAATCGTGGGTTCAAACATATTCTCCCCTCTAAAATCTCAAATTATTATACTATTACAAAAAAAAAAAATGTTTATGATTTATAACTTATTTGTATTTAGTTGGTTATACCGTATCAGATGAGAACATATAACTATTAATAGTAACAATAGTGTAAATATCAAATTAGTTTTCAAATACTTTTATCTTTGTAAAATAAACAACAAGACCACAAGTTGATAATATATTTAGAGGCGATGAAAATAGAAAACAATAATGTTTCGGTATTTATTCAGCCTTCATTAAAATCCAAGACAAATCAACAATCTCGTTTTGATGTTTTTTTCCTCTATTTTTTTTTTAGTTAATAATGAAATTTATTCTTTTATCCAAAAATATAAAATAATGAAATTTATTCGAAACTAAATTAAGACTATATATAGCCCCCGCCATTAAACGCAGTTTGTTATATGCACGTACACAATAAATTATGGATTTGAATCTTCTATTGATTTTTTTTTTTTTTGATTTTTTTATAACATGTGATTGGTTGTTAGTAAAGTTGTTGTGGAAACCGATCACATCTTAACCACACATTCATTACACTTTTTATGTGTCATGAGATTAGATGAGGTCAAGAAAAAGATCAGATCACTAGAGGATCCAAATTCATAAATTATTTACATACAAGTGTTGAACTGATTATGAGAACATTAATTACACTTATTAGATATATGTAAAATTGCTAAATGAATATCAAAGTAGTAACATGAACATCAATTTTCAATTTTTTATTTTTAATTATTACATGTATACGGTATATATAGTGAGATTTTTTGATATCAATAAATTTCACTCGTTACATGTGAGGTACCATAAGCAAAACTGTTGTATTAAATTAGGCATGAAATAGATAGCTAGATTTGTTTTTTATTTTTTATTTTGAAGTATTACAAGAATATTACAATTGAACTGTCGAGATCTGTCAAGATTAAACAATTTATGTGCGGTCCGAATAAATATTCCTATAATGGGAGATACCTACTCCAACAACTTAGGAAAAGAGTATTTGAATCTCTTACCTTATATGTGGAAAAGAAATACATTACCGGCTATACTAATAGATGATGTGCAACGGATAGTTGAGATATATATAATTAACAAAGTAATTAATCTCTGCATTTCTCTTTTATATTATTAAATATTAAACTCTTACTACATGCTATTTCAAGAATAAATGAACAATCAAAAAAGAAAACAAGAAGGCTTTATTACATGTGATAAGAGAAATAGAAATCTCAAACCAACAGGGTTGTTCAGTAGTTAATTATCCTGAAATAATAGCCATTATAAGCTGGTGGTGGTGCAGAGTGATGATGAGAATTGTTGTGTTGATTACTTGTGGCTGCTCTGATCACCCATTCCAAGTGTGTTCTTGACACCATCAACGGCACCCTGTGCCATGTTCGCCATTTTCTCACCCGTCTGCTGGAGGAATCCGGCGCTCTGGTCCGTGCCTTGTTGGGCAGAGTTGTGGGTTGATTGAGCTGCATTTGATGCCTTGTCTCTTGCTGCGTTTGCTGTGTTCTGTGCTGACTCAATCCACTCTTCTGTCTTCGCCTGCCCATGATCAACATTTAACACAATACACAATTTCAAAACTTGATCAGTCACTAACATGTACTCATTAATTAAACAAATTAATATACATATTTTCCTACCTGGGCATTGCCTTTGGTTTGGCCTGCATTGAAATTTTGTTGCATGTTCGACATATTTCTCTCTGGAAATATTTACTTTAAAGCAAATTGAACTTTGTTTCTTCTTGTAGTACTTGAGATGTCTGTTGCCAGTGTTTGATGTTGTGGGTTTGGGGAGGGTGATATATATAGTGATTTATGATCCACAAAAAAAATGGTTACATTTGCTAAGCATATGTGTCGGTTTCATGGAGAGTGGAGAGCGAGTAATTGTGCTATTGACATGGGACTTTTCGACACATTTTTCGGTGAGTTGGTAGGTCCGCTTCTGGCTAGAGAGGAATATGCATCTCCATTAGTTTAATTTTTTTATTTATAATTTAATTACCCACATAATTGCAACAAAAGTATAATATATCTCTTCCCACTATGTATACCTAGGGATGCATATTAATCCCTGGCCCCAAATCCCCGCACCCCTATACCCATTTGGGGATTTTTTTTTTTGGGGGAATGGGGAAATGGGAGTGGGGGGGGGGGGGGGGGGGGGGGGGGGTGGGGTGGGGATGAACACAAATTAAAATGGGGATGGGGATGAGGGGACCCCTCCCCATCCCCATTTCCCCCACAATAAAATTGAAATGGGGATAGGGATGGAGATCCTCATTTTCCCATTTTCCCCAAAAGTATATAAATATAATTATAATATATATTTGAATTATTTGAAACATTTTATGTTGAATTTATAATGTATTGTTATTTGTTTTTGTAATGAAAGGTTTGTTTGTTTGTTTTTTTTTAATTTAATTTATAATTTTCAATTAAATAGGGAAATGGGAAAATGAGGGACCGGGGATACGAAAAAACAGGGAAAAACGGGAAAAATGGAGAACTGAGGATGGGGATGGGGGGACCTCCCCCCAAATATCCCCATCCCCATCCCCATCCCCATTTTTCCCAAATGGGGAAATGGGGGGATGGGGGAAGGGCCTAGGAAGTGGGGATGGAGATGGGGGGGGGGGGGGGGTGCATCCCTATGTATACCTATATGGATTTCGACATCTCCTTAATAATATATATTATATCAAAGAGATAATTAATTTCAACACGTATTTTTTTTTTAACGGTGATTTATTAGAGAACCCCTAAAGGCAAAAGGAACACAACCAAAGGCAAGAGAGCCTACGAACAGGCCTCAAACTCAAACCAACCAGCTCAAAGAAACAAAGTGCTAGAAAAACACATATTATAGCTACAAGAAAGACTGAAAAAATAGACATCAAATATCTCCCCATTCAAGTCTATACCCTTCACCATGTGACCCAGCTTTTGCTAAACTATCGGCACATGAATTAAAAGCCCTAGGCATGAACTTGATATCAAAACCATCCGAAGAACTCAGGAATTGACGAATGTCATAAACAAAGTTGACCATATGCAAAATCCCAAAATCTTAACCCTTTATCAATTCTACCACAGATTTTGAGTCGCTGAAAATAGTAATATTATGTCTAGCAATGGATCCGTGACTAGAGATCAATTGGCAAGCTCGGTGAATGGCCATCACTTCCGTCGCAATTGCTTCCTGAACCCCCACATGAAAAGAAAAAAGGCACAAAATCATACCGCTTGAATCACGAAGGATTCCTCCGATTCCAGCCTCCCTCCTATTCCCCCTTGCAGAGCCATCCACATTAAAACTTAAGTCACAAAACAATGTATTAGAAACCACAACAACCCTTCTAACCTTTGTAGTATTACCATCTACACATCTATCTTTTAAGTCAAGAATTAGCATTGTTATATCTTCTTTGGAACCACAACCATGGTTTTTGAACCAAAAAGCAACCCGAAACTTGATCGTGTCCAAAACCACACTCATATCAGAATTTTTTCCATTAAAAACCACCCGATTGTGGCATTCCCAAATCACCCAAACTACAACAAAAAATAAACTATTCTATGCTCTCATTCTTGACTTCGAAGAACAAAAAAAAAATCCAACAAACCGCCCAATCCCTGATAGACACTGTAGAACACGAAGAGACATTCCACCAGCCAATGCATATCCTCCAAACCTTGCTAGACCAATCACAATGAAGAAATAGGTAACCAATCGATTCACTCCCATTGCCACACAAAGGACACACAGCCAGACCTATTTGTTGCAGCCCAAATCTGAATAGAACATCTGAAACCGAAATATTACCCTTCAATAAGAACAAAGCAAAAACCTCCACCTTTTGGGGGCATATCCCTCTCCATAAAAATTCAGAAAACTGATCCACTGTGTCATTATTATCCTTCAAACACCTCCTAAACAAACTGACTGAAAATAAACCGTTTGAGCAAAATGTCCAGGCCAAAGCGTCATCAATATCATACCTCAGCTTTATATTCTCCAAGCATATCATGAAGCAATTCCACTTATTCACTTCCCAATTAAACACAGCTCTACGAAGATTAACCTCCCAAACCCATCTATTATCCACCCATCTACCAAACTCAAGAATCACGCCACTTTTGTTGATTGCCAATGCAAAAATTCTCGGGAATGCAATCATTAGAGGAACCTAGTCCCATCTAATCTCTTGCCAAAATCAAACTTTTTCTCCACTGCCAATGACCGCCTGAAACCCATCTTTAACAATATTGAAAGCTTTGTGATTTTTGCCAAAGAACTTATTGATGCTCCTCACAAAATGTGAGCCAGACTTCACTTACCTAAAATCCCATAACATCGAACTGTTGCTAAGACCATATTTAGCGCACAAGACTTTCTTCCACAACGATGAGTCCTCTCTCCAAAACCTCCATAACCACTTAGCCATGAAACTCAAGCCTTTGTCTCTCATCCTTCCTATGCCCAAGCCCCCAAACTTCGTATGCCTGCAAACAGTTGCCCAATCCACTAAATGTATTTTCTTACCACCTAAGCCATCATTCCAAAAGAAATTTCTCTGCAGTTTTTCCAGTTTTTTCGCCACTAAAATTGGAACAGAAAATAAAGACATGAAATACGAAGGTAAACTAAACATGTCCGCCTTGATTAGAACCAAACGACCCCCTTTTGAAACGAAACTTCTCTTCCACGGAGCGAGCTGAGCCTCAACCTTATCCAACACAGGTTTCCATAACGCTTCTCTGCTCGGATTGCCACCAAGAGGGAGTCCCAAATACGAGATTGGTAAAGACGACTCCAAACATCGAAATAAACTCGCCCACTCCTCCTCATTAGCTCCTTTCTTGCAAATTCTAACTAAGCAGGATTTGTGAAAATTAATCTTTAAACCTGAAATTAGTTCGAAACACCTCAAAATCCTCTTTGTATTCATAAAGAACTCCAATTTAGGTTCTAAAAAAATAACCGTATCATCGGTAAATTGCAAGTGAGTTAAATGTATCGCACCATTACCAAAAGTCGCCCCTTATATCTTATTCAAATCCTTTTCTTTACCAAACATACTGCTCAATACCTCAACTGCAATGTTGAATAAAAACAGGGGTAAAGGATCACCCTGTCGTAGTCTCCTCTCAATCGAAAATTATTTCATAGGACACCCATTAACTAGAACCGACAATGAAGGCGATGAAATGCACCATTTGATCCAGTTACACCATCTCGAGCCAAAGCCAAAGCCCATCCTTTCCAACGTTTCAAGTAAAAAATTATGGTTTACACTATCGTATACTTTTTCAAAGTCTAACTTCACCAAAAGACCTTCACTTCCATTTTCCTTCCAAGAATGAATAATCTCCTCAGATATCACAAAGCTATCAGTAATCTGGCGACCTTTCACAAAATCCATAAGAGAATGACCAATCACCGAATCCATAACAACCTTCAATCTATTAGCTAGCACATTTACTAGCACTTTATACAACGAACCCACCAAGCTAATAGGTCTGTAGTCTTGCAAAGAAGACATGGCCTTAATTTTCATAATCAGAGCAATAAAAGTGCAATTGAACTCTTTAACCACAGAGCCATCACTGTAAAAAGCATGTATGAAATTCATAACGTCATCTTTTATCACCTCCCAATTCGTCTTAATAAAATTAAGATTAAGCCCATCAGGGCTAGGAGCTTTATTCCCGTCACAATCACACACGGCTTTCCATACTTCATCAACAGAAAATTCCACCTCCAACAACCTTCTTTCCTCTACCAAAATCTGACTTACCTGCAGCTCTTCCCATGTCTATCTACACCCTTCCTTCTTCTTAAAGTGATCACTGAAAAAAGATAAAACACCATCTCTAACTTGATCTGGACCCTTGAATAAACTACTCGAACTGAACAAATCTCCAATATAATTTGCCTTCCGTCTCACATTTGTCAAAATGTGAATTTTTTTTGAATTCCTATCACCCTTCTTTATCCATTTCACCCTAGATACCTACCTCTAAACTTGTTCATCCAGTCGAATCTGCTGCCATAACTTAACCAAGCAAGAGGATCGTTCTTCTCTCAACCCAGCTGTCCATCCACTAACCTCAGCTCTTCCTTCAATATTAGCCAACTCCTTTTCAAATTTTTTTACAGGATTTCCCACAGTCTTGCTTTTAAAGGCGTGAGATTTCAAGACACATCTAGCAACACTAATTTTGTGTCTCAGAATTGAACCAGCCGAACTTCCCCTTTGGCAGTTTGCCCATTTTTCCTCACATCATCCATTAACTTCTTATTCTCAAGCCAAACATTCCAAAAACAAAAGGGTTTAGGGCCCCAATCAACCTCCAATTCCCCCAAAATCACAGGGTTATGATCCGATAAATTCCTACCAAGCCCCTTCTAAACAAGCTTCGGAAACCAAGAAAGAAAAATAGGGCCACACAAGAAACGATCGAGTCTAGCCTAAGACTCATTTTCCCTATTATTAGACCAAGTAAACGCCATACCCTGTAGCGGAAGATCTATCATATTAGCAGCATCTGCGAACATCTTAAAATTCCTCATTGACCTGACACACCCAATACCGCCCTTCCTTTCATCATAACTGAAAAAGGTATTAAAATCCCCCCTATAATCCAGGGCTCCGGTAAGGAAACTTTCGCTTCCAAAATAAAATTCCACAACTCAAGCCTCTGTAATTCGTTGTTAGCCGTAAAGACATTACATAAAACAACCTTCTTATTAATTGAAGATAGAATTCCAGCTAAAATAATGCACCGATCATTATATATGCACGACGTTACAGAAAATGAATTTTCATTCCATAAGGTTATAACACCTCCCGCAGACCCATTTTCCTCCACCCTAACACCTTTCAGCAACAACGAGCCTCCCAAAGACTTGATAACCTTATAATCGAAGAAGTTCAATTTAGATTCCTGAATAAAAAGAATAGTAGACCTTATCTTTCTAACCAAATTTCTCACCACTCTCATTTTTTCCATCCTCCCCAACCCCCTTATATTCCAAGATAAAATGATCATCAACAAGTAAAAGCCCCCTGACTCACACACAAGCAGTACTCACTCATCTGGTCGCTAGATATCTAACCTCATCATCCTTTTTCTTTCTTTCTATCTCAGCTGCCACCTTTTCTACTTTGCCATTAAAATCAAAACCTAACGCTATGCCCATTTCTATAACTTTTACGACCTCATCACTTAACCTCCATTCCCCAGCCGAATAACCACTACTGTCATCCGTGATATTTCCACTTTTGTTGTCAATATTAGGAGCATTGAAGTGCCTTAAAGCCACCCCATTTTCTATAACCTTGGTAAATTCCACCTCTAAATAACAACTGTCCATTCCCGTTTTTGAGCTAGATATTTCCCCTCGAATGTTCTCCAACCCTGCTAAACTTACTCCTCTATCCTTCCGTGTTTTCATGCCATGACTTTTAACCGAAATGTTTGATTTATCCACTTTATTATTAATATTATTTTTTTGCAAAAACCTTCTTTCTCCTTTCCATCAAAGCATCTTCCAGACTCCCCACCATTTTATTACCAGTCAGATTTTGAGTTTCAGATACATGAGATAGCAAAAATTCAGAGGATGTAACACTAACCTCCGGTGATAGGATCCTATCTTCCATGACATCATTTGCTTCTTGAGCTACCAAAATCCCTACCTGATATGAATTACCACTACCACTATTAATAAGAGCTTCTTTAAACGATGGTTCCAGATTCTTGCTCTTTTCGCCACCGTCGCCTCTACTCAAATCAATCACTATATTGTTGTTAACCCTCTGATACACTCCAACCATTGAATGTTCACCTCCAAAGTTCTGAATACCTACTCGCTCATCATCATAAGAGGATTCTACACATTCTTTACTTGGCATTGATTTCTCCGCACTTTTACCTTTCTCCACCTCCACAGGCGATTCCCCATTTTGGGAAGCTACATCGTTAATCATGATTCCCTTCTTCTTAAACTGAACTTCTTTCTTTTTTTAGGCCCACAAACTATTCTGGGCCTAACATGAAAACCTGATTTTGACCTAAGGCCCAAATCGGGATTATTTCCCAAGCCCAAGCCCAAGCCCAAGCCCAAGTCAAATTGAACCCTTTTTCTTGATTCTGGCACCTTAGCAACAGAAGTTTAGACGTTTTAGTATTAAAAGTAGCCGTTGCACTTGTCTTGGAACCCGATGTCTTTTCTTGGAAACCCCTGTGACATAATATTTGCATTAAGACCTACAACTTCAGCAGTTGAGGAGTCGCCGAAAATAATCCAAACTTGCCAGAAATCCATGTCAAATAGACAGGATTTGGATATTTCCTAACAGAGACAGAGAAGGAGTTCCTACACATCTCCACCTTAATAACACCAAGGCAACTCCTGCCATATGGAATTAGAGATAGTATTCTTCCTCTGTGCAAAACTTCTCTACATAGAGTTTCATCCTCTACCATTAAAGGTTCCCCTACAGCCCATCCAAGTTTTAGAAAGAATTCTTCACACCATACATTAATAGGAATTCCCCTAAATTCAACCCATGCCAATCTACATTGGGGAGTAATTGCAGAGGACTGCCAAAGAATTCTTCTCCTAATGAAAGCATTTCTCTCCTCACTCGATTTAATTTTCCATAAAATGTTCTTATTACCAAGATAAAAAGATGATAAGTGAAGATTCCACTCTCTGCACGTATTGATCATAATGTTAACATCATAGAACTTTTTAAGAACTCCAACAATGCAAAGTTCACACCAACTGTTGTCATATGACTCTTCCATCCATTTAACCACTTCCACCCTCTCCATACCCTTCACTTTTGTCGCATGCTGAATGCCCATATTAGTATCCTTTACGTTGACCTTACATTGCAATCTCCATACTGCTTTCGCATAAGAACACCCTGAACACCCTGACCCATTATACGGCACCCTGTTAACTACCTTACTTCCACATTGATTAATCATCTTACTACCATCCGGACTCATCTCCATGTCAACCCTAACCTTCCTCGACTGCCCAACCTCGACCCTGCTTCTAGCTTTCCATTCCAAAGACGCAATCTTGGTAGATATTGGCCAGCTGAAGACATGCATACCATTTGTAAGATCAACAAACCTTAATGCTTCTTCCTTTGTTCCAAATCCTACAAAAGCGAAACAACTCCTTCTATTTCTACCATTTGGAGACAAGTAAAGATCTCTAATCCGACCAAAAGTTTTGAAGATACCCCATAAAGCCTGTTGTTCCACCATAGGATTACGATTGTCCACAAAAATGGACACAAGATTCGACCTAAAATCTAATGAAGCTAACCTCTCTGTAGACCTTCTCACTCTACTGCTCTCTCTCATCTTTTTAGGAGTGTAACCAAGAGTTTCTTTTTCTTTTAAAATCGTGTTGTTTTTTAACTCTGAATTCATGTAATCAATGGGTTCGTTGTCTTGATGGTTGGAGTTGGAGACTTAAAAATGAAGCTCTATAATTTTTTTTAGATTCGAGTCGTGAACATCTTTCATATAATTGAAAAAAAAAAGAAATCTAATACCTTTTAGCTAGGTTAAAAGTCTATCAAGTCAACTATTGTAAAAAGTTCCGGAATATATAGAATTCTCCACAATTGGGGAGGGGACCGGGTTTGTTTTCCAATGCATTTATGGTGTGAATATGATGTTTGAATTTGTATCAAAAAATAAAAGAAAAATGTACAACCATACGATGTTTGAATTTGTATCAAAAAATAAAAGAAAAATGTACGACTACTTTATGAAGATCGAAATCTTAACTCTTTTAACTATAAAACTCAATATGAATAATCTTTCGTGTCTTAAGAATTTGGAGAAACGTTCATAGACTCTCTATAAAAGTAGTGTACTGTATATTCATTAATTAGTTGGCCATGAAGATCATTATAAAGTTGAGTTTGTACGTATTACGTCAGTTTGTGAATTATACAAGTTGATCATTAACATTGAATTTGATTCTTCCAAATCAACAATTTTCATGTGATGGCACACATGATATTTTCCGAATTATCGAGATTCACATGACACAAACATGGATGCATGCATGATTATCATATGTTGTTCTAAAAGTCAGTTGTTCTAAAAGTCAATATATAAAGCTGGCCTCCAAACTGAATCTGAATGCAAACTCAGACCAGGAAACAAAAACATGGTTCATATTTAAACTTCAGTTTGAGTCAAGTTGAGAAATTAATTTATTAATATCAATCGTTCAATCATTACATATGGGATTTTTATTAATTGGAAATCAATTTTTCTTTAAAAGATTTAGGTAAACAAAGTTATCTTAATTTCATAAACTGAAACTTAAAATAAAATGCAAGTATATATAATTTAGAACCTGACAGGTGTTTATAACTTTTGTGTTTTTATTCAATCCAAACCATATTTAAATAAGCTAAAAAAAATTAATAACGTTGATAACTTGATCATATAGAAATAAATAATAATTAATGACGAAAATTAAAGAACAAAAAAATGACAAAAAGAGAACAAGAGGAGGCGCAACACCTCCTCCTCCTTGACCTCCCTTGCATATTTATTATTTAGCGGAGGAGGTAGCAACTCCTTCATTGTTTTATTTACCTTTTTTAAAATTCTTATGTCATTTTTGTATGTTTTTAATAATTAAATATGTTAGTGTAATATTTTAAAAAATCATATATGTTAGTTTATTTTAGTTAAGTTTTTCTTAGTTAATAAATTAAAGGATTTTAATTTAGTTTCGATAGTCATTATTTTTAAAAAAGAACTAGGTGTCAGTTTTTTTCAAAATTAATTTCAACGATTGTCTATTTTGTAATTATAAAAGCATCTCCAAAGCTATTTGCATTTGGAGAAAATGGAGTGTCACATAAGATGCATATTACAAATGTAATTATCTAAGTTGAATATGGAGATGATGTGACAAAAAAAAAAGTTAGAGAATATGGAGTTAAATTTCTAATTCTATAAACTCTTCTAAAAATGTTGACTAAGAGCATCTCCAAGGTAAATATATATTTTTTTTAGTTTCTAAATAGTGCTACATCATCATTTCTGTTCATTATGGACCCATCTTTAGAATTTTTTTTTATAGAAATACATATTCACATTTCTAATGCAATTATATAAAGTCAAATATGCATCAATTTTATGACCAATCATAATAAACAATTATTACATTCTCTCTCATTTTTTATTTTAGCTTTAATATTATTGGTGAAAAGATTTATAAATTATAGTCAGCATTTCTAGGAGAGTTTCTAGAATTAGAAACCCAACTCCATATTCTCTAACTTTTTGTTTGCCACATCATCTCCATATTGAAGTTAGATAATTGAATTGGAGAGAGTTTTTCTAACTTTTTAAATATCTATTATATGTGGCAGTCAATTTTCTCTAAATACATATATGCATTGGAGATGCTTTAAGATTTCTAACTCTTTCAACCAATAATATTAAAGTTCATTTAATTGTAATATAAAAGAGGATGGATAATGTAATGATTGTTTTATTATGATTTGTCATAAAATATATACATATTTGATTTTAGATAATTGCATTGGATGTGTGAATATACATTTCTCTATTTTTTTTAAGTGAACCCATATTGAATAGAAATACTGATGTGACATTATTTATAAACTCAAAAATACTTATTTACATTAGAGATGCTCTAAAATGTCATTACAGGTAAAATTGTTAATTTATTATCCTAAAAGAAGGAAAAAATCATTTATATCATAACTATGCCACATCAGCACTCTGTCGTGTATTATTAGAAAAGTATTACTAGATAATCCTGCTCATACCTAGTGATGCCAATTTGACCCACACCTCGAGAGGTATCCGCTCAAACCTTATCTATAAAGCCATCTCCAATCAATCTCTAAAATTTTCTCTATTTTCAAGACAAAAAATGGGATATTATTGAAATATTCAATCTACGTAAATTTATTACTTCAACTATTCTCCATTTTGTTATCTCTAAATAATAAAATATTATTATTTTAATTTATAAATTATATTTCAAACTTTTTTTAATAAAAATATTTTCTTTTAATCATTTTAGATAATAATTTACTCATTTATAATAAATTCACATCTAAAATTTTATAACCTTTTTTATAATTAATCATATCTAACTATTTTTATATTTGTCAACGATGAAATTTCGTTTCGTTAACTAAATTTTACGAGATGGATCTTGGTTAAAGGTCCACCTCGGATCAACCTAAAGCACTTTCGTGGAAAGGTTGGAAATGTGGTGATACGTGGGATTTTGTCTTTACATTCAAAGGAAAAGTATTCAACTAAGAACAACCATACATAACAAATAATATAAGACATTCATAACACACAATTAATCGAAATAATTGATAACACTAATAAATAAAAAGAAAATGGCAGTGTTATGTATGTATTCAATTGATCATAGGTTTTTTCATGGTCTATTCAACCCTTTTTATACATCGACTCCACCTTCTGGCGGTTATTTAACCGTTGTTTCCACCTTGGAGATCATGGTAGTTGCTTCCTATATTGATCAGTGGTGGTTGAGTGGTCGTGCTTGATTGTTCATCATGGGATAATTGTCTTCCTCTAGACACCCACTTCTCTATTGATTTCTGAACGTGGGGCGACCCCTTGTTTGAAGACTGGGTCAAACAGTGAGCCTCTTGCGTTGAGTGAATCCATATCATTTTGGACAAACCTTGCCACAATGGATTTACTGTTTAATTCAAGTGGGATGTGTCTATATGTTCGCACATGTGAGTGTCAGAGGCACCGGAGAGCTTGGCTTCAGCAAGAGTCCTTGAGTCAGTTGACTTTTAACGCAGCTCAAACATTGATAGTGGAATCCCGGTTCCTTAAACTCCCAGCCAACGTTATCTTTCATTTCAGGTTGCACTCTGTAGTGTATGTCAAGATTCATCCCTTTACACAAAGATATCAAATAAATCTGACATTGACTGCACCCCTAACTTTGAGGAGGATAGTTTGTCTTGGCTTGAGAGGTACAACTGTCATACTGCATGGTTCTTTGTCTGGCTATTTTTCAGTGGGGGGTCAAGTAGGACTAAGGATGAGGTTAATTCGATTTCCATATTTGAAGGGAAATCGCTTGGGGACTCTGCCTTGGAAGGTGGTTCGAGTGGAAAGCTCCTCGCGAGGGGCTTAAACTATCTGGTATTCTGAGGTTGGGAAGGTTGACAACATTTTGTTATCAATAAAAATCCATCTGGTCTTCGAAGTTGAGCCAGTGAAACATTGGGGACTAGCAAGAGACACATGACCCGATGAATGTACATTTTCTTTAGCACCTAGATTTTCTCATGAGCTATTCCTTTATGAAGGTGTCTATTGAGCTAGTCATTCATGGGATAAGTTTTCCTGTTGTTGCAGCTGCTGTAAGAAAGGAGCAGGAAAATGCATTTGTTGCGACAGTGTGATCGGTCTATTTCTATACATGTTTTAGGTCCCTATTTCCTATTATTTGTGCTTTATTCTTGGGTGAAACTAGGTATTTTATGTGTTTGTTGAGCATGTGTAAGTCATATTCATTAGATGAAGTGTTTGATGTTACTTTTAAGGGAAAGAGCTTAAACGAGAAGAAAAAGGGTAAAACTGTCAACAATCGCGACATAGGTCGCTATCCTTGCAGAGCACCAACCGCGGCGTAGCAAGCGGTACATTCCGGTTGGATTTCTGATCTTTTCCGTGGTCCATACCGCTTCCTAGACATCAACCTCAACCACGGTCTATGTCGCGCAACATACAACGGAGAGACAATTTTCAGCCAATGCAGAACAGTCATATTACGAGGCCCATATCTCTCAGCTCCGATTGAATTATGTGTCCCACTACCTATGGATTGAAAGCCTCGGAATTCTAGTTTCCGGCGCACTTTTCAGATTGCAATTCCAATATTCCTAGAAGAAGTTATGCCCGTTTTAGTACATGATGATCAGATCAATCATAATTCCGTGAATAATGACGGGATTTGTTTTGCAAGTTGTCGGAACGAGACATATTTCCTTCTTGGAATTGTTTGGGAGTCTCGTGCAAACAAATTGACACTTAATCTTAATCTTCCTTCAATAAGTAGTCTTTTTATTGGATTAAGAAATAAATAAAATCCCAAAAATGTAGAGTTCTATATGGAAATTGATTTCCTTGTTGTTTAAGGACATGGCTTAAGACCCGTCTTGTAAGCATTTTTCAGTTGTTGTTTTTTGAAAATAAAAATAAAAATAAAAACAATGTTTCTTTTTTCAGTTTCGAATTATGAAAACGCATCTGGTAGTATATACTGTAAGCTATATTTTGAAAATGAAAGCGGAAAAAACGCATCTGATAGGTTAACAGAAAACTATCAAAAATTGAAATATCAATTTTGACATTTTGTTTAATATTATTACAACTATAAATAAATTTATTACATAATTAACCAATATAATTGTATTGTAATTTTTAAATTAAACAAAAGTAACACATCAAAAATTAATTAAAAAAAATATATCAAAAAATGAATTAATCAAAACTAAAATCTTAAATTATAAATAAATAATTATTATATATATAAATTATAATTATATAATAAAAATATAACAGTATATATTATATTAATATATATATATACATATTATAATAATATATTAAATATATATTATAATATTATATATATTATTACATAGCTCCACTACCATCTCACAGAGAGAACCAAAGCCTTGTTTTCCCCACAGACGGTCTTTCCTCAGCGGCCTTAACAGGGTACTTACTGGCCAGATACTATCAGAGATGGATGGAGATCATAAGCCAAACTAGTTAGTACGGGGCTTTGTTAAACCTGAGTTCATCCTAGCAAGCATCATTCTGGTTCCGGATGTGTCCAGGGTGTCCAGGGTGTCCAGCCGATATACTAAACCAGTATACAAAATCTGTTCTGATATGCAGGATCCTCATACGAGGCAAGCATAGAGCATACTAGGATCTTGAAGAATCATAGTTTCAGACATAGAACCGTCTGAAGATCAGGAGAAGAAAACTATTTAGAAAGCCATTAAACACAAACACACAAGCTTTATTGATTTTCTGATAATCTTTTACACAGAGGTTAGGTTCCTTTTTAAAGGGAAAAGAGACCTCCTTCGGCTAGCAAGTCTATCTTACAAGAGATAAGGCCCAAGGCGGTGGCCGACACAAACAAGATAATTATAACAAAGCAACAAAGAAAGCAGGAAGCTGGTCGGACAGCTGGAGGACACAACAATAATTATACAGCAGGGGTAGGTGAAACAATCACAGACTGCTTAGATTACAGGTGGAGTGATATTCGTCATCCGAGTCGAGGGCCCCACAGATTGAACAGGGCCACGTGTCAGCCTGGTCTTGGGAGTCCTGAAGGTAAGAATTCAGGAGAGGATGCAAGCTTCTTGTGGGGTCTTTTGGGACGTCTGGAAGGATAAAGAGAACATCTGTATTGTCATTGTTGACGTCACAAAGGAAATTAAGGAGGGGTATCTGGATACTGGTATGATACAACCTCTCGTAGTCATACGATGTATCCCATTCGTAGCAGATGTTAGAGGTCCAAAGAAGCTGAGTATGTGGGTTATATCTGTAGGGCCTGCTAAAGATCCAAATGCAGCATACTTTGGAAGCCTGTTCAGGGTCCATCTTCCAAAGATGGTAATGGCCCATGAGTCTGGTAAGCTCGATCTGCCAGACCGATAGAGGTTTGAACCATTGTAGAAAGGTTTGGAGGTTAACAGAGGTTGGGTTCTGGACGAAGCCATACAGTGTCTGGAGAGGAAAAACCATGGCATGGTGATGGAGAACAGATAAGCACCACAGGAACCACAACACTTGGTCTGAATAGTAGTAGAACGGTGGTGATATAAAAGGGTCGAGAAAAGGTTTACTGGGGTTGGCTAACTGGTGGTGGCAGCCTTGATCGTTGATCTGAGAGAGATATCTTGAAAGATATAGCCTTGCAAAATTTTGAATCTGTCGGATAGTGGGGAGTTGACCTGGTGGGAAGGTGTTCATGAACTCTGGAGGGAACATAGGCTGCAGTGGAGGGGGTAGGCGAAGTAGTAGACGATGAGGCTTGGGAAGACATCATGTAGATCAAGGGGACATGACCGGTACGGGAAATAAGGGTAACAGGGTGAGGTCGTGAGAGCATATCTGGGATGATGTTATGGTGGCCTTTTATATGCTTGACCGAAAAGTCATACTTGGAGAACCAGTCTTTAAGTCTCAGGAGCTAGGGATTTGGAGGGAGTTTGTTGCGGAATTCAAGTACCTTAGGGAAGGATGAGTTTTCCATCTCAATGGTAAATTTGGTGGTTCTGAAATGGAAGTCAAACTTGGAAATTCCATTTTTTACAGCAAGGATCTCCTTGTAAATAGTGTGATAGTGTTTCTGGGCCTCTTTGAATTGTCCGCTGGCATGGCCACAGTAGTGACGTCTTCCATAGGTTTCTTCAATGAGGATGGCTCCCCAGAAGTGATCGCTGGCATCTGTTTGTAGAATAAGGTGTCCTGATGAAGGAATATGCAAGGGTGAAGGCTTTTGTGCAACACTTTTGAGGTGGGATATTGCCTCAGTGTGAAGGGTGTTCCACTGAGGAGGATCCTTATTGAGAAGCTTGGATAAGCAGGTGGTGTAGCGGCTGGCTTGTGGAATGAAATCCCTGATGTAGTTGACAATACCAAGAAACTGTTGGAGCTGTTTCTGTGAGAGGTTCGAATCTGGAAAAGCAAGAAGTTGTCTTGCAAGGTAAGGTCCAGGGGCATAAGATCCATATTTGATTTTCATGCCAAGAAACTCAATTTCTGTGACACCAATTGAGCTCTTCTTATTTGATAACATGATTCCATATTTATCAAGGATACGATGAATGAGAAGTTCATCGCATTCTTCCGTGGCTAGGGATAGGTCAGAGGGAGACATTCCAGTGTGAGTTGCTTTTGTGGGATTGACATCTTCATTGAGTTTGAAAGGAAGCTTTATGAAGAAGTCAGGATTTTTCCACAGCGGGTGTATTTATATCATATATATATATATATATATAATATTTTATTATATTTTATTATATTTTATTATTATTATTATATAATAATATATATATTCATAATATTATATATATATATATTATAATATTATATATATTATTATATATAATATATATTATATAATATTAATATATCATATAAATATATACTAATTATAATGTATATATATATTATTGTGTGAATGTTTTTAGTTCTAATTGGAAATAAATTATTTTGATATATATATAAGAGGGATACTTTAGTCATTTAAAAATCTTGTCCCGTCTAGTCATAGCCATATCAAACGTATAACAGTACAATTACTAGTTAAAAAAAATATTTTTTTATATAAAAAAAAGTGAAAAACAAGTATTTTGTGTTTTTCAAATCTTTATTTTTTAACGCTGGTTTTGTTTTTCATTTTTTTTTTTAAAATAAAATGAAAAACTGTTAACAAACACGTTTTCAAAAATCGTTTTTGAAAAATAAAAACGAAAACGAACTGAAAAACAACTGTATGACGGGACCTTAGCATCTACACCTATTTAAACCCCATGTGAACCGTAATTTCGAGATATAGAAGCCAAGGGATTTCCCAACCCACTAAGGGGATCGTCCCCCACCACTCCATCACCATACAACTTTCATACAACTTTCATTCATCTTTACATATCCGAAGATTCGAAGACTAAGAAGATTTCAACATTGAAGACTTGAAGAACTCATTGAAGGCCAAGATGAGATTTATATTTTCTTTTATTTTCATGATGTGTAACTAATTTCATAACTAGAGAATCAATGTGAACCTTTTGTGAATGCTCATGTTTTGATTAATTTATTTCATCAATTCAATTCTTGATTTATTCATTGTTCTTAATTGTTTAATACTCATTAATTATAATTTTTGTTCACACCTGGACCAAAGGGTGAATAGAGGTTGGGAACACGTGACTCAACCCGCGACCGAATGGTAATAGTCACATTAAAGACAAAAGAATGAACCATTGAATTGGTTGAATCTTGTTTACAAATTAATTCCAAACATTGAGTGTTCATAATTGGGAATTATTGATGACCTAGTACTTTCTTACTCTTGACCATAACCCAATCTTTATAATTGTTTCTTTAGTTTAATTTAATTTAGTTTTTAGTTTAAATTAATCATCATCAATTTATGGCTACTTTAATTTAGATTTAATTAGAATTAGATTTAATCGGTAAATCTCTAGTCCTCGTGGGAACGATACTTACTTGCCGTTGTACGATATCTTCGCGATTCGTGCACTTGCGAGCAGGGGCGAATCCAGGATTTTCTATCCGGCGGGGTTGAACTACAAAGTAGTTAGAAATCTTTTTAGAACTTTAATAAGAAGATGGATTTCATTAATACAAAGTAAATACACAACGGTCATTCATAAGATATAATAAATCAAACCCCTCAAAATGTATATTCCCACGAAATAAAATGAAGTCAAGAAAAAATCAAGGGTTAGTTTTCATGAAAGTTCTCTCCCGTGAGAGGAACAATCGTAGAAGTTGCGGTCCAATAGGTAGAGAGTTTCTCTAGCTAGGAGAAGAAGGTAACTGTGGGTTTTGTTTTTCTTTCTCAGATCTGTGTATGTGAATACTATTTCGGTTAGATGACTAGATCTGGTGTCTTCATAGGTTCTTCCGAATTAGTGAAATTGTGCGAGACTTTCTCTTTCAAACAAAGGGTCGATCTTTCAAATTAAAGGTGAAAAAGCTAATCAAGTGGGTTGGGTTGGGTTGAGCAAGTTGATTGACTCATTGAGCAACTTTAGAGTCATTTTTGTAACATTGAAGTGGAAGCAATTACAGATAATATTTTAAATTAACATAAGAGATATTGGGTTGGACTGTACTTAAAAACTTGTATTGGGCCTATATGGCTGTGTAAATTTAACTATCTAACATATTAGTGAGTAAACTTAACATATTAATAAAAAACTTTTTTTTATTTATTTAGAAAACGGCAGACGGGGTTGCAGCCCCGTACAACCCCTACAATCACTCGCCCCTACTTACGAGTATTGTTTTTATAACACGATTTCACACATCACTGTGCCATCTGAGAATGTCGTAAATACATGTTCTAGTCAATGTGATGTAGCTAGCACTGTGATGTGATTTCACACATCATAGTGCCAGCTGAGAATGTCGTAAATACACGATTTCCTGTTGTTGCAGCCGCTGTAAGAGAGGAGCAAGAAAATGCATTTATTGCGACGGTATGATCGGTCTATTTCTATACATGTTTTAGGTCTCTATTTTCTATTATTTGTGCTTTGTTCTTGGGTGAAATTAAGTATTTTATGTGTTTGTTGAGCATGTGTAGGCCACATTCCTTAGATGAAGTGTTTGATGTTACTTTCAAGGGAAATAGCTTAAACGAGAAGAAAAATGGCAAAACTGTCAACAATCACGACATAAGTCGCTATCCTTGCAGAGCACCAACCGCGACATAGCTAGTGGTACATTCCGGTTGGATTTCTGATCTTTTCCGCTGTCCATACCGCTTCCTAGACATCAACCTCAACCATAGTCTATGCTGCACAACATACAACGGAGAGACAAATTTCAGCTAATGCAGAATAGTCATATTACGGGGCCCATATCTCTCAGCTCCGATTGAATTGTGTGTCCTACTACCTATGGATTGAAAGCCCTGGAATTCTAGTTTCTGGTGCACTTTTCGGATCGCAATTTCGATATTTCTAGAAAAAGTTATGTCCGTTTTAATACCTGGTAGTCAGATCAGTCATAATTCCGTGAATAATGACAGGATTTATTTTGCAAGTTGTCGGAACGGGACATATTTCCTTCTTGGAATTGTTTGGGAGTCTTTTGCAAACAAGTTGACACCTAATCTTAATCTTCCTTCAATAAGTAGTCTTTTTATTGGATTAAGAAAGAAATAAAATCCCAAAAATGTAGAGTTCTATGTGGGAATTGATTTCCTTGTTGTTTAAGGACATGGCTTAAGGCCCGTCCTTTAAGCGTTTTTTGAAAATAAAAATGAAAATGAAAACATTATTTTTTGTTTCAGTTTCGAATTCTGAAAACGCGTCTGGTAGCATATACTGAAAGCTGTATTTTGAAAATGAAAACGGAAAAAACGCGTCTGGTAGGTTAACTGAAAACTATCAAAAATTGAAATATCAATTTTGGCATTTTGTTTAATATTATTACAACTATAAATTAATTGATTACATAATTAACCAATATAATTGTATTGTAATTTTTAAATTAAACAAAAGTAACACATCAAAAATTAATTTAAAAAAACATATCAAAAAATGAATTAATCAAAACTAAAATCTTAAATTATAAATAAATAATTATAATATATATATATATATATATTATATAATAAAAATATAACGGTATATATTATAATAATAATATATTAAAAATAAATAATATTATATATATTATTTTATATATTAAATATTATTATATTTTTATATTATATTATATTACAAATTATTAATATATTACATTATATCCTATATATATTATAATATTATATATATTAACCAAAAAATTAGTGGGTTTATTGTTTTTACCCAAGATTAGTATTTTTTTTGTTTTTACCAATTTTTCCACTTTTGAGACAAAATTACCCTTATATTAATGACTTGAAAAATGAAACAAAATCAATTCAAAATCACTTAGTTAAGAATTAAAATAATAAAACAAATTGAAAACATAAAAACCCAAAAACGAGACTTCAAATTCATTGTAATTGTTGTTCATTGTTAGTGTAAGTGAGAAACCCAAAAAGTCGAGCGTGACCCCTGACCAGTTGCGGTGACCTGACCCGACGACCTGCGAGAGACAACCCAACGACAACCACCGTCATGACGAGAAGACGACATCGACACAACGACGACGTGCATATGAGAGAAACCAGAAGCGAGGACGAGACGCGACAGATGAGTGGCGACGAGAGCCGACGACTTCGATAGAGCAGCGTTGCCGATGACGACCACCATGAAGAGCCACCGACGATGAGTCGACGACGACGTGGGGACGGACGTGACGACGACGACACGCAGTCACCAACGGTTTGCACCTCCTCTTTACATTTGACTTTAGGGTTTCAATTTTTTTTTTATTTTTGGTTGATAGAATCTGAAATTGATTTTGATTTATACATTATCAAATTAATTTTGTTAAGTTGTGATAGTTTCAAAATTTGAACAGAGATTTGAACAGAGATTTGAACAAATCAATTTTTTCAGTTGAATAGATTTCAAAATTTGAGCAGGTATTTTAGGAAATTGATTTCGTTCACCTGTGAATGATTTCGAAGTCTGAATAGGGATTTGAACAAAATGCTTTGAACTTGTGATTTCATATCTGGTGTTTGCGTGTTTTTTATATCTGGTGTTAGCTTTGCATGTTAAAATAGTTAGCATGGTTTGTGGGTCCAGTCAATGAGTTGTTGTGAACTGCAGTATGTTAATGATGTGAAATTGTGCATTTTTTGTGATTTAATTGTGTATGAATTGGAGTGTTTTAAGTGGTTGTGACCGGGTGTGTTTAAATAGGTATGACTTGATGTGTTTAATTGGGTATGACCTGGTGTGTTTGATTGGGTATGACCTGTGTGTGTAGTTGGTTATTACTGATGTGTTTAATTGTTGTATGAATTGGTGTGTTTAATTGGGTATGACTGATATGTTTAGTTGGTTATTACTGGTGTGTTTAATTGTTGTGAATGAGTGTGTTTGATTGGGTATGACTGGTGTGTGTAGTTGGTTATTACTGATGTGTTTAATTATTGTATGAATTGGTGTGTTTAATTGGGTATGACTGATGTGTTTAGTTGGTTATTACTAGTGTGTTTAATTGTTGTGAATGAGTGTATTTGATTGGGTATGACTGATGTGTGTAGTTGGTTATTACTGATGTGTTTAATTGTAATATGAATTGATGTGTTTAATTGGGTATGACTAATGTGTGTAGTTGGTTATTACTGATGTGTTTAATTGTTATATGAATTGGTGTGTTTAATTGGGTATGACTGGTGTGTTTAGTTGGTTATTACTAGTGTGTTTAATTGTTGTGAATGAGTGTGTTTAATTGGGTATGAACTGGTGTGTTTAATTGGGTATGAGTGCATGACTGGTTTGTTTAATTGGGTATATATGAGTTTACTTAAGTGAAGCCACGTTTTTTATATTTTACAGAAGGAGAACATCGATTATGATCAGTTTCTGAAGGTCCAAAGGAATAAATGGACTCAAGAAGCATTAATCAACGTTGGGTGTCGGTTGAAGTACATAAGCAATATAGAGGACATACTACGCAAGAAGGGGAAACATGTTGATTTTATGGCGAGTTGTTTTAAGTAATTCGGTCAGTTCCCTACAAATTGGTTGTTCTCTACTCAGATCGTACACAGCTTATTGTTGAGGGAAATTCAAATAGATGGTGCATTCGAGAACGAGTTGTGGTTTTCGGTTGGTGGGAAGAAGGCAAGATTTGGACAGAGAGAATTTTGTTTGGTGACCAGCCTACGGTTCGGGAAAATCTCTGAAATTATTAACACTCCTTATGTGGCCAATGAAAACGACATCCATAAAAGATATTGGCCTGACGAAGAAGCCGGAGATTTGAAGTTGTCCACTGTTTATGATCGATTTATAGCCGGTAACTTCTTGGAGGCCGATGATTCGTTGAAGATGGCACTGTTCCTGATAGCAAACAATGTATTGTTTGGTCAACCATTTGATAAAAAAGTCACCCCTTGGCTTTTTAATTTGGTTGATGATTTGGAGGCATTAAATGGTTTTGCATGGGGACACTATGTGTTCAAGATGACGCTGCATTACTTGAGGCATGGTTTTAGGTCAAGAAACTCAAAGAAAGGGTATGGCAAGGTCAGGTACCGGTTATACGGTTTCCCGTGGGCTGTTGAGGTTAGTTCCTATAATTATTCTATTATTTCTGTCTCTATACCTTTAAAAAGTTTAAATTAATTATATGTAACAAAATTAGGAACATATAAAGTAATATAATCAACAAAAAGGGAGGCTGCTGCATGCATTAAAATATATTAAGTATTAAGGTTTCTTTTCAGGTATGGGCGATGGAGGTTGTGGACAATTTGATCGATAGGTTTGGCATGAGATTACAAGACACCCTGCCTAGGATGAGGCGTTGGACGATGCATAAGAGGCCGCGAAATTTTGTGCAAACAATTTTAGATATGGAAGCTAGTATTCGTAGTGAGAAGGTAGGTTAGTCACATACACTATTTCTTTATTAAATTGGTTACAACATTTTAGACTGCTAAATATTATCACATTATTACAGGCTGATGTAAAGGAGGTTTTGGAGACAACCGATGATGAGGCGCAAGCAGATTATTGGGTTGGAGTTGACTACAATTTGACGTAGGGTCCGCAATTTATACCTTTGGTGGAAATGGAAATGAAGGAAAAGCATGAGTTGTTGGACGAGGGGGATGATGGTAACGATGGATTTATTGGTGATGGTGATGGTGATGATGGGGCTGCCACCAGTCAAAGGGCATTGAAGAGGAAGGCACAAAAAAAGAAGAAAAAGACATCGGTGAAGAAGAAGCAAAGAAAAGCAGTCCCAGTCACTAGGGTTGATCAGAATGAAGACTATACACCTGGATATACACTTGGATATACACCTACCCCTTATGTAGACTATACACCTGGATATACACCTACCCCTCTCCCACCGCATCCCCATATGTCATCCCGACAAGAGCCTCGATCTAAGGTAAGTGGACTAGAATGATAGTCGTATAATTTAATTTTATCTTTTTATTATTTTTCCTAAGACACGTGCATATTTTAAATGTACACTTTAGGGAGATGCTAGAATAACCGAATTGTTGGAGGCAGTGAGGGCACTTCCAGATGTGTTAGATGTTGTGGTAAAACGGGAGGTGGCACACCTCCCAGATGTGTTTAGAAGCCTGGTGCAAGAGATACAGTCTTCCCGAGGTGAAAGAAACCATGACGTATATTTATGGATAGATGTTAGTTATGTATTATTCGTTTGGATATTTGTGAATATGATTGTTGGGTGTCGTAGGCACCAGTGACCGTTGTTAGAGATCCGACCTTAGATAGGGAGGAGGTACATACAATTGTTAGAGATCAGGAGGTGGTGGATCCAGCAACGGAGAAGGTGGTATGTAGCGCAGGGTTGGTAAGTGGAGATATTAGGATGGGTTACAACTACGCAGAGGAGGAGGATCAATCGATCCAAGTTAGGCTTTGATCTGCGTATTGCATGTCTCCATTTATTGACCCGACCCGGGCATCTGCAAAGAAACTACAGCAAGACAAGAGTAAATATGATCAATTCAAGAAGAAAGCAAAAGCAACAAGGTTTGTCATTGTAAACCTATCATTTTTACACCTGACTTTTGTAATAAACAATATTACAACGCTTTTTTTGTTTACATTGATTTCAGGCGAAACGTCGGAACGGAGGAGTTCGTTGACAAGTCTTTTTTTATGGAATTGGAAGATCCTACGAAGTGGTTGTCCACTGACGTAAGTGTACATTTTTTTGATATCATAGTTTGTGTATGTATTCGTTATGTATTAATTTTTTTGTATATATTCTATACATTTTCTAGATTTTTATTCATTCATTGGTTTTTGTGAATCAGCACGTGGACGCATACATGAGCTACTTGGCAAAAAGGCGGGAATCCGACCCCGATAACTACAGACATAGCTTAGTTCTAATTTCCTCTGAATTTTATGTAAGTATAGAACATGCATATGTAGTTGGCAAAAATATGAGTGCAATGAACATCAACTTACAACTTTTCATTAACGTTTGTTGTAGACAAAACTGAATTTGGCATGGAAAAAGATACTTGAGACTGATAACGAAGCTGAATCTTCTTTCGATGCACTCGCTTTTCAATGTCCGCAGGAGATTGAATATGGTTTTGGCAACAGACCGGGATGGGGACAGCCTTGGTGGTTGTATACACAAGTGAGTTATATGTGCTATTTTTTTGGGTTTTCAAATGTTGTCTTATGTGGTTGTATCAAACACAACCCACACAGTTGTGATTCAATATTGTTTGTTTAATGAATGTTTATCTTGGTTGTGCTTGAATGCAGTTGTGTGTTCACTGCTGTGTTGAGGAACCAGATGGTCACTGGATATTATGCAAGGTTGATTTGCTTGACCATCACATTACCATATTTGACCCTACCGGAGCAAAGATAAAATCAATTCAAGTCGAGCGTTTCAGGTAACTAATGCCCCTGAGGCGACTCCTGCCAAGTATCATGAACATGTGTGGTTTCTTTTCAAATAGAAGTGAAAAACCACGAGGAGCTATGTTCACTGTTTCGGTGTCTAGCAACCAAATGATCCCCCAGCAGGTTGACAAATGTAGTTGTGGAGTTTTTATTTGTAAGTATGCAGAGACTTCAATCTTTAAGAAGGGTAACTGGAAGTGGGGACAGAAGAAAATGAGTGACTTTCGAAAAGATATGGCATTCCAGATATATAACAATAGTGTACCATACAAGTCTCCTATAGATTTGTAGACGAATTTGCAGGTTCGAATATCCCACTGCATTTTCGGCATCATAGATTCTTTAGTTTGTTGATTGTAATTGTTTCATTGTTTGTTAGTTTAGTTTATTGTACACAGGTGGCTTATGATCGTTTCATTGTTTGTTTGTTTTGTTTAGTGTACACAGTTGGATTATGGAAGGTTGGAGTTTTTGTTTACAATTGGGATGGACAACAAAGGGTAAAAATGGTTGATGGACACCAAATGGAGTTCGCAAACACTTTATTTAGTTTGGCTGTTATATGTAATGAATGTTAATGATGTCGTTTATTTTGTATATGGATGTTATGGAGTCCTACCGAAATACTCTGATGTGTTATGGATATGTTTAGGTATAAATTTCTTACCACTGGTGTTTATTTCATTTCTTACCACTACTGTGTTTAATTGTTGAATAGAACTGGTGTGTTGAGTTGTTGACCAGAACAGGTGTGTTTAATTTGTGACAACTGGTGTGTTTAATTTGTAGGGCACTGGTGTGTTTAATTTGTGACAACTAGTGTGTTTAATTTGTAGGGCACTGGTGTGTTTAATTTGTGACAACTGATGTGTTGAGTTTGTGACAACTTGTGTGTTTAATTTTTTGGTCACCGGTGTGTTTAATTTGTGACAACTGGGCTGTTTTATTTATAGAGCACTGATGTGTATAATTTTTTATGTATATGTTTTGATCAACTTTTGAATGTTAATTTCTATAAAATTTGTGTTTTTAACTTAATTGATTAATCATCAAATTGCTTTTACTTTTTTACAAATTAAATGCTAACTAATGCAATTCATTTCGTAAAATAAAATTAGATGACCACAAAATAACTTGATAGCAACACAACAATTGTCCAATTGGTAGCAGTATACAAACACCAAATTACAAGTCTTGCACAATAAACGTAATTGTAATTTCCAATCCAACTACACGTACATAAGCATCCATTTGATAGAAGCAACCATCCATTTGATTTATCTACGCGGTTTAACGTGTCTGTAAACAAAGAATCAGTTTATTCCAATGGACACTAATATATAAAGTTTAGTAAAAATAACCAAAAGTTGTTTACTGATATGAAAATACTATGGGGACATACCTCATTCAACATCATTGTCTAGATCCGTAGGGTTATCATATGGTCGTGTTGGACATGTCCTTATGTTATGTCCCTCTTGTCCACACGACTTGCACTTACGTCGTTGCCGAGGTCGTGGATTTGTTAGTGGGTTGGGAACATTGCATTGCTGATCGACCGGTGGGTTTACACAATTTTGTCGGTTGTGCCCAGATTTCTTACATATGGTACAATACCTACTCCTCCGACCATGCTCGCCTGCAGACGGAACCCTATTCTTTCTCGGTCTACCGGCTTGAGGTCGCCAGTCTGGTGGGAGAACAAATTCTACACGTACTTCCTCTGGAGTATTCCATTCGCTTGGGTGTCCAACCTGAAATATGAGACCATAATCGCTTTCCAGCCAGGTGCTTGTTTTGTAGAAATCCGAACAAAAGTTGCCAATTTTTTTTTACAGTGCCTACAATGACAATCATTACAAAATAATTAAACGTAATCCGAACAAACAATGCATATAAGTATTAGTACAATCTATACCTTATAGCAGCTAATGCATGACTACAAGGCAATAGATCATTCTGAAATTCTTTACAAGTACAACTTTTCTCAGAAAGGTTTACTAAGCCATCTTTCTCACCGTCCTTCACATTGAAATTAACATGATCTATTGGGCGCACCGTGTACTTATGTGATGTTTCATTTTTTTTGGTTAATTTCTCAGTAGCCCACCGAGACAGTTGTGTTGTATTTCTGGATGCGGCATCACGGCGTTCATGAAACCATTTCTGCATCATATCTCTAACGTACTCAACCAACGTTGTTATTGGCAACTGACGGGCATATCTTAAACAATTGTTCATGCACTCCACAATATTGGAAGTCATCCCTCCATAACGTCTAACCATACAATACGCACGAGACCATCTATGAGGGCCAACTCTCATCAGATATTCATAAGCTCGCATGTTTACACGGCTTAACTCTCGAATCTTTTCCAAGAACTCTGTTTGTCTATGTGCCCTAGAAGCTTCATGGAACAATTTGCACACAACATGGCTTTTGAATCTGTTCTTCAGGTTCATGTTCATATGAAACCCACAAAGGCCATGTGGTATTTCTGGGTACTCTTTAGCCATAACTACCTTGATTGCAGGACTGCGATCGGAAATAATGATACAATTCGCAGGACATCCTATTGTCTTTTTCAACTCCTTTAAAAACCAAGTCCATGAATCCTCGCATTCAACATCACCCAACCATAAGCAAGAGGGAACACTTGATTGTTTGCATCTTGGCACGCTGCAATAAACATGACACAGCCAAACCTACCCTTCAAATGCGTTGCATCAATGCAAATTGCAGGACGTATGGCCGTCTGAAACCTGACAAGTGAAGCACTAAAAGCAATAAACAAATATTCATATTTTTTATCGACGTCTATCTTTATTGCTGTTACAGTACCATGATTCACGCGTTTCAATTCGTGGCAGTATGCAGGCAACAACCGATATGACAGATCAGGCGAACCAAAAACGTTTTGTTCAGCAAGCCTTTTTGCCCTCAATGCCTTTGTATACAGCAAACTAAGTTCGTGTTCCACTTGCATATCAGTCATGATTTCTTTGGGTTTCAAAGATCGATCACTAACTGCAAGTTTCGGTGACAGTATTTCACCAATAAGCCATGCACTTACTTGTCGATGACGGTTGTGCAACTCATCAATTGTACAACTATGTTCTTCCTCAAACTTTCAAACTGTCCAATAATTCCCACTTTCTATCTTAACCACACGAAATTGAAATTTACACTCAGGATCCTTGCAACCAACTTCATATCTACCCGTGCATGACCTTGTAACTCGGATTTCAAAATTATCCTTTAGTGCGTACTTCTGCAAAACAAGCTTCAAAGCTTTTTTGCTTTTGAACATCCCACCTTTGGATAACCGATTACAGGAACTAGATTCCTCAGTTTTAACTAGTTCGAAACTATAGTTTGAAGCTCCGGGAATAATCCAAGATTGAGAGACTGAAGTTCCGGATCTATCATCAATATTAATGCCACCATATTCAAATGTATCTCGAGTTAGACCAGTAAAAACCGGTGGAACAGACCCTCTGCGACCACCATCTGTTGAATCCGAACTCATTCCATGATGATATGTTGCCTCATCATTCACACCCTCACGACTTCCACCATCACCAATGTAATCTTCATCAAAATCCTCTAATCCATACTCACTATGTGAATTGTACTCTAGAATCGAACTCTCATCCTCGTTAATTGTTGGTATAGAACCGAAAACATTATCAGCTGTTGGTATAGAACCGAAGACGTTGTTGCTTCCACCGCCGGATTGAAACTGTGCTGTCAATTGTTGTACAAAACTTTGAAACACGGGTTGAACGGTAGGAACACCCACGTGACCGGGTTGTACACTAACTTTCTCAACAACACTAACATACACCTCCGGAACATGTCCACCATCGCACAACAACATTTCCACATCGCTATCATCTTTAATTTTCGGTCGGGCTGGCCTAAGCCTAACCCCGGTATCAACCAAAGTTCTTAACTCAATACTAAACCTTGTTAAGTCAATATTCACAACACCTTGTACAACCCTGGACAACTCACTGTACGTCAAATTCCTACAAACTTTCGCAAACTTTGTTTTACCACCCTCGTAAAAGTTTCCCACCCATTTGCCACCATAAGTGATAACCAATTTTGTTAGGTCCATTCCTGCATTCCAACAAATCAAAGTCTCACATTTAGAATACAATTTATTAAACAAGTCACAAATTATACAAGGTGCAACCTATTATACACAGCATGACAACCCAATTAAACACACAAGGGTAAACCAGTTTAAACACACCAGGGCATAACACATTAAACACCAGACCATAACACATTAAGCAAACCACGACAAACCAATTAAACACACCATAGCACACTAAATTAAACACACTAAGGATAACCAATTAAACACCCCAGGGCATAACACATTAAACACACCATGCCAAACCAATTAAACACACTATACAAACAACATTGCAAATACAATGGAACGCCACATTCAACAAACCATGAAAAACAAATTAAACACACGAGGGGAAACCAATTAAACATACATGAGCAATAAATTAAACACAGCAGGGATAATAAATTAAACACACCAGGGCATAACAATTAAACACACTATACAAACAACATTACAAATACAATGTAACACCACATTCAACAAACCATGACAAAGAAATTAAACACACGAGGGATAACCAATTAAACACACCAGAGCATAATACATTAAACACACCATGACAAACCAATTAAACACACTATACAAACAACATTGCAAATACAATGGAACACCACATCCATCAAACCATGAAAAACAAATTAAACACACGAGGGAAAAACAACTAAACACACTACGACAATAAATTAAACACACCAGGGCATAACAATTAAACACACCAGGGCATAGCAATTAAAACACTATACAAACAACATTACAAATACAATGGAACACCACATTCAACAAACCATGAAAAACAAATTAAACACACCAGAGATAATAAATTAAACACACCAAGCGATTTCAATTAAACACACCACGGTTTAACAATATAACACACCAAAGTTAACTATCTCCTTCAACCTTTAATCATTATAATCTGCATATGAAACAAAAAAATATGGTTTCTAATACATACCTCTAGAAGAAGGGCCTTCAGAATCTTTATTCATCATAACAACCTCACCCAAAATTCGTGAAATACAAAACTCAATCCCTAAATTTCGAACCAAATCTATATGAACCAAATCTATACAAAACCCAATGGCTTTGCAGACAATGACAACACTTTCAATAACAATGGAGGAAACTGAAGTGGGAGGAAACTGAAGAGAGAGGAAACAAAATTTTAGAAATAAATTACTATGGTGACAGAGCAGCTGCGGAAATTGAAGAGAGAGAGACAAAATTTCAGACTAAAAAAATGGACATTTGTATATATGTGACAGTAGAAGACAGAAGAGAGAGCTGTGGGCGTGAGATATAGAAGACGTCACATGTAGAAGAAGAGAGAGCAGCAGGGCAGGAGATGTAGAAAATATAGAAGAGATAGTAGAAGAGAGAGCAGTGGGTGAGAGAGAGCAGTAGAAAGTGTAGAAGAGAGAGAAGATAAAAGAAAATATATAAAAATAAGCAATTAAACAATTATTGAATAAATGAGGGGTATTTCAGTCTTCACAACCAAATAATGGGTAAAAACAATAAATTTTTTAATGTTGGGTAAAAACAATCCAACACCTTAATTTTTGACTATAAAGGGGTATTTCATCTCTCTCTATATATATTATTGCATGAATGCTTTTAGTTCTAGTTGGAAATAAATTATTCTAATATATATATATAAGAGGGACACTTTAGTCATTTGAAAATCATGTCCCGTCTTATCCTAGCCATATCAAACGTATAACAGTACAATTACTAGTTAAAAAAATTATATAAAAAAAGTAAAAAACAAAATGAAAAACAAAAACAAAAATAAAAAACAAGTATGTTGTGTTTTTCATATCTTTCACTTTTAACATTGATTTTGTTTTTTGTTTTTATTTTTGTTTTTTGAAAATAAAATGAAAAACGGTTAGCGAATGCGTTTTCAAAATCGTTTTTGAAAAATAAAAACGAAAACAGACTGAATAACAGCTGCATGACGGCACCTTAACATCTACACCTATTTAAATCCCATGTGAACCATAATTTCGAGATATAGAAGCCGAGGGAGGTCCCAAGCCACCAAGGTGGCCGTCCCCCACCACTCCATCACCATACAACTTTCATACAACTTTCATACAACTTTCATTCATCTTTACATATCCGAAGATTCGAAGACTAAGAAGATTTCTACATTGAAGACTTGAAGAACTCATTGAAGGCCAATATGAGATTTATATTTTCTTTTATTTTCATGATGTGTAACTAATTTCATAACTAGAGAATCAATGTGAACCTTTTGTGAATGTTCATGTTTGGATTAATATTATTTCATCAATTCAATTCTTGATTTATTCATTGTTCTTAACTGCTTAATCCTCATTAATTATAATTTTTGTTCACACCTGGACCAAAGGGTGAATAGAGGTTGGGAACACGTGACTCAACCCGCGACCGAATGTTAATAGTCGCATCAAAGACAAAAGAATGAACCATTGAATTGGTTGAATCTTGTTTACAAATTAATTCCAAACATTAAGTGTTCATAATTGGGAATCATTGATGATCTAGTGCTTTCTTGCTCTTGACCACAACCCAATCTTTATAATTGTTTCTTTAGTTTAATTTAATTTAGTTTTTAGTTTAAATTAATCATCATCAATTTATGGCTACTTTAATTTAGATTTAATTAGAATTAGATTTAATCGTTAAATCTCTAGTCCTCGTGGGAACGATTCTTACTTACCGCTGTACGATATCTTCGCGATTCGTGCACTTACGAGTAGGGACGAATCCAGGATTTTCTATCTGGCTGGGCTGAACTACCTTGATTTTGGTCAAGAAGACTCTCTTGATTTTGGTCAAGAAGGGTCTCACTAAGATCACATTGTAAGCACTTAAGGCGTCCACCACAAAGAATTCTAGCATGGTGCTAACCTAGTTAGGGGTCTTTCCCTATTGTCACTGGAAGTGTGATCCTTCTCATCGTGATTACGGAATCTCCTGTAAAACCAGACAAATGTGAGAAACAGTTTTAGAGAGTAGAAGTTACTAACCTGAATCGATCGTAAGCTCTTCTAAAGAGAATTTCTTTGGAGCTTCCTGTGTCAACTACTTCGTGAAGGTCAATACCTAAGAGACCTTTACACTTACATTCTAAAGTTCTTGAGAGAAAACTAGAGGAAGAGACATTTTTTTTTCTTCATAATTTCATTTGTTAACTCGAGTTGGGTTTCAACATGGACATGGTTTGCCTTCCTAGACTTTATGTTTTTTTACTTGTACCTGTATTGTTTAATTTTTTGGGTCCCCTTTAATGCACATGTGCACCAATTGTGAACATGTTTTCTTTTTGGCACGATATTAAAATTTTATATTGTTTTGACATAAATGCAACTCTGATGCGATCGCTTGCAACAGTCACTAGGGCACCGGTGTATAATAAAATGCTGTTATTTTCTTTTACCAAGATACATGTATAACTTATAAATTAATAAGTAAATTAATAAACAAGGGATATAGTCAAACTATATAAATGTGATATATGTTGAATACATTTTGAATTATCCTATTAAAAATTATACGTGATGAAATTGTCTACAATGGAAAGATTATTTTAAGGGTAATAAATACGTCTATCGATCCGATGATAATCGTGATCTATATGATTTTTGTATTTTAACAATTGTTTCTCCACAAGAGGTATTTCAAGTCATAGTAACCCTTAATAACAAATGTGGTGTATGCATTGTAAAAAATAATAACCTTATATGATTTTTTGAAGTAAAAATTTCTTTAAAATATTCTATGAATTTTAATATGCTATTTTTTTTAATGTAATTAACAGATTATTAATTTATATAATCATTGGACTTTAAATGATTTTTTTGAAAAAATTATCATCTTTTGTATTAAGTGATGTTATAAATTTTTTGAATATTTATATTAGCTAAACCCATAATTCTAATACATCACCTTCGCTAACCTTGAAAACCATCACCAACCTTTTGTGCGCCAAACTCAAGCTAATTACGAACTAAGAAGCAAAACATAAAGAAGAGAAAAAATTTCGTTTTCCTCTCTTGATCCTTAAAAAAAAAGGCAAGAAGTATGTGTTAATTTTAAAGTACGGGAAGACGTATCATAAATTATCAGATCTGATAGTCCAGAAGAAAAAACAAAATTAATAGCAAAATATTACAAAAGTATCCTAGAAAAAATAATCGAATCGTGCAAAATCTTATAACTAAAATTTTAAATACTAAAATATTACAAAATAATTAAAAGCTTGAGCAAATAGGTTCTCAATCCATCTCGAACTCGCGAAGCTGCATCAAGACTTGAAGAGGCGATACATACCCTATAATCATCATTGATCCAGCGGTGGGCCATCGCCCCACTTTGGATATCAAATCCTAGCCACCCATCAAAAGACCAAAAACAAAAACAAAATGAAGAATCCTCGAGATCTCAACACGTGTCAAGTGCCGACCTATCCAAGAAGTACTTCATCCACCATCTTTCCGTGGACGTCAAAGCTTTGCCGTAGAAAACTTAAAGACAAACATGTCTTCAACCCATAAAGCAAGACACGTGACAACTGGCTCCGTCTAACGTGTCGCCACATCATTCATCTTAAAACTATCCTTTTCAAAAGCGCGTTTGTTGGAATCTTCATGCGTATCTCCTATCTCACCGTTCATCATCACGTGCGTCCAGCAATCGTAGCCTTTGCTTCCTCAACAGCTCTCCTTCCGCCACGTAGTATCCACGCCACGCGTCGCGAATTTAACGGCTACAAAGATAAATATATTATTTTAATCTTATCTGAATCTTAGCCTTATATATAAATGTACTCACGATCCCTACCTTACAATCAAAATCTCAAACTCAAACCTCATTCGACTCAATAAGAAACTATTCTGCATTTCAAACGAAAAAAGGCAACATTTTACTTGCCATTTTCTCGGGAAAATCAAGTCTGCTAAGAAAATGGCTCTGAATATGACGCACCAGATTGGGGCACTCTCTGGAACTCAGATTACGACGGAATCAGGTGCCGTGAGCGATTCAACAGCGACGGTGAACGCATCGGCAGTTTGGAAATCACCAACGCCAAACTTGCGTTGCAAAATTCAGAACACAGACATGACGGACGCGTTATCGCCGCCGATAAGCCCGTGCCGGTCGCCGGTACTCAGCAACTTGCGGGCGGATCTATCAGTGGCCTGCAGCGCATTCACGACGGAGACGACGATGGCGACGATAACGGAGAGCGAGAAGGAGTACGGACAGATGTACACGCAGGGGGGTGTGCAGGATAAGGGAAAGGGGGTGCCGGTGTTCGTGATGATGCCGCTAGACACGGTGAGCATGTCGAACACGATGAACAGAAAGAAGGCGATGGACGCCAGTTTGAGGGCTTTGAAGAGCGCCGGAGTGGAAGGGATCATGGTGGACGTGTGGTGGGGTCTGGTGGAGCGGGACCAGCCTGGCCACTACAACTGGGGCGGCTACAACGAGCTTATCCAGATGGCTAAACGTCATGGTCTCAAGGTTCAGGCCGTCATGTCGTTTCACCAGTGCGGCGGCAACGTCGGCGACTCCGTGACGTGCGTATTTTCATCTTTATCTTTCTTCTCTACATTTTTTTGGTCGGTTTTTCTCCTTTGTTTTCGGAATTGTTTTTTTTTTTTTTTAATGTTTTACGACGCGCGGTTTTGGAGTGTGAGATTTATTTGTGGCCTGTGGCTGTCGTTGAAAAAGTGGAGTGGCTTTTTCTTCCTTTTTTTTGGAGATTCGTGGATCTCAATAAAGCCGTAGCGTGACAAAATGAAAAAGAGTGTCTAGAAGTTACGTGAAAAGTAACCTTTATCCAAAATTATTTTAGATTGAAGCTGATCTGGAAATTGAAAACGGTGACGTATCTTGGTTTTAAACTTTCTTGTTCTGTTTTTACAGTATTCCTTTACCTAAGTGGGCTGGGGAAGAGATGGAGAAAGATGAAGATCTTGCTTACACAGATCAATGGGGGAGGAGGAATTATGAATATATTTCACTTGGCTGTGATAACCTCCCGGTCCTCAAGGGCCGTACACCTGTCCAATGTTATGCTGACTTCATGCGTGCCTTCAGAGACAACTTCAAACACCTTCTTGGTGACACCATTGTGGTAATTATCAACCACCGTCTCTTTACTGCCTTAGAGTGTATGATGCTATTATGAAGTATAAATTGTATAATGAAATTCTGAGACGATAAATTTGTTTCTTTCAGGAAATTCAAGTGGGGATGGGTCCAGCAGGTGAACTTCGTTTCCCTTCATACCCAGAGCAGAATGGAACATGGAAATTTCCTGGAATTGGAGCCTTTCAATGTTATGATAAGGTACTTGAAGTCTTGAACTTGATCAATCATTTCTTTTTCTTTTTTCAGAATTGATGCAATTATTTGTAGCTTTATCGTTTCTTATATGGTGTTGGTAACTTTTTGCAGTATATGCTTGCTAGCTTACAAGCAGCAGCTGAAGCTGCTGGTAAGCCAGAATGGGGTAGCACAGGCCCTACTGATGCTGGCAATTACAACAACTGGCCGGAAGATACTAATTTTTTCCGGAAAGAAGGCGGTGGTTGGAATACCACTTACGGTGAATTCTTCCTCACCTGGTACTCACAGATGCTGTTAGATCATGGGGAAAGAATCCTAACTTCCGCAAAGTCCATCTTTGAAAGCTCAGGTGTCAAAATCTCAGTGAAAGTTGCAGGAATTCACTGGCATTATGGGACCAGGTCCCATTCCCCTGAGCTGACAGCAGGATATTACAACACAAGATTCCATGATGGTTACCTCCCCATTGCCCAGATGCTAGCGCGCCATGGTGCCATATTCAATTTCACTTGTATAGAGATGCGTGACTATGAACAACCACAGGATGCACTCTGTGCACCTGAGAAACTTGTTAAACAAGTGGCCTTAGCAACCCAGGCAGCACAGGTCCCGCTTGCTGGGGAGAATGCATTGCCACGATACGATGAGAGTGCTCACGAGCAGATCTTGCAAGCAGCATCATTGAATGAAGATAGAGAGATGTGCGCGTTCACATACTTGAGGATGAACCCAACGCTGTTCCAAGATGATAATTGGAGACAGTTTGTGTCGTTTGTGAAGAAGATGAAGGAAGGGAAGGGTGCTGAACGTTGTAGGGAAGAAGTGGAGCGAGAAGCAGAGCATTTCGTGCATGTCACTCAGCCTTTGGTAAAGGAGGCTGCTGTAGCTCTTATGCATTAGTAATTTAGCATGATTTAGTTTTTTTTTTTTTTTTTTTTCCAAGTCTATTCCTTCTTGTTGCAATGGCGCAATGTCTCAACATGGCAATAACAGTCTCAACTAGGTCCCTGCATTGCTTGCTATAGCTCTTTTTTTACATGCTGTGGCTATATATATGTGCAAATTCTGTGTATGTTATTTCAATAGTGAAAAATGTAATTCCTCTTTTAACAGAATAAAATAGAAATACAATGCATATGTGATATATCTTCTTGTTTTGCTATATGTTTTTGGTAGAAATGTAGATCTGGCCTTCTCCAACCTGCGACAACTAGCCAAGTGTCCTTGCATACAAATTATATGGTGTAAGTGAAGAACTAGTGAAGTTGTGTTATAGGACTAGTTGGGGTACTGGTGAGGTTTTTGTTGGGTTTGGGTAACAATCATAAACAACAATCTAGTAATCTACTAAATCAAATTTTGGTTACTTGCAACAAGACTTTGAAGCTGTTGTTGCTAGATATATATCTTTTTCAGGTGGCTGGACATGTCCAAAAGAAATTTTGATTGCCCAGAAGGTTTCACTTCCACAGTTATTTCTTGCACAAGTGTAGTTTTATATACACTTGAAGAAAACCCCATGAATATTTGGACACTAACATGTTGGATTTTGCATCTTCCATTTTGGATTATTATGTTGTTGAGGTAATCAAAACAAACAAATTAATTAGTTTATTGCTCTCCAGTTCATTTGTTGAGACACATTAGTAATAGAGAATTGTTTATTGCTTTTGCTGTATATATATAATTCACTCAAATCATATGATATGATATGATGTGATATGAATAATTAATTATATAAAAGATACTATAATATAAATAAATTATATATTTAGATGTATCGTAGCATTTATCCTAAACCAATAAACCGATAAAGAATCAGTCGCTCATTGAAGCAAGTAGAGGGATGGAAAACACTTGGAACTAATCACGGGGTATCAATGTTTGTGGCAAAAATCTTGTGTGCAATCACATGAATTGCAGTGAAGGAAAAAAAAAGGGAAAAAAAAGTGTACGTACAATACACATGTAAGCAAACACAGGGATATATATCACATATTAGATAGATGGGGGTTATCAATTAAAGGGGTCCATTTTTGCTCACCTTTACAAGAGGTAAGCTCATTTTCATTTGTTTAGGGAAAAGTAAATTTATCGAAAAAATAACGGTGTTTGAATAAATGTATTTCTTTATGGACATATGTCATGGGGATGAGCAAAATGTTTTTTAGTTAACTTAAAGCTGAATATATCTTAATTTATTTCACTGTACTTGAAAAATGCTAAGATGATAGATGTGTCAAACGGGCTGGTCCGAACCCGGCACCCAAATTGAGGGCCAAGCTAGCATCCAAGCTCTATGGTTGGGTGGGTTACATTTGACTTTTACGGCTTGTGAGTTCGGAAGGGCAGTCTTAAGATTCACTATATTGGTCAATTAGACTAAAAACCAACTCAAATAACGTGACGGGTGATTTATCCTTACTATATCATTCATCACATTATTTTATGATTTGTGTGGTGATGACAATTCATTTGCTATATCATTTATATTAATTTGTTTGATTATACAGTATTATTCCTACCGGATTTACGGAATGAAAAAAAAAATCAATATTATTACATACAGAACAAGCGAAAGCATATGAGCTAGTGAGCTAGCTTAGCCAATGCGAACAAACTTGTTCTGGACAGGGACGTAGATATGGGCCGGGCCTCATCAAAGATTTTAAAGACCAATCCAACCGGCTCTCAAGCCCAATTGAGCCTTGAAACTGTGGTCCGGCCTTACCCGATCCAAGTGACACCTCCGTACTTGGATGGGTCACTGGTCAGTACTCAGGTCTTTAATCAATTTTATTGAACTCAATCACATTCACATGTGTATCTATTTATGGATGCTGGTTGTCCGAAATCAGCAGATTTTGCAGCAAAAGTGAGTTGTAGAGAATCAGTAAACTAACTAGGTCATTTGTTTGGTTCCTTTGAAATCCAATTAAGTTGAGTAATTTGTTTTAAGAAATCGAAAATCCTGATTTTCTCCAACCATTTCTCAGACGAAAAAGATATGATATACAGACTATAGCTCAGTTTGGCATTGCTGTGATGTAGGGAGAAGTGCTTCTGAAATTGTTGTGGGGGGAATTGCTGTGGGAAGAATCAGCTGAGTGTTTGGTAAATTGATTTTCAAAAATGCTGTGAAAACTAAAAGCAATTTCAATGTGTTTGGTAAACTGATATAAAAAATATTGTGAGTGTGTAAAATTACTGAAAGGACAAAGACATCTAAATGGTACTAATTTGCTATACTTTATATTTTTCTTGTTTATTTGTATTTAGTGTTAAGTATTATATAATTATGGTATTTTATTGAATTAATTATCCATATTTTTTATTCTACTTTATTTAATTAATTAGTTATATTTCTTTATTTCTTTATTTTATTCTACTTTATTTTTTATTTCAATTTTATTTTACTTTATTGAATTAATTATGGAAATATTTTTTTTGTACAAAAATATAAGCCCAATTTTTTTTGTTAAATTTCGTTAAAGGCAATGACAAAGTTGAAAAGTTAGTAAAATTTCATTTAATATCACTGTAGCGCGTTTTCTAAAAGCATAAGCCAAAATCCAAAAGTATGTATTTGTAACTTCTCAAAAACTCAGTTGAGAGAAGCTAAAGTGACCAAAAGCACTTCCCCACGATTTTACCAAACACACTGTCTGAGGTCCATAATCACTTTTGACCCCAAAAGTAGCTGGGGAAGCAATACCAAACTGAGCCTATGTTTAAGATTGATTTGTTTAAAAATTAATCCGTTTATAACTTAACATAAGAGATAGAAATAATTGGTTTGACCGAAAAGTGGGCAGCTGTTTGATAATCTAAATTTTAAAATTACTTTACTTTGAAAATGTTAAAAAATGTATTTGATGAAACGATAAAAATATACATCAATTAATTGGCATAGTAATTGTATATTTTAAAATTAAATATAATAAATATAAAATATAATTATATTTTTTTTTGAAATGGAAATATAATTATAATAAATATTAAAAATTAAAAAATTGAAAAACCTAAACTTCAAAATGTCGGAGGTGGATTTGTCCACCTTTGGCAATGACAAGTCGGCATTGTTAGGCGTTTCGCCTCCTCCGTATGCTGGAGAAAGATCGACCATCTTCGGTGACACCAAATCCGGGTCTAGATCCACTGGTTAACGGAGACGACGACCATAATATGAAGGACATTAAAATCGATGATGATGAAAATTAAAATCGACCATAAGCGAATCCGAATATAGATTCACTAGGCTAATTTCGGTTGCGGTTACCAACAACTTAGATCTTTCATGCTTGCTCTTGGCGGCTTCTGTCATATGCATTCACTCTATCTCTGGTAACTTTCTAGGCATCCTAGGTTGAGTTCGAATTGCGATCCATTTCCGCTGATGATCGGGTCAAAGTCCTTGACCCGGTGTGGAAGAGACAAGGGTCATATTTTTTTGCCTCTACTTTCGTCGGTGGATCCAAATCTGGTATCGCCGGAGGAGTCCGATCCTCCTCCAATGACAGAGAATTCCGGTCATCCTTCAGCCTCGATGTTCGGCAGTGGCCATCATCCGTTAAGCTTTTATATTTTTTTGTTTTTTTTTTGTTGAAGAAACATTTTTTTAGTTTTTAACCTTTTATGATATCATTATTAAATATAAAGGTAATATTGTCTTTCAATAAAATAGTGAGGATATTTTGGACATTTTTAAAATAAAAATTCAGCTTCTGCTTCCAAAAACAATCATCGTCCAACTTTTCAGAAACTAATTATTAGAGGAACAAATTGTAAAATAAACTGTTTTTGAGAAGTTTACAAAACACCTATTTGCTCAAAACTCTCGATAAAAAACAACCCCAAACATTAGAGAGAGAGAGAGTATTGTATTTTTGTAGCATGGCAAAAGCTTGTGGAGATGCATATTCCTCTATTCCGAAAAGACCTTATCAACTGACCAAATGAGTCTCCCAAAAATCCCATGTAAACAGGAGTAATACTCGCTCTCTGCATCTTATTCATTCCACACATGACCATAGCAAATGTAACCATTTTTTTGGATCCTAAATCAATATATATATATATCACCCTCCCCAAACCCACAACATCAAACACTAGCAACAGGCATCTCAAGTACTACAAGAAGAAACAAGTTCAATTTACTTTAAAGTAAATATTTTCAGAGAGAAATATGTCGAACATGCAACAAAACTTCAATGCAGGCCAAACCAAAGGCAATGCCCAGGTGGGAAAATATGTATACTAATTTGTTTAATTAATGAGTACATGTACTTAGTGATTGGTCAAGTTTTGAAATTGTGTATTGTGTTATATGTTGATCATGAGCAGGCGAAGACAGAAGAGTGGATTGAGTCAGCACAGAACACAGCAAATGCAGCAAGAGACAAGGCATCAAATGCAGCTCAATCAACCCACAACTCAGCCCAACAAGGCACGGACCAGAGCGCCGGATTCCTCCAGCAGACGGGTGAGAAAATGGCGAACATGGCACAGGGCGCTGTTGATGGTGTCAAGAACACACTTGGAATGGGTGATCAGAGCAGCCACAAGTAATCAACACAACAACTCTCATCATCACTCTGCACCACCACCATCACCAGCTTATAATGGCTATTATTTCAGGATAATTAACTACTGAACAACCCTGTTGGTTTGAGATTTCTATTTCTCTTATCACATGTAATAAAGCCTTCTTTTATCTTCAATTTTTTCTATTGTTCATTTATTCCTGAATTAGTAATGTAATAAGTTAATAACTCTATTCTCCGATTGCAACTGTTCTAATAATTTATGCTCTTATTATTATTCTTTTTTTTTTCTTTAAAAAAAAAAAACTCGATCAATTTAATTATTGAGTTAGAACAATCACTCATATAGCAGCATACCATTTAATCATAGAATTAGCGTTCAGGGATTGAAGAAAATCTCAACTAACAAGTTGAACAAACACACATAATTGTAAACTGTCACCATTGACCATACGACAACATCTCAGATTTTACGACGATGATTTGACCACGTGGCATCCACCACTTTCACAAAGCTTCTTGATTCTTCTTTCCCTCCTCCCTCCCTCAGTTTTACTACGTGCGCGTGCACAAACACTACCATCGCTATTCACTTTACTAGATACTCTCTTTTCACGAACACAAGAACAGAACTCTTTCTCTTATGTCTTCAAATTAACTCAAATAACAAAAACATTAAAAAAAAAAGAAAAAAAAAAAAGAAACCAATGACTTCTCTTCAAATTTGCTGCTTCAATTTTCAATCCCTTCCAATTTCCAAATCTTTCTCACTTAAATCCCACCACACTCAGCTTTTCAACCTTTCTCGCCGGCTATTTTCCGGGAAAATAAGGTTGGTTTTAACTTACCCAGAAAATTATAAAAGCAAAGAACATGGAATGTACTCAATTTGTTGCTTTTCTAAAACCAAGGATGCTGAGATTGAAAAGGTTGAGACTGAGGAGCAAAACGAACGGCCTCCGTTTGATATCAATCTCGCTGTCATTCTTGCTGGGTTTGCATTTGAAGCCTATACAAGTCCCCCTGTAAATTTCTTCTTCTTCCAAACTCTTTTTATCTTTTTCGTTTCTTTGTTGTTATTATTTTTTTATCTCCATTGAGAAGTGGAACTCAAATTTGTATCAGGAAAATGTTGGAAGATATGAGGTTGATGCTGCAGGTTGCAAGACAGTGTTTCTCTCAGAGTATGCGACTCCATTTCTGCTAAATTATTAGTTTTTTCTTTCGATTTTCGTATTGTTTGATTTCATCTGTTGGTAGTTGTTGATGAATTGTGGTGAATTTAAATATATGTCACCATGAAGTAATTTGTGTGTGCTCATACTTGTGTGAATTTATGCATAAAAGTGAATTTTAAAATCACTATATAAATCTCTTTTTGATCAATAAAAAGTTGATATTGATTTTGTTGATATGTGAAATGCAGTCTATTAGTACTTTCTAATGCTGAAAAGTTTCCTTAACCTGTGCTTTTCGGGCACTGTTAACATAATTCTTGAATAATTTGTGTGCAGGTCTTTTGTTCGTGAGATATATGATGGTCAATTATTTATAAAGTTGAAGAAGGGTATTAATTTACCTGCCATGGATCCATGGGTAGGTTATTCATTCCTGTCTAGTTCTTTCTGCATTCATGACTAGGTATATATGATTGTGAATTTTGTTGATACTTATTTTTGAATACATCAAAATTTATTGGCTGTTGGTTTGCTATCATTTTCTTTCTTTCAAAATTTGGAAGTCGCTAGTTCTGTTTTCATTTCTTGTATAACATTATTCATACAACTTCTACATTGCTTTTAGGGAACAAGTGATCCGTATGTGATCATGGAATTGGATGGTCAGTTAGTCAAAAGCAAGGTGAAATGGGGGTAAGCTATTGTCATTCTCTATTAACTATTGTTCCTTTGAATTTACTCGTTAATTGAACTCTTAAGTCATATTTAAATGTCCCCGATTTTCATTATGTAAAAGCTATCATGCATGAGCTGATGTTTTTTTTTCTTTAATCAATGTTCAAGAAACTTGTAAAAGTTTGATTTCATAGTATTGTGAATTAGCTTGTAGATTTGAAAATTTTCAAAATTGTTTAGAAAATAATTGAGTTAGACAAAATCACTTTGTGTTAATTCTCATCATGGGACCAATGAGTTACTGCTTGCTAGCCGTGAGCCTATCCAAGTTTTATGCATTCTTTTCACAACAATAATAAAAACATTTTAGCTTATGAAGATCTATTCGCATCTGAAGATTAATTGCATATACAAATAATTGGATGATGACAGAACGAAAGAGCCAACATGGAATGAAGACCTAAATTTTAACATTAAGCAGCCCACGACAAGAAGTATTCAGGTCAATATGCTTTCTTTCTCAATATCTAAGTATTTTTGCTCATATACGAAGTTCTTGTGCACAGTTGTTGAATTCCATGATTTCAGTTTAATATTTTCAGCTGCTATGTTGAGGGAGATAAATACTGTAATGAGGGACATGAGAGTTTTTAATTTTTATTTTTATTTTTATGATTTTTCATAATGTGAATTGTATTGTTTTGGACTTCTTGGTAAAAAAACATCAAAATTATCAGCTTGTCCAAATTATGACGAGAAAGAATACATCAATTTTTGGAATCTAGATTCCTCCATGTGCCTTATAGATCCTATCAACTTGTATTAATTGATAGAGTCATGGTAGAACTGAGGGACTGACTAAACCAAGTTTTTCACTTTCTTCTATTTCATCCATTATATATTCAGCTATGCTCTTTATCGTGCATGTTGAACATAATCATACATTTGTCCATTAGGATCACTGATCATTCTGAAAATATTTGGACTGGTCAAGTAGAGCATTTGTTCTTGGAAGGAGGTTAGTGAATTGTTCAATCATTACCAAGTCTCTTGATCCAATACCAGGCCATTGATCAGTAAGTTCTCATCATCATCATTAAATTTCCTCCACCACTTCTTGCATGCAAATTTGACAACAGATGTGTGTTTTTTACTACTCTACCTTATGTTTGTTGATGTTTATATTGTGGACTGGTTTGGTTTTTACTGTGGGGTTTTTATTGATCAAAGCCATTAGTTTATTTTTAAACTTATTTTATGGATTTGAATTGTAATATTGTGTTTGATTTCTAATATGATCTGTTAAAACCTTAGATTGCAGCTTGGGATGCAAACCTTGTGACCCCACATAAGCGCATGGGAAATGCAGGATTACGTCTGGAAGGCCTCTGTGATGGTAAGAATTAAATGAATTTCATGCATAGAGTGAATGCTTTGAAATTGATGTGGGTATTATGTTTGTATTTATTATTGACTTGGAAATTTTATAGAAACTTTATTCAATAACTTTCTAATAAGAGCGGATTAGTAATCTTTGTTGTAAGTCATGCAAATTCTGCTTCAAAATGATCAAATAAAACATGTTTTTTGCTAGGAAACATGCATGAGGTTTTAGTGGAGTTGGAAGGAATGGGTGGAGGTGGTAAGTTACAGCTAGAGGTATGAATTTTTTTGCAGTTTATCAGAACGAATTTCCTTTTACCTTTTCTTGTTGTCGAGAGAATGCATATTTTTTAAGGTTGAGCATGAGAAAAGAATAACAGTGAAGTTCAATACGAAACCACTATGTTCACATTGATGACATGGCATTTTTATTATATTTCTAATCATCAGACCTCAATTATCCATGTACGTTTCTAACTAACAACATATGATTTTGCCCACCACAAAAAATCACCACAAAAAATCATCATTTTTGGCAGATATGATGAGAATGGATTATGGACTAATTCCATAAACTTCACAACTTGCTGTATCATTCTTAAGTTGTAGAACCCTATTGAAAGGAACTCATGGCAATGTCTTCTTTTAGGTCTTGTTCTAATTCATTTCCGAAAATTTATAAGTCAATGTTATCCCCCTGGTGATCTTTTAGCACGTTAAAAGTTAACTTTTATTATTAATCAAACATGTCAATTGATGGCATTGTCTAACAAGTCATCAATGAGTAGACATTGATTTTGCATACTTTTATTCTATTCTTTCCTCACTTGGAAAATATTGTTCACTGCATTGTATTTAGAAGCTTCTCTTTCCAGTTTGTGGTATCGATTGTGATTCCTCTTAGTAAGTGTTACTGACTATAGAACTTCATATGGTTCAAGTGTCAGTTCAACTTGTTTCTTTTCCTTTTCCTTTTATCTTACCTTGTTGTTGCCAGGTATTGATAATTTACTATTTTCGTGACAAGATAAAGCTAGGTTATTGGTTATTTAAAAAAAAAACTAGGTTATTGTTATAAAATTTTAAGTGTTATATATTTGGGAAAAAAAAGGCGACATGTCTTAAAACCAGTTCAAGCTTGATCATACTCTTCATCTTGGACTTGATGGTTCTATGTCTTCATATTGTTTGATAGTAAAGAAATAATTCAACTATTATTATAAGAAAGAAATAAAATAATATATATATCAACTATTTTACCTGGCTTTACAAGTAGAATTGTTAAATCTATGTGAACCCTGAAATTTTTTCTTGCAAATTGTTTTTGTCTATGTTCCATAACACTTATAGTTCCAATTGGTGAGGTTTCAGGTCAAGTATAAAAGTTTTGAAGAAATTGAAGAAGAAAAGAAGTGGTGGAAGCTTCCCATTTTGGCAGAGTTTCTTAGGAAAAATGGTTTTGAGTCTGCTCTTAAATCAGTTCTTGGCTCTGAGCCTGTGTCAGCACGTCAGTTTGTAGAATATGCTTTCGGCCAGTTAAAGTCACTTAATGATTCCTACTTTCCGAAGGATCAGTTATCAAGCACAAATAATAATGACTCGGAAGGCATAAAAAAATCTGAGAATGCTACTGTTGTATTGGATGTGCCTTCCTCAACAGAGAATAGTTCACAACTTTCATTGAATGACTCGAGCTACAAGGAAGAGATCGATCTAGCCGATATTTTCAGTAGTACTGACAAAATGGAAGATAATGAACCTGGGCAGTCTGATAAGCATTTCTGGAAGAACTTTGCTGATGTTATCAATCAAAATATTGTCCGGAAATTTGATCTACCTGTCCAAGGAAAATTAAAGTGGGATGCATTTGACTTATTAAATAATGTTGGTTTGCAATCACGGAAGGTCGCAGAAGCATGTTATATTGAATCAGGATTAGCGACTCCAGAAGATCAAGATCTTGATAATGATAAAGCAAGTGGCCCCCTTAACATCAGCATGATCCAGTCTTCATTTCCAGACATAAAGAAGGCAACAAAGGATTTATTAAGGCAAACTGATTCTGTTTTAGGAGCATTAATGGTTTTGACTGCAGCTGTTTCTCAGTTAAACAAGGAAAAATCTTCGACCAACGTTGAAGATGGTGCTTCGCAATATTTGAAGAGTCTTCCTAGTTCGGTGGAGGACGCAGTACTGGATGAAAAGAAAGCTGAGGAGATGAAAGGACTCTTTTCAACTGCAGAAACTGCCATGGAGGCTTGGGCTATGCTTGCCACTTCACTAGGCCATCCAAGTTTTATCAAGTCTGAATTTGAAAAACTTTGTTTTTTAGATAATGAATCAACAGATACGCAGGTCAGCTTTTATCTCATCACTAAGCAGTCGTTCTTCTTGTTGTAATTCTTTGACTTCTATGCAAGTAAATATGTTTTTTTCTTGAACAATGTATTTTCAAAGTACCTCTGTTTGCTTGAGAGGATTACATTGTGCACTCATTAATATGCAGGTGGCAATTTGGCGTGATACTGCCCGGAAAAGATTAGTTGTTGCTTTCAGGGGGACTGAACAAGTAGGATTTTTTTTTTGTTGACCTATGTGGATTATGTAATTCTGCTTTCAGTTTATATTGCTGATTTGTTGTTTTTTTTTCCAGGCAAGATGGAAGGACTTGATAACTGATTTAATGCTAGTTCCAGCCGGGTAATGCTAACCAACTATGTCTATCCTTATTTTGACTTATTTAGTGATTTATTTTTATTAAAGTTTTGAGGGTTATATTCTCGGTCGTTGTACCTAAACTAATAGGTTGAGAGTGCATTGATGAAAATGGCACTCCTATCAATTTGTAGACCTGGGTTACCATGGGAAGGTTGCCCATCTGCAACGTAAATTACAATTCATAGCTAATTTTTTAAGAAAAAAAAAGAAAAGAAAAGGAAATAAAAATGATGATATGAATGAACTTCCACAGCAATAAACAAACATCGGAGCCAACTGTTCTTTGTTTATCTTTCTTGTTATCTTCTATGGTACTATTGTATTTTAAGCAGTTTGCTTTTATAGAATACCATTATTGCAACAATTATTTTGAAGTCAATTTTACAGAAAAATATATCCTAGTTAGTTATTAATTTATCCATTTTTCACTACCTGAAACGAAACCCTATAGAAATACATTTTATTCTTGCTTCATAATACTAATCTTCCAATTATATAGGTTTAACCCTGAAAGGATTGGCGGAGACTTCAAGCAAGAAGTTCAAGTATGTCTATACTTTATTGATTTTGAATTTAGTTTTTCGGGAAATATTTTGTAGTCAGTAGTTTACTGATGGCTACTTCAATTATTAAGTGTATGATGCTATAATTTTTGCAGGTTCATAGTGGGTTTTTAAGTGCATATGATTCAGCCAGGATAAGGATCATCTCTCTCATTAAACTTTCAATAGGTTACACGTAAGTTTTGCATTTGCTCAAATCTAGTTTTCTTATCTTCAAGCATAAGGCTGATGTGTTAATATTGAATGAAAAGAGATTTGAAAAATCAAGTGAACATGTAATGAGAAAAAAGTGTTCATTTTAGTGCCCGATAAACTTATTTCTTCGAGTCAAAACGCATAAAACTTGTATCTTCAAATGTCATTTTCTTTTTACAAAGCATCTCTCTTTCTCGATATGTGTTTTTTTTTCTTTTGTTGCAGAGATGATGCTGCTGAACCATTGCGGAAATGGCAAGTTTATGTGACTGGTCATAGTTTGGGTGGTGCATTAGCTACCCTCCTTGCTCTTGAACTTTCATCAAGTCAATTAGCAAAGTGAGTTATTTATTTCCACTCAACGTAGTTAATTTTTTCTGTTGTTCGTGCATGACTGTGGGCCAGCGTACGTGTGAAAACATGCACATTATTATGCTTCGATAAGAGTTCTTTAAAGATTTAACTCAAGCTATTGAAAATTGTTACAATGTGCTGACTGTAAACCTTGTGTGTCCCGGTGATAGTTTATTTACTACAAAGTTTGGAGTTATTAGAGTCAACATATCTTAGGTTTTCTATTCTTTCTGTGCATCAGGCGTGGGGCCATTTCTGTGGCTATGTATAACTTTGGATCTCCTAGAGTTGGTAACAAAAGATTTGCAGAACTTTATAATGAGGTAATAAAATACTTCAGCTTCATATTTTCTAGTTACTGTCAGTTTATACAAATTTGTTTTATGCTGTGGGTTAGCTTCCATTTACCATGCTGTTAAATTCATCTATTGTTGGAAATCTAAAATCTTTAGTATTGATATCATGAGAATGCTAACTTGAAGCCTAAACGATGGCAGCCAAACTCCTGTTACGCACTAATTCTTAAAATTTTCCCGATGTGGTATCCAGAAGTTTACCTTGTATTTCTCAACCATAGCGGTTTCTATCTTCCAAATTTGCAGATAACTGTGTATTTGATGATTTATTATTGTATAAACGTTTACTAATATAATATTTTTATCACTGCTTCTAAAAAACCATAACCATAAATATAATTAGTGAAGCTAATGAACAGCTCAAGTTCATTTGAAAAAGTACCTTATCTCGTTATTCTTTTACTCTCTGCTGTAAATGAATCTGCTTTTCATCTCTCTTCATATGTTGGACACTGCATCCTTCAGTACTTAACAACCGTTCATCGCTCACTTAACAACTGTTCCTCGCTGCTCATCCTGCAGAAAGTTAAAGACAGCTGGAGAGTTGTGAACCACAGAGACATAATACCGACCGTCCCCCGCTTGATGGGCTACTGTCATGTTGCTCAACCTGTTTACCTGGCAGCTAGAGGACTAAGAGATGCCTTGGTAGGTCACTTCTTTTCGCTCCATGTTCGGTGAATTTTCTTTTGAATTTCAAATCATATAGTATATCCAACTGGTCTCATCTGCATGGGTAATATATGTGTGGCTTCATCTTGTTGGTGTCATTCAAACTACCTCATTCAAGTGGCGAGATTCTCCTTATACCATAAGAAATTCAATTTGGTTTGCATTGTTCTTCCCCAATAAAATTGTAACCACTTCTTGAAGTTGCTAGTATCTCTTTTGTGATCATCTCAATAAATACCCTCTAATATAATAGGAATATAGAATTAGCAGAAATGGATTGAGCTCATTTGCATTACCTAAACATTTAAACACTTATTAGGCTTCAAAATCCTCAACTTTTTTTTTCTTTAAAATATTGTCTTCAGGAAAATATGGAGCTTCTAAAAGATGGTTATCAAGGTGATGTGATCGGGGAGTCCACACCAGATGTTCTCGTTAGTGAATTTGTAAGTTTCCTGTCATTTGATCATTGGTGAGCAAAACTGTCCAAATAGTTTTGAATTTCTACTTATCATCTCTAATACTAAGAGATGTAAACGTCATTTCCCATATGTTATTGCTAAGCAGCAAAATTCTCAGTGAACTTGCATTCACACACATAAATGTAACCTCTGTTGAGGCTGAATTGTAGTTGCATCGTCACTGTGAAACTGTTACTGTACACTTCCTTGGTGATTCTCATATTCTTTCCAGAGTTAACATTTGGGTTAGACTTATGGTTATTGAATTTGAGATCAATCTTTCAGATGAAAGGTGAGAAGGAACTTATCGAGAAGATATTGCAAACTGAGATCAATATATTCTTATCAATTCGAGACGGGAGTGCACTCATGCAACATATGGAGGATTTCTATTACATCTCACTGCTTGAGGTACAGATTATTGTTTTCATTGATTAAGTTTTAACTCCACAAGTTGTTCTAATAGTGGCTATGCAAGTCCTACGATTAAAGTTGTTTCATTTAGAGTTTGTTCATATTGAAAAATTTCAAGTTTTTCAGCTTGGTTTATTATGCTCTGATATTCAGTTAACATGTTCTTATGATTTGGCTTAAGATTGAGTTTTGTATCTTTCAACAGAAAGTGAGATCGAATTACCAAGCTGTGGCAATGTCACAAAATGCTGGACAAAACGACACACAAGTTAGTTAAGGTTCGATTCAATGCAGGCCATTTGCCATGGACGGCTAGTCCCTGAGGAGTACACTGTTGTGTCTGATGTTTTGTGCAGTCACAGATTTTATTCAACGTCAATACTTTGGTTACAGGCTTTTTATAGGACGGAATGTAATTAACATAAGTTGTTTCAATCTCAAGGTTTGTAAACTTGCGAAAAGAAAAGAAAAAAAATTCATTAACCCCATTCTGGGTATTGATCTTGTAAAGGTTCTGATGAAATGCCATAAAGTGGTGGAATAGATAGGAAACATTGGTTGGAAATGTAATTACCTTGAATTCTAAAATGACGCTCTGTAATGTAAAGTAAGAAATATGTATTTAAAAGACTTCCCACTAATCTGCACTCTTTGCCATGACATTGTAGGATGCCTCCTAGAAGTTAGAAGTACATCCCGATTGTGTGATATTACTTCAACGGTCCAATTTCGGATGAGAGCTGATGACATAAAAAAGCCTAAAACTGCGCAGTTGATATGTAAAACTTAAAAAACGAAAAGTTGAATTGATAAATTAATCCTCACCAACGCCAAAGCGTTCTTTGAGATATATATTTCAACTTCATTAAGGTTTGTTTTGCATTTATCCTCAAGTGCCAAGCTTTTCCTGACACTCCCTGGGTTTATGCATTATAATTTATAATGCAGAGAGAAGCACCAGTGAACATTGCAGATTCCTATAAATATCCCTATACAGGATACGCCATCTAAACAGAGTTTTCCTAATACAAATATGATGGTTGAATCAAAGCATTCTGAGTTAAACTAGTCCCCAATAACATGCTAGCTATCCTTTTTTTTTTTTTTTGAAATATCTAGCTATGCTTCATAGAAGTATATAACTGAATTAACAATTCAACACCATGAATGTGTGACTGAAGCTCACACTTCATCCATTCAGATATCTAGAGCAAGCAGAATGCACAGATGTCCGAGCTTTTCATGAAAATACATCAATGAATAATAGCAAATGGTTTACCAACACATTCATTACAAATTATTATTAATGGCACCAATCAAACTAATTACAGTGTTCTTATTAAAAGCATTGCAGGACATCAAGTTTATATGAGGAATAATGATGTAGAGAGATCCGACAAAATAACAGTTTCAATAGGAATTAAAATCATTACCCTAACCTGGTTTACACTCTTTTCCCTTCCATGGCCCTTGCTATTTATCATTCTAGGCAGTCAATACTCAATAACACCCTCGAAATGAAGTTGTGACCACCGCTAACAGCAACAACGGCACTTTCACTATTCAACACTCCATCAGAGTACACCAAACAAATCGATCAATATGGCAGTCAGATCACTACAAGTTCTCTTACATAGAACTTGCTATTTATCATTCTAGGCAGTCAATACTCAATAACACCCTCCAAATGAAGTTGTGAGTTGCGACCACCACTAACAGCAACAACGACACTTTCACTATTCAATACTCCCTCAGAGTACACCAAACACATTTGATCAATATTGCAGTCAGATCACTACATGTTCTATAGTAGACAAGTTCTATAGTAACTAGTAAACAAGAGATGATCACCTAAATCAATTCCAATACTACAGTCATCAAAAAACATGATTTACTAGAATTAAGAACAAAATTTGATCAGAAAGAACGATTTGCACCACATTAACTTTATTAGGTTACATAAGGAAAAACCTCCTCAGCAGAGAACAGTTGTACTAGAAATATGTGTTGATGATAACAAACCTTTCAACCATCAACTCTGCCCTACAATTATATATAAATCGATAAAAGCATAAACCGAAAACATTCATTATGTTTTCATTCATATCATAAGTAACAACCAACGACGAGTAAATACTTGCTCAAATCACAAGTGACTGCATTACCATATCATATCAGTACTTAACACAAAAGGCAAGGTCTTGAAGGTCCTACGGCAAATGCTTGATAATCTGAACACATCCCACCTTAAATTCGTTACATTAATAGCTTCAATGGAAGCCAAAGCATGTTCAATTCACCTAACAATAGGCCAAAAAGAAGAAAAGAGGTATCTGCATTTAATAAGACCTAGAAATTCCATCGAATCAAATACTAATGCATGATCAGAATCACTAACTGAAAATAAATATATGAACCCTAGATTTCTCAGACTAGCAAAAGATCATATGGTGTCAAAATTCAATCAGACAAAACCACACAAAAATTCAGCCAAAAAGATACTGTAATTAAGAGAAACTCCACTTGAATATATGATGACAGTCAGTTACTTTATTGAATAAAATCCCAAACGGTACATGGTTTCATGCAGAAGGGTATGGTCTTTTGGGGATGGGCTAGTTGATGTCGGCGTCGTCGAAATCGTCGTCGAACTTGTTGAAGAAATCGGCATCGGCAAGCTTGTTGTCAATGGAGATGACGCCCTCACCGAAGATCTCGAGTGGGTCGACGTCGTCGACGTCCATGGCGACAGTGGAACCCTGCTCCTCCATCTCTCCGAAGAACTCCATCTGCATTGGCCTCATCCTTCCTTGCCCTTCTTTGTCTTTTCGCATAAAAAACGAAGCTGCTAAGCAAAAGATTCACCGATGCTAATCAATATATAATCCAAACCAATTACGATGTATCTGCTACTTTATAGTCAGTACTCGCTCCCATTCAAGTTTGTATACCGTATTCTACAGTGCTTTACTCTATTGTATTGTGTTAGAATGTTAGATTGCACCGGTTCTTGTACGATATTGTTATTTTGTATAAAATATATTATAAAATGTAAATTATTATTATTTCTCTCATCTTTTATTAACTAATACAACCCCTGCCTATTGTATTAGCTAATACAACATCCATAATAACATATAATACAATGCAATGCACAATCCATTGTATTGCATTATTCTGATACATTTTAAACTCCTCATTGTGATTCGAGAAAAACTTTAGTGCACCAGTTGAGTGGTGCAACAGACAGTTGTTACACTGTCACATCGTTATATCAGTTTTCTATTTTAGTTTTCTAATTTTTTATTTTATTTTATTTTGCATCATAGAGATATATCAGTTTATCAATAGCTGGATACACTACTCAGATGATGCACCTGGTCCATCGAAAATTTTCTCGAGTGAGCCCTACCATCTTGTATTTTTTTGTTTTATTTTTTACAAAACCAAAAAAAAAAAAAAACTATTGGAAAATTTTATAAATAACCAATTTAGTTTTATCAAATTTTGTAAGGATCTCTATTTTATGATTGACTTATTTCATGAAAAACTATATCACATTGAGGATGAGTTTGTATTGTGTAGCTTAGTTTCTTGTTGGCAAGCTTCCAATCATCTCCATAACTTCAAGAGCAAAATGTATACTCACTTGACTTTATCTTTTGAAGAGTTTAGGTACACACATCCACATGGATTTGAATTGACATGCATTTATTGTTGCACACATACACACACTTATATGCATTTGAGTTGTTATGCATTTGTGCCTTACTGCTTTCTTATGTGCATTCATTGTGTGCTTGGCGTGTTGGGTTTTCACTTTGAAATTCTCTAACAGTGCACTACGCGGGTAGGCTACCCGCGCATCACCCACGTATTGAGGTCTGTTGTTGCTACCAATGTTTTGTGCGACCTTATGTGCGGCCTATGCGCTGATGTGCGCGGGTCATTGAGTGTGTCTCTACCCATGCTCTGGGGCGAGTGAGGTTTTTCAAAGTCCCGGTGTGTGGGCAAAACCGCGGGTAGTGCGAGGGTCCTACCTGCGCACTGTCCGATTTCTAGGCAACTTTTTTCAAAACGATGCAGTTTTGTTTTGCCTCTTATATATATGTTCTCTTCTTCCCCAACTCGTTTTTTAGGTCTTTAAGAACACATTTTGAGTTAGAGAAAACCCCCCATAGAGAGAAAGCTCCATTTGAGTTTGTTTAACTCTCCAAACCCAAACACCCATCATTTTTTCATGATTCAGGCATCATCTAGTTCATCTAGGATGTTTCTAAGCATGTGTTTTCATCAACATATGTGACTTGACAAGTAGAATAACATCCTCATCATTCTTGTGTTCTTACTTAACAAGAAATCTCTTTAATGATTTGTATGCATTTAGATTATGATTTTTTATTACAAGTTGAGATTGTGATAGCTATTACACCTAAGTGTGCTTGGATTTCATATAGCTAAGTCTTTATGTCTTGGATCTAGGCCTTGATATATATGCCTCATTAATTGCATTTATTAATTGCATATTTATTGCCTTTGTTTTATGTTATGACAACTTGTGTTGGTTGGACTTTATTTGACAATTAGGTTGCTATATTTTATCTACATCTAATTGAGTTATTTTGTATGAGCATGTAGTTATTATTTGATAACTAGGTTGTTTAATTGTATTATAACATCTAGTTAAGCATTTTGTATGTGATCTTGGATATTATTGCATTTGAGCATTCATTGATTGTTCACTTAGACCTTATACTCTTCATATAGTCAAAATCTTGTGGTTTCCGGTTGAAGTTGCACAAACAAGTCAAGTTTTACAACCAATGGTGAGTTGACAAGCAATCGATCAAGTGTCACTATAAAATGCCTGAGGGGTAGAGTAGGAGGTGCTCACGCTAAGATTAGTGGATCAAGGGATATCACTAGGCATTAAACCAAGAGTGGCGAGTGGTAGTGTCTATAGCCTGAGGTTGTAGAGAGTGAGAGTCTGTGTATCACTTGAGGGTGTAACATTATATTCATATATTTGATTTTGTGATCGTATGTGGCTAGCAGAATAGACCGTTGTTTTTCCCTTATTGAAGGGTTTCTATATAAAAATCAATTGTGTTCTTTAATTTCCGCACTTAACACTTGATTTTGTATATTTGTTTATTGGGTCAATTTTTAATATTGACTAATCAAAAAAAGTTGATAATTAAATTGATTAAAACCTATTAACCCTTAGGTTATTTAGACACACGCTTTAAGGTAATTTTCAAATTTGTATATAATCGTATCATCTAAAAACAAATTGTTTCTAACCAAATAAAACATGATCTTACCAAAATACTTTTTATATAAATTTGTCCACGAAGTTCATTTTTGGCATCGACCAACTGGATCTTGATCACGGAAAAATGAACTTAGATCATGGAAAAATCGACAATTGAGAATTCATTAAGAAAATAGACAATTCACATTTAAAAATCACAAAAAAAAAATAAAAATACTATAAACACATTTTAGTGAAAGATTAACACAAATAAGCTTCAAATCACGGTATAAAAAATGTTGTTGGATCACCGATAGAACAAATATTGTTTATCACCACTTCATGAGTTGATAATCTTGTATTTTATAAGAATTTAATGATGGAAATTATTTTGATTTAGTTAGATGTAAGTGGCACAATTACGGGGATATGTGTTTTTGAAAATATTAAAATATACTATAAATTATTAATAAATATATAATTAATATTTTTATTACCTAAATTATTATCCATATAAATACTTTAACATTTATACTTTTTCATATTGGACTGTATTAAGATATATAATATTTGGGTGTGATTTTTTTTTTTCAAAATATTTCTGTTAACTAATAAATTGAAATATTTTTAGAATATAAAAACATATTATAAAATATATATTTGATGAATTTATTTTAAAAATATTAATAAATATTATATAAATTATCATTCATATAAATACTTTAATATTTGTACTATTTCGTATCAGACTGTATTAAGTTATATAATATTAATGTGTGATTTTTTTTGTCTAAACATTTTTGTTAACTAATAAATTGAAATATTTTTAGAATATAAAAACATATTATAAAATATATATTTGATGTATTATATTTTAAAAATATTAATAAATATATAATTAATATTTTTATCACATAAATTATTATTCATATAAATACTTTAACATTTATACTATTAGAATAAAAATTATTTTATTTATATAATATTTATTATTATTACAATTTATTAATATTTATCTCCACTCTGTATTAACTAATATAACATTAATTGTATTAAACTAATTAAAATGTATTAACTAATACAATACAATATACTATATTATAATTTATTTTTTTTTGTTAAAAGTGTGGCTGTTCAAACCGGGCCAAAACTCCCAGACGTTTTCGACGGATCTCCAGAAGTCATCTTTGACTCCCTGCCTTGTTGTATGGACTCTCATTCATGGTCCATCAGCTAAACTGGGCTCTCATTCGAGACGGTCCACAGAAACTCTCACCAGAGGCTTCTCTTGGGTCAAGCTCTCTCCTTTGTAGGCCGCCCCCCAACACACTCTGGGTCTTGAGATTCTAGACCACCATCATTCATGGTGGGTACTGGCTCCCCAACATTTGGAGCTCTCCCCTTCGTCATCATCACATGTGGAAGTCACGGCCCGGCCCAGCCCATGAACATGTTCCACCAACTTAATACCCCACTTGGTTACAGGCCAACGTGACTTGGCTCAGTCTTGTACTTTATTTGATTAGATTGAATTGGATTAAACTATATTATTCTTATACAATCTTATATTTGATGATATTTCATATTAAATTGTTTTAAGTTATACAATGATATGATGTGATTTTTTTTTTCTAAATATTTATTTAACTAATAAATTGAAATATTTTTAGAATATAAAAAATATTATAAAATATATATTTGTTGTATATATTTTTAAAATATTAATAAATATATAATTAATATTGTTTATCACATAAATTATTATTCATGTAAATGCTTTAACATTTATACTATTGGAGTAAAATTTATTTTATTTTATTTATATAATATTTATTTAATTTATTTTGAAATTAAAATATTAAAATAATTTTTATTTTATTATTTTGTATTACATTTAAAAATATTATCATTATTGAATTTTATTATTATTATTAAAATTTATTATTAATTTTCTCCCCTTCGTATTAACTAATACAACCCTTACCCATTGTGTTAGTTATTATAATATCCATAATATTAGCCAATACAATGCAATGTATAGTCTAAAACAAACTGAACAATGTATTGTATTATTATAATATATTTTAAACTCCTTATTGAGAGTCAAGAGAAACTTTAGTGCATAGGGTGCATAAGTTGAGCGGTGTAACCAGCCGTTGATATACTGACACATCGTTTTATCAATTTTTTAATTTTTTTTATTTTATTTTATTTTATTTCGCATCATGGTGATGTGTCAGTTTATCAATGGTTGGATACACTACTCAGTTGATGCACCCGGTCCATTGAAAAATTTCTCGAGTGAGCCTTACCATATTGTATTTTTTGTTTATATATATATATATATAACAAATTACACCAAACTCCCCTTAAGTTTACTTTTTTATACATGGAAACAACTTTATTGTTAATTGACACTCACCTCCCATGCCGTTAGGGTTTGACCGTTAAATGTGAGAGTTGACCGTTAAAAATTGATAAAAGACAGAAATACCCTTGATTCACCAACAATAAAAAATAACTAGTTACACCAAACCCCCTTGGTGTTTGCTCTTTTACACACAGAAACAACTTTATTGATAAAAGACACTCACCTACTTTACTGTTAGTCAAAGTTGATCAAATTAAATTGTAGATCAATTTTGACTATCAAAACTAAGGATACTTTAGTGATCATTTGAAGCATTATATATATACATATATATATATATATATATATATAATATATATTTAAAAATTGAATAAATATTTTCAAATAGAGATTTTTTAAAGGTATTTTAAAATGAAGATTAAGTGAACAAAAGAAAACTGTTTTTAAAAATTAAGAATTTTTTTTTGGAAAAAAGGATAAATTGAAAATAAAGAATTAAAAAAAGAATGGAATTTTTTATTAAAAAAAGGGATAGTCAAATCTAATATTAAAAAAATTCAAACAAAAAAAAAATAAAATCTTAATACATTTAATAGTCCGCTAGTTCCATCAACAACACAAATCGCAATCCCTTCCTAATTTGTTCGATCTCCTCTATAAAAGACTGAGCTAGATTTCTTCTAAAAATAGAGTCAGTTTGCTACTTCCACCAATAACACAAATCACAATCTTTTCATAATATGATGCAATTTGTTCAAAAAAAAATTAAAAGGAAAATTTCTCAAAATCTATTTATAAATAAGAACAAATATGTTTTCCAAAGAAATAGAGTTAAAAAAATTAAGTTTTTTAATAAATAATTTTTTTAAAAAAAAAAATCAGTAGAAATTGTAATTTGTGTTGTTTGTGGAACTGGCGAACTGACTTAATCTGGCTCAATTTCTCATGAAGGAGATCGAACAAATTAGGAATGGATTGTAATTCATATTGTTAATAAAACTGTCGAACCGGTAAAAGTATTACGATTTTTTTAATTTGAATTTCATTGAAATTAGATTGTACTTTCCCATTTTTTAATGTAAAATTCTGTTTTTTTAATTCTTAATTTTCTTTAAAAAAAAAATCTTAATTTTCAAAAAAAGTTTTTTTTTTACTTAATCTTCATTTTAAAATATTTAAAAAAAAATCTTCATTTAAAAATATTTATTCAATTATATATATATACATATATATATATATATATATATATATATGTATTTATATATTTAAAATACTTCAAATGACTAAACTATCCTTAGGTTTTATCGTCAAAATTGGTCAACAGTTTAATTTGACAAATTTTGACTAACGGTAGGGGAGGTAAGTGTCAATTATCAGTAAAGTTGTTTCTATGTGTAAAAGAGTAAATCTCAAGGGAATTTTGTGTAATTAATTATTTTAGATTTTTAGTGAACCATGGGTATTTCTGTTTTTTATGATTTTGTAACGGTCAACTCTCGTACTTAACGGTCAAACCCTAACGGTAAGGGAGGTGAGTGTCAATTAATGATAAAGTTGTTTCCGTATGTAAAAGAGCAAACCTCAGGGGAGTTTAGTGTAATTTGCTCATATATATATTAGGAAAATTTATAAATAACCAAATTAGTTTTATAAAATTTGTTTATAACTTTATCATCTAAAAACAAATTGTTCCTAACCAAATAAAACATGATCTTACCAAAATACTTTTTATAAAAATTTGTCCACGAAGTTGATTCTTGGCATCGCACAACTGGATCTTGATCATCACTGGAAACTAAACCTTGATCAACGAAAAAAATTGACAATAGAGAGTTGCATCAAGAAAATCGACAATTAACATTAAAAATCGCAACAGAAAATACAAATGCAATCAAAACCCATGAAATGTATCATATTACAAAGACTATAAACACATTTTAGTGAAAGATTAACTCAAATAAGCTACAAATCACGATATCAAAAATGGTGTTAGATCACCAATAGAGCAAATATTGTTTAGATATTGTTTATAACCACTTTACGAGTTGATAATCTTATATTTTATAAGGATTTAATGATGGAAATTAATTTTGTTTGGTTAGATCTAAGTAGCACAAATACATGATATAATATGGTACGATACGGGGATACAGTAAATCCCTAAAAACAAGAATATGGATACGACATGATACATCAATTAAAATAATATATATATATATATATGTTTATATTTAATAATAATAATAATAATATATGAAAACATAATACAATACTCTATTCAAAACAGACTCCCAATAAACATATATCATAAAATCTATAAGTCATAACATATTTTTTAAATAGTACAATTTTGACCCTTAAACTTTTTAAAATTGTAATTTGATCCCTTTTTATATAAAAACAATTAAAAAACTGCACCAAACATATCCTACCCGTGTCCTGGTCGTATTCCACCGTATCCCAACGTTGACTTTCAAAAAAGTCAACAGACACATCAAAATACGTGTTAATGGATACATGTCTGACATCAGAATACCAAGCCAAAATGGCGTGTTCATGCTACACATACTTAGATTTAAAGATAAGAAAAGCTTATCAAATAAGAGAGAGTGTTGGCATGAATATGAAGAACAAAACGAATGCCTTAGGGTATTTTGGGCCATTTTCCCTATTTGGTCCAAAAGTAAATTCAGGTTTTATTATAAGAGGATCTCCAATGTAAATATGTATTTTTAAGATTATAAATAGTGTTACATCAACATTTCTATTCATTATGGACTCATCTTTGAATTTTTTTAGAGAAATACATATTCACACTTCAATGCAATTATCTAACGTCAAATATGCATTCATGTTATGACCAATCATGGTAAAACAATTATCTCACTTCCTCTCCTCTTTTATTTTACAATTAAATGAACTCTAATAATATTAGTGGAAATAGTTAGAATTCCTAGTCAGTATTTTTAGGAGAGTTTTTATAATTAGAAACTCAACTCTATATTCTTTAATTTTTTTTATTATATCATCTCTCTATTGAAGTTATATAGTTGCATTTGAGTGAGTTTTTCTAACTTTATAACTATGTTTCTTATGTGACAATCAATTTTATCCAAATACATATTTGTATTACAAATATTCTAAACATTTTTTTTCATATTTTACTACAAGTGATTTTTGTAAATGGATACGAATATGGGTCTGCCCTCCCCGTTTTCTCAAATATCATATTTGATCTCGTTTCTCTTGTTTGATCCTCAAAATAATTTAACAAAAGCCAGAAATCTCATCTCTTATTACATGATAAATATTCAAATAAAATTTAATGCTTATCAACATGCGAAATAAAATCTAACAAGAGATCGAAAGAATTTTGATTCTATTGGGATACCTGAAGAATCCATACAAGGGAAATCAAGATCAATCTCTACAAATAATGAAAACCGTAAAAAGGAAAATTAATTGTCATATGTGAATTTTATCGTACGTACACGTCATCAACAAAGAGGATAAATTTCCAGGTGGACATCCGAATAGGCATTCATAAAATATCTTACAAGACATCACCGAAGAAGAGAAAACCCGAGTAAACAGATGTTGAACAAAACCTACTCAGGGTCAATCGACGTCATATACTACTCGGGATCAGTTAATGACACTCAGGACTGGTTAAATGACATTTCTACTCGGGATCAAATGATGTTACTCGGGGCCAACGGGTATTATCCTTACTCGGGATAAATATGAAGAAAACTGAATAAAAAGCCCAGTGCTTAGCTCACATAGATTAGGTCATTAAACACATGAAGATATCCATATCAAAAAGAAATCCCAATGAGAACAGAATACGGAGCAGGAAGGGTTCCCAATCAGGCAACAACTTTATTTTTTTATGAAGACTACGCTCTTATAAGGAAACAAGTCCTAATTGGACTACATTACTAGAGTCCCATTCAATTTCAATACAAGACTACGAAACAGGAAAGAAGACAGTCCGCTTCAAGCAAGTAATCATAATTAAATACAAAGATCTATTACTTGTACAAGGCAGATTAGGGTTCTATAAACATATAAATAGACCCATAATCTCGCCAAAAAAGATATATACAAGCAATCATAGAAAAATACAGAGAGAAGAAAGAGAGATCCGAGAATTGTAATATTTTAATTTCATAGTGGATTTTGGCTTAGGTGATCATTCAACCACCCGTGGACGTTTCTTCGGTCATCGGATTTTTACCACGTAAAAACTTGCGTCTTGATTACTTTCTCTCATCTCTTTCTCTTCTCTTCTCTTTCTCTTTGAAATCACAACTGAAATCCAATCTTTGTTAGCTTTTCTGATATATCCAGAAATCGACGTCAACAATTAGCGCTAGAAGGAGGGGTTGAACATCCGATTTAATTAAGGATAATGACAGGAAGCAGAAGCAGAAGCAGTTCCGGGGATGTCCAAAAATCTCCAGATAACTTCCACGTTGGTGGCACCTCACGAGATCTCGCTGCAACCACGAAGAACCAACCTACATTCCTGGCGGGGATCCAACAAGTTTCTACAACCAGTGGAGATCTGACACAACGATTTTGAGAAGCGTTGTAACAATTGGTGGCAAACGCAGCAAATGAATGAGTTGATCTACTGGTTGCAGAGGCACAAACTCCTAACCTCCCACCTGCGAGGCTTCGTTCGGTTGTAGTAGGGCCAGTCCAATCAATCAGGCTGGACGTGAAACATCTGAAGAGGAACGACCACGCTAGAAGCATAACCAGGATTAGACAGTCCGTGCTAGACACCGTAAACATGACTGACACAGGGACCGGTTGTCATCAGAAGATAGCGATCGACACCATCGCAAGCGTCATCATGGAATCATACGTTAAACCCGACATCAAAGTGAAGAGCCGAAAAAAGAAATGACAATCACCTATCGGTTCAATCATCAGGGGAGTCCGGTGGGAAATAGAGATGTCGTAATCCAGAGCCTAACTTGAGAAGTCGAGAACAATAAGCGTCAAATGGACGCACTGGTCAGACGTTATGGGTAAAACAATTTATCTGACAAGGATTCTGACAGCCCGTTCACCAGGGACATCTTGCGGACTTCATTCCCAGAAAGACTCAGGATGCCACACATGGAGCAGTTCAAGAAGGATACCGACCCAAAAGAACATGTCAGACGCTATAAAAATGCTATGACCCAGTATGCCCATAACGATCCTTATTATGCCTCAACTTTCCACAAACTCTAGGAGACATGGGCTCAAGATGGTTCGGGAGACTGCCCCCAGCAAGTATCAGAAGTTTCAGTGAACTGAGCATGAGTTTCTCAAGGTAATTTCTGAGTAATGTTCACAGGAAAAAATCAATGGCTCACCTTTCTCAAATAAAACAAGGGAAAGATGAGTCGTTGAAGAAATATCTGGGAAGGTTCGGCCAAGCAGTATTAGAAATTGGCAGTGCAAATGATGAAGCAATAATTGCTGTATTCATCAACAACCTACATAATGGACGGTTATCTTTTGACTAAAGAAGACCCCGACTGACCAGATATGCAGATATGATGGACATGGCATGCGGATATGCACTAGCCGAAGAAGAAGAGTTAGCCATTGGAGGATGCTACATGCATGAAGGAAAACCCGAGAAGGACACTGAGTCCAATTTACAGAACCAAAAGGGAAAACAGAAAGGAAACAACAAAGAAAAGAGCAAGGACGGGGAAAATGGGTGTAATGCCGAACAGAACTCGAAAAAATACCTAGGCATATACACCAACTACACCCCTTTTCGAAAAAAGCAGGAGGAAATCTTGGCCATTCTGAAATGAAGAATATGGTACAAAAGCCTCGACGACAGTCTCAGTTCACCCGGAGAGATACAACCAAATACTGCTGATTCCATAAAGAAACCGGTCATGAGACATCCAAGTGTTACCAGCTCAGAGATTACATAGAAACCCTCATTCGGGAAGGACATCTACAGGATGTAATCTTGAAAAGGGATGAGAAATCAGAAACAAAGAAAGACATCAAGGCCGATCACAGCTCTAGTCGAAGCCAAATGGCCAGTCCAGAGGCCAATCAAGTAATACATACAATCTTTGGCGGACCATCCACTAGGAGAAGGAACTGAGAACGAACACAGGAAATTAGAGAAGCAGTAGAAGCAAGACAAAACTTTGATGTGAACTCGGTGGAGCCAGTTCTTGAAAAGGGTAAAAGAAAGATGAGACCCAATAACATTCACAGAAGCAGATTCACATGGGGTCGATGTTCAGCCAAATGACGCCTTGTTTATAAGTGCCCGGATTGGTCACCGGGAAGTTAGGAGAATCCTGATAGATAATGGAAGTTCAACAGACATTCTCAATGTAGCCGTCTACGATCAACTCAGGTTAGACCGAAAGGACCTACAACCCTTCCATACTCCACTCAGAGGATTCAGGGGAATTGAGGCCAGGTCACTCGGGACGGTAAAGCTACCTGTGAAGATTGGAATGGCACTTTGCTAGAGAACTGTACTGCTCGACTTCGTGGTGGTAGGCTTAGACAATTAGCTGTATAATGCGTTGTTGGGTCGGTCATTCTTAAATATAACTAAGGCCGTGACAACCACTTTTGCCTTAATGATCAAGTTCCCGACCGAACAGGGGGTCGGGTAGTCAAGGGATCCCAAGGGATGGCCCGAATAGCTAACCTGTCAGTATACAAAGACAAGAATGAACAGGTTTGCACTATAACGCTGTCGAGTCAGAACAAAAAGCCACTGTCATTCGAATTCGATCCAAAGGAAGAGCCGAATGAATCCAAAACTGAACCGGTCGATGAAATCATCTTGAAAGAAGATGAACCGGATAAAAAGATCAAGATCAGGGGCCAACCTGGAAGGAAAAGTCAAACAAAGCCTCATTGATCTACTTAAAGAATACATGGATGTGTTTGCTTGGAGTCATGAAGACATGGTCAGTATAGATGCCCGAATAATATCTCACCATCTCACAGTAGACCCGAATGCAAAACCGGTGATACAAAAGAGAAGATCATTCAATCTCTAGAGAAGTCAGGCAATCAAATAGGAAGTAGAGAAGCTACTCGCTGTAGGATCGATTAGAGAGGTCAATTACCCTCAATGAGTAGCTAATGTAGTCCTCGTCTAAAAGAATAACGGACAGTGGGGGATGTGCATAGATTTCACAGATTTAAACAAGGCATGCCCAAAAGACAGTTTTCCACTTCCGAGGATAGATCCGTTGGTAGACGCTACATCAGGCCATGAGTTGCTCAGTTTCATGGATGCCTACTCGGGATACAACCAAATCCGGATGAACAAAGATGACAAAGAAAAGACAGCGTTCACAACTGATTAGGGTTTGTACTGTTACACAGTTATGCCCTTTGGATTAAAAAATGCAGGGCAACATATCAAAGGCTGGTCAGCAGATTCTTCGCACGGTAAATAGGAAGAAACATGAAAGTATACATTGATGACATGTTGACCAAGAGTATTACGGCAGGCAAGCATACTTCAGATCTGCGATAGACATTTGATGTCTTGAGGAGATACCAAATGAAGCTAAATCAGAACAAATGTTTATTCGGAGTTCCTTCGGGAAGATTCATGGGTTTTTAAGTCCACCAAAGAGGAATCGAAGTCAACCCTGAGAAGATCCATGCCCTGCAGAAAATGACTTCACCAGGGACCCTCAAAGAAGTACAGCTCCTAACATGATGCTTAGCTTCCTTGGGTAGATTCATCTCAAAGGCCATGGACAGATGCACACCATTTTTCAAAGTAATTAAAAAAGGGAAATGACTCAAATGGAATGAAGAATGCGAGTAGGCATTCTTAAAAATTAAAGAATACCTAAGGCAGGCTCCCATCCTTTCAAAACCTCAGATGGGAGAAACACTCCATCTGTACTTATCAATTACAGAACTAGCAGTCAGCTCAGTCCTAGTTAGAACAGAAGATGGAGTACAGAAGCCAGTATACTATACCAGCAAGAAATTTCTACCAGCCGAGACCAGGTATTCACAGGTAGAGAAAATGGCCCTAGCATTGGTTTCAGTAGCAATGAAGCTAAGGCCATATTTTCAGGCTCATACTATCTAGGTACTCACAGACTGTCCATTAAAGCAAATTCTACAGAAGCCAGAGATTTCAGGAAGACTGACCAAATGAGCTATCGAGCTAAGTGAATTCGATATCCACGTCGTCCCCAGGACATCCCTCAAAGGGCAAGCAGTGACAAATTTTATAGCAGAGTTCACAAAGCCAAACCTGGAAGCAAAACGGACGTTGGGAAAAAATTTCCCATGGAAATTGTATGTTGATGGCCCTTTCAAACACTCATGGATCGGGGCAGGGATCGTAGTATGCACTCCAGAAGGAGATGATGTCGAATGTGCCATGAGATTTGACTTCAAAGCAACCAACAATCAAGCCGAGTACGGGGCGCTACTAGCTGGACTCAGAGTCTGCATAGCTTCTAGGGCAGATGAGGTCGAGATATTCAGCAATTCACAGGTAGTTGTCAGCCAAGTCCTGGACGAGTACCAAGCCAAGGATGAAGGCATGATAGCCTACCGCGACATTGCAAAACAGCTCTTCCAGAAATTCAAAGAATAAAAGATCTCCCAGATCCCCAGGGAGAAGAATGAAAAGGCAGACGCATTGTCCAAACTAGCGTCTGCAACAACCACAATAAGGCCAAAGACTATTCTGGTTGCACATCTCCTCAAACCGAGCACAGCTAAACCAAGAAACTTAGAAATTTTAGAAATCCGAACACCGCCAGACGGTTGGATGACTCAACTAAAAAGGTTCCTGGAAGAAGGCGTGCTCCCGAAAGATCTCTTACAAGTAAAACGTATCAGGTATAGATTAACAAGGTACACATTGGTTGGAGGAGAACTATACAGAATGGGGCATTCTTGAACACTCCAAATATGTGTATCAGAGGAGGATGCATATCGGATATTACAGGAAATCCATGGAGGAGTTTGCAGAAACCACACTGGTGGTAAAAGGTTGGCACATAAGGTACTCATGCAAGGCTATTATTGTCCTACTCTGTTCTCAGATGCACAACAGTGTTTGAAAAGTGACAATACTTGCCAAAGGATTGCTAATGACATCCGATAACCCCCTGAGCAACTCAGAAGCCTCACATCCCCATGACCATTTGCCATGTGGGGTTTGGATTTAATCAGCCCAATGCCAGCTGGGGCAGGGGATGGAGCGAAGTATGCCATAGTAGCTGTTGACTATTTCACGAAGTAGGTAGAAGCTGAAGCATTGGTACATATCATAAAAGAAAACACCACAAATTTCATGAAAAAGAATATACTTTATAGGTTTGGAGTCTCAAACACTATAATCACTGACAACGGCACTTAGTTCGATAACCTGAAATTCAAACAGGTGTACAAAGAGTACCAAATTGCCAATTACTATGCCACACATGCCCACCCTCAAACAAATGGGCAGGTTGAAGCAGTGAATAAAATCATCAAGCACACATTCAAAGTGAAGCTAGATGCCAAGAAAGGAAGCTGGGTTGAAAAGCTTCCCGAAGTATTACGGGCGTATCGGACAACAACGAGAACTTCAACATGAGAGACTCCATACACTTTAGAGTTTGGAACATAAGCTGTTATCCCCGTAGAAACGTTATATACATCACCCCGAGTCAGGCTATATGATGAAGATCAGAATGTTGATATGCTGTTACAAAGTCTAGATGAGCTAGAAGAGTTAATGGAGAAATCCCGAATACGAAATATGGCATATCAGTAAAGAGTAGCCCACCACTATAACTCTCATGTTCGGGTCAGGAAATTCTAGCTAGAAGACCTGGTACTCAGAAAGGTGTCGTTGAACACAAAAAATAAAGCTGCAGGTTCCCTGGCTGATAAGTGGGAAGACCCGTACAAAGTCGAAGGAGTAGCTGGCCATGGAGCGTATTGGATTACACGACCCAATTGAGGGGTTTTACCCCGATCATGCAATGCCTAATATCTGAAAATTTTCTATCCTTAATCATTTTTTGTTCTTTTTTCTAGTAAGGAAAATTTTAGTTAGGTTAAATATTAGATATGGAATTTAAAACTTTATTGATTTTGCCGTTATGAATAAAAGCATCGAACTCGGGATTTCCAAAAGAAAGCATATGATAATAAGAACATATGGAAGACAAGCATGATAATAAGAACATGCAAATAGAATACTCGGGACCATTAAATCCTGAATGGGCGGAGAAGCTCGAAGGAGCATGCCAGTTGAGCAAGGTCAAATGACCTTAGCAAAAAGGCAAACCCGATGCACCAGCTCGGGACGCTATCGGGAAAAATTCTGGTGAAATGCATAGCTGTGTTAAACGATTCAAAAAGCTTAACGATTCGGTAAACCCTTGCGCATACAAACTGGGGAGACGTCCTCGGTAATGCGTAAGGACTAGAACATATGATCATGGTGAGCCTTGATGTAATGTTCGGGTAGCAACCGTGTATGAAACACAAGTATAAACCTACTTGCTTGTTTTAAGATGACTCGGTTAATAATACTAGCCAGTTTAATAAGATACTTGGCATTATTCGGGTGACAATCGGTTTAATAAGATACTCGGTTAAGTTGTTCAGACATCAGAATTGGTCAGTTTAATAAGATACTTGGCATGAAGATTACAACAGCCAGTTTAATAAGATACTTGGCATTATTCGGGTGACAACCGGTTTAATAAGATACTCGGTTAAGTTACACAAACGTCAGAAATAACTGGTTTAATAAGATACTCAACAACCATAGTCAAGTTAAAGAAATTTCGAGAGCAATAAAATCAAACCACAAGGTTCAGAAAAGCTAATCGGAATTTTATTGATCTTTCAAAAGAATGGTTATAAAGTTCTTTTACAAAAGAATGGTTATAAAGTTCTTTTACAAAAGAATGGTTACAAAGTTCTTTACAAAGAATTGTTAAGAGTAAAAAACTTTTTGCCAAAGCATAAGGATTGTGAAGATTTGGAGAACTCAAAACTTTCACCTTTGGAGAACTCAAAGCATCAACCTTATAACAAGATTCATATTGAGAGGGGTTCTTAGTGACATTGAACACGTTGAACTCCTCTTTCTCGCTTCCAACTCTCAATGTTAGCTTTCCATCTTATACATCTATTAATGCTCCTCTGGTGGCTAAGAACGGTCTCCTAAAAAGCAACGAGACTTCTATATCCTCTTCCATTTCTAGCACCACAAAGTCAACAAGGAAGTAAAACTTTTCCACCTTCACTAGCACATCTTTTATGACTCCATGTGGGTACTTTACGATCGATCCACCAATTTAAAAGTCATATTTATAGCACTGACTTCACCCAATCCCAACTTTTTGAACACACTATACAACATGAGATTTATACTTGCCCTAAGATCACACAATGATTTATCAAAATCTCAGATTGTGCACGGAATGGTAAATCTCCCTAGATCCTTTAACTTAGGAGGTAGCTTATTTTGAATGATTGCACTACATTCTTCAGTCAAAGCAACTGTCCAAAAATCTTTAATCTTTTTTTTTCTTGGATTTGATCTTCTTGAGAAACTTCACATACAATGTCTTTTGAGCCAAGGCTTTTATAAAAGGAATATTGATGTGCAATCTTTTAAATACTTCAAGGAACTTGGAGAAGCTCTTATCCTCCTTTTGTGTCTTAAGGCGTTGAGGACATGAACTTGGTGGTACGTACGCCTTGGCAATTGGTGGGGGTGGTAGATCAAAGGATGTCTCTGGTAGGTCATCTTCCACTTTTTCTTTCTCAATAACCTCTTCTTTTATCACTTTTTTTTTCATCTTCCTTTTCCTTGACAATTTCTTCTGGTTGTTCAACCGTTCTTCCACTCGTTAAAGATATCATCTTACATTGCTCTATAAAGTTTATCTTCGTGTTACTAGGCAATGCCCCTTGTTGCCTTCCTTGAATAGCCCTTACCAATTGCCCGACTTGCATTTCTAAGTTCTGAATGGAAGCTTGAGAATGTTTGGTCACTTGGTCAATCTTTGTGTCAAGCTTCTTAATTGTGGCGTCTTGAGCCTCCATACGAACATCGAGCTTGTTAATGTATTTTGAGAAGAGGTCCTCTAAGGTAGGCTTCCTTTAGGCTTGTTGTTCACAAATTGGTTCCGGAATCCTAGTTGTTGGTTAGGGAAGACCTGTTGTTGGGGTTGCTGGAATCCGGGTGGTTGCCTTTGATTGAGGTTTTGTTGTTGGGGATGGTTGTCTTTCCATAAGAAGTTGGGGTGGTTACTCCACCCATGATTGTAAATGTTTGAAAAAAGGTTGTTTTGAGCATTTTGGTTTTGGTTGGCCATTTGGTGATTCATGGGGTTTTGAAGTTTTGGTTGACCCTGAAACAAATGGATTTCCAAATTGACATTCCATGCTTACGTGTGGCCCCGAACACCATTCACATGAAGCTACTTGCACATGACTAGGCCATGCGCTCATCTTGTTCATTTGCTTATAAGTGCCTTAAGTTGGGCCTTGGCACTTGTCAATTCATCCATGTCTAGTACACCCAGAGCTTTCCTTGAGAGTTACCTATCACCACCCCATTTGCTATTGTTGAGTGCCATTTCTTCCAAGAGATCATAGACGGCATCCATTGATTTGGTCATGAGTGAACCTCCAGTAGTTGCATCTACCAAATTCCTTCTTGAGATCATGATTCCTTGGCAGAAAGGTTACAAAGTCTGACACTTAGCAAGTCTATTGTAGAGGCACTTCCTTATTCATTTGCTTTATAAGTGCCTTAAGTTGGGCCTTGGCACTTGTCAGTTCATCCATGTCTAGTACACCCGGAGCTTTCCTTGGGAGTTACATATCACCACCCCAATGGCTATTGTTGAGTGCCATTTCTTCCAAGAGATCATAGACGACATCCATTGATTTGTTCATGAGTGAACCTCCAGTAGCTGCATCTACCAAATTCCTTGTTGAGATCATGATTCTTTGGTAGAAAGGTTGCAAAGTCTGCCATTTAGCAATTCCATTGTAGAGGCACTTCCTTATGAGCTTCTTGAACCGTTCCCAAGCTTTATAGAGACTTTCATTCTCAAATTGCATAAAAGATGTGATCTCATTTTGAAGGCGAGCAGTTTTCCCTAGGGAAAAATACTTGTTCAGAAATGTTTGAGCCAATTGGTTCCATGTGATGAAGGAATCTGGTGGTAGTGATTGCACCCATGCCTTTGCTCTATCTCTCAATGAAAATGGGAACAACTTTAACTTGATAAAATTCTTGGACACTCAGTTGTACCTGAAGGTTTCACATATATCGTTGAATTTCTGAAGATGCATGTTCGGATCATCATTTGGGAGTCCGTGGAACTGAACTGTGGTAGCAATCATCTGAATAACCGCTGGCTTGATCTCATAAGTATTGGCTTCAACTGTAGGCCGACCGATGGAGGACATGTTCTGCTCAACTCCAGGCATCTAGTAGTCTCGTATTGTACGACCGTCTTCCACAATGTTACCCTCAACTTGTTGATTTACAACATGAGGCAATCCCTTTTACTTCACTTCTATTTCTGAGGCAAGCCTCTCGATTTCTGGGTCAAACTCGAATGACTCAATATTTCTACTCCTTGTATGTAGGTACATACAAAAGTAGCATGCCTGAAAGTAAGAACAAATAACTACTAAATTAAAAAGCAAAAAAAAAAAGTTCAAACTAGTAATAAACCAATTAGTATCAATATCAACTCTCTACTCAATCCCCGGCAGCTCGCTCCAAAGGTGGGCGCTTGTAAGTGTACGAGGCCGGAGTGTAGTACAATAATAAGTAAAGTTTGTTCTCAAGAAGATTGAGAAGTTGAGTACCGAAATTGATTGATCTAGCTACTATTTGAACAGTGATTAAAGAGAACAGTGATTTTAAGACCTACACTAAATCTAAATTAAATACTAAAACAATTTTAGCTGAGATTGTGAAATGAAAATAAGCAATTAAATCGAATGTAACTATATGACGAGAAATGCTAAGACATAGAATCCACCCCACCCCCTTCTATTTTAAGCTTTAGACTCACCTAAATACTCAACTTGTGCAAATGTGAATTGTAGACCCACGTACCCAAAAATAATCTCTAATCTCACTCGTGTAATAGAAATCACATCCAAGCATACCCAAAGCCTCTCTCTCGATGACCCTAGATTATATGCATGAATTCACTAAGAACTTGTCACACATAAAAGGACCCTATACTCTAGCCTCGCGTATCTCTACCTTACTAGACATGTATAGTGGGCATTTCATCAAACATGTGGCGTGTGTCACCCCTCGATTCATAGCATACAACTAAATTATCAGTCACAAGTTGATCAATCTCATGAAAGCATTAAGTATTCAAAAATATCCATACAAAACACAAACACACATGGATAAAAAAAATGGCCTATATCATTAAATTAAGGGGTTTGGTTTCATCAAGTTTTAGCAAAGAATAATTAGTTCATACTACAAACTAGAGCCATGCATAACATATATGAAATTAAACACATGGCTCTACAACAAAATATAAAAGAGAAAGAGTTTAGAGAAAACTAAATGGAGTGTCTATTCTTCTTTTTAGTTCTTATTCTCTTTCAAATTGTCTTCAACTCCCTTTTGCCTAAAACAACGTGACGTGACGGTGGATGTGATGAGTGGGTATGGTAGAGGTGTTGGATTTTAGTGAAAGGTGATGTCTTGGTAGTTTTCTTGGAGTTTGGGTTGATGATGTATGAGGAAGAACAAAGGATGAGGTGTTTGAGGATATTCTTGGGTAGAGAATGGTAGTTAGATCTAGAAAGAGTAAGGGTATATATAGGGAAGGGATTAGATCAGAGGTGAAAAGGTCAATTCTTCGAAGTTGTATTTTTTTGGGCAAAAAGGCGACCTTGGGACAAACTGGTGGGAATGAGAAATTGTTGACCTAAGAGAGAAGCGAATTTGGGGTGACTTTGCTGAAGCAACCTGGAGGTCGCCATGAGGTCGCCTTAAGGTTGCTTTTTCTGTTGTTCGATAAGTCTTAAACCCGAGAAGATAGCGACCTTAGGGCGACTTGGCTCAGGTCGCTCTAAGGTCGCTTTTACGTTTGTTTTGCCTACTTTAAGCTTTTTCTGCTCCACTTCAACTCCATCCTAGACCATTTAAGCTCCCATTTTAACTCAGGCATGTACTACTTATTAAGTGGTTAAAAAAACTCGGTTTTACCCGAGAGACGAATAAGATTTGTTATGAATTTGGGGCTACATTACATATAGAAGTGGAGCAGTCACCAGGTGGTGAGACCGTCCAATCATATTATCCATTTTATTTTGAAAAAATATAAAAAAAAATAAAATAATAAAGTTATAAAAAATTATATAACTTGATTAGATGGTCTCACCGTCAGACAGTGAGACCATCACACACAAGATTTTCTCTTAAATACGAACAAATCACACCCAATTTCTGAGATTTGAGATTTTAAAATAAAAAATAATTTATTAAAAAACTTACTATGACCTCCCTTTATGTTAAGTTTGATAGTTGAATAACACGGTCTAAAAACACTAAAAACAGTAAAAAGTTGTGTTGACGTCGATTTCTTGATGGTCAAGAAAGTCAACAGTGTTGGATTTGGTTATGACCTGTTAAAAGAGAAGGAGAAAAAGAATGAAATTGATATATCAGTGACACAAGTTACATGGTAAAACTCCAGTGATCAGAGAAACGTCAACGGGTGGTTGAATGATCAACCAAGTCAAATCCACTATTGAATAATCAGTTACACCACTCGATCTCTCTTGCCTCTCTCTTACAGCGATTTCTTCTCTACTCTGTTTTGTATTTTTTGTCTCTCCTCTCTTTTACAGTAAGATTATGAGTCTATTTATACATGCATAGAACCCTAATCCTTGTTGTACAAGTAAAAAAACGAATTTGTATTTAATTATGACAGGTTGTTTATTGAAGTCGTCTTTATCTTCTTTCATGTTTCGAAGATCTTGTGGGTTGAGTCTGAATCTTTGTAGGAGTCTAACTACAGTCTGCTTAGAATTTATTTCCTAATCGATATGCAGTCTTCTAGAATAATAGAGTTGTTGCCTAATTTGGACTCGTTTCCTGTTTGGTGTTTTATCATTCTAGAAACTTTCTAAACTCTTTCCCCCTCTGATACAGATGCGTATTGGAGTATGATTCTTGGGCTTACTCACGTATGTGAATCGTATACTGAACTTCTTTATTCGGGCTTCCTGTGTTGTCCCGAGTAGAACATAATGTGCCAAGTACCTGTGTTCGGGCTTACTCGGGTTCTTATTCTTTAATGTCTTGGATGATGTCTTCTATATGCCAGCTCGGATGCCTATCTGACAATCTTTTTAAGGGATTGTACTACCTGTCAATGACATGTACATTCAGTAAAATATACATATAACAGGATGAAAAATACCCTTGATTAAAAAATCATGAAAAAAAAAATAAAACAGATTAAAAATATGAAAAAAAATTAAAAATAAGTAAATAATTTATAATCATCTCAAATAAACACTCTCATCTGTCTCTCCATTAAACACCTCTCTCACTCATATACAAGAGGGGAGGTGAATGTGAGTTTTTAAATAAATTGTTTCAGAGTGTAAAACCCCAAACCTCAAATAGTTGGGTGTAATTTGTTCTTTAAATAATTCGAATTCTTCCCATAAGATTGATGTCACTAAAATCTGTAGCTGATATGTTGAATCAGCCCAACAATTACATATATGCAAGTGTGATCATAAGAGATAATTGGTTTAAGTCTATAATATATATTTTGGAAGTTGAATTCATTCAAATATGTTATTCAAAGATTGCACATAATCTATAAATAATACAAGTCTACATGAAAAAGGTGTGTGATGACGTGTTAAAATGAAATGAAGTGTTTTAAGAAGGTTTAATTCCTATACAAATATTTGAACTGTAATTTCATACAACACCATGACGAAACTTAACAAATTCATCGACCATCAAATGTTGTATTCGTCACCTCATTATGGAACAATTTGTTCCTGTAGCAGTAGATGATTCCAGTTCACTATTCCAGACAGGAAATGAAGATTTCTTAGGAGAAGGAAGTACTGTTTCATTGCTTAACAAAAAAACTACATTTGACATGCTTGGCCTCCACACACCTTGCATCACCTCCTAACCAATGCCCGTGCGCAAATTGTAGACCCTCTATTAGTAACACATCCTCTTTCATGGCAATTAGCGGACATGCTAAGAGGATGTTTATGCCCCTTTATAGGGCATCACTGTAGTTTAACTCAAGAGAGGTGGTTGCCGGATCCCCTTCTCTAGAGCCCTTAGCCGCACTTGTTTTCTTATTTTGACAATCCTTCCTAACATGTCAGACTGTCCACATCCCCAGCAAGTGACTTTCTTCTTGGAGCCTCCCTTCATGTCAACCAAAAGAACATAGTTATCAGAAGATTTACCTTTACTCTTTAACCTTCATTCCTTAGAGATTAGTTTGTTTGCCACATCTCCAAAATATATGGTTGAACTCCCATGTATCAAGATTGGCTTCATGTGCGCATAGGACGGTGGAAGGGACCAGATGAGTCTTAATCCTTTGTTTTCTTCATCAATCTTCACTCCAATCGACTCTAATTCAGAAACTATCCCATTGAGCACTCCTAGACGATCGGAAACCTTCGTACCTTCAGACATCTGTAGCATGTAAAACTGCTCCTTCAGGTAGAATCGGTTGCAAATGATCTTCGTTTGATACAATTCTTCAAGCTTCTTCCAAAGTTCTTTCACTGAATATGTTCCATGAATATTTATAAGAACATTCTTGGCTAGGCTCAATCGTATCGCACTTGCAGCCTTCTCGTCCAAATCCTCCCAATCATCATCGCTCATCACAGGTTTTCCAGAACTAGTACCAACCGTTTCTTTTTCAGAATCTCCAGAGCCTTCAAGGTTTGCATGGCTCGAATCTCATCATATTTGCTTATCTAGTTTGTTAAAATCACTACAAAGAAACCAGAGTTCTGATACCAATTGTTAGCAGACAAAAAAAGTCACTACGTGGAAACGTTGCCGGATAGAACACAAACAAATAATAACAAAAGAAATAAATAAGATGGAAGAGAAAAATAAATCCAATCACACAACACAAGAGATTTTACGTGGAAACCCAAATCGGAAAAAAACCACGGCCGTCAGAACGATAAAAGAAAGTTTTATTATGTAAAAAATTGTTACATCCACACTCTCAAGATCCTCTCTTTTCTAATACCCCAAATCCAATTACATTCAATGCTCTCTTTGAGATCTTTCTTAATTTGCTAATTTGCTCCACTCACAATAGTCTAGCTATTATGGTCTACTTATATGAATAAGGAAATCCATCTCCTATACGTACGGGATTTTCTTGTCTCACATAAATAATATTTTCTATTTATGATAAGCCTTCTTGTAAAAGGAGAAATCATCTTCCTATAATCATAAGAACTTCCAGAAACATACTATTTCCCTTTCCGTTAATTTATCATGATTCAACGCATGCTTATGATTGACTATGATTCGAGTTACAGTTGGCCACCCGCTTCCTAAACCATTTTGAAGTCATCCGAAATTACATTGCTTAGAAAACAGCGATCCAAGCGCCATGTCACTAAGAAAATGTCACGACCGTTGTCACTGTGCTGTCAAAACTCACAGCACTCTCATAGCGCTCTCACAGCACTACCACATCACAACACCCTCACAGCACTACCGCAACACTAGCACAACAATCTCACAGCATAGCTCTACTGGAATGGAACCGCATGATACCACTGTCATAATTCACACCGGTGACACAACGGTTTTTGGCTATTTTTTTGTTTCTTCAGATCTTCAGATCTTTAAGCCTTCATCAAACTCAATTTCAGACTCCCAAACGAGTCCCACGTCTCCAGGAAGTCTCCTCATTGGTGAATCTTGTTTGGTAATCATTGAAAATTTGAGCCATATCCAACACAATCTTGAAAATATCTATAGAGTTCCTAATTGGAGTTTCTCTGTTGGCCACCCAAACACAGTTTGTTCTGAGATTTTGTTGAACCATATTCCAACATAACGAGCTTGAGGCTTGCCAGGGCTGAAGAACCCCGGTTTGAACTTTCCATCAGACGATACAAGGCTTCCGTTTTCATCATCAGCTATGAATTGGGTTCTAGTTATTGTCTCTAATGCATGAAGTGAACCGAAAAGAAATAATATCACAAACAGTATCAAGATACAGAGAGCTTTATAACACCCCATGAAGATAAGTGTTTGGGCTGTGTTTCTTGGATGTGACAGTATCTGTGACAACTTCTATGAGCATCTACGCATCCAGCAATAGTATCTACTTGTTTCATGTGATTTTGACATTATTTTGTTTACAATTAGAAAGAGTTATCAACAGGTTAACGTAATTCATTGATTGCTAGCATAAATGAGTGTATTGTTATGTTGTATTGATGATATGAAGATTTCTTAGGAGAAGGAGGTACTGCTTCATTGCTTAACATAATAATTACATTCGACATGCTTGGCCTGTTTTTCGCGTTATCTTGCACGCATAAGAGCCCGACCTGAATGCACCTCATAACTTCATTTGCTAGACATGAATCCTTTATGCACGAGTCAACTATCTCAGAGGCCTTACCATCTCTCCAGAGTTCCCACATCTTATTTCTAGCATTACATTAGAATATAAAAGATCAATGTAAGTTCAGGTCAACATTGATGAATGGAACAAACATGTACACAAACAAAAAAGATAGGCAACAACTTACATATTGTATCAAATTTGAGTATGGATTGTCATGGAAAAAACCCCTGTTCTTCTTGCCACTAATGATCTCTAATAGTATGATTCCAAAACTGAAAACGTCTGATTTCATAGAGTAAAGGCCGTCTAGTGCATACTCTAGTGGCATATAACGGGTTCATGTTATGAAGACATTGTTAGTAATATAATAAAAAATTTGGCACAATAAGGAAAATAAGCTAATTTCGTATTCACTTTGTTTTGCATCAACTTACTAAGTTCCAACAACTCATTTTGTATTCGCTTGGGTTTCATCCGCTGTAAATATTCTTGCAGTACCAAAATCTGAAATTTTGGGTTGCATCTCTCCATCTAGAAGAATATTACTAACTTTTAGGTCCTTATGGATAATTTTTAATCTAGAATCTTGGTGAAGATAAATGATCCCTCGAGCAATTCTTAAAATTATATCAAAGCGTGTTTTCCAATCCAACAACTGCTTTCGTGATTGATCTGCTTCAATTCCAACATATCACATAAAATAAAAATTAGAGTAGACACAAAAGCAATACAAAAATCTTTCAACAAAAAAGAAAAGAAATATAGACAAAAATTGAAAAACTAATAAGGACTAACCATACCAAAAATGAAGTAGTCCAAGCTTTTGTTAGGCATGAATTCATGGATTAAAAGCTTCTCCCCTTTCTCTATACAATAACCCAAGAGTCTAACAAGATTTCTATGTTGAAGTTTTGCAATCACTAAGACCTCATTTTTGAATTCTAGAATTCCTTGTCCAGAATTCGTTGATAATCTTTTGACAGCAATCTCTTATCCATTAGGTAATTGACCCTGAAAAATCAAATGGAATACTAAAACCTCATATAGATTAAGAGCAGCATTGTCCTTCATATAGATGACACATATAATGCTTTTTGTTGGAAAGGCCAATGGCAGAACACAAATGTAACAAAATTATCTACTGTGTTGATACCAAAACTAGTCGAACGATGGATATTTGTTTTGATGTGGTAACGAACTCTTTGTCGTTGTCCTCAAACCTTGCTCGAGATTCAAGTGAAGTCTGAATCGAAGTTTAAGTAGTGTTTGAAGTAGTTGGTTTGTACTCTAGACACTTAAAAAACAGTTTTGAGCCCAACCAAACTTGAGCATCAGAGAGTTATCGCCGGTGGAGATGCCGCCCCCTTGACCATTCCTCCTTTTTTTTTTGTAGAAACCAACTTCTTCAAACACTACCTAAACTTCGACTCAGAATTCATCTTGGATCTCGAGCAAGGTTTGAGGACAACGACAAAGAGCTCTTTCCCATATCAAAACAAATAACGATCGTCGGACTATTTTTGATATAAACATGTTGCAGTGGAAAACTTGTCTCAATTAAGAAATAAAGTGAATTTACATTGTAAACTGGGCCAAAGCCTCCTCGTCCGAGCTTATTAGCAGAAGAAAAATGATCTGTTGCAGCTGCAACAGTACTTAGTTCGAACATTGTCAATTCTGTACTCCCACTTTCACCACTGCTATTAGGAGACAATCTTCTTGCCGAATCCAAAACTAACTTGTTTTGATGAAGCTGTTGTTTCTGCTTCTGCTTCTGCCCTGTTTTAGGTTGTTTTTTATGAATGAGAAATCATTCAACATATGGAAATTGAAATGCACCAATGTATTAAAGGTAGACCGATGAATTTTAACAACTTGTGAAGATCAAACAAGACTTTAGTGTCACCTCAATAGATTAAGATGTATAGTTATATATGACTATATGAGTTCTTTGAATCACCTTTATTCCTCTTCGCATTCCTTCTCCACAAGTAGTAAAAACATAGGGCTGCCAGAAGCGTTTCAACAAGAAGGGGAACAATAATAAATACAAGTGTACTTTTTGTTGCTAGAACGTGTACTTTTGCGTTTTTCTGGGCATCAGCAGCTGCAAATTTAAGATTTCTTTCAGGCTCGAGAAATTTGAAACTGATGATCTTAATTTATAAGAACCTTTTGCTGCTGACAGATGACAAAACTTGTGGTCTCAACTACTATTATATAATGAAACTTCAAGTGAAAGCTATTGATTATATCCTATAGAACATAAAATTCAGGCCACTATTATGGAACAAGAGGCAGTACATACCTAGCTCCACAGCATCTACTCTTAGGTAAAACTCCTGTCCACTTTTATAGCGTCTCATGTCTCTTAACTCACCATACCATGCTATGCAATCTTGTCCCATTTCTTCGACATATACATTAGCATACCCTGTACAGTTGCAATTCTTCAAGCACTCTCTCTCACACTCCTCTAAGCTCATGTTACTATAAAGAGTAGAATTTCTGGCATCTGGAAACTTTACACCTTCCAGTCTCACAAAACCCTCCCCGTTGCCTTTGCCACAAGCTTCCTTCCTCGCTTCCTGACATTTTAGGTACCTGTCATGAGGATACAACCTTTCAAACCCGGGCAGGCATGCACAATGTGCCCACATATCGCCATCGCAAATTGCGTTTGCACCACATCGCGTGTACTCATCACACATGTCCTTGGGGAAGACCTGGACTTTTACCCATCTCTGGCTCTCTTGCCAGATTAGTCTATTCACAAATCCCATCGACTCCAGAACAACTATGGAGAAAACAGAACCGTTTTTCGGTGAAAATTTAACATAGATTTCATTGTCATTACTCACAAATGTGGTATTGACAAAATTACTCTGGTCAGAGAAATAATCTTTGTGGCTTCCAACGTCTAGCATGCCATTCATGGTGCGACCATTCCAAGGGCCACTACGCCAACGTGGAACTAAATTCTTGTACAAAAAGATCTGAGGTACGCCGTGAAGGTCAAAACCTGAAGAGAATTCCCCAGGCGTGGGATCATCAATAGAATTCCATGAAGTTAGAATACGGTCAAGGGCAGTCTTCCGGTTCCATCCAAATTTCATACCAGGAAGAATTGTGTCTGTAGGATAATCAAAGCTCTGCCATATATTTGTCTCTTTTGCTACCAGAACCAGATTTCCTGAATCTAAGAGCTTGGCAGCAGAGGTTTGTGCAGGCACCGAAACATTGGTAGACCAAAGAGGGCTGCTCTGATTACAACAAAAAACTGCAAGATTTCCATCTCCACCAATCTTTAAAATACCTGCAGAGTTCCTAATTGGAGTTTCTCAGTTGGCCACCCAAACAACCGTTTGTTCTGGGATTTTATTGAACCATATTCCAACATAACGAGCTTGAGACTTGCCAGGGCTGAAGAACCCCAGTTTGAAGTTTCCATCAGATGATACAAGGCTTCCGTTTTCATCATCAGCTATGAACTGGGTTCCAGTTATTGTCTCTAATGCATGAAGTGAACCGAAGAGTTCGAATATCACAGACAGTATCAAGATAGAGAAAGCTCTATGACACCCCATGTAGATAAATGTTTGGACCGTGTTTCTCGGATGTGCCGGTATCTGTGACAACTTCTATGAGCATCTAGCAATACTGCATTAGTATCCACTATTTGGACCGTGTTTCTCGGATGTGCCGGTATCTGTGACAACTTCTATGAGCATCTAGCAATACTGCATTAGTATCCACTATTTTCACGTGATTTTGACGTTTGTTTTTTCCAATTAGTTAGAGTCAACAAGCTAACGTAATCCATTGGTTGCAAGCAGATATTTTTAGCCATGGAATCAATAATGTCAAAAAAGTTTTATTAATGGAGGAGAAAATCTTCCATCCACCTGGAGGTCAAACATGCGGTGCAAATGTGGCACGTATCTTTTGCCATGTGTTCGATTTTATAGTCAGATGCACCGTCCAACCGTATACGGATATTTTCTCTTAACATAGACATGAAATTGTCGGTAAAAAAAACATAAGAAAATGTCCTGAACAGACAATATCAATACATAGAAAACCAAAATAGGATTACATATTATGAGCAAGCTTTTCTTAAATGTCAATTTGGCTGGTTCAACTATAAATTCATTATGATTATGATTTTCTGTGCATAATAAAATCTAACCCAATAATATATTTTATATATAAAAAAAATCTTATCATTCATCTTCTCAAAACATAATAACCGTAATTTATATAACACCTTGGGGAAACCTGACGAATCCATCGAACGTTAAACATTGTAATCGTCACCTCATTAAACGAACACTTTGTTCCTGTAGTGGAGGAATTTGGTTCATTCTTCCTAATAGCAAATGTAGATTTCTTTGTAGAAGGAAATATAGTTTCATTGCATAACATAAAAATTACAGTTGACATGCTTGGCATATCTCTCATGTTATCTTGAGCGCATAAGAGCCCGACCTGGATACACCTCAGAAGTTCATTTGAAGAACATGAATCAACTATGCATGAGTCAGCTATCTCCAGGGCCTTACCTTCTCTCCAGAGTTCCCATGTCTTATATCTAGCATTAAATGAGAATACAAAAAACATATGTCAATTTCAAGCAAATGTTTGATGAATAGAACATGAACACAAAAGATTAGGCAGCAACATACATATTGCATCAAATTTGATACAGAAACTAGAAGAAACTAACGCTAAATACAAGGCAGCTGCAAGCAAGCATAAGCGTCAAAAGGTGTTTGAGGAGGGAAATTCAGTGATGGTTTCCTTACGTAAAGAGAGGTTCCCAGTTGGTACTTACAACAAATTAAAGCTCAAGAAGTATGGTCCGTACTAGATTCTGAAGAAGATCAATGAGAACGTCTATGTGGTTGACCTACCTGACACCATGGATATTTCCAAGACTTTCAATGTTGCAGACTTGATCCAGTATCATGCATGTTATTGGAAAATCCTAGACTACATGACACGTCAGTGAAAGACAAGGGTCGGGGGTGCCACATCATTGGAAGGCGATCAAAATGAGTCGACCCAAGTTGACCAAAGAGCACTCGCCAACCCCACCGACCAAGACAACACAAACGATCAGGCTAAAATACCTGATCGGGGTTGTCGAGATGGTCAGGATAAAAACTATGATCGGGAAAGATCATCGATAGGGAAATGCGTATCTTGTCGGGTTCAACAGATGGTTGGTTGCGTGACACGCGGACAACATTCAGATTTAACAAAATCACGGCTCAAAGCACGTAAAAAATGAATTCTTCTTAAATAAGATGCCTAGAAGTATACTTTGATAAGGAAACAAACTTCCTTGTAGATATCATAGTCCAGATTAGGCAAGAGATCCAATACAATCACAACACAATCGACGAGAGATAAGGAAGAAGAGAAACACGACTCCAATAAGTTAGAGTTTCATTTAATTATGGGAACCTTCCTTACTTGTACATTAAGAATTAGAGTTTTATGCATGTATAAATAGCCCCTAATAATACCCATAAAAGGGTTAACAAAAATTGACTAGCAAGAGCGTAAGATTGATCAAGGGTGTAATTACCTTTAATATAGTGAATTTCTCACCGATTATCGGCAACCGTGGACGTTTCCCCACATTACGTAAAACCTCCGTGTCTTATTTATTTTCCATTCACTTTTGCTTACAATTGGTTATTATTCTGCATTAATTGTATGACTGGAGGTTAATCCAAAAATCACCGTCAACAGTGCGGAAGAGTCTCTCTATCTTGAGACTAACTCGAGGTCGAGCTTTCCAAGTAGAAGGGACTGTTGTAAAACAGATAGCTGACTCGTACATAGTTTTGAGGGACCATCCTAAATTCAAGGCTAAATGATTTCACCTGAAGCGAATCGACGAGATGTTTTCTACTAATAGCCTTTGACGGTGAGACACACCCTTTTTCGGCCAAATTCCATCATTGAGGGTCTGTAATTGCAGTTTTTGCTATTTTATGAAACTTTCCTTTTAAATCATAAGTGACTTTAACAAGTCAAAATCGTCTACCGTCAATTCTGGCTTGTTTATGGTCGTTAGTATCTTTTATTTCCGCAACTATCGTAATTTCACGATTTTTGATAACTTTTGTTATTTTTGACAATTTTTGTTATGTAATATTGTTTCTTGTCCAACAAGGATTTTGGTTAGAGTCAAATCGTTTTAAATAGTCTTATAAGCCGAAAGACTCATTACCAATCAATAAAATTTCCGGAGTTCGTTTCTCTTTATTTTTGATGGATTCCAGCTTGATACGGAATATAGATGTCGGTCTTATTCCTTTTGAGTTTTTTACTGCGTCAGATCCCGCACCATATAGAATATATTTTTCTGGAAAGTGCTGTCCTATCTACAAATAAAGTGAAATTACCTTATAAACATGGCCAAAGCCTCATCGACCAAGCTTATTAGAAGAGGAAAAATGATCTGTTGCAGCTATCACAGTACTTAGCTCAAACAATGTCAATTATATATTCTCACTTTGACCACTTCTGTTTGGAGAGTTCTTGTGGGTAGACGAACTTCTCACCGTATCGAAAATTAAACTTTGACGAAGCTGTTTTTTCTTCTTCTTCCCTGTAATAATAAATTTATTTTCACATACAGAAGAATGAGAAGTTATTCAGTATTCTACAATTGAATAAGATGTATGTAATTAGTACTTTGAATCACCTTTCCTTTTCACGTGCCTCCTCCACAAGTAGTAAAAGCACACGGCTGCCATAACCATTTCCACAACAACGGGCACAATAATAAAAGCAAGTGTGCTTTTTGTTGCTAGAAAGTGTTTTAAGTATTTCAGGGCTTCTGCAGCTGGATTTTTTTTTTTTCATTCAGATTAGTTATTAAAATCACCCTGGAAACAAAAACCTGAGAGTCTATTCTGCTAGGTCGATCAGGTTCAATAAAACTAATCAACGTAGATATAAAATGAAAAATTGAATAGCATATATTTATATTTATACCCAGTTCCATATCATCAACTCTCAGGTAAAAGTCTTGCCCTTTTGTGTAGAGGCTTATGTCTCTTAACTCTTCAAACGATGTTATGCAACCTTGTTCACTTCCGGTAACCCTGTACAATTACAACTCTTCAAGCACTCTCTCACACTCCTTCAAGTTCATAGTACTATAAAGAGTAGAATTTCTGGTATCCGATAACTAGACTGCTTTCAGTCTCACAAACCCCTCCCCATCACCCTTGCCGCAACCATCAGTTTTTCTTGTTTCTGAACATTTTAGGAACAAGTCCTGAGGATACGATGGTTGAAAACTAGGAAAGCATGCACAATGCACAACATTCTCATCATTGCAAATGATTTGCACCACATTGATTATACTAATCGCACAAGTCCTGTGGTGCCATCCAGAATTTCGACCATCCTTAGCTCTCGTGCCATATTAATCTCCTCAAGGTTCCCATTGGTGTTGGGTGTGCAACCAAAGTCCCACATTGGCTAGACATGAGGATGATCTTGGGTATATAAGTATGGAAATAAACTCCATTGGTATGAGGCCTTTTGGGAAGTGTCCCAAGAGCAAATTCGTACGGGATTAGTCCCAAAGCGGACAATATCATACCAATGTGGAGAATGTGGGTTCCGTACTTATAACAAGTGGTATCAGAGTCGTACCCTAGACTTGGTCGATACGTAGTCGAACCTAACCAGGAGATGGTGGGTCCCAGGTAGCTCGTGATGGGTCCGTGATGTTAGCTCTTGAGGTAAGAGATGATCTAGATCTTCACATAAGACATGTGATACCAAGCGCGGTAGAGAGGAGTAACCTCGATGGAGTATCCTCCTAACATTGACGGATGAATGATCGATTCAGAGGAGCCCGGACGATGAAGATAATGATGGTTCTTTGTTTGGGGGAAGGATTGTTGGGTGTGGAACCAAAGTCCCACATTGGCTAGACATGGGGATGATCTTGGGTATATAAGTATAGAAACAACCTCCATTGGTATGAGGCCTTTTGAGAAGTGTCCCAATAGCAAATCTGTGCGGGTTTAGTCCCAAAGCAGACAATATTATACCAATGTGGAGAATGTGGATTCCGTACTTATAACAATTGGCTCCAGCACAAGTATGGAGAAAAGGGGGCCGTTCTTCGATGAGAATGTATAATAGCTTTCATTTTCATTGTTGACAAATGTGTAACTGACAAGATCAATCTGATCAGAGTAATCAACCTTATGGCCTTGGTGCTTGGTGCCTACATTTGGTATACCATTAAGGTTGCAACCATTCCAAGGGCCACCAAGCCAATATGGACCGGAGCTTCTATAAAAAAAAAAATTGAGGTATACCGTGAGGGTCAAGCCTCAGGGAGAATTTTCCAGGCATCGGATCATCAATTGACTTCCATGAAGTTAAGATATGGTTAAGGTCAGTTTTCCAGTTCAATCCAAACTTTATACTAGGAACTTATTTATCGTTCATACTTTATTCCACATATCCGCATATCATTATCCTAAAAGTTTATCACTGTAGTTTATAAAAAAAAAACACAAACAATAAGAGAGTTAAATCAACAAATTGGTATATGTTAATAGCCCTTTTTGGCTAAGGACCAATGAAGAATTTTTCATCTGCTCGGTACCTAGTCAGACCAAGACCAGAACCGGTACCGCGGTACCTCCTACCCGGTACCCAGGTACCTCGCCATTACCTACCCGGTACCCAGGTACCTCACCATCAGTTAATGACCACACCAGAACATGTATTCTGCTCACCAAGCTTCAACATGGTAGAACAAACGCCACGCCAACAAGAACAGACCGGTACATCAGGGTACCGTGCCACCAGGGGATATGACCAGAATTTTCCTCCAAGCAACGGGGAATAAAAAGGTTGACCCCTTCGCCATTAAAGCGCCATTAATATGATCAAACAAGTCAACTGATTCACCATTTAAATATCAACGGAAACATGATGTAATTCCGACGGGAATCAACATCCTCCATCAATGCCAATCAATTTTGGTAACACGACCAATCAATTTGTCTAAATTACAGGGACTTGATTGGGACAACAAAGGGATTCAGAACAACGTGAGGATTCAAAGAAAAGGATCCATATTTTGAACAGTGATTCAAACTTTGGAAATGAATTAGCCACTTATCGACACACACGAGATCACCACCGCCAGTGGTGAGAAAGAGAGATTGAGAGAGTAATTTCGCTATAGTAATTGTACTACTCAATACTTAATTAAATAATTCTTCATACAGTTTATATCTAGCTTGAATCATTTTTACTAGCTTTCTCATTCATCTCATCTCCATTTCCATTTAAAAATACCGGGACCGAGGGTACCTACCCAGACTGCAACATACCAGGTAATGGTCTTGAGGTGTTAATTGAGATTCTACATCCTAAGAGAATTCTCGATCAACACTTTTCGGTGCCGTCTGTGGGAAGGATTTCACACCCTTTCTTTTTAAGCCTGTAAAACTCTGTTGTTTTTGCAGCATAATAAGGCTTCGATCTTCCCAAAGGCAGCCTGAGGAGTCAGGGCAATGATCCATTGCTTCAACCCGAAAGGGTCAAAAGTAAAAGAAGATGTCGAAGCGCTATCATCAAGCTCCAACACCTCCAGCTACCGTGCGGACCACATCCTAGGTCCCAGTTGTCCCGGTAGCGGGTCAGGCCATTCAGGAGCAATAGGCCGTAACGCTTGTAGAGAGTGTTCACCTCCGCTTGATTGCTGGATGTATCTCCCCCAGCTTACAGAAACCGTTACCAAGGAAGGTACCAGTCGACTAGGTACCAGAATACCTGTAATTTGACAGACTGGGGCTGCCACCTTTAATATTGGTTCACGATCGGCTTGGGCGCTTGTCTCCTGTTTTAGAACGACTAGCAAGTTATCAACCCCAGCAGATAAGGCCAGCCTTCGACATCCCACGTAGGGAACCACACCACACGGCCAGCCGATAGCTGTAGAGAGGCAACCTCAGTCTGCTATAAGAGGTAGCAGAAGAAGCACCTGGGAGAACCTCTGCTATGAGAAGAATCAGGACGAGGCCTCCGTAGCATCAGAGGAGTCTGACAATTAGGATTTCGAGATAGAGTCCAAGGATCAGGGAGGCAGAGTCCAAGGATCAGGGAGGCAAAGCTTCCCCCCTCCCCCCCCCTAAAAAAAACCACGTTAACAGATTATGCCAAGACGAGGTTCAGAAAATTACCAGCAGGTAGCGTTGATTCATTTACTAAGTTAACCTATGACTTTTGTGCACAACTCCATGGAATCAAGCCACGCCCCAAGGATCCCATCCACCTGCAGTACGTGATCCAGGAGCGGGGTGAGTCGCTCAAATCCTATGTGGAGAGGTTTCACAAGGAAGTGGTACAGATGAGGGTCTTCATAGAAAAAGAGACCCTGACCAATTTCAGGAGGAACCTATGAGCTGGCAGACTGTGTCGGTCTTTTACAAAGAACCCGTCAGGGACTTACCATAAGGTCTATGACAGGTCCTTGGAATAGGTGGAAACCGATGAGCAGCTCCGAGTCAAGATAGTTCCATTAATATATCCTGATTCAAAGCGTGCTTCTGATTGACTATGATTCGAGTTGCGGTTGGCCACCAACTTCCTAAACCATTTTGAAGTCATCCGAAATTACATCGCTAAAAAAATCAAGATTCAAGTGCCATGCCACCAAGAAAATGTCACGATCATTGTCACTGTGCTGTCAAAACTCACAGCACTCTCATAGCGCTCTCACAACACTACAATAACACAACACCCTCACAGCACTACCATAACACTATCACAACACTCTTACAGCGTAGCTGTAACACCCCTAAATTCGGGACCCAATGAATCGAGATGCTACATGATCCGGACCTTACAAAAACCTTAATTTACAATAGTCACAACTTATATCATCAATAATGTATCCACAAATTTCAACATGTATATCTTATACCATTCATTTCACTAAAATCTCTAGAGTCTAACTTAATTACAATATTAACTAATATGGACACTTACAATACATACACATAAAGAATCAAATTCTTCCGGGCGATACATATCTCCAATATGCTAATGTGATCTCCATCACTTCTATGACCGAAAACTCAATCTGTAAAATGGTGGTGACGAGGGGTGAGCCGTCAACTCGGTAAGTAAATTCATGCATAACACGTAAAAATAAAATAGCCTTTGTAAAACCTTTACCTTTAAAATCTTGATAATAAACATTCCAGGGAATTTAAACAATAAAACGCATTATAAAACATGAATTGACATTTTAATACAATGTACATACTTAATGTCATTAAAACGGTTGAAGCAATATTTCAAAACATCTTCGATGATATTCTTAAATCATAAATCACTTCATTAAAGAGGAAATACAATATTAAACAAAAAGATCATCTATTAATCCTAAGTAAAAACACTATAATTTTACGGAAGTAAACGGTACAGATCATTCACTTTATAAAACAGTAAATAAATTATTTTACAGTATAAACGGCATGCATTAATCAGTTTTAGAAAGCGGTAAGCTCATGTCTCGTAGTATCACAAGTACCCGTGTGACGCGGCAATAACAATATGTCACAATTACTCGTGTGACACGGCAATAACAGTATGTCACAATTACCCGAGTGACGCGGCTACAGTATGTGTGCACACAATATCCCAGTTGGGCCAATAACAATAACGGTAACTACCGAACAATTAGCCAAAACGGTTTTATAAATTCATATACATTTAAAATCAATAGTATATCGGTATTCGGTATAGATAACAATAGAATTCTCGATAGAACCATTTCAGTATAAATAACAATAGTCAAATTGTATTCAAAATATGTAAGGAATTTAGTTCAAGGTCATTAATACCAAATACTTATAAAAGCAACCTTACTTAAAATCGGTGAAATCCGTAACAAAATACGATAGAGTATAAAATGGTAGGGATATTAAAAACAGTAGTTTGATAATTTGAAACATAAATATGCCATATAAACATTTGAAAACATGAAAAAGCTTGCTACATATTATATATATTTTGGAAAACATAATACATCATGGATGAGTTTACTTACCTCGAATACGAACGAATCGGCTCTAGTTCTAGAAGCTCAAGCATCACTCAAACCTATCAATTTACAAATTGATTTACTGTCATAACCTTATCGAACGAATCGGCTCTAGTTCTAGAAGCTCAAGCATCACTCAAACCTATCAATTTACAAATTGATTTACTGTCATAACCTTATCACCGCAGTAAGGTAAATCAACATAATCTTCACATATATAGAACTATACTTAGAAATCAAGTTTCATGCTAATACAACTGACCATCATCTGATCTCCGATTTTTAATAATTTCTCTGCAGCTCCAAATATTACGAAATTTAACATGGATTGTCTAGACATTATAAAAATACTGCAGTAAAAGTTTCAATTCAATCTAGGATCGACAGTATGTCCAAACAATTAATTATTCTCTTACTTATCCCAAATTTGTCCAGTAAAGACCTTAGTCAACTACAGTCCACTCCGAAATTTATATAAATATTTATACTCATGTATAAATTATGAAACTTTGCAGATGTTATCTAGACATATAGGGTAATCTACAGTGATATTTTCAGATCAATACGGAGTGATTAGATCATACAACAATACCAATATTTCATGGTTCTCGAAACTATCCAGCAGAAAAGGAAATCCGACCTCTATCTACTCTAGGAATTATAAAACTATTTATACACATCTAAAGATCACGAAATTTGGCAGAGTGATAATATACTCATATGCCTACATCTGTGTAAATTTTCTTAATTTTTCCACATTAATAACCAACCCAAAACAGATTTACGAAATGTGGCTGGTCTAGTAAAACAGAGGATTTCAGCAACCTCTGTGCCAATTCAAAAATTCTATAAAAAATCATGATCTGTGATTAACACTAAAAAGTGTATGTTTACTAAGGGATAATATCATCATTTTACACTTCCAATATGATTAATTCCTCAATTTAGACAAAATTTCGTTCGTTCGCTTAAATAAATGTGTTGTGTAGTAATCAGTGTATTTTTCTTTGTATTTCAAAGGTAATTCGGTCAATTCAGATTCATGGAGATGTCAAATGGCAAAACAAATATCGTTTTCAAGTTTAGAACGTCAAAAAACCTTAAGAAGACCACGAAGGACATTTTCATAATTTTGACTATTCATTGTTCACAGTTGACTTTTACTGTTCATAGTTGACTTTCACTGTTTACTCACGATGCGTTACTGTTCACTCTCGGATGCGGTACTGTTCACTCATGGATGGGTTACTGTTCACTGAAGGGCATTTTCATAATTTTAACTATTCACTGTTCACAGTTGAAGTTCACTGTTCACAGTTGAATTTCACTGTTCACTCATTGATGCGGTTACTATTCACTCATGGATGGGTTACTGTTCACTGTTCACTGATGACGTGGCGAAATCTGGACGCTCCATTCTAAATTCATCCGATGGTCAATTTTCATCTGTATTTTGTATAAATAAGGGGTCTCTCCCCCCTAATTTTGATGTCCTGAATCCAAATCTGATATTAGATTTGTGAAATTCTCTCTCTTTTGTTCTCAAATTCTTAGTTTAAATAAAATAGTTATTTTCTAGTTAAATTATGTTTGGCTAATTTTATATAGCTGGGGCCAAAGGTGATACTGTTGGTATGGAAAATATGATCTAATTTTGGTAAGTTTATTATTTTTATGCTTTCTCCCCTCTGATCTTTGTGGAGTTTTTGACTCACTGTAGATAGACAGATATTGTCTAGCACAGTGAGTACTTTTACCCATATTTATCAGAGAGTGGTTTATCCCCTCTAATCTTTATGGAGTTTTTGACTCACTGTTGATAGACAGATATTGTCTAGCACAGTGAGTACTTTTACCCATATTTATTAGAGAGTGGTCAGTGGAGTGGAATACCCTCCCATTAATCTATACTAAATATAAATAATTGGATCATATTCCAAATACCAACAGTGGATCCCTTAACTCCAGTATTAATTTTAATTGATTTATATTTTATACAAGCTTATTAATTAATCTAGAAATTAATTCTGTAAGGACAAGAAAACAACCTCCCTGTGGTTCGACCCGGTCTTACCGGTTAATTTATTACTTTGACACTCTTATACTTGAGAGTATGAACACTTCTTTAGGACGTGTCAATCTGGACCATGAACTATGGAATCAATATAAATCAATCCTATACATGTCTATTATAATAAATGATTCATAAAAATCAGTCTAACATATCTAAGAAATCATTGACATGGGAAGGATAGAACAACTTACTTAGCATCAATATCTTCAAACTATTGTTCGTCTTATGTTTCTGTCCAGCTCTGTTCGAAGCCTTAGATAGGGAACTCCAATTTACATCTCCACCATCCAAAATCAAGAAATATCGGAGTAGAACATGCTGACAAAATTCGAACTCAATCGGACCACAAATTGACCTCCGAATTTTCACCAAAATAAAACTGGACAGTTACTCAAAAATCCTAACACAACTCTCTCTCTCTCCATTAGTTTGTTTGTTCCATCTTTTTTTTTTTCGTTTCCCCCTTTCAACTCATCGAATGCATAGAACATTATAAACTTACCTTTTGAGTTACCCTAAATTAAGTTTAGGTCAACTAGTAACTTAAGCAAGCTTAGACCTTAGCATTTAAAATAAAGACAAGCCTAAATACTAATCGATTTGGGTCCAGCCCAAATCATTATTTCTCTTGTCACAATTATAATCTCACCAACACTGTCATTTTGAACCTCAAACCTTATAAAAACTAAGTTGAGCCCAAATTCATAATAATTGGAACCAACTACTTGATGACAGTTTGACCCAATTTTTTAGGATATCACAGTAGCTCTATTGGAATGGAACCGCTATGATACCGCTGTCATAATTCACAGCGATGACACATGTTTTTAGCTATTTTTTCATTTCTTCAGCTCTTCGGATCTTCAAGTCTCCCTCAAACTCAATCTCAGAATCCCAAACGAGTCCCATGTCTCCAGAAAGTCTCCGCATCGGTGAATCCTGTTTGGTAATCATTGGAAATTTGACATTATTTTGTTTCATGTGATTTTGACATTATTTTGTTACAATTAGTAAGAGTTATCAACAGGTTAACGTAATTCATTGATTGCTAGCAGAAATGAGTGTATTGTTATGTTGTATTGATGATATTAATGAGAGGGACTACTTTAGATACAGACTAGTAATTGTAAGGCTACCCCAAGCAATTGCTCATCTGGGACATGTTAAAGAAACTATGAAGAAGTAAAGACACCGGATGCATTGAATGCACTCAAAGCAGTCACAAGTGAAGCTAAAGAAAAAAACATGTGATGACATGTTAAAGTGAAATGACGCTTTTTAAGAAAGTTAAATTTATGTACAAATATTTTAACTGTAATTTCATACATCACCAGAAACCTAACAAATTCATCGACCATCAAATGTTGTATTTGTCACCTCATTATTGGAACACTTTGTTCTAGATGAATCTGGTTCACTATTCCTGACAAGAAATGAAGATTTCTTAGGAGAAGGAGGTACTGTTTCATTGCTTAACATAATAATTACATTCGACATGTTTGGCCTGTCTTTCGCGTTATCTTGCACGCATAAGAGCCCGACCTGAATGCACCTCATAACTTCATTTGCTGGACATGAATCCTTTATGCACGAGTCAACTATCTCAGAGGCCTTACCATCTCTCCAGAGTTCCCACATCTTATTTCCAGCATTACATAAGAATATAAACGATCAATGTAAGTTCAGGACAACATTGATGAATGGAACAAACATGTACACACAAAAAAGATAGGCAACAACTTACATATTGTATCAAATTTGAGTATGGGTCGTCATGGAAAAAACCCCTGTTCTTCTTGCCACTAATGATCTCTAATAGTATGATTCCAAAACTGAAAACGTCTGATTTCATTGAGTAAAGGCCGTCTAGTGCATACTCTAGTGGCATATAACCACTTCATGTTATGAAGACATTGTTAGTAATATAATAAAAAATTTGGCACAATAAGGAAAATAAGCTAATTTCGTATTCACTTTGTTTTGCATCAACTTACTAAGTTCCAACAACTCTTTTTGTATTCGCTTGGGTTTCATCCGCTGTAAATATTCTTGCAGTACCAAAATCTGAAATTTTGGGTTGCATCTCTCCATCTAGAAGAATATTACTAACTTTTAGGTCCCTATGGATAATTTTTAATCTAGAATCTTGGTGAAGATAAATGATCCCTCGAACAATTCCTAAAATTATATCAAAGCGTGTTTTCCAATCCAACAACTGCTTTCGTGATTGATCTGCTTCAATTCCAACATATCACATAAAATAAAAATTAGAGTAGACACAAAAGCAATACAAAAATCTTTCAACAAAAAAAGAAAAGAAATATAGACAAAAATTGAAAAACTAATAAGGACTAACCATACCAAAAATGAAGTAGTCCAAGCTTTTGTTAGGCATGAATTCATAGATTAAAAGCTTCTCCTCTTTCTCTATACAATAACCCAAGAGTCTAACAAGATTTCTATGTTGAAGTTTTGCAATCACTAAGACCTCGTTTTTGAATTCTAGAATTCCTTGTCCCGAATTCACTGATAATCTTTTGACAGCAATCTCTTGTCCATTAGGTAATTGACCCTGAAAAATCAAATTGAATACTAAAACCTCATATAGATTAAGAGCAGCATTGTCCTTCATATAGATGACACATATAATGCTTTTTGTTGGAAAGGCCAATGGCAGAACACAAATGCAACAAAATTATCTACTGTGTTGATACCAAAACTAGTCGAACGATGGACATTTGTTTTGATGTGGTAACGAACTCTTTGTCGTTGTCCTCAAACCTTGCTCGAGATTCAAGATGAAGTCTGAATCGAAGTTTAGGTAGTGTTTGAAGTTGTTGGTTCATACTCTAGACACTTAACAAACAGTTTTGAGCCCAACCAAACTTGAGCGTCGGAGAGTTATCGCCGGTGGAGATGCCGCCCCCTTGACCATTCCTTTTTTTTTTTTTGTAGAAACCAACTTCTTCAAACACTACCTAAACTTCTACTCAAATTCATCTTGGATCTCGAGCAAAGTTTGAGGACAACGACAAAGAGCTCTTTCCCATATCAAAACAAATCACGACCGTTGGACTATTTTTGATATAAACATGTTGCAGTGGAAAACTTGTCTCAATTAAGAAATAAAGAGAATTTACCTTGTAAACTGTGCCAAAGCCTCCTCGTCCGAGCTTATTAGCAGAAGAAAAATGATCAGTTGCAGCTGCAACAGTACTTAGTTCGAACAGTGTCAATTCTGTACTCCCACTTTCACCACTGCTATTAGGAGACAATCTTCTTGCCGAATCCAAAACTAACTTGTTTTGATGAAGCTGTTGTTTCTGCTTCTGCTTCTGCCCTGTTTTAGGTTGTTTTTTATGAATGAGAAATCATTCAACATATGGAAATTGAAATGCACCAATGTATTAAAGGTAGACCGATGAATTTTAACAACTTGTGAAGATCAAACAAGACTTTAGTGTCACCTCAATAGATTAAGATGTATAGTTATATATGACTATATGAGTTCTTTGAATCACCTTTATTCCTCTTCGCATTCCTTCTCCACAAGTAGTAAAAACATAGGGCTGCCAGAAGCGTTTCAACAAGAAGGGGAACAATAATAAATACAAGTGTACTTTTTGTTGCTAGAACGTGTACTTTTGCGTTTTTCTGGGCATCAGCAGCTGCAAATTTAAGATTTCTTTCAGGCTCGAGAAATTTGAAACTGATGATCTTAATTTATAAGAACCTTTTGCTGCTGACAGATGACAAAACTTGTGGTCTCAACTACTATTATATAATGAAACTTCAAGTGAAAGCTATTGATTATATCCTATAGAACATAAAATTCAGGTCACTATTATGGAACAAGAGACAGTACATACCTAGTTCCACAGCATCTACTCTTAGGTAAAAATCCTGTCCACTTTTATAGCGTCTCATGTCTCTTAACTCACCATACCATGCTATGCAATCTTGTCCCATTTCTTCGACATATACATTAGCATACCCTGTACAGTTGCAACTCGTCAAGCACTCTCTCTCACACTCCTCTAAGCTCATGTTACTATAAAGAGTAGAATTTCTGGCATCTGGAAACTTTACACCTTCCAGTCTCACAAAACCCTCCCCGTTGCCTTTGCCACAAGCTTCCTTCCTCGCTTCCTGACATTTTAGGTACCAGTCATGAGGATACAACCTTTCAAACCCGGGCAGGCATGCACAATGTGCCACCACATCCCCATCGCAAATTGCGTTTGCACCACATCGCATGTACTCATCACACATGTCCTTGAGGCAGATCTGGACTTTTACCCATCTCTGGCTCTCCTGCCAGATTAGTCTTTTCACAAATCCCATCGACTCCAGAACAACTATGGAAAAAACAGAACCTTTTTTCGGTGAAAATTTAACATAGATTTCATTGTCATTACTCACAAATGTGATATTGACAAAATTATTCTTGTCCGATAAATAATCTTTGAGGCTTTCAACGTCTAGCATGCCATTCAGGGTGCGACCATTCCAAGGGCCACTACGCCAATGTGGAACTGAATTCTTGTACAAAAAGATCTGAGGTATGCTGTGAAGGTCAAAACCTATAGAGAATTCCCCAGGCGTGGGGTCATCAATAGAATTCCATGAAGTTAGAATACGGCCAAGTCCAGTTTTCCGGTTCCATCCCAATTTCATACCAGGAAGTAATGTGTCTGTAGGATAATCAAAGCTCTGCCATATAATCGTCTCTTTTGCTACCAGAACCAGATTTCCTGTATCTAAGAGCTTGGCAGCAGAGGTTTGTGCAGGCACCGAAACATTGGTAGACCAAAGAGGGCTGCTCTGATTACAACAAAAAACTGCAAGATTTCCATCTCCACCAATCTTTAAAATACCTGCAGAGTTCCTAATTGGAGTTTCTCTGTTGGCCACCCAAACAACCGTTTGTTCTGGGATTTTATTGAACCATATTCCAACATAACGAGCTTGAGACTTGCCAGGGCTGAAGAACCCCAGTTTGAAGTTTCCATCAGATGATACAAGGCTTCCGTTTTCATCCTCAGCTATGAACTGGGTTCCGGTTATTGTCTCTAATGCATGAAGTGAACCGAAGAGTTCTAATATCACAGACAGTATCAAGATAGAGAAAGCTCTATAACACCCCATGAAGATAAATGTTTGGACTGTGTTTCTCGGATGTCACGACTTCTATGATCATCCAGCAATAGTATCCACTTGTGTCATGTGATTTTTTCAATTAGTAAGAGTCACCAAGATAACGTAATTCATTGACTGGTTGCTAGCAGAAATTCTCAGCCATATACACGGAATCAATATTGTCAAAGACGTGTTATTTATGGAGGTATGAAATTGACTTTTAGTTTATAAAACAAAAGAAAGAAAAAAAAAGCAATCAGCAATGACGTAAGGACAAACCAATTTGAATATGAGACGATATCAATAATTAGAAAACAAAAATAAGATTAGAACCCGTCCTGTAAGCGTTTTTCAATTGCTGTTTTTCGAAAAAAAAAAAACAGTGTTTTTGGTATCAGTTTTGAATTTTGAAAACGTGTCTGGTAGCATATACTGAATGCTGTATTTTAAAAATAAAAACGGAAAAAACGTGTCTGGTAGGTCAACCGAAAATTATCAAAAATTGAAATATCAATTTTGACATTTTATTTAATATTATTACAACTACAAACAAGTTGATTACATAATTAACCAATATAATTTTTGTATTGTAATTTTTAAATAAAACAAAAGTAACACATCAAAAATTAATTTTATAATAATATTATATATAATAACATTATATGTATATATAAATATATATATATATATTAATTATATATATATATATATATATACATAATATATATAGTATTAATATATCTCTGTCATAACCTATTTCGATATTGAGGTCCATTCCACCATGATGAACCCTCGGGTTCTACCTCCAGAGGTTTGGAGGAAAAGGATAATGAATTCCTAGCAGCTATGTAATAATATATATTATATATATTATATTTTATATTATATAATATTATAATATATATATAATAATATATTATTATTATTACATGAATATTTTTAGTTTTAGTTGAAAATAAATTATTCTTGAATATATAAGAGGAGCATTTTGGTCATTTGAAAATATTATTTCGTCTTGTTCTAGCCATATCAAACGCATAACAGTACAATTAATAGTTTAAAAAATGATTATATATATATATAAAATAAGTGAAAAACAAAATGAAAAACAAAAACAAAAACAAAAATAAAAAACAAGTATTTTTGTATTTTTTAAATCTTTCACTTTTAACACTGTTTTGTTTTTTATTTTTTTTATTTTTTGAAAATAAAAAGAAAGACGTTAACAAACGCATTTTTAAAATTGTTTTTAAAAAATAAAAACGAAAACGAACTGAAAAACAGCTGTAGGACGAGATCTTATATACATAGGGCATAAGGCCAAAAAAGTCAATTTGACTAGTAGAAATGATAAATTAATTATTATTATGGTTTTCTATACATAATAAAAGAACGACAGAATTAGTATAACAAAATAGTACAACACGTTGGGGAAACCTGACAAATTCATCGACCATCAAATGTTGTATTCATCACCTCTTTAAATGAACACTTAGTTCCTGTAGTAGTAGATGAATCCGGTTTACTATTCCTGACAGGAAATGAAGATTTCTTAGCATAAGGAAGTATTGTTTCATTGCTTAACATAAAAACTACATTGGACATGCTTGGCATGTCTTTCGCGTTATCTTGCACGCATAAGAGCCCGACCTGGATGCACTTCATAACTTCATTTGCAGGACATGAATCATTTATGCATGAGTCAGCTATCCCCAAGGCCTTACCATCTCTCCAGAGTTCCCATGTCTTATTTCCAGCATTACATGAGAATATAAAAGATAATGTAGGTTAAAGCCTACACTGATGAATTTTTTTATGACAAAATCAACACTGATGAATGGAACACACACAAAAAGACAGGAAACAACTTACATATTGTATCAAATTTGAGTATGGATTATCATGGAAAAAATTCATGTTCTTCTTGCCACTTAAGAACTGAAAACGCCTGATTTCATAGAGAAGAGACTGTAAAGTGCATACTTTGGTGACATATTACCACTACAAACCATAGATATAAATGACCTTGTAAGTTACAGCATACTCCAAAGAGTTTCATTACATATATATATGTTATGAAGATATAACATAAGGAAGATAGGTTAGTTTCGTATTCAGTGTTTACTCTTTTTGTATTTGCTTGGGTTTCATCCACTACAAATATTAAAATCTGAAATTTTGGGTTGCATCTCTCGATCTAGAAGTATCAATTGGAATTGTATTTCTATCAGTTTCCCGAAGTTATGAACATTGCTTTCAACATTATGTATTGAAGTGGAAAACTTGTCTTAACTAAGAAGTAATGAGAAATAATTACCTTGTAAATTGAGACAAAGCCTCCAAGTCCAAGCTTATTAGCAGAAGAAAAATGATATGTTGCAGAAATCACAGTACTTAGTTCAAACAACATCAATTCTGTATTCCCACTTTCACCACTGCTATTTGGAGTGTCCTTATGGTTAGACAAACTTCTTGCTGAATCCAAAACTAACCTTTGACGACGTTGTTGTTTCTGCTTCTGCCCTGTAGTAAAGGTAGATCGATGAATTTTAGCAATTTGAGAAGAAACGCTAGATTAAGATGTATAGTTACAAGTCCCTTGAATCACCTTTCCTCTTTGTATTCCTTCTCCACGAGTAGTAAAAGCACAGGGCTGCCAGAAGTGTTTCAACAAGAAGGGGAACAATAATAAATACAAGCGTACATATTGTTGCTATAACGTGTGCTTTTTCGTTTTTCTGGGCATCGGCAGCTGCAAATTTAAAATTACTTTCAGGCTCAATAAATTTCAAACAGATGATCTTAATTTATAAGAACCTTTTGCTGCTGACAGCTGATAAAATTTGTGGCGTCAACTGTCAACTACTGTCGCAATAAAACTTCAAGTGAAACCTATTGAATATATCATCATATACAACATAGAATTCAGGCCACTATTATGGACAACGAGACAGTACATACCTTGCTCCACACCATTTACTCATAGGTAAAAATCCTGTCCACTTTTAAAGCGTCTCATGTCTCGTAACTCACCGCACCACGCTATGCAACCTCGTCCCATTTCATCGACATATACATTAGATCCTGTACAGTTGCAACTCTTCAAGTACTCTCTCCCACACTCCTCTAAGCTCATGTTGCTATAAAGAGTAGGATATCTGGCATCTGGAAACTTCACACCTTCCAGTCTCACAAAGCCCTCCCCGTCGCCTTTGCCGCGGCCTTCTTTGCTTGTTTCCTGACATTGAAGGTACCAGTCCTGAGGACACAACCTTTCAAATCCGGGCAGGCATGCACAATGTGATGACGCATTCTCATCGAAAATTGCGTTTGCATCACATCGCATGTACTCATCACACAAGTCCTGGCGAATGACGTGGACTTTTACCCATCTCTGGCTCTCGTGCCAGATTATTCTTGTCAGAAGTCCTATCCACTCCATAACAACTATGGGGTGAAAATTTAATATAGATTTCATTGTCATTGCTCACAAATGTGATATTGATAAGATCGATCCGACTTCAGGCAAGCCATTCAGCATTGGACCATTCCAATGGCCACTACGCCAGTGTGGAACTGAGTTCTTGTACGAAAAGAACTGAGGTATGCTGTGAAGGTCAAACCCTGAAGAAAATTCCCCATGCGTTGGATCATCAATGGACTTCCATGAAGTTAGAATATAGTTGAGTAAGAAAAATAACCACCTAGAAAAAAAATGTTGGTTTCACGGGAAGCCACAATGTAGAAACTGTAAAAAAATCGGCCACGAGAAAAGATGTGTTGTTTAAAACAAAATCATCAAGCTAATTTTTCTGAAAATAAAGATGAAGATGGAATTCTCTTCTATGTTTGTCAAGCTGCAAGTGAAGAGAAAAATGATAAGTGGTATATAGATAGAGGTTGCAGGAATCGCATAATAGGTGATTTAAGTATCTTTTGTGATATTGATACATATGACAAATCACAAGTGAGGCTTGGAAATGGTGCACTAGTGGAGGTAAAAGGAAAATGTACGATTGCCGATGAGACTAAGAATGGAAGAAGATTCATAAAAATGTCTTACTAGTACTCGGTTTACAACAAAATTTGCTCAGTATGGGACATATAATCCAGAACGGCTACTCTTTTCATTTCGAAAGAGATTTCTGCACAATCTTTGATAGCAAAAGCACAGTGATAGCTTAAGTGAAAATGGAGAACCAGAATTTTCCTATTCGGTGGAGCTATGCTACAGAAACAGTTATGAAAACACAACCAGATGATTCTTGGTTATGGCATCGGCGATTCGGTCACTTCAACCTTTAGGGATTGAAGATACTCTATCAGAAAAAGATGATGAAGGATTTACCATTCATCGGAGATAAAGATGATGTGTGTGAAGGTTGTCTACTCGGGAAACAACACCGCCAAGCATTTCCCACAGGAAAAGTTCAAATAGCCAAAAGGTTGCTAGAGTTGGTGCATACAGATGTTTGTGATCCGATAAGAACTCCTACACATGGCCAAAACAGGTACTTCATCCTCTTTATCGATGACTATACAAGAAGGACTTGTGTATAATTTCTTCAAGAAAGATCACAAGTCTTTTATATTTTCAAAAAATTCAAGAATTATGTGGAAAAACAAAGTGGTCACCATATAAAAGTATTGAGAAGTGATCGGGCCAAAGAATACAACTCAAAAGAATTCGACAAGTTCTATGATGATAAAGGCATAGTCGCATAGAGCATCAACTAACTGTTGGATATGCATCAAAATAAAACAGTGTTTCCGAAAAAAAGAATCAAACAGTAATGGAGATGGCAAGAGCGATGTTAAAAGAAAAGGTCTTCCAAATACATTTTAGGTTGAAGCAGTCTACACATCAGTATACTTACTTAACAGGTGTCCAATTATTAAAGGGTGGTTTGTGGGCTGACATGCACCCCGTTAATAAGTTGAATTTAAATGGCATTCAAAATTGATTTCTTCCAAAAATTCCCCCAATATAATACACGTGATGTTTACCAATTTAGTCTCACACAATAAGTCTCAAATGAAGTTTAAAATTTTGCATCTTAAACCTATATAAACCACTAGCTCAACAACCAAAAAATAAAGATTCAAGCCCAAAAACAAAAATAAATAGGATTCAAGAAAGAATGAGATCTACCATTTAAGTGAAATGGGTGTTAATTTTGAGAGAGAGAACTTGTGAAGTGAGAGAATGATGACACGTCGTTGCAGTGTCGTCAAATATGAACATTTAAGTTCGGTCTCGTAAAGGCGCAAGTCACAGAGACTAGCACAGAGGCAAGCAAGGGATCGTTTCACAGGGAGGTGGGATTCACCGACCGGATCTAGTTCTAGCAATTATTACAACACGCCGAACGGACTCGTGTGTTACGGAAAAGTAGATGGTGATAAAATTAAATATTAACATAAATAAATACTATATACAATGATAGATGAAATGGAGAAATACATAAAACGTGGATCTGCTAGGGAAATGACTTAACCGTAACAATCCTCCTAATTAAGCATTAGACTCACCTTATCCCTCAATGTGCAAGTATACCATATGATTATATCCCCTTAATTAACCATCTACCTCTCTCGAGCGCATATATGATTTCACCCATGCAAATGCCAAAGCTAGTCATTAACAAATGCATAAATCCATTTAGCTTTATGGAACACACACACGAGCACTGCACCGTTTGCCAGCCTCGTACATTTCTGTTTTACTGGACAAGCACAGTGGCTATTTTGATAGGCATGTAATGCACAACCATGTGGCCATATTACAGCCAAAGGTTCATCCACATGGCTAACCAAATACGAGATGACAACCAAGTGTAAGGGTGGGCGTTTTCGGGTTAGGTTGGGTTGAGTTGAAATTTTTCTAACCCGATCGTATATCGGGTTGGAAAAACCCAACCCAATATAATTTTTCAACCCAACCCAACCCAACCCAAATTTTGTCAGGTTGGGTTGGGTTGATCGGATTAGTAAAAAAAAATTATTTTACATACAACTACATCACATATTAATTAAAATATTACACCAAATATCAATAATGATAATATTGAATCTTCACATAATTCAAACATCTCATATGCATCATCAAAACTTAATATAAAATAAGTACAAATGTTAATAAAATACAGACAAAAAGCATGGAAAAAAGCATGGAAAAATAAAACATTGTTATCAATTTCTTCTTAAACCTCTTCCAAACAATTTTCATTGAGCCTTGTCCAAACATTTGTGGTCTTTCCTATTGATAAAAAAAACCAAAATTAAATATAATATAGGTATGTATGAATAAGATTTTGAGGAAAATAATTACCTTAGTAAACGTCAAAGCACTATCAAATTTGATGTCAACGCACAACCATATCATATCGTCCAATGATCATTCCAATCTCTACAAAAATCGAAGAACAAATATTAATGAAGAAATAAAAAATTTACATTAAGCATAACAATATATAGAAATTAAAATTAATTGTTCACCTATCTCAAATGCATCATAAAACTCCATTTCATCAGCGGTTGGTGCAATATCTAAACAAATATTAGAAGATCACAACCAATTTTACAAGCAAACCAATATCTCCACCATCTTTGGAGTCAATGAACTCTTAAATGGGTCAAGAACACGCCCTCCGCTACTAAAGGCGGACTCAGAAGCCACTGTAGACACCAGAATGGCAAAGACATCTTTTACAATTTGAGATGGAATCTTGTACTTCGAAGAACTAACATTCCACCAATTCAAGAGGTCAAAGTTCTCTTCATCTAAACTTTCATCAAACTCTATCAAATACCTCTCAACCTCATTTTTTAAATCAACAAAATCTTTTTTCTCTTTCATTTTTTTAAACTTTTGAAGTCTTTCCAAACGAAAATCAGAATTTTCACGAGCTTTTCCCACATCAACCTCATTTGCTAAATGAATGGAGCTAGAAACTTGATCACTACTTGAAATGTTATAAACTCCCTTGTAGCAATCATAAAGTTGAATCAAAATCTCCTTAATATCGGAAGTCATCTTATTAACCTTATTTTCATCAAACAAATCACCAAAACAAAATTTCAGATAATCTAACTTGTATCTCGGATCAAGAACAATCGCAATTATTAACAATGTATTGATATCTTCAATTTTGCCCCAATATTTATCAAACTTAGATTTCATAACACCTGCCATTCCACTCAACAAATAATCTTGACTATTAGCCAAAGTAGTCAATTCAGTTACAATTGAACACAATTCATGGAAGAACATATTAGAAGTAACGGATAAAGAAGCACTAAATTTTAGAGTGATGTCATAAAAACATGCAAAAGTTTGACAAACACTTTAGCATGACTCCAATCATACTCATTTGGTGGTCCTATCTTTTTTCTCCCACCATCATCACATTCAGTGAAGTACAAACCATAACGTCCATCCTCTTCTAATAGTCTATCAAATGCTTTTTCAAATTTTAAAGCAGTAGATAACATCAAATATGTGGAATTCCATCTAGTTTGCACATCTAATACCACTATGCTCTGACTCTCAATTCTTTCATGGTCAACACAATTTTTGAATTTTTGAAGTCTTGAAGGAGAAGATCTTACATATTGTACCGCATTGTGAATACAAACAATAGAATCATTCATGTCTTTTAATCCTTCAGACACAATTAAATTAATAATATGTGCACAACATCTCACATGCAAAACATTCCCTCCTAACACAAGCTTGGACTCATTCCAATTTTTCAACTTTCTTTTGACATAATCTATAGCCACTTTATTGGCAAAGGCATTGTCAACGGTTATTGTAAACACTTTCTCAATACCTCAATCCAATAAACATGACTCAATAATTTTTCCAATGGTCTCTCCCTTATGGTCGGGGAACCATACCAAAGCTCAATATCCTTTTATGCAACTTCCATTCACAATCAATAAAATGGACAGTCATAACCATATAATTAATATTTTGAATGGAAGTCGTTAAGCAAACTCTTGGTGATTTTTCAACGAAATATTTTCTGAGTTTAAACTTTTCATCCATATAAAATTAAAAAATATCCCTAGCAAATGTTCTTCTAGAGGGAAGGGTAAACCTTGGACAAGCAATTCTACAAAAATATCTAAACCCCTCTTTTTCTACAAAAGAAACGGACAATTCATCAACAATAATCATCCTAGTAAGTGCCTTTCTACACCCTTCCTTATCAAACCCCATAGCTACAAGATTTGCATATATATTTTTCATATCATCACCACAATCCAAATTATTATTTAGTGCTCCTAAAGTTAAGACTTTTTGACGTTTATCCTCTGTTGCCTTTGCACAATGATATTTTGTACATTGTGATTCTAAATGATTCCACAAAGATTTAGTGCCACAAGATTTACTAGAGCAATCATAATCTTTTCCACAATAATTACACTTATATCTAGTGTTGTCACCATACTTCATGAAGAATAACCACACATTTGATGGACCCTTTCTTGGTCTTTCTCTCTTAATACCAATGCTTGGAGTTTGTTCATCCATCTATAAAAAGAAACACATATACATTGAGTAACTAATTAAGCTGCAAAGTAGAACTTCATATATGGTTCACGATATACTTCAAACTTAAGTACACTTTTATATACTTTTTGTTATAACACAGAAAAACAAAGATATTCTGTCATTCCCTATATATATATATATAGTTTGTACAGTTTAAGTTATACATATATATATATATATATATAAACTATATACACACACAAAAACAGACATATATATATATATATATAAAAAAAAAAAACTATATACACAAAAAAAAAACAGGGACATTTATTATATATATATATATACCTATAATATAAAACGTATATAGTATATATATATATAATGTATATAGTATAACCAAGTAAAATGTAAAATTATAATATATATATATATAGTATAAACATGTAAAATTATAATCTGTACAAAGTATAAACTTTAAAACACACACATATATATATATATATATATATATTGAACGGCAGAATTTATTAAAACATGGTCAAACCGAAGAGCCAAAAACACAACACAACACAGAAGCTCTCTCGCAGCAACACAGAACAAAAGACAAAAACAGAGCACACAAGAACAAACAGCTCAAACACACGCAGGACAAGATCAAAGGACCTCGTTGTCCCTCACTCTAACTCTCCCAAAAAGTCAAAAACACATATTTATACACATATAAAGTATAAACAGGAAAAAAATACTATATATAATTATATATATATATCATACAAACACATAAAAGCCATTACCAGGCAACCAATTATATATATATATATCTTACAAACACATAAAAGCCATTAGTGATTTAGTTCATTACAGAGATGTAGAAGAACAGACTAACAGAGATGTAATAGAATCAAAACACATAAAACACATAAAACTAAAACAGAAGAACAGAGATGTAGTAGAAGTGTAGAACCAAAATATTACCAAGCTACGAGAGAGACCAACACCGAAGAGTCGAAGACTGTGGAAGGTTTAAGAGTGGCGCCGGTGTGGAGGATTAAAGATCAACACCGGCTTGGAAATTCGATGTCGATTTGGACTCTGGTGAAAGTGAGAGAAGCGGCTTGTCACGGCCCGCTCAATTCTGATCCAAGGAGCCCAAGCAAAGCCCAAAGCAAAGCCCAAAGTTAGGCTCAAGCCCTTGAAAGATTCTAGAGTCTTCTCCACTCATCTAGCAAAGTCAACCTTGGAAGACTCTAGTAACATTCTAGAACCCTCTTGTAAATATCTAGGGTTATGAATACTAGATACATGTAGAACATTCTAGAGACTCAATCTCCTAGAGTAGTCTAGAACATTCATGGAGGGGATGAACCACTATAAATAGCTAGCCCCTCTCATTTGTAAGATATCCAAGCCAAGAATACTCAAAGCATTGTAAAGCTTTCTCTTAGCAATACACTTTGCATTATTTTCCTACAAAGCTCTTCTAGTCCTTCTCTAGTCTCTCTAGCCTTTGAGAGTGATCAAGCAAGGCTTACTTAGCAATCTCGCCCAGAAATTGTCTAAGTGCCGCACGGGTTAGCTGCGCAAACTTTAACCCCGTGACAGTTGGTATCAGAGCCAGGTTAAGCAACCACAACTAGGTCGTGAAGCAATGGCATCCGACAGTGAAGTTGCTGCTAGAGCGGAAGAGCGAGGGCGTGGACGTGATGAGCAACGTCCCCATGCCAAGCGGAGTAAGTCCAAGGGTCCATCCACGGAAGCCTTGGAATATCGGATTGTTGGCTTGGAGGAAGCCGTATCAGGGATGGAGTCTACCTTGAGCGACGTTGTCGACCGTCTTGATTGCGTGGAGACGGACTATGGCGAAATCACTCAAGCAACCAAGTCTACCATCCACGAGTTCCAAAAGAGCCTCAAAGAGGACCTCACACGTGAGTTCCGCAACATTCGTAGCTTTGTAGAGCAAGAGTTACGGGCTATACGCTCGGAAGTGTCCGACGTTCGCACTGAATGGGCTACACACAAAACTAGCCCAACCGTTGGCTTTACTGCCACCTCTAGTACTAGCACCTTGAGTGCCATTCAGGTGCCCACGCCGGCAACATAACATGGTACTCGCAATGCCACAGAGGTCGAAAACTTCCTTTTTGGTCTTGAACAATATTTTGAGGCCAAGGGTGCTCGTGATGATGCTACCAAGATTGCAAACGCACCCACATTTCTTCGGGATGCCGCTCAGCTATGGTGGAGACGTAAGCATGGCGACATGGGCAAAGGCATCAACCCCATCAATACATGGGAAGAGTTCAAGAAGGAACTCAAAAGACAATTCTGTCCCACAAATGCAGAGAAAGAGGCCCGAGGCCGTCTTCGTCGATTGAAGCAAACGGGTAGCATTAGTGACTACGTCAAGGAGTTCACTACCATTTCTCTTGAAATCGAAGACATGTTTGAGAAAGATTCGCTCTTCTACTTCATGGATGGTCTGAAGGATTGGGCAAGGGTGGAGCTAGAAAGGAGAAACGTGCAAGACCTAAACATCGCTATTGCCGAAGCTGAAGCACTCACCGATTACTCCACCCAATCGAAAGAAAAGAAGGCCACCCAAGGCAAAAGTGGGGGAGATAGATTTGGGCAGAGGAACCAAGGCCGCAAGGATGAGGGACAACGAAAGTCTTTCAACTCGGACAGACGTAGGCCTAACGAAGGTAAGTCCGAAGCCCCTAAACCTAAGTCTCCTTGTTTCATTTGTGACGGACCGCATTGGGTGAAAGATTGCCCCAAGCTGAAAACCCTTAATGCCATAATGTCTCAACACGAAGAAAGCCAAGACGGAGGATACGAGACAGGCATGGGGTCACTCAGACAGCTTGGTGCACTCAAGAGCAATAGTGCCCCGTCAACTTCCACCAAGAAAGGGCTCATGTTCGTAAATGCCTCAATCAATGGCAAAGCTGTCCGTGCAATGCTAGATACGGGGGCAACTCATAACTTTGTCTCCATAGACGAGGCCAAGAAGCTAGGCCTCAATATCACCTATGGAGGAGGCACGATTAAGGCTGTCAACTCACCGGCAAAACCAATCGCAGGCATTGCCAAGGCTGTTCCAGTTGGCCTTGGAACATGGAGTGGAAAACTTGATTTCTCTGTCATACCCATGGACGACTTCCAAGTGGTGTTAGGCATGGAATTCTTCGATCAGGTGCACGCCTTCCCCTTCCCAGCCGGGAACTCCCTCAGCATCCTTGATGGGAGCAAGACTTGCATGGTCCCAGCGGAACGCACAGCCAAGGCAGAGTCCAAAGCGTTGTCCGCCCTGCAGTTCAAGAGGGGATTGAAGAAGGATCCTAGCTTCCTAGCCACCCTCCGGGAGCTCAACGATGGAGAAGACCAAATCACTTCCCCAGATCCGATGCCGACCGAAGTCCGAGATATTCTTGGAGAATACAAGGACGTTATGCCAAAAGAACTTCCGAAAAAACTCCCACCTAGGCGAGAGGTGGATCATCAGATTGAGTTGGAGCCTGGTGCCAAGCCTCCCGCCATGGCGCCTTATCGCATGGCACCACCAGAATTGGAGGAGCTTCGTAAGCAACTCCAAGACTTACTCGACTCGGGCTACATTCGGCCCTCTAAAGCCCCATATGGTGCTCCGGTCCTATTTCAGAAAAAGAAAGATGGGACGCTTCGCATGTGCATCGACTATCGGGCCCTGAACAAGATCACCATCAAGAACAAGTACCCGATACCTTTGATAGCCGATCTCTTTGACCAGCTAGGCAAGGCATGCTACTTCTCCAAGCTGGATCTTCGATCAGGATACTATCAAGTGCGCATCGCGGTCGGAGATGAACCCAAGACGGCATGTGTGACAAGATATGGTGCTTTCGAATTCCTAGTCATGCCATTTGGCCTCACCAATGCACCAGCTACGTTCTGTACTCTTATGAACAAACTCTTCCATCCTTTCCTAGACCGGTTTGTGGTAGTGTACTTAGACGACATTGTGGTGTATAGCCAGACACTCGAGGAGCATGTCCAACACCTCAAGCAAGTCTTCCAAGTACTTCGGGAGAACGAGCTCTATGTCAAGTTGGAGAAGTGCTCGTTTGGCCAACAAGAGGTGGAGTTCCTTGGCCACCGGATACGGGATGAGAAGCTTATGATGGATGGTGCCAAGGTGAAGGCAGTACAAGAGTGGGAACCACCCGCCAAAGTGCCGGGGTTGAGATCGTTCCTGGGGCTAGTCAACTATTATCGGCGATTCATTCAAGGCTATTCAGCCAAAGCTGCCCCATTGACGGACATGCTCAAGAAGGATAAGGCATGGCAATGGTCTGACAAGTGCCAACTTGCGTTCGAAGAGTTGAAGAAGGCTATCTCAGAAGAACCGGTACTTGTCCTCCCTGACCACACCAAGGCATTTGAAGTACATACAGATGCCTCGGACTTTGCTATTGGAGGTGTCCTTATGCAAGAAGGCCGCCCAGTTGCCTTTGAAAGCCGCAAGTTAAACGACACGGAGCGGCGATACACTGTCCAAGAAAAGGAGATGACTGCCATCATTCACTGCCTTAGAGTTTGGCGACACTACTTGCTTGGAGCCACTTTCGTCATAATGACTGACAATGTTGCAACAAGCTACTTCCAGACACAAAAGAAGCTTAGCCCTAAGCAAGCACGATGGCAGGATTTCCTAGCAGAGTTCGACTATCGACTTGAGTACAAGCCAGGTAAGGCCAATGTTGTGGCCGATGCACTCAGTCGGAAAGCAGAGCTTGCAACATTGAGTGCAAGTCAACCGCGAAGCACTCTGATCACCCGCATCAAGGAAGGCCTACAACAAGATCCTCTAGCCAGGAGTCTGATCAAGCTGGCCAACGAAGGGAAGACAAGGCGATTTTGGCTAAACGACGGAGTCCTCCTCACTACTGGAGATCGAGTATATGTGCCTAAGTGGGGTAACCTCCGGAAGGAAATCATTAAGGAGTGCCATGATTCCAAGTGGGCTGGTCACCCAGGAATGACTCGTACATTGGCGCTCCTCCAAAACTCATACTATTGGCCTCAGATGCGGGATGATGTCGACACTTATGTGCGGACTTGCTTGGTTTGCCAACAAGACAAGGTCGAACAACAACGTCCAGCAGGGTTACTTGAACCCCTACCTATAGCTGGTAGACCATGGGAGAGCGTCTCTATGGACTTTATTTCTGCACTTCCAAAATCCGAAGGGTGTGGGAGCATCATGGTGGTAATCGATCGGTTCAGCAAATATGCCACCTTCATACCTGCCCCTAGGGATTGCACAGCCGAGGAAGCTGCCCGCCTCTTCCTCAAACATGTTGTGAAGCTATGGGGAGTTCCACAGAGTATAATCAGTGATCGTGACCCACGATTCACCGGGAGGTTCTGGACGGAGCTCTTCAAGATGTTGGGGACAGATCTAAACTTCTCAACTAGCTTCCATCCCCAAAGTGATGGGCAAACTGAGCGCTTCAATGGGCTATTGGAGCTATACTTGAGACATTACGTAAGCGCTCATCAACAAGATTGGGCAAAGTTGCTTGATGTTGCCCAGCTCTCTTTCAACCTTCAAAGGAGCGAGGCTACCGGCAAGAGCCCCTTCGAGATAGTCATGGGACAACAACCAATGACCCCCCAAGCCATTGCCTCAACCTATGGAGGAAAGAGCCCCGCGGCTTACAAGCTCGCTAGAGAGTGGCATGAAGAAGCCGATATCACGCGAGCATGCCTAGACAAAGCCGCCCGGAAAATGAAGAAATGGGCGGATACAAGGAGGAGACACTTGGAGTTTAATGAAGGAGACTTGGTGCTTATCAAACTGCTACCCCAACAGTTCAAGGCACTACGCCGAGTGCACAAAGGGTTGGTGAGAAAATATGAAGGCCCATTTCCTGTCATCAAACGGGTAGGCAAGGTCTCTTACCAAGTCCAACTTCCACCAAGACTCAAGATCCATCCAGTCTTCCATGTAAGTTTCCTTAAGCCATACCATGCAGATATGGAAGATCCCAGCAGAGGAGAGTCTAAACGGGCGCCAACTGCAGTAGTCACCGCATTCGACAAAGCCGTGGAGTGCATACTGGCGGACCGGGTGATTCGGAGAAGAGGTGTCCCAAATTACACAGAGTACTTGGTGAAATGGAAGAACCTCCCCGATAGCGAAGCGAGTTGGGAAAGAGGGGATACACTTTGGCAATTCGCTGAGCAAATCCAACAATACAAGGATGAAGGCGCGACGGGGACGTCGCGAGCTTAAGTGGGGGAGGATGTCACGGCCCGCTCAATTCTGATCCAAGGAGCCCAAGCAAAGCCCAAAGCAAAGCCCAAAGTTAGGCTCAAGCCCTTGAAAGATTCTAGAGTCTTCTCCACTCATCTAGCAAAGTCAACCTTGGAAGACTCTAGTAACATTCTAGAACCCTCTTGTAAATATCTAGGGTTATGAATACTAGATACATGTAGAACATTCTAGAGACTCAATCTCCTAGAGTAGTCTAGAACATTCATGGAGGGGATGAACCACTATAAATAGCTAGCCCCTCTCATTTGTAAGATATCCAAGCCAAGAATACTCAAAGCATTGTAAAGCTTTCTCTTAGCAATACACTTTGCATTATTTTCCTACAAAGCTCTTCTAGTCCTTCTCTAGTCTCTCTAGCCTTTGAGAGTGATCAAGCAAGGCTTACTTAGCAATCTCGCCCAGAAATTGTCTAAGTGCCGCACGGGTTAGCTGCGCAAACTTTAACCCCGTGACAGGCTGCAGCAGATGGATGGTGAGAGAGATGTGAGAAAAGGGAGAAATTTTAGGGTTTCAAAAATCAAAATGAAAAAAATGGGTTTACCGGTTCAATTTTTTTTTTACGCGTAAATATGTCGAGTCGGGTTACGGGTTAAGATTGTAACCCGACCCGATCTGAAGAAATTTCGGGTTGTAGAATCTTGACCCGTTTCAGGTTTTTTAAGTGAGCTAACCCGACCCAAGTCACTAAATCCGGGTCAGGCCAATTGGGTTGGGTTCAATGTGCCCACCCCTAACCAAGTGAAAGCATGAAGAATACAAGATACCCATACAACACGTATGTTATATGCTCGTATCCCCTTAATTAATCTCTACCCTCTCTCGAGCGTATATAGATTGCATCCATGCATAAACATGAATCCATTAAGGACGGTGGGACACACACATGAGCATTGCACCATTTGTCAGCCTCGTACATTCCTATCTTACTTGTAACACCCCCAAATCCGAGACCCAACGGATTAGAATGCTACTTGATCCGGACCTTACAAAAAAAATCTTAATTTACAATAGTCACAACTCATATCATCAATAATGTATCCATAAATTTCAACATATATATCTGATACCATTTATTTCACTAAAATCTCTATAGTAACTTAATTACTATATTAACTAATACGGACACTTACAATACATACACACAAAGAATCAAATTCTTCTGGGCGATACTTATCTTTAATATGCTAATGTAATCTCCATTACTTCTATGACCGAAAACTCAATCTGTAAAATGGTGGTGACGAGGGGTGAGCCGTCAACTCTGTAAGTAAATTAATGCATAACACGTAAAAATAAAATAGCATTTGTAAAATCTTTACCTTTAAAATTTTGATGATAAACATTCTAGGGAATTTAAACAATAAAACGCATTATAAAACATGAATTAACATTTTAATACAATGTACATACTTAATGTCATTAAAACGGTTGAAGCAATATTTCAAAACATCTTCAAATATATTCTTAAATCATAAATCATTTCAATAAAGAGGAAATACAATATTAAACCAAAAGATCATCTATTAATCCTAAGTTAAAACACTATAATTTTACGGAAATAAACGGTACAGATCATTCACTTTATAAAACGGTAAATAAATTATTTTACAGTATAAACGGTATGCATTAATCAGTTTTAGAAAGCGGTAAGCTCATGTCTCGTAGTGTCACAAGTACCCGTGCGACACGGCAATAACAGTATATCACAATTACCCGTGTGACGCGGTAATAACAGTATGTTACAATTACCCGAATGACGCGGCAACAGTATGTGTGCACACAATATCCCAGTTGGGTCAATAACAATAATAGTAAGTACGGAACAATGAGCCAAAACGGTTTTACAAATTCATATACATTTGAAATCAATAGTATATCGGTATTCGGTATAGATAACAATAGAATTCTCAATAGAACCATTTCAGCATAAATAACAATAGTCAAATTGTATTCAAAATATGTAAGGAATTTTGTTCAAAGTCATTAATATCAAATACTTATAAAAGCAATCTTACTTAAAATTGGTGAAATCCTTTAACAAAGTAAGATACACTATAAAATGGTAGAGAGATTAGAAATAGTGGTTCGATAATTTAAAACATAAATATGCCATATAAACATTTGAGAACATGAAAGAGCTTGTTACATATTATATACATTTTGGAAAACATAATACATCATGGATGAGTTTACTTACCTTGAATACGAACGAATCGGCTCTAGTTCTAGAAGCTCAAGCATCACTCAAATCTATCAATTTACAAATTGATTTACTGGCAAAACCTTATCAGTAAGGTAAATCAACATAAGCTTCACATATATAGAATTATACTTAGAAATCAAGTTTCCAGCTAATACAACTGACTATCCTATCCTCTGATATTCGATTTTTAATAATTTCTATACAACTCCAAATATTACGAAATTTAACATGGATTGTCTAGACATTATGCTAATACTACAGTAAAAGTTTCAATTTATTCTAGGATCGATAGCATGTCCAAACAATTAATTACATTCTTGTTTGTCCTAAATCTGTCCAGTAAAGACTTTAGCCAACCACAGTCCACTCAAAAATTTATATAAATAATTATACTCAAGTATAAATTATGAAACGTTGCACATGTAATCTAGACATATAAGGTAATCTTTAGAAAAAAAATTCAGATAAATACAGAGTCATTATATCATACAAAAATACCAATCTTTCATGGATTCCCGAACTATCCAGCAGGATTCAAATATAGACCTATGTCTATTCCAGAATTCATAACAATATTTCTATATATCTAAAGATCACGAAATTTGGTAGAGTGATAATATACTCATAAACCTACATCTATGTAAATTTTCATAACTTTCCCACATTAATAACAAACCCAAAACAGATATACGAAATGTGGATGGTCTACTAAAACAAAGGATTTCAGCAACCTCTATACAAATTCGAAAATTCTATAAAAATCATGATATGGACCATGAACTATGATATGAATATAAATCAATCCTATATATGTCTATTATCATAAACGATTCATAAAACCAGTCTAACATATCTAAGAAATCCTTGACATGGGAAAGAGAGAACAACTTACTTAGCATCAATATCTTCAAACCTTTGTTTGTATCATGTTTCTGCCCCAGCTCTTTTTGGAGCCGTAGATCTCTCCACAGGGAACTTCAATTTACATCTCCACCGTACAAACTCAAGAACTATCAGAGTAGAACATGCTGAGCAAATTCAAGCTCAATCGGACCACAAAATGACCTCCAAAATGGCACCAGAAGAAATCTGGCCAGTGACTCAAAAATCCCAACACAACTCTCTCTCCCTCCATTAGTTTAATGGTTCCATCCCTTTTTTTTTTCTTTTCCTCCTTTCAACGCATCGAATGCATAGGGTATTATAATCTCTTGAATTACCCTAAATTCAATTTAGGTCAAACTAGCAACTTAAACAGACTTAGGCCTTAACATTTGAAATAAGGATAAACCCAAATACTAATTGATTTGGGTTCAGCCGAAAAACATTACTTCTCTTGTCACAATTATAATCTCCGCAACACTATCATTTTGGGCCTCAAACCTTATAGAAATTAAGTTGAGCCCAAATTCATAATAATTGGGACAAACTACCTGAGAACGGTTTGCCCCATTTTTTTTCGAGATATTACATTACTGGACAAGCACAGTGGTTATTTCGATGGGCATGTAATGCGAACCACACGATATATAACACACAACCTAAATGTCATTCACAAGGTGGCTAACCGAGTGAAAGCATTAAGTACACGAAACATCCCTATAACCACAAAAACACAAGAGGTACTCGATTTATCTTTACTAATAAATCAAGGATTCAGTTTTATAAATCTCCCTAGTATGACACAAAAATGGAAAACAAGTTCACCAAACAAACATGTGCAACGATGTTGATTGTTTTACAATAAGAACATTCAATTAAGGTTAAAGGTTCATCCGCTTGATTTGGAAATTATCCCTAAACCAATTCACCACCCAATCCAGCCAAGAAAGGGCAATTGTGTCCTAAAAAAACTCATTAAGTGCAAGGAAATGAACCAAAGCCAATTTAGCAACTTAATGCATGAATTGAAACCTTTTTTACTCTTAGGGGATAAAATCCCTAACACTCTAATCATTCAATACAAGGCATTTTGGTCATTCATTAACATACAAACAATCTTGGGAAACTAAATTACTCTACTCCTACATTAAATTACTCTACTCCTAATCTCAATCATGCATACATATCAATTTCAAGTCTCCACACACATGCATTTCACAATAAGAGATTAAAACAATATAAGTCAAAGAGCAAAACAAAACCCAAACGAATTTATGAACACAAATACATATATAACCCATGTGAAAGGTTTATAAATTCCCAAATTCGGAGTTAAACATTAAAGAAACGAAAATTACAAATAAATGAGTAAATAAGAGCAAACCCTTGAAGACAAGTCCTCTAAAGATGCTCCAAACCTTCCTAGCCCGAATTTGGTCCTAGAACCACTCATATTTCCTTGAAATCGAATCTAAAATGGATGGAGGAGGTGTAAAATGGTTGTGGGGAGGTGTATGGGGAGCTCCCATAAAGGAGTTCCTTATTTGGGGAAGAAGATGAAGAAAATAGAAGGAGATGGAATAGAGTTTGTGTGGGTTGTGGGAGATGTGTGGGAGGTGTGTGAGATGTATGGAAGGTGAGAAATAGGGGTATTTATAGTGTTGGGAGGTTATGGTAAGAATTAGGTGTGAAATGATAAGATACCCTCTCAAATTCAGGGTGGAAATGGCAAAACTGAGCAAAACTGCGACCTTGAGGCGACTTGGTGCTCGGGTCGCATCCAGGTCGCTATTCCCTCAGGTGAAGATTTTCCAGCTTCACACACCATTACAAAAATGACCATAACTTCCTTCAAAAAGCTCGGAATTGTGATATATAAAAAGTGTTGGAAACTAGACATCCAGGACTTTCCGAAAATAGGTAATAGGCAATGTAGTTCGATTTGAGGATAGAGATATGGCCCCAATAAGTTGAGTATTCTGCATAAACAATTCCAATTTCAGCTCTTTAACCTCCAAAACTCTTCAATTTAGCTCAACCCCTTATTTTAAGGGATATAACCTACACAATACTCACAAAACACATTATATACAAAAAACACTCGAAAACAAGACAAAAGCTAGGTAATGGGGACCTCAAATAGGTGTATAAATCGGTACGATCAGAGAAGAAATCAAAAAATTCGAGAGAGATGAATAAGGCATTGAAGAAGTCGAATAAGGAATAAGGTTAATATTTTTGACAAGATGAGCTTGGTTTGGTGGTAAATCTCTCACACATGCACCACAAGGTTACGAGTTTGAATCTCCCCCCATCCTTAAAATAATCTCGAATTTATATAATAATGCAATACTTCAAAAAAAATGTTTAAAAAAAAGTTGAAAGAGAGAAAAAAAAAAGCAAAGAATGAGACAATGGCGCATTTTTATCACTCACTTACTTTGATGCTATATAAACTTAACTTATAAAGTCGTTGTTAATCTTATTCCCTAAAGTTCGGTTGGATTTGGTTCTATTTAGGCTAATCTCCTCTATTAACTAATTATTTTAAAACTTAAAAAAAATTAAGAAATAAATATATGAAATAGAAATTTCAAGGTTACCTTTCTTAGATGAATTTATCCGGTAAGTTATTGATAAAAGATACATGTATCTTTCAAACATATTCTCTTCTTTTCTTCATTTTTTTATGCTCTTCCACTTCTAACGATTGAAATCAGGACATAATTTTATAAAAGTGGAAATAAGAGGAAATAACACCTTTTTTTTTTTTACTTATAAGGGTAACACTAATTTAATAAGTTAAGTTTAAATTGTACTAATAGAAAAAAATACGCTCATCTCATTCTTTTTTTAAGTTTTTACCATTTTTTTTTGTTTTTCTTTTCAAAAACCTCCATTGATAGAAGATCCTCCATCAATGGAGATGGAATTGACCTCTAATGGAGGTCGAGGTCGATTTTGACCTCCATTGGAGATCGAACAAACCTCCATTAGAGATCGAACAAACCTACTCGTTCAACCTCCATTGGAAGTCGACGAAAAAGATTAACACAAACAAATATTGAAAATTTTCATTTTTCCCCAACAAGTCTCTGAAATTGTAAACATACCTAATAAGTCTAGGAAATTAAAAAATAAGTAACGGAACTTACAAAATAAGTCTCGAAAATACGAAAATACCAACATAAGTCTCAGAAACACGAAAATAAATCTTGAAAAAAAAAACGAGAGGCTTATTTTTGTGATTGTATTTTTATCATATTCGCACTTTAGATGCTACTAAAACTTAAATTATTAAGTTGGTGATAATCTTAAAACTCACTCTTTAAAGAGCGCTATTAAATTTTTGAACCCCTTACAACATTGTGTTTTACTTTTTACCAAGGTAATTGAAAATTACCCTTAAAGCGCATGTCTAATTAAATCTAGAGGGGAGTGAATAGATTTTAATCAAGTTAATTACCGACTTTTCTTGATTAATAATTATTAAAAATTTACCTAATAAACAAACATATAAAATCAAATGTTAAATGCGGAAATAAAAGAACACACTTGATTTTTACGTGAAAACCTTTCAACAAAGGAAAAACCACGGGCTATTCTGTTAGCCACACACGATCACAGAAATCTACTATATGAATAAAAGGTTACACCCTCAAGTGATACTCGGACTCTCACTCTCAACAACCTCAGGCTATGGATTCTATCACTCGCCACTCTTGGTTCAATCTTTAGTGATATCCTCACTCGCCACTCTTGGTTCAATCCTTAGTGATATCCCCTGATCCATTTCTCTTGGCGTGAGCACCTTCTACTCTACCCATCGGGTCTTTTATAGTGGCACCTGACCAGTTGCTTGTCAACCTACCATTGGTTGCAAGACTTGACTTGCTTGTACAACTTCACTCAAAAGCCACAAGACTTTGACTCTATGGAGAGTATAAGGTATAAATGAACAATCAATGAATACTCAAATTCAATAATGTGCAAGACCACACATAAGATACTTAACTAGATGTTATAATACAATTAAACAACCTAGTTATCAAATAATGTCTAGATGCCCATACATAAAGACTCAATTAGATGTAGATAATATCTAACAACCTAATTGTCAAATAGAGTTCAACCAACACAAGTTGTCATAACATAAAACAAAAGGCAATCAATATGCAATCAAGAAATGCAATTAATGAGACATACACATAAATGTTCATGAACTAGACTAGTTGCACAAGGTCATTCTAATCATCAATTAAGCATACATGAACATATATGGATTAGTTATTTAGGCATAAAAGACCTAATGATGCAAGTTATCAACAAACAAACTCAATAATGTTATAAAGACCCATAAATATGCAATAAAGTAGAGTCTATATATTTAATCAAGCAATAAATACGTAATCTAGAGTAAGAGCAACAATAAATGAACTTTAATGTAGTTGTAGCTTATGTAGTCATGAAACATAGAAGACCCATGATCAATGATGCAAGATGAAGATGAGTTTTTGGGTTTGGAGAGTCAAAGAACAAAGGTTGAAGCTTTCTCTCTTTTGAAGTCACTTTCTCTCACTCACTTTCTCTCTCTTTTGTAGTCATGCTCACTTTCTCTCACTTTCTCTCTTTTGAAGCTCTTGAAAATGAGTTGGGGAAGATGGGAGAGTATATATAATAGGGATGTACGTGACTGTGTCATTTTGACAAAAAAAATGCCCAGAAAATGCATAGTGTGAGTAGGACCCGTGCACTACTCGCAGTTATGCCCGTGCACCGAGAGTATGAAAAACTCACACAGGCCAGTGTGCGGGTGTCTACCTGCGCGCACCAGCGCATAGAGCACGCATAAGGTCGCGCAACACACTAGACACCAGCCCTTAGTGTGTGGGTTGGTGCTTGGGTGGCTACCCGCGCAGTGCACTGTCAGGGTATTTCAAAGTGAAAACTCAACACACCAAGCACACAATGAATGCACATAATAAAGCATTAAGGCACAATGCAAGATAAGTATGCGAGAATGAGAAAATAGTGTGTGAAGAATGCACACAACTAACCAACTCAAATACATGTAAGTGTATGTGTGTACAACAACAAATGCATCTCAATATAAATGCAAGTGGGTGCGTGTGTGTGCACCTAAACTCTTCAAGAGACAAAGTCAAGTGATTATACATTTTGCTCTTGAAGTTATAGAGATGTTTGGAAGCTTGTCAACACGGACCTAAGCTAACCATTACAAACTCATCCCCAATGTGGTATGGTTTGTCATGAAATGAGTCAATCATAAAATAGAGGTCTTGACAGTAATGTTACGTTAGCAAAAAGATAATATAATTGTAATGCATGTTTTATATATATATATATATATATATATATATATATATATAAAGAGTAAATTACAACCAATCTCCTTGAAGTTTGCGTTTTGACGATCGGAAATAAATTTACCATTAATTAACAATGTCCTCCCTCGCCGTTAATCGAAATTAAAATTAGAAAACATTTCGTAAAATGTTTTTAAAAACAGTTACCAAACGAATATTTGAACTGCTTTATGAAAACGAAAACAGCTTTTGAAAACAGTATCGAATAACCCCTAAGATCTCGATTAGCGATGTCAAAATTACCTATAAGTACAGAAACCGTAACGGATTTAGTACATACCGTTATGTTATGGTATGTGGATGGTATTATTTTCAATCTTCGATTTAATTTTGGGATGGCACAGAATTTTAAGTCTATATATATATATAAAGCACGTTATCAAAACAAGAGTTCTAACTCATGGAGAGGAAGATGAACACATACAATGAATGTTGGACCGGCTACAATCCGAAAAGAAAAAGAATAATTAGTATAATAATCAAGAAATATCTCATTTCATTGACAACCAAAAAGTTGTAGAATATACAAAAAGGAAATAAAAAACGACAACGTTTGATTTTGGACTTGGTTTGGAAAAGCTATAAAACGGAGAATATGAATGGAGCAGATAAAAAGAAACTGGCAAATGGGAATGAAGAAGGAGAACAAGTAATGGAGAATGGTCTCCTTCTCACACTCACGCACTAGCACACACCCCTACAACCAATCATCGCCTCCTCCTCCTCCTCCTCACTCTTCCTTCAATTCAACAACACCCATTTCGCTTTACTTCTCGTCGACTCTCACCAACTTCTCCAAGGGGGACTCTAATGCCGACATCCTCCGTGCCCGCAACTTCACCTTCAACTTCGACCCCGACGACGACGACCAAGACGAAGATGAAGAAGAAGAAGGAGAAGAAGAAGACGATGGATTTTTTTCTGGGAATGTGAAGAAGAAGAAGAACAGAGATTGGTGGTCTAAGAAGTATGGGACGAGAAAGAAAAAGTATACGGATTGGTTTGAGGAAGTCATAGAAGTATGTGGATATTAAAGGTAATTTCAATCATTATTTTTCTTCCATATTAGGAGCTAAAGTTTTCTACTTTTTGAGAAAACATTGTGATACGTTGATGTGTTTTTTTGAGTCTTCCTGTATTTGTGAAACGTGCAAAATTGAATTTATTCCTGTATTTGATGATTTGATTTCATAAATTTTTGATTAAGATATAGTTATTCTGTAATATTATCAATTATGTTTTTGTAATAGTTTCTATCTGTGTTATTATGAACCATACAAGATTATTCTGTTGTGACTCTGAATTCTCATTGCTTAAAAAATTAAAAGAGGAATGTGAGAAGACATGTTAACATAGATTTTTCTAGTTTGTTTGAAGAGAAAAGTTGTTCAAACCGTTTCTTCGATTCGTTCTTTCCCCATTTGAAAGGATACTCCTGAGTTCAGATTAATCTTCATGATTCATATATAGAAAATGCTTTTAAGATTGCAATGAGCTACTAAAGTGGATTAATGATTCTATAAATGAATATGCACACGGCACACCTAGCTTGAAACCATGGTTTGGTTTGCTTTTGCATTTAATCATACGTGATAACAATGGCTTAATAATTTATCTCCAATTTGATGCCATTAACGGGGCTCTTTTCGCAAATTCAGAAGTACAAATGGACCTGACATGGCCTTTTGAGAGCTTATGCTACACTCACTTCCTTGCTACTGACCCATCCTTGGAGTTTATGTTTTACTTAGACAAGTGAAAATTCATCGACATATATACATGCACTTTCTTGATGGCTTTTCCTTTTATATTTTTAGTACTTTAAAAAATAATTATATAAATATCAAATCAATCCAGACAGTCGGGGGCATAATGATATGAGCCGGTTACAAACTAAGTCAATAACGTGTTATCCGACCCCTATTTTAACAACCCCTCCCTCCCCCGGCGAACGGATCGAATCACCATCACTTTAGGACATGTGTTGGCTTTTTATAATCCCTAATGTCATATATTTTGTCCAATATTTTACCTTTTCTTTTTCAAAAATTAGAAAAGATTTTGCAGCTGGATTTTCATTACTTGTGGTCATGGATCAATTAGTAATATATAGTTAAAATCAAATTTCATATTAAATATACGGTCATTTTAATAATTTCACCTAACTTTATATATAATAAATAACTTTAGAGTCCAAAATCTACAAATAAAACTTTATAGATTTGTTGAGCATCATCTTGTACCGAAAAGGACTGCACTATCATTATCTTTCAATAATCATATTAACTTCCAATGGCAATATAATTTTAAGCACAAGAATCATAGTTGCTCGTCAAGATAAGAACTCTTTTCTTTAGAGATGGTCATAAAACTTTAAGGATATGTTTGTTGTATTGTATAAGTTTATTAAAACATATTAAAATAATATAATATAGTGTTCGTAAACGTTTTATTGTATTGTATTATTTTTATATATTTTAATTGTCTAATACATCAAACATTGTATTAGTTAATACATAATATTTGATGGTATTAAGTTGTATTGTATTAGAAAAATATTCTTTTTTTCTCAATAAATATGAAATATGGATGAAAATATTTGTTATGCTATAAAAAAATTATAATTTCAAAATTATATTGAAAAAAATATATTTTATTAAAAAAAATATTATTTATTTAATTTTTTTATCAATGAAATATTTATTGACTTTTTATATAAAAATATTTATTGATTTATTCACAGTAAAAATATTTAAATTAAATAATTAAATATTTTAAATATATATATATTATATTTTTATAATATAATAGAATATAATAAAGTTATATTTGAATATTATAATATAGTACATCACCAAATACAAATTTATTAAAATAATAATAATACAATCCAATCCAATATAATTCAATACTAAGATAGGGTGTTTGGTAAAATCACTGGGAAGTGCTTTTGGTCACTTTTAGCTTCTCCCAACTGAGTTTTTGAGAAGCTACAAATACATGCTTTTATTTTTTTGGCTTCTGCTTTTAAAAAACGCGCTACAATGATATTAAATGAAATTTTACTAACTTTCCAACTTTGTCTTTACCTTTAATGAAATTTAACAAAAAAATGGACTTATATTTTTGTAAAAAAAAATGTTGTCATAACTGTATAAAAAAATTAGAATAATTAATTCAATAAAGTAGAATAAAAATGAAATTAAAAAATAAAGTAGAATAAAATAAATAAATAAAGAAATAAAGAAATTGGACTAATTAATTAAATAAAGTATAATAAAAAATGGGACTAATTAATTCAATAAAGTACCATAATTATATAACAATTAACACTAAATACAAATAAACAAGAAAAATGTAAAGTATAAAGCATTAGTACCATTAAGATGTCTATGTTTTTTAGTAATTTTACACACTCACAACACTTTTTATTTCAGTTTACTAAACACATTAAAATTGCTTTTAGTTCTCACAGTACTTTTGAAAATCAGTTTACCGAACACTCAGCTGATTCCCCTCACAGCAATTTGAAAAACACTTCTCTCAATGATACTGTGATATCATACTGGACCTTAATTTAAGGAATTATTAAACGGTGGTTTGTGGTCTTCGCACCCCATTAATAAATTGAGTTTAAATGCATTCAAAAATAATTTCTTTTGAGTCCCAACATAATACACGTGATCTTCAGCGATTAAGTGTTAATCATTATAAAAAACGTCACAATAAGTCTTGAATGAAGTCTAAAATTCCGTATCTGAAACATAAGTCAAAAACTCTCAACAACCAAAAAAATAAAGATTCCAACCCAAAAATAAAAATAAATGGGATTCAAGAAAGAATGAGATCTAGTTTTTAAGTGAAATGGACGTCCATTTCAGAGAGAGAACGTGCGAAGTTAGAGAAAAGAAACCAAAAAACGAGAGAGATGAATAAGGCGATGGAGAAGTCAGAGAAGGGATAGGGTTAACATTTTTGACGAAATGAGGTTGGTTCGATGATAAACCTCTCATTTATTGGTTTGAGTCCTCTCTCTTCCTAAAAATATCTCGAAATTATATTTTAATGTAATATTTAAAAAATATTTTTTTAATTAAAAAAAGTCCGAAAAGAGAAGAAAAAAAGAAGCAAAGAATGAGACAAAGGTGCATTTTTATCACTCGATTACTTTGATGCTATATAAAGTTAACTTATTAACTAGGTGTTAATTTTACTCCCTAAAGTTTGATTGAATTTGGTTCTATTTAGACCCATTTCCTATATTAACTAATTATTTTTAAACTAAAAAAATACTTTCAGAAATAAATATACGAAATAGAATTTCAAGGTTACCTTTCTTATATGAATTTATCTGGTAAGTTATTGATAAAAGATACATGTATCTTTCAAATGTAGTCTCTTATTTCCTTCATCTTCTTATTCTAACAATTGACATGTTCTTACAAAAGTGGAAATAGGGGGAAATATTACCTTTTTCTTTTTGTTGACTTGTAAAGGTAACAGTAGTTTAATAAGTTAAGTTTAAATGACATCAGTAGGTAAAAATATCCCCATCTCCTTCTTTTATTATGTTTTTACCATTTATTTTTCAAAAACCTCCACCAATAGAGGACCAACGGAGGTCCTCTATCAATGGAGATGAAACCAACCTCCAATGGAAGTCGAAATCGACCTCCATAAGACCTACTCGTTCAGCCTCCATTGGAGGTCGACGAAGAAGATGAACAAAAAAAATTGAAAATTTTCATTCTTACCCAGTAAGTCTCTGAAATTGTAAATATACATAATAAGTCTAGGAAACAACAAAATAAGTTATAGAAATTATAAAATAAGTCTCAAAAATACAAAATAAGTATCAAAAACACTAAAATGAGTCTCGAAAACACCAAAATAAATCTCATAAACATGAAATAAGTCTCAAAAAAACGTGAGACTTATTTTTGGGAGTATGTTTTAAAGGTATTTTTTTCAAATCCATACTTTAGGTGATATTAAAACTTAAGTTATTAAGTTGGTGATAGCCTTAAAACTCACTCTTTAAAGAGTGCTATTACATTTTTGAACCCCTTACAATATTGTGTTTTTACTTTTTACCGAGGTAATGTTACATTAATAGAAAAATAATATAATTGTAATGCATGTTTTATATTTATATTATATATATATATATATATAAACCGAAAATTCGCTTTAGGTGAGGAATCTCAATTAACACCCTCAAGACCACAGCAACGGAGGAAGCACGGTCGGGGTAGGTACCTTCGCTACCGGTTGCACGTGTAAAAATGAGTGAGACTAATGAAAGAATTGATGGTATATTAGATGATATTCTTGATCAAATGAAGCAATGAATACAACAAAAATGATAAAAATATAATGGTGTGAAACTCTCAATCTCTGTCTCTCTTGTTTAACCAATTTAGAGGTGGCAAACTCGTATATGTCGATAAATGGACACAACTCTCAACGGCGATGGCTAGACTTTACGTAGATTGTAGAGTTATGTGATTGTTCTCTCGTGTTCTCTATTTATACCCGAAGCTGCTAGGGTTTTTTCTTAGAGTATAAGTCGAAGATCACTGGATTGATTTTCTTTCCCCATTTGGCAGGATTTTCTGTTTAATATGATTGACCCTAGAGAATCGGCTGACGGAGGATATCTTGGCGGGAAATGTGTTTGTTTCCTTTTTGGACTCTGTCACTATAACTATGTATACGTGGAGTTTGCTTACGCCTTGGAGAATAATTCAATTTTCTCTGTTATCGGCGTGGTTCTTCAAAGTATCGACCCGGTGATGTGGTAAAGTATCTTGGAGTACACGTATACTGGCGAGGTATCCTAAGAAACCATCCTAGTGAGGTGGTGTTTGACTGATGGCGATGGCGAGGTATCCCAAGGTACCAGCCTGCTAGCGGGGTACCCTAGGGTATCATTCTGGTGATGTGGTGCTTGATTGGTTCCTCTGACGAGGTACCTCGATGTACCATCTCGGTAATGAGGTGTCTGGTTGATCTCGCTGGAGCTTTACGGGCGTCTTCCCTCATGATGGAAAAACAAGATTGACGGGTTAACAGGGCAACCTCAAGGTACTTAGGTACCAGTTGGTCTGCGAGTGTGCAGGAGCTTTATCTTGCTACTTTGATGATGTCGAGGTACCTAGGTTGTGCTAGGCCTAGCACTTCGAGGTAAACCATTGTGTCTGGTACTTATCCGGTGTGTGGGGACGCTTTCTATCAGATAATAATTGGGTGGAAAATTTTCCTTTGGACCCTTGTCAAAATTGACTATTAACAATATATATATATATATATATATATATATATATATATATATATATATTAAATTACAACCAACCTCCTTGAAGTTTGTTTTTTGATGATCGGAAACAAATTTACTATTAATTGACAATGACGTCCTCTGCCGTTAATCAAAGTTAAAAACATAAAACAGTTCGTAAAATGTTTTTAAAAATAGTTACTAAACAAATATTTGAATTTTTTTATGAAAACGAAAATAACTTTTGAAAACGGTACCAGACAGCCCCCTAAGATCTCGGTTAGGGATGTCAAAATGACCTATTTGTACGGGGACCCGACCCGTTAGGGGCGAGTTTAGTGCCTACCGTTTATGTTATGGTATGGGGATGGTATTATTTTCAATCTCTGATTTAATTTTGAGACGGTTACGGGATTTTATGTCCTCGTCCCGACCCATCCCCGAACCTCGTTATATATATATTTATAGAGAGAGAAAAAAAATTCAAGTCAGTACGCACTGATATAACTTCATCAGTGCGTTGTATATAGACCATTAGATTTACATACTTTGACTCAAAGTGTATGCACTTGTCAAAACTTCTTCATAATCAATGGTTCACTTACAACGCACTGATATAACTTATATCAGTATGCACCGATAGAAAAACCAATATATATATATATATATATATATATATATATATATATATATATATATATATATATATATTTATATATATAATGCACGCTATCAAAACAAGAGTTCTAACTCATGGATATGAACATATAAAGCATATGTTGGACTGGCTCAATTTGAAAAGAAAAAGAATAATCATAGTCATTATTATATGAAATAATCAAGAAAAATCTCACTTCATTGATAACCAAATTGAACTCCAAGGTTAAACGATGATAATATATATCATTCTCTTTTTTCCCCTTTTTATTTTATTTTACCATATTTTTACCCCCTGCTATTAGTCATTAAAAAATATTAATAGCATATGGATGGTTAGAGAGTTATAGAGGTAAAAAACTAATCCCCTAATGAAGAATTTCTATACCTGTACCGTTTAATTTTATATGGGTATTCAACATAGATGGTATTTCTCATATTGATTGGGGTCGAGGATGGTAATGGAAAACCCGTCATCAACCCCGTATCATTGATATTCTTTAGGGGTGACCACCAACCTCCCAACCCGACTCAACCAGACTAGATTGGGTTGGGTTGCTTTTAAGATTGGGTTGGGTTGGATAAATAAAATATAACCGAATCCAACCCGAAAATCCGATATTAATAATAAAAAATAAATTAAATAATTTTATTTATTATTAGATGTATTATGAAATCTTTTTTTTTTCAACATGTAAAAAATTTACTCATGCACCATTGATAATATTATAAATGATAAATATAAATACATATTTTTAAAGACTTTATTCTATAAACATATAATACATTTATTAAAACATGCAATTATTGTTTTCATCTTTTGTGTTAATTACATTTATTAAAACATATAATTATATTGTCTTCATCTTTTGTGTTAATTGACACATACTTAATTATACTTTAAAATGCTTTTTTTTCCTCTTAGGATTTGATTAAGAATTTGGTAGAAAAAAATCTAATAATTGTATATAAACCCAAACTATTATGTTGGTTGAAGTAAATAATAGATTATCCAACTATGAGATACTCGATGAAGCAATTATAATTGTAAAAGTTAATATAAGGTTTAGATAGAGACTTTTCAAGTTGCATAAATTGTTATATTTTTATTTTCTAATCATACAACAGATATTTAAACAATTTATATTATATGTTGTGATTTGATTATGACGTTTTTAAAAAATCTAAACTCTATATGATATGATATTATGGTGAAAAAATATTTTAAATTTGAATTTTGATATAAAAAAATTTGAATTCAAATATTTTTTTTATTGGACTTAAAAAACATAACCCAATCAAGTTAAAATTTACGTTGGGTTGGATTGGGTTGAAAAAATTACAACCCTATCCAATCCAATCTCATCCGATCCGATCCGAAAACACTCATGTTTTCTTGGTCTCAGGAAAAAAAAAATTACGGGATATACAAAAAGGAATTAAACAAAACGACAGCGTTTGATTTTGGACATGGTTTGGAAAGCTATAAAAAGGAGAATATGAATGGAGCAGATAAAAAGAACGTGGCAAATGAAGAAGAAGAAGAAGAAGTAATGGAGAATGGTCTCCATCTCACACTCACGCACTCGCACACACCCCTACGACCAATCATCGCCTCCTCCTCCTCCTCCTCACTCTTCCTTCAATTCAACAACACCCATTTCCGCTTCACTTCGCGTCGTCTCCGTTTCTCCTTCACTCTCATCAACTACGCCAAGTGGGACTCCAATGCCGACATCCTCCGTGCCCGCAACTTCACCTTCAACTTCGACCCCGACGACGACGGCCAAGAAGAAGAAGACGACGACGACGACGACGAGGGATTTTTTTCTGGGAATGTGAAGAAGAAGAAGAAGAAGAAGAACAGAGAATGGTGGTCTAAGAAGTATGGGACGAGAAAGAAAAAGTCTACGAATTGGTTTGAGGAAGTCGTAGAAAGTATCTTGATATTAAAGGTAATTTCAATTTATTATTTTTCTGCCATATTAGTAACTAAAGTTTTCTTCTTTTTGAGAAAACATCGTGTTATGTTGATGGGTTTTTTCGAGTCTTCCTGTATTTGTTGAACATGCAAAATTGAATTTATTCCTGTATTTGATGATTTGATTTCATAAATTTTTGATAAAGATATAGTTATTCTATAATATTATCGATTATGTTTTTCTAATAGTTTCTATTTGTGTTATTATGAACCATACAAGATTATTCTGCTGTGACTGTGAATTCTCATTGCCTTAAAAATTAGAAGAGGAAAGTGAGAAGACATGTTAATATAGATTTTTCTAGTTTGTTTGAAGAGAAAAGTGGTTCAAACCATTTCTTCGATTCGATCCTTCCCCATTTGAAAGGATACTTCTGAGTTCAGATTAATCTTCATGATTCATATATAGAAAATGCTTTTATGATTGCAATGAGCTACTAAAGTGGATTAATGATTCTATAAATGAATATGCACACGGCACACCTAGCTTGAAACCATGGTTTGGTTTGCTTTTGCATTTAATCATACGTGATAACAATGGCACACCTATCTCCAATTTGATGCCATTAACGGGACTCTTTTCGGAAATTCAGAAGTACAAATGGACCTGACATGGCCTTTTGAGAGCTTATGCTACACTCACTTCCTTGCTACTGACCCATCCTTAGAGTTTATGTTTTCCTTAGACAAGTGAAAATTCATCGACATATATACATGTTCTCTGGTGTAATTAGTAGCATCATGCAGTTTCTTGTCCAAGAGGAATATTTATGTTGAAATAAATTTTGAAATGTTGAATATCTGAGGAGTTCTTTAGTCTTGTCTGTGGGATTGACGTTTATGTGTAATTTTACTTGTGGGTCTGTTTAGGTTTTTAAATCCTACGGTTGGCTGCTTCCGGCCATCATCATATCATTTCTACTAGCTACTGGTCCCAAAGCTTTCTTGATGGCTTTCACACTCTCACTTGGGTTGTCAGCACTTTCTCTAGCATTTGAGAAGTTGCAGAGAAAGCTACAACGCAGGCCCAAAAACAAGACGAGGATGAGGAGAAAAACATCTTACAGCAATGCAACTAGTGTTGAAATGAATGAAGAAGAACGAGAAGAAAGCCATGAGAACGAGAACAAAAAGATGAGTGAATTCTGGGTGGGAAGTGATAATGGCTCAGTTAGGAAGGGAAGCGAGGATTCCCCCAGTTTTGGTGGATGGGATGATCATCTGGATGGAGCAGGATCCATGCGGAGAAAAAGTACAGTTACAGGTGGTTCACGAAGGAGACGGGAGGAAAAGTTGAGTGGGAGTGGGAGAAACAGTGAATCGCCCTTGCTATTGAGACTGTTGGTTGCTGTTTTTCCATTTATAAGTTCTTGGGCCGAGATGTTCTGGTGAATTCTATGCAGCAAGCTTGACATTGGAGCATTTTTGGATTGGTTTTGCTTGCAAGTGCTAAGATGGAGTCACCATATTTAAAGGGGTTCATTCTTTATCTTGCTTGACCACATTCTACATAGAGTTTGATAGCTAGAGTTGTGATCAATGGACCATGTACTTCCAGAGAAGTAGAGAACCCAATTGTATAACATTCCCATTATGGTTATCTCTGTTAGTACATATGTTTGAAACACATTCTTTTACCTCTCACTCTAGCAGGGGTGGTGGGCTATTTAGAAGCTTGTTTGTAATTTTTTCTACAATGTCCTATCAGTGAAATAGTTTGGTCGCATACACGGTGTAAGATCTAGAATCTAGATTCATCAATACCTTATACATGTAAAGATATTTATATTTTTTTAATCTTAAGACACATGAAAAAATAGGTAAATCATACCTTGGGGTTACTCTTCTTTTTCCTTGCTGAAGAAAAAGGTGCAGTTTTATATTTATGTGTGAGGGTTTATAGTTACAGTCTCAGTACTTGATATATAAGTATGGAAACTTATTATCGGTCTTGTTGGTGTGTCTGTATACATGCTGAAAATCGTATGCAGATTACGGTTTCCTTCAGAACAATATTTACCTACTACCACATACTACAAAAGCATGGTTTACGCCAATCCATCCTAGAAGAAAGATAGCAAGTACAACCAGAATTCTGAAAAATCCTTTGTCACTTTTCGTTGGTGCGGAGGTAACAACAATGCAAAGTCTTATATCTTCGATTTATAAACATTAAAAAAAGTTTATTGATCTCTACGAGTGTAGATGCAGAATAGGGATATTGAAATAATACCAAGTTGCATAACTTCAGAAGGGTTGATTTTGAAAGACGAAATGTCTTATGTCAATGGAAGATTGGAAGCTGATCATTGTACAAGTTTGGTGCAAGCAATGGCCCCAACAATTCTTGTTCACAAGACTGACTATATTGATATTTGATAATCATGTTCAGCAGTCTGTCGGTCTGTTAATTTACACTTGATAAAATTAATGAACCTTCAAAAGAATGCTAAAATTATTCAAAGAAAAGAATTTTTTTTTCGTTCGAAACAATGTTGAACTATATATAAGAACACAAAAAAAATTGTGTTATCTCGAAAACAGCTGGACTCCGTTGATGTGGCAAGCTGATGCTGAATCCTGGAGGCAGTGACAGAAACTATCTTCATCCTTGGGAAATGACACTGGCAGAGGATGGTCAGGAATCACACCAACCTACATAGAAGCAAAGACAGATTTAATACAATGAGAATTTGAATGGAGATGCTATAGAATCAACGACATACCTTGTCAATATTGGTGTGAGCAGGTGTCTCGTAACGAGCAACTGTAACGGCCAAGCCAGAGCCATCAGATAGCTGAAAAACTGACTGAATTTTGCTGCAGAGTGGAAGCAAAAGGCTCTAGTTAGGAACATATGGTATTCGTAATACACCTAGTTAGAAGGAAAAATTATTACCCTTTCCCATAAGTGGGTTCTCCAAACAACACAGCACGTTTATTGTCTTTTAAGGCGCCGGCTAATATCTCACTGGCACTTGCAGTTCCCTTGTTGACCTGACATAACCTCAGAAGAGACATATCAGTGGTTTTACACCATCAGTTGACGATGAAATTCACCGAGTTAAAAGTTCCACACAGACGCAGAGAGGAAGAGGGAGAGGAAAAGAGATGATAATGATGGCAACTGACAACACCAGAAAGAAGATTAGAAATTGATTATGCAATATGCAAAGAATGAGATTATGTTATTAAATTATTCATTTCATGGAGAAGACGACATGGTCGAAAGTTCAACAACAATTCTGAACATCAAAATTGGCAGTGAATGAAACTATTTGCTGCTATATCTCTGTAACTCAAATATTATTTCAACCAAATTCTAAAAACCATAATATATACCAGCACAGCTAGGGGCTCTGAAGCTGCTATTGCACTGCTTCCATCTGTGTCATATATATCTCGAACACCAAGACTATCACAAATATACACGATCACACCTTTATCTAACCTGAATATCAACAGCTGATTATTAGAATGTGTGCCACGAGTTGAAACAGATGAGAGGATGCAAAATAAAGGAATTTGGAGGAACAATGCCTAAATTTTGAAATTTCGGTGCTTCTGATAATAAAACTGTACAAGACAAAGAGGGGAAGCTCAAAGATCCAAAACGTAACCAACAGATTATTAAATGGTAATATTCTGCTATCTAGATACAGCGCTGATTACTATGAGATATCAAATAATAAATTTGCTATATTAATTTTAATAAACTGAAGAAACGGAAGAATTTAATGCCGTCCTCTCCTTTTGATTAAAATTTTCTGCATGAGTTACTTAAAAAGACCATATCAAGGATTAAACTATATATCAGTGTGAAAGCCAACTCTCCAAACAAGATAAAATCATAAACTTCTTTCACTATTTCAAGCAAATTACTAATAAACATCTTAATAAAAGTTTATAAATTCAACTAGCCTTATTCTAGAAAAATGGATTTAATAAGATGATGTGCCTCGAGAAAAAACTAGTACTTTGTTTTTTTATATCAGAAACAGACTTTCTCTTGTATAACCTAAGTTAAGTTTGGTTGCTGAAGGATAATGTTACTTAACATACTTTCCCTTTTAATAGCATTTACAATACAATAAATTCTAATTGGTTTCTCATTTTAAAGGACAACATTGGTCATAAAATGATCTTTTGTGTTTTAGGAAGACACGGATATCTTATCTACATGGAGAGTTAAAAAGATATGAGAAATGAATTCCTTTCCTGGTGAAACACCAAGGAAACTTCCAAAATACTCTTAATTTTCAGCTTCCACCAAACAACATCAAGAAGAGGAAAAAGGTGGATATGGAATTTTTTTTATGAAGAAATCACCCAATTCGTGAGCTCGTGTTATCTATAAAAAAAGGGTTATATAATGTTGGGCAATATGAGATACTATTGGAAATATGCATATCTCTATAACCTTGATGTTAGACCAAGAAATCTTCTAATTGTTCACAATAACAATTTTGAGTGTTATGTTGAAGGCATTCTCAATATATAGTCTCATTTGATGTGTACTGTCAAAAGGCCTCAAAATTTACCACCATACCACCAAGTTGTCGTAATAAGGCATCCATATTAATTAAAAGCAAGTTAATTAATCCTAAATCATTTACCATTAATCCACAACTTTAACTTACCAAATTTTGGCAATTTCAATTCCTTCTGGGAAAAGGCCACCACTGCATCAAATTTAAGCTGTCAGAAAGCCTGCTAATGGGCCAAGTTTAAAATGGAGCATATCGAAAACTAATCACCTATTATCTCGAAGGTCCAACACAAACGCATTAACACTATTACTCTTTAAAGTATCAACTGCTTTCCTGACAGCCCCTACAGAGAGAGCAAATAATCAAAGTAAATACAGTAAACTGCAGTCAATATCATACAACAAACTATGTAAAAACCACACTATATTAGCTGAGAGGCAGGACTTAAGTGCTGCATAAGGTAATGAAGATTTAAACTTGTAAGAGATATCATCTAAAAGCATGCTATGGATTCTTTCAATCAATGGTACAACCAAGTAATTAACTGGTTGAGGCATCATTACAAAAAATAACGATAAGATTCCTTTCACAGATCAAATTTTATAAAACATCTTCAACAATAAACAAAAGAAAAAACCCAAAAAAAAATTGTGATAAATACGGCAAAGTAACTTGACTGTATCAAAAACTACATCTCATCACAGATTGGGGGATACAGACTATGTACTGTTGAACAATGTGGATACCAGAATAGTTCAAACTTCATTAATGGAAAATAGATTACTCAATCATTCATTTATCACTGAAATGCGTTTTTCTCTTCCTCATTTATAATACCTTGACAAATCCTGCCAAACTAATGACAACGTCTATCTCGACTTACCAGAAGCATTTTGGTTGAACGTTGTTAGTTTTATATAACCAATCTTAGGCAAGTTCTTCCCTGAACCAGGAAACTCGCATAGTCTTGACTGCACTGGATTCAGTGACACTTTCTCTCTCCTGGATAACAACAAGTTGTTAGTTGTCAATTGTAAATCTTTTGAATATAATAAAAAATGAAGATTATGTGCCAATCAAATGACAACAGATAACAAGAGCACAATCAAAAACATAATGGTGAAATTATATCCCCTCATAAGGTTTCTGAGTGCCTGCATTAAAACATAACAAAGTACAAATCTCAAACTGTAAGACACATATTTAGTATTTAAAGATATGCAATACCATATACCGTGACAAAATGGAACAATGTTTTCCCTTTTTGAAATTGCAACATGAAACAGTCGACTTACGTCAAAGCTAGGTGCTTTGTCTTAGGTCCACTGCGGATTGTCAATTCCACAGAGCTTCCTTCAGGTCCCCTGCAATTCCCAGGATATGATTAGGCATGATAAACAAGTAAATAGGACTGAAATGCAGTATAAAAAAGAATTTATTCTTCTAGAAGGATATCTAATAGAGTTAAGCAAACAAGTATCCATACAGAAAGGATCAAGATCTTGGCAGCTTCTCAAATTGATGTTAAAAAACATGCAAACTACAAAAATAAATAAAAACCCAGTCACTACCAGTAACCGTTATGATAATAATCATATAGTCTTCAACATGAAAAGTCTCTTAGTATTCAACAATCGATTACTAACTTCATAAAAGATGCCTATAACTTTAAAAAGGTCACATATATTCTCATAAACACTATTATGCTCTAGATTCACCATTTTCTTCAGGGTGCGACTCACAGGAGTTCCTACTGCACAATGACTATATTACCTGAAGTTCAAGGCATCCCATAGAACAAAGATCTTCCCAACTATGTGGCCATTAAACAATAAATGAAAAACTACTTCCTCTGAAGCTACCGGGAGTCAAATGTTTTACAAACCACCAGACAAATTGCATTAGATGAACCATTCAAAACTCTAATAAAATACAGGCAAACAGCAACCGAATCAAAGAAAAAGGTGACCCATAAATCTATAGTTGCCAAATTACAATACAGAAATGTTCCATGAAACATATAAGCATCCACATCCCCAATTTTTTTAAATTTCTAGTGCAAGAAGGCGATAATGCTCTCAAAAGAATTATACTTCAGTTTAATATATCTGAAATACTAGATAGAATTTTTTTTCATAATCATAATATCTAACAAATATGGCTGAGGTGGCTAGATTTCCTCATAAAGTAGGATACTTACTGCAACCTCTCTGCAGCATCATATATTCCCATACGTTCAGTGTTTGTATCATCTATTGCCAGAATAATATCTCCAGATGAGATTCCAGCCCTATAAGCAGGACCTCCTGGAGAAGCTGAGACAACAATTAGTCCAGAAACTGATCCATCAGAACCTGTAGGGTAGCCTATTGAGAGTCCTACACCCGTGAGAGCCCCTTGAGTTCCAGACTGCCTTCAAAGAAGATATTATCAGGTTTAAGGTGGATGTAAAAATAAACATAAAATCTTCCGACAGTAAATCTAGATTGTATATAGTGACATCCATGATATCCAATCTCAAATCTCAAATGCAGCAGATTAAGGTGTAAAATGAAACAGCCCCATACCCGCAAACTCTTAAACTTTTCAGGCTCCAGAAACCGAGTAAAAGGATCATCCAATGTCGCAAGCATCTTCCTTATGGCCGTGTCTGCATGCAAGTACAAAGTTGGTCACCAGAAAGACAAGGAGATATTAATATGTTATTATCATCAACGTACACTTGAACCCTTGAAAATTAAAAAGCCATCCTATGATATCATTGAAAATAGTATTGTGTTTTAGCCCACAGGTCATAGTTGGAAGAAGTATGCATCATCAGGTAACAACACTACAATCATCCATTGAAAAACTAAAAACTGAAAAAATAAAATAAAATCAACAAATCAAAGTCATCAGTGTAATATGAATTAGTGCATTGCAAATACAGTTCAGCCATTATTTTACTTCAGGGAGGTGCAGCAAACTATCAAAGATAAGTGATTGCAAATACTTAAATAAGACTCAGCATACTGACATAGATAAATGATTACAAAGAAGAGAATCCATACATGTCTCTTCTCGGGTGTTCATTGGTTCATTCCGCATAGCATTTTCTCTGTATCGAAACCAACTTTGTCCATTAAAACTTTTGTCAACATAGGCACGGTCAATTGTTCTCCATGCCTCTAAAAAGAGGAGATTCTCTTCACTGAGTGCCCCTGAACAGCAAAATCAAGAATTAGGATTGAAAGTAAAATACATGAGTACCCTTGTCACATAAAAATTACACTTACAAGAGGGAGACTTGCTAACAGCAACAGAAGCAGACGTAACAAGCAACGCAGCAACAACCAACTGGACAAAAAGAGTAGAGACATGTTGCTTGATTCTGTTCGAACAATTACTCTGTTTTTGAAGACTGCTAGTATATTTCATAGTAAACCAGCCAAGCTGAGAAAAAAAGCTCTTGTTCAACCTGCATACATGCCGTAGCAAGAGCTTGTGTTTAAAAGCTCCTTCGAAATTACTACAACTCCGATGCCTGTTAACAGCATTTGTCCTTATATGCAACGAAAAACCTTGTAACCGGGATTCTAAAATCCTCACACGCAGAGATTTCCATGGCTGCACCTGCATAGAATCTTACCACATTCACAAACCTACATGGCCCCTTTATCACTAAAATAATGTATACATTTGCATAGTCCGTTTCACAGATCACAGTACAATTAGTTCAATTAGTTAATATACAACCATTTACAAGTCAATCAAACATCAGCAATTATCAGCTCATAAGAAATATTTTCCAAAATAAAAGAGAATTCATGATATAGAGTTAATTAATAATGGGAGTAAGAGTACCTGAGAAATGGCGGGCCTGAAAGTGAAACGACAAGAGAGAGAAGGAGATGTAGCAAGGACCTCCATGGAGACTGGAGAGCCCCTCAAATTCGCTTCTCTTTATTTTTCCACTTCTTATCGTCGCGCTTGCACACTTGATTCGTGTTACAGATTACTCATTGGGCCCAGTCCCAGGCCCAGGCCCAACTATATATATATATTGAAAAAAATTAAAAATAATGGAATCTAAAATACAATTATTTATTTTTTACATAAGGGATAAAAAAATTGAAAAAAAAAATTAACATTTTCTCATCGTTACATTTGATACTATAAATCATTGTAAATAGTTCAAATTGGCATACTTTATATATAATTATGAATAATTTCTTCTGCACGAACTAAAGTTGAAGTTGATGTAGGCCCGCTTTGGGAATGTTTCATGAACTGCTTTTGGTTTCAAAAGTGATTCCGAACTAGATATAGGGTGTTTGATAAAATTTCAGGAAAGTATTTTTAGTCACTTTTGGTTTCCCGACAACAGTTTTGAGATGCTATTTTTTATAGTTTTTATAAAACTGTTTCCAGGAAGCAGTAATGAAAAGACAATAGATTATTGATATACACACAATATATATGACAATGTAAAAAAAAAGTAATAATTGTTATGGTTATATAAAAATAAAACAAATTATTTATTTTATAACATGTTTATGGACACACAAAAATAAAACAAATTATTTATTTTCAAAACATCTTCGAAATATATATTTACTTACGGTTTATTAAATATATTGAAATTACTTTTGGTTATCACTACACCTTTAAAAATCAGTTTACTAAACACTCAGTTGATTATTCTCACAGTAAATCCAAAATCAATTCTCCCCACAACATAAACAAAAGCAATTCCCTTCACAATACAGTAAAATTAAACTAACCATAGTAAAACTCCCACGACATCTTTATTTAAATTTGAAAAAGTAAATATAAAAAAGGGATAAAAAAATATAAAAATATTATAACTATATACTTTAAAACAAATTGGACCAGAGAGGTCATGCCCTCTTCAAACCTCCAAATGGTTTTGCCACAACCGGGTTCGACTAATTGGGTCAGACCCAAGCCTGGTTCCGCACTTCGGCCTATGCACAAAAAGAAAATATGAATTAAATTTTTTTATACATGTTGGTACTTGGTAGGGTCATTCTTTGAACAATATTTGTCCTTTTTGAAGCTATCTTGCGATGGGAATTTAATGTGTCACGACCCAAAAAACTGTTATTATCCGGGCTTACATCATTTATCATAAAGCACTTTTATGACGATGTTAAAAGCACTTTCAATTAGTCTCTCCTTAATCACTCAATATTAAAGTGACAAGAAAAAAAAACACACGCCATCCACTAACTAAGAAACATCATTGAAATGTTTTATATATAAGGAGAAAACTTGCACAAACTTTAATGTATTTATATTTTTAAAAGACAAAAAATCTTTTTAAAACTTATAATAATGTAGATTAAGAAACACGTCATTTTATCTTAATATACATATTGTTTTTCACCTTGAATATTTAGACGGGAGTTTCAAGTCTTATCGTACATATTTACATATTTAATTCTTAATTTAGAGATGTGTTAGCAGATCCTTAATCTATATTCAATGTAAGATTTAATATATAAAAGATACATTAATTAAAAGTAAAACGAGTTTAACTCAAAAAGATCACAAGTGAATATGTTTTTTTTTTCCTTACTTGCAATCATACCCTTATATTTAAGGATAATTAATAGGGGTAGGTATATTGAATCCGACCCGACCGACCCGACCGACCCGACCCGACCCTAATTTGACAGATTGGGTCAGGGTTAGCTATACAAAATAACTGAAAACAGGTTAGAAATCAATAACCCGAAATTATGTTGGGTCTGGTCGGGTTATATTGCTAACCCGCAACCCGACCCGACATACATACATATAAAAAAAGTTCTGTAGAAAAAATCTCTAATTTCATTTGAAACCCTAACATCTATCTCTTCTCTCTCACCATACTCTGCAGATTAGGAGTGACTCATTGCTCATAGTCAACCAAGTCTCTAGGGATTATCAGGCAAAAGGGGATAACATGGTTGCCTACCTGAAGCTAGTTCAACAGCTTAGGAGCAAGTTCAAAGGTTTCAGGATTGGGTAGATACCTCGATAACAGAATCGTCGAGCTGACGTTCTAGCCAAGATAGCTACAGATGGTGGCCAGACCTTACCCCAATAGGTTCTTTTTAAAATGATCCCTCTATCTAGCACATTGACAGGTAAGGAAACTTATACTCTTGATCGACAACCATGATGGATGGACCTGATAGTGGATTATCTACAAGAAGGGAGACTTCCCGGGGAGACTGACCAAGATAGGAAAGTCAAGAGGCTCTCGGTCCTATATTGCTTGGTGGATGGGTACTTATACAGGAGGGGCAGATCCCTTCCTTTGCTCCGATGTTTACACCCTGAAGATGTCAAATAGGCATTGAGAGAGGTTCACTCAGGGGAATGTGGGAACCATATTGGTGGGGAGGCTCTGGCATATCAGGTACTCCGCATGGGGTACTACTGGCCAACCATCCATCAAGATGCAAAGATCTTGGTACAATCATGCGAAGCTTACCAGAAGACCGCAAACTTGAGTCACCTACCGCCAAAGCGATTATCATCCCTTAGCTCACCATACCCCTTTGCTATGTGAGGAGTCGACTTGATCGGGCTGCTTCCAACTGCTCCTAGGTCAAGCCAAGCATGCTATCATGGCAATCGACTATTTCACAAGATGGGTTGAAGCTGGACCATTCTCCCAGATATCGGAAGAAAATACAACAAGATTCATAAAAAATAATGTGGTTTGCAGGTTCAGAACTCCTCTTGCCATTATAGCTGACCTCGGCAAGCAGTTTGATAATGGCTGATTCAAAGACTTTTATGAGGGCTTGGGAATCGACCTTAGGTTCGCTTTAGTAGCCCACCCCCAGACTAATGGGCTAGTGGAATCCACCAATAAGACTATTAAGAAGCTGTTGAAAAAGAAACTACAACAGAAAAAGTGTAAATGGGCTGAGGAGCTTCCCGAGGTCTTCTGGGCTTACTGCACTATAAGGAAAACAGTTATCGGGGAAACGCTCTACTCACTAGCCTTCGGAGTTGAAGCAGTGCTTCCCATTGAGCATAAACCGATATCCTTTAGAGTCTAACATTTTAAACCGAGGAGCAATGAGGACAATCTCTGGGATAGCTTAGATCTCTTGGAAGAAAAACAAGATCGAGTAGCTTAGAAGGTAGCAGTTTACCAGAGCAGGATTGCTAGATACTTTAACCGGAAGGTTAAAGTCCAAAACTTTAAGGAGGGGGACCTAGTTCTCAGGAAAGTGACGTTGAGTACCAGGAAGAGGTCAGACGGGGTATTGGGGCCAAACTGGGAAGGGTCATACTTGGTAAAGGTGGTGGCTCGCAATGGGGCATACAAACTAGAAGACATGAATGGCCGACTCATCGATCATACCTGGAATGCAGATCACTTGAGAAAATTCTACCCCTGAACAGGGGACTCATGAGCAGGCTACCTCCACCTAAATCTTAATCTCCAGCAATAATGTAGTCCTTTTTTTTTATCAATAAAGCCTTTTTTTTCTCCATCTTTAGCTATGTTCTACAAAGATTTGGGACTACATGGAAAATTAGACATTTCCGTCTCAAGACCAGGGATTAGCCGGGGAAGTCCCCTCGCTATCCCTGATGCCTCGGACGGGCACTACCCCTCACCAAGAAGGGTCTGAGTGTAAGCACATAGTTGTCATCCAGATCTCGAGACTAGAAAATAGCTAGATAGCCCTATTGATGCCTTGGTCGGGCTACAACCCCCAAGAAAGGTCTGAGTGTAAAAGCATAGTTGCCATCCAGATCTCGAGACCAGAAAATAGCTAGATAGCCCTCCTGATGCCTTGGTCGGGCTACAACCCCCAAGAAGGGTCTAAGTGTAAGAGCATAGTTACCATCCAGATCTCAAGACCGGGAAATAACTAGATAGCCCTCCTGATGCCTTGGTCGGGCTACAACCGTCAAGAAGGGTCTAAGTGTAAGAGCATAGCTGCCATCCAGACCTCAAGACCAGGAAATAGCTAGGTTGCCCTACTGATGCAAGAAGGGTCTGAGTGTAAGAGCGCAGTAGTTATCTCAGCCTAAAAGAGGGCTAAATAGTTCTCCTTTATACCTCATTCTGGCTAAAACTCCCTAAAGAAGCTCGAGGATTGAGGGCTCTTTTACTTAAAATCTAATGTCCCAGTTATTACTGGTTGTTAATCCTCCGAGCACACGTTGTTGCTTACTGTGACAAGTCTACGAACAAACAAGGGGACTATCGACTAAAGTCACCGAGCTGCAAGTTTCTATTGAGAGTCAAAAGCTCGAGCTAGCTATCTATGTTCACACTTAAGCAGCTTTCCTATCTTGTTACTTTTCCCAATCTAAATCAGGTTGCTATATGGGCTGAACCTAGATGGAAATAAAAAATGAAGCAAGCACATGCAAATCAAAATTTGAACCAGATCTAAAGTTAAATTCCATTAATTAGTTGGGGAGCCTATCCCCCGGTAAGGCTACAACAATCAGATAGGGAGCCCAACTCTGGTTCCGGGCTACAAAATACTAAAGAAAAAGAGTGACGATGATGGTCAAGCATGAGTAAAGATGGGATGCCCACCCCCCTTTCCGTGCATTCAGAATAAGCTACAAGAAGATGGATTCAAGCTTCTGCATCTTTCTGATCTTCTCCTGCTTCCCCTCATTCTAGATGAACCTCTCCCCTTACTCTTCTTTCGGGTGATCGTTCATCCCGGATAGCAGTCTTTGCCGCCTCTTCCTGAGGATGCCCCTCGATTGTCTGATGCTCAGCAGAATCCTCCTCCAAGAATTCATTGACCACTGCCATAACCTCAGGAGGTATGGTTGCATCAAGAAGTTTGGCCATTGACTCTGGCATAATTTTCCTTGTTGTTGGCTCCTCCTTTGAAGGCACCTTATAGGGACCTCTGGCTTCTGTAAGATCCCCTTCTGGTTCCATGGGTAAAACCCCTTTGAGGACTCTCCTGGACCTGACTTTGGGAAGACGGAAGGAGGATGAGGAAGGTCTGACCCAGCTGGTTGCTTCCAGATTTCGACCACATTAGAGGAATCCAGGTCATCACTTAAGGGGCGAGACATCTCTACGACCCTGGCCAATATCTCCTCCTTATCCCAGTTAGCAATAATTGATAGGTCAAAGGGGGAGGGGAGGGCCTCAATGACTTGGTATGAGGCGTAGAAGTATCCCTCGCTGAAGGAGGAATCCACCTCAGCCTGAAGCTTGGCAACTCGGGCTTGCAGAACATGATTCTCAACATCTAACGCCTTCGCTTCTTTCTTCCAGTCATCTCGTTGGTTGGCTCGTCGCTTAGTCCGAAGAGTTTCTTGGTAAAAAGACCGTTTCAGCCTCTCGTGGTCGCACGGAAGCTCAGCATGTTGTGTTTCCATTCCCTTCTGGCTGGAAGTCATCTTCTGAACCAAAGATTGAGCCTACGCCAGCAATCCCATGGCCCGCTCAGCCTTAGCTTCAGCTCTAGCTACCCGATCTCGGAGAAGGGATACCTGGTGGCCCATTGCTACATTGAACTTGAAAGCCTGCAAAGTATGAAACGAAGGTTAGAAAGCAATCAAAGCTCATAATCACAAAAAATAAAGGCGATGACTACCCCGGCCAGAAAGGCAGACCCATTAGTAACCAGAATATCCACGGGTATGTAAGCCATCCTAGAGAGCAAGCCACCCAGACAAGAAGTAATGAACTGCTTCAAAACCTCATCCTAGAAGGAATCTCAAGAATACCAGTATCGGGATCCCCTGGAGCCTGAATTACCCGGGACACAGCTGGATCAGCGGAATGAATGGGTGATGTAACTGAAGAAGCAGCAACTGTAGCGGGAGCCACTGGTAAAGGGGCGTAGGTGGACTTATTAGTGGCCTAGGGATCGGGCCATCCTCGGTTTAGAGCTTTATTTGCCCGAGATACGAGAATAGCCATCTTAGATCTCATCTAGGAAGACGACGGAGTAGGAGCAGGCGAAGCAGCTGCCAAAAGGATTGGCCCTCTTTTCTCCAAGGTATCCAAAAAGGTTCCCGGGGATAACCTGAAAGGAGAGGGAGGGGTCCGAGCTTTCACGGCTTCGCGAGAAGCTGGAGCAACAACAAAAACTGTTTTAAAAAGGGGGTAAAACCATCATAACTGAACCATTCAACAACCCAAAAGCTTGATGGTTCAAGATACTTACGAAGAGTAGCATTGGTTATCTGAAGATAGCGGTTTACCCGACTAGGATCAAAAGGGTCAGCAGTCAGTAACTTTAGGTTCAAGTAGTTCATGGCAAAGATGGCCTTCAGCATCGTCTTAGATTCGACAGGCAAGGAATCCCGGTCCCACGAGGGCTTATCATTGAAAGTGGTCGGAACCGCGAACTCGTGCCCACCTATAAAAACCGAGCTCCCCCAATCATTGCCAGCCAATTCCCGTTCTTCTTTCCAGGTCGGGTCCTTCCTTGAAGCTCCAGGGATGATAAAATTAAACTTGTTCTTGGCATTGGCATAAAACCGACCTCGGAGGACCCCGATCAGGCTCCCAATCTGAAAAAGAAAAGCAAGCTCCTCTTCCCCGGGCTCTCTGGTTATCTTGCTTAGCTCGCCTTGCTCCCTCCACAGCACCAGGGTGTTAGTTGGAGGGGAGTTAGCTGAAGGGCGTTGAGATTCTGCAGAAGGGTAGGATGAAGAATGAGCCTTACCCCTCTCTCGATGGCTGCAACATGGATCTGAAGTATGCATTTGGGTGGGTTAAAGTTGTCATAATTTATGTGGGGGACTGTGAGAGAGCCGGTGTCAGGGATGTCGTATTTGGCCCTCAAGTGGCTGATCGACTTTAGGTCAACGGCAGAATCTGGAATGACCCTGAAGTCATATGGAGATGCCTCTCTAGGGAAGGACCGACGATTGTGACCTGGTCCTCTCCAGCGACACCGAACTTATTCTCTTCACCGGAGTCCTCGTCAACCAAGTTCAGAAGATTGTCCGATTGGTTATAAAACCCAGTTCCGATGGCTACATTCCGGCTCGATCGACGACTTTGCGGGGACATAAGAGAGTCATCCCCACCTAGGTCTCGTCGAGCCCATTTTCCGTGGGTGAGACTTGAGACCTCTGTGCCCTCAACAAGGGAGTCAATGGAGTCACGGCTAGTCTTCGACATGGTAGAACAGGTTTTGGGGATTGAGAAAAAAAGGAAAATCAACATAAGGTAGCAAGAGAGAAGAAGTCTGTAAATTTAAAATTGAGAGAATGTGTGAGGAAACGGGCAGTGAGTTTGAATTTAAATAGAGGTTTGGGGTGTAATGACATCGGCGATATCCTCGGGAAGATCTCCTCGAGCCACAGAGAGAGCCGTAACGCAATCAGTTTTCCTCGAAGAACACATCAATTCAAGTTCGACACATTATTTGGGTAATTAATGAGAAGATTTCATTCGAGATTCTCAGTAATTATCTCATAACGAAAAATTTCCCAGTTAAACAGGGAATCTGACTCCAACCCTAGCTCTACCTCCGGTGTTCAAGTCAGAGGGGACTTTTGTTAATAGTAAAATTTGGCTAGGGGTCAAAGAGAATTTTTTCACTTTCCCAGCCCGAATCAAAGCCCAAATTCGACATTCATGAAACCCCAGGAGTACTATAAAACTACCCCGCATAAGCACGGAAGGATTGCCGGGCTTCAGAACTATCAGGGAAAAAGCTAGTCACAACCAGGTCGAGCCTCCACGCGAACACTGGAATCCGGGCATCTCGAGGCCACCTACCTAGGAACCTCGGTTCTGGGGGGTCAGGCTCCTCAACCATCCCGTGAAAGCAAGGGGGTCACCAAGCTCAAGAAACATTTGAAAAAAGCCCGACAAGCAAAGGAAGCCCCCTCCGGGTTAAGGCTTTTAAAGGTCAAACTTAATTCATAGTCTAAACAAGAAGCCCACCAACCTCTCCAGAAGCCCACCAATCTTTCCAGGAGCCCGCTGTCCCCTCCACGATACGAGGAGGAAGAAGGCCTTTAAGTGAATCAGATCCATGTTACCTCTTAGGAATGTCTACTAGGATGTCCATTCCAAGCTTCCGAGAATGAAACCAAAGCATAGATCTACCTCGCTCTATGAAGACTACGAACGGCTAGCTCAGCGACCTCCATGAAGATTTATGTCGTGAGTATGCACAGAAACATATCTACGTAATAACCAACATTTACATGCAAGTCAAGAGTTTGATTCCAAAAAGGAAACAAACTTATATTCGTCAAGAATATCATCACCTCCGTTATTTACTCGAAGTCAACGACTTTCAAATAGAGGATCTCGCCTGATAAATGGGGAGTAGGTTCAGAGAATCAAGGCGGAAGATACACCCGTTCAAATTTATTCGGTCATATATAAATATGCCTAAGAATTCCTACGAAAGGGGACATATAGACGATAGAGTAAAAGGGAGAGAGAAATATGTCGGGCCTAAATTTGTGATCAAAACACGGCCGTCGTGATGTCCACTATTCAACAAGCACGAAGTCACTACCTTCCTACGTTCTAGAGAGATAGTGAGCATATGAGAGAGAATTCTGTATACCACGAGTAATCGATACTAAAGTCCCCACTTACTATTGTTATACAAAGATTTGTTTTTATCTAAGCGGGTTAGGTATCAAAGGTATCGACCCCGACCACTACCTTCGTGGTAGTGGTCTCGAGGGTGTTAGTGGGAATTTGTCATATTGAGTTAATTTTTCGTTAACAAATTCTAAATCCTTTGTATGTGCCTATAGTTATCTGTAACAATATGGTCTCCGTTTTGACTTGTGATAGCAATTTAGAATGATGAATCTCTTTATCTTATCCCTACTTGTACTTGATTTTTATATTGTACTAGCCAACACCCAACCCGATCAACCCAACCTAACCCAACCCGACAATATTGGGTTGGGTTGGGTTGGGTTAGGTTGGATTGGGTTGAAAATTGATATTGGGTTGGGTTGGGTTAAAATTTTCTAACCTGATATACACTCGGGTTGAGAAATTTTCAACCCAACCCTAAAATGCCCACCCCTAATAATTAATCTTCGTAATATAATAATTAAGCCTCATATTATAATCACTGTGGTAGCCAAATATGGCCCATAGGCCCAACATATGAAATATCAGATCTCTATAAATGTTAAAGCTTACCTAAGACCATTCTTTAGGTCGACCCAATTCATGTGTTTAAATGAAGATAGTTGTTTTATCAGTTACTAAAATAATGGTAACCGCTGATTCAAAAGAGATGAAATATCTCCTTTATTTGACTCTTACAATCTATAACCGACAGAGAGACATTGAGAAGGAGCTTATAAATAACCAAGAACATTCATAAAAAAAAACACATAGAAAAAACTTCAGAGAAAGAAGCTAAAAGCCTAAATAACATACTGAAACTCTGTTCATAGGAATTCCGGCAACCTGATTTCAATCATCACTTCGTATTCACGAAGAAAATTGCTCGGCCCAATCATACCTAAGGTTAAGAACACAACCCCCGTTTTTATTGTTTTGTTTATATATATTTCTCTGTTCTTATTCTTTTGCAGGTTCCATAGAATAAACAACCTTATCTGCAGGATCATAAAGGAGATGACAGCGTCACTTCGAACGATTCGACTCATGTTGCTTTGGGCCTAATACAACCCGACCCTATCCACATTAATCGTAGTTCAACTAGCTACATTTTGACACCCAGCATGGGGCCCATAGCAACTTTACAAATGAACCATTCAAACCAGTCGGTCGACCTATCAATATGTCTGGGTATGGAAACACACTAACCGTCGAAGAGCAGATCGCTGCATTGACCGCCCAGATGACAACAAATATAGAAAAGTTACAAGCACTTGAGGCAGAAAATGTCACGATCCGAGCGACCAATGTCGAGCTGAGAGCACTGATCGACGACATAGCACCATACATCATAGCTTCGGAGCGCCCAACCCCGACGCCAAACGCCGAACAGGTAGTCGATCAAACGGCTCCGATAACACAGGGAAATGTTATAAGGACGGACACGAACCTAGATGATCAGTAGAACCAGCAGACAGCTCGTGCAGAAATCAATCTCAACAACTTATTGGTTCGGAATGAAATATAGCAGGACCAGACCATGAATATGTAGCCAGATAACGATCTGCAGACACCGATAACATTTCAGTCGACATCGGACTTGGTCAAACTAGGGATGGCAATGAGGCGGGTTCTAGGCGGGGTGGCCTTCCCTGCACCCATTTTTTGAAAACCCATCCCCTCATAAAACCCCACCATAGATAGAGCGAGTTGGGGTATAACGGGGAGTGGTTTCCCCATCCCCGCCCATTTACTTCATTTATATATTTTTTTTATTAAAATAACAAATATCTAACCATTGAAATAATAAACTTGAAGAAAAAAAAATGTTGTTTTTAAACTTTAAATTTTAAAAGTTATTTGAGAAAGAAACTTATTGTATGTCAAGTTATTTAAGAAAGAAACTTACTGTATGTCCTCTTGTGTTTGAGGTTAAAGCTTGAACAATGAACTTCAAGTTGTTTGAGGATTAAAGACTTAGAGTTACAGTTAGCGGCTAAGTATTTTTTAATAGTATTTTATATTGTCAGTTTATGTTAAATAACAGTGAAGATATGTAAAGTTAGGGTTAACGTGTGTGTGTGTGTGTATATATATATTTCTTTTTTAGATATATTTATTTTCTTGAAATTATATAGTTTAACTAAGTAATATTTTAAGCGAGCGGGGTGGGGTAGAGAGTATAAAACCCATCCCCTCCCCATACCCATTGCGGGTTAGACTATCTATCCTCATCTCTGCCCCATCCCCACTAAATTGAAACCCATCCCCACCCCAAAAGTGTGGGTCCCCGTCCCCACTGGTAATTTTGTCATCCTTAGGTAAAACTCGAACCTTCCTTACCTATAACTACTAACTTGGAACTGTATCGTAGGTTTGCAGAAATGGAGGCCCTTATTCAAAGGATTTCAGGAGTCCCAGCTAAAATAAAGAAAAACACGACAAACAGCTTCGTCGATTTGCCATTTGTTGATGTGATCGCTCTCATCGAAATGCCCAAGAAATTTAGCTTCCCGAATATGAAACAGTACGAAGGAACGGTAAATCCGGATGACCACATCGCCTAGTATAAACAAAGAATGTTCACATAGGCAATCCCACGCGACCGAAGAGAAGCGTTCATGTGCAAAGCGTTTGGGTCCAGTCTTAACAGCCCAGCTTTACAATGGTATACAAATTTACCTAACAATTCAATTGTTTCTTTTACGCAGCTTACAGGTACATTCGTGGAGCAATTGGCAAGCAGTTGCAATTTGGAAAATTAGTCGGATGACCTATATACAATAACTCAAAGGCACGGTGAAAACTTGAGGACGTACGTCAGTCGCTTCAACAGAGAAAAAGTACAGATCCCGAATTGCAAAGAAGCGACCGCCATCTATGCATTTAGAAAAGGTCTCAGGTCTGATTCCGACCTATATAAAGAACTTACTAAGTATCCATGCAAAACAATGGAAGACATATTGGCAAAGACATGGGCTCAAATCAAATGGGAGGAAGATAAGGCTAATTTTGTAGGAAAGATCAACAACCATGCAAACAGAAGAAACGACAGGGTGGACAGAAGGTCGAATGATGTAAGGTCAGAATCTTATCCGATAAATAGTAGGCACAACTTACAGTATCGGTAAGAAATTTTGAATGACTGATGACCATATGGTCGAGATCCCTCATGATCTGGCCGACCGTAAGTCCGGATTCAAGAATATAACCTCAGTATCGAACCAATTAACCTTATAGCAGTAATGAAGGAGATGGGTAGGACGGTAAAGTGGCCACGAAAAATGAGTGCCCCTCCGAAATATCGGAATGCAATATTATGATGTGAGTTTTATGGGAATCATGGCCATCAAACGGAGGATTATGTCACCCTCAAACTTGAAGTCGCGAGCTCCTCATGCAGGGCATCTGTAAGAATTCCTAATAGACAAGGGGAAGCTAACATTTGCTAGACACAATGACAAACGGCAAACCAAAACGAGTAGTCCTTCTGGGCCCCCTCAACAAGATAAAATAACCAACTACATCGCAGGAGGTTTAGAAGTTAGTGGAGTGAGTTATTCTGTAGCAAAAAGGCACACACGACAGGTGTCAAATATGAAAATTCAACCCAATCGGGAGCACTCCTCTAATGTCGACGAGACCGTCACCATCAAGTCTACGGACAAATCATATATGTTTTCTCCTCATTATGATGCACTTGCTATTTCTTTACATATCGCAAATTTCTAACAAAAAACATTTTAATTGATAATGATAGCTCATGTAACATTCTGTTTAACAGTGCTCTCAGAGAAATACGGGTCGACGAGTCCAAACTAAACCGATGAACAATCGTGTTGACAAGGTTTACTGGGGAAAAGAAAAGCACCATGTGAGAGTTCATACTACCAGTCTATGCCGTAGGTGTGAATCTTTACATCAACTTTCCAGTACTCAACTGTCAATCATCGTACAATACATTCATATGAAGGCCTTGGATACACGAGATGAGAGCAATCCCGTCGACCTACCATCAGATGATAAAATTCCCAACCAGATGGGGACTATGAGAAATAAAAGGGGAAAAAAGAGCAGCAAGAGAATGCTACCAAAACGTCATGAAGAAAATGAAAGAGTAGTTATAGCAATTATAGGAGTCTAAAGTCGAGTCGACAATAAACGAGCCAAATGTGGAGGAACTCGACGAGGTGTCAATCGACCATGAGCAACCAGAACAAAATGTGCTCATTGAATCAAGACTGCCAACCAAAGTCTGTCAACGACTAATTGAATTCCTAAGAGAATGGCGTAGCAGCTTTGCCTGGTCACATTCAGACATGGTCGGCATCGACCCAGAGGAAATAGTTCATCGGTTGCAAGTGACTTAGATCATCGATGCGTGAAGCAAAAGCGAAAGAAATTCACCCCAAAATGAAACAAAGTAATAGAGATCCAGAAGTTACTCGATATCAGATCGGTCAAAGAAGTGAAGTATCCCGATTGGATGGAAAATGTCGTGGTCGCAAGGAAAATGAACTGGAAATGGCACGTTTGCATCGACTTCACAGATCTCAACAAGTCATGTCTCAAAGATTCGTGCCCGCTTTCTCATATCGATATGTTGGTCGACGCAATCGTAGGATACGAACTCCTTAACTTCATGGACGTATACTTAGGCTATAACCAGATCTTGATGCATCCTAACGACCAGGAAAAAAATAGCTTTTGTCACATAGCGAGGTACTTTTTGCTATAAAGTAATGTCTTTTGGTTTGAAAAATACAGGGGAGACTTACCAAAGGCTTGTAAACAAAATGTCCACTGAAATGCTTATCTCGACAATGGAGGTCTACATCGAAGACATGCTGGTTAAAACCTTAGTTGCAAAACAACATATCAACCAATTGAGACAATTGTTCGACGTCTTCGACAAATACAGTATGAAATTGAACCCCACTAAGTGTTCGTTTAGTGTCTCTTCAGAAAAGTGTTTTGGTTACTTGGTCACCTAGAGAAGCATCGAGGCCAATCCGGATCAGATTCGGTGATACAAAGAATCGAATCATCTAGATGCATCAAGACGTGCAAAAGCTCACAAGTCGGTTAGCAGCCATAAACCGATTCATCTTGAAATCGTCTGAACGTTGTCACCATTTCTTCAACACCTTGAGAAAGAACAAGGTGTTCGAATGGAATGACAATAGTGAGAAAGCGTTACAGGATTTAAAAATGTACTTGATGTCACCCTCACTATTGTCGAAACCAAAGGACATCGAGGTATTGTTGTTATATATGGTGGTATCCGACACAGCTGTAAGTGCCGTACTAATCGGAGAGGAAGATGGCAAGCAACATCTAGTATACTACGTAAGTAAATCATTACTCGATGCGAAAACCAGATACAGTCAACTAGAGAAGCTTGCGCTAGCCCTTGTTGTTGCAACACACAAAATGATACCATATTTCCAATGCCAATATGTTAAGGTATTAACTGCTTATTCGTTTAAAAATATTTTGTATAAACCTGAACTTTCAAGGTGACTGACAAAGTGGGTGGAGGAATTGAGCGAATTTGATATCTGCTTCCATCCTCGGACGGTTAAAAAATCACAGGTATTAGCTTATTTTATCTCATATTTTACCCCCTTGTGAGAATGTATAGGCTGAACAAGAATTGATAGCTCTTACGGAGAGTTCAACGATCGTAAAATAGACCTTGTCAATCGACAATTCTAGCAATATTAAAGGTTGCAGACTTGGATTGGTGCTTACATCCCCACGGGGAGATACAATGGAGAAATCGATACATTGCGAATTCCGTGCGATGAATAATGAAGCCGAATACAAAGCATTGATTGTTGGACTCGACCTCGCAAACAGCTTGAACGTCAAGAATATTCAAGTACACAACGACTTGCAACTAGTCGTCCGACAGATGTTATATGAAGCAAGAGCCCAAAGGATGATGGTGTACTTTGAAAAGGTCAAACAACTACGATCGAATTTCGACGAGTTCACTATTCAATATATGCCAAGGTCGAAGAATTCACGGGAAGACGCGTTGGAAAACCTTGGGCCAACATCGACCAGTGGCTTGAAGTCAATTCCCATCATACATCTCATGACACCGATTATTCAAGACACCGAAGCAGTCACACTAGTAATGGGTGGGCATAAAAACCGAAACCGAAACCGAATTGAATTGAACCGAACCAAACCGAAAAAGGGTGTTCGGTTCGGTTCGGTTCATAGCTTCTATTCAATTCAAACCGATTTGAAATTTAAAAACAGAATTGAATTCAGTTCGTTTTCGGTTTTGGACAAACAAAACCGAACCGAACCGAATAAACCGAATTGTCTTAATTAATTATTTTGTAAGGTTCAATTTTATTATGGATTGTTTGTTGATGATGTTTTATTTTTGGACTACATTATATACTACATTTTTTTACTTCTATTTATAGAAGTTATGATGATTTTATATTTTGATTGAGTATGTAGACCGAATATGATTGAAATTTTATATTTGGATTCAAAATTGGATTGTATTTTGTTTAAATTACTTTTTACATATTATGTTTTCTTAAAAAAAAAAAGAAGCCTAAATGCTAAAATGCAACTTAAAGGCCTAAAAAAAATAACATATTAAAAAACCTTTGAAGCCCAATAGGCTCAAAACCGAATTGAACCGAATCGAGATAAAAGTGTTTGATTCAATTCGGTTTCCAGGTTCAATCAGTTCAAACCGATACACATTTTTAAAAACCGAATATATGTCGCTTCAATATGGTTTTGGCAAAAACTGAACCGAATAGAATCATGCCCACCCCTAACACTTGTCGACCATGTAACTAGCTAGATGGATACCTTGCTTAACTATCTCAAAGCCGACATTTTGCCCGAAGACAGATCTGAAGCAAGAAAGGTCCTTTCTTGAGGTGTATCACCCCACAAGAAGCGCATGATGTTCTCAAGAGCCTTCATGATGAAAAATGCGAAAGTCATTCGGGCGCTTGAAGTTTGTCCAACCGAGCTATTAAAATCGGATATTATTGGCCGACAATGAGGACTGACTCTGAGAAACACGTGAAGACTTGCGACAAATGCCAAAGGTTTGCACCAGTATCACACCTCCATTCAGGTACGTTAAACCAAATTTCGTCCCCTTGGCCTTTTATGAAATGAGGAATGGACATTGGAGGAGTTGTTTACATGCTTATATTGACGGATTACTTCACTAAATGTGTCGAAATTGAGGTATTCCAATAAGTACACGACACCGAGGTATGTAACTTCATTTAGAAAAATATTATTTACAGATTTGAAGTGCCTTAGGAGATAATAACAAATAACGGATCCCAATTCATCTCGTACGAATTCCAAAAAATTTTCAACAAGTATGGAATCAAATTGAGTTTCTCAACACCCTATTAATGGATAGGCAGAATCAACAAACAAAACCATCGTCAACACGTTGAAAAAATGCCTGGAGGCAGAAAAAGGTGAATGGGCTGAGAAACTTTCGAATATACTTTGGGCGTATAGAATGACACCCCGTCGATCGACAGGTGAAACCCATTTCTCACTTATGTATGACTCTGAGGTTGTGATTCCAATCGAGACATGACTTGCCACAGCACGAAGCGATAACCCGAATGAGGAACGAAACAATTTGGAACTCGCCCTTGAATTAGATCATCTCGACGAACACAAAGATCGAGCTGCCATTCGAACACAATCGTACCAGCAACAAGTTGCACGACCTTACAATAAGAAAGTGAGCACCAGAGTATTAAAATCAATGACTGGTTACTTAGACGAGTCTTCCAAAACACTAGGGAAGAATGAGCAGGAAAATTGGGCTCTACATGGGAATGTCCTTATCAGATAACTGATGTCAAGGGTCGAGAGGCATATAAGCTTCGAGCAGTCGACGGTCGAGAAATACATAACAGCTGGAACCCTCTACATCTAAAACAGTATCATTTCTAAACTTGTCTGTTCATTCAAGTATTTTTGTTTTTCTTATTTGTTCCTTTCATAAGATATTTGATACTAACGAGTCGGGCCACAAAGAGCAAAGGTGAAAAACTTAGTGCAACTAAGTGAAAAACTGAGCTCACCAATTACACAATCTTCACTACTTTTTAATAGTTGTCGACAACGATAAGCAATGATTTGACATTTCAGGAATAAAACGGTTTCCTCAATCAACAATGGAACCAACTTCCAAATGTCCTCAAGTTCACACATAGGAAGTTGAGTGGTAGCACCCAGAACATTGTAAACGCATGTACACGATTTTTTATGAAGGTCGTCTCTACCCAATACGCATATAAGTGATTTTTTATGAAGGTCGTGTCGACCCAACACGTATGTACATGATTTTTTATGAAGGTCGTGTCGACCCAAAACGCATAAACGCGATTTTTTTATTGAGGTCATGTCGACCCAATACGCATGTACGCGATTTTTTTATGACGGTCATGTCGACCCAAAATGCATGCACGCAGTTTGTTTAAATGAGGGTCATGTCGACCTAAAATATTCGACTTGTGTATGTGCAAATGTAACAAATGTGGTGCCAATTTATGTAAATACGCTTACGAGGGACAATAGTGTCGATCGAACAAATGCTTGCACACAAGTTTACAGGCTTGTTCCAAGTATAGCAGATATGTGAAAAAATTATTGAATAAAAAATAGAAGAGTTCCAATAGATATCAAAATTATAAAAGGAAAACAAAGGTCATTCGACCAAACCATCCCAAAAGTTAATACAAAAAATTACCATCATATTTGATTGATAAAAAATAACCAAATGTTAAACAGTAGCGTTGTTGCCATCATTATTGGGTGAATCTTCGTCAACAGTCTCTCCCGTAGCAAGAGACCTTTCCTTCTTCAGACTCTTCATCTCTTCATAACTATCGATTTTCGCCTGTATTTCATTTAAGTCCCATTGGGTATGCTCACCAGATAAATATTGCTTAAAAAGCTCTGCTCTGGCTTTACACATAGACTCAATAACGATCAACAGAACCTATTCCTTCAAGTTAGCGATATCCAGCTCCTGGTTTGCCATAACCTACACGGACTTCGTCGATTTGTCACATTATCGACTGATTTCCTCCTTCAGACCCTTCACTTCATTCTCCAAAGTCGAGTTCTTCTCAATCAACTCTTTCATTAACTTTTCAAGATTAGCATTTTGTGTTTGCTGGTGTCGTTAAGCCTCCGGAGTTTTGAGCATCTTTCATTTACAATCTTGTATCGGTCACGTAGATGAAGATGTGCTTGCAGTGACTACAAAATAAAAGCACTTGAATTGAGTATTTATACAAACCACGAAAGAAGAGAAAAGTTAAGTTTACCTGGATTGTCGATAGAATCCTCACTTCGAACATCTCATTAATCTTCTAACCCTTCAAGAACTCTTCATCAGCAGAAGATCGAAAGTCGTTCGATTTTTGAAGAAAATTTATCAAATCCTCGAAAGGTGATAAGTTAGTTGGAATTGGTATGATCGACGGGTTGGCCATTGAGGTAGCAGCAATTGACTTCCCTTTGGGGTCTGGGTCGACACCTTCCTCACCACAAACAGAATCCTTCTTCCTCTTCTTCAATGGACTCGCTTCTAGGGATGAGAGATACACATGCTCTTCTACCTCAAGCAAAACCTCCGTCGACTTCCCTTTGGCCTTTTTCGCTTCTTCTGCCTTTTTCTTGCTAATGCGCTCCCTGTATTGCCTCAAGACGTCGACTGCGTCAGGAATGTTAATTTTTGCACTCACCATCGAAAGCACTACGAAAAGACGTTCAACGTCGGTAATTGGTGATAAAAATTTCATATCACATTCAAGAATCTCAAGGCTTCTTCTAGCCCCAACATATGAAACGAAATCCTTCACATAAGGATACAGTTCCCATGATCTATTTAACGTCGACCATTACCATATACTACTAGGCCTAAGTTTACCTTCTGTAAGAAGCACTCGTCAACTTCTATCTTCTACAGGGATATCTAGAACATTCTTAGTACTCTCGGGCGCATCAGCGCACATGAATTTATTCTCTTTACTCATGATTTCTAAGTAATCAAGCGAACTAGTTAATACAAAAGGAAATGAATAAAATCAAGGCAACATTGTCATTCGACACTCACCATATCGGTTCCAAATACGACAACAAGTGTAGTGTGAATTCCCCTATGGACCATCAATTGAAGGACCTCGAGTAAAGAAAAAGGTATCCTTCCAATGACAGTCGTTTGTTGTGGTGTCCGATATGAGTTGATGGTCTTTCGACCTTATAACTAGCATATAACCTTTGTCAAAAATGTGCTCCTTCAAGTAATAATTATGCTTGAGGCACCCCAGTCCAAACTTAATTCCATGTTTCTCCAGCAAAACCGTTAAACTCAAAAGTATCCTCCAACTATTTTGCATCAACTGGCCAGGTGCAATGTCATAGTATACAAGCATGCGCGAGGCTAAAAATGGAATTGGAAATCTAAAACATAAACGAAGGACATGTTCATAAAAACACGTCCGCCTGCTTATTTTTTTTGGTATACGAAGTTCGACAGAATTTGGAATCCCATAAATCGCTTGAATACTGGCCAAATCGACATCTATGAGTACACTTGTTGGACTATCAGACAAGATTCCCAGCGGTCGACCTGATGTGGACAACTTGACAATTGAATTTCTAGAGAGTTCTATCGACTGGGCAACAGCACGAGTGATGTCTTGTTCTAACATGATAGCCCTATTAATATTGACATTGGAAGGATCGACAACACTAACACGTCGTTCGATATTTATGGCACTAGAATTGATTTCCTCTTTATCACTCGGGGTCCAATCAAGATGAGGTTTTGAAATGGTACGGTCGCTCGACATAGTATCTCCAAAAAATAAAGCGGACATGCAAAAAATACAGAAGTAAGATAAATTGAAACACTACAATCACAACCCTAACCTAGGGTTTTCTAGGGTTGGAATCTAAGAGGATTCTCCTAAAGGAAAATCGATCAAACTCTCTACTAACCTAAATCGAGGGACTGCCAAGAAGACCGGATACTCAATTCACAGTATAACGACATACATAAAATAAAATTTACCAGTATAAGAATCAACATGGCAAGAATTCTAGAAATCGCAACGAAAATCAAAAGCATAGAATATGCAATGTGCATTATATGTCTCTTATAAATTCATAAAAACTAATCTTGGAAAGAAAAAGAAAGTTTACTAACCTTAGGAAAAACGATCAAAAAACTGTGTATCTCCTCGAAGATCTTGTTAAAAATTCGTTTGGTGAAATTTTCTCCTTTCGAAAACTCAAAAGTAAAAGTGAGAAACTCCCATAACGAAGCAAAAGGTTTATAAAGACCAAAACGCTTTAACCACAGGCACTCAAACCTAGTTGCCACGCATCAACACCATTTCGGTTGCCAACCCACCAAATTAACCACGGTTATGGAATTCAAAACGCTTTGAAAATTGCACCCTGAGATACAACTTGATGTCAGCTTAGGAAACCAAAATATGGAAGTCCAATCGATTTGACTTCCAGGGCTTGCGTCATAAGTATTAGTCAAACAACTAACTCGATAAAGAGTGTCAAGCCGTACAAGTGTTGACCTCAATTTTGACTAAAGCAATCCTTATAAGAAGGTTCGGCTCACTTCAACATGGTCGACTCATCAATCGACGACGTGAAAGATTTCGACTACACTCTAAAAGTTAGGAATCCCATCTTTTAGAGTGGAGGACAAACTGTGGTAGCCAAAAATGACCATAAGCCTAACATATGAAATACTAGATCTCTGTAAATGTTAAAGCTTACCTAAGCTCATTCTTTGGGTCGACCTAGTTCATGTGTTTAAATGAAGATATATGTTTTGTCAGTTACCAAAATAATGGTAACCGCTGATTCAAAAGAGAGGAAATCTCTCCTTTATTTGACTCCCACGATCTGTAACCAACGGATCATTCATAAAAAAAAACACACACACACACACAAAACTCCAAAGAAAGAAGCTAAAAACCTAAATTGTGTACCGAAACTCTGTTCATAGGAATTCCGACAGCCTGATTTCAATCATCACTTCGTATTCACAAAGATAATTGCTCATCCCAAGCACACATAAGGCTAAGAACACAACCCCTATTTTTTATTGTTTTGTTTGTACATATATATTTCCATGTTCTTCTTCTTGTTCTTTTCCAAGTTCCATAGAACAAACAACCTTGCAGGATCATAAAAGAGACGTATTATCACTTTGAACGATTCAACTCAAGTTGTTTTGGATCTAACACAACCCAATCCGATTCACACTAACCGTAGTTCGACCGGCTACCATCATTAATCCTCGTAATATAATCATTAATCCGTCTATTTGTGAACACTAGTTGCATTTGGAAGGGCCACTCTGTTTGTTGAACACAGTCTATTTGTGAACACTAGTTGCTTTTGGAGGGGCCACTCTGTTTGTGAACACATAACTTTGACAATTGTTCAATAAATTATAAAATTTATGGAGGGTGTAGATTTACTTCGTTGAATGGCGGCCTGGAATTGTAAGATTAAGTTATGAAAAAGACTTTTGTTGCCTTCTTCTTCTTCTTTTTTTTTCTTTTTTTTTTTTTAAGTCCACAAACATTTACTTTCAAAATCTTCTCATGACATTGATGTAAACCAAACCACTAACTCTCCCTACCACCGCTGACCGCTTGCTTTTGCTTTACATTTTGTGTTGCTCTTTAAAAGTCTTCATGTCTTTTCTAATATCTATAAATCATGTGCCAATATCAATTATCTTATTAATGTTACATGATATGAGGTGCTCAAATTATCCAACCGTAAGTGGTATATATAAAAAATAAAAAATAAATACCTCTCAAATCTCCTTAAAATTGTTATCAAAATACGATATAAAGTTGGTCATATTGTATCATAGAATGTTTCTGTCCCCAAGACCTAAATTAATTGTGTATTCTTTACATGCTAGAAATGGTAGTATGCTCTGGACTTTTCTTGCACCACAAAAATAGTGAATGGGAAGAAGATTTATCATTGGATGACAAAAAGAGAGATGGATAGAAAGTTGCAATCTTGTAATTTATACGCTACGTTCACATGTATTGACCGGTTTATTTGGGTTCTTGACTTCTTTTGCATGCCAATGACTTTCAAGATGATTTTAAAGTTATTAATCTTCTATATATTTGAAATTTAGAAGTACATCCGTATAGTTCAAAATGTTGTTATAACCTCTATATTGTTGATTCCATTTGCATACAAGAGATTTCAATAAACTTCAACAAGGATATATTATAATTATATTTCCAAAAAAGCCCCCTTATTAAAAGTACTAATGGTTAAAAGAGAGATAATTACCCGGTGTCCATAAACTTATGTCATCACTATCAAAATAATCATTAAACAAAATAACAATTTTTAGAAAATATTGTTACACTAATGGTCATTCCATCCATTTCCATTCAATTCCATCCAATGAGTGGCATAAGAGGCTGGCATTAATTTATTTTATATATTTTTTTGAAGTCAGTTTTTCTTTTATTTTATGAAGCAAATAATTATATTCAGTGTCTGTATATACGTGTAACATATCTCAAAATATATATATATATATATATATATATATATATATATATATATATATATTTTAAACGATTAAGACTGTAAAATCTAAAAATTCTAAAGAATATATTTGAGATAAGTTGAATATATATATATGAGTAATGCTACTTTGTTCAAATTTGATGCCTAAATGATGTAGTGATATTCGAATCCATTCATTTAAATCATATAAATCTAATACAATTTAAATGAATGGATTATAATGTTGACACATCATTTGGACAATAGATATGTTTGAATATATATAATATATGTTATACGTATATACATACATTAAATATAATTATTTGTTTCAAAAAATAAAAGAAAAAAGCAATTTTCGAAAAAACATCTAAAATATATTAATGTCATCCCCTTATTTACCAAAATACCACTCATTTGATGAAAATTGATGGAATTTGATGGAATGATCATTAGTGTAACAGTATTCGCCAAAATGATCATTTTAAAATCAATTCTACATTTAATGACCATTTTGACAGTGACAACCCAAATTAATGGTCACCGGGACAATTATCCATAAATGAAATTAATCATAACCACCCATAACCCATTATATGTATATTGAAATTTTACACTGAATGAGTCAGGGATCCGTCAAACATGCTAAGTTTAAGCATTACATCTATTACTCGAATATCTACTCTCAAAATCAAAATATATCAAGCACTACATGAATGATATTGATATCTAATTCACATCATAAAGATATATCTATTCCCATAAACAAGACATGTGAGCGAACAAATCTGTATTGATAATATTGATTTGTTACAAAAATCTTAAAAACTTATAAATAAGCTTTAAAAAAATACCATAGTTTACCAAAGCTGAAGCAACTCCATGGAAACCCTCTTCACATCCGCACGTTGAAGTCGTGCAGTCACTTCGTAATCCTTTTTTTTTTTCAAAAATTCCATAGTAGAGCTGTTGGAAATTTTCAATATATGGGTTCATATATATATAAATATTAAATATGTTAAGTTATCTTTTTTGTTAAGTTTGAATTAAAGTGATATAATTAAGATTTAAATATTTAAGGTTTAAAGGTATAATTGTTATAGAATTAATGTGTATATAGTATAGTGTTATTTCCAATTTGATGAGGAATCATATTAGAAATAGCGGGTCAAATTGGAAATAACAAAACATATAATAATCTGATTATTATATATATTTACGGTTATAGTCCCTAAATTACACAATCATTTTATAGGTTTTCTGGATCCCTATTACTAGAGAAGAGAGAACACGTTTGTGTCTTAAGAATGATGATAATTTGGAAGATCTCAACTCATCCATCAACCTCCGTCAATGAATTCAGATACACTTTCACTTTCTCGATTATCTCATTTTTCTTTTGAATTGACATGGGTCAATAACATATATTTAGGGTTTGATTAATCATGTTAGATTTTGATTAATCATGTTAGATTTTGTATTAATCAATTCTTATAAGAGTAACTATAATGAACACATCAAACCACCAAATTGGTGCACATTCCAACTCAGAGTTGGTCCTGACTTTTCAGAGGTCCCTGGACAAAATCTTAAAAATAGGGCCATTGTGAAGGGCTAAGCCTACACGGTATACAACACATAACTAAAAAGAAATTTTGAAATTGAATCAAAAAAGAAAAAAAAAACTTTAAATCGATTTGTAAAAGAAAAAAAAAACTTTAATTATCTAGATATGAGATCTTGATCCATATAATTGGACAATTTGTTGTTATTATTATTATTTTTAATGTTTGGACTTTAAAAAAAAAAAATCAGAGCTTTTTTTATCTAAATCAAAATCATTCAATTCAACACTAAACATAAAAAACTTAAACCTTTTTTCTTGAGCTCTGAGCGGACTGCCCATGCTCTATTCCAACTCGAGTGAATACATCAATTCGCACCTTCCACAAATTTTTTTTGATGTGTTGCTAAGTTGACGTGGCTAACACTAATTTTTTTATTCTATTTTAAATGGGACATCACGCTACTTAAACTTTTTAAAATCCTTAATTTAACCCCTTAATACTAATACTTAATTATAACAATATAAATTTCGTTGAGATCTTTAAAATAACATGCTATTAATATACATATTTAGTTTATTTAATTCATTTAGTAATTATTTATTTAAATATTTAGTATTATATAAATATTTCTTTCGATTTAAGTGGAAAAAAAAATGGTGTAAACATATTGTCAAAAAATGCTCTTTTAACCCTAAATTAGTGTAAACTTTGGTGTTGTAATCGGAGTTGCTCTTAGTACTTGACATAACAAAAAGGGTTCTTTTTTTATATAGTACTTAGAAAGATCGTTTGTGGAAAAGTCATCATATTAATAATTCTTATAAAAATAACGTGTTCTGCTAAAATTACCATTTGTGTTTTACTTTTTAAAATTTCTTGCTCTCCCTCTCTCTTTCTTCCTCTCTCCTTTTTTTTTCCAAAGACCTCCATTGATAGATCAATAGAGGTCGAACAAACCTCCAATGGATGTTGTCGAAATGGTCGACTCCATTAGAGGTCCATTAGATGACCATCAACCTCCATTGGAGGTTGTTGAAACGACATTCGTTAAAAAAAAAAATCTAAAAATAAATCTCGTGTAGCTAACAGTAAGTCTCGGGTAGCTGACAGTAAGTATTGGTAGCAATAAGTCTCGAATAATTAAAAATAAGTCTCGAGTATCTGGAAATAAGTCTCAAGTAGCTGGAAATAAGTCTCGAGTATCTGGAATAAGTCTCATGAATCTGGAAATAAGTCTCGGATAGCTGAAAATAAGTCTCGGGTGACCTACCCAAGAATTATTGTCGAGACTTATTTTCAGATTTGGTTTTTTATCTTGTTATTGAAAAATTCTAAGTGATATAACACGTCGGTAAAAGACTAGGGTCGGGGGCACCACGTCGTTAGAGGACGGTCAGATTAAGTCAACGCAAGAAGGACTGAGAAAACCCGATCATTTTTTCCCGACTCAGATAACACAGAAGATCGAGTTAGAAAACCCGATCAGATTGTCAAGATGGTCGGGACCAGAGTCAGGTTGAATCGATGATCGAATTAAACAATAATGATCGGGAAAAACAAGCGATCGGATGCACGACACGTGGATAACATCCAAATTCAATAGGATCACGACTCAAATATGTAGAAAAGGAGTCTAACTTGAACAAGGCTTCTAGAAACGCACTTTGATAAGGAAATAAACTTCCTTATAAACATAAAAGTCCAGATTAGACAAGAGATTCAATATAACCATAATACAATCAACGCAAAACAGGAAAAATGGATAACACGGCTTCAACAAGTAAGAGTTTTGTTTAATTACTGGAACTTTCTTTACGTGTACATCAAAAATTAGGGTTTCATGTATGTATAAATAAGTCCAAAAAACACCCAAAAGGGTTGAACGCAATATGGAGAGAGAAGGCAAGAGTGCTTGAGTGTGTAATCTTTTTCATGCATAGTGAATACTTGTTACCACCATTGGCAACCGTGGACGTTTCTCCGGATCGGGGTTTTACCACGTAAATTCTTATGTTTCATTTATTTCCTTATTACTTTTTGTTTGCGATTAGCTGTTACTTTTGCTTCAATTGTGTGTCGAAGGGTTAATCCAAAAATCACCGTTAACATATCTTTTTCTTTATCGACCTATAATAGAGGTTGAGGTTTTTTCGACCTCCATTATAAAAAAAAACTAAGGAGAGAGTGAGTGAGATTTTAAAAAGAAAAAGAAAAAGTAAATAAATAAATGAGGGTATTTTAATCTCATCATATATTTTAATACTAAAAAATATATAATTAATAACTTATTGATATTCTTATTAAAACCAAACTTATTTGGTGTTATTTTCCTTTATTCCCTCTAATAAAAAACAATAGCGAAACAGTGGTCGGATCAATAATGGTGTTGTTGTCCTGATGATAGCAAAAGTAAGACATCAGTGAGCTTTGAGTATACAGGATGATGAAATGCTGCATTTAAGAATAACCGAATAACATCAGCATGATGTTTCTTCTTGATCCACCGCATGAATGCAAAGTGATGTATATTTTAAAGGGTTACGATAAAATGGTTAGAACCTATTAAAATTAAATAATGTGTATAATTCAGATATTTATTTTTAAAATAAGAAATAATTATTTTTGTAATAATAAAAGATAATTATTCTCGTAAACGAAAAGAAAATTCTACATATAAACCATAAAATATGTATGACAAAATTTAAACCTTTTATTATTAACGTGGAAGGAAAGTGTACAACTATATATATGGATAGGTGATATACCATAGAAAGTCACAAATTAAAACTACAAAATTATTAATCTCCTAATTAAATGCTAATGTAATCATGTGCTTACCAACATCATTACATTGAACATGGAGTCTGAATCAAAAACAACTGTAGTCATATTCGAGATTAATATAATCGCAGCTATCACAACAATCAAGGATCTAAGAGAAATAAATTAACAACATTTTCTTGATTGTGTAAACAATGATTCCAAAGTTTAATTTATGCAAAACTAGATTAACTTAAACTAATACAATTCTTGAAAAAGGCAAAAAGGTCTTTTAATTTGTTTTAGAGTTATTTATAGTCTGTAAATGTTTCTGCTTACAATGCATCAATCAGAATATTGTACGGTATTTATCTACTCATTTAATTATTGTTCTTCAATTTTTTTTAATAAGTTTTAATAGTAAAAACAAAAGAGAATTACAAAGCTCATTCAAAAATACCTTATAGTTTCAAACTTTCAGGGTTAGATAAAAAAATTTGTATCGTGTATCTAGAGACTATAACCCGACTATTGAATACCAGAACCCACCCGATCTGACCCGACGGGATTTTTACTTGATTCCGATTTCCGAAACTAGATGATTTTGTTTTTTTACTCAAACTTGATAGCATGTGAACAAGTCTCCTGAAGTATCAACCACTGCAACTGTTTTGGTCCGTTGACTTACAAAAACATAAATGAACAATAATGGAGTCCATTTTTTTAAAAAAATGATAAAAATAAATAAATAAAATAAATACAGAATCCCTATTCAAAGGGTTTTTACCGGTTCCAACATTATGGCATCAAAAATTCAGTCTCTTTGGGCCCATGATCATTGATCAGTAACGGTCAGATTTCAATATATGAATAAACCCAACCATTTTCCTACTTGGTTTTTTCATATTTTGAAGGCACTAATATAATAATTTAAGAATAATGACAATATTTTAGACATTTCTACCGAAAATTCCAATATTTACTTGCTTGCTTTCAAAGCATCAAAAACCAGGTAAAATTTCAAGAACTTCATCATATGAATTGAAAGTAGAAACTCAACAGTCGGCATTTTCTCCACCCAAAAACCCAACCCCAACAACTCTAGAATCTTGACACATATATAGAATCTTAAATCTTAATTAATATAAAAAATTACCCCTAAAAAAAATTAATTTAAACTGACACGGGAGTAGTAGAAGTGGGTTCGATTCTCTTCAACTGAATTCCATTCTTTTGCATGTCATCGTCTTCGTCGTGGTAAATATAAGCAAACCCACCGTGTCGGGTCATATCCATACCCGACATCTCGTCTTCACTGGATATCCTCAAAAGCTTGAGCTTGTGAAGTATATAAAACAAAGTACCCATTGTAGCGCTGACCCACCCGACAATCACCACAATCTGGATCACATGAGCAGCCAAAAGCCTGCCGCCACCACCCATGAACAACCCGTACGGACGATCACCACCGTACACTTCGTTCACGTACTTCTTGCTTGCGAATAAAGCGGTGAAGATGATACCCCACGCGCCGCACCCGCCATGCAACTGTGCGGCTTCGAGAGGGTCGTCGAACTTCACCATCTCGGCGAGCTTGTTGCAACCGATAAGGACAAGCGCCGCCACGAACCCGCATATTATAGCGGCCCATGGCTCCACCACCGAGCAACCGGCTGTGATGGCGGCGAACCCGCCCAGCAAGCCGTTGCAGACGTCGGTGACGTTCCAGTGACCGGAGAGGATTCTTTTGCCGAAGAGGGTGGTTAAAGCGGCGGTGCAACCGGCTAGAGTGGTGGTGACAGCTGTTCGACCGATTGCGCTCCACTGACCGTAGTAGTTTCCTGAAGTGTAGGCGGAGGAGATTTTGTTGAACGAACCGGGATTGAATCCGTACCATCCAAACCAGAGCATGAAAGTCCCAAGAACAACGAGAGAGGCACTGTGTCCACGGAGAGCGATGGACCGACCCGAGTGGTCAAACCGGCCGATTCTTGGTCCTTCAATTAACGCACCCCAAAGACCAGCAATACCACCCACCATATGGACCACACCCGACCCGGCAAAGTCGATGACACCGGATCCGAATAATAGATCTCCCGTGTTAAAAGCACTGGCCCAGCCGTCGGCGGACCAGAACCAGTGAGAGACAACCGGGTAAACGAACCCGGTCAAGAAAGATGAGTAAATCAAGTAAGCGACGAACTGGGTTCTCTCGGCGATGGAGCCACTGGTGATACCGGCGGCGGCGATGGCAAAAGCCCACTGGTAGAGGAAGTTACTGTAGTCAAACGACGACGAAGGGATGGAGTCGAGAGCAAAGTTTTGACGGCCGATGAAGCCGTTGGAAGGGCCGCCGAAAGCAAAGGCGAAGCCGAAGAGGTAGTAGAAGAGACCGCCGGTGGCGGCGTCAAGGACGTTGGTGAGCATGATGTTCATGGTGTTTTTGGCGCGTACGGAACCGGCGCAGAGCATGGCGAAGCCGAGCTGCATGGAGAAGACCAAGTAAGCGGAGAAGAGGAGGTAAGTGGTGTCGACAGCGAAGGCGGCGTCGGTGAACTTGTTACAGATGAAGTCTGCGGCGGCGTTGGTGGCGTTTGGACCCAGTAAGCCAGCTAGCTCTGCCGAGCAAGTAGCCATTGCTGAAACTAACTAGAGAGAAAGAGTGAAAGAAAATGAATTCACAAAAAGACAAAAAAAAAAAAAACAAATACAGAGATATAAGAGAAGAGGCTGCGTTGTAGCAGGAGAATGAGACTAGTCTAATTTGGATCCTAATAAATAGGACACAATTTCATAGCTAATATAAGACTTTTCTTCTAATTTCGAAATTACTTTTTTCTTTTATTCAACTCTGTGATTCAAGTATTCACAAGTCACAACTACGGGATCGGGGGTAGTTTCGGGATTTGACTTGACATGGGAATCTTATTTATGACGTCAGACATGGAATATACCTTTTTTTTTCTCTTTAAACAGCCAACCTGGGTTTCCGAAATTTTGTACATTCAATTCAATAGATTCTTATACAAGTAATAATTCTATAAAAAAGATTCTCTACTAAAAAAGATTCTTATAGCTATGAAATAACAAATCGTAGATTTTATAGAACAAAAAGGAGAGAAAATCGGAAGGTTAATGCTTAATTTAGAATATTATACAATGTCAAATTGAAGTTGTGAAGATTCAATGCATTTATATATTTATGCAACAACCATTGATGGTAAATAAAACAGCTAATATAATTTGTTTTTAAATATTAAAAATTAAATAAAACAGCAAATATGTAGATTTAGTCATTTTGATTTTTGAACCATCAATTAATGATAATAATCTAACCCGATTTAATTGAAAGAGAATTTAAAAGTTTCAAATTTTAATCGAAAGGATTAGACCATCTTCAATACTATTATCACAAAGTAAAAGAAGAAAAAAAAAATCAATACAGTAATAATTTTGTGTCAAATTTTTCATAAAATATAACTTATATCAAATTTAATATAGTAATAAATGTTATTATTTTAATTATAAAAATATCATTTCATAATTATATTGAATGTATTAATTGTTTGATTTTTATAATTTAAAATAATTTTAAAAAATAAAAACATTAATTATATTTGTTAAATTTTATAATTTTAAATAAAATTATATAATAAATTACAATGTTAAATATAATATATATATTTTTTTTATCTTAATTTAGGTCGTGGTCGTTGAAGGCAATAACTTGATGCTAAGTACAGCTGTCAATGAAAAGTTCAAATCTCCTCTCCAAAAAAAAAAACTTAAGTCGTAGTTATGGGATTAAAGTGAGAATATAAAGAAATTGGGGGCAATTGTGCAAAACACTGAAGAAGATCGGGACGAGTGAGAGTCCCAACTCCCACGGTCCCACCATATATCAACTACAAACTATTTGTATATTTAGCCGGTTTCTCAGAAAAAGGTTATACGTAAACTTTTTATAAAAAGAAATTTTATTTTATTTAAATTTGATATAAAATTCGGAATCTAAACGACGGGTAACACGTTATCCATTCACTTAAATCAGATAAATCTAATATAATTTAAATGAATTAACTATTATATTTCTAAATTATTTAAACATTGGATTTACTTTTTTATAAACTATAAATGGTAAATGACTCTTGTTCATGTTAGTCTATTGTATAGTCGGTCAGTCTAAGTCTAAACCAAAATATGGGTTCAATAAAACTTCATCCTATTGGATTTTGCATAATAATTTTCAAACACTAGACATCTCAATTTAATAAAAATAAATTACAGATTTGTATTTTTTATATTTTTACAAAAAAATATATATACAAATTTGGCACCTAATACAGTTATTTAAAACAAATTAAATCTCATAATTGTACACAGTTGATATATGATCCAGGTAATTGAAGCTGTTTTTCTCTACTATCGTTTAGCAATGCACCAAGTGTATTGTCGAACGGTGTATCTGACCATTAGAAATTGGATATGAGAAAAATAAATATATACAGCAATCATATGTTTTATCTTAAACGATCCAATGTACCATTCAGTATTGTATTTGTGCGTTTAAGTTTTTCTTCAGAAACCACAAACTATGGAAACCTCTTTAAACTAACATATGGATGTGGTGGTGATTTTTTTTCATGTCAAACCTCTTATCTACTATTTTGATTAAATATAAGCCCTACACTTTATCATATACAAACAAGCAAGATAAAGATCAATTATAGCCTCAACATTATTCGTATGGTGTCTGATAATCAAATCTTCACCATTATTAAATAATTTCATCCACAATCATGTTTGTATTCTTCTGATCATCACGCACATGTGGTCAGGTGCTAAAGCATATGACGTTCAACGTTTGCTAAAGAAATTTATGTAATAAAAAAAATCGAAAAAATGCATGCAATTTCGTCTAAATTCATGCATTTTTTTACAATTAACCATAAACTAACTAATAATATCCACAAATTAGTTAAGAGAGTTGGTAAACAGATAATAACGTTCAAAATACTTAATTATTATAAAAAATGTTGATAAAAGTCTTCCGTACATTAACCATTGATTAAGGTGTAAATTAAGATGTAAATTAAGAGATGTGGAAATCGTGGAAAATAACAATATTTGTATATTGAATTTTAAGAATATCACTATTTTAATAAGTTAAGCTTAAACGACACTAACGATTAAAATACCCTCATCTTATTCTTTTATTACGTTTGTACCATATTTAACTTTCAAAAACCTCCATTGATGGATCTTCTTTTTATGGAAAATCAATGGAGGTCTCGATGAAGAAAATAACTACAAACATTCTCAAAAATTGTAAACATACATGATAGGTCTCAGAAACTGTAAATATATCTGATAAGTCTCGGAAACAACTCTTGAAAACACAAAAATGTGTGAGACTTATTTTATGAGTGTGTTTTAAGGGTAATTTTATCAGATCCACAATCTTTGTGTTATTAAAATTTAAGTTATTAAGTTGGTGGTAGTCTTGAAACACACTCTTCAGAGAGTGCTATTAAATTTTTGAAGCCCTAATTATATTGGGTTAAAATCAAACAAAATAAATAAACTACACAATTAAATTATAATGTAAAAAGAATCATTGTCAAAAAAAATCGATTGACCCGTACATAATTTCTGGACTTGTTTGGGTTAATTTTACTCAATTCCACACGTCAACACGAAAGCTAGGATTCAATGGACCAAATATCCACGTCAGCTCAACAGACTGCATATGACGATGGCGAGATGAAAACAACTTGCCTGTTAAGAATAGATATTCGCCGAATGATAGCCAAATAGACGAATCGGCCCGACCTCGCCCCACTGCGAACAACAAAGCATCATTTTCATCAACAAAGCATCATTAATGAAACAAGATCTGAGCATATTACCCATAAAGTTCAACCCTATATTAGGCAAGCCAATCTCCAACAATCCAGCAATAAATACCAAGATCTAGAGAAATCCTCCCACAAGTAATGAAGATCACAATACTATAAACATTCAAAGATTCATTCGCCAAGAATACGATCCCTTGGGATCTCGCCCAAAATTATTTGTTGCTTGCATAACAAGGGTTAGGGCAATACCTTAACCCCTATATAAACATATGTATCAAGCAGAAACAGGACAACAAGAGTAACCTCAAGCAACTCATCACATGTAATCCCCATTATCATTTTACATAATGAAAACTCTTATCTGTCATTATATGAACATGGTTTTTCCCTGTATTAAGGGTATTCCATATAAAAATACTTGTCTTTATTATTTCTTGAGCACATCTATTACTTGTTCATTCATCAACTCACACACTTATCAGAGAGGCAACATGATACGACATGATCTCAATTCATAGATTATCTCAAACGTCGATCTGAATACGTGTCACCGTCAACTAGATTTTTCAAAAATCAACTTCAACAAGACTAATCAGACTAATTGTTGTCAAAAATGTATTTAATATATTCTTATAGAAGTAATAATTCTATAAAATAAAATAGAAAGATTCCCTACTAAAAACGTTTTTTTGTTTTGTTTTGAAAATACTAAAAAAGATTCTTATAGTTGTGAAATAACAAATTTAGATTCCGTAGAATTAATTAGAAAAAAGGGAAAGAAAATGGGAAGGTTAGTGCCTAATTTGGAATATACAATGTCAAATTGAAGTTGTATATTCCCTATATTTGTGCAACAACCACCGATGGTAAACTAAACGATAAAATTGTAAATTTAGTAATTTTGATTTTTGAACCATCAATGAAAGATAATAATCCGATTGTGCAATCTTCATTATGGGTTTAGCTATAATACAGTTTAACTCTATTGTCTTATAGATTAACTTACTGAACAAACACCATTTATCTTCAAAGCATATTGTACGATGATTAGTATGCATTTTTTAAAAATATTTTTATGATATATATAAATTATCTAATAATTTTTAAAAACTATACGGTAGTATGATGGTACAATACTACAAGTAATCATTGAATAATGGTGTAAAATTGTATGACACTGAACTTAGGTTGTAATTACAGGATTAAAGTGATAATTTACAGAAATTGGGGGGTAATTGAGCAAAGCAATAAATAGAAATTATTAGCTGGCTTTTCTGGGAAAAAGCCAAAAGGATCTTCTTCACTATATCATAAGCAAACTTCTGTACGAAATAGAAATTGCAATTTCTATGAAATTATTTCTTAGTTGCATACCAGTCAAACTTAGAATACTCTATTCTCTATTCTCTATTCTCTATTCTCTTCAAACTTTTATTTTATTTTTATTTTTTAAAATTACTCCACTATCTTCAATTACACCAATCCTTTATTGTCAATTGTCACTCTCAAGTCTCAACCGAAATATAGGGTTCAATAATACTTCTTCGGTATGGGATTCAATATATAGTTGACAATATGTATCACAATAGGTGAATCTGAAGAAAATAAACAGTTTTGGGTTTACATAAACTGGTTTGGATCGCTAAACGGGTTGACTCCATTAACTCGTTTAATAAGTGGATCGTGTCGGATTTCGTTAATGTGTTTACGGATTAACACAATTATTAGAGTTAAAATTTTAATTATAATTAATTGGGGGATACACTTGTAATTTTACTCATAATTATCAACTCTAAAGCTAACTTCATTCTCTTCTCTCTATCAACACTTAGTTAGATTTGATTTTTGATTATTTGTTTTAAGAGATTTTAACAGTGTGTTAAACAGATTATTGGGTTGAATGTGTTAAATAGGTCAAGTCCGACACGACACGAGCAGTTAATTAGACAGGTTCAATGATCTGTGTTAGGTTAAGTAAAAATTTAATCGGATCAGATCAGATTTTATCCAACTGATCCTGAGATTACGAATTGTCAGTCCTTAGACTTCACATAATATTCTTTCCACACTATACATCTCAATTTTTTTTTAAAAATATAGCTAGAGATTTGAATTTATTTATTTATTTTATAAAAATAAACATAAGAGTCGGTAGATAATGATTAAACGGAATGAAATATCCCGATCAGCTGATAATTGAAATGAATATGAATATGATCCTGGAAATTAAAGATGTTTCTCTCTCTCTCTCATGTGTTTGACTAGACGGACATAGAGGATCTGAAAGAGATTCCACAAATTTTGGAAACCTATTGAAACTCTTGTCGTGGTAATTTTTGTCAATCTCTTTTCTACAATTTTAATCAACCCTACACTTTCTCATATACAAACAAGCAAGACAAAAAAACAATGATAGCTTAATCAACATTATTCGTTTGTGCCGTCGAGGTGTAGCTCAGCTGATAGATGGATGAGCTTAGAGTTTAGGTAAATGACTCCCAAATCAACGGCTCTTCCTATCAATTACAAAATCTTTATATAAAAAAAACCTGATCAAGATCGATGGATAGATAGATAATATCAAAAAAAAAAAAAATCATTATTCGTTTAGTGTATGATAAATTGATAATCAAGCCTTCAACATTATTAAATATTATCTATCATCAACATTCCCGTTTGTATTCATGTGAGACCATGATGTTGTCTCTATCACTAGTACAAAGCACACGTTATGATCACTAAATGCTTAAGTCACAGCTGCTAAAATACGCGTTATTTGGAGGAATTTTGTGTAATAAAAGATTTTTTTTTTGAATATATATGCACTTTTATTTAAATTCAGGGTTGTTTGTGAAATTAACTGTAAAATAAATAATAATAAATTAATAATCATTGACAAGCGAGTTGGTAAGCAGCTAATGACTCTCAAAATAATTTTGATATTTGAATCTTCCGTACATTGACCACGAATTAGGTGTAAATTAGATAGAGTCAGATTCAAACAAAATAAATAAATAAACTACAAAATTCAATTATAATGTAAAAAGAATCATTGTCAAAAATATTAAATGACCCGTACATAGTTTCCACTATTAAGACTAATCAGCCCATAATTTTTTTTTGTTAATAGAAAAATCGTATTAATAAGTTGTTGAATTTTCAAAGTCACCCGTCATTGATTACATAATTATACACAATACTACAGTTCTACGTCTCTGGGTTTTGTATACAAAATTGTTCTAATGATCAAATTTATTATTATTATTATTAAAATTCTCTAATAAAATAATAATAAATTTGATGAATAAATCAAAGTCAACGTTAAAGTTTGTGGAAAGTAATGCAAACAACGTAGTGGACTATGAAGGTGTTCCAGATACAAATGGTCGATCTGGACGTAATTAATATTTTATTCCATTAATTAAAATCAAATTAGTTTCTTGTAATTTGTAAACAAAGTTTTGGTACAAAGAAATAATTTTCATATAGATTTTAAATATTTTCATTTAAGGGAGTGTTAACACGTACACTTAAAACAGAGAATAATAACTACTTCATTACTATAAATGAAAAATAGTTAATGTATTTATTGTAATGAAATAATAAATACAGTCATGATATGTGTATTTATTTCTATTTATAGAAAGAAATTGGTTATTAATGTCTTAATTACCCTTTGATTTATATTTGTTATTACTTGTAGTTTTTGCGTTTAATACATTTTGACCGATCCCCAATTTCAAGGTTTTATTATTATTATAAAAAACATTAGCATAATTAAAATTGTTATAATTTTACGTTTACCCTTGAACATCAAAGTGTTGGAAAATTCTTTCCATAAAGCAAGAGTTGCATTTGAGACTATACTTGTAAAGCCTTATTTTTCGTTAGATCTCTATAAACCCTTGATTTCAAAATATTACAATTCATTTACCCTTAATACAAGCTTTGTCATTTATCTTAAATCTAATTAATTATTTCAATCTATTTTTTGTAATTCAATAATTAAATTAATTAATAAAGTAAATTATTGGATATGTGGTTAAAGTCACAAATTTAAATAAAATAAACATATAATTAACTAGTTACCAGAAAACCTATACCTTATAGATGAACATTTGTACAATAATTTTAGGGTATGTTTCTTTGTTTTTAGTACCAAAAAAATCTATTTTTTCCCGTAAAGTGTAGCTATGATACATCTTTAAATAACTTAATTCATGATTTGTTGTTACAATATACTATTGTACAATAATTTTAGGGTATGTTTCTTTGTTTTTAGTACCAAAAAAATCTCAAAAATTATCCGTAAAGTGTAGCTATGATACATCTTTAAATAACTTAATTCATGATTTGTTGTTACAATATACTATTGTAATATTAGTTGGAAATTGTATATGAAAAAAATATTAGTTGAAAATCAAATTACTTGGGTCTCATTTCTATTGCAAAGGGAAATAGTTTCCCTGTCTAACTAAAAAATCAAGTTCACTTTTCCGATAGATCTTGATTCTCTTTTATTTTCATTTCCGATCTGTAAACGATTCCCGTAATCGTAACACTAAAACTCTAGAAAAGTCGATCTCAGATTTAATTTATAAAAATTACCTAATTATTTTAAAGTTAATCCAAACGTTAACCGTTCATGTTCCTGCAGAATATTCAGCATCTGACCTATGCGTATATTCTTTATTCAATTCTTTTATATTCTGTCAGACTGTCACTACTCAAATACTAAAATGAATCAACTTGTTTTAAAATCTAAATACAAATTTAAATCTCAAATGTTTAATCAAAGAAGAGTTATATACATGCAAGCAACTATCACTATCTGTTTGTACATACTTATATAAATTTTATAACTTTTTATTTAATATAAGTTGCTGCACTACCATATGTGATAAATATAAAAGAAAAATTATCAACCATTACATTTGTGACTTGCGCTAACAATTTTTCTTTTTAAAAAAAAAATAAAAAAATCATTATTCCATTATTTGGTTGACAATGAAGAAAATCAATAAATCAATTATTTATATAATTTATTCCTTCCTTAGAAATGATTCCAAATAGTAAACAAGATCAATAACTGCTTAATCACTCATTCATTAGCTGGATTTAGCTTTGATTCTTTTTCCTAAATAAATTACTCAATTGCAAAATGTTCATTGTCGAGGTTAAACTTGAACACCACCACTAACTTAGATGGTGTGTAATTGTCACATCTATACTGACGTTTCCAAATACATTAAACTATTTTGAACTTAACTATATACACCAACATTATAATTTAATATCTTATAAATATTATATTTATAATTCTACTATAAACATAATTTAATGTTTCAACTAAATAATGGAATCAATTTTTTTTAAGCCATGGTATTGCATTCTAACAAACAAATTAAGTGCTGCCACTTGGACTCGATAAAGCTTTTAAATAATAAAAAAAGTTGTTTTGAAGTCTATCTAGCCAAACTTAAATTATAGACTTATATCTTTTAAAACTTAAATCTTGTTATTTTTTTTAATAACACTAAGAGCTTGGGCTTTTGAAAACCTCTATCGATAAAAGATCTACTTATACTAGATCTATTAGAAATATAATTTTTAAAAATGAATATAATTGTTTGTTTAGTAGACTTTTTTGAAAAAAAAATATCTATTCGGAGAAGTACCTCTCCTCATGAGTTTTTACTTAATAGAGGTTTAAACTCAAATAACTTCTACTCAATTAAAAATAGACATTCTTAAAAACCCAACCAAACAATTCTGAAAAATCCAAATAGACGTTCGTAAACCTTTTGAATAAGTAGAAAACTCAATCAAACGAACACTAAAATATTTAATACTACTCTTATCATTTAATATATTTTATATATATATAGAATTTTGATAATTCTATCGTTTAAAAGAGCTTTTTTAATACATAACTAAACGTGAAACGATTAACAATTTTACTTTAAAAGATATATTATTGAAAGCTCTATCGATAAAAGATTTATTTAAAAAAGCTTTTCCAAACAGACCATAAAGTCTCAATCTTAAAACCACCGAAAGAAATTGAATTATTGGAAACTGACATGCACATCTCTTCACAAGTACTAGAAATTTTTCAAAATTAAATAAATCAAATAAAATCTTCCAAAAATTTTAAGACAAGTTCATTACATTCATGAGTCATGCTTTAAAAAGAAGACTCGTGTACAACATCATTTTCAAGTTCTATATTTTTTTTTCCTCAGTGCAAGGACTTTGAATCTGAAGGCCGACCTCCTACTGCTAACAAACAACAGGTAAAAATGTAAAAATTATATATAAAAAAAGGATCTTTAAAGAGACTTCTTACTCAATTAATCCTTTTTGTTTCTTTTTTTTGGTTTCGTCGCTGATCGCGCATACCTGGAAGAGAAAATGGTGATAAGAAACGTCATCACATGCCCGGATAAAAATAGGAGGGAATTTTTTGAAAAGAAAAGAATACTTTGATATAAGACGAATAAAAAAAAGAACAAATAAATACGTTTTTTCTCTTCTTTTCTCTTTCTTTTCAAAATTTCCAGGTTTCTTCGTTTTTCTGCCACCTCTTTTACGTCAAAGCGTACCTGTGCGAGTGAGGGAGAGAGAACAAAGATTGTGGTGAAAACTTGAGTGATGATAAAAAAGATTATAAACTCAGATATCCTTTTCGCTTAGGCACGAGTACAAGATGAAGAGAAAGAAGATACACCTCATGGCCAGCACTTCGGAGTGCCTGGAGTGGTTCCACACAATCTTGACCAATAATCATTAGCTTCCTTCTTTTGTTATCTCCAGAAGTCTCCCCATCATGCAGATTTTGTCTTCCTAATTCTTCCAACTGATGTTGCAGGAGAGGTGAAACACCGGCCTGGAAGATAAAACTGTTATAGAACATTTCAATAATCACTGTACCGAAGAATTTGCATGGTTTCAAAGGAAAGTTTTACATACAACACAGTAAGATTGTAAGAACCCATATTTGGTCATTTTTGAATTGATGGACAGAAAGGATCACAGATATATCACTCAGCAGGGGTCAATAAATTACTCGAAACAATCAGAAGTTGTCTAATATAAATACAAGTTCCTCCCATGTTCCCCCAAACAAAGGGGCTGCTTGGGCAACACTTTTAGGATCTCAAATAAAATATAAAATGATGCAAGCAATATCAAATAATTTTGAACATGTTTGATGTTTTCACTAAAGAAAAAAAATAGACAAATAAATAATTTAAGACACTGAAGTGACCATGAATCTCCTATATTCAACATCATAAGAAGCAGATATGAGCCTGCTTGCAAGCAGGCGGGTAGTAGTACCAATTGAAGGTCAGATTTTCAAGCCAAAGAGCTCTGGAGAGTGAACTTAAAGAGGACGAACAGCTTCATTCATTAAAATATCAATACCAAAAATGATGAAACTGCAATTTGATCTCCCTAATGCGCAATTGGAGTTGCTTGTGTGGGACTGTGGGGTAAAATATCTGAAGAGTAACTAGCAAGATGGTCCCAGTTACATGATTCAGATTCCACATTTAACAGTCGTTTTCATTTTATGATAGTTCTCATTTTACTTGTAATATTACACTCATTTTGTAAATACAACACTCTATTGGCACATGCATCCCAATTAAATAAGAAATGCCAACCAACAAGCACACCCGCCTAAACACAGACACATAAAGATGACCAAAGCCTCAAGTATTTGGAATCAATATTTATATCATCTTCACTCAAAGGAACAACATGCATCCAATTACACTATTTTTGAGTAAGGAATTTATAAAAATAATATCCTCAGGATAAAATCACTACATTCACGAAGAAATGGCATCTAAGTAACCAAAGGAAAATGAAAATATTTACCCCTGCCAAATAATTACGTGAAAAGGTTTTTGGCTGCAACGGACGTGAGAGCATCAGATTGAGCTCCTGCAGAAATAAATCCAAGCAGAAAGTCAGAAAAATCTATGCAAGAAAAGGAACTGACCAAAAACCATTGATTATATCATATTAAAATGTCAGCTAGTGAAACGTAATTAAAGTTTAAGATGTCAATAACAAATAGCGAGAGATAACCTGCTGCAATTTCTTTAATTGCATCGAGCTGGATTTCTTTTGCTTATGATTTTTAACTCTTTCCTCCTCACTGTCATAATTATCTACAATTAGTTCCACTGCTTCCGCATTTCGTTCAAACCAATTTTTGTTTGCCTTCTCCTGAAAATAAGGGAAAAAAGAAAACAAAATTACAATTTTAAGAATGGATGAAACGCAGTACAGCAAGAAATCAAACTGTAATTTAGAGTAATTAATGATAAAGAAAATTAATCGGTAAAGAACAATAAGACTTCTGCAGATTACCAATAGGAACTGGTCAGCCGGCAGGTTAAGGTTCATATGCCAAATCAAGAATTGAATTAGTAAAATAGATGTATGGGGAAAAAAGAAAGAAAATGTAAAATTTGTTTGAAAAATAAAAATTCAAGTTTTCTTTCTTTCCTTTTTTTTTCCACAAACGAAGAAAGTAATGAAAAGCATGAAGAAATTAACACGAACACTTGTATAGGATAAAAGAAAATGAAAACTTCGTCAATCAGCATAACTGGGGCCACCAGATCACTGATGCATAGCCACTAATACATGGCTGGTTTATCGTATGTTCTAAATTCTAATCCATCCCAAAATTCAATTTCAAGCCATAAAACATGCACTAGGACAGGCCATGGCCACCTTCTATATTGCTGACTAAGAACTTAAGAGCATACATCGTAGAAAAACATAACCAAGGAGTTTAAAGGTATATACCTGGGAGTCCTTCCGCAAGATCTTATCGATTTGGCGTGCAAGAGACAATCGTTTCATGACCTCTGACATGTATGAGTTCTCTAGAGGAAATCGCTGAAAACTTTCCTGTGTATAAAGAAGAGGAAACAACAATGTGTGTGAGTTTACAATTAAAGGATGAATAGATATAAGCATTAAATAGGAATTAGGAAATGGTACTGTAACTTTTATTAAATTAAACTGTATTGTCTAGTTCCACGACCTTCCATCCACATTCTAATTTAGTGATCTAAGAAAATCATAAAAGCATACTATATGTCAATCATGCATTTAACTTTACAGGAAAATCAAAATTTTCTTTTCAGGGGAACTACCTTAGAAAATGACTTGCACAAAGAGGCAAATTTTGATGTATCACTTGGTGATATTAAAGCAATACTGCACCCATCAGCAGATGCTCTAGCAGTTCTTCCACTCCTATGAACATAAACCTAACACGAAAAATGTAATGTGATTAAAAAATGCAATGGTTTAACAAAAACGTGGTAAAAAGAATCCCACATTTGAATTACCTCCGCTGAATGTGGAAGCTGATAGTGAACAACGGTTCGAACATCAGGGATATCGAGACCTCTTGCTGCAACATCCGTAGCAACAAGTATTCCATGTTCATTTGCACGAAAACGATCAATTGCCTGCATTAAGCAGGAGAGGGAAGGTGTGATGTCAACAGAGAAAGAGATTAGTATACAACAACAGAAAGAATGAAAGATCACAAGACGATTCACTCAATCAAGGTACAGCATTTTTCTGCCAAGCTTCCTTCCTGAAAAAATAATGTGAACTAAAAATATATTCCCACTCATTATTAACAGCTGCACAAGTGAATAACTTAATTGTTAGGAGAATTAGAATCAACCATACTACCATAGAGCTATGGTAGGATCTGTTCTGAGAATAACACCCAAGTAAATTTACTTGTAAATTATGTAATATTCTTTGTATGTGCACGATGCCTGGTTAAACTTTACAGGGTGGCAATTCAAATTAATTAGCCTACAGAAAGATATTTGCAGTTGAGGAATCAGATTGATCTTCTAAATTTTTGTCAGGTTTCTTCTTTCCTGTTTTCTATGTTTGGCAGTTGGGTCTATCACATGATTCTAATGTGAAGCAAACAAAAGAGAATAAATTTGTGGACTATCATGGCTCATAAATGTTGAGATATAAATTTCCCCAAGAGAATCCGAGATCATGCCATAACAATAGCTAAATGAATTTTGAGAAAGCACAAAACTTTTGATAAATAATAAAATTATGAATTCAGAAGTAAATCAGTCGTACAGAAGCATTCAGAGTCAAAAGCAACATTACTACGTTAAAAATCAAACCTTCAAACGAGCTCGCTGCTGCATCTGAGCATGAAGCGTCCAAACATTGATGCCAAGAATGCGCAATAGGGAAGAAATATGGCGCAAAGCTGCAATTGATGTACAGAAAACAATTGTGCGACCTTGTCCATGAACACTCAAAATATAATACAAGTAGGCATCTTTGTCTTCTTCCTTGCAGCTGCAGCCAAACATGATTCAAGGATTATGCATTGGAGGAGTCATTACACTCAGAACTAAGGGAAACTTCCATATAAAAAATGAAAAATATTATGATAGAAATCTATAATGATCATATATTCATGTGAAGCCTAAAGAACAATGGACTTTTAACAGGGTATGGTAGAATTTATAAATTGATCACATTTGAGGCAGCCATGTTTATCAGGATGACAATTAGTGATGATACTTGGGACACTAGTATTGGTTAGATTGTACAGTATATAATCATTGGTAAAAATTATAATTTGGGAAACCTTAGAAAGTTTACATGATTGAAGCAGGATCAAGAAAGGATGTAACTGCTTGTTTGCATTTACTAGCAGGTTTCTTTATCTAATTTTGTGCAGTCTTTAAATTTTTAAGGACACTAGTATTTGTATCATATATGTTATAGCTACTCTTAACTGGTTTCAATCTCACTCTCTTCACTATCTTTTCATGGTCTGCTTCCTTTGCCTCTCCCAATTTCTCCACTAGATGTTCTATTTTTGTATACACCTCTTTGTCTACTAAGGTCTATCCTCCTTATTTGTTCAATTCTTCTTATACTCTGTTACTTGTTCTTCTAAGGGCTTTGTCAGTTGTTTAAATCAACATATTTAAGCAGGAAACTGAAGATGGTTGTAGAACAAATGCATGAAGGATTTCAAGTTGAGACGAGAGTGGATGAAATTTTAAATGCAATGGAAACAGATTAGGACTAAAATAACCAAGCATATTCTGGGGCAACAAAAATTGTGAAGCAAAAGTACAAAAAGTGACTAAGTTATTATCAACAATTGGGCACTTTAGTTCCATACATCCATATAAAAAAAAGTTCCATTTGCTTAGGTGGTGAAATGCACATATCCAACAATAAGATAAATTAAAATGGAAACATGAATTGGCATATTGTAACTTGTAAGTGAGAGTTGATGATACTCATACTAAACACCAGTTGAAAAAACACATACTCAATAAATGATTCTTCAAGCTTTTTTGCGAGAACTAAAGCATTCGTCAAATCAACAATGGCAACATTAGCTTTCATTCCTGCCCGCTCTGAGAGTGTTTCTATGGAATTTAACCCATCAGTGGTTGATTGCTTTGATTTTAGTGCACCATGCTTTAACTTCTTCCGAAAATCGGTGGAGAGTGCTAAAGTTGCAGAAAAAACAAGTGTTTGTCTTTTCTTTCGCTGCAAGCTAGAAACTGTCACACAATTCTGTGTCTGTTGAGATTGCCCTTCAATAGAACCATTGGTCATTGGAAGCATGTCAATTATTGACTGCAACTCTCGAAAATGTCCATTTTCAATCATTCTGTCGGCCTCATCCAGCACAAAGAAAGACAGAGAATGTAACTGCAAAAGAACAATTATAGTTAAATCATGCTTGTGATCAATAAGTCAAGAAAGGTGCAGAATACAATTAAGATACAATATGCCTAAATTATAGTAAAATCATGCTTGTGTTCAATAAGTCAGGAAAGATGTTAATACTAACCTCAACAAGATGTTGGTCTCCTCCTGACATAAGTTCCCACAACCTCCCAGGAGTCCCAACAATAATCTCAGGCCTTGCTTTTAGAAGTCTTTCCTGCTTCTCTGTTGACATCCCACCAACTATAGGAACCACCCTAATGTTGATATCCTTAGCTACTACCTTCAAATGATCAGTGACCTGGGTAAAAAAGAATACCACAGGGAAAAATAGATCAATTGAAAGACAGTTTTGATATTCACAAAAAAGGAAATACCAATTTGGTCCGGATCAATCAACCATGTCATCAGGAGTACTTGGTTAGCAACTAGTATAAAATATTAAAATTAAGAGCTTGAATTCAGTAATGTAGTTGCCTTAAAAAATAATAATAAGAGCTGATTGACAACAGTATATATTTAGGTTGCAATAGAGAAAACTAAACAATCATTATTTACATTCCAATACTTAAGCAATCAAAAGATCAGGTTTACATACACAACATATAAAACAATTATGCGTACCTGCAGTGCAAGTTCCCTCGTAGGGGTGATGATAAGAGCCCTTAAAAGTCCTTCTGGAGCATATTTCTGTTCTTCCTCTCCCTTCCCTTCAAGCATCTTCACAGACTTCTCACGTTCGTCCAGGAGACGTTGCAAAATTGGCAAACCAAAAGCAAGTGTTTTCCCAGACCCGGTTTCCGCAGCACCAATCACGTCCTGTCATGTACATGGATTAGCATGTGTATCAAACCAAAGCCACCATCAGTAGTGCTACAGATTGTTAAAGAAAACCGAACCTTCCCTTGATGAGCTGCTGCAGGAATACATGCTTTCTGAATTGGGGTTGGTTCCTTAAACCCAATCCTGTTTATCGATCTCAAAAGCAGAGGATGAAGTCTCAACTCATTCCATGCAGTGTACTCGGGGGGAATTTCAGCTTCATCAACTAACTCTTCTTCAACATCATCCTGGCCATTGCTAACTACAACCACAGTCACAATTTATAACAGGCATCTTTTAGTTTCACGTATGTTTAGATACACAAATGTCTGAAGTCCAAAAAATATACAGAACTAGTGCATCAAAGCAGCAATAACGAAGTGGAAGAAAATGCAGACCAGAGATTAACCCACCACAAAGCAATATGAATGGAAAGCTTGACCCCTTAAAAATTATAGTTACCCATCTCTCTCTCCAATTACTTAAAACCATAAACTTGTACAATGACCAAGCACTTAAGAAAGCTGACAGAAAACCTAACCATATCATGACAGTGTATATCAAAATTCATATTTTGAGTTTAGCTCAAAAAGGTAATTCATAAATTATCTGACCATCGTAAATACATAGAAAATTACTATCAAATATGGTTTTCAACTAACCCAAAGATGTGTAAATTTTACTTCCGAATCACCTTACTTTTAAAGATCACATCTCTTATCTTACAGCAGCTTTATGTTTATTACAAATCACAGAAACTAAAAACGCACATATTCACACAAAACATTTTAAATAATTAAAAGATGTCACATACATTTACAAGAGACCACAGATTTTATGATTTATGAATTCAAAATTGTATCCAACAAAATTACAGACTAATCAGAGAAATCAATTAATCGTCAACCATTGACAGAGGTACAACAAAACAAGTAAAATAAGACTATGAGAAAGCTGGATGTTGTGAACTTATCATCCTAGTAAGCATAAGCAGAAATCAATTTGTGTATGACTAGATTTTAGATTTAACCCAAAAAAGAATAGAAAGGAAAAATATGGGAATCCTTAACATGCTCAATAGTGAAGTGTATACCGGTCTTAGTACTCATAATACAAAATGAGTAGCATAAACCACATTGAGAACTGCAAATTACATATAACACTAACCGGCCACAGGTTCCTCGGTTTTCTCAGTCTTCTTAGCATTCTTCTTCTTCTTCTTCTTCTTTTTCTTTTTCTTCTCATTCTTCACATCCTTCTCTTCATCTATTTCCTCTCCACTTTCATCATCAACCCCATCAACAACATCCTCATTATCATCACCATGCTTCTGTTTCTTCGATTTCGATTGCTTATCTGGCTTACCCTTGTCAGGTTTCGGAATTTGTAAAACATAATCAGCTTCATCAATCTCTTCCAGAGAAAGAAAACCTGCATTCACCAAAATTAAACTAGGATCAAGCTTAAACCCTATATACCCCCAGCACTACATTTAATCCAAAGAAAGACATAATTTCCAACACATAGATTTCTAGTAAATGTAATAAAACAACCTGCTTTCGTTCAACACCAACAACATCCGTTTCTATAATACTATATAATAGAAAAATGAAAACTTGACTCTAATTAGCCGAAAAGCAATGCGAAAAGTAAAAAAAATGGAACCTCCGTCGAGTTCGTTGGTGCCAACGAGGAGAGAGAGAGGGTCGTGGTCGTCAGCAGAGAAAGAGGAGTTCCATCGAAGTGAGTCGAGCTTATCGAGTTGTTGATGGTCACGGTGGTTTCGCTTTCTCTTGTTTGGTATTTTGGTCTTCGACGGCTCGGAGGAGAGTGGTGGTGAATTGGCAGCCATGGTTTCAGCAACCAAAATCAAGCCTGGATCGTTGCACGTTCAACTCACAACCTCTGCAGCTTCTAATGTTTAAACAACAATTAAAACAATTAGGTTACCGAGTGGGCACCGTTATGAAATTTTTTAAAAAACTAAAACTTGGGATTGATTTTGTTCAATAAAGAAGTGATTATTTCTTAAGTTTTGAGGGAAGAGGTGTTTAGTCCAAAACACCTTATTTTATAATTTGCTTAATAAATAATCAATTTTTGAGAATTCGGGTTGCTTTTTGAAACAAAAGTCAGCTTAATGTTTATGCAATGTCCAAAATACCTTAACCATTTTATTAAAAGAGTATATCACCCATATATATATATATATATAATAATAATATAATCAAAAAATTAATAAAAAAAAACAGAGCAACGATTGTGGTGCCCACCACCAGAGTTAGAGGCCGGGTGATATCACTCGCAGCCTACGCTGCCTTTCCATTGACAGTGACGTCGCCTCGCCATCGATGTCGACGTCGACACCCCCTCGCCGGTTGCCTCCCTCGTTAGTCGCCTCTATTTTTGCGATTTGGGACTTCCCTCGATAATTTCAGTTCGGCGTTGGCACCGATGTCAACGGGATGTCGGCAGTAAGGCGATGCTCTCGACAACGACGAATGAAGGACGACGATCCCTCGATGTCGGCGGCGAGCAAGAGACGGCAGCGGATATGGAGCTGAGTTGTAGAGATAAGTAGATAACAAAGATTGAGTGAGTGAGTTAACTCAGCCGAGTTGACTCAATAACTTAATAGTAAAATGAACGAGTTGACTCGACAACTCAGTGTTTAGATGAACGAGTTGACTCAGTTATAATTTTTTTCCTTTTAAATTTCTTATTTATTTCTATTTATATGCTTTATATTTATATTATTAATGATGTCTATTTTAGTAATTTTGTTCAATACATTTTCTTTCCTTTCAAAAGTTAAACAATTTTAAAATTTAGTTTACCAAACACTTACCAACTTTTTTCTTAAATTGATTGTTTTTAAAGTGAAGCTCTAAGTGGATTTTTTTTCTAAGCAAAGCAATCCCAAACATAGCCTTAGACTATCTATAATACAAGCTTCCTTGTGAAAAAAGAAAAGAAAAAAAGTACCAAACAAGATTAATAGATATTTCGTTAAAAATCCTTGTTGAAAGTACCGTGCACATTCAACCTCAATTTGACACGTAAAAAAAATATTAGACATCGTCAATATGATCGTTTACTCTCAGACAGCTTGTGACATAACCCTTTTTTAGATTGACTCGGTAAACATTTAAATTGATATTATTTTTTTATCTTTTTGTCTATTGTTGGTAAGAAAATAAAATAAAAAATAAAATAGGAAATAAAATTAAACACGTCATTAAAACAAAATGTGTCTTAAACGGAAGCATTGGAGACCAAATTTTAATTGATCGTTATCAAGTCCATATTTATGTCACATTGTAAGCAAGTTTCTTGACATTGTTGTTATGTTGACATTGTTGTCATGTTGACATTGTTGTCATGTCAACAATAATTATTATGTAAACCATTTTTGCATTAGAGATGCTCTTAATGGTCTTTTTTTTCCTTGAAGACCAAACAATAGACATGTTGCCGGTTCCGATTCTGATTCAGAACTGACGGTCCTGGTTCTGAAGGAATCAGAACCGAACCCGACGGTTCTGGTTTTGAGGGAATTAGAACCGATACAGGCCTTTACCGGAAATGGAACCGGCCTATACCGGTTCTGGCCCCGGTTCTTGTTTGGCCGGTTCCGATAGTTCGATTCTTTTTTTTTTCTCACTAAAAAATAGTAAAGATGTAAAATTGTAAATGGGGAAAAAATAAACTAAAATAAATGAAAATTTTAAAAATTTAAATAAAACTAAAAAAATGTAAAATTGGTCTTGCACTTAATTTTTACCACGATTAAGTTGCATATGTATCCTCTTGGGGTTTAGACTTTAGAGGAATCAAATGTCACGTAGTTCTTTTACCTTTTATTACAGGTTGGGTGATGATGTGGAGTCATTGACTAAACGTTGTTGTGATCATCCATTCCACTTCTAACGTCAAGTTAGTCATCTTTGAAGAAATCATAGGGTTCCTCTTTATCGATTTCTTATTATCCATATTCTGCCTTCGTCTAATTATCTACACAAGCTTGTATTTGAATTGAGTTTGGACTTAAAAGCGAACGTTTGGAATCCAAAATATTCCCACCGGCGTTGAACTGTTGTCCCACCACCACCGTATAAACTAGTGTTGAAAGAATTTGTTTGACTATCATAGTCAAGATTGGAAAGTACATTTCATGCTCATTCCACCAGTGTAGGATATCAAATTCTTTATCTTCAGTGTCTTCTACAAACTCAAAAGAGGTACCTAGATGAGATTCAAATTCAAAATACGTGTTGAAGAAGAACCTCGTAATAGATTATACCTTAAACTCATAAAATCGGAGGATGATAAGGACTGAGATACATTTTGAGTTTGTGGAACATCTATGTTCAATGATGAGCCATAAACTATTCATCATATAACTAATATAATAATGTCTTAACTCTATCACAACACTTATCAATATCATACTCTATTTTTAAACCTTGTTTATAATAAACAGATATATAATCAGATAAACTTCATAATCTATAACATGGATTAAAACACATGGCAATCAAATAAATATTTGGAAACTCTTTATAATATTCTAACCATTTAACCTTCATAGTAGTAACGGACTCCACCAATTGTGGGTCGTTTCCATAATAAGCTAAGACACCAACAATATTAAGATTCTTAATAATAAATTAATTAATTGTAGGATAATAAACACTAGATAAATTGTTAGTAGCAACATTAAAGACTTTTAACAAACCACAAACATTGTTACAAACATCCTAATGACTTTGATAAAGATTAATGTGACTAAAGTGAAATTAAATAAAACTTACTAATAAATCTCTATAATCATAACTTCTAGCAAGCAATTTATATGTAAAATTCCAAAGTGTTGGAATACTACAAGGAAATCTAACTATACACCTACCATTTTGTTTACAATATATTGCCCATGCTTTTATTGCAGAAGGTTGTCTCCACAAATAATAGATGATATCTTTAATAGGTTGACTAAATTGTCAAAGAGTTTCTAATCCTTTTTTAATACATAAATTTAACACATGGCATGCACATCATTGACGAAAAAAGTTACCACCAAGATTAGGTTTGCATAACTCAATTAAAGCAAGAACAACAACAGTATTGTTAGAAGCATTATCAAAACCAATTGCAAAAATTTTATTTTCAATTTTATATTCTGTAAAAATAATTATAAGATGTCTACAAATATTAGCAGCAGTGTGTGTCTCATCAAAAACTCTAAATGTAAGAATTCTTTTTTTGATAGTTCATACATTATCTATATAATGGCAAGTGACACCCAAGTATGAATGCATTCTCCAATGTTCATTCCATATGTCGACACATAAGGAAGCACGGGCATTATATTTTTCAAAATATTTTTTCAACTTTTTTTTTCTATCATAAATTTTTTCAAGTGTTTCTGTGTCTGTGACTCTTGGAACACGACATGTAGCGGGGGCTTGTTTACAATAATTAATAAAACCAATATCTTCACCAAAACTAAATGGTAAGTATTGTGTTGCAACCATTCTAGCTAATTATTCTATATTGTTTGCATCACTGTATTTAAATAATTATTGGTTAGGGGTAGCATACCTGAAAATTTAGGCTTGTGAACTCGATATGGCCTATACTTCTGGATGATTGTTCATTATATACTTCAGATTTGTGCCATATAAATATTTTTTGTAGTAATTGCAAACCACTTTAATGGTTCCATCATTTGGGTATCTTTCTTTATATGGAGTACAAATAGATCAGATTTGACGTGCTTCGATATCTCTTCCGAAGGTGGATGAAATTCAAAATCTACAGGGTGATCAGGCTGTTCATGCATATTTTCTGATTGGATTATCAAATTGGGGATGGAATCGGGTCGATCAAGATCGGGTTCAGAAATTATTAGAGGGGGGATGAGATTGGTAGGGGTTTAAACCTAGGCCTTCAGCATAGACTTGGCATTGTAGATACCCGTGATAGACCCTATAATTATAACAAAGATTATCAGTCATATGACCCTTACCTTTCATCGAAATTGAACGCCTAGGGCCATCACGACTTCCACTTGTCATTTTAAAAATTGAATTGTTAAAAAAATTGATGGAAATAAATGGTTGGAAATAAATTTGGTAGAGAATTGGAAAATTAGTAGTTAGTAATTGTAAATAAAATAAATTCAAAATAAAATAAATTGCAAATAAATGAAATTGGAAACTTAGTAATTGCAAATAAAATAAATTGGATTGCAAATAAAATAAATTGAAAGCGTAATTGCAGATAAAATAAATTGCAAATAAATGAAATTGGAAACTTAGTAATTGCAAATTAAATACAAATAAAATAAATTGGAAACTTAGTTATTGAGAGAGAATTGAAAACTTAGAGTTGGAGAGTTGGAGAATTGAGACTTGAAAGAGAAATGAGAAATTAAGAATTAGAGAGAATTGGGAGGAAATTGAGTGGGGAGAAATGAAGAGAGGAGGAGGGGTATTTATAGAAAACAAAAAAAAATTGAAATCTGAACGTTGGAGGCCCAACGATCGGTTGACGTCAACCAATCGTTGGGCCCCAACGAACTGCTGACGTTAGCAAACCGTTGGGTCTCCAACAGTTCAGCCCCAAAATTTAAAACTAATAATAATAATAATACAGAATCGCCCAGTTCGAATCGAACCCGAACCACCGGTTACAGTCAGGTAGAACCGGAACCGGAATTGCCACAATAGCGGTTCCGGTTTGGTTTTGGAACTAAAATCGAAAAATACGGTTCGATTCCGGTTTTTTATACCCGGGTTTCGATTCGGTTCCCTGATTCAAATCAAACCTCCGCCATGTCTACCAAATAGTTCTTAATTTTTTGAAATACTAAATAGGGACTAAAATCTGAACTTGAATGACATGTTTGGTTGTTTTTGTTTTCCTCACATCTGAATGTATTGTCAATACGTTTGTTTTTTAAAAATAAAATTGTTAGAAAATAAGTAATTTTACATTTACCAACTTTTCGATTAATCAATATTCCAAATATTACCCCAAATTATAAAGCATTCAATAAAACTAATTTTGCATAAAACAATAAATGACACACGAAATATACGTGGAAACCCTTCGACAAGGGAAAAACCACGGGCTATTCTTCTAGCCACATACGATCCTCAAATCCACTATTGTAATGATGTTTACAACTTAAGTTGACCACCTAGTCACACTTCAAGGTTACTAACCCACCACCACTACCCAACGGGCCTTAATAGTGATTCTTGATCAATGCTTGCCAGCCCAACCTTGGTTGCAAGACTTCACTTGCTTGAGCACTGCAAACCGTAGTCACAAGACTTAACCTCAATGAAGAGTCAAAACAACCTAAGTGAATATGATGAAATATTCAAACATGTAAGTTGTGCTAGGCTACACTAAATGCTTATGTAGGAATTCAAAGATGCCAATAAATGCAATCCCTAGATATCAATATCTAAATGCAAATTCAAGAAGACCTAACTAGATATAGCTATGAGAGACTAATATCTAGTTATCAAACAAAAGCCAATCAACAAAAGTTGTCATAAACAATGGTAAAGAACAATCAGTGCAATCAACAAATGCAATCAATTTGGCCTAAACAATATCTAAATGCAAAGCATAGAGATTTAGCTAGAAGGGTAAAATCATCCTAAATACTAGCTATCACAAACAAACATCTAAACCAACAATCAACAAACCAAACATGTGATAAATGCAATTAAAAATAAAAGCATACATTCAATAATCAATAAATATTATTCCTAGGTAAACATGGCCTAGTAATGAAACAACAAGTTCTATGGCATGTAGAGATTACCTAGTCAATTAAAACAAGAGGAATCCATGCTTGGAAGATGCAAGAAGATGTTAAATGCTCATGGATTAAAGGTTGATTGAGTTAAAATGAGTTCTTGGGAGCTCTCTTTCACTAGAAATTAGTTTCTCTCTATAAGGATATATTTTCAGAGCTCTAGGTCTGATTTGGGAAGGAGATGATATATATATAAGGTGTAAAAACGAGCTGCACAGGAAAAGACGTTTTTGCCCAAATCAGATTTTCGCTACAGGTTTCGCACCAGGAGGGGGCAAAAAGTTTGGAAGCGAAAACTGCTGCCAAGTTTTTCGGGGCCATCTTCGTACTTCGAGGGGGGGAAATGTTTGGAAGCAAAAATTGCTGCCAAGATTTTTGGGGCCATTTTCGCTCGAGGCTCGCTCGAATTCCACTCTCAACACACCAGCTTGAAATTGAAGCAAATCAAAACATGACAAAATGACTTCAAAACCTTCGTATATTATACCGTTGGAAAGGTATGGAAGTCTACTTTCTACTCCAATTTACAAAACATGATTTGGAAGTCTATAGAAAGAGTTATGGTCAAATGAGTGACTAATGGTCAGAATTGGACAACAACAAAAGTGTCCAAACTCATGGAAACAACTATGTGACCAAAAGATCAAAGCAAGAGAAGAATAAGACCTTCTCAAATGGTCACTCAACTCGCTAACACAAGTACACCATCGTGCAAGCGCATACACAACACAAAACTACACTTAAATCTAGAAGAGAAGTTAGTATGATTGTGAAGAGATGCACACAAGCAAAATAACTTAAATGCATGTAAGTGTGTGTGTGTGCAACAAAACAATCCATGTCAATACAAATGCATAACATGTGAGTAGGTGCAACTATAACCTCTTTAAAGAAAGTTAAGCAAGTGATATACATTTGAAGTTTGAGCTTAGTCACGAACAAAGACGACCTAAACTAACCTTACATGTTAATCTCCAAATGTGGTTTTTCAATCGAAATAAGCCAATAAAAAAAAACAAGGAACTTAAAATCTCCCAATTTGGCTATTTCGTGACAAAACCACCACTCAAAAGTCATCATCACAAATAAACAAAACAAAAGACAAGGGGGTCAACAAAAAGTTTTTCTACATTACAAAGTGATGCCTAAACACTAGATCTTCAAGTCATCTTTCTCTTGCAGAATCAACACATCCTTACAAAATAATATAACTACACTTTCCAAGATAAGTGTATGTGAGGTGATCAAGGAAGATAAAAATACTAGCAATTTGTATACAACATCAACAAGCACCATGCAATAACAATACAAATGCAAATGTTCCCCCTAAGAAGGTTAACTCCCCCTCAACAAGTCAATCTCCTCTCATATGCAACTCTCAACTTCCCTTTAAAACATGTCACTCTCAACTCCCCCAAAATCCACACAACTCCCCATTTTTGTCATGAGATAGACAAAGGGATATCCCCTTAAGAAGACATTAGCAAGAAGAGCTTAAGAAACAAGACATATGTGTTAATAGTAAAATTTGGTTAGGGGTCAAAGAGAAATTTTCCACTCTCCTAGCCCAAATCAAAACCCCAAATTTGACATTCATGAGACCCTAGGCAGACCATAAAGCTACCCCACCAGAGCAGGGAAGGATCGCTGGGCTTCAGAACCATCAGGGATGAAGTTGGGCACTACAAGGTCGAGCCTAAACGCGAGCACTAGAATTCGGGCTTCTCAAGGCCACCTACCCAGGCACCTGGGTTCCTGAGGTCGGTTTCCAAAACCACCCCGTGAAAGCAAGAGAAGTTCACCGAGCTCAAGAAGCATTCAAAGCGGAACCGAACACAAACAAAAGTGAACCCCTTCCAAACCAAGGCTTTCCGAGGTCAGGTTTGACTCGTAGCCTAAGACAGAAGCCCACCAACCTCTCCAGAAGCCCGCTGTCCCTGTTGGACATGAAAGAAGAATCACGCCTAAATCTACACTACCCATGCTACCTCCCTGGAATGTCTACAGGGACATCTCAAGCTCCAAAGGGTAGAGGAAAATCCATCCCAAACTTCTAAGAACAGAGTCGAAGGGTGGATCCACCTCGCTCTATGAGACAACAGGTAGCTAGCTCGGTGACCTCCATGAAAAATCATGCCGTGAGAACATACATGATCATATTTATGTGATAACCAACATTAATTCCTCATATGTGTGAGTCAAGAGTTTGATTCCTAAAAGGAAACAAACTTATCTTCGTTAACAATATTATTGTTTTCGCTATTTACTCGGGGTCAACAACTTTAAATAAAGGATCTCGCCCGATAAGGAGGGAACAGATTCATAGGATCGTGTCGGGATATCCGTGAATTCAAACCTACTTGGACCGAATATAAATAGGGCCAAGCATGATATAGAGAAAAAAAGAGAGAGATCAACAAACAAAAAGAGAAGGGGGCCTAAATTCTGTGAACAGAACACGGCCACCGTAATGTCCACTATTCGACTAGCAAAAAGCTACCACATTCCTACGTTCTAGAGAGACTGTGAGCATATGAGAGAGAATCATGTATGTCACAAATAATCAATAGTAAAGCCTCCACTTGCTATTGTTATATAAACATTCATTTTTATCTAAGCAGGTTAGGTATCAAAAGTATTGACTCCGGCCACCACCTCCGTGGTAGTGCTCTCGTGGGTGTTAGTCGGAATTTCTCATATTGAGCAAGTTTCCTGTTAACACTATCTGGCACTGTCTGTGGGAACTCTCTCACCACCATCTTTATATTCACAAGTTTATTGTTTTAACAGGAGTCATGAGGCTTCGCTCCTCCCAAGGATAGGCAGACGCATCGAGACAACCTTCTGCTGCGTCGACACGAAAGGTCCCGAAGAAATGGAGAAAATCCGGACTCCATAGTCAGGTTCCAAACCAGCCAGCCACTGTACGGACTTTGGGTTCCCCTATGGGAAACCATGTCGAGCTTGACCAACAAGCGGCGGCCGTCGTGGACAACGTTCGTCTTTGACTGCTCGCTGAGGGTATTACTATCCAACAAGCAAACCTCTACAATCGAGGGGAGTCAAGCAGGGCCCGGGGCTAGGCAACCCGCCTTTGATCGCCTGGGACCTACCCCTCCTAAACCAGCTCATAATAGAATATGACTCCCACCATCGATTCGGGATAGGTTAGGGCACATGCCCCCCATTCCTGAAGCGCTGCCAAGTTACCAACCCAGGCAAGTCAAGTCCGCGACAGACATCCTTCCCCGAGAGCGGGGAGAGTTTCTCCACCCAACGACTTCAAGGAGGGAAGCCCGAGTTAGGAAGAAAGAAAGTCAACAAAGCCCCCAAGCAGACCACCTCCGAAGAAGAAACCAGGTAGAGGTCGCCAGTTCATCAGAAGGGTCCGATTGTGAGAAGACTGATATCAGCTCAAGGAAACCCGAGAGCAAACGCTTGACAAACCCGTTGGCAGAGCTTCAGAATGAGGTCTAACTGATGAAGAAAGGGAAGTACAAGGAGGACAAGAAAGACCCTCTACGTGAGATGAATACTCCCTTCACCAGAAGGATCTGGGAGGCGGAGCTTCCGCCTAAATTCAAAATGCCAACTGACAGATTCTCCAAGACTGAGAATCCCTTGAGCCACTTGGAGAGCTTCGTTCAATAGATGGAGTTCCAGAACACGACTAGGGCCGCTATGTGTCGAATGTTCCCCACTACTCTCATGGATTACGCTAAGACCTGGTTTAGGAAGCTACTTGCCGGCAGTGTGGATTCCTTCACCAAAATATCGATCGATTTCTGCTCACAATTCTAGAGAGTTAAGCCCTGATTGAAGAACCCAATCCATCTACAGTACGTGATCCATGAGAGAGGGGAAACCCTCCGGGCTTATATCGAGCGTTTCCATAAGGAAATCATCCAGATGAGGGTCTTCACTGAGAAAGAAACCCTCACCAACTTCAGATGGAACCTGTGGCCAGACAAGCTCTTTCGGTCTTTTTCTAAGAGACCTCTAGAGACCTATCAAAAAGCCTATGATTGGGCTCTAAAGCAGATTGAGATCGACGAACAGCTCAAGGTCAAAATGGAACAAGATGACATGAGAGCCGTAAAGCGACAAAAGAAGGAAGCTCCCAAACCCGAGCAAGTTCAGAAAAGACAAAACAAACCCCCAAATAGGTCAACATATCACTTTCCCATTTCTTAACCCAGATCGAAAAGATATCCAGAAAAACGAACTCCTCCACAAGTTTCACCTCCTCCCAAGACAGTGGCCCCAATAGCTCGAGATGAGAGGGGGTATGATCATTACACCCTTTTAAATGTATCCAGTGAAACAGTCTATCTCGCCATTAGGGACAAGGGTTTGCTACAAAAGCCCGCTCCCATGAAATCCCTGGTCAATAAGAGAAATCGCTATTAATATTGTGACTTTCACGAGGACGTGGGGCACAACACTTCAGAGTGCTACAACCTGCCGAATCAGATCGAGGCTTTGATAAGAGGAGGATGTCTGGCAGAATTCTTACAGCATGTCAGGAAGAACATTCAGACTGGAAGGGAAGTGCAAGCCGAGATTTGCGAGCACGCTGAAAAGGGAAAGGGGGAGCAGGCAGACTTGATGCAACAAATCCAGATAATACATACCATAAGCGGAGGGCCTACTCTGGCTGGCACCTCCAACAATTCCAGAAAAAACCATGGAAGGAAAGTCCCTCGTATGGACGATGGGCGGGATATCTTCATGATCGACCAGAGACTGACCAACCCATCTCAGCTGTTACATATCATTTTCACCGAAGAGGATGTCTACAACACCGTGCAACCTCATGATAATCCCATGGTGATCACGGTATAGATTGCCAACTGCACGGTACACAGTGTGCTCATCGACACAGGTAGCAGCATTGACACCCTATTTAAAGATACCTTGGAAAAACTAAACTTGAAACATTGGTGTTATAATAGCTGCACTAACCCCGCTATATGGGTTCACTAGGGACTCAATCATACCCGTGGGATCAAAAATCCTACCAGTGATCATTGGAGTCACACATCTCCAGCAGAATATCATGACAGACTTTATGGTGGTGGATACCCTATCGGCCTACAATACAATATTAGGGAGGCTGTTTTTATCATCCTTGAAAGGGGTCCTATCCATTTACCACAACGTCCTGAAGTTCCCAGTAGGAGACAATATGAGGGAAGTTCAGGGTGATCAGCAAGCAGCCAGGAGATGCTACGCAATGTCTGCTAACCCACCGGCTCTAGCAAAACAACTTGCCCAGGTGACAACGATCCAAGATAGCGTAACCCCTGTATTGAGCATGGGAGATGTAAAGCCCACAAATCACCTTGAGGATGACCCTATAGTACCAGACAAGGAGGAGCAGAGAAGGGAATGGGCCAGTGGCCATCCAGTAGATAAATTAGAAGAGATTCCTGTTCGAGTGGGCGATCCCTCGAAGGTCTTCAAAGTCGGAGCCACCCTTGAGCCGGGAGTGAAAGAGGGTTTGATCAGGCTCCTCACAGAGTTCAATGGCATTTTTGCTTGGAGTCACGATGAGATGCATGGGATCCCGATAACATTGGATGCTCATCGATTGACAGTTGATCCGACATTCAAACTCATTAAGCAAAAAAGGTGCCACTTCAACGCTAAAAGAAATGTTGCGGTCCAGAAAGAAGTGGACAAGTTAACCCAAGCGGGTTTCATCAGAGAGGCACACTACCCCGAGTGGATCGCTAACGTGGTCATGGTCACAAAAGCAAATGGGAAATGGCGCATGTGCATCGATTATACTGACCTCAATCGGGCATGCCCGAAGGACAGTTTCCCTTTACCAAAAATTGAGCAGTTAGTTGACTCCACCTCTGGAAACAAGCTTCTAAGCTTTATGGACACATTTTTGGGGTACAATCAAATTAAGATGCACCCCGACTACCAGAAAAAGACCAGTTTCACCACCGGACAGGGTCTGTATTGCTACAAGGTGATGTCTTTCGGGATTAAGAATGTAGAAGCTACATATCAACGGTTAGTCAATCGATTATTCAAGACCGAAATTGGAAGATCAATGGAGGTATACATCGACGACATGATCACCAAGTCATCAACCTCTGAAGGCCATCTGGATGACCTTCGAAGAACCTTCATGATCTTAAGGGAAAACCATATGAGATTGAACCCTTTCAAATGTGTCTTTGGGGTGACCGCGGGAAAGGTTTTGGGCTTCATGGTCCATGAAAGAGGCATAGAAGCTAACCCGAAAAAGATTAAGGCTATCCTGGATCTAGAGTCCCCCACGTCGCTCAACAGATTCATTTCTCGGTCCACCGATAAATGTCTCCCTTTTTTCAAAGCCATTAAGCAGGGAAGAAACATGAAATGGGACCAGGAGAGTGAACAAGCTTTTCAAGCATTGAAAAAAATACCTGTCAAGCCCTCAGCTACTAGTTAAAGCAAGTCCTGGAGAAGAGTTACAGATTTACTTGGTCATTTTTGAAACTGCGGTTAGCGGGGCTTTAGTCAAGGAATGTAGAGATAGGGTCCAACAGCCTATCTACTATGTGAGTCATGCTTTAACCAAGCCCGAGAAGAACTATACCCTTTTGAAAAAGCTCGTTTATGCCTTGGTAACCTCGGCAATGAAGCTTCGACCCTACTTCCAAGCTCATTCGATAGCAGTGGTGACGGATCAACCTTTCCGTCAATTTTTACAACGGCCAAATATTTCTGGAAGATTGGTTTTATGGGCCTTGGAAATCACCCAGTTTGATTTGAGGTATAAGCCTAAGACCATAATTAAAGCCCAGGCTCTAGCAGACTTTGTAACAGAGCTCTCGATGCCTCCAGGCCAAGCAACCTCCGTAGATACAGACGTAGCCCTAGATAAGGCCCCAGGGTCCGACAGCTGGCCGAAAGGTTGCAAATCGTGGATCCTCTACACTGATGAAGCCTCTGGGAAAACCGGGGGATGAGCAGACATAGTTTTAATTGATCTAGAAGGAACCGACTGATGTCACTGCTTCAGATTTGAATTTAAAGCCACTAACAATGATGCAGAGTACGAAGCCCTTCTAGCCGGAATAAGGGCAGCCACAGAGCTCGGGGTTGATTACCTGAATGTTAGGAGTGACTTATCGCTCGTAGTCAACCAAGTCTTCAGGGATTATCAGGCAAAAGGGGATAACATGATCGCTTATCTGAAACTGGTTCAACAGCTCAATAGCAAGTTTAAAGGATTCAAAATCGAGCAGGTACCTCGACAACAGAATCGTCGAGCTGACGTCATTGCCAAGATAGCTACAAATGGTGGCCAGACCTTACCCCACGGGGTCCCTCTTCAAGTGATCCTCCTACCTATCACAGTGGCATGTAAGGAAACTTATACCTTGGATCAACAACCATGCTGGATGGATCCAATATCTAATTATCTGCAAGATGGGAAACTTCCTAGGGAGCCCGACCAATCTAGAAAAGTCAAAAGGCTCTCGGTCAGGTATTGTTTGGTGGATGAACACCTATACAGGTGGGAAAGATCCCTTCCTCTGCTCCGAAATTTACACCTTAACGATGCCAAGTGAGCATTGAGAGCGGTTTATTCCGGGGAATGTGGAAACTATATTGGTGAGGAGGCTCTGGCATAGCAGGTACTCCGTATGGGGTATTATTGGTCAACCATCAATCAAGATGCAAAGAGCTTAGTGCGAACCTGTGAGGCATGCCAACAGGCCGTAAACTTGAGTCACCTCCCCCGGAGCGGTTGACATCCCTTAGCTCGCCATACCTCTTTGCTATGTGGGGAGTCGACTTGATCAGACCGCTTCCTACTGCTCCTGGTCAAGCCTATCATGCAATCGTGGTAATTGATTATTTCACAAGATGGGCCGAAGTTGGACCGCTCTCCCAGATATCAAAAGAAAACACAACAAGGTTCATCAAAACTAATATAGTTTGTAGGTTCCTCTTGCCATTATAGCTGACCTCGGAAAGAAGTTTGACAATGCCCGATTCAAAGATTTTTGTAAAGGCTTTCGAATCGACTTTCTGTTCGCTTCGTTAGCCCACCCCCAGACTAACGGGTTGGTGGAATCCACTAATAAAACCATTAAGAGGCTGTTGAAGAAAAAGCTACAGCAGAAAAAAGGCAGATGGATCGAAGAGCTTTCCGAGGTCCTCTGGGCTTACCGTACCACGAGGAGAACAGCCACCGGGGACCATATTCTCTAGCCTTCGGGGTTGAAGCAGTCCTTCATATCGAGCACAATCTGACCTTTTTTAGAGTCCAACATTTTGAACCAGGGAGAAATGAAGATAAGCTCCGAGCTAGCTTGGATCTTCTGGAAGAAAAACAAGATCGAATAGTTGAGAATGTAGCTGTTTACCAGAGCAGTAATGCTAGATGCTTTAATTGGAGAGTTAAAGCTCGAAGCTTTAAGGAAAGGGACCTAGTTCTTAGGAGAGTGACGTTGAATACCAGGAAAAGGTCGGACGGGGTCTTAGGGCCTAACTAGGAAGGACCGTACTTAGGGGTGGGCAAAAATCCATTAAACAGAACCGAACCGAACCGAACCGAACCGGTGAACCAAACTGAATTTATTGGTTTTTTTTCTGGTTTTCTTTAAAATACGGTTCGGTTCGGTTTGAAATTTTAAAAACTGAAATTCCTGGTTCGGTTTCCTGTTCGGTTGCTAGAACCGAAAACCGAACCGAGAGCCGGCTGTATAAAGCAAAATCCTTAATGTTTTCCTATTCTCTCTATGACTTTGCCTCTCAATCCCTAACTCCCTCTCAGTCTCTCACTCTCAGACCTCAGTCCTCACTTTCTCAACCTCGCAGCCTCTCTCGTCCGACCCCCCTCTCCTCTGCCGTTTCTCTCGTTCGGTGTCTGGCTACTCTCTCGTCCGACGGGTGAGTGGTGATCCATCGTTTCTCGGCTTCTTGTATCAACGTTCTCCGCCATCCACCGTCTCTGTCATCCGCCTCTTCTCTCAACAACGGATGTCTCCTCTCCCTCCGCCGACCGAATTGCTAAACCGAATTGGACTGGTAAAAAAAACCTAAATGATTTTTTTTTCACTACTTTTGTTTGCTTTATTCTTGTTTTATTTCTTACCGGATTTTTTTTTTGACGAATGAAATCTTTGTATATTACCCATAAAAATCAGTAAGATGAGTTAGATCAATTGAAGTGTTGAGATCACTACTTTTGTTGCTGCATGCTACTTCTGGTCTGGGTGCGGCTGCGGCCTCTTCTCTTTCAAGGGAAGACTTTTTTGTTGTTCTGGGTCTATGGAGAAAGATGAAGACAAAGGGGATTCAGTAGAAGTTTTTTTATTTTTATTTTTTGATTTTTTAATTGTTGATATGTGAAGATGAAGATGAAGACGAAGACGGTGATGGTGGTGAGTGGTGGGGATGGGTTTGTTTTTCACTGTTTCAATTTGTGACATAATTGATAAAGGGTTAGTAGGTGACTCCAGAGCAAATCATGAACAAAGAATCCAATGCAACCCATTTTGAGATTGAATTAAACACACATTTTAACCAAATTTGATTAAATAAAAAAGATTTAATTAATCACAATTTCAATAATTGAAGCCCAAAAAAATGTTAAAATTAAAACCCAATAATTGGGCCCAATTGGCCCAAAACCGAAAAAATCGAACCGAACCGAACCGGTTCAAATCAATTGGTTTTTAATCGGATGACAGTTGTATATCGGATCTAATCGGATCATTTTTTTAAAACCGAATAGTATCGGTTTTTTATCGGTTCACTCCAAAAGTGAACCGATCCAATCAACGCCCACCCCTAGCCGTACTTAGTTAAAGTGGTGATCTTCAATGGGGCATACAAGCTCGAGGACATGAATGACCGACTCATCGATCATACTTGGAATGCAGATCACTTGAAAAAATTCTACCCCTGAACAGGGGACTCATGAGCGGGCTACCCCCACCTAGTTTTTAGTCTCCAGCAATAATGTATTCTTTTCTTTTTATCAATAAAGCCTGTTTTTTCTCCATCTTCAACTATGTTCTACAATGATTTTGGTCTACATGGAAAATTTGATATTATCGTCCCAAGACCAAGGGTAAGCCGGGGAAACCCTCTCGCCACCCCTGATGCCTCGGACGGGTTACAATCCCCAAGAAGGACTCAAGCTTAAGAGCGCGGTAGCCATCCCGATCTCCAGCCAAGGAGAGGACTAGGTAATTCTCATTAATACCTCATTCAGAATATAACCCCCTGGAATAGCTCGAAGATGGATGGCTCTTTTACTTAAACTCTAATGTCTCAGGTACTACTGGTGTGTAAATTTTCCGTGAACATTAGGTTGCTTACTGTGACAGGTGTTGACTGATCATGAGTAAACAAGGGGACTACCGATTGAAATCATTGGGCTACAAATCCCTGTCAAGTCAGAAAGCCCGAGCTAGTTAATTGCTTTCACACATAAGCAATTTTCCTATCTTGTTACTCTTCCAAGGCTAAGGCAGGTTGTTGTAGGGGCTGAACCTAGATGGAAATAAAAAATGAAGCAAGTACATACAAATCAAAATTTGAACCAGATCTGAAAGCTAAATTTCATTGATGAATTGGGGAGCCTATCCCCCGGTAAGGCTACAACAATCAAACAGGGTGACAGGACCCACCTCGACTCCTCTCTTGAGTACGAGGAAGACCCTTTGGGCTGAACTTTTACTATCATGATAAAATACTTTCTACTAAGATTTCCATAGGAAATACTTGCTTTAATCAAACAAAATGTAAGGAGAATATTGGAGAGTACAAAATGTACATAATTGCAATTCCTTTACATATTTTCGTTCGTTACAAAAAGTTTATTAAAAATGACCGTTCGGACCAAAAACCGACCACTTTAAAATATTAAGTAACCAGTCCATCCCGAGTGGGAAACCGAACAGGCCGAGTAAGAAACCCGAGTAGGCCGAGTAGACCGAATAGGCCATGTGGGCCGAGTAGGTCAAGTGGACCGAGTAGGTCAAATGGGCCGAGTAGGCCGAACAGACCGAGTAGAAATCCGACCATGTTCTGACCATGCCTACCATCTCGACCATGCCTACCGTCCTGACCATACCTATCGTCCCGACCATGCCGACCTCACATTTCTAAATATGCACAGAAAAATTAAAAATGCATGATTTTTATGCTTCTTGATGTCATCGAGTGGCCCACCTCAAAACTTCTGAGTTCGTAAAACCGAGCAGCTACCTGGATAAATATTTAAGAGTGAAAGGATGAGCGCTAACGCCCAGTGAGTGAATTAAAACTTTTAAAAACACTTTTCTAAACATCTTTACAATAAGCATTAAGTAATACATGGTATAAGATAATATATCTACTTTCATGCTGAATAAACTGAATGTTTCTCTTTGCTGAACAAGAATAAATACTTTATAAAATCTTAATCTGCACCAAATTCATACCGGGGATATCCTCAATACGTAAGCCGAAATACTTCGGGCAAACGCAGAGTCATGAATAACTTCTGGTCATACCCGTGCAGAGCGACTCAATTACTCTTTCTCTGGTCAATACACGGGCAGAGCAACTCTCTGGTCATACATGTGCAGAGCGACTCAATTACTCTTTCTCTGGTCAATACACATGCAGAGCGACTCATGACATACACATGTGTAGAACGGCCCCAAAAGCCAACCATAATCATAACTGGGAAGGTACATACATGGTGTTTTTATAGAAATCATAATCTCTTCTTGATAATTCATAAAAATAATATACTGTTTCTGAATGCTAATATAAGCATAAAATATATATTTTCGGTTCTCTGTATACTCACCATCAATCATAAAAAGCAATAAAAAGCTTAAAATGATTTGCAACAATTAAAGTATAAAACTGTAAACCTGAGTTAAAAACAAAACTGAAACTTAATTCACTCACAACTTAGACGTCAAGCTTATCTCAGACTGAGTATGCTAGGTTCCCTTCGTCTTCTTTCCCTATCAATCACAAGATCCAATTAGAAACTAGATATCAAAGAAGAATCAACTGAAATCTGTAATCACGAGAGCTTTACTGACTTTTCTCTTTTTTTCTCTTTCCTTTATTCTGCTTGATTCTACTGCTTTCTAGCTCTCACAACATTTATCCTCATTTATATATACTTATGGAAGGACACAGCTCTGAAGTTGTGAGCTAATTAACCAAGCTCACAGCTGCCTGTCAGACACGCATTTCACTTGGCTTACTCACCTGATGCCTTTTCTGCTTCACGCTTATCCCATTTTTTTTTAATTGGGCCTTTCAATTGGGCCTGAAAGACAACTGGGTGTTACATAGGGAGCCTAACTCCCCGGTTCCAGGCTACAAGAAAAAAAAATGATGATCAAGCATGAGTAAAGATGGGATGCCCACCCCCTTTCCGGGCATTCAAAACGAGTTGCGAGAAGATAGACTCAGACTTCTACATCCTTCTGATTTCCTCCAGCTTCCCCTCCCACAGGATAAACCTCATCTCCTTCTCTTATTTTCGGTGGTTGCTCATTCTTGTTAGCCGCCTCTGCCACCTCGCCTTGAGGATGCCCCTCGACGGCTTATTGCTCAGTTGGGTCCTCATCCAATATTTCATTGACCACCACTATAAGCTCAGGTGGTATGGTTGTATCAAGAAGATTGGACATTGACTATGACATGCTCTCCCCCCCTGTTGTTTCTTCATTTGAAATAATTTTAGAGGGATCTCGGGCTTCAGTAAGATCTCCTTCTGGCTCTATGAGTAAAACCCCCCTCGAGGATTCTCCGGGACCTGACATTGGGAAGACGAGAGGAGGAGAAGGAAGGTCTAACCCAATTGTTTGCTTCCCGACTTCGGCCACGTTAGAGGGATCCAAGTCATCACCTAAGGGGCGAGACATCTCTGTGGCCTTGGCCAATATCTCTTCCCTATTCCAGTTAGCAATGATTGACATGTCAAAGGAAGAAGGGAGAGCTTCAGCGACCTGGTAGGAAGCGTAGAAGTAACCTTCGCTGAAGGATGCATCCACCTCAACCTGGAGCTTGGCGACCCAGGCATGCATATCTTGATTCTCAGTATCCAGCTTCTTGGCTTCAGCCTTCCAAGAGTCTCTCTGCCTAGCCCACCGCTCTGACATGAGGGTTTCTTGGTCAAAGGATCTTTTCATCCTCTTATGGTCACAACGGAGCTCGCTCAGTTCAGTCTCCATTTTCTTCTGATTGGAAGTCATCTCCTCTACAAGAGATCGAGCTTGTACGAGAAGCCCTATGACCCTTTCAGTTTTAACTTCAGCATGGGTAGCCCGATCACGGAGAAGGGATACCTGTCGACTCATTGCAACATTAAACTTGAAAGCCTGCAAAATATGAAACAAAGATTAGATAGCAATCAAAGCTCGCGGTCACAGAAAATAAAAGCAATGACTACCTCGACCAGGAGGGCAGACCCATTGGTAAGCATGATGTCCACAGGCATTGAAGTTATCCTAGAAAGCCTGCCACCCGGGCAAGATGTAACAAACTGCTTTAGAACCTCGTCCTGACCCATCGAGCTCGACTGATGGTGGGAGCGAGAATGGGGAGTCTCAAGAATACCAGCCTCGGGATCCCCCGTAGCCTGAACTGATTGGGGCATATGTGGGTCGGTTGGAGCAGCGGGTAATATAACTAAAGGAGCGATAACTGTAGCGGGGACCTCTGATGAAGGGGTAGATGTGGTCGTATTAGCAACCTGGGAAGCAAGTCCTCCTTTGATTAACGCCCTGGAAGCCTGCGACACAAGAATAGCCATCCTAGACCTGGCTTGGGTAGGAGATGGAGCTGAAACAGGTGAAGCAACAACTGAGAGGGTAGGCCCCCCTTTCTTTGAGGTAATCGATAAGACCTCTCGGGATAATCTAGCAAGAGGGGGAGGGGTCCGAGCTTGCTGAGCTTCACGGGAAGTTGGAGTAACAACAAAAACTGTTAAAAAAAGAAAGAAAAAAGATGTAAGAAGCAAGCCAGCTAACAGATCAAAGCATAATAACTTGAGATCACTTACGAGGGGTAGCATCGGAGATCCGCATATATTGATTCACCTAGCGGGAATCGAAGGGATCAGCGGTGGGATAATTCAAATTCAGATAGTTCCTGGTAAAAATTACTCTCAAGACCGTTTCAGATTCAGCGGGCAAGGAGTCCCGATTCTATGCTGGTTTATCATTGAAAGTCGTAGGGACCTTGAACTAGTTCCCACCTATGAAGATCGAGCCCCACCAATCATCGTCTGCCAGTATCCACTCCTCCTTCCAGGCTGGATCCTTCCTTGAAGCTCCAGGGATGATGAAGTTAAGATTGTTCTTGACCTTGGCATAGAATTGACCTCGAGGGGCCCCGATCAGACTCCCGATTTGGAAGAGGAAAGCCAACTCCTCTGCTTTGGGTTCCCGGGTTATCTTGCTAAGCTCACACTGCTCCCTCCACAGCATAAGGAAGTCGATTATGTGCCTCCAGAAGCCAGGTGTCAACTGGATAGGAGTTAGTTAAAGGGCATTGAGGGCTCGCCACAAGGTAGGATGGAGGGGAAACCTTACCCCACTCTCGAGGGCCGCCACGTGAATTGGAAGGATTCCCTTGGGAGGGTTAAAGACGTCGTAGTCTATGTAAGGGATGGCGAGGGAGACACTGTCAGGAATACCGTACTTAGATCTTATACGATTGAGGGAGTCCGGGTCAATAGTGGAATTGGGGATGACCCTAAAGTCATACGGTGGAAGCCCCACCGGAAGAGGACCAACTACCGTGACTTGTCCCCTCTTAGCGATATCGTCACTCTCTACTACGTCAGAGTCTTCATCAACCAAGTCCAGAGGGTTGTCAGGTTGATTAGAGAAGCCGGAGCCGATTGAGACGTTCCTACTAGAGCGACGGCGTTGACGGGCTGGGGAAGAATCTTTGCCTCTCGAGATTCCTCGCACCCGTTTCCGAGGAACTAAGTTAGAGTCGCCAGTGCCATCGACCAGAGCTTCAATGCTATCAGAAGAGTTCGACATTACTGAATGAGGAGAGCTTGAAGGTAGATGAAAGACAGTAGTGAGGTTAGAAAAGATAGCGAGAGAGAGGAAGTATGAAAATTTGAAAGTGGAGGGATGCGTGAAGAGGAGGCAACGAGTTTGAGTTTAAATAGAGGTTAGTGTTAAAATGACGTCGGCGACATCCTCGGGAGGATCGTCTCGAGCAGCGGAGAGGGTCGTAACGCAGCCTGTTTTTTCGAGGAGCACACCAATCCAAGTTCAACACTTCACCTTAATAGTTAATAAGAAGATTTTATTCGAAGATTCCCAGTAATTGCTTTGTAACTGAAAATTTCTTAAATAAATAGGGAATCTGACTCCAGCTCCAGCTCCACCTCCACCTCCAGTGTTCAAGTCAGAGCGGACTTCTGTTAATAGTAAAATTTGGTTATGGGTTAAAGAGAAATTTTCCACTCTCCTTGCCTAAATCAAAACCCTAAATTCGACATTCATGAGACCCCGGGCAGACCATAAAGCTACCACACCAGAGCAGGGCTTCAGAACCATCAGGGATGAAGTTGGGCACTACAAGGTCGACCCCAAACGTGAGCACTGGAATCCGGGCTTCTCAAGGCCACCTACCTAAGCACCTCGGTTCCTGAGGTCGGTTTCCAGAACCACCCCGTGAAAGTGAGAGAAGATCACCGAGCTCAAGAAGCATTCAAAGCAGAACCCGACACAAACAAAAGTGAACCCCTTCCAGAACAAGGCTTCCCGAGGTCAGGTTTGACTCGTAGCCTAAGACAGAAGCCCACCAACCTCTCCAGAAGCCTGTTGTCCCTGCTGGGCATGAAAGAAGAATCACGCCTAAATCTACACTACCCCTGCTACCTCTCCGGAATATCTATAGGGACATCTCAAGCTCCAAAGGGTCGAGGAAAATCCATCCCAAACTTCTAAGAATAGAGTCGAAACGTGGATCCACCTCGCTCTATGAGACAACAGGCAGCTAGCTGGTGACCTCCATGAAAAATCATGCCGTGAGAACATACAGGATCATATCTATATGATAACCAACATTAATTCCGTATATGTATAAGTCAAGAGTTTGATTCCTAAAAGGAAACAAACTTATCTTCGTCAACAATATCATTGTTTCTGCTATTTTCTCGGGGTCAATAACTTTTAAATAAAGGATCCCGTCCGATAAGGAGGGAACAGATTCATAAGATCGTGGTGGGATATCCATGAATTCAAACCTACTTGGACCGAATATAAATAGGGTCAAGCATGATATAGAGAAAAAAGAAAAGAAAAGAAAAGGGAGAGATCAACAAACAAAAAGAGAAGATGGCCTAAATTCTGTGAATAAAACACGACCACCGTAATGCCCACTATTCGACTAGCAAAAAGCTACCACATTCCTATATTCTAGAGAGAATGTGAGCATATGAGAGAGAATCCTGTATGTCTCAAATAATCAATAGTAAAGCCTCCACTTGCTATTGTTATACAAACATTCATTTTTATCTAAGCAGGTTATGTATCAAAAGTATTGACCTCGGCCACCATCTTCGTGGTAGTGGTCTCAAGGGTGTTAGTCGGAATTTCTCATATAGAGCAAGTTTCCCGTTAACAATATGTATAATCATATAAACAAATTTATGCAACTCGATTAAGAAAAGAGAATCAAGGAGTTTTATTGCATGAACAGTGTGTGAACAAATGCTTTGCATACAAGACAAGTTGTATTCAAGATCAAAACATGGTACTTGGTAAAGCAAAATAACAAGGGTATCCAAGAGAATTCAAACCGATTTTACCCTTTGTCATGGAATAAGCAAGATATAGATTGTAAAATAAATTCATTTAAGAGCAACTATATCAAACTTTACAAGCAAAACAAGACATAAGCGACTATTGCACCCTTTTTTATTTTTTCAGGGTGGAATGCATGTATGATAGTAGCCTTGTTCGACAAGTAAGGAGAGATAGAGACTTTTGGATTGTAAAATCCTTAAAATGGATACAAGATCCTTATTGATTGAAGTCTTAAAATCACTTTCACACACAAAATTTTGCATTCATTATAGAGCATACAATAATTTCATCATGCGTGTCACTTTAAAGCATGTCATAGATAGAATCATCATGTCATGGAGATCAATTCCATGTCATTCAAAATGTACTTCCCAATAAATTTTCCTAGTCCAAAAATACATGTTTGGTCATAAATAATACATGGATTGCATATAGAGCAAAGTTGCACACTTATTAAAAAAAATATGTACAACCAAACATCTCAAGCAATTAATAAAGGAGCATAAATATTTTCAATGAGCCCAATGCAATGCCAATTTGCTCTCTTTGCTTGAGCTCCCCATATGGGGTCAAACAAAACAAGTCAAAAGGGGATATGAGTCCCTATAGACTTACCAAGTCCATTGGATCTAGTTGAGCCTATAGGTGAACCCTTATCATAATGGCATACATGTTCATCTTTTCTAATCCACTTAGGTGACACATTGTCATTCCTAGTGGTCAAGGTTATCATATTACTCTTAGGATCATTGATACTAGATTTCCTAGGCACATGCATACTGGCTCTAGCCCTTTTTCTTTCAATCATGCTCTTAGTTATACACATGTTAATGTACTTGAAGCAATTTGGTCTAATATGACCATCAACACCACAAAAACAACATGAAGGAATAAAATGAGGGGTCATACCATTCCTTTGTGAGGACAAATGTGCTTTCCCATGTCTTTGAGCTTTCTTTTGGTGTTGTACCCGTTCACTCCTTCTTTGTTGATAAATTGGAGGAGATTGCTTCCTTGGTTAAACTTGCATGAATTGCTTCTTAGCTTGATGGTATTTGGGTTGAAGAAGGCTTGCTCAATGTGCTCTCATTGGTTGAGCTTGAACTTGAGTCCTTGGTGCCACCTTGACTTGGACATTCTTAAAGCACTCCCCTAGTTCAATTTTCTTCCTATGATCAAGTGAAGGAAGGGGCTCTTTGAAATCCATGCTCTTGACACTTGGCTTCTTGCCAACTCCCAACATATGGTCAAACTTTTTCGTACTTGAACTCATTTTAACAATAGTTTCTATTGCTTCATCAAGCTTCTTTTCCATCAAGGATTCATTTCTCTTAGCTATATTCACTTATCTATTCAAGTGAATCACCTTAGTTAATAGCTTGAGGTTCTCTTCCTTTAGTCTTCGAACCTCTTCTTTCATCTCCAACCTTAACCTTTGAAAATGCTCAATGAACATTTTAAGATCCATGTTCTCTACATTTCCATTTGTAGAGTGAGATGAGGAACTCTCATCACTAGAGTCATTACTAGTGTCACTTGTTGCCACAATGACATCATCAACATAAGTAGCTTCACTAATCACTATCTTAGCTACTTTTTCATTATATCCTTTTTCAAGGTCACAAGCTAAGGTCTTGTTGTATTTTTCTACATCTTTCATATAGGAGGCTCCAAAAGCCAAGTAGTTACTTGCTCCTCATCACTAGAGGAATCTTTTTTACTCCCACTTTCACTTGATGAGGCGACCACCACATTTTCTTTCTTCCTCTTCAAATTAGTGCACTTGGAAGCAATGTGATCGTTCCCGCTACGCACATAGCATTGAATGCCTTTTCTTATTGGCTTCTCTTGTATTGGCTCAATCTTCTTCTTTGAGTCATCCTTGTGAAGATTCACAAATTTCTTGAATCTCTTCACCATTAGAGCCAAGTCTTCATCTGATTCATCATCTTCCTTATCAACCTTAGAGGACTTCAATGCTATGCCTTTTTGCTTCTTCGGCTATGTGGATGTAGGACTCCATCTAGATTCATAGGCCAATAGCCTTCCAATCACTTCGGTTCCCTCATATGCCTTATCTAGAATATTCCAAGCTTCTTGTGTATTTTTGGTGATTTGGAAGAGTCTATATTGATTCTCATCCACTGCACTAAGTAGGGCACACATTGCCTCGTCATTCCACTTCGATGCTTCAATCTCTTGGGAACTCCATTGTGACTTAGGCTTAAGCACACGACTTTCATCTTCGACGGTCATGGTTGGTGGTGTGTATCCATCTCCAATCACCATCCAAACTCTATCATCTATTGCCGAAATGAATGACTCCTTCATTCTCTTCCAAGAAGAGTAATTATCTCTCTTAAGCAATGATGGTCTCACATCCGACACACCCTTTTTACTCACCCCAAAATCACTCATAGTGTTTGAGTTATAAATGAGATGCAATAAACAAAATGCAAAAACAAACAAGCAAAATGCAAAATGCAAGACACACAAAAAACACGGATCACCTAAGTATGTCTAGGCACCAGCTCTGATACCAATTGAAAATTCCCTAATAACTGTGTATGTTTATACCTAGATGGGGGGTGAATAAGTTTTAATCGAATCAATTACCAATTTTTTGATTAATCAATATTTCAATTATTACCCAAAATTATAAAGCATTCAATAAAACTAATTATGTATAAAATAATACACGACACATGATATATACGTGGAAACCCTTCAACAAGGGAAAAACCACGGGCTATCCTTCTAGTCACATACGATCCTCAAATCCACTATTATAACGATATTTACAACCTAAGTTGACCACCTAGTCACACTTCAAGGTTACTAACTCACCACTACTACCCAACGGGCCATAATAGTGATTCTTGATCAATGCTTGTCAACCCAACCTTGGTTGCAAGACTTCACTTGTTTGAGCACTACACACTGTAATCACAATACTTAACCTCAATGAAGAGTCAAAACAACCTAAGTGAATACGATGAAATATTCAAACATGCAAGTAGTTCTAGGCTACACTAAATGCTTATCTAGGAATTCAAAGATGTCAATAAATGCAATCCCTAGATATCAATGTCTAAATGCAAGTGCAAGAAGACTTAACTAGATATAGCTATGAGAGACTAATATCTAGTTATCAAACAAAAGCCAATCAACAAAAGTTGTCATAAACAATGCTAAAGAACAATCAGTGCAATCAACAAATGCAATCAATTGGACCTAAACAATATCTAAATGCAAAACATAGAGATTTAGCTAGAAGGGTAAAATCGTCATAAATACTAGCTATCACAAACAAATATCTCAACTAACAATCAACAAACCAAACATGTGATAAATGCAATTAAACATAAAAGCGTACATTTAATAAGCAATAAATGTTATTCCTAGATATACATGGCCTAGTAATGAAACAACAAGTTCTAGGACATGCAGAGATTACCTAATCAATTAAAACAAGAGGAATCCATGCTTGGAAGATGCAAGAAGATGTTAGATGCTCACGGATTGAAGGTTGGTTGAGTCAAAATGAGTTCTTGGGAGCTCTCTTTCACTAGAAATTACTTTCTTTCTCTAAGGATATATTTTCAAAGCTCTAGGTCTGATTTGGGAAGGATATGATATATATAAGGTGTAAAAACGGGTTGCATAGGAAAAGACGTTTTTGCCAACATTAGGTTTTTCGCTACAGGTTTCGCACCAGGAGGGGGCGAAAAGTTTGGAAGCAAAAATTGCTGCCAAGTTTTTCGGGGCCATCTTCGCACGTGGAGGATTTTCGAGGCCATTTTCGCTCGAGGCTCACATGAATTCCACTCTCAGCACACCAGCTTGAAATTCAAGCGGATCAAAACATGACCAAACGACTTCGAAACCTTTCGTATAATATACCGTTGGAAAGGTGTATAAGTCTACTTTCTACTCCAATTTACAAAATATGATTTGGAAGTCTGTAGAAAGATTTATGGTCAAATGAGTGGCCAAATATCAGAATTGGACAACAACAAAAGTGTCCAAACTCATGGAAACAACCATGTGACTAAAATAGCAAAACAAGAGAAGAATATGACATTCTCAAATGGTTACTCAAAGCGTTAAAACAAGCACAACATCGTGCAAGCGTAGACACAACACAAAACCACACTTTTATCTAGAAGAGAAGTTAGTGTGATTATGAAGAGATGCACACAAGCAAAACAACTCAAATGCATATAAGTGTGTGTGTGTGTGTGCAACAAACAATGCATGTCAATACAAATACATAATATGTGAGTGGTGCAACTACAACCTCTTCAAAAAAAGTTAAGCAAGTGATTTACCTTTGAAGTTTTAGTTTGGTCACGAATAAAGATGGCTTAAACTACCATTACATGTTAATCCTAAAATGTGGTTTGTCAATCGAAATAAGCCAATAAAAAAAACAAGGAACTTACATATATCATATATTATCATACAATAATAGCCTTTTGAATCGGAATCTAACACATGGCATCTTAATCAATACTTATAAAATAATAATAAAATCATATATAATAATCATCGTACAATATAATCATATAATATGATATTATATAATCGTAACCATGTGATAACTTAATAAATATCATATTTATATGATATATCATATAATATAATGATTTGATTTGATATGATATGATATAACAGTCTATTTTAATCTGAAACCGCCATTTGACAACTTAATAAATGACATGCTTATATGATATGATATAATCATATTATATTATAATAATGTTTTGTAAAATAATATAGATTTTTTAAAATTACTGATTAGTTGTAATATATTTTATAGCTAAAGAGATATAGGACCTTTGAAAATATATAGGAAGTTTTGTTTTAATTATTATTAAAGCACTAATACAGTATTATTATAAACCATTATATTTATAATTAATTGTCATATTTTTAAACCAATATAATATAGGACTGTTGGAAATATGTGGAGAGTTTTGTTTTAATTATTATTAAACCACCAATATAGATATCATTTAACAGGATTAATTTCAAATTAATATTGTAATTGTTTATCAAGTGTGTATTTGACTTTTGGTTTTTTCGTTTCAATTATATTGTTTATGTCATTCATTTTAAACTCATCTCATATCATTCTTCCTCCATCTTTTGGTTTATTTCTCACCAAATCATTATAAGCTCTTGAGTCTTAATCTTCCATTACAAGTTGTTTCTTCGTCATGTTTAAACATCTCTTATACAAACACATCATTTTTTAATGTTTTATGAACCCTTTATTATAATCTTTTATGTTTCTACTATATATATTTTTACAATTGTAAACTATTTATTTTACATGGTTTTTCAATTCAATTCATGCATTTCATGTGTTTATACATGTGAAGAAGTGGTACTTTATCATTTGTTTATATCACTATATATCAGATTAGTTTCATTTATTATTGTTTTAATATATTTCTCTATATATCACTAACTCATATTTATTTCTCTAAATATTTTTCTATGTATCACTAACTCAAATTTATTCCTCATCAGGAAAATATTTGACAGATTTATAAGGTTTCTACTACAACCGTTGTCATCACATCATTTAGAATTCATTCTTGGCTTTTATTTGTACCGATGCATTTACATGCAACTAATTAGTTTAAGTGTTTTTTTGTTTGGGACTTTCATTAGGTTTTAAGTTCATTAACATCATCATTGTACACACAGACATATATATATATTATAAAAGTCTAATCTCACTTTTGCCTTTAGAGTAAAAATAATTAATTTTATCAATTGATTAAATAAATTTAATAAATTTAATAAAATAATAATAAATAAAAATTCATAAACGTAATCGGCAAAAATAAAATTTCTGTTAAAAAACAAGTAATCAGATTTTAAATAAACCAGAAAAACAGTAAATTTAAAAATGTGCGAAAATAAAAATAATAAAAAATTAAAAAGTAAAGGAAACAAGGTTTTAAATATGGGAAAAAAGTATTAAAATAATAAATCTGGAAAAAAAAAGTAATCCGTTAATAAAAACAAAATTGGAAAAAAAATGTAATCGAAAAGTTATAAAAATCTAGGAAAAAACGTAATAAAAAAAAATTAAAAACGTGGAAAAAAATAACCATAGAGTTTCAAAATTTGGGAAAAGTAATAAATTTTAAAAATATGGAAAAAAGTTACCAATTAATAAAAACAAATCTGGAATTGAAAATTATGGGAAAAAAAGTAATCTGGAAATTTTATAGGTCTAGAAAAAAGGTATCCGAAAGATAAAAACAAATATGGAAAAAAAAAAAGTAATCATAGTGGTAAAAGATTTGGGAAAAGAAAAGTAATAATTTAAAAACATATATGGAAAAAAGTAATCAGATATAAAACCAAATCTGGTAAAAATATGTGATCATATTTTTTTTTAAATAAAATACTTCAAATAATCATATATAATATTATTTTTTTTAGCTAAAAAGTTAAAGAGACACAGGATTTGTAATTATATTCTTTTTAACAGTGAATTAATGTTTTTTTTTTTGATAAATAGATAAAGAGCCACAACTTTTATATTTATGGTAACAAATCTGTATATAAATAAAATAAAATAATCACAAAGTTAAAAAATCTGGAAAAAAAAATGTAATCGGAAAATTTTAAAATATGGGGAAAAATAATGAGAGAGTTAAAAAATTTGGGAAAAAATATAATAAATTTAAAAAATATGGGAAAAAGAAATTAAACCACAAAGCAACCCAACCTCCAGATTATTCCATTTTTTTATTATTAGCAAGAAATAAAAAATCACTCGTTCAAAAATGGTTTGCTTTTTTTTTTTCTTATTCCCTTTATTTTTATATTAAACCTGGATTATTTTATTTCAATTGTAAGGTGATATAATGATATTACATTCAATGGTATACACTTTAAAAATATGAAAGATTGTTAGAATTGGACATTTCTTCGGCTTACCACCTTATTACAAATAAACACCTATTCAAATTAGCATTACTTAATGACAATTCTTTCCCATATGACAATTATACGGTGACTAAATTAATAAGTATATGCTCATTATGTCTCAACATATTCACTTCTAAACCGTTGATATTCAAAACACAATGTATTATAAATATTTTTATAAATACCGTGTAACGCTTGGGTTGCAAAACAATATTATTTCTATTATATTATATATTTAAAAATAAGTATAAATAACGTTCATTATGTCTCAACATATTCATTTCTAAACCGTTGATATTCAAAACACAATGTATTATAAATATTTTTATAAATAAAACCAAACAATATTATTTCTATTATATTATATATTTAAAAATATAAAAAAAAATAACATTTATTATTGTTATGTACGGATTGACCAACTAGTATATATAATAGAAATAATATTGTATTGTCTAAATTTAATATCCAAATGATATAACATCAATATAATACATTCATTTAGATTTTATTAGATTTGTGTAATTTCAATGAATGAAGAACCCTGTCCGGTTGGTGTGCTTCATAATTTACAAAGCCCAAGTAACTCGAAAGCAATTAAAACAATTCTATTAATGTATTGGCTATTCAGATGCCTTCAATCCAAGTACTATAATTCAATTACGATTAATCTCCTATAAATTGATAAAAATATTAATCCTGACTTATACTAGTGTTATTATTGGGTTTATGAAAATGAATTCAAAAAATAATATTTTTAAATTATTTAAAAATATTAATATTTCTTTTTTAATTAAAAAACATAATGAATCATTTTTATGAAGGCTTATTAAAATGTTAAACTCATTAAACGATTCTTTATTTGTAAAAAGTATAACGAGCTCCCTAAATATAAGAAAAATATAGAGAGCCTCGTTAGAAATGCTCTAATTACTTATGCGGTTTGTCTTATGACGGGTATGCAGATGCATCGTAAGATTTAAAAACCAATGATCATGTCTTCCACAACATTTCTGAGAATATGATAAGTCATACCTAAGAATTAAAGAAACCAGAATTGAGAAATACTTGCCTTTTAAGATTTTGGTTATGCAGATCGATGATCATTGGTTCTTAGACTCTTATTAGTCTTATGATGCATCAGCATACCAATCCTAAGAAAAAAACCCATACATCATGTCTTCCACAACATTTCTCAGAATATGAGGTCTCAGTACTACCACAGTTAGAACCTTATAAAGTTCAAATTCTTACACCATAGCCTCATAAGTCATACCTAAGAATTAAAGCACCAGGATATCTCCATATTTGGTCAAGCTAATGAAACACCATCCAAAGCTTAAGTATGACGATAAAAAGTACATAGTCAAGCATCTGATACAAAAATCAAGATGATAACCAAAATAATCATTGCAATTTCAAGCAACAATTCTGCACAAGCAAAAATTGGAATAGCATTACCCATGTAACCATTTTATATCTTTTTACCATAAGCCACACCAGTATGCTTCTCAACATGAACATTAGTGACCACCAAATCCAATTCATAAATAAATTATTTTTTGTATTTATATTAGTATCACCCGTATAAAAACAAGGGATATTAACCAGTGGACCAAACCATTTTATATCTAGGTTTGGTCCACTAGTTTTTTGAATTACAAACTTTAGTACTTCTGTCACAGTTTTCGTTTACTGACAACGTCAGAGGACAAAATGACCATACTGCCCCTGATACCTGTAAAAAGACATTTATGCCCTTCATGAAGCGGGCTGTTGGGCTTGCTAAGCGCACCACGACCTAGAACTAAATGCACCCTGAAACAAGCCACCTTGGGCCATTGAGTGCACCATAGAAATTGCTGAGTATACCCTATTGCATCAGCTCGACGTCAACGTGACATCATGATGTCTTCCTCAGACAGCGACCCGTTGACGGCCCGACCCGGACCTGGTTCTTGACCCGGTTGACCCGACGTGAAACCCGGCTGTTCTACATCGTTTCCGATCATTTTCTGTCCAGATCGACGGCCGACCGTTTTCCGGTTCGTTTCCCACCCATTCCAACCTCTCACAAGCACGTTTCCAATGAAATCACCAAATCTAGAGAGAGAAATTAGAGTGATTGAGAAAGAGAGAGAGAAAGAGAAAGATGAGATCTTGAGAGAGGGTTTGGTGGTGGTGGTGCTTCATATCGTTTGGTTTTTAGTGGTGGTGGTGGTAAATGAGGGAGAGAGACTGAGAGGGAGATGAAGAGATCTGGAGAATGTGAGGAAGAGATTGGGGTCAATTTCTTAATTCCTAAAGTTGTGGGGTTATTGTTTAATTATTATTTAGGTAGATATATAATTATATAAATTTATCAGGTGTATTTATATGTATTTATGAAGGGTATTTTTATCTTTTTAGGGTCAATTTCTTAATTCCTAAAGTTTTGGGTTTATTGTTTAATTATTATTTTGGTGGATATATAATTATATAAATTTATCAAATGTAATTATATGTATTTATGAAGTTTGTGTCTTTTTTGGGGTCAATTTCTTAATTCCTAAAGTTTTGGGGTTATTTTTTAATTATTATTTAGATAGATATATAATTATATAAATTATATATCAAGTGTAACGCTTGGGTTGCAAAACAATATTATTTCTATTATATTATATATTTAAAAATAAGTATAAATAACGTTCATTATGTCTCAACATATTCATTTCTAAACCGTTGATATTCAAAACACAATGTATTATAAATATTTTTATAAATAAAACCCTTGTAACGCTCGAGTTGCAAAACAATATTATTTCTATTATATTATATATTTCAAAATATAAAAAAAAATAACATTTATTATTGTTATGTACGGATTGACCAACTAGTATATATAATAGAAATAATATTGTATTATCTAAATTTAATATCCAAATGATATAACATCAATATAATACATTCATTTAGATTTTATTAGATTTGTGTAATTTCAATGAATGAAGAATCATGTTCGGTTGATGTGCTTCATAATTTACAAAGCCCAAGTAACTCGAAAGCAATTAAAACAAATCTATTAATGTATTGGCTATTCAGATGCCTTCAATCCAAAGACTATGATTCAATTACGATTAATCTCCTATAAATTGATAAAAATATTAATCCTGACTTATACCAGTGTTATTATTGGGTTTATGAAAATGAATTCAAAAAATAATATTTTTAAATTATTTAAAAATAATAATATTTCTTTTTTAATTAAAAAACATAATGAATCATTTTTATGAAGGCTTATGTTAAACTCCTTAAATGATTCTTTATTTGTAAAAAGTATAACGAGCTCCCTAAATATAAGAAAAATATAGAGAGCCTTGTTAGCAAGGCTCTAATTACTTATACGGTTTGTCTTATGACGGGTATGCAGATGCATCGTAAGATTTAAAAACCAATGATCATGTCTTCCACAACATTTCTGAGAATATTATAAGTCATACCTAAGAATTAAAGAAACCAGAATTGAGAAATACTTGCCTTTTAAGATTTTGGTTATGCAGATCGATGATCATTGGTTCTTAGACTTAGTCTTATGATACATCAGCATACCAATCCTAAGAAAAAACCCCATACATCATGTCTTCCACAACATTTCTCAGAATATGAGGTCTCAGTACTACCACAGTTAGAACCTTATAAAGTTCAAATTCTTACACCGTAGCCTCATAAGTCATACCTAAGAATTAAAGCACCAGGATATCTCCATATTTGATCAAGCTAATGATACACCATCCAAAGCTTAAGTATGACCATAAAAAGTACATAATCAAGCATCTGATACAAAAATCAAGATGATAACCAAAATAATCATTGCAATTTCAAGCAACAATTTTGCACAAGCAAAAATTGGAATAGTATTACACATAACCATTAATATCTTTTTACCATACGCCACACCAGTATGCTTCTCAACAAGAACAGTAGAGAGTCAGAGACCACTGAATCCAATTCATAAATAAATTATTTTTTGTATTTATATCAGTATCACCCATATATAAAAACAAATTACCTTTGGTGCTTTGGTGCTCAAGACACAGTTGACAAAATATTTTTCTCAGCATATAAAATATAAGTAGCAAGAACACTGATCGTAAATAATGAACCTTGATGGACATCTTCATCATTTCTGAAAAAGACAGGATTTGGGGAGTGAGGACTAAAATATTCTTCATCCTTTTTTAACTAGTAGAATCTTTTATCACAGGAAAAACTGGGGTTACTGGTGATCAAGACAATATAATAGATAATATAGTGAAAAATGCATTATAAGAATTTACCAAGGTACTTCGAGCAACATCGTAGTGGCAATCATCAAAATATTCAAGACAACTGTTTGAAAAAAATCATAAATTCTCCAGAGTGAAAGAATGTATTAAAACTTATGGACGATAATCTAGGGAATAATTTATATCAAAGATCTTATCAAAGTAAAGATCATTGTACATCCAAACAAACAGGTGAACCAGCAAGATGGCTTCTCAACATTATATGGGGGCAAAGATCCGCACGTTATTTACTAAAAAGATGTTGCTATCTAGTTTCATTCAAATGAAACACTTTCACGACAAAACTATATATAGTCCAATTAGAAGATACTAGAAGGCAACAATCAACTAGAAATCTAGATGTCCCTAAGATGCATTGCAATCTAAATCCTTGTTTGATGGCAATTAAATAATGTACAAATACAACAATATAAACAAAATTAATTTGGCATCATGATAGCGCATCGCAAGCAGAAGTATTCTACCGAGATAACATTTCAAGAGTCAACTCATAACTGCATGGCAACCCAAGATATAACCAAAAAGTAATGTCACTGTAAATTTAAAGAATACTTTCTATTGGTGATGGCTCTCGGATTCAAGTAAAGTGATTTCAAAAGTAGATAACAATTTTGAGATGTCAATGCAATGATCAATTGAAACATCTCTTTAAAAAATAATATCCAGAATCCGAAATCCGAAATCTTACACGCAACAACAAAACACTTTAGAGAACCCAGAAACCCTTGTGTAACAACTCACTAAGCAAAAAGATAGCTTCGGTGTTGGGTTTAATGAAGCTAGTCATACAAGCCAATGATACAGGTAATGTGATTTCAAAAGTAGATTACAATTTGGAGATGTCAATGCAAAGATCAATTGAAACATCTCATTAAAAAAAAAAAATCCAGAATCCAAAATTTAAAACAAACAAACAGAACACTTTGGAGAACCGGCACACCTTTGTGTAACAACTCATTAAGCAAAAAAGATAAGAGTGAGGTTGGGTTAAAATGAGGATAATCATAAAAGCCAATGAGCTAGGGCAGGTAACTAGCCATCCAACTCTTTCAATCTGCTTTTGGTATTCAAGGCACATTCGACACTTCAAGGCAACATAATGTTCAAGAATCCTAAAAATTCGTATATGAGAAATTTCAATCACAAGTTAGTAAAGGAGGCAACACTACATTTCAAACACCACATTTTGCAATTTGAAGCAAAGTAGTATTCAACAAAAATCATGTTGAAATTTTGAATTTTGAAAGACATGCTGGTATTGTTAAACATTAACGAGAAATTGACAACATGTTAAAATATCAGTAACAAAAATCTAGAAATATTTAGAAATATATAACATTGCCCTATGCAACCATAAACATATGTTCTTGCAAAAAAAAAAACGTGGAATATGTCATTTCTCGTACTAGAGCAGAATGGAAATTTATATATCTTCATTATATATCGAAATAACTATATATACCATCCTGATTCACTAGCTCGAAGCACCAGAATTCAAGACACTAAAACTGGCATATTTAAAGTGTCATCGATAGTACGGACCCATAAAATAAATCAACACCAAAATTGCAAACCCGAAAAATGTTCTCATAAGGCATAATAAGAGACACTGAATGTGATAAATATGAATATCACCCAAAGAAATATTGTGATTTACATTTAGAAGCTTTACAAGGTCACATTCTTGTAAAAAAAATATATTGGATGATCTAGCAAGTTGTATATCTACTATCAAGGTTACTAGCTGCCATCACAACATTATACTATATATTACCATTGTAACCATCTAGTAATGCTTCCATATATCATTCGCCATGAGGCATCCAAGGCAAAAAGTAACTTACTTATGCAACTGGTTAATGATTCCCATTGAATCACAAATACCAAGAGAACTTGGTTGCTAACATTGATCCATATTATCAAGGCTGTAACATGTCATTTCAATTTACGGAATTATAGCAGAAGGAAACATAGTAGAAACAGAGAGAGGTTCCCATCCACAAACAGGTCATTTCAATTTATAGAATTATAGCAACCTAAAGTTCCATTTAAACCACCAAAAGACACAATCAACCCAAACATGCGTTATAAGAAAAAAAAAATGTACTAAAAAAATATGTAAACTTGTTAATATTGACATAGAAACAAAGAACATCATTTTTCTGCAAGAGAACTTTTATTTATAGCAACTTAAAATATGAGTTGCAAAATCCTGAAGACATGTTAAATTGAAAAAAAGTTAATATAATAGGCAAAAAAAAAACACAAATACATTTAACAAAACAAAAAGGAAGTAGAAAAACGTAATAACAGATTGAAGTATGCCTTCAAAAGAATGAAACAACATCAACATCCTTGTAGAAGAATAAGAGCTTCTACTTGATGATCATTCTCATCTTCAGCCACTAACTTAATAGATGTGTTCAAATCTAAAGAAGACACATTCAACATTAAAATATGTTAAATGTATCAAAACATAAATATATATAAAAAATATTTTATAAAAACAAAATTTGAAAAATATAAATAAATAAATTCTGACTTCATCCGATATAAACATATCAAAATCATATGAACTTTTACTAAAGGATCATCTCCACTTATATCAACTTATAGATGTGTTTAGACCAATGGAAAACAAAATCAACTGATAACACAATAAAAAAGATATTAACAGATTGAAGTATGCATTCAAAAGAAATAAGCAACATCATCCCTGTAGAAATAACTTCTACTTAATGATCATTCTCATCTTCGATAACTAACTCAATATAGATGTGTTCAAATCTCAAGAAGTGTACGTCCAACCATGGTTTTAAAAATCGTTTTGAGGCTTATGCCTCGAGGCGTAGCAATGAAATATCATCTCGAGGCGTCCGCCTCGAGCAACTCTTTTGAGGCTTACGCCTCAAGGCGTATGAGGCTTACACCTTAAAAATACCATGTTTTTGATGTTTGATCGGTTAGGCCGCCAAATTTTCAAACTCAAAATGGTTTTGGCCCGTTAGTAAAAAAAACAGTGAAATAACAATATAAAACACATACAAATAAACTTAAGAAACCAAGCCCAACAAAGAAGTGATGAGAGGATAAGGAAGAGCATGGTTTTAAAATACTCGGTTTAAAAAAAAATACCCCAAGTGCGTCTGCATAGCGCAACCAAACTAATCCAATCTTCACAATCCAATATGAAGATGCATCGATAGTGTTATAAAGTTGGTTTTGTTTGAGTGGAGAATATATTTTAACTTTACGACTTGTTCTAAATTTCTAGTTTGGGATGAGAGGATTCATGGTTTTTAGTCTTTTGTCGTATGACTTTGTTATTAATTTTCTTTATTATGAAATAAATCATGCTGTGTGTTTTTATTTGACAGTAATGTTATTGAGTCATTGATATTATGGTATGAATTATGAAATAATATGATTTTCTAGTTTCTTTTTTTAATTTTTTTAATTTATTTTTATTATTTAATTGAGGCTTATGCCTCGTTTCACCTCGAGGCTTACGCCTCATGAGGCGGTGGTCAACCACCTCGAGGCTTGATTTCACCTTTCAAAACCTTGCGTCCAACATTAAAATATATTAAATGAAACTGAACAGAAATATATAAAAATATATTTTATAAAACAAAATAGTTGAAAATAAAAATAAATTAAATTTTGACTTCAGATGATATAAACACATCACAATCATATGAACTTTAACTAAAGTATCATCTCCACATACCGATGTTGGATACAAGAAAATATATGCATAACAATGGAACATAAATATAAGGTTGAAAAGTAAGTTGAAATTTTCCTTTAGAGATACAAACACATCATTCATGCCGTAAGGATTCTAATACAGGATATTTTCTGTATACAACCACTAAATAGATGTGTTCTGCTCATAAAACACATTCAACTAAAAAATATTAAAAAATTAAAAATATATAAATACGTTTTGCAAACAAAGACAAAATTTAAGAGATGAACATAAACTGAAGTATGCCTCTGGAAAATATAAACACATCACCATTCATGTAGAGAAATTGAGATAGGTATGCCTCCAATAATCGATCGTTTTCATTACAGCAGCAACTTAATAGATGTGTTTATTTCTCCGAAAGACACATTCAGCAATAGTAAAAATAATAAACATGATGAAATGAAATAAAATACAAAAAAAAAAATACAAAAAAAAGTTTTAGAATTAACATTATACTTCAAGTTTATATTACCATTGTAAACATCTGGTAATGCTTCCATAAAACATGACAATTCATGAGTACCGTTCACCACGAGACATCCAAAGCCAAAAGGGAACTTGTGCAACCAGTGTATGATTCCCACTGAATCATAAAATACCAGGAAAACATGGTTGCTAAGGATTCCATTAATCGATTACCAAGGTTGTAAGACAATATAACACTACTACACAGAGCAGCATACTAGAAATAGTGTGTGGTTCCTTCTATTAACGGGTAATTTCAATTTATAGCAGCCTACAAAGGAGCAACTTACTAGAAAGCAGAAATTGAGTGCTGTTCCCTTCTATTAAGGGGCCAGTTCAATTTATAGCAATCTAAAAAGTTGCATTTAATCCGCCACAAGGCACAATCAAACAAAAAGACATACATATATACAACAAGAAAATTAGAAGTTGGAAAAAACAAATGAATTGAAACATGACATCAAAATATAGAACAACTTAATATATGATTGCAAAATCTTGAAGACATGTTCAATTCAAAAAATAAATATAACAAAAACAAAAACATATGCAAATAAATTTAACAATTTTTTTTTGAAAAGATAACAACAAAAATTGAAGTATGCCTTCAAAAGAAAAGAACACATCAGCATCCCAGTAGAAATAAGAGTTTCTACTAAAAGGTCATTCTCATCATCGGTCACAAACTCAATAGATGTGTTCAAGTCTCAAGAAGACACATTCAACATTAGAAATTATTAAATGTCATAAAACAAAATATATTTGATAAATAATGTTGAAAAATATAAATAAATTAAATTCCGTCGTCAAATGATATAAACAACATCACAATGAAATAAAAACTGATTACTTGTACTAAAGGATCATCATCTCCACATATATCAACTAATAAATGTGTTTATATCAAAGAAAAACAGCATTTAACTGAAAAATCAATAAGGAAAATATATGCAAAAAAATAGGTACATAAATAAAAAGTTACAAAATAAGTTGAAATTCGTCTTTAGAGATACAAACACATAATAAATGGTTTTAAAACAGAGAGAGGCACGCTTCAAATACGGGATATTTTCTATAACTATAGATGTGATTGATGCTCATAAAAAACACATCCAACTATAAAAATATCTAAAAAATACATAAATATGTTCTGCAAATAAAAACAACATTTTAAGAAATACATATAAACTAAAGTATGCCACCAGAAAAATATAAACACATAATCATTCACTTATATGTGAAACAGGGAGAGGTATGTCAGCAACTTAATAGATGTGTGTAATACTCCGAAGACACATTCAGTCAAAATAATATTAATAAAGATTGTAAAATAAAATAAAAATACAAAAAAAAATTTACAATAAACATTTCAAAGTTGAAAATATACAAATAAATGGAGGTAAGAACTTTGAAATATATCACTACCAATATGAAACACAAAGTTGATATAAAAACAAGAAAATGGTTTTAAAAAGGTTTTAACGCTCAATTAAGAGAAACCAAATATACAAAAAGAACTTAATCTGTTCATGATGACGTATAATCTGTTCATGAGCCATCACATTGAAAATCAATAAATAACTTAAATTTAATGAGAACTTAAATTTCATGGTGGCATAATCTGTTCATGAGCCATCACATTGAAAATCGATAAAGAACTTAAATTCAATGAGAATTTAAATTGATAAACAGAGAGGACCATGTTAATCAAACACTAACATGGATATTGAAACATTTAGACCGGCTCAGCCACAATTCCAGGAATGCATAATCCGATTTGCAAGTAATTCGGCAGCGAAAAAACAATAATTACCGAATTAGGGTTTCAGTTTTCTACTCTCTTTCACAATTCAGTATGAAGGAGAAAGATGAAATAGAAACAAAGAAATAGTTTTAAAAAGGTTTCACTGCAGAGAGCAGCTTATAATCCGTTAATCAAACACTAATATGGATATTGAAACATTTAGACCGCCTCAGCCGCAATTCCAGGAATGCAGAATCCGATCTGCAAGTAATTCGGCAGCGAAAAAACAATAATTACCGAATTAGGGTTTCAGTTTTTTACTCTCTTTCACAATTCAGTATGAAGGAGAAAGATGAAATAGAAACAAAGAAATAGTTTTAAAAAGGTTTCACTGCAGAGAGCAGCTTATAATCCGTTAATCAAACACTAATACGGATATTGAAACATTTAGACCGGCTCGTCCACAATTCCAGGAATGCAGAATCCGATCTGTAAGTATTTCGGCAGCGAAAAAACAATAATTACCGAATTAGGGTTTCAGTTTTCTAATCTCTTTCACAATTCAGTATGAAGGAGAAAGATGAAATAGAAACAAAGAAATAGTTTTAAAAAGGTTTCACTGTAGAGAGCTTTGAAAATCGATCAAGAACTTATAATCGGTTCATGAGCCATCCCTTTTAAAATCAATCAAGAACTTATAATCAGTTCATGAGCCAGGAAAAAAACATAAATTTACAAATTAGGGCTCACTATCGGTATAAAAGAGAAAGATGAAATACAAAAAAGAAATAGTTTGAAAAAGGTTTCACCGCAGAGAGTTTATAATCTGTTCATGCGCCAACGCATTGAAAATTGATCAAGAACTTAATCAAGAAATTAGAATCTGTTCATGAGCCAGCGAAAAAACATTACATTAAATTACGAATTAGGGTTTCACAATCAATATGAAATACAAATAACAAAATGGTGCAATTTATAATCTGTTCATGAATCATGAGCCTCATCGCATTGAAAATGGATCAAGAACTTTAAATTGAATGCGAATTTAAAAATTCAGAAATAGAGAGAAGACGTCCGATATTAAAACATACCGAGAGCCGCTTGGAAACATTAACATGGCAGCACCGCTTGGACTGCGACAACAAGTCTGACCGGTCGGCAAACCAAGAATCCATCCTTGCAGAGCAAGTTCAACGGCTCTTTTTTTTATGCAATGTTGTCAACGACTATTTTATTTATAAGCAGATATGGCGTGATAATAACGCTAGATTCAAAAATATTTTTAATAATGAAATATTAAAATTAAAATTAAAACCTTTTAAATAAATGTAAATAAATAAATAAATTAACCCCTTAAAATTAAGGGTGGGTCAAAAACCAATGAATTGAACCGAACCAGTGGATCAAACCGGTTCAATTAGTTTTTTACAGGTTTTGATTGGGTGATCGGTTCGGTTCGGTTCTAATATAAAAAAAAAACAGGTTAGATCGGTTTTTGTTCGGTGTAGTTCCAAAAAACGGATAACCGAACCGTTAACCGACTGTAAATTAAAAAAAAAAACTAATTCTAACTTGTATTAGTTATCAATAAAAAAATTGACTGACATATGTTTTGAAATGTGTTTACTGTTTTGTATTGGATTTTATAGTTTTTTAATATGTTTTTATTGTGATGTAAATAAATTTGGCCCAATAGGTTCAAAAAGATGAACTAAATATGTCATAAATGAAATTTAGAATTTTGGCCCATCAGATCCAAAACCAAAAAAAACCGAACCGAACCGAACCGAACCGAACCGGTCCAATTCGATTGGTTTTTTATCGATTGGCAAATGTCAATTTGATTGAATCGGTTCACTTTTTAAAAAATCGATTTTTATCGATTTTTTATCGGTTCTATGAAAAACCGAACATGTCCAATCAACGTCCCACCCCTACTTAAAATTACGAGAGGCGGAGAGAAATATTTTTACATAAAAAACAATCAAATTATTTACAAACTAAGTAATTAGGAAAAATTATCAAACCCCTTAAAATTACGAGAGACGGAGAGAATTTTGTCTTGTCTCTCTTTATAACTTATATGTGGTTGAAAAACGCACCGTTTGATGTCTTTAATCTGGGCTTTACATTTTGGGCCTGGGCCATGTGGACTTTGGCACACTTTAAGTTGGATCGATTATTATTTTAATATTTAATAATCATTACTGAGTTTGGGACCTTGGGTTGTTTCAGACACCCCGAGTTGACTCGGGGGTTATAGAAACTGAGGGTCTTTTACGCCGGTGAATGGTGGCCATAACACCACTCTTATTGGATTATTTAGTTGGGCTAATAGAACTTCCTACAATATTCTAGAGCTTTTGTTTATGGGCCAAGAACATAAATATTACTACATAACATAAATATTACTACATAATTTCGTGAGTGATGATATTTACATCCCTTAAAAATTATATGTATATCACCTTGTAATCACATCCCATTAAAAAATAAAATAAAACTCTAATTTATAAATAAACCCACTTAATAACAAAAATAGCATTTTATTTTTATTGTATTGTATTTATATAATTACACCCCAATTACAACTAATTTATTATCTAATAAATTTTATTATATTTTATGTTAAAAAACTTTATTATTATTATTATTATTATCATTATTATTATATAGATTTATTAATCAATCTCCAAAAAAAAAATCCAACAATTAAATTCATAATATACCAAAATGTACTAAGTTTTCAACTAATTTATACAGTGCTTTCAACTAATTTATATAGTGCTTACGAGTTATTGACTGATATATATATATATATATATTATAATTTGTTGTATAACTTAATCTGCTTTGGATCTTCAAATGAATCAGAAAGTGTGCGGCCCTTGTGCTGCGGGTCATATGGTTCTTCTTCCCCCATATTAGCACAAAAACTTCGGTTGGTTTCTTCCATAATTTTATCAAAAGAATCCTCATCGGAATTGGTACTAATTCATGGCAATCCCACCTTTTTTTAATAATATTCACCCAAAAAAAATTAGGATTTACGAAAATAAAAAGGTTTTTATGATATGAGTTGAACATCATACAAATAATACGAAATATATTAATAATTTGTGAGTATACTTACAGCCTATTTTTTTTTTTTAGTAATATCAGTCGTTTAGGGTGTAGATACAGTTTTAAAGGGTGCACATTGTTGTTTGTAATACTAAAAAACAATCTAGTTCGAATCTGCAAGAGAAAAACGATAAATTGAAACATCATGTTAGAGAAATCGAGACCCGTCTTTCACACGGTGTCTTTAAAACAATTTCACTGGCTAACACCGTATATTTATGGTGATTGTCTCCCAGGATACAACGATTTAACAGTAGAAGTGCAAAACACAAACCACTTTCAACGAACTCAAAATAGGTTCAAACTTACCAAGCACAAAAAGAGAAGAACGAGAAAAGAGAATTTTGTATTCTATATTTCATGATTTCTAGAATGTGAATTATATGGAATATACTAGGATTTTTAATTGTAAATCTAATCAGTAGTATTGATTTAGGAAATACTTAATTAATACGGTTGTAATGATAAAGGAAAATAATTATGGAATAATATTCCAAAAGATATATTTCTAATTAAACACTGATTCTGATTATTTAGTGATCAAACAAGCATCATAATTCAAAAAGGAAATCAACACTTTCCTTAATCCAATTAATTTCCATAACCCAAAACGGGAATTAACTATTTCGTTAATCAACTTTTCCTTACCATTTAAACCGTTCGACTTAGGAAAAAATAAATTAAATAAATTATTTCCTAATCAATAAAATGCTGATTTAAGAAAAAAAGAATTTTAAAATAGTAGTAAAAGGTCAATTGTACTCTCACGGTCCAATCGGTGCAGCATTCATATACGTATGACATACCCACACACATATTGATAAGCTACTATCACACAACCACCTATATACCACATATAAGTGTTTCCCCCAACCAATATGGGATGCACATTTTCCTCTACTCAATGGGCTCACATTGAGACTCAATTTCTCATTCATCCATTAATTATTTTGTGAGTGTGAGTATACTATTTCGAAGCTCTCACAGATAAGAATTCGAATATACTTTGATCTTCCATTTTTATGGAATCAATCATACCTAAATAATACTCTCAAAATGTGTAGAGTAATCTAGAATCTTGTAAAGGCATGTAAGTACATGGAGAGTATTCTAGTTATGTGTAGAATATTCTAGAAACTCAATCTCCAATATCGGATCAAATTGATCCTAGCCATTCATTGAGGAGGTGGCTCACTATAAATAGCTAAACCCTATTATTTGTAAAGAATCTTAGAAACTTAAGCATTCTAGCATCCAAATCATTGTAAAACTTCCTTCATAACAATACAATATTTGTTTTTCATTCAAGCTTTTCTACTCTCTTATCTCAAATCCCTCTTGTAAGGCTTACTTAACAATATTCTCACAGAATTTGTCTAAGTGACGCACGGGTGTGCTGCACAAACGCTAAGCCCGTAACCTTTGGTATCAGAGCCCCGTCAAGCAACCACAACTAGCAAGAGTCATAGCCTCCGATAGTGAAGTTACTGCTAGAGTGAAAGAGCAAGCGCTTGGTCATGGCAAGCAACACACCCACACTAAGCGTAGCAAGTCCAAGGGTCCATCGATGGACGCTTTGGAATCCCGCGTGGATGCCCATGACTAAATCCTCTCTGATATACAAGCCACCTTGAGCACCGTGGTCGACCGTCTTGATGGCCTAGAGACCAACTACGCCATAATCGCTTAAGCGACCAAGGCCATGCTTCGAGAATTCCAGAAGGGCATCAAAGAGGATTTGTGCCTCCTCAACCAAGAAGTCAGCAACAATCGCACCTTCGTTGAGCAAGAGTTGTGGGCCATTCGAGCTAAGATGGATGAAGTCCGTACCGAATAGGCTTCATTCAAAACCAGCCCAACTTTTGGCAATGGTGCTTCCTATAGCACGAGCACATGGGGCACCATTTAGATCCCTAAGCCATCTACTTTCAACGGTAACCGCAACACCATGGAAGTGGAAAACCTCTTCTTCAGCCTGAAACAGTACTTTACGGCCAAAAAAGTTATGGATGATGCTACACGGATCACCAATGCTCTCACATTCCTTCGGGAATCTACCCAACTATGGTGGCGATGCAAACATGGTGATACTATCTATCCCATCCACACATGAGAGAATTTCAAGCAGGAACTCAAGAGGTAGTTCTCGCCAACCAAACTCGATAAGGAGGCCCACAGCTACCTCCATCACCTCAACCAAACAGGATCCATCCCCGACTACATCAAGAAGTTCTCCACCTTGATCCTTTAGATCGAAGATATGTCTGAAAAAAACAAGTAATTATTTTTCATGGATGGTCTCAAGGAATATGTGAGAGTGAAGCTAGAAGGCAGAATGTGCAAGACTTGGATGCAGCCATTATCGCTGCAGAGTCCCTTGCCGACCTCACAAAGATCAAGGAAAAGATAAATAACCTTGAGAAAGGTGGGGGAGAAGAATCTAAAGACCACGATCACTAGAGTGAAGAGCCAAACAGAACTCCTAATGGCAACAATCAGCCTAACAACACCAATAGAGGCAAACCCTTATTGATTAAGCCGAAGAGTCCATGCTTCATTTACGATGGGCCACATTGGGTACGTGATTGCTTAAAATGGAAAACTTTCAATGCCATAGTCGCCTAGCTCGAGGAGACCAAGGTAACCGAACCCCAAGCATATGATCTCTCCAACAGTTTTACGCACTCAAAGGGCAACCCGCACCTCCTTCACTTGCCAAAAGCCTCATGTTCGTGTACGCCACCATCAAAGGCAAGCAAGTTCGTGCGATTAATACCCGCGGATTCTGTCGTTAAGGAATTACGGATGTCAAAAAGATATTTATAAAAAGTTCCTACGCAATGTACTATAAACTAGTAAAGCGGCAAGCGAGGGTATCATTCCACATGGAGGTGGGATTCATCGACTGCCTTTAGTTCTAGCTATTATTACAACACTCCGAGCGGACTCGTGTGTTGCGTATACAAAATAAATGTGCAGAAAGTAAATGCTAAACTAACTAACAAACTATATAAATAAATAATATATACAAAGATATGATAGAATGAAGAGAATGCATGAAATATGTATACACTAGGGAAATGACTCAACCGTGACAATCCCCATAATTAAGTGCTAGACACACCTAGTCCCTTGAATGTGCAACTATATCATAGGCTCGTATTCCCTTAATTAATCTCTAATCACTCTCGATGCCTTAGAGATCACATCCACACACAAAGTATGGATTCATTAAATGTCATGGAACGCACAAAAAACCATGTATGCCAGTCTAGTGATCTCTCAATTTTCTGATCATATACACATGACGTTTAGATGCGCATGTAATGTGCAACCGCGTAGGCCATTCTACAGCCAATAATTCATCCACAAGGCTAACCAAATATAGGATGGCAACCAAGTAAAAGTATTAAGAATACGAGATACTCATACAACACATATGTTATATGCTCATGTCCCTTTAGTTAATCTCTAATATCTCTCGATATGTTAGAGATTGTATCCATGCATAAGCATGAATCCATTAAGGACTATGAGACACACACACACGAGATATACATGCCAGCCTAGTGATCTCTCATCTTTCTGGTCAAATGTAGAGGATATCACGCTGAGCATGTAAATGTGAACCACACGATATATAACACACAACCTAAATGTCATTAAATAGGTGACTAACCAAGTGAAAGAATTAAGCACACTAAATGTCCATATTACAACACAAACACAAGAGGAATTCAATTTATCTTTACTTCTAAGTCAAGGATTAGATTTTATCAACCTCCCTAGGATGACACAAAATGGAGACAAGTTCACCAAACAACAATATGCAACAAAGTTAATTATTATTCATTAAGACCATTCAAGATTTCACCAAAATCAATTCATCACTCAACCCAAGCCATAAGAGAGCAATTGTGTCTTAATACAAAGACCCATTAAGCACAAGAATATTGAACCAAGCTTAATTTAGCATATAAATGCATCAACCAAACATTTCCAACTCTTTAGAGCTAAGCTCTAGCACTCAAGTCATTCAAAGCATGGTATTTTGGCTCATCAACCAATATATAAACAAACATGGGATGCTAAATTACACTACTCCTACTCTAAATTACTCTACTCCTAATCCCAATCCCAATCATGCATGCATGTCAATTTTGGCCCTCAACGCACATGAATTTCACAACAAGAGATTTAATCATGCATAGTCAAAGAGTAGAACAAAACCAAAACGAATTTAAGAATAATCATACAAATATTACATAAGTGTAGGTTTACAAAATTCCCAAATTGGTCATACACATCAAAGAACACAAGTTATACAAAAAGAAATGAGTTTAAAGGAGACAACTCCCTTGAAGACAACTCCTTCAAGCTCTTCTTGATTTCCTAGCTCGTTTTTGGTCCAAAGACAACTCCTTTCTTTTTGTAAAATACTCTAAGATGGGTGAATGAAGTGTAAAAAGGGTGGTGGAAGTGTATGGTGACCTCCCATGGAGGAAAGTCCTCGATAGGAGCTTGGAGCTCTCACTTATTTGGTGGAGAAGATGAAGAAAAAAAGATGGAAGAGAAGGGAGAGATGTGGGTCGGTTGTGTGATGAGGAAAAAATGAATTGTGTCTTCAATGAATGGAAGTGGGTGGGAGATGTAGGGAAAATGATTGTGGTGGGGTGAAAGGAAATGCATGTGTGGTGATTGGTGGGAGGATTCATAGGATGAATGTGATTGGTGGAAAGTAGAGAGTGGGCAGGCTAGGAATGATAGAAAAATGGGACAAAATGGGGTGTTTATAGAGTATGGAAGTTAGGGTGTGAAAGGACAAAAATGCCCTTCAAATATTGGCTGAAATTGATTGAAAATAGGGCATTTTCACCCCATAGTTCACTCGAGGAAGGTGCGAAGACTTTTCTCAAGGAAATGGTTGCCCCAATTTTCGCTTCCACTTTCGCGACTGGAGGGCGCAGAGATTCCCACGAAGACAATTCTCAACTTTGTGCACCGTTACGAAATTGACCATAACTTCCTCTATAGACCTTAGAATTACAATATATAAAAAGAGTTGGAAAGTAGACATCCGGGGCTTTCTGAAAAGTGGTAATAGACAACATAGTTCGATTAAAGGAGGGAGATATGACCTTACAAAGTTGAGTATACTGCTCGAGCAATTCCAATTTCAGCCCTTCTAACTCCAAAACTCTTCAATTTAGCTCAACTCCTTATTTTAAGAGATATAACCTACACAAGACTCACAAAACATATTAAATAACAAAATATGCTCGAAAACGAAAGCAAATGATAGGAAATGGGGACCTCAAAAGATGTAATTTGAGATGTTATTAGCGATGCTAAACACCGGGGCAATGTACAATTTCATCCCCGTGGATGAAACCAAACGACTTGGTCTTCGCATCACCAACGGGGAATGTACTGTCATCAAAGCTGCCAACTCTTCGGCAAAGCAAATTGATGGCACATGGAAGGGATTCACTATCCACCTAGGCCCATGGAATGGAAAGCTAGACTTCTCGGTGGTCTCCTTAGATTACTACCAAGTGGTCCTAGGCATGACATTCTTTGAGCAAGCCAACGATTCCCCCCTACCCGTTGCTAGCTCACTTAGCATTCTCAATGGCTATTATTTACATTTTATTTTTTCAATGTGAGATTTATTCACATCTTCTTTGCCTTTATATGTGGGTTCTCTAATGGTGTATATAACGAAACTCTTCATTGTATCTGTTATTTGTGTATTCAATTGGATGAAATATGGTAAGAAGTAATTGCAGACACATACATACCAATCTAAGGCTATGTTTGAGATTGCTTCTACTTGATAAATAATCACTTATTGCTCAACTTTTAAGCAAATAGGTGTTTGGTAAACTTCCTAAAAACAACTTATTTTATAATTTGCTTCTCCGATAAGTAGCTTTTAAGAAGTTGGTTGAGGGTTGCTTTTCAAAGCTGATTATTGGGGAAGTTGGCTTCTTATCACTAAAATGTCTATAATATCGCTACTATTTTCATATAAAGACAGTAATACCCATATATTTAATAGTGATATATTTTTTTAATTAATAACATTTTAAAAAATTGAAAATTTAATTAATTTTTTGTAAAGAATCAGTGGCCACTGTTTGTAAAGAAAAAGTTGTCTCAATAAAATATATATTTAATTTTTTTTATATATATATATATATATATATATTATATTTCTATGCTTTATATTTGTATTTTCATTTTTTTTAAAAGTATTAAAAAACAGTTTGAATAATATATTATATTTCTATGCTTTATATTTATATTTTCAATTTAAACAAAAAAAAATAGTAAAAAACTATTTGAATAATATATTACATCTTAATAATTATGTCTGTTTTAATCATTTACCATAATCAATTAAAGTTTATCGAATGCTTTTTTATTGTTTTTCACATATGTTGATTATTCATAGAATCAATTTACCAAACACCTATCAACTTATGTGGTAAGTTGATTATTCTTTTAAGTTAAACTAGATTATGTCAGCAGTAAAACAATCTCAAACATAACTTAATTGCATTAAAACAAGAAACTGAAATGCTTTACAGTAAAAAAGAGTAGTATTTTTTTTGTTAATGTTCAAATTGCACAATTTTAAAAATTCAAATGAATGAATTTTTGATTATCTGACCGCCAAACAGGATTTGTTTGCTATTATGCCTATGTTTTTACTGACGCATCAAACAACCAGCTTATTCATGATCTATATAGTAAAATGACATGCTCAAATATATATATATATAGAGTAAAATGACTAAACATCAGTTTTTTTTCAGATAAACCTGGTTTCGGTTAAGCAAGCTTTTGGTGGATTAAGATGGAACCATCCAAGAGCCATCAAAGAGTCTATCGTTTTTTTCCAGTGTAGATGGATAATGCAGACCCAAATACGGCTCCAGGCCTGGCTTTGTAATCTCAATGGTGACTTTGCCATGAGTGATGTCATCACCATGAACCTTATAGGTCACGACCCGTGTGTTCAAACACCTCCTAAACCATAGTATTGCAAAGCCTCTCCATGCTTTTACTAGGAATGACTGTTGGAAATTTTTGTGATAAACTCTCATTTTGAGAATATAAATTGAGTATGATAAATTCCATAGAAATGGAAAATTAAAGTGGATTCGAATTATTCTCCGTGAAAATTTCGAAATGGTATACTTAAATTCACAAAATGGTTAATGGGTGAATGATAAATTGAGTCTCAAATTGACCAATTGTGTAGGGATTAAAATCCCACATTGTTTAGGGAAATCACTTATATGTAGTTTATAAGTGAATGTGTGATATGAGCTATCAACATGTGTGGCATAGAGGTTCTTTCTCGCGCGCTCAGGGGGTGCAAATCATGGACCCCCTTAACCTTTGAACACACGACTCGTGTGTGGGCACGAATGCCGCTCCGATTCGACCGTGAGAATTCAGTTTTTTGATTATGATGATTAAGGAAAGCTTTAATTGTTTGGATCGTTTCGATTTGGGTATTTAATACCTCTAATATTCTGTTCAACCTACACAAAAATATATACAATTTTCTTTTGAGCAACCAAATTCTTTTTTTTCTATGGTTTTCTTGCTAAGTTCAAACACGGGCCTCGGTTCAAACTCTGTTTTCTAACGTGCTTTTCTTGTGCTGTTACTTCATGTTTTACCTTGAGACCAACCAGGTTTGATTGCAAATTACGATTTATAAAGACTACGACCGGGTAATTACTTTGGCCGCAAGCTTGTATGACTGCAGTTCCCTAGCCCCAGCAGCAGCTAGTCATGGGAACTTCATAAGGCTTGACAGGTTCAAAATCAATGATCAAGCTACATGTTATCCGGTGAACAATTGCATAAAAGGGCTTCTTCCCAGAAGTCTTGCAGTGGACCAAAATGAGATTCAACAGAGAAACCTCTCCAAATCCTTGGGCCTTTTGCATTGCGGAGGTGATATTCATATATAATAAAGAACCAGTGGTTAATTTCCCACAAGAAGCAATTTTGTGAGCAGAACATGGAACATATACTTAAAAAATCTCACTTGTTATGATTTAAAGTTTTCACCCTTACTTGCTACTATGAGCTAAACTTACATTTCATGTCATCAGTTCATGGACAGAGTAAGCAATACCCATAACAGAGTTAAAAAAAAAAGTGACCTTTTTAAGAACCCGCTTGTTATTTGTTTGAAGGGTGAAATCTTTAGAATTTCTGGTGCTCAATTCATGACCAGAAAGAAAATGGGACTTTGGTGCTGAGACTTTTTGATTTTGTGTCATTTAGCAGCTTTAACTTTCACGGATGAAGAGGCTGCAGGCAGCAATGGCTGTTTTTTAGTGTGTTTAGGAAATGTGATTAGGTTGGCTATGAGAAATTAATGAAGATTTGTTGCATTAATAGCAGGCTAGTGTTGGTTTCCCCATGACCATGTTAGTTGAAATGAGCAAAAATTGACTTCAAATTCTAATCTTGATCATTGTGACTCTTGAGGATGAATATTTTTTGGAAAATTCTGATGCTCTGGCTTCTGGAATTTGAATTTTATTAAACTCCCAGCTGTGTGTTGCAGTCTAGTATTCTACATTATCCTTCTGCTGCATTAACTGTCCATTCGTGTCTCAAGCTTTAATTAATCCACTGCCATTAATGCACTGCCATTTTCATTTTTCACTAATTTCTCCACTAACTATGATCAAGGAGAACTCAACAGTTGGTTTAACAAATCTCAACCTCAAATGACTGCAATTAATTTCCCTGGTTAGCTTCTTCAACTTCTCTATATATGTTAGCTTTTACAAACCAACCCGTTAAAAGAGACAAAGAGCCATGGCAGACTTGGACATGAAGTTGAAGCTTTTCAATGTCACAAAGGCTAAGAAATACTTTTTGCAGAAGCTGGAAAAGACATTGTTGATTATCTCTTCTACTTCCTCTCTTTGCCTGTTGGCACTGTCATTAGGCTTTTACAAGAGAAAGTTGTGGCGGGTTGCTTAGCTGACCTTTATTAGAGCTTCGAAAATCTTGACCAAAAGTGGCAAAGACAAGGATTTTCTGATAAATCCTAGAGCTTTATTCAATCCTGCTGAAATCCCTCTTTTGCTGTCTGATTTGAAGTCTGGAAAAGTTTGCCTGCGTTCTGGCTTTGATTGTGGTAAAATGTCTTACATTTTGAACACATTTTGTAGTTACTGCAGAAAACAAGCCAACATTGTGATGCCTGATGTAGCTGATCATGTGGCTTGGATAACAAAAAATGCTACTGGATGGTACAGTTTCGTTATAGGGACTGTAACCTACACGTGATGGATAACTTGGAAGTCAAGCCAATGTCAGCTAAGACTTTCATTACCTTGCTTAACAAGTTTGGTGTTAAAAAACCGGATAGCCTTGAAGGGAGGGTTTGAATTGGTTGTGTTTGAGGTATGCTGATCTTTGACCTTTTTCTCTTTGTTTTTATAAATTTTGTTGAACTGCGGTGATGTAGATTCTGAAGCATGTTGATTTCTTGCCAGGGTCTGCAACTGCTCAAATCTTCTATGGAGTCCAAGACGGTTATAAAAGTATTTTACTGCTACAGATGAATAATCAGAAATTGAAGGCTTCACCTGTTTTGGAATTGCAAAATTCTTATAGGTTTAGGATTTTTAATTTTTCTATGTTTGAACGTTGGTCTTGTCTTGTATTTCCTGAGAGAACACTCTAGATGACAACAGTTATTTATTGCTTAGTAGATAAAAAATTTCCAGATGCTATATATTGTATGACTTCTTGCTCAACAGTATATCCAAGCATTGTCACTGCTATTGAACTTTTGAATATACTGATTTACTTTTATTCCGAATATATTTGTAATGATTAACAACATTGTTTTGTTGATTCCACAATTGTGATTCAATTGACTGAATATTTTCTAAAACATTTCAATTTTATAGGCATCATACTTGATCAGCATTCAAAGCAGTCCAAAACTTTGAACAAAATAGCTTGTAGACATAAAACCAGAAAGGAAGATAGTCAAATATTATTTTTGAAAAACATAAACATTACCAAAACAACAGTTCAGAGAAAACAACAAATTAAACTCCACCACTCCAAAAAAGCCAATCACAGAGTCTCTTCCACATACATTTTCAATCAGTTACAGCTTATTCCCAAGATATACACCTGTAAGAACATTCTTGCATTCCAGAGATGCCTTCAACAGATTCAGACCCTGAAAATAAAAGCAGCATTAATCATACAAATTGTTAGCACATTAACAACTTTCGAGTAGCAAATTACAGTAAAGCAAATTGATGATTTACAAATCTCATTGATGCCAATATCAACGACACGCTCCTCAAGTGCACCAAAATCCTTGACATTAAACTTGTTAAGCATAGTAATAGAAGTAATAGTAGACACTGGCTTCACCTCCAAGTCATCCATCACCATGTAAGTTACCACCCCTTTAACAAAACCTCCATCAGCCACTGCACCTGTCTTTGCTGCTGCAGATTTGACAATAGCGTCTCAATGTTCATCACGACCTTGCAATGAGGACAAGTCACGTTTGGTATATCAGCCACATGTTGATGGTTGCAAGGACACAAGTAGACCTTTCGAGTGTTCGATTCTTGATTATCAGTCAGCAAAAGAGGGACTTCAGCAGCAAATAGAGGATTTGTAGGATTCAGCAATGTGTTCTTGTTTTGGTTCGGTTGAATATAGGCCTCGTTGAGATTTTCAATGCTTTCATAAAGTTTTCCAAGAGCACCCACCAAGCTTTTCGGTTTTAAGAGCTTAACGACGGTACCAACAGGCAAAGAAAGAAGGTAGAAGAGAAAATCTACGAAGTCTTTGCTAGATTCTGCAAAAAGTACTTTGTTTCCTTTTTTGTCAATCAGAAGCTTCAACTTTACTGTGGAGGCTGTTGCCCAGTGTACATGGACATTGTAAAGCTGTATATTATATAGGAAAATGACATGGTCCAGTGTATGGAAGAGGAATGGTTTCCAATTAGGAATTGATGAGTTTTTTGTGCTTGGTATTAATTATCTTTGGTTTTTGAGTTGAATCTGAACCATCTCAATTATGATTATCATTTAATACCATTGAACCTGGTACACTGGTCGCATTAATTGGATCTTAAACAATTAATATTAGTTGATACATTTTCTTATGTTAACAATCAAATATAAAATGCACCATTGGTGTTATGCATTAGGAAAATAAGCATTGAAAAGAACATCTGAACAGAATTTCAAGATTTCTGTTGCAGAGGTTGATAAGTAAATCATACAGTACTTCTTGGTGGTAAAATGGAAACATCTTCCAAAATTAAGTTGAAGCTTTTCATTGACACAAAGTCTGAGAAAGTCCTTTTTGCAGAAGCAGGCAAAGACTTTGTAGATTTCTTCTTCTATCTTGTTTCTTTGTCTGTTGCCAATGTTTTGATATAGGACAATTAGTCCTGGAGTTTGAAGAAGACTCGGATAGAAAATTGACAAAAAAAAAGAAATAGGTACTATTAAAAGAGTTGTTTCGAAGAAACAGACATAACTTTTAGCTCGGTTGTCTGTTTACCTATTATAATATGTTTTCGGAAAGGGTTTTTCAAACTCTACGCCATGGAAACCTTGGTACCACTGGTTGAGATCGTTTGCATCCTCAAAATATCTGTTTAAGACAGGCTGTCGGGCATTTTATTTTAAATTTTTAGTTTTTTCGTTATAACTTTTATTTGTTTACTGAATATATAATTTAGTCTTTTTGCTTTAACTAGAGTTTCCAGAGACTATTTAAACCTTTTGTTCTTTGTTTTAATATATTAAAAAAAGTTTTAGCTGAATTTCGATTATTTTTTCTGGTGGATTCCAATTATTGCATTCTTTAGGCTTACATTGATAAACCCTTATCCTTATGTACTGCGTTATGTTTTTAGTCTCTTAAAAGAGAAAACCATGGCGGGTTCTTTTGGTAATGTCTGTGAAAGCATTGAAAATCTTTCTTCTGCCTATTTGCAACCAGACCGAAACAAAAACTCACTGCTAAATCCCAGAGCTCCAATATATGCCTCTGGTATCTCACTTGTGCAGTTGTGCTGGCTAATCATGATTTGGTTAACCGTAAATTATACTATTGTCACAATCATCTGCGTGTGGCTGATGTTCCAAACTTACTTTGTCCTACTTGCAAGACAAAAATGACGTATGAAATGACTTATGTTTCTCCACTTGCGGCAAACACTGCAGTAAATGTTGATGGTGGCTTTGTTAAAGGGTGGATGACTTACATTGTGATGGATATAACTTAGTGTTTATGCCTGTGTCTGCTAATGGTTTTGTTACTTTGCTCAACAAGCTTACTGTTAAGGATTTGAGTGCAATTGAGGAGATTGTTGTCAATTTGGGTGTAAAAGAGGTATGCTATCATTTGGTTACTGCATTATCAAATTCATATGTAACAAAATTTATATATATGACTGATTTCTATATTTTGTACTCTTGCTATAGGATCTGAAACTTCTAAAGCTATCTTTGGAGTGCAAGACAGTTCTAACAAGCTTTTACTTGGGAAATGTGCGTCACAAAGTTTAAATCCTATACCTGATTTGAACTATCATTGGTGGCAAGCTATGAAGATTCTTGCTTTTTTTGGGAGTTGAATGCTTGTTTTTTTTTTTTAGATGTTGTTTCCAGATTTTTTGAGTTTTATCTTTTCATGCTTGCTTTATCTTCTGTTTCCAGATGCTAATCTAATTTACCTGTTATTTTATTTTGAGTTTTCTATTGTTTTGAGTACTTATACTGAGGAAAAGAAACAAAATTTCTGAAGATGAATAAGGGTGTGGTGTTGGTTGTGTATTGTGTACTTCTACAAGAAACTGAGCAACAGTTGTTTTTGTTTTATGAATTCTACTTCCCTGAAAGCTAAAAAGTCTACCCTGAAAACTGAACATTACAAAGGAGAAACAATGTCCAAATGGACAGATTAGAATCCTTGATAGGTTGATTCTCTGAAAAAAACAAAAAACACACCAGAAAAACCTTCCAAAATTGTAACACCTTACAGCTGAGGTAATTGCCATTAATTCAACATAAAAAGGGTATGTACACCAAGGCTAGCTGACACCAAAATGGCTCTGGAACGTGTGAAAAATTGGCACCGAAGCAACAGCAAACAGCACTCCAATTACTCCTGGAGAGCCCATCTGAATTGACCTTAACCCAAATCCATGGATGCCAAAACATGTAATACATATTTTGAGAGATATAGGAAGGATTTTAACTTAAGAAGCATAGTAAATGGTCATTTCAGAGGCTTATCAACATCATGGGGAAAAGTTCATCAGAAATTTCAGTTTTATGATTCTTGACTATAAGAAAGAGAAATTCTACAAACTCTCTGTTGGTTTCTGCAAAAGGAACTTTATTTCCCTTTTCGTCAATTAAAAGCTTCAACTTCACTGTGTAGGCCTTAGCCATTGTAGTAGTATTTACAGACATTTTAAAGCTATAGATATATAAAGGAAAAATAAACCCGACAATTCTTCAGTTAAGAGAAAATAAACCTGACAACTAGGAATTAATGAAAATTTTATTCTTGGTAACAATTATCTTTGTTAAGGACTTCTCAGATCAAGCATTGTGGGAATGAATCAATTAATGAAAATAAAGCAGCAGAATGTGATATGTTTCAGATTCCAGTTTGACTTTTGAATGGAATCTGAAACATCTCAATTATATAGATTATCATGTAATACTCATTAAATCTAGAAAATCATTGAACCTAGCACACTGGTCACATTAATTGGATCTTTCACAAATTAATATTATATATTATGTTTTCTTATGTCATAAATTCAACATAAAAAGAGTCTGAACACAAAGCCTGGAAGCAATAGAGCCCTGGAAAGTGTGATAGATTGCATCGCAAGCAACGGCAAACAGCACTTCAGTTACTCATGGAGAGCCCATCTGAATTGGACTTTAACCCAAATCCATGGTTTTACCAAAAAGAAAAATTCTACAATATCTTTGTTAGCTCGTGCAAAAGAGACTTTATTTCCCTATTTGTCAATTAAAAGCTTCAACTTCACTGTGGAGGCTGTAGCCATTGCAGTAGTGTTCATAGACATTTTAAAGTTGCAGATATATATAGGAAAATAATCCTGCCAATGCTTCAGTTTATAGAAGAGGACTGGTTTGCAATTAGGAATTAATGAATATTTTCTTCTTGGTAACAATAATCTTTGTCAAGGACTTTTCAGATCAAGAATCGTCGAAATCAATCAATTAGTGAAAATAATGCAGAAGAATGTGGTATGTTTTAGATTCCAATTTGACTTTTGACTGGAATCTGAAACATCTCTATTATAATGTAATACTCATTGAATGAAGAAAATCATTGAACTTAGCACACTGGTCACATTAATTGGATCTTTCACAAATCAATATTAGATATTATATTTTCTGTGTTAACAATCAAATATAAAAGGACAATTGGTGGGTATGCATTTGGAATAATAACTATTGAAAAGATCATCTAAATAGAGTTTTGAGATTTCTGTTGCAGAATCTGATAAGTAAACTGAATAGTACTTGTTGGCAGTACAATGGCAACCGGCAAGGTGAGGTTGATGTTAATGATACACAAAGGAGCTAACAAGGTACTCTTTGCCGAAGCTGGAAAAGATTTTGCTGATATCCTATTCAACCTCTTATCTTTGCCAATTGGTGCTTCTGTCAATCTCCTGACCAATGGAAGCATGGTTAATAACTGCATAGGAAATCTGTACAAGAGCCTTGAAAACCTGAATGAAGATTACTTGCAATCAAAGCAAACCGAAAACCGTCTATTGTGTTGGGTTATGTGAAGCCAGAAACAGGTGAAGAAAATAATTCTGTCAGGTGGCGCGGCGGCGACCTCGGTGGAGGCAATGACCCAAACCACGGCACACACAACGAAGAATCACAGAGGATACATGCTGTGCGTACCGCGGCACAGACAAGGTGCACACACCGCGGTCTGTGGAGCGGAGTTTCACAGAGATGTTACGCGTTGTGGACCGTGGCGCAGGCATGTGCCTACACAGCGGTCCAGACCGCGGTAGTGACGGGTTTCGCGAGGAATTGGAAATCCTGCGTGCACAAGCAATTGGAATAGAAAATAGATTCCAATTAGGATTTTGACTAACCCTAGTGCTCCCATATAAATACCACCATTATTTGTACGTAAAAGTGTGTGAAGAATAGAGCAAAAACACAAGTGCGTAGTGTGTGAGAAAATTGCTAGAGAGAGAGAGCAATTGTAGAGAGACTGAAAGAGAGACAGAGGGATTGTAATCAACTCTGAGATATAGTTGATTGAGTGTGGTGCGCTCCGTGGACGTAGGCAAATTGCTGAACCACGTAAAATCTTTTGTGTGTTCTTTTATTATTGCTTTCTATTTGTGTTTAGATTTGTGTGATTGCAATTCCTTCTTCACAATAATTGGTATCAGAGCTCCGGGTTGGGGCATATTATTCACATAAATCTAGGTTCTCTCGAGGTCATCGATTTCGTCGTAGAGATAGGGTCAGAAAAGGAAATGCACAAGATTGAGAAATTCAATGGTTTGAATTTTAGCTTCTGGAAGATGCAGATGGAAGATGCAGATGGAAGATTATCTGTACCAGAAGGATCTGCATTGGCCGATAAAAGAGAGACCAAAGGATATGACCGATGAAGATTGGGAAAAGAAACGGAAACCGAAGAACATGGATGATGATGACTTTGAACTCCTGGACAGGAAAGCATTGGGAGCTATTCGTCTCAGTTTGACGAAGCAAGTCGCCTTCAACGTAAAAGATCAATAGATAGCCAAAGATCTAATGGACACTCTATCATACCTATACGAACAACCTTCTGCGGTAAGGAAAGTCCATATTGTCAAGAAGTTATCAACCTTGAAGATGGCGGAGGATCAGAATTTTAAAGATTTTATGAACCAGTTCAATCAAGTAAAGGACGGGTTATGTTCTTTATCTATGGGGTTTGATGAGGAGTTTATGGAGGCGTTTCTACTCACCCAAATGCCAGAAAGTTGGAAGACGACATGCCAGTAGATTGCCAACTCGTTCGGGAAAGAAAAATTAAATCTTCAACAGGTTATAAACATGATCATGACGGAAGAGATCAGAATGCGTGAAGAGGGATCAGGGGCATATACATCTTCAGCATTGAGTTTGGAAGGTAGAGAAGGCAGAGGCAGAAATCGAAACACAAGTCAACGGGGAAGATCAAAGTCTAGAGGTAAGTCCAAACCAAGAAATCAGGCTAACTATTCGGGAAACCAGCAACGAAGCAAAAGGGATGCTGAATGCTGAAATTGTGGTAAGAAAAGCCATCTCTCGTATGAGTGTAGATCTGAGAAGAAAGATAAGGGCAAGAGCAGTGCAAATTGTGTATCGGAGGAGTCAGATGACTGCCTTATCTGCTCATTGGAAAGCAAGACGGAGTCCTGGGTCTTGGATTCGGGAGCATCATTCCATGCCACACCTCACAGGGAATTGCTCGAGAACTACGTCTCCGAAAATATGGGTAAAGTGTATCTTGGTGACGATCAAGCATGCGACATTACCGGGAAGGGAGATGTGAAGATACAACTGCAAGGGTCAGTTTGGAAGCTCGACAATGTGAGGCATATACCGGACTTAAGGAAGAATTTGATCTCCATTGGGCAATTGGCTTCAGATGGTTTTGTGACGACTTTCACAAGTGATAAGTGGAAGATCTCAAAAGGTGCAATGACAATCACCCGAGGAAACAAGAATGGGTCGCTTTACACAACCACGGATGGGTGTGGTTCAGTCGCTATGGCAGAAAGCAAAGACGATCCGAACTTATGGCATCAGAGATTTGGGCACATAAGTTCTCAAGGGTTGAGGTATCTGCATTCAAGAGGTAAGTTGCCAGATTTAAAATCCGTTGAGGTTGATTTCTGTGAGAGCTGCGTTCTAGAAAAACAGAAGCGAGTGAGCTTCAAAAAGACCGGAAGAACATCGGAAAAAGAGAAGCTGGAACTAGTGTACACCGATGTTTGGGGTCCAGCTTCAGTCTCATCAACCGGAGGTAAACTGTACTTCGTCACCTTCATCGACGACCATTCCAGAAAGGTATGGGTTTACTTTCTAAAATACAAATCTGATGTATTTGATGCTTTCAAGAAATGGAAAGCCAGGGTTGAGAATGAGACAGGTTTGAAGATCAAAAAGCTGCATTCAGACAATGGTGGAGAATATGAAGACAATGATTTCAAGAGGTTTTGCTACCAAAATGGGATTGTAATCAACTCTGAGATATAGTGGATTGAGTGCGGTGCGCTCCGTGGACGTAGGCAAATTGCTGAACCACGTAAAATCTTTTGTGTCTTCTTTTATTATTGCTTTCTATTTGTGTTTAGATTTGTGTGATTGCAATTCCTTCTTCACAACATATTGAATCCTCGATTAGCAGCTTCTGTGCTGCAGCTTGAACCCATTTATCAACCCAGACACGTGACAGATGATTTAAACACCCTTTTTCCCCAGCGTGGTGCCCTGACACAATACAGAGTTAGGTCTGTTGGTTCAAATCAAGTCAAGGCAGCTTCAGTTAGTGAGGGTGGTATTGTGAAGAAATCATTTAAATACATGGTGACCGATGATTTGTTTGTGACACCAATTTCATTGACAGATAGCTTTGATCTGCTACTGAAGAATGTTAAGGATATTAGTGCCTGGAGAAAAGGATTGTTGAGTTTGGTGCTGATCAGGTAAAAAATTCATCTCTTCTTCCTTTATTTGTTTAAATTTTCATTTTTGTTGATATGAATTGATGTACTAAATCCTAAATAGGTCTAAGCAGATCCTTTGCCAAGAAAACTTCTTCTGATAATTGTCTTCATTCAAACATCGTTTAACATCTACAAATTATATGAATTAGTAGTTCTTTAAAAAGTGACACATTGCCTTAGTGCTTGTTGCATCTTTCAGGACCTGGAACTGTTGAGGACTTCCTTGCAATCGAAAGCAGCTCTTTCCGATTTCTTCCTCCCATAGTCTAATTTAAATTAATTTTTTGTAGGGATGAGATCAGGCCGCCACTTGGTTATGGGAGTTTGATGCTCTAAGAGCTTGCTTTACAGATATATTTTGTTACAGTTTAAATGTTTATTGTTTTTTTTTTCTTGTTTTAGTGAACTGTTAAATCATAAATGTTCTGACTATCCATTCCATCTACAGCTTGATTAGATTCAGTTACTCTATGGGAAAATTTGCTATTTGCTCTTAAAATGCTACATTTTTTTTCTTATTTTTGATTCTATAATGAATTTTTAACAAATCAATCCAGAGTTTTCTCATGGGGTGCTAATGTGACCCCATCACGTTCATGATAACAGTAATATAACAAATTATGAGAGGTCATTGTGTGACAACTAGAACAACAAGAAGTCAACAACCATTTGTCATCCGTGAACCCAAGTTGTTTTCTATATACATTACGAGACAATGAACCGTAATGTTTGAAAGCATAGGTGTTGATATTGTTAGTAGTTAGCTTTCTTAACAGGTTAAACGAATGGCATTGAAAAGAGGGTTATTGAATTGGGTGTGGATGTGGTATATTGATGATTGATCTTTTCACATTGCATTTATGATTTGTTGAATTTTAACAAGAAATGAAGATTCTGAAGGATGATGATGCGTAACTCAAATTTGAGGTTCTACCTGATTTGAACTATCAGTTTTACTTTTGGATTTTCTAGTTTTCTATGTTTGATCAAATACATATTAGTATCTTAATTGATGAAAATTCAGTGCAGTTCAAAAATTAGAACAAAATAGCTAGTGGACATATAACGATTCCTTGCCAGCTAAAACTTTAATTTTGAAAGCAAGATCACACATTCTCAAAACAAAAAAACAAGAAACCAAGCTGCACCACCCTAACAAAGCTATAGAAAGTCAAATACAATTCTCATCTGTTACAGCTTTATCCCAAGAAATACACTTGTCATTACATGCTTGCATTCCAGAGATGCCTTGAGCAGCTTCAGACCCTGAAAATAAAAACAACATATCATATTTCGTAACAAACACTTATCTGATTTATGCATTACTCATATACAAATTAGTGGTACGTTAACAATTTTCAAATAGAAAATTACAAAGGGTATTGAGTATCTACATATTGATTCCTATAACAACAACTCGCTCTTCAACCGATCGTCTTTGACATTAAACTTGTTAAGCATAGTAATGGATGCAATAGTTGACACTGGCTTCACCTAAGTCATCCATCATCATGTAAGTTACTACCCCTTTAACAAAACCTCCCTCAGCCACTGCACCCTTGTTTGCTGCCGCTGATTTGACAATAGACGTCTCAATGTTCATAGCGACCTTGCAATGAGGACAGGCCAAATTTGGAACTTCAGCCACATGTTGATTGTTGCGAGGACACAAGTAGACCTTTCCTGCATTTGATTCTTGATTATCAGTCAGTAGAAGTGGGACTTCAGCAGCAAATAGAGGACATTGTTGTCGAGAAGAAATTGCAATCACACAAATCTAAATACAAATAAAAATAGAAAGCAATAATAAAAGAAGACACAAAAGATTTTACGTGGTTCAGCAATTTGCCTACGTCTACGGAGCACACCACACTCAATCCACTATATCTCAGAGTTGATTACAATCCCTCTGTCTCTCTTTCAGTCTCTCTTCAATTGCTCTCTCTCTAGCAATTTTCTCACACACTACGCACTTGTGTTTTTGCTCTATTCTTCACACACTTTTAAGTACAAATAATGGTGGTATTTATATGGGAGCACTAGGGTTAGTCAAAATCCTAATTGGAATCTATTTCTTATTCCAATTGCCTGTGCACGCAGGATTTCCAATTCCTCGCGAAACCCGTCACTACCGCGGTCTGGACCGCTGTGTAGGCACATGCCTGCGCCGCGGTCCACAACGCGTAACATCTCTGTGAAACTCCGCTCCACAGACCGCGGTGTGTGCACCTTGTCTGCGCCGCGGTACGCACAACATGTATCCTCTGTGATTCTTCGCTGTGTGTGCCGCGGTCTGGGTCATTGCCTCCACCGCGGTCGCCGCCGCGCCACCTGACAGAATTATTTTCTTCACCTGTTTCTGGCTTCACATAACCCAACAATCTCCCACTTGAAGACTGAAACTCAATAGGCGTTCTCCATCCTTCCTTGATGACTTAGTGGATAAATTACGGTGCGCTCATTCCCTTCATGTCTTTACTCTTGAAGACCAACTGAAGTTGCGCACAACTCCAGTTTTTCAGTAGTGACTGGCTTGGTTAACATGTCAGCCAGATTCTTAGTTCCTGCAATATTTACTAACTTCAGCACTCCTTCTTCAATTAATGATCGAATGAAGTGGTAGCGCAGGTCTATATGCTTGGTCCTAGAATAGAACGCTGAATTCTTGGCCAAGTGTATTGCACTTTGAGTGTTACTATGCAACACATTCATCACCTGATCGAATCCTAACTCTGCTAACAACCCTTGTAACCATATCAGCTCTTTGCTTGCTTCTGTCACAGCCACATACTCAGCTTATGTTGTAGAGATTGTCACTATCTTTTGCAACTGAGACACCCAACTAACTGCAGTACCTGCCATTGTAAACGCATATCCGGTGGTACTTCTTCTATGATCCACTTCTCCGAAAAATCTGAATCCACATAACCTTCCAGCTTGAGTTCATCTCTCTTGAAGGTTAGACACTTTTATGTCGTACCCTGTAGGTATCTTAGGATCCATTTCAAGGCCTCCCAGTGAGGCTTGCCCGTATTGGACATGTAGCGACTCACAACTCCCACTGCATGGGAAATGTCAGGTCTTGTGCAAGTCATGGCATACATCAGACTTCCAATAGCTGAAGCGTAAGGAACTCTAGCCATGAAGTCCTTCTCTTCTTCCATTTTCGGACTCTGATCCTTAGACAACTTGAAGTGACTAGCTAGAGGTGTTCTTACTGGTTTAGCATTTCCCATGCTGAATCTCTGTAACACTTTCCGAAGGTACTCTGCTCGTGAAAGCTTCAATGTACCTTCCTGTTCATTTCTGCTAATCCTCATTCCAAGAATTTGTTTTGCTGGACCCAAACCATTAATCTCAAATTCACTAGAAAGTTGCTTCTTCAAATTATTTATCTCTTCTAAATCTGCACTAGCTACTAACATGTCATCAACATAAAGTAGCAATATTATAAAGCTGGACTTAACCTTTTTGAAGTAGCAGCAGTGGTCAGTATTGCATCTCAGATAGCCATTCTTTTACATGAACCCATCTAACTTCTTGTACCACTGTCAGGGAGCTTGTTTTAAACCATACAAGCTCTTCGTCAACTTGCATACCAATTCTTCATTGCTATCTTCTGTAAACCCCTCTGGTTGCTTTATGTATATCTCTTCCTCAAAATCTCCATGAAGAAAGACAGTCTTCACATCTAACTGCTCCAGATATAACCCTTTTGCTGCGACAATACTTAACACTAACCGGATCGTAGTTAGTTTAACAACATGAGAAAAAATTTCATAGTAGTCGATACCTTCAATTTATTGGAAACCTTTGACTACGAGCCATGCCTTGTATCTCTTGCAACCGTCATGTTCCTCCTTGATCCGATACACCCATTTATTCTATAGGGCTTTCTTTCCTTCAGGAAACTTGGTTAACTCCCAAGTTTGGTTAGATGCCAATGACTCCATCTCATCCTTCATTGCAAGCTCCCACTTGCTCATATCTTCTACCTGACAAGCTTCATCATAGAACTCAGGTTCTCCTACATCTGTCAGCAGCATGTAGTGCAAGTATTTCCTATTTGGTATAGGAGTTTGAGTTGATCTTCTTAATGTATTCTAGATCTGTGTTATTGGAACATCTCTATGTGGGATTGGTTCTTGTACCTGAAGCTGCACACCTTGCTCTTCATCATTTTGTTTGATATGTTCCATGATCTCTCTATCCTGTACATTATTCGGTCCAAAAAACTCTGGCTCTTCCGGCTCAAACATCTGTATGTTCCTATCTTTGTACATGACCCTTTCGTTGAAGACAACGTCTCTACTTCTGATCATCTTACGGTTTTGGTCATCCCACAGCTTGTAACCAAATTCATCCTCTCTATAGCCCACCAAAGTACACTTTACTGACTTGGCGTCTAACTTACTCCGTGCATGATCACCTACATGTACATAAGAAACACACCCAAATACTTTAATGTGAGAAAGTTTTACCTATTTCCCAGTCCAGATCTCTTCTAGTATAGCGAGGTCCAAGGGCTTTGATGGTCCTCTGTTGATCAAATATGCTGCTGTATTTACTGCTTCTACCCAGAACTGTTTTGGCAACCCTGAGTGTAGCCTCATGCTTCTTGCTCTCTCAGTCAATGTTCTGTTCATCTGTTCTGCTATACTATTCTGCTGTGGGGTTCCAGGAACCGTCTTACTGAGCTTTATCCCATTTTGGTAGCAAAACCTCTTGAACTCATTGTCTTCATATTCTCTACCATTGTCTGAATGCAACTTTTTGATCTTCAAACCTGTCTCATTCTCAACCCTTGCTTTCCATCTCTTGAAAACATCAAATACATCAGACTTGTATTTTAGAAAGTAAACCCATACCTTTCTAGAATGGTCGTCCATGAAAGTGACGAAGTACAGTTTACCTCCGGTTGATGAGACTAAAGCTGAACCCCAAACATCGGTGTGCACTAGTTCCAACTTCTCTTTTACCGGTGTTCTTCCGGTCCTTTTGAAGCTCACTCACTTCTGTTTTCCTAGAACGCAGCTCTCATAGAAATCAACCTCAACGGATTTTAAATTTGACAACTTACCTTTTGAATGCAGACACTTCAACTCTTGAGAACTTATGTGCCCAAATCTCTGATGCCATAAGTTTGGATCGTCTTTGCTTTCCGCCATAGCGACTGAACCACACCCATTCGTGGTTGTGTAAAGTGACCCATTCTTACTTCCTCGGGAGATTGTCATTGCACCTTTCGAAATCTTCCACTTATCCCCATTGAAAGTCGTCACAAAACCATCTGACGTCAGTTGCCTAATGAAGATCAAATTCTTCCTTAAGTCCGGTATATGCCTCACATTTTTGAGCTTCCAAACTGACCCTTGCAGTTGAATTTTCACATCTCCCTTCCCGGTAATGTCCCATGCTTGATCGTTACCAAGATACACTTTACCCATATTTTCGGAGACGTAGTTCTCGAGCAATTCCCTGTGAGGTGTGGCATGGAATGACGCTCCCGAATCTAAGACCCAGGATTCCGTCTTGCTTTCCAACGAGCAGATAAGGCAGTCATCTGACTCCTCCGATACATAATTCGCACTGCTCTTGCTCTTATCTTTCTTCTTAGATCTACACTCATACGAGAGATGACCTTTCTTACCACAATTCCAACATTCAGCATCCTTTTTGCTTCGTTGCTAGTTTCCCGAATAGTTAGCTTGATTTCTTGGTTTAGACTTACCTCTAGACTTTGATCTTCCCCGTTGACTTGTGTTTCAATTTCTGCCTCTGCCTTCTCTACCTTCCAAACTCAATGCTGAAGATGTAGATGCCCTTGATCCCTCTTCATGCATTCTGATCTCTTCCATCATGATCATGTTTATAACCTGCTGAAGATTTAATTTTTCTTTACCGAACGAGTTGGCAATCGACTGGCATGTCGTCTTCCAACTTTCTAGCGTTTGGGTGAGTAGAAACGCCGCCATAAACTCCTCATCAAACCCAATAGATAAAGAACACAACCTGTCCTTTACTTCATTGAACTGGTTCAGAAAATCTTTAAAGTTCTGATCCGCCGCCAGCTTTAAGGTTGATAACTTCTTGACAAGATGGACTTTCCTTACCGCATAAGTCTGTTCGTATAGGTATGATAGGGTATCCATTAGATCTTTGGCTGTATGTTGATCTTTTACGTTGAAGGCGACATGCTTCGTCAAACTGAGACGAATTGCTCCCAATGTTTTTCTGTCTAGGAGTTCAAAGTCATCATCATCCATGTTCTTCGGTTTCCGTTTCTTTTCCCAATCTTCATCAGCCATATCCTTTGGTCTCTCTTTTATCGGCCAATACAGATCCTTCTGGTACAAATAATCTTCCATCTGTATCTTCCAGAAGCTGAAATTCAAACCATTGAATTTCTCAATCTTGTGCGTTTCCTTCTCTGACCCCATCTTCACGATGAAATCGATGACCTTGAGAGAACCTAGATTTGTGTGAATAATATGCCCCAACCCGGAGCTCTGATACCAATTGTTGTCGATAAGAAATTGCAATCACACAAATCTAAACACAAATAAAAATAGAAAGCAATAATAAAAGAAGACACAAAAGATTTTACGTGGTTCAACAATTTGCCTACGTTCACGGAGTGCACTGCACTCAATCCACTATATCTCAGAGTTGATTACAATCTCTCAGTCTCTCTTTCAGTCTCTCTACAATTGCTCTCTCTAGCAATTTTCTCACACACTACGCACTTATTTTTCTGCTATAATCTTCTCACATTATTAAGTACAAATAATGGTGGTATTTATATGGGAGAACTAGGGTTAGTCAAAATCCTAATTGGAATCTATTTCCTATTCCAATTACTTGTGCACGCAGGATTTCCTATTTCTCGGGAAACTCATCACTACCGCGGTCTGGACCGCTATATGGGTACATGCCTGCGCCGCGGTCCACAACGCGTAACACGTCTGTGAAACTTCGCTCCACAGACCGCGGTGTGTGCACCTTGTCTGCGCCGGAGTACGCACAACATGTATCCTCTGTGATTCTTCGCTGTGTGTGCCGCGGTTTGGGTCACTGCCTCCGCCGCGGTCGCCGCGGCGCCACCTGCCATAATTGTTTTCTTTACCTGTTTCTGGCTTCACATAACCCAACACTTGTAGGATTCAGCAGTGTGTTTTTGTCCTGCTTCGGTTGAATATAGGTTTCATTGAGATTCTCAATGATCCCATAAAGTATACCAAGGGAACCCACCAAGCTTTTCTGTTTTAAGAGCTTAACAACGGTTCCAACAGGGAAAGAAAGAAGGTAGTCTTTGCTAGCTTCTGCAAAAAGTACTTTGTGTCCCTTCTAGTCAATTAGAAGATTCAATTTCACTTTAGATGTTGCCATGGCTGTAGTATATATGTACAATGTAAAGATGTGTAGATATATATAGGAAAAACAGAACCCGGCAAGGCTTCAGTTCATGGAAGAGGAATGGTTTCCAATTATAGGATGTAATAAAGATTTTCTGTTTGGTAGTAATTATTTTTTTGTTAAGGACTTATAAGATCAAAAATTCTGAGGAATGTGGTATTGTTTTAGATACCAATTTGACTTTTGTAACTTCTGTACTTTTCATTTTCCTTATATTGTGTCTTTTGAGTGGAATCTGAAACCATTATTTTTGTTAAGGACTTGAAGAGATCAAAGGTAGTGTTGATGATCAATGCAAATACAATAAGTTCTCATTAAATCTAGAAAATCAACTGAATCTAAAGGCTAAAACATTGATCACATTAGCTGGATCTAGAAAATTAATTTGTGATAATAAATTAGTCATCAAGCATTAAAGGAAAAAACAAGCATAAGATAAGAACATTTAAATAAACAATGAAGAACTCATATATGTCACACTTATACTAAAGTTCTAGGCAACTTGAAAAGAAGGTATCTAAATGAACCAAAAAAATTATATGAAATTGGATGCATGATGTATGTGCTAGTGAATTTGTTTATTTTTTTTGTAGTTACACCTATTAGATTTTTGTTTTTTGTTTTTGTTTTTTAAATATTCTTTTAATGAACAAAGATGTTACAAATGTGAGATTTTCTGTAATAACTTTATTTAGGAGGACCAACCATGGCAACAAGGAAGGTGAGGTTGACATTAATTATAGACAAAGGAGCAAACAAAGTCATATGTGCTGAAGCTGGAAAAGATTTTGTGGATATCCTATTCAACTTCATTTCATTGCCTATCGGTACAATCTTCAAGCTCTTCAGGAATTCAATCACGGTTGGCTGCATCAGAAGCCTGTATATGAGTCTTGAAAACCTGAGTGAAGCTTTCTTGCAATCCAATCAATCCAAAGACGAGCTCTTGAAACTCCAAGTAGCTTCTGTCTCCATTTCTCCTGGCTCTTGCAGCCCAAAGCCAGCTATAGAAACAAGAAAAAGATATATAGGCAGACAGAAAAAACGCCATGGGAGAGATGCTGCATGCAACACAAATCCTCGATCTACTTATCTGAATCCAGAAGGAGTACTGCCGATTGTCAATTTAAGTAATGCCAAGACAGTTTCAGCTAGTGAGGGAGGTACTGTTAAGGAGGAACTAGTTAAAGACATGGTGACAGATGATTTATCAGTGGCACCAGAGTCAATGACATTTGTTGCTGACCTACTGCAGCACTATGTTAAGGATTTCGGTGCATTGGAGAAAAGGGTTGTTGAGTTTGGTACTGATGAGGTAAGACACTAGTCTCCCGTTCCATTATTTGTTTTTGTTTATTAATTTTCAGCATCCTGAAATGATGTGCTAAACTGTGTACCTATGCTTATACTAGCCCTAACACTATTTGATGTTGATCTGATAAAGTTAGGAGATCGGTGCGAAGTGGTTTATCATAGCATTGATTTCAGGCTTTATGGTTTCTGTACCTTTCAGGTAATTGAGTTGTTGAAGAGTTCTTTGATGTCAAATGCAGCTTTATCCAATGCCTTTCTTGTAAAGAAAGAGATCAAGGATGTTGCATAATCTGATTTGAATTAATTTTATGCGGTGGCAATAGGCATCGCCAGAGTAACAAGAACTCTAAGAGTGTGAAAATAGTCACAGACTATGAGTTTAATAAAATATGAATGATTCTATTTCGCATTTCTCTTATTGAAACATTATGCAATAATCTCTTGCTTGAACCAAGACATGAAGCAACTGAAATAGGACTTATCAGTGAACACAATTTTGCTTTCCATATACATTATTTACTAGTGAACCATATTTATCCAAGCATGTGTCATAATGGCATTTGAAGTACTCAACAGTCAATTAAACAATTTCACAACCATCCTTAACATCATATGCTGTTAAGATCATATATCAATTTTTACATCAACATTCTATTTAGCAACTTTAAAAACCTGAATATCAAAGGTTTATGTTCTGTTTCCACTCAAAAAGCCACAATTAGAAAAGTTTTGAAAGGAGAGAAAGTTGCCAAGTCAAATGGAACTATAACTTTATTGCCTTATAGAGAGTTCATTTTTAATCACCCTCCCTCGCATGGATGATATGTGTCCATGAAAGGGATAAATTTATCAAAACACTGTCATTTTTAGGATAAATTTACCCCTTTCATAGACACATGTCAACCATACGGGAGGGATGTGTGAACAAAAATGAACTCACTTTACTCTGTTGTTCTGCTTTATTGTAATTAATGAGTCAAATTTGTGCTCGTTCTCACCATCTACGATCATTAATGGGAATTGGGAACCGGGAACCAAACACTGGTCTGTAACAAATCTTCACCTCCAATTGCCAACCTTTCCTCTTCCTCTTATCAGTTATACGTGATCAAACTTAGGTTCTGTTTGATTTTTTTATCTGAATACTAAACAATGTTGAATAGTGACTGAAGACTGAAAACTGAATGTAAGTGATAAGTCGTTTTTTTTTTTTTTTAAGTTATAAATGTTTGAAAATGAATACTTTTATATCTATGTCCTTCTAACTACTTGTTATATATTTACATTTTAATATATTAAGGATAACTATAACAAATAATTTAATAATTGTAAAAATTTTTTTTTTAGTTATTAATAATATTTTAAATATATTTTAATAATATTATTTAGATGTAATCAAACTTTAAAGTAAAACTAATAAAACTAATTATCAAATTATGAGAAAAGAAAAGAACTACTCCTTACCGAAAATCGGAATATGGTAAGAAAACTAGTCTCTAATTGCTTGAGATTTGAAACAATTAGGTTTTGTGATGTTGTAGTTGTTTATGGTGAGAGATTTTTTTTTATTATTATCATGAATAACAGTTTGACAGAAAACAAAATTGAAAATTAGCTAGATTGGTCATTGGTGAGGATAGTTTTGGAAGTAAAAAATTGCATTAAATTTTAGTGGACTTTTGTTAAGTGAAAAGTGAAAATTTTCACTTTTCTAAACAAGTTGTTTTAAAGGTTCTTTAAGTGATTTTATCACTTAAAAAAACGAACAAAATAACTTAATGGAGCACATTAAGTGCCATTAAATATTAAGTGTAAAAATCAAATAGGGTCTTAATGAGTGACCTTTCATAAGTAGAACAAATATAGCACCCATAGAAGCCTCCATAATAAAGTTGAAAATTCTTATCGACGCAAAAGCTAAGAAAGTCATTTTAGTTGAAGCTGGCAAAGACTTCATAGATTATCTCATTTACCATCTTTCTTTGCCTTTTGCCATTGTTGCTAGGCTCTTAAAAGAGAAAAATTTGATGGGTAATTCACCCAGTCACCTCTATGAGAGCATTGAAAATATTTATGATTCATTTTTGCAACCAAACTTAACCAAAGACTCACTGCTAAATCATAGAGCTCACCTATCTAGCGCTAGGATTCCTGTTAAGCTGTCTGATAAGGATTTGACAACTAGATATGCATACCGTTGTAGTCAACGTCAGGTTTTGGCTCGTATTTTCAAATGAACCCATTATGAACCAAACGAGACTCAACTGATGTAGATTTTCCTGAAAATATGGGAAAATATTTGAAAGTGAAAGATGATGTTTAGGGGGGGGGGGGTTTGAAGACCGAAGAAGAATTGAAAAAATGGATTCCAGAAGTACCTGCGGCGTGGACCGCTGTGCGGACAAGGTGCATGGACCACAACACATGAAGCGGTCGATTCCAGTGAGTATAACGCTGTGTAGACTGCGGCGGGGGTAAGAAACTTAGACCGCGGTTTACAGAGCTATCGTTTCAAGAAGTATTCCACGGTGTAGGGCGCGAGTGGCCAACTGTGGTGACAATGTATTTTGCATATGTACTGAAAGTTGCATGGAAAAGGAAATGTTTTTTTTTTCCGGATGTTCTTGTGCTTATCGGAAAAGGAAAAAAAAAGTTTGTCTTCATGAAGAATAGGAAAGTCATGTACTTGAAGGAAAAAGATTTCTCATTAACAAGAAGACTTGTCATAAATAGAAAATAGAATTTATGTGGAATAAGTAATTTTTGTATGTATAGGAATATGATTTCTTTTTATCTTAAACTTCCTTTATCTAGTATAAATAGAACCTTGTATATAGGTTATTTCGGGTGGAGAAAAAAAATAATCATGTAGTATCAGAGAGAGTGGAGAGATTCGGGTGAGAGACCCATGAGAATATCCATAGAGGGATCTAAGGAAATATCAATGGATCAAGTAAGAGATTCGTGGGTGATATTCATGGGAGACCTAGGGGATATTGGGGATTTCTTGGTAAGGATCATGTGAGCGTTGTGAGAGTGGTTTGGGGTTGAGGTGTAAGAGAGAATTATAGAGTATATTGTTGTAATAATTTATCATATAGTGGAACTTTCTTTGTCGTCATGACGACCCATGGTTTTTTACCCGATTTGGGTTTTCCACGTATATCTTATGTTGTGATTAGCTTATTTTCTCTCATTTATTTTTCTGTTATAGATGTTATTAATTGCTATGAGTTATGAGCGTATCTTAGTCACGATGCTTCCGCGATCATCGATTCAAATCCCTAACAATTGTTGATGGCATTTTTTTTAATTCTTTATGGGAGATCGAATGGAGGACTTGGTGGTATTGGCATGATGATTCATGGTTGCCTAGTATCGTTTAGTAAAGGAGATACGTCTTGAAAGCGGTTTCGAACTCGGTAGGGTTTGATGAAAAGAAAAAGAGAGATGGAGGAGAAGTTTGACTTGTGGTGGCAGGTACAAGTCATAAAGATCCAATATGTGTTACATAAGACATTAATTGATTTTTCTTAAAAAAAATTGAACGCTCGAAGTCTCTGGTGTGATGTGTGGCTTATCTGGCAAAGCACTCCCGATTCTAGTAGCAAGTCTTTCACCAGGTCTATGATGCAATGACAATAGGTCTTTCATAGAGTTGGGTGATGTAAGGACATGTTTATGCTTTTGGTAGTTTTCTCCACTGGCCATGGAAGAGGATATGTTGCTGCTAGTGGTCCATAATTGTGCACAAGGCATTGGTCAGAAAGTGATGCAAGATATATGGTGGACAAGGATGTTGATGGCTAATGAACTACCTGGTAATATGAAGTGAGGAGTTGCACCACAATTTTAGTAGGCTATTTTCGACATGGTGCCGGAAAAACGAACACAAAAAAAGGAAGAAAAAAAAATCTTAGGATGGTTCGTTCTTAAGTGGTTATACATTGTGGTGAGGTATGTTGATTCTCGGTATGGAGAATCGTGGCTGTGGATAAAAGTCTTGAGAATTCAAGCAAAAGGGAGAATTGTCAGACTTTGTGATGTAGCGGAAGCTCTGTCGAGAAAAACCTGCAAGAAACAATTAGAAACAACCTACTAAAATTCTGTTGATTTGCTCACGAATACCGGAATATTAGGCTTCAAATTCGTTGATTCACAAAGAATACCGAAATTGGAGATAATTAGAGAAACACTAAATTTTTATTAATCAAAAACCGATTAGCCTTTCGGCTTACATCTTTATTTAAAACAAATAAAACCTAAACATAATCGTATTCCTTGAAAAATAAGAAAACGAGCCAAAAAAGGAAAAAACGAGATTAAAGCACAAACTAATTCTACTAAGAATCCTAAGCATCTTGGAATTGACGGAAGTCGATTCGGACTTGGGAAAATCGATTTATTAAAAAAATGAAACTTTCCTAAAATGGCAAAAATGGTCTTTTCAGGGCTTAAATGATGGAATTCGGCTAAAAAAGGTCTTGCTGAAATGCATCAGCTGACAAAATTTCAAGTTATTCCGACTCCGTCACCCGAACTAGTAGGATTGAAATGACCATTTTCCTTGGTTTTTCTCATATCCCGCCTCTCTATATAATCTAATGTCAATTGATCTACTACTTTTGCATCATTCTCCCCAGGTTGGAGAAAATTTATCCTCGAATTTTCTATATTATCGTCATCAGAGGAGTTGCCACGATAAGGAATCAAATGCTTGATATTAAACACATCATGAGTACGTATGTGGCTAGGAAGCTTCAGGCAATAAGCATTCAGATTAATTTTCTCCACAATTTCAAGTGACCTATCTTCCTAGTAGCAAGTTTATTATAATCTCCCACAACAAACCTGTCCTTTGTGATGACTGCCCAAACAAAATCGCCCACATCAAACTCCAAGTGACGTCGTTTCTTGTTAGCGGCCAGCTTTTATTTTTCTACCGTCTGGGACAGATTTTCTTGCACCTGTTGATGGACCTCACATAACCCTTGAACGAAATCTTCAGCTTTTCCATGAATCCTAGTTCTATTCGGTAACGGTAATAAATCAAGTGGGCTGCCAGGAACCAAAATGTAAACCACATGTAAATGACTGAATCCCGAACTCCTATTGACAACATGGTTGTGGACAAATTCGGCTTGGCTAAGTTACAGATCCCATGACCGGACATTATTCCCTACCAAGCATCTCAGCAAATCTCCCAAAGCTCGGTTCACCACTTATGTTTGTCCATCTGTTTGTGGGTGATATGCACTACTAAAATCCAACATGGTATGGACCATTTTCCAAAGGCTTCGCCAAAAGTGATTGAGGAATCTAATGTCCCGCTCAGAAACGATTGACGTAGGTAATCCATGAAGACGATACACCTTTCGAAAGAACAAATGGGCAACCTTTACATCATCAATAGTTTTTTTGCACGGAATAAAGTGAACCATTTTGGAAAACCGATCAACAACTACATAGATGAATTCAAAACCCCGCTGTGTTCTTAGCAATCCCGAGACGAAATCCATACTCAAATCCGTCCATGGTTGGATAGGGATGGGTAATGTCATGTAAAGACTTGCGTTAATTGCTTTCCCCTTGGACAATTGACAGATCCGATATCTTTCAACATACTTCAATACTTCCTTCCGGATTGTAGGCCAAAAATAGGACGCCTTGACTAGCTGAAGGGTACGATCTCTGCCCATATGACCCTCACCATGTATTTCCTTAATAATTTGCAGACGCAAACTACTATCGGGAACACAAAGTTGATTTCCTCGAAATAAAAACCCATATACCAACACAAATTCAGAATTTCCCCTCGCTCGTATAGCAGCTATCACCTCAGAAAAATATGGGTCCAAATCAAATAATTCACGAAAAAAGTCAAAACCTGGTACCTGGACAGTCATTGTTGTCAACAAATTGACCCTTCGACTCAGAGCATCAGCCACTCGGTTTGTAACTCCTGCCTTATGCTTTAGAACAAATGTAAATTGTTGAAGGTAGGCTGACCACGAAGCATGTCGGGCATAAATCTTATCTTGGCTATTGAGATGTCGCAACGAATCATGATCAGTGTACAGAATAAATTCATGGTGGAAAAGGTAATGCCGCCAGTGTTTCACCGCCTGGACGACAATATAGAATTCTATATCGTACGTGCTATAACGAACTCGAGAACCTGTCAATTTCTCACTGAAATATGCTGATTACCACTGAAAATTGTATGTTTACTAAGGGATAATATCATCATATTACACTTTCAATATGATTAATTCCTCAATTTAGACATAATTCGTTCGTTCGCATAAATAAATGTGTTGTATAGTAATCAGTGTATTTTTCTTTGTATTTCAGAGGTAATTAGATCAATTCAGAATCATGGAGATGTCAAATGGCAAAACAAATATTGTTTTCAAGTTTAGAACATCAAAAAACCTTAAGAAGACCACGAAGGGTATTTTCATAATTTTTGACTATTCACTGTTCACAGTTGACTTTTACTGTTAATAGTTGACTTTTACTGTTCACTCACGATACATTACTGTTCACTCTCTGATGCGGTACTGTTCAATCATGGATGGGTTACTGTTCACTGTCACTGTTCACTGAAGCGCATTTTCGTAATTTTGACTATTCACTGTTCACTCACTGATGCGGTTACTGTTCACTCATGGATGGGTTACTGTTCACTAATGACGTGGCAAAATCTGGACGCTCCATTCTAAATTCATCCGATGGTCAATTTTCATCCGTATTTTGTATAAATAAGGGGTCTCTCCTCCCCTAATTTTGATGTCCTGAATCCAAATATGATGTTAGATTTGTGAAATTCTCTCTCCTTTGTTCTCGAATTCTTAGTTGAAATAAAATAGTTATTTTCTAGTTAAATTATGTTTGGCTAATTTTATATAGTTAGGGCCAAAGGTGATACTGTTGGTATGGAAAATATGATCTAATTTTGGTAAGTTTATTATTTTTATGCTTTCTCCCCTATGATATTTATGAAGTTTTTGACTCACTGTAGATAGACATATATTGTCTAGCACAGTGAGTACTTTTACCCATATTTATCAGAGAGTGGTTTATCCCCTCTAATCTTTGTGGAGTTTTTGACTCACTGTAGATAGACAGATATTGTCTAGCACATTGAGTACTTTTACCCATATTTATTAGAGAGTGGCTAGTGGAGTGGAATACCCTCCCATTAATCTATACTAAATATAAATAGTTGGATCATATTCGAAATACCAACAGTGGATCTCTTAGCCCCAGTATTAATTTTAATTGATTTACATTTTATACAAGCTTATTAATTAATCTAGAAATTAATTCTACAAGGACAAGTGAACAACCTCCCTGTGGTTCGATCCGGTCTTACCAGTTATTTTATTACTTTGACACTCTTATACTTGAGAGTAGGAACACTTCTTTAGGACGGGTCAAGTTTTTAGCGCTGCTGCCGGGGAGGTAAATCTGTATTTTCTTTGTAGTAGTAATTTCTTTTTAATTTTATTTTAGTTTTGCTATTTTTTTTTTATCTTTATTTTTTTTGTATTTAATTTTGCATCACTTATCTCAATCATAAACTTCATCCACTTGAAAAAAAAACACTTGTTATCTTTAGTCACATTTTTGCATTTTAGTCATTGTATTTTTTATTTGCATTTTAGCTTAGATCTAGTTTGCATTTGCATATAGGTCATTTTAAATTTCATTTTTACATACCAGTCCCTGTAATTATCATATTTTCACTTTAGTCCTTATATTTTTAATTATTTGCACTTTTACCCCAATACTTGTACATATTTGTATTTATACCCCTAGAATTTTGCATCACTTTTTCTTTTATTTTCTTTATTTTTGTGTTTTTCATCTCCATTAACCCTCATTCGCTAACAACATGGCTGAAAACCCATTTAGACATCCAGCAGGAAACCAAGTTGAAAATCTTTTAGAAACTCTTGACAACATATCTCAACACATCAACCATCCGCCTTATGTTGACAATGACAACCACATTAACCCAAATCCACCTAGAACTTTTAGAGACTACATGAATCCCACACGTATTGGAGCACCTTCATGCATAGTTTTCCCACCAAACGCAACACACTTTAATTTTAAACTGGGAATCATTCAACTTCTACCCAATTTTCACGGTCTTGAATATGAAAATCCATATTTGCATCTTAGAGAGTTTGAGGAAGTCTGTAACACTTGCACTGACCAAAATGTTAGCATGGATATAATCAAGCTTAAGTTTTTCCTTTTTTCCTTAAAAGATAAAGCTAAAACTTGGTTACAAAACCTTAGGTCAGGATCAATCCAAACTAGGAATGATATGCAACAACAGTTCTTAAAGAAATTTTTCCCACCTCATAGAACAAACTCTCTTAAGAGGTAAATCATTTCATTTGCCCAAAAACCTGGAGAAACACTTTACCAATATTGGGATAGGTTCAAAGAGTTGTTAAATATCTGTCCACATCACGGTTTTGAAACATGGAGGATAGTGTCACATTTCTATGAGGGACTCACACCCCAAAGTAGACAAGTCGTTGAAATGATGTGTAATGGGGAGTTGAGTGACAAAAATCCTGAAGAAGCACTTGAATACCTTGACCATATCATCGAAAATGCTCAAAATTGGGACACCATTGGTTCCTATGAGTCCATGGGCAAACCACAACCATCTCCATCTAGTGTAGGCATTTGCAGTCTTAGGGAAGATCATGACCTTCAAGCTAGATTCACATCCCTAGCTAGGAAAGTTGAAGCTTTAGAAACTAAAAAGAGTGAACATGTAAAATTTGTACAAGAAATCACATGCCATGTATGTGATTCTGATGATCATATCACTCATAGTTGTCCAACTTTGCCAGCCATAAAAGATTGCCTTAATGAACAAGCCAATGTTTTGTACAATTTCAACAAGCCAAATTCCAACCCATACTCACAAACCTACAATCCTGGTTGGAAAAATCACCCAAATTTTAGTTGGAGGAACAACAATCAAGCCTAGTCTTTACAACCACCACGTCCATCACATCCACAAACACACCAGAATTTCCAAAACCCTCAAGGTTATGCACCTTATATCCCACCATATAGAAAAAACCTTGAAGACACTTTACACTCATTCATTGAGAAGCAAGAATCCATTAACAGCCAAACTGCACAAACCTTGATAGATGTTAAAGATACTTTGGCAAAGATTGCTTCTACACTCACCACACACGAAAAAGGTAAGTTTCCATCTCAACCACAACCAAATCCTAAGAGTCAGTCAAGTTCCTATGATAATAACCAATGTCCAGATCAAATCAAATCAATTATCACTCTTCGTAGTGGTAAGGTCATCGAAAAACCTATTCTTGAATCTGGTAAAAATGATGACGAGTCACTTTCCAAGGGTAAGGAAAGGGTCGATGAAACCACTATTGATGAAGAAATAATTGAATCCCCACTTACACTCCCATATCCTCAGGCTATTAAAAATTCACAGAAATCGAAGCATTCCTCAAAGATTTTTGAAATTTTCAAACAGGTAAAAATCAATATCCCTTTATTGAACACAATCAAACAGGTAAATTTTTGAAGGATCTGTGCACTGTGAAAAGGAAGCATCAGGTAAGAAAGAAAGTCTTTATGGCTGAACATGTAAGTTCCATTCTTTCCAATAAAAATATTTTGAAATATAAAGATCCTGGCTGTCCCACTATTTCCTGCACAATTGGTAACTGTAAAATTGAGCATGCTTTACTTGACCTAGGTGCTAGTGTAAATTTGCTCCCATACTCATTTTATCACCAACTTAAACTTGGTGAGTTAAAGCCGACTTTAACCACACTTTGTCTTGCTGATAGGTCAATTAAAATACCAAAAGGAATAGTGAAAGATGTGTTAGTACAAGTCGATAAATATATCTACCCAGTAGATTTTATTGTCTTGGAAATACAACCTGTTGTTAATGAGCACAAATCAATTCCTGTTATATTGGGCCGGCCATTTTTGGCTACTGCTAATGCCTTGATTAATTGCAGGAATGGAATAATGAGCATGTCTTTTGGAAATATGGAAATTAAGCTTAATGTTTTCAACATGTCTAATGAACCATTTGATGATGAAAATGAAGATAAAGATGTAGACATTATTGAAACCATTGTTGAAGATCATGTTCAAAAGGATTCTTTTAACTCATCTGAAATTTGTTTGATCAATTCACCTGAGTCGAGCTCGCTTTCACATCTTGACAATTGTTTGCAGGTTACCGAAAAAGAAAGAGACACTTTAGATTTTGAAGAATTGGAACAGAAAGATGACGAGCCAGAATAAAACGCACCCATCAATGATTCTTTTTCTGATGATATTTTATTCTCTATCACAACTTTGCCTTAGTATGCTGACATTGTTAATTATCTTGCAACAGGAATGATGCCACTCGATTGGAATGCACATGATAGAAATAAATTTTTGACCGAGGTAAAACGTTTTTACTGGGATGACCCGTACTTATTCAAGTATTGTCCTGATCAAATTGTTCGACGGTGTATTCCAGGCAAAGAGGTAAGTAGTGTCATTGAATTTTGTCATTCTGAAGCAAGTGGTGGTCATTTTTCGTCAAAGAAAAAGGTTACAAAAATCTTGCAGTGTGGATTTTATTGGCCCACCTTATTTAAAGACGCACATGCATTTTGTAAAACCTATGAAAAATGTCAAAAGTTAGGTTCCATTTCCAAGCGAAACATGATGCCTTTAAACCCCATTCTTGTCATTGAAATATTTGATTGTTGGGGAATTGATTTTATGGGTCCATTTCCACCGTCATTTGGATTTTTGTACATTTTAGTTACCGTTGATTATGTGTCAAAATGGGTCGAGGTAATTCCTTGTCGAAATAATGATCACAAAACAGTGATCAAGTTTTTTAAGGAAAAATCTAAAACCTTTCATGACAGACGAATTTAAGAAGATCATTTGAAGTTGGTCAAAAGGTTTTGCTTTATAATTCTCGACTTCATTTATTTCCTGGTAAATTGAAATCGAAATGGAGTGTTCCATTTGTTGTGAAACACGTGTATCCATATGGTGCCCTTGACATTGAGAATCCTAGGAATGGTAATGTGTTTAAAGTAAATGGACAACGTGTGAAACCATTCTTAGAAAATACAGATTTTCAAAAAGACTCTACCGTCCTTTTTGACCCTTGTTACAAAGGTGAGTAAACAAATCTTTTGCTTTTGACTTTATATGTGTTTGCAATTATTATTTTTGTTTTTGTTCGCTTTTACGTTTTGAATTTTTACAGGATTAATTTCTAGGTTCAGTTTTTGCTTGGTGTGTTTTTGCTATATAACCCCGGTTAAGTGGCGGATAACGGTACTCCGTGACAATTCCAGTCGGTTTAATTCAGTTTTCCAAATAACTGATCCCAAAACAAGGCATGGATAAAATTTTCACAAAGCTGCGAAAACATTTTCCATCGTTGCCCTAAAATGCTCTGAAAAAGATTTACAAAGCACATTCCGAAAGATTACGCTTACCGAAGATAAACAACATTCCTGTTGAAATTCGCTGGTTGATCGAAGCTAAGGTATGTCTAGCAGGTGAGTCTGCTGATTTATTTATATCTTACATGCCTAGTTTTAGAAGAAGTAACCTTGCAAAAAAACGAAGAGCTAAGAAGTTAGGGGTTACTTGTCACAAATGTGCACGTACAAATTGCAACACACGTCGTTCTTTAGGAATGGTGTCTAATAATCGGGAAGATAAAATTTTATTCATTAGGCATGGTTTGCGTAGGGAGTCACTGGATAATATCCTAACGACTCTTGATGCACATCCTAGTGGATACGTGCAAATGACAATTGACCGATTATGGCCACAATTTCAAAAAGAACATGCACAATATAGTCTTAGGAATCTGACTTTAAAAGACCCAATTTGCTAATTTATAAGAAAATTGGATGGGAAGCATATCCCCGACCCATAGAGGGCGTTGAAGCCGTTTCTGGACGTAAAACCAGAGGAAGATGTGAGCCACAATCACAACTATAAGTAAATATCCTTTTATCTTTTTATCATCTTTATATCTGCCTCAAGTCCTCACGAGCTGATTGACCAGTTACAAGCTTTCATTTATGAGCCAAATCCTTCAACCTCCAAAATTGATTAGCCCACTGATGAAGAGAACAAGAAACACAGAATTGATCTGAATCTCAGTTTGTTATTGTCCCATGGTTTTTATGTATTTTATTTTCCTCTATTTTGTATTTCTTTTGTTGTGTTGCAGTATTTTATTGTCTTTCAAGTTGTTCATGTGATATCTTCTAAACCTTAACTCTTTCTAAAGACATTGGGGACAATGTCTCATTCTGGTAAGGGGGAGGGTATAGTTGATTCAATAACTTTTGTTTTTCAAAAAAAAAAAACTAACTTCTGACCATTTTTTTTTGTAAAGATGGCCGAGTAAGGAGATCTTTTAGATACTTCTGAGACGCATCTTTGTAGTTCTGATGTATTTTTTTTCTCTTTTCCTCTCTTCTAACTATTCAAATTTATAAACTCTCCATTGTGATATCATTGACTAATCCTTTTGTTCATTAAGTCATCTTGAGAAATTTTTCGAACTATTCTAGACACACACGCACATTGACACGTGATTATGTGCAGTAAGTTGAGATTTTACGATATTGAGTTCTGAAACATCATTCAAGGGTAACAACGGAAGGCAATGATCTTGTTTAAATTTTTATATAGTAATAATAATAATAATAATAATTTTGTGTGTTGTGACCAAAACTCTTACTTAGTAACCGGGCCTCATGCCTCAGTAAACATAGAGTTTTCACGTAAATTGGTGGAGTCTGGATAAGAATAAAGTGCAGTTCCATAGCCTCTTTAACTCGAGCAATTAAGTCCGAGGGGTGCTTTAACACCTAATGCCCTAAGACCAACTGGTTTGGGAGTCATTGACCTAAAGCTCGTTACACGGGTTAAAGAGAAAGCTTAAGTGAATTGTATTAAAAAAAACACATCTGCAATCCGAGTAATTAAGCCCGTAGGAGTGTTTTAACACTGAATGCCCTAAAGCCAACTGGTTTGGGAGTCATTGGTCTAATGCTCGCTACATGGATTAAGGATGGAATGTTTGTGTCCAATTTTGTTGTATTAAAAAAAGAAGAAGAGAATAAACTGCTGCCTAAGGAAAAAGCCTTGGTGAGATTTTGGAATGAAAATGTTGACTGATTTTAATTGAATCTCATAGTCATCGTGTTGATCTTTATTGAGCACAAGAAAGTTTGACCAATAACTCAATTGATGACTGGTTGTCAAAAGGTGAGAAAAGAGGTATGAGGGAGTTTGTCTATTTGGTAGTTTTTAGATTTGAATTTGAGTCTTTACTATTTTCGCTTTAATTGCTAGGGACTAACAATAAGCTGGTTGGGGGGTGTGATTAACACTGAAAAGTGTATGTTTACTAAGGGATAATATCATCATTTTACACTTCCAATATGATTAATTCCTCAATTTAGACATAATTTCGTTCGTTCGCATAAATAAATGTGTTGTATAGTGATCAGTGTATTTTTTTTTGTATTTCAGAGGTAATTCGATCAATTCAGAATCATGGAGATGTTAGATGGCAGAAACAATATCTTTTTCAAGTTTAGAACATCAAAAAACCTTAAGAAGACCACGAAGGGTATTTTCGTAATTTTGACTATTCATTGTTCACAGTTGACTTTTACTATTTATAGTTGACTTTTACTGTTCACTCACGATGCGTTACTGTTCACTCTCGGATGCGGTACTGTTCAATCATGGATGAGTTACTGTTCACCGTCACTATTCACTGAAGGGCATTTTCATAATTTTTACTATTCACTGTTCACTCACTGATGCGGTTACTGTTCACTCATGGATGGGTTACTGTTCACTGATGACGTGACGAAATCTGGACGCTCCATTCTAAATTCATCCGATGGTCAATTTTCATCCGTATTTTGTATAAATAGGGGGTCTCTCCCCTCCTAATTTTGATGTCCTGAATCAAAATCTGATGTTAGATTTATGAAATTCTGTCTCCTTTGTTCTCGAATTCTCAGTTTAAATAAAATAGTTATTTTTTAGTTAAATTATGTCTGGCTAATTTTATATAGCTGTGGCCAAAGGTGTACTGCTGGTATGGAAAATATGATCTAATTTTGATAAGTTTATTATTTTTATGCTTTCTCTCCTCTAATCTTTATGGAGTTTTTGACTCACTGTAGATAGACAGATATTGTCTAGCACAGTGAGTACTTTTACCCATATTTATCAGAGAGTGGTTTATCCCCTCTAATCTTTGTGGAGTTTTTGACTCACTGTAGATAGACAAATATTGTCTAGCATAGTGAGTACTTTTACCCATATTTATTAGAGAGTGGCTAGTGGAGTGGAATACCCTCCCATTAATCTATACTAAATATAAATAGTTGGATCATATTCGAAATACCAACAGTGGATCCCTTCGCCCCAGTATTAATTTTAATTGATTTACATTTTATACAAGCTTATTAATTAATCTAGAAATTAATTCTACAAGGACAAGTGAACAACCTCCCTGTGGTTCGATCCGGTCTTACCAGTTATTTTATTACTTTGACACTCTTATACTTGAGAGTAGGAACACTTCTTTAGGACGTGTCATATGCCACCGTTTTCCCAGCTTGACTCAAAACAGCTCCGATGCCCACTTTGGAGGTGTCACTATGAAACTCAAAAGGTTGAGAAAAATCTGGTAAGACAAGTATGGGGGCTGTTGTCAATTTCTCTTTAATCTGCTGAAAACCTTCTTCTGCTTCAGTTGTCCACTGAAATTTGTCTCCCTTCATACATTCAGTGACAGGTGCCATAATGTTACTAAAGTGTGGAATGAACCGGCGGTAGAACGATGTCAACCCATGAAAATTGTGTACCTCAGTAATTGTTTTTGGTCGGGGCCACTGCCTCACCGCCTCTATTTTGGACTCATCCATCTGTAGTCCCTCTCCAAAAATAATATAACCTAAAAATAAAACTTTTGGCATCATAAAAACACACTTTTTGGCTGCATCAACAAATCTTTCTCTACGTATAACACACAACACTTCCCCGAATGTGTTGAATATGCAGCTCATGATTTGCACTATAAATCAAGATATCATCGAAATATACGACGATAAACTTACCAATAAATGGTCGAAGGGCTTGGTTCATTACTCTCATGAAGGTGCTCGACGCGTTCGACATCCCAAAAGGCATGACTAGCCACTCATATAAACCCTTTCGCGTTTTAAAAGCTGTCTTCCATTCGTCTTCAGGTCGAATCCGAATATGATGATGCCCACTCTTCAGTTTCAATTTGGTAAACACATGTGCCCCACTCAACTGATCCAACAAATAATCAAGTCTCGGAATGGGAAAACGATACCTTATAGTGATCTTGTTAATTACGCGGCTATCCACACACATCCTCCAGGTTCCATCTTTTTTTGGTATTAAAAGGGCGGGTACAGCACATGAGCTAAGACTTTCACGAATATGCCCCTTCGCGTGTAGCTCCTCAACCTGTCTTCGTAATTCTTCATGCTCAGTAGGACTCATACGATAATGTGGCCTGTTTGGTAACACTGGCCCTGGCTCCAGATCTATATGATGTTGAATATCACGTAGGGGTGGTAGTCCTTTTGGTAATTCTTCTGGAAATACATCAGCAAATTCTGCAATGAGAGGAGTTGTAGCTTCCGGAACTTCCCATTCAGCACTTGCCTATTTTCCCACAAACACATACACCGTTTCCAATCCCTTTACCTCTAACTCGAATTTTACATAGGACAGTAAATTGGCGTTATCTCCATGTGACTTCGTCTTCTCCAAAGGTTTGTTGGGCAGTAACACAATCTTAGTTTCCTGAAAAATAAAAGAATAAGTATTTTTGAACCCATCATGATGAACCCTTCTGTCATATTGCCACGGTCTCCCTAATAACAAGTGACATGCGTCCATATTCACTACGTCACACCATATATGATCTTTGTAGTTGGATCCCATAGAAAATGAGATTAATGCCCGCTGTGACACGGTTACCTCGCCTCCCTTTTGCAGCCATGCTAGCCTATAAGGTTTTGGATGTTTTTCAGTCCTTACCCCTAATTTTTGCACAGCCTTGGCTGACACAATATTCTCACAACTTCCACCATCTATTACAAATCGACACACCTTACCAAGAATGGTACAAGTAGACTGAAATATGTTATTTCGAAGCCAATCTCCCTCTTCAGTCTTCGGTGCCAAACAGGTACGTCGCAACATTAGCATTGTTCCAGTGTCGCTATCTACCAATTCCTCACTCGCCACTTCCTCTGCAATTGATTGCGGGTTTTCACCTATTTCTGCATATTCCTCGTTAAATTCTACATGATCAATAAACAATACCTTCTTGGCTGGCCTCTGACACTCAGACAATCTGTGACCCGTTTCTCCGCATCCGAAACACCGAAATCCGCCCGTGGTTGCCCTAGGGGTTGGAACACTATTTGTTGGGTTTCGTTGTCCAGAATTTGAACTACCACTAGCACTAACACCTGACTGATTCCCAGTATTTTAGCTGGTACTACTTGCCCTGTTTTGACTGCTCGAACCTCCTCCAAAATTCATTAATTGCCCGCTACTAGATTTTCGAGACAACGTCTTCTCCAATTGTAAAGTTCTCTGATGTGCCTCTGTCACGGTTACTGGATCAAAAAGATTAATCATATCAAGGATTTACGTTCGCAATCCGCCACAGTAGCGCGACACCAACTGGTCTTGTGTCTCTTGAATCTCGTTTCGTACCAACAATTGGTAGAACTCTGTGGTATGTTCATCAACAGACCTTATCCCTTGACGTAAATTCTGTAATCTCTGGTACATCAACCTCTGAAAATTATGGGGTAGAAACTTAGCACGTAACTTTCGTTTCATCTTTTCCCAGTTAGAAATCTTGGGCTTCCCCGATCGATTTCTATTGAGTTTAAGCTGCTGCCACCATGCCGCTGCTCGACCCCGGAGTCTCGTGGCCACCAATGCCACTTTCTCTTTCTCAGGAACTCTCTTGAATTCTAGGATTTCTTCAACAATTTCGATCCACTCCAGAAACTCCTCCGGCTACATGCTCCCATGAAATTCCAAAATCTCTGTCCACATCCCTAACTCCCAACGTCTGACGTCTTCAACTTTTGTCATCAGCCCTAACATCAGTCGCAGGCGCCCTGTGTCGGCTTTGTGGATCCTCTTCCTCTCTGTTGCTTTCTTCCCCTTCATCACTGTCACCACCCGTTTCAGGATTCAGGTTCTGAAAAAGGTTTTGGTTGGCCCTCATTGTTGCAAGCTGCTCCGTTAATTGTGCAACCTGTCACTCCAACAGCGCCATGCGGCCACGTTAGATGGCTTCTTCTACGAGGATCTGGTGTTGTAGGCGTATTCTCGACGGAATGTTATTGTCCCGAACGAACCACGCTCTGATACCAAACTGATGTAGCGGAAGCTCTGTCGAAAAAAACCCTGCAAGAAACAATTAGAAACAACCTACTAAAATTCCGTTGATTCGCTCACGAATACCGGAATATTAGGCTTCAAATTCGTTGATTCACAAAGAATACCGAAATTGAAGATAATTAGAGAAACTCTAAATTTTTATTAATCAAAAACTGATTATCCTTTCGGCTTACATCTTTATTTAAAGCAAATAAAACCTAAACCTAATCGTATTCCTTGAAAAACAAGAAAACGAGCCAAAAAAGAAAAAATTACCAAAAAAGGAAAAAACGAGATTAAAGCAAAAACTAATTCTATTAAGAATCCTAAGCATCCCGGAATTGATGGAAGTGGATTCAGACTTGGAAAACTCGATTTATTAAAAAAACGAAACTTTCCTAAAATGGTAAAAACGGTATTTTCAGGACCTAAACGATGGAATTAAGCTAAAAAAGGGTATGCCGAAACGCATCAGCTCGTGACTTTGAAAGGTCTTGCCGAAACGCATCAGCTGTCAAAATTTCAAGTTATTCCGACTCCGTCGCCCAGACTAGTAGGATTGAAATAGCTCTTTTCCTTGGTTTTTCTCATATCCCACCTCTCCATATAATCTAATGCCAATTGATCTACTGCTGCCGAATCACTTTGGCTCGTATTCTCAAGTGAACCCATTGCGAACTAAACGAGACTCAACTGTTGTGGAACTTTCTAGAGACGTGGGAAAACGTTTGGAAGTTGAAGATGATATTTGAGAGATGTTTGAAAACTGAAGAAGAACTGAAGAAACGAATTTCAAAAGTCTCGCAACGTGGACTGCGGTGCGGACAAGGTGCATGAACTGTGGCACATAGAGTAGTCGATTCCAGTGAGTATAGGGCGGTGTAGACTGTGACGGAGGCAAGAGACGCAGACCGTGGTTTACTGAGCGGTCGTTTCCAAAAGTATTTCGCGGTGTAGGGTGCCGGTGGCCAACCGCGACCCAGACCGCCGTGACAACGTATTTTGTACAGGTACTAAAAGTTGTGCGAAAAAGGAAAGGTTTTCTTTTAGGAAGTTCTTATGCTTATCGAAAAAGAAAAAAGTTTGTCTTCATGAAGCATACGAAAAGTCATGTTCTTGAAGGAAAAACATTTCTCTTTAACAATAAGACTTGTCATAAATAGAAAATAGTATTTATGTGGAACAAATAATTCTTGTATGTATAGGACTATGATTTCTTTTTATTTTAAACTCCCTATACTTAGTATAAATAGAACCTTGTATCTAGGTTATTCTAGCTGAAGAAAAAGAAACACCATATAACATCAGAGAGAGTGGAGAGATCCAGGTGAGAGACCCATAGGAATATCTTTAGAGGGATCTAAGGGAATATCAATGGATAAAGTAAGAGATCCATGGGTAATATTCAGGAGAGACCTAGGGGATATTGAGGGTTTCTACGTGAGGATTATGTGAGCGTTGTGAGAATGGTTTGGGGTTGAGGTGAGAGAGAGAATCTTGGAGTATATGGTTGTAATAATTTATTATATAGTGAAACTTTCTTTGTCATCTCGACGGCATGTGGTTTTTTATCCGATTTGGGTTTTTCACGTATATGTTGTGTTGTGATTGATTTATTTTCTCTCATCTATTTTTCTGTTATAGACGTTAATAATTGCTATGAGTTATGAATGTATATTAGGCATGAAGCTTCCGCGATCATCGGTTCAAATCCCCAACATGTACATCCAAATCCTTTGAACACTGGCTTTATTAAAGGGTTTACATTGTGCTGGATAATTTGGAATTCATGTATGTCTACTGAATGTTTTGTTACTTTGCTTAAGAAGTTGAAGACCAATGAAGTGACATGATGTTTTTTCCATATTTTGTACTTCCAGATATTAATCTACATGATGTTTTCTTTTGATTATTTTGATTGTTTTATTGTCTGCTTAAATTGGAACTGGTCTGCTATGTTAATGATCTCCTTTGATTTTGAAATTTCAACTTTTCATGTAAGCCACCACAATCTTCTTCATTTCAGGTTATTGATCAAGCTACATGCTATTTAATTATTGATTATCTATTACATATATGGGTAGTGTTAATATGTGCCCTAATCACACAAGTTAACGCTATCCTATATATATTGACCATAAAGAATTAATGTTTGAACTATACTCAGCGCGATAGAAGAGAAAATTATTAGAAACTCTTTGGGAATATGAGGAGTTGTGGTGATTGTTGGATGGTTACATACTAAAGGTGATAAGCTTACTAATTAATGAAAGGACAATTACCAAATAAATGCTGATTTTTTTTTTTTTTTAATTTCAAGTTGCTTTCCGTATACTTACTCGCATGAACCGTGATTTATGAAAGCACATAGGTGTTGATATTGTTAGTAGTTATAATCATTACGCGGATAAAATCTCAAATTCTATATACTGATCCAAAATGCAGAGCCAGCAGATAGATCATATCCCAGTTTGTACTTCCACATTCTATTTAGCAACATGAAAAACTTGACCTGCATACATGCCACTGGGATCTCTCTTACGCTGTCCGATTATGATTTGAAAACCCAACCTGCATACCATATATTGTGTTCAAAATCATAACTATGTGGCATTGTGGCTGATGTCCCTCACTTGCGTTGTCCTACTTGGAAGCAAAAAAAGATCAGTGGTTTGGTTCATGTATGTACCTCCTTTTCCTTGTAACACAGGGATTGTGGAGCCTAAAGTTTAAGTTTAAATGCTATACCAGCTTATTGGAACCGTCATTGATGTTTTTTTTTTATATTAATATACTTATATACATGATGTTTTTGCCATCTTTTGTACTTCCGGATATTAATATACATATACAAAGTTTTCTTTTGATTGTTTTATGGTCCGGTTAAATTGGAACTGATCTGCTATTTATCTTAATGATATCCTTAATTTGATTTTCTTTTCGCCACTCTAAATAAGGATCTAGGGTTCCTTCTTTCTTGCTCTAAAGGGTATGTGTACTAATCGGGAATGAAAATCAAAGGGAATGAAGTTCCATTGAAAAGTGAATCGGGAACGGAACTTAATTCCTAATCTGTGAATTAAATTCCCTTTCTAACAATAATTTGATTTCTATCAATTTTTTAGTAAATAATATAATCATAAATCAGGAATTAATTTCTGATAATTAAATAAATATTCTGATTTTTTTTTAATTAGAAAAAAATACCAGACTCCCGTAAGATTCAGGATTCCTAAATGGACTAAACATGAAAAACTAAAAATTTCCCAAAATGCAATTTGAGTTAATAAAAATAAAATAGTTCACAAGAGAAAGTGTCCTATATCAATTTCTCTTTCCTTATTAGGATTTCTAATTAGGAAACCGAATTAAACATTTCATACCTTTCCTCTTCCTTGGTGTATATATATATATATATAAGCAAGCCTGGTCACCTCTAATGAACAGAAGAAAAGCAGCCGTGGAAGCCTCCACAATAAAGTTAAAGCTTCTCATTGACACAAAAGCTAAGAAAGTCATTCTAGCTGAAGCTGGCAAAGACTTCATAGATTATCTCATATACCTTCACTCTTTGCCACTTGTCACTGTTGCTAGGCACTTGAAAGGTGAAAACATGATGGGTTCACTTGGTTACCTCTATCAGAGCATTGAAAATATTTCTGATACCTGCTTACTTCAACATCCAAGCCAAACCATCCCTCTTATGCAGTCCGATTACGATTTGAAAAATTGATCTGCATAAGGTTGTAACGAACACTTCCATGAATCTATGTGGCCGATGTCCCTAACATGCATTGTCCTACTTGCAGGCAAAAAATGACCTATTGTGTGAGTTATGTACCGACGTTTACTCCAAGCTAGTGCTGGGGTTCTCCCAGCGCCGGGGTACAACCTGTTGATGTTGGCTTTGTTAAGGATTCCTCATCAGTCAAATACATTGTGCTGGATAATTTGGAGTTTATGCCTATGTCTTCTGAAAATTTTGTTACTTTGCTTAAGAAGTTTAAGATCAATGAAAAGGATGGTGATGCACTTGAGGAGATGGCTGTTAATTTTGGCATGGAAGAGGTATGTAGATGATATGGTTATTTATTAAGACGAGTCATTCTCTAATAAGGTCAGTCCTGCAATTTTTTTTTTTTCACGAACGAAGTTACATAAAGTTAAGTTATGAAACTAAACGATTAGTTACATAATGTTGTAAAACCAATTTCATAATGTTATATAACTTTGGTTATGAACTTTTTTTTAGGTTAGTCCTAGATTTTTTTTTTCCTTGACCGAGGTTACATAAAGTTGTGGAACTAGTTTCAAAAGCTATGAAACTAGACATTTAGTTTCATAATGTTGTAAAACTGGTTCCACAATGTTAACTAACTTCAAGCTAGCTTTTGGGGTTGACTAGCTATAGAATTTTTATTACTTGGATTAAATACATACCTGTTTGTCAAAGTGGTATTGGGCCTAAGTCAACCCCAAAAGCTAGCTTATAAGGTGAGGGTTGCCCTCACACTTATATACTGACATTAGGGCTGGCAATTCGGGTTCTTGGGTCAGGTTGACCTCAACCCGACACGACCTAAATAGTATTAACCTTAACCCGACACAATTCATTTAATTAAATGGGTTAACCTTTTGAAAGACCCGTTTAACTAAACGGGTTATACAGATCGACCCGTAACAAGTTTAATAATCTGATCGGGTCATGATGAGTCAGGTTTGACCATGGTGACCCGTTTAACCCGAATCCGTTTGCCTAACATTTTTTTAGAAAAAATCATATTGAATTTGTAATTTTCCAACCTACTACAAATACATCCAACCTAATAGAGTAATAGTTTTTAATAATCCAATCCAATCCAATAAAATACCATCAAATAATGAAACAAATATATAATTAAATACAATCATTCGAAAGGCAAAAACAACCATCCATAGTCCAAACAAAATTAGTGATTGTTGCTGAAACGATGAAACCTAAAGAATGGTTACCAAAAGAATGGTTATATAGTATGTAAAAATTCATTTGTAACCCCTGTAATAATGATAATTATATATATGACTAAACGGGTCACCCGCGAACCCGTTAACCAAACCCGACTTGATCCATATAATAATCGGATTACACGGGTCGATCCGATTATGACCCGAACCCGTTAAGAAACCAACCCAACCCATTTATTGACCTCAGGTTCGTGTCGGGTTGGCGGTTATGGGTCAATTTTGTCGGCTCTAACTGATATACTGTATTACTGGTGGAGATGCAAAAGACAACACCTAGTATTAATTTTGTTAATTACCGTGTATAACTAGGACAATGAATATTTAATTATGTATCAATTGACATATACATGTGACTTAATTACACTCATAATCTGTCAGGGTGTAAATGTATAAATACCTCTGCATATCAATGAAATAAACAAGGCATTGTTTACATCTAAATTTGTGATCTTTTATGGTATTAGAGCAATAGCTAAGAAATATCTTAAGATCCTAAAACCCTAAAATTATCCTTTCTTCTTCTTTTCTTTTCTCTTCCAAAACCCTAAGCAGCCGCTCACCATGACATCTCCAAGCACCACAACAGAATCTTCTTCCTCTACTACATCAAGTCCTCAAGTCACTCTCATGGGAACATCTAATAACAACATCAACCAACCACCATCACTTATAGCTATCAACTCCACTCAAGTTTTTATCTAACTAACAAAAGGTGAGAACTATGCTGCCTGGAGATCTCAATTTGAAAACTTATTCTTTGGCTATGGCCTTATGGGTTATCTAGACGGTACAAAACCGTGTCCCCCTAAATTCATTCCAGCCACCACTGCCAATGTTGTTGATCAAGAATCAGAATAGACCACTGCCAACCCAAACTATCAATTTTGGCTTCGCTAAGACCGACTCCTCCTTCATGCAATCCAGGTCTCATGCATGGGAGCGACACAATCCGTTGTCACTCGATAAACCACCTCTACCCAAGCATGAGAGAAACTTGAAGTCGCTTATGCCAACTGGTCAAATACTCGCAAACTTGGCCTTCTTGACTCACTAACAAACGTAATTATGGAAGACAAATCCTTAGCAAATTACATGCATGGGGTCAAGACTATCCTTGACAATCTAGAATTGATTGGTCATCCCGTTGATGAAGGTGCGATTATTATACATATGCTGAATGGTTTGGGAGCAGCCTACATGCCTCTCGCATCGGCCATTCATGCTAGAGACACCCCAATATCCTTTGAAGAGTTATATGACAAGTTACTTGATCATGAGGCATTCCTGCGGAGAAATGAGACAAAAAAAATCTGACACACCAATAACAGAACAATTTAATCAACGAACTTCTAATCGGCGAGGCCGTGGTCAACAAGGGAACACATCGAACAATATTAGACATCGTTAGAACAGTGGTTATAACAATCATCACCAGAACAGTGGTTATAACAATTATCACTGTCAGCCATACAATTCAGGGATATCATCAAGCGGCAGCCGTGGCCACTATCCACATCAGGGTAATTCTTATCGTCCACACAACCCATCAAACTCATCCTATAAGTGGCGTGCACCTACCTCTCATTCCAATTCACAGCCGGTGTGACAAGGTGGGTCACACTGCTAGCACATGTCGATCTCGTCCACCATTAACATTTCAGCCTTGGCCACAAGCAAATAATATGACAGTTAATCAGTCTAATCCAAGTAACAACAACTCGATACTTGATTCTGGTGCTTCCTACCACATGACATCAGACCTTCAGAATTTGTCACTACATTCAGAATACAGAGGTTCAGAAGATATCATGCTTGGGGATAGTAAAACAATTCATATAACTCATACTGAATCTACCTCATTAACCACATGTGATAACTCTTTTCGTCTCAAACATGTTTTGTGCTCTCCTAAAATATCTCATAACTTGGTATCTGTTTCCCAATTTTGCTCACACAATAACACATCCATTGAATTTTTTCCTGATTGTTTTCTTGTGAAGGATCTGATCACGGGGGCATCCTTGGTCCGTGACCTGAATAAAGAAAACCATTACGTTTGGCCAACGTCCAGTCAGTTAGGTCTACCACCATCAAAAGTCCACCTATATTTTGCGTATGCTCCACAAACTGTCTCAACTCTGACGTGGCATTGTCGTCTAGGTCATCCTTCCCGTCAAGTTCTCCAGAAGCTCATTCGGTCTCAAAAACTTCCAGTTACCAAGTCTGAGTCTCAGTTTTCTTATTGTTCTGCATACCTGTGTAATAAAAGTCATAAATTACCATTTGGTAAATCAGCATTGTCATGCAATAAACCTTTAGAAATTGTGTTTACTGATGTATGGGGTCCGGCTCATCTGTCATCTTTTGATAATTTTCGTTACTATGTTATCTTTGTGGACTATTACACTAAATACACATGGTTATACCCAATCAAAAATAAATCAGATGTTCCGCACGTCTTTAGACACTTCAAAGCACTAGTTGAATTTTTTTTCAATTCTCGCATCAAAACTGTCTACTTTGATGGTAGTGGGGAAGCTCAATCCCTAGGCCTTGGCCCTAGAACTTTCAGTATCCAATACCTAAAGTCCCCACCACACACTCCTGAGCATATAGGTACAACAGGATGTAAACATAGACATGTGGTCGAAACGGCACTAACCTTACTTCACCATGCGTCTATGCCACTCAAATACTCGTCCCTAGCCTTCAAAGCCGCGATTTACTTGAATAATAGAATGTCCACCCCAGTTCTCAATCAGTAGAGTCCATATCAACTTCTTTTTTCAGAAGGACCTGAATTATCGTAAACTACATGTATTCGGCTGCCTATGTTACCCATGGTTACGTCTATATTCGCTCCACAAACTATAATCTCGCTCAAAACCATGTGTTTTTGTCGGGTACTCCACTGAACACAATGTGTATCTATATCTATATCATCTCACCAATCGAGTCTTTGTCTCTCGTCATGTTGTGTTTGTTGAAATAGAATTTTCGTTAACTAAAGTTGTTAACCGCAAGTCTCCCTACATTCCCCCCAGCTTCGATGCATGGTGTTCGTTCCCCACCTCCGTTGTTAGGTCTGATCAAGATACTCAATCCTACTCACCTATAGACACTTCTTATTCTCATGACATTCCCTTCCACGAAAATATGCACATACCTGTACACTCACCAACTCAAAATACTCCACCATAAACAACCGTACCCAACCAAATTGCTCACACCACACCCATTCCAAATCGATCGCATCAAACTGAATCACTGAGTGAGCCACACACAATCCCACTCACATCTCAACCAATGTTCACATGTGACACCTGACACGTCCTAAAGAAGTGTTCCTACTCCCAAGTATAAGAGTGTCATAGTAATAAATTAACCGGTAAGACTGGGTCGAACCACAGAGAGGTTGTTCACTTGTCCTTATAGAATTAATCATCTAGATTAATTACTAAGCTTGTTAAAAAATGTAAATCAATTAAAATTAAAACTAGGGCTAAGGGATCCACTGTTGGTAATTCGAATATGATCCAATTATTAATATTTAGTCCAGATTAATAGGATGGTATTCCACTCCACTGACCACTCTCTAATAGATGTGGGTAAAAGAACTCACTGTGCTAGACAATATCTGTCTGTCTACAATGAGTCAAAACTCCACAAAGATTAGAGGGGATAAATCACTCTCTGATAAATATGGGTAAAAGTACTCACTGTGCTAGACAATATCTGTCTATCTACAGTGAGTCTAAAACTTCACAAAGATCAGAGGGGAGAAACCACTCTCTGATAAATATGGGTAAAAGTACTCACTGTGCTAGACAATATCTGCCTATCTACAGTGAGTCAAAAACTCCACAAATATCAGAGGGGAGAAAGCATAAAAATAATTACCATAATTGGATCATATTTTTCATACCAAAAGTATCACCTTTTCCCCAGCTATATAAAATTAGCCAGACATAATTTAACTAGAAAGTAACTATTTTATTTAAACTGAGAATTTGAGAACAAAAGAGAGAATTTCACAAATCTAACATCAGATTTGGATTCAGAATATCAAAATTAAGGAGGAGAAGCCCTCTATTTATAAAAAATACGGATGAAAATTGATCATTAGATAAATTTAGAATAAAGCGTCCAGATTCAGCCACGTCGTCAGTGAACAGTGCCCGTGAACAGTACCCCATCCGTGAAGTGAATAGTGAACAGTAACAGTGAACAGTACGCGTGAGTGAACAGTGAAGGTCACCTGTGAACAGTAAAGGTCACTTTGAACAGTGAAAGTCAAAAATGTGGACAATGAATAGTCAAAAATTACAAAAATGCCCTTAATGGTCTTCGTAAGGTTTTTTGACGTTCTAAACTTGAAAACGATGTTTGTTTTGCCATCTGACTTCTCCATGATTCTGAATTGATCGAATTACCTCTGAAATATAAAGATAAATACACTGATTACTACATAACACATTAATTTAAGCGAACGAACGAAATTATGTCTAAATTGGGGAATTAATTATATTGGAAGTGTAAAATGATGATATTATCCCTTAGTAAAAATACAATTTTCAGTGTTAATCACACCCCCCAACCAGCTTATTGCTAGTCCCTAGCAATTAAAACGAAAACAGTAAAAACTCAAATTCAAATCTCTAAACTACCAAATAGACAAACTCTCCCATTCCTCTTTTCTCACCCTTTGACCACCAGTCATCAATTGAGTTATCAATCAAACTTTCTTGTGCTTAATAAAGATCAACACAATAACTATGAGATTCAATTGAAATCAAACAACATTTTCATTCCGAAATCTCATCAGGGCTTCTTTCTTAGACAACAGTTTTATTCTTTTATTTTTGTTTTTTGTTTGTTGTTTTGTTTTTTTGTTTTTTGTTTTTTTTTTTTGTTTTTTTGTTTTTTTTAATATAACAAAATTGGAAACAAACATTCCATCTTTAATCCATGTAACGAGCTTTAGGCCAATGACTCCCAAACCAGTTGGCTTTAGGGCATTAAGTGTTAAAACACTCCTACGGGCTTAATTACTCGGATTGTAGATGTTTTTTTTTAAGTACAATTCCCTTAAGCTTTCTCTTTAACCCGTGTAACGAGCTTTGGGTCAATGACTCCCAAAACAGTTGGTCTTAGGGCATTAGGTGTTAAAGCACCCCTCGGACTTAATTGCTCGAGTTAAAGAGGCTAAAGAACTGCACTTTATTCTTATCCAGACTCCACCATTTTGCACGAACACTCTATGCTTACTGAGGCATGAGGCCCGGCTACTAAGTAAGAGTTTTGGTCATAACACACAAAATTATTATTATTATTATTACTATATATATTTTTAAACAAGACCACTGCCTTCGGTTGTTACCCTTGAATGATGTTTCGGAACTCAATATCGTAAAATCTCAACTTACTGCACATAATCACATGTCAATGTGTGTGTGTGTCTAGAATAGTTTGAAAAATTTCTCAAGATGACTTAATGAACAAAATGATTAGTCAATGATATCACAATGTAGAGTTTATAAATTTGAATAGTCAGAAGAGAAGAAAAATGCATCAGAACTACAAAGTTGCGTCTCAAAAGTATCTAAAAGATCTCCTTAATCAGCCATATTTACAAAAAAAAATGGTCAGAAGTTAGTTTTTTTTTTTTTTGAAAAATAAAAGTTATTGAATCAACTATCCCCTCCCCCCAACTAGAACGAGACATTGTCCCCAATGTTATTAGAAAGAGGTAAGATTTAGAAGATATCACCTGAACAACTTGAACGACAACAAAATCCTACAAAACAACAAAAGAAATACAAAAATATAGGAAAATAAAATGCATAAAAACCATGGGACAATCACAAACTGAGATTTAGATTAATTATGCATTACTTGTTCTCTTCAAAAATCAAAAGTAAACAACAATAATTACAAAAGACATTAAATACGGAAGGAAAAAGATAATAAAAACAAAAGGATATTTACTGGTAGTTGTGATTGTGGCTCACATCTTCCTCTGGTTTTACGTCTAGAAACGGTTTCAATGCCCTCTATGGGTCGGAGATATGCTTCCCATCCAATTTTCTTATAAATTGGTAAACATGGTCTTTTAAAGTTAGATTCCCAAGACTATATTGTGCATGTTCTTTTTGAAATTGTGGCTATAATCGGTCAATTGTCATTTGTACATATCCACTAGGATGTGCATCAAGAGTCATTAGGATATTATCCAATGACTCCCTACGCAAACCATACCTAATGAATAAAATTTTATATTCTCGATTATTAGACACCATTCCTAAAGAACAACAACGTGTGTTGCAAGTTGTACGTGCACATTTATGACAAGTATCACTAACTTCTTAGCTCTTCATTTTTTTGCAAGGTTACTTCTTCCAAAACTAGGCATATAAGATATAAATGAATCAGCAGACTCACCTGCTAGACGTACCTTAGCTTCGATCAACCAGCGAATTTCAACAGGAATTTTGTTTATCATCAGTAAGCGTAATCTTTCGGAACGTGCTTTGTAAATATTTTTCAGAGCACTTTGGGGCAACGATGGAAAATGTTTTCGCAGGTTTGTAAAAATTTCGTCCATACCTTGTTTTGGAGATCAGTTGTTTAGGAAACTGAATTAAACCGACTTGAATTGTCACGGAGTACCGTTATCCGCCACTTAACTGATGTTATATAGCAAAACACACCAAGCAAAAATTGAACCTAGAAATTAATTCTGCAAAAATTCAAAACATAAAAGAAAAAAAAAGAAAAAAAAATAATTGCAAACACAAATAAAGTCAAAAGCAAAAGATTTATTTACTCACCTTTGTAACAAGGTTCAAAAAGGACAGCAGAGTCTTTTTGAAAATCTGTATTTTCTAAGAAAGGTTTCACACGTTGTCCATTTACTTTAAACACATTACCATTCTTAGGATTCGCAATGTCAAGTTCACCATATGGATACACGTGTTTCACAACAAACGGACCACTCCATTTTGATTTCAATTTGCCAGGAAATAAATGAAGTCGAGAATTATAAAGCAAAACCTTTTGACCAACTTCAAATGATCTTCTTATTCGTCTGTCATGAAAGGTTTTAGATTTTTCTTTAAGAATTTTTGCATTTTCGTACGTATCATTTCTTAATTCTTCAAGTTCATTTATTTTCAACTTGCGCAATTCACCAACATCATTTAGGTTATAATTGAAAGCTTTAATGGCCTAATATTCTTTTTTCTCAAGTTCAACAGGTAAGTGGCAAGGTTTTTCGTAAACTAAACGATAATGAGACATATCCAAAGATGTTTTGAATGAAGTGCGGTAAGCCCAAAGTGCATCATTTAGTCTAAGAGACCAATCTTTTCGATCAGGGTTAACCATTGTATTCGCAAGATATGTTTTATCTCCTTATTTGCTAACTCAACTTGACCACTTGTTTGAGGGTGGTATGGTGTGGCAATTTTATGTGTGACTCCATATTTCTTCATTAAAGACTCAAAAGGTTTGTTACAAAAGTCTTTGCCTCCATCACTGATAATTGCTTGAGGGATTCCAAATCGACACAAAAGATTTTCCTTTAAAAACTTGATCACTGTTTTGTGATCATTATTTCGACAAGGAATTGCCTCGACCCATTTTGACACATAATCAACGGCAATCGAAATGTATAAAAATCCAAATGACGGTGGAAATGAACCCATAAAATCAATTCCCCAACAATCAAATATTTCAATGACAAGAATGGGGTTTAAAGACATCATATTTCGCTTGAAAATGGATCCTAACTTTTGACAATTTTAATAGGTTTTACAAAATGCATGTGCGTCTTTAAACAAGGTAGACCAATAAAATCCACACTGCAAGATTTTTACAGTTGTTTTCTTTGACAAAAAATGACCACCACATGCTTCTGAATGACAAAATTCAATGACACTACTTACCTCATTGCATGGAATACACCGTCGAACAATTTGATCAGGACAATACTTGGATAAGTACGGGTCATCCCAGTAAAAATGTTTTACCTCAGTCAAAAATTTCTTTTTGTCCTGTGCATTCCAATCAAGTGCCATCATTCCTGTTGCAAGATAATTAAAAATGTCAGCATAACAAGGCAAAGTTGTGGCAGAGAATAAAAGATCATCAAGAAAAGAATCATTGATGGGTGCTTTTTCTTCTGGCTTGTCATCTTTCTGTTCGAATTCTTCAAAATCTGAAGTGTCTCCTTCTTCTTTGACAATCTGCAAACAATTATCAAGATGTGAATGCATGCTTGACTCAGGTGAATTGATCAAACATCTTTCAGATGAGTTAAAAGAATCATTTTGAACATGATCTTCAACAATGGTTTCAATAATATCTACATCTTCATCTTCATTTTCATCATCAAATGGTTCATTAGACATGTTGAAAACATTAGGCTTAATTTCCATATTTCTAAAAGACATGCTCATTATTCCATTTCTGCAATTAATCAAGGCATTAGCAGTAGCCAAAAATGGTCGGCCCAATATAACAGGAATTGATTTGTGCTCATTAACAATAGGTTGTGTTTCCAAGACAATAAAATCTACTGGGTAGATAAATTTATCGACTTGTACTAACACATCTTCCACTATTCCTTTTGGTATTTTAATTGACCTATCAGCAAGACAAAGTGTGGTTGAAGTCAGCTTTAACTCACCAAGTTTAAGTTGCTGATGAAATGAGTATGAGAGCAAATTTACACTAGCACCTAAGTCAAGTAAAGCATGATCAATTTTACAATTACTAATTTTGCAGGAAATAATGGGACAGCCAGGATCTTTATATTTCAAAATATTTTTATTGGAAATAATGGAACTTACCTGTTCAGCCATAAAGGCTTTTTTTCTTACTTGATGCTTCCTTTTCATAGTGCACAGATCCTTCAAAAAATTGGTATAAGAAGGTACCTGTTTGATTGTTTCAACAAAGGGATATCGATCTTTACCTGTTTGAAAATTTCAAAAATCTCTGGGGGATGCTTTGATTTCTGTGAATTTTTAAGAGCCTGAGGATATGAAAGTGTAGGTGGGGATTCAATTATTTCTTTGTTAACAGTGGTCTCATTAACCCATTCCTTACCCTTTGAAAATGACTCATCATCATTTTTACCAGATTCAAGAATAGGTTTTTCGATGACCTTACCACTACGAAGAGTGATAATTGACTTGACTTGATCTGGGCGTTGGTTATTGTCATAGGAACTTGACTGACTATTGGGATTTGGTTGTGGTTGAGATGGAAACTTACCTTTTTCATTTGTGGTGAGTGAAGAAGCAATCTTTACCAAAGTATCTTTAACATCTATCAAGGTTTGTGCAGTTTGGCTGTTAATGGATTCTTGCTTCTCAATGAATGAGTACAAAGTGTCTTCAAAGTTTTTCTTAGATGGTGAGACATAAGGCACATAACCTTGAGGCTTTTGGAAATTCTGGTGTGTTTGTGGATGTGATGGACCTGGTAGTTGTGAAGACTGGGCTTGATTGTTGTTTCTCCAACCAGGATTGTAGGTTTGTGAATATGGGTTGGAATTTGGCTTGTTGAAAGTGTGCAAAACATTGGCTTGTTCATGAAGGCAATCTTTTATGGCTGGTAAAGTTGGGCAACTATGAGTGAAATGATCATCAGAATCACATACATGGCATGCGATTTCTTGTATAGATTTTACATGTTCACTCTTTTTAGTTTCTAAAGCTTCAACTTTCCTAGCTAGGGATGCAAATCTAACTTGAAGGTCGTGGTCTTCCCTAAGATTGTAAATGCCTCCACTAGATGGAGATGGTTGTGGTTTGATTATGGACTCATAGGAACCAATGGTGTCCCAATTTTGAGCACTTTCGGCGATATGGTCAAGATAGTCAAGTGCTTCTTCGGGATTTTTGTCACTGAACTCCCCATTACACACCATTTCAATGACTTGTCTACTTTGGGGTGTGATTCCCTCATAAAAATGTGACATTATCCTCCATGTTTCAAAACTGTGATGTAGACAGACATTTAACAACTCTTTGAACCTATCCCAACATTGGTAAAGTGTTTCCCCAGGTTTTTGGGTAAATGAAGTGATTTGCCTCTTAAGAGAGTTTGTTCTATGAGGTGGAAAAAATTTCTTTAAGAACTGCTGTTTTATGTCATTCCAAGTTTAGATTGATCCTGACCTAAGGTTTTGTAACCAAGTTTTAGCTTTATCTTTTAAGGAAAAAGGGAAAAACTTAAGCCTGATTATATCCATGCTAACATTTTGGCCAGTGCAAGTGTTACAGACTTCCTCAAACTCCCTAAGATGCAAATATAGGTTTTCAGATTCAAGACTGTGAAAATTGGGTAAAAGTTGAATGATTCCCAGTTTAAAATTAAAGTGTGTTGCATTTGGTGGGAAAGCTATGCATGAAGGTGCTCCAGTACGTGCGGGATTCATGTAGTCTCTAAGAGTTCTAGGTGGATTTGGGTTAATGTGTTGGTCATGGTCAACATAAGGTGGATGGTTGCTGTTTTGAGATATGTTGTCAAGGTTGTCTAAAAGGTTCTCGGCTTGGTTTCCTGTTGGATGTCTATGTGGGTTTTCAGCCATGTTGTTGGTGAATGTGGGTGATTGTGATCTCCTAATCAATCTACCACTAGATGTTCGAGACCAACGTCTCATGCAAATTTAATAAGGGTTCATGGAGGTAAAATACACAAAAATGAAGAAAATAAAAGAAAAAGTGATTAAAAAAAATATGATGCAAAATTCTAGGGGTGTAAATGCAAATATACACAAGTGTTGGGGTAAAAGTGCAAATAATTATAAATATAGGGACTAAAGTGAAAATGCTATAATTACAGGGACTGATATGCAAAAATGAAAAATAAAATGATTTATATACAAATGCAAACTAGATTTAAGCTAAAATACAAATAAAAAATTGAAGGACTAAAATACAAAAATATGATTAACAATTACAAATGTTTTTTTTTTTTTAAATGGATGAAGTTTATGATTGAGATGAGTGATGCAAAATTAAATACAAAATAAGAACAAAGAAGATAGAAAAAAAAATAGCAAAACTAAAATAAAATTAAAAAGAAATTACTTCTATAAAGAAAATGCGGACTTACCTCCCCGGCAGCGGCACCAAAAACTTGACACGTCCCAAGGAAGTGTTCCTACTCTCAAGTATAAGAGTGTCATAGTAATAAATTAACCGGTAAGACCGGTTCGAACCACAGGGAGGTTGTTCACTTGTCCTTATAGAATTAATTATCTAGATTAATTACTAAGCTTGTTAAAAAGTGTAAATCAATTAAAATTAAAACTGGGGCTAAGGGATCCACTGTTGGTAATTTGAATATGATCCAATTATTAATATTTAGTCCAGATTAATGGGATGGTATTCCACTCCACTGACCACTCTCTAATAGATGTGGGTAAAAGTACTCACTGTTCTAGACAATATCTGTCTGTCTACAGTGAGTCAATACTCCACAAAGATTAGATGGGATAAACCACTCTCTGATAAATATGGGTAAAAGTACTCACTGTGCTAGACAATATCTGTCTATCTACAGTGAGTCAAAAACTCCACAAAGATAAGAGGGGGAGAAACCACTATCTGATAAATATGGGTAAAAGTACCCACTGTGCTAGACAATATCTGCCTATCTACAGTGAGTCAAAAACTCCACAAATATCAGAGGGGAGAAAGCATAAAAATAATAAACTTACCATAATTGGATCATATTTTTCATACCAACAGTATCACCTTTTACCCCAGCAATATAAAATTAGCCAGACATAATTTAACTAGAAAATAACTATTTTATTTAAACTGAGAATTTGAGAACAAAAGAGAGAGAATTTCACAAATCTAACATCAGATTTGGATTCAAAATATCAAAATTAGGGGGATGAGCCCTCTATTTATACAAAATACGGATGAAAATTGACCATCGGATGAATTTAGAATGGAGCGTCCATATTTAACCACGTCATTAGTGAACAGTAACCCATCCGTGAAGTGAAAAGTGAACAGTAACAGTGAACAGTAACACATCGTGAGTGAACAGTGATGGTCAACTGTGAACAGTGAAAGTCAACTGTGAACAATGAATAGTCTAAATTATGAAAATACCCTTCGTGGTCTTCCTAAGGTTTTTTTGACGTTCTAAACTTGAAAACGATGTTTGTTTTGCCATTTGACTTCTCCATGATTCTGAATTGATCGAATTACCTCAGAAATACAAAGAAAAATACACTGATTACTACAATACACATTTATTTAAGCGAACAAACGAAATTATGTCTAAATTTGGGTATTAATCATATTGGAAGTGTAAAATGATGATATTATCCTTTAGTAAACATACACTTTTCAGTGTTAATCAACACCCCCACTGCATTGCCTCATCCAATGCTTGAACCGAACCCTACCTCTCCCACAAGAGTGATTTAAACACGATCCAAGAGCAATGTATTCAAACCGAAAGCAACCCTTGATCTACATGCCACCTCTTACACTCTACCATAGTTTGAACCAACTACTTTGACACAAGCTCGCAAACACTTGGAATGGTGGCAGGCCATGAACGTTGAGTATGATGCTCTTGTAAAAAATGGCACATGGGATTTAGTTCCTTCTCATCCATCTCAGAAGGTGGTGGGTTGTAAATGGATATTTTGGATAAAACGTCATCCGGATGGTTACATGGCTCGGTACAAAGCCAGACTGGAGGCAAAAGGATTTCACCAGCGACCTGGCATCGACTTTAATGAAACATTCAGTTATGTGGTGAAACCTGTCACTGTTCACCTTATTCTAACTAGTGCTATTACTAATGGCTGGCCCCTACGCCAGCTTGATGTCAACAATGTATTTTTACAGAGGACCCTCATTGATGATGTATACATGATCCAGCCGTCTGATTTCACACACTCCACCAAACCGTATCATATGTACAAATGAAAGAAGGCGATCTATGGTCTCCGCCAGGCACCGCACTCCTGGTATACTGAACTTCGTACCTTCCTCTTGACTATCGGATTCACTAACTCCAAGTGTAATGCCTCTCTCTCTCTTCATAAACAGAAGTCATGGACACACGTTATACCTCTTTATTTATGTAGACGACATCATTGTCACTGGCTCTTCAGACTCATATGTCCGAGACTTCATTGCCACTCTAGCCCATCGGTTCTCTCTGAAAGATCTCGACCTGTTATTGTTTTTCCTTAGTGTTGAAGCTCACCGCTCCTCGCATGGTCTTTTTCTGTCTCAACAACAGTACATCCGAGATCTCTTGCTTAAAACAAATATGCTTGAGTCAAAGTCAGTTTCGACATTGCTTTCGCTCACTGAAACCTTGAAACTCAATAATGGCAGCGCACCTATAGTTATCACCCGGTACAGGCAAGTGCTCGGTTCTCTCCAGTACCTTTCCCTGACTCGTCCTGATGTCTCATTTGCAGTAAACAAACTCTCTCAGTTCATGCATCGTCCGAACCACTGGAATGTGGTGAAACGTGTGCTTAGGTATCTCAAAGGTTCTCTTGATCATGACCTACTCATTTCCTGGAATACACCACTTCATATTCATGCCTTTACTGATACTGATTGGGCAGGTGATCCTGACGACCGGTGCTCCACTACGGCCTATATTGTGTTCCTTGGCTCCACACCCATAAGCTGGAGCTCCAAGAAACAACACACAGTTGCAAGGTCATCTACTAAGGCGGAATACCGTGCCATAGCATCATCAACTGCTGAACTGAATTGGATCGACCATTTCCTCACTGAACTTCAGATACGGGTGCCTCTTACTCCTGTCATTTAGTGTGACAATGTCAGAGCCACATATGTTTGTGCCAATCCTACTTTCCACAGCCGCATGAAACATGTTGCCATTGATTTTTTCTTTGTTCGGGATCAAATGGCTCGACATCAACTTCGTGTCGCACATGTCAATACGAAAGACCAGCTAGCGGATTCCCTCACCAAGGTCCTCTCCCGCAGACAGTTTCACGATCATCGGTCCAAGATAGGCATCCTACCCGAAAGCTCTATCTTGCGGGGGCATATTAACGGTGTAGATGCAAAAGACAACACCTAGTATTAATTTTGTTAATTACCGTGTACAACTAGGACACTGAATATTTAATTATGTATCAATTTAAAAATACATGTGACTTAATTACACTCCTAATCTGTCAGAGTATAAATGTATAAATACCTTTGCATATCAACGAAATAAACAGGGCATTATTTACATCTAAATTTGTGATCTTTTATACTGCAGTTCCTCTTAATTCCTAAGCGATTTGGGACTATGATTCACACCCTCCCTCTGACACTGCTTACATGACTTATGTGTATATGTATTTGGTCTCTTCCTAGGGACTAAAGTTGCTAAAGCTATCTTTGGAATGCAATACAGTTTTAACAAGTTTTTACGGAGGGAAAGTTTGAAGCTTGGTAGAATTCTCAATAAATAGGAATTATGAAGGTTCTTTTTTTAGTTTTTAGTTTTTTTTTTCCTTTCAGAGTTGGATGCTGCTTCTGTTTCAGAAGCTGTTTTGGGAATTTTTCCGGAAAGTAATCTAAATGATGGTTTCTTTTGATTTCTGACAATTTTTTAGCACTAAAAGTGAATTTAGTTTACTCATAATTGACTTAATGTATGCTTAGAACTTGTGACTTCAAAAGAAAATCGTTGAAATTGAAAAATGATAGAATCTAAAACATATAAAGGGAAGAACTAGTTGTTTTGTTTTACTGATTCTAGTTTCTATATCTTTGCTCAGATGTCAATAGATTGCACGAAAATTTGCACAACAGGAATCTTACATTTTCCAACGTTTGTAATTCTAGATATTAATCTACATGATGTTCTCTTTTCGAGTATTTTGAGTTCTTAAATTGTACATGGTCTGCATATTCTTGTATGCTTACTACTTCCTTGATGAAAAAAGAAAATTGATGAAGATGTAGAAAGGTCTTGTATCATTAATATTATTAGTGAATTTTTTCAATAATCTGAAACACATTGGAAGCATTAGTTGTTTATGCACATCGATTTACTTATTGGAAAGTGAAAACAGGATATTACAGAATCTAAAACAAATAGAATTACAAAGCTTAATAGCCTCAAAACAGCACACAATACAAAGGAGAAACAATGTCATATTTGACAGATACGAATCCCTGTGAGATTTATCCACTGCAAGAGACACCAGAAAAACTACCCAATAATATTTAAAATAAATTCTAATTCAATCTGTAAAACAAAACGCGTGTTGAACTGAGAACATTTACCATACATTTGATTAAGAATTTGGAAAAATGCAAAAGAGAAAACAAGTATAATTATTAAGAATTGTAGCAATTGATTTACCAAAGTTGTCTATATACATCAATATCTGGTATTGGAAAGGAAAACAAGATTAATTGAAACATTGAACATAAAGGTTCATTGATTCATAGAATGGATTGAGTTAAATTTTCACTTAATTGCTTCATTAGTAGATTGGTACATGCATCTTGAATAAATCCCACCTTTTTCATCCAAACACATGTGGTATGTGAGATTTCAAATTGTGAGTGGATAAACATTAATGACGTTTTATCTCATCTATCATATGTATCCACTCACCATTTGACATCTCAAGTGCTACATGTGTTGGGATGAAAAATGTGGGATTTTAGGTAGGATGTGTACCATTACTGATTCCTAGATTTATAGCTTTCCATTGTAATTGGCCTCAAGCCAGCATAACAACATTTTCACATAAACACAATAAAAACAGCCATGATAGCCTCCAAGATAAAGTTGAAGCTTCTTGTTGACATAAAAGCAAAGAAAGTTGTTTTCGTTGAAGCTGGCAAAGACTTCATAGATTTTCTCGTTCACCTTCTTTTGTTGCCTCTTATCACAGTTGTTAGGCTTTTGAAAGAGAAAAACATGATGGAGCCCCTTGGTAGCCTCTATCTCTTTGAGATCTTTCAATTTCTTCCTGATGCTTACTTTCAACAGAACCAATTCAAAAGCTCATTGCTATATCCCAGACTTCCTATTGATTCTTCTGGAATCCCCCTTAAGCTGTCTGGTATAGGTAGTTATCCTATGTCATACTTTTGTCTTACCAATCATCCATATGTGGCTCGTGTCCCAAACTTGCTTTGTCCTAGTTGCAGACAAAAAATGACACGCCAATTGACTTATGTCTCTCCATCACCTATGAACACAGAGGTGCCTGATGGTGGTGGCTTTGTTAAAGGGTTGGTACCTTACATAGTGACAGATAATTTGGAGTTTATGTCTGTCCACTAAACAAGTTGCTACCTTGCTGAACAAGTTAAGTGTTCAGGAAGTATCTGCACTCGAGGAGGTGGTTGTTGATGTTGGCATGAACGAGGTATGTCTATTAAATATTGATCTATATAATTACACTTCAAGTAATTATAAATTTAAATGCACGAATTATGCTGTCCCACCAAGACATAGAGATTCCGAGGCTCATTTTTTTTGTCAGGATCTGAAGCTGTTCAAGGCATCCATGATTGCAACATAGTTTTAACTAGTGTTTTCTTTGAGGATATTGGGAAACTGAAACAACCAAATCCTGATAGAAATTGTCAAAGAAGAAGAGCCTTCAGGATTCTTGCTTTGTTTGGGAGATGAAATCTGGTTTTTTTTTTAAGGCGTTTCTTGAATGTTTCAGGATTTTCAATTTTCAACTTTTTCTTTATTTTAGGTTATTGATATCAAGCTAGCTTCATATGCTATTATTTGATCGTGTTAAACTAGACTTCTTGACTCTTACAATAGCACGAGGTCAGAATGATAGTATAGTGACAATGTAGGGATCGTTCCCACAGAGAAAAAGGTTATTATTACTGGAATTCAAAAGCTTGTTAACTATTTGAACAATCTAAAACATGAGTTTTCAAGAATCATAATAAAGTAAATTAACTCAAACACAAGCTAAATTATCTAACTCAACACTTATAGAAATGTATGGAAAACATGTTAGAACTCAAATCCGCTTTAAGTCTCCCAATAGCACACTTGCCTCCTTTGACTCCTAATTCGTGCGTGTACATGCTATAGATTCACATTTCCTAAACAAATCTCTAACCTCTCTCGATGTATTAGAGATAGTATCTATACATACTTGAAATCTTTCTCAAGCAATCCGGACAATATGTATAGACCCATTAAGCATTTAGAATACAAATTGAACCCTATACGCTAACCTAGTGGTTCTAGCACTTTCTAGTCAAGCATAGTGAACATTTATCTAAGCATTGTCAAATACATCTCCTCTCGGTACTTAGAATCCAACCATAGATCGATTACAAAATGATCAATTAAGCAAAAGCCTTAAGCATTCAAAACATCCATATAGCTCCACAAGCACAAAAATAGAGAAATCAAAGAGTTTATCACAAATGAATCAAGGGTTAAGCATAATCTTGTTCTAACATTAGAATAATTAGCTCATACTATACAAATAGAAACCATAGATGAGCTAGCATCAATACAAATCATGATTCAATATAAAGAAACAAGAGAAGAAAAGAGTTGAAGAGATAAAACTAAGATCAAATCTTGAAGAACTTGGTCTAGAAATGAAGAGAGAACTCCAAAAATGTGAGGAAGTAGAGCTAGTCTAGTTTATTGATTATTTTCTAGATCCCCTTTCTCTCACCTCTACCTCTTTACTTTATAGGCAACAATAAGCCTCCCTAATTGTGTAGAAGGGTCCCAAAGACATCCTTTCAGCCTCAGGAAACATTCCCCCTTAATGTTTAATCAGAGATAAGAGAGGGGGTCCCATAATAAAGCCACTCCTATGTTCGTGAAACAGAGTATTCAAGATCTACCATAATGTGCGGTTCACTTCGACACATCGTATCACACATTAGTTTAATTTTCGTGGCTGGAATCTTACGTGGTACGCAGTGCGGTTCGTGTTTCCTTCTGGTATGGTATGCGTACCGTACTTGAAGCTTTCTATAATTTTCTTTGCCATCTCACGCGGTACGAAGTGCGGTTCACTTAGACGCCGCGTACCGCGCTTATTCTGCTGCTCTCCTGCATGGTACGAAGTGCGGTTCACTTTGACACCGCGTACCGCGCTTACTTCTAGTATTTCTACTGTCCTGCTGCGCGGTACAAAATACGGTACGCACTTCCTTCTAGTGCGGTACTCGTACCGCACTTCTCATTCTATATTGAGCTAAAACCTTCTTTTCGCTCAGAAAGTTTCCGGTTTCGCACAAGGATTACTCTTGGCTATAGAGGACCTGTTTATGTATTTAGAACATAAAAAGATGGAGTTTGCAAAGAAAATGAGAGCAAAACTATACAAAATGACGGGTACGTAAAGCATGAAAAACGAGCTTATCAATACCCCCAAACCAGAGTTTTTGCTCGTCTTCGAGCAAAACCTGGGACAAAAAATTGTAAGCGAACTAACTACATCTAGATTTACTTTATTTCTTGTTGAATCAACTGAAGAACGAGATACGGATTTGGGTGAATCAAAAATCAGAAAACTAGCATGCTAAGACCACTGAGGATTACAGACCAAGGTGCTTCAACATAAAGGATTGCATTTCCAGGCTACATTGTGACTCTAGATCCATAAGTATCGAACACAAAAGTCATATGACTGCATTTTACCTTGACTCTAAACCTTACCGGATTCAACTCTCGTTTTTCCACACAGATCCTAGGCTCACTCAATAAGCATATGCACAACACTGGAGTTATGCATGAAAAGATTAAGAAATGTGCACATATGAAAATCTTTGAACGTTAGTATTTTAGGAGAAGTGAAAAAGTAAACAAGAATCAAACAATATAATTTTACCATGGTAACATTTCCAAAAACAAGTCCTTCCCAAGGATCAGCTAGGACTTTTATTTTGTTTCACTAGGTTTGTGTCAAATTGGGTATGACGAGGCCATGTATGTATAGATATAGGTGAGGCTAGTGATCGAGCTTAGATATAAGAAGTACAAAAATGAGTAACCTTATTTGCTAGCCCAATTTACTAGGCATTGATTATGACTTGTGGAGGTGTTGGTGGCTCACTTTCTTGATCCTTTTCCAATATCACTTCCTCATTTCTTAACTCTTCATTCTTATCAACCTCAACTTCCTTTTTATCTTCAATCACAACTTCCTGTTTTACCATAAAGTCCTTCGGTAACTCCATATTCTTTCTACTCCTTAGAGTGATTGCTTGACATTGATCTTTCAGATTGGTTATCGTATCGCTAGGAAAGGTCCCTTGCTGTCTCACTTGGGCTCCCCAGGCTAACTGACCGACTTGCATCTCTAAATTTTTAATGGAGGCTTGGTTGTGCTGCGATATCTAGTCCATCTTAGCATCTAGCTTCTTAAGTGTGGCATCTTGGGTGTCCATGCAGCCGTCTATCTTCACTAAGTACTTGGAAAGAAGATCTTCAATTGCTGGCTTCCTTTCCACCTCAAAGGCTTGATTCTGGTTCTGATAACTAGGATTCTGTCGGTTGAATACCTGAGGTTGCTGTTGGTTGTCAAAACCTAGAGGTTGTCTCTGAATTAAATTCTGTTGTGGTTGTGGTTGTGGTTGTTGTTGTTGGTTATCCTTCCATAATAAATTTGGATGATTCCTCCATCCTAGGTTATATGTGTTTGAATAGGGATTGTTCTGAGGATTCTGAATTGCTTGTTGGTTGCTGAAGTTTCTGTTATATCCAACGAAAGCTACTTGATCTGACGAATCTGAAGCAAAGGGGTTCCCATCCTGACATTCGAAACTCATATATGGTCCTGAACATAGTTCACAGCAAGCAACTATAGCATGACTACTTCACACTTGTCATTTCGTCAACCTCGAAGACGCCCAGACCCTTTTTCAGCACCTGTCTTTCTTCCCCCCAATGGCTATTATCACTGGCCATTCCTTCTATGAAATCATAGGCCACATCTATTGTCTTGGTCAGGAGCGACTCTTCTGAAGCTGCATCCACAAAATTCCTAGTTGGTTCTGAGATTCCACTGTAAAAGGATTCCAAAATCTGCCATTTTGCCAATCCATTGTGTGGACACTTCCTAATTAGATCCTTGAATCTCTCCCATGATTCATAGATATTCTCCTTATCAAATTCCACAAAGGAAGTTATGTCGTTTCGAAGGCGGGCAGTTTTTCCCAGAGGGAAATACTTATTCAGAAACTCCTGAGCCAATTGCTTGAATAATTCAATGGAATCCGGTGGTAGTGATTGTAGCCATGCTTTTTGCTTGGTCCTTTAGAGAGAACGGAAACAACTTCAGCTTGATGAAGTTTTCTGTTACTCCATTGTAACGGAAGATTTCACATATCTCATTGAAGTTTTGGAGATGCTGGTTCGAGATCATTTGAATCAAAGCTGGCTTGATCTCAAATTTGTTAGCCGTAACTGTTGGTCTTCTAATGGATGAAACATTCTGGTCCACCCTTGGACTGATAATCTCATGGAGACTCCTTTGGTCAACTCCCCTGATATCTACTGGTCCTTGGACCAGTTCTGGTTGATCCGCAACGAGGGGAGGATCTTGAACATCAACAGGATTTGTCATTGCTCTATTTCTTCATCGATTTCATCGATTTCTCCTTACCGTTCCTTCAATGTCTAGATCAAATTGCAAATCTTGCGGACTGTTACTCCTTGTACGTTGGTGCATACAAGAGCAACTTGCCTGAAATGATACAATAAGAAATTTAAAAGTAAAACGTTCAAATTAGTTATAACCAAATATTTCCAATATCAAATACAACTAAGGTCCAGTTTAGCATTGCTTTCCCAGTTGCTTTTGGGGCCAAAAGTGATTCTGGATCTAAGACAGAGTGTTTGGTAAAATCGCGGGGAAATGCTTTTGGTCACTTTTAGCTTCTCCCAACTGAGTTTTTGAGAAGCTACAAATACATGCTTTTGGATTTTTGCTTTTACTTTTAGAAAACGCGCTATAGTGATATTAAATAAAATTTTACTAACTTTCCAACTATGCCCTTACCTTTAACGAAATTTTACAAAAAAATTGGACTTATATTTTTGTACAAAAAAAAATGTTGCCATAACTGTAATTTTTTTTTTTGGATAATTAATTCAATAAAGTAGAATAAAAATGAAATAAAAAAATAAAGTAGAATAAAATAAATAAATAAAGAAATAAAGAAACGGGCTAATTAATTAAATAAAGTATAATAAAAATAGGACTAATTAATTCAATAAAGTACTATAATTATATAACACTTAACACTAAACACAAATAAACAAGAAAAATGTAAAGTATATCACATTAGTACCATTTAAATGTCTATGTTCTTTTAATAATTTTATACACTCACAATACTTTTTATTTCAGTTTACCAAACACATTGAAATTGTTTTTAGTTGTCACAACACTTTTGAAAATCAGTTTACCAAACACTCAGCTGATTATTTCCAAGGCAATTCCAAAAGCAATTCCCCCCACAACAATTTCAAAAGCACTTCTCTCCACAGCACAACAATGTCAAATTGAGCCTAAGTCTCTGGCTGCGGCGCCAAAAATTGATCGTGTCAAACTAGACTTGTTGGCTCTCGCAATAGCATGAGGTCGGAATGATAGTATAGTGACAATGTAGGGATCGTTCCCACAGTGAAAAAGGTTATGATTACTGGAATTCAAAAGCTTGTTAACTATTTGAACAATCTAAAACATGAGTTTTCAAGAATTGTAATAAAGTAAATTAACTCAAACACAAACTAAATTATCTAACTCAACACTTACAAAAATGTATGGAAAACATGTTAGAACTCGAATCCACTTTAAGCCTCCCAATAGCACACTTGACTCCTTTGACTCCTAATTCGTGCGTGTACATGCTATAGATTCGTATTCCCTAAGCAAATCTCTAACCTCTCTCGATATATTAGAGATAGTATCTATATATACCCGGAATCTTTCTCAAGCAATCCGGACAATATGTATAGACCCGTTAAGCATTTAGAATACAAATTGAACCCCATACGCTAGCCAAGTGGTTATAGCACTTTCTAGTCATGCATAGTGAACATTTATCTAAGCATTGTCAAATACATCTCCTCTCGATACTTAGCATCCAACCATAGATCGATTACAAAATGATCGATTACAAAATGATCAATTAAGCAAAAGCCTTAAGCATTCAAAACATCCATATAGCTCCACAAGCACAAAAATAGAGAAATCAAAGAGTCTATCACAAATGAATAAAGGGTTAAGCATTATCTTGTTCTAACATAAGAATAATTAGCTCATACTATACAAATAGAAACCATAGATGAGCTAACATCAATACAAATCATGAATCAATATAAAGAAACAAGAGAAGAAAAGAGTTGAAGAGATAAAACTAAGTTGTAGCTTCAATCTCTTGTAGCTTGAGCTTCTATAGCTTCTTTGAATCAACCAAACCTTGCCCTAGCTGATCAAATCTTGAAGAACTCGGTCCAGAAATGAAGAGAGAACTCCAAAAATGTGAGGAAGCAGAGTTAGTCAGGTTTGTTGATTATTTTCTAGATCCCTTTTCTCTCACCTCTATCTCTTTACATTATAGGCAACAAGAAGCCCCCAAGAAGCCCCCCCCCCCCCCCCCCCCCCCCCCCCCACTTGTGTAGGAGGGTCCCAAAGACATCCTCTCGACCTCTAGGAACATCCCATCTCAATGTTTAATCGGAGATAAGAGAGAGGGTCCCACAATAAAGCCACTCATCTGTTCGTGAAACAGAGTATTCAAGATTTGCCATAATGTACGGTTCGATGTGCGGTTCACTTCGACACATCGTACCGCACATTAGTTTAATTTTAGTGGCTAGAATCTTGCACAGTACGCAACACGGTTCGTGTTTCCTTTTGGTACGGTACGCGTATTGCACTTGAAGCTTTCTATAATTTCCTCTACCATCTCACGTGGTACGAAGTGCGGTTCACTTCGACGCCGCGTACCACACTTATTCTGCTACTCTCCTGCGCAGTACGATGTGCGGTTCACTTCGACGCCGTGTACCGCACTTACTTATAGTATTTATGTTGTCCTGTTGCGCGGTATGAAGTGCGGTACGCACTTCCTTCTAGTGTGGTACGCATACCGCACTTCTCGTTCTATACTGAGCTAAAACCTTCTTTTTGCTCCGAAAGCTCCCGGTTTCGCACAAGGATAACTCCTGGCTATAGAGGACCTGTTTAAGTATTTAGAACATCAAAAGATGGAGTTTGCAAAGAAAATGAGAGCAAAACTATACAAAATGACGGGTACGTAAAGTTTGAAAAACGAGCTTATCATTATTTTAGAACATCAGTTGTTATGTTCACGAATTCTACTTGGTTTCTATTTTTATTGATGTCTTTAATTCTGTTAATGTGCGTAGCATATAAACAGATTTTTAATTGATGAAAAAGTATATTTTTCCAAAAACTACTATCAACGATTCAACCAAATAATTAATGTATCCTTGATCAATTTTCATTAAAATCTAGAAATTCACTGAACTTACCACATTGCATTTGGAAAAATAAGTCTAAAGAAAAACATTATAAAAAAGTATGTTTTAAAAGAATACTATCATCTGAGTATTCCACCAAATTGCATATATAGAATGTGTGAAAAGTTGCAATGCAGAAAAACAACATAGAAATTCCATGGAATGAGTGAAAAGTTGCACTGCAGGCAACGTCACTCAGGATTACTCATAGAGAGACCATCTGATTTCACTTTAATCCAAGGCAATGAAGGTAGAGGATGCCAAAATATAGCATGTAGTTTCTTAGATTATTAGTATAAGAAGATTTAAAAGTCTTGAAGCATAGAAAATGGCACATTTAGAGTCGAATCTTAAGAGGGGAAAGTTTACTCAATATGTAATTAGACTTGCACTAACCCAAAAGTATCTAAAATAAATTCTGAATCAATCTAAAAAAAAAAAAAAGACCGTTGGACTAAGAACATTTATCATACATTTGTTGAATCTAAATCTTTCTTTTGTAATCATATATAGTCTATATCAAATATCAATCCTCAAGTAGAAAAGGATAATTGTGAGTGTATTTGGAAAACACATATGAGCAAACAGCGATGTTTATTAAGAATATTAGCATTTCATTACCAAAGTTGTCTATGTTTGCTGATACCTAATACCTGTTTGCTGCAACAACCAATACAAAGCATCCCTCTTATGCAGTCTGATACTCTGATTATGATTTGAAAATCAAAACGCATTCGGTTGTAACGAACATTTCTATGTGGCTGATGTCCCCAACATGCTTTGTCCTGCTTGCAGGAAAAAAATGACTTGCATTGTGTAATGTACTGCTGTTTACTCCAAGCACCGGAGCACCTGTTGAGGTTGGCTTTGTTAAAGTGTCCTCAGTTAAATACATTGTACCGGATAATTTGGAGTTTATGCCTATGTCTCCTGAATATTTTGTTACTTAGCTTAAGAAGTTTAAGATCAATGAAGAGGGTTGTGCACTTGAGGAGATTGCTGTTGATTTTAGCATGGACGAAGTATGTTGATGATATGTTTATCACTTAAATTGAATACATACCTGTAAAATTTTGTACATGACTGATGTGTGTATGTATATTTGAATTGGTCTCTTGCTACTAGGGACTGAAGTTGCTGAAGCTATTTTTTGAATGCAACACAGTTTTAAGTAACAAGTTGTTACCAAGGGATTGTGGTGCCTAAAGTTTAATTGCTCTACCAGCTGATTGGAACTATCATTGATTTTTGCTTTACGTGATGTTTTTTTGCCATCTTTTGTACATCCAGAAATTATTCTACATTATGTTTTCTTTTGATTACATATTTTGATTGTTTCACATACTGGATCTGATCTGCTTAAAAATAATTTATTGTATGCTTACTACTTCTGCTAGATGATCCACAGCAAAAGACACCAGAAAAAACAACCCAAAATTGTAACACTACCTCAAAAGTTTTGTGTAACATAAGTGACAGGACCCACCCCGACTCCTCTCTCTTGAGTACGAGGGAGGCCCTGTGGGCTGCCCCGACTCCTCTCTTGAGTACAAGGGAAACCATATGGGCTCTACATTCTCTAGCATAATAAAAGGACTTTCTGCTGAAATCTCCATATAAGAAATACTTGTTTGAATCAAATAAAATGTGAGGAGAATACTGGAGAGTACAAAATGTACATAATTATAATTTCTTTACATATATTTTCGACCGTTACAAAAAGTTTATCAAAAATGACCGTTCGGACCAAAAACCGACAACTTTAAAAACTAAGTAACCAGTTATCCCGAGTGGGAGATGAAACAGGCCGAGTAAGAAAACCGAGTAGGCCGAGTAGACCGAATAGGCCAAGTGGGCCGAGTAGGTCAAGTGGGTCGAGTAGGCCGAACAGACCGAGTAGAAATCCGACCACGTTCTGACCATGCTACCATCCCGACCATGCCTACCGTCCCGACCGTGCCTACCGTCCCGACCATGCCGACCTCATATAATTAAATATGTACATGAAAATTTAAATTGCATGACTTTTATGCTTCATGATGTCATTGAGTGTCCCACCTCAAAACTTCTGAGTCCGCACAACCGAGCAGCTACCTGGATAAATATTTAAGAGTGAAAGGATGAGCGCTAACGCCCAGTGAGTGAATGAAAACTTTTAAAAACACTTTTCTAAACCTCTTTACAATAAGCATTCAGTAATAATGGTATAAGATAATATATCTACTTTGTACTGAATAAACTGAATAAACTGAATGATTCTCTTTGCTGAATAAGAATAAATGCTTTATAAAATCTTAATCTTCACCAAATTCGTACCGGGGATATCCTCCATACGTAAGCCGAAATATATTCAGGCAAACACAGTCATGAATAATCTCTGGTCATACCCAAACAGAACGACTCAATTACTCTTTCTCTGGTCATGCTCGGAAAGAGCGACTCTCTGGTCATACAAGTGCAGAGCTACTCTATTACTCTTTCTCTGGTCATGCACATGCAGAGCGACTCATGACATACACATGTGTAGAAAAGCCAACCATAATCATAACTGGGGAAGGGTACATGGTGCTTTTATAGAAATCATAATCTCTTCTTGGTAATTCATAAAATAATATACTGTTTCTAAATGCTAATATAAACACAAATATATATTTTTGGTTCTCTGTATACTCACCATCAATCATGAAAAGCAATAAAAAGCTTAAAATGATTTGCAGCAATTCAAGTATAAAACTATAAACTTGATTTAAAAACAAAACTGAATTCACTCACAACTTAGACGTCAAGCTTATCTTAGACTGAGTATGCTAGGTTCCCTTCGTCTTCTTTCCCTATCAATCACAAATCCAATTAGAAACTGGATATCAAAGAAGAATCAACTGAAATCTGAAATTACGAGAGCTTCACTGACTTTTCTCTTTTCTTCTCTTTCCTTTCTTCCGCTTGATTCTACTGCTTTCTAGCTCTCACAACATTTATCCTCATATATATACTCATGAAAGGACACAACTGAAGTTGTGAGCTAATTAACCAAGCTCACAGCTGCGTGTCAGCCATGCATCTCACTTGGCTTACTCACCTGATGCCTTTTCTGTTTCACGCTTATCTTTTTTTTTTTTTTTTTTCAAATTGGGCCTTTCAATTGGGCCTGAAAAACTGGGTGTTACAATAAGAATGCTGACAATTGAGCATTCCACCAAAGCCAGCATCAACCTTGTGCATGGAATGAGTGAAAAGTTGCACCGCGGAAAAACAATGCAAAATCTCAAGTTCAATCCAAGGCCATCTGATTTCACTTCAATAACCCAAGGCCATGGAGGAGGATGACAAAATATAGCAGCATTCATTTGTAATCATCTATAGTCTATATCAACCCTCTAAATCGAAAAGGATAATTTTATGGGTGGATTTGGATAAATACATATATGAAAGCAAGTATTTAATAAGAATATTAGCATTTTATTGACAAAGTTACCTACTTATCTATGTACATCAGTATCTGTGTTGGAAAGTAAAAACAGGATTATTTGAAACATTGAACATATAGGTTCATTGTTTCTTGTACAGATTTTCTTAACAAAGTATGATTCATAGAATGAATCGAGTAAAATTTTCACGCAATTGCTTCATTAATAGATTAGTACATCTAGAATAAATTCCTGTATATATATAGCTTTCCATCATAAATTGGCCTAAAAGCCAGCATAACTCTTCTCACATACAAGCAATAAAAACAGCCATGGCAGCCCCAAAAATGTAGTTGAAGCTTTTTGTTGACATAAAAGCTAAGAAAGTACTTTTTGCTCAAGCAGGCAAAGACTTCGTAGATTTTCTCACTTACCTTCTTCGTTGCCTCTATGCACCGTTGTTAGTCTCCTGAAAGAGGAAAACATGACGGATTCCCTTGGTAGACTCTATGAGAGCATTCAAATTCTTCCTGGTTCTTACTTGCAACCAAACCAATACATTATCTCTTTGCTACATCCTAGAGCTCTTATTGTAGTTGCCACCAGATTCCCCCTTAAGCTTCCTCATTCGGGTTGTTATCCAATGTTGTACATTTGTTCTTACAGTCATCACTATGTGGCTGATTTCCCAAACTTGCATTGTCCTAGTTGCCAACAAAAAATGACCCATGAGTTGAGTTATGTCGCTCCATAGCCTACGAACAATATTACTGGGATTCCTGTTGATGGTGGCTTTGTTAAAGGGTTGATACCTTATATTGTGACAGATTATTTGGAGATTCATTAAGTCTATGTCAACTAATCAATTTATTACCTTGCTTACCAATTTAAGTGTTAAGGATGTAACTGAACTTGAGGAGTTGGTGGTCGAAATGGGCGTGGAAGAGGTATGCCAATTATACATTCATCTATTTACAGTTCAAGATAATAAATTTATATGATTGAATTATGCTGTGCTACCAAGATGGGATTCTGATGCTCAGTTTTCTTTTAAGGGTCTGAAGCTGCTCAAGGCATCAATGGAATGCAAGAAAGTTTTAGTGTTTTCTTTACGGATATTGGGAAACAGAACAACCCAAAAGTGATGAAGAGCCATCAGAATTCTTGCTCTGTTTGGGAGTTGAATTCTGGTTTATGTTTTTTTTTTATTATATATATAAATCTGTTTCTTGAATGTTTCAGGATTTTCAAATTTCAAATTTTTTTTTATTTCAGGTTATTGATATCAAGCTAGTGATGTGGCAGCCATAGCTAAGGAGTTTTTAGAGCGCATGGAACGCAGCAAGGTTGGAGGTTCAGTGTGACGGAGCTGTAGGCTTAAGCAGGTTGGGCTTGCGTGTAGGGGTAGCCTCGTGGCCCTAGCTAAGTGCCATCAAATTTCCTTGTTAGCTTAGGATTAGTTTAGGTTAGTTGGACAAATTTGATTTGTTTAGGATTAGTTTAGTTTAGGATTAGTTTGAAAAGGAGTAGGATTTATGATTTAGAGTCTGTTTTAAAGTTAAAATAGGTGTTAATAATAAAATTTGGCCAGGGGTCAAAGAGAAATTTTTCACTTTTCCGCCACAAGCCAAAACTCATAATCGACGTTCATGAAACCCGGGTAGACAATAAAGCTACCCCACAGGAGCAGGGAAGGCCAGCCCGGCTTCAAAACAATTAGAAAGCAAGCTAGGCGCGACCAGGACGAGCCCCACACGAACACTGAAACCCGGGCTTCTCCAGGTCACCTATCGGGGAACCTCGGTTCCTGAGGTCGAGTTCCTCAACCACCCCGTGAAAGCCAGGGTGGTCTCCAAGCTCAAGAGACATTCGAAAGAAGCCCGACAAGCAAAGTAGGCCCCCTCCGGGTTAAGACATTCAGAGGACAAGCTTAACAGTAGTCTTAGACAGAAGCCAACCAACCTCTCCAGAAGCCCGCTATCCCTGCGTGGCATGAAAGAGGAATCACGCCTAAATCTACACTACCCTGGTTACCTCCCAGGAATGTCTACAGGGACACCTCAAGCTCCATAGGGTCAGGGAAAATCCATCCCAAGCTTCTAAGAATAGAGTCAAATCATGGATCTACCACTCTCTATGAGACGACAACCAGCTAGCTCGGTGACCTCCATGAAAGACCATATCGCGATAACATACAAGATCATATCTATGTGATAACCAACATTAAAACCGTATACGTGTGAGTCAAGAGTTTGATTCCTAAAAGGAAACAAACTCATTTTCATTAACAATATCATCGTTTCCGCTATTTACTTCGGGTCAACAACTTTTAAATAAAGGATCCCGCCCGATAAGGAGGAAACGGATTCGTAGGATCGTGGCGGGATATCAACGAATTCAAACCTACTTGGACCAGATATAAATAGGGCCAAGCATGACATAGAAGAGAGACATGAAAAAAAAGGAAGTAGAAGTAGGCGAAAAACAGAAGAAGAACGGCAGATAGAAGAAAAGAAAAGAAGAAGGGAAGTGACAAGACCCACCCCGACTCCTATCTGGAGTACGAGGGAGACCTTGTGGCTGAACTTTTACTAGCAAGATAAGAGAACTTTTTACTAAATTTTTTATAGAAAATTCTTGCTTTTAAACAAAAAAAAATGTAAGGAAAATATTGGAGAGTACAAAATGTACATAATTGCAATTTCTTTTCATATTTTCGTTCGTTACAAAAAGTTTGTCAAAAATGACCGATCGGACCAAAAACCGACCACTTTAATAACTAACACATCAGTCCGTCCCGACCAGGCCGAGTAAGAAACCCGAGTAGGCTGAGTAGACCGAGTAGGTCATGTGGGCCGAGTAGGTCAAGTGGGCCGAGTAGAAATCCGACCACGGTCCCTACCATGCCTACCGTCCGGACCATGCCTACCGTCCCAACCTCATATTTCTAAATATGTACATGAAAATTTAAAATGCATGACTTTTATGCTTCATGATGTCATCGAGTGGCCCACCTCAAAACTTCTAAATCCGTACAACCGAGCAGCTACCTGGATAAATATTTAAGAGTAAAAGGATGAGCGCTAACGCCCAGTGGGTGAATAAAAACTTTTAAAAACACTTTTCTAAACCACTTTACAATAAGCATTCAGTAATACATGGTATAAGATAATATATCTACTTTCGTACTTAATAAATTGAATAAACTGAAGGCATCTCTTTTCTGAAGAAGAGTAAGATACTTTATAAAATCTTAATCTGCACCAAATTCGTACCCAGGGATATCCTCAATACGTAAGCCGAATTACTTCGGGAAAATGCAGAGTCATGAATAACTTCTGGTCATACCCGTACAGAGCGACTCAATTACTCTTTCTCTGGTCTTGCTCGGGCAGAACGACTCTATTTCTCTTTCTCTGGTCATGCACTTGAAGAGCAACTCATGACATACACGTGTAAAACGGCCCCAAAAGCCAACCATAATCATAACTGGGGAAGGGTACATACATGGTGCTTTTGTAGAAATCATAATCTCTTCTTGATAATTCATAAAAATAATATAACTGATTCTGACTGCTAATATAAGCATAAAACATATACTTTCAGTTCTCTGTATCATCACCATCATAAAAGATAATAAAGCTTAAAAGATTTGCAACAATTAATCTTAAGCATAAAGCTGGAAACTTTTGAGTTAAAAACAAAACTGAAACTTAATTCACTCACAACTTAGACGTCAAGCTTAATTTAGACTAAGTATGCTAGGTTCCCTTCGTCTTCTTTCCCTAACAATCACAAGATCCAATTAAAAACTAGATATCAAAGAAGAATCAACTGAAATCTATAATCATGAGAGAGATCTTCACTGACTTCTCCTCTTTCCCTTCTTCTCTTTCCTTTCTTCCGCTGGATTCTACTGCTTTCTAGCTCTCACAATGTTTATCCTCTAATATATATACTTATGGAAGGACACAACTAAAGTTGTGAGCTAATTAACTAAGCTCACAGCTGCCTGTCAGCCATGCAATTCACTTAGGCTTACTCACCTGATGCCTTTTCTGCTTCACGCTTATCCTTTTTTTTTCTTTCAAATTAGGCCTTTCAATTGGGCCTGAAAGACATGGGTGTTACAATTCACCCCTCTATATAAGAATTTAGTCCTCGAAATTCACTTACTTAGCCTAACACAGATAGGGATACTGAGTCCGCATCTGATCTTCATGTTCCCAAGTCGCCTCTTCCACTGCATGATTTCTCCATAACACTTTTACAAGAGGAATAACCTCAGTACATAATACTTGTTCCCTTCTATCTAGAATCTCAATAGGTTCTTCTTCATAAGTTAAATCTTCTCTTAACTTCACTGGTTGCTTGATTAAAACATGCGTAGGGTCGATTATATATTTTTGAAGCATAGAAACATGAAATACATCATGAATTCTTGAAAGCTCGGAAGGTAAAGCTAATCGGTATGCCACTGCTCCCCACTCAAGCAATGATCTCATACGAACCAATGTATCATGGACTTAACTTACCACGTCTTCCAAATTGAAGTATACCTTTCCAAGGTGAAATTCGTAGGAATACATAGTCACTTACTTTAAATTTAAGTTCCCTTCTCCGCTTATCTGTATAGCTTTTCTGCCTATCTTGAGCAACCTTTAATCTGTCTCTGATGATTTTAATCTTCTCTGTTGTGACTTGAACAAGCTCTGGTCCTAATAACTTTCTCTTGCCTACTTTATCCTAACACACCGGTGTTCTGCATTTTCTCCCGTACAAAGCTTCATAAGGAGCCATTTCGATGCTAGCTTGATGACTATTATTGTAGGCAAATTCTATCAATGGTATATGTACATCCTAACTTCCTTTGAAATCCATCACACAAGCTCGAAGTATATCCTCTAATGTCTGAATAGTACGCTCCGATTGACCATCAGTCTGCGGGTGAAAAACAGTACTAAAATGCAATCTAGTCCTTAAAGCTTCTTGTAAACTGGGCCAAAATCTGGATGTAAAACGGGGATCTCTGTCCGAGACTATAGATACCGGTGCGCCATGAAGACGAACTATTTCATCAACATATATTCGGCCTAATCTGTCAAGAGAGTAAGTAATACCGATTGGTAGAAAGTGTGCAGACTTTGTAAGTCGATCAACGATCACCCGTATATTGTCGTGACCACTTTGACTACGAGGAAGTCCTACCATAAAATCCATGGTAACATGTTCCCATTTCCATTCGGGAATAGGAAGTGGTTGCGAAAGTCCTGCTGGTTTCTGATGTTCTGCCTTGACTTGCTGACAAATCAAACATTTAGAGACAAATTCTGCTATCTCTCTTTTCATACCTTGCCACCAGTAATGCTCTTTCAAAGTACGATACAACTTAGTACTTCTTGGATGCATTGCATATGCTGAAGAGTGAGCTTCCTCTAAAATTTCATCTTTAAGTTCCTTAATGTTTGGTACTCACAGTCCGTTACCTAGAACCAATGTACCATCACTTCTCACTACAAAATCAGCTCGTACGCTTTTCTACACTTCTTTCTTCAATTTAACTAAATAAGAATCTTGAGTTTGCAATTCTCGTATACGATCAATCAAAATAGGTCTAATCTGAAAAGTAGCCAGTAATGCTCCACAATCTTATGCTTCTAGCTTAACTCTCAACATTCTTAATTCAGCTAATAATGGAAGCTGAAGATTATTTACTTTCCAATTCATCCTCAAATGAGCCATAGAACTTGAAGACTTCCTACTGAGTGCATCTGCCACCATATTTGCCTTACCAAGATGATATTCAATCGTATAGTCATAATCTTTAATCAACTCAATCCATCTTCTTTTTCTTAGATTCAGTTCTTTTTGAGTGAAAAGATATTGTAAGCTTTTATGATCTGTATAAATCTGACAAGTGACTCCATATAAGTAATGCCTCCAAATTTTTAGTGCAAACACAACTGCAGCAAGCTCTAGATCATGGGTTGGGTAATTCTGTTTATGCTTCTTTAATTGTCTTGAAGCATAAGCTATCACTTTTCCATGTTGCATCAAAACGCAACCGAAACCATGTTTAGATGCATCACTGTAAACAACAAATCCATCACTTCTGGTTGGAAGAGCAAGTATTGGAGCAGAAGTCAATCTCTCCTTGAGTTCTTGAAAACTCTTTTCACAAACTTCTGACCACTCAAACTTCACATCCTTCTGAGTTAATCTTGTTAATGGTGAAGCTATTTTAGAAAATCCCTCTACAAATCTTCGATAGTAACTTGCTAAACCCAAGAAACTTCTAATTTCAGTCACACTAACCGGTCGTTCCCAATTCACTATAGCTTCAACCTTTTGAGGATCAGCATAAATACCATCACCAGAAATCACATGGCCCAAAAATGTAACTCTATCGAGCCAGAATTGACACTTGCTAAATTTTGCATAAAGTTGATTCTCTCTTAGGACTTGTAGAATAATCTCTAAATGCTCTGTATGCTCCACATCATCCTTAGAATAAATCAAATTGTCATCAATGAATACGATAACAAATTTGTCTAGATAAGGATGAAATACCCTATTCATCAAATCCATAAAAGCTGCTGGAGCATTTGTTAATCCAAAAGGCATAACTAGAAACTCATAATGTCAGTAACGAGTTCTAAAAGCGGTCTTTGGTACATCACAGTTTCTAATCCTCAATTAGTGATAACCTATTCATAAATTTATTTTGGAGAATACCTTTGCCCCCTGAAGCTGATCGAATTAGTCATCAATACGTGGGAGTGGGTATTTATTACGCACCGTTGCTTTATTCAATTACCAGTAATCTATGCATAAACGTAAAGTTCCATCTTTCTTCTTAACAAACAGAACTGACGCTCTCCATGGTGACACACTAGGTTTAATAATATTCTTGTTCACCAATTCTTCTAATTGAATCTTCAACTCTTTCAATTCGGCTGGAGCCATTCTATAAGGTGGAATAGAAATTGGAGTTGTGCCTGTGACTAAATCTATCACAAACTCAATGTCTCTATCTGGTGGTAATCCATGAAGATCTTCAGGAAATACATCTAGAAATTTTCTTACCACCGATATATCTTCTAATTTTACCTCACTATCCCGAGTATCAATTACATAAGCCAAATAAGTTGAACATTGTTTCCTGAGCAACCGTCAGACAGTAATAGCAGAAATAACACAAGAAGGAAGAATCCGACATTCACCACAGAAAATAACATCCGACTCTCATTGAAGTGTAAATTTTACCTCTTTTCGAAAGCAATCTACAGTAACATGGTGTATAGCCAGCCAATCCATCAAAATCATGTATATCAAGCGGAATCAAATCAACATGTAGCTCATGCTTATCGACTATGACCTTACTGTTTCTATATATATTCTCAGCCAATAAAGATTTACCAGTAGGTGTAGCTACTACCATACTAGAATCTAATGGTCTTAATTCTACATTTGCATACACCCTAAAAGATCGAGATACAAAAGAATGAGTAGATCCAAGATCAATGAGAACATCAGCATTGTGTCCAAAAATTGTTAACATACCTGTAACGACATCTATAGTGGTCTCGACATCTTGCTGAGTCATAGCAAAAACCCTTGCCTGAGTACGAGGTCTACCCGACTGACCTCTCTGTTGGTTGCCTCTAACCCCTACTGTGCTAACTTAGGTTTTTCCTATAGTTGTAGATCCTCCTACTCGGGATCCTCTTTGTCCTTGAATCTGACCAACGCCACTTTGCATTGGTAGAAAACCTATCTTTCTTTCTTCATTGCCTCCCTAAACTAACTCAGGGCAATCTCTTTTTAGATGTCCAGTCTGCCCACATTGATAAAAATCTGATCTCCCTAAATAACACTCACCATCATGGTGCTTTTCGTAAGTCAAACATAGAGGACGGCAACCTCTACCCATACTAACACTCTGTTGCCGACAACCATTGGTTGTTGTACTGAGGCTTGGCTAGAACCAGGTCCACGACTTTGTTGATAATTACTAGTCTGACCTAAAAAACTGCCTATTGCCTTAGGCATTTTGCTGTAAGAGCCCTCTACTGACCAATTACTGTGCTTTTGCTTATGTTGTTCAAATCTGTGAGAGTCACTAAGGCCTCTCTCCACTCTCAATGCAGCTTCAAATTTTCTGCACTTATTTTCTTCATCAACGACTACATAGTAACCCTCGAAAGTTCTGTAAATTTCTTCTCATACTCTTCTACTGTCATATATTCCTGTACTAGTTTGAAAAATTCAGCTATTTTCAAATCTTGATATAAACGGGGATAATAATGATCATTAAACTGCTTCTTAAAATCCTCCCAAGTAATTCCTTCAAGAGTTCTTCGTTGAACTAAACCGTGCTCTGATACCAAGTTTACAAGACCCACCCCGACTCCTCTCTTGAGTACGAAGGAGATCCTGTGGGCTGAACTTTTACTAGCATGATAAAAGAACTTTCTACTAAAATATTTATAGAAAATTCTTGCTTTTAAACAAAAAAAAATGTAAGAAAAATATTGGAGAGTACAAAATGTACATAATTGTAATTTCTTTTCATATTTTCGTTCGTTACAAAAAGTTTGTAAAAAATGACCGATCGGACCAAAAACCGACCACTTTAAAAACTAACAAATCAGTCCGTCCCGAACAGAAATCCGAGCAGGCCGAGTAAGAAACCGAGTAGGCCGAGTAGGTCAAGTGGGCCGAGTAGAAATCCAACAACGGTCCCGACCATGCCTACCGTCCCGACCTCATATTTCTAAATATGTACATGAAATTTTAAAATGCATGACTTTTATGCTTCATGATGTCATCGAGTGGCCCACCTCAAAACTTCTGAGTCCACACAACCGAGCAGCTACCTGGATAAATATTTAAGAGTGAAAGGATGAGCGCTAACGCCCAGTGGGTGAATGAAAACTTTTAAAAACACTTTTCTAAACCACTTTACAATAAGCATTCAGTGATACATTGTATAAGATAATATATCTACTTTCGTACTTAATAAATTGAATAAACTGAATGCGTCTCTTTTCTGAACAAGGGTAAGATACTTTATAAAATCTTAATCTGCACCTTATTCGTACCCAGGGATATCTTCAATACGTAAGCCGAATTACTTCAGGCAAACACAGAGTCATGAATAACTTCCGGTCATACCCGTGCAGAGCGACTCAATTACTCTTTCTCTGGTCATGCTCGGGCAGAGCGACTCTCTGGTCATACAAGTGCAGAGCGACTCTATTTCTCTTTTTCTGGTCATGCGCTTGCAGAGCAACTCATGACATAGACGTGTAAAATGGCCCCAAAAGCTAACCATAATCATAACTTGGGAAGGGTACATACATGGTGCTTGTGTAGAAATCATAATCTCTTCATGATAATTCATAAAAATTATATAATTGATTCTGAATGCTAATATAAGCATAAAACATATACTTTCAGTTCTCTATATCATCACCATCATAAAAGATAATAAAGGTTAAAAGATAATAAAGCTTAAAAGATTTGCAACAATTAATCTTAAGCATAAAGATGAAAACTTTTGAGTTAATAACAAAACTGAAACTTAATTCACTCACAACTTAGACGTCAAGCTTAATTCAGACTGAGTATGCTAGGTTCCCTTCGTCTTCTTTCCCTAACAATCACAAGATCCAATTAGAAACTGGATATCAAAGAAGAATCAACTGAAATCTATAATCACGAGAGAGAGCTTCACTGACTTCTCCTCTTTCCTTTCTTCCGCTGGATTATACTGCTTTCTAGCTCTCACAATGTTTATCCTCTAATATATATACTTATGGAACGACACAAGTGAAGTTGTGAGCTAATTATTTAAGCTCACAGCTGCCTTTCAGCCATGCAATTCACTTAGGCTTACTCACCTGATGCCTTTTCTGCTTCATGCTTATCCAATTTTTTTTTATATTTTTTTTCAAATTGGGACATTTAATTGGGCCTAAAAGACATGGGTGTTACAGGAAGGCCTAAATTTTGTATTCAGAACACGGCCGCCTTTGTTTCCACTATTCGACAAGCACAAAGTTGCCACCTTTCTAGATCCTAGAGAGATTGTGAGCATATGAGAGAGTAATCTGTATATCAAAGCAAGTAATCAATAATAAAAGCTCCCATTTGTATCCTTGCAATCCAGCCTCTCGTTTACCTCTAAAACAGGTCAGGTATCAACGGTACCGACCCTGGCCACCACTTCCATGGTAGTGGTCTCGAGAGTGTTAGTAGGAATTTCTCACCCTGAGTAAATTTCCAGTTAACACTTTCTGGCGACGTCTGTGGGAATCGAACCCACGACAATCTTTTATTCAAAAGTTTGTTATTTTACAGGAATCATGAGGTTCATCTCCTCACAAGGACAATCGGGTGCATCAGGATAACCTTCTGTTGTATCAACACGAAAGGTCCCGAAGAAAGGAAGGAAATTCAGGCTCCATAACCAGGTTCCAGCCCAGCCAACCACTGTGCGGGCTCTAGATCCCCCTCTGGGAAATCAGGTCGAGCTTGACCAATAAGCTGTGGCCTTCGTAGAAAACGTCTGCCTTCGACTGATCATTGAGGGTATTACTATCCAACAAGCAGACCTTTGAAATCGGGGGGAGTCAAGCAGGCCCAGGGCTAGGCAACCCGCCTTTGATCGCCTGGGACCTACTCCTCGGGAACCAGCTCGTAATAGAACGGGACTCTCAACCTTGATCCAGAATAGGTTAGGGCACATGCCCCCTGTTCCCGAAGCACTACCACACTACCAACCAAAGCAAGTCAAATCCACGGCGGATGTCCTTCCATGAGAGCGGAGAGATTTTCTACACCCAACAACTTTAAAGAGGGAAGCCCGAAGTAGGGAAGAAGAAAGTCAGCAAAGCCCCTGAGCAGACCCCCTCCAAAGAAGAAACCAGGTAGAGGTCTCCAGTTAGTCAGAAGGGTCCGATGAAGCGAAAACTGAGATCAACTCAAGGAAATCAGAAAGCAAATGCCTAAAGAACCAGTTGGCAGAGCTTCAGATGGAGGTCCAATTGATGAAGAAGGGAAAGTACAATAAGGACAAGAAAGATCCTCTAAGTGAAATGAATGCTCCCTTCACTAGAAGGATCTGGGAGGCGGAGTTCCCGCCTAAGTTCAAAATGCCAACTAACAGACTCTCCAGGACTGAGGATCCCCTGAGCCACTTAGAGAGCTTCGTTCAATAGATGGAGACCCAGAATACGACTAGGGCCACTATGTGTTGAATGTTCCCCACTACACTCACGGATTACGCTAAAACCTGGTTTAGGAAACTACCTGTTGGTAGTGTGGATTCCTTAGGGAGTTAAGCCCCAATTGAAGGACCTAATCCATCTACAGTACGTGATCCAGGAGAGAGGGGAAACCCTCCGGGCTTATGTCGAGCGCTTCCACAAGGAGGTCATCCTGATGGGGGTCTTCACCGAGAAAGAAACCCTCACCAACATCAGAAGAATCCTGTGGGCGGGAAAACTTTTTTGTTCTTTTACCAAGAAACCTCCGGAAACCTACCAAGAAGCCTATGATCTGGCTCTAGAGCAGATTGAGGTCGACGAACAGCTCAAGGTCAAGATGGAACACAACGACATGAGAGTCATAAAGTGAAAAAAAAAGGAAGCTCCTAGACCCGAGCAAGCTCAGAAAAGCCAGAACAAACCCCCCAATAAATCAACATACCGCTTCCCCTTTTCACAACCCAGATCAGAAAGGTATCCAGAAAATTGAACTACTCCTCAAGCTTCACCACTCCTTTAAATGCGTCCCGTGAAACAGTCTATCTCGCCATTCGGGACAATTGTTTGCTACAGAAGCCCGCTCCCATGAAAGCCCCGGTCGATAAGAGAAATCGCTATAAATATTGTGACTTTCACGAGGACGTGGGGCACAACACTTCAGAATGCTACAACCTGCGGAATCAGATCGAGGCTTTGATAAGAGAAGGATGTCTGGTGGAATTCTTACAGAAAGTCAGGAAGAACATTCAGATTGGAAGGAAAGTACAAGTCAAGATCCGAGAGCATGTCGAGTAAAGAAAAAGGGAGCAGACGGACCTGATGCAGCAGATTCAGATAATACATACCATCAGCGGGGGGCCTACTCTGGACGGTACCTCCAACAGTTCTAGAAAAAACCATGCGAGGAAAGTCCCTCGTAAGGACGAAGGGCAGGATATTTTTAAGGTCAACTAGAGACCGATCAACTCCTCCTAGCTGTCACAGATCATTTTCACCGAAGCAGATGTCTACAACACCATGCAGTCTCACAATGACCCCATGGTGATCACAGTATAGATTGCCAACTGTAAGGTACACCATGTGCTCATCAACACAGGCATCACTGTTGACGTCCTGTTTAAAGATACATTGGAAAAGCTAAACTTGAAACAGTGGTGTTACAATAGCTGTACTACCCCGCTATATGGGTTCATTGGGGACTCAATCACACCCGTGGGATAAACAATCCTACTAGTGATCATTGGAGCCACACCTCTCCAGTGGAATATCATGACCGACTTCATGGTGGTGAACACCCCATCGGCCTACAATGCAATATTAGGGAGGCCATTTTTATCATCCTTGAAAGGGGTCCTTTCCATTTACCATAACGTCCTGAAGTTCCCAGTAAGAGACAAGGTGGGGAAAGTTCGGGGTAACCAGCAAGTAGCGAGGAAATGCTACACAGTGTCGGCCAACCCAGCAGCTCTAGCAAAACAACTCACCCAGGTGACAACGATCCAAGACAGGGCATCCCCTACACTAAACCTAGGAAATGTAGAGTCCACTAATCACCCTGATGACGACCTCATAATTCCTGACATGGAGAAACAGAGAAGGGACTGGGCCAACGGCCATCCAGTGGATGGGGTAGAAGAGATTCATATCCGAGTGGGCGATCCCTTGAAGATCATCAAAATCGGAGCCACCATTGAGCCGGGAGTGAAAGAGGGCTTGATCAGGCTCCTTACAGAGTTCAATGACATTTTTGCTTGGAGTCATGTTGAGATGCCAGGGATCCCGATGACATTAGCTGCTCATCGATTGGCAGTGGATCCGACCTTCAAACCCATTAAACAAAAAATACACCACTTTAACACCGAAAGAAATGTTACGGTTCAGGAAGAGGTGGACAAACTGACCCGAGCGGGCTTCATTCGAGAAGCACGTTATCCCGAGTGGATCGCTAATGTGGTTATGGTCACAAAGGTAATCGGAAAATGGTACATGTTTGTAGATTACACCAACCTCAACCGGGCATGCCCAAAGGACATCTTCCCTCTACCAAAAATTGATCAGCTGGTTAATTCTACCTCCAGAAACAAACTCCTAAGCTTCATAGAAGCATTTTCATGGTACAATCAAATTATGATGCACCCCGCGGACCAGGAAAAGACCAGTTTCATCACAGCGTAAGGTTTGTACTGCTACAAGGTGATGCCTTTCAGGCTCAAGAACGCTGGAGTTACTTATCAGTGGCTAGTCAATCGGTTGTTCAACCCAAAATCGGGAGGTTAATGGAGGTTTATATCGACGTCATGATCACCAAGTCTTCAACCTCTGAAGGCCATTTGGGCGACCTTCGTAGAACTTTTATGATCCTAAGGGAGAACCAGATGAGGTTGAACCTTTCAAAATGCGCCTTTGGGGTAACTGCGGGGAAGTTCCTGGGCTTCATGGTCTATGAGAGAGGGATAGAGGCTAACCCGGAAAAGATCATGGCTATCCTGGATCTAGAATCCCCCACTTCTCTTAAATAGTTTTAAGCCTTGACTGGACAGGTAGCAGCGCTCAATAGGTTTATCTCTCGGTCTACCGATAAGTGTCTACCAATCTTCAAAGCCATCAAGCAGGGAAAAAAACATGAAATGGGATCAGGAGAGCGAACAAGCTTTTCAAGCCTTGAAAAAATACCTATCAAGCCCTCCACTACTGGTTAAACTAAGTCATGGAGAAAAGCTTTAAATATACTTGGCCGTTTCAGAAACCGCTGTAAGTGGGACCTTGGTCAAGGAATGCAGGGATAGGGTCTAACGACCTATTTACTACGTAAGTCACGCTCTAACCAAGCCCGAAAAGAACTATACCCTGTTGGAGAAGCTCACTTATACCTTGGTGACCTCGGAAAATAAGCTTCGTCCCTACTTCCATGCTCATTCAATAGCTATGGTGACGGACCAAACCCCTCCGTCAATTCTTACAAAGGCCGGATGTTTCCAAAAGCCTGGTTTTATGGACCCTGGAGCTTACCAAGTTTGATTAAAGGTACAATCCTAGGACCGCAATAGAAGCTCAGGCACTAGCAGACTTTGTAGCAGAGCTCTCTATACCTTCAGGCCAAGCAACCTCCACGGTAGCAGATGTAACCCCCGAGAGGATTCCAGAATATGACAACTAGCCGGAAGGTTACGAGTCGTGGACCCTCTAAACTGATGGAGCTTCCGGGCAAGCTGGGGGAGGAGTGGGCATAGTCCTCATCGACCTAGAAAGAACTGAGTGCTGCCACTGTTTCAGATTTGAATTTAAAGTCACGAACAATGAGGCAGAGTACGAAGCCCTTCTAGCAGGAGTAAGAGTAGCCATAGAGCTCGGGGTTGATTACCTGAATATTAAGAGCGAATCTTCGCTCGTGGTCAACCAAGTCTCCAGGGACTATCAGGGAAAAGGGGATAATATGATCGCTTACCTGAAATTGGTTCAATAACTCAATAACAGATTTAAGGGATTCAAAATCGAGCAGATACCTCCACAACTTAATCATCGAGCTGACGTACTTGCCAAGATAGCTGGATATGGTGGCCAGACCTTACCCCACGGAGTCCCTCTTCAAGTGATCCCCCTACCTAGCACAATGACAGGTAAGGAAGCTTACACCTTGGATCGACAACCATGCTGGATGGATCTGATAGTGGGTTATCTATAGGATGGGAAACTTCCCGGGGAGCTCGATCAAGCTAAGAGAGTCAAAAGGCTCTCGGTTCGGTATTGTTTGGTGGATAGGCATCTATACCGGAGGGGAAGATCCCTTCCCATGCTCCGATGTCTACACCCTGAATACGCCATGTGGGCTTTGAGAGAGGTTCATTCTGGGGAATGCGGGAACCACATTGGTGGGGTGGCTTTGGCATATCAGGTTCTCCGCTTGGGATATTATTGGCCAACCATCCATCAAGATGCGAAGAACTTGGTACAAGCCTGCGAGGCATGCTAGAAAGCCGTAAACTTGAGTCACCCTCCGAAGCAGTTGTCGTCTCTTAGCTCGCCATGCCCATTTGCTATGTGAGGAGTCGACTTGATTGGACCACTTCCTACCGCTCTAGGTCAGGCCAAGCATGCTATCGTGGCAATTTATTATTTCACAAGATGGTTCGAAGCCAGACCGCTCTCCCATATATCAGAAGAAAACACAACAAGGTTTATCAAGACTAATATAGTTTGCAGGTTCGGAACCCCTCTTGCCATTATAGCTGACCTTAAAAAATAGTTCGATAATGGTCGATTTAAAGATTTTTGCAAGGCTTGGGAATCGACCTTCGGTTTGCTTCGGTAGCCCACCCCCAGACCAACGGTTTGGTGGAATCCATGAACAAAACCATTAAGAAGCTGTTTAAGAAAAAACTACAGCAGAATAAAGGCAGATGGGTAGAAAAGCTTCCCGAGGTCCTCTGGGCTTACTGCACTACAAGAAGAATAGCTACCGGTGAAACACCCCTACTCGTTAGCCTTCGGGGTTGAAGTAGTCCTACCTACCGAGCACAAATTAACCTTATTTAGAGTCCAACATTTCGAACCAGTGAGCAATGAAAGTAAGCTCCGAGCTAGCTTGAACCTCCTAGAAGAGAAACAAGATCGAATAGCTGAGAAGGTAGCAGTCTACCAGAGCAGGATTGCCAGGTACTTCAACATGAGGGTAAATGCCTGAAACTTCAAAGAAGAGGACCTAGTTCTCAGGAAAGTAACGTTGAATACCATGAAAAGGTTAGACAGGGTCCTAGGGTCTAATTGGGAAGGACCATACCTAGTAAAAATGGTGATCCGTAATGAGGCATACTAACTCGAGGATATGAATGGCCGACTCATAGATCATACTTGGAATGCAGATCATTTAAAAAAATTCTACCCCTGAATAAGGGACTCATGAAAAGGCGGCCTCCACCTATTTTTTTATCTCCGACAATAATGTACTTCATCCTTCATATCAATAAAGCCTACTTTTCTTATTTTCTCCATCTTCAAATATGTTCTACAATGATTTGGGTCTACGTGGAAAATTAGACATTATCACCCCAAGACCATGGGCTGGCTGGCGAAGCCTCCTCGCCACTTCTGATGCCTCGGTCGAGCACTAACCCCGCTAAGAAGGGTTTGAGTATAAGAGTATAAGAGTATAGTTGCCTTCCAGAACTCAAGACCAGGAAATAACTAGATAGCCCTCCTAATGCCTTGGTCGGGCTACCACCCCCAAGAAGAGTCTAAGTGTAAGAGCATAGTTGCCATCCAGATCTCAAGACCAGGAAATAGCTAGATAGCCCTCCTGATGCCTTGGTCAGGCTACCACCCTTAAGAAGGGTCTGAGTGTAAGAGCATAGTTGCCATCCAGATCTCAAGACCAGGAAATAGCTAGATAGCCCTCCTGATGCCTTGGTCGGGCTACCAACCCCAAGAAGGGTCTGAGTGTAAGAGCATAGTTTCCATCCAGATCTCAAGACCAGGAAATAGCTAGATAGCCCACCTGATGCCTTGGTCGGGTTACCACCCCCAAAAAGGGTTTGAGTGTAAGAGCATAGTTACCATCAAGATCTCGAGACTAGGATATAGCTAGATAGCTCTCCTGATGCCTTAGTCGGGATACCACCCCCAAGAAGGATTTGAGTGTAAGAGCATAGTTGCCATCCAGATCTCGAGACAAGGAAATAGCTAGATAGCCCTCTTGATTCCTTGGTCGGGATACCACCCCCAATAAGGGTCTGAGTGTAAGTGCATAGTTACCATCCACATCTCGAGACCAGAAAATAGCTAGATAGCCCTCATAATTCCTTGGTCAGGATACCACCCCCAAGAAGGGTCTGAATGTAAGAGCATAGTTGCCATCCAGATCTCAAGACTAGAAAATTGCTAGATATCCCTCCTGATGCCTTGGTCGGGCTACCACCCCCAAGAAGGGTCTGAGTGTAAGAGCATAGTTGCCATCTAGATCTCGAGACCAAGAAATAGCTAGATAGTCCTTCTGATGCCTTGGTCGGGCTACCACCCCTAAGAAAAGTTTGAGTGTAAGAGCATAGTTGCCATCCAGATCTCGAGACCAGGAAATAGCTAGATAGCCCTCTTGATTTCTTGATCGGGTTACCACCTCTAAGAAGGGTCTGAGTGTAGCAGCATAGTTGCCATCTAGATTTCGAGACCAGGAAATAGCTAGATAAGCCCTTTTGATGTCTCGGTCAGGCTACCACAACCAAGAAGGATTCGAGTTTAAGATTGTGGAAGCCCTCCCGATCCCTAGCCTAAGAGAGGGCTAAACAATTCTTTACTTAATGCCTCACTCGAGGCTATAACCCCGTAAATGGGCTCAAGGACGGAGGGCTCGATTTACTTAAATTCTAAATATCCCAATTATTATTGGTTACTAATTTTCCTTGTACATGTGATTGCTTACTATAACAGGTCTAAGATCAAACAAGGGAACTATCGGCTAAAGACGTTGAGCTACAAGTCTTTGTAGTCAGAAAGCCCAAGCTAACTGTCTGCTTTCACACTTAAGCGATGTTTTTATCTTGTTATTTTTCCCAAGCTAAGTCAATTTGCAATAGAGGCTGAATCTAGAGGGAGATCAGAAAAAAAGCAAGTACATGTAAGTCAAATTATGAACCAGATCTCAAGTTAAGTTTTATTAATAAATGGGGAGCTTATTCCCCAGTCAGGCTACAGCAGACAAGGAGCCCAACTCCTGATTCCGGGCTACAAAAAAAATGTAATGATGAATGATCAAGCATGGGTAAATATGGGATGCCCACGCCCTTTTTTGGGCATTCAAAACAAACTACAAGAAAGAGAATTCAAACTGCTGCATCCTCCTGATGCCCTCCAGCCTCCTCTTCCACAGGATGAACCTCGCCCCTGTTCCCCTTTCTGGTGGTTGCTTATTCAGGTTAGCTGCCTCTATTGCCTCTACCACCTCCCCCAGAGGATGCACCTCGATTACCTGATGCTCAGCGGGCTCATCCTCCACGAATTCATTGATTACCGCGATAACCTCAAGCGGTATGGCTGCATTAAGAAGATTGGCCACTAACTCTGGCATAATCTCACCTACTGCTGTCTCCTCTCCTAAAAGCACCATGGAAGGATCTCGGGCTTTGGTAAGGCCTCATTCTAGCTCATTGGGTTGGACCCCCTCCTCCCGAGGATTCACCAGAACCTGATGCTGGGAAGGAGGTGAATTCAGTAGTTCAAACCATTTCCCAGCTCCCTCCCAGTAGAAGGATCTGTTTCATCATTTTCTGGGCGAGACATCTCTGCAGCCTGAGATATAACCTCTTCCCTATCCCAGCCGGTGATCTTGGAGAGATTAAATGGGAGGGGGAGAGCTTCCGTAACTTGAAAGGAGGCATAGAAATACCCCTCACTGAAAGAAGTTTCCACCTAGGCCTGGAGCTTGGCAACTTGGGCCTGCAGAGCTTAGTTCTCGACATCCAGCACCTGAGCCTCTCCCTTCCAATCATCCCGCTGGCTAGCTCGTCGCTTCAACCGAAGAGTTCCTGATCAAAGGACCGCTTTAACCTCTCGTGGTCGCACTAGAGCTCAGCTAGTTGTGTTTCCATTCCCCTCTAGCTAGATGTCATCTCCTGGACCAGGGCTTGAGCCTGCGCCAGCAATCCTATGGCTCGGTCAGCCTCAACCTTAGCCTTAGTTGCCCGGTCATGGAGAGAAGCTACCTGATGTCCCATGGATACTTGAAACTTGAAGGCCTGCAAAGGGAATTCATGTTAGGAAATGGTAAATCAAACTACTGAATGAGAAAGTAAAAACGACTATTACCTCGGCTAGAAGGCCAGACCCTTTGGTAACCATGACATCCACAGGCATTGAGGTCATTGTAGAAAACCCGCCACTCGAGCAGGACACAACAAATTGCTTCAGAACCTTGTCCTGACCCGTCGAGCTTGACTGTTGGTGGGAGCGAGAGTGCGGGATCTCAAGAGTACCGGCCTCGGGATCTCTAAGAACCTGAACTACCCGGGATGCAGATGGATCAGTAAAAGGGGATATTATGACTGGGAAAGCATCAGTTGAATCAGAAACCATTGATGAGGAGGCATGGGTAGATGTATCAGTGGTTTGGGAAGCGGGCCCTCCTCGGTTTAGAGCCTTTACTGACCGAGACGCAAGAACAACCATCTTGAACTTCACCTGAGAAGGCGATGGAGAAGGAACGAATGAGGTAGCAACCATAATGGTTGACCCTCCCTTTTTTGAAGCAGCCGAGAAAGCTCCCAGGGACTATCTGGAAGGAGAATGAGGGGTCCGAGCTTGCTGGGCTTTACGAGAAGCTAGAGCAACAATAATCACTGTTAAGAAAGGGGTTAAGACCATCAGAACTGAACCTTTCAACAACCCAAAAACGTGATAGAGCAAGATACTTACGAGGAGTAGCATCGGAGATCCACAAGTACTTGTTCATCCTACCGGGGTCGAAGGGGTCAGCAGTTGGAAACTTCAAATTCAGATAATTTCAGGAGAGGATAGTCTTCAGCACAGCCTTAGACTCAGCGGGCAAGGAGTCCTGATTCCATAAGGGTTTGTCACTGAAAATGGTGAGAACCGGGGCCCTATGACCACTGATGAATACGGATGTCCCCCAATCTCCCCTCGCTAGTATCCACTATTCTTTTCAAGCGGGGTCCTTCCTTGAAGCCTTAGGGATGATGAAATTGAATTTTTTCTTGGCCTTGGCGTAAAATTTACCTCGAGGGACCCCAGCCAGGCTCCTGATCTGAAAAAGGAAAGTAAGCTCCTATGCTCTGGGCACTCTAGTTATTTTTCTTAGCTCGCACTGCTCCCTCTATAGCACGAGGAAGCCGACTAGGTGCCTCAAGAAGCCGGACGTTAGTTAGAGTGGAGCCAGTTGAAGGGCGTTGAGAACCCGTCGAATGGAAGGATGAAGAGGGAGCCTTACCCCCCTCTCGAAGGTTGTAACATGGATAGGAAGTACTCCTTTAGGCGGGCTGAAGACATCTTAATTTCTGTGTATGACTGTGAGAGAGATGGTGTCAGGGATGCCGTATTTATCCCGAAGGTGACCAATCGACTGAGGGTTAACAGTAGAATTAAGAATGACCCTGGATTCTAAAGGAAGAGTCGTCACTAAAGAAAGCCCTGCCACCGTAACCTGAACCTTCCCGACTGTGTCGACCCTCTCCCTAGTATCAAAATCATCGTCAACTAAGTTTAGAGGGTTGTCAGACTGATTCGAGAAGCCGGAGCTGATGGAGACGTTCCTACTAGAAGGACGGTGTTGGCGGACCGGGAAGGAGTCCTCGTCACTTAAAATTCCTCGTACCTGTTTATGAAGAACATGGTTAGAACCCCCAATGCCCTTGACCAGAGCTTCGATGCTATCAGAAGAGTTCGACATGGCTGAACGAGGAGAGCTTGAAGGTAGATGAAAAACGGTGGTGAGCTTAGAAAGAATAACGAGCAAGAAACAAGGAATCTGAAAATTTAAAAATTGAGAGAAAGCGTGAAGAAAGTGATGGTAAGGCCGGGTTTAAATAGAGGTTAGGGCTATAACGACGTCGACGATATTCTCTGAAAGATCACCTAGAGCCACGGAGAGGGCCGTAGTGCAGCCGTTTTTCCTCAAAGAGCACACTAATTCAAATTCAATAGTGGATAATTATTGAGAAGATTTCGTTCGAAATTCTCATTAATTGTTTTATAACGGAAAAAATTCCCAATTAAATAAGGAATCTGACTATAACACAAACTCTACCTCTGGTGTTCAAGTCAGAGAGGACTTCTGTTAATAGTAAAATTTGGCCAGGGATCAAAGAGAAATTTTCCACTTTCCCGCCACAAGTCAAACTCATAATCGACGTTCATGAAACCCGGGTAGACAATAAAGCTACCCAACAGGAGCAGGAAAGGTCAGTCCGACTTTAAAACAGTTAGAAAGTAAGCTAGACGCGACCAGGACGAGCCCCACAGGAACACTGGAACCTGGGCTTCTCCAGGCCACCTATCGGGGAACCTCGGTTCCTGAGGTCGAGCTCCTTAACCACCCCGTGAAAGCCAAAGGGGTTCTCCAAGCTCAAGAGACATTCGAAAGAAGCCCGACAAGCAAAGTAGGCCCCCTCCGGGTTAAGACTTTCAGAGGACAAGCTTAACAGTAGTCTTAGACAGAAGCCCACTAACCTCTCCAGAAGCTCGTTGTCTCTGCGGGGCATGAAAGAGGAATCACGCCTAAATCTACACTACCCCGGCTACCTCCCAGGAATGTCAACAAAGACACCTCAAGCTCCATAGGGTCAGGGAAAACTTATTCCAAGCTTCTAAGAATAGAGTCAAAGCATGGATTTACCTCGCTCTATGAGAAGACATACAGCTAGCTCGGTGACCTCTATGAAAGACCATGCCGCGATAACATACAAGATTATATCTATATGATAACCAACATTAAATCCGTATACGTGTGAGTCAAGAGTTTGATTCCTAAAAGGAAACAAACTCATTTTCGTTAACAATATCATCGTTTCCGCTATTTACTCGGGGTCAACAACTTTTAAATAAAGGATCCCGCTTGATAAGGAGGAAACGGATTCGTAGGATCGTGGCGGGATATCAGCAAATTCAAACCTACTTGGACAAGATATAAATAGGGTCAAGCATGACACAGAAGAGAGATATGAAAAAAAAGTAGAAGTAGGAAAAAAACAAAAGAAGAACGACATATAGAAGAAAAGAAAAGAAGAATGGAAGGCCTAAATTCTTTATTCAGAACACGGCCGCCTTTGTTTCCACTATTCAACAAGCACAAAGTTTCCATCTTCCTAGATTCTAGAGAGATTTTGAGCATATGAGAGAGTAATCTGTATATCAAAGAAAGTAATCAATAATAAAATCTCTCATATGTATCCTTGCAATCCAGCCTCTCGTTTACCCCTAAAACAGGTCAGGTATCAACGATACTGACCCTGGTCACCACTTCCGTGGTAATGGCCTCGAGGGTGTTAGTAGGAATTTCTCATCCTGAGCAAATTTTCCGTTAACAATAGGAATTATAATATTTTTCTGATTAGGATAGTTGTTGTTTGTTTATATTCTTATAATTGATTTTAAAAATTTTAGTTTTCAACTGAATGAAATTTCAGAGAATTGTTTCTTTAATATTCATTTGTGACTTCTTTGTGAAGATTGCCATAATTGAAGCCTGTTAACAATAATTTGTGCACGAATCTGTTGTTTCCAGTAGGTTTCTTTTCTAATTAGTCTTACGAGTTTTTCTCATTAAGCTTCTGCTACACCAGTTTGGTATTAGAGCCGTGTTCATCAACACGCCATCGAAGAGACGTCAACCAATCTGGATCCCTGTAGAAGAAGCCAACGATTTTAATCGCCAACCAAAATCCTTTACACCCTCTTAATCTTACTTCGGATGGAACGAGGAAGGAAATGACGAGGAGAGCAATAAGAAAGATTTGGTTTGCCAGTCGCGTCAAAGAACTCGAGCGTATGAAAATAGTCGACGGTGGGAGTCGGGTATACGGATAAAGATTCTAGACTTTTAGAGCAACCTTTCGCCTGAAGAATTCCTCGATTGGCTCGGAGTTATGGAGATCTTGGAGTTTAAAAACGTGCCAGTGAATGCAAGGGTAGCCTTGGTGGCAACTCTATTTCGGGGACGGGTAGGTGCGTGGTGGCAGCAACTCAAACTCACACGCACTCGAATGGGAAAATAAAAAATCACAGATTATGAAAAGATGACTCGGAAATTGCACGCTGAATTTTTGCCTTACAATTTTTTGAAAATTAATGTTTCAAAAGTTACAAAATCTGCGGCAAGTTTTGCGAACAGTTGACGAGTATATAATAGAGGTCTACTAATTGTTTGTGTGAAACGATATTCAAGAAACTCAGGATCAACTGGTATCCCGTTATTGCGGAGGCATTCGTTCACAAATCGTTGCGGTGGTGAACCTTTTTGATATGATTACGGTGTCTGAAGCCCAACAAATAACCTTACAAGTGGAGAAGATCGTCACACGCCGGGGAGAAGGTGGACTGCTATCAAGCAATAGCAGTGGTGCGACTACACGAACAGGCACCAACAACAGCGACGCAACCGGTTGAGTTGTGGCAGGCAGCAGTGGTGTCTCTTTGCGTCCGGTTGCCAATATGAACTAGTAGCCAATGATGTCCAATGGGTTGAGGTGTTTCAGTTGTGGTGAGGTGGGACATCAACAATCCGAATGCAAGAGACTTTGTGTTCGCCGAGACCGATGACGACATAGATGAAGATGAAAACATTGGAGTTGAACCACAATTTGATGAAGATAAGGAAATCCAAAAGATTTATTGGAAGAAGATATTGGTTCGATATTGATGGTACGTCCTACCTTTGGGACGATTACAATGTGGACGAACAGGAAATTGATGAAAGAGTGGTCGTGCCAACGGATCTATAATTCGATGAATAAGAAACTCAGGATAGCAAAAGTGTTGCCATCGAACAGAGGACGACCATGTTGGTGAGGCACGTGTGTTTGACTTCACGTGCGGATGAAAGTGATTGGCTTTGGAACAACGTGTTTCATTCGACTTGTACCATCCTTGGCAAGGTCTGCCGATTTATTAAGGATGGAGGAGGTTGCGAAAACATTGTGTCCACCGATGTGGTGAGCAAATTGGAAATCAAGACCGAAAAGCTTTTGAAACCGTATAGGTTGGCATGACTTCAGAAAGGTGGAGAAGTCACGGTATCGTAGCGAGCTCTCATCTTTTTTTCCATTGGCAAACATTACAAGGATCAAGTATGATGTGATGTTGTTCACATGGATGCATGTCACTTATTACTCGGACATCTATGGCAGTACGATCGCAAGGTAAAGCATGATAGTAATAAAAATACTCACACCTTCCTGTTCTATAACATGAGCATTGTGTTGTTACCAAGCAAGCCTCCGAACAAGCCTAGAGCGATGGAAGGATCCAATTTTCTCTTTTTCTCTAAGTTTGAATTAGAGATGGAGGAGACCGACACGGTCTATCTACTGTTGAAGGTGACTGCCTAAGTTGAAGTCTCTGAAGCCGCTGTTCCGCTACTCGTGGAATTGTAGAAGTATTTCCCGAGCAACTATATGACAAACTTCCACCGTTAAGAGACATCCAGTACCAAATAGATCTCGAGCTAAGGGCAATGTTAGGTAATCGTCCGCACTATCGAATGAGTCCAAGTGAACATGAAGAGCTGCAAAGACAAGTCGAAGAATTGCTTACCAAAGGTCACATCCGCGAGAGTCTTAGTCCATATGCGGTACCAACCTTATTAGTTCTAAAAAAAGATGGGTCTTGGTGAATGTGTGTGGATAGCCACACAATTAATAAAATCACTATGAGGTATTGATTTTCGATTCCTCGATTAGATTATCTTCTAGACCAATTGAATGGTGCTACAATTTTCACAAAACTTGACTCGAAGAGCAACTATCATCAGATAAGGATTCGACTAGGAGTTGAGTGGAAAACCGTGTTCAAGACGTGAGAGGGACTTTACGAGTGGATGGCCATGCCATTCGATTTTTTGAACACATCAAGTACTTTCATGTGTGTAATGAACCAAGCTTTGTAGCCATTTAAAGGAAAGTTTGTGGTTGTCTATTTTGACGATATATTGATCTATAGTGCCACGTAAAAACTACATGTACAACACATTCGTGAAGTACTAAAGGTCCTTTGCAAGGAGAAGTTGGTCGCAACTGCCAATAAGTGTGTTTACATGGTCTCAGAGGTATTATTTTTGGGTTACAAGATTTTCAGAATGGGTTCAAAGGTGGATGAGTCAAAAATTAAGGCCGTTAGACAATGGCCAATTCATAAAAGTATGACGGAGGTGCAAAGTTTCCATGGGTTGGCGGCATTCTATCGTCATTTCATTCCTCACTTCAGTAGCATTATGGCTCCAATCACCGATTGCATGAGAGGGCAAAAATTCCAATAAACTCAAGACACAGAATTGGTGTTCCAACTCATCAAAGATGGCCTAACGACTGCCCCGATTTTGATCCTACCAAATTTTTCGCAGGCCTTTGAACTTCATAACGACACCTCCAAGGTAGGCATCAGAGCCATCTTAAGCTAAGTAAGAAAGCTAGTGGCCTATTTTAGTGAGAAACTTACAGGTGCAAGGATACGTTACAACACATACGACATTGAATTCCATTCTGTGGTTCAAGCCGTGAAGCATTAAAGACATTATCTTTTCCACCATAAGTTCATTCTATACACCGACCATGAGACACTAAAGCATCTCCATAGCCAAGACAAAATTTCAGCTCGTCATGCCTCTTGGTCTGCATTTCTACAAGAATTCACCTTTGTTTTAAAACATAAAACTGGTACATCAAATCGGGTTGCCGATGCTTTGAGTCGTCGAACCAATTTACTCACAATAATGACACTCTCCATCCTGGGATTTGAATCTTTTCGTGACTTGCTTGAAACTGATCCATACTTCACGGGTATCATGGCTGATTTGGGTTCAAAAAAATAAATAAGATGGTGTCTTGTTTTATGGTAATCAACTGTGCATTCCCGAATGTAGTTTGCGCTTGCAGAATATTAATGAACTACATGAAGAGGGCCATATGGGGTGTGACCGTACCTTACAGCTAGTCAGGGATAATTATTTTTGGCCAACAATTCGGCAAGAAGTGGAGCGATATGTGGAACGTTGTCGAGTTTGTCAAGTTTCCCAAGGCAAAGCAACAAACGCAGGATTGTACATGGCGCTGCCCATTCCTACGCAACCTTGGACGGAACTTAGTATGGATGGACTTTATGTTGGGATTACCAAGGACTCAACGAGGGTTTGATACCATATTTGTGTTTATTGACAGATTTTCCAAGATGGTCCATTTTATTGCTTGTAAGAAAACAACAGATGCGGTGAATGGGGCTCAACTTTTCTTCCGAGATATTTATTGTCTACATGGGCTACCTAATTCTATTGTGTCTGATTGGAATACACGGTTCCTTAGACACTTTTGGAGAAGCGTTTGGAAGATGGTGAATACGCAATTGGATTTCAGTAGTGCCTATCACCCGTAAACGGATGGTCAAATCGAGGTTATGAATTAGTCTCCTGGCAATTTGTTACGATGTTTAGTTGGTGAAAATGTTCGAACCTGGGATCAAAAGCTTAGTCAAGCAGAGTTTGCACATAACCATGCAGTGAACCAAAGCACCGAGTTTAGTCCGTTTCCAGTGGTATATTCGGTGGTACCATGCGGACCACTTGATTTGTTATCGCTAACAAGCAAGAATCGGGTTCATTGGAAATCTGAAAGCGTTACAAAACTTGTAAGCTACTCACAAGCAAGTCTATGAAAATTTGATGAAGAACACATCGAAATACAAGCTTGCCGCTGATAAGAAGAGAAGGCATGTAGAATTTGAAGTCGGTGACTTTGTGTGAGCTGTTCTCACCGAAGACCATTTTCCCGTTGGAGAATACAACAAGCTTGCTGCAAAAAAGATAGGACCGCTAGAGGTGCTTGAGAAAATTAATCTGAATGCATATCGATTGAAGCTTCTGAACCATATCTATACTGCTAATGTATTTAATGTGAAGTATTTAATGCCATATTTTGAAGAATCTTCGGATGATACGGATTGTATGTCGAGGTCGACATCTCCTCACCCTGGAGAGGATGATGCGACAACCATACCTAAGGAGTATTTGGAGCGAATGGAATGCTGCAAGGTTGGAAGTCAAGTGCGATGGAGCCTTAAGCTTGAGCAGGTTCGGCGTGCGCGTGGGGTGGCACATGGCCTAGCTAGGTGTCATCGAATTTCCTTGTTAGCTTAGGATTAGTTTAGGTTAGTTGGACAAATCTGATTTGTCTAGGATTAGTTTGACAATTCCGATTTGTTTAGTTTTAGTTTAACATTAGTTTGAGGAGTAGGATTTATGATTTAGAGTCATTTTTAAAGTTAAATAAGGAATTATAATCTTTTTCTTATTAGGATAGTTGCCTATTTATAGTCTTGTAATTGGTTTTAAAATTTTTAGTTTTCAGTTGAATAAAATTTCTAAGAATTGTTTCTCAAATATCCATTTACGACTTCTTTACAAAGATTGCCGTAATTGAAACATGTTAACAATAATTCGTGCGCAAATATATTGTTTTAAGTATATTGCTTTTTGAATTAGTCTTGTGAGTTTTTCTCGTTAAGCATCCGCTACACCAGTTAGCTACATATGCTGTTATTTTAGAACATTAGTTTTTTTTGTTTCACAAATTCTACTTGGTTTCTGTTTTCTGTTGATGCCATTATTTCTGCCATCGTAGCATGTAAAGAGATTTTTTATTATTATTTATTGATGAAAAAGTATATTTTTCCAAAGACTTTCCATCAACATTTCAATCAAATTATCAATGTATGTATATGCTTAATCTGTAAGCTTTATATAAAATTGTGAGCAACATATTACATTATATTTTGAGTTTGTAAAAACCCGAATTGATTGGAATGTTTAAGTAAGTCAGAGTTGACCGGATGAAGCCCGTTATTAATGTGATCAATATTTGTTGGGCTCGGTGCACCTTAACTACATTAAGTATATATAGGATATGGTATAGGCTATTGTATAGGTGTTGCCTAGTATTCCTATTAGGACTAGCCATCTTATTAGGGTTTTGAGAATCCTTTATGGGCTAGGATTCTATGAAGTTATACTATATATATGGGGTCCCTACTCTCACTCACAATGAACGTATTACAGAATTGTCTCCCCGTTAGGCAATCTGAGGAAGGTGAGAAAAGAGTAGAAGGCTCTCTATTGTTTTAATTGTTTTCATTGTTTTATTTTTAGGTTATCGTATTATTATGGATTTAGAATTAAGGCTCTACGAATTGGATGTTTTCCGCTGTGCTTCCAGGTATATATTATTCATACTTATACATACAATACGAGATCGAATTATATTTCGTTAATATAATGTTAACAGTGATATCAGAGTCATTCGTATTGTTGCATAGGTTGAATGTTTTTTATGATATCATATATGTGTTTATTTTTACACACTGGATTGAAGTAATTATTACTATCATAATAAATCTATGTTTGCATTCTAGGACATGTATGACATGTTGTTATACTAAAGATTCGTCTCTTACGTGTTAAATCGTTAACAAAAAAAAATAATTTATTTTGGGTTGTTTTGACATGTTTATCGGTAATGATGGTTAATAACAACAAGAATTATTTTTGTTTATGATGTGTGTATCAGAAAATTTCTGGAATTAATTTGTTGGATGAGTTTGTTTGATGGACATGAGGAAGAGTTTGGTGTTGGTTTCAGATCACGTTTTGATCTGATAAAGAGGCCGGATCTGATCAGACCTGAGTCACTTGGGTTGATGGTTCAGACCCACGGGTCAATCATACCAGAAGATCAATGGATCTCGCACCAGACCCGTATCAGACACGGGTCAATGGTTCATGCACCAGATTCGCTGTTAGAAGCGGGTCGATGGATCCCAACCTGACCTGCCACGCTCATGCTCCGGTGCGGCTCTGTTTGGGTTGCTCGGGCCTTCGATTTTCCGACAACATTGTGTTTCACCGCAAGCCACAGATCCGTGCAAAGCTAATCTATTTTCGGGTTTTGTAGATCCACGATTGTTCACGGATCAAACGATTCAGGTCGAATGGTGTGAGTGCCGGCCGTCGCTTTTCGGCTGGGTTGCCGCCATTCTGGTGGTCGTCGAAGCAAGAACGGTCGGCGGCATGAAGGTTAGGGTTTTCTGGTTTGTTTTGGTTGTGGGCCAACTTTTATGAATTAGATATAGTTTTAGACTCTTCTGATATTTTCCTAGGTCTTTTTTGAATATATAGAATATTGGGCTGTTAGGCTATTTTTCTTGTGTCTGTTTGAATTAATTAAAACATCAAGGTATTAATGTGTAATTGGGTATGTATTGGGGCAGATTTATAATTTCAAAAGATATTTGGGGCCAATTTAATATTTTGATAAATATATGGGCCAATTTGAAATTTACCAAAATCATGAGGCAATTTTAAAATTTTCCAATTTTTTTTTTATAAAAAATAATTGCAGTTCTTAAATAATTATTATGATTTCGGATGATTATGTTTCACGTAGTGACTAATCATTTAGTTTTCATAATAATTATTAGTTTGTTTAAAATTAATAATTGATAGAATTTTCTCATGAATCAGATGATTATATTTCACATAGTGACTAATCATTAAGATTTTGAGATGTTCGTCAGTTATCAATTATTAATGATTTTGATTCAATAATTGATAGAATTTTCTCATAAATTGGATGATTATGTTTCACGTAGTTACTAATCATTAAGATTTTGAGAAATTCGTCGGTTATCAATTATTGATGAGGTTGAAATTAATAATCTGCTTTGAATATTCTCGTGACTCGAGTGATTAAGTTTCACGTAGTGACTAATCATTTCGTTTTTGAGAATATAGTTGGTTAACGATTATTAATTTGGTAAGTTTTAATAATTGATAGAATATTCTCGTGAATTTGATGAATAAGTTTCACGTAGTGACTAATCATTAAAATTTTGAGATATTCGTTGGTTATCAATTATTAAATTTGAAATGCAAAGATGGAAATGCATGTTTTAATCATCTCCGTATGAGGGTTATCATATTTGATAGGTGATGTTCATCTCCATAAGAGGTTCATCATCTTGAGGTATTCATCTATAGAACTGCAATTATGGAATTATATGCTTGTGATGAGTGATGTTCTTCTCCGTAAGAGGTTCATTATCTCGAGACATTCACTTATACAATATGTTGTGAGTGTTAGACACATGTGATGGGTGATGTTCTTCTCCGTAGGAGGTTTATCATCTTGAGGTATTCATTTATATAATATACGAGATATAAATGTTTAAAATTTTGGAAATTGCCACTAATATATTTTCATTTAATTAAATGAAATTGCCCAACACTTAATGATGCCTACATATTCTATATGCTCACAAATAATATCTATTCAACATAAATTTAAGAAGGTTATATATTTCTCATTATTTTGCATAATTTAAAATAAAAAATTATGTGTGACCGTATCGGATTGATTAAGAGAAATATATAAATTTATGTTAGGTGTAATGATATTGGATTTGTAGTTCATGTTATACAAATGTATAACGTATGAAATTATTATAGAATTGTATGGTTACGTTTCTACGTAGTAGACTAACTATTAATATTTCATTATGATTTACTTATTTCATTGAGGACATTAATTGATTATATTCGAAATTATTATAAAGTTGGATGGTTATGTTTCTACGTAGTAGACTAACCATTAGGATTTTATAATGATCTTTTGATAGAAATTATATAATCAATTATGTTTGGAATATTTATGGGGTTGGATGGCTATGTATTCACTTAGTGAACTAGTTGTTAAGATTCCATAATATTAGTTGGATTATCAATGATTAAGGTTTTGAACTGCATTGAGGTAAAACTATACATGTGTTGTGTTGATCATCTGCCTAAGAGAGTCATCACTTGTGTAAGTTTTTGTGAGCATTGAATAATAAAGAGTGATACTCATCTCCCAAAGAAGTTAATCACTTGTAGGAAAGTTTTAACACGGGCGTTGTGGTCTTTGTCTAAAAGACAGATCATGATGTTGTGTTGGATTTCCATGAAGGTTAAATCATTATATATAATGATTATGAAAATCGATGTGAGCATGAATACATTATGATTTAATTTATTTTTAAACACCTCTACTAGTTTTAAATACATGTCATTAAGATATTGGTTGTTGGACTTTTTTGATGGATTAGATGAGACGCTCTAATTGGTTTTTACCTTAGCGATGATTAAGGATAAATGAAGTTTAGTGAACCCATTGTCGAAAGTTTGCTAAGGTTCAGTGCCTTATAGATAGATGGAGAATAATTTATTCTATAAAGTTATGTCTTTTGTTTATCATTTTAATAAAGGTGATATGGTACAAACACCATAGGAAGTAGTCTGGAAATTTTAACAATTCAACATAGCAAGTCAAAGAAAATAAATACTGAGGACATAAAATAATTTGCTATCGCAAGAAAATATATCCCTTAATTTATGTTTTGAATTATTTGATTAATTTTCAATTAAACTCTTAGTGAGTTATTTCTTGTGATACATTTTATATTATAAATTCTTACAATGAACTCAGTATTTAATAGGGACCAGTTGGTTAAGAGGTTTTATTTGAATTCATATGAATTCATGATAAAATTTAGATTATCTTTAACCTTTAAAAGTTTTATTGGATGATATTTCCGATTTCGGTCCTGTATAGCAAAATACAATTTTCATAATAAGACTGAGAATTTAAATTAATATCTTAAAGCTTATTCAAGATAATAGATTCTTACTTATGATTTCACCTAACGAGTTATATGGTGATTTCTGTAAATAATAATATTTATGGGTCTTCGAACTCTTCTCGTATTCTAAGTTCTACTTTTTGGTTTTATAATTAGATTGATTATTGTTCTTGTAGTTTAGATATAATCTTTTTAATCACATGACCAAAGGTAGAATTGAGATAATTGATTCGTAGAACATTTTGATTATTTTAAATTCTCAGTTTTAAGTCTTTTGATTAATTGAATTAAAAGTGACCTCATAAAGTATAAGGATAGGACTGTAAAGATTAGAAACTATTGGGAATAGTTCATAGAACTTGTCTTATTTTATTTATGAGAATAATTGTATCTAGGCATTATACATTCTTAGGGAGAGAGAGTGATGTTGTTAAGAATGTATAATTTCGAAGACTTGCATAAAGGAAGAAAGCTTGTGTTTGTGATATTTATATTGAATAAATGTCATGTTTGTTGAATTGTAATTTTGGACGTCATTGGAGTTAAGGTTTTGACTTTGTTGTCAAATAGTTACAAACTAATTGATTGAAAGTCATATTGTCAGATTTATGGCTTGAAGATTTTACTTGGAAAACGAGTATTAAGTTTGCATACTTTTAAGACTTTATTAGCATAGTTAATCAAGTTTCCAGACAATGGTGTTTAGTTTAATAAGTATTGGCATTTATGACTTGGTTAAAATTTTTATTATGCCTTTAGACATAACCGAGGGTCAGTGGGAGTAAGTTTATTTCAATGTGCTATGTGTTGTCATTTATGTGACATTAAGAATATTATCTTTAGTATTACGAGGTGAAAAATCTCGAACAAGCATATTTTGATAATGCTATTGAGAAAATATATTAATAGAGCACTTAAAGGGTTAGTATGATTACAAATTTACTTGTTTGAGGTACCTATTGGTAAAAGTGATAAACTTTCATAAGTTTTTAATTCCTCAAGTAAATTGGAGCGTTCTCATAAGAAAAGGTCATGTATATATTCGTAAATGATAGTTTGATGTAAACTTAATATATATGTATTGATTATGTTATTACATTAGTAGACTTTACAGATTTCAAACCAATTTGACATATATCAATAGATAGTTATATAAAAAAACAATTGGTTTCATCGTATATGTAGAGGTTAATTGTTTCATACTCACATGTATGTATGGATAAAGAAATATGTGGCTTTATATATTGCAACTCTAAAGAATTTGATTGTGAAATCATATTTTGAGGTAGATTGTGATAATTTCACTGTTTTTATCTTCTCTAAATATGATAAAAGATATCGGATGTTTAACCATATGGATGTTGTGGTGAGAGAAGATTTAAGAGTTGCAAGCTTCTAATAGCCATAAGTAAAATAACCCTTGATACACTAACTAAGATATATGACTTTGGAGGTTTTATGGAGCATGTTATATCATGTATTGGATAATTGAAATTTTTGATGTGTTTGGTTAGTGGGAGTTGTCTTTAATTAGATTAACTGCATTTATTCTATGCATGTTTGTTTCATATTCTCGAGAATGTATTGTATATGAATGTTAAGATGTTTGTCATACTTGTTATTGTGTGCACACGGATGGTTGGTTATGGGAAGAAATCTCAAGCTTTTAGTTTGAGTGGGCAATTCACTAATAAGGTATAAAGTTTCTACCGATGAGTGAACATTACTTAAGACATAAAGTTTTTACCCGTCTTAAGGGAGGTTTGACTCATAGTCAAAATGTTTTGTCAATGAGTGTAAGATGCTTAAAACATTAAATTGCTCGTCTTAAGCTGCTTCGTATTATACGAAGTGAGACCTATATGGAAATAGGTATGATGATCACATCTGCATGTAATTTCCATACCACACACACATACCATTTTACCCGGGTAGGTAGAGCTAAGGGTATTTTGATTACATATGGTCTTATGTTGACTAAAGATGTAATGATCTATGTAGTTGGATACTTAAGGTTCTATTGGACTAAGGGGAAAGAAAGTGTTACTCTCTTAAACACTTTTTGTGGCCACATATAATTGTTTGTCAGTTCGAAGAGTCATTTTCTAAAATGAATTTTTAAAACTAAAATAATAATGTCTATGTAGCTCAAGTAGGAGAATGTAAGATTTTTATAAAATTGTGAGCAACATATTATATTATATTTTGAGTTTGTAAAAAACCGAATTGATTGGAATGTTTAAGTAAGTGAGAGTTGACCGGATAAAGCCCGTTATTAATGTGATCAATATTTGTTGGGCTTGGTGCACCTTAACTAAATTAAGTATATGTAGGATATGCTATGGGCTATTGTATATGTGTGGCCTAGTATTCTTATTAGGACTAGCCATCCTATTAGGGTTTTGAGAATCCTTTATGGGTTAGGATTCTATGAAGTTATACTATATATAAGGGGTCCCTACTTTCACTCACAATGAACGTATTACAGAATTGTATTCCCATTAGGTAATCTGAGGAAGGTGAGAAGAGAGTAGAAGACTCTCTATTGTTTTAATTGTTTTCCTTGTTTTATTTTCAGGTTATCGTATTATTATGGATTCAGAATTAAGACTTTACGAATTGGATGTTTCTGTTGTGCTTCCAGGTACGCGTTATTCATACTTATGCATACAATACGAGATCGAATTATATTTCGTTAATATAATGCTAACATAATCAATTCTCATTAAAAGTAAAGAAATGCAAAGAATTATGCAATTGTCAAACTTATTAATGTAATAAGAAACATTAACTTTATGCTTTCTTGCACCAAGACATTAAACAAGAATAGGAATTTATTTGTTCACCACTCAATGTAAAAATTTCTATACTTTTCTTTTCCGGGTTTTGAAAGGATAGAAACAGTTGGAGTCACATTTAAAAAATTTCAAGATACTTGTACTAAACTAATTAAACATTAATAATAAACACATTATAATTGATTAATTTACTTTGTAATTTGTATTCTAATCACATACACTTATATTCCAAACTATGCCAACATAGCTTTCTTCTCTCCTAGATTATGAGGTGCCGTGCAGGATCCCGCACAAGCAACATGCATATTTATACACAACTCACTTAGAGACCTCCAATTCAACCTGAAATTAACAACCATTGACATGGCATCCTCCAAAACAAAGCTAAGGCTTATTGTTGACACGAAGGCTGGGAAAGTACTTTTTGCAGAAGCTGGCAAAGACTTCATAGACTTCCTCATCTACCTTCTTTCATTGCCTATAGCCACTGCTGTTAAGATATTGAAAGAAAAAAACCTCAACCCGATGGTGTGTTCATTCAGCCATATCTACGAGAGCCTCAAAAATCTTCCTGAATCCTTCTTGCAACCAAACCAAGACAAGAATTCACTGCTCAACCCTAGAGCTCCCGTATATGCCACCGGAATCCCTCTCACGCTGTCTGACTATGATTTCAATGCTCAAAAGTCGTACAAGTGTTCCAAGTGTTACGATTACATGGCTGAGGTCCCCAACCTGAACTGTTCTAATTGCAAAGGTAAGGTGAGCATAGGGATGTCGTATGTTCCTCCATCGCCTGTGAATTATTCTTTGGGGCCTGTGGAGGGTGGTTATCTTAGAGGGTTGGCAACTTATATTGTGATGGATAATTTGGAGTTCATGCCTATGTCTACCAAAATGTTTGTTTCTTTGCTCAAAAAGTCTGCTGTTAAGGATCTGGATTCACTTGAGGATATTGAGGTCGATTTGGGTGTTGAAGAGGTATGTTGATCATCAATCATATATGCATATGCTTATTACATATACACAATTATTATCTAGTTAGTACTGTATTTATTAATTTCATAAAACTTTCGTAGACGTTCAATTTCCAACTGTTAGATGCATTTTAGTATGTACCGATGGGATATATACATTTTCCTTCTGTGTTGTTCTGTAAATCTTCAATGAATCATGTTACTATGATTAAATATTCATACCACGACATAACATTATTGGATATATGATTTATGTATCAGAGTCTATATGTGAGATTTTTTCCGAACAAATTTCAATGGTGATATGCGTGTATGCATTTAAAATGAAGATATATTGATTTTAAAAATTGAAATGGTAATGATTTATATAATTTTTAATTTCATTTTCATATATACTTGCATAAATATCTATACATATGTGCAAAAAATATGTACATATATAAGATTGATATGTGTGTAGAAATTATTATCAACATTTACACTTGTTCTCTTGCTAGGGTCTGAAGCTTCTGAAGCTATCTATGGAAAGCAAGACAATTTTAACAAGTTTCTACTTTGGTGATGCAAGTAACTACAATTTGTTAAACTTAAATTGTGGGGGAAATATCAGCACTTCAAGTGGATTATTAGATGTCAAAAGAATGGATAGTTTATCTTTAAGATAAACCGTGCAGCGGACTTAAGAATATAATTAATATCAAATTGTATGAGATGTAAAAAAAACATAAATAAATAAAGTTGAAGGTTAAGCTGTAAATATGAGGAATATATAATAATAACACAAAGGGTGAGGATGCCAATTAGAGGTCATGGAGGTGGAGGATGCCAAAATATAGCATGTTTTTTCTTAGATTTTGAATAAGAAATTTAAAAGTCCCGAAGAAGAGAAAATGTGGCACATTTAGAGGCTAATCTTAAGAAGGGAAAAAAAACAATATTGATATAATTAGACTTGCACAAACCCAAAAGTATCTAAAATAAAATCTTATTAAAAAAAAAAAAAAACAGCTGGACTGAGAACATTTATCCAACATTTGTTGAATCTAAATCATTCATTTGTAATCCTATGATATAGTCTATATCAACCCTCAAGTAGAAAAGGATACTTGTGGGTGAATTTGGAAATAGTTTATTTATTAAAAAAATTAGCATTTGATTACCAAAGTTGTCTATGTGCATCAGTATCGATCTGTATTGGTAAGTGAAAACAGGGTTATTTGAAACATTGAACATAAAGGTTAATTGATTCATAGAATGAACGAATTAAATTTCCACTTAACTGCTTCATTAATAGATTATTACATGCATCTATATATAATAAATTCCGGTATATATACCTTTCCATTGTAAGTTGGCCAATTAGCTGAGAGCATTCAAAATCTTCCTTTTGGTTACCTGCAACCGAACCAAATCAATTTCCTCTCATTGTATGCCTTTCAAAAGTTCTACATGGACTTGTTGAATAACTGTACATCAACCATTTCTCAGGACCATCGCAAATACTCGGTAATCCTGGCTCTCATAAGTACATGATATCCAAATTAAAACAAAAACTTCATTGTTAGTAGATATTTAAGTAATTTCTTGTCAATTAGAAGCTTCAACTTCACTGTAGAGGATGTTGCCATGGCTGTAGTGTATATGGACATTGTAAATATATATATAATCATTTTCTCCTCGGTACGTACTGATATAAATTATACGCGTTGCATGTCGACCATTGATTATGAAGAAACTTTGATAAATACATACACTTTCAGTCAAAAGCTTCAACTTCACTGTAGAGGATGTTGCCATGGCTGTAGTGTATATGGACATTGTAAACCTATATATATATATAATCATTTTCTTCTCGGTATGTATTGATATAACTTATATCGGTGCGTTGAATGTGGATCATTGATTATAGAAAAGCTTTGACAAATACATACACTTTGAGTCAAAGTATGTAAATATAATGGTCCACATCTAACGCACTGATGAATTTAAATCAGTGCGCAATGGTTTGAAATTTTTTTTATATATATAAAAATTCTTTCCAGCTCAATGGGGAGGTGTGTGGGAATATCAAGCCTTCTAGGGGACTCAAACATGAGGATCCCCTACCTCCCTACCTTTTGCTTATTTGTGCAGAAGGCTTCTCGAGTCTCATTCAGATGGAGCATGATAGAAGGGCTTTATCGGGGTTCAAATGTAGTAGGGGGAGAATTAGTATCTCTCACCTTTTTTTTTTCAGACGACAGTCTGCTATTCACTAGAGCAAACGACGAGAATTATGTGACCATTTAGAAAATTCTTGAGAGGTACACAAAAGCTTCTGGACAGGTTGTGAAGTATATCAAATTCGGATTGTGCGTCAGTCCTTCCCTCTCTATTGCAGAGGGTGAAAGACTTGCAGCTCTGGTTGGGGTTAACCTTATTGAATGCCATGAAAACTATTTGGGTCTTCCACATTTTACAAGAAGGAGCAAAAGGAAACTCTTTACGTGTATTGTCGATCATGTGTGGGGAAAGATCAAAGGTTGGGGAGAAAAGTTGTTATTTGTGGGAAGAAAAGAATTTTTCAGTAAAGCAATGGTTTAAGATATTCCGATGTATTCCATGAGTCTCTTTCGCCTCCCTAAAGGATTAATCCATGAAATTCAACGACTTAGCAACAGGTTTTGGTGGGGAAGTGATGTGAAAAAATTGAAGAATCCATTGGTGTGCTTGGGATCACCTATCTAAACTCAAGTCAGAGGGTGGGTTACGTTTTCACAATCTAGAGATATCAAATTGGGTTCTCCTCACAAACTAGTGTTAGAGATTATTGAAGAATCCGAATAGTTTAGCTGCCAAGGGCTAAAAGGATACTATTTTAAAAATTGTGGTCTCTTTGAAGCTTCAAAGAGTTTTGGGGTCTCTTTTGTCTGAAATAGCTTAGTTTAGGGAAAGGAGTTTGATGTAGAACAAGTAGTAGATTCCTACATGGTTTAGAAAGATCAAGACTAAGTGACTTCATCTGAAGTAAATCGACGAGATCTTTTCAAGTCACCGCCTTTGGCGGTGAGGTACATCATTTTTTGGCTAAATTCCATCATTTATACCCCGTAATTGTTGTTTTTGTTGTTTTTGTTATTTTAGGAAAGTTTCGTTTTAGTCATAAGTTGAATTTGACAAGTCAGAATCGTCTGCTGTTAATTTTGGCTTGCTTAGGGTCGTTAGTAGTATTTATTTCCCTAATTATCTCAATTTTACTATTTTTGGTAATTTTTACTAACCAGTCTCGTTTCTTGTCAAACAAGGATTAGAGTTAGGATTTATTCACTTCAAATAGAGTTGTAAGCCGAAAGGCCCGTTATCTTAGTTTTCACAAAAATTCAGAGTTCATTTTAAAAGAGTTTTCTCTTTGTTTTTAAAGGATTCCAAATTATTACATAATACGGACGTTGGTTCTATTCCTTTTGTGTTTTCCACTGTGTCATAGCTCCTTGAGAAAGGTTTGAGATGAAGGATTGTTGATCTTCGATTTATATCTACAAAGATAAATGTATTCCGAGGCTATGTACCTTCAAAGTTATCTCCTCTCCTGTTTTGGGAATTGATGCGAAAAATTATACCCTGATAACGTCTTCTGGTACCTGGGATGTTCAGCCCCTCAAGCAACATTTCCTCTATGAAGATGTGGAAGCTATTCTAAATATCCCTGTTGGATCAAACAGGTCAGCCGACACCATGTTATGGCACTATGAGGGGAACGGGGAGGTATAGTGTCAAAAGTGGATATTGGTTGTGGCGCAAGCTGATGGAGGCTCTATGATCTTCAAATGCTAACTCTCCAAAACAATGGTGGAACTCATTATGGAAAATGAATGTTCCCTTAAAAATTACAATTTTTATTTGGAAAGCTTGTTTTGATTGGATACCAACTTTAGCTAATCTTGCTCACCGTAGATGCCCTGTTTGTAATGATACGGTTGATTAGACTTTGCATGCGCTTTGGAACTGCAAGAGTTTCAAGGATGTTATGGCTGATTGGAGACCTGTGATTGGTAGTATCGGTGGTAACAATGGTAGTTTTATTGATTTTATTGTGGATCTCTATCACCGCCTGAAAATGGAGGACTTGGTTCTGTTACGATTTGGAGAATTTGGTATTGTAGAAATGCTAAAATTCATGGTCAAACTAATTGTGATCTCTCTGAGGTGGGGATTTGGTGCAAAAATTACCAGTTGGAGTATCAGACTCCAAAAGATGACAGCAACAGAGTCTCGATTGGGGGAAATCAGATGACTGGGGCTTGGATTCCTTCGAGCCAGGATCAATTTAAAATGAATTGAGTTCAGTCATTGGCAGAGGGAAAGGTCGGATTGGTATTGGTATCATTATCCGTGACATGAAGGGTGAGGTCACGGCCTCTAGTGCTCAAACTATCGAAGCATATTTCAGTCTTAAAATGACACAGCTTTTGGCCATAAAGAAGAGCATTATGTTTGGCATGGACTGTGGTTCGGCCCCTAATTTGGTTGAGATTGATGAGTCAGTGGTGGTGAAATGGTTACTTGATGGTAGTCACAATGACTCTGAGAATGGGGTGATTTTGGAGGAGATTGCCGACCTGATGTATACTGGTATTGGTGTGACTGTTAGCAGCATCTCTAGAAACGGTAACTGTCCTGCTTATGTCTTGGCTAGGGAAACTCTAAGATCCCTAGAGATGCTTTTTGGATGGAGGAGTGTCTCCCTTTTTTAAATGATTTAGTTAAGGCTGATATATGCTTGTGTAACCTGGTCCTTGTTTTTATTTTTATTTTATTTTTCTGTTGTTTTCTCTCCTTTTATGCTGTTGTTTCCTTCTTGTTTCCTGTTGTATCAAAAAAAAAAAAATTAGGGAGGCGAAATGGATTCCAAATTATGAATTGATGATTTTTTTTCTTTTTGGTATTAATTATCTTTGGTTTTTGAATTGAATTTGAAACATCTCAATTATGATTATAAATGTAATACAATTGAACCTGGTACAACGGTCAAATTAATTGGATCTTAGAAAAAATTAGTGGGAATGCATTAAGAAATGTAAGTATTGAAAAGAAGATCTAAATAGAGTTTCAAGATTTCTGTTGCAGAGGTTGATAAGTAAATCGAATACAGTACTTATTGGTGGTACAAATTACAATTGCTTTCCTCTAAGAAACCACAATGAGAAAGATCTTGAAAATAGATAAGTTAAAAATTCACAAATAACTATCTATATATTTTGATTTATGATGTCAATTTTGCTCATTCCCAGTACTTAATTATTATTATCATGCATGTACTTAGCAAAAACAAAAGCCATCATGTTCATGACTTCGAATCCAACCATTGTTTGCAACTACTAATTATTCTTAATTTTCAACATTTCCTGTAAGGTCCAGTTCCAGAAATATACCCAAGATCCAAAGTTGATCCAGCCCAATTGATATATATAGTAAATTAAATTAAATCAACCACCTACTAGAATGAGACAAGTGGCAGTACATGAGGAAGTGAGGTGGCTAGTGCATGCGTGTGGTGTTTAGTGCGTGATGAAGGTGGTGGCAATTGCTTTTGAGGTGGCAAATAAATAAAAAAAGAATAAAGAAAAAAAGAAAAGAAAACAGGTACAAAGAGAATAGAAAAGAAAAATAAAAGGAATTGAAAGGAGAGAATAGATGTTCGTTGATACGTGATAATCTAAGAAGAACGGATACGGACACAATATAGTACAATGATATGAAAAATTTTAAAAAATTAAGATATAGAAACAATAGGACACATCAATTAGAATAATATAAATTAATATTTAAAAAAATATAAATATGAAAAACTTAAAACATAATTCATTCAAAAGTCAAACATAACACTATAACATAGTATAAAAGTCCAAATATAAGTCCAAATATAAAAAAAGCCACATAAAAGTAATAATTCCGAATTAACATCATTAACTAAAAACATAATTCATTCAGAAGACAAACATAACATAGTACAAAAGTCCAAACATAAAAACAAAACTCATTAAAGTATTAATTCCTAATTAACATCATGCATCAGTTAATAGATCCAAATAATACAGCCTCTAACTGTGGTTCATTAAGGGAAAGGTTTGCAATCTCAAGTAGCCCAGCATCTTCTATGTCTATGGAATCAAACCATCCCCTCCAACATCCCACAATTGAGACACATCTTTATTGCAGCTTGGAGATCTCTTAGATAAAAGGCGAAGATTATTATGCACATATACCAAATCTTCAGTTCTTTGTGGTGTCATCTTGTTCCTCCTCATAGAATGGATGAAATTATATGTGCTCCAATTTCTTTCACAACATGAGGATGAACAAGATTATTGAAGTAGCTTCAAAGCAATGGATTGAAGAGATGGTGTGGAAGTTCCATGAACAATCCACTAGTTCACCGAAGACATAAAAGCTCTATCACTTATAGAATTATGACCAAGACAAGATGTAAAAGCGGCATACTCCTCATTAACCTTCCTTCACTCAATTTCATTTGGAAAATATCTCTCAATAGATTTGTTTCTTTCCACTGCAATCTCAAGATCTTGGCGTGGAGCAACACGATCATACGCCTCATCAAGCCATTCTTGTCTATAATATCTAGAAATAGAGTAACAAAACCAAATCATAATTCATAAAAATTCAATGTAAGAATTTAATAAAAACTGAAATGTAAAGAATTTAGAATGTTACCAACTTACCTAGGATTCAAAGAATGTTCCATGCAATGGAGTGATGTACTACTTTTGGTCTATCGCTCAACCAAAATCCCATACACCACATCAAAGAACCTGGATTTATCATCAAGTTGTCTCCTGTCTTTTCTAAATATAGCAATCTTCAATTTTTATATCATAGAATCCCACTACTCATAAACCAAGTGAAGACATTGTTTGTCTGTGTCGGCCATCCGAAGCATCTCATATATGGGGGATGTAAAGCTAAGTATGCAATCAATGTCAACCCAAAAATATTCATTTAATATCTTTTCCTTCATAGATCTCGCCTTTTCCATATCATCATCCTTATAAATATCCCATCTTTCACTAATCACTATTTGTTCTAAGCCTTGTTTTATTTGCTTAAATCTCTTAAGCATCACAATTGTTGAAGCAAAACGTGTATCAGCAATTGAGAGCAACTTCAATTTCGAATGATCATTAAACATCGACAATCTCATACTATGGTTCATAATGAAATTTTTGATGAAGAAAACATCATTAGAAACCTTTACAATCCAACCACATTCATCCATAATATCATCATATTTTGGATATGGCGATGGTGAACAAATGCTTCTTAAAGCAAGATTGAGGGTACAGACTACACAAGGTGTCCAAAAGATGTGTAGAAATTTGGACTCCACAAGAAGTCCTGCTGCCTTAAAAACCGAGGCATTATCAGTGATTACTGGCACCACATTTTTCGGACCAATTTCTTGAATGGATTCAATAAGAAAATTAGAAATAAAATGCTTGTCTTTTTGTTATTCTTCACAATTTACGGCCTTTAAGAACATTGGTTAAATCTCACAAACCGCCATAATGTTAATAAGAGGTCTTCTTTGAATATCTGCCCATCCATCACTGTATAAACTTACACCATTTGTTTTATACCCTTAATTGGTGCCAACAATTGTTCAATGTTACTCTTCTCTTTTTGGAGAAGTGTAGTTCGTAATGCATTGTAACCTGGAAGTGCATTTGTGAAGGCACGTACATAGTATGGATTTCGTGCAAAGTGAAATGACAAGCCACCCGTATAAAACATCCTTACAATTTCACCATCCAATTTTTCTCTGGCAATAATGTTGAAGGCCTTCTCAAGAGGTCCAACCATTCCCTTCCTCTTTTTTAGCTCATGAGATGGAAAATTGGTATAATTATCGGAGCTAGAAGAACCAATAGCCTTATCATGTGATGATGTGTTAGGTAAAGGAACATGCCTAGGTAAAGATTGTTTCACCCTTAATTCTGTTTCTTCCACTAACTTTTGCATTTCCAATAAATTTGCATTTGTAACTCTAGAGCAACTTGAAATACCAGTTCCCCTAATTTTCATCAAGTGATTCTTCACTCTAGAGTATGATCATTTATACTCTTTCAAGCAAAAGTTGCATCGAAATGAAACATTTCCTCCACCTTTTCCCATTTTATCAAGATTTGTAACATACTTCCATAGTGGAGCTTGAACATTCAAAGCTACAGTATTACCGCTACCAGTTTTATTTTCGGTTGCTATAGAATTGGAAGAGTTTGGCATATTGTCACTCATTTTCTGAAAAAAAAAACATTCATTCATTTTATGAAAATCAATTTTCATTTGTCACTCATATTCTCACTAAACTGTTACTTGAAAATAAGACATGAATGTAAACACATGATTGCATAAATAATAAATTATATTCGGTCTAACAATTCTCACTTCTCAGTTTTCACAAATTGGATTCACAATAATCAACAAGTCAATAGTTATCCCAATCATATGAGACATTTTCCCAAAACTGTGGTCCACAACACACTTGTCAATTGTCCCATGTTAGTCTTTTAAAAAAGGTGTCCCACCTATATTATTATATTCGAGCATTTCACCAAAAAAAAAACAAAAAGAATCATACATATAAGTCTGAGTCCGGCAAAATAGCAAAAAGAAAAGGCCAAAGCTAAAAAAAAACGTGCCCACCCATATTATTATATTTGAGTATTTGACAATAAAACAAAAAGAAACATAGACAGATACATCATATTCATATATATGTCTGAATCCAAAAAAAAATAGCAAAAAAAAGGCCAAAGCTAGAAGGAGAAAAACCTGTTCTGTGAATCAGGTATGTGCTTCAGTTCTTCATTGCTTCTGTGTTTCCTTTTCTTTTCTTCTTTTTCTTTTGTTGAATACTTGAATGGTTTGAATGAGTTGGATTAGTGCTCTTCTCTGTCTCGATTTTCACTCATGTTTCCTTCTATTCTTCACTTCTTCGTTTTACACTTTTAATTGCATTTATAGCCAGCTGCTGCTTAGAATATCGATTTTGATTTCTAAAAGAAAACCTAGATTTTTTTTGTAAAATTTATCATTTGTTCCCGATTTTTTTGAAATTAAAAAATTGACCCGTTTTTACAAAAACTATTTACAAAAGTGCCCCAAACGTGTCCCAGACATGTCCATGCTTGTTCTTATCATGTCTGATCCGTGTCAGAAAGGTAAACTGGTCATAAATTCAACGGATACGGAAAATATGTGTCTGACATGTGTCCCACACGGACACGTGTCCGTGTCGGAAACATGTCAGACACGCGCTACCTCCTCTCAAAAACATGTTCGTGCTTTCTAGTTAATAACAAAACATAGAGCAGCAGTCGTGAAGAAAAGAAGAGAGGAAAAAGAAAGAAGAAAAAGAAGCTGGGTGAGAGTGAGAGATAAAATTGAGAGGTTGTGAGGGAGGAAAGAAAGAGAGCAACAATCAGAGAACATATTCATTTAAATAGACAATATGAGATTGAAGTGAAATTGATAGCAGTTGTAGATATGTGTACCGTTTACACAGGATATACATATAAGTGACGATGATTTTTTGAGTTTGAAATACATCAATTTATTAGATTTCCTAGTAAATCATATCCTTAATCGAGTTGTATGTATTTTAGGGAGGATATAGAATCAGATGAATTCAAACGGAATCCAGTCCCAAAGTAGATTTGGGCACAAGAGTTTTGTGAGTAGATAGTTTAATTTTTTTGTGATTAAGTTAATCATTTTAGAATTATATGTAAGCTTTAATTATTTATAAGAATGATTTTATTTAGAAAATAGAATTTCATATGATTTGAGATGTTTAAAGAAATTTATAGATTTCCATATTATAGAAATAGATTAGTTATAGAATTATGATTTAGAGTGAAAAATAGTTCACGTATGTTCAGACAGATTTCAAGTAAGATTTTCAGATAGATTTCTAGATTATAAGATTTTCAGATAGATTTCAAGATTATCAGAATTTCATACAAATTTTAAGAATTCTATATGGATATCTAGATTTTTAGAAAGATTACCAGATTTTCAAAAAGTTTTCCAAATTTCCAGATTCAAGTGTTTTATGTGAATTTTAAGAAAAGAAAAGAAAAGAAGATTGATTTATGTTTTCAGAAAAAGTATTTAGAAAGAATTATACGTGTATGTTCAAATTTTAAGATATCGGACACGTACCCTCCTCTGAAGATTATATTCAAATTATTAGCTTTTTAGGGTTGCTTTGCACGTGTATGTGAGATTACTCTACAAGTTCGATTAGACATCGACGTGTACGTGAGATTATATTCAGTTTATTGGCCTTTGGGACTGCTCTGCATATGTGTGTGAGATTACTTCGTACGATCGATCAGACATCGACGTGTATGTTATATTATATGTATATATTACTCTACATGTTTGATCAGATATCAGTGTGTATGTGAGATTATTACTCTATACGGGTGATCAAATATTACCGTGTATGTGAGATGTATTCCCCCTAATCTGTGTGTGTATTGAGATGCTTTGCCACATACGTGAGATATTCCTCTAGGTACTATGATGAAGTATATTTTAATCTTACTCAATTTAAAAGATTTGTTCATTCACTAGGATCGGTGATTCAAAGTAGTTGAAACTAATTAACTCAATTAACCCTACGAAATGCAATAAAAGTAGATGGCATAATGCTTGTCTTAGATTGGTATTCTAATTCACTAATATGCCAAAATGCACTAAACTAAATGACATAAAAGATCACACAAAAATATGAATATGAGGAAATGCTAGGGAATCAATGCAACCTAAGTAAACTACTTAATGTAATCCATAAGTCTCATTAAAGCACTTAAATCCAATTGATAAAGTTTGTTTCATGAAGCACCTAATCCTTCTTATTACTCACACACGGTCATGTAATGAGCAATGGTTAGAATTAATTTTTAATTAAAACTCTAAACCAAATCACACATAGCATGGTCATGCATATGGAAATTTTCTCAATTATTAAGCTTGTAGTTAAGGATTAAATGGGATGGTCACCAACTTCTAACCCTCAACATCATATATAAATTAATCATAAAACAAACATTCATTGAGGTCTCATTTGAATACAAGTAAAGGAATTAGAGCAAATATTTCAATAAAAGAGACTACCAAGGAATTTAATTAAAAACCATTAGACTATAGGATTACAAAGAGGTGTTCAACCGGCTACATTAATCCCCTAGCTTAGAGATTAGTTACACATCAAGGAAAAAATAAATAAATAAGAGTTAAAGAAGAAACCCAAGCTGGTCATTTGAGGTTATTTGATTTGTAAGCTTCCTCTTCTTGCTTTCCAAGGCTCCAAGTTGGATGGAGGAATGAATAATGTATAAGGATAGTGATAGAAGGGTAAAGGTGTCCAAAAGTTCTTGTGAATAATGTTACCTCACTAGAATCTAAGATGGGTACTTATATGGGTCCAAAAATAGGTTAGGAATCAACCTAGAAATACGTATTAGTGGACTGTCACCTCCCTATACTGTACGGTCGTCCATGACGACAATTAGACTGCGACATCTCGTTTCCTTCAATTTCACGCATGCTCTCCAAACGACACTTTAGGCGACTCATAAAACAAGTTTCTGTCGCCTGTTATGTCGTGTCCTTCCATGACGACGCAACATGACCGCGACATCTCGTGACTTTTTGTCCAAGTTTCCAATTTCCATCTCTTTTGGGTCCTAACTCACTCATTTCACCCATATGATGCCCCTAATAAAAAAATCCTACAAAAACACTTAATTGAGCCATTAAACACTTGATTTTACATGAGAATTGGGCATAAGCATAGGAAGAAGGACTCGAAATGTAGTGTTGTCATGGCTCGATCAACACCCCCAAACCTATCCTTTTGCTCTTCCTCAAGCAAAACCAAGACAAAAAAAAAACAAGAAACAAGAAAATGAAAAAACATGACTCAATAAAAATGAAAACCTTTTAAACTAAACAAAAATCAAACATCGCATTTCAACTGGTGATGAGATGCACCGTTGTGTGGATATGGAGAGTAGACACATGCAAAACATTCTCAAGCAACTCAAAGGCAGTCATAGGACACTTGAATAACACAAATCCCACACCTAAAGTGCTCTCATGTCGGGAACTACTCACTCTCCCACCTCGAGCGTAATTCGCTTTGACTCTAAGCCTCACATAGATACTCTCTTTTCTTTTCTCTTGGAGTCCTAAGTTCAGACTCATACAAAATATGCAAGGATAGAGTTATGTATGGGAATCAAATACTTGCATACAATAAGAAATTAAACGTTATTATTTTGATGAACTAGCCTAAGAAGTGAATCAAATTAGCCTAGAAAGTGAATCAAATGCTTTGGACGTGGAAGATCATGCTTCAAGAAACATTCCCAATCTAGATTTCATAATAGATCATTTAGGTCTTCTCTTTGGTTGTAATGGGACCATTGGGTGAAATGTGGTGAACAAGGAATAGGAAATGAAATTCAAAAGTCACCAGTCATGCTAAGACACTACATGATACATACAATAATGTAGCTCTAGTTGCATCACTTGCCACTAGTGACTAGGTTTAACTTTTCATTACACTTGTGCTACACATGAGTACTCTACTAGTGAGTACTTTACAATTATATACAAGACTCTTGCACCGGTTTTTTTTAACACATTAAGCTCATGAGAGCAAATTTTCACACTTTTACATTTTTGAGCCTTTTGCCTTAGCACATATATTAATATAGCCCAAGTACATGCCAACTATTCATATTTAGAGCTTTTTCCACCATTCAACCACAACACAACACATCCTAACAAGATTGGCAACGAGGGTAGGCATGTGTTTAGGTTTAGGCTATATGGTGTAATGTGGTTCCAAAAGAAAGGTAAGTGTTCGGCCTTAAAATTGGCTTGGGAGCACACAAATAGGGACATTGAATGTGTTTGGGCTAATTTGAGTAGTTAAGCACACATATTGCCTAAAATCATTTCCACCATTTCATCTATCAAGGGAATGTAAATATCCATCAAGCTATCCATAAATATAATGCAATGTGATGTCCTATAGCAAATGATGCACATGACGAGATAAGTGTTTAAGATGAAACAATGATAACACTCAAATGCGTTTTTTAAGGCTTGTGTTTGTAAACTCACTAGGTGGTCTCCACTATTAGAACAAGGTGTTTAAGCACCGAGTTCCCTCAATTTGAACACAAAAGGATGGATCAAGCCCATGAAGTGCAAGTGAGACCCTAGAGCGACAACAAGATGCTCAATCGAGCACATTATGCATAAATAAATTCTTACACAAACACATACTCAAAGCATCACACCCAAGCTAGTTGAAGATCAAAATTTTTAGCCATACAACTGTTTTTTTTTTAATTTCTGACTCAAACCAAAAATTTGGACACAAAATGAAATAAAAAAATTTTGACTGGTGTCGACACCCCCAAACCTAAACTCAACATTGTCCCCAATATTGACAATGAGAGCTCGGCGAAAAGGCGCATGTACCACAAACAAACACAACATTTAAACTAAAAAGCAAACAAACAAAAGGTCAATCAAGATGGCATGTAAATGCTTTCAAAGGCAATTAAATATCAACCATAACATAATACAACGCACACCCTTATTCTAAACACCAATAAAATAAAATAAAATAAATGATGTAAATGTACCACTACGATAGAAATCAAATAATAAGAGTAATTAAAGCAATTACGAAATATAACTAAAAGCAGTAAAACAAACAAAATAAGTCTAGCTACACAATAACAACTCAAAGCTAATAATGAGGTGGTGGTGGTGGCCATGATGTTCCGGGCATCAGTTTCTTCCCCTTCCAACCGGCTGCTGTTGCTTTGTCTTTTGCTTCGTCTTTTGCTTTCTTTCTTGATATCTCCATGACAGTCCAGACAACTGATTCCTTCTCTGAAACTACTGGTCCACCGATCGGGTGAATTGGAAATTGGAGCTAGAATCCTGATCCTGAAGTTGAACCTGAACCTGCACTCTAGGTCCATAGGTATGGAAGTCTATAATCTGGAAATGGATATGAGGCTGGTAACCTGGAGTTGGATACGGATGCCATGGATATGGAACTGGCTTTATCTCTCTCTCATATGCCCGGAGATAGAGCTTCTGCCTTAAATCTGTAATGTCCTGTCTGAATCCTGCATCCACCATATTTATCTTGGAATCATCCGTTGTTCCATCCACTGCATATGCTGAAGGATTGAGTGTCGGGCATCCCCAATGGCATTGAAATTTCATGCATCTGTATCTGCTTGCTGCTCTCTGGAGAGTTTGGTAACTGCCAACAAATGCTCAAATGTAGGGAGGGAATCATCATCCTCAGGCAGCCGCTCATCATCAACACCCTCCACACCATATGCATGCTTATCCTGATCGGGCTCCATGTCCTTGTCATCTGATTGATTCTGAACTACTCTCCCCTTTATTTCTTGGGCCGACTGCGCTCTCCTCTGTCGGGTCTCACTAGAGCTAATCCAGGAAACAATGAATACCATGTACGGATCCTAAAGTCAGGCTCGGTCTCTATAAACTAATAGAAAGAAACGTCCACACCCACCTCCTAGCCGAAAAATGTGATAAGACAAGGGAACACCATTGTTTTTTTCCCTGTTGTTTCCCTTGCTGACTTGTGAATCTCCATTTCACATTCACCCCCACATCTAGAGGATGCCTATTTTTAATGCAGTAGAGCAAAGTGGCTACTTGGGAAATGAAAATGTGTTAGAAAGCGATCTCTAGTAGCAACCTCTTCTGCTTTATTGGGTTGGACATCGGTTGAGCTACCAAACTGTTGGCTAGGTCAATGTTCATCCTAGAGAAAATGTCAATCCGAGGAACTCCCTTGAACATGGTGATTGTGTTCGAAAGTTCAGTCCTATAATGTCTGTTAATGTCCCTAGAGTTGATGCGGACCTCTCTACCATGAACCAACACCGGACTTCCTAAACTGTAGTTCTTCTCGATTGCCCTTACATAAAATTATGCAACGATCTGACTGCAATATTTTGCAGGCCTCTGAACAAAGGTTGCCTAACATTGAGCCCTAACCATCTCAGGAATAAGAGTCTAATGCAACTCTCTCAGGTTAATTCCCCTCTCAGGTATAACCCTCTTCCCACTGCATTTTCCTATCCTAGCCGAAAAATTAGGGTTTTTGGTGCAAGGTGGAATCTGCCTCTTTTCTTTTTCTTAGCCCCATCTCGACCTCTCTTTATGGCTGGAATCCCCTATCTTAGTATGGCTGGAATCTACCCTAACAGTCTGCTTGGTCCTAGCTATTACAACACTAAAAAAACATATGTGTCGCTACAATTCGGATCACACAATCGAGCAACACTCCAGTAAAACTCACACATTTCAGTAATCCGATACACCACGGATACCATAAACCACCACCACAATCACAATATATGCAACAAAACACTTCCAAACATCAATTATCAATAATCCCAAAATTTACCCACAAATGTGCCCTAATTCCACTAAACTCAACCAATTTCACCCATAAATCCTCCAAAAACACAAAATCACTATAAAAGATGCTTCAATAAACTTCACAAACAAAAACCCACACTTCAAATCACATAAATATGTACAAAATTGTTTCAACCCCAAACATTCTAAAAATTTCCCAAATAAACCCTAGAATATGTAAATGAAGGTAAAACTAGGATTTGGGACTAGCAAGGGCCTAAAGTAAGTAAAAAGAAGAAGGAATTACCAATTACGTGGGTTGTAAGTCGTCGGTGTCCTGCGAAGGAGAATTGGTCGTGATTGAGGTTTAAATTTTTGGTGAGAGGCTACCCTACCACGAAATGATGCTTTTATATCAGGTGTTTATCTTGGTCCAACTATCGCGGTCTTCCATGATGGAATTCATGACCGTGACACACCGTCTCTTCATCATGGAGATTGTCGCATTTGTCACACCACACGATCCATAAACGACACCTCAATGACAATAACTCCTCTTTATTATTGCATTGTATTGTCGCGACCATTCATGACGGCATCATGACCGTGACATACCTCGAAAAATTTCTCTTTAAGGCCTTTCAATTGTCCTAAGTGCATAATCTGCACATATACTCAACAAAAACATACCAAGGGCATTTGCTTGAAAATTTTGAGTTTGGTAATCACTAGACTTGCAAATAACATGAAAATAACCCAAACCTATGCTTTTCCACACCTTGCACTATCAACACATTTCATTTTTTTAAAAAAAAAAAATAAGGTGTGGATCAACTTAGACTTGGAGATGATGTAGAATCATTACCATTTACAATTAATATATAAAATTAAAAGTCATTGAAAGGAAAGATACCTTGCTTACAATTTAACGTCTAGGTAAGACGTGGTGATAGCACTATGGCTCTTGAAGCTTTATCTCCACCACCCACCCAAGCAATATTCCCATCAACCATAGTGTCTATTGCTTTGTGAAGTTCGTCTTTTCGGACCCAAACTTGTCAAATCTTCCTTGGACTTCCTTTAGGCATGCTTCGTCTTTTTTTGCTCACTTCCATAAATTCAACACATTAGGCCTTTTTATGACCCTTAGTGTGGCAAAAACAATATTTGAAAGGAAAATATGATGAACTGCCTCGGGTCTTTTTAATTCTTGCCCTTGGATGGTTTGCATCTTTCTCGATGATGTGGAGTTGCAAAGTTTCTTTATCGATGCTTCGGTCCTTGGTCAAGGTTTCATTTGTTCGTTCGGCTATTTCAAGCTCCACTAAACAGTCACATTCCTTAACGTTTGCTACCTTTAAAGCAATTTATTTCCCCACCCAACTCCTTTTTTACGGCATTGATTTCCTTGTCCCTTTGTTTATTTTGCCATTCCAACTTTCGAGTGCTACGGGCAAAGTTTTCTTCTTGCTCTTCTACTAGCCTAGCAAGATCTTTCACCCCTTTTAATGCTTCATCCCTTTCTTTCGTAAGGGTTTCCACTTCCTTCATTAAATACTCATGTTCACTCTTAAGCCCAATGGTCTCCAAGGATGTATCTTCCTTACAAGCTTATTTGACATGAATGTCTTCTTCACCCTTGTCCTGAAAGAGTGCTAGGATTTCATTTAAATACCCAATTGGATTCCTAGAATAATCTTTTGACTGAAGTGTACCCACTGCAAGACAATCAACTGATTTAGGGTCTTTCTTTAACCTTCCAGGAAATGAAACCGATGGAATGTAGGGATTGAGTGACTTGTGTAAAAGAGAAGTCTTTTCATGAACCTTCTCTACTAGTAATTCCTCTTCTTCAACTAAAGTTCTCCCTCCTACCCCCAATTTCTTCCTCCAAATCCTTAGCCTTTTTCCTCTTAGGCTCTCCACTAGAATCTCCGGTCTCTAACACTCAGGCACTCTTCAAAACTGTCACTGCATTAGCTTGCTGTAACTGACTAGGAAACCTACCCAACTTGTTATTGTGCATTGTGTCGGCCACTTGCCCTAATTTTGTCTCTAACTTCTTCATCGATGCCTCTAAGTTGGTGAACTTCTGCCCACATACTTGAATGAATTTGTTCAAGTATTGGTATGTCCATTGTGAACTCTAAGCAAAGGTAGTCACAATGTCCTCCAAAGAGGACTTTTGGGGCTGAATTGAAACCATGTCTTTATTTCCTGAATTGTTTCACTATTGCCCACTAGACCCTTGGCTTTGGTAGTTTCCTCTATTGTAATTCCCATGGTTTCCTCATTGGTTATTCGATTGGATGTTCAAAGTATTGTTAGGATTGAACCATGAGAAGTTGGGATGGTTGCGCCACCCCGGATTGTACGAGTTAGAATGTGAATCATTTCTTCCTTTTTGATAATTCAGGGCTTGGACATCCTTCGTCTTATAAAGTACCATCTCTCTACCTTGATGATCCCCTTCATACACCATGTTTGCCCTTCCTTGTTATTGACCCATATTTCTTGCCATTGCCTCCACTTGCTTGGTTAGCCTAGCCATTTGTATTGCTATATCTATGTCTTGACTAACTCCATGCCTTCCTCTCCTTCTTGAAGTTAAACTTCTATGTTGGGAGCTAAGAGCTAATGTCTTATACATTTCAAAAATCTCAGTTGCCGATTTATTGGTGATCAAACCCCCATATATATAGTCCACCAAAGCTTGTGTGAAGGTTGTCAACCCATAATGTACGGACCTTATACTTATCGGTCACCATGTAAGGAGGGATTTGTTCCAAAAGTTACCTATATCTTCCCCAAGCCTCATGAAAAAGGCTCATCGTCTTCCTCGGTGAAACTTGCAATTTGGATCCAAATTTCCTTTATCTTCACGGTCGGAATGAACCTATTGAAAAAGGCTTGGTACACTTCATCCAATGTAGTTAAAGATCCCACCCTCAAAGAACCAAACCACACCTTGGCTCTATCCTTTAGGGAATACCTAAAAGATCTCTTCTTTAATTGTTCTTCGGTGAGTCGGCCTATCGAGAAGTTCTCCAAAGTGGAATGATAATCCTTCATGAATTGCAAACAATCCTCGGTCGGGTAACCATTGAAAGAAGGAAGCAAGGCAATGTGAAGTCTTTTGAGCTCATAGTTCCGAGCCGCCGCACTCAACACTATAGGTGATGGTTGATGCTCTATCTTATGTTGGCCGGATTCCCTCACTGCTATAACCCTCTGGTTTTCCTCATGTGTAGGTGCCCTCGATGGGTCCACATTCATGTTCCCCTCATTATCTTCCATTTCTGGAATCGATGTACCCTCTAGATCAACAAAGATGTCTATACCCTCAAACTGCCTAGCAAGCCGACCTACTCGGTTTATGTTGTCGATGACAAAAAACAAATTTCTTCCAAGAGAACGGCGACCGTGCATACACCTATAGTCCTGAAACAGTAAAAACAAAAATACCAAGAACTAAAAAGAAAATAAAAATGAAAATAAAACTAACTAACTGTTAGGTTTTAGTTTGTGTTGGCATTAATTCCATATCAAAATGATGTATACTTGTAATGATTTAGTTATTTAGATTCATGATGATTCAAGCTTCAAGGAAGAAGAAACAACAAGTCAAAGCAAGTTCTAAGTCTTCAGAGAGAAAGAATGCAATTTGATTCTACAAAGGTATACTAAGATCTTATCTTTCTCTTACAAGGCTTAGGAACACACACACATATCATACATTTGTGTCTCTGCATCGCTGTGCACCATTAAAGGCACACACATACAATTCATTCATATGTGCCCCTGCATCTTTGTGCACCATGTATAACACATTCACACACTTGAAGATGAATGCTCAAGTATTGGTATGGAAATAACATTTTTTAGAAAATGCATGATTGGAGACTATCTCTTTGTAGTTTGCATTCTAGTGTGAATTATGTTTGAGTGTGTATATGTTTGTATAACATGGATATTGAACTTGGATTTAGTCTCAAATCATTCGTGATTAAGTTCCGGTCATTTCAATTACTCATACTACTGATTTCAAGTTCTAAGTCAACAGATACTACACTTTCAACTAATGTTGCATACATTGTCTTTGTATTCATATATCGAGTCAATTTTTTTTTTTTGAGTTGAGTATCTTATATTTACATGTCCGTGTGAGAGTTATGGTTCATAATCCGCAAACATATTTGAATTCTGAGTTCAGAGGCCGGAGAACGGTGGAAGAACGTGAGGGAAACGCGAGGGGAATGCACCATGGCCAAAAGGCCAAGAAGGTGTGCATGCTCGAGACACAACCTTGCTTCCCCAAGATACACACCATCTCTTGGAAGCATTAATAAAAGAGGGCAAAATATTCATTCTTGCTTTCTTCTTTCCCACTCCTTTATAATCTCTTTCCCTCTCACATTTCATTCTAAGAAGAAATTCAAACTAGTGTGCAGAAATTTTCTCTCTACATTTTCTCACATTCCAAACACCATAACTTCTTCATTTGAACTCCGATTTGAGTGATTAAAAGTTGAGAGTGTTCATCTATTCATCCTCCATTTTTTCTCTGAAGGCATGAGTAAGTTTTGTTGCTGTTTTTGGTGTCTAAACACATAAAAATGGGACTGCACCTAAATCAACTAAGGTATTGATTTTCTCTCAAAGATTAATTGCCTTGGGTTTTCTTCTTCTACATAAATTTGTATATTGTGAGTGTTTTGATTTGAGTTTTGAACTCTTTCAAAGGTAGATTGAGTTTCAATTGAAATCATACATGTTAAGTTAGGTTTTGATTTTGCCTATGTTATCACATGTTTGGAATTGTATTGTGCTAGCTTTAATTCTAGGACTATTTTATGATCTTTGATTGATTGATTTTGTGAAAAATAGTTTCTCACATGTATTAGGCTCTCTTGGCTTAAATTCTCACATAATACATGTGCTTATGTTCTTTTGAGCTATTCATGTGTTTTGATGAATCTATGATTAGGAATATGCTCTAGAACTTTAGCTTAAATCTAATTGACTCTGTCATATGATTTTAGCATGTTTCAGGTTTTTGTGATTTAAACTTGATCTTGTGATTTGTTGAACATATCTTGTGATTCAAGTTTAGAAGTATACATTTATCTAGGTTGTGATTGTTATTGAACATATCTTACATGATCTAGATTGTTTATACATGCATGATTAACTAGACTATATGTGATTTGTGCATTCATGCTCATGTCTAGTATTTTCCATAGGATGTGTTGATCATAGCATTCTATGTTGCGTGCTTGTTTGCGTTTTGCATTCATGAACACCTAGATGCTTTGTGAGAAGGAAGTATTGATAATAGGTGTTGAGCAAGAAGTCTTGGCAAGAGGAGTGAGGCCTTGGATTGTCTAGCAAGGAAGTCTTGGCTAGGGTTGTGAGGATCTGGATAGTCGAGCAAGAAATCTTGCCTAGAGTCGGGAGGACTCGAATAACTGAGCCAGGAAGTCTTGACTAGAGTCGTGAGGACTTAGTTGAGCAAGAAGTCTTACCTTGGGTCGTGAGGATCCCGAAAAGGTGAGCGAGGAAGTCTTGACAAGATGTGTGAGGCCTCAGATTGTTGAGCATAGGGCGACAACTTCTAGAGTAGGATAGGAGGGTAGTTTCTAGGTGAATAGGTCACTTGAGAGATTATACTTATCTTATCTACAAGCGGATTTTGTTTGCCGGTGGCGGCTAGCCCGTGGATGTTTCCTCTTCGGAGGTTTACCACGTTATATCTTGTGTCAACTTTTATCTATCCCTATCTCTCTAATATTTGTATTGTGGATAGAACTCTTTATGTATGTTAACTTCATTTCTATATTATAGATTGTGTATGTGTTACAATTACTTGTTTGTATCACACGTTACTTGTGTTTATATATTGATTAATTGTATTTAATTAATATATGTATTGTGATACAAGCAATCTAGAGGACAAACTTTTGTTTGTTTCTAAGGGAGTCAAAAAAGGTGTCTAACCTATTCACCCCCCTCTAGGTTAGCCTTGAACATTTAACCGTGTTTGTATTTTCAATTGGTATCAAAACAGGACACTAGATTGTACTTAGTGTGAGTCCGGGGTGATACATTCATGGTTTTTGTAAGGTGTTTGAAGTCATGGGTTTACAATATGATGTAATGGCGGAAGGAGCCTCAAATACTAGGCCATCGTTACTTCGTGGCACTAACTATGGGTATTGGAAGTTGAGGATGAAAGCCTACATCTGCTCTATTGATGAAAGGGCTTGGATGGTTGTGGAAGAAGGTTATAGTCCTCCTACCAAGGTTCAAGAGGATGGAACCATGATACTCAAGCCAATGAGTGAATGGACAACGAATGAGTTTGAGGTTGCTAAATGGCACCATCGTGCTATGAATGCCAATTTTGGAGGAGTTGATGGGCATCAATTCTCCTACATTCAAAATTTTGAATCCATAAAGGAAGCTTGGGATACTCTCCAAGTTACTAATAAAGGAACCTTAGTGGTGAAGAAATCGAGGCTTCAAATGTTGGCATTAAAATTTAAAGGTTTAAGTATGAGTGAAGAAGAAAAGTTTGAAGACTTCCAATTCCAGCTTATTAACATAGCTAACCAATGTTAAGCACTTGGAGTACCTATCTCAAACGAGCGTTTAAATTGGAAAATCCTTAGGTCTCTTCCTAAGAGATTCAAATCAAAGGTGACGGCCATTGAGGAAAGCAAGGATGTGGATAGTATGAATATCGATGAATTGCTTGGGTCTCTCCAAACTTATGAGATGTGCTTGAAGCCAAAGATCAAGAGTAAGGGAATTGCTTTCAATGCTATAGAGGAGGAGAGTGATGATGAAAATGAAGAGATGGCACTTTTGGTTAGAAGGTTCAAGAAGTTTCTAAAGAAGAATGCCAAGCCTAGAGGCAAGTCTTCTAAGGAAAAAAGAGTCAAGAGAACATCATCTCCGAGGATTGAGAAGAATAGTCAAGTCATGAACAAGAAAGAGGTTCAATGCTATAATTGTGATGGTTTTGGTCACTTTGCTAGTGAGTGCACCAAGAAGCCATCTAAGAAAGACAAGAAAGGTAAAGTGTTGGCGGCTACTTGGAGTGATGATAACTCTAGTGATAATGAGAGCTCTAGTAGTGATTCTTCAAGTGATGAAGAGTTGGTGAGCAACTTTGTAGCTCTAACGGCTACTCATTCTCCACTAGATGTTGGTAGTACAATATCTTTGAACAAGAACCTTGATGGAAATCATGATGGAAGCTCTAGTTCCATTCCTACTAATCTTGAGTTGTTGAAAAAGATAGAAAAGCTTGAAGAAGCTAGAGACAATACTCAAAGAGAAGTAGTTGAGAAGGATGATTTGATCAAGAAGCAACTAGATGAGTTTGTGGTTGTTACTCGTAGACTTCTTGGTGAGAAAGGTGATATTATAAAGAAGTTTAGAGAACTTGAAATGATAAACGTTGAGAAGGATAATGTGATATCTTCTTTGAAGAAGAGAGAACAAGAATAGATGGAAGAGATAGACACGGTTAAGGAGGTTATTAAGGATTTAGTGAATGATTCGGTTAGTGTGTCTAGTGTTAGGAATCTTGTTAACTATCATAGTGGTGAAGATGACTTGGTAGTTGAAGAGGAGCTCTTGGAAGCACCACTTCCTACACACTTTGATGAAGTCGTGATTGATAAGAAACCACACAAGAAGAGAAGATTAAAAGCCAAGAAGAAGTTGGCGAACAAGGTATCTTTGCAAACTCATAGTGAAGCTAGTTCAACTCCAAAAGGTACAATCTCATCTTTTATTCCAATTTGCCATTATTGTAACACAATAGGTCACATTAAGCCTAGGTGTTATAAATATATTGAAAAATGCAAATTAGGAAATGAATCTAGGGATAAGGAGATTAGACTTTAACTTGAACATGCTAAGGTCTTGAAAGTTGAGAAACATGATAATGTTGCTAAGCATGAGAAGAAGTTGTGGAGTAGAAAGAATTCTAATCTTGTTCAACTTGACAAAGCTTGTGTTGAAAATGTTAAGGAAGAGTGTGTTAATGATATTCTTGTTAATCAAGTCATTGAAGGACTTTACTCTAGATTTAACATTGTTGTCAAGGATGATATTGGAAATGTTTGTGTAGGTACACCCAAAAACAAGTGGTTCAAGGGTGAGTGCTCTTATCACTAAAATAAGAAGCACATATGGGATAGCTTTGAGGCTATATATCAATTATGTTGAGAATTCTTGCTTGCTAGCTTTGAATACTCCATGTATTGATATAAACTTGGTTATCTCACATCTTGATTGTTATGATGGTCAAAATTTGTTGATTAACTTTAAAGAAGTTCTTTTGTTATATGTGTTGATTGAGTTGAGATATTATGCTTTTTATACTCTTATTGTGAAACATCATCAAGGCAAGAGTGCTCATAAAAAGGGCGGAAGTATGATATTTGGTGAATATAATGTGCAAAAAGGTATCTCTATACTCTAATGCATGGTCTCTTAGATATTCATCTTTTGACTCAAATTTTGACTTATATCTCATAGCATGTCATATTAGAGAATTTTGTATAGCATACATATGGTTTTCATTGACATTTGCTACTTTAGGATCTAATAGTGATATTGTTCACATTGATCTTAACTTTGATGATTTTTTGTGTATGATATATTGAGTGGCATTACTTTTGAAAATATGAGCTTAATATTCTTTGAAAGCTACTCATTAGAGAAGTATTTATCTTGAATAAGTCTCTACTTATTGCTCTTAGATCAGGTGCTTATGAGCCATAAAATTTTGGTTTCTAAAATTGCACATTGCTTGTCTTATATGTTTTGCTAGTAGGTTAAGTTTACTATTATGTAAACATTGGATACACCTTGAAGTTTTTGTGCTTAAGTACGTTTAAAATGACTAATGGTTAGTATCCATTTTGCTTCGGTAATTACATAGAACTCAACGAGCACCTTCATGAAAAGGGCTACACACATTGGTTGTGAAAGCTACCCAATGTTGGAAAGAGCTACACCATTGTGATGAGTGAAAGCAGTCATGAAGTGAATTTTGTTTATGTAAAAAAAATGGAAAAATCAAAGAAGTGTTGAAAGGAATTCATAAAAAAAAATCCTTTGATTCAAAGCCTAAAAAGAAAAGGAGGAAGGTTAAAAAGGAGTTTAGTTGAAAATCAAATGAGCTCGGGTTGAAAAACAGAAATGGGATGACGAGCCACATGCACACACACGCTCATATGTTGAAATCTATTCTCTTAAAAGCAAAAAATTCCGGATGATAATCGGTTTGACTTTTTATGGAAAAAGCTTAAGATGAATAGTTATTGGAAATTGTTTGCATGTTGATTATCAAACTACTTCTAGATATATATTTGAAGCATATCTCTCACACACACACTTTGTTTATGAGTATGATGATATCTTTGCAATTGTTGAAGAATTATGAGAGAACTTGAAAAATCTTTGTGTATCTCTCTTAGCATATGAAGCTTATTTTGTTGATATTTCTTCAAATTTCTTGAATGTGTGATTGTGTGAACATCTTTGTGAACTTTATACTATCATTGATTTTAGTTATAGCATTTATCAAGGGGGAGCATTGTATGCTAGACATTGTTCTCTTTTATGATATGTTCACATGCTTCATTTTGTTACATGTTGGCATATTTTGACTTAATGATAGTTGTAAGATATTACTCACTATCTTTGTCGTGCATGATGATTCATTCTTAAGTCATATGTCTTTGTGTTTATATATTTGTGACTAATATGCTTGTTTTGTCTTTCACTCACTTTTGTTATATGTATATAGCATTGTATTTCACAAGAACAAATGGGAAGAACTAAAGTTACCGGGAGTGGAAATCAATCGAATCCCATTGTGAAAGCCAAGTCTACCTCAAAGGGATCCAAAGCTTCAAGGTCAAAGGATTTAGGGATCTTTGCAACTAAGAAGATATTTCAAGAGAGAGGCATTGACTTAGGTAAATGTAAAGATTCTTATGTTCTTAAATGCATTAAGGATAGAAATTGGGAATCTTGGGTGAGCATGCTAGGAATAGTGAATGACATTATTGTTAGAGAATTTTATCATGAATATAGAGAGAGTGCCATCTTATTGGATGCTTTAATGGAGAATAGGGGTGTTGTGTTTAGAGTTAACCCTGTAAACATTAACAAGTTTCTTGGGTTATCTAGTGATATTGATTCAAACTTTCTAGATGTTGATATCATTGAGAATCTTAATATCATTGGTAGAACTCTATGTGACAATGCTTCTTTTGAGTGGAAAGGTAGAGCATATATTAGTCAACATGAGTTAACTAAGGCAAGTGCATTTTAGCATCTTTTTATTTGCACAAACATTATTGGATCTTCGAATTCAACCGAGTTAAATAAAGACAAGATCAAAATAGTATATGTCTTGGTAACTAATCAACCTATAAACCTTGGGGATTTGCTTATGTTTTACTTAGATAATGCGGATTTCTCAACTAGATGAGATAAGAAGCTTGCATTACCGGGGTTTATAACTTCTTTGTGTTTAGCTCGTGGTGTTAAAAGTAGTTGAGATGATATATTGGTACAACCCTTGGAAAAATATATGATAAACGTGTGTCATACATGTCATATAAGGATAATGGTAAGACATGTGATACTTTTGGACTATTTAGTATTTCACAATTTAATTGTCAAGAGACTAGCATAAACATTCTTCCGGATTAGGCTTTACATTTGAAGAAGAAGGTTGATGAGCTTAGTGCTATAGTTGAAAAACAAGATGCTAGAATAAAAGAGTTGGAAGAGTGTATTGCCTCAAGTTCAAGACCACCTCTCAAGCATTATGTCAGGTCAACTACACGCACATCTTTCTTTGGTGGATCTAGTAGCTAGTATTTGAGTCTCATGGTATGTTTCTTACCTTTTGGCATCATTTCATGCCAAAAAGGGGGAGAAAGAGTTGCTGAGAGTTGCTAGTTACTTAGTTTCCTTTTTATGTTGTTTTTGTGAAGTTTTGAACTTTCAATGGCTTGTAATAATTAGTCTTAAGATTTGGTTAAGAATTCTTGTATTTGACATGTATTGAGGGGGAGATACATGTATTTATGGACTTAATTGTAAATTCTTATCCATATTATATGTTGCCATTTGTTGTTTTTCTCTTGTATATGCATTGTGCTTTGAGATGATTTATAGGTTGCTTCATTAGAAGATCAAGATGAAGTTCAAGAGTTGGTGAAGATTAGTTAGAGGAATCTTACTCATTGTAATGTGAGGGAGTGATTTTGTGACCTATCTTCTTTTTGTAGTAAATGTATAGGTGTTTTGACATGGAATTTTCCAAAGGGGGAGATTGTTAGGTTTTAGTTTGTGTTAGCATTAATTCCATATCAAAATGATGTTTACTTGTAATGATTTAGCTATTTAGATTCATGATGATTCAAGCTTCAAGGAAGAAGAAACAACAAGTCAAGGCAAGTTCTAAGTCTTCAAAGAGAAAGGATGCAATTTGATTCTACAAAGGTATACTAAGATCTTATCTTTCTCTTACAAGGCTTAGGAACATACACACATATCATACATTTGTGTCACTTCATCGTTGTGCACCATTAAAGGCACACATACAATTTATTTATATGTGTCCCTGCATCGTTGTGCACCATGTATAACACATTCACACACTTGAAGATAAATGCTCATGCATTGGTATAGAAATAACATGTTTTGGAAAATGCATGATTGGAGACTATCTCTATGTAGTTTGTATTCTAGTATGAATTGTGTTTGTGTGTGTATATGTTTGTATAACATGGATATTGAACTTGGATTTAGTCTTAAATCATTCGTGATTGAGTTCCGGTCATTTCACCTACTCATACTATTGATTTCAAGTTCTAAGTCAAAAGATACTATTCGTATATCGAGTGGAATTATTATTTTTTAGGTTGAGTATCTTATATTTCCATGTCTGTGTGAGAGTTACGGTTCGTAATCTGTGAACGGATTCGAATTTTAAGTTTGGAGACCGGAGAACGGTGGAAGAACACGAGGGAAGCGCGAGGGGATTGCACCATAGCCAAAAGGCCATGAAGGTGTGCATGTCCGAGATGGCCCGTGGCCATCTCGGCCACACAACCTTGCTGCCCCAAGATGCCCATGTGCCATCTCGGTGAAGTATTAATAAAAGAGGGCAAAATGGTCATTCTTGCTTTCTTCTTTCCCACTTCTTTATAATCTCTTTCCCTCTCACATTTCATTCTAAGAAGAAATTCAAACTAGTGTGCAGAAATTTTCTCTCTATATTTTCTCACCTTCCAAACACCATAACTTCTTCATTTGAACTCCGATTTGAGTGATTTGAAGTTAAGAGTGTTCATCTATTCATCCTCCATCTTTTCTCCAAAGGTTTGAGTAAGTTTTGTTGCTGTTTTTGGAGTCTAAACACATAAAAACGGGACTGCACCTAAATCAACTAAGGTATTGATTTTCTCTCAAAGTTTTCTTTTAAAACTTGGTCAACTGCCTTGGGTTTTCTTCTTCTACATCTATTTGTATATTGTAAGTGTTTTGATTTGAGTTTTGAACTCTTTCAAAGCTAGGTTGAGTTTCAATTGAAATCATACATGTTGAGTTAGGCTTTGATTTTGCCTATGTTATCACATGTTTGGGATTGTATTGTGCTAGCTTTGATTCTAGGACTATTTTATGATCTTTAATTGATTGATTTTGTGAACAATAGTTCCTCACATGTATTAGGCTCTTTTGGCCAAAATTCTCACATAATACATGTGCTTATGTTCTTTTGAGATATTCATGTGTTTTGATGAATTTATGATTAGGAATATGCTCTAGAACTTTAGTTTAAATCTAATTGACTTTGTCATATAATTTTAGCATGTTTTAGGTTTTTATGATTTAAACTTGATCTTGTGATTTGTTGAACATATCTTGTGATTCAAGTTTAGATGTATGCATGTATCTAGGTTGTGATTGTTATTGAACATATCTTACATGATCTAGATTGTTTATACATGCATGATTAACTAGACTATATGTGATTTGTGCATTCATGCTCATGTCTAGTATTTTCCATAGGATGTGTTGATCATAGCATTCTATGTTGCGTGTTTGTTTGCATTTTGCATTCATGATCACCTAAATTCCTTGTGAGAAGAAAGTCTTGACAATAGGTGTGAGACCTGTAGTGTTGTGCAAAAAGTCTTGGCAAGAGGCATGAGGCCTTGGATTATCGTGCAAGGAAGTCTTGGCTAGGGTCGTGAGGATCCAGATAGTCGAACAAGAAGTCTTGCCTAGAGTCGGGAGGACTCGGATAGATGAAAGAGTAAGTCTTGACTAGAGTCGTGAGGACTTAGTTGAGCATGAAGTCTTTCCTTGGGTCGTGAGGATCCGGATAAGGTGAGCGAGGAAGTCTTGACAAGAAGTGTGAGGCCTCGGATTGTTGAGCATAGGGCGACAACTTCTAGAGTAGGATAGGAGGGTAGTTTCTAGGTGAAGAGGTCACTTGAGAGATTGTACTTGTCTTATCTACTAGTGGATTTTGTTTGCCGGTGGCTGCTAGCCCGTGGATGTTTCCTCTTCGGAGGTTTAGCACGTTATATTTTGTGTCAACTTTTCTCTATTCCTATCTCTCTAATATTTGTATTGTGGATAGAACTCTTTATGTATGTTGACTTCCTTTCTATAATACAGATTGTGTATGTGTTACAATTACTTGTTTGTATCACACTTTACTTGTGTTTATATATTGATTAATTGTCTTTAATTAATATATATATATATATATATTGTGATACAAGCAATCTAGAGGGACGAACTTTTATTTGTTTATAAGGGAGTTGAAAAAAGTGTCTAACCTATTCACCCCCCCTCTAGGTTAGCCTTGAGCATTTAATCGTGTTTGTATTTTCACTAACAAAACAAAATAAAATGACACACACTACCTAAATCAAACTAATCAGACTCAACTAAAGAATCAACGCTGATCCCCAGCAGCGATGCCAAAATTGATGCAATATATTTTAATCTTACTCGATTTAAAAGATTTGTTCGTTCACTAGGATCGGTGATTCAATGTAGTTGAAACTAATTAACTCGATTAACCCTATGAAATGCAATAAAGGTAGATGGCACAATGCTTGTCTTGGATTGATATACTAATTCACTAATATGCAAAAATGCAATAAACTAAATGACACAAAAGCTCACATGGAAATATGAATATGAGGAAACGCTAGGGAATCAATGCAACCTAATTAAACTACTCAATGTAATCCACAAGTCTCATTAAAGAATTTAAACCCAATTGATAGGGTTTGTTTCATGAAGCACATAATCCTTCCCATTACTCACACACGGTCATGTAATGAGCAATAGTTAGAAATATTTTTTAATTAAAACTCTAAACCAAATCACTCATAGCATGGTCATGCATATGGAAAATTTCTCAATTATTAAGCTTGTAGTTAAGGATTAAATGGGATGGTCACCCACATCTAACCCTTGACATCGTATATAAACTAATCCTAATACAAATATTAATTGAGGTCTCATTTGAATATAAGTAAAGGAATTAGAGCAAGTATTTCAGTAAAAGAGACTACCAAGGAATTTAATTAAAAACCATTAGACTATAGGATTACAAAGAGTTGTTCAACCGGTTACGTTAATCCCCTAGCTTAGAGATTAGTTAAACATCAAGGATAATAAATAAAATGAAGAGGAGTTAAAGAAGAAACCCAAGTTGGTCATTTGAGGTTCCTTGATTTGTAAGCTTCCTCTTCTTGCTTTCCAAGGCTCCAAGATGGATGGAGGAATGAATAATGTCTAAGGATGGTGATGGAAGGGTAAAGGTGTCCAAAAGTTCGTGTGGCTAATGTTACCTCTCCAGAATCTAATATGGGTATTTATATGGGTCCAAAAATAGATCAAGAATCAATCTAGAAACACGTGTTGGCGGACTGTCACCTCTCTGTATGTCGCTGTCGTCCATGACGACAATTAGACTGCGACATCTCGCTTCTTTCAATTTCACGCATACTCTTCAAGCTTCACTTTAGGTGACTCATAAAATAAGTTTTTGTCGCATGTTATGTCACGTTCCTTCATGAGGACACACCATGACCGTGACATCTTATGTCTTTTTATCCAAGTTTCCAATTTTCAACTCTTTTGGGTCCTAACTTTACTCATTTCACCCATATGATGCCCCTAATACAAAATCCTGCTAAAACACTTAATCGAGCCATTAAACACTTGATTTTACATGAGAATTGGGCAATAAGCATAGGAAGGGGGACTCAAAATCTAATGTTATCATGGCTCGATCATACTAGTTTGATAAAGAGTTTTTAGATTTTATATATATTACTGATTATGATCAGTATCAGAAAAGATTTCAGTTTATCAGAAATTCTATATTTTATAAATTCATTACATGCTTTTTTATAATATGTAGTATTTACAGGAAAATGTGATTCATTCACAGAGAATATATTTAATTAGCTATAAGGCTTATATGTTATAATACAATTCCAAGTTAAAGTATAAGTTGAATTAGAAAGAGGTACATCAAACACAGATAAGTTTCTTATTGTTAATAGTTTTTAGATTATATTTTTGTTGTCCAGTAAAATGTTAAATGAACGACGAGGGCTTTCATCCTTATTGAGTATAGGGTATGTAAGCTTTTGGGTTGTAAATATCAAACTCAAGCCCACTAGAGAAAGAAAAGGATTTTAATTTTATAGGTTTCCCTCGTACTCAAGATAGGAGTCGGGGCGAGTCTTGTCATTTCCTCTCCCTGTGAGACCCTATATATATATATATAAATTCAAGCCACTTGATGACCCTTTATGCACCGGAAAACAACCATGGAATCATCTCCCGAAATACAGGCCATGAGGTGGAAGATGCCAAAATATTGTTGTTGATGGTGATTTTGGGATTTTATAAATTAAATTGCGCAACCAACAAGTCAATAAAATGAAAACAAATATGCAAACACAAAATTTTACATGGAAAACCCATGAAGGAGAAAAACCACGGTTACCGGAGGCGGCGGGGGAAAAATCTCCACTATGAATATATTGTTTATACACTATCTCTTCTTTCACTCTTGATGTAATTAGTGTCTTTAACCTCTCTATGGATTTTTTAGGGTCTATTTATACCTGCTTAGAACCCTAATTGTTGGTGTACAAGTAAAGAAAGTTGTTGAGATTTTATAAGACTATGACTTGTTAGAGTTGTTTTATTCTTTTTACCTGTTCCGGATTGATCGTATTCTGAATGAGTTAGATCTCTTGCATAATCCAGACTTCAATATCTATAAAGAAGTTTATTTCCTCATCAAAACGTGCTTCGAGATGTCTTATTTGAGTAATGTTCATTCTCTGTGTATTTAGGTTGAAAATATGTTGAACTCGACATTGTCCACGTGTTATTCAACTGACCGTCTACTAGACCCGACCAGACCTTATTTTCCCCGACCAGTTATTCGATCCCAGTAAGATTTTAACTCGACCATCTCGATATTCCCGATCGGATTATCTTTGCCTAGTCAATCTTATCACTTTAGTTGAGTTATCTCCACCAGATCGTTTAGGTGACTCTAACTAGGTGTTGTGAGGTCTGTAAGTTTCTCATTTTTTGATTGGCTTATTTCGTTGACAACCACATCTGGGGATTAATGTATAAGGGTAGTTTAGGTCATCATTTCTTAAGACCCAGCTCAAGCTTCAGAAGGTAAATCACTGGCTTGACCTTTTTTAAAGAGTTTTTTAGTGCACACACATACACTCTCATGCATGTCTTTGGTCATCTTGCATGAATGCTTAATCGCCTTAATTGTGTGCCTCTTTGCCATAAATCTTGCTTGAGTGTTTGTTGCATTTAGTTTGCCTTTAGAAGAGCATTTTCCTTTTGACCGCGGCCAGGACCACTCCCTATGCATTGCCTCCGCCGTGGTATGCATAGCGGTGTTCTCCAGACATTGCTCGCTGCTGCTACCGCGGCCTATGCACATTGCATGCACAGCGGTCTCCCAAGCGGAGTTTCCCAATGTTGCATCTCTAGCTCTACCGCGGCCTGGACAAGTGCCTGTACCGCGGTCCAGATAGCGGAGATTCCTAGGCGATGCACCACTCGCGCTACTGAGGTCTGGACACTTGCCTAGGCAGCGGCACACACAACGGTCATGATGGGAATCAGTTGCCCTTTGTCCAAAACGATGCCATTTCGTGTAGGGCTTCTTTATATAATGTATCTTCTTCTTCCTTGCTTTCTATGAGCCAAAAATCATATCTTTGAGAGAGAAAGTAACTCCTAGAGAGAGAGAGCTTCCAATAACTCATCTTGGCTCATCCAACCTTCAATCCATGAGCATCTAACATCTTCTTGCATCTTCCAAGCATGGATTCTTCTTGTTTTCATTGGCTAGGTAATCTCTACATGACCTAGAATTAATTGTTTCGTTACTAGGTTATGTTTACCTAGAAATAGCATTAATTACTCATTGATTGTATGCTTTTAAGTTCTATTGAATTTATAACATGCTTGGGTAGTTGTTTGTTGGTTGAGATGTATGCTTTTATGATAGCTAGCATTTAGGATGATTTTACCCTTCTAGCTAAATCTCTATGCTTTGCATTTAGATATTGTTTAGGACTCATTGATTGCATTTTGTGATTACATTATAGTCCTTGCCATGCTTAATGACAACTTGTGTTGATTGGCCTTTGTTTGATAACTGGGATATATTGTTGCATAATTATATCTAGTTATGTCTTTATGAACATTCATTTAGACATTGATATCTAGGAATTGTACTTAGCGACATTCTTAAATTCCTAGATAAGCATTTAGTGTTGCCTAGCATTACTTGCATGTTTGAATATTTTATCATATCCACTTAGGTTGTATTTGACTCTTCATTGAGGTTAAGTCTTGTGACTAAGTGGTTAGAGCACAAGCAAATAGATCAAGAATCATTATTAAGGCCCGTTGGGTAGAGTGAAAAGGTTAGTAACTGGAGGGTGTGACGGGAGGTCAACCTAGGTTGTAAACTTTCATTCAATAGTGGATTTAAGGATCTAGTGTGGCGCACATATCAACCCGTGGTTTTTTCCATTTGGAGGGTTTCCACGTAAACATCAAGTGTTATTTATATTTTCGCACTTTATACTTGATGTTGTATGTTTGTTTTATTGGGGTAATTTGTGTTGATATTGATTAATCGAAAAATTGGTAATTGATTTGATTAAAACCTATTCACCTCCCTCTAGGTTATAGACACACAGATTTTAGGAAACTTTCAATTGGTATTAGAGCTGGTGCCTAGATATACTTAGGTGATCCGTGCTCTGTGTGTGTCTAGCTTGGTGCATTTTGATTGTTTGATTTTGCTTGATTGTTTGATTTTGCTTGATTGTTTTTTGCATTTTATTTGCATCTCATTTATAACCCAAACACTATGAGTGAGCCTAGGATGAGTAAAGAGGGAGCTTCAAGCTTAAAACCACATTTGCTTTATGGTGATAATTATGCCTCATGGAAAGGCAAAATGTAGGCTTATATTTGCCAAATAGATGACCGTGCATGGATGGCAATTGAAGATGGTTACACTCCTCCATCGATGACCACAGAAGAAGGAGATGAGGTTCCAAAGCCTAAGTCTCAATGGAGCACACAAGAATTTGAAGCTTCCAAGTGGAACAATAAGGCAATGCATGCCATCTTATGTGCCATGGATGACAATCAATACAAGTTGATTCAAAATACTAGGCATGCAAAGGAGGCCTGGTAGATTCTACAAACGGCTCACGAAGGAACTGAAGTGGTCAAGGACTCCAAGCTTCAAGTCCTTCAAATGCAATTTGAGACAATTCGGATGGAAGAGGACGAGTGCTTTCATGACTTCCAAGTGAAGTTTATGGACATCTTAAATCAAAGCCATCAACTAGGTGACCCATATTCGGATAGAAGGATCAAGCAAAAGATCATGAGGTCACTCCCCAAGAGATTTGAGTCCAAGGTGACGGCACCGGAGGAAAATAGCAACTACAAGACTATACAGCCGAGTGAAGTGATTGGAAGGCTTATAGCCTATGAGTCTAGGTGGACTTCTACACCTACATCTCCTAAGATGAAAAAGAACATAGCTTTGAAGACATCCAAAGTAAAGATGGAGAAGGAAAACTCAGATGAGGAGATGGCTCTTATGGTGAAGAAATTCAAGAAGTTTATGAAACTTCATAAGAATGACTCAAAGAAGAAGATTGAGCCAAGGCAAGAGAAGCCTATAAGAAAAGGCATTCAATGCTATAAATGTAGTGGGTTTGGTCATATAGCTACCGAGTGTACTAATTCGAAGAAGAAGAAGAAAGGAAAAATGGTGGATGCCTCATCAAGTGAGAGTGAGAGTGAAAGTGAAGAAGATTCCTCAAGTGATGAAGAGGTTATTCTTAACTACACGGCTTTTGAAGCCTCCTTTATGGAGGATGTAGAAAAAGGAAACAAAGCCTTAAGCAGTGACCTTGAAAAAGGAGTAGATGAAAAAGTAGCTAAGAGAGTGATAAGTGAAGCTACTTTTGTTGATGATGCCATCATGGCAACAAGTTACACTAGTGATGACTCTAGTGATGAGAGTTCCCCATCTCACTTTACAAATGGAAATGTAGAGAGTAGACCTTGAAGGGTTCATTGAGCATTTTCAAAGCTCAAGGTTGAATATAAAGAAAGAGATTTGAAAGCTAAAAGGAAGAGAACCTCAAGCTATCAACTGAAGTGACTCACTTGAGTGAGAAAGTGAAGAATGGAAGAAGTGAGAAAGAAAGCTTGAAGGAGGAGCTTGGAGAAGCTAAAGAGTTGATTGCTAAGATGACTTCGAGTACAGAGAAGCTTGACCATATGTTGGGAGTTGGCAAGAAGCCAAGTGACAAGAGTGGTCTAATGTTTGAAGATGACAAGGAGACCTCAACTCCTAGCAAGACGGTATTTGTCAAGAGCATGGACTTTAAAGAACCTCTTCCTCCACTTCATCCTAAGAAGAAAATTGAACTAGGAGAGTGTTCTAGAAATGTCCAAGTCAAGATGGCATCAAGAAGTCAAGCTCAAGCTCAACCAATGAGAGCACCTCAAGGAGACCTCAACTCCTAGCAAGACGGTATTTGTCAAGAGCATGGACTTTAAAGAACCTCTTCCTCCACCTCATCCTAAGAAGAAAATTGAACTAGGAGAGTGTTCTAGAAATGTCCAAGTTAAGATGGCATCAAGAAGTCAAGCTCAAGCTCAACCAATGAGAGCACCTCAAGCAACTATCCCTCAAACTAAAAGCCATCAAGCTAAGAAGCATTTCTCGCATGCTCAACAAAGGAAGCACTCTTCTCCAACTCAACAACAAGGGAGAAGAGAATCAATACCACACCAAAGGAAAGCTAAAAGACATGGGAAAGATGACCCCTCACTTTCTTACTTCATGTCATTTTTGTGGTGTTGATGATCATATTAGACCAAATTGCTTCAAGTACATTAACATGTGTAGAACTAAGAGCATGATTGAAAGAAAAATGGGTAGAGCCAATATGCATATGCCTAGGAAAGCTAGTGTTAATGATCCTAGGAGTAATATGATGATCTTGACCACTAGGAATGACAACGTGTCACCTAAGTGGATTAGAAAAGATGAACCCACATGCCATTGTCCTAAGGTTTCACCCATATGCTCAACTAGGTCAAATGGACTTGGTAAGTCTATAGGGACTCATATCCCTTCTTGACTTGTTTTGATTGACCCCATATGGGGAGCTCAAGCAAAGAGAGCAAATTGGTAATGCATTGTGCTCATTGATAATATTTATGCTTCTTTGTTAATTGCTTGAGATGATTGGTTGTACATATTTTTTTTAATAAGTGTGCAACTTTGCTTTATATGCAATCCATGTCTTATTTATGACCAAACATGCATTTTTGGAATAGGAGAATTGATTGGGAAGTACATTTTGAATGACCCATAATTGATCTCCATGACATGTTGATTCTTTATATGACATGCTTTAAAGTAATATGCATGATGAAATTGTTGAATGCTCTAAAATGAATGCAAAAATGTGTGTGAAAGCAATTATGAGACTTCAATCAATAAGGATCTTGTATCCATTTCAAGGATTTTACAATCCAAAAGTCTCTCTCTCTTTACTAGTCGAACAAGGCTACTATCATACGGGCATTCCACCCGAAAAAATAAAAAAGGGCACAATAGTCGCTCATGTCTTGTTTTGCTTGCAAAGGTTGATATAGTTGTTCTTAAAATGAATTTATCTTACAATCTATATCTTGCTTATTCCATGACAAAGGGTGAAATTGGTTTGAATTCTCTTGGAAACCCTTGTCATTTTGCTTTGCCAAATACCATGTTTTGATCTTGAGTACAACTTGTCTTGTATGCAAAGCATTCTCTCACACATTTTTTTAATAATAAAACTCCTTGTTTCTCTCCTCTTAATTAAGTTGCATAAATTTGGTTATATGAGTATGCATATGTCCTGTGCCACAAGCTCTCCTTGTTGATGCCTTCTTAAGGGGATACTCATTTGTCTATCTCATGACAAAAAGGGGGAGTGGTGTGGATTTAGGGGGAGTTGAGTTTGACTCATTAAAGGGAGGTTAACCTATCTAGGGGGAGTTGCATATGAGGGGCATTTGATTGACTCATTGAGGGGGAGTTAACCTAGTTAGGGGGAGAATTTGTATTTGCATTGTTAATGCATGTCGCTTGTTTCTATTGTATGCAAATTGCTCTTGTTTTTATGTCTTTGATCACCTCACATAAACATGTCTTGGAAAGTGTAGTTATTTTGTTTTGTAGGGATGTTGATTCTATAAGAGATGAATGACTTGAAGATCTAGTTGATTAGACATCTCTTTGTAATGTAGAAAAACTTTGATGATCCCTGTTTTTGTTTAGTTTATTTGTGAGGATGAATTGTGAGTGGTGTTTTTGTCACGAAATAGCGAAAGGGGGAGATTGTAAGTTTCTCAGTTTTTGATTGGCTTATTTCATTGACAACCACATTTGGGGATTAATGTGTATAGGTAGTTTAGGTCATCATTGCTCAAGACCCAGCTCAAGCTTCAGAAGGTAAATCACTAGCTTAACCTTTTCTGAAGAGTTTTTTAGTGCACACACACACACACACTCATGCATGTCTTTGATCGTCTTGCATGAATGCTTAATTGCCTTAATTGTGTACCTCTTTGCCATAAATCTTGCTTGGGTGTTTGTTGCATTTAGTTTGCCCTTAGAAGAGCATTTTCCCCTTGACCGTGGCTAGGACCGCTCCCTGTTCATTGCCTCCGCCGCGGTATGCACAACGGTGTTCTCCAGACATTGCTCGCTGCTGCTACCGCGGCCTATACACGTTGCATGCATAGCGGTCTCCCAAGCGGAGTTTCCCAGTTTTGCATCGCTGACTCTACCGCGGTCTGGACAAGTGGTTGTACCTCGGTCCAGTCAGCGAAGATTCCCAGGCGATGCATCGCTCACGCTACCGCGGTCTGAACACTTGCCTAGGTCTCGGCAAGCACAGCGGTCATGACGGGAATCAGTTGCCATTTGTCCAAAACGACACCATTTCGTGTAGGGCTTCTTTATATAATGTCTCTTCTTCTTCCATGCTTTCTATGAGCCAAAAATCATATCTTTGAGGGAGAAAGTAACTCCTAGAGAGAGAGAGAGAGAGCTTCCAAGAACTCATCTTGGCTCATCCAACCTTCAATCCATGAGCATCTAACATCTTCTTGTATCTTCCAAGCATGGATTCTTCTTGTTTTCATTGACTAGGTAATCTCTACATGACCTAGAATTAATTGTTTCATTACTAGGTTATGTTTACCTAGAAATAGCATTAATTACTCATTGATTTTATGCTTTTAAGTTCTATTGAATTTATAACATGCTTGGGTAGTTATTTGTTGGTTGAGATGTATGCTTTCATGATAGCTAGCATTTAGGATGATTTTACCCTTCTAGCTAAATCTCTATGCTTTGTATTTAGATAGTGTTTAGGACTCATTGATTGCATTTTGTGATTGCATTATAATCCTTGCCATGCTTAATGACAACTTGTGTTGATTGGCCTTTGTTTGATAACTAGGATATATTGTTGCATAATTATATCTTGTTAAGTCTTTATGAACATTCATTTAGACATTGATATCTAGGAATTGTACTTAGCGACATTCTTAAATTCCTAGATAAGCATTTAGTGTTGCCTAGCATTACTTGCAGATTTAAATATTTTATCATATTCACTTAGGTTGTATTTGACTCTTCATTGAGGTTAAGTCTTGTGACTAAGTGGTTAGGGCACAAGCAAATAGATCAAGAATCACTATTAAGGCACGTTAGGTACAGTGAAAAGGTTAGTAACTGGAGGGTGTGACGGGAGGTCAACCTAGGTTGTAAACTTTCATTCAATAGTGGATTTAAGGATCTAGTGTGGCACACATATCAGCCCGTGGTTTTTCCCATTTGGAGGGTTTCCACATAAACATCAATTGTTATTTATATTTCCACACTTTATACTTGATGTTGTATGTTTGTTTTATTAGGGTAATTTGTGTTGATATTGATTAATCGAAAAATTGGTAATTGATTCGATTAAAACCTATTCACCCCCCCTCAACCATGCATATTCTGGCTGACGAAATCATCACATCTTTTTTGAAATTCAAATGGTGCGTGGTTTTCGGTTCATGCTCACCTACCTCCACACGTGTCTGCGTGGTGACGTTACTTGTTGGTATATATTGTCTTGAGGCGTTTCACTTCTCTTTTTACGATTCAACATTTTTCTTTAGTAGAGCGGTTGATCTCTAATTTTCCTTTTCTACGAGCCCTTTGTCTTCTCGGATCTTTCATCCTTTCAAACGTTTGTTGAAGGTATGGACCCTATTCTTCGTCATCAATATTTTGAGCTTCTTTTTTGTGCCATTGATGATGGTGATAACGAGAATATTTCTAGGCTCAAGTCCATTCTATGGGGTCATCTTCTTGCTTCTTACCAACCCACTGCATTAAACGTGGATTATTCTATGGTTCACTCAGAGTTTGCTCGTTTCCCCTCTGATCTTTCTGACTCTGATTCGATTGATGTTTGTGTAGATACGTTGAAACAAAATAGTTTTAGACGGACTACCAGGGACTCTGCCAAGGAATCTGTATGCACAACAATCGACTTCAAAATACCCTCGTAACTTCTCAAAATGAAGGACATACCACGGGAGCGACAAGCTTCGATGTTGAGGTTCAGCACCGACCACCCATGTTCAATTGACTCGGAGATAAACGTTATGACTGAGGTCGAGCTAACAAAGTTCAAAGAACAATTTGAGTTGACCAGTGCACAGAAATTGTACTGTAGCGGTGATCAGCCTGTGTGGAACCCTCTCCCCTGGTGCAGTTGCTATATACGGGGTCATGTTATCTTTAGGGGTCACTCTCCCCCTTCAACCTTTTATCGCTCGATTCTTGGCAACTGTTGTCATCGCTTCTGCCCAACTGACCCCTAATTCTTACTGAGTGTTGGTCAGTTTGGGGCATCTATGGAAAAAACTTGGGGCAAAGTAACCCTCGACACCACAAGAGATACACATCTTTTATACACTAAACCGATTTGATATCAGAAGAACTTTCTACCTTCAATCCATATCTCAAAGCTTGTGGATTCCTCATGGATATAAGGTGAAACTTGTACCCCCTTCGAGTAAATATCTTAAGGGATTTATCTAGGGGTTCTCTTCCTCAAACAAATACTGGAAGAACAGTTGGTTCTTCGTTAGAGGTGACTGGGGTGAAGTGGTCGTCGCTGACCCCGTACAAAGGCTAATACGAAACAGAGTTCCAAGGCACTTCTGCAATCCTGAACATTGAAATAAAACTTCCCACCTCTCTGACAAAGAGCCAGGCTGACATAGTTGTCCAAACGGCTGAGACCTCTTGGGAAGAAAGGGATCACCATTTCCTTTATGTTGAAGCAGACTTTATTGAGACAGGGCTTTTTCCCACGATTTCTGCTCATCGTAAACGATGTGAGTCATCATTGCTTTACTTTTAGTGTAAACTGTCATACGTACCTTTCCTCTACATCGATTATTGATTATCGTGTGGCACTTTTTCCTTTCAGTATACGATGTGGACATCGTCGCAGATGATCAAGATGAGAAGGCCAATCATGTCGATCAGGTCAAAAGAAAGGCTGCAGCCAATCAGGTTGCTCAAGGAATTGTTCCACTTGAACATGATCTGGTGGAACATACATATGAATCTGACCGCCATTCCTCGGATGTCCCCCCTGAGCAGGTTGATACAAGTGACCGCCATCCTCCCTAGGCTTGAAGCGATCGTCGAGGCCATTTCAAAGAAAGGGTGGGTCGGATGCGGTCCAGTTCTGAAGATTCTGATCAAGGGAAACGTGATCGAGATAGGTCTGAAAGGGAGCATCGACGAAAGGATGATTCACGAAGGAAGGATTCAAATGAAGTGGATGTGACAGATAAGGCTCCACGCCAAAAGGTGGCTAAGACTGTTGAAGGGTCATCCCCTCTCGATGCCTTTCGCATGAAAGCGGGTCTTGCATATGTAGTTGATCCAACGTTGCCTATCCCAGTGATCGATCTAATCATTTTAGAGGAGGATGAGAAGGACCAGGAGACGGTTTCCATCCTTAATTCGTGAGAACTACGATCCAAGAGAATGAGTGATCGGGGTACATTAAGCTGGTCTTCCACTCACTCCGAACTAATCAAGATTGCGGACCAGACGCTTCCTTTGAATGAGTCTCCCTAGGTTCAGGCTGCGCCACCCTCTCATTGCCCCGAGAAGACTCCTATGCAGTTTACCTTTAGGCACCAGATCGTTTTCTCTGAGTCTGAAGGTGACGATGTGTAGGAACCCCGTTCACCTGTCACGCAGCGGAAGTAAGGTTTTAAAATTTTTATATACAGATCGTAATCTGTATCTGGGACCAGTAAACTTTGGATTGTATTTATTTTCAGAACAAATATATATAAAAATTATTACACTAATAAAAAATATATATGTAAATACAGGAAATTATAATCAATAATAAAAAAGAAGATTAAAAGAACCATACCAACGTTTGAAGGCTCCTTCACTTTTTCGATATGCTCCTGGTCTGAACCACTGATCTTCCTCGCTATATCCCGGGACTGGTAACTGCGTGTGGACGCGTCACGGTTCTCAGGAACTTAGGATGGAGGGTGTAGAGAAAAACAAATGAAGAAACTATTTCTTCTTAAAAAAAACTACCTAGAACACTTCTAGTAATTAAAATAAAAATAGTTTATTTTTATTTATTTTTTCTTTGTGCAACGAGTTGCACAAAAAAAAAAGTGGTTTTCTTTTTGATTAATTCGTTTTGACAAAACACCAAAAAACCACTCAGTTCCTTTTTACAATGTCAATATATATATATGTTATAATAAAATCTAATAAAATCTAATTTGATTTTTTAAAAAAAAACTTTCAAATAAAAAAAAATTCCATATCTTTTATTTGATTTTTAAAAACTTTCAAATAAAAAATATCTCATATCTTTTATTTGATTTTAATTTTGAATTCAAACTATTTAAATTCAAAAATAAAATATTTAATTTAATAAAATAAAATAATCATATTATCTTATTTTATTCAAAAATAAATATCAACATACACCTTCCATTTAGTGATTAATAACATAATTAAATAATCTCATTATTTAAATTATTTAATCACCATTTTTCATTAATTAAATAATCTCATTATTTAATTAATTCCCGAATAAATACGTGTCACCTTCGTAACACAATTAATTGGACAATCCAATTAACTAACCGTGACTCTTGTTACCTAAGTCGATCGGGCTAGTATTTTGAGCTCCAATAATCCTTAGAATCATTAATTAAACTCTTTAATTAATATTCTTTGATTATTAACTCCGGTGTTATTCCACTAAAAACCCGAAGCTGCACTCTCTCAACTGCAGACTTTTTTACACAGACCGATACAACTCGGTGTCCATCGATATAGCTATTACATATGGTGCGATCCTCCACAGTAGTTCATAATTAGAGTTGGGTCAAAATTTCCGTTATACCCCTATAATTACATACATCCTTTAAGTACCATTGATTCTCTAATGGACAATAAATCCTATTTCCTCACGGAATTAGGAGATCGTTCATATTTTTCAAGCTCCAAATCAACCCTTAAAGGAACTACCATCTACTTCTCACAAGGAGTGGATTCCACTATTGTGTACAAACCTTCCCAGCCACAAGCCAAACCGCAATCCCAACATACGAAGTATATTGATCAGGAAATGCATCTGACCTCACTTATGGTATATCAAAGATCACGGTCTAACCTGAAGGAGTCGATAAGACACTCAGAATTAAGATCACCCACATATAGCCATCATTAGTTTATATATATGAATCTCATCAGTAAACGGATCTTGGTGTGAGATTCAAATAGATCATGGCACAGTCCCATATGATCACATCATACAAGATGTCTCCATTCCCACATCTCATATGAATGATTCAGGATAGAATCACTGTAAATTACGGAATGAACCGCAGCTATAGATTAACCACAAATAAAGTACCCAGCTTTATTTGTTATCTATATACTCTTTAGATTGCACGTCTCTTACTGTATCCATCCGTATATGACACTCATATATACAGATCGAGATTACATACGGCAATCCAGGATGTTAATATGTGCACAAGTTTATAAAATAAATAACATAACTAGAATGAATTGAACCTTTTTTTATTTACTTCATAAATCCATTTACAAGTTACATGTTTAGGGCATAAACCCCAACACGATGGTGGTCCCGACGAGGAAGAGAAGATAGCTAATGAAAGCTTCATTGATCTGTCTGAGGAGCAGGCTCTCCATTCTGTTTTGTAATTAAGAGAATGAGCAACTATGTAGTTTGAGGGGGATATTAGGATGAATGAGCCTATTGGTGCCCCTTCCACTATGCCTGTTAGGTTTCTTCATCCCAAGGGTGCTATCAAAAGTTAAATTTCTGAGAACGAGGTCCCTCGGGTTGCTACATCTGATAATCTCTCTAAGGAAAATGTTAGGAATTTGAAGACTCCAACCATTGTTGATCATGTTATTCTCTCATCTCCTCGGGATCAGTCTGCTTCTATTGTTTCCACCGCTGAGCTTTCTCATTTTCCTTCAATCAGCAGTTCTTAAACCGACCCCTTTTGTCATGTTTCGCTCAATGTCATCAAGGGTCGGATACATTGGCAAAGGGTTCTTGAAGGATGCCAGAGATGCTGCAGATTTTGAGCAGGTCTGCATGATATTTAATAATGGTGTTTTTGTAAGTCTTTCCACTATCTTGATTGCTTTTCCCCTGATCTTTCCATCTGTCTGATTTACCTATTGTTGATCCTTTACAGGCGGTAGAAGCGTTGACGCGGGCTCTTTTTGAGAAGAATAAATATGCTGTTGAGATTTCTTAATTGAAGCTAACTCTCACCGAGAAGGATGAGGCCTTGAAGTCTTCTGCTGCTAGCGCTTTCAAGGCCAGTCAGTATGTGGAGAAGCTAAAAGCACAAACAACAACTAAGATGGCTCTGAGAAAAATGCTTGTGAATGTTCTTAATAGAGCCATTGCATCTGATGAAGCTCACAGAAAGCTCACTATAAATAACGTTTAGCTGGAGTAGAGAGTTGCCAAGACTGAACTACGGAGCGTTGAACTTGAATCAAGAGCCATCTTGGCTGAGACAGTAGCGAAGAAGGCTCGGGAAGAAACTCAGATTGCTCAGGACTCTCTTGTATCACCTCAGCAGAAGATACTAGAGGTGCAGCAAGCGTTTGAAGAGGCTAGGCTTCACTATGAGCATCTCGCCAAAAACTTTGAGCAGCAACAGGTCAGTATGGAAGTTTTTTCATATGAAACCAGGCTAGACCTCGAGGTTCAAAATTTTGATCGATATAAGAGGTCCTCTGCTTTTGATGCTACGCTGCTGAGGGAGTTTGAGAGGGGTCTGACAACTGCCAGGATGTTCTTTAGCGTGAAGGAGAGGTCCTCCAAAGAGTCTCTCTTGAAGTGGGATTAGAAAATATCTAAGCATCAGAGGGAGTCCTTGGAAGCGATCAAGAACCAATGGATTAGGTGGAAGGCCTATTACAAATCCATTGGAAAAGATCCTCACCCCATGCATCTCGAACTCCCTTCGAAGGTATCCCTTGTGTCTTTTCATGCTGGTCAGGACAGTGGCGCTTTGACTAAAGGGGTGGACGTTGGTCCTTCAACCGATGTAGATTATTCTCCCTTTGTATCTACGGATCCTAATGACAATATCTCCTGGCCAGATTTTAAAGACTTCAGTGAAGATGATGATGTCCCTCCTTCCGGTCCTGGGGCCTCCTCAGTTGTTGGGAACAACTGATGCATCTCTGCTTTTATAGCTATTTTATATGTATTTACATTTGTAATACTTGACATACTATGCCAGTTAATGTATATTTTTCCCTCATTTGCTTGTCTTTAAGATATGTACCGTTTTCTGTGTGTGGTTTCTTATACTCGCGCTCAATCATATTTTGACACAACCTGAACTATGCATGCTGACCCATGCCAGATTGATAGTCATGAGTTAGGCTAAGCAGAATCATTTGTATACCGATCATTTGGGATTGATAACCCACTCTTCTGAACATGCGTTGTTATGTAATGATCGAATTATTGCCTCATTTTCGGTGGTCAACCACCCTTAGAGAATTGAACTGTGCTCTATGACGATTTCAGGTTTACTCGGGTAGATCTATTGTATTTTGCCGCTCGACTTATGGTTACTCCCGATCGTTTGCTGTATATCTTTCTGTTGGGTAGTGTTCATTTGTAAACCAATTGTGCAATTTATATTTATAAACTTTCATCCTTTATCTGTCAACTAGGTCATCGGGACGTCTCCCGACAGTCTGTTGATCAAGATTTGTTGCAATAAGGTGTAACTTTTCCCACCATCTTTATAAGCATCTATGGTTGTGTCTGCCTTATCTTATAGGTAGGATTCGCACCTTATCCAACTCTTGGCTCATCCCGTCGGGTTTATATACCCGAAGGTGCCCTGATAGTGCTTCATATGCACCCAGTTAGTTTCGGTGAGTGTGCATTGTCTTGACGACTTACGATTTTGGCCCCATCACTGGGCCCCTCTAGATCCCTATCGGTCTCAACCGATATTTTGAGGTATCCTGTAAATGCTCTTATGAGCAAATGTTTGGTTTCAAACACTGTGCTTGATATTTATAACTGCTACCACTGGGGATTTTTATTGATTTCTCAAAAGATAAAAGACAATTAGCTAATAATAATTTAAAGCTTAAACTATGGAAATAAATAATAAAAACAAACGTATGAATCTCCTCATGGGTAGAAGATCTTTAAATGTTGTGCATTGCATGGCCTGGGCAACTCGGTTCCCTCAGATCGGGAAAGTCGATATGCTCTATGTCCTGTTATCCCGACCACTTGGTATGGTCCTTCCCATTTGTCAGCTAACGATCCTACAGACTTGTCCTTTGTATTAAGTGTCACCCTCCTCAGAACTAGATCTCTGAGCTGGAATCTTCTAACATTGACATGCGAATTATAATACCTTGCTACCCAATGTTGGTAGGCAGCATTTCTTACCCTGGAGGTGTCTCTTCTCTCTTCCAACTCGTCCAAGTCTTGTTTTATCATCTCCACAGTTCCTTCGGGATCAAATAGTTGTACCCTAGAGGACTTGTGAATTATCTCAACTGGAATCACTGCTTCATCCCAAATGCCAACGATTAAGGTGTTTCCCCTGTTGAAGTCCTTTCTATAGTTCGATATGCCCATAAGACTTCGTGTAATTTATCTCCTCAGTTTCCTTTCCTTTCCTTCCCTACAGCTTCGCCTTCAGAGTATGCTTGATTATTTTGTTCTCCTCCTCTGTTTGGACATTAGTCTGAGAGTGAGCTGGTATGGCGTAATAGTTCTTTATCCCGAAGTCTTGACACATATTTTTGAAGTTGTCATTATCGAATTAAGTCCCGTTGTCTGTGATTATAGTTTTTGGGATACCAAACCAATAAATGATATTTTTCTTCACAAAACCGGTCATGTTAGCCACGGTGATATGTACTAGTGTTTCCTCTTTAACCCAATTTGTGAAGTAGTCGACGGCCACTATAGCATGTTTTTCCCCTCCTTTAGCTGCAGTTGGCATCAGACCAATCATATATATTCCCCACATGGCGAACGGCCATGGCGATGTCAAATTTTTCAACTGCTCGGGTGGTCTTCGGATGTCATTAGCTACCTTTTGACAACCACTGCACTGATTTACAACACCTTGTGCATCCCCATACAGAGTTGGCCAATAAAAGCCTTGCCTGAGCGTTTTATATGCCAAGCTTTTGCCTCCCGAGTGATTCCCATATACTCTCCATTGGATACTTTCTAATATTTTCTTACCTCTGATCATGTCCACGCATTTCTGAAGGGCTCTGAAGAACCCTTTTCTGTATAGCTCTCTTTCTACTATCGAATATCTTGTGGCTCTATATCTGAGACGCTTCGCCTCAGTTGTCTCCGTCGGGAGCACCCCTTTCTCTAAGTATTCTCTGATCGGGGTTATCCAGGCAGTTTGTTCCTCTTCAATAACTTCTACCTTCGACGCTTCGACTTGATTTTCATTCTCGATACTTGGCTTTTACAGGTGGACGATCAGGATCATTTTTGACCATACACTGGTGGCTTATGCCAATTTTGACAGCGTGTTCGCTTTCTCATTTTTCTCCATCGGGATCTGAGTGATTATGTATGCTTTGAACCTTTCATGGAGTGTCTTGGTTATAGTTAAATATGCAGCCATGTTACTGTCATTGGCTTAGTATTCATTCAGAACTTGATTGACTACCACTTGTGAGTAACTGAATATTTCCAACTCATCTGCTCCCAGTGTCGTGCACACCCTAAGGCCTACCAGAAGCACCCCATTCTGTGCCATATTGTTAGTGTCTTTGAATTCAAATCGCAAGGCACATTCCACATGGCCACCTTCTGGTGTGGATATCACTACACCTGCCCCGCTGCCATACGTGTTTGACGATCCATATACATATAGTTTCCAAGCAAACAGATCATCTTCTCTTAACATCCTGATCACCTCGTTGTTCGGCTCAGCGAACTCCATTGCCAGATCTGCTACAACTTGTCCCTTGATCGCCGCTCTTGGCGAGTAAATTATGTCAAACTCACTTAGTTCCACTGCCCACTTAGTCAGTCTTCCCGACACCTCAGGTTTTGATAAAATCTGTTTCAATGGACAGTCGGTGAATACTTCAATTTTATGAGCTTGAAAGTACGGTATCAGCTTTCTCGTTGCTATTACCAAGGCCAAAGACATTTGTTCAGCTGGAAAGTATCTTATTTCCACAGGTAACAGAGCTTTACTGGTGTAGTATACAGGTTTCTGCGTTCCCTTTTCCAATCTGAGCAGTACCGACCATGTCGCTACGTTTGTAACGGACAAGTAAAGATAAAGCACTTCCCCTTCAAGTAGTTTAGATAATATCAGAGCCTTTCCCAAGTATTCTTTGATTTTTCTGAACGCTTGCTCGCACTCATCATTCCATTATGCCCCACTTAATTGCTTTGAAGAAGGGTAGGCATTTGTCCGTGGATTTACTTATGAACCGATTCAAAGACGCTAGGTAACCTTCAATCTTTAGATTTCCTTCAATGTCTTAGGAGACCTTATTTCTTCCAATGCTCTTATTTTCTCCGGGTTTACTTCGGTCTCTCTTAGGTGAACTTGAAATCCTATGAACCTGGCTGATGGTACTCTGAATACGCACTTCTTTGGATTTAGTTGTATCCCATATTTTCGTAGTACCTCAAACGTCTCCCTTAGGTCGGTTGGATGATCTCCAAACGTTACACTTTTGGTTAGCATATCGTCCGCATATACCTCCAAATTCCTGTCAATCTGTCGAGCGAACATTTTATTTACCAGCATTTGGTAAGTTGCCCCAACATTCTTTAATCCAAACGGCATGACCTTATAGCAAGACAATCTCTGGTCAATTGTGAATAAGGTTTTTTCCTCATCTGGTTCAAATATTCTGATCTGGTTGTAACCTGAATAGGCATCAATGAAACTTAACAGTTCATGATCAGTTGTTGCATATACCAACTGGTCAATCCGAGGCAAAGGGAAAATGTCCTACGGACATGCTTTGTTCAGGTCGGTGAAATCCACACACATCCTCCCCTGGCCATTTTTATTTTTCACCAGGACTACGTTAGCAACCCAGTCAGAATATTTCACTTCCCGAATAGATCCTATGGCTAATAGCTTGTCCACATCTTCCTTGATCGCCTTGTTTCTTTCTGGGTTGAAGCTCTCCTCTTTTGGATGACTGGTTTCTGATCGAGATTCACTGCTAAGTAATCTGAAATTGTCCTTCGATCGATCCCTGACATGTCTGCGTGTTCCCAAGCGAACACATCCTTGTATTCTTTTAGGAGTTCGACCATCTTACTTTGATCATGCTTCGTCAGTTGGGACCTAAGCCTAACAGTTCTCTTCATATCGTCGTTGCTCTTGGCAACTTCCATGGTCGGTTCCTTTGGGCCTTTGTCACTCTCTGGCACCGTCTCTCTCGGGTCTAAGTCAAACCTGGTCAGGGTCTCAACCTTTGCCTCCATTGGGTCTACTATTAAGTCTTTACCTTTTTTGACAGCATCCACTTGCATTACCCCCGACTCTGCCTTTTCCCAGTGTACAGTAAGATTCGCTTTCTTGGCCCACTCCTGTGAGCTATTCATGATCCTCACCCCAACTTCGGTCAGAAATTTCACCATAAGCAGGTAGGTTGCAATTACGGCTCTTATTTTATTTAGAAAGGGCCGACCTAGCAAAGCGTTATATGGTCAATTCTCAACATTTACAACCATGAAGTCCAACAATAATGTCTTTGTACAAGGAAAACTTTCAGCTTCTACTGGTAGTTTAAAAGTTCCTAACGCCCTGACTTCGGTTCCTCTGAAACCCCTCAATGGAACTTTTAGTGGTTGGAGATCATTCCTCTGTAGCCCGAGTTGGTCAAACGCCTCTACACACAAAATGTCTGCAAGCTACCATTGTTGATCAGTATTCGTCTTACTTGCATGTGCCCGATGTGGGCTAACATAACAATCGTGTCGTTTGGTCTGACCTCCGACTCGTGTGCTTCTGCTTCAGTGAAAATTATTGGTCTTCATCCTTGCTTTGCTTCCTTCCGATCGGGACCTAGATGATTCACCTTTATACTTCTTTGGTTGTTCATAGCTTTCCTAATTTCAGACATCCTTTCTCGGCTACTGCTTCCAGTATTGGGGACACCAAAAATGGTGTTGATTGCCCCGCTATCTGAGTTTTTCTTTGGGCTCCTATAACTCTTATCCTGATCCCCTGTGTGGAGATCCTTTTGTCGATCCTCCCATTCTCTAAGGATGACATCAGTAAGATAACCTTCCCAGATTAGCTTCTCAATGTAATCCCTGAGCATGTAACACTAGGAGGTTTCATGGTCATTTTCCTAGTGGAATCTGCAGTACTTGGTAGTATCTCTTCTGGCAAAGTTTGACTGTCTCGGGGGTTTTTTATATAAGTTTTTCTCTTCTATTATATTCAGGATTTCCTCCTGCTTTTTGGCTAACGGGGTATAATTGGTGTATGGGTGCCTTGGGTTCCTCCATGTTCTATCATCATCTTTTGCTCGTCTTTTCCTTTTCCTTTTCCTTTTCCTCCGTTACCTTTCGGGCCATTCTTACCATTGTTTTTCAAACTGCTTTCTTGGATCTTTTGACTGCTGGTTAGACAACCCTTGTGGACAATTTGCTCTTCTTCTGCCATGGCGTATCCCCCAACATAATCTATCATGCTTGCATATGTGGTTGATCCCTGTTGTCTCAAGCTTAAAGTTAGATGACTGTGTTGCAAGCTGTTTATGAATGTGGACACCACCGCGTCATCGTTAGGGTCCTGAATTTACGATACCTCCTGCGAAAACCTGGTTAAATAGTCTTTTAATTTCTTATCTTTTCTTTGCCTCATGGTAGAAAGTGCTCACATCGATTTCCTTCGCTGGATAACTCCTATAAATTGTCTAGTGAATGCTCGCGTTAAAACTTTGAAACTCCTAATAGATCCTGATGACAATCCACTAAACCACGGGATCCCTGATCTTTCAATGCCTGAGAGAGCATACGACACATGAGGGCATCATCATAGTCGTACTGAGCCATGGCACTCTGTATTTCCTGATATGTTTATGTGGATCGGTATTGGCTTTGAATTGCAAATTATGAACAACTAAGGAATTAAAGAGAACATAAAGATTTTACGTGGTAAAACCCCAAGTACAGGGAAACGTCCACGGTTGCCGAAAATTGGCAAAGAAAGAATTTCACTATGAATAATCGATTACACACTCAATCTCTTATCTTCTCTTTCTTTTCTCAACCCTTCATGGTTATTATTAGAGTCTATTTATACATGCATAAAACCCTAATTCGTGCTATATAAGTAAATAAAGTTGACGTGTTTGAGTAGTTTTATTCTGCTTTTCTGTTTTGCATTCTTCATGCGTCAGGTTTCTTGCCCAATTTGGATTCTGACATTGATAGGGGAATTTGCATCCTTATCAAGGTGTGTTTCGAGACATCTTACTGCAGTAGAACTCATTCTGCAAGTGTTTGGTAGAATCCACGTGTTGATCCGTCGATCATCTACCAAAACCCGACCAAGCTTTATTCACCCCTATCGATTATTCAATCTCGACCGGGGTTTTGTCCCGACCGTCTCAACAGCCCCGACCAGTCGTCATGAGACCATCTTTGGTTAGCTTAGGTAGGTTTAGGAAAAATGATTTTTTTATGACATGGCATCTCTATCTCCTGTATCTTTAGGTAATTATGTTGACTCATCATTCTTCAGATTTTACCAATAACACATACCAAGACCCCTAATCTAACTCAAATAATATATTTATTCAATAACCAATTATTTAATATAAATTAAATTGTGACTATATATAAGACTTCCTAATTTGACTAGATAAATAAATTCATTTTATTTATCTACTTATCAAATATAATATTTGATATTATCATATTACCAACAATAATATGACTCTATGAGACCTTCTCCAATTATGAAAAAGATTTTGACTTTTAATTAAACAATTAATTAATTTCTATTTAATTAAATAATAAAATAAAAAACAATATATAAGGCTATTAAATAGGCCCTTGCCGCCCAAGCTATATAAATATGGGCCAAATATTATTTTTCTATTTTATTAAATCCATTGGACTTTAATAAAAGGTCAATATGTAAACTATATTCATTCTTACTAAAAGAAACAAGTCTGCATGCCTTAATACAATTCTAGATGGACCCATAAATTGGTCCGGTAGAATATATCAAGTGATCCATGCAAGTTCGTGTGAATTGGCTATCTAAATTTAAGCTCCAATAGACATAACCTAATCACAATCAACAAATAATTCACTTTGATCCGATCTATTAATTTTAGTTCATTCCACTAAAGAACTAAAATTGAACTCTTAAATAATATAGAATAAGTTAATATTCCTCATTCATACCTTAGACAATTTTAATGGAGATAGTGTATCCTCGTGAAAAACATTAGTAATCGCCAAGAGCTCATAGACCGTCTATAGCTCTCCAAGTTACCATATTTACTCATATGACCACATTTTGAACATATTTTGACTTGTCCAGAAGCCATATTTCAATAGACACTATTAAAAACTTAACGTTAAGATTTAATATTCAATACCTCAAAACATCCATATGATGATATTCTACTCTCATTTAATAAATGGAGCCATGATGTCTTTATCTATAAATGAAGTCCTCTATCGATTAACAAATGAATACCACCAAACTATCAAGGATAGACTATGCTATATAATCGTACTCATTGATAGCTCAAATGATAACACTTATAACCATAAGTTTATCATTTTTCTCAGGATTGAGATAAACTCTTCGATTGTCTTCAAGTGAAAACTTTTATCCATTGACGGTTCTGGATAAAGTATTTCATTGTGATCCTATTCAATGCACCAAGTACACTAGATTCTTTTGCCCAAAGACACCACACTTTGATAATTTTAGACTCATCATAACACATTTAATCACACTCAAATGCTAGCAAAAGAATCTACAACTTTGACAAAAATAAAGGGCCCAAACTTTATCTTAAGTTGTGAATATTATTCAAGACTAACTAAAGAATTGTGTCTACCTCATACATATCCAGATGTACGAACAATTCTTCTTTTCTCATAGTCTTTTGACCTTATAGTTATTTACTTTTGACAATTATAATAATTAAACTATAAATGCTATAAGATTTGTTAAACTATAAATCACTTTATTAATATGAAAGATTGTCAAATAAATTATTACACTCTTGCTATCAAGCATAATCCCGACATAAACTACTTATTTTATTAATGTTTACAAATTACAAGCTTTAGAGCATAAATCCCAACGATACGTACATTGTTAGATTTAGAACCAAAGACTACAACCCTAATATATATCTATAGTAGTAGTTTGTCTATCGAATCCATCATCCGTAAGTATAGAGCACCTCATAAATCGCATCCGGTCCATTGATTTTCCAGCATTGGTGGTGATGAACGGGATGCTAACCTTACTAGAGGGTTGCATATCGAATAACAGCTAATTAAAAATTCAAGTCCGCCAAAGTAAAAAATTGCTTGTTTCAAGTTTTGTTAACCAAACAAACATGATGAAGATACCGAAATACATCACAACAATAATCAATCCAAGATTACATTGTTAACTACTAAAGTGTTTCATAAAAAAAAAAGATGAGAAAATGATACCTGAGAATGGTGTAAGACTTTTTGCAAGAGACATTTGGCAGTCATCATAACAAAAAAAAAGCTAAAAAATTAAAATTATTCAACCAAACATTAAAAATAAATTGTATAAATTATTCTCACCTCCCAATACCATCCAATACCTCATCGTTTGGGTCGTTTGGGTGTTGAGAGTTAATGGAAAGAGTTGGAAAAAACATGAGATTTTGGGTGGTTTTTGAGAGAAAATTGAGAAAGATGAGAGGGATTTTGGTTATTATGATTATGTGGTTTAATTTAATAAACTTAAAGTCTGATACAAAAGGAGAATATGATAGAGTTTTTGTGTTTTTTTAAAGGATGTTGTGAATGTTTTAAAAAGGGTAAAGGAAGAGTTTAAATAATTGTTATATTGTTTCATAATTGTAATCAAATTGTCTATTCATCTTGTCTTATTATTATAATATATATAAACACACACATATATATATACATACATATATACATACATAATAGTATGCAGTCCGCATGATCTGTGGACACGGTAAACCATAATGTAATCGTACCGAATTTATATTTTAAAATTTTTAAGTTTATTTTTCTATTTTTACTTTCGTGTGTAATTTTACGGTTCAAATTAACATATATTAATTAGAAATAAGACACTAAAAACCAATCAACTATAAATTTTTACAATTACATTTGAAATATACAAAATAAAGCTTTCAACCACATATTTAACGATAGTTAGAAATTTAATTCAATTTTTTTCAAGTACAGTATTCAAAGACATTTAGGACCTATTTTTTACTGTATTTAATTTTTTAAAACCTTAGGGCCCGTCCTATAAGTATTTTTCAGTTATTGTTTTTCTAAAATAAAAATGAAAATGAAAACAGTATTTTTGGTTTCATTTTCGAATTCTGAAAACGCGTCTGGTAGCAAATACTGAAAACTGTATTTTGAAAATGAAAACGGAAAAAACACGTCTAGTAGGTTAACCGAAAACTATCAAAAATTGAAATATCAATTTTGGTATTTTATTTAATATTATTACAACTATAAACAAATTGATTAAATAATTAATCAATATGACTTTTGTGTTATAATTTTTAAATTGAACAAAAGTAACACATAAAAAATTAATTCAAAAAAACATATCAAAAAAATAAATTAATCAAAACTAAACTCTTAAATTATAAATAAATAATTATAATAAATATATATATATATACTATATTAATATATATATATATATATATATATATACATATTATAATAATATATTAACATAGAGCTCCACGACCATCTCACAAATCGTTTTTTTCCCCACAGACGGCATTTCCTCAACGGCCTTAACAGTGTACTTACAAACAGAGATGGATGGAGATCTTAAGCCATAAACTAGTCAGTACGTGGCGTTGTTAAACTTGAGTTCATCCTAGCCAGCAACATTCTGGTTCAGGATGTGTCCAGGGTGTCCAGCCGATATACTAGACCAGAAAACAAAATCTGTTCTGATATGCAGGGTCATCATACGAGGCAAGCATAGAGCATACTGAGATCTTGAAGAATCATAGTTCCAGACATAGAACCTTCAGAAGATTAGGAAGAGAGAAACTTTAGAAAGCCATACACAAACACTCAAGCTTTATTCTGATTTTCTGATGCCATACACAGAAAAAAGGGCTCCCTTATATAGAGAAGGGAAGCGCTAAACAAGCCAGTGGCAGGCAAGCCTATCTTACAAAGGATAAGGATAAGGCCAGAGATGGTGGCCGACATATAACAATAATTTTTACAAAAGTCAACAAAATAACAAGAAGCTGGTCTGACAGCTGAAAGACACGCTAATAATTATACAGCTAAGGTAGACGAGACAGCTACGGACTGCTGAGATTACAGGTGGTGTGGTATTCATCATCTGAGTTGAGAGCCCCACATATGGAACAAGGTCACATGTCAGCTTGGTCTTGGGAATCCAGAAGATAGGAGTTCTAGAAAGGGTGCCAACTTCTTGCTAGGTCCCGCGGGACATCGGGTAGGATGAAAAGGATGTATGTCTTGTCATTGTTGATGTCACAAAGGAAGTTAAAGAGAGGGATCTGGATACTGGTATGATACAGTCTTTCATAGTCATACGAAGTATCCTATTCGTAGCTGACATTGGAGGTCCAAAAGAGCCGGGTATATATGTTGTGCCTGTAGGGCCTGCTAAAAACCCAAATGTAGCATACCTTGGAGGCCGGTTCTGGGTCTATTTTCCAAAGATGGTATTGGCCCATAAGCCTGGTAAGTTCGGTACGCCAGACAGATAGAGGATTGAACCACTGTAGGAAGGTTTGGAGGTTAGGTGAGGTTGGGCTCTGGACGTAACCGTATAATGCTTGGAGAGCAAAAACTATAGCATGATGATGGAGGACTGATAAGCACCATAGGAACCATAACACCTGGTCAGAATAATAGTAAAAGGGTAGAGATATAAAATGGTCGAGGAAAGGTTTGCTGGGGTGGCAACCTTGACCGTTGATCTGGACAAGATATCTTGGGAGATATAATTTAGCAAAATCGTGGACCTGTTGGACTGAGGGAAGTTGACCTGGTGGTAGGGTAGCCATAAATTCTGGTGGGAAAGTAAGAGGTGATGGAATAATATGTGGCACTGTAGAGGTTGAGGCTTGTAGGGATATCATATAAATCAAGGGGATTTGACCAACACGAGAGATCAGGGTGATAGTGTGAGGTCTTGAAAGCATGTCTGAGATGATTTTGTGGTGCCCCTTTATGTGCTTGACAGAAAAATCATATCTTGAGAACCAATCCTTGAGTCTCGGGAGCTGGGGATTTGGAGGTAGCTTGTTGTGGAATTCAAGAACCTTCGAAAAGGATGAGTTATCCATTTCGATGATGAAGTTCTTGGTCCTTAGATGGAAATCAAACTTGGAGATTTCATTTTTTACAACAAGGATCTATTTATAAATGGTGTGATAGTGTTTCTGGGCGTCTTTGAACTGTCCACTGGCATGGCCACAGTAGTGGCGTTTTCCATTGGATTCTTCAAAGAGGACGGCTCCCCAAAAGTGGTCACTGGCATCAGTCTGTAGGATGAGCTATCCCGAAGATATGCAAAGGGAGAGGTTTCTGTGAGACATTCTTTAAATGAGCCACTGCCTCGGAGTGGGAGATATCCCACTGAGAGGGTTCCCTTTTGAGGAGCTTGGACAAGCTTGTAGTGTAATGGCTTGCTTATGGGATAAAGCCTCTGATATAATTGACAATGCCAAGGAATTATTGGACCTGTTTTCATGAGAGGTTCGAATCTGGAAAGGTAAGAAGCTGTCTTGCCAGGTGAGGTCCGGGAACATAGGACCCATCTTTGATATTCATGCCAAGGAACTCAATCTCAGTAACACCAATTGAGATCTTCTTATCGGATAGCATGATTCCATGTTTTTCAATGATCTGGTGAAACTGTTGTAGGAGTTTATCATGTGAATTCTTATAGGGCGAAAATAGTAGGATGTCGTCGATGTATAGCAGGGCAGTATAGAGAATAGGATGGAAAATTCTGGTAATGGCCTTTTGGAAAAGTGAAGGGGTTGTTTTTAGACCAAAAGGTAAGACTGTCCATTGGTACTGGGCATTTGGGAGGCAGAAAGCCGTCTTGGGTCTGTCATCAGGATGGATACTGATTTGCTAGAAGGCTCATTTCAAGTCAAACTTGGAGAAAATAGTGGGTCCAGGAAGTTGGGAGAATAACGTATTGGCTTTGGGAACTGGGAACTTGTCATCGAGGAGGAAGAGATTGAGAGGCTTGTAATCAATTATGAGCCTTTTCTTTCCTCTGAGTTGTTCAGACCTCTTTTATACGTAGAAGGCTTGGCAGGCCCATAGAGAGGAGGTGGCCTCTATCAGGCCCTGTCTGAGGAGATCTTCACATTCTTCAGTGGCTATGGATAGGTCTGAGGGGGACATTCCCGAGTGAGTAGCTTTCGTTGGGTTGACATCTTCATTGAGTTTGAAAGGGAGTCTAATGAAAAACTCAGGGTTTTTCCATAGCGGGTGCGGATGTTTGAAGTCTGCATGGCTGTTGGTGTAGAACTATAGGAGTTTCTCCTGAATTTATTGGAAATCTGGATTGATAACTGAAAGGGAGGAAATCTTGGGGATGTCGATGAAAGGTTTGAACTCTCTCTTGTATCGGATTCCGTTAAGGAGGATCCTGATGGCTCTGGATTGGCTATAGATGTCCCACCCTATAAGGATATCCTTGTCTGGAAGGGGAGTTCCAATGACTTGGGTCCAAATGGTGAACGAAGGGAAAAACTGTATGCCAGCTTTGTGCTTAGAGATCAGGTAAGTATTAAAAAAATTTCCATCAGCTGCTAGAAACTCATTTTTTTCTTCTTTCCAGGCATCTGAAGGAAGGACGTTGGGATTCATCATCGAGGAATGTACTCCAGTATCGAAATAGGCAATGACAGGGACTGGCTTGGAGTATTTTGTTGTTAGAATCTGGATCTTAACTTGTGGGCCAGTACTACCATTAGTGGTGGCCTGGTAAACTTCTGAGGGGGAATCAGGATCTGTAGGATCTGTAGGATCTGTATATCCTGTATGTTCTGAGGAAGTGCTGGAGTTGTCTGAATCTTAGACCATAAAAGAGGTTAACTGGTTAACATCTTCTTGTTCTGAGAAGAAAGACTCAATATCTGCATCTGAGGGGATTTCATCAGCAACTTGTCTAAGTTGTTGGATGAGCTTAGCAGATTTTGCTCTTTTATTAGGGCATTGCTTGGCATAGTGACCCTCTTGTCCGCAGGCAAAGCACTTGTTGGACTTGTTCCATGATCTCCTGGTCTTCTTCCTATAATATTTGTATTTCCTATTCCTCTTGGGGGTTGAGGAATTCTTTTCCTTTCAGGGTTGGTTTCTGGTAGGTCGTCTTCTGTAGGAACTGTTTGCTCTACAGTTGCAGTGCTCAATGGAGTTGCATTTGAGATTGTAGGTGGGAGGAAATTTAGAGTGTCTATCATATTTTCTACCTTCTCTGATCATCTTTGCAAAAAATCTTTGTGTAGCACAGAGTTTGTCTAATGTAGTGTGGGTGTACATGTGGATTTCTCCTAGAGTAATGTCTCGTAGGCTTTTTCCTGAGAATTCAATTAATCTTTGGAGTTCTCCCTGAAGCTCTGTAGGAAGAGAGTTCATGTACACCTGTCCCAAGGTTTCATCGTTGATTCCGCCGAGTGCATGGTATCTGAAAGATATGCACCTGTAATGGTAATCTATGTCTCTTTTGTCTAGTGAGCAGACTCGCATTTCGAAGAATTCTTGTTTGGTCAATTTGTAGAATTGGGAGGCATCTCCGAGGAATTCTCAGAAGACTATTCCTATCGCTAGAGAGACAGATCCACATCGAACCAATTGAAGTTGTCTGCATTCTCCAAGGGCTTGGTACCAATATCTGAGAGATCCAGTGAACCTGGAGACGAATTCTCTCAAAATGGACTCTGTGTCGTAATCCCATTTTGCTGTCTGCAGGTCAAGCCATACGCTCATTTCTGATATCCTTTTTCTCCATTGCCGGGGAGCTAGGTCGTCAAAATTAAACCAGGGATCATTTGTAGCTTTCTAAGGAGGGGCCTGGTTCCTGGGCCTTTGGTCAGGCGGTTCATCGACCATAGGAGCTGGTTCCTCAGAGGTTTCATCTGAAGATTCAGATGTGTCAACTGTCTGAGTGGATGGTTGAGGGTCAGCTCTGGTGGCTAAGTAGATCTGGTTGAGATCTGGCAATGCATCTGGGTCTGAGTAATTCGCATGATCTGAGGAATGTGGAGAGTCCGAGGAATCTGGGGAATACGTTTCCCATGAAGAGCGGGAATCATAAGAGGATTCTGTAGGTTCTGTAGGATTGTCAGAGGTTTCTGAAGAGGAAAACTGATGAGAAGCCGCATAAAAAGCATGCTTTCGGTGATCTGGTGGTGAATGCTTGTGAGTGCTTGGTGCCTTCTTTTTCCGAGGAGATGTTCTTTTTGTTTTGCTAGAGGATGGCTATTCCGGATGAGTGGATATAGGTGGGTATTTTCTAAAAAGATCTCCAGTTGATTTGAAAAAATGGTTGTGGTCAGGGGGCCTGGAAGGAGGAGGTGGCGACTGAGTAGGGAAAATTAAGGATGGAGAGTAGGGATGTGGCCTTGGGATATAAGGTGTGCTAGTGAAGTGGTCTCGAGTTATCTGGTCCAACTGGTCTTTGAGATGTCTGATTTCTCTTTCCTTATTGTCGAATTCAGGGCTAAAATATCCTTGGTTGATGTACTGGTGAAGATCAACATCTAACCGGGAAACCCTAGACTGTAAATCTGTATACATGTTGCGTAGAGTTGAATCGAGATGTTAGAGTTTGTGATCATGTTGGGAAACATGATGCGAAACTTGGTCAATCTTTTGGTCGATAGAGTGAAGAACTCTATTCTGGACAGTGGCATTACGAGTGTGCCAATTGAGGACTTGTTCAGCCTGAGAGGGCTGCTTGAGAGATCCATCAGGTAAGACCTCAGTCGATTGGATGAATGGTCTGGTAAATAAATTCCTTTATGGGTTTGAAGAGGATTCCAAAGGTGGAAAATCCTTATCATTGCTGGAGGCCATGAAGCAAGGAATGGGAGCCGGAGTAGGAGGCAGTTTTTGTTCCGTTGGCTCATCCAGAAGTAATCCTTCATCTTTCAAGATTTGGAGAGCTCTATCATAGATAGAGAGAGGCTTGTTTTTTATTGGTTGTAAACCAATCCAAGGACTTTGAGGGTCCTTAGGGTCTCGGCGAGAGCGAATGGGTTTAACAGCTGATCTCACAGGTTTGTAACAAGCTCTGTATTCACAGTCAGATTCACACATTTCTGGGTCAACGTCCCATATGAAATGGCTGTTGATCTTGTCTGTATAAACAGGAGTTCCATCGAGTTAGAAGCAATGGATCGAAATTTCTTTTTCAGTTGTGACAGACCTGATCATGAGGACCTAGAACACAGGAGGAGCACTGGGTGATGTTTCTGTGGCAGGGGTGCTGGTCACTTGTCTCGCAGAAGTGCCAATTTGCTCATAAGTAGTCTAGATGGAACCATCGGCTAACTTGATGAACTTGGTGTCTGTGGCAACAACATGAGTGATATTTTAAAAGGTCTTCTCATAGTTAGTGATCCACTTGGGAGGCATGATCTCTATGAGCTTTTCTCTAGGCAGCTGCTTAGGAATCTGGATGATAGTGGGGACTTCATCTTCTCTTTCAGCTTTTATGAAGATGGTATCTCCAGTATATCCAGGGATGGGAAGATCAAGAGCATGATCTTGAAGCCTGTAAGCAATCTGGTGGTACAGTGTTGCCATATAGGAATTCGGCATCATAGGAGCTCCTACTATTTGAAGTTGAATTTTGAGACAGTTGTGAAGATTCAAATCCCTGAGAGGGATGTTGAAATTGGGATAGTAGGTGAGCGAAATGCTATCTGCATGAAGAGTTGATATGCACGTTCCGATGATTGCATGTTCGTATTGTTTGTAGATCATGTTGAGAAGGGCAATCCTGGCTGTGACTGGTAATCCTTTCCTACCATGTAGGGTAAGGATTATCCTTATGGCTCCGATGTGCAGATGAGAGTAACCTTCTTTGATCCATTGATCGATTAAGGGTTGACCAATTTCTAGGTCAACATATTGTTCAGTTACGGAAGATGGGATCAGGCAATTATCCAAAGCAGTGGATTGCACATACTCATTTATCGGAGGAGAACGATGTTGAACTAGAGCAATGACTCTCCTAGATAGTGATCTACTGCGTTTAAACACAGTATAAGGGTTTAACAGAGGGAGAGCTGTTTCAGTGATCTATGCAGATTCTGGGATATGGGTATATTCAACGAGATTCTGGATTTCGTTTGTTTGAGTTTATCGGATGGAAATAGCAGAAGAAAGCCTAAATACCAGTCGTGTTGTTTTCCATTGGTTTTTAAATTTCCCTTTCTTCGTCTAGTTTATATCTATCACTATGATTCTTCCTGCCTGAAAAACAGGACAAAAGGCTCTGATACCATTAGAGACGGCAGAGAGCTCCACGACCATCTCACATATCGTTTTTTTTCCCACAGACGGCCTTTCCTCAACGGCCTTAACAGGGTACTTACAAACAGAGATGGATGGAGATCTTAAGCCATAAACTAGTCAATACGTGGCGTTGTTAAACCTGAGTTCATCCTAGCCAGCAACATTCTGGTTCAGGATGTGTCCAGGGTGTCCAGCCGATATACTAGACCATAAAACAAAATCTGTTCTGATATGCAGGGTCCTTATACGAGGCAAGCATAGAGCATACTGAGATCTTGAAGAATCATAGTTCCAGACATAGAACCGTCAGAAGATTAGGAAGAAAGAAACTTTAGAAAGCCATAAACAAACACTCAAGCTTTATTCTGATTTTCTGATGCCATACACAGAAAAAAGGGCTCCCTTATATAGAGAAGGGAAGCGCTAAACAAGCCAGTGGCAAGCAAGCCTATCTTACAAAGGATAAGGATAAGGCCAGAGACGGTGGCCGACATATAACAATAATTTTTACAAAAGTCAACAAAACAACAAGAAGCTGGTCTGACAGCTGGAAGACACGCTAATAATTATACAGCTAAGGTAGACAAAACAGCTACGGACTGCTGAGATTACAGGTGGCGTGGTATTCGTCGTCTGAGTTGAACAGTTGTCCTTCAAAACTAGTGGTTAGGGAACTGCATCAGAATGTGACATGTTTTGTTTTTTAATATAAATATATCCAATAGTATGCATTTGTCTTAAAACGGTGATTATTTGATATTCCGAAAGCCCATCAATGTTAAATTGGTAACATGCATTGCCTGTATAAGCTCTATAAGAGACAGTTTCTTCATATTGAAGGTCTGGGGGAGTAGGTCTGGGATAATAAGGTTTAGTGTTTTGAAAATACTTAGTCTTATTATAACTGTCAGTTTTTTCATTGGTGGTGATTTTTTGTACAAATTGCTGAAAATCAATTGTCTCCTCTTAATCCGAGGAATCTGAAGGGACCTTTTGGTTAATAGTTTGGATATTTGGATGTGGGATCCTACTTAATCTTTCTTCTAACGTTCTTAAAAGTCCTGTTTCATCAATTAAATTGTCAAAACATTTTTCAATACCAGTATGGTCAGGAAATAGGATAGGTTCAGATTTTAGTATTATGTCTTTACCTTTGCCTTTACTTTTATTAGATGAAGAGGGTAAGTCATAAGGGACATATACTTGTGGAGGAACTTCTTCTCTAACTGGTGATACACTAGTCTGGGTTAAATTAAGATCAATTATTTCTAATTGTTCACCTATAGAATTAAGAAAGAAGTTGGTATAATTTCCTTGTCTCATAACCATACCAATTTGGTGAGAGGAGGATGTTACGGTCTGTGACATTGGTTCATCAAATATGATAAAGGGGGTGCATTTAGCCAGGTTAGTTTCATCTGGGTGATCTTTATTGGCCATTTCTATTTCAAAGTCTCTGGGAGGAGGATGGACTTGTTTCTCGATTCCTTTTTTAGTTTTATAATTTCTAAGGTTTTGTCTATTAATGACATAGCAAGTTTGTTCATAATTTTTTCTGTAAATATACCAATCAAAAAATGAAATACTTAAATCGAATTCTTCAATAGTATTAATCCATCTTTTATGAAATTGTTTTCTTTTATTTGCTGAATAATTCTTCTCATATTTTTCTCTTAAGGCTTGATTATGGGTTGAATAATATTCTGCAATAAGAGAATCAAATTTGTCTATACTGATAACGTTAATAGTTCTTATAGGGGGTTCTGGTTCTAATATTTCAGTCAAGACTTGTGATGGGGTTGGTGAAGTTTGTTGTTCTTGATCATATGTATGAATTGGCTGGGCCACCTGCTCTGGGGTTTTTAAAATATGTGCAACATGTGTGGGAGGTTTAGGCCTTCTTCTCCTAGGTACTAGATTAATAGGTTCACTAGACTCATCATCTGGGTTATAGTATTTCTTCTGGCAGTCATTCCATAAACCAGAGACATACCTAACTAATCTTTCTTGGTCACATATGTTTTTTATTGTGCTGTATTTTATCCTCTGGATTCTATTATATATCTTCGTGTTCCGTTTTGTGGTTCAAACTCATCATCTGGGTTATAATTAGGTGTAGAAAACATGGGTTGTTTATCAATTCTCCTGGGGGTTAAGCTGGGAATTTGTCTGGCAATGTTTCTTCTAGAGGAACTAGAAAGTGAGTTTCTAGCAGACTGGAAATCACTTAAGGATCTGGAATGGTCACTATCAGTTTCTTTTATTGATAAACTTCTTCTAAATGATATTCTTAATGTTCCATCATGTTCAGTTACATAGTCATGTAAATTTCTCATTGGTGGTTTATATGTTGGTTGGTCAACTTTTTCCTTGACCCAATCGTCTGGAAACTTAATGTTTTCCCATTTGACTGGTACAGGAACAAGGACATTAACAGATGGTGAGGCATTAAAGCATATAGTTTGGCCAGCTGGAACAGATGGTGGTATATAACTTGGTATAAGTCCTGAAGTTAACACACGATAATGGACTCTGTAAACAAGTTTATAGGGACTGGATTTTTCCAAAAATTTGTAATTATGAGTTTGTATGTCTATGACTAGGCATTTTTCTTTATGTTCGTCAGTGTTTAATGCAATAGTAAAGTTGGGATAAACTTGAAAATAAATTGGTCCATAAGTCAAAGATGTACATCAAGATCCAAGTTCTTTTCTAGTAGTTAATTTTTGTTTTTTAAGTTGGCTTTTTAATCTGAGGTCATTACAGAGTTGCATAGCAACAACGTTAATGGATGCAATAATTTCACCATAAGTCCATGTATCTAAATCAAGTTGGGACCAATCAGACCATCCCATTTGTCTAACCATTTCGTCTCTAACCTTAGTAGAAAATAGTTTTGGAAGTCCTGATATAAATTTCTCTTTCCAATAAGCATTAGCATTGTCAGGTCTTTGAAAGACTCTTGTCAGGAAGATGTCTTTATACCATTTAAAATCATTTAATTTTTTACATTTTAAATTTTGTATTTTGGAAAATTCTTTTCCTTGGTTAATATTGGGGTTTCCTACAAAGTGCATAAGTATGGTATAACATAGGACATCAATGTCATCTGGTTCAGAGATAGTGGTAGTGGTCTAAGTTTGAGTAGATGTTGATTCTATATTAGATGGGTTAATATTTGTGGGATAGTTTGTGGTAATAGTTTTAGTATGGCCTATAATAGAAGTGTGAACAATTTGGATTTGACAGATTACCTTCTCATAAAAGAAGTAAAAAACATAAGCTTAAAAATCACCTTTCTAAAAAATATCCTTATCGTATTAACAAAAATTATAAGGCTAACAAAGAAGGAGATACTATTTGGTCCCCAAATAAGAGATCAAGAGAAACCGCTAACAGAAAAAACTTTAACAAAATGATCCAAAGAAAGAAAAATAAAAATAAATGTTTTAATTGTGGTAAAAGTGGACACTATGCTAACAAATGTCCTGAACAAAAGAAAAAGATTAATAGTTTAGACCTAGATGACCAAACCAAAGAAAAAATCATCCAAGCCCTTTATACAGACTCTAAAGACCCCAGTTCTAGTAGCTCCACATCTTCTGACAATGAAGTTCTGATCATTGAAGGATCATCATCTGATTCTGAAACCTCTTATTCATCCTGCAGTACTGAACCTGACACACAACCTTGATTTTGTAAAGAAATCAACGTCCTTGACAAATATGATTATTCGCTAATGATAGGCATGATAGATAGTATAGAAGACCCTGTACAAAAGGCACAATACATTAGACAATTTGAAACCAGATTATTCGCTAATGATAGGCATGATAGATAGTATAGAAGACCCTGTACAAAAGGCACAATACATTAGACAATTACAAAAAAGAATTACGGAACAACCTTCTACAAGTAAAGAAAAATCTCCTCAAAACGAAATTAAACCTTTCAAAAATGCCCCTTTTGAAACCCCTGATTTCGAACAAAATGTATTGGGAAAATTTAACAGCAAGAGAAAGGTCACTATTCCAGACTTACAAAAGGAAATTGCAAATATAAAAGAAGAAATAAAAATATTAAAATTTCAGATCAAGGAGCTTCAAGTAACCGACACCATCAATAAACAATTTACAAATATAAATCATAAGGAAACAGGCTTTAATAGTTCTGACGAAGAACCTGACAAAGAAGCTGAAACCATCGAACCACATGACCTATTAAGTATAAGCCAAATAAATTCTATACAAGAAGTAAGAATTCAGAAATGGTATGTTGAAATTGACGTAAGAATAGCCTCTAATTACAATATAAGAGCTACTGCACTAATAGACACAGGAGTAGACCTAAACTGTATTGTTGAATCCTTAATCCCTACTAAATATTTGGAAGCAACTACCGAATATTATATGGAGCTAATAAGATAAGATTAGACATAGACTACAAACTCACCAATGCAAAAGTTTGCAAGGATGAAGTTTGCTATAACAATGACTTTATTGTGGTTAAAACACTCTCACAAAATGTTATCCTTGGCTTACCCTTTTTATACCTAATATCACCATTTAAGGTTATATCATAGGGTATAGTTACTGAATATTTGGGAAAGGAAATACTATTCCCTTTTCTTTTCCCTGTGTTAGTCAAAGACCTTAATACAATAAGGAAGGAAAATATTAGTAAAGAACCTCTAGACAATTATATTGCAACCTTAACCAGAAAACAAAACCAATTGGCATTTGTCAAAGATGATCTGAACTTTCAAAGACAAGTAGAAAAAATAGATGAACCGAAACTCCAAGAAAAAATTTTAGAGTTTAAAAGGAAATTAGAAAGTGAAGTTTGTTCTAACATCCCTAATGCTTTCTGGGATAGGAAAAAACATGTTGTTTCATTACCCTATACTAAAGATTTTAATGAAAATGGGATACCGACTAGAGCCAGACCTATACAAATGTCCTCAGAACTAATGGAATATTGCAAGAAAGAAATACAAGACTTAATTGATAAAAAATTGATTAGAAAATTTAAATCCCCATGGAGTTGTCCCGCCTTTTATGTATAGAAAAATACAGAAATAGAAAGAGGAGTTCTCAGATTAGTAATAAATTATAAAGCCCTAAACGATGCTTTGCTTTGGATACGATACCCTATATCCAACAAATCAGACTTATTAAAGAGACTTTATAATGCCATCATTTTCTCAAAATTCGATATGAAATCTGGCTTTTGGCAAATACAGATTGCTGACTCAGATAGATATAAAACTGCTTTCACAGTCCCTTTTGGACAATATGAATGGAATGTGATGCCTTTTGGATTAAAAAATGCCCCTAGTGAATTCCAATGCATCATGAAAAACATATTCAATCCTTTTTCAGAATTCTCCATTGTATATATAGATGATGTTTTAATATTTTCTAATAATATTGACCAGCATTGGAAGCATTTAGAAATATTTTATAAAACAGTCAAGCATCATGGTCTAGTTATTTCTGCACCAAAAATCAGCCTTTTTCAAACCAATATCAGATTTCTAGGTCATAATATCAAAAGAGGAACCATTGTTCCCATTCAGAGAAGTTTAGATTTTGCAAATAAGTTTCCTGATGAAATCAAAGACAAAAAACAACTCCAAAGATTTTTGGGATGTTTAAACTACATTTCCAATTTCTATAAAGAACTCAGTATTATTTGCAAACCACTTTTTCAAAGACTCAAAACAAATCCCTCTCCATGGACCAATGAACACACTAAAGTTGTTTTACATGTAAAAAATTATGTCAAAAAACTTCCTTTTTTGACCATTTGTCATCCTGATGCTCCAAAAACAGTTGAGACTGATGCATCAGATATAGGTTATGGTGGAATTTTAAAACAAAAAATTAATGACCAAGAAAGATTAGTTAGGTATGTCTCTGGTTCATGGAATGACTGCCAGAAGAAATACTCGACAGTAAAAAAGGAGATATTAGCTATTGTATTGACCATTCAAAAATTGCAAGACGATTTAATTAACCAAAAAATTTTATTAAGGGTTGATTGCCAATCAGCCAAATTTATTTTGAAAAAAGACGTAAAAAACCTTACCTCAAAACAGATTTTTGCAAGATGGCAAGCCCTTTTATCAGCATTCGATTTTGATATTGAATATATAAAAGGATCAGAAAATAGTCTCCCTGACTTTCTGACCAGAGAATTTTTACAGGGAGAAAAATGACCAGTAATAGAGGAAGAGGCAGAGGCCAAAGCTCTAGTGGCAGAGGTTCGAAGCCTGACTTATTTGACTTTTTCGACAAAAGGTCAGACTTATCGTCTTAGACTTATCAGGCCTCTCCAAAAGGAAGCCATAAAGACAAATATGCAATATCCATGGTTTCGCAACCCAGATCTCCTCACCAGTTACCCATCACATTTCCACCGTTACCCCCGGCTGGACCATCTACTAGTCGTAGTCCCAGTCAAAGCCCAGTCCACACAAGTAACCCTTTTTCTCCATTAGCTATTGACAGTATTCCTTTCAAAAAAGTGCTATCCTCCAATATCAGTCCACATTCCAACAGACAAGATAAAATACAGACTCAACAAAATCTAGCCCAATTACAGGCCCAAGCACAGGCTATAGCCCTTCCAAAAATTAACCATCCAATATATTCATATATTAACAAACCATTCTTCGATAGGTTTTTTGTTTTGGAAGATCCATATTTGGAGGACCATTACTTCAAGGAACCCAAAAGATGGCAGATGAACTCATCAACCCTCTTTTTGGTAGAGTCCCTGAAGACTTGACCAAAAGACACATCTTCTATGAATTCATTCTTGTGGACACTGATTCCATATTTATCTCAGATGTCTTTGACAAAATTGACAAGGAAAAATTGATCTTTAGGAAAATAAAAATCTGCAAAATTATCACCTTAGAACAGTGGGGTGGTAACCCAAACACGACCAGAAACTTCAGTAGGATTTTTCACATCTCTGAATTCTCATACTGGGATTACAGAGATGCTTGGACCAAATTTTTCTATGGCCAGAACCCTGGAAACTCTCTTTCCTGGTTCCTATATTTTGACAAAAAAATTCATTATTGACCTACCATATTGGTTTCTTGAGTGGTGGGACAAATATGGCCCTATTATCGATTTTCTTCCTCCCCCAGTCAAAGAAAGCTATTCATTCTGGACAGCAAATGTTGAAAGACCAGACGCTTGGGAATTTTATCCAGACTTATTTTTATTTTTTGTCCAATTTAATTTAACTTGGATTCTCATGTTAGAATATTCTATCCAAGAAAAATTAATTGGAAATGTTAATGTACCTTATTTTGGCCGACAAGTCAAAATAAAATGGTGGAGTGGCATGAATCTTGCCAACTTAGGAAAAGAAAAGGTTACCAAATGGTTGGAAATAAATTATTCTAGAATATATATATATATGTATGAGGGGCACTTTGGTAATTTAAAATTTTGTTTCATCTTGTTCTAGTCATATCAAACGTATAACAGTACAATTAATAGTTTAAGATTTTTTTTAGTATAAAAAAGTAAAAAATAAAATGAAAAACAAAAACGAAAAATGAAAAACCAGTATTTTGTGTTTTTCAAATTTTTCACTTTTAACACTGGTTTTGTTTTTCATTTTTTTTTTTTCGAAAATAAAATAAAAAACGGTTAATGAACGCGTTTTTGAAATCGTTTTTTAAAAAATAGAAACGAAAACAGACCGAAAAACAGTTACATGACGGGACCTTAATTTTTTTTTATTGGATTAGGAGCCCCTCTTTACCTCTTATATCCGTATATTGTCCTCAGCTTTTTATAATCCGCTGCCATGTGTCTTTGGATGGAATCAAATGCTAGGATTTAATGTTTTAATTTTTATGTCTAAATACCTCAAAACACAATCGTAAGAAATTTTTACATGGTTTGTAAGAAGTTTGTGATTATTCCATAATCCATTCAACACTGTGATTCTTCAAATTTGTGCATGACTTTTGATTTTTTCAATCTTAATCCAAGTTGTTATTTTGGCTTCCTTTCGTTTTCTTCTTTATTAGATCCCGAATTCTGTTTGATAACATTGTATTCCTTTTTTTTTCGATTTTCAGTGTTAATAGACTTTTGGGTTTTTTTTTTTACTGACACCAACCGATCGTTGGGGGGCCTCTATGGATCCAAAGCCAACGGTTAATTAAAAAATAAAAAATAAAATAAAAAAAGATATCAGTTGATGTTACCGGCGGTCGGATCCGGTTTTGGTAACTACTAACTAGGGAACCAGAATCGAAACCTCCATAGTTCTAGTTTCGGAACTGGATTTTCGGTTCCGATTTGGTTCCGTAGCCTCTAGTTCCAGTTCAGTTTCACGGTTAGAACCAAGTCGCATCATGTGTACATCATCATCCCAAACCAGTTATCATCAACACAAAGTCCACCCACATCAACAAACAATCCACCCATAACAACACAAATCGAGATTGTAAACCCACAATTATCGACGCAAAAGCTCGGCGGCCACACCCAGCTCCTCCACACTCGTCACCGAGAGTGGAGTAACTGAATCTCCACCATCCACCACAAGATCTGCCGAACGCCTGCAACTTCCGCTGTGCACCTTTTACTGTTGTTGCGCTGTCCGTCGCCACGATCACCAGGTCTGCAACTGGTGTGGTCTCTTGCACCACGGGAGATATGGACCGAGATTGTTGAAACCGTGAAGGTTGTCCAAGATCTCCTTCAATTGTTTTCAAAAAAAAAAAAAATCACCACTGTTAATGGTGGTAACAGAGAATGAAGTGAGAGATGAGAAGAGAGAAAGGTTTAAGAAATACTGTGGCTTATTTAAAAAAAAAAATCACCACTGTTATGGATATATTGAACGTACCATTCTACCCTAACAGAACCATCAACACCGTTAGAGCTCAGGGCAGGTTCCTGAAAAAACCAATATTATCTATACATCCAATAATAATAGGATATTAACCCTAAAAAGTTAAGATAATAAATGAATTTAAATATCACCTGTTCGAAAGGAAATCAATAAATGATGCCTCCAACTGACCCCACAAGCATTATCGTACTCTCTTAATTTCGAGTAATATTCTCACTTCAACACTAACGTCCACTCAAATCCCAGCCCTTGAAATCCATTTCGTCTCTCTTGAGTCTTGATGCACTCCTCACTTCTCTCAAAATCATTTATCTTCATCCCTCGAAAACCCTTCTCTCCCGTCTGCAAATTCGCTTCCATGTCCAAGATTGCACCCTCCAAAACGCGCCTGCGAGGCGTCGTTTTCGACATGGACGGTACCCTCACCGTCCCCGTCATCGACTTCGCCGCAATGTACAGGGCCGTCCTCGGAGAACACGAGTACAAGCGAATCAAAGCCGAGAGCCCCTCTGGGATCGACATTTTGCACCATATTGAGAGGTGGTCCCCCGATAAGCAGCGCAGTGCCTATCAAGCTATCGCCGATTACGAACGCCAGGGACTTGATCGCCTCCAAATCATGCCTGGTTTCCCCATTTTTTTTCTTTTTAATATACGTCCATTATTCTTCTTATTCCTGTGCTGATTTATGTTTCCTAACCTGTTTGGCTGTTTAGTTGCTGGAATTTGAAGGAAATTTGAAAAAGATTATAGCAGTTAGTATTTTCGAATTAGGATTTAGCTACTATACAGCCATGAAATAGTGTATAATGTATAGATGTTTTCTTTTTAAACCTTTTTTTTATCTGTGTACTGAGGTTGGAGCTTTTATACATGAAATGTCTTTGAAGTTATATATATCATTATACTGGTCATTACATGCCAAAAATCAGTGGACTCTGTCATTACAAATAGCTGAATTTTTTGTCTTGCAATGATACGAATTGGGTATTGAATTTTTTTATAAAATCAGTGCCCGCGTAGGAGAAAATGGTATATTTATATATATACACACACCTACAAGTATGTATGTGTTTTTTTTTTAAGTTGAGTTATTAGTTTGGTGATGATTATTTGATTATGTAAAGATTTCCAATTAATTGTGAACCTGGGCAATTGAGTTTATAAGACACTAAACTGTCATGTTGCGTCAAGGTTGGGGATTTTAGTATTATAATTTTTTTGATATAATAGAAAGTTATAGCATGTATTTTGTTTTCAATCAGTTTGTGTAGCAATTTAAGTGTCTCTATTGGCTATCCGCTGTTTGATTAGTTATCCATTGTTCTATAGATAGTAACTGGTTTAGGTTATATTGTATGCAGGTGCAGCAGAACTATATGGTTTTCTTGATTCGAAGAAAATTAGGTCAAGTTCCACCACATTTAAGGTCCTTTTTTTGTTGTAATAGTCCGTATATATAGTTATGCTGTGTCCACATATGAATGGGTGTATTATGTACTCTTTGGTAGATTTTGCATAGTTTGTGTTGTTGGCAAGTTTACTGAATTTTATTTTATTTTCTTTCATTGTAATGATATTTGCTAGGTAGACCTGAATTTTGTAGCTAGGTTGACATTTTTTTACTCCTTTTTCTACAGAAGGGGACTAATTACTCGCAATGTCAAGGAAGCAGTTGATCTGTTTCACCAGCGATTCGGGGTAAGTTGTTTGAAGCATGTGAGTAAATTGTGTATAACTGTTATTCGATTATCACATGGAAGTTACTGACTGAATCATTGGGCCATAGCTGTTCTGTATAATTTGATGAAGAGTTTATGTGATGGGGATACCAAGAGAGGAGTCTCGCTTTTTAAAGCATATGTTTCGAAGTTAGTTGTCTATGCTAGTGGTCAAGCAATCTGCACAAAAATGCTAATTTTGGTCCTATCAGAAAATTTGTCCCTGTGAAGCTTTGCTTTAAATCTGGTAGACCAGGGATTTTGCTTTTCATTGCATTGCTAAAGGAAGCAAAGACCTATACCAAGTTATATGGCATGCTCATTTCACATAGGAAACTGGAGGGCATTACTTGATGTCATGTTTTAAATTATTACGTGATGTTCAAAGCGACGATACTAGCCTTCCTCCATGTTTTAGGTTCTGAAGTTAGATTTTCTGTGCCATTTCCCACTGTGTTATGGATAAGTATCTTTTGGCTTTCAATAAACTTCACTCGATGGAGGTTCTGTTCAGTGAGCCTTCTCCATGTATTAACTGTATATGATCTTTGTCAACTTAATAATTTAGTGACCTTCAGCTGTCCTCTGATTCTTTCTCTCCCCCACCCACCAATATTGCACTTTGCAATTTGCATGATAGAAATGCTTGTAGAATTTTTATTTTGCAAAAATTTCTACTCTTTGAAGGTGTAATTTGAAATCTTCTGTAACTCTTGTCATTTCCACAGATAACTTTTTCTCCAGCACTGAGCAGGGAGTTTCGTCCTTACAAACCAGATCCAGCTCCCCTACTCCATATCTGTTCAATGTGGCAAGTTCAACCCAATGAAGTTATGATGGTTGGTGATAGCCTCAGGGATGATGTATGTTTCTGTTTCACTTTCATTATCAAAACAATATGTTTTTTTACTTATTATTTTCTGACAATATGAACATTGGTCTATGGTTAGATCTCAGTTATCTTTTAAGGGTATCATATGATTAAAAAAACCAGTAATGTCTCTGAATTCAGAGACCATGTTTCTTCTATTCTCTATTGATGATGGTTCTGACATTGTTTGGAAGTTATGATCACCTAAACGCTGTGCTAATTGAAGACGACCTTGGTTTTTGTAGGTGGCTTGTGGGAAGGGAGCTGGAGCATTCACATGCTTGCTTGATGAAACAGGGAGGTATTCTCCTGCTGATTTTGAGAAGTTGGATCTGAAACCAGATTTCACAGTGTCTTCGCTGACTGAGGTTTACTCACTATTGGAATCGAATTTTGATCTGACGCCATGATTTCCAAATTCACTGTTGATGAAAGGAATCATGTAGATTGTCCTCTATCCAGGAAATACCTATAGTAAATCGAGAATCAAGAACATGGTTTGTTCCTCGTACTCAGTAAAGTCTAGAATGAAGAAAAAATCCCCATAAAATAAAGAATCATGGGGCATTGATGAATTTAGTTTTTAGATAGAACCAGAGGCTCATTCTATTGTGATGTTGATAATTGGTTTATCCACTCTTGATAGGCAAAGATGATTGTTGGAATTGAATGACTCTTGTGAGTAAATGAGTTTTTCTTAATCTTCTTCTTGTATGAATTGCTACGTTGAAGTTGAAGAAAATATCCAAATAAAAATAAAAATGCTTTAGTTATTACTTTCTCGTTTGGATTGCATCTTCAATACTAAATTTTGAGGTAAAAGGAACAGAAAATGAATTGACCACAATCCGGTGGATCAGAGTGTCTCAAACTATTAACATCTACCAATAGAAATGAAAAGATCACAAAAAAAAAACACAAATCGCCCACCGTGGGGCTCGAACCCACGACCACAAGGTTAAGAGCCTTGCGCTCTACCAACTGAGCTAGACGGGCTGTTGATGCTCTTTTCAATCTTTCTATAAATTAATAGAATAAAGTTGAAAAAACTGAGCCAAAGGAAATATATACACAAGAATAAAAGGCCAAGTAGAGAAATGAATTGGTTCCACCGGGTGAAATTTACTAAGGGATGTTTGATGAATGTGATTAGACAAGTCTTGTGGGTAGACCTTATTTGATAATAAAATTATAACTCCATCCATGTGACCATGTGCACCAACCATTTTCATGCCTATTATTATTATATTTGGATGCATATTGAAAAGAAAGATGAATTCTTTGAATCCAAGTCTTGATGCTGTTTGCCTTTTTCTTAGTTAAGGAATGACTGCATATGGATCTGCATTTTGACACTAAGGGAAATAAAATTTAGATCAAATATTATAAGACTTTTTCTTAGTTAAGGAATGACTGCATATGGATCTGCATTTTGACACTAAGGGAAATAAGATTAGATCAAATATTATAAGATATATAGATATTTTGAACGTACAAATTTGGATCCAACTATGACAATGAAGTTATATGAATTCAAATGAAAGTTTCAAAAATCATCACTCTTGACTTATCTGGAAACAAACTCATTAATGAAAAAAAGACACAATATTATCAAACGTATGTTATCGTTTAGGGTCATATTTATATCTCAACCAATGATATATATGTAGGAAATGAGATGGATCATTATCGATATATGATACGAGAAATGCTTCAATTATATATGTTTATATCTACTTAGTTTTAGATCATATTACGTGATATGTACATCTTATGTGATTGGTTATTCATACCACGTGATATAACTTAAATAGATTTATGCTCGTATTGAATTATTTGTCTGAAATATTTAATTACTTAATTTTGTTAGAGCTTAGTGATAGTGTTAAAGAGGAGTTGATAAAAATGAGAAATTGGTTCGATTTCCTTGATAAGCAAATTCAGCACTCAATAGGGCAAAAGAGCTTAAACGTCACGTGACAATGTGACATACTGACATCTGACAGCGCGTGATGAGCACCTCTTAGTTTCCGCCGTCACCGAATACTAACGGGGTAGCAAGGACGTGAGCGCGTGTGTTATAGTTCTTGGTTGACGACGGCGGGGTCCTCAAAATCTCTCATAAAGGGGACAACAACAGGAAAGAACAAGAACGTGAACGGACCAAAACCTCGAACCCTCAAACACCTTCTGTCTCAATTTCTTTATTTTAATTATTATTTTTTGATTATTTTTTATTTTTATTAATTCAAAACCCTTCACTACACTCTTCTAGATCTCTCTCTAATAAGCCTAATAACAAATCGAGGAAACTCTCTGACCTTTTGAGTTTGGCACTTTGGCCTCTCTCGCTCTCACTCTCTCTTTGCTTCTTAATATTAATATTTACATTATCTCTGTATTCAAGCTCCTGCATTTCTCTCCCAAAACCATGGTTTTCCAACTACTTTCCTGTCAAAATTCATTCATTACTATCACCCCAAAAGTCCCAAGAATTCAGCAATCCTATATAACCCCCAAATTCTCTTCATTTCAAAACAAAAATTTCAACAACCCCTTAAAGTCTATTATTCGTAAAACCCATATCTTAAACCCCAAAACAGAGACCAGTACCACCACTGACTCCGACCCAGTTCAAGTGTCTGTCAGTAAGAGCAGGGGTGGTGATGATGTTACCAGGCAAGTGGGTGTGAAACAGATGTTGGTTTTGTGTGGGTTGGGTTATTGGGTTCAAGGTTTCAGGTGCTTTCCATGGTTGGCTCTCAATTTTCACATGGCTCACAACCTCAACTTGCACCCATCTACATTGCAGCTTGTGCAGAACTCTGCTAACCTTCCAATGGTGGCCAAGCCTCTCTACGGTGTTCTCTCTGATGCTCTTTACATTGGTGGTGCTCATAGAATACCTTACATTTGCATTGGAGGTTAGTTTCAATTGTATATTTTTTATACGTTTTATTGGATTTAGTTTCTGTGTATTTCTGGTGGCATCTTCTGTTATTTTGATGAGTTTGGAAAGAATCGTAAGCGGTTTGGATTGTACTGCTCTTTATATTCTTCTCTTTGGTTTGGGTTTTTGGTTCCTTTACCATTTTAATTATGCAAACCTTTTCTTGTGGAATTGAAAAGTAGAGTTAGCTTCATATTTCAGATTCCTCACAATATTTGATGAATTTGACTGACTTAACTGATTGTAATATTACAATAATGAATAATGTGCGTAAAGTATTATAATAATGAAAGAATTTGACAGGAATCAAAATTTCCAGTTCTATTGCAGATTCTGTCTTGGGGGTCGTTGGCATTTTTTCCGATGGCCAGTCAAGCTCTTTCAACCCTCATGGCCTGTGTCCTTCTCAGTAATCTTGGAGCATCCATTGCAGAAGTTGCAAATGATGCTCTTGTAGCAGAGTATGGCCAGAAACAGAGAGTGGTTGGTCTTCAGTCTTACGCATTCATGGCTGCGGCTGCTGGTGGAATTTTAGGCAACTTAGTGGGTGGATATTTCTTACTCAAATCACCTTCCAAAACCATGTTCCTCATATTCGCAGTTTTATTATCTCTTCAACTTGTAATCTCATCATCAGCGAAAGAGGAATCTCTTGGTTTAGCACAACCATCAAATGGCAATGCTGCAGGAAAATCAATTTCGGAAAGTATTCAGAATCAGCTATCTGCTCTTATGATAGCTGTCGGCGAGGACAGCATCTCCAGGCCTCTTACTTGGCTCGTAGCATCTGTTGCCATGGTCCCTCTTTTGTCAGGTTCAATTTTTTGCTATCAAACTCAATGTCTGCAACTTGATCCTTCGATAATTGGGATGTCGCGAGTGATTGGTCAGTTGACGCTTCTGTCATTGATTGTGGCTTATGATCGTTACTGGAAAAAAGTTCCCTTGAGAAAATTGATTGGGGTAGTACAAGGTTTGTATGCTTCTTCTCTTCTTCTTGACTTCATCTTGGTGAGACAGATCAATCTTCAATTAGGAATTCCCAACGAGGTGTTTGCACTTTGTTTTTCGGGTTTAGCAGAAACTCTTGCACAGTTTAAGCTGCTTCCCTTTTTGATGCTATTGGCAAGTTTATGCCCGCAGGGTTGTGAAGGCTCACTCACTTCTTTCTCAGCTTCCGCATTGTGTCTATCATCAATCGTCAGTGGCTTTTTGGGTGTAGGATTGGCTTCTCTGATCGGAATAACATCTGGAAATTACTCAAGTTTGCCTGTGGGGATCTTGATACAATTCCTTGCAGCATTGCTGCCTTTCGCATGGATCCATCATGTTCCCATGTCCCAACCTGCTGTTGAGAAGGAAAGAAAGAGAGCTATGAGTAAAAGAACTAGAAGAAATAGAAGAGTCGGAAGAGTTGTATTAGGTTCAGTTTTTGTTTACCGACGCCAAAGGGAATCTGAGGCATAGAGATAAACAAGATACTTGATATTACATTGACAAGTCTGGAGATTACAAGAAAGGAACCATATGATTCTTCAGATCCCCATTTTTTGTCATCTATTTTGAATTGATCACTGAGGTCAGTATGAATTCAAGAATTTTTGTTTAAGCCACGGTTCGAATTGTAGCTGTCTTCCAACCATTCAAGGTCCTCAGAAAAAAGCAATCGGTCTTCGATGAAGAGGAATATTTCTGTTTTCGCCCATGTTCATGTGATCTCTTTGGATCTCTGATTACCAAAGTTTTCTGTAGCAAGGTTTCTTGGACCGAAGAATTTTGATCAAGCAGGAGAGGTGGCTAAACCATCTACTGTTCCTTAATGTGGAAGCTGACTGCAAAATGAGTCTAATATGTCAATGCAGCTCACTTGTACTTACAGGCTATCCGGAGAGATTATGCAGGTGGCCAGGCACCTATATGCTGCCTCGTTTTTCCTTGCATTATACCTCGTTTTTCTGGGCGTCACATAAACACAAGATCAACTTCCACAGGGCTGAATCATAACCATGAGAACCTCAGCACATTAAGGTGATTAGGCATCATTTGTATATTTGCAAGGATAGAGTATGAATCAAAAACAACTTAGTATTTAATTCACCAGATGTGCCTCCGGTCCATGTTTCATTCATAATTAGCCGTAACTATAAACCTTTTAAAAACTTGCAGAATATGGAAATTCTGGCTAACACACTTTTCTTCATGGATGGACTAACAGAATTGAAGAAAGAATAGATAGAAAATATAATAAACCTTTGATGGAAACATTTTCATTGTATGAAAAGAAGTGATTTGAGTTCCTTTATCCCTCACAAGCACAAACAACTGCAAGTTCTCTGTCAACCATAGCTCCTTTCATAATCAATACAAGGTTATCCAGCATCTCATAAATTGACTTGGAATGAAGATGTGCTTTATCAGCAACATAAAAACAATGGGTCCTGTCATGAATGCTAATCCAACTGCAGCCAGGTGCCTTCCTCAAACCCCTATCTTTCATTGTTGCTCTCACTTTAGCAACAACATCCCATCTTTTGGAGGAAGCATATACATTCGAAAGTGAAATATAGTTTGAGGGATTTTCTGGTTCTAACTGAATTAGGAACCTATAAGCCAAGTCTTGCATCTCAGAATTCCCATGCATTGCAGAAGCACTAACAAGAGCTCCCCAAACGCTTGGACTAGATTCCACAGGCATCGTTTTGATGAAATCAAACGCTCTATCAAGCTGGCCTGCTCGACCTAACAGATCAACAACACAAGAACATATCTCAGTTGTGGGATTGATTCCATATACATTTATTACCGAGTCATAAATGTTAAGGCCTTCGTTTATTAATCCTGACTTGCTGCAAGCAGAAAGAACACCAACTACTGTTATCATATCCGGTTTGCCCCCTAGCGAAAGCATCTTATCATACAATAAGACAGCTTCCTCACCCTTCCCGTGTAATCCATATGCCGAAATCATTGAACTCCAGGAGATTGAATCTTTCTGAAAGGAACTATACTCAAAAACTCGCCTTGCAGAATCCAAGCTCCCACACTTTGAATACATATCAATCAAAGCATTGCACAAAGATACATCATGATTCAAATCTTTTCTAATTGCAAATCCATGAATTTGCTTCCCACCAGTTAAACCAACAAGTGAGCTACATGCAGGAAGTACACTCAGAAGTGATACTTTATTAGGCTCTATTCTATCTCTCGCCTGCATTTCACAAAAAAGAACCAATGCTTCGTCCAAAGCTCCATTCTGCACATAACCATTGATCATTGCCGTCCAAACATAAACATTTCTACGCTTCATTTGATCAAATACCCGTCTACCCACAACAAGATTATTACTCTTCATCGAATACATATCAATCAAGCAACAACCCAAATGAAAATCTGAATCCAAACGAAAATCATATTCATTCCTTACAATATAACAATGGAGCTCTCTGCCATAATCCCATCTCCCAGCAGTATCATCATTGTCACCACAAAAAGACAAAAGACTTGAAACCGTAAATGCATTCAATTTTACTCCATCAATCTGCATACACTTAACAATTTCCCATAAACCCAATTCCAAACTACAATCCTCGGAATTGGAATACCCCGAAATTAGCACGTTCCAAGAACCCGCGTTTCTTTGAGGCATTTCATCGAACAAGTTCTTAGTTCCGCTAAATTTTCCACATCTATTATACATAGACATAAGAGAATTTGCAACAACAACATCCTCGTTAAATCCAATTTTTATACTCTTCCCATGAATCAAGCTCCCAAAATTCAAGTCCTTGACGTCACCACACACTTTTGCTATGGTTGCAATAGTAAAATCATCTGGTGACACGTTGCTATAACACATATCATTAAACATATCAAAAGCTTCATAATATGCATGGTTTTTGACATACCCATTGATCAATGAGTTGTGTAGATACACGTTCTTGTATTCAACCGAGTCAAAGACGAGTCTTGACCGAGTTGGGTGACCACATATTGCGTAAGCTGTGACGAGCTTTGTAGCCAAGAATGGGTTTTGTGTCAGGCCAAGAGAAAGGATTTGAGAGTGGGAATGTTTGGTGAGTTGCAGAGATCGGTGAGTGGTTGAGAGTTGGAGAAAATGGAGGAGAGTAGCAGAAGTGTAACTACGGGAGGTCGAGGTTGGGAGGGTAAAAGAGTTGCGCGCAGAGAAGAGGATCATCAGAGAAGACAGAAACTGAACTGACTTGGATAGTTTTTATTGGTTTAAACTGCAACTCAAGTGCCCAACTTATGTGATAAAGTAGAAAACACTGTACGGCATGTCCGGTATGTGCTTTTGGAGCCATTTTCGTTTTTGTTTTTCAAATGGATTTGAAATTTGCTTTTGTTAATTATTTTTTATTCAAAAATAAAAACACGAAAGTCGACCCAAAGATGTGGAGTTTTTGAAAGTAGATATTTATTGATTTATCGGTTAAACAAACGTTATTTACTATTAAACAACTTACATCTTATAATGGTTATAAATATAATTTCACAAGATAAATCCTTAATGAGAATGTAAACGAGTGAAAGATTAAAACCATTTTTGCAATTCCCTGTTGCGGATTAACCTCTTGTTTTCCCTGTTTAAAGATATTTACTAAATTTCCAAGCCTAGAATTTATTGTCTAAGAGGGTTAATAATACATTTTTGGTGAATCGAAATACTAAACTCTTGAAAACAGAGACATGAGCGGCAACCACACCAGTACACCACACAGATGGTAATGTAGGTCCTCATTAACACATATAAAGGAAGAGATGAGCAATACAGAGCATCCTAAAAATATGTCAACAATCCGAAAAGATAAAAATTAAAGAAACTAACAAAAATATGAAAGAAAGTCTTTTCCAACCAGTTTTTTGTGCATATGAAAGAAAGTCTCCAAATATCAGAATCTAGGTCCCAGAGTTAACTAGTTCGTAACATCAGCAAAAAAACATGTATGAGGAGTTGCAAAAGATAACGCTAAGAAGTCACCAGCCATTCTTGCGTGTACTAGGTCTAATGCTTATCAAATTCCCTGTAAACGAAGTGAACCTCGAGTTCGAAGCCAGTGTCTTATACCATCATCATCTTCAACCACATCTACTGCGATTATAGATCTGTGGATATTTATTGCTTGAATAGTGTTTCTATATCACTTCCACCAAAACATTTGACACTAATAATCTTCCTCTTCAGTTCCCAACTATTATCAATAAAGTGAACTCTCAAGCAACAACAGACATCTTCGATAGAACATCTATTCAAATGTTAAACATGTCACACATGTTAAACATCTATCCAATCATCATAAGAGCAACAAGTTTCTGGATTTCAAATGTTAAACATGTCACACATAACATATTCTAAAACCCAAACAAAACATACAAAATAAAAATAAAAATTCATTGAACATATTCTTAACAAAACACTATCCAATCATCATAAGAGCAACAAGTTCCTAGATTTCAAATGTTAAACATGTCACATATAACATATTCCAAAATCCAAATAAAACATTAAAAAAAAAAAAAAAACTCCTAAAACATATTCTTAATTCCTAATTAATTTCATACATCATCATTCAAGTTGTTAATGGAACTAAATAATACGGCCTCTAATTCTGGTTCATCAAGGGAAAGGTCTGCAATCTCGAGTATCCCGACATTCTCTATATCCATAGAATCAAAACCATCCCCTCCAACATCCCACAATTGAGAAACACCTTCATTGTAGGTTGGGGATCTCCTTGATAAAAGGCGAAGATTATTATGCACATATACCAAATCTTCACCTCCTTGTGGTGTTATCTTGTTCTTCCTCAAAGAGTGTATGAAATTATAGGTGCTCCAATTTCTTTCACAAGATGAGGATGAACAAGGTTGTCCAAGTAACTTCAAAGCTATGGATTGGAGAGTTGGTGTGGAAGCTCCATGAACAGCCCACCATTTCATTGGAGCCATAAAATCTCTATCCTTCATAGAATCGCCACTTGAAAAATCTTTCAAGTACATGGAAAAATTGGCATACTCCACATTGACACTTCTTCGCTCCCCCTCATTAGGAAAATATCTTTCAAGACATTTTTTTCTTTCCCTTGCAATCTTAAAGTCTTGGTGTGGAGCAGCACGACCAGGAGCTCCTTTAAGCCATTCATTGCTATAATTCCTAGAAGTAGAGCAGTAAAAACAAATCAAAAAATATATTGATAAAAACAAAGTAGAAAAAATTTACTAAATTGTAAAGAATAAATACTTTAAAAAATGTTACTTAGGATTTAAGGAATGTGCCAAGCAATGGAGTGGTGTATTGCTTTCGGTCCATCGCTCTACCAAAATTCCATGCACCACATCAAAGAACCTTGATTCTTCATGAAGTTGCTTTCGTTCTTTTCTAAAGATAGCAATCTTCACTTTTTCTATCATAGAAACCCACCAATCATAGACCAAGTGAAGACAGGGTGTGTCCGCGTTAGCCATCCGAAGCATCTCATATATGGGAGCTGTAAAATTAAGTATATAATCAATGTCAACCCAAAAGTATTCATCTAATACTTTTTTCTTCACAGTTCTTGCCTTTTCTACATCTTCTTCTTTATATACATCCCATTTTTCGCTAATCACCATTTGCTCTAAGTCTTGCTTTATTTGCTTAAATCTTTTAAGCATCACAATTGTAGAAGCAAAATGTGTATCAGCAATTGATAGCAACTTTAATTTGGAATGATCATTAAACATGGTCAACCTCATACTATGGTTCATAATAAATTTTCTTATGAACCAAGCATTACTAGAAATCTTTGTAATCCAACCACATTGTTCGATCACATCATCATATCTTGGATGTGTCGATGGTGAACAAATGTTCTTCAAAGCAAGGTTGAGGGTATGGACTACACATGGTGTCCAAAAGATGTGTCGATATTTTTCCTCGACAAGAAGTCCCGCTGCTTTGCAAGCTGGAGTATTATCAGTGATTACTTGCACCACATTTTGTGGACCAATTTCTCGAATGGATTGAATAAGCATGTTGGAAATAAAGTGCTTGTCTTTGTACTCTCCTTCACAATTTATGGCTTTCAAAAACATTGGTCTACTCTCACAAACAACCATAATGTTAATAAGAGGTCTTCTTTGAGAATCTGACCATCCATCACTGCATACACTTACACCTTTACCTTGCCAAGTATTCTTAATTGGTTCTAACAACTGTTCAATGTTACCCTTCTCTTTTTGAAGAAGTGTAGTTCTTAATGAACTGTAATCTGGAGGGATATAACCCGGAATTGAATTACTACAAGCAATTTCGAATGCACATACATAGTGGGGATTTCTTGCAAAGTGAAATGACAAGCCACCCGAGTAAAACATTCTTGCAATTTCACTATCTAATTGTTCTTTAGCACCAATGTTGAAGGACTTCTCAATTGGTCCACTCATCCCCTTCCTTTTCTTTGGCTCAAGAGATGGTAAATCCAATCCATAATAAGTACTACCAATAGAAGAACCAATAGTTTTACTTGAGGATGTGGTGGGTAAAGGAACTTGTCTAGGTAAAGATTGTTTCACCCTAAATTCAGTGTTTTCCACCACCTTATGCATTTCCGATAAAGTAGCATTTGTAACTTTAGAGCAACTTGCAATCCCACCTCCTTTAATTTTCAATAAGTGACTCTTCACTCTAGAATATGATCCCTTATAAATTTGCTGGCAAAAGTTACACTGAAATGAAGTATTTCCACCACCTTTCCCCATTTTCTCAAGTTTTGTAACATATTTCCACAATGGAGTATGATCATTCAAAGCAGTTTCACTTTCAGCTCTTTTAGCATTGCCTTTAGGCTCAAAAGAGTTTGCTGTGTCACTCATTTTCTGAAAGGGAAAAAAAAAAAGACAATTTCTATAAACAAAGTCTTGTAATTAATAGTTCACAAAAATTATACACTTTGCTACAATTTTTGAAGTTCTAAGACTAAGTCTAAGAGTTTATATCAAACCCTCAGTTTCTGAAGAATCACCAAACATTGTTTCGTTATAATTTCTTCTCTTTGATCGGTAAGTAAAAAAGCATTTTGTGCACTGTGAGATCAAATAAAAGGTTGATACGTAGCCTCTCATTCCATCAATTAGTGAAAGTATGATTGTACCCAACATTGTTTGTTGATTACAAAGACAAAGCATTTTCCTCTTGTATTTAGAATGGTTCAAACGATCTTAAACTTACAGATAAAGAAACATGTAATCCAAAATGTTTCAATTGTATATTCATAAAATAAATGTTTTATAAGAAAAATAAAAATATCATAGTTCATGCTAACAAAGCATTTGTTTACATAACAGACCCTTTGAAATCCAACTTTCTGACTCTACCCAGGTGTTATTATACAAGATGGACTCCCAAAAGTTTCCTGTTCAGTATATAACTTCTGAAACACAAGTAAAAACCAAACACGTCGCATTAAGTTATCACCCAAAGAACCCCAATTATTTGTTGGTCTCACCCCATAAGCATAAGCATCCTATCTATGAGATCTATGAATCAGTGTGCATCAGTATGTATGCATATTAAACAAATAAATCCAGGAAAACAACCTGTGGTCCTGTGTATGCGATAAAATTCTACGATAATATAATTCGAGCATCACTAGATTGAATACAAGGCTTCTAAAGCAAAAACTAAGGCATAGTATGTAGGCAGTTACATCACAGTTGTTGGCTTGTTGCAAGCTCACCTTTATTAGTTATAATTAACGAGCAATTAACATCTTGAGAGCCTATCATTCTAAATTGAATTCACCGTCAGAATGCAACAATACTTGATAGAAAATCAATCATCTACTCGACCCATGACCGGTGTGGAACTTACCTGTCTAAGACATTTACTAGAATCAACTCCATCATCATCATATGGGTTATACATATTGAGCTTCCCTGCACTGGCAAAAAAAAAAAAAAAAACCATTTGCATTGTCAATTTCAAAAGCCAGACTATATTGAAGCAAATAACCAAAAACACAAAAAAAAAAAAAAAACCAATTCAAAGAATCTCCAGGTTCAGATTCTACAGAAACCCATATCGTAAACAAAACCAATCATAGTGAAGAAGGAAAAAGAAAAAGAAAAAGAAAAACCAAATTGTCAGAGATGAACAAATACCTTTGGAAGAAACTTATCAGCGACTTCGAGCGGTGTCTAGTTCTATGAGACTGTGTTGGGGTTCGCAGTAAACAATGGTTCCTTTCGCGGGAAGGATGGCTTGTTCCCGCGCGTTTCTGGGTTCCTTCTAGAGTTATAGTGCTTTACGATGTGAGTTGGGTCTTGTGTGATTGTGATTTGATTTTCATGAAAACGTAGCGATTTGAACTAAAACCGACCCGATATTTCACATAGCAATATTTGGGATATGAGTTATAAAAAGTTAAAAACTATCTTAACAGTTAATTTACTTAATTATGAGATTATACGGTTGAGACTTGAGTCTTGAGATGATATATAACACATCATCATTTAATCATGAATTTAGATAAATAGTTTTGTTTTGTCAACGAACGCGTCTCGGGCCATGAAGGACCTAAACCAGTGTCGGCAACTAGCCCTTTCATTCTTATTTACGAATGAATTGGGAAAGTCACTAATTAAACATTACTCTAAATATTTTATGGGATTAAACAAGACTTGTTTGACATAAAAATCAATTAAATTTCTTTTTGAGAAAATATTTTATATATATTACCATTTTCTTAAAAAAAAAAATTATGAATATACCTACTCGAAAAATGCTTGGATTGGACATCATTCTTAAAAAACTAATAATCATGTTGGTGCTTTTAAATTTAAATTATATATATATATATAGTGAGTATAAATTTCATTAAAGAATGTGATGAAAATCATGTTGACTTTTATGAATTTTAATCTGATTTTTTTATATATAATAAGTACATACGAATAAAATTTAAAATTTTATAAATACTAAAACTATTTTTTTCGATTTTATTAACTACGAAGGTATCAGAAAAACCAAAAATATATGAAAATTTGAAAAAAAAAATCTAATGTTAAAAAAAAAAAATATTTATTTATATGTAGATTTCAATAAATTTATCAAAAGAGGTAGACAACTATATACTAGTCTAAGTTTTTCAAATATATATATATATATATATATATATATATTATCTTTTATATATTTTAGTTAGTGGGATATATTATCATCTTCAACCACATCTGCTGCAGTTATAGATCCGTGGATGTTCCAATCCAAAAGTGCGCTTTTAAGTGTTTCTATATCACTTCCACCTTCAAAACATTTGACACTAATAATCTTCCTCTTAAGTTCCCAATTATCATCAATAAAGTGGACTATCAAGCAATAAAAGACATTTTCGTTAGAATCTCTTCAAGCGATTAATTGTTAAACTAAAACGACACGGGAGCTTAGAGAAGAATCTACAAAGTTTTTCCTTCTCTACTCTATAAACATGGAGTATGTCAGCCTTTATTGAGTTTAGTGACAAAATTCCATTCTTGATAATCATATGTGCCACATCGAAATGCTTCATTTCTTGATCCATCACACAGTTCTCTTTGATAACAGCTGAAGTTGAACCTGTTTCAGATACTCTATCTCCATTTTTCCTATTTTGGCATACTTCTAAATGTTTCTTGAGGTTTGTGGCCCTGCTATTATTTGCACCCACCACCATCTTACAATGTTTGCATACGGTACATTCCTTTCCACCTTCTCCTTTATTCTTTACATAATCCTTCCAAACTTTTGACACCAATTTTCTTCGCTTAGTACATGGAAGCGCTGAGATCTCCACATCAACATTGACCAACTCATTGTCATTATATAGAGGGGGTTCACATACAGCGTTTTTGTTTTTAATTTGAGCAATTTCCTGCCAATATACAGATGATGATGTGAAAATAAGTACATAGAAGCAAATCAAAGCTTAAGGGCTATGATCTTGAATATATTCAAAATGGTCAAAAATTTAAAAATCAAAACCAATGCGAAGAAAGGTGGTCCAGAATTTGATGAATTAGAACACAAAGGATGGCGTCCACAACACTTTGAGCTTGTCAAATTGGCTTACAAGTTGCAGCGCAGGACAGAAACAACATACACAGACCAATAATGGTCTCAACTAGCCTATTCTAATTCAATTTTAAATAGTACCAAGGATCATATCAAACCCTCAGTTTCTGAAGAATCACCAAACATTGTTTTGTTATAATTCAAAAAAGAAAAACAAATTAAGCACGATCAGTAAGTACAAATTAAGGTCGATATGTAGCATCTCATTCCATCTATTAGTGAAAGTATAATAGACCTACAATTGAAATCCAATTTTCTGACTCTACTCAGGTTTATACAAAATATCACAGTTCATGCTTACAAAGCATTTGTTACCTGTCTACGGCATCTACTGGAATCGACTTCATCATCATCACTTGGGTTATGCATATTGAGCTTCCACTGCACAGTCTGCACTAACAAAAAAATAAAAAATAAACATTTGCACTTGTCAATTTCAGAGACCAGACTTTATTGAAGCGAATAAGCAGAGACACACACACACACACAAAAAAAAAAAAACAATTCAAAGAATCAAAACAGTATCATATGCAGGTTCAGATTCAACACAAACCCAAATTGTTAACAAAACCAATCCAAGTGAAGAAAAAATAAAAATAAAAAACCATTTGTCGGAAAATAAAAAATACCTTCAGGAGAAATTCTGTGTCAGGCTGAGTTATCGGCGACTTCGATTGAAACTAGAGACAGTGATTGGCGGTGTCTAGTTATGACTTATGAGACTGTGTGGATTTGTAGTAAACGCTAAACAGTGGTACTTTTCGCGGGAAGGAGGGTTTGTTCCCGCGCGTTGATGGCTTCCTTATAGTGCTTTCATAGATATGTTTACTTCGATCTGGGCCAATTTCTTCTTGACACGTTATATGAATCATATGGTGTGAAGTGATGAAATTGGTTCAGTAATATATCTTACTCTTACAGTACCATACCACGAGATTATAGATCCTAATATAAGATTGTGGTATCAAACCTTATTAATATATATATATATATATTTATATCAATACTATATAAATATACATATACTTTAATTTAAAATGTATATATAAACTTCACCTTAATCTGTAATCCAAGTATAAAGAGCCGAGTACTTAATTTAAATCTTGAATATGGATAAGAGACATTTATCCACGTGTGTTTATAAGTACGTGACTTGGTAAAGACAAAAGGGGATTAGCAGGAGCATCAGAGCATGGCCCAGAAACAAGAAAAAAAAATTAAAAAAATTATTTATTTAATATTAAATATTTTAAAATTTTACTTTGACCCCTCCAAATATCTTATTTTACACATACACCACCGCAAACTTGAAAGGAACCGGAGAAGTACTCATGTACATTACTAAAGGAAGAGTTCAAAACAATTTGCTCACTTTATTCTATTGACACTATTTCTTTCTTTTAATATGAAAATGACCTTTTCACCCTTTAACATATCTAAAAATTACTTAAAATTTATGAGGATTGTTAATAGATGACGGGTTTACGTATCATTTGAAAATTTATATTTCTTCTACTTTTCGTTTTAATTTGGAAAGGCAATTGCACCCTTTAATTATTTTAAAATTACGGACCTACACATCAAACATCTGTTACCTCCATATAAAAAAAGAGGATAGATTTGTGAATTATAGCCACACACCTTTTATTTAATAAGGAAATGATATTTATAACTATAACACAATCCAAAATTACTAAAAATAGTCTGGTATGACAGAGGTGTTCTATGTATATGCATGTTAAATGTGTGGTTTTACCTATAACATTTATCAATGTATGAGCATTTTATTTATCATAAGCTTTATAGGAATTAAATGAAAATTATGGTTGAAATGTTTTTTTCTTTAAATTTAATATAGGTATGGTTGTGCAAGCTCATGCTTTTACACCTATCAGGAGATGAATCTTGAGTATAGTTTATTCACTGTAGGCATCATAGGTTTTTGGCTAATCTGCCACTTTATGGTTGAACTATCTTATTAAGCAATGCGCAATTATTATCAATTGAAATTACTAAGTGTTTCTTATCTCTATTTGGTCTTGATGGTCTGATTCTTTTATTACAAAAGCGTTTCTTATGGCAATTTAGATAAGTTGAATATATATAAAGTATATAAGGGAGATCGAGATTGGTTTTAGGAGTGAGTATTTATAACAATGATGGTCAGGTCACCGTCTCCTACGTGCAGAACATGCAAGTTGGTCACCTGGTGAGCGATAGGCAGTTTCTCGTCACCATTTTTTTTTTAATACAATGTAAGTGTTGTTCATGAATATAGTGATCGACATAATATATGAAAGTATAGTAATCCATTATAGTTTTTTTTTTATATAAATAAGATATTTTTTTTTTGAAGTTTTTTAATATCGATAAGATTCAAGTCGTTGATTTAGAAATCATTTATCTAAACTTCAACCTCCAAACTCATTCATCTTATATCCACATGGGCAATCCATTATTGTATTATGAAAACTTATATTCATGAAATTATCTTTTATCAAATTTCATAAACAATCCAACCCACCAAATACGTCAGGTATCAACATCACATAACCTCATAACTTACAAGATGTTGACATCTTACGTACTAACATCATTTAAAAAAAAATGGAAAGCCCAACATTGATCAATTTATTATTGTGATAAAAAAAAATCATAATTATAATTATAATTATCAAAAATATAGAAAAATATTTGGATACTGACCGGTCAATACCAAAGGTAATAACCTCTCCAATGGGGTGTTGTCACGTGGCTTTCTTTTTAATTTTTTTTTATAATTATCTAATAAAATAGGTTGTATGGCATCACCTCATTGATGGGGTCAGTACCTTTAATATTGACCGGTCAATCAGTATCCAAGTATTATTCAAAAATATTTATAATATGAAGACAAAATCAATCACAAGCACATGCCTTGCATGTGCCACCAAACCTAGTTACTAAAAAAAAAGGTGAAAATGTCTTTTTGTTTCTTGAATTAGGAGGCTTTCTGAAACTCAACATGTATGGTGTTTCTCTTCAAAATCATACACAAATTAGAAAAGGGAGATTGATGTCTGTGATTGGAGAGAGAGATAAAGCAAGGAAGAAAGGTATTGATTTCTTGTAAAGAGAGAGACTGAAATCTGAAAATATTTTGTCGCCGTTGATGACTTGCCTAAAAATGATGAGATACCGGTTTTTCTTTTATCTCCAGAAATGATTGTAAGTTCTTTTCACAGTGTGTTTTAAACTGTTTGCAATTTTGATTATACTAGAGAATCGTAGTGGTGATCATTTTTTAGTCGAGTATTAATAGTGTAAAAATGACTTTGTGTTATGATTGACTTTCGTTTTCTTATGCTTGCTATCGAGGCAGTCAGGCAGCACCCAGAGAGATTGACACAGTTTTTTTTTTTCGGAGGCAAGATCAGATCGCTACTAATTAAGTTCTGCTTCTTCTTTTGATCGATTTCAATTTTTATTTTTATATTTACGGTGGTTTTTTGGAGCTAATTATGATGATTATTGATGGGAATACAAGTGGGATATTAATTTAATGCTCCAATTTTGATTTGGGTAGTGATCTCAATGGAAGCTCATTCGGGTTGGCAAATTAATAGCTGGAAGAAGATGACGAAGCAGTTAATGGGCGAAACGGGACGACTTGCTGTCTTTGGTGAGGACTGGGAATTTAGATATGGTCATGGAAATGATTTCTAGAAGGGGGGATTTTGAATTGAAAGAGGTGTTGTCTAAGCATAACCAATCCGGCGATTCGGCACTGTATGTTGCTGCTGAGTATGGTTATGCAGATTTGGTCAAGGAATATTGCTATGGCTGGTACCAATTCTAGAAACGGCTACGATGCATTTCACATTGTTGCAAAGCAAGGAAATTTGGGTAAAATTTAATTTTCACTGCAATTTCAGGTTTTTGATTAGATGATGTACTTGAAGTTCTTGGGTATAATTAGTTTTCTGTTAATTATATTGATTAGTTGTGAATTCTGTTAGAAACACAAGATAACATATTGAGATTTGTTTTCTAGCATTTCACATTGCTGCAAAAGCATGGAAATTTGGGTAAATTTGTCTGTGCAATTTCAGATTTTTTGTTTTTATAAAAACACAATATGCAGTTTTTGTAGATGCTTTATTTGAAATTCTTGTGTATAATTAGTCTGTTGTTATCGATTAGTTGTCTATTATGTTAGAAACTTAACATATACAAGGTTGAGGTTTGTTGAAATTGTAGAACAAACATTGTTGCTAAATTTGGCTTTGAATGTCAAGACCTTTCTAGCATTTTTTCACATTGCTGCAAAGCAAGGAAATTTGGGTAAATGTTCTATGCAGTTTCAGATTTTGTTTAGACAACACAATATGCAGTTTTTTCTAGTTGATTTTACTTGAAGTTCTTGTGTATAATTAGTTTGCTGCTGTCAATTAGTTGTCGATTATCTTAGAAACTTAACATACCATGTTGAGGTTTGTTGAAATTGTAGAACAAACACTATTTTGCTAAATTTGACTCTGAATGTCAAGACTTTTCTAGCGTCAAAGTTTTTCTTTTTCTTTTCGACAAATATTTAGAATGTTTGTTTTTATATGTAGAGGTATGGAAAGTTCTGATGGATGCTATTCTTGAACTTTCAATGGTGTGTGATTCCTTGAACACCACGGCATTACATACTGCTGCCTCGCTGGGGCATATAGAAGTGGTGAATTTTCTTTTGGAGAAAGGTAGCAGTGTCAGCGTAGTCACCATAGCTAAGAGCAGTGCAAAATCTGCCCTGCATTCTGCAGCAAGATATGGGCACGTGGAGATTGGGAAGTCCCTTTTGAGCACAGAGCTTGGAATCACGACGAGGAATTGCCATCCTACTTTTTCCCTATTTTTTTAAAAAAATTATTTATTTTCTATTACCTATCTTATACCCTTAACAAGTTCCCAAATTACATATAGCTAAATGCAAAATATACCGATTGAGGGGTTAAAATGTCATTTTGATTTTAAGAAATTAAACAAAAAAAGAAGAAGAGAGAGATAGAAAAGGGAAAGAAAAAGAGGAAAATGAGAGAGGTTCCAGTGCAGTCAGTTGACAAAGGTACGTTGAGTATGGTCTCCCTCGCTCACCCCACAAAACTATGGTCATGCGTATGGGTATGAATGACTAGAAATGATAGTGGGTCAGCACCCACATGCATCAATGATTTAGGAACCAGAAATCTTCTAGATGCCTGCTACTATTATCGGATGGCTTTAAGGTATGGCGATTTGGATAAAACAAATCGATTTTCTTTTTCATGGCAGATAACTGTGTTGTGTATTTTTTTTTCCTGCTTCAGTTATCAGAACTTTTGGGGTGCTTGATCAACTAAAGGTAAATTCTTTTTTGGGTTGTTTACACCTCCTTATATGATTTCTCTATATCTGCATACTTTGACTGTCTTTTAGCTTGAACCTGGGTATTTTGATGAAAACTTATATTACATTACTTATAGGAGTGAAATAGAGTTTTAATTGTTTTTTGTTCAAGTTTTGAGTCCAAATTTGGAGGATGTTAACAAAAATACGTGCACACACTTTAAATAATTGTTATTTGATTGGTTTTCTTAAGTTGTAGTTTAATAAGTCTTTCTAGAACTGAAATTATAGTGCAATTTACTATCATTACCAATATTTATGAGCAGGTTCGTGATGTTATTATTATATATTATATGTTATTCTTTATATGTTTCAAAAGAATATATAATAATAACATATAAAGGGTCATCAACCTGTTCAATTGAGTATTTGTTATTAAATATGAATTTTTGGTTTCTAATTGATTGACATAGCTACTCACATTAGAAGATTGATTCGAAAATGTCTAAACATATAAAGAATAACTTGTTTCAAAATAATATATAAAGAATCACTGATCTGCCCATATATATGTGTATATATATATATGTAAGGGTGATTCTTTATATGTTATTATTATATATTATTTTGAAACAATTGATTTTTTATATATTGATACATTTTGTTTGTATCTATGCAACGAGTTTGGTTTGTGTAGACATTTTTTAATCGATCTTCTTATGTGAGTGGCAATGTTGAACAATTAGAAACCAAATTTTCATATTTAATAACAAATACTCAATCAAACTCTTTGTTCTTTTATGGAAGTTATTAAATTTGAAATTTTGGTTTCTAATTGATCACATAAAAAGATTGATTTTAAAATGTCTAATCAAACCAAACACATTGTATGATACAAACAAAATGTATCAACATATAAAGAATCATTTGTTTCAAAATAATGTATAAAGAATCACCAACTTGCTCATATATATATATGTTATAAATTAAAAAAAAAATGAAGAACATGTGAAGGACAATTATAGAATAAATAATAACAGATAAATAGAATAGGGGGAGATCGGAGATAAAATAAACGGAGAGATGTGAGAGAGAGAGTAAAAGTACTTTGTGTATTGATTTCAAATTTTTCACTAAGTAAATTTACAAAGAATGAATGTATATATAGGTTTAGAGAAAGGATGAGATAGGCATGAGATGTGGGGTGACGTGATGATCATGATGAAAATAATCAAGTTGTCAAGGGGAGATGGATAACTATTAACTAATATAAAATTTTTAGGCGGTTAAGTATGGATTGTTTCACCACTTACCGCCTAAAAATTTTACATTAGTTAATAGATTGGTGATTTTTTATATGTTATTTTTATATATTATTTTGAAACAAATGATTCGTTATATGTTAATACATTTTGTTTGTATCTTAAACAATGTGCTTGGTTTGTTTTGACATTTTCGAATCAATTTTCTTAGAGATTAATTTCTTTACAAGACTTGCATAATATCCTACAATAATAGGAGAAGTTGATGATTTTAAAGCATCATCTAACCATACTTTATTTGCTGTCTCGCAAGAATCAATAGCAAAATCTTCAGTTACGTACATAATAAAATCATAATTTTCACAGGTAAAGAAACTATTAAATGTAACCATCAATCAAACCCTTTTTAAGCTATGTCTAACTGGCACTCAAGTTCTGAATTAAAGTGCTCCATATGGCGGTTAAAGGACTGAGTGTTGAATTGGCGGATGAGCTTTTGAACTAGGAACATTCGTTGATAAACACGGTTGATACCAAGGGCCACACTGCTTTGCATATAGCAACCCGTAAAAGTCGAGCTCAGGTGATTGAATTCATTTGTTTTTTTTTTAATTGTTTTCAACATGAACAATTATACGATGAACGTTTGCTATCTTTGTGAGTTTAATCTCTAACTGTCAATTGAGAATCATTGGATGTCTTATTGATCGTTATTCTTTTCTTTTTCACATAGAAGATTTGGAGACAGGGAGAAGAGTAGGTGGTGAAGAAGTATTTAGATATGTGCATTGATTGTTAAGATATCATGAAGCCGTCCATTGGGAACATTCTACTTTGCTGTCGTATGTGAGTCATGCCTAGGAGATAACAATATGTCCGAAACTGGAATGGTACCTTTTCTCACCCTCATTCATTTTAGGGTTTAGTTTTTCAATTTGGATGAGAGTCGGGATCCGAGACATGTCAAGCAAATTTCAAGGATCAAAGGAGAGAGAGTTAGAAACAAGAACCACAATAGCATTCAATTTATTTGCTTCCAGATTTAAAAATTCTTTCATTTTCGGTATTGAACCATCCTTAGATTTAATTTATCTTAATTACATTAATCATCTGTTTGTTATTTCATTTGAAAGCAAGCAAATTTGAAGGATTACTGTTATGGAATAGTTTATTAGTTTTCTACTTGGGTCACTTTAAGTAATATAAAACTGATATAAAATAAAAGGAACAAGTTTGGTCGAATTGTTAGTTTTTGAAATTTAGTTTTCAAGCAACGAATTAAATGTGCCTTTGATGGTTTATATATTCTGTCTACATCAAAATTAAATTTTCTTCATATTTTGAAATCTATGTTGATACCATTAGGAGGGGGATTTGTCGAGTTTTTCTGATGAGGTTAAAAAGTGTGTTATAAATATGTATATAGTTATATGTCTACCGGATAAATACTCGGGATTTGACTTGTTCATGAGTATAGTAGTCATGTTAATCATTATTGTTTTTGTGCAAAGTTGTTATTCATGAAATTATCTTTTATAAAATTTCATTGGTAATCCTACTCACATCTTATTGGAGAGGGGGTTTGATTTATTATTGTTCATAATTAGAAATATAAAAAATGGGTCACATTAAACCAACTTAAATTTATGATTTAAAACTTTGATTTTAACATCTCAACCATTTATTTGCTTTTAATCTAAGAGTTGTAAATACATTTAAATTTTAACCTTTGAATTAAAAGCATATGAATGGTTGAAATGTTGAATTCAAAATTTTTAAGTTACAAATTTAAGTTGATTTATTTTGATCCATATAAATTATAATTATGTATAATAAGAATACAAATCAAGCACACGCCACCAAACCTAATGTGTTACAAAATTATGATGCAACAAATCAGTGAAGTAGAATGGCCGTATGATTATATGAGATTATTCTAACTTTACATTTACAATTTTACATCATTGAAATTGTGAATTCAATTCTAGTCTTCTCAATTTCACAGTATAAAGATTACTCGATCAAACTAAAATTTATTAATAATCCAACTCAAAAAAAATAAAAATCCAATACAGTATAATTTAAGTGGGATTTTACTGATAAGTGGGGCGCATTTAGCGATGCCATAACAAATTGGGTCCAGACTTCCTGCCCACCGTGGTGGGTCTAACAACATAAAATTTTCAACCCGTTTGGTCCATATTGAAAACTTTTCTAAACGGTGGGGACAAGATCTGAAATTATTTTATATTTAAAATCAGACACCGATTGAGATTTAGATAAAGTGAACGACCTAATTTGTTGAAATCACTATATTCGCATACACTCTTAACACTCATAAGTCATAACTTGAGATTTCTTCTCTCGTAGAATATTGGAGAAAACTCTTTACATACGGTAAACTTGAACCCACCCCCGTTTTTGATATTATAGTGAAAACTTGATTTATTCTTATTTGATAATTGATTTTTTTTCCCAGTATATGAAACTATGAAAGCATAATTTTTCTTGATTTTGATGTATGGTTGTTAGATATTGTAACATAAAGTTATCAATAATTTGGTTTAAGTGATAATTTATAAATTATAATATATATATATTACTAGTTATGAAAATAAATCCATAAACAAATAACAAAACACTAACGTAAAATTATGACAAACAAACTCAAGACTCTAACTTGTTAATTAGAAAAAATAAATTTTAACTAAAAAAAATATCTGAATTTATAAATAAAGAAAATATCACATCATTTTGATTGGTTTTTAGGTTAATTTTTGAGTTATCTTAGCATTAGTGAATAGATTGAGAGTAATATTATATAACTCAAATAATTAATGTAAAATTAAACCTAAATGATGGGACAACTGGGATGTTATTTCCATAAAAGTACTTCTTATCATTTGAGTTAACTTTTTTGATGGTTTGGAATTAGTGTTTTTTATATTCAATTTTGTAATTAAGAATTTGGATGGACGAAGATAATTATTAATTCAGGAGAGAGAGCATGGATTTGAGAGAGAGAGAGAGAGAAATAATTGAGATTTGGGACTTGATAGAGAGTGTTAGGATGCCAGAGGCCCAGAGACAGAGAAAGAACCGTTAAGTCATTGGAAAGTGAGAGAGAGAGAGAGAGAGAGAGAGAGAGAGGATAGATATTGGGACTTAAGGTGAGAGGAGATGTTACTCTAATTAAAATAATAATATTTTATTAAAAAAAATTCTATAAAACTAACCCGGCTATAGTCCGGGTTGGACCCATTAAGGTCCGCCCATGCTCATGTATGAAGTATGAACACAACATTAGTATTAGGGTAATTGCCTAATTGGTCACTAAACTTATTGTTCAAACTATTAATCATTTTCTACTGGAGTATTTGAAAATACTTTCTATAGAAGTATGTATGGGATAATATTTGAAGTATAAATTGTTAAACCAAATATTATAGAATTATAATAGATATAAAATCGTTACCGGAAACATCATCCATCGTATTTTTATCTATAAATTTATTGATATAAATTAACTCTCCTATCTCAAAAACCTCAAATAAATTGGAATTTTTGTCTGCTTTAGTTTATTCATCGACAATGCTTCAATTGATTTATGGGTTGACATTCTTTCCTTAAAAAGTTTGTTTATGCGTAATGTTTAATCAAGGTCCAAGAGTTGGAATATGTTTAAATTTTATACATGGCTTTTAACAAAAATTTTAAAAGTGTTTCTTATAAATTAAAGAAATTCAGAAAAAATATATATATTTGTTTATGGTAATGTTTAACCAAGGAGTTGGGGTAATGACATTTTCAAGCATTCTCTTTGGCAATTACAATTTACAATAACCTTATCCTTTGAAATATTTTAAAATATATGTATGGTGCATGGTCTTATCCAAAGACTTAATAATTTTCTCCAATGGAAATTAAGTTCAAGTGAGACATTAATAATTCATCTTCTTTACCATCACAATTACCACTATATTTAAGTTGTTTTCCACTTTCAAAATATGATAATTTCATAAAGTTGGCCCAAGTCATTGTTTACCTAAAGCTTAAAGGTTCTGAAAATGAAATGTGTCACTGTGTTTGGCAAGTTTTCTGGCAATCTCATCGTGATGATCAACTATAGCTAGTTTGCTGTTGATTCAAGATATTTTGGGTACAAATTAAGCAGAAGCTTAATTTGAAATTTCCCGGTTGATAAAATTCAGATACTGTTTTAAATACGCTGAAGATACAGATACAGGGTACGTAAATTCATAAATACATTTTAATTATTAATAAATTAATAATTTATTGATTAATTAATAACCCTATTAATTAGTAAATTTTAGGCGGTTCAAAATTATTAATTTATAGAGGCTTTACTGTGAATAAAATGAAGTGGAAATATGTCTAAATGACACCAAGTCCATAGAGACTTTTTGGATTAACACCAGATTTATAATTTGAGTTTAAATAACATAAATGGATGAAAATACCATCACTTTTTTCTTTTATTATTTGTCTGCTATTCTTAGGGGTTTTTTTTCTGCAAAAACTTTTATTGATGGAGGACCAATAATGGAGGTGGATCAAACCTCCAACGAATGTCAAATCTGTTCGATGAAGAAGATGAAGAAGAAAAAAAACCTAGAAATATTTTTATTTGCTTAAGAAGTCTCAGAAATAGTAAAATAAGTCTCGAAAATGCTAAAATAAGTTTCGGACATACAAAATAAGTTTTGGAGACACCAAAATAAGTTTCGGAAATAAAAAAGTACGAGACTTATTTTTGTGATTCTGTTTTAAGTGTATTTTTATTAAAAACACATTTTTAGTACCATTAAAATGTAAGTTACTGATTTAGTACTAATCCTAAAAGTAGAAGCTTAAAGGGTGCTATAGAATTTTTGGCCCCTAAAACAAATTGAAACCTTTTGAAGAATGACGTATAGAGAGTAGTATAAAGTAGATCAAGCATTTCAAAAAGACTATAATGAAAAGAAAGAAAGAAAACACTTTTGATGTTTCTTGGTATAACAGCAACAAAACACATATATGGATTACCAATTAATTAATTAAAGATATTATTATGTGATGGCAATATTTGCCTACCAAGCTGAGACCCTTTAAAACTTATTAGGGCTGACTGATTGATCAACATCTCTACACACTCGTGCTCCCACAAAAGTTTATTTTGCTTACAATAAAGGCGTAGAATTAGGGTCAGAGTGATGGGAGAAAGTGTTTTTTAAGTTCAACTACGGCACTCGAATTGAATGTGTTAAGTGAAAGATAGGATAGAGAAGAACAAATTTTTGATTAGTTTATGATCTTGTTTTATTAGGAGGTTTAATTATTATAGTAGTTTTAATTTAAAATAGCGAAGCTTGTCAAAGCAAATGGAGACAGTAGATGTGGATTAGTTGGTAGTGCAAAACAACGCATGCAAATCAAAAGAGATTCGAGAGATGATGATCAGACTGAAGGACTATTTAGTCAATGATTATGTTTTCTTCTAGATAGACATGATCACGGTTCAGTTCAAACTATGAAATCAAACCGTAGGTAAAAAACCGGAATCGGGATGGAAATTCTGATTCCGGTTCTAGAACCAGACAAGAACCGTAAGGGCTAAGGTTCGGGTTTTGGTTCCTTAAATTAAAAACCAGATCGAACCGGAGGTTCTGCACCGCTTTTCTTTTTCTTTTTATTATTTTTGTAGTTTTTTTTATATATTTATTTTATTTTAATTCTGGCTTATCCAATCAACTTCATTTACAATTTCATAGCATTACATGTCTAATGATTTTTTGTAGTTAGTGTAATATATATATATATATAAGGAATCGCTGGAACCGAAAAACCTTATAGGAACCGGAACCAAACCGAAACCGAACCGCGGTGATCTCTACTTCTAAAGCATCTATTGTTGTTGTTGATAAGGTGAGAAAAAAAAAATGAAAACATGAATCATATTTTTGGAAAATATTTTTCTTCTAAAAGTAATGCTTCCATATAGCAGGAAAGCTAAAAAAAACCCTAGTAAATATATAGGTCGGCTACAGATAAGGTGTATACATGCACATTGGTAGATCTTTTTTAATTTCAGAAAAAGTCGATAGTTGAGTAAGAAAATAAATACAAAGTTTGTGTTAATGATGAAAAAAATTAGGTCTCTAAAACGTTATCATTGCACTCTCGTTTTGACATTTGCAATTTCTTTGGCTTTAAAACTTAATTGGGACATAAATGACAGGTTAAAACCATGATTACGAGTTAGAAAAAATATTCCAAGTACACAAAAAAGTTATGAAAATGAAATGCAGAAACATGTAACAGATATATATTTTAGGTCTCCAACAATGGTTTTGTCACCAGCACCATTGGCCGTGTAAGTTCTTTTGTGAGCATAAATGGCAGGTACAGTCAAAGTCAAAGTCAAAGTCAAAGGTCTTTGATCAATGGTGTGTGTGTGAGTGAGTGAGTGTGTGTGTCTGAGTTCATTAATCACATTTAACAAATAACAATGATCTTCTTTTAATTGAAGATCCAATTAATCTAATAAGTTTGTTTAATTTAATTATAATTATAATTATAATTATGCTTTTTACCGGTCTTGATGGGTACAGTCAATGCTATAGAGAGACTCTCAATCTCAAGTCAAAAATTTTGTTCAAATTGTTGTTGTTGTGCACTACACCGATTCATGTCTCTAGCTTTACCTAATTAATTATTTAATTAATTACTTGAACCAGTTCTCTGCTCCACTCTTTTGCTGTAAACCATTTCTCACATCATTACATCATGCGAATGTTGTGTGTAACCGTGTATATTATTTAATCAACGTATTAATTTAATTTTTGTTAATTAAGATTCAATTAAAGGGATATAATAGGATTTGATCTCACATCAGGATTGTACTTACGGTGATTATTGTCATTAGGTCCAAAAGAACGTGATGGTTACAACTTACCAGTTACCAGTCACATAATTTAGACATAATTTGATAATTTAATGTTTTTTTTTTTTTTTTTTGTAAGAGAAACCCTTTTGTGATCTCTAAAAAGATAGTATAATCGGTTAGATATTAGAAGTGCTCTTGCAGTTGAAGAAAGAAGTTTAGAGATTAATCATCTTGAAATGGTAGGATCAGCAACCATTTTATATACAAATTAATTTCAACAGCCGTGTTAGATGCAAATTATACTTCAAATTTTAACGGATCAATACATAACTAGGGGCATTTTTGAACTGTCATACCCAAACAACCATTTGTTGTCACTACTAGCTGATAGTCCAATTGGTAAGAACATTTTTTTTTATGATTGAGATTATATTTATGGGATGGATACTGACACTCGTAAAACTAATTAATATACCAAATTTATAAGTATATATATATATATATATATATATATATATATATAATTTAAAAAATAAATATTACTATAAACACTCATCTTAGTGTCTATTTGGAAGCGTTTGTTTACTGGCTAAAAGAGTTTTTTTAATTAAAAAAACTCTTTTAAAAAAAATATTGTTTGGTTGTCACACAGTAGAGCTTTTAAATAATTAAAAAGACTGTTTTACGTCTAGTTAGAGAAGCTCAAATTTTAGGATTTTTCAAGTATATTTTTTGAGTTTTTAATAACACTAAAAAGTCTAATATAACCCTATCATTTAAAATAATTTTTGAATATTTTGGTAATCTTACCATTTTAAAAAGCTTTTTCTAATTGACAACCAAACGATCCACATCTTCCTATTAAAAACTCTACTTGTAAAGTGTCTACTTTAAAATATCTACTCCTAAAATATCTATTTGAATAAGTTCTCCCAAACGGAGCCTTAATACCAATAATACACTTATTGAAATGAATATATTATTTTTAATACATTTTATTTATGAACTTTCTTAAATTATTAACACATTCAATTTATATAAAAAAAAAATCATATCATTTTTGGAATCAAATCATCTTCTAAAGATATGATGATCCAATTTAGTTTTGGAAATTTATTGAACGTATGAATCTTATGAAATGGATTGGGCTCCGTTTTGTGATTTCGAGCCTCCTCCGATCAGATTCTGATCTTATGTTCTTCATCAAAGTTGTAGATCGTAAAATTTTATGCAATTTGGAATCAAGAATCTGGTGATTTGTAGTTTTCTTCATAGAGTTACGTCCATTTTAAGTTTCTGCACTGGTTTGTCTTTTATTTTAGGGTTACGCGCCGTTTTGCTTTTTTGGCCCTCTTCCGGTAAGATTATGTTCATTTTCCCTTCTTCAAGATTGTAGATCGTGATTTGTTATGCAACTTAGAATCAAGAAACTTGTGATTTGGGGTTTTCGGCACTGAGTTACGTCTGTTTCAATATTTCTATTTTGGTTTGTTTTTTGGATAGATGAGGGATCCCTAAATATAGTGAATAGTGGTCACTGCTATAGTATTCTGTCAATGCTACAGTGATTCGCTACAGTATTTTCTGCTGCAATAATTCGCTACAGTACTTTTACTACAATATTATGCTACAGTGATTTCACTACAGTATATTGGGATCTATGGATCCTATGTGCATAGAGGCCGCTTTGTGTTCTCCGATAGCAGTGGCTTCCATCTCGACTAGTCAGGTTGGTTTGAGTATGGTGAGTGGAGTGAATTCCTCTTCCCAGGTTGTTCCTCTCTCATCTGGTGAGGTGTGTGCTAGAGGTAAAGTTGTTGTTGGCGGGGGTGGATCCGCCTGTGGGTAGCTCCTTGCCTACGTCATCTATTAGGGGTTCTTCTTTTACGAATCTTTTTAAGGCTGCCCCGATTCCAGGGGATTATGTTTCTGGTAATTCGATTCTTTCGAAAAAGGGTTGTTATGTGGCTGTTCGGGTGGATCCCTCTGCTTATAAATCTAGATTGGAAGCTTGTAAGTATTCTCTCATTGGTCGGGTTGTTCTTTCTAGTGGTGAGAAGCCTTAGAAGTTGGTTGATCTTAAAGCCAAGTTACAGTCTATTTGGAAGTTGTACTCTGCTTGGAAGCTGATTTCTTTAGGTAAGGGGTACTTCCAAATTATGTTGAATTCAGATGTTGACAAGAATATGGTTTGGAGTTTAGGGTCTCTTAGTCTTAAACTATGTGTTTTACGGCTTCAGCCTTGGATTCCAGATTTTAATCCGGCATTACAAAAGTCTTCAAATGCTCAGGTTTGGGTCCGTTTTTATGATTATTCATGGGAATACTGGTATCTGAAGATTGTCTCTGATTTAGCTAGAGGGATTGAAGTGCCTTTACGATTGGATAGGGCTACTGTGGAAGGTGATTTTGGACATTTTGCACGTGTTCTGGTGGATATTGATATGTCTAATGTGCCTTCATCTTCTTTGCTTCTTGAGAGAGATGATTCTCATAGTTCTTTTATTTCAGTGGAATACGAGAATCTTTCGGCTTTCTGTTCTACTTGTTCCTCAATTGGTCATTTGCCCAATGTTTGTCGTTGGAACAAATCCATCAAAGTGATTCCTGTTAACTCTAGTAAGCCTGATTCAGCTAGAGATGATCCAGCCACGATTGTTGTTGATGAGGAGTTTAAGATTCCCCGAAACCGTGCTTCTAAACTAGTTTATAGTCCTATTTCTGATACTCGGACAAAAGTTTCGGTTTCTAATGTCTTTACCGCCATTCACCAGGATTTAGGGTCTCTAGATTCTATAGTAGTTCATTCTTCGGCAGGTTCAGATCCGGTTTTGAGTATGGGTTCTTCTACTAGTGTAGTTGCTTCACCAAGTTTAACTTCTTCGGTGGGTCCTACTATTTCAGTGGTGGATGCACAGGTTGGTCAGCCCCAAGAAGGGGGGCGAAGTGATGATTCTCTTAATGATGTTTTGTTAGCTTCTTCAGATCCGATTGTTTCAGCTATTTTATCTGATTCTACATCTTTAACGGTTTCACATGATCAGCAGTCTGGGAGTGTTAATGTAATCCCGATAGTTCATAGGTCCTCAACAGTAGTCCTGGTTTCTAATGTCTTGGTGGTTCATGACTCTCCTGTGGATATCAGGTCTGATTTGAGTTTGGATTTGTCAGTGGGTTAGTCTTCTTTTTTTCGGGATCTGAGATGATATTGAAGTCCTCTTCTATTTCGGGTCTGGTTTTTGATGGTCATTCCACAGCTCCGAACCAGGCTTTTCCGGTCATAGATTCATTGGTTCAGACGGTTCCTACTATTGTAGGACATTTCTCACTTCAGCGTTCGTCGATTCCGCATGCTGCTCATGGGGTTAGGAATGAATGTTTGGGATCTTCTCAGATTTACTCTTCGGTTACTGCTTCTACCTAGAGTTCTAGACTTTCGGCCTCTGACTCCCAAGCTGAGCTCCATCTCATTGATGGTTCTTCATGGGCTTCTCAAACTGAGGTGGAAGGATTAGATGATAGCAATATTTCTCAGAGGACGACGATGATTACACGTAGGCTGACGAAGCTAAAGTCTAAGATGCGGACTCCTTCTGGCATTTCCAATGATTAGGGTTCTTCACTAGAATTGTCATGGTATTGGGAATGGGTCTACGAGACGTGTTCTTAGAGATTTGTGTCTTTTACACCGACCTTCTTTGGTGTGTATTGCTGAGCCTATGGTAGCTTTCACTTCTATCTCTTCTTGTTTCTGGTCTTCTCTCAGTCTTTATTTAGTGGGCTTGAATGATAGGGGCGGTCTTTTACTGACGATTTGGGTATTTTCTTGTGATTCTTTTTCTGATGCTTAAATTTTCCTGTTTCATGAGCAGCAGCTTACTGTTTTGATCACGGTTAACTCTCGATTGCATTATTTCACTTTGTTTATGCGAGTACATCGACGGTTGTCCGAAGATCGCTTTGGCAGTCTCTTCGGGACACGGTCAGCTTGGTTTCTTCCTCTTGGTTGGTTATGGGTGATTTTAACACGGTTTTGGGAGCTCATGAGTCTTTAGGCCTTCATTCTCCAACTCGTAGCTCCTGTGAGAATTTCAAGTCTGTTATTGAGGATTGTGAGTTGGTTGGTGTTCGATCCCAGGGTGCTGGTTTTACTTGGGCTAGGGGCGTTATCCCCATACTAGAGTTGAGAGGAGGTTAGATAGAGCTTTGGTTTCTGAGGGTTGTATTTCCTGTTGGCGGGATATTTCTTGTGTGGCTCTTCTTCATAGATTTTCTGATCATTGTCCGTTGGTAATTCGGTTGTCGGATATTGTGAACTTTAGTCCTAGGCCTTTCCTGTTCCAGAGCATGTTGTTGGATCACCCAGATTTTATGGCTTTAGTTCGTCGTATTTGGAGTTCCTCTTATGTGGGTAATATTCATCAGGTGGTTATAAACAAGTTGAAGAGGTTAAAGAATGCACTAAAGACTTGGAATTGAGAGGTTTTCGGGGATCTAAATTCCAAGATTTCTGAGAAATCAGCAGAGCTTCAGTCTATTCAGCTTCAAATGTCTAATATGGGTTTTTCAGAGAAGCTTTTCTTGGCCGAGTCTCGAGTTCATCATGAGCTTGATGTGTTGTTACGCAGACAAGAGTGCTTTTATCGTGATCGGTCGATAGTGAAGTGGCTACAATATGGCGACCTTAATTCATCATTCTTTCATGCCTTTGTCAGACGTAGACAGTACCATAATGCTTTGTTTTCTCTTTCGATTAATGCGGTATTTAGTGATGATTGTTTGATTGTCAGGGATCATATCATCGAGTTTTATTCTAATCTCTTTTCTTCGGATTCTTCTTGGGTTGAGACAGATTTCTCGGTGGTGGAGGATGTGATTCCTTCTTTGGTGACTGATGTGGAAAATGCTTTTATGATTAGCATTCCTTCGACGGACGATATCCATGATGCGTCTTTTGCTATGGATGCAGCCTCTGCTCCTGGGCCAGACGGTTTCTCTAGAAGGTTCTATCAGCGTTGCTGGGAGGTGGTGGGTAGTGATGTGGTTCTTGCGGTTCAGGACTTTTTCCGTATAGGGGTTATTTTTCAGGATTGAACTCCAGTTTCATTGTTCTTCTTCCGAAGCATAAGGATTCGATTTCGATAGATCAGTTTCGTCCGATTGTGCTTAGTAACTTCTTGTTCAAAATCTCTTCCAAAAATTTAGCAGATCGGTTAGCTCAGATTGCAGCTAGGATAGTCTCTTCTCATCATTTTGGGTTTATTCGGGGACATCACATTGAGGACTGTATCGCTTTAGCTTCTGACTATGTGAATGTGTTGCATAAGAAGTGTTATGGTGGTAATTTGGCCATGAAGATAGATATCTGCAAAGCTTTCGATACTTTGGATTGGTCTTTTCTTCGAAGAATGCTTAAAGCTTTTGGGTTTTCTTCAATTTTTATGGATTGGATTGACTGCATCCTAAGATCTTCAAGGCTTTCGGTGTTGATTAATGGGTCCCTGGAGGGTTATTTTCATTGTTCTATAGGGGTTCGTCAGGGTGACCCTTTATCCCCTCTCTTGTTTGGTATTGCAGAGGATTTCCTTACTAAACTGTAGTCGAGGATGGTGGATTTTTCTCAGTTATTGCCTATTTCTTCTCCTAGGGGATTTTCTGCTCCTACTCATTTGCTTTATGCAGATGATGTTCTGATTTTTTACAGAGGCACAGTTCAGAGTCTGAAGAATATCATGAGTGCTTTTGAGGTTTATGGTAACATTTCAGGTCAGCTAGTTAATTGGGGTAAGTCATCTATCTATTTTGGATCTTCTGTTTCCCCTTCCCGGATTGGTAAATTGCAGTCCTTGGTTGGTATATAGATTAGTCGGTTGTCTTTCTCATACTTGGGGGTACCGTTATTTCTAGGAAAGCCCAAGAAGTCCATGTTACAGCCTATAGAGGATAAAATCATGTCTAAGTTTGCTAATTGGAAGGGGAAAGCCCTTTCTTTGGCCGGTCGCACTACTCTGATCAAGTCGGTCATTACGGTATCCTTTGTGCATTCATTTATGATCTACAAATGGCCTTCTTCTTTGCTACAGTTGGTTAATCGTAAGTTGAGAAATTTTTTATGGACAGGTTCTTGTGAGGAGACTAAACTGATTCGGGTTGCTTGGGGTCGTTGTTGTAAGACTTACTCTCAAGGTGGTCTTGGTTTGAAGGATCTGGGGTTACTGAATGATTCTCTTTTAAAGAAGCTCACCTGGAAGTTTATGACCTCTGAGAGTTTTGCTTTTTCTTTTCTGAGGGAGCGGTATCTCACGCAGCTTCGGAAATCTCATGGGGGGTATGTCACTTCGTCGATTTGGCCTTCTTTCCACTCTCACTATTCAGATCTTCTCAAAGAGGGCATTTGGCTCATTGGAGAGAATTCTCAGCGAGATTTTTGGCGCGATAATTGGTTAGGGGTTCCCATTCTTGAGCTTCTAGGAATTCCTATTACTTGGCTACCTTTCTCAAGGCAAGGGTTTCTGATTTTATTTATGGGTTCTTGACGATAGTTTTCGAGTCTGATTTCCAGATCTATGTTCTCAGGTCGATATCGTTGATATCTCTCCAGTTACAGATTATTTGGTGTGAGCTCATTCTCGGGATGGGCAGGTTTCTTGCAAGTCGGTTTATTCCTGTATGATTCGTGATTCTCCGCAAGTCCCTTGGTGGAGAGATGTTTGGTGTCGTTTTATCCCTCTATCCCGGTCAGCTTTGACATGGCGTCTTTTGTTGAATCGGCTTCCTACAGAGGATCGCTTATGTAGGGTTGGGTTTCACTTAGCTTCCCGATGCAGTGTTTGTGGGGTTAGCAGTGAGTCGTCTGATCATCTTTTCATTCGATACCCCTTAGTGGTTGCTCTTTGGGAGACTGTTTTTTCAGCTTTTCAGCGACGTATTTCTGCAGATAAGTGGAGTTCGTTCTTTTCACAGACCATGTCAGTTTCGTTTAGCGATCAGGTGTGTGTTTTATGGAAGACAACTATTCATGTTGTGGTTTGGAGTGTGTGGCTTGCCCGTAACCAGTGGATTTTTTAGAGTAAGACTATGGATTTCAGATCTGCATTGTCTTTTGTTTGGCGTGCGGTGTCTAACGCTAATCGGTTAGAGATTAGGTGTATGCGTAATTGTGTATATGATCTTTTGATTCTTCGTCGGTTTGATCTTCGTGGCCGTCCGGCTAGGGCCCCTGTTATCAGGAGTGTGATTCGGTCGCCTCCGGCTCCTAGTTGGACCAAAGTTAATACTGATGGTGCCGCCTTGAGTTCTCCAGGTGATGGGGGTTGTAGGGGTATTTTCCGTAATTGTAGAGCTTTTGTAAAGGGTTGTTTTGTTGTTCGTCTTGATCATGTGTTTGCATTTGAGGCGGAACTTCTTGCAGCTTTGATAGCTATTAATTTTGCTTGGCATAATGGGTGGCATCGGATCTGGCTTGAGAGTGATTCTTCTTATGTGGTTCAACTGCTCTCCTTTCGCTCTGAGCAGGTTCCTTGGCAGATTCGGCAGGCTTGGCAACGCTGTATCTATCAGATATCAAAAATGGAGTTTCAGGTTTCTCATATCTTTAGGGAGGGGAATCAAGTTATAGACGCTCTTTCTAAGCATGATTTGGGGTTAGAGGTCGATTCGTGGTGGGCAAACTCCCCGTCTTTCTGCTCTTTATTGGTTGACAATGATTGCATGGGTAGAGAGTCTTTTCGTTTTTCTTGATATTTTTTGTTTTTATGGCTTGCGTGCCAATGTTTTTGTTAGGATTGTTTCCCTTGGTTTTTATGTTTTTTTGGTGTTTGTTACTCTTCATTTTATTCTTTTTATATTATTGATGGATACTGACTTGGGATTTTTCAGCATATGATCGCTTGTGATGCTTTTCCCCTCTAGGTCAATCCAATTTTATAAAAAAAAATGAATCTTATGAAATGGAAGTTGTATAACTGGATTATATATGGGGTTAAGATATTTTCAATATGGAATTTTCTTATATATTTTTAAAAAATAAAATTTATTGTTATCTACAGCTGTCTTTAAAAAAAAATTATTTATTATAGAGTTCATAACTCGACATAAAAGAAAGACAAAAAAAAAAAGTAAAATAATACATATCTCTATATGATTATATGATTAGAGTTCTCTAAAAATTCCTTTTTCATTACTTTGTTATTTATATTTTTCTATTATAATTTTATCAAATTTTCAAATCGACCCTTACACCCTCAAAATTTGATAAAGTAACATGCAAGAATAGGATCACAACACCTATCTGATATGCATAATTAATATGTATTAAAAACATTTTTTTATTGAATGACTACGATATTAAACAAAATCGGGTTTTGGGGAGGGAGATAACTCAAATTCGTAACCTTGTGACGCAAAGGTGATGAGTTTTCCGACGGACCAACCTCATTTCGTCCATATTAAAACAATATAAAACTACAAAATACCATCTTGTCAAAATAAATTAACTTGTCAAAATAAATTAACTTATAGTACGTGATGCTATTAACAATCCACTAAATATCTTTTTATACTCTATTTTAATTTTTTTTATTATAAAACAATTTTATCCTAATTCAAATTACTAAAAAGGATATGTAAATTCTAAATAAATTACAAAACAATTTTAATAAAATCCAACATTACTCCTTTTTTTTAATAATCTTTTTAGGTTTTATAAACCCAAAAATATTTTATGGTAATGATTTATAACAAGGAATAAACAATTTTATTCTTCCAAAAATTTTGAGTTTTGCATAATTTGAACAAACAATAAGAAAACCAAAAGTGTAACCATAGAATTTAAATTCCAATTATTATTACTTCATTCTAACACAAAAAACCAGATGCCTAAAACGCACCATCCTTCCATTACATAAAAATAACTTGCATTGATTTCGGTGGCACAACAGGACTTAGGAGGATGAACTTAAACTAGTATTGGGTACTGTTTTCACCTGTGTTTTTTTTTTTTTTTTCATTATGTTCCATCAAAGTTTTGATAATTCTGAGTTTCTGAACATAACATACGTAGCTTGGATGACCTTCACCCTATGTTGCGAGTTAATCTTTGTGTTCGGAAAACAAAATAATTTTAAAATAAAATGATTGTTATTATTTTTTTTAAAAACTAGGGTTTTAATATGGAGGGTAAAAGGTAGGAAGGACAATTTTGAAAAGAAAAAAAAAAGGATTGTCTTAAGAATTTTTTTAAAATTTAGGATTTTAGAATAGAGTGTATTTAAAAAAGGATTATGAAAAGAAAAAATTGGATCGAGAAAATATTTTAACTTAAATTTGTCACATAAATTTTTTTTTATGCTTTTAAAAATATTTTGTATGCACTACGTGTCTACATACAAAATATTCCTAATAATGTGCTAATCACCACATTTTTTTTTTACAGCACAAAAGATTTTTTTTTTTTTTAAAGTAACATAAAATAAAAGGAGTTTTCTTCAAGTAACAAATGTAAAAGAGATAAAAATAAATGAATTATACTCTGGTTTTTTTTTTTCTTGAAAGCAACATAAAAGAGTTTTCTTCAAGTGACAAATGTAAAAGAGATAAAAATAAATGAATCATACTCTGGATCCCATCATGATCCACCAACTACCATGGTTGCTTTAAATATCAAATCTGGAGCCAGTAGAGTGAGTTAATGTAATTTTATAATTAGTATTTAATATCTTCTAATCATACAAATTCCAGTATAATTTTTATTTTAAAATCCACATAAACCACTAAATATTATCTTATCAAATTAATTATTAGCCGTAGAATAAACATGTACTTATCACCATCAAGCTAACTGTGAAGATCATATGCAATAAATAAAAAGATATCTTCACCATTTTTGGAGTGAAAACAAATAAAATTATGCATCTAAAATCTTAGATTCTTATAATCATACTAATTCCAGTATTTCCTTTCGGTTCCTTACAATAAACAAATAAATATTATCTTATCAAAAACTATATTAATACATTAATTATTGGTTCCACTCCCAGTGAAATCTGACTAGAAAAGCTAGTGATCTGCCTTTATTCAATCGAAACTGTATAAACAAGATTGGGGCTACCTTAACAATTTTTTTAATGGAAAATATCTTTAGGATATCTAATAATATTTATTAAATAAATTATATCCGTATAATTTTTCAACATATGACACCGCGCGAACGTATCAAAGGTTTGTGGGAAGATCAATCACTGCATACACAATCCATATGTATATTTACTCCAACAATAAGGGGAGAAACTCTTTACACATGTCGGTAATTCAACATGGTGGAACTTGATCCGTATAATAATCAAATTGTAAATATTATTTTTTACAAGTATGAAAATTTAAAATGAAATTTATGAGTTATGATAAATATACTAGAAAAATATTTCATGAATTTCAAAATATTATTTCGGTCCATCTTTATTTAACTGTACTTTAAGTAAATAGGAGACATTTAATTTAGGAATTTGGATCATTTGATAATCTAATTTTTTTTTCCTTATATTTTTAAAGTATATATAAAAAAATGTCATAAAATACTTATATATAATGATATACTTATATGTCATGAGATTAGATGAGGTAAGGATGTAACGTCAGGAAAAATATCATATCAACGGAGAATCAAAACTTTTAAATTAATTTATTTATTTAATTGTTAGTAGGGACCAAAGAGTAAAAAGAAGGTAAAGAGTAAGGTATTATTTTTACTAAGAGTTAATATCTAATACATTTCATTTCATTCGAGTGAAATGAAACCATCACCAAAGATTTTGCAACTCATTTTAAATTTAAAGTACAACTTATTAAAGCTCTATTCATATATTTCCTTTAAAAAAAAATAGTTCTAACCACAGTCAAATGTGGTTTGGTTATAAATGTCAGTGTGTACATTTGGACAATATATCAGATTTGAGTCATCATATTATATATAACAATTAAATAAAAAGAATAGTTATATTAATGTACTTAAAAGAGTAACACAGTTAAACAATCATATCATAATAATTGATCTTTTTATACCATCATATCATAATAATTGATCTTCATATATATATAAAAAAAAAAAAAAATTCATTCATAATCAATCAAAGAACGTCACTTATTTATAGAGATAGTAGTGTACATCCATTCACTCAAATAGGTAATCAATCAAAGAACATCACTTATTTATAAAGATATTAGTACATATTCTTTCCATAGTAATGGTAATGGGTTCAAGTATCATCATATATATATATATTATAAATATGTGTTAAGAGTTTTCTCACGATTTATAAGAACATTTAATTTAACCATATATATATTATCTTCTCTTGATATCCGGTCATTCTACGGTGATATGTAGTTGTAACTTGTAATGTTTGAAAAATACAACAAACAAATAGGTAATCAAAATTGGACACAATTTGTTCTAGGATATTATATTAATGGATCATGTTAGAGAACAACGTTACTATTGATACAATAATGCTAATTATTAATTGGCGTTGTGATATTCAATACAATGAGTAAAGTTTTGTATAATGCTAAAATGACGGACTGGAGTTTCCTAACGCTGTTTTTTTGTCAAAAAAAGGATCTCTTTTTTTTTTCAAAAAAAAAAGAAGCTGTTTTTTTTTTTGTTTGAGAAAATACCCTGTAGGCCTGTAATGGATATTTCATTATCTCGTACTATGTTTTTAGTAATCCCCTAATATCAGCAAGTATACTAAAAAATTAAAAGATTAATATTTTTTTTAACAAAAATACACAAGTAAAATAATCCCCTTTTTTTTTGGAATATAAAATAATCTATTGATATGATAAAAAGATAAATATCAAGCTTAGTTAATTTTTTAAATCATCAAACAGCATGTTAATAAAACCATTGTTTCCTTAAAAAAAAAAAAACATAACCATTGTTACGGATCAAAAAAAGGGAGAATTGTAGGAACATCTCTCGAAATTTTATAAAAATATACTGATTTGGCAGTTTTGACCATATACACACCAATTTCCCTCAAAATTTGATAAATATTCCATAAACATATCTACCATTAAATGGATCCGTTAGTAAATAGTCTAAAATACCATATATTTTTATTTTTAATAAACTAAAAAATTTAAAAATAAGATTTTTTTTTTTTTATATAAAACATAAATGTATCTTAAATCGTGAAAAAAAAAACAACTTAAAAAAAAAACTGTGTAATCCCCCATGATTTTATATAAATTTATAATTTATAATTTAATTATTATTAAATTGTTTAAAAAACTATTTTTTTTATTTGTAAAGATGATTTTTTTTCCACTTTTCGAATTTAAGATACATTCATGTTTTCTAATTTTTTTTTTACGTTTTTTTAGTTTATTTAAAATAAAAATAAAGGGTACTGGAGACTTTTTATATTTTTGACAATTGACTGACAGATCCATTTAACTGTAGGGAACGTTTGTATAATAATTTTCAAATGTCGATGGAAGTCTGTTTGTATATGACCAAAACTGTCATATTCGTGTAATTTTATCAAACCTCGAAGGTGTTTGTGCAATTCTCCCAAAAAAAAACACATTGTTACGGTGGTCATAGGCACAGCGCGACAGTAACCACAAGACTCGTTGTTCCGCACATCAACTTAATGGGTCAAGCTAAGGGTTCGTCCTGTAAGCGTTTTTCAGATGCTGTTTTTCGAAAATAAAAATGAAAATGAAAACAGTGTTTTTTATTTCAATTTCGAATTCTGAAAACGCGACTGGTAGCATATACTGAAGGCTGCATGTTGAAAATGAAAACGGAAAAAACGCGTCTGGTAGGTTAACCGAAAACTATCAAAAATTAAAATATCAATTTTGGCATTTTGTTTAATATTATTACAACTATAAACAAATTGATTACATAATTAACCAATATAATTTTTGTATTGTAATTTTAAAATTAAACAAAAGTAACACCAAAAATTAATTCAAAAAAGCACATCAAAAAATAAATTAATCAAAACTAAACTCTTAAATTATAAATAAATAATTACAGTATATATATATATATATTATATAATAAAAATATAACTGTATATATTATATTAATATATATATATATATATATATATGTATTATACTAATAATATTATATATATTATCCTATATAAATATACATTATATATATATATAATATTATATAATATATTATTGTATATAATAATGTTATAAATATATATATATATATATATATATATATATATATATATATATCATAATATATATATATACATGTATATATATATATTATAATAATATATTATTACGTATATATTATATTAATATATATATATTATAAGGGTGGCAGGGAGCTCCATGACCATCTACTATAAGTGTAGTCTCTTAGTTTTCCCTACAGACGACATTTCCCGATGGCCTAAGCAGGGTACTAACATATGGAAGACACTAATCGGAGATTGATGGAAGCCTTAATCCAAAATATGTTCTGATATGCATGATCCTCAGAGGAGGCAATCATAAAGCATACTGAGATTTTATAGAACTAAATATCTTAGCATAATAGACTTCTTGAAGATCAGGAAAAGAGAAAACTTATAAAGCCATAGGTTAATAAACACACAGATTTTATTTTCTTCTGCGATTGATTTTACAAGAATAGCACCTCAAACCTTATATAGAGGAAAGAGGGAGCTCTGGAACGAAAACAAGATCAGGCAAAAGTATATGGCAGACAAACATATTTTACAAAAGCAAATAATTAAAACACTATCGGACAGATGACAGATATACAGCAAAGCAACAAAAATCAACAAAAATTAGGTAAAGCTGTCTGGTAGCTGGCAAACAGGATAGAGATATTACAAACCATGATAAAGGTGACTGATTGGGATAAGCTTAGAGGTAGGTCATAGGCTACTGAGGTTACAGGCATTATGGTCTTCATCATCAGAGTCAAGAGCTCCGTAAATGGAACAGGCCATGTGTCACTTTGTAATGGATCCTGTGAATCTAGAAGATAAGAGTTATGGAAAGGATGCCAACTTAGAGATGGGTCCCTTGAGACACCTGGAAGGATGTAGAGAACATCTATCGTGTCACTGTTGACGTCACAGAGGAAATTGAAGAGGGGAATTTAGATACTGAGCGGATACAGTCTTTCGTAGTCATACGAAGTATCCCATTCGTAGCTGATGTTAGAAGTCCACAGTAGCTTGGTATGCGGATTGTAATGGTAGGGTCTGTGAAAAATTCAGATACAACATACCTTGGCCGCCATTTCTGTATCCATCTTCCAAAGACAGAGGATTGAACCATTGAAGAAAGGTTCAAAGGTTGACATTATAGGAGGTTAAGTTATGGACAAGGCCATAACTTGCTTGAAGGGGAAAAAACATAGCATGATGATGCAGGACAGATAAGCACCATAAGAACCATAAAACCTGTAGGGAATAGTAGTAAAAGGGAGGAGACACAAAGGGGTCAAGAAATGGATCGGAAGGGGCTAAGCGATGTCTACAATCTTGGGCAATGACCTACGAAAGATAGATTGGAAGATGTGTCTTGGCAAAGCTATGTATTTGTTGAACAAAGGGAGATTGGCCTGGAGGGAGGGTCGCCATTAATTCTGGAGGAAAATCAGGCGGATAATGTATGACTGAAGAAGAGGCTGAGGAAGAGGCTGTAGAGGCTATCATATAAAGTAGGGGAATAAGTCCAGCTTCAGAAATAAGGGTAATAGGTTGCGGTCTGGAGAGCATAACAAGAATGAGATTGTTATGACCTTTAATGTGTTTCACAGTAAATTCGTATCTAGAAAACCAATCCTTGAGCCTTAGAAGTTGAGGGTTTGGAGGAAGTTTGTTACGGAACCCGAGGACCTTTGGAAATGATGAATTGTCTATTTTTATGACTAAGTTCTTAGTCCTGAGGTGAAAATCAAATTTGGAGATTCCATTTTTGACCGTAAGTATCTTTTTGTAGACAGTATGATCTTGTTTTTGGGCATCTTTGAACTGTCCACTGGCAATACCGCAATAGTGGCATTTTCCTTTGATTTCTTCAATGAGGATGGTGCCCCGAGGATGGCGCCCCAAAAATGGTCACTAGCGTCTGTTTGGAGGATAAATTATCCTGAAGAGGGTATGTGCAAAGGGAATGGTTTATGAGAGACACTCTTAATATGGACAACTGATTCAGTATGTGAAATGTTCCAATGAAGTGAATTATTCTTAAGAAGACTGGACAAAGCTGTAGTGTAGAGGCTGGCTTGTGGAATAAAATCCCTGATGTAATTGATGATACCAAGGAATTGTTAAACTTGTTTTTGGGTGATGTCAGAACCAGGGAAATCGAGGATTTGTTTGGCCAAATAAGGACTAGGGAGAAATGTTCCTTCTTTTATTTGCATGCCAAGTAATTCAATTTCAGAAACGCCAATCGAGTTTTTCTTTTCAGAGAGCATGATTCCATATTGGTCTATGATTTCAAGGAATTGCTATAAAAGCTTGTTGTGAGAGATACTGTCTGGTGAAAACAACAGTATGTCATCAATGTATAGTAAGGCGGAATAGAGAATAGAACGGAAAATCCTGGTAATGGCCTTTTGAAAAAGTGATGGAGCTGTTTTCAAACCAAATAGTAAGGCAGTCGACCTCATTGGAACACTGAGGGATCCAGTGAATCTAGGAACGAACTTTCTTAAGATAGTTTCCGTGTTGTTTTCACGCTTTGCTGTCTAGAGATCGAGCCAGGCGCTCATCACTTTTTCAAAAGGTTATTACCAGAATTTTCCGATGAGGAAAATACCCTGTAGGCGTGTAATGGATATTTCATTATCTCATACTATGTTTTTAGTAATCCCTTAATATCAGCAAGTACACTAAAAATTTAAAAGATGAATATTTTTTTTAACAAAAATACACTTGTAAATTAATCCCCTTTTTTTGGAATATAAAATAATCTATTGATATGATAAAAAGATAAATATCAAGCTTAGTTAATTTTTTTAAATCATCAAACAGCATGTTAATAAAGCCATTGTTTCCTTAAAAAAAACAAAAACAAAAACAAAAAACAGAACCATTGTTACGGATCAAAAAAATGGAGAATTGTAGAAACATATCTCGAAATTTGATAAAACTATACAGATTTTACAGTTTTGGTAATATACATACAAACTTCCCTCAATATTTGATAAATAATGGTCAAACGTGTAAAAAGTCTAAATACCCTATATTTTTAAATAAATTAAAAAATTAAAAAATAAGATTTTTTTTTTTAGAAAACATAAATGTATCTTAAATCGTAAAAAAAAAATCATCTTAAAAAATAAACTTTGTGTAATCCCCCATGATTTTATATAAATTTATAATTTATAATTTAATTATTATTAAATTGTTTAAAAAACTATTTTTTTTTTATTTGTAAAGATGATTTTTTTTTCTACTTTGCGAATTTAAGATACATTCATGTTTTCTAAATTTTTTTTTACATTTTTTAGTTTATTTAAAATAAAAATAAAGGGTATTGTAGACATTTTACATTTTTGACAATTGACTGACAGATCTATTTAACGGTAGGGGACGTTTATATAATAATTTTCAAATGTCGATGGAAGTCTATATGTATATGACCAAAACTGTCATATTCGTATAATTTTATCAAACCTCGAATGTGTTTATACAATTCTCTAAAAAAAAAAAAACACACATTGTTATGGTGGTCATAGGCACAACGCGACAGTTACCACAAGACTCGTTGTTCCGCACATCAACTTAATGGGTCAAGCTAATATACAGATTCAGTATGGTTACATAGATGATTATCTATTGTTGAATTTCAATCCAAAAATAAAACTTTTGAAAATGAAAAAATATTTTTAAAATAAATAATTCTCACTCGTAACTATCATAGTAACTATACAAATCATGTATATTAGAAAACATATTCGAATCCACAATCTCATGATATATATATATATATATATGAAAGGGGTGACAAACGATTGGACTAGCCTCATATTGTCTAGTTAAATACATTAATTAATCCCATATTAATTAACTGGTTTCAAAATTGAGAAGACTATGGTTTCTAGAAACTCATAGCATAGCATGCCACACATTACCTTGTAATTAATAAAATTAAAATTAATTAATTAAATTAAAAACAATAATATTTGTTGTAATGTTGTAACCCCACAGCATCCCAAAACCTCCGTCCTAATCTACTTTGAAAAGACACCCAAAAAAAAAAGGTGTACAACAAGCAACCCACATGAGATCTTCCAACCCTTTTCACTACTTTAATCAAAGCTCATTAATTAAATAATCAATTAATTTAATCTAATTTGTCACTAAAATCTAAAGACACACACATATACATGCTTAGCTGTTAATTAAACCAAGTTTATTTATTTATAAGCAGCTATTTTAAGATTCACTTTTTTCTTTAGTAGGAAAAAATTCCGTACAACACACGGGTTACTAGTGTCTAATTTGAATTAATTAATTTAGAAAGGATGGTTTGACATTAGAGTGTATTCATATTTCATGCTACTAATTAGTGGTCATGTTATTGTCTTATTGACACATTTACAAGAAGATAAGAGCAAAAATTCTCAATAGTGGTCTCCTAATTGGCCGAATTTGTCTGTGCTTTATTAGTTCTATATATTCTCTATGGTTTCTTAGTTAAGTTGATGATGATCATAGTGTGATAACTTCATCCACTGGAAGCAAATAATTGGATTAATGTTATAGACATGTTTAATATTTATCGAGCATAATTACGATTATTTATAGATTAAGAATCATACTGAGATCTATATTGATATTGATAGAATATTAACTAATTAAAATGTAAAGTCTTTTATGATCATTTTAATAATTTTCAGATTAAATCTTATTTCCATACTTCAATATTTAAAAATATTTGATTTATATTTTAGTTGTATCAAAAAGTAGTATTTTTATACCTTTAACTATTTTTTATATATATTCAAAACAAGTTTATTAACACTCAAATATAGCAATAACACCCTACCCTTTTTCCATTAATTTTCTCTTTATACTATAGTACAATTAATGAACAATCATTCATTTATATATGGATCTCACTATGAACAAATATGAGTCATCGTTTGTTCATGAAAAGACACAGATCCTAGGTATGTTCACAAACCTAATCAAATCAGCCAAGATCCTACAAACCCTAAAAGAAAAACAATAATAATTGTTAGGTTTCATATGCTTCAAAGTACGGAAAAATCATGCATTTACAAGTTCACTAATCACGTCTCTTCAAAAATATTTGTAAGCAAACATGCCACCTGTCCTCTAAATGACGTACCAAAAACATCTATCAATAGCCTAATTAATATTTTAATGTCCCCCAATACCCAAAATGGCATCCAACAAAAATATATTTAATTAAGATTTAATGGAGATTTCATGTATCAATCTCCATAAGAAGAAAACAAGGCCACCACCTGTTGAAATCCCATTTGTTGTAGGGTAATTTTCAAGTTAAAAAAAGCCACCACCCACATAATCATATATTATATTGTGTTAATTATGCTTTCATTAGAGGCTATTAATTCTTGTTTTGTCCAGATGCATAAGCCCTAGTTTTATACGTGGCATCAGTACATGAGATTCGTGTCTCCAGTTATCTCACTTTAGCATCAAAACAAATATATTCTAATTTGATTTGATCCTTAGAAGAACATGTCACCCAGTGCCTTAACATTCTTTTCAATTTCCCATATGTGCCCTTTATCAACATCACAGATTCACAGTCACTTGATGATATCAATCTGAGATGATGAGATTTGATAAGGCCGAGAAGCAATCGGTTTTATTAAAGATTCAAATCATTCGTTACAAAATTATCTTAATTTATGTTTGATGAATTAAATCGGATCATATACATGCAGTTATTTATATTTAATTATTGTATTTTATAAATATATACGTATAATTAAATTTATTCGGTTAAATATAAATTTGAACAACATTTTTTAACGGCCGATTTGAATTCTTTATGAAATTTGGAGGTTCAGACAAATACAAATGTAAAATAATAGGGTAAAAAATTTGATAAATTTAACTATATTTTTTTATGAAATAAAAAAAATGGGTTCGCCCTTGATCACGTATTATGATTCTGTCAATATTTTTTTTTTCTCTCACTCAAAGATATTTTCACTTAAAAAAAGCCTGAAAAAACAGTCTATGAGAGAATCATAACTCTTACCAAGGATTCAGTTGCAAAAAATGTTTAAAAATAAAGTAACAAATGGCGATGTTATTATTGAGATCAACCAAGGAGGAACAAAAATGATCGTTGGATGGAAAAAAGTTTAGGTACTGATCGGTCAGACTGACCCTCCAATAAAGTGTTGTTACGTAGTAAAAACTCATTTTTTATAATTTTCTCCTTATTTCGGGTTACGTGACAATCAACCATTGGTTGAACAGTATTATAAATAAATAAGAAACATATAGAATTTCACAGCTCATAGTTTTTAATCAACCAAATACCTCAAAAGATGGAGAGAGAGAGAGAGGATTTTGAGAAGGACAGATAAAATTGACTGATGGGAATTATATGAAGTACTAGATAGAAGTTGGAGGGTTCAGTGGGGATATAAATATGCGAGACACACTCACACAAAAGTACCATAGAATTTGGAAGACACAAATTACTTTACTAGCCTAAAGCATATTATACATCAAAGCCAAAGCCAAAGCCAAAAGCAGAAGCACTTTGCTTTCAAAATTTTGATACATGTCTTGGGGAGGAGTGATGGCAGGACAGTTGGGTTGGGGCATAATTGAAGAGGGTTGGAGGAAAGGTCCGTGGACTGCTGAAGAGGATAGGCTGCTTATTGAGTATGTCAGGCTGCATGGAGAAGGAAGATGGAACTCTGTCGCTAGGCTTGCAGGTATATATATATATGCCATATAGTTACGCTTTTTGCACGTTGCGAAATACCAAATTTCTTGCCGTAGTGAAGTACTACATATATAGGCTTGTTTACTTAGCTTATTAATGAGGTTTTTTGGTTTTTTTTTGTGTGTGTACATACAGGTTTGAGAAGGAATGGAAAAAGCTGTAGATTGAGGTGGGTGAATTATTTGAGGCCAGACCTCAAGAGAGGCCAGATAACTCCACATGAAGAGAGCATAATTCTGGACTTACATGCTAGATGGGGAAACAGGTAATAATTGTTAATTTGATTATATAATTTGTGTGTAAAAAAAAATCAAATTTGGTCACAGAAGAAACTAAATGTAATTTTTATCAAACACTTATATAGGTGGTCAACAATTGCAAGGAGCTTGCCAGGAAGGACTGATAATGAGATAAAGAATTACTGGAGGACCCATTTCAAGAAGAAGGCCAAAATCTCTGCGGCTGATAAATCTGATAAGGTCAAAAACAATAGGCTCTTGAAAAGGCAACAGTTTCATCAGCAACAACAGCAACATGAGCAGCAAGTACAACAAGAAGAGCAACAGCAACAACAAATGATGCAGCTGAACCAATTGGACATGAAGAAAATCATGTTCTTACTTGATGAAAACTATGAGCAGAAAAGTACTACTAGTCCAATATATCTTCCTCAACCGAGGCAAGAAATGGTGGGGACTAATTTGTATCTTGACCATGAACAAGCTGCAGGCAGCTTCTTCAATTATAATTCTATGCCCAATAATAATGGCAGTGCTGCATCTGTGAGTACTGCAGAGACTGCTACTTCAAATGAGGACATTTTGTGGGATGGTCTGTGGAACTTGGATGATTACCATGTCAATTTTGGTGGGGCATGTGCAACAAGCAAAGCTAGTTTTCACAATTTGGTTGCTCCTTTTTGTTAATCCTCAATGTTTTGTTTTGTTTTGTTTTTCCATGTACTTAATTAGTTTTGTTATTATCAAATTAATTATGCGAGGCTGGCCTCCTCCTAAAGCAGGAGGAGCTTTATATTAGATTGATGATTTGATGCAGATGGATGTGAATTTTGTGTTGTAACAAAATTCAAGCTTTTAATTATATGTAAGCTTAATTTTAATAATAAAGTGGTCCAATTTTGCATGACTAGAACAGCTCTAGCATGTTTGAAAGTGTTTTATATATATATATATACATCATTAAAAGTGCTTTAAAAAAAATTCAAAACAGTTTTCGTGTCTATTGTACTATGTTTTTCTGAAATTCAAATAGAAAGTATGCATATACATCATTAAAAGTGCTTTAACAAAAATTCAAAAGAGTTTTCGTGTCTATTGTACTATGTTTGTCTGAAATTCAAATAGAAAGTGCTCAAATTAAAATATATATATATATATATAAAACAACTCTTAAACCTTAACAAATACATTGATAAGTTATCCTTTCATATTTATAATTGGAATTGGAGTTTCAGACTCATCTTTATATATTAAATTATAAAGTGTACGAAAACCTTATGATTAAAATTATATTTGAAATCATAATTGAATGGAAATCTAGTAATTAAAATTATATTTTGAATCATAATTGTAACTATTGATCCAGTAATTAAATTCGGTTAGAAAATTGATCAAGTAAATAGAAGCTTTTGCACAGTGCGTTCCTATATAACCAAACACTTAACACGTTTAGCAGAAAAGCACTAACAATCTAACATGAATAATGTTTGCTCACTGAGAAAAGAATGATTTGATGGGATATATTCAATTAAATTAGAAGCAAAAAAGAAATAAGTAATAAATAAAAACATCTTTAATTAGAATAACTAACAAATAAAGTTGGGCTTTTTATCAAGTACCAAAAAGTATCAAAAGTGTCTGTTGACAGTCTGATTAGTACTTTCAAATTTAGTACAATTTAATTTAATTTATGGTGGCCTTTTAAGATATCTTCGTCGTCATATTCTTTATAAAACTTTAATTAACAAAAAACAAATGATAATCTTATTTTAAAATTTTACATCAATCTACCTATGATCCCATTTTAAAATTGGAATTGGATTCTCTTAATTGCACTCTAATCTTTTCTTGATTTCCTCAATCACCCTTTATGAAATTGTGATGTGCATATATTACTTGCCATGCCAACATAAACAAATGCAAAAATATAATCTTATTTAGTACTAATTAAACAAACTATATTTTATATGATCCTTATTTTATTCTATTTGTTAGACTAATAACAATTAACTATGCTATAGCTGTGCCATGTATGGAGAAACAATTGGAGTGAAGGTTATAGATAAACTAAAAGCATATCCAATAAAATAATGTCATATAGGTTAAAATAGACAATCTATTAATAAATGTATCTATAATACAGTTTGTATATATTCAACATCACGTTGATATGGTAAAAAAAAAATAGAAATTGTCAATATGGTCATCTACTTTCAGACGGTCTGTTGTACGACCATTTTTTCGGTTGATTCAGTAAGTATTTAAAATTGATATTAATTTTTTATCTATTTTTTATAAGGAAATAAAATAATAAAAAAATGGACACGTCATAAAAATAAATATGTTTTAAATAGAAATATCATAGGTCAAATTTTGAATCAATTGTCTATCAAAGTCTATATTTATAGTTTATACTATATACAAAGTAAGGGTTTATTTGATTTTTCCACTGAACACTTAATGACTCTTAACTTGTTTCATTTGATTTTTTAAGTAATAAAACCACTGAATGAGCTCATAAAACTAGTTATTATATATTAAAAAAAATCACTTTTCACTTGATGAAAAATAAATTTTATATATATATAATATATCAATTTATTATTTCCAAAATTATCCTTATAATCTTATTTATTTCTAGTTTTCTCTTCTCTCACACCTTTTAGCCATATTAATTTTTTCTTCTTCTCACTATTAAAAAATCTTTAGCAGCCACTATTAAAAAAACAAAAAATTAATAGACATATAGATTTGATTATAAATTTCTTATTATATTATTATGCTACATATATATTATAAATATTGTACAGATTATTAGTGGCCGACTCTAATCTATTGTTATTTCTTAAACTAAGACCCTGTTTGATTTTTCCACTTAATACTTAATGTCACTTAATGTTCTCTATTAAGTTATTTTGTTTGTTTTTTTAAGTAATAAAATCACTTAAAGAACCCTTAAAACCACTTGTTTAGAAAAATGAAAAAAATTCACTTTTCACTTCACAAAAGTCCATTGATATTTAATGCAATTTTTTACTTCCAAAACTATCCTCACTATTCTAACTAATTTCAATTTTGTTTTCTATCAAACAATTATCCATAATAATATTTTTTTTTTCCTTTTCACCATAAACAACTATAGCATCACGAAACCTAATTGTTTCAAAACTCAAACAACAATTAGAGTATGGTTTTCCTACTATATTCCGGCTTTCGGTAAGGAGTCATTTTTTTTTCTTTCAAAATTTGATAATTAGTTTTATTTTAGAGTTTGATTGCATCTAAATAATAATATTAAAATAAATTTAAAATATTATTAATAACTAAATAATTTTGTTTTACAATTATTAAATTATTTTTCATAGTTATCCTTAATATATTTAAATGTAAATATATAACAAATAGTTAAAAGGGCATAGATGTAAAAGTATTAATTTTCAGATATTTGAAACTTAAAAAAACAAACAGTTTATCACCTACATTCAGATTTCAGTGAAAAAAACAAACATGTTTTTCAATTTATAATCTTCAGTTACTATTCAATATTCAGTAACATTCAGCATTGTTCAGTCTTAAGACAAAAAATCAAACGGGGCCTAAAATTCAATTAACTTATTCAATTTTATACTCTAAGGGCTATATGTTATATGACATTTTTTTAATATAAATTTGTTATTATATTATTAAATTATTGTTTTTGTTGTCTTTAATATATTAAAATATAAAAATATAACAATAATAGTTGAAAGGGCATAGATGTAAAAGTATTTAGTTTAAGATATTTGTAACTTAAAAAAACAAACAATACAAACATAATTTTCAATTTCAATTTCCAGTCACTATTCAGTCTTCAGTATAATTCAGCATTGTTCAGTCTTCAGACGAAAAATCAACGTAACCTAAAATACGCATGGGAGACTAATTAGACTCTGTAAGATTAGTTCGAAATACTAATCTCACTATCGGGGAGAAGTTACATAGGACAACTCCCACAACCCAGGGTTTCATTCTTGTAAAATAAAAAATCAATACAAATAATAAACTTTTGATTGTAAAAAAAACAATAAACTTTCTTAAGAATAGAGGAATTGAGATACACTGTTGTGTGTTTACAGCTAGTAGTTTTCGATTTGGTGGTATTGGAGAATTTTGAGCTTAAAAAAAAAGAATTAAAAAAAAAAGTTTTGATACAATGATAAGAATTTTTTTTCAAACAATTTTTTAATTACATCAAATGTTTTGGTGGGAGTTATAATATTTTTTTGAAAAGAAATTATTTATGTGAATAAAAAGTATAAGATAATATTATTTTTTTAAAAATCTGATTAGATAACAAAATAGTTTGGTGTGCTAATAAAAATATAATAAAATATAATAAAATTAAAGAAATGGTATTTTTGACATTAAGTGGGGTTTATTTACGAAACAAGATTTTTATAATATTTTAGGGGTATACTTTCGAAAGGGGTATACATACAGTTTTTGAGGGGTGTCAATATCGTCACTCTAAAATAAAATTTGAGGTGTCAAATTGATCGAGCGGCTTACACTCAGTCATCAAATCGAGGGGGCCAAGCCCAAGTCCAAACATTATTAACGGGTTTGCCGGGATTAACTTTCAAGACTTGTAAGACCAAAGTTTCGAGTTCGAGGGTAGGGTCAGCTATAAAAAATGAAAAAAAATCAATAATATTATATAAGTGGTCATGTTTGTATTTATCAAAAACTGTATCTACACCTCTTTTCGTAAGTAAATTCCATTAAAAAAATTAAAAATCTTTAATTTATAATTACACTCTATTTAATGTCAAAAAATTATTGAATGAGATGTCATTGAAATAACTTACACTATATTTGGTTTAATGGAAAAGAAAGGAAAGAAAAGGAAATGAATCAAATGATAAGTTAATGAAGAAATGAAAAGAAAGGAAATGAAAAGATAATGTTTTTAACGATTGTTGTTTGGATAGTTATGAAAGGAAAAGAGACAAATAAAAATAAATAAATAAATTTTATTCTATTTATGAAAATATCTTTTCTTTCAACCATATGAATAATATATATATGTATTGTTATATATAGTTATTTTTGAGATATTGAAAAACATTTTCCCTTTTCTTTTCCTTTCCTTCCAATTCCTCTAAATTTGGTGAAACAATACGAAATTATTAAATCTCTTTCCTTTCTTTTCCTTCATTTTTTTTCCCTTGTCCTTCCATTTCCTCCCAAATTTGGTGAGAAACCCAGTTGGGTGAAACAATAAGAAATTACAATAAGAAATTATTGATTCCCGTTCCTTTATTTTTCCCTCATTTTCCTTTCATTTCTCTCTTGTTTAACAATCCAAACAAGTTATTATAAATTCATCCAAATCATTTCTTTTTCTTTTTTCTAATTCCATCAAACCAAATATAGTGTTATACAATTAAAAGTAATTAATCATGACATTTTATTTTTGAAAGGTACATGACTTGTTTTGGAATTTGGATTGAGGATTTCCATACATGCGTCGATTCTTTAGTTCAAAAGGGTAGTAGTAGTTTGATGTAATTGTATTTTGATTTTGGAATGATACTTTTACGTTTTTAGAAAAGGAAACTAGTTAATAATTTATGAATGTACTTACAAAATATTTAGGGGTGTTGGATTTTTAAAAAAGATACTAATTAGGAGTGTAGATATAGTTTTTGAGAGGTGTAAATAGAGTGACGATAATTGAACCCCTTACAAAATTTATGTACACCCATTTAATAATTACATATAAAAAAAAAAAAAAAAATTATAAATTGTAAATAAATTCTACTTAATACCAAAAATATCATTTTTAAAATTATACTATATTATATTTTTATAAGTACACACCACTTACACATATCATTATGTTATTTAATCAATCTTATTATTATCTTCAATTATATCACCGTTCGTTCTCTTTCTTCACTTTTTCTCTTATATGTTTTTATTTCACAAAATTAGACCCTATTTTTCTTTCTTTTTTTCTTTTTCGTCATGTCAAGCAACTCTCTCCATTTCTTATTGATTGTATTTAAAAGAAAATTTAGGGTTTAAGAAAATGGAATGAGTTTTTAATAATATATGTTAATATCTAATCATTAATTGGAAACTTGTTCTATACAAAATATTGAAATAGAAAACTAATTAATAATTATTAACGGGACTCATTTTTTATGAGACTCGATTTTGGCCATTTGCCCCCTATTCAGAGTGGGCTTGCTCGCACGGGTTTGGGCGGTTTCATTGGGCTTTAGCTTGTTTTATTGTGATATGAGTGACTATATTTGCACAAGTTGGGATATTTATAGCCCTAAAAAACTATATGTATATTTTAAATTAATATATTTTTAAAAATTCAATAATACCCTCAAGTAAAATTACTAAGAAAACTGTAGTTTGTAAGTACACCCATTAATTATTATTAATTAGTTTCATATTTTAATCTTTTGTAATAAAAAAGCTTTCTATTAATGATTAGATATTAACATATATCATTAAAAACTCTTTCCATTTTCTTAAACCTTAAATTATCTTTTAAATACTAATTTTCAAATGTATTTTCAATTTATTGTAAGGAATAGGAATTGATTGTTAAGTCCGGAGAATGAATCAAATCATTATTTTTTTTTTAAAAAAAGAATCGAAGTCATCCAAAATTGGTTGTGAAAGTTTTAAATTCAAAATCAAAACCTCTTTAGACTGTTTTTTTTTTGTTATCAATATGTTGTTCTTCAACTTCATCAAAAACTTTTCTATTTATAAATTCATTTCGGGACATAATACAAACCTTGTATCTCTACCACTTTCACAAACAGAAAATTGATCTCCAATCGGAAAACTTTAAATTGTAGTCATTTTATGGACAAAACAATCAATAAGGAATGGTGAGAGTTGGTTGACATTACGAGAGACAAAAATTAAAGAAAATAAAGTCTGATTTTGTGGAATGAAAACATAGAAGAGAAAAAGTGAAGGAAGACAAAAAACACAATGATAGGATTAAAGATAATAATAAAATTGATTAAATAATATAATAATATGTGTAAGTGGTGTATACTTACACAAATATAATACAGTATAATTTTAAAAACGATTTTTTTTTTGTATTAAATGAGGTTTATTTATAAATTCTAATTTTTTTAAAAAGAAATTGATATGTATAATTACGAAAACGATGAATATATATTTTTCGAAAAGTGAGATTATCGCCATTCAAAATTTAAGGCTTGGCCCGTACCCAACTTTCAGAACCCGTTGGGCCTTAATGAAATCACAATTTCGTCATAACAAAGAACAGATCTGTCGATAAAAAGTAAAAACCCTCTTGAACCTAAAAACAGAATCCAAAACCCTTCTCTCTCTCGATTGTCTCTTCTCGTCTCCGCCAACAACAACCACCTAGCAGGTAACCTTGAATTTCATATTTTTGTTTTTCTCTTTGTAATATCCCGCTTCAAAGATTCTATTGCTGCTGTTGCCAAAATTTAAAACCTCTTGTTTCTCTTGAAGTTTACGGGAATGGAATTTATATGGTTACTGCTTCTAACGATTAGATTCTGAACATGATTTGTTGTTGTTATTATTATTATTATTATTCTCATGTCTGCTCATTTACATTGCTAGATTGAAACCATGAGCAGATAATTAATCCATGTCTTTTTTGCTATTATTGATCTCTAAATGGATGTGTTTTTACGTAGGGACTTGTGGGTATATGCTATTTTAGTATATAGTTTAGTTTCTATGATCCTAGCATGTGAATTTTAGGGCTTATCTGATATGGGTATTTTGATGAATTTGTTTCATCGGGTTGGTTTTATTTACTTTCACGCTTCAGTGAGCTGTTGTAAAGTTAGGATCTTAGTATTTCAGAGAATTCAAGACTGGAGCCGTAGTTTGGTATTCAGTTTTTTTTTTTTTTTTTCTGGTTTGTTTAGTACTTGAATGGTCCGAGGAATAAGTCTGGTAATTAGCCTGTAAGCAAATTTTATACAAACCAAGAAGCTTTGAATCACATTATGAAAATAGAAGGGAACATGATGCCCGTTTCTTTGTTTAGGATGGCCTTGAGGACCTAATTTGGGGTATCGAAAGTACACAATTTTTTTTCAATTAGATGTCTTTTTCATCTGCTATTATTTTGTTTTTAAATTCTTTTTACCTCAGCATTTGGATGTTTTTTTCATCTTTACTGATGTAATATACTTGTTGTATTTGCCTCAATTTGATTCTCTGTGCAGATGGGGAGGGAAAAGAGAAATACTGTCAATGATGCTAGTCCCACTGTTGATCTGAAGTCTATCATTCATCAACATTCATTGTTTTTTGATACGTTGGTTGAGCTCATCCCTGCAAAGTTCTATCTACCTGTTGATGATGACGAGAAGCCATGGTTTCAGGGCCTTAGTAAAGGTGAAAAAGCTTTGGCAAAAAAGGAATCAAGAGAAAACATCAAGAAAGCTAGAAGAGATCGGTTAGACCCAGAGAAGTCTAACAAAACAACACTTGATTTACTGAAGCAAAACTTAGAGAAGGAAAAATCAAATAAGGAGAGCGACGACGATGAAGAAGAAATAGAGATTAAACCTATGATGATGTCTGATCTCGAAGGTGATAATCGATCTGTGACATATGAAGAACTTAGGCAACGACTTCATCGCAAGATTGAAGAGCTTCGGGGAGGTCGAAATTCTGGAAGTTCGGAGAAAGCAAAGAAGATTGAACTGAAGCGCGAAAAGAGGGAAATTCATCTAAAGAAACGCAAGAGAGAATTTGGATCAGGAGAAAAGAAACCAACAACTAGTAATCCATCAGATAAAGTGGAGAAGGATATAACAGAGGCTGCAAAAGAACTTGCATTTAGTCATGTCAAAATCGGAAATGAAGATAAACATGGGAAAAACAAGAAAAGGAAACTTTCAAAGATGAAGGAGCTCGAAATGGCACGAAAATTGGAAGAAGCAAAGAAGGATCCTGAGAAAGGTGAGATGATTGCCAAGAAGCATTCATGGAAAGCTGCAACCAGTAGAGCTGCTGGAATTAAGGTTCACGATGATCCGAAACTGTTAAAACAAAGCCTGCACAAGGAGAAGAAGAGGCATCAAAAGAATGTTGAGAAGTGGAATGAGAGGATTGGAACTACCCAGAAGCTGAAAGCGGATAAACAGCAGAAGAGATCAGAAAACATTGGTGAAAGGATTCACCAAAAGAAGATGCGCAAGATCGAAAAACGAGAGAAGAAGCTGATGCGACCAGGGTTTGAAGGTCGCAAGGAAGGGTTTGTCAATCAAAATGCAGCTTAAAAGGTGCCTTTAAAATAGTTTTGTGTTACTCACTTGTCAAATTATATTCCTTCTCTTTTACTAGAGCTAGGCAGAAAACTATGTCAAAAGCCTTTAGTTGGATCATTTCCTCTTATCATGACAGATGAATATGCAGCAAATATTTGTTGTTTGATATTGAATTCCCATCTCTGTTCCCTCGGAGAAGTAATTTTGTATCAGTCATATATTATATATGATGCTGTTGAATTTTTGTAAGTTCATACTTTTTTCATTCTCTATGATATGATTTTTAACTATCTTAAAACGCCTGTGGCCAAAATTTCCTCTTTATTGTTGCCGTATTGACTACAATTTCTTATAGCATAAAATGTGATTCCATTCTTTATGGGGATAGAGGGAATAGTTATCCGAATAGTATCAGTTGTCAAGTTATCTAAGTTATCGTTATCCAGGAGTTTATTTGTCTATATTATCAACTATAAAATGCCCTTCCCAGACCAGACTTTTTTCCGGACCAGACTTTTTTAAGGTTTAAGACTTGATTCAACAAAGATTATCGTAATTTTCCAAGCTCCTATTTCTCTCCAAGCACCTATTTCTCCTATTTTTTCCATTCTGGTTCTACTTCTACTTCTACATCAGTTCTTCATCTAGTGCAGTGAAATGGTAGATCCCATGAATGTATCAAACATTTTGAATTAAGGTGGTGTTTTTGGTTATGTTTCCAATGGATGCAAGTGTCAAACTACTCCATTTGACTTGACACGTTAATGATTAGGGGTTGTGGATTTTGACGAATTGGATTGATAATATAATGCTGTTTCACCGCTCTTCTTCCTTTTATGAAGGTCCCTATTAATTAAACCAGAGATTTCTAGGGTTTTTTTTCTGCGACATTTTTGGTTGGGATTCTGTCATCAGCTGGATGGGTTGCAGATTATGGTGGGCAATAGGCCCAGTATGTTTATGTTTCATGGGTGCTTGTATTTAGCTGTTGCTCTGCTGAGTTGGATTGCTCATAGTTTTTATCAACCAAATGATCTCTTTTGATTACCATTCACTCAGAAAACAAACCAATGCCAGAGACATTATTACAATTAACAACACAACACCAAAGGATGCTGGAGCAACAATGTCCAAAAACATCATACAACATTAAAAAGAAAAAGAAAAAGAAAAAGACCACCACATCTTTACTTACAGAACCACAAGTGGTGGGCTAGACTGGAAAAAAAAAAACTATTAAAGAGTCCAATTCTAAACAGACTTGAAACAGACTCTACATTAACAGATAGTATGTGTTAAAAGTCATCTCCTTATTCAAATCCTGGAACCAGCCACACCAGCAGTACCCTTATGCGCTGGATCCACGCCGCCCGCTCCTCCGAGGGCGTGATCGGTGTCCCGGTAGCCAGGTCCATACCTAGTGCTGTACAAGCCAGCATGAAGCAACAAGAGGTACAGAAGTTCAGTGAATGTCAGGATTATTATAAATGCCTCCAAAACCTTCAGTCTCCACCCTCTCCAACCTCCTATGTTTATCTCCTTGCAAGCCAACCTGCACAGTTCATCAAGATTACATAATAATCAACCGCTTCGAATTCACTAAAATGTTTTAGAGGATATATATATATATATATATATATATATATATAGTTGTATGTATGTAATACCCAAAAGCTAGGACAGTCAAGGCCCATGCTACTATAGAAGCTGCTCCAGCAGCTGCTAGACTGTCGTTTCTCCAAGCTCTGATGTGATTTCCTCCTGCAAACTTGGAAGTCACGCCAACAACTGCTGCCATCATCGAGAAGGTCAAGAAGAACATTGTTGCACCGTTTCCTCCAAAACCTGAAGATTAATCTTGCTCATCAATTGTTACCAAAAAACTCTAGAAACCAATTAAAAAGAAAAAAGAAAACCGAACAAAGAATATATGCATGCAATAGTTGTAGTTAAGAAGTTTACTTGGGTGGTGGGTTTGGCCATTGATATACTTATTGAGACACCAACTAGCAAAACCCAATACAATGAAATACATGACCAAGTTCAGAAACAACAATGGAGCTGCTATGTTTCTTCCTACTGTAGAAGCCATTTCTTCTTCTTCTTTCTTCAAAAACCCACAACACAAATCAAACAAAACGGTGATGATATATCACTCAAAAATGATCATTAACTTACACACTTCTTTTTCTCTTTTCTCTGTGCAAATTCTCTCGTATGCTCTGGTCTGATAATATTCTTCTTTCTGGGAAGCTATATAGAGCTGATAAGTGTACGGATAAGGGATACGTGTTAACCAAGTAGGGTTTGCATGGATAATTTGTGGGTACAGGTGGTGGGACACTTGTCAAAAATATGGGTCTTGGGTCTTACGTTTCCCTATTGAAGCTTTTTGACGGTGCATGTAGATAATTCAATATGGTCATTATCCACATAGAACACAAGAATAATTTTAAATGATTCCATGTTGCGATCATTGATTGTGCACCTGATCAGTTGGCCCAAATAAACAAGAGTGATTATATTTATTAGTAGTTGCTAAAAGACAATTTATTTCTGGAGTCAGAGACATTTCAATGGATAGGATATATCATATATGCTCATAAACGAGTGTCACATGAATTCATGATGATTTAACAGTATGTGAACTTTTTTTTTTTTTCAAAATAAAAAGTCTCATCTTACGAGTATGTTAAGATCTAAAACGAGATCTAAAATTATATTTATAGTCCATATATCTACTCTATCAATATTAAAGATAAAAATTCATTAAACATTTATAAAATGTATAATATGGGATTCGAATATCTCACCACTAATATCGAAACGAAAATTCACAATACCTCAGATAAAGAGGGATGTGCATGTGTAAACCGAGTAGATAGCCGAACTTAAAAAAGTAATGTTATAGTTTGCATTACGTACAAAAGTAGTTATGAAATTAAGAAACACAGTAAGAAACAAGGACTATTTGAACGATTTTTTTTTTCCCCAAAGATTTATTGGAATGAAAAAAATTTATCTCAAATTATATCGCTTTAGGTGGGTCGTAATAGGTTCTTCAAAACGAAAATTGAAATTTATTCTCAAAGACTATCTATATGAACGAAATAATATAGGGACGAAATTATGTTCGTCCCAATTGATAATATATAGGACGGAATTTTTTATTCCCATAGATAACCTGTAGGGCAGAAATTTTATAAAAAATAAATAAAATTAAATAAAATAAATAGGCCACATTCGGCCATCCCTGCCTAGTACCTACCTATCAGCTCCATCTCATCTAGTGGCGGACCCAGTAATTTTAATCAGGTGAGACACTTAAACAAAATAACAATTATATTAAGAAAAACATTGAACATTTAAAAAATTGAGATCATAGTAAAATGAGTTTTTTTTTTTTATTTTAAAAAAACAAAATTGCTTTTTTTTTATTCTTATATTTAAAAAGAAATAAAAACAAGAAATATGTATATATATATATATATACATATTTATATATATATATATATGAATTATTATGCATATTATGAGATTTGTACCCTCACCTGTGGAAGGGGCGTGCACTTCTAGTTCGGCTAAAAGATAATGTGTATCAAAAAACATAATATTAATTAATTAATAAATAATAATAAGAAAAACAATATAAATTACAATCTGATTTTATAATAAGAAATTTTGTTTTGTATTTATAATGAATTAAAGTTTAAAGTTATACAAAATAATTGATTAATAAATATTACTAGACATGTTTTTGAATTTGTTATTCTTCTAATTAGTGGTAATTTTTTTGATTTGTTGATTCTAAATAAATTAAAGTTATAAAATAAAGAAAAATGTTAAGGATAAAATAAAATGAATCATAATAATATATGTATTATTTTAATATGATAAATTAAAATTTGAGATTTTAAGGTTTATTAATATAATGTGCTAGGTATGTTAAATTAAAACTATTAAAAATAATAAAAGTTTAAAAATAATAATATATTATTTAATATATAATAAAATTAAACTAAATAACCATAAATTATGTAGAGCTAAGAAGTTGAAAATAATGGAAAAGAGAAAGTGAATTATTTTATTTAATAAGAAAATGAAAATTTGATTAAGGAATTAGAAAAAAAAGGATAAAACCAAACAGATATAACATAAATGTTAAAATGGAGCAAGATGCAACGATTAGGACTCAAATCCGAAGAAATGGTTATTCTCTACCCGCTGCACTATCATTTCCTATATGCATAGTTAGTTAATTTGTACATATATATTATATATAAATATAATGGATTTTTTTTAAAAAAATTGAGATAAAACATAGGTTGCACCTGACGATCCATCCCTTTAAATTCTAATCACACCCCGATCACAATTTTTTTTTCGTTCTCAAGGTGGGGCAAAGTCTTGCTACTGCTTTAAATATGTTAATTAAAGCATAATTTTTATATATAACTTTTATATGTTATTACATTTTTATCGATTATTTTTCTATCAAAATTTTATTCATAGATTAATTTTAATAATTTAAATTTTATTTTTATGATAAATTAATTGATATTAAAAAACGTTTATTATAACATTTAATTAAATTATTCTATTAAAACAATATATTGTCAAATCAAATGGTCAATCGTTAATCCTATTAAGAATATAAAGACTTTTTTTTACATTTTCAATTTAATAGAAAAATATAATATTTGAATCCCTATAACAAAAGTGAATGAGAAATGTATAACAACTATTTTAAAAATGGTTTTGCACTTTAGATTCGTATTATTAAATTTATAAAAAATATATATTATTTTTGTCCTAATAAGTCCTCAAATCTCAAACATTTTTCCTTTTCTTTTATTTTCAAAAAAAAATCTCATTTTTTGGTGAAGAATAATTTATTTCGTTTCAATAGACATCTTATCGGGACGAATAATTTATTTCATCCCAATACACATCCTATAGGGACAAAAAAAAAATTATCCCTAAAAGTCTCGTCACATTTACACTTTTTAGGAATGATTTTTTTTTTTCATTCCAACAGATATTTTATTGGGATAAATATTTTCTGTAATTTGTGTTTTATTATTGAATATTCCAATTATAAGAGTACCATATGATCGGCCTAATTTAGTAATGTTTTCTGTCCCCATTTCGAATGTAACATGCTTGTTTTTCGAGTGAAATTAGATATGTTTATATGTTTGTTGAGCATGTGTATATCACATTCCATAGAAGAGGTGTTAGATCTAATTTTGGAAGAAAATAAGTCAAAAAAAGGAGAAAATGGGCAACATTGGAAGAGATAGTAGTATAGATTGCGGCCTAGGCATTGAAGCGCAACCCGCAGTGAATTCCAGAAGAAGCCACGAACGTAGAATGGCACAAGCTGCGGAAAGAAGAATTCAGACTAGTGTAGAACACCAAGGTTGAGGGGGCCGTATCTCCCTCATGTTGAATCGGGTTGTGTGCCACCTATGGTTGGAAAGCCACGGAAGTGTAGTTTTTGGTGTACTTTTCGGATCGTAATTCAGATTTTTGTAGAAGAATTATGTTCGTTTTAGTATCTAAAAGTCAGATTAGTGAAAATTTCACAAATAGTTACATGATTTGTTTTGCAAGTTGACGGAATGGGAAATTTAAGTTCTTGGTCGGACGTGTGTAAAAGTCTTGGGCAACAAGTTGACACATAATCATTATCTAATTAATTTCAATTGATTAGGAAGGAAATAAAATTCCAAAAAGGTTAGGATTCTAAAGGGAGTCAAATTCCTTTTTGGTTGAAGACTAAACCTTAAATCTAAACCTATTTAATTGTAAGCCCTAATATCGAGATGCACACTCCATAACCAACCACCACTCCAAATTCCTTTCACTTTTACACAAAATTCATCCATCTTTACAGATTAAAAAGTCGAATAAGAAGAAGAATTCATCTATGAAGATTTGAAGAACTCATTGAAGGCTATCATGGGTTTTATTTATTTATTTTCTTCTCTCTTTAATTTTATCATGTGTAACTAATTCCATAACTAGAGATTCGATGTGAATCTTTTGTGAATGCTCATGTTTGGATTAACGTTCATTTTATCAATATAATTCTTGTTTCATTCATTATGCTTAAACTCTTGATCATGTTGTCTTCGATTAAATTAAAACCGTTGACTAAGGGTTTTTGTGATTAATATTGACTTAAGATTAAGATTATCTGAGAATTATGGTTAAAATTTAGAACAAACCTAATCTTGATTAATGCTATTTTGAATGAATGAAATTCACCCTTAGTATATGCTAAGAAAAGTGTTGATTTTGGTTCTTAATTCTTGCATTTAACGGGGTTTGTGATTGTTGTTCACATCATAGGCTAATGATGAATAACAGTAGGGAATACGAGACTAATCATGCGGTCATACAGTAATAATCATATTAAAGATAAAGAATGAACCTTTGAATTATTTGAATCTTGTTCACAGAGTTCATTCCATACGTTGAGCATTTATATTTGAGAATCATTGATGACCTAGTATTTCTCTCCATTGATCACAACCTTAATTGCTCTTTTGTTAAATTGAGTTCTTAGTATAATTAGTAGTTTAATTTATCATCAATCACAAACAACTTGGTTCCTTTAAATTTAGCTTTAATTAGAATTATTTATAATCGGTAGATCACTTTTGCTTATGGGAACGATTTCTACTTGTCGTTATACTTATCTTCACGATTCATGCACTTACGAGTTTAGTTATTTAAAACACAATTTTCATATCAAGTTTTTGTGAAAATTGGTATGAAAATTGTGTTTTAAATAACTAAACTCGCAAGTACATGAATCATGATGTACAACGGCAAATAGAGATCGTTTCCACGAGGAAAAGTGATCTACCGATTATAACTAATTCTAATTAAAGCTAAATTTTAAGGACCCAAGTTGTTTGTAATTGATGATAAATTAAACTACTAATTAAACTAAGAAAGCAATTTAACAAAAGAGCAATTAAGGTTGTGATCAATGGAGAGAAAATACTAGGTCACCAATGATCCTCAATTATAAATGTTCAACGTATGGAATTAACTATGTGAACAAGATGCAAACAATTCAAATGTTCATTCTTTATCTTTAATATGACTATTACCGTATGACCGTGGGATTAGTCACGTATTCCCAATTATTATTCATCATTAGCCTATGGTGTGAACAACAATCACAAACCCCGTTAAATGCCACGGTACGTGCACCACGCCTTTTCCGCTATAAGTCTTTGGAATTCACCATAGTTGGGGCCACGGTTTGCGCTTTAATGTCTGGGCTGCGGTCTATTCCAATTTTGCTCCTTTTATCCATCTTTTGACTTCTTTTCTTGCAAAATAAGATCAAACACTTCTTCTATGAAATGTGACATACACATTAGGGGTGTGCAAAAAACCGTCAAACCGTACAAACTTGTCTAACTCAACCCAAACTTTATGGGTTGGTTCAGTTTCACATATAAAAAAATTATTAATCGGTTTGTCATTTAACAAACCGATCAAAGATTGGTTTGGTTTGGGTTGCTAAAAATAAAAGTCATACAAATCAAACCAACCCATATATTCAATAAAAGTCAAATCCATATTTTCTAGGTTTTATAACTTTTATTTGTACTTATTTGCTTCTTATATAAAGAATTTTTTTTTCTTCTCATTCATTTCCATTGACCATTTGGTATTGTATTAGTCCTCTTTATATATATATATATATATATATTTGAGAAATAAAATATAATTGCCCATCTCTTCCAATGCATTTTAGAATATTTTTAATTTTTAATTTTCTGATATGATACTTATGATTGTTAATTTGTTAATTATTTAATATATTTTTTTAAAATTAAATAATTAAATAACACCTATATTTAATATTTTTATATTTAAATATTTTTTTTTTATAATAATACAAAAAATGATTTATGGGTTCAAACCTAAACCGATGAATCTATCCAAACAAACCCGATTTTTTTTGGTTTGGTTTGAATCGATTTAATAAATCACATTGGTTTTGTTTTGGATTGAAATATAATCAAACCGATAAATGTTAGTTTATTTTGACATTGAACTTCAACCCAAACCAAACCGATAATGCACGTCCCTACTACACATGCTAAAAAAAACATATAAAAATATCTAATGAATAAGCGTATTATATAGGAAACATGGGCAGGAAACATGTACTAAATTAGATCGATTATACGGTACTCTTATAATTGGAATATTCAATTATTCAATAATAAAGTATCTAATACGATCATAATTAAAGATAAATGATCATATATTATATTCTTTTTGTCTTTTTCTTTTTTATATACTCACTTTAAACTTTGTTGGAACGAATGAGCATCATTCGACACCAAGACACGTTGGGCAGTATACTATATTCTCATCTTGATTTTGATAGAATGTGTAATATTCTAACATTTTGTGTATTAAACTAATGATGTGAGTTTCATCGACTTAATTATATTTTCCTATGATAGATAATTATTATAATAATATTGTTATTGAGCCTTTTTTTTTATTTAATCATGAACTTGTATTCTTATTTTGGAGTTGTTTTGGGCTTATTAATTAACAATTCAAATTTTTAATAGCTTAAAATTGGATAGTGTTAACATGTTTTTTATAAAAACATAAAATTTACTACAAAAGAAAAGTCAACCACTATATATATATATGGAGAATACAGTGATTGACTTTCCTAAAACTTTTATGTTTTTATCATGTATCCACTGCCCTTTAAAATTTAACCGAGTTTGAAAGAATATTTTGACATATTAACATTATCAATAATGAATGTTAGTGATCTATTTCTTGTTAAGAATATCATGTTATAATTTTAAGCTCTCCATAGCTTTCCAATACAATATTTATTCAATTTTTTAAAACAAATATTTAATCTGATTTGATACAAGCTTTTAGTAAAGATCCTACTAATGGACTTAATAAGAAGTGCAAATCGATAGGATAAGGTTGACCCAGTGATATGCCTCTCACACCTACACTAAGAAGTTGTGGTTTCGAGTAATGTCCCCTTTCTCCAGACCTCTGAATTATTGTAAATGTTAAAAATAGAAAGAAAAACAGAAAGCAAATTGGGCCTGACTGTTGGGTTCCCCCATAATCTGGGTGTCACTTAGGTTTTTGGACTTATGTCTCTCTTTTTATTTTTTATTTTACTTTTGGACTTATTTCTTGGTTCAGCCCATTAACCGCACCTTTTCTTTTGACTTTGGCATTCAAAAGTGTGATCTTTTGAGTCATGTCTGACTTTTAATACCTAATTTTCTGACTTTCAAGTTTTAATATCTAATTATCAGGTGTAACTGATGTGGTCGGACCACCCTTTCTTGGACTTTAATAGTTATATGTGACTCCTTGAAACGCATTTTTTTTTAAATACAATTTTATATAAATTTAAAGATTTTTTTGAAAACAGAAGGATTTAAATCCGTTACCTCGTAACACAGCCGTAAGGGTGCGTTTGGTACAGATATGGAACATGACAAGATGGGACAGGACGGGACAAGGCAGACTGTTTTATATTGTGTTTGGTAGGTCTGAGACAGAACTGTTCACTGTACTGTTGTATGTTTGGTATGACTGGGACAGGACGGGACAAGAGGTTCAAATGACCAGAATGTCCTTATTGTCCTATCAAATGTTTGTTAGCACATAATAGTGATAAATATTTTTATATATCATATTTGGGACAAGACAAGGCAATTTTTTTTTAAAAATAAAATATTATTTATATATCATATTTCATAAAAATAATAATATTGTAATTAAAAAATAGTTTAATTAATATTTTTTTGAAAGACATGTGGATATTTTTTTCAAATAATAATAATATTATTATGGTCATTCCCTCATTTTTTTAATAATAATATCAATTAATAATATTATTTCCTCAATTTTTTTAATTACAATTATTATTCAATTTTACATGCTCGTAATTGTGAATAATAGAAAAGAAAAATATATTTTATAAGTTTTACTTATTCAACCACACATATTTTCTTTTCACATAATAGTAAATTACGGATAATACTTAATAACATGATCCAAAAAAAAAGTTAATGTAATATATTTGTTCACGAACCTAATAACAAAATCCAATAACACAAACATGTTCACAATTCCAACAAAATATAAGTTTCAAACATGTTTCAAACATGTTTCAAATATGTTCACAATTCCAACAAAACATAAGTTTCAAACATGTTTACAATATCAAACATGTTTACAATATCAAACATGTTCACTCCTCTAGAATTGCCTTCACGAAATCCGGCTTGTAAGAGTCATTCAAGTCATTCCAAATGCGTAACTGGTTTGGCTTATTTCCAAAATACATAGCAACCCGTATCACTTGCATACGATCAAGACCCATACCCTCTAGCTCAACACCTAAACGAGTCATTGCATTCCCTCCCGTAATTGCCTCAGTCAACTTAGCAATATCCGCAGATGCTCTTTCCATGCTTTTTTCAATGACCTTGGTGATTTCTTCTGTTGTTGAACTGACATTCCTTTTTCTCTTCCGCTTTGATGTTTCTCCTATATTTGGGTCAGAGGAAGCAGATGCCACATTTGAGGGAGTTGTGGAAGGCTGAGTGAAACCAGCTGTGCCCGACTCTTCAGTTTCCAGTCCCATGTTATCCAAAGCATCTGCTGCGGATTCAGCCATATTCCCTGTTGCTCGATCTTTCCCAAACACTGTTACCAATCGTTCATAGTGTGGGAATGGCCTATTAGCCGTATAATTCTTATTCATATGTTTCTATCAAAACAAACAAATATATATTAGGACATTGAAACTATTACATATATGTTATAACAATAAAACTATTAATCGATTACATATATAAAGAGAATTAATATAACCACTAACCTTCAAATATTCCTCTAAGATTTCAGGACTAACAGTAACACATTTATTAGTGTCATTCCAACCAAACTCACTCGTGTTGAGCATATCATAGGCCGCTGAATATTTATCTTTCAGTCGTTTCATTTTGTTTTGCACATGTTTTCCTGTGATGGTAATATTTTCAATTTTTCACGCATCTTTGAAGCGACAAGCTCATATGTACCAGGCTTAAAGCTAACAGTATCACATCTACCACCATCAGCAACAATCCCTTCAAGGATGGTTATCATTACATCTTCTTCTTCAGGTGTCCAATTACGTCTATCAGACATATTGAATTTTCCTGTCATTTAATAAAGTTTATACCATAAACAAAAACAAATGCATAGATCAACAAAAAGAATAACAACAACAACAGCACAAATTTAATAGACAATAGAAATATTCAAAAATAACAAAAAAAAAGATATAAGTCTTTCAAGTTTAACAATACTGGAAAAAAAACATAAATATCTCAAATACAACAATATTGAAAAAAATAACATAAATCTCTCAAGTTCTCCTAGACATCCAAGTGTCAAACATCTCTCCGGCTAGATCATCTCTCCATTGACTCCATTCATCGCTTGTTTCAACGACATCAATAGATTCTAACACATCTGGTATGTCTTCCCCAATAGGCAGCTCATCAAGTGTGATTGGTGTGTATTCCTCAGGATCAACATCCATATACATCCTAATAAAATTATGCAGCAAAGCACAAGCTATGATCATTCGCCCTTGAAATTGGGTAAAACGAAGGACTGCGTAGTATAGCCCAACGTTTCTTCAAGAGACCAAAACACCTCTCAATAATGTTCCTAGCTTGTGAGTGCTTCATATTAAAATATTCCTCGTGATTCCTAGGTGCACGATCAAAGTCTTCCCATTCCTGTAAATGATACCTAGTACCTCTGTATGGTGCAAGAAAACCTTGACCGTTGGTATACCCCGTATCGGCTAAATAATAATTACCTATAATAACTACATATATTAGTTGTCACTAGAGTAAATAAGTTGAGTAAATTGTTGTAATTTAAAATAGTATCTATAATTATTATTATCTTACCAAATGGGATATTCAAACCATTATGTCTAGTAATTGCATCCCGAAGAACTCTAGAATCGGTAGCTGATCCCTCCCAACCAGATAAGACATATACGAACTTCAATTCACGAGTGCATACACCTAATACATTGGTTGCAATATGTCCTTTTCTTGTTCGATACCTTGGTTTATCGGATTCAGGTACAGTCATTTCTATGTATGTTTCATCTAATGCTCCTAGGCAACCCTAAAAGCAAAACAGAACTTATGTTTTTGTTGGATAATATAAATTATTATGTCATGTATATAATGATACTGTTACAATGGTTACCTTAAACCATCTCCACCTTGAGTCCAAACAATCATCTGGGACGGGAGTTGGTTTGACAAATAGCATGTTTTCCAAACGTAACAAAGCATGTAAAACTCGGTGGACATACCGACTAATTGTTTCATCGGACCTATAAAATCTAACTTGAGCACTTCTATTTTTGGTGTGGTGTGCTAATATGCTTACAAAAGTTACAACTTGCTCCTCTATGGTGACATTACCATTATCTAACAACCCACCACGGGTTTTTAGCAACTCACACAACATTGCAAAGACATTTCTATCCATTCGTAACTCCCATATGCAGTTAGTATCACTTACACGTGTAATACGTTGTATTTATGTTGACCTAATTTGAAGCCTACAAAATGTCATTTGACCTAAATTTCTCCTTTTTGATCGCATTCTCTCATATTCAAACAAATAAGCATGTAATTCAGCAAAACACATCATCATATGTACGTAAAGCCTCCACGCTTTAATGAGTAAAATCAAGTGATTCTCACGTTCATCCATACCTTCATATTTCACAAATAAAAAAAACAAGCATATATTCAGTCAAATTAATCCATATATCATGCGAAAGCTAATTCAACAATACGATGAGTGTCATAATAAAGTACCTAATATAGTACCTAATTACATCATAAAGTACCTAATATCTAAGCACAATACAACTTCCCACATTTAGTCTAAAAGAGTGATTAACTAAAGAAGAATATATATATATATATATATATATATATATATATATATATATATATATACGCATTCTCTCATATTCAAACAAATAAAGCTAATTCAACAATACAAGGAGTGTTATAATTTTAAACAAATAAAATAGTCGTTAATTACATAATAAAGTACCTAATATCTAAGCACAATACAACTTCCCACACTTAGTCTAAAATAGTGATTAACTAAAAGAAGAATATATATATATATATATATATATATATATATATATATATATATATATATATATATATATATATACACACGCATTATCTCATATTCAAACAAATAAAACTAATTCAACAATACAAGGAGTGTCATAATTTTAAACAAATAAAATAGGCGTTAATTACATAATAAAGTACATAACATCTAAGCACAATACAAATTCCTACACTTAGTCTAAAAGAGTGATTAACTAAAATTCAACAATATATATATATATATATATATGCATTTTAATACATCGATCATAATTGTATACAAGACCATAATTGTGGCTCAGGCTGAGTAATACAATTTACACCAGTAATTTACACCAATTTACTCAACCCTGCCTCGACCAGTTTCAATTAAAAAGAATTGTCAACCCACTAAATAGTTAATATAAATTTTTTAACATATAATTGAATTTTATAATTGAATTTTTGGTTTGGACTTGAATTATAACATCCAGCGGAAGTTAAACATACACTTAAATTCAAGATATACTCTAACAAAAAAAATACACTTAAAATGTTATCACTTAAAATTTGAACATAAACTATGACTAAAGGTTAAAAATTTAATCCATAGAATATAGATAAACTTAAATTCAATAGATCATAACATCTACGTTGAATGAACCTTAAATTCAAACACCTACAAGTTATCAATTTGTTTATTAGAGAAACTCTATTAGCAGCCATTTCATGAAATTAAAATTTAACATATCTATAATTAAAATTCACATTGACAAACTAGCTAGGATAGCAAAAGGCTAACAAAACATTCCTTCTACAGCTTCGAACAAATGGAATAATATAACAGTAGGCAATAGAATTATATTGCAAACCACTTTGACCCACTTCAACATGAATCCCGACAGAGATGAACAAAATAAGAAAAATATGATCAATCTCACTTTCATGAAAATTCAAACACTGAGAGCTTAAAATAGAATCTACAATTCAAACAATCTCATAGTTAAAGGAAATATAAATAAATTTCAAACATCAATAAGGTACGGCATATTCAATCTCTCCTCTGCATGGTATAATTGAATGGAGGTCCTTAACCATTAAGAACCAAGGAAACAATAAATCATTCACATATATTAATTTGCAACTTGAAGCAACTAAAGCAAGAAAAAGCTTCACCCAGTACAACTCAATACATTCAACTGAGTTGACTCACTAGAGAAAACCATATGGATTACGGTCACCAGAGAAATTAACAAAAGCAGAAAAAAAAAACTCAATCGGTAGCTGATCTGAAAATCATATAGTGTCGTACCTAAACTTTGCTCTCCCACAGCTCTTCGAAAATTGAAATACCTGCAATGAAAAAGGGAAGAGAGAAAGAGAGATGCGAGTTGAATCAGAATCCAGTCAGTACTCAGCCGAGCATTAATTTTGACTCAATAAGAAATCCTAATTATTGATAACTGGATTATTAATAACAATTACAAAGGTTAGTATGTTACCTCTCTCAATTAAAAGAAATTCCTCTCGACACAATAAACCCTAACTTGGCTTCAGCAGACACTGACGACGGTGACCTCGTGTGACAACGACGAAGATGGATCTACAGCCGGTGATTTTGATGGCTTCAGCAGACACTGACGAAGGCGAGCTCGCGGGACATCGACGAAGATGGATCTGCAGCCGGTGGGTTTGACAGAGAGACGAGCGGGAGAGAGAGACGATCGGGCTGATGATGAGGGTTTGAGAACATTTGAGTTGAGAACATTTGGGTTTGACAGAGAGACGAGCGGGAGAGAGAGACAAAGGGTATTTTTTTTTTATAGTTGATAATTTTGTAAATTTTAAAACATTTGAGGGTAAAATTGTCTTTTCTAGATTTGTCCCATGCATGGGACAAGTCTGGCCTAGGGTGTGAGGTGGGACAAATTTTCATGGATTTTGTACCACCATGTCCCGTCCCGTCCCATGTTAATGGCGCACCAAACGTGGGACAATAAAAAGTTGTCCCGTCCTGTTCCGTCCTGTCCCGCGTACCAAACGCACCCTAAAGGATTTATTAGTAGTCACCGTACAACTTCATCTCGTTTCCTTGAAAGGCATCTCATTTTGTTAGGCTTTAACTGTTTTTTTGGACTTAATATTTTATGTGTACTCCTTGAATTGCATCTCATTTCGTTAGGATTTAATTTCTAAGTGTGACTTTTTATATTACACCACGTATTGTTGGATTTTTTTTTTATCCATACCTGACTTTTTAGGTCACACCAACGAAGATTCTTTGAATTTTACCATCCATGTATAATGTATGACACATGACAACTTAGATCACACCTAAATTCTTTAGACTTCATCGTCGATTGTAACTTCTTAAATCATACGTAACTTTCATCAGAGTTTACCCTATAGGGACTCTCTGGCCACATTTTGAGTGCTGAATAAGTTCTGGATGAGACAATTTAGAATTCCAACAAAAAATTAATCCAATCAAAAACGATATAATAAACCTACCTCCCACCATTTATAGTTATTATAAGACTATTTATAACATTAAATGCATGTCAAATTTATAAATAATTCTAGTACTTATTATATTCGTTTATTGTGAGATTAATTTTTTGTTTGGATTACGAATCTAAAAAAATATTTATTGTTTATACTAATTTTTATACATAATTTAGTTATCAATAAAATAAAATAAAAATAATTTATCTATATATATATGGATCAATTTATATTAACTCAAATTCCTTATTCAATTTTTTTGATTTCACCCTCTCAACCATTGAATTGAAGAGCATATGAGCAAATGGGTTGAGATATCAAAGTCAAAAAATTGAGTCCGAAATTTGAGTTGATATAACATGACTATATGTATATATATATATATATATAATCTCGTTCTGATCGGTGGACCCTGATATAATTTACATCAATGTGTTGCATATAGGGCATTATTAAGTTGTTTTGTTTATTTTTTAACTTAATTCCAAATTATTGGATCGCATTTAATATATTCTCTTTCAAGATTATCCTATCAAAGATAACATATTTCCAATTATATTATAATTTTATATTATTCACATTGTAACTTTCAAAACCATCGTTGAATCTTCAATTTTTTTTAAAAATAAAACTATTTATAAATCCTTAATTATCCTATTTTTAAAAAATTAGCTATTTATTATATTTTAAACATAAATAATTTATTGCATTTATTACATAAAGTGGTTTAAGACTTGTTAAAATATTTTTATTTAGTTGTTTGTATCATAGAAAATGAAAATACATAACAATTAATAGTAATAAGGGTATAAATATCATATTACTTGTTTTTAAACCATTTTATATTTTTACAAAAAATAAGAAAGTTGACATTTGATTTGGATGTAATAAAAATAAAATAAGAAACAAACATGTCATTCAGATTCATGTTTCAGTCACTATTCGATTTCCAGTAAAATTCAGGACTGTTTAGTTTGACAAAAAAAAACGACCTCTAAGGCAAACCATGTAAATAAAATGGTCTACATGTAACACGCTGAGGTAAATTATACTGGTGCGCACCGACTTGAATATATATATATATATATATATCACTTATAAGGGATCCCTTATTTTTATTTTGGTAACGATCCAATGAAATCACATTGATTTTTACGAATTTTGATATGAATTTGTTATAGATGATAAGTTTATTGAAAATTACCCATGAATAAAATTTGAGAATTTTTCAAACCCTAAAACTATTTTTCTTGCATTTTCTTATATTTCGTGTATTTTTCTAATGACTTAGTATTTAATAAAATCGGGATAAATAGTTTCGGTGTTTAAATTTTTTTCAAATTTTATTCATAAATAGTTTTATTGAACTTAACATGTATAAAAAAAATCAAAATTCATAAAAATCGATATAATTTTATTATAATAAAATATATGCTAATGGAAGAGGAAAAAAGGTTAGTTGTGTAAAAGTAAAGTCGTGTTAATGAGGCAGAAAAATGGTTAGTTGTGTAAAAGTTAATGCATTTAATGCATATCACTTTATAAATTGTCTTAGAATTTATATAAGGCATGAAATATCAACTTGAATTTTTTACTCCTTTTTTTTTTTTTTGTTAGTATTATAATCGGACTGTCGGGACTTACTAATACATATATAGTCCAGATAACTACTATCACAAACCACGAGAAAACTCTCCACACATACTTGTAAAATATATATATTGGAATTGAGGTGATGTCAACTCAAATTTCTGATTTAATTTTTGGACTTCAACTTCTCAACCGTTGGATTAAAGAGATCATGTGTGGCTAAAAATATTGAAATAAAAAATTAAATAAAAAATTTGATTTGATATAGTTTAACCATGTACCTATAAATCCCCTGACCTAAGGTTACAAACCTATCCCATTTTTCGGTCATTGGACTGAAATTTAAGAGCCGTTATGTACGAACCCATTTTTGGGTCATTGGATTAAAATTTAAGGGCTGTTATGTATTGTGAGTGGGGATAAAAATAAATGGTGGGTAAAAAACAGAATATAAAACTGCCACTAGATTTTGATGGAGGGCTGAAAAAGTGGGTTTGTAAATTTGTATATAAGCCTTAAATCATATGGTTTGTACTTTGTAGGTGATAAGTCTTATATATATAGATTTTATATAAAAAAAAACTATAATTTTATTAAAAATATTTTTGTATATTAAATAATACGTAAATTAAAATATCTATTTTATTGAAGAAAAAAAATATTTCAATAATTTATTATTCGATTTCAATTTTTTTTGTGCTTCACCATCTTTAATGGCTCCTTCATTTTATTTTAGTAGAAAATAATATTTATAAATTTAATTATAATCTTGTTGTTCACAAACTTTAATTAAAATACATATGATTTTTATTTAACATAAACAACAATATTTTCTAAGAATTTTAATTAAAAAGAACTAAAATTTTATTTAAATATTCATATATAATTACTGGACAAATCACCTTATTAGTCACACATTTAGTCCAGAGCTATCAAACTGTTCATTTGTTGACAAATAAATAAATAAAATGCTATTTAATTAATAAAGTTAAAAAAAATTATAAAAATCACTTTAAAATTTTGGCCGAAAATGAATTCCTTGACAAAGGAATGAATTCGCTTTCCAGTTTCTATGCTGGTCGCAAATATATGTGAAAGAGCTCTCGAAACACGAAAGTGTAAACTTTACACGACACTTCCCTCCAAATAGGAATTAATTCTTTTGCCAAAGGATTCATTTCCGACCAAGAATATTTAATCATTTTTTTATATTTTATTAAACTTAATTATTGAAGGGAGTAATTTTTTTTTAAGAAAACTTAATTTTCTTACTTTATTTCTCTATTTAAGCGAGTAAATATATTTAAAAATTATTTATTTTAATTATAGTTTAAGCAAATAATAAACATTTCATCACATTATTTTTAATCAATTTACAAACCATTCCAAGAATAAGATTTTACTATTTTAATCATATCCCATGTGAGACCAAAAAATAGACAGTATTATATTTAAGAGTCGTGATAAGGACAGTCGAATATCCTTAGAGCATCTCTTACTGTACTTTAAAATAAAAGAAAAACTTGGATGCATTCGATGCACCACACTGGAATATGATGATGGTACATCAGATGAACTCATTGAGTGACAAGTCACTCTAATTTTTGTTTCCACTCCATCTTCTCTATTTATTAGACACCCTTTCTCTCTCATTTTCAAATTGTCATTAAGTGTTGGGCGTCGAATTAAATGATTCGACACCACCCACACCGAATGTTGTGAAAAAACCGACCTTCTGATCTCTCAAAATAGCCGTCACCAAAAGAAATCGTCCTGGTGGTAAAACCGTCGTTCGAAGTTTGATGAAACGGTCGATATCATCACCAGTGAGTTGATAGATAAAACCGTCGGGAAAACGTTTGTCGGGAGTTAACCGTTATATCCTAAGAGTCCGTTTTCATATTCAAGCTATATGGACTAAGAAACAAAGCCAATCACAAACTATCGCCGAATATTCGTCGTCAGATCTGCGTTTATCTGCCATAAATCTAACGAAACTGATCGCGACGTCCGATCTTTCAGATCCGACCATCACCGAAGACAACTGGCACCGTGGATGGAGCGATGGTGACGGATCCAGACCGAGCTGTGAGTAGAAGGGACTAAGGGAGAGTGAGTGAGATAGAGTCTGATAGATACAGAAGATGATCAGAGAAAATAAGGTGGATGGATAAAATTAAAGTGACATGTGTCATAAAATGAGTGCATCCGATGCACCACCATCGGATTCCAGTATAGTGAATCGGATGCATTCATGTTTTTCTCCTAAAATAGAGTATCACATACTCCCACACTAGTATAAAATTCTGTTTCCAAAAAAAAAATATGATTTTAAAGATTGGTACCCGAAATTTAGAATACTTAATAGTAAACTCTAAACTTACTTTTAACATTTTATATTCAATTTTTACCCTCATGTCTATGTACAAATATTTGGCATTTGTAGCATTTTTACCCTTTTAATTAAATTCAGTTAAAATATAATAAATTTTATAATCATAGGAATTATACCATTAAAAAAAATCATCTAAATCTTTTAAAAAAAGGTTATTATTGAATTTTATTAACAATATTTTTATTTAATCAAAATAGGGAATGAGATTGTCCCGAGGGAGTGGAAACAATTTAGAGATTAAAACCGGAGAAAATATCTCCTCTTCAAACTCTACACTAAAGGTGTGCTTAGTATGATTTTTCAAACAGAACTTATAGAGTAATCTTTTACCGGTGAAAAATTTATTGAGTAAAGAGTTTAACAAAAAAAAAAGCTTTTGGGATTAATATTAAAAACCTACATTAACCTTTAAACTATCACCGGATGTGTAGAACAAAATAGGTTTATTTCAAAAACTTCCCCTCAAGACATTAACGCTGTTCACATTTTGTTAAATTGACTTTTTTGACCTTGTACAAGACTTTTAACTTTCTAAGCCTTCAAAAAAAAAAAAAAAAAGGGGGGAAATTACCATCCCCATCTTTTCCAAGTTCCAACTTTACAATCCCAAATCTCAATCTTCTTTCACCAACCAGGCATAAATTTCCAGATAAAAAAAATCCATAAAAAAGATAAAAATCAACACAAACCAATAAGCATCCAAATAAAATTCACACACAAAACCCACAACATTAAACATAACGAAACAAATGCCACAGAAAATTAAAGAACGAATGTAATAGGTTTCATCTTCTCATCAAAAATGAAAAACCTCAACAAAAAATCCACCCACATACCCAGCACCATAAGCACAACAAAAACCCAAATCCTTTGAAAATCAAAAAAGAAAAGTAAAAATATCAAAAACAAAAAGAAATCGGCGGCCGGCCGGTGGAACTGGGTCTCCACCACACTGGTGGAGGCGATCCGCGCCTCCTTCAGGCTACCAACAGCGTAGAGAAGATCCACGTCTCTCCCAACGGCTTTTCCTCTCGCAGACGTACAATTCCACCGCCGGTTGAGGTGGCAGATGGGAGAGAGAAGGAGAGGGACATATTAGATTAGAGAGGGAGAGTGGCTTTGACTGCCTCACTGGTGAGAGATGGAGAGATTGGTGACAGGAAAGACAGGAAAGACATTCATTTTTTATTTTTATTTTTTGTTATGAACTGATGGATATGAGAATGTACAACTTTACCCCTCCTTAACTAACAGAATCCTAAACTTTAAAATAGATTCCAAAATAATAAAAAAAAAAACAAAAAAACAAAAAAGTAGTTTTGGCCTTTACGTTATATGGAAGAGAGATGCTCTTATACTATCACTGGCTCAAGAACAGCCATGTGGCCATAATGGCCTTTTCAAGCCACTTAGATAAGTACTTCGACCTTCTTTTTTTAATATTTTAAATTTATTGTTTTATTTTATTTTTGGAATATTAGATTTGGATTTTTTTGAATATTAGATTTGGATGTACAATTAATCAATATTAAATTTTCTGGTAATTATATATAAAGTATTAAACACCTATCGAAATCTTTTAAGAATAAACTATATATATACGGTCTGTATAACTACTTTTAAAATATGAAGAGTTAAGTCTTAAACGTTCTGATCACCGATCATTGACGTTGAATGGGAAATGCATTACCCCTCGTGTGCTAAAAGAGGTGACATGCAATATCTAATATATTTTTGAAAAAAGTTTAGCAAAAAAAATAATAAATCGAAATTAATATGATAGATGAGTGCCTAAGTTGGCTAAATCAAATATAATATAACTCTTGATATTTAAGAAAGATAAATTATCATTTTGGTCCCTATGTTTTGACCGATAATGATATTTTTAACTGTCTTTCGATTTTTCACTAGGTGATCCCTATGTTTTTAAAAACATATCAATCAGGTCCCTTAATCGGTCAATCGTTAGTCAAACTTAACAATTTTAAGGGTATTTTTATCTTTAACCATATAACATGTCACGTGTCAAATATAAAAAACAATATATATATATATATATATATATATAACACAAAATAATATTAGGAAATTATCATTTTGATCCCTCTGTTTTGGCCGACAATGAAGTTTTTAATTGTCTTTCCATTTTTCATTGGGTGATCCCTATGTTTTTAAGAACACATCAATTTGGTCCCTTAGTCGGTCAATCGTTAGTCAAACTTAACAATTTTAAGGATATTTTTATCTTTAACCATATAACATGCCACGTGTCAAATATAAAAAACATATATATATATATATAACACAAAATAATATTAGGAAATTATCATTTTGATCCTTCTGTTTTAGCCGACAATGAAGTTTTTAACTGTCTTTCCATTTTTCACTGGGGAATCTCTATGTTTTTAAAAACACATCAATTTGGTCCCTTAGTCGGTCAATCGTTAGTCAAACTTAACAATGGTAAGAGTATTTTTTTCTTTAACCATATAAAATGTCAAGTGTCAAATATAAAAATAAATAAATAAATAAATATATATATATATATATATATAAAACACAAAGTAATGTTTTATATTAATTTTAATATTTAATTATAAATATTTTATTTTTTATTTTTCTAAAACAATCTAATTTTAAAATAAAAAATCAATGTGGATCAAAACCTAAAAATTAAAATGAATCAAAATCTCCACCATTACACCAGTTACACAAAATTCACAGACAACCTTACTAACCAGTAACCCAGAAAAAAAATATGTTTGTGGTGGTGGTTGCTTGACTGGTATGGAATTGGGGTTTTAATGGAGACTTCAAGATACCTGAAATCAATAACTATGAATGTTTATTGAATAACTACTCTGACAATTAAAAAGAGATATTCATTGTTTATTATTTATGAATAATATGTAATTTGAACCTCTATTTGTTGATGATGATTGAAGAAGAAAATGGAGATATAAAATTTTCTTTAATTGATGATGACGAATGTTTTGTTGTTTCATCAATAATGGAGATTTATCTCTCAGATATTTACTCGTAACATCAACAATTTTGTTGTTGTTTGAGTTTGGTTTTGATAATATGAGTTTGTATTCATGATATCCATTAATGGAGATAATATGATGGTGGAGATCCATTTAAGTTTTTTTTTTTATTTTTTTTTTCTATTTTTGTTTTTCTCTTTTATAATTTTTCAATTTTCTTTTATTTTCTTTTATTTTTAAAAGAAAATATATGACTAAGGTTAAAATGGTCATTCACCCTTTTCTGTTAGGGTTGACCGTTAAAAAATTGGACAGAGGGACTAAATTGATGTGTTTTTGAAAATATTGGCACCACCTAGTGAAAAATGGAAAGACAGTTAAAAACGTCATTGTCAACCAAAATATAGGGATCAAAATGATAATTTTTATATTTTATTTTAAAAGAAAATAAATGACTAAGGTTAAAATAGTCATTCACCTTTTTCTGTTAGGGTTGACCGTTACGAAACTGGTCAGAGAGACTAAATTGATGTGTTTTTTAAAACAAATGGACCACTCAGTGAAAAATAAAAAGACAGGTAAAAACGTTATTATCGACTAAAATATAAGAACCAAAATGATAATTTTCCTTTAAAAAATAATAATAAAGTTTATTGTGACTTGTGAGATTATAAATAAGTTGTTTTATATATATTATATTATTACATAAATTTAAGATTTTCAGAAACATTTGACTAACCCATAAGATCATAACTTTAAATATATATGTAAGAGATATACTATCCGAATAGCATCATTTTATCCAAAAAAAAAAAAACAATTGTTTAATAAAAATGATCTGTTATGGAGCGTTGATAATTTAATGTGTTGAAGTATATTCTTGTAAATTGATTAATTTTTTTATGTTTATTTTTATGAAGAAAAAAAAATCAAATCAGTTTACTGTGAAAATCTGTATGGCGATTGACGAGGACAATTTAATAATTTAAGGAAATACTAGTTTAGTTTTAAATTTAATGAGTGGCAATATAGTAATTAAAGAGGATTTTGAAACCATTTATATAAATGGCTTCAAAAGCAAACACAAAGACAAATGGCTATTTTTGACAGTCACCTCTGTCCCAGACTACCACCCCACTGTATATAATCATATACAATCCAATCCAATCTCATTCCAACCTCATTCAAGTCTTATCTTATAAAGTAACCCTATCTTATCCCATATTCCCATGTGACATTAGGTTATAGTTTAAAATTCACACCTCTTTTAGTGTATAAGGTTGTGATACCTGATATATATAATGGATAACAATAAAATAAAAAGTACAGGACATATTACTTATTTTTAATTTTTTTTAATTTTTTTATCTTTAAATATAAAATATTATAGGTCAGTAAAAAGTTGAGTACATTACAAGATCCAAATCTCAAACTATGTAATATTGAAAAGAAATTATCAACTCCCTTTCCCTTTTTTAAAATAATATTTTTCTGTAGCTTTTTTTCGCTTCTCTCTCTTTCATTTTCTTTTGTCATTTTTATGGTTGTGCAAAACACCAAGTTGGTGTAAAAAAAAGAATCTTTTAAAAAAAAAATTACACCAAATTTTTTTTTCTATTTTAATACATCCAACATCAATTTTGTGTAAAATAGTATTTTTATAAAAATATCCTCTCAATACAACTTTATACAATACTAATTAATTTCTATTAGTTAATTTATACAAAATTAATTAATTTTTTTTTATATAAAAACTATTTTTCTTAAATAATTAATTGCAAAATATAAAATAATAATAATAATCACTCACATAATTTTACTCTAATTTTTCACCATAATATTAACCAACCTATTTATCCAACTAATTTTCAATTAGTTATTTAAACTAATTTTTTTACATTTTTGTCATCTAATTTTCTCCAATCATAGTTTTTTTATCATGTATTTTTTTTAAAGTATTTTGTCATGTTATTTAAAAAGGCGAAAAGAATTTAGACATGTTTTTTAAAGTATTTTGTCATTGTATTTTTTTCTAAGTAGTTTATCATTTATTTAATTACACTAAATAAAGTTAATATAAAAATTTATCATTAGTTAAATGTATAAATAATAAGTAAAATAAACAATTTATTTTTATATATATATATATTGGTGTCATTTTAAACATCTCGATAATATCTTTCCAACGGTATAATTTTTTAAATAAATATTGTTATAAATAAATGTAGTATGGTTAAATTAGGAATTGTAATAAATATAAAAAAATTATTTAATAAAATTAATAAAAGAAATAAAGAAAAAATGGTGTTAAGTGCCATCACCAATATTTTGTGTAGGAAATTGAAATTTGGTGTGTTATTGGAGTTTGAGAGCAACTCTAACCATACACTATCCACATCACCATACTCTATTTTAGAGTTTTAAATCCCTCCAACCATTTGCTATTGTATAGCTGAGTTCAATTTTCAAAAAAAAAATAAAAAAAATTGTGTTTTTGAATGTATGAACATCAGCTTTAGAATAAAATTATCAAATATTTATATATTGTTTTTCAAGTTATATAATAATTTTAACAGTATAATTCATTAAATATCTGTTAATTAATTATATAAATAATTATTCATTCTACATCGATAATAGTGACTATTATAAAAGTTATAATAATATCAAATTAACCTTAGAATCATATATAACGTGGCTCGAAGCTAAAGATCACTCAATTCAACCAACAAGAACAAAACTCGAAATCTAGATTTGAGGAAACCAAATTACAATAACTTAAAAAGGATAGAATTAATACAATATATATATATCAAATAATTTTCCTCCGTAGAGTTCTGCCCCTACAGCTTTACAATATTTCATTTTCAAATAGTCGTACATATGGCCCCCATACGGTGTGTATGTACATATTTAAAAAAACGTATAAACTTATAAAATGGTATCTCATTATGGTCCGGAAAACTTATATATATCGTATATAAAATATTAAATTCAATTGATTTGACTTTAATGAATACATAATATTTATTAAGATTTATCCCTAATCTATAATCTATATACAATATATTGATATATTTTATATCGATATTTATTAAAAAAAAGGAATATATATATATATATATACACACGAGAATGTAGTGTTCGTTGAACTCTCGATGTTCAATATGCTATTTTTGTTGAGGAGGTTAAATCAAATGATCTCCACAAGTTTAACTACACAACTTTTTTTGTTTTTTTATTGAAAAGGATTTATTGCCTACTTGAAATTTTGTTTCCTGACAAATTGGTTTGCGAGGGATCGGTATCCAGATTGATTGTTGGGTGATGGGAGTATTTAGTAAATTACTTTATTTTGAATACAGATTTGTGATATGAAAAATGATGATCTAAAGTGAACCATACACTCTTTAATCGCTATATACCACTAAATTATCTTAATTTTTATTATTGACGGCCTGTTTAAAAGCAAAACTTATAAAATTATTACTATTTAAAATGATGTTCCAAACTATTTGTAATATAAACCATGAGATAATCAATTTATTTATTTTCTTAAATTAAACAATAATATAAGGCTTTTAGCAATATGTCCAATTGACACTTGAAGATATCAACAAAACATGTAATTTTACTAGTAAGGGGTAGAGGTGTCTACGGTTAGGTTAAACCGTTCGAAACCGAACCGAAACCGTCCTCTCAAAACCGTAACCAAAACCGTCGGTTACAAAACCGGTTCCCGACGGTTCGATTACGGTTAGGAATTCTGAAAAACCGTCAAAAAACCTCCGGTTTCGATTAAAAAAAAATGCAACAACTAATCAATTGCTGATACATGGTATTTTTTTTAAAAAAAAAAAACTCCGACCAAACCAAAACTGAACCGTAACCGAAAACCGCCATAACCAAAACCGTCCCTTTCCGGTTACGGTTACAGTTCGGCCTTTTCACGGAACAGAAACAGGCTGTTCGAAACCGAAACCGAACCGAAACCAAACCGTGGACACCATTAGTCAGGGGTAAGTATATCAAAAGAGTAATATTATACTACCTAATTAATTAACACAAATTACAGTATAAATTATGGGATAACGTGGTTAATGAACAAATCACTTATCACATTAGTCAAATTGGGTTTTAGACTATTTTTTTTTTAGAAAGTATCATTTTTCCCTTTGACCTTTGTCATATTGCTAAGACGATGATAGGTTTTCGTTATATTTACCGGTCTTCTCCCTGAAATGAAATGAATATATAATAGGGATATTATTGATTTAGTCTCTATGTTTTTATCGATTGTTTTTTTTACTCATTTATCTAATTTTCACAAGATTGATCCCTATATTTTTCAAAACCACTCATTTTGATCATTCTGTGAGCTGGTCGTTAGTTTGAATTAACGAAAAGCGGGGTATTTTGATCATTTAATAGTTGTCTAATATATCGCGGGCACATGTAATGAATCGTGTAAAAAAAACAATTGAAAATATATTTATAAAAAAGATTTTTTTTTTTCAAATAATATAATTAAAAAACAATCTATTTACAATAAATATTTTTTTAAGAAGACGTTAGAGATCAAATCAATTGAAAAAACGAAATTAAAATAAAAAACTTATCATAGATCATAAATCAATTCATATCATTCAAACCAATATAATCCATCGTCACAACACAAAACCAAAATCTTTACAACATTACCACTCTCTCACACCCAAAAAATCACTCCATCAAAACCAGAAAACCAGAACATCAATTGGAAACCCAGGAAACCAAAACCTTGAGTTCCCCATTTGGATCATCAACAATCAGTGTCTGCCCCAATTTGATACCCACACCACCTCCAGTCCACTATCACCACCAGACCACCATCATAAATTTGAAACCCAAATCAGAAACTAAAACATCACCACCAGAACCCAAATCGATCAAAACCATCACTACCACCAATTGAAACCCATATCAAAACCCAACCCACCGATCGAATTGAATCCGTATCAAACAAAGAGGATGATGAGAGAGACAGAACGGAACACGATCAAACTTAGATCGGCAACCAAACCCAGATCAAATCCAACAACCAAATTCGTCGACTTCTGGTCGTGTCGCTTCTGATCAACGTTGTCATCGTCGTTGCTTTTGTTCTGAAGTTGTTCGAGGTGGAACATCAATAAATGGTTAGATGGACAACTGAGATTGATTGATTTCGTGGAGGGGGTTTTTGAGTGGTTTTGGTTGTTGGTTGTTTGGAAACGTTGACTTGATTGGGTTTGGATGTTTGAGTTATTTGTGCTGTGATGTGTTGATGATGATGTTTGTGAAGAGATGAATGGGTTTAGAGAGAGTGTTTGAGTGATTTATCTGGTGGTGTGTTGATGATGATGCTGGTGAAGAGATGAATTTAGAGTTTTATTTCTAGATTATAAAAAACCTAGATTTTTTTTTTCTTTTTTAGTTTTTGTTGTTTTGTTTTTACGTTTAATTTTTATTAATATAAAAGGTAAATTTTTAATTTTTATAAATATTTATTATTTATTATTTTAATATTTTTGAATAAGAAAATTAGACGGTGAATTGGTCATTTACTTTAAATTCAAGATAAAAAAGTCAATTTATTTTTTTATTTAGGTTTACCGTTAGAAATCTGGTTAAAATGATCAAATTGAGTGGTTTTTTAAAATAAAGAAAACAATTCTATGAAATTGGATAAGTTTTCTTTAAAAAATAATTCAAAAAAACACAAGGACTAAATCAATAATACCCTATATATAATATCCCCATTTGTTACTTTTTCTATCCAATAAAGATTTGACGATAATCAAATGATCATATTATCCTTAAAAATAATAATAGAATTACCATTTAACCCTCTAACTATTTATTAGATTTAAAACATATTAAAAAACACAAAAAAAACATAAAAAAAAATGGATCTCCACCGTCCATCTCAAAGATGAACTGTAGAGATATTTCATTTTTTATTTTTTATTTAAATTTTAAAAACAGAAATAAAAAATAAAAAAGAATTTTAAAACAAAAAAATACATACTAATTGAGGGCATAGCCCAGGATAAAAAAACTAAGACGAAGAAGAAACAGAGCAATGTCGAGTGCTCATAACACCTCTGATATCCCAGAATTAATCATACAATCTAAATCTCATTCAACTGATATGTATCTCTCTTATTCAACCAGATAGGCATTTGAAGATTAAAAAAAATCACAACTCAAATATATCAAAAACAACAAATTCCAAACCCAGAAATCCCCATTTCTTCAAACCCAAACCCAGAAATCTCTCTATATTCAACCGTCATCATCAACAACACCCCCAAATCTCGAAAACCCCACAATCATCACAACCCAGAAATCACTAAACCCCATAATCTCTTATCTGCAACCAACATCGAACCCAAAAATCACCGGCCCTCATCAGATTTCCAGAAACCCTACAATCATCACAAACCCAGAAATTAAACCACTGAAGCCAATCAAGAACCCTAAATCGGAACCCTAAATCGAAATTATCCACAAGCACCACCCTCAATCCAAACTTCTCACATCTCATCGCATCTGCATCTCATCTTCAACTCAACTCAATCTCGCATATCATCTCATCTGCATCTGTCTTTTTTTTTTTCTCCTTCTCGATCGATTTGGTTGCTAGTGGTGGGTTGGTTTCTTGGATTTGGTGGGTTTGTTCCTGGTTGGTGGTGGGTTTGTTTGGGGAGAGACGACCAGAGAGAAAGAAGGTCATTAGAGAGGCAAGAGATTTTGGTGGTGGTTGAAGATAGAGAGGGAACGATGTGAGAGAGAATTGTCTGGGGAGAGAGAAAGAGTGGTAAAGGGAGAGAGGATTTTTTTAGTTTTTATTTTTTAAAGTTATATTTTTACAATATTACCCCTCTAAATCTAACTGTCAACGTGATATCAGACGGAAAAGGTCACATAAGGGGATGTAAATTCTTTCCATCTCAGAAGGATTAAAGGTGAATATAGCAAAAATTTATTCTCATCTTAATAATAGGGTAAAAGTCAGGAGAGAAAACGGTAATTTAAATTATTATTATTTTTTAGATTATCCAGTATTTATGGGTATTTTTTTTTCAAAAAAAAATTACAATAATTTAGATTTTATAAAGGAATGAGAAAAGATTAAACCCTACGATCTTATGATATGGATATACAAGTCTTAACCACTGTATCAGCTTGTCATCTAACATTAGTGATATCATAAACCAAACAACTCCACCACATATTTAACAACTTTTTTCATTATTATTAAAGCAATTAAATTGACAACAGGCGTGGTAGTATAATTTCCCTTCCACATAATACAGTAAGAAGTTTAAAAATATGTTCGACAAGTTTTTTCATTTCCCAACAGACTGTTTACCTGCCTGTTCCACATCACAATTTTAAATATTAATGTGTTGTAAGTGTGTGTATGAATTGTGCACTTAACACCAGTTTTTAGGACATCTGTTTTAAACTTTTAATATTTCCCACCTTTCATATTATTATTTTTAAAAAAAAAAAACACTTCCCATATCTCGACATTTACTTTAAAACATACATTAAAGATAAATAAATAAAAAATCTTAACTAAGAAATAACTCATAAATATTCTTTCGAAACGTTAAAAAAAAATCAGAAAAAAGAAGAAATTAATTAAGTTTAGTTAAAAAAAAAATCATTTAGATGGAACTTAAGAGGATAGAACAATTGTAAAAGAACACGAGTCATTTAAAGAGCAGCGATTATGGAAGACACTATTTCAAAGCTTAAATGACCATAATATATTCACAATATATATTAAGAAACAATAATACCCTCTATACTTATTATATAAGAAAAACATTAAAAAGATATAAACAAAATATATTTTTTTTTAAAAAAAATTGATTAATTAACACAGTTTTTTTTTTTTTTTTTTTTTTTATAAGGTTTGTGACCACTATGTCGACTAGGTTGCATGCTTTCCAAGACTTCGCTAGAGGAGTTTGATTCTTCTTCGATGATTAGAATCTTTGACGAAAGGAGCTTCCTTAAGCATCGAAGGAGGTCTACTTCATCTGATTTTAAAAAAAAATTATTACTTTAATTATGTTAATCTAACTTTTGTATAAAACAAATTATTTACTCATTTTCTAAGTTTATATTTTATATATTTTAAAATGACAATAAAAATTATTTCAACATTAATGTACATGATAAAAGTTATAAAAAATAAATATTAATATACTTTCTTCTTTATTGTGTCCATTTTAATCATTTTACATGACCACATCAAAAGTCAAACTAATTATCTTTTGATTTGTTTTAAAGTATATTATTTTTAAAGTGAGTTTACAAAACACTCAACCTCTTTTTTTATTTGTTTATAGTAGATTATTTCTTAAACAAAACTAAGAAATCGATTATTTTTTAAGTTACAATAATCTCAAAACTAGTATCGGTCATCCTTACATTTTATACTTTATTTTCCGGTGTATTCTTGATATTATGTCAAATACATATTTTAGTTTGTATTAACATATTAATGAATGGCATCTTTAATTTTCAGGCTACCATTTTAAATCTTGAAATTTTATATTCTTTATAGTGTTTTTTTCTATATTACATAAATTCGGTATTTTAAGAAGGGGACTAATCGAACCCGTAATCTCATGGTGTAGACGTGAGTGGTGTACCATTTAACCAATCTAAATCGTCCATATTTTATATAGTTGTTAGAGACAAAGACTAATGTAGACCAAATAGTCATTTTATTTATCAAGTTGGGTTCTTTTGGAATTATATATCAAAATATCTGTTCATCTGTTAACCGTTTCTAGTTGCCTTTGAGATATATTTTTATTCTTATTTTTAAATATGACATCAAACATATATATATATATATATATATATATATCGTATCCTGTCGAAATCAAGCATTATAAGTATAACCCGAATATCTACTCTTGTAATATCCACACACAAAAAACAATCACACGTATTTATAAAAGGTATATGGTGGGATTCAAACCTCCACGAGATAAGAGGTACACACCAATAACCATTAAAAGACATATTGTAAGAGAGAACATGATTTGAACATATAACCTTTAGTTGAAGGCGTGCGAGACTTACCGTTTATCGATGAAGCCAAACGCATCATGTCAACATAATCACAGTTAAATATGTACATGTGGTGAAGAAATTGAAATAAGAAATTTAATATCATCCCTTCAAAATCTCAATTTCAATTTCAATTTCTTTATCATGTATGCAATGCGGTAAATGTTTTGGAATAATAAAATAAAATAAAATAAAATAAACTCTCGTATAAGGAAACTGATCAAAATCCTCATTCAGCATTTATTTCGGCTTGCCTTATTCCGTAAACTCACCTCTATAGTTTTATTTTTGACCGAAATCCCACTTCAGTTTAAATTTCCCTTGCTTTTAACTTTTATTAACTTGAAAAGAAGCAAGAAAAGAAAAAAAAAAAGAAACTAATTTATCCTTCAATGTACAACGGAACTGATTGTTTTACCCTTTATAAAAAAATTATACACTCCAAGACCATCTGAGTACTCAACCATCACCGGAAGAAATCCAACAATTAAATAACATTTTTTAGAGGTGACATTTTAAAAGTATCACCCTTTTACAAAGTAATATTTAAAAGGCACCAAAATGGACTCCTTCCAAAAATACCTCACAATACTTCCACGTCAGCTATTTTGAATTTAGTTTGTTTCATATCTTAGTTTTACTTTTCAGTTTACAATGAGAGAGTTGTGTGTTCAGTGAGAAAGTTTTATTCAAATATCGGCGAACACGCAAACGGCGAAAGGTGACTGTGACAAAGACAGTGACAGTGACAGTGACGGCGACGGTGGACTACCAATAAGATTACGGCGACGTCGATGACGTAGCACACGACCAACGACTGTAGTGAGTTTCGATATCGATCTAAAACGAGGTATGTCTCTCTAAAGTCTCGAAAAGCATTCAAAGGTCTCGAAAAGCATACAAAAGTATAGGGAAACATTCAAAAGTCTCGGAAAGTATTCAAAAGTCTCGAAAGATTTACAGAAAGTTTTGGAAAGCATTCAAAAGTTTCGGATAAAAGTCTCAAAAGGTTCATGGAAAGTCTTGGGAAGCATACAAAGTAAGCAAGGTACGGATAGAGTATGAATATAGATTTCACATTCATACCTGCTAAAATTAAATTTAATAATATATTTGAAAAATCATTAAAATGACTATATGTCTATATATTTGAATTAAAGTAAAAACCTAACCTAGAATCATTCTTCACTAAAGCCTAATGTAATTTGTTTTGTTTGTTTTAAATTATTAATTTGCACTGGTTTGTAGAAGTTTATTCGTATTGTGGTTGAACTTGAAGATTATTTGGATTCTATTTTTACTTTTTTCCTTGGTTGATCACAGTAGGTACAATGCTGCGAGGATTTGATTTGATTTTTTTTTGTTATTTTGTCAAAACTTTGAAAGATTATTTGGAATTTAATAAATTTTCTCAAGATTCCTCATTTATTCATTAACATTTAATTACACGGCACGATAATAACAACAACAAAAAAGAATTATATATTATGTATAATATTTAATTGTTTATAATTTTATAAAGTTGAAAAAAAATGATTTTTAGGAAACAAATTATAAAGTGCAAATCAATTTTTATATAAGTTTTTGTTATTAAATAGTAGATTTTTTGCTCCTAAAATATATTGAACAATATTTTTTTAAAGCGATATCATCAAAATATATATTATAATATTAAAAAAAATATTGAATAATATTTTCAATTATTTCTACGGATATTGCCCGACGAGTAAATGTTTTCTTTTTATAAAAAAACATGAAAAATCAATTTCCAATTCAAATTAAAATATATAAAACAAAGAACATTACCAAACATGTTCAAGAACAACTCCAACCAACACACTAAATCACTAATATAGTGTAAAACCGAGAGTAAGAAGTCACCAAATACCAACTCTCCGAAAACAAAATTGGTGTGCTAACAGCAAAACCTTTTGTTTTTAAATTTTAAATATCATATCAATTATTATTTTTTTTAAATTATTAATTTAACTATATCATACTTAATGATAATGATATATATTCAAAAATATATACCATTGAAAAAATATTATTGAAATGTTTAAAATCAATCATTTAAAGATTTATTTAAATCATATTCTTTAAAGATGATCTTTTGATATAGAATTTGGTGTGCAACATTGGAGTGAAAAAAAATGGTGTAAAATTTGGTACCGGACATTGGAGTTGCTCTAATAGCATAACTCTAGTGTAAAAATGGTTTACATATAAAAAATCGTTGACATGACAACTGTTGGGACTATGTTTGATAGCAAGAGTATAATAATGTATTGACAATCTTTTCATATTAATAAAGTGATTTCTAGTTTAACAAATCTGATATAATTTATAGTTTAATTATTATAAATGTCAAAAATAAATAATTATAAGGTCAAATGACTATGAGAAAAGAATAATTGTTCATACATCTAGATATGTATGAGGTAGATACAATTCTTTAGTTAGTCTTGAATAATATTCACAACTTAAGATAAAGGTTGGGCGTATTTATCTTGTCAAAGTTATAGATTCTTTTGTTAGCATTTGAGTGAGATCAAATGTGTTATGATGAGTCTAAAATCATCAAAGTGTGGTGTATTTGGACAAATGAACTAGTGCACTGGGTGCATTGAACCGTTAATGGATAAAAGTTTTCACTTGAAGAACAATCGAAGAGTCTATCTCAGTAATGAGATAAATGATGGACTTATAGGTTGCAAATGTTCTCATTTGAGCTAGTAATGAGTACGATTATATAGCATAGTTTATCCTCAATAGTTTGGTGATATTCATTTGTTAATCGATAGAGGATTTCATTTATAGATATGGACATCGTGACTCCATTTATAAAATGAAAGTATAATATCATCATATGGATGTTTTGAGGTATTTGATATTAAATCTTAATGTTGAGTTTTCAATAGTGTCTATTGAAACATGACTTCTGAACAAATCAAAATATTCAAGTTCAAAATGTGGTCATATAAGTAAATATGGTAACTTGGAGAGCTATAGGCGATCCATGAGCTCTTGGCGATTACTGATATTCTTCATGAGGATACACTTTCTCCAATAAAGTTGTCTACGGTATGAATGAGGAATATTAACTCATTCTATATTTATTTAAGAGTACAATTTTAGTTATTTAGTGGAATGAACTAAAATTAATATATCGGACCTAAGTGAATCATTTGTTGATTGTGATTGAGTTATGTCTATTGGAACTTAAATTTAGATAGCCCGCCAAGATCCTCAATCCACACGAACTTGCATGGATCACTTGATATATTCTACCATATCAATTTAGGGGTCAATCTAGAATTGTATTAAGGCATGTAGACTTGTTTCTTTTTGTAAGAATGTGTATAGTTCACATATGGACTTTTTATTAAGGTCCAATGGATTTAATAAAATAGAACAAGTAATATAATGGCCCATATATGGTGTTGGGCAGCAAAGCTATATAGTTTAGCTTAATAATATTATTTTAATTATATTATTTAATTAAATGAAAATTAATTAATTTGGTAATTAATTAATTATTTAATTAAAATTCAAAAAAAAAATCTAGTAGGAGAAGCTCTCATAATATTATACTAGTGTTGGTAGTATAATTAATATTAAAGATTATATTTGATAAGTAGATAAATAAAAAGAATTATTTATCTAGTCAAATTAGGAAATCTTTAATATGGTTACATATACACTATTTAAGTTGGATTATGAGTTTTTGTGTAGGAAATAATTATTTTTGAAATGTATTATTGGTCACCAAGTAAATCCACCTAAGGATATGATTCTTGCCCATCAAGTAAATCATTCTTAGGAAAGAATTAAGTCTCCTAAATTAAATATAAGTTGAATTCGGCCAACCCTATATATTTTAGGGCTAGGAGTTCGGCCATCATATATATATGGCTTACATAATTCGGGCAAGGCTAAGGAATTTTTGATAGAATTCGACTAACATAGAATTTTGAGAGAGAAAAATTGTTTTTGCTCTATAACAAAATTCGATCAACTTATAGAAATAGTGTGAGATTCGGTAAAGAAGAAAAAGAAGAACTAATGTTTAGTTTTCGATAGTACACTAGTAGCATTTGCATTAAAAGGTATTATGTACAACATTGAATCAAGATCCTATTGGATCAAGATCCTATTGGATCAAGATCCTCTCGTTGTCTTGTTTTTTCTTAATTTTTTATAATCTAATTACACATAAATAAAATAAAAAATACATGGTCAAGATTTGATTATTTTTTCTCTCTCATGCAACTTGATGTTTTTACTACATTTGAAAAATGTTAAGGAAAAACAAAGACTAAAGAGAGGATTTTGATCATTTATTATAATATTATAATTTTTTTCAAAATACTGTTTTCGATTATAGTTACCAAACATGTTTTTTCAATATTTTTGGTTTCTAAAAATATTAAAATTAATTTCTCATTTTTAAATGAAAATATATAAACCTAAAAACATTACCGATTATGTACTAAATTTCATTTCTAACATGAACTTAATTTTTTATGTGTACGTAAGATTCATACAACTTAATTAAAGTTCTTGCTACTGAGATTCCTAATTAGTAAATATGACCTAAGAACATATCCAATACAATTCTATTTATATGTGTTAATACTATAATTTAGTATAAAGTAAAAAAAAAAATCATTCTCCAATATAATGAATTTGACACAAATAATAACATATGTCAAATTTAACACAACAATAAATACTATCTTTTTAATTACAAAAATACTATTGTTTAATTACAATAAATGCATTAATTGTTGACTTTTATAATTTTAAACAATAAAAATATTATATAAATTGAATACATCAATTATATTTGTTGATTTTTATAATTTTAAATAAAAAATAAAAATAAAAATAACATTTCAAATGAAATTATGTATTGGAGCACAATGCTAAAATGATATGCCAAATATAGTATTTTACTCTCTTTTTTGGGTCAAATTTAGCATTGGTATTGGCATATGCATCGAAGATGGTCTAATAATTAAGAGTAATGCTACACATTATACGTACAACTCTATTATCTTCATCCCAACACATAAGACAGTTGATGTGTCACTTAATCAGTACATACACATTAATTATTGAATGAATATATTGGTAAGTGAGATAAATTGTATCCACTTATCAAGTGACACATTAGCTGCTATAGGGTTGGAAATAATGGGATTGTAGATGAGATGTTTAGCATTATTCAAAAATTAATGGTTGGGGAAAAAGTTATGAACTTTGAGAGTCTTGGTCATCTTGAAAAGATTAGTCGATCTGTAATTTATAATTACATGTATCCACTTATCATTTGACCATTTCAAATACAATATATATTGAGATGAAAAAATTAAGATTTTAGATGGAATATATAGCGTTACTGAAATAATAATATATAAAGTCTTAAAATACCATGACTTTGTGACTCGGTGGCTGGTGGCACTTGTTCAACACTTCAACCTAACTATGTTTTAATTTTTAAGTTCCATTTGCTGCCGATTGCCTTTGCGGTTTATTTTAAAACTATTACAATATGTTTTTTATTTTATTTTATTAATGTATGTATAAGACTTTATTTGTTTACTGATAGGAGGGATTACAAGAGGTCGAATTGAAATCGGATCAGAATTCTCCATACCCAAAACCCGTTTGGCTGATTGTGGTAATGTATTTGATACCTGACCCGTGCCTCAAATTAGTTTTCTTATTTCCATACCATATTTGAATCTGTTTGGGGTTACCCCAAGCCAGGGATTTAATCAAGATTTATCATGTTAAAATAAAAATTCTTAATAAACCTCTCCGGTAAGAAATAAAGATAAAGATGTACCTAATAGAGAGACATCACAATCCTTATACTGCAAACCATATATTTTAAATAAATATGTTAGTGAAAAAAACCTAAAAAAAAGGTATGAAAGATCAAAAATGGACACCTATTTTTATTAAAAGCAAGCAACATTTTGACTTAAGGTCATGCACCCCCGATATTTTGGTGAAATCCCCAACACTCATGTTTACACATCAAAATGTACACTCACTTTAGGAAATTGGACTTTCGTCTTCTTATAAAAAATGTCTAGTCATAAATTCAGGCTACCAACAGCGTCGAGAAGATCCACGTCTCATCCAACGGCTTTTCCTCTCACAGACGTACAATTCCGCCGCCGGTTGAGGTGGCAGATGGGAGAGAGAAAGGAGAGGGACATATTAGACTGGAGAGGGAGACAGGAAAGACATTAATTTTTTATTTTTATTTTTGTTATGAACTGATGGACATGAGAATGTACAATTTTACCCCTCCTTAACTAACAGAATCTTAAACTTTAAAATAGATTCCAACATAAAAAACAAAAAACAAAAAAGTATTTTTGGCCTGGAAGAGAGATGCTCTTATACTATCACTGGCTCAAGAACAGCCATGTGGCCATATAGGCCTTTTCAAGCCATTTAGATAAGTACTTCGAATCTTTTTTTTTTTTTAATATTTTATATTTATTGTGAATTTTTGTTTTATTTTATTTTTTGAAACTTTTTGAATATTAGATTTGGATGTACAATTAATAAATATTAAATTTTCTGGTAATTATATATATATATATATATATTTATAAAGTATTACAATATAACATCTATCGAAACCTATTGAGACTTAAGATTAAATAATGTATATACGGTCCGTCGGTCTGTATATATATTTATAAAATATGAAGGGTGTAAGTCTCAAACACCCTCATCACTAACGTTAAACGGGATATGCACTACTCCACGTATGCTAAAAGAGGTGACACATAATAGCTGATATAATTTTTTTTAAAAATTAATAAAAATAAGTTTATTGTGAGATTATAAACAAGTTGTTTAACATATATATTTTACATTATTATATAAATGTGAGGTTTGAAAAACGATTGATTAACCCATAAGATAATAATCTTAAGTATAGATGTGAGAGATATGTCACTAAAATAACATCATTTTATTCATTAAAAAAAAAGAAATTTTATTTAATAAAAATGATCTTTTATTGAGCGTTGATAAAAATTCTTATAAATTGATTAATTTTTTTCTGTTTATTTTTACGAAGGAAGAAAAAAATAATCAAATCAGTTTACCGTGAAAAGCTGTATGGCGATTGGCGAGGACACTTTAATAATTTAACTGAAGACGGAAATACTAGTTTAGTTTTAAATTTAATGAGTGGCAAGATAGTAACTAAAGAGAATTTTGAAACCATTTATATAAATGGCTTCAAAAAGCAAGCACAAAGACAGATGGCTATTCTTGACAACCACCTCTGTCCCAGCCTACCACCGCACCGTATATTTAATCGTATCCAATCCAATCCAATCCAATCCAATCTCGTTCCGGTGTCAATCAAATCTTATCTTATAAAATAACCCAATCCCATCCCATGTGACATTAGGTTACAGTCTAAAATTCACACCTCTTTTAGAGTATCAAGATTGTGATACCTGTCATGTGACAGTAGTGTCGTACCACATATAACAATAAAATAAAAAGTACATACCCATTACTGTTAAGCCTACCTACACTGATCTTGTACCATATATAATGAATGGTTATGCTTTTTTATTTTTATTTTTCTTAATTCTATTATCTTTAAATACAAAATATTATCTTTTAAATATTATAGACCAGTAAAAAGTTAAGTACGTTAAAAGATCCAAATCTCAAATCATGTAATATTGAATTTTTTTATAAACTCCCTTTCCGTTTTTTTAAAAATATTTTTCTCTAGCTTTGCTTTGCTTCCCTCTCTTTCATTTTCCTTTGCCATCGTTATGGTTGTGCATAACGCCAAAAAAATATACCAAATTGGTGTAAAAAGAAAATCTTTTAAAAATATTCTTACACTAATTTTTTTTTTCTATTATAATACATCCAACACCAATTTTGTATAAAATAACATTTTTATAAAAATATTTTCTCGATAAAATTCTATTTATACAAAATTAATTATTTGTTTTGATATAAAAAATATTATTCTTAAATAATTAATTGCATAATATAGAAAATAAAATAATTACTCATATAATTTTACACTAATTTTTCACCATAATATTAACCAACCTATTTATCTAACTAATTTTCAATTAGTTATTTAAACTAATTTTTTTACATTAAATTTTTTTCTTTTATTTTTTTTCATCTAATTTTCTCCATCATGAAGTTTTTTTTGCCATGTATTTTTTTTAAGTATTTGGTCTTGTAATTAAAAAAAAAATTAGACTTGTTTTTTTTTTTTAAGTATTTTGTCATTGTATTTTTTTTATAAGTAGTTTATCATTTATTTAATTACACTAAATTAAGTTAATATAAAAATGTATCATTAGTTAAATGTATAAATAATAAGTAAAATAAATAATTTTTATATATATATATATATATATATATTTATGTCATTTTAAACATCTCAACAATATCATTCTAACTTCTAACGGTATAATTTTTTAAATAAATATTATTATAAATAAGTGTGGTATGGTTAATTTAGGAATTGTAATAAATATAAAACATTAATTTAACAAAATTAATAAAATAAATAAAGAAAAATTGGTGTTAAGTGCCATCACCAATATTTTGTCTAGGAAATCGAAATTTGGTGTTTCATTTGAGTTTGCTTTCACCGAGAGCAACTCCAACCATGCATTATCTACGACACCATACTCTAGTTTAGAGTTTTAAATCCCTGCAACCATGTGCTATTATAGAGGTGAGTTCAATTTGCCAAAAAAGAAAAAAAGTGTTGTAGAACAATTGAACTTAAGTTTTTTAATTAAATTATAAAAAATATATACTATTTTTAAACTATACAGTAGTTTTAAGAGTATAATTAATCAAATATGTACTGATTTATTACACAGTTAATTATTCATTCTACATTACTAACGGTGATTATTATAAAGTTACAATAATACCAAACTGACACTTAAAACCATTCATAACATGGCTCGAGCTAAAGAGCACTCATTCATCGTGCAGGAACAAAACTCGAAGATTTGAGGATTAATAAAATCTTTATATATATAACAACTAATTTTCCTCCATAGAGTTCTTCCCCATTAAGCTTTACAATATCTCATACATGTGCCCCCATATGGTGTGTATATATATTTAAAAAAACATATACACTTATAAAAGTATATCTCATTATGAGCATGAAAACTTTATTATATACGGTCCATTAGATTCAATGGATTTAATATGGTGTGTATGCAGTACTTATTAAGATTTATTTATAATCTATGATCCACGTATAAATTTATCCATAATCCATAACCCATATATAATATACTTATCTATTTTATATTATTACATACCGAAAAGAAAAAGAATATATATATTCTTCCTTCTTATGAGAATGTAGAGTTCGTTGATCAACATGCTATTTTTGTTGAGGAGGTTAAATCAAATGATCTCCACAAATTTAACTACACAATTTTTTTTTTTGTTTTTTTTTTATTGAAAAGGAATTATTGCCTACTTGAAAATGTGTTTGCTGAAAAAGGGATATAATCTTTTTCTCCTGTAATTTATCATATTAGACACTTTACCTCGTCTAATTTCAGTAGTGGTCATTCTTCCCTCTGAAAAGTAAAATATTAGACACTTTAATCCCTCTAATTTCAATAACGACCATTCTCCCCCCTAAAATCTAAAATATTAGATATTGTATCCCTTGACCGTTTAAAATTCCGTTAGTCAAATACTTTGACCGTCTAAAAATCAATTAAATGGTCTTATTGCCCTTGAACACATGAGTTATGCCCTCTAATAGTACCACTAACTTAAAGGAAAAACAAATTAGAAATAAAAACTAATAAAAACTAATAAAAGTATTTTAAAAATAGAATTGAAAATAACAAATTAAAAAATAGCAACAAAAAAATCAGTATTTCAAAAAGTTAAAAAAACCAATATTTCAAAATAAATTTTAATATTGTTTTAGTTTCTTACAATTATATTATTTTATTATTTTAATATTCTTTATGTTAATGTTTTTTAAATGATTTTTTTTTCATTCTTTATATTATTATTTAAAAAAAAAATCTTACATTTAATTATTTATATTAATTTTTGTTTAAATAAATTGAATTTTCGGTTAACATATTTTTTTAATTTTTTAATTTGCAATTCTATTTTTTAAATACTTTTATTAGTTTTTTTTTCTTTAAATATAATTATTTGTTTTATTAGGGAGCATAGCTCATGTGTTCAAGAGTAATAAGATCATTTAATTGATTTTGTAGATGGACAAAATACTTGATTAATGGAATTCCTAACGGTCAAAGGGTAAAATGTCTAATATTTGGGTTTTCAGGGGGAAGAATGGTCATTATTGAAACTAGAGGAGGTAAAATGTCTAATATTTTCCTTTTCTGGGGGAGAATGGTCATTACTGAAGTTATAAGGAGCAACGTATTTAATATGACAAACTAAAAGAGGAAAAATGATTATATCCCACTGAAAAATTGGTTTGAGAGGGATAGGTATCCAAATTGATGTCGGGTGATGGGAGTATTTGGTAAATTACTTTATTTTGAATACAGTTTTATGATTTGGAAAATGAAGATTCAATGTGAACCATACCGTCATTAATCATTATATATTGGTACGAGATACTTACCACTAAACTATCTCAATTTTTATTATTGGTGGGCTATTTAAAAGCAATACTTGTAAAATTATTACTAAACTATTTGTAATATAAACCATGAGATAATCGATTTATTTATTTTCTTAAATTAAATGTTAATATAACGTTTTTAGCAATATGTCCAACTGACTCTTGAAGATATCAACAAAACATGTAATTTTACTAGTCAGGGGTAAGTATATCAAAAGAGTAATATTATAACACTACCGACATAATTAACATAAATTACAGTATAAATTATGGGATGACGTGATTAATGAACAAATCACTTACCATATTAGTTAAATTAGGTTTTAGACTATTTTTTATTTTTAGATTGTCTAGTATTATGGTATCTTTTTTTGTAAGAAAAATATTATAATAATTTAGACTTCATAGGAAAGTGAAAAGAGACTAAATCCTACAATCTCACGATATTGATATACAAGGCTTAACCACAATATCAACTTATCAACCTATGAACTAACATCAGTGATATCATAAACCAAACTACTCCACCAAACATTTAACAACTTTTTTCATTATTATTAAAACAATTAAACTGACAACAAGCTACACATATCTCTTACCATATCTGGTACTCTGGTAGTACAATTCTACCATATCCGGTAATACGGTAAAAATGTTTAAAAATATGGTTGAGAAGTTTTTTCTTTTCCTGACAGGCTGTTTATATGACTGTTCCATATCACAATTTTCAATAATACTTTAAAAAAAAAAGATTAATAGCAGCCTCAATATTAAATTAACCTACAATTAAAAAAATAAATTATTATGGGTTGAGTCAAGGGGCAATCACTTTATACCCTGTTTGGCACACCAGATTAGATTGAGATTAGACAATTTTAGTTTTAATCCGGTGTTTGGTGTTGTTTCAAACATGGGATTAGTAATTCTAAAAACAAAATTAGTCCCATGTTTATGGGTTTAAATAAACTAATCTCCCACCCTATCTTTACTTATCTCAGGACTAATAAACATGTGGTTCCCACTCATTTAATACATCTCACCAATATATGGTCCCTACTTATATTTGCTACACATTGTATTGAATTCTTTTTAATATATAGTAATATTTTGATGCTTGTATGTTGTAAAGATTGTGACCATACACAGTATATATATTATACAATTTATAATTACCAAACATTAAATAGAAAACAATAATTCATAGTTGCACTTTACCTCTCGTACTCCTTGGGATGCTGCTCTCTGATTTCATTACAGTAGAATGACACCATGTACCTTCTTATACATTGCCTCTGGACTATCGGTGTTAAGTCCTTTCTTGATAAATTCACAAAAGTGAGATTGATATTTCTCAAAGTCTAATAAGTAATGCATATTTCAATATTATTTTATTCAAGTTTAAAATATTATCAAATTAAAAATATTATTATATTTAATCTAATCTCATATTTTTTCAAACACAGTATAGTATTAATTTAGTCAAGTCCTATATTTCTCCTAACAAATATAGTATTAATTTAGTTCAGTTCAGTCCAATCCAATCCAATCCAATCTCATCTCATCACAATCTCATCTCAATCCAATCTCAACTCATCAAATAGTCCAATCCAATCTCGTACATCATTATGGGCTTAAAGACATTACTTTTTGTTGACACGAGGGCTGACAGAGTCACCAAAGGGAGTTGTTTGTTCACACAGTTAATATGTTGTATATGCTTATCGCATTTTTTTTCTAGGATTATGTTAATGGCACACAAAGATTAGAAAAAAAAACTCCAAAGCCTAATTTTAATAAAAACGTATTTTATATGAACTCCTATTCCTATGTTTAAGAAATAACAAAATGTAATAATTATTATAATTACAAACCAGTTGAATTCTTTATTAAAGACATGGTTTATATATATATATATATAATTTTTATATAAATTCGGGATCTAGAAAGGGAGAAAACTTGAACATAATCTTATCAACAATACAGTGTGTTAAATGGTATACGCTAAGGATTGTATAGTTTGATTGTTTTTTTTTTTTTAAAATAAAAGACCATATACTTATTTTTTCTAAAATTTGTGCATTAATGTGTTGGCATTGAAAAAACCTCTTCGACGAAAGGAGCTTCGGAGCTTCTTTGGCATCGAAAGAGGTCCATTTTATCTGATTTTTTTTTAATTTATTACTTTAATTATGTTTATCTAAATTTTGTATTAAAAAATTATTTACTCATTTTCTAAGTTTATATTTTATATATTTTAAAATGACAAAAAAATTATTATAAAAATTAAATATTAATATACTTTCTTCTTTATTGTGTCTATTTTGATCATTTTACATGACCACATCAAAGTCAAACTCATTAACTTGAGATTTGTTTTAAAGTATATTATTCTTAAAGTAAGTTTACCAAACACTCAACCTCTTTTTTATTTATTTAATTACAGTAGATTATTTATTAAGCAAAACTAAAAACGATTATTTTGTAAGTTACAATAATCTCAAAACTAGTCTCAGTCATCCTAGCATTTTGTACTTTATTTTCCGGTGTATTCTAGATATTAAGTTATATACATTTTTTAGTTTGTATTAACATATTAATGGATGGCATCTTTAAATTTTGTATTATTTATAGTGTTTTTTCTATGTTACATAAATTCGGTTTTTTAAGAAGGGGATTAATCGAACCCACAACCTTATAATGTAGGCGTGAGGGGTACCCCATTTGACTAACCTATCTCGTCCGCATTTTATATAGTTGTTAGAGACAAAGACTAATGTAGACCAAAGAGTCATTTTATTTATCAAGTTGGTTCTTTTGGAATTATATATCAAGATATCTATTTGACCGTTTCTAGGTTGTCTTTGATATATATATATATATATATATATTTTAAATATGACATTAAACATATATAGATATATCTGATCCTGTCGAAATCAAACACCATAAGTATATCTCGAATGTCTACTCCTGTAATACAGAAAAAAAAAACTAATTACACATACTTATAAAAAGTATATTGTGGGATTCAAACCTTCACAGAATAGGAGGTACACAACAATGACCAATAACAAGAACTTTAAGGGTCATATAGGAAGAGAGGACATGATTCGAACATACAACCTTTAGTTGAAGCCGTGAGAGACTTACCGTTTATCAGTGAAGCCAACCATATCATGTCAAAATAATCACAGTTAGTTGTGTACATATACCGGAGAAATTTAATATCATCCTTTCAAAATTTCAATTTCAATTTCTTTATGATGTATGCTGATGTGGTAAATGTTTTGGAAGAATAAAATAAAATCTAATAAAATCTAATATAAGGAAAATGATCAAATTCCTCATTCAGCATTTATTTCAGCTTGCCTTGTTCCGCAAACTCAACTCTATAGTTTTATATTTTGACCGAAATCCCAAGTTTACGAAAATCGCCAAAATTTCCTTGTTTTAACTTTTATTAACTTGAAAAGAAGCAAGACTCGAAAAGAAAAGGAAAAAACTAATTTATCATTCTATGTACATTGGAAATGATTATTCTACCCTTTTAAAAAATAAAATTAAACACTCCAAGACCACCCGAGTACTCAACCAACACCCGGAGAAGTTTAAAAATTAAATAACAATTTTTAAAGTGACATTTTAAAAGTATCATGCTTTTACTAAGTTATGTTTAAATGGTACTAAAAATGGGCTCCTTCCAAAAATAACTTATATTACTTTCAAGTTAGCTATTTTGAATTTAATTTGTTTCATATTTTAGTTTTAGTTTTTAGTTTACAGTGAGAGAGTTGTGTGTAGAGTGAGAAAGTTCATTCAAATATCAGCGAACACGCAAACGGCGACGGTGACTGTGATGGGGACGGTGGACTACCAATAAGATTTTTGTGACGTCGACGACGTAGCACACGACCAACGATTGTAGCGAGTTTCGATATCGATCAAAAACGGTGTTCTAGTATTCGGTCTAGGCGGGCGCCTAGCCATTAGGCGGGTTCGGCCGCCGCGATTTTTCTTTAATCGGCCTTCCTAGGCGGTCGGATGCCTAGTCGGGTGCCTAACCTGCCTAGCCTGACTTGTGAAGCCAATTAATAGGTTTATGCGTTTTTTGTTTGTTTTTTGTTTGTTTTTTTATAAAACAACATTGTTTTCAGTGTTTTGGTTAGTAAACATAATATTCTCATTTCTCAAACATACATTCAAATTGAAACCGCCATAAACAGTTTCAGTTGGACTAATAAAAACCAGATAAACACTTTTCACTTATTTTTTATTATGGAATAGTGTATTAGACTTAACAAGTTTTATACTAAGTGTATTTAATTTTCACACAAATTGAAAATCATTTTGACCTAATATGTAAAACAATTTCAGCAGGCTTATACTATTGTGGTTTTATTTAGAAAAGCAAAAATGGGTATAAGGTCAAAGTGAGGAAATCTATTTTGGGTATATATATATATATATTCTGTAAGTATGTAACAAACTATCATCAGACTCATTTTTGTTGTTACTTTTGCTGAATATATGCAGACATCCCAAGAAGCCTATATTAGACTAAATTTTGTTGTTTTTATCGCTGATTTGGTTTGTTTCATTTTGTTTGTTAGATCTATAAAATTATCAATTTCTTAGCAATTCTAATGTTCAATTTGTTAGATTTAATCAAGCTGTGATTTGCTTAAAACGGATAAAAAAAAAAAAAAAAAAAAACTTGCTGCCTAGGCAGCACCTAGATGGCGCCTAGGTGTTGATCCACCGTACGATTAGTGCGTAGCGCCTACTCGAACATTGATAAAAAACAAGGTATAGCCCTCAAAAGTCTCGAAAAGCATTAAAACGTCTCAAATAAAAGTCTCAGAAAGCATTCAAAGGTCTCGTAAAGAATACAAAAGTCTAGGGAAGCATTCAAAAGTCTCGGAAGATTCATGGAAAAATTGGAAAGCATTCAAAAGTGTCGGAAGATTTATAAAAAGTCTTAGAAAGCATTCAAAAATCTCACACGTTGCATGGAAAGTCTTGGGAAGCATACAAAGTAAACAAGGTACGGGTAGAGTATGAATATTGATTTCATATTCATACATGCTAAAATTGAATTTAAATATATATTTGAAAAATCACTAAAATGACTATATGTCTATATATTTGAATTAAAGTAAAAACCTAACCTAGAATCATTCTTCACTAAAGCCTAATGTAATTTTTTTAGGATTTTGTTTTGTTTGTTTTAAATTATTAATTTGCACTGGTTTGTAGAAGTTTATTCGTATTGTGGTTGAACTTGAAGATTATTTGGATTTTATTTTTACTTTTCTCCTTGGTTGATCACGGTAGGTACAATGCTGCGGGGATTTGATTTTTTTTTGGTTATTTTGTCAAAACTTTGAAAGATTATTTGGAATTTAATAAAATTTCTCAAGATTCCTCATTTATTCATTAAAATTTAATTACACGGCACGATAATAACAACAACAAAAAAGAATTATATATTATGTATGATATTTAATTGTTTGTAATTTATAAAGTTGAAAACAATAATAACGATTTTTAGGAAAAAAAATTATAAAGTGCAAATCAATTTTTATATAAGTTTTTGTTATTAAATAGTAGATTTTTTACTCCTAAAATATATTGAACAATATATTTTTAAAATGATATCATTAAATACATATTATAATATTAAACTTTTTTTTAGAGAATAATGTTTTCAATTATTACTACGGATATTACCCGACGTGTTTTAAATGTTTTCTTTTTATTAAAAAACATGAAAAATAAATTTTCCATTTCAAATTAAAATATATAAAACAAAGAACATTACCAAACATGTCTAAGACCCCGTTTGATTTTTTGTCTGAACACTGAACAATACTGAATGTTACTTAGATTGAATAGTGACTGAAGACTGAAAACTGAAAACTGAAAAACATATTTATTTTTTGTTTACTGAAAACTGAATATAAGTGATAAGGTGTTTATCTTTTTAAGTTATAAATATGTAAAAATTAATACTTTTACATCTATGCTTTTCTAACTATTTTTTATTATTTACTTTTTAATATATTAAGGTACTATAACAACTAATTTAATAATTGTAAAACAAAATTGTTTAGTTATTAATAATATTTTAAATTTATATTAATAATATTATTTTGAAGCAACCAATTAACCAAACTCTAAAAAAAAACTAATACAACTAATTATCAAATTATGAGGAAAAAAATGAACGAGATCTTACCAGAAGCCGGAATATGGTAGGAAAATTAGTCTATAATTGTTTGAGTTTTGAAACAATTAAGTTTTGTAATGTTGTAGCTGTTTATGGTAAGAAGGAAAAAAATATATTAATATGAATAACTTTTTGACTGAAGACGAAATTTGAAATTAGTTAGAATTGTGAGGATAGTTTTGGAAGTAAAAAATTACATTAAATTTCAGTGGACTTTTATTAAGTGAAAAGAAACAAGTGGTTTTAAAGATTCATTAAATGATTTTATCACTTAAAAAACAAACAAAATAACTTAATGGAGCACATTAAGTGTCATTAAGTATCAAGTGGAAAAATCAAATAGGACCTAAGAGCATCTCCAATGTAAATATGTATTTTTGAGTTTCTAAATAGTGTCACATCAGCGTTTCTATTTATTATGGACTCATTTAATAAAAAATATATAAAGAAATACATATTCACACCTCCAATGCAATTATATAAAGTCAATTATGCATTTATTTTATTACCAATCATAATAAAACAATTATTACATTCTCTCTCACATTTTATTTTACAATTAAATGAGTTTTAATATTATTGATGGAATGAATTAGAAATCCTAGTCAACATTTCTATGAGAGTTTCTACAATTAGAAACTCAACTCCATAATTTATAACTTTTTGTTTGCCACACCATCTCTATGTTGAAGTTAGATAATTGCATTGGAGAGAGTTTTTCTAATTTTTTAACTATCTATCATATGTGGCAATCAATTTTCTCCAAATACATATTTGCATTGAAGATACTCTAAGAGCAACTCTAACCAACACACCAAAACACCAATATGTTGTAAAACCAATTGTAAGAAGTCACCAATTCCCAACTCTCCAAAAACAAAATTGGTGTGCTAACACCAAAATTTTTTGTTTTTAAAATTTTAAATATCATATCACTTTATTTAAATTTTATTAAATTTTTAATCTAACAATCTTATACTTCATTATAAAAAGATATACTAAAAAATATATATTATTGACAAAATCTCGTTAAAATCTTTAAAATGTCAACAATCATTTAAATATTTATTTAAATCATGTTCTTTAAAATGTTCTTTTGATATAGAATTTGGTATGAAACATTGGAGTGGAAAAAAATGGTGTAAAATTTGGTACCCAACATTGGATTTGCTCTAAGAGCATAACTCTAGTGTAAAAATGGTTTACATATAAAAAATCGTTGACATGACAACCACGTCCAAAGACTTGTTTCATATGTGGTATGAAGATAGACATGATAGATAATCAATTCAACATTTGGTCTTCAATGCTTCATTTTAAATCACATTTATTTTTAATGAAGTTTTCACTTCGTTATTTTATTTTATTTATTTTATTACAAAAAATAGATAAAAAATTAATATCCAACCAAAAATATATTTGTGCAGCAGACTTTATAATATTTGTTTTTTGGCACATCAACATAAGGTTGAATAAGTTATATATCTTTTTTCACAAGTCATTCTTACATTGGAAATGTTTTAATCAAATTCACAATAGCATCTAACGTTCATTTGCAATTTTAAAACCTAATATCTTTAATAGTCGTTTAGTTGTTCCGAGTTTGAAAACACAGAGAAAAATGATTCTATCCTTATTGGATCATGATTTTTTCATTATCTTGTTTTTTCTTAACTTTTTATAGTCGAATGACACCTAAAAAAAATACATGATCAATACTTGATCACTTTTTTCTCTCTCTTGCAACTTGATGTTTTAATTACATTTGAAAAATGCTAAGGAAAAACAAGGACCAATGAGAGGATATTGATCTATTATTATAAGAAGTCTTTACCATTAATTTTTGAGTAATGCTAAACATCCTATCTACAATCCCACTATTTTCATCACAACACATATGGCAGTTGATGTGGCAGTTGATGAGTGGATACATATTAATTATTGAATGGATATATTGGTAAGTGAGATAAATTACAATTAATGTGCATCAACTCATCAATTGACACATCAACTGTCAAAAATAGTAAGAATTTACGTAGAATGTGTCGTATTACTCTTAATTATTAGGTCACATTTACTAATTAGGAATCCCGGTAGAAAGAACTTTAATTAAGTTGCCTGAATCTTATATACAGATCAAAATTTAAGTTTGTTGACGTTGATTTATGAATTGTATCAGAAAAGCCAACAAGGATTGGATTACGGCTTTAATTCCAAAGAGAGAGAGGAGGAGAAAGTAAACAAGACATGAGTTTTTTACGTGGTAAAACTCTGATGACCGGAGAAACGTCCACGGGAGGTTGAAAGATCAACCTAGCCAAAATCCACTATGAATTTATGATGTTACAAGCTCTCGAACTCTCTTTCTTCTCTCTGTATTTTTCTATGATTGTTCTCTGTATCTTTTTTTGGCGAGATTAATGGTCTATTTATATATTTATGGAGCCCTAATCTGTTTTGTACAAGCAATAGATCTTTGTATTTAATTACAATTATTTACTTGTTTGAAGTTGATTGTCTCATTTCCTGTTTCGTAGTCTTGTATTGACATTGAATGGGATTCTAGTAATGTAGTCCGATTTGGACTTTATTTCCTTATAAGAGTAGTCTTTTTGAAGAAGTTGTTGCCTGATTGGGAACCTTTTCTGTTTAATATTCTATTTTTATTGGGATTCCTTTTTGATATGGATATCTCCGTGCATCCTGATGACTTGACCCACGTGAGCTATGCACTGGGGCTTTTATTTGATTTTCATCATGTTTGTCCCGAGTAAGAGTAATACCTGATGGTCCCGAGTTGTGCCATTTGATCCCGAGTAGAAGCGTCATTTAATCAGTCCCGAGTGTCGTTTTCTGATCTCGAGTAGTTGATTGACCCTGAGTAAGTTTTATTCAACATCTGCTTACCCGGATTTTCTCTTCTTCGGCGATGTCTTGTAGGATATTTTCTGAATGCCTATTCGGATATCCATCTGGCATTTTATCCTCTTTGTTGATAACGTGTACATGGGATAAAATTCACATATGACAATACCCCCTTAAAATATTTTTTATGAACAAGGTTTCTTCGGACAAAAGTATTTTAATCCGTTTTCAATATCTTTTCAGTACCCGAGTGAGATCTTGTCATAATGACGTGTCTTAATGGTGATCATGTAAATTCGATTTCTCCTTAAGCGAGATCTTTAATGATGGCGACGTTTTGGAGTTCTAACGGTAAAAGCTAGTTCTCTTTTTGACAAGTGTCTTTTGACTCTTCGTTTTTCGCTATCATTTATGAGAAACGACTTACTCGTTTCCCCATGCACTGCCTACGTCATCAATCCTCACCATTGTTTCTTTCCCGCCTTGAGATCCTAGGGTTTCGTGTTGTTATTTTTTTAAATTCTTCTTTGAGAGACAGCGTTGGTTTATTCTCAACGATTTTCAGCAAAAAAATTTCTTAAACCCAAATTTCTTTATACAAAAGTTCACGATTCTCCGTTGAGGATCTTGCATCAAACTTAATTCAAGGTTAGTTTTAATGGAGCTATCTTCCCGTCATCATCTTTTTAATGTCGCTCTTGATGCATTAGAAGATTACTGGGGAAAATCCCTGCTGACGAACCTCCATTTTTAGAATTGATGTTTCTGGGCTTCACTCTAACGTCACTTTTAGCCCTGTATCGAGTTCTTCATCTAGTTCTGATTATGATATTTCTGATCACAGGGTACCTCTTCGAAGGATGGGAAAACATCAAATCATAAGTGAAGTTCGTAAGCACAATTCGGGAGATATTCTGATCAGGGAGCAGACTGTCAATGAGAACGACGTTGAAGAGGCGTTCAGAACATCTCACCTTTCTTTCTCTGCTACTTGCCCGAGTGGGTTTGATACAGAGCCAAATGTAGTCGGGGGCAGACGAGACAGAAAAGTATCGTTCACGATTCAATCTGCCCAGCTCGGTCTCTTTGATTCCAGCGGGTGATAGAGCTGTGTGGAATCCTTCCCTAGGCATGGTGGCTATCTACGGATCTATGCTCTGCTGCGGCGTCACTCTTCCCTTCCAGCCATTCATTGCCTGGTTTTTGGTTGAAGCAGGGATTGCTTCGGCTCAGCTGGCTCCGAATAGCTACAAAATTTTGATGTGCATGTGGAACATGTACATCATGATGAACTTATCTCTGCCATCCCCGAATGAAATCAGACACTTCTTTACACTGAGGCAATCGGGCAAGTCGGAGACTTACTTTCTCATGTCTAATTCGTCAGATTGTTGGGTCCCTAAGGGAACAAAAGTGAGTCAGGAAGCTGATATCTCCGATGAGCCTAAAAAAAGGGTTTTATATGGGGATTTCCTACGTCCAACAAGTTCTGGAAGAACAGTTGATTTTTCATCGGAGGGAGTCTCGGGCTTGACATTACTGTTTCAGCTGAGGGTACTCGGACAGCGTTGAAGGTCCCCTGTTTCTTCTGTTCCCCCAAGATTTGGAACAAGAAGAAAATTGACTACAGCGATACGGAGCTGACCAGACTTGCTCGGGTAGTGGTTCATACTTTGGAGAAGAGGAGCAAGACTTATCTCTTCGTTGAGTAGAAGATGATTGAGTTTGGCTTCTTCGAAAAGATTTCGGCTACCGCAGGCGATGTAAGCAATTTTTGTAACCTTTTTCTGTCATTATATATTTTTTATTTTGCATTATGACGCGGTCCCTTTTTTCTTCCAAGTGTATGATACGGACGTCGACTGCGATCTTCAGGCTCGCCAAGTGAAGTCAATTATTCAAGCGAGTCGGAAAGAGGCTTCTTGTCAAGGCAATAAAGGCATCCCCCCGCCTGAGTCCGACGATGAGATTGATGCGGTTGAAGAGCAAGTTCCTGAAGACGTCCCTGAGGACGTTTTTCAACCGACGACCGGGGAAACTAGTGGTCCAAGTGGCCCGACCGATACTCAGGTGCCTAGGTGACGGGCAGGGACATAGTGAAGGTCTCGGTGAGGAGCCTGTCGAGCTGACTGAAGTCGGTGATGGAGGTAATACCTCTGCGGGACAGGTACCCATAGGTCCCGAATTTTTTAAAGCCTTCCGGGATGATATTCAGGAGGATCCCGCAGCTGATCTCAGTTTCCACCGTTCTCGGGGTGAGAAATGGAAGGCAATGAGCGCTCTAACTCTTCATCTCAAGGTTCCTCGGGTGGTCTATTTCATCGACTCCAGCGACGAAGATATGTGGCTGAGACTTACCCGAGTGCTAATGTTGGAGCATCGGCGGATGTGGGGGCTTCGGAGCAGAACATAGGTTCCCCTTCCCCCGAGGTTGAAGATCTAGGGGCTGAACCCTCGGGGGTTCCTTTACATCCTTCTCACCAGGATATGCTGCGGGAGATGTCATCCGGTGGGGCTTTTATAGGAGATGACCGTTGGAGCTATTTTCGGGATGGCTCTCTGACTGACCATATTCAAAAAAAAATCAACGGTCCATCTTATGTAAGTTACCCTTTAATTGTTTTGCTTGTTTGCCCGATTCAGATTTTTAATTAAACCTTTTTTTGTAGATGGTGGCCGAATTCGCTGGGCTAACTCAGACGCAACAACAACAAGCTGATCGAATAAGGCATCTGGAGGCTCAGCTAAAGGAAAGTGAGGATCGACGTGCTCGGGTCGAAACGGCTTATCAACAGGAGGTTGGTTCTGCATAAGTTTTTACCGACCACTGTCTGGCAAAGCAGACGGAGGCCGAGGAGAGGGCTTTTTCTGCATAAGAGAAAGCAACATCACTTCATAACTTATTGTCTTCTGCCCAGGAATCAATGCTCAAGGCCGAGCAGGAAGCGGAGCAGTCTAAGTCGGCGTATGAGCAGAAAATTAAAGATCTGGAACGCCAAGCGTTGACAGTCGAATCCTTATCCCGAGAAGCCAGACTGGAACTGAAGTACAGGGTGTGGATCGTTTCAAAAGATCCCTTGCCTACGATGCTCTTCTCCTTCAGGAGTTTCAACTAGGGCTGGTTTCAGCTGGCGAATTCTTTAAATTCAAGAATCGGGCAACTAAGAATGCCCGAACTAATTGGGAGTTGTCAATCAAACATCATGTGGATCGGTCATTGGAGTCTCTTCAAACTCAGATGAAGAAATTGAGAGCTTACTGTTGTAGCCGAGGCAAAGAGCCTCGTCCTATACATTTAGAGATTCCATCTGAACACTCCCTCTTGACTTTTCTATGCCAGTCCAAAGTCGGTCGTAGAGGGTGTGGAGCCTGATGTCGGGCCGATTCCAGAAGAGGATTACAGCCAATGAATGGATGGCTTAGTGGACACAATTGCTTGGCCTTTTAAGGAAAGTCTGCTCCGTGAGAACGAGATGGTGTCTGACCCGAGTATTGGCAAGGGCTCGAAATCCTCACAGCCTTGATTTTTTGTAGGATTGTAAAAAATTCTTTGTAATTTTTTTGTAGATCTGTAGAAACTTGTAACTCTTTGTAAAGAATTCTTGGAGAGATTTAATAAAATCCCAAGTTTATCTTTTCTGAGCTGAATGGTCTTGATCTGTTTTCATTGCCAAAGAAATTTCTTGACTGTTGCCGTGTATGTTATTCAACTCTAATATTCAGGTAACTTCACAGAGTATCTTATTAAACCGGTTGTTTTCCGAATAGCTTTGACCGCCATGTATCTTATTAAACTGGCTCTTGCGATTTTTATGCGAAGTATCTTATTAAACTGGCTCTTACGATTTTTTATACCAAGTATCTTATTAAACCGGCTTTTGCAATTTTTATGCCAAGTATCTTATTAAACTGGCTCTCTGGTGTTCGGGTAACTTGACTGAGTATCTTATTAAATAGGTTGTCACCCGAATAATACCAAATATCTTATTAAACTGGCTAGTATTATTAACCGTGTCATCTAAAAACTGACAACTGAAATTATACTTGTGTTTCATACATGATTACTACCTGAACATTACATAATGGCTCACCATAATCATATGTTCGAGTCCTTACTCATTACCAAGGACGTCTCCTCAGTTTTTATGTGCAAGGGTTTACCGAATCGTTAAGCCTTTTGAATTGCTTAACACTGCTACGCATTTCACCGGAATTCTTCCCGATAGCGTCCCGAGCTAGTGCATCGGGTTTGTCTTTTTACGAAGGTCATTGGACCTTGCTCGATTGGCATGCTCCTTCGTGCTTCTCCGCTCATTCGGGATTTAATGGTCCCGAGTATTCTATTTGCATGTTCTTATTATCATGCTTGTCTTCGATATGTTCTTATTATCATATGCTTTCTTTTGAAAATCCCGAGTTCGATACTTTTTTTTCGAAAATCTCGAGTTCTATTTTTTATTCATAACTGTAAAATCAATAAAGTTTTAAATTTCACAACCAATATTTATCCTAACTAAAATTGTCCTGACTAAAATAATAATAATAATAATTTAAGGATAGAAAATCTTCAGATATTGGGCATTGCATGGTCGGGGTAAAACCCCTCTATTAGGCCGTGCAATCCAATATGCTCCATGACCAGCTATTCATTTGACCTTATACGAGCCTTCCCATTTGTCAGTCAGGGACCCTGCAACTTTATTTTTTGTGTTCAATGACACCTTCCTGAGTACTAGGTCCCCTAGCTGAAATTTTATGACCCGAACGTGAGAGTTGTAGTGGCGAGCTACTCTTTGCTGATATGCCATATTTCGTATTCGGGATTTCTCCATTTTCTCTTCTAGCTCATCTAGACTTTGTAATAGCATATCAATGTTCTGATCTTCATCATATAGTCTGACCCGGGGTGACGTATATGACGTTTCTATAGGGATAACAGCTTCTTACCAAATGCTAAAGTGAATGGAGTCTCTCCTGTTGAAGTACTCGTTGTTGTCCGATATGCCCATAGTACTTCAGGAAGCTTTTCAACCCAGCTTCCTTTCTTGGCATCTAGCTTTTATTTAATTGTGTGCTTGATGATTTTGTTCACTACTTCCACCTGTCCATTTGTTTGAGGGTGGGTAGGTGTGGCATAGTAATTGGCAATCTGAAACTCTTTGCACAGTTGTCTGAATTTCAGGTTATCGAACTGAGTGTCATTGTCAGTGATTATAGTGTTTGGGACTTCAAACCTATAAAGTATATTTTTTTTCACGAAACTTGTGGTGTTTGCTTATGTGATATGCATTAATGCTTCAACTTCTACACACTTCGTGAAATAGTCAACGGCTACTATGGCATGTTTCGCTCCACCCCCTATCCCAGCTGGCATTGGGCCGATTAGATCCAAACCTCACATGGTAAATGGCTACGGGGACGTGAGGTTTCTGAGCTGCTCAGGGGGCTTTCGGATGTCATTAGCAATCCATTGGCAAGTATTGCAACTTTTTGAACACCGCTGTGCATCTGAGAATAAAGAAGACCATTAATAACCTTGCCTGAGTACCTTATATGCCAGACTTTTACCCCCAATGTGGTTTCCGCAAACTCCTCCATGGATTTCATGTAATATTCGATATGCATCTTTTTCTGACACACATCTTTGGAGTGTTCGGGAATACCCTCTTCTATATAGTTCTTCTTCAACCAATGTGTATCTGGATGATCTATACCTGATAAGTTTTGCTTGTAAGGGATCTTTCGATAGCATGCCTTCTTCTAGGAACCTTTTTAGCTGAGTCATCCAACCATCTGGCGGTGTTCAAATTTCTGAAATTTCTAAGTTTCTTGGTTCAGCTGTGCTCGGTTTAAAGAGATGTACAACCAGAATAGTCTTTGGCCTGATTGTGGTTGTTGCTGACGCTAGTTTGGACAATGCATCTGCCTTTTCATTCTCTTCCTTGGGGATCTGGGCCATTTTGTATTCCTTGAATTTCAAGAGGAGCTATTTTGCAATGTCACGGTAGGCTATCATGCCTTCATTCTTGGCTTGGTACTCGTCCAGGACTTGGTTGACAACTACCTGTGAATCGCTGAATATTTCAACCTCATCTGCCCCGAGAGCTATACAGCCTCTGGGTCCAGCTAGTAACGCCTCATACTCGGCTTGATTGTTGGTTGTTTTGAAGTCAAATCTCGTGGCACATTCAACATCATCTCCTTCTGGAGTGCATACTACGATCTCTGCCCCGCTACCATGAGTGTTTGAAGAGCCATCCACATATAATTTCCATGAGAATTTTTTGCTCAACATTCTTTTTGCTTCTAGGTTTGGTTCTGTGAATTCTGCTATAAAATCTATCACTGCTTGCCCTTTGTGGGATGTCCTGGGTATATAGTGGATGTCGAATTCACTTAGCTCGATAGCCCATTTAGTCAGTCTTTCTGAAATCCCTGGCTTCTATAGAATTTGCTTTAATGGGCAGTCGGTGAGAACCTGGATTGTATGAGCTTGAAAATATGGCCTTGGCTTTCGTACTGTCGAAACCAACGTTAGGGCCATTTTCTTTACCTGTGAATACCTGGTTTCGACTGGTAGAAGTGTCTTGCCGGTGTAGTACACCGGCTTCTGTACTTCATCCTCTGTTCTAAGTAGTGCTGAGCTTGCTGCTAGTTCTGTGATTGATAAATATAGATGGAGTAACTCTCCCATCTGTGGTTTTGAGAGGATGGGTGCAGGTATTTCTTGATTTTCAGAAAAGCCTGTTCACACTCTTCATTCCATTCGAGCCCTATTCTTTTTTTGATTACTTTAAAAAAGGGTGAGCATCTATCTTTTGCTTTTGAGATGAATCTACCCAAGGATGCTAAGCATCCTGTTAGGCGCTGTACCTCTTTGAGCGTCTTTGGCGAAGTCATTTTCTGTAGGGCCTGAATCTTCTCGGGGTTGACTTCTATTCCTCTTTGGTGAACTTGAAAACCCAGGAATCTTCCCGAAGGAACTCCGAATAAACACTTGTTCGGATTTAGCTTCATTTGGTATCTCCTTAAGACATCAAATGTCTCTTTCAGATATGAAGTATGCTTGTCTGCTGTGATGCTATTGGTCAGCATGTCATCAATGTATACTTCCATGTTTCTTCCTATTTGCCGTGAAAAGATTTTGTTGACCAACCTTTGATATGTTGCTCCTGCGTTTTTCAATCCGAAAGGCATCACTGTATATCAGTATAAACCCTGATCAGTTGTGAATGACGTTTTTTCTTCGTCAACCCTGTTCATCCGGATTTGGTTATATCCCGAATAGGCATCCATGAAATTGAGTAGCTCATGGCTTGATGTAGCGTCCACCAACTGGTCTATCATCGGGAGTGGAAAACTGTCTTTCGAGCATGTCTTGTTCAGATATGTGAAATCTACGCACATCCTCCACTATCCATTATTTTTTTGGACTAGGACTACATTAGCCACCCATTGACGGTAATTGACCTCTCTAATCGATCATACAACGAGTAGCTTCTCTACTTCCAGTTTGATTGCCTTACTTCTTTCAAGATTGAATGATCTTCTCTTTTGTATCACCGGTTTTGTGTTCGGGTCTACTGTGAGATGGTGAGATATTATTCGGGCATCTATCTCGACCATGTCTTCATGACTCCAAGCGAACACATCCCTGTATTCTTTAAGTAGATCAACGCGGCTTTGTTTGACTCCTCATTCCAGGTTGGCCCCGACCTTGACCTTTTTGTCTGGTTCATTTTCCTTCAAGGTGATTTCTTCGACCGGTTCAGTTTTGGATTCAATCGGTTCTTCCCTTGGATCGAATTCGAATGATAGTGGCTTTTCGTTCTGACTCGGCTGTGTTATAGTGCAAACCTTTTCGTGTTCTTGTCCTTGTATACTGACAGGTTAGCTCTTCGGGCCATCTCTTGGGATCCCTTGACTACCCCAACCCTCTGTTTGGTCGGGAATTTTATCATTAAGGCATATGTTGTTGTTACGGCCTTAGTTTTATTCAGGAATGGTCATCTCAGTAGTGCATTATATGGCCAATTGTACAAGTCTACCACCACGAAATTGAGCAATACAGTTCTCTGGCAAGGTGCCACTCCAATCTTCACAGGTAGCTTTACTGTCCCGAGTGATCTGACCTCAACTCCCTTAAATCCTCTAAGTGGGGTATGGAAGGGCTGTAGGTCTTTTCGGTCTAACCTGAGTTGATCATAGACGGCTACATTGAGAATGTCTGCTGAGCTTCCATTATCTATTAGGATTCTTCTGACTTCCCGGTGACCAATCCGGACACTTATGACCAATGAGTTATTTGGTCGAACATCGACGCCATGTGAGTCTGCTTATGTGAATATTATTGGGTCTCATCCTTCCTTTATCCTCTTTGGGTCTGGCTCGACCGAGTTTATATCAAAGTTATTTCTTGCTTTTACTGCTTCTCTGATTTCCTGAGTTCGTTATCGGTTACTTCTTTCAGTGGATGGTCCTTCAAAGATCGTATGTATTACTTGATAGGCCTTTGGACTGGCCCTTTGATTTCGACCAGAGCTATGATCGGCCCTGATTTCTTTTTTTGCTTCTGATTTTTCATCCCTTTTCAAGATCACATCCTGTAGATGTCCTTCCTGAATGAGGGTTTCTATGTAATCTCTGAGCTGATAACACTTGGAAGTCTCATGACCGGTTTCCTTATGGAACCTGCAATATTTGGTTGTATCTCGCCGAGCAAACTGAGATTGACGGTGTGGCTCTTGTACCATATTATTTGTTTCCATAATGGCCAGGATTTCCTCCTGTTTTTTCCGAAGACGGGTGTAGTTGGTGTATCTTCCTCGATATTTTTTCTGTGGTCTGCTAGGTATTAAGCCCATTACCCTCGTCTTTGCTCTTTTCTTTACCATTTTCTTTATGTTTTCCCTTCTGGTTCTGCACCTTGGACTCGACGTCCTTCTGTTTGGGTTTTTCCCCATGCATATAGCATCCTCCCGTGGCTAACTCTTCTTCCTCGGCTAGTGCATATCCTCCCGCCATATCTATCATGTCTGCATATCTGGTCAGTCGAGCTCTTTTTAAATCAAAAGATAGTCGTCCATTCTGTAAGTTGTTGATGAATGCAGTGATTATTGCTTCATCGTTTGCACTACCAATTTCTGATACCACTTGGCCGAATCTCCCCAGGTGCTTCTTCAGTGACTCATCTTTCCCTTGCTTTATTTGAGCAAGGTGAGCCACTAACTTTTTCCTGTGAACATTACTCAGGAATTGCCTTGAGAAGCTCCTGCTCAATTCATTGAAATTTCTGATGCTTGCTGGGGGCAATCTCTCGAACCACCTTTAACCCATTTCTCCCAGAGTTTGTGGAAAGTTAAGACATAGCAAAGGAACACTATGGGCATATTGAGCCATGGTACTTTTATAGCGTCTCACGTGCTCCTTTGGATCTGTATCTTTCTTAAACTGCTCCACGTGTGGCATCCCAAACCTTTCTGGGAATGTGGTCTGTAAGATTTCTCTGGTGAATGGACTGTCAGAATCGTCATCAGATAAATCGTTATACCCATAACGTCTGACCAGTGCATCCATTTGACGTCTGTTGTTCTCGACCTCTCGAGTTAGGCTCTGGTTACAACGTCTCTGCCTCCCACCGGACTTCCCTGATGGTCGAACCGATGGGTGATTGTCATTCCTCTTTCTGGTTCTTCACTCTGATGCCGGGTTTCACGTATGATTCCGTGGTGACGCTTGCGATAGTGATGATCGTTGTCTTCTGATGAAGACCGATCTCGATTCCGGTCATGTTTGCGGTGCCTAGCACGAGCTGTCTGATCCTGGTTCTGCCTCTGGCCTGGTCATTCCTCTTCAGGTATTTCATGTCCAACTTGATTTATTGGAGTAGGGTTCCTTCCGACTTCTGGTGTATTTATTTCTGGCCTTACTACGATAGAACAAAGCCTCGCAGGTGGGAGGCTGGGAGTTTGTAATTTCGTAGCCGGCATATCAACTTCTTCCTTTACTGCATCCGCCATCAATTGTTGCAACGCCTCTCAGAAGCGCTGTGCCAGATCTCTGCTGGTTGGAGAAACTTGTTGCTTCCCCGCCAGGAATGTAGGTTGGTTCTCCGTTGTTACGGCGAGATCCCGCGAGGTACTGCCAACATGGAAGTTGTCCGGAGATTTTTGAACATTCCTATAATTGCTTCTGCTTCCTGCCATCGCTTTTGATCAAGTCGAAGGTTCAAGCGCCCCTTCCTCTAGCGCCAATTGTTGACGTTGATTTCTGGATTGTATCAGAAAAGCCAACAAGGATTGGATTTCGGCTTTAATTCCAAAGAGAGAGAGGAGGAGAAAGTAAACAAGACACGAGTTTTTTACGTGGTAAAACTCCGATGACCGGAGAAACGTCCACAGGAGGTTGAAAGATCAACCGAGCCAAAATCCACTATGAATTTATGATGTTACAAGCTCTCGAACTCTCTTTCTTCTCTTTGTATTTTTCTATGATTATTCTCTGTATCTTTTTTTGGTGAGATTAAAGGTCTATTTATATGTTTATAGAGCCATAATCTGTTTTGTACAAGCAATAGATCTTTGTATTTAATTACAATTATTTACTTGTTTGAAGCTGATTGTATCATTTCATGTTTCGTAGTCTTGTATTGGCATTGAATGGGATTCTAGTAATGTAGTCCGATTTGGACTTTATTTCCTTATAAGAGTAGTTTTTTTGAAGAAGTTGCTGCCTGATTGGGAACTTTTCATATTTAATAATCTATTTTTATTGAGATTTTTTTTTGATATGGATATCTCCGTGTATCCTGATGACTTGACTACGTGAGCTATGCACTGGGGCTTTTATTTGATTTTCATCATGCTTGTCCCGAATAAGGCAATACCTGATGTCCCGAGTAGTGCCATTTGATCCCCGAGTATAAGCGTCATTTAATCAGTCTCGAGTGTCGTTTTCTGATCCCGAGTAGTTAATTGACTCTGAGTAAGTTTTATTCAACATCTGTTTACTCGAGTTTTCTCTTCTTCGGCGATGTCTTATAGGATATTTTCTGAATGCCTATTCGAATATCCATATGGTATTTTATCCTCTTTGTTGATGACGTATACATACGATAAAATTCACATATGACAAAGTTCATATTAGAAATAAATTTAGTATATATTCGGTAATGTTTTTAGGTTTATATATTTTCATTTAAAAACGAAAAAAATAATTTTTATATTTTTAGAAACCAAAAATATTGAAAAAAACGTGTATGGTAACGATAATCTCGAAAACAGTTTTTTTATATAAAATAAATTATAATAAATGGAGTCCATTTAAATAAAGAGAAGAAATGGTGAAAACATCATTTTTATGTTTTCAATGAATTCAGCTTTAATGCTTTAAACGAGAAAACTCGATTTTGTTCTTCGAACTTTTTATTTCAAAAAAACAACACCCAACACGTTTTTCAACATTTCCTTAATTCAAAAAACGAAAATAAGTTTCGAAAACGAAGCCAAACGCATTTGTTTTTTCGTCTAAAATATAATATTGTTTAACATATAATCAAGAGTTATTGAATTTTCGTTCAGGTATGAATACGTAAATATTATTATATGGCCTGGCAAAACCAATTAAAATTTTTAAATTTTGATTCCAACATCTCAACAACCGGTGTGACTATTTTAAGGTATTTGGACGAAATCAAAAAATTGGACTCCTTATATATATTTATAGTTTTTAATATATATATAAATATATAACCTGGTTTCACATATTCGGTCCGAAAAAAATAATTTCATTAAAGATAAATATATCATAAAATGATAGATTCATTAGAAGTACCAATTTATTTTTTAATATCATCATCATGCAATAAAATAGTTGCTAATAGCATATAAAATTTATAAAGATATACATGTAATACATGCTTTTATTTTATTTTTTTACAAACGCATCATAAAAACAGAGAAAAGAAGAAAGGTAATCAGATAAGTCTGTTCTTCTGACATACAAGGGATATTATATATATGATAAATATGATATTCTTCAAAGCTGTCCAGGGCAAAATGGCTACTAGCTACTGATGATGTGAATAAGGCTATAGGGGAATCAAAATGGGGTTAGATGAGTGATGATAAGGGCATGTCTTGTAAGCGTTTTTTAGTTGTTGTTTTTCGAAAATAAAAATGAAAATGAAAACAGTATTTTTGTTTTCATTTTCGATTTCTGAAAATGCGTCTGGTAGCAAATACTGAAAGCTGTATTTTGAAAATGAAAACGGAAAAAACGCGTCTGCTAGGTTAACCGAAAACTATCAAAAATTGAAATATCAATTTTAGTATTTTATTTAATATTATTACAACTATAAACAAATTGATTAAATAATTAACCAATATAATTTTTGTATTGTAATTTTTAAATTAAACAAAAGTAACACATCAAAAATTAATTCAAAAAAACATATAAAAAAATGAATTAATCAAAAATAAACTCTTAAATTATAAATAAATAATTAAAAAATATATATATTATATAATAAAAATATAACTGAATATATTATATTAATATATTAAATATTATTACACATATTATTTTATATATTAAAAATTATTATATTTTATATATATATATATGTAATTATAATTATAATATATAAGAGGGGTACTTTGGTAATTAAAAAATCTTGTCTGTCTTGTTCTAGTTATATCAAACGCATAACAGTACAATTAATAGTTTAAGATTTTTTTATAATAAAAAAAATGAAAAACAAAAACGAAAAACGAAAAACAAGTATTTTGTGTTTTTCAAATCTTTCACTTTTAACACTGGTTTCGTTTTTCGTTTTTTTTGTTTGTTTGTCGAAAATAAAATAAAAAACGGTTAACGAACGTGTTTTCAAAATCGTTTTTAAAAAATAAAAACGAAAACGGACTGAAAAACAGCTGCAGGAAGGGGCCTTAGGCTTTTGTTATTTTTTATTTGATAAAGTTTGGGGTATTTTAAAAAATAATAATAATAATTGGACCTTTATGTGTTTCCAGTAGTTGTATTAAAAAAAATTAGACCCTCACTATTTATTGGGATTTATATTTCACAACTGAGATCATGTATTAAAAGGCCCCAAAAATTACGGGCCCAAGGCGGGTGCCCCTGGTGCCGTGCCCCAGGGCCGCCACTGCAACAACCTATATGTACTTAATTTAAAAGCTATAAATAAATTCAATTCTCAACAATTGGATATCATAAGAATAGTTGAGATGTTAAAATCAAAATTTTAAATTACAATTTTAATCTAATTTAGCTTCAACCTTAATTACATTTTCTTTTCTTTTCTTTTTTTCACATATAAAAATATCTTTAAATAAAAAATTATGAATTATTTGTTTTTTTAATATAATTATTAAAAATATTTTGAATGTTTTACATAATAAAAACCGTATATTTAAATAACAATTACTACTGTATAGATGATGAACCCGATGGTGTATTTGGTATACATTGAATTTATTGTATATTAATATATTAGTGGAGAGAGAGTTAAAGGTGTACTATCAAAAATAATAATAAAAAAAAAATTAAGGTGTATTAAAGCTCTCAATACCTTCCCAAATTAGTATGTCGATATTAAAATTTAGTATAGAGTGTAAAAGTCTTCCTTTAATACAGTGCCTAATCGGTATATGTTATATTGTATGTTAAATTTGACACACAATATCGTATATGTCAAATTTGGTACAACAAAAAATACATATTTTTTAATTATAAAAATATCAATATATATATATATATAAAATATTAAAATAATTTAAATTTAATGTATATTAATAATATTTCAATCAAAATATATTTTATCCGACTATTCTTCGGTATTTTAATGAATGCATTAATGGTAACTGTTGACTTTTAAATTTTTTATTAATAACATAATAAAAATAGCATGTTAAATACAACTATATATTGGAGCACAATGTTAAATTGTTGTATCAAATATGATATTTTTTTTTTTGTTAAAATTAATATTGACAATAAGACATACATTATAAATGGTCTTAAAATGATAATATAAATATCTAATGTGGTCTATATATTTAAATAAAATGTTGAACATGTGGAATAAATATCAATTTATGTTATTCTATTTTAAATTCTAACTTAATTTTAGTGAAAGAAATATTTGGCTACCATTATGGGCTTAAACTTTTCCCGGTGAAGACACTAAGGTGGCGTTTGGTTACCATGGTGGAATGGGAATTGGAATGGTAATGAGATTGAGAATTTGGATGGAAAGGAATGGAAAACCGATTTCTTTGTTTGGTTGAGACTTTATAATCAATATATGAACAGTAATATTTTGTTTGGTTAAAAATTGAATGAAATGGAATCAACTGTATTTTGACCAAAATACCCTTAATTACAAAATATTTATAATAACATTATATATTATGGATAAAAAAAAAATGAAAGTATATATAATATTATATTTATATTATATATATATATATATATATTTATATATTATTATAATATAAAATATATATTATTACAATATATGTTATATATTTCTATATTATATATTATATATTATATGTTAGTAATATTAATACTATTATATATTATATAATTTATAACATATAAATATAATATAAATATTATATATTATTATTATTATTATTATTATATATTAAATAAAATATATCATATACATATATTACATAATAATATATATTATAAATATTATTATATATATTTTAATATATATTATTATATATTATATATTAGAAATATAGATATTATTAATATTAATATTATTATATATATAATTATTATATATAATTATATAATGTGTATATATATAATAATAATATGTATAATTAGAAAATATAATGTTCATTTCGGATAATAATAATAAAATATAAAAGTATAAGTTATATAATAATAAATATTATATATATATATATTATTATATATTATATATTAGAATATATATTATATATTAGAAATATTATATATTATATATTAGAAATATTGATTTTATTAATATTAATATTATATATAATTATATAATGTGTATATATAAATAATAATAATAAATATAATTAGAAAATATAATGTTCATTTTGGATAATAATAATAAAATATAAAAGTATAAATATATAATATATATTTATATATAATATAATATATATTATATATTATATATTAGAAATATTGATATTATTATATATAAAAATATTATATATTATTATATATTAATGTATATAATAATATATAATATATAATATAAATAATTAGAAAATATAATATATATTTTTTGGATAATAATAATAAAATATAAAAGTATAAATCATATAGTATATATATATATATAATATATATTTTATTATAATAATTTAATATAATATAATATATATATATATTATATGATATATGAATATATATAATATATGTAATAATATATTATATGCAATAATATATATATATATATATATATATATATATATATATATATATTATTTTTGGAAATAGGGGTATTTTTAGAATTGAGTGGTGGGATAAAGGGTTATTTTTTGAAAGAAAATGTGTTAATGGAATGGAATGAGCATTCCATTGGTTTTTGGATGGAATGCTCATTCCACCAAAATGGTGGAATCCCCATTCCAATGGAATGCTCATTCCAATGGAATGCTCATTCCATTGGAGTTTAACAAACCAAACAAATGGAATGAATTTCTTTCCATTCCATTCCATCCAACCAAACACCACCTAAGAGAATAAACTTTTTTCTTCGTATAAGAATAATGATTCATATTATTTTATTTTTAGATTTTAAAAATAAGGAATTGATTTGGTATTGCTGTGTTTTTTATAATTTTATTTTTATGTTATTTGTTTTTTTATAACATTGGATTCTTATTTAGTCATAGAATGTCTTATAAAAAAATTAAAAAATATATAGTTATTGAATGTACTTATCTCTTTCTTGTCACTTTATTTGATGTGATGTGGTGGTGGACCCAATTGTAAATGAGTGTAATAATACCGGACATAGTTAGATAAGCTATTATAATAATTTTTCATTTTCGATGAAATATCAAATCAAACCTTCTAATTTTAAAAATTATGATTAATTATATAAAAATAAAAAAAAATAGAAATATCACCTTCTTTTTTTACTTTTAAAAGTAGCTCTAATTTGTAAGGTTTAAAAGAGGTTCTTTAACGATTCAATTCTTTTAAGAAAAAAATTCACTTCTTTTTTAAAGATACTCGATTTTAAAATTTTTTATTTAAATAAAAATTTTAAAAACACTTCGGGCCAACTTATTACTACTTTTAAAAAATTAAAATCAGTTTATTTTATAATTTTAATATAAAATAAGTTTATTTTATAATTTTAATATAAAATAATATTCGATAAAACTCCTAAAATTGATTAATTGATAATTTGGAAAGTTTTAACGGTGATTTCGGGAAGTGAGTGAATGATTACGTTTTATGTAATAATCTATTTTAATATTTAATGAATCTTTTAAAATATTATTATTATCCATATGAAATCAAGTTACAATCATTTATATACTCTATTTAATCTCAAAATTAAATATTTTACTTAAATATTGATTTGGTTTATAAAATCTTTTAAAAATATTTTATTGTTCTAGTTTTTTTTCTGATTAAAATATTTCATTTAAATACTAATTTAATATATATATATATAATTAATGAACAAACAAATGAATATGGTTTTAAAATAATTTATATTTTAGTAATTAAACTCAACACTTTTACAATAAAATTACTAAGTAAATGTATATTGTTTTTTGAGCTATATAGTAATTTTAAAAATATAATTAACGAAATATCTACCGAGTAACTTCACAACCGATTATTCTTTCAGTACATCTAAGATTATTATAAAAGTTATAGTAATATCAAACTTTCTTTTGTTCTAAAATTATTCATTTTATCTTATGACAATCATATTCCAAAGACACTCAATTTTTAAAAATAAAATTTATAGAGACACTCCATTTTATTTTCATGTTATCCATTATTATTTTTTAATTTTAATTTTAATTTTAATATTAGATTAATGTGGCATTCTCTTTTCATAAAATTTTAAGAAATTATTTATATAAAAAAAACATTTTGGAGATCTTCATTTTCTTCACTTCAGCCTCCAAGCATCATCTCCAACATCGAAAAAAAAAATGAATAAAATAAAGGTATTTTTATCTTATTCTTCGTTGTGTCTAATATACGTCCATAACTCATAGCAATTAATAACACGAATAACAGAAAAAATAGATGAGAGAAAATAAATCAATCACAACATAAGATATACGTGAAAAACCCAAATCAGGTCAAAAAACCACGGGTTGTCCGGACGATATAGAAAGTTTCACTATATGATAAATTATTACTACCATATACTCTAAGATTCTCTCTCACACCCCAACCTCAAACCACAGAGCCTTATCAAGTCCCCAAGCTCACAACCTAGCTTTACATCACGACTCTAAGCTCACAACACTTACAATATTCTCACAAAGAACCCTCCAATATCCTTTATGTCTCCCTTGAATATCACCCACGGATCTTTAACTTGATCTACTGATAATCCCTTAGATCCCTCCCTGGATATTCCCATGGGACTCTCCTAGATCTCACCCACTCTCTCTGATGTTATATGGTGTTCTTTTTGCTCTACATAAAATAACCTAGATGCAGGGTTCTATTTATACTAGTTATATGAAGTTTAAGATAAAAGGAAATCCTATTTCTAAACGTACAAGAATTACTTGTTCCACATAAATACTATTTCTTATTTATGATAAGTCTTCTTGTTAAGGAGAAATCAATTTTCTTCAAGCACAAAAACTTCCTAAAATAACACTTTCCTTTTCTACTGAAGATTTCCCGTTTCATACATTCTTATTAATGCTTATGATTTGGGTCACGGTTGTGCACCCGATTCCTAAACCGTTGCAAGTCACCTAGAATTGTATCGCTCAGAAAACCACGATCCAGAAGTCAACGTTTGCATTGACTATTGTCCATCCGTCTGATGTCCTACCACTGTAGGACGGTTGTCATATACACAACGCAAGATACAGCGCCTCTTCACTAGAATGAGGCTGTTGTCCCGCTGCTGTCAAAACCCATAGCACAGGTACAACGATCGATTTAGATTCTTCAATTCTTCTGGTCATCAATCTCCCTTAAACAACAACATTCCAAATTTCAAACGTTTCCTACATCTCTAGGAAGCTCCACATCAGTTGAGTCTCGTTGGTTCACATTGAGTTCACTTGTAAATACGAGCCAAAACCTAACATGATTTTCGTGCTCATCATCATCATTGGTTATTAAAGAAAATTAAAGATTTTTTTTAATCCAAATCTCCATTTTTTTTCTTCGTCAACATCAATTTTTTCCTTCTAAATCATCATCAACATCAACACTTTCATCTTCTTTCCGAAAAAAAAACAACAACAAAATCACATATATAAAATTTAATCCCCATTATAGAAGATACCCACCCACGAAACTCATTACCACCTCTTCTCTTTCTTGCACATTCGCCCAACACCATTCTCTTTTTTTCCCTCCATGGAAAGCTCCGATATCCTACCTTTGGAGGAGATCGGGTTCCATTTAATCTCAGATGAATTTGTCTTTTCATCAGGTTCTATTTAATCGATTTCCACAACCACATGTTTTGTTGTTCTGTTTTTTGTTTATATTCTTTTCACGATTTATTTATTTATTTTATATTTATAAATGTGGCTTTTTTATTGGACATTTTAAATATACATTTATGCCCAGTTTGACATTGTTTATCCAGCTGCTTTTGGAGCTAAAAGTGATTCCGGACAAAAAGCGGGGTGTTTGCTAAAATCGTGAGGAAGTGCTTTTGGTCACTTTTAGCTTCTCCCAATTGAGTTTTTGAGAAGCAAAAAATACATGCTTTTGGATTTTGGCTTCTGCATTTAGAAAACACACTACAGTAATATTAAATGAAATTTTGTTAACTTTCCAACTTTGTCAATGCCTTTAACAAAATTTACCAAAAAAAATTGGGTTTACATTGTTGTACAAAAAAATTATTACCATAACTGTATAAAAAATTGGCTAATTAATTCAATAAAGTAAAATAAAAAATGAAGCTAATTAATTCAATAAAGTGTCATAATTATATAACACTTAACACTTAACACTTAACATTAAACATAAATAAACAAGAAAAATATAAAGTATAACACATTAGCACAATTTTGATTTTATGTCCTTTTAGTAATTTTATACATTCATAACATTTTTTACTTCAGTTTACCAAACACATTAAAATTACTTTTAGTTCTCACAACACTTTTGAAAATCAGTTTACCAAACACTCAGCTAATTCTTCGCACAGCAATTTCAAAAACAATTTTCCCCACAATAATTCTAAAACCACTTCTCCCCACAACACAACAATACCAAACTGGACCTTAATTTGGAGTGTCTTTAGAATTCTTTTGTCTTGTTTGGTAATTTTAGTTTAGGTTAATATTGTCGTTAATAGAAAAAATAAATAAATTGAAGTGTATATAGATAATCCGTGAAGTGAAAGGAGAAGCTCTCAAGTTTAAATAACACAAATAAACAAAAATACACTTATCTCATTCTTTGTATTACGTGTTTACCATTTTAAGATTTTATTTATAAAAAAAAACTTCAATCGAAGTCCTCCATCAATGGAGATGGAATAGACCTCCATTGGATGCCAAATTTGTTCAACCTCCGTTGGAGCCGTTGGAGGTAATGATGCACATTTTCCTCGGAGTTCCAAATCTCCGCGTCCATATCCCCCTTGGAAAAATTAGGGAAATGTAGGGGGGGGGGGGGGGGGGATGGGTCATCCCCATTTCCCCATTTTCCCCATAATTATGTTGAAATGGGGATGGGGATGGGAATGCGAGGGAGGTCCCTCATCCTCATTTCTCTATTTCCCCCAAACATATATAAATATAAATATAATTATATTTTATTTATAATATATATTTGTATTTCTAATGTATTAATGGATTTTATTTTGTATTTATAATGGAATGTTTGTTTTTTTTTAGTTTAGTTTGTAATTTTTAGATAAATAGAGAAATGGAAAACCGGGAAAAATGGAAAAAAATAGGGAAAACCAGGAAAATGGGGAACTGGGGATGGGGATGAGGATGGGGAGACCTCTCCCAAAAATTCCTCATCCCCATTTTCCCCAAATGGGGAAATGGGGAAATGGGGAAATGGGGAGGGGGGGGGGGGGGGGGGGGGGGGGGGGGTGGGGGGACCTATATTCATCTTCATTCCCCAAACGTACATCCCTAGTTGGAGGTCGATAAAGGAGATGAACAAAAAAAAAAAATATTTAATTATTGTCCAATAAGTCTCGAAAATTATAAAATAAATATTGAAAGTAAATAACAAGTCCTAGAAACACCAAAATAAGTATTGGAAATACCAAGCTAAGTTTCGGAAAAACTATTAGAAAAGTTCAGTAAAAACTTAGGTCACATTTAGGCTCTGTCATGCAGTTGTTTTTCAGTCCGTTTTCGTTTTTATTTTTAAAAAACAATTTCGAAAACGCGTTCATTAACCGTTTTTCATTTTATTTTCGAAAAACGAAAAAAAAAAACAGTGTTAAAAGTGAAAATTTTGAAAAACACAAAATACTTGTTTTTCGTATTTCGTTTTTGTTTTTCATTTTATTTTTAACTTTTTTATATATTAAAAAATCATTTTTTTTCATTTTGATTCATTTAGTTCTATTATGTGTTTCACATGGCTATGATAAGACGGGACAAGACTTTTAAATGACCAAAGTACCCTCTATATATATTCCAGAATAATTTATTTTCAACTAGAACTGAAAGCATTTATGCAATAATATATATATATTATATAATATTATAATATAGTTTATTATAGAATATTAATATATATTAATTTATATATTAATATTCTATAATATATATTATTATAAATATAATAATATATGTAATAATATTTTATATTTTTTTATATTATTATAATATGTATATATATACAGTTATATTTTTATTATATATATATATTGTAATTATTTATTTATAATTTAAGAGTTTAGTTTTGATTAATTCATTTTTGATATGTTTTTTTGAATTAATTTTTGATGTATTACTTTTGTTTAATTTAAAAATTACAATACAAAAATTATATTGGTTAATTATGTAATCAATTTTTGATAGTTTTTAGTTAACCTACCAGACGCATTTTTTCCGTTTTCATTTTCAAAATACAACTTTCAGTATATGCTACCATACGCGTTTTCGGAATTCGAAACTGAAACCAAAAACACTATTTTCATTTTTATTTTTATTTTATTTTTAAAAAACAGCAGCTGAAAAACGTTTACAAGACGGGCCCTAAAATCAGGAAACAAATGTTTAACAAATAACTCAAGTGGCACTGAAATTCAAATGAGGTAGGTGTTAGGAGAGGATATTGATAAATAATTTCAAAAATGATTAATAGATAACCTAAGTTGCACGGAATTAAAATTATAATATATTATTTAATAATAAAATTTTAAATTTATCAAATACTTTTTAAATGTAAGATTAGGAAAATATGCTATTATTATAAAATCAAATATAGTTATAATACACCTTGAATGAAAAGGATAAAAACAAATGTAAGAAGGAAAAAAAAAATCCTAACATTTCAAGTTTTCGTTGGACAGATGACTCAGGTCCCAAAACTTTACATAAAACTTTATGTTATATTTAAGATTGTTTTAGTTTATAAAATAGCCACATCTAGCTTAACTTAAGAAATAATCATTTCTAACAAAATTTAAAGATTGCTTTATTTTTACATTATTTTAGATTTATTGTATATATATAAAAAAAATTATCAAATTTAAACATAAAAAAAAAATATAAACGAGTCAACTCAGTCCCATCTCAACCAACTCTCTCAAATAGAAACCGAGTCAACTCGGTCTCTTCAACAAAAAAATCAGCCAGTCTTTGAAAGTTGAAATCTGCAGGTCGACCTCTCAAATTCCGCCTTGTCTTCGGCTCCACCGGATTCTCCACCGAGAATGTTGCCAGACTCGGTCACGTGTCGCCGATCTCCTCTCCCTCGTCGCTGACGCACAAGTATTAGAAATCGTGAGATTTCGTCACGAATTCTGAAACAACCAATGAAGAAGAATACACTAATTTGACATGAAACATTACAAAGATAATAACACTTAAATAATAAAGACTCCAGCTAATTTTGAAAACACAAACAACAACTAGGTAATCTAATAATAAAAGGACACTACATTGAGTCAAACCCATTAACCAACGTAAATAATAAAAATTGTCTTTCCAAAAAACAGATGAAACAATCCCACCCTCTTGAAATTAGCTTTGTCCTCAAGATTGGAAACTTGGGTAACGCTGTTGCAGGTGATAAAAATCCTCCCAAGTAGCATATTCTGGTAAAGAATTTGACCAGTGAAAAAGCACTTGGGTAATGGATCTCTTATGTCGCTTGACCATCCTACGTTCCAAAATTGCAAAAGGCTCTAGCTATATGCGTCCATCATCGCAAACAATTGGCAGTTGAGTTTGAAGAATTATATCATCTCCTACCATTTTCTTCAAGCACCAAACATGACAAACACGATGAATCTTGCTGTTGGGGAGGGGCGGCAATTCCAACTTATACGCAACTGTTCCAACTCGTTATAGAACATTATTAGAGCCAAAATAGCGAGGGGATAATTTCAGTTTTTGATTTTGACCATAAGTCGATAAAGGTGAGACGATAGATTAAATTTACGTCGTGAGATGTTGAGGTCGGCCATAGATCGAAGATTGAGTTGATTGAGGTCAACTAAGCATTAGGTCAACCTAAGATGTCAATGTTGAGCCGAGGTGATTAGAGATCTATAAGAGAAATGATTACCGATCTGTAAGTCGACGTTGATGTCGAGTTAAGACTTTTGGTGTCGATACTAGCCCCGGTGTCTGAATAGAGTTTTACAAGGATCGATGTGGATCTTTTGCAAATCAAATGACAAGTTTAAGTTGAACTGAAACCATGATATTGAAAGTTGAGTGTTCATAAACCAACAATGATTCTAATATTGTTATGAAGTGCGGGTCGACATAGACCATTATTTTATGGAGAATACTTGAGTACTGACTAATCAGTACCTAAGATACTTACTATAATGGTTTGATTGGTTGAAAAAGTCAGTATCAACACTATGTATTTAATGCTAAACAATTTAAATGGTTTTTTTCAACCAATTAAAATCAAAGGTAAGTATAGTTAGTACCCAAGTATTGTCATTATTTTATTGCCAACATGTAGAATAGAGTTACAACGAAATACAGGTCGACATGGACCAATACCGATTCCATCGTCCTCAACTTGAGTTTTAGAAGGTTGAGTAGGGATTTGATCGATGTTGATAAGGCAAACAATTTAGTAATTTGATCGACGTAGATAAGGCGAACAGTTTAGTTGATTCATATCACCATGTTAATTTTGTAGTACATTCCCCCGTTGAAGTTGAATTGCATGGTTGGCTCAACTGTCATCCTCATTGTCTGTCGATGGCATATAATTCACTTCGCCTTCCTCCCATTTGATCTGGGCCCAAGCCTTAGCTAGGACATCCTCCATGGTCTGACAGGAATATTTGGTTAACTCTTTATAGAGGTCGGAGTCGTGTAACTAGCCTTTCCTGAAGGAGAAGATAATTACAACCATGCTACATTATGGAATGAGAACTTTCTCATTGTTGAATCAACCCACATAGTCGAGTAAGCTCTCGTCGTGACTCTGGGTGATTGAATACAGGTCGTTAGATTGTCTCTCTAGCTTCCTTCTACTGGTGAACTGTTCGACTAATGTGTCGGTCAAATGAGCGAATGAGTTATTCGACATGTTTGGAAAGTTGGTGTACCTCTGAAGAGTTGGCCTTTTGAGGCTCGATCCGAAACCCTTGCACATGTATGCTTCCCTTAGATCTCGAGGTATTTCTGCAGTGAACCTTCACTATTGGCTGCACTTTGTTTGATTGAAGCAGACATCTCAGGGATCCTTTGAATCATTGCTTCTATCTCTACAAACCTGCAAGCGACATCAGGGTCAAAGAAAATAGGAAATGTTCTTAACGTGTCATTCAATATTGGAATTTTCGTAGGGTACTCTTGGGTTTGTGCATTTTGATTCAATTCTCTATGAGTTTCAAATGGGGTCGATAGATTTGCTTGTATGGCATTCGGGTCTGTCACTAGTATTGAGTTGTTAAGGTTGTAAAGCTTGATCTCCACTTGGGTAGATCGACTATCCTGACGTCCTCTTTGTTCGTGCCACGGGTTGAGTGGCATTTGTTCGGAGGTTGGTGACATGTCATTTGAAAGCAAACCTACCTTTTTTTGCAATTCTAAGTTTAGAGCTCGAACAGTTACATTCTCTTCCTCGAGTGAATGCAACTTAATGGTGTTCTCAACCATCTAGGATTCCAATAGCGCTAACTGGGTCTCAATATCTATGGAATTGATTATTTCGGTAAGCTTTTGATCGGAACCAAGATGTGGATTTGACTTAGGAAAATTTTCAGGGACCCACGGTGGACGGAAAAATGTAATCGATCGGATCTACATTTAGTTGAGTCGTCGAGGTGGGCACTGACAACCTGTAAAACAAGAGAGGAAAAGAAGTGGTGGTCAAACCACAAAGGAGCGTTCCCTTGGGTGGACTCTCTGACGCTCAAGTCAGAATATTATTTGATGAACTGAGTAAAGAGAAAGGTGACAGACCTTGTCGCTCGATGTATCGAACCGAGCTGTGGGTAGATTTGGTAGGGTCGACTTCGGATATCGATTATATTTGCGGTTTGACTCCTTAGGGATTCATTGAATCGTTCCTGGTCAAACGAAGGTTGGGGCAATATTGGATATCGATTTGTTAGATAGATTGAAGTCTGAGTTGGTTGCTTGATTCGACATGGAACGATCAAGATTTGGTTCGATCGACTATGGAAGTTGATTGGCTCAATCTTTGTTAGATCGTGGAGAAGTAATTAATGTTGAGAGAGAATTACGGAACTCAGTTTTGAGAGCCTCCGTTTGTAAGCGATGGAGAATTCATGACCCCTTTCTTAGAGAAGGGTCTGATATTTATAGTGTTGGCTTGAAGCCTTCAACGTCTAGCCTATTTATATGAGGGCGTGGATCTCGGGTCATTAATTGCCCGTTTTGATTCACATTGAACCTGACAATAATGACACTTGATTCTATAACACTCGACCGTATGTTAAATTATATTTATTGGCCTTTTATCATGTCTTTGACCATATTTAAAATTGGTCAAATACTGGCCAGATAAGGTTACAGTCCTCTTATTAATTAGAATGGCTATTTTTGGGCCTTGATTTGGACCTTTTGCTAGTGGGCTTGATCATTTGGCTATATGCCGATTTTTGACCACTACAGCTACTGGGTAAAAAAACATTTTGATAGTTTGACAAATAACTAATTTTGCTGGCAAGATTTTCAATGTCAATTCAAGATGCTCTAAGTGATCTTCCCATGCTTGGTTGTAAACTAATATGTCATCAAAGAATACCAACCCAATTTTTTTTATATATGGCTTAAATGAAACTTTGGAAGGTAAATGGTGCATTTGTCAGTCCAAAAGGCTACTAGAAACTCGTAGTGACCCTCATGAGTTCTAAAGGCTGTTTTAGGTATATTAGATGAACCCTAATTTAGTGATATCCCGATCTCAAATCTAGCTTTGAAAAGAAAACTGTCCCATGCAATTCATCGATCAGATCATCAATAATTGGAATAGAAAATTCGTCTTTAATTGTCGAGTTATTCAAAGCCTATAATCCACACACAACCCCTTTTTTCTAACTAATAACACATGAGAAGAGAATGGACTAACAATAGGTCTCATACTGTCTGCTTCTAACATTTCTTTAACTAGTCATTCAATCTCATTCTTTTGGATGTAAGGATATCGATAAGGTCTGACATTAGTAGTACATTGTTTAAGAGGAATTCTATAGTATTGTTTTCTTTGAGGAGGTAATTACATCGGTACAACAAACACGCCATCCAAGTGTTGTAGTAATTACTTCAAATCTGGTGTCAATTGGCTTTTCCTCATTTTGTATGCTTTCCCCACATTCGCCTTGCTCAAAGACTCAAATCGAAGAAAAGTGAGCCAAAGATGCTTGAACAGTGAGATATAAAATGTGTCATCTTAGAAAACCTATCAACAACCACAAAAATAGAATCCCTAACTTTCTCTGACCTAGGCAAGCCAAAAACAAAGTCCATAGAAATGTCTACCCTCGACTCATTAGTTACGGGCAGAGGAGTATATAAACCATGAGATAAGACTCTAGATTTGGCTTGTCTACATGTGACACATCTAGCACACACCCTTTCCACATCATGTTTCATTTTAGGCTAAAAGAAATGTTCATGCAACACGTCTAAAGTCTTTCTCACACTAAAATGTCCCATCAACCCCCCATGGGCTTCACGCATAAGCAGCTCCCGTATAGAGCCATTAGGCACACAAAGTTTGTTTTCTCTAAACAAGTACCCATCTAGTCTATAAAACTTTCCAAAAGCTGTCCTCTCACATGCCCCATAGACATTAGCAAAGTCAACATCATTGGTGTACAAGTTCTTAACATATTCAACCTTAATAATTTTACGTCCAAGGTAGAAACGGGCGTACCTTCTGGACAATGCACGAGCCATAATATTTTCCTTACCTTGCTTGTATTTGATGAAATAATGAAAGGTCTCAATGAATTCCACCCACTTGGCATGCCTTCTATTCAACTTACCTTGCCCTTTCAAGTGCTTAAAGGACTCATGATCAATATGTATAACAAATTCCTTCGGCCATAGGTAGTGTTGCCAAGTCTCCGATGCATATAGTTCCTTGTCATATGTTGGGTAGTTGAAGACTGCTCCAATTAGCTTTTCACTAAAAGAGGCTATTGGTCGCTTCTCATGTATCAAAACAGCTCCAATACCTATTCTAGAGACATCACACTCAATCTCAAAAGTTAAAAAAAAAGCAGGTAATGCTAATAAAAGAGGAAAACATAACCTTTCTTTAATCACATGAAATGCATGTTTTTGTTCACTACCACATTTAAAACCAACATATTACTTTATAATTTTAGTGAGTGGTGCATCAAGTGTAATGAAAACCTTGACAAAATGCTAATAAAAACTAGCAAAACCATGAAAACTTTTAACCTCAATAATGAACTTAGGTGTGGGCCAATCCTTGATAGCCTTCACCTTTTTCTCATCTACCAACATATTCAAGAAACAACTTTTTTCATGCAAAAGGAACACTTTTTAAAGTTGGAATATAGTTTTTCCTTTCTTAAAACATCAAGCACACAATGCAAATGTTCAATATGCTCAACTAAGCTCTTATTATACACCAAGATATCATCAAAATAGATCACAACAAACCTGCCTATAAATGCATGCAAGGTATGATTCATTAATCTCATAAATGTGCTTGGTGCATTAGTCAAACAAAAAGGTATTACCGTCCACTCATACAACCTGTATTAAGTCTTAAATGTATTTTTCCATTCATCTTCCTCTTTCATCATAATTTGATGATACCTACTTTTCAAATCAATTTTTGTAAAAAAGACATGACCTATGCAATTCATCCAACATGTCATCAAACCTAGGAATGAGATGTTTATACTTTACCGTAATGTTGTTGATAGCTCTGCAATCAGTACACATCCTCCAAGATCCATCCTTCTTAGGCACAAGTAGCACCGATACCGTGCATGGACTCATGTTCTCTCTCAGATGTCCCTTAGCCATCAACTCTCAACTTGCCTTTGAAGCTCCCTTGTCTCCTCCATATTACTCCTATAAGCTGGCCGATTAGGAATTGTAGCACCCAAACAAAATCAATTTGATGCTCTATTCCTCTAATCAATGGTAATCCACTAGGAACATCATCGGGAAACACAATCTCACATTCCTGCAACAAAGAAACAGCAATACTAAGAAAATATGGGTCGGGTTTGTTAATATTAAAACATGCTCTTTTATACAATAGTACAAGTATAGGATATTTTGCATAAAAAGCACTATTGACATCACTCGCCTTAACATAAAAGCTCACTTTCTTCTTTATTTTCCTATCAATAGCTTCTTTTTCCATTCTGTCATGTGATCCCTCTTTTTTTTACTCTTTTTTTTGCACTCTCGGTCTCTCTTGAATTTTTATCTTCCATATATATATTGTTATATATAATATATATTAATAGAGTTTATAATAATATTATATATATAGTATATATTATAATATACATAAAATATATTATTTTATAATATATAATATTATAATATATATATAATAATTATAGTGTATATATATATATATTATTGTATGAATGCTTTTAGTTCTAGTTGGAAATAAATTATTCTATAATATATAGGGGCACTTTGGTCATTTAAAAATATTGTCCTTTCTTATCCTAGCCATATAAAACGTATAATAGAACTAAATGAAACAAAATGAAAAAAAAATATTTTTTATATAAAAAGGTGAAAAACGAAAACGAAAACGAAAAACGAAAAACAAAAAACGAAAAACAAGTATTTTGTGTTTTTTAAATCTTTCACTTTTAACACTGATTTTGTTTTTTGTTTTTTGTTTTTGAAAATAAAATGAAAAACGGTTAACGAACGCGTTATCGAAATCGTTTTTAAAAAATAAAAACGAAAACGGAATGAAAAACAGCTGCAGGACGGGGCCTTAGGACCCGTCATGTAAGCGTTTTTCGGTTGCTGTTTTTCGAAAATAAAAATGAAAATGAAAACAGTGTTTTTGGTTTCTGTTTCGAATTCCGAAAACGTGTCTGGTAACATATACTGAAAGTTGTATTTTGAAAATGAAAATGGAAAAAACGCATCTGATAGGTTAACTGAAAACTATCAAAAATTGATTACATAATTAATCATAATATTATATTATATTTTTATATATAGTATTACATTATATACTATATAAATATATAATATTTGATATTATATATATATATATAACATTATAAATATATATATATGAGTTTATAATATATATATTAGAGTTTATAATATATAATATTTATAATATATATATAATATATATAATAATTATATATATATATATATATTATTGCATGAATGTTGTTAGTTATAGTTGGAATAAATTATTCTAGAATATATATATATATATATATATATATATATATATATATATATAGATATATATAGGCACTTTAGTCATTTAAAAATATTGTCATGTCTTATTATAGCCATATAAAACGTATAATATAACTAAATGAAACAAAATGAAAAACAATATATATATTTTTTATTTAAAAAATGTGAAAAACAAAAACGAAAAACGAAAAACGAAAAATAAGTATTTTGTGTTTTTTAAATCTTTCACTTTTAACACTGATTTTGTTTTTCATTTTTTTTTCTTCGTTTTTTTGATAATAAAATGAAAAACAGTTAACGAACACGTTTTTAAAATCGTTTTTAAAAAATAAAAATAAAAATAAAAACGGAATGAAAAAACAATTGCAGGACGTGATTTTCTGATGAAACATTACAAAGAGAATAACACACTTAAATAACCAAAACTCTTGCTAATTTTGAAAACATAAACTTAAAGAAAGCAAACAACAACTAGGGAATCTATAATAATAAAAGGACACTAAATTGAGTCAAACCCACCAACCAACGTATTTAATAAAAATTGTCTTAAAAAAAAACAAATGTATCAGATTCGTTGCTGGAATGGAAGAGGTGTCCCCCTTCCTCCACCGCCGAAGATTAACATGCCTCTCTGTTGCCGAATTAGCTGGTTTTACTCCAGCTATGAAGAAGGGGGACACCTCCAATTTCGTGACTAGATTCGTGAAATCTCATGATTTCATTCGCAAGAATAAAAGGGGCCTTTTGCCTCCTCCACCGCCAAAGGATAATCAGCGACGTCGACGTCGCTAGAGATCATCTCCGGCGGTGGCCACAAATGTGCAATTTTTTTTTGGGTAAATCATGTTTTAGTCCTGTAGTTTGTCCTAATCTGCGTTTAGTACACGGTTTTTCTGAATTGTAGCTTTTAGTAATCTGTAACAGAATCCATCAAAAATACACTTTTCGGCATGTCAGGCGCATAAAATGACCTTAATACCCCTGATGGATGCTGACCACATTGAGAAGTAGGGGTGGACATAAAAATCGAAACCGAATTGAACCGAACCGAACCAAACACCGAACCGAAAAATGGTGTTTGGTTCCGTTCATAGTTTCTATTCGGTTCAAACCGAATTGAATTCGGTTCGGTTTCGATTTTGGACATAACAAAACCGAACCGAACCGAATAAACCGAATTGTCTTAATTAATTATTTTGTAAGGTTCAATTTTAGTATGGATTGTTTGTTGATAATGTTTTATTTTTGGACTACATTATATACTACATTTTTTTACTTCTATTTATAGAAGTTATGATGATTTTAAATTTTGATTGAGTATGAAGACCGAATATGATTAAAATTTTAGATTTGGATTCAAAATTGGATTGGATTGTATTGTATTTTGTTTAAATTACCTTTTACATATTATGTTTTCTTAAAAAAAATTAAGTCTAAATATCAAAAATGCAACTTAAAAGCCTAAAAAATTAAAAACATATTAAAAAATCTTTAAAGCCCAATAGGCTCAAAACTGAATTGAACCGAACCGAACCGAACCGAACCGAACCGAGATAAAGATGTTCGGTTCAATTCGGTTTTCAGGTTCAAACGGTTCAATTCGGTTTTCAGGTTCAAACCGATTCATATTTTTAAAAACCGAATATTTATCGGTTCAATATGGTTTTGACCAAAACCGAACCGAACCGAACCATGCCCACCTCTATTGAGAATACCATTTTACCCTTATACTTTTATATGAAATCACAAATTTACCCTTATTTTTTTATTTAAGTTTTAAATCAGAAATTAAAAATAACAAAAAAAATATGATCATCATCTTCTTCACCACACCACCACCAGTTTATCGAATTTGTTCATAATTAAAAAAATTAATAAATTAAACTAAATTAAAACAGAAAATTAAAAACAAAAATTGTATTTAATCATCACTCATCAACTCTATCTCCTTTTTTTTTCTCTTCATATTCCTCACAAAACCCAGCCGCTTCTTTATCTTCATTCAACAAAAACTCAGTCATCCCCCCAAAACGAATCACCACCACTTCTGATCTCTTGCCACTGATTTCCAGTTAACCAAATTATCACCATCACCCTTACCATCCACGATTACCACCATAATCAACCCACACCGTCACCCTACCATTCAACCTATCACCACCACAATCAACCCAAACAACATCTGAATTTTTTAAACTAAACCGTCACCATCACCAACACAGACACCCTTACCATTCATCATCACCCTTACCATTCACCATCACCACCACAATCAACCCACACAATCATCAACACACTTACCATATCCAACTCCAACTTCTACTTCAAATCAAAAATCCCAGGCACACAACTAATCCAGAAATTTTATATCATTTTAATCAAACAAATCCAATTTTCAGTGTAAGGAGAGAGAGAGAGAGAGAGAGAGAGATCGACGGAGTAAGGAGAGAGGGTTTATGGTAACAACAGCAGTTTTTTCAGCAATGGGAGAGAGATCGATGGAGCGTGATTCTGAGGAGAGAGAGCTCGACGGAGCGACAACGGGAAAGAGAGATCCACAGAATGCGACAACGAGAGAGATATTGAAGGAGCGATGAAAAGAGAGAGAGAGAGAGAGAGAGAGAGAGAGAGAGAGAGATTGGCGATCGAACAAAGCCCGATCTAGTATTGGGTTTTATAGATGAGGAGGGAGAGAGAGAGAGAGAGAGAGAGAGAGAGTGATGGTCATTGGGTTTGACAGTGGTGGTCGTTGATGTCATTTGGGTTTAGAGAGAGAATCGACGGTGTTAGGGTTAGGGTTAGGGTTTGTGTTTGAGTTAGATCTGTGGTGGTGATTGAAATTGATATGGGTTTTAATTTTTGGATCTGTGGTGGAGATTGGAATCGGTGGTAGTTTTTAATTTTTTTGAAATTGATGTGGCTTTGGTTGAAGTATTACACATATCTAGTGTAATAGATTTTTTTTTGGAATTGTTTTTTATTTGTGATTTGATGAACAAGGATGAACAAGTTCTATGAGATTAGTTTTTTGTTTTTTTTTAATTATTTGTAATATTAATGATTTTTTATTTTTTTTATATTCTTACATTATTAAATACCAGTTTTACCCTTATTTATGAAAAGCTTCTAGAAACTGATTCGTAAATTTACTAATCTACCCTCGTTGACTTAACAGAATTCAGTGAAACCCTAACGGAATTGGACAGTAGGGACTACAATCCAGATTGTTAGAATAAGTATGGACTAAAAGTTACAATTCAAAAAAATCATGGACTAAACACAGATTAGGAAAAACTACAGGGACTAAAATACGATTTATCCATTTTTTTCCTTAAAAAATTTCTTTATAAAATTTGAGGGCATTATTGTGCTTTCATTAAAATGGTTAGAGTATTATGAACATTTGAAAGTTAAGAGATTAGCTTCTCCAATAATAGGTTTCCAAAAGCAACCCCTTACAAACTTTTTAAAATTTAATTATTAGAGGATGAAATTATAAAATAAACTCTTTTTGAATGGTTTGCCGAACAATCATTTCCTCAAAACTTGAGAAATGAATGGTTATTTCTCAAGAAAAAACAACACCAAACATAGCCAAAGTCAGTTTTAGAGTCAAGAAAAAAAAATGTTAAGTAGATAATTTATGTTGTATTGAAATTAAAATAAGTAAGATGTCAAGTAAGGATTGTTGGAGAATTTCTCGGAACCGATGAACGCGGAATAGTCGTGCCTAATATATGCCAATAACTCATAACAATTAATAACATCAATAGCAGAAAAACAGATGAGAGAAAATAAATCAATTACAACACAAGGTATACGTGGAAAACCCAAATCGGGTAAAAAACCACGGGCTGTCAGGAAGACAGAGAAAATTCTACTATATGATAAATTGTTACAACCATATATTCCAGGATTCTCTCTCACACCCAAACCCCAAACCACGCTCACAAGATTCTCACCAAGAACCCCACAATATCCCCTAGGTCTCCCCTGAATATCACCTACGAATCTCTAACTTGATCCACTGATATTCTCTTAGATCCCTCCATGGATATTCCCACGGGTCTCTCACCCCGATCTCTCCACTACTCTCTGATGTTACATGATGTTTTTTTTCTCCACACAAAATAACCTAGATACAAGGTCTATTTATACAAGTTTCAGGGAGTTTAACATAAGAGGAAATCCTACTCCTAAACGTACAAGAATTGCTTGTTCCACATAAATACTATTTCCTATTTATGACAAGTCTTCTTGTTTAAAAGAATTTTTTTTCTTTTAAGTATAGGACTTTCCTAATCTGATTAGCATAAGAACTTCCATAAGAAAACACCTTTCGTATTTTCATATGTTCTTTCAGTCTTCAAGCCTCCCTCAAACTCCATCTTCAACTTCAAATGTTATCCCACGTCTTCAGGAAGCTCCACATCAGTTGAGTCTTTTTTGGTTAACATTGGGTTCACTTGAGAATACGAGCAAAAACCTAACAACTATCCTCTTTGGCTTGAATTCTCAAAACCTTTGTCCACAACTACGATTCTCATCACCAAGAATCAACACACCCCATCACAAGGTATATCCTAAGAATTTTTTTTTCTTTCTTCCTTTTGCTTTGTGTTCGTTGTTCCAACACCATGTCGAAAAAATACTTGCTGAAATTGTGGTGCAACTCTTCACGTCAGATTACCAGGGAGTTCGTCAGCCATCGACATCCTTGTTCACCACACACCTTGCATCACTTTCTGGCCAATGCTTTGTGCACAATTATGGACCACTGGCAGCAACATATCCTCTTCCATGGCCAGTGAGGAAAACTGCCAAAAGAATAAATATGTCATTGCATCACCCAATCTTGTGAAAGACCTTCTGTCCTTGCATCACATACCTGGTGAAAGACTTGCTACTAGAATGGGGAGTGCTTTGCCAGATAAGCCCCACACCATCACCAGAGACTTCGAGCGTTCATTTTTTTTATATTCAATAAACACCTTGTGTAGCCCAGATTGGATCTCCATGACTTGTACCTACAACCACAAGCAAAAAAAAAGTTCTCAATCTCTAATTTTCTTTTCATCAAACCCACCGAGTTCGAAACCGCTTTTAAGACGTGTCTCTTTTGCTAAACCATACTAGGCAACCATCATCATCATCCCGATTATCACCAAGTCGTCCATACGATCTCCCGTAAAGACTTGTAAAAACCTCATCGCCGAACCAGGCTACCAAGTCCTCCATACGACATACCGTAAATACTTGAAATCGCCATCGTCAACCAAGGGCTCTGATACCAATTGTTGGAGATTTTCAGAACCGATGAATGCGGAATCGTCGTGCCTAATATATGACCATAACTCATAGCAATTAATAACGTCAATAACAGAAAAATAGATGAGAGAAAATAAACCAATCACAACACAACATATACGTGGAAAACCCAAATCGAGTAAAAAACCACGTGCTATCAGGACGACAGAGAAAATTCCACTATATGATAAATTGTTACAACCATATATTCCAGGATTCTCTTTCACACCCAAACCCCACAACATCCCCTAGGTCTCCCCTGAATATCACCCACGGATCTCTAACTTGATCCACTGATATTCTCTTAGATCCCTCCACTGATATTCTCTTAGATCCCTCCACGGATATTCCCACGGGTCTCTCACCCCGATCTCTCCACTACTCTCTGATGTTACATGGTGTTCTTTTTCTCCACACAAAATAACCTAGATACAAGGTCTATTTATACTAGTTTCAGGGAGTTTAACATAAGAGGAAATCATACTCCTAAACGTACAAGAATTGTTTGTTCCACATAAATATTATTTCCTATTTATGACAAGTCTTATTGTTTAAAAGAAATCTTTTTCTTTTAAGTATAGTACTTTCCTAGTCTGATTAGCATAAGAACTTCCATAAGAAAACACATTTCCTATTTTCATCTGTTCTTTCAGTCTTTAAGCCTCCATCAAACTCTATCTTCAACTTCCAAATGTTACCCCACGTCTCTAGGAAGCTCCACAACAATTAAGTCTTTTTTGATTAACATTGGGTTCACTTGAGAATACGAGTCAAAACCTAACAAGGATCTTGATAAATAATTTTAAGAATGATTAATAGATAACCTAAGTTACAACGAAAAAAAAATGGAATATATTATTTAATAACAAAGGTTTAGAATTTAACAAACACTTTTTAAATGTAGTAAGATTAGGAAAGCAGGTTACTATTACAAAATCAAAGATAGTTTAAATACATCTTAAATATAAAGGGAAAAAACAAAAGTGCAAAAAAAAAAATCCTATGTTAGTGGACAAATGGCATAGGATCCTAAAAGTTTAGGAAAAGCTTAGATCTGATTCTGAGTTGGAAAACAAATGTTTAATAGATAACTCAAGTTGTACTGGAATTCAAACGAGTCGGGTGTCAAGTGAGGATCTTGATAAATAATTTAACAAATGATTAATGGATAATCTAAGTTGCATTCAAATAAAAATGGATTATATTATTTAATAATTAAAGTTTCAAATTTATCATCACTCTTTAAATGTAAGATCCTGGGAAACAAATTATTGATATAAAATCACATATAGTTTAAATATACCTTAACTGAAAAGGTTAAAAACAAAAGCAAGAAAAACAAAATAAAACAAAATAAAACAAATCGTAATACTTTAGGTTTCTAGTGGACATAAGGTATAGGATCCCAAAAGTTTTTAGAAAAGCTTAGCTCATATTCAAAACAAGAAAACAAGTGTTTTAATAGATAATTCAAGTTGTATTGAAATTAAAATGAGTCATGTGTCATGATAAAATCTTGATAAATATTTTTTAATGATTAATAGATAACCTAAGTTGTACTAAAATAAAACTTGAATATTTATCAAATATTTTTTAAATGTAAGATTAAGAAAATAAGTTATTATTATAAAATCAAATAGAGTTTAAATACACTTTAAATTAAAGGGAAAAAAAACCATAACAATTCAAGTTTTTAGTGGACAAAGGTTAGGTAAAACATAAGTTAGATTCAGTGTCAGAAAAAAAAAAGTTTAATAGATAATTTAATTTATACTGAAGTTAAAAATGATTAAGATATCACGTAAGGATCTAGATAAGTAATTTTAAAAATGATTAATAGATAGCATAAGTTTCATTGAAATATATTATTTAATAATAAATTTTCAAATTTATCAAACACTTTTTAAAAGAGATTAGGAAAATAGGTTGTTATTATAAAATCAAATATAGTTTAAATATACCTTAAATGAAAAGGTAAAAACCAAAGTACTAAAAAAATAAACGAAAAACAAATCTAAGATCAACTTCAATAGATCTCTTAAAATTCCCCTTAGTTTAATTAAGAGAAGAGTTATTTTTTTTTTTTTTATCTCCAACATGTTTCTTATTAAACTTTTCAATTCCAACAATTCTATTATTATCCGATCAGTGATTTGTTTTACAATAATAATTACAAAATGAAATTGAGATAATAATAAAAAAATATTAAAAGAATATTGTTGGAACACATACTCCACTAATATCCACCTTTGTTTAAGGGGTCTCCAAAGAATACCGTTAGAGATGCTCTACACTCAATTATTTAGTGGACAAAAGGCATAGGATCCAAAAAGTTTAAGAAAAGCTTATGTTATATTTAGAATCGGGAAAAAATGTTTAATAAATAATTAAAGTTGCATTGATATTAAAATGAGTCGGGTGTTACAAGAATCTTGATAAATAATTTTAAGAATGGTTAATAGATAACCTAAGTTACACTGAAATATAACTGAAATATATTATTTAATAATAAATTTTAGATTTACCAAACACTTTTTAAATGTAAGATTAGAAAAATAGGTTAGTATTATAAAATCAAATATAGTTTAAATACACCTTAAATGAAAAGATAAAAAAAAAAAAAGTAAAAGAGAAAAAAAAAAGTACATATGACATAGGATCCCAAAAATTTAGAAAAAGCTCTAGTCAAATTCAAAAAAAAATAAAAAAAATAGATAACTTAACTTGCACATTGAAATTAAAATGAGTAAGATTTCATATATGTATCTTGATAAATAATTTTAAGAATGATTAATAGATAACCTAAGATGCACCAACATAAAAGGGAATATATTATTTAATAAGAAAATTTTAAAATCTATCAAACACTTTTCAAATGTAAGATTTGGAAAATAGGTTATTGTTATAAAATCAAAATAGTTTAAATACACCTTCAATGAAAAGAGAAAAAACAAAGGTAAGAAGAAAAAAAATTCCCATACACTTCAAGTTTGTATTACTTAAAAAAAAAACACTTCAAATAATTTAAAAAATGATTAATAGATTACCTAAGTTGCACTAAAATAAATTATTTAATAATTAAATTTTAATTTTATTCTCACTCTTGAAATGTAAGACTAGGATGGAAAAAAAAGTTATTATAGATGATCAATCTATAATTACAGTGAGTCGGGTCGGATTCGAGTTAGGTTCAAACAACTTGGTATAATCGGTCGAATCAGATGAGTCATTAAGGCTAAAACCTGCAAAACATATAAAAAACAAAGAAAAACGAGAAAAAAATAGAAGAGAAAGAGGTAGGGAGATTTTTTTGGTTTTAGGTGTGCATGAGCTGAGCGTTTAGAAGAATTATAATTGTAAAGAGACTATAAGTAAATATTATGGTGGCCGGAGTTGATATTTTGATAGAGTTTCGACAAGAAAAAGCTTTGGTAGAGTTTCGGTAAGAAAAAGCTTTATGCAGGGAGAGAAATCAGAATCCGTTCTCAGTTGGTGAGAGGTCTTAGCATCCCTGAAATCCTGATGATCATGCAACCACTTGACCAATTCAAACTTGATAAATCTGCTATCAATTTCAGTGGTTGAGTCACTGAGTCAAACAGTGACTTGGGCAAAGCTTTTCGTGTCGATCCATATCATATGGGCTTAAACCGGATTCTAAACGAAATAGGTTGGGCTTTATTACTGTATTATATATTATATTATAGTTTAAATATGTCGTAAATAAAAAGGTAAAAAACAAAACTAAGAGCAAAAATAAATTAAACAAATACGAACACTTCAAGTTTTTAGTGGACAGATGACATAGGATCCCAAAAGTTTAGGAAAAACTTAGGGTATGTTTGGTAGGAAGGAAAAGGAAGATGAAAGAAAATGGTGGAGGGAAAAAGGAGAAGAAAATGGAGAAGTATGTGTTTTGTATGGAGAGAAATGTGAAAGAAAGGAAAAAGTATGAGGAAAATTGATGGGTGAGACCCACTCATTTTAATCCTACAAAAAATGGGAGGAAAAGTGATTATGATTTTGGCTTTAAATGAAAATACAGTTTTACCTTTTTTTAATTTACTTATAATTTATTTTTTAAAATTTTATATATATATATATATATATCATAGGTTGTAAAGTTTGTAATCATTTTATATAAAAAAAAGTTGGATTCAATATTATATAAATTATATTTATTTATTAAATATAAAAATATATAATATATAAACTATAGTGTAAGAGCAAAATAGTAAAATTGATAAAAAAGATTTACCATACAATCTTTTTTGCTTCCTGTTTTCCAAACAACTCAAAGGAAAATTATTTTCTTTTTTTCCTTCATCTTTTCTATCCATCCAAATATATAATATCCTTCTTATTTTCTTTCCTTCCTGCCAAACATACCCTTAAGTCGGATTCAGGAAACAAATGTTTAACAGATAACTCAAGTTGCACTAAAATTAAATTGAGTTACGCGGTAAAACGTCTGTGAGTTTACGCGGCGGAGGCAAGTGCACCAACCGCGGTACTCGGAGCGGTGGACGACAGCGATGCATGTGGTAAAGGGCGTGGGTGGCCAACCACGACCCAAACCGCATCAATGGTGGATTTTGCCCAAATAGGAATGTTGCACGGAATAGAAAATGTGTTTTCTTATGGAAGTTCTTGTGTTAATCAAATTAGGAAAGTCATGTCCTTAAAAGAATATTATTTCTTTTAAACAAGAAGACTTGTTATAAATAGGAAATAATATTTATGTGGAACAAGTAATTCTTGTACGTTTAGGAGTAAGATTTCCTTTTATGTTAAACTCCCTGTAATTCATATAGATAGACCTTAATAGCTAGATATTGTGTGTGGAGCAAATTAGCAAATATAGAGAGATCTCAAGAGAGCATTGGGTGTAATTGGGTTTGGGGTATTTTAGAGAGGGAATCCTGAGAGTGTGGTTGTAACAATTTATCACATAGTGGATTATTTCTCTTGTCGTCTGACGGCCGTGGTTTTTTCCCGATTTGGGTTTCCACGTAAAATCTTTTTGTGTTGTGTGATTGGATTTATTATCTTCATCTTAATTCTTTATTTTCCTATTGTTTGTTTGTGTTCTATCTAGCAACGCTTCCGCGTAAAATTTCGCCAACAATTGGTATCAGAGCCTTGATTGCTTGATAGTGATCTTAACAAACTTGAGATGACAAAATTGATGAGATTCGAGATTGAGAAGTTAGATGGAAAAATTAACTTTGGCTTGTGGCAGGTTCAAGTCAAAGATTTGCTAATCCAATACGGTTTACACAAGGCATTGAAGGGCAAGCCGACCCCTAAGAACCCTGAAGGCTCTGAGATTCTAAGAAAAAAACGGCTGATACTAGTTCTGAAAAACCGGTGATGAGCGATGATGAATGGAAAGATCTAGATGAGAGGGCTGCAAGTGCGATACGATTAAGCTTAGCCAAGAATGTTCTTGAAATTATTCAAGGGACATATTCAGCAAAAGAACTTTGGGAGAAGCTTGAAGAATTGTATCAATCGAAGACCGTCTGTAACCGATTCTACCTGAAGAAGCAGTTTCACACGCTGCAGTTGTCTGAAGGTACAAAAATTTCTGATCATTTGAGAGAGCTCAATGGAATAGTTTCCGAGCTAGAGTTGATTGGAGTAAAGATTGATGAAGAAGATAAAGGATTAAGACTAATCTGGTCCCTTCCACCATCCTATGTGCATATGAAGTCAATCTTGATGCATGGGAGTTCGACCGTGTTTTGGAGATGTAGCAAACAAACTAATCTCTGAGGAACGAAGGCTAAAGAGTGAAGGTAAATCTTCTGATAACTTTGTTTTGTTGGTTGACAGGAAAAATGGAGGCTTCAAGAAACAAGCCATTTGTTGGACATGTGGTCAATCTGGACATTTAAGGAAGGATTGCAAAAATAAGAAAACAAGTGCGACTAATGGCTCCAAATAGGGGGGATCCGACAATCACCTCTCTTGAGTTTGAAGACTACAGCGATGCCCTTTAAAGGGCATAAAAAATTCTTCATGGCATGACCGCTAGTTGCCATGAAAAAGGATGTATAGCTGATAGTGGGTCCACAATTTGTGCACGGGGCATTGGTTAGGCGGTGATGCAAGGTGTGTGGTGGACAAGGATGTCGATGGCTGAACGAACTCTCTGTAAGCCTAACGCGAGGAGTTGCACCACAATTTTAGCAAGGTAAATTTTGACATGTACCAGTGAAATCTTGGGATGGGTGTTCCTAAGTGATTATACTTCGTGGTGGGTATGTTGATTCTCGGTATTGAGAGTCGTATCTATAGACGAAAGTTTTGGAAGATTGTTAGATATGACTTGAATTTCCAATGGCTACCAAACGGGATTCAACCAATGCGAAGACTTCCTAGAGACGTGAGATACGTTTGGAAGTAGGAGATCGAGTTTGAGGGAGGTTTGAAGACCGAAGAAATGAAGAAAACGGAATTTGGTAGGTACCGCAGAGCGGACACGTGCACAAACCGCGGCACAAGGAGCTGTAAAATGTCTGTGAGTTTACTCAGTGCGGACCGCGGCGGAGGCAAGTGCACCAACCGCGGTACTCTAAGCGGTGGACGACATCGATGCATGTGGTAAAGGGCGTGGGTGGCCAACCACGACCCAAACCGCATCAATGGTGGATTTTGCCCAAATAGGAATGTTGCACGAAATAGGAAATGTGTTTTCTTCTGGAAGTTCTTGTGTTAATCAAATTAGAAAGTACTGTCCTTAAAAGAATATGATTTCTTTTAAACAAGAAGACTTGTCATAAATAGGAAATAATATTTATGTGGAACAAGTAATTCTTGTACGTTTAGGAGTAGGATTTCCTTTTATGTTAAACTCCCTATATTTCATATAAATAGACCCTAATAGCTAGACTATTGTGTGTTGAGCAAATTATAAAATATAGAGAGATTTCAAGATATCATTGGGTGTAATTGGGTTTGAGGTATTTTAGAGAGAGAATCCTGAGAGTGTGGTTGTAACAATTTATCACATAGTGAATTATTTATCTTGTCGTCCTGACGGCCGTGGTTTTTTTCCGATTTGGGTTTCCACGTAAAATCTTCTTGTGTTGTGTGATTGGATTTATTCTCTTCATCTCAGTTCTTTATTTTGCTATTGTTTGTTTGTGTTCTATATAGCAACGCTTTTGCGTAAAATTTCGTCAACAGATCTCATTGAATTGACGTAACAATGAAACTATTTAATAAAAGTATCACATAGTACTTTAAAAAAATATATTTGTATACCCTACTGTAAATAACATATTTTTATTGGACGGTCTAATTACCATATGAATGAGCATGTCTCATGCAAGTTTTTCTCATACCTCGTTATCAAGAAACAAATGTTTAATAGATAACTAAGTTGTATTGCAATTAAAATGGAATATAATATATTAATAAACTTTTAAATTTAACAAACACTTTTAAATTGTAAGATTATGAAAATAGGTTATTATTATAAATTCATGCTGTTTTAAATACCACTTCAAATTAAAAAAATGATAGTTTAAATAAACCACGAAAGGAGAAAAAACAAAAGTTTCATTTAAAAAAAAAAAAATCCTAATCATTAAAGTTTAGGAATTTATAAAATCAATGATAGTTTATTATTATAAAATCAAATGATAGTTTAATGTAAATAGACACATGACATAAAATCTCTAAAATTTAGGAAAAGCTTAGGTGAGAGTTAGGGTTAGGACTTATGAAAAAAAAAAGGTTTTCGAAATTAAAATGAGTTGTATCAAGAGAGGATCTTGATAAATAATTTTAAAAATTATTAATAGATGACTGAGATTAAAATTGATTATCTTATTTAATAATCAACCTTTAAAATTATCAAACAAATTTTAAATATAAGCTTCGGAAAATAGGTTATTATTATAAAATCAAAGATAGTTTAAATATACCTTAAATGAAAAGGGAAAAAACAAATAAAACAAATAAAACAAAACAAAAATCCTAACACTTCAAGTTTTTTTTAGTGTACAGATGGCATAGGATCCTAAAAATTTAGGAAAAACTTAGGTCATGTTAAAGTTATGAGTTGGAGTCATTAGTCAAGATTAAAAAAAAAAGTTTAATAAATAATTTAAATTACACGAAATTAAAATGTGTCAGGTGTCAAAAGAATATCTTGATAAATAACTTTTAAAATGATTAATATATAATTCAAGTGTTACTAAAATTAAAATGGAATATGCTATTTAATAGTCAAATTTTAAATTTGTCAAACACATTTTAAAAATAAGCTTAGGAAATTAGGTTATTATTATAAAATCAAAGATAGTTTAAATACACCTTAAATGAAAAGGGGAAAAACAAATGAAAAAAATCCTAACACTTCAAGTTTTTAGTGGACAGATAGCATAGGATCCCAAAACTTTAGGAAAACTTAGTTCAAAGTAAGGGTTATGAGTCAAAGTCAATAGTAAGGATTTAGAAAAAAAAAAATATTTAAGAAATAACTTAAATTGTATTGAAATTAAAATGTGTTAAAATGTGTTAGGTATGAGGAGAATATCTTGATAAATTACTTAAAAAATGATTAATATATATCTCAAGTTGTACTAAAATTAAAATGAAATATGTTATTTAATAATCAACTTTTAAATTTATTACACACAATTTAAATATGAGTTTAGGAAAAAAAGTTATTAGTATAAAACCAAAGATAGTTTAAATACACCTTAAATGAAAAAGGAAAAAACAAAAAACAAATAAAAAATTCCTAACACATCAAGTTTTTAGAGGATAGATGACATAAGATCCCAAGAATTGAGGAAAAACTTAGGTTAGGGTTAGAGTTATGAATCAGAGTCAGTAATCATGATTCAAAAAATATTTAAGAGATAACTTAAATTAAACTGAAATTAAAATGTATCAGAGAAGATCTTGAACATTACTTTAAAAATGAATAATATATAATTCAAGTTGTACTAAGATTAAAATGGAATTTGTTATTTAATAATCAACTTTTAAATTTGCCAAACACTCTTTAAAAGTAAGATTAGAAAAATTGGTTATTATTCTAAAATCAAAGAAAGCTTAAATACACCTTAAATGAAAAGGAAAAAAAAAAATTCCTAACACTTCAAGTTTTGAGTGGACGGATGGCATAGGATCCCAAGAATTTTGGAAAAACATAGGTCAGAATTAGAGTTATGAGTCGGTAATCAAAACTTAGATCTATATTTTTTAATAGATAATTTAAATTGTACTGAAATTAAAATGGGTCAGGTGTGAGAAAAATATTTTGATAAACAACTTTTAAAATGATTAATATATAATTTAAGTTGTACTAAAATTAAATTGAAATATGATATTTAATAATCAAATTATAAATTTATCAAACACATTTTAAATATAAGCTTAGGAAGATAGGTTATTATTATAAAATCAAAGATAGTTTAAATACACTTTAAATGAAAAGGGAAAAAACAAAATACAAATAAAAAAAATCCTAACACTTCAAGTTTTTAGTGGACAGATGGCATAGGATCCCAAAAAATTAGGAAAAACTTAGATCAGAGTTAGAGTTATGAATCAGAGTCAGTAGTCAGGAATCAGAAAAAAAAAAGTTTGAAAGATAACTTAAATTGCACTGAAAAAAATGTACCAGGTGTCAAGAAAGGATCTTGATAAATTACTTTAAAAATGATTAATATATAATTCAAATTGTACTGAAATTAAAATGGAATATGTTATTTAATAATCAACTTTTAAACTTGCAAAACACTTTTTAAATGTAAGATTAGGAAAATAGGTTATTATTATAAGATCAAAGAAAGATTAAATACACCTTAAATGAAATGGGGAAAAAAAAAAACAAATAAAAAGAATCCTAACGGTTCAAGTTTTTAATGGATAGATGGCATAGGATCCCAAAAATTTAGAAAAAACTTAGGTCAAAGTTAGAGTTAGAGTTAGAGTTAGAGTTAGAGTCAGGAAAAAAAATGTTTAAGAGATAATTTAAATTGAACTGAAATTAAAATGTGTCAAGTGTCAGGAAAAGATCTTGATAAATTACTTTAAAAATGATTAATATGTAATTCAAGTTGTACTAAAATTAAAATGGAATATGTGTTATTTAGTAATCAACTTTTAGAATTGCCAAACACTTTTTGAATGTAAGATTAGAAAAATAGGTTATTATTATAAAATCAAAGAAAGTTTAAATACACTTTAAAGGTTTCTAATTGTTTCCTTCTAAAATTAGATAGGATGGATCAATATCATATCAATCTCCCTAAAGTACTTTTTTTTTCTCTCTCTCTATTTTGCAAAAACCAACAGTCATCATCAGTCTTATTTTTGTAATTTTTTGTATGCTATATCACATACAAAATATATATTATGAAATTTTGTAGAAAGTATAAACTAATTATAATGCCTCTCTTAGATAAATTTTACTAAAAATTCCTCTTTATTGCTTTATTTCACAAGTACATTATAATTTATAAAGACACTTCCACTGTTCTAGTTTTGTGATTTAAATTACAAATGTGATATTTAAACCCTTGTGAAAGAGAAATTGGCATAACCATATTAGTTTAAGAGTGAATGTGCAAAAGATGCTTCATTTGATCTTTAGTGAATACTAGAACTTGTGCATAATTGCAATGATGTCATGTGTAGTAATATTAACGAGTCATTTACTATTTGATTTAATTAATAAATACTTTTGAATTCCAATAACTTTTTTAAAAAGTAATTTACATATAAGCTTGGTGTTAAAGTTAAGGCCACCGCACCATATAAGGTATATATAAAAAAAAATACTAAATTAGTTAAAATTTATTTTTATGGAATAATTTCACAAGAAAGATAAGTTTTAATGAATAAAATTGTTAATATACCAGTTAATAATAATAACCATCAAGGAAGATTATTTACCAAGAAAAGAAAGAAAGAAAAAAAATAAAACTTGTTAAAACAGTTTCAAAAACCAACCATGAATTTTCAAACTCCATGTAAATTAATGATGGATGAAATCAAATTAATTAATAAATTATCTCTCCCTCCTGACCACTGCTGAGGTGGCATGATGATTGGCAGTAGCCAGTAGCAGTACGTGGGCCCCACCTACATCCTCATCATCACCCTTGAAAAATCCCCATATTAGCGAATTTCGCGTAATCACCTCTCTGTCACGTGACCACACTAGGTAAGTACAGAGCTACAGTACTGCAAATGCAGAAGGGGTAATTAAGTCATTTTAGAGGTGTAAATTTTTTTATTTTATTTTATTATTGTCTTCCATTTATGGTTATTACAACTGCATTTGTCTCTCGTCTCTCGTCTCTCATCTCCATTTTATTTCTTGAAAAATCAAAAAAAAAAAAAAAAAACCAAAAACCAAAAACAAAACAAACCATGCGATGAAAGCACTTTCTTGAAACCTCCTCCAGCTAAATTTCTCTGTAAAACCCTAAACAAGACCCATTTTCGCATGCGCTTTCTTCACTCACTGGACCGGAATTCGAATCTCTAGTTAGAAGAAGAAGGAGAAGAAGGAGAAGAAACAAAATGGGCTCCATTGTTCCATTTCAGGACCTGAATCTGTTGCCGTCACCGATTTCCACCACAACAACCGCTTCACTCTTAACCCCAAAACTCGAACCTAAGGCCGAGCCTATGGACGAACCCATCCAGACCCACCAACAATTCTTCAACAACAACACGCCCGAACCCTTCTTTTCCGGTCCTGCCTTTCCCTTTTTCCCTAATTCCCAAAATACCCTCGTCCCTGAACCCACCTCCGACCAAGACAACGTCTTCTCCGAGTACTATCGCATATCGGAGCTCTTCCGCTCCGCTTTCTCTAAGAGAATGCAACAGCAGTTGCAGTATGCCGATGTTGATGCCCACCTGGACCCCAATTCCCACGCTATCGTGTCTGTCAACCAAGACAACCAGCTCTCAACGAACGTCGTTGTCCCTCGGAGGAAATATGATAAGCGGTCTTCTGAGCTGGTTCGTGTTCAAGATTTGGGCATGGAAGATTGGAAGTATTTCCGCGATAATGTGAGGAGGACGAGGATGCTCTATGACTCTCTTCGCATTTTGTCAGTCGATGAAGAAGATAAAAGAAGAGGGTTAGGTCAAGGGAGGCGTGCTCGTGGTGATTTGATGGCGGCTTCTGTGATGAGAGATCATGGGCTGTGGCTGAATCGCGATAAGAGGATCGTGGGTCCGATTCCGGGTATCCTAATTGGTGATTTGTTCTTCTTTCGAATGGAGCTTTGTGTTGTTGGATTGCATGGACAAGCTCAGGCCGGGATTGACTATTTACCCGGTAGCCAGAGTGCGAGCGGAGAGCCAATTGCTACTAGTATCATTGTTTCGGGTGGTTATGAGGACGATGAAGACGGAGGAGATGTTATTGTGTACACTGGACATGGTGGTCAGGATAAACTCAACAAGCAATGCGAGCATCAGAGGCTGGAAGGAGGAAATCTTGCTTTGGAGAGGAGCATGCATTATGGTATTGAGATAAGAGTCATCAGAGGTATCAAGAAATATGAAGGTAGTGTGAGTAATAAAGTTTATGTTTATGATGGTTTGTATAAGATTCTTGATTGTTGGTTTGATGTGGGTAGATCTGGTTTTGGTGTTTACAAGTTTAGACTTGTGAGAATTGGTGGGCAACCTGAAATGGGTAGTGTTATCTTGAAGTATGCTGAGACTCTTAGGACTAGGCCATTAACTGTGAGGCCAACGGGTTATCTTAGTCTTGATATCTCCATGCAGAAGGAAGCTATGCCGGTTCTTTTATTTAATGATATTGATAATGATCATGACCCGTTGTATTATGAGTATCTTGCTAAGACTGTGTTTCCGCCCTTTGTCTATAACTACAATAACCAAGAGAGTACTGGTGCTGGATGTTGTTGTGTTTCTGGTTGTACTTATGGTTGCCTTTGTGCTATGAAAAATGGTGGTGAGTTTGCTTATGATAATAGTGGGAGTCTCTTGAGAGGGAAGCCGTTAATATTTGAGTGTGGTCCATTCTGCCAGTGTCCACCAAATTGTCGAAACCGTGTTTCTCAGAAAGGGTCGAGGCACAGATTGGAAGTGTTTAGGTCAAGGGAGACTGGTTATGGAGTTAGGTCTTTGGACTTGATACATGCCGGGGATTTTATATGCGAATATACTGGGGTTGTTTTAACAATGGAGCAAGCACAAATCTTTGCAATGAATGGTGATAATTTGGTTTACCCAAATCGGTTTATTGCAAGATGGGCAGAGTGGGGGGATTTGTCTCGGGTACTGCCTGAATATATGCCCCCTTCATATCCTTCAATACCACCTTTGGATTTTGCAATGGATGTTTCTAGAATGAGAAATGCTGCATGTTATATTAGTCACAGTGTAACTCCAAATGTACTGGTGCAGTATGTGTTGTATGATCACAATAACTTAATGTTCCCTCACATTATGCTTTTTGCCTTGGAGAACATCCCTCCTATGAGGGAGCTTAGTCTTGATTATGGGGTTGGGGTAGCTGCTGATGAATGGACAGGGAAGCTCGCTATTTGCAATTGAATAGTTTCTACTGGTGTTGTAACTTTTGTATCTCATGGAGCCTATGAATAAATATTAGGTAAACTCAAATCCATATCTCAGTAACTATCAGTAGCTATATCTAATTTAAACTCATTGTAGCTTCCAGCGTTGTCATTTATGCTTGATGTCATGGTTTATTGATGTCTTTCTTATTCTTTTAGTCCTTGTTCAGTGTCAATTGTGTCACCTTTGTGTTGGTGCTAGTTCCCTGTGCAACCTCATACCATATGCATCAAATATTCAAGAATATTCTGGATGAGGAAACCTTTAAACTATTTGATGATTTGTATTTCCGTTTAACTGTTTTGGTCATTGTGGTTTAAACTGGCCAAATATTTGTTTGTTTTTTTACAAACCTTTCTCATATTCAGTTTTGTGTTGGACATGTTATGTATTTGCTTTACTCATGGGCATCTTATCATATGAAGTTCTTAGGATGTGAATATTTTCTTTGCATCTTTATTTTCCATCTCCCTCTCACCTACCTGATTTTGCAATTTGCAATTACCATATATTCTTTTGGGGATCAGTGGATTATGCTTTGTTTTCTATTTCAAATTATTAAAGAGAATAAATATTTAGTGGTGCAGTTAGTCAACCACTTCTCAATTTTAATGTTCTGCAAGTGTGGGTAGGTCTAAGAAAAAGGGAACTCGGTCTAAATGACTAGAGTAACTGAACTTTAGGCTTCCAATTTTTGTTCAGGTGGAAGATGACTGGTTGAGTTTGTTGGAAAAATAGAAAAAAAAACAATGACTTGGTGAGACTACAATTGTGGAACCACTTAACTGAGTTAAATAAATACACCTTTGTTAACCAAACCAAACCTATTGATGACTAAACCTTACTATAGAGGTAATTCAAATAAGAAGAATTATTAACAAAGAACCTCACTAGAATTGATAAATGTGTGATACAAACTAAAATGAGATAAACAAGCTATTAGTTGGGGTACATCAACTTACAAGAAGACTGGCACTATGTATGAAGCATTGCAACATTTGGCAAATGTATCCATGATGCATGCATGATAGTTGTCAAGGGTCTCAAGTCCCCTAATCAAGGCCTGAAAGCTCTCATTCTTACATCAACATCCATCAAAGAGATAGATAACATCAGAATTTCATTATAACACTGCTGATCACAAACTTTCTTCCATTTGTTCCACACTTCCACTTTGTATTTGTTATCTAACAGCAAAAAATACAATGACATATCTTGATATTTGTTATTGCCTGTCTGGAATCTTCACATTTGCAGTAGTTGTGAAATTGTAAGATGTAACAAAGTTGAAACAAGCTGACTCTAGTGCTGTTAAACAACTTCAGTCTTAAAGTTCTATATTTGTTTTCAAATCTTGTTTTAACATTTCTCAAGAATTTAAATTGACTTATTAGTCTTTGATGTTTACATTCCTTGACTGAGAATCAGTCAAATAAAGGGAATCTTTCTAAAATAGAAGTTTTGATAGGGTAACAACCTTACAGCATTCTAAATGTTTGCGTAATCGTTAAAGTATCTATTACCATACAAATAATTTGGAAATTTTTGCCTCATAGAACTGAAGTATTTTCTTTAAGTAGATAGTATTAATCAAGGCATTTAACCTTTTGAGGGGTTATGCTTCAACCTTGAGCACTAGCCATATATACTATGTGCAAATGGATTAGAAACATAAAAAATAATGATTGGATCAATTAACTATAATGTTTGTAAGCATATGCGTAAATTGGCAGACAAGAGCATGTATGATCTTGATAGTGCCTAGGTTGGTGCAAGGTTATGTTATTTCTGATAGCTTTGCCTTTGTTGTTGTATTTTTTTTTTTTTTGATAAAAAATTGTATATCACCGGTTCTTTTCCCATGAGGCGAACTCATGGTGCACCATATAAACATCTTTCGAACATTTCTTGGAATTACAGGGGTAAAGATACTTAACTATTGGAAAAAATTTGTCGAAAGTATTCAATGACTAATCACTTTAGATTTCCGTTTCGGAGGATTTCAAGGATACTTTCTTTCTTATTCATCTCAATTGGGAAGGGTCTGGGTTAAGTTTGTGTACGTTTTGAGATGTGTCTGTCGGTCTGTCTTATAATGTCTTTTTTTGGGGGATATTGCATGGAATATGAGAATGAAATGTGCAGCTGATTAATTGGCAATTAAAAAAAAAAATCTGAAGTAAATAATATGGAACTTCTCAATATGGAATTTCTTTTAATACAGAGGTGTATGCATGTGCTTTAATCAGTGCTTATGTGGTATGCTTATGTTGTGTAATTGAGTTCTGCAACCTCTAGCAAATTCTATAAACATTTATAAGTGGTTGGGGTAGCTCTGTTTGTTGCTGTGTGATTGAAAATTAATGGCTTATTATAATTATTAATTGAGCAGCTTTAGTTTTCATGATAGTTTCAATAATTTTAAATTTATATGCATCTCTTAGCTTGGATATGAAGCATGAACGTTGCACCGAGGGCAAGGCCTTTACTTTGTGTCTACTTCAGCTATAAGTTTACACATTCATGCAAATATATATATATATATATATATATATATAATTTTGGCTGAACAAATTCGTATTTTTATTTTATTGTTATTGTTCATGGGAAATGTAAATTCGTCTGATTATCTCGTGTGGTTTGTTTTTGTGGCTGTGAGGTGGTTGGTTGCTATGTGAGTAATTGTTTTTTTTTTGCTGTAATAGTGTCAGAAAGCATGCTCACTGATGATTGGGTATAGTTCTGCCATTGTTTCATTTTTCAAAACATTAGCATTATAATTGCATGCCCATATAGATTATGCATCAATTATATTGGTTGACATTCTACAATCATCTCTGTGCAGGTTTAAATCGGATAAATCACAAGGTTTTTTGCTAGCAGGCCGTTGAAGTTTTGGTCCCCATCATTTTGTACGAAATGCAACCATCTTCTCTGCATACAAAAATCACGTACACAAGTTTTGCAAGCATGTTCCTTGAATGTTTTGGTCCTCTCCCATTTTCTTGAATGCAAACATGAGTTCATAGTAGTAAGTAAATATTCATCGTTGGTTGACGTTGAGCGCTGAGCGTAAGACTGACTGTAGCTCTTGGCAAGCAATAGGGTAAGCTATGAAAACATGATGATGATGATGATGATGATCCTGATTTTGCCGTGCCAGCCGAGTAGGAGAAACAGTGAGAGGAGGTTTTATTAGTAGCTTCTTGTTAGCTTACAAACTTCTTGTAGTAGTAATATCTGTACATATTCAGTTCCACTTGGATATGCTTGTGTATGATGAATTGTATCTATGCATGTATAGATGAGACTTGGGAGGGATGCAAATCCAATCAGTTTCTATGACGCCTTTACATTTTATTTTTCTTTGTGGGTAAAATTTTATGCAAAAATGAATTACAAGGCTGATAAACAAGTTATGTTATTTGGAGGGGTGCAGATTGCAGCACAGATGCAGTACATGAATTTTTAGTCACTATGGCTTCTTTTCATTTTGATTTTTTTGCGTTTCTTTAATGGCTTATGTTAGTTCAATGAAACCATCATGTTGTTATTTTAATTACTGGGAAATTCCCTTTTGATTGGATATAGACCAGGACAGAGCCTGTGTTATAGTTCAAAGCTTTTGCCTTGTATTCAGAATTTCAGATTTCAGATACAAATGGGATTATTTTTATTACTCATTTCTCCATTTTTAGCAAAAGCTTGAATAGCCCGCACAATTTATTCAACAAAAAGAAAAAAGGAAGAAAGTTGAAAATTGAGTGAATGATGGTCACATTAATGGCATCATGCTACTTGTTCTACGAAGACTACTATGTGTCCCACCCAAGCTTTCCTCGAAAACTCAGGCGCCGTTCATTATTTTTTTCGAGGAGGTTTTTTTTTTTTTTTTTGAACACTAGAATAGATAACATTAACATTTATCGAGATCTATCGATCTGATTTGTTAGGTATATATTTATCTTTAATAGTTATAAAGATCAAATAACATATGACAATCAATTATATGAATACACAAAATTTATCTATTTTGATTAAAGTTATCTTCGACATTCTTAAAATATTTCATATTCATAATTTTATATTTTTTCATTCTACAATCTCTTAATAAAAAATATTCTTATTTTATTTTATAAATAACATTTCAAATATTTTTTAATAAAATTGTTATCTCTGCATTCTATTAGATAATAATTTACTCACTTTTATTACATCTAAAATTATTGATGATTTAAAAGCATTTGTTTTATATTAAAATACTTATGAATTCAATAATAAATAATTTTACAATTTTAAAATATAGTTAATATTATACTTGATTAAAAGGTCTTAACAAAATATTTATAATGATATAATTTTTATATCGATTATATTTATAAATTAAAAATTATATATACTTAATTAAGTTTAATTAAAAATATGAAAAAAGAGGTACAAACATAAAATAATATTATTTTAATAGAATAAAGGAATCAAAACAAATCTTGCTTTTGAAGTCTTTATTTTGAAAATTGGTTGGAACCAATCTAGTACTCATTTTAAAGAAATGAAGATAAGGTCAACCAAAATCTTAATCGTTTTCGTTTGTTTGGATTTGAGTATCCGCACTCATTTTAAAATATTATTATTTTACTTTATAAATAATATTTTATTTTTTTTAATAAAATTATTTTCTCTATATTATTTTATTAAATAATAATTTACTAACTTTTATTATATTTAAAATTGATGATTTAAAAATATTAGTTTTGAATTAAAATGTTCATTAATAAAAAAGTTAAAATTTAAAAATAATTAAAATATACTAAATATTATACTCGATTGAAAGATCTTAATAAAATATTTATAATAATATAATTTTTATATTAATTATATTTATAAATTAAAAATTATATATAATTAATTGAGTTTAATTGTAATCGTAAAAAAGAAGATGCAAAGAAAAGATAATATTATTTTAATTGAATAGAAGAAGCAAAACAAATATTTATTTTAAGCCTTTATTTTGAAGATTGGTTGAAGCCAATCTAATCCTCATTCCGAAAAAATGAAGATAAGGCCAACTCAAATCTTAATTGTTTTCCTTTGTTTGGATTCGAATATCTGTCCTCTCTAAAAAAAAAACTCTTGTTTATTCTCGTTATTGTAATATATATATATATAATCTCTCATGATATCCTTTATTTTAACTAAGGACCATAATGAAAATATATCGATTTTAATGAATTTTACTCTGAATTTTTGTATGGATGATGGGTTCATTAAAATCTATCCATGAATTAAATTTGAGAATTTTTTGATTAAAAAATCTATTTTTCTTAAATTTTTCTATATTTTACCTATTTTTCGATGACTTTATATTTAACAAAATTTAGATAAATAGTTATAATGATCAGATATATATACATATATTTTTAAGTTTTAATTGTTTTCTTTTATCTTTTTTCTCTCAACTTGCAAACTGCAGCTCAACCCTAATTTTTCTTTTGTATTTATCTTTCTTTTATATAAAATTATGCATTTTTAATTTATTTCTTAATAGATTATGAACATAAATAAATGATATACAGTATATTGCTTTTATTTTTCAAATAAAAATTGGTACAAAGACCTGAGTATGAGCTTGAGCATGGCTGTTAATGATGCCACTAGTTACTTTAAACATTGATTCTGGCATCAATTGTCTTAAAACTATGCCACATCTTTATTCTACAGCTGACTACAAAATGGAGGAATACTTTAAGATGTACCCACATAAAAATTGTATAAAATCCAAGACACCGAGTAACTATCAACAGCTCCACTCCAAAATTCTAGAAAAAAATATATGCAGATTCGTTTAGCAACCAGAAAAGCACCCTAGTTCCCTGCCTCTAGTTATTATTGCCAGATTCTAATTCTTATAACTTACAAGCTTGGATAAAATGTTATAATTGTTATACACACACACAAGAACACGTCAAGGTGTTATTTCTAGATATATAGTATCGTTTAGAATGTCTGATGCATCCAAATTTCATGAATGTTGACAGCATCACTGCAATTTGGACAAAAAGACTCATTTTTGAGAAGTAGTGGTTCCGTTTTTATCCAGTTCCCGCTGCCTTGCTCGTTCCATCTTCCGTTTCCTCCATTCTTCTAGTGCTGAGAAATTTCGGAAAATATTGGTAAAAGAAAAAGTAGTAGTACAAAAGAAAGTATATATAGACGGGATAACATATTATGTAATATAATTTTAAAGGAAAGCAAGGAGTCCGGCACCTTTAAAGCTGGCAGCATCACTGACTGAACGTAAATCTTTTAACCTTTTCGAAAGATCAACTGCTGCGGTCTGCTTCTGCTTCGCATCTTTCTGTTGAACCGTTTCTGGTTCTGCATATACCTCTTGCTGAATTTCCTTAACCTACGAAAATGGGGAAAGATTCAACCTTTGAGAAAAACTGTATCATCATGAACTCCTGCTGGTTTTACCGGCTTTGTATTTCCTACTTCGGTGGTTAAAAAAGGTCCCTATAGTTGGGGCACTCTTCAGTTCACTTTCCCATCACTTGTATATTTTCGTTCATTTTATCGGAGGTTTAACCAGATTTGTAATTGAAGTCATTGAGCGCATATAATGCTTACTCTTTTTATCAGCTCTAGTGGTTGCATTGCAAGACGTATCTCTTCAGATTCCTTGATGTGCTTGAGCAGAACTGCATTCAAATTGTTATACATTATGCTCAAGTATTAAATAGATATATGCATTATCAAATAGAAAAGAACACCAAATGACTTTCAACAGGCCACAAAACAAATTAGGGTTTAAATTGCAATTAGAAATGAAGATCAGATAGCATACATAGTCAGAGAAAAAGAAGACAATAATGTTGTCAGACCTTTGGCCAACGTGCTTACGGAGATGAGTGATATAGATAATTACAGAGAAGAAGGTTCAATGGTTATAAAAATAAGAAGCTCTGTATCAGCAACCCCTTAAAACTTTCCCTCTCAAAATATACCCAAACAATACCCCTCAAAACCAACCCTTAACCATCTATTTACCCACTGAAACTAATCCAGAAAAATAGATTACATTATAGATTTAGCTTTCAGTCCTAAACCCCACTATGTAGCTCCAACGACGGAGAGAAAACATGAATTTAAACAAAGGGTAAAATCCAGGCCATCATCCAATATCATTTATGAAATTATAGCATTTCACATTTCACTGACAACTTTTACTCCACACAAATCAAGCTAAAAAAACCAGCAAAAAGAGAAAGCAAACTGTCAAAGAGACAAGAAATGATCACTGTGTAATTCTCAAATAGATCTCAAGTTTATGGAGTCTGGACGGCATAGGTTAGGCCAAAATCCCAACTGTCAAAGACCAATAACATGCATCTATGGGGTTTAGCCAATTCTTAAAAGCTGAATTTAAACCTCTGACATTTACCGGACTAAATATGGACTTGAAGGTGTCAATTGAAGGCACAACAAAATGAATTCATAACTTCCAAATATAGATCCAGGCATGCCAACAAAAATCATTTTAAATTACACAGAACACATTTAACCTAATTCCTGAAAACATTAGAAAACTGACGCCTAAAAGAGATCTCTGGTGCAATATTTATATCCATACATTTCTTCATTTAAATTCCTCAACATTCCATTCTAAACCAAATCCATATCGTAAGACACCATCATGGAAACCTTCCACATAGTAGCACAACAACTACAATAGATTGTTGATACATCATAAAAATCCATTCAATTCCAGAATCAATTAAAACAGAAATGGATCAGTTCATTTAATCACCAAAAAACCCACATATCTGTAATCTAATTCTCTGCAATAATAATAATAATAATAAAACATAAAAATCAAAGACAGTATCATCATAACCAACATAACTATCCAACACCCAAAAAAAAATCCCAAAACCTAACCGAAAAGTGGAAAACCATTTTCATCAATTATACATCATAACGAACAGAATCATACAAAATAACCAATACCCAGGTGATAATTCCAGTCCTTTCAGCGAAAAACTGAGAAAAGCTAGTAAATTTCCAAAAGGAAAAGATTCTGTAGAAAGGAGCAGACCTGAAGAGAGCTGATGATCAGAGGAGAGCTTGTTGCGAGAAGAAGCAGAAGAAGAAAGAAATCCCCGAAGCAATAAAAGAGCGGCCAACACATTCAATGTGGTCACCAATATTGTGGCGTTCTTGAAGGACAATCTCACTTTCCATGAGTGCTGTATCTCCATTGTTGTCTTGTTGTCTCAGTGTCTCTTTAGTCTTTTCTTCACCAACAAAGACGCTATTCAAGACTCTGCATCATAACCAAAAGGTTGATCACTGCTCGGACATTTTCGCGACAAAAAACAAGGTCAACTCCCATGTACAGTGTCATCTCATGTAGATCCCAATTTCAACTCGACTTCCAAGGTAAGTTACCGTAACTTCTTTCTAATGTATTTAGGCAATGTTTGTTGCCTGAGACTATGATTAGATTGAATTATGTTAGTCCTAAACCCATGTTTAGCAATCGTATGCGATTGAGATTTTATCTTTCAATAGTATCCAATAGTATTCAATAGTACCTAATAGTACCATTAACATGAGATTAAATAAATCCACCCATACCGGTAGGTTTATTGTATATGCGGGTTTATTAGTCATGGGACTAAAAACCATCTCTTTTGTTTTTTTGTCTTTTCATTTTTTTTTAATTTATAATAATTTCATACATAAATTGTAATTTAATTTATTCTTAGATTCATTTATGTTTATTTACTTTTTTTTTAAAATATTTATAATAAATTATATACTATAACTTTACTTTTAATAAAAAAGTAATAATATGATATATATATATATATATATATATATAATATTTTATTAAATAAACAAATTACAAAATCGAAAGATATTTTAATTTTATTTAAAAATAATATAAATCTATATTTTACAAATATTTTAGAATATTATTACTTTAATAATATATAAATTAAAACATTTATTTTCTTTAACTACATATTTCAATATTTTATTATTCAATTTCAAAATATTATCAAATTTAGTTCAATCCCATGTTCACCAAACAAAACATGATCTTAATTCAGTTCAGTCTTACGTTTCTCTAAACACAGCATAATATTAATTTAGTACAATCCTGTCCAATCCAATCATATCCTATATAATCTCAGTCTCGTATCAATCTAATCCAATCCAATCCCATGAAACAGTTCAATATAATCCCGCGCACCAAACGGGACCTTAAAGTTAAAGTGCAAACTGCAAACTGCAAAAACATCTCTTACATTTGGCTTAATTTCATGAATATGCAACTTTTACACCAACATCCCCTACTCATAGTAAGTGACGATATATATATATATATATATATATATGGTGGTTCTCTGGTAAGGAATGTTCTGATATAAGAGGTAAGGACGTCCAACCACAGCCACATATTGAGTATGAGTGTGCGTATTTATTAATGTGGAGCTGTTGGTCCACGGTGAATGTATGGTTGTGGGTGAATGTATGGTTGCGGTTGAATGTCCTGATATAATAAAGTTCTGACGGTCCTGATAGAAGAATTATTATTATATATAAATATATATAAGGGTTACAAATTTGGAGTTTTTTTGGGGACTTACCGAAACAATCTCATCTCATCTATTAAAAGATAACCTTTGAGGAAAAAAAAAGTCTTTTGACAAATTAATATAACAAAATAATTAATAATTTTTATATAATATTTAATTTAAAAAAAAAAATAATGGAGGGAGGTGATTAGTTCTCCTCCATTCATCAAACAATCTTACACCATTGATTTTTTTTAGTTGGATTATTTTTATTAAATTAAAATAATTTTAAAAAATCAAACTCCGTTAGATGATATTGAATTATTGATCCAGATCCGTAAATTTTAACAAAAATCAATATATATATATATTTTTAAAAGTTGGTTAGAGATATTGAAATTTATTCCAAATCTCCTCCTCCTTCAAAAATCAAAATAATTTTAATTTTTTTGTGTGTTTATTTCTAGATTGAAGAAAAAAAAATCAAGAATGGAGAGAAAATGGATTTTTTTTTAATAAAATAAAATATTTAAATAAATAGTAGGACGGTTAAAGTTAACTAAAACCACTAACAATAGGGGTGTTGGTGCAATTTTGAGTAAATTTTTCTATGCTTGTGTGCTATTAGGTCTAATATTGTTCGGGTATTTGTGTATTTTGCTTTAATTTAAGGGCTCGAAAAATAAATGGTACTATTTAAGAGGGGTGTTGTGCAAATATCACAAGTTTAGTAATGTAAGTTTAATAGACACCATTTAATGTAAAGAGACGAGAATATCCCGACAAAATTGAAAAAGAGAGAAAGTTGTCGTTTGGAGAGTTTGAGAAAAGCAACAGTGAGAAATAAACCGACAACAATGAATTGACGGTGATGAAATCGACAGGTTATTGACCGGAACAGGAATACAGTATATTTCGCAGCGATTGACAGAAGTAAGTTCAATTTGTTTTATTTATCAATTTGTTGTTGATAACTCATCATTGCATTTTAGAATTGTTTTGTTGATTGAAATTGTAGATTAGGTTGTGGTTTTGGTTTGGGTTTAAAATGAGGTTGGATATGTTATGAGGAAGATGAAATTGTGGTATCGAGCATTTTTTTTTTAAAAAAATAATAAATCGAGAATATTTCAAGCGAAATCGAGGAAATTTTAATGAAAGATTCGAGAAATTTTTGTGTACGATTGAGATAATTTCTCAAAGGATCGAGAACATTTAAAAAGCATCGAGAATATTTTTAAAGGATTGAGAAATTGTTTTAAACGATCGAGAATATTTTCCTAACGATCGAGAATGTTTTTCAAAGTGATCGAGCTTTTGTTAAAGGATCGAGAAGATTTTTCAAAGAATTGAGAGGTTTTTCAAAGGATCGAGACTTTTTTTAATGGATCGAGAATTTTTTAAAACGATCGAGAATTTTTTTCAAAGGATCAAGATTTTTTTAAAATGATCGAGAAGAGAATTTTTTTTATCGAATCGAGAGGTTTTTAAAAGTATCGAGACTATTTTCAAAGGATCAAGAATTTTTTCAAACGATCGAGAATGTTTATAAACGATCGAGAATGTTTTTGAAAGGTCCAAATTTTATAAAATGATCGAGAAGTTTTTCAAAGAATCGAGAGGTTTTTCAAAGGATGAGACTATTTTCAAAGGATCGAGAATTTTTTCTAACGATCGAGACTATTTGCAAATGATCGAGAACTTTTGTAAGAGATCGAGAATATTTTCAAAGTATCGAGATTTTGTTTCAAACGATTGAGAATATTTTAGATTTTTTTTGCAGTTTACTGATGTATTATTTCTTTGACATTGCAGATGACGAGCAGTTTGAAGGAATTGCTTAAAACTCCATAGGGAGATTGATTCAAGGGAAAATTGACCGGCCACGATCATTTTGAAGCCCTCACCCGTATAAACGATGCACTTAATCGGGTTCCTGAAGAGTTTGCGATTGAGGATCAGTGTTGGTTCATGGCCTCTTATTTTGGGCATTTCATGTAGATGCACTGGGAGCTGAAGTTTTCGGATGGTGTTATTCATCAGTTGTTGTTGCGGGAGTTGGACCATGACGGGCCAACAGATGAGATACGGTTCTTGTTAGGGAACCATGTGGTAAGGTTTTCGAAGGTGGAATTTAGCCTCATCACCGGATTACGTTTTGGAGTCGTACCGAACACGAGTATGTATGTTGCAGTTGAGAATGACATACATCAACGGTACTTTCCTACACATGATGAGGTATCGTTGGATGACTTGAGGGTTGTTCTTACCCGCAGAGAGTTTGAACAAGCGTACGATGCTGTGAAGTTGTGCCTTATCTACATGTTGAATTGGATATTGATGGAGGTGGATGAGAGATTGAAGATTCCAGTTTGGCAGTTTCGGTTGGTAAAGGACCTCAATGCCTTCGATGCGTTCCCATGGGGTGCCCACGTCTATAGGAATTCTATATTTTCATTCAAGCATGCGTTACCGCGACGTCGTAAGGAAAGACGCCATCAGTCACAGGGCGATGTTGGACATTCCGTGGAGGGGTACAACATCTACGGTCTATCACACGTCCTTTTGGTAAGAAATTTGATTTCCAACATGTACATTACATTTCTAATTCAATTTTTTATATATAACTGTACTTATCTTTGATTCATATATTTGCTTTCGAGGTGATCCCCCAACTGGGCGTCACTTTAGGAACTCGAAGGGTTACAGACCTTTGTCCTCATATGTTGAAGTGGGAGTTGACGAAACAACCCAGAAGGAAGAAGCTTGACAAGATTTTTAGTGCTAGGGTAATTAATTTATTTGTTAATCGTATGTTATATTACTTACTATAAGTAACAATGACATTTATCTAACTACGCTTTCAGATGTCTGAAAGGACGGAAATCGTGCCCACAGCAGCTGATGTGGTGGCACGGTACTTCACAGGCCTAAGCGAGGGGAAGGGGGAGGGGGAGGGGGAGGGGGGGGGGGGGGGGGGCAGCCCGTATGCACAGGACGACAGGGTTCACCTTTCTGTCCCTTATCCGACTACAAGTGCAGTTCTTCCCGATGAGGAGGGTGGGGGTCCGACTACAAGTGCAAGTCTAGATTTCAGTGGCATGGACACGGGTGCATCTTCGCTGTCTCCTCGGCGAGTGAGGCGTAGAAAGATTCGGTTTACCACGCCAGGAAATGGTACCGATACAGGGGATTCCCGTGCAGGCGTTGCACTTGATGGAGAGGTAAGTTGAGATGGTATTTTTTTTTACCGGATGGCGCATAATTGTTTTAGTATTAACAATGTTGCATGATTTCAGGCCCGTTTAGAACAGCAGTTGAACGTGTTGCGTGAAGCCCTCCGAAAGAGTGAGGATGATGAACAACAACAACACCGGGAGTTACTGGAGTTGATTCGGAAGAGCAAGGAGGATCGACAGCAACACCATAGGGAGCTGCTTGCATTGATCAGGGGCTTTCAGGGCTTCAGGCCGCATATGTATGAGCATACACAAGATCCACTTACCGGAGGGGCAGATCTGGAGAGTGGGGCTTAGTCTCCCCCTCCCCCTCTAACTCCGAGCGAGCAGCTGGCCCCCCTCCCGCTCATAGCGATTCTCAGGCTCCACCTCTACCTCGGAGTGGGCAGCAGGCAGCCCCTCCACCACCTAGCAAGCAACAGACTCCCCACCACCACCTAGCGAGCAACCCACCCCCTCTCCCGCTATGAGCGATTTGCAGGCCCCCCTCCACCGAAGACCGAGCAGCAGACTCCCCTTCCTCCTCCACCGATGAACGAGCAGTAGCCTCCCCCTCCCCCTCCCCCTCCACCTCAGAGCGAGGTCCCAGCCCCTCATCCCCCTCGGAGTGAGGATCAGACGCCCCCTCCACCACCTCCCCTCGAGTAGTAGGCTCCCTCTCCCTCGTCCTCATCTCAGCATACCCCGACGGAGGGAGTTCGACAGCAGAGACGGAAACTGAAGCGCGGTTGGCAGTTGCTTAGCTAGTACACAGATCCGTGCCAACCTAAGAGGGCGAGGGTAATACTAGAGGGACCTGAGCACGTATTTAATCCCTAGGGACTGGTGGACGGTGACAAGTTAAAGGCTTACCGAGCCTTTAAGAAGAACGTAAATGGGGAACTGTAAGTAAATTTCTTTGTTATTTAGGTGGCAGTTTTTCTTCTAATGCATTATATAAATGTGTAGATGATGGAACATTAATGCAGACGTGATGTTGATTTGCTCGTACCGGTTGATGCTGCATGGTTCCATCGGTTGCAAACCAACTTCATGGATGTTGATGATGAGGTATGTGGGACCGTAATGTAAATTCTGTTTATAGTATTTATTTTACATGTGTAAGTCTCCTAACACATCTTTACGTGTTTATATTCCCAACATATGGACACGGACCTCCATATTCTTCAGAACCGTCAACGGGCTTTCCCGAATGTGTACAGTCAGATGGTCAACATATTGGACTCACAATTTCTTGTAAGTATTGAAATTAGTAATGATTACGTATGGTTGTACATTTATATGGAAAACAGTAATAACTTTGAGTTTTGTTTCTACAGTCTTTTCTGGAGCACCAGTACAGGAAAATGATGCCTCGTGATTCTTACGGGCAGATCACCCTGAGGTGTTGGAATCTTTTGAGGTCGTGGTGGAAGGATGACAGCCTTACGACGGTGCTTGGGGGTGCCCCGAATGGATGTCGTCTGTGGCACGAGGTTGACATGGTTTGTGATAATTGACATGGTTTGCAATTGTATATATAGTTGTATTTGTACATCCTAACACATGCTGTTTACGTTTACAGGTCCTGATACCATGCAACATTGGGCGGCAACATTGACTACTGGTGACTGTGGACCTCACGTGCGGGAAGATGTTCATAGTCGACCCCTGGAGCCATGAGGTCCCAGCTCATATCCAGAAGCAGCAGGTAGCCCTGTTGCTCTACTTTGTGCCCTCGATGTTGAATCAGACTGGGTTTCATATTGCACGACCGGATGGACTTAAGAAATTTAAGAAGACAAGTAAGTCGTTTGAAGTCGGCCTGGTGTCGAAAAAACATGTCCCCCAGCAGAAGAAATCGTAAGACGTTTCGTATTAGTAACTTCAAGATTATATTATTATAAACCTAATGTTTTATTAACGTTTTTTAATGTGTCCAACTGCAGGGTAAACTGTGGTCCCCATACGTTGATATTGATCGAGTACTTACTGGCGGATAGAAAGAATTTCGATTGGTCGGAAGACGATATAGGGATCATTCGGGAGAAAATGGCCGTTGAAATATTTGCAAACTCCTGCCCCGTTTAGATTTATGTAGCTATTCATTTGTATACGTACCAATTATTTTGTATATGTACCAATTATTTTATATATTTACAAATTCTTTTGTATATATACCAACTGTTTTGTATATTTACCAATTATTTTGTATATGTCCCAATTATTTTGTATATGTCCCAATTCTTTTATATATTTATTAATTCTTTTGTATAAAATTGTTTACATATGTATATATACAAATCATATTTAAATACAATTGCATTTCAATCGGCCATCAAATTGAAATACAATTGCATTTTTGTTAATGAACAAGTCATATGAGTTCAAATTATCATAATGTCATCATGATAACGCCTCAAATCATTCCACAGTGGAGTCTCTATTAGGGAACGTCTGTCTGTTGTGACCAACTGTATGACAGATACTACACTTGCGTCTGTATTCATCAGGAATAACTGTGCTCGGACCTTCATTACTCAAAGCTGGGTTAGAACATCTCCTCGAATTATGCCCTGGTTGTCGACAGCGTCTACAATTCTGTGTAGTTGTTCTCTCCGAAGACGAGATAATGCCTGAAGCCCTCGGTCGACCAGCTTGTCTCCTTGAGCTTGGATTCAAAACGACTCTCTCACCGATGTCAGATGGCACAATCCAAGTGGAAGGATGTCCAACCGGTATAATAGGAACCGAGTAGGCATCAATAAGTGTTTGTCGCTTGTAGTAGTCCGCACAGAGAGATGTGAAATCCATGTTTCGATCCCTGTAAAAACATTGAAAATGAACGGATTCACGTTTAAGTAATATTAACCGTACACAAAAGCAATTAATGTATCTTGCGGCAGCAAGAGCGTGAGAACATGGAAGAAGGTCCATTTGAAATTTGTTGCATGTGCATGTCTTCCGGGCTAAGTTAACGGTCCACTGTTTGCCAGCCGTTTCACCGAGAATATGTTCCAGTCAACTGGATTAACGGTCATAAAATTACACTTATCAACACGTTTGAGGATCACAAGATGCGCTGCATCGGTCAACTGATGACGCATGGATTGTGCAGCCCTATACCGATCGTGAAACCAACGTTATAGCATATTCCTAATGAACTTTGCCAAAGTCAACATAGGCAGTTGCCATGCAAATTTAAGACATGTGTTTATACATTCTGCAGCATTTTTTGTCATGACCTTATACCTTCTGTCGGGGCAGTGTACACGGGACCACTTCTGTGGACCGACATCAATTACATATTCATATGCATTCGGGTGTAAGTTTCGTAACTCTTCCATGTGCCGGTTATATTGTAACTCGGTGTACGCTAGGGCTGCTTTGTCCATTGTTGTGGCAACATCCTTTCTATGATATCGCTTCTTAATATTTTTATAAAAGTGCCAGCAACATATGGTATGGGTGGTATAAGGGAACACTTTAGAAATCCCTGCTTCAATGCTTGCATGTCGATCAGAAATGAAAACCAAATCATTTATATAGCCGAGGGCACCTTTTAAGCAATCCAAAAACCACTCCCATGATAGGTTGTTTTCCGAGTCACTGTACCCAAAAGCAATTGGATAAACCTGTTCATTCTCATCTTGTACAGTTGCAACAAACATTGTGCCCCCGAATCTATCCTTTAAATGGGTACCATCAACGACAATAACTAGATGCATACACCTTTGAAATCCTCTGACTGAGGCACCCAACGACATGAAAAAGTATAGGAATTTACCATTTTCATCGCACTGTAAGTCATCAATCATTCCGGGATTTTGTTGTTCCAACATGTAACCGAATGATGGCAGCCGTTGGAAGCTTTCCTCATGCGTTCCATAAGTCAGTGACAATGCATAATCAAGGGCTTGATGTGCCTTACTGTACATTATTTGGATGCCATACATTGTTTTCATATCGGCGATTATGTCCTTCAGACGCATTAGTTGACCATCTTGTTGCTGCAATCTAGGTGCAACCACTTCTCCAATTATGACTGCACTAGCTTGTCGATGGCGATAGTTAATCTCCTCAAACAGACAAGTGTGTTCGTTGATAAAACTTCTTACTTGAAGGTATGTCGCTTCATCTCTCATAACCGCTATTAACTTCCACGTACAGTTGTCCATCAAACAAACCAGATGTAATGTTGTCTTATTCGACCTTTTGACCTTCCACTCGAAGTTGTGCCGCATTGTAAAATGCACAACCAATCTCTTCAAATCCTTTTTAGTAGGAAAAAATTGACCTTTATATATCATGCTCGTAGGTTCATCTTCTACCAAGTTCTTGCTTCTACTCATACCAAACGAGTATGATTCTGCTCATGGAATAACCCACGTTCTGGCATTCTCAAAATCAGTTAGAGTTAGATCAGGCCAGACCTCAGATGTCCCAGCTATATGTACTGTGGTGGAACTACATTTGTGTACACGTCTTTCCCTTTCGAACTGTTCTTCATCTTCCTCATTGTTCGCTACATTATGTACTGGATGCAAATTTGGCTCATTAGCCACCTCATGGATTGGTAAGTTATGAGGTTCATTATTCGGCTAATTGTTTATATCATTGTACATCTCATTGTATTGGTGGTTGTACCGCCCAACATTCATTTCAATATGACAACTGAAATCATCGTCCAATTGAGCTCCAACTATATCACCATGGTCGGCTACTTCCGGTGGGACACCACATAGGTTTTCCTTACCTTCAATCCCACTTCTTTCTGTGAACAACTGGTTGCTTCAGCCTGAAGATCGAAAATGTTGGGTGTTATCATGAGGAGGGATTTCTTCACCTATGACGCCTCCTACAACCCTCTCAATTAAACTGACACGTACTTGAGGGATCACCTTAACTTCCCCTAGCATAAACAAAACATCATCGTCATTTCTTATAAATGTGTGACATGTTGTCCTGGGAACGATTGATATAGATTGTAGATCAGTAATGTATTTGTTCACATCGTACTTCACAACGGTTTGTATGATCGACACCAACTCTTCGTAAGTCATATTTCTGGACACATACATTCCTTGGTTATCGGAACCAAGAAACCTCTGACTTCCATCATGTAATTGCTCCCATCGACCGTTGTAAGATATTACTAATCTAACCCGATCCATTGTCCTGTGAAAATCATCATCACAAACAATTATTAACAAATAAAAATAAAAACTTTTACAAGTACTAAGAATTACAAAAAATTCTCAACTGTAACGGATCGACCACATGTTCTTCGGAATCGAGCTTCTTTAGTAATGGACCGACAACATTTGCAAACGGTTCGAACTTTTTGGAAAGGGATCGAGAACATTTTCTAAGTGATCGAGCTTTTTTTAAAATGGATCGAGTACTTTTTATAAGGGATCAAGAACTTTTTTAAGGGTTCGAGAATAATTAACAACGGATCAAGAACTTTTATAACGGTTCGATTCGAGAACTTTTATCGAGAATATTTATCACATTATCGAGAACTTTTATCAATGGATCGAGAACTTGTTCTAAGGGATCGAGAACATTTTTAACGGTTCGATAACTTTTTTAAGGGATCGAGAATATTTGTCAAATGATCGAGAACTTTTATCAAGGGATCGAGAACTTTTATCAAGGGATCGAGAACATTTTCTAAGAGACTGATAACTTTTTTTAAGAGACCAAGAATTTTTTCTAAGGGACAGAGAACTTTTTCTAAGGGATCGAGAAATTTTTTAAGGGATCGATAACGTTTTTAAGGGATCGAGATTATTTGTCAAATTATCGAGAACTTTTATAACGGTTCGAGAACTTTTGTCCAGGGATCGAGAACTTTTCCTAAGGGATCGAGTATTTTTTTGTCGAGCATTTTTTTCAAATAATCGAGCTTTTTTCAAACTAAACAAAAGCTCGTTCCAATATAAAATAAGCTCGATTCATCTTTAAATATTCTCGGTCACATAAGAAAAAAGCACGGATGTTTTCTATTTTCATACATTTTAGTGCAGAATCTGAAATGGATACATTGATATCGAGGAATGGATACATTGTTAACCCACATAGAAATGAATGTAAAATGTCTAAAATGCATAAAAGAAATTTAAGTGAAGATCATAAATATTTGTTACCTTCTATAGCAGAATCTGGAGAGAGACTCAAGTTTTTCAGACAAGTTTTTAGGGGAGATACCAACGAGTTCAAAAAGTTGATTTTTAAAAATTAAAGTTTAGGGGTAATTTGGGTAGTTCACCATAATATATGTTTTTTAAACTTAAGTTATTAAAAGGGTGACATCATCACAACACACCTTCAAAAATGTGATATATCTCACCATTTCCACTTAATTTAAATCTATTCTACATCCAACTATCATTATTAAGTTGTTACCATGGCCTATCGAAGCTTGGTAGTATACTGTGCTAATTCAATATGCTAATATCATATGCTTGAATCACCGATCACAGATAATGTATATAGAAAAGACTTAATGGTACACATGCCCCCTGAATTAATCGCGAACTGCTGATACGCCCTATGAATTCTTAAAATGATCACTAAACCCCTTGAACTCTTATTTTCTTTACAGCAGAGATCCAAAGCCTAACGTCATCCACTTTTCTGTTATGACATATTACAATTTATTTCCCTGATTATATAGATAATTACAAATAACCAGAAACTATATAATAATATGTCTTAAATACCCCTTTGACCAAATTTTAAATTTTTTTTTTTTGAAATAATGGTTAAATAATGATAAAATTCTGAATTTAATCTTCTGAAAAATTGAATGATCTTTTTTATTTAAATATCCCTAAATATTTAATAGTAATAATAATAATAATTAAATAATATAAATAAAAATAACAGTAATAATAATAAATAATAATAAAAATAATAGTAATAATAATAGTGATAGTGGTAATAGTAATAATAATAACGATAAAATAATAATAATAATAATAATAATAGTGGTAGTGGTAGTAGCAATAATAATAATAATAATAATAATAATAATTAAATAAGAAGAAGAAGAAGAAGAAGAATAAATATGTGAAAGTCATGGTTATTAAGTCATAATTATTCCAATTCCATCCCATTAGTTATTACGTGTGTTTTGGGGTTGTAGTTTATAACGTAATACATATGACGGAGATTCATGACATATTTTAATAACCAAATTATTCAAATACTGAAGTTTCTAGATTTGAAGAGATCTGATTTTTTTTTTAAAATAAAACAAGAAAAAATTAAAATTATATTTCCAAATTTTCAGATTGGATCTCCACCATCCATTAATAACCATGATTTCCAAATATTTATTATTATTATTATTATTATTATTTAATTTTACTATTATTATTATTAAATATTTAAGGATATATAAATAAAAAAGATAATTTAATTATTTAGAAATTTAAATTATTTGAAAGTCATGGTTATTAATGGATGGTGGATATCCAATCTGAAAATTTGGAAATATAATTTTAATTTTTTCTTGTTTTATTAAAAAAAAAATCAGATATCTTCGAATCTAGAAACTTCAATGTTTTGAATAAATTGGTTATTAAAATATGTCATGAACCTCTGTCATGCGTTATGTTATAAATTACAATCCCAAAACACACGTACTGACTAATGATATGTAATTGAAATAATTATGACTTAATAACCATGACTTTCAAATATTTATTATTTTTATTATTTTTATTATTTAATTAACGTTATTATTATTATTACTACCACTATACTACTATTATTATTATTTTATTTTATTTTTAATATTATTTGTTATTATTTCTATTATTTTATTTTATTTTATTTTATTCATTATTATGATTATGATTATTATTATTATTATTATTATTACTATTAAATATTTAGGGATATTTAAATAAAAAAATATCATTTAATTATTCAGAAGATTAAATTCATAATTTTATTATTATTTAACCATTATTTCAAAAAAAAATTAAAAATTAATTTTTAAAATTTGGTAAGAGGGGTATTTAAGACATATTATTATATAGTTTATGATTTTATGCAATTATCTATATAATCAAGGGAGCACATTGTAATATGCCATAACATAAAAATGGACGACGTTAGGCTTTGGACCTCAACTGTAAAGAAAATAAGAATTCAAAGGGTTTAGTGATCATTTTAAGAATTCAGGGGATATAACAGTAATTCGTGATTAATTCAGGAGATATTCGTACCGTTAAACCTATAGAAAATTACACTAATCTAATAGTTGAAATAACACGAGTCACCAATCGCCACCTTATTGACGAAATGAGATTGACCCATTATTATGCCTAGTCCTTATGTCCTCTCAGGACCTCTCCAAATATAGAAGTAATTTTTAAAAATTGAAGACAAAAATAAAATAAAATTATGAGATCCTAGTTTATACTCGGATTGTATGTTTAGTTGAATTTTAAAACTAACATAACAAGGTTTTAAAAAGTTGATATTCTCCAAACTTGCCCAAACCATCAATTTTTTTTTTAAGTCATTAAATTATTTTATTATTTCTAAGCTAACAACAAAAATACAAAATTGTGTACTAGGTAGTAGTACTAACACTTTCGGTGTCTCAGACTTTTCAAAGTGAAAAAACTTTGAATTCTCTGTTATTGATTTTGGGTATTAAAAGAAAAAGAAAGTAACCTTGAGGGGTTGTCTTGGTAGTCCAGGCAGGGATGACTGTATACTCAAACATCCTTGATTTAAATCTTGGAAACTCCCTTGAGGCTAGCCTCCGGAAGGTTAGCTTAGCTGATGGAATGACGAATTTGGGACATGGGTTACTCTCAGGTCAGCAGTTCGAATCCTATCCAGATGAATGCGAGTTCCGATTTACTTGCTTGCATTCTTGTGTGACCAGGGGTGTGGGTCGGGGTTTCCTGTCCTACGCTTCAACAATCAACAAATAGGACACCGCCAGTCACACGTTTGGAGAGAAGACATATAGGCATGTATATGTACGAAGTACAGGATGCTCTATATCAAAAAAAAAAAAAAAAATGAAAAAGAAATTATTCTAACACGAGTTTGATGTGTTTACTTGCATGGCAGAGAAGATGCTTCTTGCTTTTGGACTGGAATTATATGTTTGTAATTGTAAAAGTTGTTGGTGTTGCCATTCGTGGGTACTGCCTTGGTCTTGCTATTGCTTTGACTCTCCTTTGCTCTCAAGACCGAACTCTTGTACATAGATGCCGTCCGTACTGTCGTACTATATTTAATTAGTTATATAAACAGCTAGCTTATTTATTTATATATTTATTCTTATTATTAATGAATCCGAATCCTACTAGGAATTCTAATTAAGTTTCTAATTCCAAACTACTCCTACTCCTTCTCGGTAAACAACTTCAAATCACTATATATATAATAATAATATTACCCACAGAGGCTCAACGTCCATTCTTGATTTTGAATTGCATCTCTTGAAACCACAGTTGATCGATCAACGTGACAATGGTTTGTTCTTGGTCTGATAAATGTCGTAATATCAAGAGAATGAGAAAATCATCACCACCATCATCATTCTGGAGTGAGCTTCAATACAGCATCTGGGAATCCATCTTCCAAAGATTGTCTTTCCAAGATGTTCTCACAGTTCAATCAGTTTCTACTCACTGGCTTTCACTCTCCAAAACCCTAATCTCCTCCAAGTCTCACGCACAGTCCAACCAAATTCCGTGGCTGCTCATGCTTAATCCTCCCGATGACGATCAAGAACACAAACAAGAAATTCAAGATTACAAAAGGGTTCTTGAAATCGACTACAAAAGGCATGCAGTGGAAGAAGATCATAGTCGTTATACATGTATCGGATCATCACATGGTTGGCTGATTTTCTTGGACCACAAGGCTTCTCGTCCGTTTCTTGTAAACCCTTTTATAAAACAAGTTAAAATACAGCTTCCATGCTTGAATTCTCTTCTGGGTATACTCCAAATTGAGAAAAATATCCAACTCGGTGAATATTTTATCAATTATTACAATAAATCCAGGAATTTGGTCTTGGTCTGCTACGCGACACATCTCCGCCAGAGTGTCCTACACAAGAGTGTTTTATCGTCAGACCCTTGTCTTGGTGTCAACAGCTTGGGAGTTGTAGTTATCTATGGCAGAGCAAGGAAGCTTGGATACTGTAACTATGGAGATAGTTCTTGGAAAGGACTTGAAGATGGTAAGTTTTGGCCGTACAGCGATATTATATGTTATAACAATAATAAGCTTTATGCATTGGGAGAAAATGCTTGTGTTGAAGCTTGGGATTTATTGGATGGTAAATGTGTTCCGACCAAAACGATGGAGATTAAGCTGTGTTTTCCTTTGAAATCGGCGAAAATGTTGAGCGATTTCAGGTATCTTTATGTTTGTAGATTGTACTTGGTGGAGAAATTGGGAGATTTGTTGCTTGTTGTGAGGTACATAGGTGAGTTTGTCAATGGAGATAATGAAGTGGTTCAGGAGGATGATTTGCTGACTGACGAGGACACACAGCCTTTGGTTTGTCCGTACAAGACATTGTTGTTTCATGTTTATAAGTTGGATTTTGATGAGAGAAAATGGATTGAAGTGGAGAGTTTGGGTGACAGTGCACTGTTTTTGGGTGGAAGTCATTCAGTTTCGGTTTGTTCTAGTGTTGATTCAGGGTACAAAAAGAATTCAATTTATTTCACAGATGATTACTGGGATCGGATGGAGGAAGATTACTTGTATGGAGGTCATGATATGGGTGTTTTTAGTTTGGAAGATCAAAGTGTTGGACCCATTTATCAAAGTAGTGGTTCCATGAAGATCCAGCCGCCACCTTGTTGGGTCGCGCCGAGTCTATGGTAATCAATAATACTAAACACTAATGTTAAAATGATTGTCGAATGTTATTTTATGTTAAAAACACTCTTGTTGTATTAATCAATTTGATCATAGTGGTCAAATTATATCAATGCATTTATTTTGATGATGTATGTATATGTATTGTGAATTAGTTTTAATTGAGTTTATTTATCTTACAATTTTAAAGTTTTTTATTCCACCGTATAACTTATTAATTTTTATTTAGTATTAAATTTGTTATTGGGTGAAATGTGAACACTCAGCCAATCCCAAAATAAAATTATCACTAATTAAGTAATTATGCAAGAAGTGATAATAAAAAAACATTAATCTAATAATGCAAAATTAATTACGAATTAAAATGTTGTTTATATCGAATTTATTAAAAAAAAAAAGCAAAAAGTCGTGAGCGGCAGGATTCGAACCTGCGCGGGCAAAGCCCACATGATTTCTAGTCATGCCCGATAACCACTCCGGCACGCCCACTTGATTTGCTATAGATCTGGTCTATGAAGAATATAATCATGTATAATACAAAACTTACTTTTTTATCGTTGCGTTCTCTGCTGATGTGGTGGATGAGTGTTGGAAGGCTGTTGAGGCTCACCTTGTTTGAGTGTATTTGCTTGCTCAAGCACAGGTAAGAGATTTTAAACATTCCTGCTCTTTTGATTTTCACACTGTAAAAATACACAGCTTACTTGTTTCTGCTTCAAATTCTATGCCTTCTATATTGCACCATTATATTTTACTGTAATGCATGACCAATTCTACTTGGTTTTGGTTGTTTCACATTAGTTTCCCTGTTCTGGGTGGCCTTCAAAATCAATCCTTTTTTCAGTTTCTTGCCTGTTGTATCATTGCCACATACATCAAAGCTAACAACAATAGTTTGGTTGTACTTTAAATAATATCTCATTTGTCTGATATTTGAATTCAAGTTTTGGGTGTGAATATAATATTATTATTATCAGTTATTCATTTCTGTTTTTCTCCTCGGTCTTGGTCTATACTGGCACCGGTTGATGATTTCTGAGGCTTGGCCGTTTATTTTAAGGTTTGGGGATTTTTTTTCTAAGCCTTTCTTTTTGTTAATCAGGAACTTGTGCGTATAATTTATAGATGACATGTTAGGGTTTATTGAGTTTGCTAATGAATTGGGATTTCAAAAATCGTTAGGAATAAATCGTGTTTGTTTTGTGTGATGGTGGTGGTGGTGGTGGTGAAGGTGACTGTTGAAGAATTTCATTTTTTTTTCCTAATTTCAGATTGTAGGCTACTTTAAAATGTTGGTCGTAGTACCTGAATAGGACTTTTCAGACCAACGGAGGTTTAGGTGCCAAAAAACTAACTGCCCCTTGGTTCAAAATATGTATATGTAGACTTTAGTTTTATTTGCGTGCTTTTATTTTGAACTTTTGTAATGTGGCTTGCTGATAACCTGTTTGATGCTTGGCAGAGGTAGCTGTTGTATTGCTTGATTTAAATTTGGAATAAGATAATCAACAACATGGCTTCCACATTGTTTAGAGCCATACAAGCTCATCCTTTCGTGCTCTACCAGTCAGTGTTGCTTAGGAGAAAAAATGGTTTTTTTTATTGCACGATGAAAAATTCTCAAACCCAAACGGCCACACAAGAAAAGCAACAACAACCCCCTCAAACCAAAGTTTCACCACAAAACCATCACACCAAAACCAAACCACTCGATAAAATCACTCAAGATTATGAAGCAGTCATTGGTATAGAAACCCATGTCCAGCTCTCTACACTCACCAAGGCCTTTTGTGGCTGCCCTTACAATTATGCCTCTCATCCAAACACTAGTATCTGTCCCATTTGCATGGGCTTGCCCGGTGCCTTGCCAGTTTTGAACTCAAAAGTGATTGAGTTTGCTGTGAAACTAGGGCTTGCTTTAAATTGCAAGCTGTCTCTAAACTCAAAGTTCGATAGGAAACAGTACTTTTACCCAGACCTTCCAAAGGGTTATCAAATATCTCAGTTTGACATCCCAATTGCAACTGGTGGCCACTTAGATTTGGATCTTCCAGTTGAGTTTGGTGGTGGACATAGGAGGTTTGGCATTACTAGAGTTCATATGGAGGAGGATGCAGGGAAGCTACTTCATTCAGGAGATGGAGCACAGGAAATTACTATTCCTCTTACTTTATATTCGTATTTTTCACTCTCTGCATATACTAGAATATTACCTTTTTTTTTTTTTTTTTTGCATTTTCTTATTCTGATAATAAAATTGGTTTCTTTTACCGTAGGTATTACTTTTTAATTGTTTCATAAAGATTAGTATAAGTCACAATGTTATAGGCTTGTTTACTTAGTTGGTAACTCTTTGCAGGTTGATTTGAATAGAGCTGGGGTGCCCTTGCTTGAGATTGTTTCTGAACCGGATATGAGAAATGGAATTGAAGCTGCAGAATATGCAGCAGAAGTGCAGAGGGTGGTTCGGTATTTGGGCGTGAGCAATGGTAATATGCAAGAAGGTTCACTTCGCTGTGATGTAAATGTCTCAATTAGGCCTGTTGGACAATCAGAATTTGGGACAAAGGTTTTGCACTTATCTTTTACTTATTATTTTCACTTTTTAAATCAAAGAAAAAATATGATTCAGTGGCTTGCTTTCAGTATTTGAAATTCAGATATTAAACATGTGAAATTTCCTAAGTAGCACTGTAGTAAAATTATTTGGAGATTCCTGTGAGGCTGTGACATGGTCATTCTCTTTGTATCAAGATTTCATGAATTTAATGTGAACATTTTCTTATAGCAATAATTAAGAATGTTGTATATGTTCACAAAATTTCAGTTATGATCCAAGCCTCGTTCAAATTTTTGAGAAATTATTAGGCAGCTCTTTGAGGTAGAACCCCATAAGTAATTCAACATTTCACATCATACATGAAGGCTATCCTGTGAAAATAACTTTAGGTTCTAAAAACTAACAGCATTCATCTGAGGAATAGATGATTAGATGAGAACAGAGTAGCCGATCTTGCTTCGAGTTTTGATCTGAATCCTGAATGACTGATTTTTGCTTTCTTGTAATGAACTTCATTTCAACAGATTGTTACTTCAATTACATTTAAACATAAAATAAATAACTGTATTTTGTTTGTTGTACCACAATTTCTGGAAGAATTAATTTATTCTTTTTGACTGCTGCACATTCAAACATATTTTGTAATGGCAGGTTGAAATAAAGAATTTGAACTCATTTTCATCAGTTAGTAGGGCCATTGATTTTGAGATAGAACGGCAGGCACTTCTCCATAGTCAAGGCCAAGGTGATCAAATTTTTCAGGAAACTCGCCTCTGGGAAGAAGGCAGTCAGGTTATAGCTATATGTTGATTTTGTTTCACTTCTAAATCTAAAATATTCACTTTGCCTGTTTCCGCTCACATGCTCCATAAATGTCTTATACGGTTTAGAAAACAGTTACAATGAGGAAAAAGGAAGGACTTTCTGATTATCGATACTTCCCAGAACCAGACCTCCCAGAAGTTATTCTCACAGAAGAATACGTTGATAGCATTCAGGGCTCTCTTCCAGAACTTCCAGAGGCGAAGCGTCGGAGGTTCGAGAAAATGGGTTTAAGCATGCAGGATGTCCTTTTCCTTGCAAATGACATAAATGTAAGAGCTTATAATGTCCTTTGTGTATTGGACATCTTACCCATTATCATCTAAGCTTATATTACTTCACAAGTACATTAATATAAACACAAATAGAAGTCTAATATCTCATTTATGTTGCATTCTTGGCTAAGAAAGATGAAATGATGATTTACAAATTGAAACCACCAAATGATTTTATTTTATTTATTTATTATTATTGTTTTTTATTCTTAGTGTTAGAGTAAATCCCTCCTATCCCTGACGTGTGCAAATAATCTAGTTGCTCTGCTAGAATTCAACATTTTGAGCATTAAGGGATGAGCATGTGTCTTTCAATAGCCATTACTTTGACATGCGAGTCCAAGTACCTTTTACTTTGACTTGTCAGTCCCATTGTTATTTAGTTCCGTGCCTCTGCCTTGAGGCATCCTCTTTACAAATCTTACCTCTACGTAGGCCTGAATGTCTAATTCTCAAATACTTAATCAATTATCTAATTACTTTGTTATATTATTTCATAATGCACACATATCATGTTGGAGTGATCTAACATGCTCTCCCTGTTTGCCAAATTGATGTCTTAGGTCGCACAATTTTTTGATTCAACTATTGAATTGGGTGCTGATGTGAAGCTGGCTGCCAATTGGATAATGAGTGATATTGCTGCCTATATGAAAAATGAGAGGTTGTCTATAGATGAGGTCAAACTTACTCCAGAAGAGTTGGCTGAGCTAATAGCATCCATCAAAAGTGGGACTATCAGTGGAAAGATTGGGAAAGAGGTAAAAGTTTGCTTGTGTCCTTAACACTTTTTCATATTCAAACTTCTTTCATAACCTAATATATCATCCGGTCTCTTTGATAAGACTTAAGAGGAATGTCCATAAGCTGTAATTATCTTGAGTCTAGGTGCGACTGTCTCATTGGTTTTGATTCTTGATTCTCAGGTTTTATATTTTATTTAGACAGAAGATGTTTTGTGTCTTAATTAGTCTGTAATTGTGGTTTTTTAAATAGCTAAATGAACATTGAAATTTTCCATTTTCGTTTTTAATTTTCAACTTTTCATCAGTGTGAAATTTTGACTGCTGCTTTGTTTTCCTTCCTTTTTCTTCGTCATTGATTGATCAGGGCATTAGACAAATCATCTAATTTTGGGCGATTAATGAAATTTTGTCAAAGAGGTGCTTAGTAGACATAAGCTCTTTAAGGCTTATAAAGACTAATGTCAGAATATCTATTCTAGCAATTATTCCTAGAATTTGATTCTGCATGTCAAAGGCATTAAACAAGTTAAATAGGGAAGTGGGACTTTACAATGTTCTGTAAACTAGTGTTTGCTCAATTATTGTGTCATGATGGAGAAGTTTGATTAGTACAATATCTGATTATCTTTTGGGTAAGTCAAGGGAAAGAAAGATTGTCAATGGTTCTGGTTATGCTTTATCCTCTCTTTGAATATATGTTGCAGTTATTTTTTTTTATCTAAGTTTTTATTTCACAATATTTGCAGATACTGTTTGAGCTATTAGCTAAAGGTGGAACTGTCAAGGGGATTATTAAAGAGAAGGATCTGGTTCAGGCAAGTGATACACTTGTTTGCACTTTGCAGGGACTTGTTTAAACATAAACAATTAAAATGGTTAAATATATGCTATCGGTGTTCCTTCTAGCAGTTGAGCTCAACTGACTAAAAAATTCAGCTTGACGTTTCCGCTTGGTTCTTTTAAAGTAAGGCAAGGCAAATTCAGCCTGATTGATTTCAAGTAGTTCGCTTCTATTAATTCTAAACCTCCAGAAGTGGGAGAATTCAACAGTTTCGTTAAGTGATGTGCTATTGGACAGATAATTTGTCCAGCAAATTCATTAAAGTTTTTTTGCCTAATATAAAATTGAAGGCTTGTTATGACTTTGGTTGGAAATTTTGTCAAGTTCTCACAAGTTTCAAACATTGCAGATAGTAGATCCTTCTGAGATTGAGAAAATGGTAGATAAAGTGCTCTCCGAGAATCCAAAGCAGCTGGAGCAATATCGTGGGGGCAAAACTAAACTAGAAGGTTTTTTTGCTGGTCAGGTATGGCAAGAGTTGCAAATTTTGAGACGGGGCATCTTTATTCTCAATAGCTACCATTACAAGAGCTCTCACTTATTGCAATAAATCTTTACCTAACATGCTTTGTATGTCATGGTGCTCTAACACTATTGGTTTAACCATTTAACCACTAGATAACCTGTAAAGATCACGTGTGATAATGAAAATTCTACCTTTTAGTACTCAATTTGAATTCACTAAAATTAACCAGCTTGTGTACGTTTATTTTTCACCTTCTAAGCTTAAAATTTCTTGGTAAAAATAAAAATGTGTCATGTTTTTATTGGCTTACTTTCAAATTACCACCCTGTTATATAGGAGAGCTCATGACATGTAGTTTGAGAGCACTACATTGTATACAAAGTCTTCTTTATATGTTCCTTTTTCCATGATTATGTTGATAAAACTTTCCTTGCAATGAGAAGATCCTGAACATTATAGCCATGAGCAGGTAATGAAAATATCAAAAGGCAAGGCAAATCCAGGGCTTCTGAACAAGATCCTTTTAAAGAAATTAAATGCCAAAAGCTGAATTTTTTTTGTGGTTGGCTGGTGGGTATCTCCTGACTATATGGTAGTTTACATTAATGCTTTATCTCAGAATCTTACCCGTTCTTGGTATGCCAGATGACAAATGATAGCAAGCCGCAGCAGCCTCCACAACATGATCTAGCTGGCAATGGCTTTTTGAAGAGTTATGCTCTAATTGTCTCTAAAAACAGGTAGCAGAGTTTTGATTGTGATATATGAATTGAAGCTACCTCTTCCAAACGTTATAACTTGTACAATGGTACAATGCACATAAAATTGTCTGAGGACTAAGAGGTTTCAGTCGCTTATAAGTTATAATTATTTTTATTCTGTTCAGATTTGGTTAGATAGTGGAAGAACTACATTGTAAGAACAGAATAATTTATCAAGTTACATTTTTATTGAGATTTTTCTGATTAATAGTGATGTGCAAATTTGCAACTGATGATCTTGTCTGGTTCCAGTTGGGCATTTTGTCTTCTGAGCTGTAGCTGACTATGCTATTTCAATTAGGAATAGCTTAGAAAAGATCAGTTTGGTTATTACATTAGGTTTCGAGCAAATCAACCGTAATTCAAAACTTCCAAGTTTAATAACTGAACTAGTGTTTTTGAAGCTGTATTGGAATTCAACAGAAATTGTGGTTCAGAAGTCTACAAACATGAAACATGTCATATGTTGCATGTATGGCTGCTGGTGCCGTTGCTGAAGTTTGATACCGGAGATCAGAAACAGAGTTTCGCTAGCAGGGGTCTTGATTTTATTGTTGTGGTCTTCTTTTCACTTGATATGAAAGTAGATTCTCAACATGTAAAAATAATCAATTAGTTAACGATTTTGTCTAAAATTGATCCTTTGTTCCTAACCATAATACTTTTAGACGAGTTTTATTGCATATATAGTTGCAGCAAATTAGGGTGTAGAAATATATAATTAGAGCAAAACTTGACCAAGTCAGACATATCCCAAATATTAGCTGATAACAACCATTCCAATTTAGTACAAAGTTAACAAATCCTTATCTGTGAATCACAAAATGAACCCAAAACTGTTTGTTAGCAGTAATTAACCTTTCTGATAAACACAGAAAAAATGATAATGTCATATTTGCATGCCAATTTTTGGACCTCACACAACCGAATTGGTGGATGTGGTGGTGACCATTGATGGTAGTAGCAGCAGCCGCCACGGGACATGGAAGGTGGGACCCCACCGGTACGAAAGGTAATGGTGGTTGCAGACGCATCCAGAGAGTCAGCCGGGGCACTACAATATGCACTTTCCCATGTAGTAGTCGAGAAGGATGAGCTTATATTGATCCATGTCGAAAATCCCAATTCATGGAAGATTCCATTAATCACCTCCTTTCTAAGAAGACCTAGCCTTACTTCTAGCTCTGCCACGACCTCAGCAGCGGCAGCCCTCTCCTCCTCTTCTGCTGCTGCTTCTGAAGGAGCACAACAACAACAACAAGGAGATCAAGTGGATTTTCTTGAAGAAATGAAGCGCGTATGTGAGGTTGCTCAACCCAAAGTTCGTGTCCGTACGTCAAAGGTTCAAATAATGGAAAGCACGAACAAGGCTGCTGCCATTCTTTCCCAAACAGAAGTGCTTGGAGTTGATCTCCTTGTTATAGGACAAAGAAGAAGTATCTCCAATGTTTTATTAGGGTGAGTTTGAGAGGACTACTCAATTGCCTTACCTTGTCTTGCAAGTTACTTGTATGTTAATAATCAGTAGGTTTCAGGTGTGGGATTTCATGATATGATAATTGAAAAACGTGTAGGATCTTGTATCTGATAATTTCTAACATATTAACAACTTAATTATATATGTTTTGTTGTATGTAGGAGGCCAGGAATGCCATTGATAGGAACAAAGACAATCGATACAGCAGAGTATTTGATAGAGAATAGCAAATGCACTTGTGTTGGAGTTCTGAGAAAAGGTCAAAATGCAGGCTATCTTCTCAATACCAAAACCCATAGAAATTTCTGGCTTTTGGCATGACAATTTCTCTCTGCAATCCGCACACAATTTATCAATCTTCTTTCTTTCTTTTTCTCAAAATCACCTACATCAATTAGACCAATTTGTCAGTAAGGTTTCCATGTTTATGTTTTCACACTTTCAGATTCAGGACAATGTTACATATAAATATATTTTCGACAACTTTCTGGTTCTTATAGAACCAGCCATCGATCCCACGATGTGATCGCAGCAAATTTATAACCAGCTTTTTTCTCTTCTTTTTATTTTAATAATTTCTTTGCATTAAATTTTTAGCAATTCAAGAGATCAAAAACTGCAATTCTGTTATACAATATTTGACATAATGCATGTAGTTGACATATCCTTACACTTGAAGCAAATTAACGTGCATGATTACTTGTAACCTCACGTACAATTAATTATCATGGATGATGGATATATAGATGAAAATTTTATTAAATTCAACAAAACTTAATCTTGCTGTTTAATCAATTCCTCCACTTTCTCTTGCTCTGAAGTAGATAGCGCTCATGGACCAGAATTCTCTTCTAGACTTATGGCCTTTATTTTTTCTAGACTATTTGTACTCTGGTGACACCTAAGCATAAAAGAAAAATATGGTTAAGATTTGTTAAACTTTTTCACTCTTATGTAAGTAGGTGTTTCATTTACATTTGAAAAAAAAAATCATGAAAAATAAGGTCAAAGATGATCCTAACTGTTAGGATCCTAACTACATATCACTACCAAAAGTAAAAAATTGATCAATAATAATTAGGTTTCGGTAACGATTGTATGACCTTAACCAATTTTGTGCTTAGTTGATCCTAGGATTTAGCTATAAGCATAATTAAATGGGTAGTTATGTGAGCAACTGTTATTTTTTTTTTAAAATTTAAATCTTTGATTTTTATAATCCAATGAATAATAGCACCCCAATAACTATACCTTAATCCTAACTCTACCCAATAAATAACTATCTAAATATAGGGAATTTCCTATAGAGTCTAGGGTTTCCTTGAGAAGCAAGGTATTTAACCAATGGCATGGCAGTTATAAAAACCCTAATAACCAAAGAAACCAAATAACACATACAATGAAGCAAACCAAGCAAGCACCTTTTTATATACAATGAAACTTTTTTATTCTGAAGTAACTGAACGATTTTTCTGAGTTTACATACGGTTGTAGTGTCGTGTAAATATGATCGCTCTACGATAAATAAGTGGTTATCAACCTGTTAATCTTATGTTGGAAATTTTGAAGATAGACTTGAAACACGTAGTGTGTACGCTTTCCAAAAAGCGATATCCGCACTCTTTCTAATTGCTTGCAGGTTTCTCTACAAATAGCCTTCGGGATATGACAAGCCTTCAAGTGAATTTGCTTCAAACAAGAAAAAAAATTCACAGATGGAAAATATGGAATTTGGGATTATGACAATTGAAAGAATTTTGTTTTGTTAACAATAAAAATAATGAATGTAAACAATTCTCTGCACACTCTTATATAGAGTTTTTACAGACAGTTGTACATTTTCAAAAAGATATTAATCATGTCTTTTAAAACTACAACAATTATTAAAAGATATTTATTCATTGAGATATGTCTTTTAAAAAAATAAAAAATAAAAAATAAAGACATCCATTTGAATAGTTGTGTTTGTCTATAATCTATCAACTAATTTAATATTTGACCAATATTAAATTCTAACAATCCTCCACTTGGTCAAATGTTAAATAAAGAAATAATTGTCATAAATAAATAAATAAATATTGTTTATGCATAGATAAAGGCATCTTTCGATTTGAACCTTACATTAGTGAAAGTATCACAAAGTGTTTGTTGAAATCCTAAGTAGCATAATGCTTTGAACCATTTATTACTTTATAACAAAACTGGTGAAACCACACACATTTACACTAGTCATCCATATATTCCTCGTAAATCTCGCTTAGCACTATTATGGCCATATGCTTACCCTTATTCATGAACTTTCTTGAGAGAAACTCCAACTCTCAATTGAGGCGACACCACCTCTAAGTTCATATAGGTGAATTTCTTCCAGTATCTTTTCTACATTTTAAGATACTTGTCACACATAGACTGAACTTCATTAAGAGTTTTAAATACTCAACCCTCAAACTGTAACAACCAACACTACTCATCCTATATAGGGTTATATAAATTTAGTGCTGAATACTATCCACTTATCAATTACTTGTTTGTACCCTTTGAACTTAAAAACTAGTCATTTCCTAGTGTTAAGTTGGGTTGCCATCATTGGTGGATCTTTTAGTTAAGGAGTTTCAACCCCATCCCTCTAGATGTTGACTTTACCAATTCTCTAGTTAGAGGCTTGGTAAGTGGATCGGCCAAGTTTTCACTTGATCTTACATATGTGATGGAAATAATTCCATTTTGAATTAATTGTCTTACATAATCATGTCTAAGACTGATGTGTCTTGAGTTCCCATTATACACTCCACTGTATGCACGAGCTAGAGTGGCTTGGCTATCACAATGTATGGAGATAGAGGATAAGTTCCTCAAGGTAAACAGGGATTTCTAAAAGAAGATCCCTTAGCCACTCGACCTCTTTCCCTGTTACTGTTAAGGCAATGAACTTAGACTCCATAGTCGAGTGTGTGATGCAAATTTGTTTTTTTGATCCCCAAGAAATTGCACCACCTCCAAGAATAAATACTCATCCTGTAGTAGATTTGTTATCTCCTACATTAGATATCCAGATAGCATCTGTATACCCTTCGAGTACAACAGGAAATTTTGAATATTGGAGACTTAGTTCTTTAGTTTTCTTAAGATAACCGAGACTCTACAAATAGCCTTCCAATGTTCCATACTAGGGTTGCTAGTAAATCGGCTAAGTTTACTAACAGCAAATGATATGTCTACTATTGTACATTGTGCAGCATACATTAAACTCCCAATTGCACTTGCGTACTCGAGTTGAGCCACTGCTCTTCCCTTATTCTTAACAATTTTAACACTTGAATCAAATGGGGTATTTGCCTCTTTAATTTTTAGATGACTGAATTTGTTAAGTACCTTATCAATGTAATGAGATTGACTTAACGCAAAACCCCCACTAGTTTGCCTTACTTTGATACCCAAAATAGTATCAACTTGTCCAAGATCTTTCATATTAAATATGTATGACAGAAACCTCTTCGTTTCTATGACACACTTCATGTCATTACTCAATATTAGCATATCATCAACATAAAGGCAAACGATAATGGTATAGTCATCACAAGTTTAGTGTATAGACACTTATCAACATTATTGTGACTGAAACCATAAGAGAGAATAACATAATCAAACTTTTCATGCCATCGTTTGGGTGCTTGCTTCAAGCTATATAATGGCTCACAAGTTTACATACTTTATATTCATTTACAGGTAGAACAAAACCCTTAGGTTGTTCCATGTAGATTTTTTCATTGAGATCTCCATTTAAGAATGTTGTTTTAACATCCATTTGATGAATATAAAGGTTATGGATTGAAGCCAAAGCAAACAATATCCTTATTGACGTTATTCTTGCCACAGGTGTATAAGTGTCAAAATAATCAATTTCTTCTTTTTGTCTAAAACCCTTGTCTACTAATCTAACCTTGAAGGTTTTAAGGGTACCATCAGTATAATATTTCCTTCTAAACACCCACCTGCAACCAATTGGTTTTGAACCAGGTGGCAAATCAACAATATCTCAAGTGTGGTTTGCCATAATTGAATCCATTTCATCATTTATAGTCTCTTTCCAAAAAGCAGAATCTCTCGAAGATATAACTTCTTTGTATGTTTTAGGATCATCCTCAATTTGAAGAATTATAGGAATTTTTCTTATAATTTCTTCTCTATTTCCTTCTACTAAGAAAAAAAAATACGTTGAGAATCTATTTCGTCTGATCCCAACTCTTTTGTTTTTCTAACTCTTTGGCTTTTACGAGGCCCACTTGGTTGTTGTTTAACCTTTGGAGTTATCTCCACTTGAGATTCTTTAATTTGAGTAGGAGTTTGAGATTTATTATCACAAGACAATAAGTTCTCAAAAAACTCTACTTCTCTAGATTCATCATATTAGACTCCAAATCTAATAATCTATAAGCTTTGCTATTTGTTGCATATCCAATAAAGGCACACTTTATAGCTCTCGATCCCAATTTTGTTCTCCTATGATCCGTGATCTTTCAATAAGCAAAATACCCCCACACTTTGAAATATCCAATATTGGGTTTTCTCTCTTTCCATATTTCATATGGAGAAATCATGTTCTTTTTCAAAGGGATTCTGTTAAGTATATGACAAGCAACAAGAATGGCTTCTCCCCACAAATTAAAAGGTAATTTAGCATTTAATAACATGTCATTTATCATCTCAAGAAAAGTCATATTTTTACTTTCGGCTAAACCATTTTGTTGGGGTGTGAAAGGGGCTGAACATTGATGAATTATTCCATGTTCTTCACAAAAAGAAGAAAAATCATTTGAAAAATATTCTCCTCCCCTATCACTTCTAAGTATTTTAATCTTTCTCCATAATTGGTTTTCAATTCCAGCCTTATAAATTTTAAATGCTTTAAAAGCCTGCTTTAGCAAATAAACATAAGTATATCTAGAACAATCATCTATAAAAGTTATAAAATATCGTTTACCACCCCTTCTTAGCATGCTATTTAATTCATATAAATCACTATGTACTAGATCAAGTAATTGGGAAGATCGTTCCACAACACTATGAAAAGGTTTCTTTACCATTTTTGATTTAGTGCATATTTCACATTGTTCAAAATTGCTAACATCACAAGATAGTAAACCACATTTTATGATTCTTTTAATTGTACTAATACCTATATGCGCAAGTCTACTATGCCATAAAGTAACAGAATTTGAAGTAAGCATATAAGCAGAACTTGAAACATTATATTGCTATCATTGTCAACAATACAAAACTTTACCATCCTATCACATGAATAACCTTTTCCAATAAAATTTCCACACTTGATAAGGATTAATTTTCCAGATTCATACACAGATTTTATTCCAGGTTTACCTAACAAATCACCACTAACTAAGCTCCTGATTATATCTGGAACATATAATACGTTAGCCAGAGTGATTTTTCTTCCTGAAGTGAATGAGAGTTCGATGCTTCCTTTGCTAAGGACCTTAGTGCGACCTTCGTTTCTCATTTGAATCTCTTGTCTATTATTGACTTCTTCAAATGTCTTGAAAAGAGATTTTTCATAAGAAACGTGGACTGTTGCACAAGTATCGTACCACCAGCCCTGAACTTTTCCTTGGACAACACATATCTCGCTCACAACAACAATGATTTCTTCTTTTGTGGCATTAACCTTGGCCTCTTCACTTTGTTTCTTTCGGAATTTACAATCACGAGCATAAGCCTATATTTACCAGAAACAAAGCAAACCCCTTTTTTGTTATTCTTGAATTTTCCTTGATCCTGCCTTGGACCAAGAGAATTTCCAGAATTCTTTTTTTTTTTTTTATGGTTGTTTCTAGAATTTTTTTCTGGTTGTTTCCTTTGGGATTGGCGGGTTTGTTTACAACATTTACCTTGCCAATGTTAAACTCTTCAATAGTCTTGTCTCTTGAACGTGATTCTTCCTCAATGCGAAGATGCTTCCGAATCTCTTCCAAAGAGTAATCTTCGCTCTTGTGAATAATCCTTTTCCTGTAGCCTTTCCAACTTTGTGGGAATTTAGTAATAAACCAACTTGAAACGGTTCAGGAAGTTCAATTTTGACAGCCCTCAGATTGTTGACTATGATTTGCAGTTCATGAATTTGAGGCAAAAGAGGGTTTTCATCATAAAATTTGAAATCAAAATATTTTGGGATCATAAATTTTTTCGTACCTTCCTCATCAGCCTTATATTTGTAGTGCAGTGCATTCCATATCTCTTTAGCAGATTTAGTGTTGGTGTAGAGATCATAGAATCTGTCAGATAATGCATTCAGGATGTGTCCACGACAGATTAACTCATCCTCCTCACGTTTCTTTCTGGCGGCCTTCACCTCATCAGAATCTTTATATGTAGGCTCTGGCAGTGGCTGCAAGTCAGGATCCAGGATGTAGAAAATTTTCAAAGCAGTTAGCAGAAACTTCAATTTGTCCTGCCAGCGGGTGAAGTTTGAGCCATCAAAACGATCGAGTCGAACAAGGTCTTGATTCATCAATTTGATTGTGGATATAGTCGTCTCGGTCTCCATTGAAAATATCGCTTTTTGATTGTTGGAAATTTTGAAGATAGGTTTGAAACATGTAGTGTGTACACTTTCCAAAAAGCGATATCTGCACCCTCTCTAATTGCTTGCTGGTTTCTCTGCAAATAGCCTTCGGGATATGACAAGCCTTAAAGTGAATTTGCTTAAAGCAAGAAAGAAAATTCACATATGGAAAATATGGAATTTGGGATTATGACAATTGAGAGAATTTTGTTTTGTTAACAATAAAAATAATGAAGGTAATTTTTTTTTGCAAACTCTTATATAGAGTTTTTACAGACAGTTGTACCTTTTCAAAAAGACATTAATCGTGTCTTTTAAAACTACAACAATTATTAAAAGATATCTATTCATTGAGATATGTCTTTTAAAAAAAATAAAAAATAAAAAAAAAATAAAAAACATCTATTTGAATAGTTGTGTTTGTCTGTAATCTATCAACCAATTTAATATTTGACCAATATTAAATTCTAACATCTTATAACTCTAGGTCCATTTCTTAATCCCCCTCTAGAGTTTAGAATACACAATTTAATAGGACCCTTATTCAGTAATAGGTTATATATATATATAATATGGCCATTATTCAATTTCCTTTTCAATGCAACCATTTATCCATTACAAATATTGGAACTTAGATTGACTGAGATTATTTTAAATGTCAATCAGGTTCCAACTCTATATTTAGTTATCAACAAACAGAGCATTGTCCACTCACCAATCACCATAATGAGACGTTTATCAAGCTAAAAATGCACTTCAAAATTTCAAATATTGTAAAAATTCATGGAAGATTCCATTAATCGCCTCCTTTCTAAGAAGTCCAGACCTTACTTGTAGCTCTGCCACGGCCTCCTCAGCCGCTGCCCTCTCCTTCTCCTCCTCTTATGCTGCTTCTTCTGAAGGAGCACAACGACTACAACAAGGAGATCAAATGGATTTTATAGATGTGAGGTTGCTCAACCCAAAGTTCGTGTCCGAATGTCAAAGCTAGGTTCAAATAATGGAAAGCAACAAGGCTGCTGCCAATCTTTTCCCTTACAGAAGTGCTTGGAGTTGATCTTCTTGTTATAGGACGAAGAAGAAGTCTCTCCAATGTTTTATTAGGGTGAGTTCGAGAGGACTCTTCAATTGCCTTGTCGCCTTGCCTTGCAAGTTACTTGTACATTAATAATCAGTAGGTTTCAGATGCGTGATTTTATGTGGGATCCTTGAATACTCTCATTACAAAAGTGATTATCAAGTCTGATAATCTAGGATTCTGTACGGAAAAACTTACAGGATACCGCCTCTAATAATTTAACATATTAATAACTTAATTGTATACTGTTGTTGTTTGTAGGAGGCCAGGAATGCCATTGATGGAGACAGACAGTGGATACAGTAGAGTATTTGATAGAGAACAACAAATGCACTTTTATTGGAGATTTGAGAAAAGATCAAAATGCAGGCCATCTTCTCAATACCAAAGCCATAGAAATTTCTGGCTTTTGGCATGACAACTCCTCTCTGCAATCCACACACAATTTTTCCGTTTTCTTTATTATCTTTTTCTCAGAATCAACTACATCACATTAGACCAATTTGTCAGTAAGATTTCCAGGTTTAGGTTTTCATCACTTTCAGATTCAGAGAATGCTACATACATTATATATATATATATATATATATGTATGTATATATAGTCATTTTCCTATCGGTGTGTATTGTGAAATTATATAAAGACATTGAATATGAACCACTCATTTATAAAAGAGTTTTAACAAGTGCGTACAACGAGTGACTCACATTCAATGTCTACGTACTTATATAAAAAATTTCGTATATATATATGTATATATATTTGACGACTTTCTGGTTCTTATGGAACCAGCCATCGATCCCACGATGTGATAACAGCGAATTTATAACCAGCTTTTTTCCCTTCTTTTTTTTTTATTTCTTTCCATTAAATTTTTAGCAATTCAAGAGATCAAAAACTGCAATTCTGTTACATTTCAAAAAAAAAAAAAAACTGCAAATTTGTTAATCTGTTATACAATATTTATTGTATCATAATGCATTTAGTTGGCATATCACATATCCTTACACTTAAGTAAATTTGTGAGATAACTCTAGAATTAATACTTTTAAACTATTAAAGTTTTGCAATTTTATTAATATGTAGATCCGATCAAACGTGAACATTTGGAGTTGGAAAGACGATACAAAATCGTAGGAGGGATTGCTCGAGGACTTCTTTACCTTTATGAAGATTCGAGACTATGGATTATTCACTGTGATCTCAAAACTAGTAACATTCAATTAGACTCAGAAATGAATCCTAAAATCAAAGATTTTGGCAAGACAAGGATAATTGAAATTGATCAAACTCACTTTAGTACAAATGAAGTTGTTGGGACCGTGTAAGTACCAGAATATACTTATATAGATTTCAAAAAACTAGTAACATTCAATTAGACTCAGAAATGAATCCTAAAATCAAAGATTTTGGCAAGACAAGGATAATTGAAATTGATCAAACTCACTTTAGTACAAATGAAGTTGTTGGGACCGTGTAAGTACCAGAATATACTTATATAGATTTCAAAAAACTAGTAACATTCAATTAGACTCAGAAATGAATCCTAAAATCAAAGATTTTGGCAAGACAAGGATAATTGAAATTGATCAAACTCACTTTAGTACAAATGAAGTTGTTGGGACCGTGTAAGTACCAGAATATACTTATATAGATTTCAAAGAAAAGAATATATTGATAGGAAAATGAAATAGTAATGTCTAATCAGGAAAAATGTCTGTTATCCCTAAAACTGAAACTCAAATGATTTGACTAATGATTATATAGTGGGTATGTGGTTCCAGAGTAATAACACACCAACATTTCTCGGTTAAGACAGATGTCTTCAATTTTGACGTTTTATTTTTGGAAATCGTGAGTGGTCAAAAGAGATGTTGTTTCGGTTCGGAAGATTGAAACAAATTGCCTTCTAACCTACGTAAGTATACTTAATATTTTGGCCTTATGGGTGCGTATCTCTTTTGGTTGGTTCTTTTAAGTCCCTTGTAACATGATATAACTTTGCAGGCAGGGCAAAGATGGAATGAAGGGATAGTTTTGAATGTTATGGATACTACTTTGAGAGAAGTTTCGAGAAATGAAATGATGAAATGCAAACACATTGGGTTGCTAATTTGCTATGCGTTCAGGAGAGTGTATCCGACAGACTGAGTATGGCTTCAGTGGTCCACATGCTTAATAGCAACTCTGTCACTCTCCAAGCACCTTCAAAACCTAGATGTTTTATGCAGAATTCAGACACACTTGAGTTATCACCATGATAATGTCATTGTGAGCGTAACTCTGAGTTTAAATAAAAAAAAAAAAACAAGATCAACTCAAAATGCGGCTTCAATATTCATATCCTTGAAGCATTTGAGCATTGACAATGAAGTTTTTCAACTGTTTGTGTTGAAATCCATTGCTATGCAAGTCGGGCAATCACATTATACAAATCCTCAAGTCAATATTAATTACTCAATAAAAAGCATATCGAGACTTCAAAAATTCAGCAATCTTTGTAATATTTAGGTCCAGTGGGTGTGAGAGACTTACTGATCACATCATCATCGACTAAGAGACGAAGTTGCTAAAGCTATAATGCTATGTTCTAGAAACTATAGAGTGACAGCGTATTTGCCACCTACTACTTGTCAAAGCAGCCATAATTTCAAAACATATAATTCCATGGAAAATGAAGCCTCGGAGACAAAGGCATAAACGATTTAAGATTACGAGTTTGTCACACTATTGCATTGTTTGCGGTCCCTCTGTGGAAAATCTCTATTCAATTTTCTTGCTTGTCCAAATTTACTACTCAAGTTCAGTCAATTTTATGTTCTTTTTGTTATTTTTCAAAGTATCAACGTGCATATATCCCTTTAGTCAGCACAGGATGTTTTTCTTTGTCCCCGTTGAACTATCAGTTGAACTTAACTAAAAAGGTCTATATTTTTTTTAAAATCTCATACCAATCAGAACCTAACGATATCAACCGTTACAAGTATAAACGCTTCCTCTAATCACATAATTATAGGAGGAAGTGTTAAAACACTTTGTTAATAATGGATACGAAAAAATTCAATAAATTTTGATCACCTATTATTAAAAGTTATAATTTTTTTATTTTTTTATAGTTGAAATTTTACTAGATTATGCATTTTTGGTTGGTTCTTGATAAACCTGGTTCTTTTACAACCAATCATCCAATTCCTTTGTCATCATCTCTCTCTTTTTTTTATAATAAAATTTTATATTATTTGTTAATAAAATTGTGAGTTAACATCAATTATAATAATTTAATTGCATCTTGACCTTACACGAACCAATATCATCCTGAGCAATCAAAACATGGAACTTTCCTCTGTCAAGCGTCTTCTAAGAACTGTGTCTTACTCCACTAATACAGGTTCTCCTAGAGACCTACCAAACGTCATGAAAAAAGTTGAACACCAAGCATTTAATGGAATCCATACACAATTGATCCACACTAACTTAGTTTGAGGGATAAACGAATTGTTCCACCTCGACAATGAAGAGAAAATGTCATCCCATAAGAATCTATTAATAATAAAGCCTTCCCTTTCATACTCGGTTTCAAAAATCCAGACAATGAATTTGTCACCATAATAAGAGGAAGAGAATGAAAATCCCCTCAGACTGAGTCGGTAGTTCTTCCTTGATACACTGGTAAAGGCCTTCAGTACTCCCACTGCACACCTGTTAATCCAGTTACCACCATCACATCTTCCATCCTAAGACATAGAAGCCACCTTATCATGCGTATCCACACGTACCTGAAAAATTCAGAATTTTCTGTTATATATTATTCTCTATATTGGAGGTAATTTATAGGAAAATACAATAGATACAATAGAAAACAATAATCTACGATTAAGCTAATTGATCCTAATTGATCCTCTAATTGATTCTAATCAAATCAGTCAAGTCAACTATACAATCTCCTAATTAATGATAATATTCTAACAAAATCAACTATACAATCTCCTAATTAATGATAATATTCTAACACTCCCCCTCAAGTTGGTGCATAGATGTCACTCATGCCCAACTTGCTAATTGAGTCATGAAAGTTCCTTCCATTAATGGTCTTTGTAAGGATATCTGCAAGTTGATCTTTACTTGATACATGCGGAAACTCAATTATTTTCCCTTCTAATTTCTCTTTGATGAAGAATCGATCAATTTCCACATGTTTGGTACGATCATGTTGGACAAGATTATTGACAATCTGTACGGAAGCTTTATTATCACAATATAGCTTCATACTATCATTTGGGTGAAATCCCAAATCCCCTAATAAGTTTTTCAACCACAGTAATTCAGTAATTCCTTGGGCAATCCCTCGGAATTCTGCTTCAGCACTGAATCGTGACACCACAGTCTGTTTCTTACTCCGCCAAGTGACTAGGTTACCTCCTATAAAGGTAAAGTAACCAGAAGTAGACCCCCGATCACTAGCATTCCCAGCCCAATCAGCATCTGTGTATCCCTTGATGTCTAGATGTCTAGATGTCCATTCTTAGAGAACATTAATCCCCTCCCAGAAGATCCTTTTAAGTATCTTAGAATCCGAAGTATTGCATCCATGTGACTCTCAGTGGGAGAGTGCATAAATTGGCTTACCACACTCACCGCATATGCAATATCAGGACGAGTATGCGATAAGTAGATAAGTTTACCAACCAGCCTTTGATATCTTTCTTTGTTTGCCGGGGATCAGGGTGATCTGGACATTCACATAACTTGTGATTTTGATCCATAGGAGTATCTGCTGGTTTGCTAGCAAGCATCCCAGTTTCTATAAGCAGATCAAGAACATACTTTCTCTGACTAAGGAAAATCCCATGTTTTGACCGAGCTAACTCAATTCCCAGAAAGTACCGTAATGCTCCTAGGTCTTTCATTTCAAACTCTGTGGCCAAGTGACTTTGAAGATTAGTCATCTCCAGATCATCGTTTCCTGTAACAATCATATCATCAACATAGACGATTAGTATAGTGATTTTGTCACCCTTTCGTTTGAAGAATAAGGTGTGATCAGAGTTACTCTGCTCATATCCAAATTTTCTCATGGAAGTACTGAGTCGTCCGAACCAGGCTCTAGGTGATTGTTTTAGTCCATAGAGAGCCTTGTTTAGTTTACAAACTTTACCAGTTTGAGAATCAAAACCAGAGAGGAGATCCATATAAACTTCTTCACTGAGTTCCCCATGTAAGAAGGCATTCTTTACATCAAATTGTTTCAAAGGCCACTCCAGATTAGCTGCTAGTGAGAGAAGTACTCTAACAGTGTTCAATTTTGCTACCGGGGCAAAGGTCTCCTGGTAGTCAACCCCGTAAGTCTGAGTGTACCCTTTGGCAACAAACCTAGCATTGTATCTTTCAATTGAGCCATCTGCCTTGTGTTTGATGGTATATACCTATCGACATCCAACAGCCTTCTTTCCATTAGGAAGATCCACTATCTCCCAGGTATAATTTTTTTGTAAAGCTTTCATCTCTTCATCCATGGCTCGGACCCAATTTTGGTCTGTCAGTGCATCCTGCAATTTACTAGGAATAGATACAGAGGATAATTGATGTGCAAAGGTTTTAAATGTTTCAGATAGTCTGTGAGTTGAGATGTAATTAGTAATAGAGTAAAGAGCATTACTATCTGCTGGAGGTCGTTCGGGGGAAAAACCAAATCGTACAGGTGGTCTATGTTCTCGACTAGGATACCTTCTAGTAGCTGGACTGTGGTCAGGATCTGTGTGATTGGATATATCATTAGATAAAGAGGAGGGTTCAAGAGTTACCTCAGGAGCATTTTCAACCTTAGAGTCTGATTGATGAACCGGTGATGAAGAAGAGGAATGTTGTACTACCTGTATGAGAACTGACTCCCCCTGTTTCTCTTTCCCTTTATTTCTTCTATCATACACTCTCAATGTTGGTTCTATCTTTTCTGTGAGACTATCAGGAATCTTACTTTCCAAAGATAGATTTTTTTCCTCGAAAGATTGACTTTTCAGACTAATAGGTATACCATTGTCAGCAGTTTTAGGAGACTTCCCTTCATAGTTCAGATTCTCCCCCTGAAGAGAAGTCTCCGAGGTAAAATATGCCTCATTCTCCCAGAAAGTAACATCCTGTGACACAAATACTCTACGGGATGGAGGATGACAACATTTGTATCCTTTTTGTGAGCTAGAATATCCTATAAAAACACACTTAAGAGCACGTGGATCTAGCTTTCCTCGATGAGGAGTATGAACATGCACATATACCACACAGCCAAAAACCCGAGAAAGAATATGCAATGCAGAGTTAACATCACAGTAATGAGACAATGATTGTAACGGGGTTTGAAAAGATAGAACACTAGATGGCATACGATTAATGAGATATGCAGCAGATAGTACTGCATCACCCCAAAAAGATTTAAGCATATGCATTCCGAGCAGTAAAGATCGTGCAACCTCTAAGAGATGACGATTTGTACGCTCGGCTGTACCATTTTGTTGTGGGGTATGTGCACAAGATGTTTGGTGAAGAATACCGTTTTTCAAACAAAAAGCTTTTACATTATGATTCAAATATTCACCACCATTATCTGAGCGTAAAACTTGAATTTTTTTATGAAATTGTGTGAGAATCATATGATAAAAATTTTGAAAAACGTCACATACATCACTTTTATTTTTTAAAAGAAAAATCCATGTCATACGAGTACAATCATCAATAAACGTAACAAACCAACGCATACCAGATATAGATACAACGTTAGATGGACCCCAAACATCAGAATGAACAAGAGAGAAAGGCATAGATCTTTTACTATTATTACTAGGGGGAAAAACAGTGCGATGATGTTTTGACAGAACACATGTCTCACACTGTATATTATTGTGCTCAACAGTTTTAAACAACGAAGGAAATAAAAATTTGAGATATTCAAAAAAACAATGACCTAGACACCTATGCCAAAGGAAAATATTACTCTCGTTGTTGGTTCTAACTTGTGCTACTTTGTGAGGATGACTGGAAACATTGTCTGCTGTAAAGTAGTACAACCCTCCTTTTTCCCTACCAGTTCCAATCGTCTCCTTGGTTGTGATGTCCTGAAATACACAATGAGAAGGACAGAATGTCACAACACAGTTTAGAGATTTAGTGATTTGACTGATTAAGAGTAAGTTGTTAGATAAAGTGGGCACATGTAAAACAGATGATAAATGTAAGGATGGAGTTAGTGATATGGATACAGCCCCATGAACCGGGGTGGGTGTACCATCAGCATATGACACATTCTTTGTTTCGATCGGAGTACGATGAATAAAGTTTTGAGAGTTAAAAGTCATGTGATCTGTTGCACCAGAATCAATTATCCAGGTATTATTACTAGAAATTGTAGAAACACTAAAAGCAGAATGAAATGTACCTGAGTTGAGGAATTGAATTTTGGAATCACACATATTACCCTGTGGAATGGATGAGTTGCTGAAGGAAGACGCAAGAGAGGCAGTTCCAGTTCTTGGAGGCCCTTTCTTCTTTTTTTCCAAGTACCACTCAGGATACCCATGCAATCTCCAGCAGGCATCTCGGATATGATTCTTCTGTCCACAGTGAGTACATTTTGTCTCCTGAAACCCCTTTATTGATTAATAGAGCAGAGCTGTCGCTTATTTGTGGGGAAGCTAGCATAGTGGTTTGACGATGTGCCTCACGACGGATATAGGCAAACGCTCCTTCAACACCAGGAAATGGATCCATACGTAACACATCAGCTCGTACTTTGTCAAATTCAGGGTCTAGTCCTGCAAGAAACATGTATACTCTTTGTTTTTCAATACGATCATTCAGTCGAATCACATCTGTAGCATCAGTCATATCATTCGGGCAACGTTGATCTAACTCCTGCCAGATTGTGTTCAATTCCCCGTAATACTCAGCAATAGGTCGCCCAGATTGACGCATATGGAATGCTTTGCTGTTGAGTTCATAGATGATGGATTGATCTGCACCATCATAGTAAGTACGAGCAACTGCTTCCCAAATGGCCTGAGCACTAGGTAATCGGATAAACATCCCCATAATTTTGGGAGTCATAGATCCGAGGAGCCATCCTTGCACAAGAGCATTATCGGCCAACCATCGCCTATAGGTAGGACTGGTGGTGGTAGGCTTAACACATTCCCCTGTGAGAAAACAGTATTTGTCTTTTCCAGCCACGAAGATCTCAACAAACTTGGACCATAAATGGTAGTTTGATCCATCCAATTTAATCTCAATCTTAGATGAGTTATCATGAGAATAAATTTAAGGAAGTATTGGTGGTGGAATTGTGTGGCTAGATACGTCTGATTCTTCGTCTAAGTTGCCCCATAGTAGTGGTAGTATAAAAGTATCAGCGGAAGCAAATGAAAGAAAATTTTGACTTTTTTTTTTACCGGTCAATATATATATATAAACAGAAATTGGGCGACGTGGGTCGCTGATGGAGGAGAAAGGAATTGAGCGGCGACGTGGGTCGCTAATGGAGGAGAAAGAAAGCCGACACGAGTCGGGTCTGCGATGAAGAGCAACCGGTTTAGAGGCGACGTGGGTCGCAGCAGGAGAAAGAACCGATGTGGATCGAGTCGGGTCGCGATAGATATTGGGTTGGGAACGATCGACGATGGGTTGAAGAAGATCGACGAGGTTGATACGACGTCGGCGACAGTTATTCCGGTAAGACACCAGAAAACAATAGGTAGCAGTCCTATTGCTTTAGAAAAGGAAAAAAAAAAAAAAGATAGAAAACTATAGAAATTTTTATTTAGAAGAGTAGAAACAGAAAACCTAAATCCTTAGGCTCTGATACCATGAACAATTCAGAATTTTCTGTTATATATTCTTCTCCATATTGGAGGTAATTTATAGGAAAATACAATAGATACAATAGGAAACAACAATCTACAATTAAGCTAATTGATCCTAATTGATCCTCTAATTGATTCTAATTAAATCAGTCAAGTCAACTATACAATCTCCTAATTAATGATAATATTCTAACAGTACCACCTTCAATAACTTTATTTTCACACCTTTCACCACTTCTAAGAATGACCTCTCACTTCGAGGTTGTGGCCTATGCAGCCACCATGAATCACTTCTTGCCCTTCCCTTTTGGTCACAAGCATCATCTTTCAAACCAGAAAGCCTCTACACACCAATTCTTTGTTTGTTCCTAATAGAGAGACATCCTAGGCACCATTCTTGGGGAATCACATTTGAATATCATTCATTTCCTTATGCATTTGATGTAATTGGCAACAATCACTTGTCTTGATATTGTCCACAATTATAGGATATAATTGATAGGAGGTGATTGGTCTGTGACTTGTATATAACAGAACCTTTGATCAATGAAAAGACATAACATTTTACATACAATATCATCCTTTTCTATATGGTATCAGAGCTCTCAAGCCACCAAGCTTAAACACCAATCCTCATATCTCCTTTATATCTTTCTCTTCTTTTTCGCCATTTTTTTTTAATTTCCTTCTTTGCAATGTCTTCTCTAACCAACTCATCAAGTTCATCAAACTCCTCAACCTCCGAAACACCAGTTGTTGTATCAACTGGTACCAACCCTGCTGCACAACCCAATAATCTAATCTCTATCAATACTGCATCCCAAATTCCATTCAAGCTATCCAGAGGTGAGAACTATGCCTCTTGGAGATCTCAATTCTCTAATTTACTGTTTGGTTTTGATTTGTTAGGTTATGTCGATGGCACACATCCCTGTCCTGCATCCACCATCAACACAACTGAAGGAACTGAGTCTGTTCCGAACCCAGATCACAAGAAGTGGTTGTGTCAGGATCGTCTAATACTGCAAGGTATTCAGGCCTCCCTTGCAGGTACTATTGCACCAATTATCTCCACCTGCAAATGCTCTGCTGAAGCGTTGAATAAACTGGAAACAACTTTTGCAAATCGTTCAAATACCAGGATGCTCACCCTTCTTTCCACACTCATGAGAACCTCTCAAGAAGGCACCACCATAGCCGAATACATGCAGCACATCAAAACAATTGTTAACGACCTTGCCTTAATTGGGCACCCCTTGAGTGACGCTGAGATCGTCGTTCACACCCTCCATGGCCTCAGTAATGACTATAAAGAACTGAATGCAGCCATACGTACAAGAGAAACAGCTATGACATTCGAAGAGCTTCACGATAAGCTTCTAGATCACGAGACTTTTCTAAAACGAGAAGAAGGGAAGAAAGTAACAACACCAATCACTGCCCAATACAACCATCATCACTCCAACAACAATAAAAACAGATCAGGTTCAGGAAATCCTCAACACAATAGAATGGGAAACAAGAATTATGGCAACAGGTCATTCTCAGGCAATCCACAGATCAACCCAGGAAATCAAGGGTTTCATAACTCTTCATACTCTCCCTTTAACAACAATTTTTCCTATAACATAGTGGAGAATTTTGCTCCAGCAAGTAACTCACAACATCAACCATGGCGACCAAACAACAACCATGGACAACCTAAGCCAATATGCCAACTATGTGACAAAATTGGGCACACAACAAAGGTTTGTCGGTCTCGAGCAATACCAAACTACAATCCCAACTGGCCTCAGACGAATCACTCAACCACAGATCATCAATCCAACCGCAACACCTGGCTAGTTGACTCTGGTGCATCGCACCACATTACCTCTGACTTGCAAAATCTCTTTGTTCACTCTGATTATAATGGGAATGAAGACATAATGGTTGGCAACGGTAACGGTATTCCAATATCTCATATTGGTTCTACAAAACTCACATCTTCATATATCTCATTTAATCTTAATAATGTGTTGTGTGCTCCCCACATCAAAAAGAATTTACTTTCAGTTTCACAATTTTGCAAACAAAATGCAACATCTATTGAATTCTTTTCTGATTATTTTATTGTGAAGGATTTGAGTACGGGGGTATCCTTGGTGCGAGGCCAGAATAAGGATGACGTCTATGAGTGGCCATCTATGTCATCATCACCATCCCTTACAACAGCAAACACATCCACCACAACAACTACCGCCGACCTATGTCACAGCCGTCTAGGCCATCCATCCGAATCCATTCAAAAAAAAATTAGTAACTACCTTTTCCCTACCCCTATCTCAGTCTCTTTCTAGTCATTGTGATTCATGTCTTTGTAATAAAAGCCATAGACTTCCGTTTGGCTTAACAAGTGTCATGTAATTCTCCATTAGAAATTTTATATACCGATGTTTAGGGGCCATCACCAATCACTTCTTTTGACAATTTTCGGTACTACATAATTTTTGTGGATTACTTTACCAAATATACTTGGTTTTATCCTATCAAACACAAATCAGATGTTCCCCTCATATTTGACAAATTCAAAAAATTATTCGAAAACTTTTTTCAACTGAAAATAAAAACAGTCTATTCTAACGGAGGTGGTGAATATCAAAACTTGGCTCATCACCTATCTAACTTTGGTGTTCAACATCTCACGTCTCCTCCATATACTCCTCAATTAGTGGGCACCGTTGAAAGAAAACATCGTCATCTAGTCGAAACTGGTCTCACTTTACTTCACCAAGCCTCACTACCTTTACGGTTCTGGTCTGTAGCATTCCAAACAGCCACCTATCTTATTAACTGTATGCCCACACCAGTTCTAAAATCCCACTCTCCATTTGAAAAAATATTTCACAAATAACCAAATTATCACAAACTAAAAGTATTTGGTTGTTTGTGCTACCCTTGGCTCCGTCCCTATTCTGCTCATAAGCTACCTCCACGATCAAAACCATGCATATTCATTGGTTATTCACTCTCTCATAATTCCTATATCTGCCTTGATCCATTCACATCAAAAACCTTTATCACACGCCATATAGTTTTTATTGAGTCTTAATTTCTTTTTCAAAAACTTTCCATCCATGAACCACGAATTAACACAGAATCTCTACATCAATGGTGTTCCTCAAATCCCTCAAATCCTCCCACAAATCCAGAGTCAACATCTCATGATTCTGTCACTTACAATCAGGCACCACATATCCTACCCTATCTACATTAAATCACATACAATCAAGTTCCCCTCTACAAGCTGCCCCCACCAATACACAATCCTCAAATCATGGTGTTGATGAACAAGTGGATTCTCATGTCACGCTGCCTACCTCTGCCTTGCACCAATCACACTCCCTGGACTTCTCTACAGATCAGGTAAGTCATGATTTTTCTCCTCATTTATCTCCCTCACAGACTGCTCCATCCAAATCGCCTACACCACCTAAAATAACTACCAGGTCCCAACATAATATCTTCAAGCCACGTAAAATACTTGATCTCTACACCACCACCTCCAAAATCGAAGGACCTCCTGAACCCACAACATATTGCCAAGCCGAAAAATTTCCTCAATGGCGTAAGGCAATGAGTGATGAGTATGATGCCCTTCTTAAAAATTCCACATGGACTCTAGTACCCATAACCACACACAAAACATCATTGGGTGTAAGTGGATATTTAAGATTAAGCGGAACCCCAACGGTACAGTTGCCCACCATAAGGCTCGTTTGGTTGCCAAGGGATTCCATCAACGTCCTGGAATTGATTACAATGATACTTTCAGTCCTGTTGTAAAACCTACAACAATTCGCCTTATTTTAAGTTTAGCGGTCTCCTATGGATGGGACTTGCGACACCTGGACGTTAATAATGCTTTTTTGCAGGGCACACTTTCTGACAATGTTTACATGCAGCACCTCAGGGTTTCACTCATCCACAGTTTCCTACTCATGTCTGCAAGTTACGTAAGGCCATCTATGGTCTTCGTCAAGCTCCCCGTGCATTGTATCATGAATTACGTAGCTTCCTACTTCTTCACAAATTTGTGAACTCTAAATCGGACAGTTCACTTTTTATCTTTCACCATGGACAAATCACACTCTACCTGCTTGTGTACGTTGACGATATCATCATTACAGGTAACAATATTGCCTCCATCCAGCAGTTCATTGATCAGTTGGCCAACCGATTCTCCTTGAAAGACCTCGACCCCTTGTCCCATTTTCTAGGCGTTGAGGCTCGCACAACTCCAACTGGTTTGTTCTTATCGCAACAAAAGTATATACTTGATATCCTGCACAAGACTAACATGGTTGATTCTAAAGAGGTTAGCACTCCCCTATCCACAACCGAGTCTCTAACACTCAACGATAGCACCCTCACCATAACGCTACTCAGTTTCAATAGGTCTTGGGATCACTACAGTACTTGTCCTTAACAAGGCCCGATATCTCCTTTGCAGTCAACAGACTATCACAGTTCATGCACCGTCCTACTTCACATCATTGGGCCACTGTCAAACGTCTATTGCGGTACCTCAAAGGCAATTCCGATCATGGAATTTTTCTTCGCAAAGAATCACGTCCACAACTTCATGCCTTTTCTGACTCTGATTGGGAAGGAAACACTGACGATCTCACATCCACATCTGCATATGTTGTGTTTCTTGGTGCCTCACCAATCAGTTGGGCTTCCAAAAAGCAACGCACCGTTGCTCGTTCATCTACTGAAGCTGAGTACCGTGCTATAGCTTCGACTGCTTCTGAACTAAACTGGATCACTAATTTGCTCAAAGAATTACATGCTCCACCTTTAATTGTACCTATAATTTACTGCGATAATATTGGGGCCACATACTTGTGTAAAAATCCGATGTTCCACTCACGAATGAAGCACATTGACATTGATTTTCACTTTGTTCGTGACCAAGTTGTTAATCATCGGTTACGTGTTTCTCATGTTCATATTAACGATCAGTTGGCGAACTCACTCACTAAAGCACTTCCTCGAAAACAGTTCTTGCATCATCGATTCAAGATTGGCATCCGAGATGGATGCACCATCTTGCGGGGGCATAATAGAGAGACATCCTAGGCACCATTCTTGGGGAATCACATTTGAATATCATTCATTTCCTTATGCATTTGATGTACACTCACTTGCCTTGATATTGTCCACAATTATATGATATAATTGATAGGAGGTGATTGGTCTGTGACTTGTATATAACAGAACCTTTGATCAATGAAAAGACATAACATTTTACATACAATATCATCATTTTCTATAGTTCCAGCTGAAAGAAGTCAGTTTCGAAATTATTGGCCATCTCTAAGCATGAATCCCATCCACTTTTTTTCCATCCTAATTTATTCTTATAGTGATTCAAAACGAATGAAAGTAAACACATTTCGTCTTGAGCTGTTCTGTGAAGACAAATAAACATCCCTTTGCCAAATGTCTTGAAGATTCTCCAAATACAAACCAAATCAACTCTAGGGTTCAAGTTGTCAACAAAGATGATTTTGTTAAATGGAGTGATGATTTCTTAAAGCTGTTTTTGTTAGTCTTGGTATGTGTCTTTCTTTTGAAGTGGTTGTTTTGTTCTTCTGCTGGCTGTTGTGCCATGTTTTCGTTTGTTTCTTTTTTTACTAACTGTTGTGCGTTAGTTTGTTTGGCTTTGTGAGGTTGATTGTGTTCCCTACAATTTTTTTTTTTTTTTTGCCTTTTTTCAATAAAGTAATCTATTCAAAAAAAAAAAGTTATCAACAAGGATTGAAAACAACTTTTCTCTAAAATCTTTTCTCTCCTCCTTCCCACGAACATTTGAACCTCTCTCCCCATAATAAAAAACTTCAAGATTCTTTTCTCTCTCTGGCCGAAAAGATGAGAGTTTCTCTCACTAACTCTATCTCTAATGGACATATTTTTTTGAAAAAATAAAATTTTTAATATCGTAACATCATTAACTCTATTTGAATAAATTTAATGATATAAAACTATAAATATAAGTAGTTAAACCAATTATCAATAAGATAAAAAATAATACTATTTTATGATTCTAAATTTAACTCGAGTGCAGAACAATAATCGTTATATAAAAAAACTCAACAATAGAACGCATAAAACTTATAAAATAAAACTAAATAGTTTAATCTTCTAAATTAATAATATCCACCACAATCCAAGAAACCATTTTAACGTTTTGAAGTTCACTTCTTATTGCATTGGTTTACTTTAGTTTTTGTTTGTTATGTCTGATAATTTAATTAATAATAATAATAATAATAATATATATATATATATAAGTGAGTCTTTCTTGAAGGATCCCTTATTTTAATTTCGGTAAGGACCATGATGAAAACCAGTGTTCTAGAAATCGACTGACTAGGCTGATTAATCGGCTCAATACGGCTAGTTGGCGGTTCACTGTGGTAAAGTGGCCAAAATCGGCCTTATTAGTCGGTCTCGAACTATTAGTCCTAAGCGTCGATTAATCAGCAAGTTGGTCTCTGTCTTCCGTCGCCGCCATAGCCAATTTGCCGAGATCATAATCGCCATCGCTAGCAAAACGATTCTACACTTCACTTCTTCTTCATCCAAAGCTATCGAGATCACTGAGATCGTCGAGATCGCAGTCTACTTTCAGTCGTTTAGATCACAAACATTTGAAAGACATGGACTTTAATCTTGAAATTGATCAAGACTTCTGTTGGGAATTGGATAGGTGACATGTTTCGATCCACCATCGGCATGACAAAGTCTCTTATAGCCCTTTAATTTTCCTCATTTTGCCCCCTTTGGGATGCACCGGGAATTTGATCTTGATTCAAAGCAGCTCTTTCCATAGCTCGTCTTCGAGTCTTTCTATTTCTCCAAGTCGTTACCTTAATATCCGGATCGATGTTAAAAACCTGTAAGTTGTTGCTCCTTATATTATTATGCATACAAGAAAATATAAAAGAACAAAGTAAAGATCTAAATTAGTAATGAATCAACCAGTAGTGATATCAATAAACCGTTCAATCCCTGGTAACGGCACCAAAAATTGACCACTCCAAAAGAAACAAATAGTATGAAGTCGTGAGAGTAGTACAATGATAAATAAGATTTGTTCCACGAGGATTGATGATTTGATTACCACAAGGATTGATGATTTGATTATCATAATTGATTGATTAAACTACTATTTAGACAAGCAAGCTGGTATGATGATTGTATTACACTACTCAAATTTAATTAAATTAAACTTCAACTATAATGCATTTAGTGAAATTAAATAAGTAGTCAAAGCAAGGTCACACACAACAAGTGAGTGTATTACTAATAAGAAATTAGGCTAAGATCGTGAATCCACTTACCAATTCTTACCAATTTATAGACACACATTTGAAGTTAAATTATACAAGTGTAAATGTAGACTCGTGACAACCCGCAATTAGTCTATACTCTCTCTCAAGTAATATAAATATGCACCAATAATCTATCTCTCGATGGTCATCCGAAATGCGTACAAGTTCATTAATCTTTGTGGTTCACTAATTGAGTTCTAAAGACAAGCATCGAGTATCTCTACCTTACTAGCTAGACCTCTATCGTGCATTTCATCGAGCACGTTGTGTGTTTCTCCTCTTGGTACATCACACAACAACCAATTAAACATTAAATGCTAGCAAGACACTCAATATTGATTATAGCATGAGATACACATACATAAACACAAGCAAAAGAGATAAAATGGTGGTCTTTTTTGATAATTCATGGTAAAGGCTACATCTAGGCCTTAGCCAAGAAGGATTTAGTTCATAATACAATAAATGGTCATACAAGATATGTAATGAGTACAAGCCACAAATGAATAAAAATAAATGTATAGAGAGAAAGGATAAGAGTAAATTAAGTTAAAGAACTCCTCCTCTCTTGCTAGGTTGTGCTAGAGTTCTTCTCTCTATGACTTCTTTTGCTCCAATATGTGATTTTGATGGTTGATCTAGATAAGGAAATAAGGTTGTGAATGTTTGGTAAAGTGGGATTTGGGTTTAGATGGTGATATGATGAAGGTTTTGGGTGATTTAGTGAAAGATTTGGGGTAAAGATTGGTTCTTGAATATTTTGGATTGTTATGGGAGTGTTTTGGAGTTCAAGAGTCGTGCAAGATGTGCTGGAAAAGAGAGGAAGTGAGGTATATATATGGTACCGTGCTATAGCTTCGACTGCTTCTGAACTAAACTGGATCACTAATTTGCTCAAAGAATTACATGCTCCACCTTTAATTGTACCTATAATTTACTGCGATAATATTGGGGCCACATACTTGTGTAAAAATCCGATGTTCCACTCACGAATGAAGCACATTGACATTGATTTTCACTTTGTTCGTGACCAAGTTGTTAATCATCGGTTACGTGTTTCTCATGTTCATATTAACGATCAGTTGGCGAACTCACTCACTAAAGCACTTCCTCGAAAACAGTTCTTGCATCATCGATTCAAGATTGGCATCCGAGATGGATGCACCATCTTGCGGGGGCATAATAGAGAGACATCCTAGGCACCATTCTTGGGGAATCACATTTGAATATCATTCATTTCCTTATGCATTTGATGTACACTCACTTGCCTTGATATTGTCCACAATTATATGATATAATTGATAGGAGGTGATTGGTCTGTGACTTGTATATAACAGAACCTTTGATCAATGAAAAGACATAACATTTTACATACAATATCATCATTTTCTATAGTTCCAGCTGAAAGAAGTCAGTTTCGAAATTATTGGCCATCTCTAAGCATGAATCCCATCCACTTTTTTTCCATCCTAATTTATTCTTATAGTGATTCAAAACGAATGAAAGTAAACACATTTCGTCTTGAGCTGTTCTGTGAAGACAAATAAACATCCCTTTGCCAAATGTCTTGAAGATTCTCCAAATACAAACCAAATCAACTCTAGGGTTCAAGTTGTCAACAAAGATGATTTTGTTAAATGGAGTGATGATTTCTTAAAGCTGTTTTTGTTAGTCTTGGTATGTGTCTTTCTTTTGAAGTGGTTGTTTTGTTCTTCTGCTGGCTGTTGTGCCATGTTTTCGTTTGTTTCTTTTTTTACTAACTGTTGTGCGTTAGTTTGTTTGGCTTTGTGAGGTTGATTGTGTTCCCTACAATTTTTTTTTTTTTTTTGCCTTTTTTCAATAAAGTAATCTATTCAAAAAAAAAAAGTTATCAACAAGGATTGAAAACAACTTTTCTCTAAAATCTTTTCTCTCCTCCTTCCCACGAACATTTGAACCTCTCTCCCCATAATAAAAAACTTCAAGATTCTTTTCTCTCTCTGGCCGAAAAGATGAGAGTTTCTCTCACTAACTCTATCTCTAATGGACATATTTTTTTGAAAAAATAAAATTTTTAATATCGTAACATCATTAACTCTATTTGAATAAATTTAATGATATAAAACTATAAATATAAGTAGTTAAACCAATTATCAATAAGATAAAAAATAATACTATTTTATGATTCTAAATTTAACTCGAGTGCAGAACAATAATCGTTATATAAAAAAACTCAACAATAGAACGCATAAAACTTATAAAATAAAACTAAATAGTTTAATCTTCTAAATTAATAATATCCACCACAATCCAAGAAACCATTTTAACGTTTTGAAGTTCACTTCTTATTGCATTGGTTTACTTTAGTTTTTGTTTGTTATGTCTGATAATTTAATTAATAATAATAATAATAATAATATATATATATATATAAGTGAGTCTTTCTTGAAGGATCCCTTATTTTAATTTCGGTAAGGACCATGATGAAAACCAGTGTTCTAGAAATCGACTGACTAGGCTGATTAATCGGCTCAATACGGCTAGTTGGCGGTTCACTGTGGTAAAGTGGCCAAAATCGGCCTTATTAGTCGGTCTCGAACTATTAGTCCTAAGCGTCGATTAATCAGCAAGTTGGTCTCTGTCTTCCGTCGCCGCCATAGCCAATTTGCCGAGATCATAATCGCCATCGCTAGCAAAACGATTCTACACTTCACTTCTTCTTCATCCAAAGCTATCGAGATCACTGAGATCGTCGAGATCGCAGTCTACTTTCAGTCGTTTAGATCACAAACATTTGAAAGACATGGACTTTAATCTTGAAATTGATCAAGACTTCTGTTGGGAATTGGATAGGTGACATGTTTCGATCCACCATCGGCATGACAAAGTCTCTTATAGCCCTTTAATTTTCCTCATTTTGCCCCCTTTGGGATGCACCGGGAATTTGATCTTGATTCAAAGCAGCTCTTTCCATAGCTCGTCTTCGAGTCTTTCTATTTCTCCAAGTCGTTACCTTAATATCCGGATCGATGTTAAAAACCTGTAAGTTGTTGCTCCTTATATTATTATGCATACAAGAAAATATAAAAGAACAAAGTAAAGATCTAAATTAGTAATGAATCAACCAGTAGTGATATCAATAAACCGTTCAATCCCTGGTAACGGCACCAAAAATTGACCACTCCAAAAGAAACAAATAGTATGAAGTCGTGAGAGTAGTACAATGATAAATAAGATTTGTTCCACGAGGATTGATGATTTGATTACCACAAGGATTGATGATTTGATTATCATAATTGATTGATTAAACTACTATTTAGACAAGCAAGCTGGTATGATGATTGTATTACACTACTCAAATTTAATTAAATTAAACTTCAACTATAATGCATTTAGTGAAATTAAATAAGTAGTCAAAGCAAGGTCACACACAACAAGTGAGTGTATTACTAATAAGAAATTAGGCTAAGATCGTGAATCCACTTACCAATTCTTACCAATTTATAGACACACATTTGAAGTTAAATTATACAAGTGTAAATGTAGACTCGTGACAACCCGCAATTAGTCTATACTCTCTCTCAAGTAATATAAATATGCACCAATAATCTATCTCTCGATGGTCATCCGAAATGCGTACAAGTTCATTAATCTTTGTGGTTCACTAATTGAGTTCTAAAGACAAGCATCGAGTATCTCTACCTTACTAGCTAGACCTCTATCGTGCATTTCATCGAGCACGTTGTGTGTTTCTCCTCTTGGTACATCACACAACAACCAATTAAACATTAAATGCTAGCAAGACACTCAATATTGATTATAGCATGAGATACACATACATAAACACAAGCAAAAGAGATAAAATGGTGGTCTTTTTTGATAATTCATGGTAAAGGCTACATCTAGGCCTTAGCCAAGAAGGATTTAGTTCATAATACAATAAATGGTCATACAAGATATGTAATGAGTACAAGCCACAAATGAATAAAAATAAATGTATAGAGAGAAAGGATAAGAGTAAATTAAGTTAAAGAACTCCTCCTCTCTTGCTAGGTTGTGCTAGAGTTCTTCTCTCTATGACTTCTTTTGCTCCAATATGTGATTTTGATGGTTGATCTAGATAAGGAAATAAGGTTGTGAATGTTTGGTAAAGTGGGATTTGGGTTTAGATGGTGATATGATGAAGGTTTTGGGTGATTTAGTGAAAGATTTGGGGTAAAGATTGGTTCTTGAATATTTTGGATTGTTATGGGAGTGTTTTGGAGTTCAAGAGTCGTGCAAGATGTGCTGGAAAAGAGAGGAAGTGAGGTATATATATGGTATGGGAATTAGGGCATGAAACCCTAGAAATTCTGCTGATGTGGACTTAATGCACGGTACGTGCACGGTTCCGGTGCGTGCACGTACCGCGGCAATATTCTGGATGTAAATGCACGGTACATGCGTTGTTCTAGTGTATGCATGCACCGCCGCAATCTTCTAGTTCTATATGCATGGTACTTGCATGGTTTCAGCGTGCGCATGTACCGTGGCAAATTGCTGGAATGGGTTGCACTGTTCATACACGGTACCAATGTGCACATATACCATGAAAATGCTTATTTTATCTTCAAACTAGCCCCGAAAATCTTTAGCACAAACACCATGGGAAGCTAAAACATCAGTATTAGCTTTTTGAAACCGCGATATATTCGGATTTACCTGGGAATGGATGCAATTGATAAGAAATGGGGCTACATTGAGTGTACAAATGGGAACCGTCATGCACTCACCAATCAACCTGTTCAATCTCCTACCACAAATGTATTGTTAATTTTATTTTTATTTTTCTATAAGAAATTAATGGCTGATAAGCCTTTAGTATTTCTATTTATATACATGGAATTGATCCATCCTTGTAAGTAGCAAAGCCTTTAATGTTGCGTGTTATATAATCCGAATTCCAGCAAGATGATTTCGATGAAGCAAGAAGTAGAAGATAAACAGGGGGCAATTGACGCCAAGGCTGACGTAGTGGGGTGGACTGAACCATTGAGACAAGATCAGCTGAACTTGATGGAGGAATTGTGGAAAAGACTTAGGAGGGAAGAACAATCTTGGAGACAGAAATCGAGAATCAACTGGTTGCTGGAGGGTGATAAGAACACCTTGTTTTTTCAGTGTTGCAAGTGGTAGAAGGAGAAGAAACTTGATTATGGAAATGACTATAGAAGGGGTTACTGAAACCGATCCAAATGAATTCTTGATAAGAATAAAGCGATGTTGGTAAAATGGTTATGGAGGTTTGGCAAGGAAGATCAGAGAAGGGTCATTTGTTCCAAATACAAGGTGGATGAAAGATCGCTGTACTGGTGTTGGCCTGGGACAAAGTATGCTTCCTTTTTTGTCAAGTCAGTGGAGATTATGCTAAAGGCTGGCTCCCTAACGGAGTAACGGATCGTGTGATCAAAGAAGGCTTCCAAACAGTTGTAGGTTGTGGGAATAGGGTGGAGTTGTGGTCGGATATTTTCTTTGATGTCAGATTCCTGAAAGTTGCTTTTCCAAGATGTTTCCTACTTAAACTTGCCTTCTTAAAAAAAGAAGAAATTCTTGTAATGTTGTCTTTGTGGGTATTGATATTGTTATTTAATTTCTTGTTTGTAATTAGAGGAAATAATAAAATAAAACTATACATTTTACTTACTTTTTCTTCTGTTCAGTACTTATTTGGTTGTCATGATATTTCATAAATATTTTGACTGTTCTCCTTCTCAACTGTTAGTCAAAATTAATAGCTTTAATGTCTACTATACCATTGCATAAATATTAACGAAATGCTGATATGAATGTGTACACACTAACACATTTTTTCAGAACAGCTTACTTGTATAAGAGGCAAAGCACGGCCTAGCAACAACAAACAGACAAGCCAAAAAGCCACAGACCAAGAATGAAATTAAAGTAACATATATATATATATATATATCAGTCTCGTGAAACAAGCAGATAATTATGACCTGAAAAGACATCCTCCCTTATAAGGGGATGGGTTCAAAAAGCAATGAATGTGGCAGATCCTTGGACTCAAACTCTTCAATACCATGTCTATCGGCCCCATGTAGATATATACAATGCGACATTCTAACAAGGTTCAACATCATTTCTATAGTAGTTTCAGACAGAGGAGTTTCTGCTCTTATGTACGCATTCACTCTCTTCCATAACTGCCTATTCATCTCATTAATATGTTCACGCGAAACTTCTTCAGACGCCCCTGTTTCATGCATGTAACACTGGATTGCTTTTGGAACATCACCTCTTTTGATCTCATCCTAAATCAAAGCATAAAAAAGAAAAAAAAATTAAAACAGGTCCATTTAGATCAAGTTATATATCTAATGGACTCTTCTCTAGTCTGGTCAATCTTAAAAAACAATTTATGACCGATCTTACTAGAGATTAAAAAATATCTAAAACATGAAAAAGAAATTTGTATTTGTACAATATACCGATGAGGTTCCCAAATCATCTTGAAGTCGGAAAACCATGAATAACCAGTATATTACATCAGCCGGGTTTGTTTCTAAACATTCCAATTCCTTCTCTATTACGGGATTTGCTGCAGCCAAATAAGAGTGAACTGCTACTATAGGGCCTGCTATTGTTGTTCTTGCATTTTTCATGTACTCTTCCAGTGTAGGCTTTTGTCCACTATGAAACCATTTAGCCTCCATCATGTAGGCTTGTAGTAAACGTACCCACTACAAATAATATTTGTATTTATGGCAAGCATTAGCATCATAAGTTTAAAGATTCATGATCAAAGGAACATAACGGGAAGAATGGATATGTTACCGAGTTTTTAAGATTCATCCCGACATCATAGTCCTTTTCTTTGAGAATTTCGTAAGTCATTTCATTAACAAAGTTAAAAACAACGAGAAAACATATTTTCATATAGTCTGGAAGTTGGTTCATTGCCTTAATGTCCCACCTGATAAAAATAGAATAGAAGAAAAACAAAATTAATTGTCCTATTGTAGATATGTGTTGGAATTTTAATTGTAGATATATAAAACACTTCATGTTACTGCCACCAACCTGTCAACAGCATCAGTGAAGAGTTCTAGTTCAGACATGGTACCATAAACATCATAAACATCATCAATCACTGTAATTACAGCTATAAGCTTTGTAACTATTCCTCTGCAGTATTTGAACCGAGGCTCGAAGACAACCCCCATCCCCCACAAAAATGATGGCACCAACCTGCTCCGAGCAAAGCTTAGTTTCTTTTCAAGACCATAACTCTCCCACCACCTTCACAGGCAAAAGAGAAACGAAACACAATATCATGCAAGAATTCAAACGCAGTTTTATTATTGTATTGGATCGACTGACCTGACCTGATCGATTACGCTTGTGTATATAGTAGTAACTTAAGAAAGTAATTAAATAGTGATTATTAAATTATGCAATCATGAAAATCAAGATTGAGGAGGGTTAGTTGTTGTAGTTTACTTTGACAGTTCTTTAAGTTCTTGTTGGTAAAATCCTTGCACAATGTTGAAGTCCAACTTAGCGAATTCGAGTAAAATGTGGTTCACCTCCTCTCTTCTCTCATACACATCAATGAACCACCTGGCCTCCAATCTTGAATCCTTCCAATGAAGAGGAAGCTCAATGGCATGCTTTACTTCCATGGCAAGGTTCGATTCCGAATCAAGATTTTCTAGGTTTTTAAGATGTTTAGTTGTGAACTGCCAAGCCTCTTCCGTGATGCTCTCCCATTCAAAGCCATAGTACGAAGCCTCATACAAGCTCAACATTCCCTTGACATCATCACAGAGAATCTCCATGAAATTTCCCACCTTGTCCTTGAAACTTGTGAAAACCTCTGCACTCAAGAAATAACAACTTTTTAGTTATTCCAAAAACGACAGAACATAATATGTTTCAGGCATAGGATTTTTACACATTTTTCATGCATAATCTACTGTTATGGAGTGATCAAGTTACTCTATACCCCCCTAAAAACCTCTGCACTCAAGAAATAACAATTTTTTAGTTATACAATAAAGTGACAGAATGTAATAGGTTTCAGGTACAGGATTTCTACACATTTTTCATGCATAATCTACTGTTATGGAGTGATCAAGTTACTCTACCACACCCCCACCCCCCACCTCATCTCCGTCTCGTTTTTTAGGTGTGATAAAGAGGATTATTACCTTGAGGAACATCGTAACCATGTTGTCTAAGCAGTCGAAATTCTAGAGAGGTAGCATGCAGATTCTCATTTTTCCATCTATCATCGCTACTATTATAGACAATTTGCAATGTTTTCTTTATCTCAGTTGCAAAGTGATAGGCCAATCCAAGTCTTTGCAAAGTATCAATCAACTCAAGTTGATCCAGTGGCTCGCTCACATTGGCAACCATGCCCCTCACTTTTTCCTTCAACAATTCTGCTCGTTTTGTGTATACTTCTTCCTGCAATTTTGAAATTTTCAACAATAGTGAAAAAAAATAAAATTATGTAGACTGATCAAAATGTTGTTTAAAAATTGACGAAGAAGAAGGGACTATCGATTGGTGTGTACCGTATACACACTACTTAATGACTGCAAATAATCATAGTCCCAAATGGTAGGTCTATAGTTTCCTGATCTTCTAACAACCGCTTGATCACTTTCAAGTTTGAGGGTTGAAAAGCATTGGACTGGCTTGTGTACTCTGATTGACCTGCTGCTTGCTCTTTGTGGTACAAGTCGTCTAGGGTTTTGAAAACCAGTGAGAGAAGGGACAGGAATTGCTGCAATGAAACGAGAAGCCATTGAAATAAGCTTATACTTTTTGCAATGTAGAAAATCTTTAGTTAATTTCTTCTGAAGAATCACTCTCTGGTATTAATATTGAGAAATGAGAAGAACAGCAGCAAATATATATATATATATAGCCTGAAAACAAATACTATCGCAATTTAATTCAGTCTCATTGCATGAATATGGTAGTGGTGGACATCAATTGGGTTGGTTTTATTTTCACTCAAATCAAATCAAACCGGTATTTAATTGATTTAGTGATTTACAAACCAAACTGACCAATAAAAATCAGTTTGGTTTAATAATGTTTGCTAGTTTATTATCAAAATATAATGTGTGTATCTATCTATTGATATGAAATTAGTTTTGCATGTGATGTCTTTTTTTCTAAACTTTTATATTAAATGGATATACTAGTTGCTTGGTAACACTTGAGAAACACATGGGCTTTTTTACTTAAATTTCGATACTAATCGGATAAATGTCACATTACATTTATCGATTAGCAATGCTGTGATTGATAATTGATAACACCAGATTTCAGGTATTGCCGACCAAAGACTTAGGGTTTTTTTTTTGTGTCTGAAAATTGAACGGTGTTAATTTTTTTTTAAAACTGAATATGTACTGAAATATGAAGTTGAATGACATGTTTGTTTGTTTTTTTTGTCACATTTGAATGTACTGTCAACTTTTATTTTTTTGTTTTTAAATAAAATTGTCTGAATACAAGTAATTTTACATTTATACACGTACTATTTAAAAGAAGTAATTTAACATGTATGTTTTTCTGCAAACAAAGTTCAATTTAACAAATCAAAAAAATTATTAAGAAATATAATTTTACATGTTCTGCAGACAAAGTTCAAGTTCAATTTATTGTAAAAAAAAGTTCAAGTTATTTTGCATGTTGTTCATATTTTTAGTATATATAATTGATGAACTATTTTTGTTTTTTTTTTTAATTTCCTGGTTTGTATGCATCGGAAAAAAAGTTATTGATTAATTTTTTTCGAATTAGATTCTTGAATTATATGCACTTGTCTCTATGAGAAGTGTTTAATGTTTTTTTCTTCTTCTTTATAAAACCCATTTAAAATAAGAAATATGTAAAAATAAAAAAAAATCTCTATACCATATCAAGTTATGAAAATTTTGAAAATATATCTTCTTTAGGATGATAGATCTGGAAGAGAATATTTTAATTGTAATTTAATGATTTGGAATTAAGTTAAAAGTCAGGATTTCTTACTTTATTTGTTAAATTGTTTTTTTTTAATGTTTTTAAGTTGTTTGACCACTTAAAAAAATAAACAAAATAACTTAATGAGTTCAATTCAGACCTAATATGTTTTAAGTGGAAAGTGGAAAAAAATGACCCCTCATTCTTACACTAACCTTTTTTTTTTTAATAATTAAAATCATATCTTACCAAGGTCTCTTACATTATCTCATAATTAGCACAAGCGGTTGTGCACCTCCACTAAATATGTGAGAAGTCTTCTTTCCGATTTATAGGAGTAGTTATTTCCCATTATGGACCTGTGTAAAACTTTAAAAAAAAAAATTACGAAAGTGTATTTGAACAAAATTACTAATAAGCATATTGATGAACAACGGTGAGCTCCTCTTGACTACCATTACACGCTGCAAATTTTTTTATCCTTAAAGTATTATGAGACATATTGGAGAGTTCTTTTTATACAATCCTGAAGAAAAAACGTTCAAAGAATTAGAGATTGATCAGGATTCAGGACATTGACTACTTCTGCTACCACACATCATATACTCAGACTCTTGTTTCATAACTTATGTATTGATGGGAGGCAAAGAACCTTAAGAGAAAACAAAAAATAGCCATGAGAATCATTAAACTTTCGTTTGTAACCACTTTTGAAATTTTATTCATTAATAGTCACTTTAAAAAAAAATCAGTGTATATCTATAAATTATAAAAATACTCATAGATTTGATTTTTTTTCTTTAAAACTGGAAGCAAATTTGAAATTATGACTAAAATCTGGAACCAAACTTGAAATCACGACTAGAAACTAGAAACTAGAAACTAGAAACTAGAAACTAGAAACTAGAAACTAGAAACTTGAAATCTGAAATCTGAAATCTTGCCTAAAAACATTAAATCTTGAAACTTGAAATCTTGACTAAATTGAAATGTTAAAACTTGAAATGTTCTGGGTTTCTAGGTTTTTTGTTTTATCTTGAAACTTGAAATCTTGACTAAATTAAAATGTTGAAACTTGAAATCTTGATTAAATTGAAATGTTCTGAGTTTCTAGGTTTTTCGTTTTCTTTCCCTTTTTTTCTGCAGATCACATCACCGGCGAAGGGGGAACTTGACGGCGATGCTGGACAGTCGTGAAGCCTAGGCGACGGCACACCGGCACTCCAACAAGCCAGCAATGTCGTGTGAGAGAGAGAAGAGGAGAGAAAGAGAGGAGAGGGAGGTACGGGAGAGAGAAAGAGAGGTTCAGTGAGAGAGAAAGGAGGCCGAGGATGATTCGCCGGCCTTGGTGATGGTGTCGACGACGATTCGCCAGCAAAACACCGACGGGGAGAGGGAGAGATCGGGGAGAGAGAGGAGAGGAGAGAGAAAGAAAAAGAGAAAAAATAGAGTGTGTTTGGGGATGGTTTTTATATGAGAGAATTCAAGTAATTTTTTTAAAAAATAGTTATTAATGAATAAATTTTCGTTTGTGGTTAAAAATGAATTTTCTATGTTATACGTGGTTAGTTTTAACAATTTTCACAATAAACTTTTAAGAAGAAGACTTTTTATTAATTAGGTACTATTCTATCTTTATTTTGTGTTATTTAGACTTTAAATATTCTTAAGACGGTTAGATCTGAATCCTAATTTCAGGTTTTGTTTATTCATTAGGCTTTTTGATTGAAAATTGAAGGAAAGTTATAGCAAATTAGCAATTGCTTTTTTTTTTCTTTCAAAACTTTCATCCAACTCTTACCATATATCTTTTCTGGCTAACAAATAGAGTCAGTCAACCTTGTTACAATTTCTGTGAACACAAGGAAACCCAAAGCATCCGATTCAACACTTCAGAGGAAACACAACCAAATCCAAACCCATAGCCAAACCCTCATAGATCTCCTTCGCCTCAGCTACCTTAAAAGCACAACGCAGCAGCTTCAACAACCTAACCTGCATCATCTCTAAACACAATACCAACACAAAATTTCCCCTTGCCTGTATCCATAGCTACATCTACATTGAGTTTGAATGACCCGAAACAGGAGCCGTCCATCTCTGGATTAAAGATCCAACTCCCCATCGACCCACTCAGCATTCCATCAATAAGAAACAAACAAACTTGCTTATAAGTACAGGAACCCTGGCCAATAGGCAAATCAAAATTCCACATTTTCTTCCACCAAGGGTTAGGACCCCTAGAACAGGAAGTCTAACCGGAAAAATCCCTCTTACCATAGTGCCATAACAGTGAATCACTCCTCGGATAAACACCAAGAGGAATGCTCAAAATCAGCTCTGCCTCATCACAGCTAAAATAATTTCACATCACCTACCAGGACCCTCCAACAGAGCAGACACCAATACCCCTTTAGGCATAATCTTAGGCGAGCAGACATTAAAACTGGTAGGTCTTGGAATCCACGGATCCCTCATAAATAGAGATATTACACTCATTCCCCACTCTCCAGTCTCCATCCCGAAGCAACCTCTCTACAGTCTACCCCCACATAATACATCACACATACGTAAAAGCACTCCATGAATGAAAGAATTGGGAAAATATCTTGCTCTTAAAACCAAAGCTATAAGCCTATAAGAGGATCAGGATTGCCAAGCAACCTCCACCCTTACTTGGCCAACATAACTCTGCATCCCTAAACCCCGTTCCTCCCAATTCTTTTGGATAGCACACTTTCTTCCAAGCTAACCCATGAGCCTTTTTCTTATTATCCCTCAATCCCCACCAGAAATCCGAAAACAACTAATTCAACTCGGTCACAACTCACAAGAGAGTTTGGAAGCTTAAAATAGCCCATGGCATATCTGGAGACTGCCTTGAGCAACAACCTTTATCAAAAGTTCTCTATCCTAGCTAAAAACAGCTTATACTAAACACACGTCTCTTAATCTTAGCAATAGAAGAGGATAACTCTAGCTACTTCTCAGGGCAAGAGACAGCATCAAAGCCTTTTAAAACCCTTGAAAAGACTTTAATCCCCAACACAAAACCACATTAAAAAAATAGTGACAATGGAAGAGATTTTCTAATTTTGACAAAAAAATTATCAAATCTGGCCTTTTGAACCTGCAATAAAAGGTGATACCATACTGGATCATCAAGAATTTAAACAAGGCATAAAGTACTCGCAAAGTCAGCATTGACCGAATTAATTGGAGTAATCAACAGATTACAAGGAATCAACTACTGTATATGCGCAACAGTTTAAATATGTCCATGAACAACATTAACAATCTTGCATTCCAGCTGATACTGCTAGTGGAGCAACTCACATCAAAAACAAAATTGCTGCAACCACTGCTAATTCCATTTCTACATATACAACCAAGTTGTTTCCTTCCTGGCAAAACTAAGAATCTTGTACAAAATGTTGGACCAAGGCTGTCCATCGATCAGTCAATGGACAGTCAAAGTTTCAACTAACTGACTGGATGTGCCAAAATTCCTATGCTTGCCATCAGCGATGTTTGCCAGGGGAAAACCTTGACTGGAGAGCTGGTTGATTAGAAGAGTTTCTAGTTGGCAGGCCATGCTCTTCCCTGGAACTGCAAAATAAAGGAAAGATGCAGTCTGCATCCCTTCTTTCCCTCGATGCGCACGGATTCGGCCATCAAGATCATCAGTCTAGCAACATTAAATAAATATAACAAAAATATAAATAGGAATTCAGGTAATTAACAGGAAATCAAATCAATTATGCAGGGCTCATTCATTAAATCCTTGTCACATTTTCTGCCTGAAAAAAAACGAACCTTCATTACCATGACTTCATTAATGTATATTGACTTACAACTTTTAGATTCCATCTTATATTCATTAATATAAGTATGCATATATAAAAAAGAAAAAGAAATGTACCTGTCCCACGTATAGTTTCTTATCAGGTCTCAGCATGACATAGACGCATGAAGAACCTATAATTGATGGAGGCGGCTGCTCTCTAGCTGCAATCGCAAAACACCTCACCACTGCAAGTTCTGATGTGTCTTCCAGACTATTGAGCTGGATCAGTTTCTTCTGATATATAAGAGATATAGCACTTTCTACTTCTTTCCGAACAACTTCCATTGTCGTCATTGAGTTAGACTTGTGATGGACAGATTCTGTCCTAGTGTTACTCCACTGGAGGTAGGATTTCTCGGAACCATCAACCATTGTTTCTGAACAAAGTTGTCCTCCTTTCAAATCAATTCTTTCTAGAGAATTCTTTTTTGCATAAACTGACAAATAAAGGTCTTCAGCTCTTTGAATTATTGTTTCAGGAACTCCTTCCTTTTTAGCTGTTTCAAATGCGAGGCTTTCTCTACAGATTCCATCTATTAACTTCCAAGTTGGTTTTGTTTGTCCATCAACATATTCTGTTCCCATTGCTTTATATACAGTGTTTTTTATATTAAGAGGCAATGCAAATATCCCATGCAAGTGAGTAGATATAATTCCCAGACAACCAATTTTATCAAGAGTCTCAACAATACTACCAGCAATACAAGTACCCTTTGCTGTTTCTGTTCCACGGCAGATTTCATCTACAAGTACAAGGCTTCTAGAGGTGGCTGCAGTCATAATAGACCGAATCTCTGACATTTCTACCTGAGCAACTAAAAATGATTAATCTGAACAATTCAGAATTTTTGTTATATATTCTTCTCCATATTGGAGGTAATTTATAGGAAAATACAATAGATACAATAGGAAACAACAATCTACAATTAAGCTAATTGATCCTAATTGATCTTCTAATTGATTCTAATCAAATCAATCAAGTCAACTATACAATCTCCTAATTAATGATAATATTCTAACAAAGTCAACTATACAATCTCCTAATTAATGATAATATTCTAACACTCCCCCTCAAGTTGGTGCATAGATGTCACTCATGCCCAACTTGCTAATTGAGTCATAAAAGTTCCTTCCATTAATGGCCTTTGTAAGGATATCTGCAAGTTGATCTTTACTTGATACATGCGGAAGCTCAATTATTTTCCCTTCTAATTTCTCTTTGATGAAGAATCGATCAGTTTCCACATGTTTGGTACGATCATGTTGGACAGAATTATTGGCAATCTGTACTGAAGCTTTATTATCACAATATAGCTTCATACTATCCTTTGGGTGAAATCCCAAATCCCCTAATAAGTTTTTCAATCACAGTAATTCAGTAATTCAGTAATTCAGTAATTCAGTAATTCCTTGGGCAATCCCTCAGAATTCTGCTTCAGCACTGGATCGTGACACCACAGTCTGTTTCTTACTCCGCCAAGTGACTAGGTTACCTCCTATAAAGGTAAAGTAACCAGAAGTAGACCCCCGATCACTAGCATTCCCAGCCCAATCAGCATCTGTGTATCCCTTGATGTCTAGATGTCCATTCTTAGAGAACATTAATCCCCTGCCAGGAGATCCTTTTAAGTATCTTAGAATCCGAAGTATTGCATCCATGTGACTCTCAGTGGGAGCGTGCATAAATTGGCTTACCACACTCACCGCATATGCAATATCAGGACGAGTATGCGATAAGTAGATAAGTTTACCAACCAGCCTTTGATATCTTTCTTTGTTTGCCGGGGATCAGGGTGATCTGGACATTCACATAACTTGTGATTTTGATCCATAGGAGTATCTGCTGGTTTGCTAGCAAGCATCCCAGTTTCCGTAAGCAGATCAAGAACATACTTTCTCTGACTAAGGAAAATCCCATGTTTTGACCGAGCTAACTCAATTCCCAGAAAGTACCGTAATGCTCCTAGGTCTTTCATTTCAAACTCTGTGGCCAAGTGACTTTGAAGATTAGTCATCTCCAAATCATCGTTTCCTGTAACAATCATATCATCAACATAGACGATTAGTATAGTGATTTTGTCACCCTTTCGTTTGAAGAATAAGGTGTGATCAGAGTTACTTTGCTCATATCCAAATTTCCTCATGGAAGTACTGAGTCGTCCGAACCAGGCTCTAGGTGATTGTTTAAGTCTGTAGAGAGCCTTTTTTAGTTTAGAAACTTTACCAGTTTGAGAATCAAAACCAGGGGGGAGATCCATATAAACTTCTTCACTGAGTTCCCCATGTAAGAAGGCATTCTTTACATCAAATTGTTTCAAAGGCCACTCCAGATTAGCTGCTAGCGAGAGAAGTACTCTAACAGTGTTCAATTTTGCTACCGGGGCAAAGGTCTCCTGGTAGTCAACCCCGTAAGTCTGAGTGTACCCTTTGGCAACCAACCTAGCATTGTATCTTTCAATTGAGCCATCTGCCTTGTGTTTGATGGTATATACCCATCGACATCCAATAGCCTTATTTCCTTTAGGAAGATCCACTATCTCCCAGGTACAATTTTTTTATAAAGCTTTCATCTCTTCATCCATGGCTCGGACCCAATTTTGGTCTGTCAGTGCATCCTGCAATTTACTAGGAATAGATACAGAGGATAATTGACGTGCAAATGTTTTAAATGTTTCAGATAGTCTGTGAGTTGAGATGTAATTAGTAATAGAGTAAAGAGCATTACTATCTGTTGGAGGTCGTTCGGGGGAAAAACCAAATCGTACAGGTGGTCTATGTTCTCGACTAGAATACCTTCTAGTAGCTGGACTGAGGTCAGGATCTGTGTGATTGGATATATCATTAGATAAAGAGGAGGGTTCAAGAGTTACCTCAGGAGCATTTTCAACCTTAGAGTCCGATTGATGAACCGGTGATGAAGAAGAGGAATGTTGTACTACCTGTATGAGAACTGACCCCCCCTGTTTCTCTTTTCCTTTATTCCTTCTTTCATACACTCTCAATGGTTGTTCTATCTTTTCTGTGAGACTATCAGGAATCTTACTTTCCAAAGATATATTTTTTTCCTCAAAAGATTGACTTTTCAGACTAATAGGTATACCATTGTCAGCAGTTTTAGGAGACTTCCCTTCATAGTTCAGATTCTCCCCCTGAAGAGAAGTCTCCGAGGTAAAAAATGCCTCATTCTCCCAGAAAGTAACATCCTGTGACACAAATACTCTACGGGATGGAGGATGATAACATTTGTATCCTTTTTGTGAGCTAGAATATCCTATAAAAACACACTTAAGAGCACGTGGATCTAACTTTCCTCGATGAGGAGTATGAACATGTACATATACCGCACAGCCAAAAACCCGACGAAGAATATGCAATGCAGAGTTAACATCGTAGTAATGAGACAAGGATTGTAACGGGGTTTGAAAAGATAGAACACTGGATGGCATACGATTAATGAGATATGCAGCAGATAGTACTGCATCACCCCAAAAAGATTTAGGCATATGCATTTCGAGCAGTAAAGATCGTGCAACCTCTAAGAGATGATGATTTTTACGCTCGGCAGTACCATTTTGTTATGGGGTATGTGCACAAGATGTTTGGTGAAGAATACCGTTTTTCAAACAAAAAGCTTTTACATTATGATTCAAATATTCACCACCATTATCTGAGTGTAAAACTTGAATTTTCTTATGAAATTGTGTGAGAATCATATGATAAAAATTTTGAAAAACGTCACATACATCACTTTTATTTTTTAAAGGAAAAATCCATGTCATACGAGTACAATCATCAATAAACGTAACAAACCAACGCATACCAGATATAGATACAACGTTAGATGGACCCCAAACATCAGAATGAACAAGAGAGAAAGGCATAGATCTTTAACTATTATTACTAGGGGGAAAAACAGTGCGATGATGTTTTGACAGAACACATGTCTCAACAGTTTTAAACAACGAAGGAAATAAAAATTTGAGATATTCAAAAAAACAATGACCTAGACACCTATGCCAAAGGAAAATATTACTCTCGTTGTTGGTTCTAACTTGTGCTACTTTGTGAGGATGACTGGAAACATTGTCTGCTGTAAAGTAGTACAACCCTCCTTTTTCCCTACCAGTTCCAATCGTCTCCTTGGTTGTGATGTCCTGAAATACACAATGAGAAGGCCAGAATGTCACAACACAGTTTAGAGATTTAGTGATTTCACTGATTGAGAGTAAGTTGTTAGATAAAGTGGGCACATGTAAAACAGATGATAAATGTAAGGATGGAGTTAGTGATATTGATCCAGCCCCATGAACCGGGGTGGGTGTACCATCAGCATATGACACATTCTTTGTTTCGGTCGGAGTACGATGACTAAAGTTTTGAGAGTTAAAAGTCATGTGATCTGTTGCACCAGAATCAATTATCCAGGTATTATTACTAGAAATTGTAGAAACACTAAAAGCAGAATGAAATGTACCTGAGTTGAGGAATTGAATTTTGGAATCACACATATTACCCTGTGGAATGGATGAGTTGCTGGAGGAAGACGCAAGAGAGGCAGTTCCAGTTCTTGGAGGCCCTTTCTTCTTTTTTTCCAAGTACCACTCAGGATACCCATGCAATCTCCAGCAGGCATCTCGGATATGATTCTTCTGTCCACAGTGAGTACATTTTCTATCTCCTGAAACCCCTTTATTGATTAATAGAGCAGAGTTGTCGCTTATTTGTGGGGAAGCTAGCATATTGGCTTGACGCTGAGCCTCACGACGGATATAGGCAAATGCTCCTTCAACACCAGGAAATGGATCCATACGTAACTCATCAGCTCGTACTTTGTCAAATTCAAGGTCTAGTCCTGCAAGAAACATGTATACTCTTTGTTATTCAATGCGATCATTCAGTCGAACCACATCTGTAGCATCAGTCATATCATTCGGGCAACGTTGATCTAACTCCTGCCAGATTGTGTTCAATTCCCCGTAATACTCAGCAATAGGTCGCCCAGATTGACGCATATGGAATGCTTTGTTGTTGAGTTCATAGATGATGGATTGATCTGCACCATCATAGTAAGTACGAGCAACTGCTTCCCAAATGGCCTGAGCAGTAGGTAATCGGATAAACATCCCCATAATTTTGGGAGTCATAGATCCGAGGAGCCATCATTGCACAAGAGCATTATCGGCCAACCATCGCCTATAGGTGGGACTGGTGGTGGCAGGCTTAACACATTCTCCTGTGAGAAAACCGTATTTGTCTTTTCCAGCCACGAAGATCTCAACAAACTTGGACCATAAATGGTAGTTTGATCCATCCAATTTAATCTCAATCTTAGATGAGTTATCATGAGAATAAATTTGAGGAAGTATTGGTGGTGGAATTGTATGGCTAGATACGTCTGATTCTTCGTCTCCGTTGCCCATAGTAGTGGTAGTATAAAAGTATCAGCGGAAGCAAATGAAAGAAAAATTTAACTTTTACTCTTTTTTTTTTTACCGGTAAATATATATATATATATATATATATATATATATATATATATATATAAATATAAACAGAAATTGGGCGACGTGGGTCGCTGACGGAGGAGAAAGGAATTGAGCGACGACGTGGGTCGCTAATGGAGGAGAAAGAAAGCCGACACGGGTCGGGTCTGCAATGAAGAGCAACTGGTTTAAAGGCGATGTGGGTCGCAGCCGGAGAAAGAACCGATGTGGATCGGGTCGGGTCGGGTCGGGTCGCGATAGATGTTGGGTTGGAAACGATCGACAATGGGTTGAAGAAGACCGACGAGGTTGATACGACGCCGGCGACAGTTATTCCGGTAAGACACCAGAAAACAATAGGTAGCAGTCCTATTGCTTTAGAAAAGGAAAAAAAAAAAAAAGATAGAAAACTATAGAAATTTTTATTTAGAAGAGTAGAAACAGAAAACCTAAATCCTTAGGCTCTGATACCATGAACAATTCAGAATTTTTTGTTATATATTCTTCTCCATATTGGAGGTAATTTATAGGAAAATACAATAGATACAATAGATACAATAGATACAATAGGAAACAACAATCTACAATTAAGCTAATTGATCCTAATTGATCCTCTAATTGATTCTAATCAAATCAGTCAAGTCAACTATACAATCTCCTAATTAATGATAATATTCTAACAAAGTCAACTATACAATCTCCTAATTAATGATAATATTCTAACATAATCTACATATCCTTAATGATTAAATAAAGTAGATAAAAAGGAATTGTATCATTAAAAAAGACTTCCACTACCGAGTACATGCAAACTGAGTACAGGTATATTTGTAACAAATATTATGCTTTACCAAAAAATTTAAATGTGGATCAGTAACAGCATAGGCTATCAGACACTACTAAGGTCTACACTCACATAAACATGTAAACTCAAGGGCAGCCTTACTACAATTAAAAATACACGGGTTAATTTCGAGAAGAGTTGTGAAATGTGAAGTACAATAGGGTAAAGTGCTATTTCCCATTTTCTCCCCTAATCAACAATACACCATGAAGCTTCGCCACACAAGCACACATAAGAGTAAATAATCTCTGGAGGTTGGCAACATTTCAAAGGCCGTAGGATTTCTATTCCTATAATAATTGTCAAATGTAATTACAATAACGATATTCACATTGAAGTGAAATTCCCATCACCTTCAGCAGTCGCTACTACTATTGTTTGAACAAACAATTTACGATATGGTCTGCCATGAAATAAGATAGGACAAGAAAGAAAAGCTAGAATATAGCATAATGCATTTGCATACCTGAAATGAACTTTTTCCATCTGCAGGACTATCATATGATTTCATGTGGAGCATAATAGCATCAAAATTAGGAATTATGGCTGACTCTGCAGGCACCATAAATCCACATATTCCAAGTAATGCAGCAGCACAAGCTGATCGAAGCAGACTAGATTTTCCACCGCCATTTGGTCCAGTCAACAGAAATAATGATCGCATGTCAACTGTATTGTGTACAGCACTGCCTTGGACTACATCAAACCAATATGGTGATAGACCAACTATTTTCAAGCCATCTGCTCTATCTACTGGTTCTGTATCCTGCATTCAACACATCAAAAAACAAGACATCTGAATGTGCACTGGTAGATGATGATTAAATAAATAAATAACATGTGAAACACGTTCAAGAACTGCTTTTACAGACCAATTCAACAAACAATAGATACAACTAAAACTTTGTAACATTTAAAATAGTTATCCGAGTATCATATATCCAAAGATGGAAGAGGACAAAAATACAAATTAATTGATAATGCATTATGTTTACAAAATTTGTTGTAAAGCAATAAACCAAAATGAACAGTTACAAGCAACTTGAAGAAAAAAGAAAAACAGTTGCAAGATAATGAAAACGATAGTTCTCCATTTCTCTTCATACATTAAATCGTCTTCAGACATTCTTTGCACCTGATTGCACCTGTCTGAGGTAATTCTTCTCTGGCTGAATATCCTAAGAAATGAAGTCAATACAGTGCTAAGAGAAAGGATATTCTCTATCTATTTTTTATAATTACTAACACTGCTAATTATATATGTAGTACATGGCAATCTTCTCTTACCAGAAGATCACGATAAAGATACAATTGGAACTATTTTATAATGATCCATAGACAATCTAAAGCATGTCAGACATCTTGCCACTTCTCCAAATTGCATCTATGGTGACTATAAAAAGATGTGAACAATACATTTAAATTACGTCCTAAATGATCATTACTGTAGGAACTATACTAACATAAGTCTAGTAAGCTCCAGTGATGTAATTATATATAGGGATTGTAGATAAAAGGTTTGATCCCAAAAACAATCATAATCTATACAGAAACTACTAATATTAGCAGATAAAGGTCTAGTGAACATGATTACTATGCCCAGAGGGCATAACATCAACATCATCGATAAATTGACTTGTGAATACTACCTTAGAACTATTGAACCCTGCAAGAGTAGGAAACACCCATTTCCTTCTTCTCCCTTCACTGTAAAATTGAACAAAGTCAAAATAGATAAGAATAAAGAGCAATTCAGTACTATTGATCTTAGTGCAGGCACCCGTACAAATGATGCACATAAAACTTCTAATAAAATAAATACAACCGATCAAGTTGGTACTACATTCAGGATTCAGGCAAACCAAGCAAAACAACAACATTTTATTAGTATCAAATCTAAGCACAACAAGTGGACCAGCAGGCCACAAAATATTATAGCCAAACAATGAAGAACAAACTAAAAATTTCAAAAAAAAAAAAAAATCAGTTATTTAACAACACCCTCCCAATTTTGTAAAATGGAAAACAATGAAAAGACTTGAAATTCTTTAGAGATTGAAGCACATGTATGGTTATGTCCAATACTCCAATTAGAATAAGTATGACATATCAGGTAATATTTTAGATGAAGAAAGTTGTTTTACTAAATTTATATAATATATATTTGCAATCGACTTACATAATATGTCAAACGAAGAATGTTGTTTCACTCGAGTTGACCAAAACAGCCAGAGATGGAATGACATAATCAAACCAATCCATAAGAATTAATATTTTTTTAAGAAATATCCAACTTCTAAGTCAGTTCAACTCACAGGCTGAGTAAATCGGTTCTAAAACAAAATCTAGTTCAAAGATGCAATTAAAACAGATTTTTAACCGATAAAACCAGCATATCAAACCAATACAAAGCTAACCAAGACTAAATAGAAATCCTATTACGATGTAAAAGACAGTTATATACGTTAATCGTCCACTTCTCTTGACTGAACCAAACGAAAAATTTATCATATCCTATACCAAATAATATATCAATAGATTAAGATTCCCTTTATGAGCTTGTCCGTCCAGTCACCCACTGCATTGTAAATCTGTCATTATTGTCTACCATATACATTGCAACCGATTTTCTACATAAAATCTAGTAAAAAAATTATTAAAGTAAACTCCACGGATTTCAAGCACGTGTGGAATTACAAACTAAAATCAATAGTCCATCCATGGATAGGTATATCCAACCTCACATGAGCAAATAATGCCTTTGCAATAACTAGCAGCATGGAAGCATAGACAAGGATATTAATTTTAGTTTGCAACTCTGTAGAAAGTCCCCTCAACAATTCCAAGACCTTTGCTTTTGTTCTGGCACCTGCATCCTGGTACCTGCAATAGAATTGAGCATGTTGTCAATCACAACTCCAGAACAAACTAAGGAAAGCAACTGTTTTCACAGGTAGAACCACGATATAAAATCAAAGGTTTACTACAAAATATCACACCTCATTAAAGCATCTTCAACCTTTGATGTACTAAACCATTCTTCCCCAACCTTTCTACCCTTTGAATCTACAGCAGGCTTAAGCTGTTTAATTTGTTCTTCCCCAGGGGTACCAGCCCATACCGCTGGTCTAAACCGCTTTCCTTTAAACCATACAGCTTGATGTTCTCGAGCATACAATATTTCTCCCTTTGGGCCACCAAGTGGTGCTGTAGTAGCTTTTATTCTCTTTATAATTGGGAGAAAATCTTCGGTAACCTGATGCCCATATATAAGAGGGCATAATGAAATTTTGGGGAAAAACAATTCTCTAAAATATAACAGTTACTGGCATATAAATGTACTGATAAATATTTGTAATTACATAGTCAAGAATCACATATTCCAAGATTCACTGACATTGCAATCAAACTTAAATGCAAAAGTTTGATTAGCATTATCAATAACAAAGAAAGAACATGATCATACTGTTTTGATATATAAAATCGAGATTTAACCGAGAACCAATCTCGGATATACCATATATTTTTCAGGCAATTCAGAATGAAAAAACACTATTAAGCAGAATAATTGTGGGGGATAGCTGACTATCTCGGCAACCACTTAAATAAAAAACATAAAATCTCACTGGCAAATGGAACCCTATACATTTATGCCATTACACATCTTCTTACTTATCTCAATATTACTGGAACAGAGCGATAATCTAGCACACAATTTTAAAACACAAAAAAAAAAAAAAGTCCTTGATTTCAAGAAAACCTAGAATTCACAAAGGAAAAATATTTACTGTTTTTATGAAGGTTTTATCATGTTTCATTGTTGCTGTATTCCAGGTTGGACTTCCAATATCTCAAGGCACTTAAAAACCATGTAAAACTACAACAGTCACAGCATTGACAATTTGCATTCACCTACCATTTCACATAGTAAAGTAACAAACAGAATTATTGTAGCATGAAAATCAGAAAATGTCAGAGAGAAAATATAGAAAAATATGAAATCAAGTTACCAAAGCTATGGACATCTCAAGAGATGAACCCAAGAAAAAGAAGCAATCATCAGGAATTCGAAAATGAAAAAGAATGTACACATTGAATGCAGATTCATAGTTTCCAACCAATGAAATTCAGAAGTTACGAGCATTTTCATAAATCTTAAATTTATTTTTTCAAAAAAAAGAAAAAAAGGTGCACCTACGAGAATATAAAACAAAAGCATGCATACAGTGTCAAGAAACATAATACAAGAATAAAAAGATCTTCCCAAAAATGTCACAATTGGATAAGAGTGAACATATGTAATCAAATAAGAAAAAATTAGTCATAAAGACTTACCGCTAATGATAAGGCCTCAGCGGCCTTTTCCACTTCTGCAATTTCTTCCACTATGTGGATCCTCTTCACACGACCTCTCCATGAAGACTCCATATCCTCAAAAAAATCACTTGGAATGATCTTATTGCAGTTTATCTTTTGATCACTTTCACCATCTAGAAAGATCATTTCACCGATTCTAACTGAAACACATTTGCATTCCTTCACCTGAAGAAATATGAAAAAAAAAAAAAAAAAAAAAGTTATCTACATGGACAACAACAATTGGTGCAACTTTCTAATAAAACATAATCATGAAACTAATTGATTACAACATAAAGGATCATGTCAAGCAGAATCACCAACATAGTAGATACTTTTTAAGTTCTAAAATTTAAGGCAACAATCTTTATAGGCATGGTACATACCATACCTACAAATGGAAAGAATAAGTTCCCTAGACCTTAACTTTAAAGTAAGAGACCAACCTAAGTCAATTGTATGCTGAACACCTATCATTCAGAAATAAATCTAAGTGGGATTATATTTGACAACATCTGCTAGTCAATAATCTAAAGTGAACATCTTGCACCATCAACTGCAGAATGACATGAAAAAAAAAAACATTTTGGAATCAGGATTCTTTATAAAAACTTTAAAATGCATAGAAAGTTCAAAATAATCTCATAGTTAATGGCATTCAAAGAAGCTCCCTAAGAGCAGAAAAGAATTTCAGATAAATAAGCTCTAATTGAATAGTTGAGTTGAATAATTAATCGGTAAAATGAACAAAACGCTGTCTTCTCACAAGCCAATTATTTATGGTTTGCTGCATATGTCTACATATCCCTATTGGACCATTGTACTCTAACTATGGCTCTACTATGCATCAAACTATAAGCCATTGCAAACCTATTTTCAGAAGGCCACCAAATAACAATCAAGAAGCACGTAATAAACAATTAGCAGCAAACAACATATCACTGGTTCATGGTTTAAGGTAATATGGAATGACAATTGGTACCCGCTGTAAACTTGTCACTAACATACAGGTATTACAGTAACTACTGAAGAGTAGTAAAGCAGTAAGAAATACCACTATACCAGAAAATCTAACAAAACTGTACTTGGATACTGAACTTCCAACTTTATGGTAGCTGTATCAAAAAGTAAAGCTAAACCATTGAAGTAAATATCTTTTACATAACAAGAAAATTTATTCTTCGGTTAAGCTGGAAATCAAACATATCTTTAGTTGTTTTGAAGAATCATTACTTTTGTCAATCTGATACCATACCGGTCAATCCAACTCTCATTTAGGGAATTTTTGGATTCTTACATCACTCATACAGATAAATAGAATTGGTAGCATCGGGAACTCTTCGATCATAATGATCATTCTTCTCTTTATTCTTCACTAATAGACATGAGAAAATAAGTCTTAGAAGATGTAATAGAACCATACACCAAACAACTTAAAATCTAAATTGATAAATTTTCTTTCTTTTTACAAAAAAAAAAAAAAAAAAGGATGCTGGTTCAGTAAAGCCTCTAGAATAAATAAATAGTAAATTTACATAAATATTAACACTTACAAATGTCTCAAAATCAATTTTCAACCCCGTTGCCATCCATGCAGGATCCATCAATAATTTCAGGATTTCATTAAGCTCAGAATTCTCATACATGTGCAAGATTTCATCGAGCACATTTTTAATTCTACAAAACTCAATGTGGTTGGCCTCCCTCAGTTCAAGTAGCTTGACAAGCTGTGCCAAAAATAATCAAGGAATGAGATACAAAAGCCTGAATTGAAAAATAATTATAATAAAATAAAAAACACTGTAACCATAGTATTAAGAGAAATAGCAATAACAACACAATAATAATACTGATGATCAATTTTATGTAGACGATAATGTCAACAGTGAATGAGAATGAAAGAAACTGAAAACCAGAGAGTAAAAAAAATGTTGTGGTACAGATGTAGAAAAATCTATAAAAGCTGTTATCCTTTAACAAGATCGGATACAATTATACAAATATTGCCAAACTGTGGTTCTAATAAAAAAACATTAAAATCCAACATGTCAATCTTATAGAATTTGGGTGCAATCCACTTTAATATGTCCAAGTGTGATATATTTTGCATTGTCCACAGTAGAATGTGAACTCATCTTCTTGAAATCACAAACTCTTAAGTAAACCATATGTTATAGAGATGTTACTACAGAAAACATCAATAAATCATGGCACTGATAATCTGATATGGTCAAGCATGAATGATATATACTCAAAGTCCACAGAAAGATAAAAAATATGAAAGAAAATCAATATAAAAATAAAGCCCGAAAGTGTTATTTCATCTGTAAAGTTATTTTTGTCTAAAAAGTCATCACAGAGAAGTATAAAATAACCTTTGCAGATGAAACACATGTGAACTCAGGAATCGAGCATGTCACGTTGCTCATAAGTTTGCATATTGCTGCACAAAGACTACAACTTAGTACACGAATTTAAGTTAAAAAAAAGGGAGACAAAAAAGACAGCAAAGAGAGAGTAACCCTACGTTTTTATTCAAATCCATTTGCTATAACAAAATGCATCACCAATGTATAATGATTAATGCATATTACCACTCACCTTGAATTGTGGATGCAATCTCATAAGCAGGAGGATTGAGGAGAAGATCTCTAACATACCTGAGAAATAAAATATTAAGAGCCTACAAAAGTATATGTTACACCTACCACTGATAAATTAATAATTGAAAACCAGCCATACTTCGTAGCACTCTGGTTTTAAATTACTCACATTTCATAGAGAGCAAGAGAAGATCAAAATCAAGTCAAAGAATCAAATTACCTACTGAACTTAGATTCCCCTAGCTTGTCTAGCACAAGCCAAAGTGAAACCTGAACTATTTCATTCTTCATATGGAACAAACCACATTTAAGGTGCAACAACTCTCAGTGAAAATATGCATACAAAATTAAACCACAATTGAGGTTCTGAGACATGCAAAAAGAAGTTTGTTAAACTCGACCTAACTGGCTAATATGGCTTCCAGGAAAACCATAAAGGTTTCTGAAGGCAACAAAGATCAAGCAGTTTCGTATTTGAAAAACGATAACCAGTAAAGATACCACTAATAAACATAGCAACTTTCTAAGATTTCAATTTAAGACCAATACTACATCTAAATTGAGACCATGTAAGATATATAATATGTTCTCAATGAAAAATATGTTTAATGAAGAAAAAAATATCTGATACCAATACAATTTTACAAGCGAAATAGTAAATTTGTTATGTTATCCAATCCAAGTGATTGCTAAATTTTCATCAACAAACATATTTTCAGAAATTGGCTTCCAGTGGTCAACCGATACAAGGAAAAACTGCTAGACTTAAAAATTCATGCACCAATATATAACTCTAAATTATTCACAACATATTCAGTAAGAGAAAATAATTGGAGCAATTAGAAGAGACTTGCGACTATATTTGAAGAATAAATTAGTGATAAACTATTTCTAATAACAAAAGTCCTTGATATCTCAGAATTGGACTATACATCACTTAAAATCTCCATTAAATTTCGGTCTAAATTATTTTTATTTAGTTAGTGCAGGTATGTCAGCATGTGCAAATAAGTCCATACCTTTTCCATGCTTTATTTTCTCACTCATTTTCAATAATTTGCACAAAAATATAACAGCAGCCATATTCATAACTACTATCATTACACGTGTCATGGACATCCAAGATGCAATAAAAGAAACCCACACACAAAACAGATAGGGCAAACAAACAAATGAATTTACCAAAAGACATTAATAAGTTTTCTTTAAGTTAAAAGAAAAACGGCATTAAAATTTCTTACTCACAATATGGGTAGTCCAGCACAATTTGATGGAAGCAACACCTTTAACAAACAAGGTATTCCCTCAGTTGCTATGGCACCTGTAAGTATAAAGCAGTCAGCACGCAGATCAATATTACTTTATGTGACTCGTTAGTAAATGAACATTTAAATATCCAACGTCTATATGAATTTTGTCTAACCAATTTGCGTTGCTGTTCCAAGATATAAAGGGCGGGGCCTATTTTCATAAGGCACAGTGACATTTCTAAAAGTAATTTCATTTTCAAGACCATAAAGTTCCTTCACCTGCAAAAGCATTGAAAAATACTCCAAGATAAGACAGATATTTTCATTTTCCATGCATTATAACAGCAACAAAAAAAACACGGGGCAAAAGCATGATGAGTTATAAACTCGTTTGAAAGGTGAACCTTAAACAAAAGCTCAGTGACAGGATCGCCTTCAAACCACTCGAAATGTCTGCCACAACACTCTCCCCACAATAGGCCTCCTTCACCAAATTCTCCCCAACGGCAAGTTCCTGCAATGAAACCTCTAATATAGAGTTGAGTACGTCTGTACGTGATTTGGTACCAAGAATGAACTAAAACCATTGTTCAGTAGAACAAATGACAATTAAATGCATGCAGTTAATGGCATACAGAAATGAAGGTCAAGGTATCCATGAGAAAATGAGCATTTTCCTTTCTCTAATACTAGCAACATTTTTTTTAAACAATCATAACAAGAATGCATAGCTTTACCACAGTTTTATATATCATAACTTCCTGAGGTTTAAAAGATAATAAATAACATCCCAACTTGTCAAGGCCTCAAAGAGGACGAAAAATCAGATATTTTTTAAGAACCGGTTATATTAAAGATTATATATTAACAATTATCATATTGAAATCTACCAATTAACAATGACGGGAAAATACTTAAAAAAAAAAAAAGATGGAAAAGGATATTTTGGCTAATTTAATATCAAAACTGCATCCACATTGTTCCATCACCAATACAAGACAAACCCCACATCTAAAAATGCATTTGCAAAGGCAACGCAAACCTGAGGTATTGCGTCTCAAAGATGTATGCAGAAATAGGTGATGGTACCGACAGGTACGAAGCTTGGTAACCAAAGCATCTTCGGTCAGTCCATCTTCTAACGAATATGTCTTCATAGTCTCTAAGACTAAAGTTATGCAGTATCCCCTAGCTGAACGAGATATTCCTAAAAAGTCAAGATGCATTTTAAGGGAATTATATCGAAGCAGCCATATTAGAGTAGCACACATAATGGAAAGTAATTACTAGCAACCAACAATTAAGTGCATAAGCAAAACAGAGAAAAGACTATCTATAATAACATGTAAACAGATCAAATATTTTTTTCCTTCAGTGGACATTATGAAATTTTATTAGTAAATTTTTTTTGTTAATAAGAATGACAATAGTGAACAAGCCATGAGCCATCCCACCACAGCTACCCAACAAAGGATTTTCTGTGTAGTGTCAAGACTCTGTATAGAAAGACTATATCTCACTCTTGTTCTATCTAATAAACAGAAACTTGCCAATCTAAAAGAAAATAATTGTTCACCCATTGAACCTGTCCCAAAAAAATAAAATAATCTAACAAAAATAAAATAAAATAAAATAAGTGATCCAAGATCTCTTCCCATTTCAAGTGAATAATGAAGAAATATCTAGGAATTCCTTGAAAGGAAAAAAAAAAAAAAAAAAAAAAAAAAGAGGCCAGTATTGATGTTAGAAACCCAATTGTATCCCACAGAGCTATTAATGTCTACCTCCCTTCTATCTTCAAAATTTCTACCATGCCACTGTTCCCAAAAGCACAAGTGTTTACCATCAGTGAAGAGCTACAAGTGGCTAGGAAGACCATAAAATCTTAGCTTCTTTCATGAGTTATGGTCTCATCCCCATTTTATAGACACTGAAAGACAGATAGATTCAAGTTTCGGATTCTCCTTTGAATAAACATCACTCTTGTTGATCTTGCCTATTGGTACTGAACATCAAATATGCTTTATATGACAGATATGTCATCAATGAAAAAGATAAACATTTTTCAATTTTAAAAATTGCTTCTGATGTTGCTCACTGCCCATCAAATATTCTTAACTCAACAGATTGCTCAAGGGAAAATAGTAAAAGCAATCAAATTATGAAGATTTACTAGAATTTATAATTAAAAGTAACCAATGACCTAAGAAAAAATGTAAGTTAAACTTAGACCTTAAATCTCCAGTTCAGCTGTTATATGATGAAGACTAAAGTGTAAAAATATGCTACCCTGAGAATCAACTACCATGCAAAACCAACAATAATGTATGGCGCTGAGCAATCTAGGGGAACAAACTCAAATCATAACCATATGCAATAAAACCTAAACAGGTTATTTTTAAAGAACAAATTAATTTTATTAATTTTTATAGTTACCTATAAAAAAAAAAACAGATTGATTTGATATTACGAAATATATACATACCAATAACAGGCATCGGTTCTGGAAAGTCAAGATCATGATCAATCCCAACAAGCCCAAATACATAAGGACTACCTGGATGTGCATGCCTGAATGCTTAAAAGACAAGTCAGAAAAATATATGAATGTCAACAATCAATAGGAAAAATATATTGAAAAAAAAAATGTTCTGCAACTGCTCTACTTATAGAAAGTAATATTTGTAGCACAAGCAACTCCAATTACTATGACCATAACATTGTAGAACATCCTCAGAAGGATCTAAAAGAATAGGTAAGATTGACATTCTTTATAGCGACCAACAAGCAGCTATTGTTTATATTACAAACAGTTAAGGAAGAATATAGTGACTCGTGAGATATCAATGATCATTTAAGTCAAATGACAATTCAGTTTCCTCAAGTTTAAACAGTATCTGCATTGTTATAATTGCAAGGCGCAACAGGGTGACAATGGTGACTCTTTGGTGATGGCTGATCTATCCATATAATGATAATAAGTTACACAACAATACATCTACGCTACCAAGAAATTATAAATAATAATATTAGTAATATACGATTATACACATAAATGACTAAAAGAAAAAAAAGTAAAATCTATATAAGGATTTCCCAAGGAAAATTAATAATAATTATGTAGAAGATAACAGCTTACAGTTTTGGCCTGGAAAATGAGGCCCCCTGTGAGCATTGTTTAAAAAGATAGCAGAAAGCAATGTTAAAGTCATTAGACTCCATTTTTGCTTTTGCTATTTTTATGTAAATCCTCATCGGTAGTACATATGTGCGTGGGGAGGGAGATAAGATGTAATACTTATTGCCAGTACGTTTACCGGGAAGGATTTTCATTTACATAGACATTTTCATTAAAGATTCCAAGATTTTAATTATTTTCTCCAGAACTAGAACTACAATATAACATTAAAACTTACAGTGCAATTGACTAAAAGTTGCGTGAACAGCACACAAGAAACTCGCGATACACAAAGTCACAAACCAGATCCAGATTCTACTTCATTTCTAGTATTAGACTGAAGAAACCGGCATCTCTTCAGGTCTTACAACCTATGTGTGTATTACGCCTCAGGCTAAGAGAAAACATTTTCCCTTTCTTCAGTGAAATTAAATAAGTCTTTGTTGATAAATTGTTTTCTTTCACATCCTGACAGTAGCAAGTAGCAACAAGCAACAGCATATTAAACTGAATGGATGTGGATGTGGCATCTCATTGTCTTTTGGTGTATTTAACCTTGCACAACTGCAAGGTATTTATGACTCAGATTAAAAGTTTAAAAAACATTGTAATGAAGATTACCTGTATCTTAAACATGGAATATCTTGGGAACAATTGAAAAATTGAGGGGTGAAAACTGACAAACACTTGTTTAAGCTTTCTATATTAATACAGACAAGAAGAAAAAATCACAAAGCGGTGAGTCACTGTCATGTGATTACCCGGATATAAAACGACTTTTACGTGAACGAGCTTGTATTGGACCTTGAACTTCCTCCACAATGCACTACAAAGACCAAAATAAAACCATAGAACAGACTTATCAGATAGAATCAATGCTTGACATATTCACAGCAAACAAGCCAGGAAGAAGAACCAATCGGCAGTTAAAAGTTAACAACTACGAAAACAAGTTTAGCATGTAGACGAAAAAGCATTCATAAATAATCCTGTTTGTGAGATTCGGAAATAAAGAAATCTAGAATGAATGCATAATTTTCATTATATGTACAGAACATTGTATTATATAAACAGTTGACCTAAAACCTAAATATTAGACAGACACAACTTTGAAGTTTGAATACTGCAGGCAAGATTCTTTGAGAGGTTTATATCTTTCACTTCTTATAGTCAATATAGATATTTTTTTTTTCTTTTAAAAAAAGGCAGTGAGTAGCCAAACTTCTGAAAGAATCATCATCCAGCACAGGTTTTGACGGGAAAAGGTCTAAGGTGGGTGATCCAATTATGAAGTATATACATTCAGGCAGTTACAGAAGTATAACATCATCGTAGTCATTACACTCACCACAGAATATCCATTACGTGTCAGGTCATCCAGTGTTTGTCGAAGATTCTACAAAAAGACATTTAATAAAAAAAGTAAATTTGATTATCAATATAATAAATAAGATAATTCATAATTGAAACAAGCAATTGAGTACATTCTACATTTTACTAAAGAGAGAATAAACATCTAATACAGCATAACTCGAATTGAAAGAAACTAATAAAGGTTCACTAGAACATTTACAATCACAAGTGAAGATTTTTCTAGAATCATAATCATTAATAAGAAAGGTATTTATTAAGACAAAATTATAAACTTAAAAAGAGTCTTCTCCAAATGACACACACAGATACACAGACCTCATAAAACAAATATAAATATAAATACAAAATAAAATAAACGACACATATAAAAAAGAAAAAACAAGTTGCTAAAGTTACAGCTGATCAAATTATAGCCCTGTCAATTTCTTTTATTCTTATATATATATAAAATTAACAGAAAAATTTATAATCCTGAGCAAAACGGCACCAAGCAAGTAGATAAGAAGCTCCAAGATGATAAAAAAAAATACCTAAAATCAAAACCCTGCTAATCAAAATTAATATTCAATACAAGACAGCAACCAGTTACCATGGATGAAGAAAAAGGAAGAATTTGGAAATTCCTTCGAAAATGAAGCTCAAGAGAAGCCAAACAAATGAACCTTAAGCCATAAAAGATCATAGTATCCACATCCTATTGGTCTTTAAAGCTTCATTAAATTCTTTCTTGCCATAAGTCAAAAAGTTGCTAAAATATTACACTTCCATAAGACCAAGGCTTTTTCTCCCTCACCGAAACCAAAAGAACCCTCCAGAAATTGAGCTGAAAGCTTATATCCTAAGAAAGAAAAAGAAGGAAGCATAAAGCAATAAACAAGAACGTGAACTAAGAACTAAAACATCACAAGCAAACAATCTTCAGTGAACAATTTCAACTCATCATCACTCAGTTAAGTGATATTAATATTGGACAAGGTAACTCAATTATTAAAGAAGCCATCATGATCCTGTTGGCACTAAGGGCTTGTTCTACAAACTATATTTCCCACTCTTGCTCTTACCCAACTTCCTTTTCAATATTGAACCTTTTAGAAAAATACGAAACAAGAAAAAAAATTCGCATCTTCTAAACTTATCAGCCCAAATTTCCTTTACATCATGGCAAAAGGTTAAAATTGACGCAAGAAATGCAAATACTAATGGCAAGATACTGTTTTCTTATCTTTTAGAGTTAGGAAAGACTGTAACCAATTAGTTAATATATGCCATGAAAGATATTTGATGTATAAAGTAACTTGAACATAGAAAAACAAACTATATTTGCAGAGAAGAATAAGCCCGGTACCATGACAGGACAGCCAGCTTTTGGAATACTCTCCGGACGTAAACCACCAAATGGATTCAAACCAGCATACTCTACAAGAATACAAGCATCTATTCCAATGGCTTCATAAAAGTCCCCAACCTGAAAAATAAAACAATTGCTGCACCAATTACTGATCCAAATAAGCTTGTCTAAGCCTGATTTCTCTACCGAAAAATATGCATTAGGAAGAGAGGAGGAATAGATCAATTTTTAATGACTGCTTAAAAGAAATAAATTTGTAATTGGCAAAGATGGCCGACAAAAACAGTGTTATTGATCTGTAACCAATAAAATACAATTAAGAAATGGGAGGACTAAAGGAAAACAAGATCAACATACTCTGCAGAGCAAAACTTCACGTGGAAACCTTGACTTGAACTGCAACATCTCCCAATTGAGTGTTCCTTCTTTTAGACTGCAATGAACACTCACTCACTAAGATATCAATTTATTAGGAATACAGTGAACACAAGACTTCAAAGAAGGCAATTAGTAGTTTTCACCACGACACGAAAATCCCTAAATGAGGCTATACTGCTCCAAAAATCAACATGCATCTAATTATGATCACATAAAGTATTATCATATTCATGGAAAGAATTATAGTCAATTCCCTTCCAGCTTTTTAAGAAAACAAGCTAAGATAATATTTACTCTCAAAAACCAACGACAGAACACCAAAATAATGCAGGAAAGGAAAAGAGAAATAGAGAAGGAAAAATAAATGAACTTAGGTGACAGAGATATCAAAACAGGGAAATGTTCCCAGAAAAGGAAACATGTAATCTGTGCATGTTACCGACTTTGACTACTAGAGTTTAACTCCTATTGTGAATAAACATGTACATTAAGGCTGTCTTATGTTTCCTACATCTTTGCAGCAAGCATATTTTACAAAATAGTCTTTTCTCCTTCTTTCTTATATTACAGATGTGAGCATGCAGAGTAACAAGTCAATTTCCAAAATTATAAGAGCTTACCTTCCATTTTTCAAGTCAACATCTAAGCCAAGTAAATTGGAATACTTGAGCCTTTTAACCATATGGAGAGTAGAAGGCTTCCGGCACATTTGCAACCTCTACATTACAAAAGAAGAATAACATAACACCATGCTTGGTTTACAATCATTTAATTTAATGGAATCATAAATCTGATGAGGTAGGTAACGCAACAGAAATAACAGAATGTGTAGGTAATTTATATGTTTGGTTGAAGAAATGCATGGTAACATAATCAAAAAACTATATCAACTTCAATCTGTAAAAAAAAAATGAAAAATCAATTTGAGTATACTAAAATGCAGCATTAAATATAAAGAAAAGAATACGAAATACAAAAACATAAAAGGTAATGTCTCGGTACACCCTTTAATTACTAATGCAATGCCCAAATACATTTCTAATCGTCAATGCAATATATTAAGGTCATCCGATGCAATACAAGAAAACGGTAATCAACCTTCGAAAGTAATTGCGATTTCAATAGAGTAAAGACTACATAAAACTAAAGATTCCATAGAAAAAATTGCAAAGAAGTTTCATAACCAAATCAAATTCCTTAACAAACAAGGAGAATTTACGAAATGAAATACTAAAAATTAGCGCACCTCCTGCCACCACATTATGTGCGAAAGCTCCTTGTCATTTAGTTCATTATCATTCGAAACTTTAGATTTCTTGGAAGCTTTTGCAATTCCTCTCAGATTCTTCCGGTCTTTAATAAAGTAAAGCCTCCCATACTGTCTGCTTCTATAAAAATCACAACAATAACACCAAAACAAAAAATAAAAAGTAACCGTTATAAACCGCCAACTATTATATCGTTTGTCTGGTAAAATATTCAAAACGACGAAAAAAAAAAAAACAAGACAATGGGAGAGAGATTACAGCAGCAGTGGAGAGGAACGAAACGAAGTGAAACTGTGAAGAGGAGAACGAAGCAGGAAAGAGAGGGAGCGCAACTTCGGGATGGAAACGACGACGTTTCTGGTTGTTAGCCAGTACATGATGGTGAATGGATGGATCAATTCCCCTTCAATGGAGAAAAAAATTATTGAAAAATGTGGGAAATGGATGGATTAGGGTTTATTTAGTTGATAAACATTGTTTGGTTTTGGTATCTTCCCGCCAGAAAGGAACAGTTTTTAGGTTTTTTATTTTTGTACTTTTTTTTCAGTGTTGAAGAAAGTGAAAGGACACACGAAGGGAATGTTCGGGTGCGGCGCTGTTTACTCGTTCTAAGAGTAATAACCGGTTTATAAATAAATTTTATTAAAATGAATACATTTAACGTTAAGACGGATGTTTATGTTTATAATACTGATTTAATTTTAAATTTAAAAAATGAATGTACTTATTATATTTATGGACTTCAATAGTTTTATTTTATTTTTTTTTATTCTAGCTGTTGTTAGCAATCAGGTGTGTTGTGTTTTTGTTGACGTGGTTTGTTTGGCTTGGTATTTTGGTGGTTGGCTTGGATGTGCGTTTCGGGCTTTTTTGTTGTCTTTGTTTGGTGCAGGCTTCTGTGGGTTGGTGGCCCGATTGTGTTGTTGTTTGTTTTCTTGGCCAGGTTGGGCCTCTGCAATAATATTTTGCCGTTCAAAAATAAAAAAAGACAATTATCTCTTTGATCACACTTGCTCATAGGTAATGGTTGGGCTGTTTCAATATATCAACTCCTGATTTTACAACCATAAAAAAAAAAAACTCCTGATTTTACCATGATAAGTAAAACGCACTCATATATTAACAAATCAAACTGGAATTAAATTTTGACTCCATGTATGCGCCACCCAATGAAATGTAAAGTAGTGTCTTCACTGTATGTACAAGAAGCTTAAATCACTCAAATCTTACCATTTATCATGTAATTGGTTATTACGTAAATTCAATTTCGTCTTTATCATGGTTTCTTTAACCGGTTGGTATCAGGTAAAAACCTTAAAAGTAAACAAAACCACTTGCAGTCCATCCATGATCCATACAATCAATGAATCCTGTAAAATGGTTACTGTAAACATCATCCTTGTCTTCCATCTTGTTCAAAGTGGAGGAGAATCGCTACATTTATGAGAACGGATAAATAGAAGAAACTTTAGAAACTGAATCAAATTAAATTTCTACACAAAAATGTTAATTGGTTCTCAACTCTACCGAGGATATAGCTCAGTAATTGAAGCTTCATTTACAGACAATGGTTTGACTTCGCTTTCTGTCTCCCTTGAATTATGGTCCTGTGAGAATGACATGGAGCTGTGCATAAAAAATGCAGGTTTTGAGGCCACTGGGAGAGTGAGAGAGTAGCTATTAAGCATTAGAACTACTGATGCCATGGTTGGTCTGTCGGCTGCATTTTCTTGTACACATAATAACCCAATGTGAATGCATCTGAGCATTTCGGTTCTCGAACCGGTTCTTAGAGTTTGATCTACCATATTTAAAGCTGTTCCATCTCTCCAATATTTCCAAGCCTGAAAGAATTCAGCATATATATTCAGTTTCATTTACATAAAACTAGAACATAGCTATATATTTGTTGTGGGAATTTCTACTTACACAGCTTAGAAGGTCTTCTACATTCTCCCCATTCCGGAAACAAGTATTTTTTTGACCGCTTAGAAGCTCTAGAATTAATACTCCGAAACTGAAGACATCTGACTTAACGGAGAACTGTCCATGCATTGCATATTCTGGAGCCATATATCCACTGCATAGCGACATCATTAGTATCAGATCTTGAATGTAATGGTGATAGAAATCTATATAATTATTCTTGTACTTACTAGGTTCCCACAATTCTACTAGTGTCGTCTTGAGTTTGATCCATTTGAAACAACCTTGCCATGCCAAAATCTGCAATTTTGGGATTCATGTCTTCGTCGAGTAAAATGTTGCTAGCTTTGAGATCGCGATGAATAATACGAAGTCGAGAATCTTCATGAAGATAGAGAATCCCGCGAGCAATGCCTCCTATGATTTTGTACCGCCTCTCCCAATCAAGTTGGTCACGTTTCATTGAATCTACATATTTACAAAGTATATTCACATTATCAAAAAACAGCAAGAAGTGCCAAAAATTCAGTGGCTTTTTCTTGCATTACAAACAAAGATATGTCAACTTAATTACCGAATATGAAGTGATCAAGGCTCGTGTTAGGCACGAACTCGTAGATGAGAAGCTTTTCATTTCCTTGCAAGCAGAAACCCAAGAGTCTAACCAAATTCCTGTGTTGAAGCTTGGCTACTAACAGGACTTCATTTTTAAATTCAATATCTCCTTGTCCAGAATCCCTGGAAAGTCTCTTCACAGCTATATCTTCTCCACTAGTAAGTGTTCCCTGAAATTACAAAAACTTAAACAGCTTATGATTCAACTAATTCGAATGAAATTTCCAATCATCCAAACATAATATCTTATTATTACCTTGTAAACAACACCAAATCCACCTCGTCCAAGCTTGTTTGCATCCGAAAAGTTATTGGTCGCGACTCTGATGGTGTTTAAGTCGTAATGTAAGGACTCCACATTTCCAATTTCATCTTTAGCTTCAGGGGTGGAATAAGTGCTTCCTAAAATACATATAAAGGATGTCAGAAATACAAAAAGGGAGTTTGTAATGGATGTAGCCACAATATTTTTCATAATATATCATTGCTACTCATCTTCATTATTGTTATTGTTACGTTACTATAAAAATAAGATATACGGATTGTTGTCATGATCAGATCGGTACATAAAAGATGTCTCTGACTTACTTTCAGGTTTTTTCTTGGACTTTCTCGCCCTGAGAAAGATGCAGATGGAGATGATCAATAACATGAATGCAACTACTGTGACAACTATGATGACGACGATCGGAGAAGCTTTATTGTCTTTTCCTGCATAATCCGATTAAACATCAAATGTTAACGACCAAGGACTTACAGGACAACAAGACTCTAATAGTAACCACTGGATTTAAAATCTTATGCCGATAAAAAATGCCCAACAATAGTATTTAAACATTCTACGAGTTACCTTCTGTAATTGCAGTGTTAACATTTGATGGTGACGGAGGAGGAGGAGGAGACAGTAGCAGTGGTGGTGAAGGCGAAGGCGGTGTTAGTTCATCATCAGCCATAGGCGTGTAGAAAAGGCCGGTCTCAAACCTCAATCTACAGCTGCGTGCAATAACTTTTCCTCCTGCCTTCCTATCACAACATTTAGGAATATCTCTAGTAATTCTGATCAGACAATTGCTGCATTCGTCCCGGGACAAATCAGGAGTGCATTGAACAAGCGCATACAAAAACTGGAAGTCAGCAGGGGCAGATGCATTTCCAGTTGCGAACTTTCGAATTGAACTGCCTGATGCAGCTTTACTTCTTAGGCCTTCTAACAAAGTCCCCAGCATTTCATTGAACTGATCTACGCTTGTGACATTGTGACGGTTCCACATGTAAAATCTAGGCTCACTGTCCAAGGTACGAAATATAGTTTGATTTGAGTACCTTAACATACAAATATTGTACCACACGATTGCCTCCTTTTGGTTAGGACAGTTTGTTGTGAGATAGGATACAGAATCATTGATGCAACTACGGCAAGCATTCAGATCAATATCCCCTCTGCAAAGCGCGATCGCATTAACTTTGTCAGGGTCTTGGCCAGTAGAGAAATTGTAGAAACCATAATTGATTTCAGAATTGGTGGAAATTGATGAGAGGAGGGTATTGAGGTTTCTCTGGTAGGTACTGTTAGTTGTGTAGTTACCTACATTGTTTTCGCAGGAGTGGTACAAGTAGCTTGGCTGCTGGGCAATTGTGAGAGTGACAAGATGTGCAAGAGCACACAAAATGAAGAACAGCAGTCTTGATGAAGAAGCCATTGCTATGGTGCCAACCTTTGTGTCTTACAGGCTTTAATTTTAATAGAGGTCCATCTACAGTTGTAAAATAAATTTAACGTTGGAACTTACTTGGAAAAATTCTTCGTTGGTTCTAAAAACTTTCACTCGTCAAAAGCCTATATGCCTAGCGAGTTTGGTCAGTTTGGTGGACCTATTTTTTTGAACCGCAAAAGTTTATTAAAGGCCAAGAAAAAGCCTTTTCAAAGAGTTGAAAACGTGGAAATATAACAATTGTATGAAAATTTCTGCTTAGAAAAAAGATCCCAAAAAACAAACGAAAAGTTTGAAACAGAAACAGAGACAGAGACGAAATGGAAAATAAAACAGAGTCTGCTTTAAATAATCAAACAAAAAATGATTTGCATAGGTGAACTTTAGACGATAATTTTTTTGAATAAATTTCAAGAAGTTAAGTATACGAGGAATTGTCAAGTGGGTTGTAAGAAACTGATGTATAATCATTAGTTTTGGAGTTTGAAGAATAATTGGATAGAAAATTGATAAAGAAAGAAATAAACACGGGTAAAAGAGCTGGTTCGAGGAAACGGGCATAACTTTTAGCTCGGTTGTTCGATTGCCTATTATAATATGTTTTCGGAAAGGGATTTTGACGATCTACATCGTGTCAACTAGGGCTCCTCGGTTGAGATCGTTTGCACCCTCAAAATAGCTGATTAAGGCAGGTTGTCAGATAGTTTTTAGTTTTTTTGTTTTACCTTTTATTTGTTTAGTGAATGTCCAATTTGATCTTTTTGTTTTTAATTAGGGTTTTCGGATGCTATATAAACCTCTTGTTCTTTGTTTTGAGGAAGAAAATATAATTTTTAGTCGAATTCCTAGTTTTTTTTTTTATGGATTTCAGTTTTACGTTCATAGGGCTTACGTTGGTAATCTCTTTTATTTCCGTTATGCGCCAAAAACAAACATGCAAGAAAAAAGATTTAGCATTTCACATTTAAATAAATATATAAAAGCTTAATTATTTGAAAAATAAAAAATCTTACAGATTGAGATACGATTCATATAAGTACTAAGTGATCTGTCTATCTAAGAAACTTAGATAAATTATGATGTGTCAACTATATGTTTTTCAATTCACTATTTTAATTACTTGTTTGCTAATTTATATATATTTTTAATTATATCTAAGTATTTGTTAATTAGGAATGGAAATAAACAAAGGTTATAAATTATCTTTATTATTATGGTATTTGGTTTATTTTTAATTAAATAAATTTATCTTTATTAATAAATTCCTAATAGAATAATTTTATATTTTTTTATTAAAATATAGATATGCTCATCATATTCATGAATTATGAGTGTCCAATACCAACACCCTTATAAATATTTAAAAAAACATTTGGCTATATTTTTCAGACTTCAACATTTTTTATTTACCTTTTTTATTTCTCAATCCAATGGTGGGGAATAATGATAAGCTAAAATGATATGACCACCGGATTGTTAGAGTACTTAGTAAAATTGTTTGGTCATTTTCTATTTACTTAAAACTCTTATATTTGATTATTATTAATAGAGTTTTGATTGTCCCATAAGTTTTAGATTCAAATCCTTTTTACATGTGTTTACTTATCAATATAAAGATACTTATCGATATAGAAAGGTATATTAGAGTGTTTAAATGTTATTTTTGGATAATTTCTTATTAACTTAAGTTTTTTATCCGATAAATCGTTAGAATAAAAACGAAAGGTTAAATACATCCCGTCATCCATGCATAGTTTCTACTTTCTACGTAAGATATTTCTAGGAAAGAGAACCTTATAAATACTTCAATTTTTAAAAAAATTGATTGAGACTTGAGTGGTAAAGGACAATAAAGGAAATTTCGGATTTTTGCGCCAGTGGACCACATCTTGATGGGTTTAGCGTGACAAACACGTAAGATATAAATATATAATTGTTTGAAGATCTTTTGCGGTTTTCATCCTTTATGTTGGTTTTAATATAAAGGTTTTGACTTATCTTAAATCATAATAAGCTGTCGAAATTTGACTAGTTCTATTTGATTGAACACCAAAAGCCATTACACATCAAAGATGGTAATACATCTCTTCAATAGGTTTGAGTTCTATTACATATATTTTAAAAGTATATATTAAAAGTTTTTTTTTATTATTATTTATAGGAATAACTGTTTTTCCGAGAATCGTAGTACATATATAACAATCTTTCTGACAATTGAAGTAATACTATAAAAAAAATAATACCAAAAGCTAAAGCATAATAAGCCGTTAAAATTTGACTAGTTCTATTTGTTTATTATTTTTCTTTTACTGTTTTTCTATGAAGAATAATAGGTGCAAGGAGAATATGATCATATTAGTAAGTGGTCAAGGAAGAAAAAAGAAGAAGAGAAATTATCATTTTGATCCCTATATTTTAACCGACAATGATATTTTTAACTGTCTTTTCATTTTTTATTGGGTGATCCCTATATTTTTAAAAACACATTAATTTAGTCTCTCTTGTCAGTTTTGTAACGGTTAACCCTAATAAAAAATAGTGAATGACTATTTTAACCTTAGTCATTTTTTTTAAGGGAAATTATCATTTTGATCTCTATATTTTGGCCGACAGTGACATTTTTAACTGTCTTTCTATTTTTCACTGAGTTGTCCATATGTTTTCAAAAACACATCAATTTAGTTCCGCTGACCAGTTTTTTAACAGTCAACCCAAATAGAAAAGGGTGAATGACTATTTAAACCTTATTTATTTATTTTCTTAAAAAAAAAAAATATGAAAAAGGAGAAAAATAAAAAATAGAAAAATAATATTATTTGGAAATAATAATAAAAGCCAAACTCAAACAACAACAAAATTGTTGATGTTAAGAACAAATATCTGATAGATAAATCTCCATTATTGATAAAACAACAAAACAGTCGTCATCATCAATTAAAGAAAAATTTATATATCTCCATTTTCTTCTTTAATCGTCATCAACAAATAGAGGTACAAATTACATATTATTCATAAATAATAATAAAAAAGGAATATCTGTTTTTAATTGTGGGAGTAATTGTTTAATAAACATCTACAATTCTTGATTCCAGATATTTTGAAGCTTCCATTAAAACCCCAATTCCAAACCAGTCAGGCAACCACCACCACAAACCTAGGTTTGTAGGGATGGTGACAATGAATTTTTTTTTCTGGGTTACTAGTTAGTGTAATAGGTTGTTTGTGATTTTTGTGTAACTGGTGTAATGGTGAGGATTTTAATTCATTTTAATTTTTAGGTTTTGATCCATATTGATTGTTGATTTTAAAATTATATTGTTTAAAAAAAATGATTTTTAATTAAATATTAAAATTAATTTAAAACATTATTTTGTGTTATATATATATATATATATATATATATATATATATATATATATATATATATATGACATGTGACATTTATATGGTTAAAGATAAAAATATCTTTAAAATTGTTAAGTTTGACTAACGATTGACCAATTAAGGGACTAAATTGATGGTTTTTTTAAACATAGGGATCACCTAGTGAAAAATGGAAAGACAGTTAAAAACGTCATTGTCGGCCAAAACATAGGGACCAAAATGATAATTTCCCTATTTTTGTTTTACACGTGGCATGTTATATGGTTAAATACTAAAATACCCTTAAAATTGTTAAGTTTCACTAACGATTGACCGACTAAGGGATTAAATTGATGTATTTTTTAAAACATAGGGTTCACCCAGTGAAAAATAGAACAACAGTTAAAAACGTCATTATCGACCAAAACATAATGACCAAAATGATAATTTCCCACAAAAAAAGAAGAGAAAAGTTTGGATTGACCGAAAAGGTAAGACAACATTTTTCAAACATGAGAGTTTCATTGTGAGCTTCATTGTGAGCTTATATGATCCATGTATGTGAAAAAAACCAACACAACATGTTAAATGTTTATCGGGACTTCTAGAGATCAAGTGTTACATGCAGTGCCGGCTCTTGCTATAAACCAACAAGGCATTGGCTTAGGGCCTCAAAAAAGATGAAAGATTAGGGGGCCTCATTTAATTATGGATTTTGAAGATATTGTTAAAAAAATAAAATAAAACTACTAATAAAACTATATTGGAGAGCCTATTATTATTATTATTATTATTATTATTATTATTATTATTATTATTATTGCTTAGTTAATAGTTATAGGGAAATGTATCTAAAAAATAGAAACAAATTAATAATATTAATAATTATTTATTTAACAAGTAACCAATATAAATGATTATTGAGTATCCACCTCTTAAGAGCATCTCCAATGTTGTGTCAAATAATTGTGTCAATGATAAAATTTAACATATTGTATAAAAAACGTCCATCCAATGCGTTGCTAAATGTTGTGCCAAATTTGACACAACAATAAATGTTCATTTTATAAATATTTAAATTAATTAAAATTTAAAATACATTAATGTTATTTCAATCAAAATTTATTACATATGCAACTATTCTTTAAAAATTAAATATTTTCCATTTTTGTCTTTACTTTTTTTTTATTCAATTTAAAAAAAAAACAATAAATACATTAATGATAGTTGTTGATTTTTATAATTTTAATTAATAAAATAATAAAAATAGCATTTTAAATACTCCTGTTCATTGGAGCACAATACTAAATTGTTGTCACAAATATAACATTTTACACTTTTTTTGTGCCAAATTTGGTATTGGCAATAGCACGTGTACTGCAGTTTGGAAATGGTTTAAGTATTGTAACAATTATAAATAAATAATAAACTCTTAAACTTCTCACCAATAATATTTTACTTTTAATAAATTATCTATATATATATATATATATATAAACAGATCATTCACATTTATCTGCAACAATTCAAGTATAACTACTACTACTATCTTTTTGCTATAATTTGTTTATCTTTTAAAAATTACAACTTGTGTTCAATTGTTTTCAATTGTTTTCAATTGTTTTCTAAATTGTTTTCGATTGCAATCTTATAAATTTAGTATGATATTTCTAATCAATTCTATTGTTAATTATGACCTATTTTTCTTCTCTCGTAGGGCATCAAAATCGGTTGAGTCACCTCTGGTTACATGTACGATTTATATATTTGTTCTTACAATTGGGAGATAGTTATCTATTCCTTATGGGTATGTTTGGTAGGAACGAGAAGTGAGAGGAAAGAAATGGATGGAGGGAAAAGGGAGAAGAAAATAGGAAAGTGTTTGTTTGGTATGAAGAGAAAAATGGAAGGAAGGGAAAAGTAAAAGAAAATTTTGATGGGTCGGACCCACTCATTTTATTCCTCCAAAAAGTGGGAGGAAAAGTGAAGTTAAATGTGTGAAGGCTTTTGACTTTAAAGAAATTACAAATTTATCCTTTTTTAATTTACTTAAAATTTATTTTTTAAAATAATGTATTAATTATATATATATATTATTAATTATATATATATATATATATATATATATATAATAAATTATAAAGTTTAAAGTCAGTTTGTAAAAAAAAGATGGATTCAATATTATTTAAATTTTATTTATTTATTAAATATAAAAATATATAATATATACACTATAATATAAGGGTAAAAAAGTAAAATTGATAAAGAGGATTTTCCATCCAATATTATTTCCTTCCTATTTACCAAACATTTCAAGGGGAAATTATTTTCCGTTCTTTCCCTCATTTTGTCTATCTCTCCAAATATTTCCATCCTTCCAATTTTCTTTCCTCCATACCAAACATACCCTTAAAGATATGTTTGGTAGGAAGGAAAAACGAGAGGAAAGAAGATGATGGAGGGAAAAGGAAGAAGAAAATGGGAAAGTGTGTGTTTGGTATAAAGAGAAAAATGGAAGGAAGGGAAAAGTTGGAGGAAAAAATGATGGGTGAGATCTACTCATTTTTATCCTCCCAAAAGTGGGAGGAAAAGTGGTGAGAAGTGTGTGAAGACTTTTGGCTTTAAGGAAATTACAAATCTACCATTTTTTAATTTACTACATTTTTCTTACAAAAATAAACTTGTAAAACATAATGTATTAATTTATATATATAATAAATTACAAAGATTGAAGTCATTTTGTAAAAAAAAAAAGTTGGATTCAATATTATTTAAATTATATTTATTTATTAAATATACAAATATATAATATATAAACTATAATATAAGGGTAAAATAATAAAATTAATAAAACGGATTTTCCATCAAATCTTCTTTCCTTCCTGTTTACCAAACAACTTAAGGGAAAATTATTTTCCTTTCTTTCCCTCACATTTTTATCCCTCCAAATCTTATCATCATTCCTATTTTCTTTTCTCCCTACACCTCTCTAACCATGTCAATCGGTAGGGTTTAACTCCCATTATATGCTTTTACCGGCATGTGTGGGATTGTACTTTCTATATTGTGAGAGTAGACATTTCCCGATTGTGAGAGTAAATATCCGGACTAAACATATACCGAATGATCTTGGCGTGTCACAGTAGACCCCCGACCCTAGTAATACTCTCAATTGGTGTCGATTAAAGAAAAAATGAACCGTTGCACGTGATTTCAGTGGTTTCATTTTGTCATTACAGCTTGCATGTGATTCGCATTCGGGAACCGTTTTGTTACGGCTGTCAAACAGATGGGCCACCCCTTGTCCAGTTAATAATGTACGGCCCAACCCGAATATGTTCATTGTGCTTGGTCCAATTCAACAAGTCGGATTGGGCTCAAACAAACGAAATACAAGCATCTGTATTTTTTAAAAAATCTGTATTTTTTTTTAAAAAATATTACAATAAATTCGGATTTACGGTTTACTTAAAAAATAAAATAAAAATCGGAGCTTGAAAATGGATACACAACTCGAACCCACAACCTATTTATGGTGTAGGTGTGGTTGTGACAAACTGACATGCAAGTTCCATTTTCTCTTACTATTACAATTCATTTTTCCGTTTAATTACAAAAAATATCATTAAAAGGGTGTCACTGTTACAGATAGTTTTTTTTAAAAAAGGTTGTGCTTGAAATTGGTAGATAGTAGATACAATATAAATATAAATGTTATTATTATTATATTATCTAAAAAAATCAAAACATAATACTCTCTTTTTAAACACACATAAGTGTAGATATATTTATATAAAATTTTAATGGTGTATGAAATGCATGTTCTTTTTCTTAAAGCATTTATCATGTGACTTTTTTGAAGTAGTATATAAATTAGAAAAACAATTAAAATAGTTTCTGAAAATGCATTAAAATGACCATTGTTGTTGTAGAATGGAGAATGAGAACACATTTTACAATTAAATTACTCCTAAAATGCATCTTAACCCCCATTCTATCTAATGAGCAAATCCTGATATCATAAATAGAACTAAACAAAAAATTTCTCATTACTGCACTAATACATTTATGTTTAATCCAAAATATAAACAGACCTCTTAAAGATTATTGATGAAACAAAAGCAACTCATAACAATTCTCATCTCAATTGCCCATTTTAAAACAGTTTCTGGGGAAAATGAATGAAAGCATTAACAAGTTTCAGTGGTGTTGCTCTTACTGACTGCAAGAGGAGAATATTCTAATATTAGTTACAAATGAATCTAAACAAAAGGGAATTAAAGACTACTGTTGCTCATTGAATATCATTCAGGCAATGAGAATTGAGAGGTTTATCATTGTATATGCACAAAATGCAATTCCCAACGCAAGCTTCATGATTACTAGGTAATTATCAACAAAGAGACCGAGTAAGAACAGGAAAAAAAATAAAATAAAAATTCAACAACGATTCCTCTCACAACTTTTTTTGTTTCTCATACACAAGGCACTGTCTGGGGGGGTTTTATATTATAAAATATGAATCGGTACTAAAACATTATGTATCACATTTCACTGGGTATGTTGAGGAGGCACTCACTGAAGTTATGGCAAAATTTTCACAATTATTGACCGAGAAGGGAAAGGTCGCATATTCAATATGATTAGGAAACTGCGACGCCACTAAGTTCCACTTGTGCCATTGTTGCATTAATTGTGTCAATAACATCCATCTTCCCCCTGCTTAAAGCTTCATCAATTGGAGTCCGCTCATGGCTGGAATCAAGACAATGTCAGAATTGATTACATACTAGAAAATACTATTCGTCTCAATCTTATAATAAGAAAAATACCAAATTCTAGGTTTCAGGTTTGAAATAACACCTGTTTAAAATGCTCATGTTGGCTCCTGCCAGAATCAATTTCTTAACCACCTGTGACAGCCATCATCTATTGAAGAACTTGAAAAATGAAAAACAACAATTTGTGTGTATAATGACCATGTTGATTACCTCAATATGGCCATTGAGGCAGGCAGGCAGGCCCAATGAAGAGGTGTATTCTTCTCCTCTTTTGAAGCATTAATATCCTACCCAAATACAATATCCAAAGAACCATATTAGCATAAAAGTTAACCACTGTAATTTACTAAAAAGAACAAATCCCAAGAAAGCTAACAACTTATTCGAAGAAAAACACTAATATTTAAGATCCAAGAGATACCACATAAAAAGCAGTTTAGAATCAACAAAGGGAGCTCATTAATTTAGGAGTAAAGCTGTAGAAGGTGAAACATGATGTTTATTAGTTAAACTATCCTCTATTACTTTCAATATTGGCATCTAGTCTTTTCTTTTGTCTTCTCCTTCATCATATATATCAATAAGGTAAAAGAGCAAGGATTATAGGGGGGGAGCTTTTATTCTTAAATAATATACATCAAAGAAATTTTAAAATTGTCACAGTGCAAAAATTAGCTAGAAATTCAAATCTTATCGGACGTTCAACATTCGGGAAGAAATTGTTTTGCTAAGAAGTTAGCTCCCCTATTGGAATTCACTCAACCAGACTCCTTATTCTGGTTATCAAGAGAACACATTACATGCAAAGCATAAATAAGATGTCAGGAAGAATGTGACTGAATACCCAAGAAGTTTGGATTAATACAATGCCCTCTGTCTATATGGTCTTGAGCACTGACAACAGCCACTTCCTCAGATAACTGGACAAAACGAAGACCGTTATCTTGTCGACAAAGATCCATGTAATCTGTTCTAAGATCTACCATGTTAATTTGCTTGTTTTGGAATGCCTAACAGAACAAGTTACTTATGAAAGGAGCCTGCTAGTCCACTCTTTGTGCTTAGACTTGATACTAATAAGATGTTGGATCCTGAACCCCAGTAACAACTAGACCGCTGGTTTTTATTTCATTAGCAGTTTTATGTGCTCTTTTTTCTATGGGTGCCTGCAGTAAGATTAATAGTATCGAATTACTTTTTATTCTTGCTATTTATCTATTTTGACTTTGTTCAATTTTACGCGAAGGGAGAAGAAGGAAATGGGTGTTTCCTACTCTTGCAGGGTTCAATAATTCAAAGGTAGTATTCACAAGTCACTTGACCTTATATGATGCTGTTGATGTTATCCTCTATGGGAATAGTAATCATACCCATAATATATCAACAATAAATTAGCAACTATTCAAGAGTAATAATAAAAAAATTATACAAGAAATACTAGTAAAGATCGCTTCTTTACCACTCCTCTGCTGATAAGATATTCCACGATTCCAAGATGTCCATTAGCTGCAGCCATATGAAGGGCTGTTCCCAAATATAAGTGGTAAGTAAGCCAAACACTGATGGACCATGGCACCATGCAAAACATCAAAAGAATTGCAGTTTCGTTTTGAACAGCTGCAAGCATAAACTATGACTTTCACTGTAGATAATAATTTAAAATTAAAGTTACTGATAGGGTCTGCATCCCATGATTTAATTGGTTACAATAAAAGTCTTGAGAAATTGGGCAAAAAAATTTAAAATCATTAAGCTGTAAATATTGTTAAAATTAACATTTCAGATAATTAAGATCTCCCTTGCTGCCATAAACACTCTATCTCTGGGTTTGCTGCAAACTCTCATAGAAATTGGATCCACACTCGGTCACAATTTCTCATAACAAGATTTGAAGTGATGTGGCTCCTTATATAATAAGTCTGGCAACCACTACTTCTTGTCACATAAGGACATGTATCAGGGTTATACAAACTATTTATCAAAAAAAAGAGGGTTAGACCGAATCTGTTAGAAGAAACAAATAATAATCCCCCTCATAGCACTTTGAGAGAGATGTTTCTAAGGACAATTTTGTCACTTAATAAAGGGTATATAAAACCTTTAACTCATGTCTTAATGTGAGGAGTAGTGGTCAACATACTCATCATATAATGAGCCACACCTACTCCAAAACTGGTTATGAAAAATTAATGTGAGTGCAGCTACAATTTCTAAGAGAGATCAAGAGAGATTGTTGCAGCAAGAGAGAAAAGAAAACATATTTTTGGGATCCTTTTCTTGGTCATTAAATTTTTGTTTCAAATCCAATTGAAGCTGTGAGTTCTTGAAACACGAGTCATTCTATATAGTTTGAGAGGATATATGGATGTGAGATTGTTCGAATTTTCTTCTTTGATGATTGTAATACCTCAGGTTATTAATCCTGAGAGTTGACTTTTGTGTATACATTATTCTAGTATAGTTAAAGTTTATTGGCGAGGTGCTAATCCATGGACATAGGCATAGAGACAAAGCATGTAAATTTCAGTGCCTGTAAGTTTTAGCATGTAAGCCATACAAATAAAAATTGATCCTAACAGTAAGAACATGTACCCATTTTTAAGAGTTGAAATTAACTACTAATTCTAGAATCGCATAAACTGGTTTGGTTTGGTTTGGATAGTCAGTCGGAGAGAAAATGTACATACAGTGGGATAAAACAACCCGAATCAGCAGTATGTTTCCTACTTTTCCCATAAAGTGAAATCGAATGTGAAAAGTTGAACCAAACCACCGCCTTCAAAATTAATTAAGCAAATAAGAAGAAAAACATTGAACTTGACACCTGAAACTAATGAAAACTTACAATATTCTAACTTGAAACCTAAGAAATGATGCTTTAAACAATTAGAAACAACAGAAATCTCCACACTCAATTGTATAAGCTAGAAAAGGGAGTCAAATTAAGGTGATATACTGATAAACGAAACAAAAATGGCATGTTTTTATTCTGTAATCTGAAATCAGGCCTCAAAAACCAGAACAATAGAGAGCTAATAGCATAGTTTAGTAATGAATCACCTGTTCGGCCTTGTGAATCCTTAGAATCAAGAGGAACTCCAGAAGATGCTAAGCTTATCACATCATCAATATCATCATATCTAGCAGCCTGTCAAACAAATAATCAACAACACCACCACCCAAGAGAGCATAAACAAAGAAACCCAAATAGTAATACAAGGAGAGAAGACAACTGTGAAACCTCAAGTAGTTCGTCGACGTTCTCAGGCGTGGTTGGAGTATGCTCTGGCGCTGGGTTTGCCTCTTGCCCCATTTTTTCAAGACCTTGCTAGTTAAGGGTTTTTCGGCTCAATATGGGTTTTGTTTGATTATTTTTTCGATTCTCCACTTATATTGCGTTTCTTATATATCATCCTATGAAACATAGTAATACTGTATAGGGCAATAAAACAAGTCAAAAGTGCCTATGAGTCTATAACAATGGAAGAAGCTCCCAGAAGTTCCGGCAGAAGCTAGGGGAAGGGTGCGGTAGCTGATTGGGTAAAACTGAGATTTAATGGTGAAATTACGTATCTACCCCTACTAATCTTGTCATCCCGTCCTCAATTAGCTATCCACATAATACAAAACGGTAGTGGTGGCAAAACGGGCGGAGCAAGGGATGTCATCCCTGCCTGATATGCCTGATACGGTTGCAGGTTCGGACCGATCCAGCCAGCTAGTTTAACGGTTCAGGCTTTAAGCCCGTTAAGTGGACGGTCATGACTGGGTCTAGGTGGCACGACCTACAGACCGGTCCAACCAGACCCGTTAGGTCTGTGGATCAATTTTTTTTTTAAAAAAAATAATTTTTAACGGGTCTTAACAAGCTGACCCACGGGTTGACCCGTTAGGGTCTGTCAGAATTCAATTTTTTTAAAAACTTTAAAATTTAAATTGAGTGGTGACTTTTAAAATTGTAATTTTTTTTTTCCAATTGCACTCATTTTCCCTTGTCAAGTTTTCATACCATCATCGGGTTTTTCTTGGTGTAAGGTTTTTAATGAGGCAATTATAATTTATAATTTATACTTTTCACCACAAATTTAATAAGAAATTACAAATGTATTATTCATCAAAAACTAATAAACTGTTGTATGAAATGAAAAATGTGTTTCATATTAAAATTATTACATTAATAATTACATAAAATTATTACAATGTATAAAAAATAATCTTGTATAAATAAAACGTTAAAGTATTTAAAAAAAATTCAAATTAAAGCCTTAAAAGGCCGGCCCTCCACATGCTCGACCCACCCCGGCACAGGCAGCGGGCGCAGACCAGGCCCACCCTCTCCGTAAACAAGCCGACCCGTTTTGCCACCATTACAAAACAAGTTGGTATGATTACTGATATAACCCGTTTTAACCTGAACTCGAATCCGTAATAAGCATGTCAATCAGTCATGTCGTGACTCAAATCTCTACCCTCTAAAGTACCATTTGAATTTGATGTGTTTCTGGAAAATTAAGGCCCGTCTTGTAAGCGTTTTTCAGTTGTTGTTTTTCGAAAATAAAAATAACAATGAAAATGAAAATGAAAACAGTGTTTTTGGTTTCAGTTTCGAATTCTGAAAACTTGTCTGGTAGCATATAATGAAAGCTGTATTTTAAAAATGAAAACGGAAAAAACACATCTGGTAGGTTAACCGAAAACTATCAAAAATTGATATATCAATTTTGACATTTTGTTTAATATTATTACAACTATAAACAAATTGATTACATAATTAACCAATATATTTTTTGTATTGTAATTTTTAAATTAAACAAAAGTAACACATCAAAAATTAATTCAAAAAAACATATCAAAAAATAAATTAATCAAAACTAAACTCTTAAATTATAAATAAATAATTATAAAAATATAACTGTATAATAATAATATATTATAATATTATATATATTATTTTATAATAAATAAATAAATATATATATATAATATTATATGAATGCCTTTAGTTTTAGTTGGAAATAAATTATTCTGAAATATATGTATATATAAGAAGGACACTTTGATCATTTGTAAATTTTGTCTCGTCTTGTCCTAACCATATCAAACACATAACAGTACAATTAATAATTTAAAAAATGATTTTTTTTTAAATAATGAAAAACAAAAACAAAAAACAAGTATTTTGTGTTTTTCAAATCTTTCACTTTTAACATTAGTTTTGCTTTTCAATTTTTTTTTGTTATAAAATAAAATGAAATACGGTTAATGAGAGCGCTTTCGAAATCGCTTTTGAAAAATAAAAATGAAAACGAATTGAAAAACAGCTGCAGGACGGAGGAGCCTTAAGGATAAAAAAAAAACTAATACATGTGCGTTGTCATTTTGAAAAGTCAAGGACCAAAAAAGCAATTGCGAATATATGAAGTACAAAATTGACATTTTATGAAAAGTATGGGAGCAAAGTGTAATTCCACTTTTAAAATTATAAAGAAAAAAGAACATAAATTAGGGTATTTATGCCATCCACGTCCATTCCAGATAGTTTGGGCCTTTGAACCCCAAAATCGATTCTCTCTCCTCTCGCGCGCTCTATTTGGAATCCGAATTATTCTTTTAGCATCTCTTCTTTTCTCTTCTCTGAATTTTTTTTTTTTTAAAAAAAAAATAGTTTTACATTCGGTACTAGTTTTGATTAAACAGACTGTTTTTTTTTTTTTGTTTTTTTTGTTTTTGATACATTTATTTGATCGAATCATGACTTCTTCAGTCGTCAATATTGACGGTGACCAGCTTGTCAGCGATCTCACTAATCTGTCCATCCCAGATAAGGTACTATCCTTTGATTTCTTTCGATTGCTAGTACGAGTGTTAGCAGATCTGTTATCTATATTTGGATTTTTTTTTAAAAAATATATTATTTAATTTTTGGTGGTTAGATTTCTATTTGTATTTGGATTTGAATTTTTGGGTGTTGGCGAAATTGAAAGCTTGGATTGGAATATTGGATTATGTGTAATACGTTGAAATGGATTGGAGGGTTTTTTTTGTTGTTGTTGGGAATCAAACAATAACAATGTGAAAGTTGAAGATTTGGACTTTTTATTTGTTTTCTTTCATGTTTCAGCTGCAAATTTATGCTTTGTTGAGAGAAATTATATGGAGATGAAATTATATTTATGTTACGTACTTAAAGTTGACACGATGTTTCAACTTTTTGTAATTACTCATTATGAAGTTATATTTCTTTTGTTAGATTTTTGTCAAGTTGCCAAATGAGGTGAATTTCAATGTTTTGTGGTATGTAACGGTCTCGTGTTGATCTTTGTTGAGCTGTTTGGAGAAAGTTGATTGATCTGTGTTCTCTTTACTATTGATTTGTTAGCCTTATACATATTGGTAATTGGTCTTAATCTCTTATTTTTAGTTGGAAATGCAAAGTAAAGCAGAGACTCATGAAATGGGGTTTGGGAGTCATGGAGGGGTCTGTGCGATATGCTTGAATAAGATAGTGCTTCAGGAGACTGCTCTTGTAAAAGGTTGCGAGCACGCTTACTGGTTTGTCTATTCAGAATCTCTGATCTTTTAGCTGATGATATTTTGAAATGGAATTCATGGGTCATATATTTACTTTATGTGCTATTATAGTAAGAGTTAAACTTCTTATTAGTTTATTTGGAGGTTAAAATGTTATATACTGTTATAAGAATTTGGATTTGGTCCAGCATTGCAAGCAATATGATGTTGAGAGCCCCTTGGCATTTATGCTGTGATGTATATTTAATTTATGATATTGTAAGTGTAACTATGGTAGAATCTACTTTGCAAATATTTTTGGAAATTGTTTATCTATATATAAAGAACACTTCAATTTTCTATTCCATACCAGTCTCAACCAGTTTTTCCTTTGATAAACTTCCTGTGGTTATCTTGCTTACTTTATGATGATTTTCACTTATATATTTTAAATTATACCTTGTTATTTGGTCTTCACAGTTCACATAGTTGCCTATCTATTATTTATTTATTTTTATTTTTTTGGTTAGATGACAGAATGCAATGTCTTAAAACTGGCAGGTTGTGGGTTTTAGATAAGTTAGGTTATGGGTGGATTATGGTTACATTATATAGTTATAAAAGGATGATTGAGATGGGGCTTACCAAAGTTATCTATGGGTTAATTATCGTTGTGTACCATAATGTATGTAGACCACCATCTGCCTCACTTCTAATGGGAGTTAGTTCTTTTTTTTTAGATCATTTAAATCTGTGTAGGAATCTGTCTTGCAATGCAATATTATTTCTGATGACATTTTGTAAATGAACTTGAACTTCTGCTTACTGTAGTTTCTCATTGTTATTCAATTTTTGATTGGCACTTGAAGGTTTTTCAGAAACAATCTTTAACACAGATCTTTGGTGTTAATTTGAAGTCATTATTGTTTCTATTGTATCTTTTTTTGTTTTTCATACTTTGATATGTTCTTTTAGTATGTTTGTTATTTTTCCCCGAGTATTTGTTTTATTTTACGAATTTGCAAGGACTTTCATTTATACTATGAGGCCTCCTGTGCCTCACAGTCAGGAGAGTAATTAGAAACCTTATTGGATCACCATTGTTTAAATTTGTACTAAGCAGATTCCAGGGGGTTTATGAAAGAGGTATGTTAACTTTTGTCTGTTTTGGACCTGTTTGTAGTGATGAAAATTATGGTTGTTAGGGATAGTGTTGTGAATTTTTCACTTCCTTTTGAATTCTAGGAAATTTGACATTATCTGTATGTGACAGTTCTTATACACTTTTTAATTCTGTTAAGATCCAATTTTATTGTTAGTCGCTCAACCTACTGATGTAGAGCCAGTAGGGAAATAGAAAGAAAAGGAGATTGTAAAACACATCAATTCTTTATTAATTCAATTCATCAAGTCTGATCTCACAAAAGATTGGAGGGGTCTTTTATAATGATCAGATACAAGTGATAATTACAAAGAGCTTTAATATAAAACAAATACTCAAAGATAATAACCTGAATTCATTATCTCCTTCGGAGATAATATCCCAAAGATAAATACAAATAAAAATAAACAAATGATAATATCCTAAAAGCCTTAATTATCTTTCCTAAACGTACGCCTAAGGTAAGTTCTGAAATCCCTAACCACTTCCCCATCACCTACTTTGGACACTTCAGTCCTAAGTGCTTAGTAGCTAGTCAAGTGATAACTTTGAGTTCTCAGTAAGTATTCTATGTGAGAAGTCAGTTCCATGGTTGTGATTGTTGACAGCATAGCATAGTAATGCAATTACTAATAATATACAAGTTTTGCCTTGGTATTGATTGGTTGAAAGTATGGTGTGGGATGAAAAGTTGAGAGTTTTTGTTTTTATTTTTTACTGAACATGGAATGACATATATTCATGAATGTTTTTCTGTTCTTTGATCTGTGCAGTGTGACATGTATCCTTCGTTGGGCCTCTTACATTGAGAAACCAAGCTGTCCTCAATGCAAACATCCATTTGAGTTCCTCAACATTCATCGTTCCATCGATGGCAGGTAATACAATCTCCTTTTCCTGTTGTCTTTGTAGATATGGGAACCTTACACTTATTGCTTTCCTTTTTCCTTATATTATTAATCTTCTTTTAAATTAAGAGGTTGGAGATAAAAAGAGTATTCTGTTAGATAAAAACAACCGAGACATGTAAAGTTGGAAAGATATAGTTCTGCTATAGTGGCCTCAAAAATTTCAACAGAAGCATGGTTGATGATTAATTAAATCAAGAATGGATTAGCAGTTTAATCAATACAGATTATGGCTTAAAACGATATTGCTTTTCTGTTTCTTTTTAGCGAAATGTCACTCTAAAAGTGATCTGTAACTTGTTCCCTTATTGTTGACAGTTATATTTCAATTGTCTGTCGGAAATGGTATATTGCAATCTTTAAAGTGACCTGCACTTTTTTACGTTGTGTTCTTATGAGCAAATGTTCCTTTTTTTCTATTGTTGGGTTATAACAGCATTAAAGATTACATGTTCGAGGAAAGTGTGTGCTTACTTCTTAGAGCCCCATGGTTCAAACCTTTGATTGTGGAGGATCATGAAGTGGTGTATGATGATCATGAAGATTATTACCCATATGAGGATGAAGAAGATGATCTAGATGAAGTTTACTTCCGGCGTTCGTCGAATCTTCATATTGGTAACCGAAGGTGGGGAGATAATGGATACGTCAGGGCAGGGCGCCAAGAAGCAAGGCCTGTCTACCGCCCAAATTCCCAGAATTCCCAGGACATGGGGGCTAGTTCCTCTCGCGAGCCCAAGAAGAAAGAAGTTGCAAATACCACAACAGGTCGACGGGCAAAGAGGGCTCTTAAACGTGAAGCGGCTGATAAGGCAGCTGCAGCAAAACATCAACAGCATTTGGCGAGGTTGGGACGTAATCTTGATGCTCACTAACAATACTAACCTTGATAGACGAATGTACTCCATAAGCCTAAAACCCTGTATTTGATCCCCCTTTCGTACAGTATTTCCTTGCTTTTTAACTTTGTGAATAATGACATGTTAGCTGGCTGATAGTGCTGAGTAGAGTAGGTGAATAAATGGTTTATATTGTATCTTAGGAGGAAAAAAAAATCATCTTTTATTCAAATGCTTGACAATGTATTAATAAATCATACACTATTGTTTCTTCTTCACTATTTCAGTTGTACATAATTAATTGAAAGCAATGAAGTCGATCAACATTGGTTTCATGGATATCGACACTTATAATTCTCACATGTGCTACCTTTTAATTTTAATTAATTTGATTGGTTAAAATAATATACATATTTATTATACAAATTTGATAGTTGTTTTTTTTTTCAAAAAGAAAAATGATAATTTAAGCCAATTATAGATAGCAAGAGATGTGTATTAGACATTAAGGGTCATTTGATTGAGGAAACAAATTACTTAAAAATAAATAAAAACTTTATCTTTTTTTTTTATATGTATATTTATCCAAACAAATTATGATATGCGATGAAAACCACTTCCAATAGATTTATCCAAACTATATAAATACTTAGTAAATTTCATCATTGAAATGATAATTCAAAATTTATATTAAATGACTATATATAGCTTAATTTTACCACAACCCCAATTAGGGATGGAGTTTCCCAATGGGGCCCCATCCCCCATGGGATTTTGGCTGTAAATTTTGCCCTAAATGGATTTTGGGAGCGGTGGTGGGAGCAAACTTTACCCCCAAACATATTTTGAGAGAGGTGGGTGTATCTCTCCCCAAACCTAAAACCCTATTTTGTACTGTATTTTGGATTTTGTATCGTAATTTTATTATGTTTTTATTATTTTTCGGATTAAAAATTTAAAATTTAGAATTGAAAAATAAATGAAATGGGGTTTAGGGGAGGTTAAATTTTTAATCCGAAAAATAAATGAAATGGGGTTTAGGGGTGGAAGAACCCCCCCCCCCCCCCCCCCCAATGGATTTTAGGAGAGATGGTGGGAGGAGGTTTGAGGAATGGGGGTGGGGGTACCTTCCCCCATCCTATTGGGTCCCCACGTCCATCCCTAGTCCCAATGTGTTTTTTTAATGAAAGATGTTCGAATAGTCCGACAATATCGTAAGTTTAAAATACCGAAAATAATATATATATATATATATATATATAACTTAATTCTAAATCCACGTGTTGTATCGGGATCCAATAATATTTGTGAATGAGATGTGGAGTCACATAGTGGTACAACCAACCGAAGCCGGCCAAGCCGCCGATAGTCAATACCATCTCTAATGCATGAAATGCCTCCAGGCTCCAGCTATCTTATCTGAAATCAAAACAAATTTTAATGTGAAAATGTTTTCATTTATATGATTATACTTCACTGTTAAGCACACGAAAAAAAAATCAATTGAATTTAAAATATATCTATTTATTTATAAAACTGTCACTTATAGTCATTTAATATGTATTTATTTATTTACAAAATTAATTAATTATAATATTTTGCTTTCAAAGCAAAAAAATAATAATTATAATATTTTTACCTACCCTTTCAGGTTGAGCCACTGTCACTTGGCTGTGCCTGCTTAGTAAATATAATAGTCAGCAAAAAAGATTTATTTTATTTTTGAAAGAGTAAAATTGTTTTCATATTAGTGTATTCATAGAGGCAATTTTCAATTGAAGTGAAATTTGAAACATTCAATGCAACATGAGAAAACCAGATCAGAACGGCAGAAAAAGGAAACAAAAACAGACACAGAAATACAGAACCACTGTTCAAAAAATCGGCCGTTTAGATCGATTAATCGATTTAATTCAACTAGATGGTTGATTACTAAAGTAAAATAGCTAAAATCGGTCTAATTATACAGGGGTCAACTAATCGGAAAAGTCACCGATTAATCGGCAAGTTGGCTAGGCGGAGTCAAAGCCGGACTCCGTCTAGCCAGTTAAAAAATCGACATCGTTTTCTAAAATTTTCACTTCTTCACTTCACTTCTGTCCTTCTTCGACCAAACAACTCACAAACCTAATCAGAATACCAAATCGCCCATAGAAGCTTCTTGTCGCCTGCCTTCAGTCGTTGAGTTCGTCAAAAGCTGCCGTCTTCCGTCACCGGTTCGCAACCATCTTCAGTTCGGCGGTTTGTCACTTTGTTGTCAGGTAACCTCTCGTCTATTTTGTTTTCAGTTTTTCATGTCTCTTATCTTATATCAATCGATTCAATTTTCTGTGACAGAACATGTACGATTCACATATTTATTCTTATACTCGGGAGATAGATAACTATTTCCGCCTTATCGAGAAGAAAAACATTCTAATCATCTAAAAAAGTTTAATTTCAATATGATATTGACCACTAATACTGTAACACGAACAAAAATGCTCATATATTAGCTTACCATTGCACCATTAGAAGTCCATCTTCTAGACCCGAGCAACACATAGCTATCGAAGAAAGAGTTGTGATGATGTGAGAACGTTCGTCGCCCGTAACAAGTCGAGCACATATCGTAGGCATCACCTTCATGATCAAAGCATATCACGCACGTAAAATACAGTCCTTTCAAGATGAGGCGGCACTCGCGGCAGCACACAGTTCTGGTCTTCACCATATAATACATGGTTAGAACAAAGGGCGGATGTACTTGGAAAGTAACCTGGTCTTTTTTAAAACAATTACAATTAGATATTCACAATTTTACCATTCTATTAGAGTATTTTATAATTACCATTACTTTACAAATCTATTTACCAACCTAACTTAACTATAAACAACCAAAAAGTAAAAGTTATGAAACAGAGCATCAGACAAACAAAAAAAAAAAATGAAAAAACTTTTGGAAGCTTATCAACATGTTCCAAACTTGAGATAGTTGATATGGTATTGGAATTCTATGTATTGAATTTCTTATTTAGAATATGAAAATTGACGGGATCAAATTCATTATATCTCCTCCTATCTAAATGTATATCTTATTTTTAATTAATATAATTTTCTTATATTGTCTATATTTAATAAAAAAAAAATTATAATTAGTTTAACCCCCGTGCTATAATGTTCTAGCTTTGCCCCTGGTTAGAACCTTCCAAAAATCAAGACATCCATCGCCATTTCTGTCTAGTTCGGTAAAGAGATGGGGACTAATCCAATGGTAGCCTTATTGTTGAAGGAATTCTACGAATTCGATCAGGCTTACATTGCTGTCTCCGTTCACGTCCATTGACTTGAAGAAGTTCCATGCCGTCATTTGAATGTCACTAGGGCCATTGCGGCCCACTGTTGTAGTATGGAAAAGGTGAGTTTGTCTGGATTTTGTTGTTTGATATTACAGATTAAAATGTCTCTCGTCTTTTCTTAATAAACAATATTTTGTGAAGAAGATAACAAGGACATTACCAAATTATTAATTTGGAGACGAAACGTAAACAGACCGGGTTCGAGTCCGTTGACCAATAGTTTTTCATTGAAGTTACTGGGTGGGTTTCTCATGATGCTTCCTTTTTTGGCTGTGTTTACTACTTTACTTGTGGAGTGTGTAGTGGGGGTTTTGAGATCAGAAAAAATTAGATCATTAAAGGATTGAAATTCTTATCTTTGATTTTTAAATCTGACGCGTGGGCCTTTTTTTTTTCTTTTTTCTTTTTTAAACGAAAGACTTGATACGTATTACGTAGTATAGAATATAAAGTGTTGAAGTCACAACTCACAAGCGAAGAGACGGTGCCGTTTCATTTGGTATATCCTACGATTCACACGTGTGTACAACGTACCTCAAACAAATACATAGAACTAGAAAAATTTCACACCACCTGTTAACATAATCTTAATTTATTTGATAAAGACAGTTGGGCTGCGTTTGGTACGCGGGACAAGACATGACAATGTGGAACAGTTTATTCTTGTCCCATATTTGGCGTGTCCTTAACATGGGACATGACGAGATAATGTGGGATAAAAATTATAAAAAATTATCCCACCCAAGACCCTAGGACAACTTGTCCCATGATATGGGACAAATATTAAAAAGACCAATTTACCCTTTAAATTTTCAAACAATTACAATCATATCCAGTAAATTATATATTATATATTAAACATTATATATATATATATTATTAATATATAATATTATAGTCTATGTTGTTATATAAATAAAAGGGGTATTCTGGTCATTTGAGTCTCTTGTTCCATCCTGTCCTAGACATACCAAACACATAACAGTACAGTTTACAGTTCTGTCCAGGCCTTCCAAACATAATATAGAACAACATGTCATGTCTTGTCATGTCCTGTCCTGTCCTGTCCTGTCCAGTCCCACCTTGTTCTGTCTCATCTCTGTACCGAACGCACCATTGGTGTGTCTAACTTTATCGTACTAGATTGTTTGAGCATCCTAAAAGATTTTTCTATTTTTACTCTTCAAATATCAGTTTACCTATATGGTAATTTGAAGAGTAAAAAAAAAGAGAGTTCTTCCAAAAGATTCTTTAATTAGAAACAGATTTCTATTATTTTAATAAAAACATTCAAGTTTCCTTCTCTCCACCAACAATTCTAATTACTTTTAGGTGAATATGAAAATCATTTAAATAACCTTCTAAATTATTAACATATTATTATTCAATATTCAGTATTAGTCTTATTTTAAAGATCTAAATGAGATCTTTCTAATGATATAATTTTTATGATGATAAAATTTATAAATTCAAACTTATTATATAATAATTGAATTTAAGTAAAAAGATTAAAATATATATAGATATTAAATATTAATAATGATGTGATATAAAAAATAATATAATAATAATTGAGGAGGGAAAAGTTGTTCTTCAATATTGAAGAGAGAGAAGGAAAATCTTATTTGAAGAATCTCATTTGAAGAGTCTGTTGAGGCAAAATAAGTTGATGTGACTTGTTTGACTTCAACAAATATCTTATTTGAAGAGTCTTTTATGGATGCTCTTAATTGGTCATTTTCATGAAATAGAAACGGTGAGAAATGTCATTTTTTTGTGTGCGTAGCATTGATGTCACTGGTTTAATAAATTATGTTTAAAAGGTACCTAATATGGTGAACTACCCAAATCGTCCTTAAATAATCAATTTTTATTTTTCTTTGTACTTCCATCTCCACACTTTGATCACTAAAAGCATCTTCTCTCTCTCTCTCTCTCTCCAATAAATTTGTCTGAAAATCGATCTACAACCTGTCTAAAAGGTGACGTGTTTCAGCACAACAAAGTATTACGAGTCTTGTAACAATTTATTCATTCCTTATGATTTGTTGTCCAAATCTTTGTGTGAATATGAAACTTGTATTGTGAAGTTCAAACCTTTGAAGTTTGAATCTCTGAGTATTTGTTAAGCTCTATATGAGCATTTTTGAAGGTTGTCCGAGACTTTATTTATAGTGTATGAATCTTTGTGTAAATTATCCGAGACTTTGTGTAAAGTCTCAGAGTTTTTTTTGTAAATGCTCTGAGCTTTTTTATAATGACTCCGAGCTTTTTTGTAACGACTTCAAGTTTTTTTGTAAAGGCTCCGAGTTTTTTTGTAAAGGCTCCGAGCTTTTTTGTAATGGCTCTGAGCTTTTCTTTTTTGTAATGGCTCTGAGTTTTTCTTTTTTGTAATGGTTTCAAGCTTTTTTGTAACGACTATGAGTTTTTTAATAAAGCCTCCGATCTTTTTAATAAAGGCTCTGAGCTTTTTGTAATTAAATACCAAGCCTTTTAAGTACTGATAAGAAATAAAAGCTCGACCCACGAATGCGTTTACGTAGCACCACTCAGTCGTCGTTCGAGTGATTGCATAGGTTTCAACGGGACTTTCTCTCTACTTCACAACTCTGTCACTGTAAAACGAATAAAAGAAATGTGATGTGGAACAACTATTGGAGGTATTTTTGTCCGTTCACCATAATAGGTGTCTTTTAAACTTAAGTTATTAAAGCAGTGACAATGTTGAAATTCCACCTCTAAAAAGTGTCATTTAATTTTTGGATTACGTAGGATTGATCACGCATCTAACAAGTTATTGCAAATTGTTGAAGATGTTATGAAGAAAATAGAAAAAAAAGGAAAAACATGTACACATAAGTTTACGTGGTAAAACCCTACGATGAGGAAATATCCACGGTTGCCGGTGATAGTGAGAAGAATTCACTATGATGGACTGTTACACTCTCTTCTTTTCTTCTTTGGCGTATCTCTCTCTCTTTTTCTTGTATCTTTTCCATGTGTTGTTATATATATTTTACAATAAGATTATAAATTTATTTATATGTGCATATAACCATAATCCTTGTTATACAAATGATGAAATATCATCTGGGTCCCTATATTATGTTAAAAGATCAATTATTTAAACGAGTTTGTTTTTTTAGCAAAGTTTTCCCTGACTTTTGAAAAGTATATCAAATGGATCCATTTGTTAGTCAACGATTAGTCAAACTTAACATTTACAGGGTATTTTTGTCTTTAAACTAAGAACAAGCCATGTGTCATAAAAATAGAAATAAAAAAATCAATAATATATATGTATATTTATATGAAGGAAATAGTTTATATATCACAAAATAAATATATATATTTTAATATTTATATAAATTATAAAAAAATCCAAAAATAATTTTTATATATAATATTTATATAATTCAAAAATAAAATGTTTTAAATCTCTACCATCCAAATCTAAGATGGATGGTGGAGATTTACTTATTTTAAAAAATCTATTAAAATTGGAATTTTCAAAAAACAAACATATATTATTAAATTAAATAATAAATAAATAAAAATTAATTTAAAAATAGTTTAACAAAAATGAAAATCTGAATTTCATTATAAAGAAAATGAAAAAATATATAGAAAAAATAAAATCATACCAGAAAAAACTTTAAAATAAATCATATTAATCACTAATTAGAAAACAAATGGATGTGAAGTCATAAAAACTTTTTTATTTAAAAAAAATCTCCAAGGATTAAGAAAAATTAAAAAAAGGAAAGAAAAAGAATTAATAAAAATTAATATTAAAAATATAACTTGAACAAAAATCTTATCATCATCTCCCAACCAGTTCATCACCATCACCCAGAACAAAACCATCTAACACACACACACACCAGTTCATCCCCTTTATCTCTCTCACGTGAATCCACAACAGTGAAACACCTCCTACCATTAAAACCCACCACCACCCAAACCCTTCTCACCACCGGTCAAACACCATTCAAACACCATTCTTCTCTCTCTTGATCTCGAACTCGATCTCATCTCTCTCTTTCTCGATCTTGACCTTATCCCATTCTCAAATCTCTTTGTGAACGAATAGCACCAGACCTGGGTCATACCATGTTCAAAAATAGATCGTTCAATGAAAACCCATGATTTGGTGCATATCGATCGTTCATGATTTTTGTGTTCTCTTGTTCTCTTGTTCAAATTCTTGCCAAGTTTGGGTGTTTTGGCTTTTGAGTGTTCAAATTCCAGATGCAATAAGGTTGGTTGATGCGTTTGGGTGGTTGTGTTGGGTTATCTGGGTTTGATTTCTATGTTGGGAGGTGGAAGATTTGGTAGGTTTTTGGGTTATGGTGTTGGTGATGATGGCGGTCAAGGTTTGGGTTTAGGTGTGATGACGAAGATGAAGGTCCAATTATGGGTTCTGGTGGTGTGGGTTATGGTGTTTAATGATGATGAATTTGGATGCTGATGATGGTTTGGCTTAGATTTCATTTGGTGAATCTGAATGATTGATGATGGATAGTGATTAATCTGAATTTGGGGTTGGATTGAATTGAATATGATGGTGTTTATGTTGTTTGAAGAAATCTTGAAATTTTTCCAGATATCTTCAAATCTGGAAAAAATTTCATTTATTTATTTTTTTAAAATATTTTGTTTGTAGAGATTTGGACATTTGTAGATCTTTTCAAGCTTTTTTTTTGTACTTTGTTTGTAGAGATATTGAAAAGCTTATTAAAAAAAAATTCTGAACAAATCTGGAATTTTTTTTCCAGATTTGAAGTGATTTAGAAATTTCCAAATATTTCTACAAATATTTTTTAAAATAATAATTTTTGAAATTATTTATTTTTAAATAAACTACTATTTTCTTGGGAATTTATCAAAGTTGAATTATAAAATTATAAAATTTGAGAGAGTAAAATTTTATTTGTAAATTTCATCACTAGCAAGGGTATTTTAGTCTAAACAAACCCATGCAAAATTGTCATTCCAAGAAATATTAAAGGGTAAAATAGTCATTTCAGTTATTAATATGGTATTCAGGGGTAAAAGAGATAATATAGATTTTCTGTAACGTTTGACTGTTAAAAAAAAGTCAGAATGACCTATTTGATATACTTTTAAAATGTTAGGGAAAATTTTGTTAAAAAAACAAACTCGTTTAAAAAATTTGATATTTCAGAGAAACTCAGGGACCCAAATGATATTAATCCTATACAAATAAGGAAATTTGGAAGAATTTAATCAGGACTTGTTATCTGTTGAAGTCATCTTTACCTTCATTCCTGTTTCAGAGATCTTGTGTATTGAATTAAAATCTTCGTAGGATTCTAGTTGAATAGTTCGTTTATAACTTTTTTTTCGATTGGTGCACGATTTTCTAGAAGAGCAGATTTATTGTTTGATTTAAACTCTCTAATATGTTCCTCATTGGAATGTTGTTATAGAGTTTTTGTTTGAGTAAGATCACTTTTCTTCGTATTTGAGTCGTAGTTGTATTTTATGTCTCTCACGCACTGTTAAACTGACCAATTACCTAATCCCGACCAGACCTTTTGTGTCCCGATCGGGTGGTCTTTACCCGATCAGGTTGTCTCTACCCGATCGGTTAGTTTTCCTGATCAGGTTATTTGTGTCCGATCAGTTAGTTTTCTCGATCATCTTGGGTAATCTTGACTAGGCCTTGAGATAATTTATTAATTGATTTGGGTTGATCTTCCCTAACTCTTATGACGTGACATATCTAATCACTGTGTTTTCAGATGATCATGATGTCTTATCAAACTATCAAAAAATCCCTATAACAGTTACCAAAATAAAAAATTTATAATTCCATCAAATAATATATCATTTAAACATTATTCGTCTTACATTTTGAGCTGCCAAAATTTTAATTAAGCTTACATGTTTTTGAAAAAGAACAAAAAAATGAAGTGTATTGATTTAATTATCTTCTAAATAATGACTTATGTATTTTCGTTTCAAGAGAGTACTAAGTATTTTTTAGATATATAAAAAATGATTATTTGTTACAAACATGCATGAGTGCGGTTAGGATTCAATTCACCGACATCATTGATCAAATGTTGTTGTTATAAGAATGATAAATGAGTTCCATTAGTGGGTCTTTAAAAAAAAATGTGTTGTGGATCATTTTTAAATTTATTTATAGGTTTAAGTTTCCATTAGTGGGTGTTTAAAAAAAAATTATACGTTTCTGGTGGATCTTTTTTAAATCCATTTATGGACCTATTTGATTTAAAATCTTAAATGAACTATAATTTAAAATCAATTTTTTAAATTTGAGACCCTTTAAAATCGAAACCATAAACGGTGGTCTCACTAGGCTACCCTTAAGGTCGGGCTTGCCTCTCAACTACCAGTCGGATACAAATGCAAAATCAGTCAATGAATGCTATATTTTTAGTTCACTTTTGTTCAACACTTTGAAGGGGGGTGAGCATTACCCCCTCCTGTATGAATGACATGTGTCTATGGAGGGGGTAAATTTATCTAAATACTATCATATTTTGGGATAAATTTACCCCTCCTCGAACACATGTCATCCATACGGAAGATGGATAATGTTCACCTTCTTGAAGGGGGTGAGCAAAAATGGACTCTATATTTTTCTGTTATCATCAATGACAACCAATCATATTCCGATACATGTTACGATAGATTGAATTATTATCAATCGAAAGCAATGAAGTTGATCAACATCGGTTTCATGGATATGGCCACTTATAATTCTCACATGTGCTGCCTTTTAATTTTAGTTCATTTGATTTGTTAAAATAATATGCATATTTATTATACAAATTTGATAAAAAATAAATTCAATAAGAAAAATGATAATTTAAGCCAATTATAAATAGCAACAGATTTGTATAAGCCATTAAGGGGTCATTTGATTAGGGAAACAAATTACTTAAAAATAAATAAAAACATTTTCTTCTATTTTTTTCAAGTAAGATTTATCCAAACAAATTATGATATACAATGTAAACTACTTCCAATAGATTTATCCAAACTATATAAATACTTAGTAAATTTTATAATTGAAATGATAGTTCAAAATTTTATATTAAATGACTATAGATAGCTTAATTCTACCACAGTTCAAATGTGGGGTTTTTTTTTACAGTAAACACACACTCGTTTAGTCTTACAATATCGTAAGTTTGAAATTCTAAAAGATGGAAATAATAAAAAAAGAGCTTAAATCTACATCCACTTGTTGTATGGGGATCCAATAATATTTGTGAATTAGATGTGTAGTCACATGATGGTACAACCAACCGAAGCCAAGCCGCCAATAGTCAATACCATCTCTAATGCATGAAATGCCTCGAGCCATCTTATCTGAAATCAAACCAAATTTTAATGTGAAAATGTTTTCAGTTTTACAATTATACGTCACTATTAAGCACACGAAAAAATTTCAATTGAATTTAGAATATATCTATTTATTTATAAAACTGTCACTTATAGTCATTTAATATGTATTTATTTATTTACAAAATTTATTAATTAAAATATTTTGCTTTAAAAAAAAATAAAATATTTTTACCTACCCTAGCAGGTTGAGCCACTGGTGCCACGACAAGAGGCTGAGAAATGCTTGGCTGTGCCTGCTTAGTAAATACAATAGTAGTCAGCAAAAATAGATTTATTTTATTTTTGAAAGAGTAAAATTGTTTTAATATTAATGTATTCATAGAGGCAATTTTTAATTGAAGTGGAATTTGAAACATTCAATGCAACATGAGAAAACCAGATCAGAACGGCAGAAAAAGGAAAAAAAAAAAAGATATAGAAATACAAAACGGTGTTCGAAAAATCGACCGTTTAGATCGATTAATAGGTTCAATTTAGTTAGATGGTTGATTACCGAAGTGAAATGGTTAAAATCGACTAATCGGTAAAGTCACCGGCTAATCGGCAAGTCAGCTAGATGGAGTCAAAGTCGTTGACTCAGCCTAATCAGTTCAAAAAAATGACATTAGAATACCTAACAACTCACAAATCTAAATCAGAACACCAAATTGCCCAAAGAAGCTTTTTTTGCCGCCTGACTTCAGTTGTCTAGATTGCCGAAAGATGCCGTCTTCCGTCGTCAGTTCACAACTGTCTCCGGTTCACTGGTCTGTCACTCAGTTGTCAAGTACCCTCTCATCTCTCAATTTTTCACGTGTCTTATCTTGTATCAATCGATTTAATGAACATGTACGATTCATATATTTATTCCTACACTCGGGAGATGGATAACTATTTTCTCAATATCGAGAAGAAAAACATTCTAATCATCTAAAAAAGTTTAATTTTAATATGATTTTGACCACTAATACCGTAACGCAAACAAAAATGCTCATATATTAGCTTACCATTGCACCATTAGAAGTCCCCTTCTAGACCGGAGCAACACATAGCTATCCAAGAAATCCAAGAAAGAGTTGTGCTCATGTGAGAACTGTCGTCGCCCGTAACACCCGGAGCAAATATCGTAGGCATCGCCTCCATGATCAAAGCATTTCACGCATGTAAAATACAGTCCTTTCAAGATGTTGTGGCACTCGCGGCAGCGCACAGTTCGGGTCTTCACCATGTAATACATAGTTAGAACCTCCCAAAAATCAAGACATCCATCGCCATTTCTGTCTAGTTCGGTAAAGAGATGGGGACTAATCCAATGGTAACCTTGTTGTTGAAGGAATTCTGCAAATTCGATCAGGCTTACACTGCCGTCTCCGTTCATGTCCATTGACCTAAAGAAGTTCCACGCCACAATTTTAATGTCACGAGAGCCATTGTTATAGTATGCTATTGCAGCTTCACGTAACTCCTCCATTAATAAAATGGGAAAAGGTGAGTTTGTTTGGATTCTGTTGTTTGGTATTACAAATTATAATGTCTCTCTTCTCTTAATAAACAAGATTTTGTGAAGAAGATGACAAGGACATTACCAAATTTTTAATTTGGAGACGAAACGTAAACAGACCGGGTTCGAGTCCGTTGACCGATAGTTTTCATTGAAGTTTCTGGCTGTGTTTACTTTTCTGGCGGTGTTTACTTGTAAAGTGTGGGGTATGATTTTTAAACCTGACGCGTGGTCTTTTGTTTTTTTGTTGTTGACGAAAGACTTGTTACGTAGTGTAGACACCTTTTTTATGGTTTTTTTTTGTTTTTTGTTTTGTTCACTTGCCAGTGTTAAAACTTAGAAGACACAACTCACAAGCGAAGAGACGGTGCCGTTTCATTTGGTATATCACTATATCATACGATTCACATGTGTATACAGCGTACCTCATACAAATACATAGAGCTAGAAAAATTTCACACCACCTGTTAATGTAATATAAATTTATTCAATAAAACAGTTGATGTGTGTAACTAATCTGATCGGATTGTTAATGGGTCATTTTTGGATTCATATTTAAAAAATTATTAATTCATTATAATCGGTTAAAGTTCGTTTTGTATGAGTGGGGATAGATAGAGATTAGAAACTAATTTGGACATCTTTATTGTTAGCATAATGATTATATGCAGAGACAAAATTAGGAGGGGGGAAGGGGCCATGGCCCCCAAAGGAAAAATAAATAAACTGTAAGTTTAAATTGAGAAGTTTAAAATTCAGAAGAAGAAAAAAATCAAAAGTTTGAGAGTTAAGATGCTTAACTTGTTGGAAAATTCCATCATATAGGGCCACACATGTGAATATTAAATGTGTTATGCTATCTTTTGGTTAAGTCAAAATTACAGTGATATAATTATGATTTAAAGTATAAAGGCTTAAGGGTATAATTGTCATGGAATTAATGTGTAGATACCAGAATGCTATTTCTAATTTGTTGATGGGCAGAATTAGAAATAGCCAACATATAATAATTTGATTATTATATATATTTAGGGTCATGGTCTCCAAATTACATGATATTTTTGTTTTCTCTGTATCCCCATCAACAGAGCAAAATAGAACACGGTAGGGTTCATAAAGGTCGTGATAATTTGGAAGATCACAACTCGTCCACCAACCTCCTGCAATGGATTCAGATACACTTCCGCCATCGATTCTTTTCCATTTTTCTCTTGAATTGATATGGGTCAATATTATATGTATCTAGGGTTTGATTAATCATGATATAGAAACATGTTTAGGTTATTCAGATTAATTATGTGCCTATGCATGTTAGTCTATGTGTTAATCGAAATCATTATAAGTGGTATCAGAGCCACCCATGATCGATTTTTGAGAATTGAGATTTGGATATTTAGTTTTAAGAAATTTTTAGAAATTTTAGGGTTTAGATCAATGACATTCTTTTGAAATATTATTTGGGTTTTGGTCTTCAGTGTTTAAAGTTATTTTTAATTTTGTTGTAAAGAATGATTGAATCTTATATGGTCATCTGGATTCAGTACACTGACAAAATAGTTATTTCTATGTGATTTCGAACTTTTATTTAAAAAAGAAAAAGAAAAAAGTTATGCACGTTTAAAAACAAAAAAAAACAAGTTTTGTTTTGGGTCGATGAGTTTTCCGGTGGGTTTTGCCCCAAACCCATGCCTTTCCCGGCAAGACGTTGAGTGATTTGCGGTGAGGAGGAGATCGTTGGTCGTTGACCACGATCGGTCCAGATCGAGCTCCAGCCGCCGGTTGTTCGACAATTTTTTTTTTGGATCGATTATTGGCCTTCGTTGCTCCGGATCTGCACATTGTGGGTCTAGGTTACGCCACCGTGCATCGTTGCTCTCTAGTGACGGCGTGGTGGTCTGGAGCGACGGCGGCGAAGAACTAGGGTTTCAGAGGTCAATTTTTGCTCAAACCTTTATTTTGAAAATTTGAAATTCTGTAGGGACTGTTTTGAAATTTATTTGGGCCATTATATGATTTTGGTAAACTTTCGGGGTCACTTTATAATTTTCAAAACTTACAGGGCATATTTGCAATTACAAAAAAGTTTTAGGGTAGATTTATAATTATTGAAAAGTTATGGGGTCACTTTGTAATTTTCAAAAGTTTGGGACCAAATTTTAATTATTACAAATTACTGGGTCAGTTTATGATTTTGATAAAATACAGGGTCGATTTGTAATTATTGAAACTTAAGGGGGTCTTTCTATAATTTTACAAAATCAAGTGCAGTTTTGTAATTTTGATAGAATAAAATAATTTTTTTATTTTATTTTATTTTATTTTATTTTATTTTTAGGATCAACTCAAATTCAAATATTTGATGGTATACCTTTATGGTTAAATAAAGTTGTCCATCATTCTAAATAGGCTAATTGAAACAAGATGTCACCAAAATGACCTCTCTTGTGTAGATTGTTCATGAGGGATGTTGGATGTTCATGTGGGATGTTGGATGTTCATGTGTGTAAATTCATGCGGGTATTTACCGGCCCAAAGGAAGGTTAATACTTGGCCGAATTGTACATACATATGTGGTGGTAAACATGTGATGATTATAAGGTTTTACATGTGAATAATAAGCTGGTCCAAAGATAGATTTATTATTTAACATAAATTATTGTCGATGTTTGATCACTAAAACAAGAGTACCACTTACAATTAATATTATTGTCCAACGACTTGATATTAATTTTGTACTAGGTATCTTAAGATGAGACCAACCATTATTTGGTATATCTTTTATGGTTAAATAAGTTGGTATATCATTCTAAATGGGTTAATTGAAGCAAGATGTTGCCAAAGTGACCTCTCATGTGTAGATTATTCATGAGGGTGTGTTGGATGTTTGTGTGTGTGTAAATTCATGTGAGTATTAGTCGGCCCAAAGGAAGGTTAATACTTGACCGAATTGCACACCCACCCGTGGTGATAAATATGTGACGATTATAAGGTTTTACATGTGAATAATAAGTCGATCCAAAGATAGATTTATTATTTGACAGTAATTATTATCAATGTTTGATCACCACACCAAGAGTACCACTGACAATGAATATTACTGTCCAAAGACTTGATATTAATGATGTGCTAGGTATCTTGAGATGAGACTTTCCATCATTTGAATTTGTTGATTATTGTATTTGGTTATTAATGTGATCATGTTTGTTTGTTTGTTTTGTTCTCTTTCAAGCTAATGTTTTACTATATATGCTAATACCAACTCTAAACCCATGCTTAATAGGATCAACTTTAAGGATTTGGAAGGAGAACATACTCATTGTTCTCGGTTGCATGGATATGGACCTTGCCTTTCGGGTTGAGCAACTCGTTTCTCTTACGGATGCAAGTTCTCCTGATAATAGGAGGAACTTTGAGAGGTGGGATTGCTCAAATCGCATGAGTCTTATGATCATCAAGCGCGACATTCCAGAGGCATTTAGGGGCGCAATATCTGAAAAGATAACCAAAGCCAAAGAGTTCTTAGCCGAAATTGAAAAGCTTTTTATAAAAAACGATAAGGTAGAAACAAGCACACTTTTGCAAAGCTTGATTCTATGAAGTACAAAGGCAAATGGAACATAAAGGCGTACGTTATGGAAATGTCTCATATTGCTTCTAAGCTTAAGGCATTGAAGCTCGAGCTGTCTAACGACTTGCTCGTGCATTTGGTATTTGATTAACACTGAAAAGTGTATGTTAACTAAGGGATAATATCATCATTTTACACTTCCAATATGATTAATTCCTCAATTTAGACATAATTTCGTTCGTTCGTAAAAATAAATGTGTTGTGTAGTAATCAGTGTATTTTTCTTTATATTTCAGAGGTAATTCGATTAATTCAGAATTATGGAGATGTCAGATGGCAAAACAAATATCGTTTTCAAGTTTAGAACGTAAAAAAACCTTAAGAAGACAACCAAGGGCATTTTCATAATTTTGACTATTCACTGTTCACAGTTGACTTCTACTGTTCATAGTTGACTTTCACTGTTTACTCACGATGCATTACTGTTCACTCTCGGATGCGGTACTGTTCACTCATGGATGGGTTACTGTTCTCTTAAGGGCATTTTCGTAATTTTAACTATTCACTGTTCACAGTTGATCTTCACTGTTCACAGTTGATCTTCACTGTTCACTCACTGATGTGGTTACCGTTCACTGTCACTGTTCACTGATGACGTGGCGAAATCTGGACGCTTCATTCTAAATTCATCCGATAGTCAATTTTTATCCGTATTTTGTATAAATAGGGGTATATCCCCCCTAATTTGGAGGTCTTGAATCCAAATCTGATGTTAGATTTATGAAATTCTCTCTCCTTTATTCTCAAATTCTTTGTTTAAATAAAATAGCTATTTTCTAGTTAAATTATGTCTGGCTAATATTACATAGCTGGGGCCAAAGGTGATACTGTTGGTATGGAAAATATGATCAAATTATGGTAAGTTTATTATTTTTATGCTTTCTCCCATCTGATCTTTGTGGAGTTTTTGACTCACTGTAGATAGACAGATATTGTCTAACACAGTGAGTACTTTTACCCATATTTATCAGAGAGTGGTTTGTCCCCTCTAATCTTTGTGGAGTTTTTGACTCACTGTAGATAGACAGATATTGTCTAGCACAGTGAGTACTTTTACCCACATCTATTGGAGAGCGGTCAGTGGAGTGGAATACCATCCCAATTAATCTGGACTAAATATTTATAATTGAATCATATTCGAATTACCAACATTGGATCTCTTAGCCCCAGTTTTAATTTTAATTGATTTACATTTTTTTAAGGTTAGTAATTAATCTAGATAGTAAATTTTACAAGGATAAGTGAACAACCTCCCTGTGGCTCGACCCGGTCTTACCGGTTAATTTATTACTTTGACACTCTTATACTTGAGAGTAGGAACACTTCTTTAGGACGTGTCAAGTTTTTGGCGCCGCTGCCGGGGAGGTAAGTCCGCCTTTTCTTTGTAGTAGTAATTTATTTTTAATTTTATTTTAGTTTTGCTATATTTTTTTTCTTCTTTATTTTTTATTTTTTATTTAATTTTGCATCACTTATCTCAATCATAAACTTCATCCACTTGAAAAAAAAAAACACTTGTTATCTTTAAACACATTTTTGCATTTTAGTCATCTAACTTTTTATTTGTTTTTTTTGCTTAGATCTAGTTTGCATGCATATAGGTCATTTTATTTTTTATTTTTTGCATATCAGTCCCTGTAATTATCACATTTTCTCTTTAGTCCCTACATTTATAATTATTTACACTTTTACCCCAACACTTGTGCATATTTTCATTTACACCCCTTGAATTTTGCATATTGTTATTTTTATCATTTTTTCTTTTATTTTCTTCATTTTTGTGTATTTCATCTCCATTAACCCTCATTAAATTTGAATGAGACGTTGGTCTCGAACATCTAGTGGTAGATTAATTAGAATTAGGAGATCACAATCACCCACATTCACCAACAACATGGTTGAAAAAACCACTTAGACATCCAACAGGAAACCAAGCCGAGAACCTTTTAGACAACCTTGACATCATATCTCAACACATCAACCATCCGCCTTATGTTGACCATGACAACCACATTAACCCAAATCCACCTAGAACTCTTAGAGACTACATGAATCCCACCACCTTCATGCATAGCTTTCCCACCAAATGCAACGCACTTTAATTTTAAACTGGGAATCATTCAACTTTTACCCAATTTTCACGATCTTGAATCTGAAAATCCATATTTGCATCTTAGAGAGTTTGAGGAAGTCTGTAACACTTGCACTGACCAAAATGTTAGCATGGATATAATCAAGCTTAAGTTTTTCCCTTTTTCCTTAAAAGATAAAGTTAAAACTTGGTTACAAAACCTTAGGTCAGGATTAATCCAAACTTGGAATGATATGCAACAACAGTTCTTAAAGAAATTTTTCCCACCTTATAGAACAAACTCTCTTAAGAGGCAAATCATTTCATTTGCCCAAAAACCTGGGGAAACACTTTACCAATGTTGGGATAGGTTCAAAGAGTTGTTAAATGTCTGTCTACATCACGGTTTTGAAACATGGAGGATAGTGTCACATTTCTATTAGGGACTCACACCCCAAAGTAGACAAGTTGTTGAAATGATGTGTAATGGGGAGTTCAGTGACAAAAATCCTGAAGAAGCACTTGAATACCTTGACCATATCACCGAAAGTGCTCAAAATTGAGACACCATTGGTTCCTATGAGTCCATGAGCAAACCACAACCATCTCCATCTAGTGGAGGCATTTATAATCTTAGGGAAGATCATGACCTTCAAGCTATATTCGCATCCCTAGCTAGGAAAGTTGAAGCTTTAGAAACTAAAAAGAGTGAACATGTAAAATCTGTACAAGAAATCACATGCCATGTATGTGATTCTGATGATCATATCACTCATAGTTGTCCAACTTTGCCAGCCATAAAAGATTGCCTTAATGAACAAGCCAATGTTTTGCACACTTTCAACAAGCCAAATTCCACCCATACTCACAAACCTACAATCCTGGTTGGAAAAATCACCCAAATTTTAGTTGGAGGAACAACAATCAAGCCCAGTCTTCACAACCATCAGGTCCATCACACCCACAAACACACCAGAATTTCCAAAACCCTCAAGGTTATGCACCTTATGTCCCACCATATAGGAAAAAACTTGAAGACAATTTACACTCATTCATTGAGAAGCAAGAATCCATTAACAGCCAAACTGCACAAACCTTGATAGATGTTAAAGATTCTTTGGCAAAGATTGCTTCTACACTCACCACACACGAAAAAGGTAAGTTTCCATCTCAACCACAATCAAATCCCAAGAGTCAGTCAAGTTCCTATGATAATAACCAATGCCCAGATCAAGTCAAATCAATTATCACTCTTCGTAGTGGTAAGGTCATTGAAAAACCTATTCTTGAATCTGGTAAAAATGATGATGAGTCACTTTCCAAGGGTAAGGAAGGGGTTGATGAAACCACTGTTGACGAAGAAATAATTGAATCCCCACTTACACTCCCATATCCCCAGGCTCTTAAAAATTCACAGAAATCGAAGCATTCCCCAAAGATTTTTGAAAGTTTCAAACAAGTAAAGATCAATATCCCTTTGTTGAACGCAATCAAACAGGTACCTTCTTATGCCAAATTTTTGAAGGATCTGTGCACTGTGAAAAGAAAGCATCAGGTAAGAAAGAAAGTCTTTATGGCTTAACAGGTAAGTTCCATTCTTTCCAATAAAAATGTTTTGAAATATAAAGATCCTGGTTGTCCTACTATTTCCTGCACAATTGGTAACTGTAAAATTGAGCATGTTTTACTTGACCTAGGTGCTAGTGTAAATTTGCTCCCATACTCATTTTATCAGCAACTTAAACTTGATGAGTTAAAGCCGACTTCAACCACACTTTGTCTTACTGATAGGTCAATTAAAATACCAAAAGGAATAGTGGAAGATGTGTTAGTACAAGTCGATAAATGTATCTACTCAGTAGATTTTATTATCTTGGAAACACAACATGTTGTTAATGAGCACAAATCAATTCCTGTTATATTGGGCCGACCATTTTTGGCTACTGCTAATGCCTTGATTAATTGCAAGAATGGAATAATGAGCATGTCTTTTGGAAATATGGAAATTAAGCTTAATGTTTTCAACATGTCTAATGAACCATTTGATGATGAAAGTGAAGATAAAGATGTAGACATTATTGAAACCATTGTTGAAGATCATGTTCAAAAGGATTCTTTTAACTCATCTGAAATTTGTTTGATCAATTCACCTGAGTCAAGCTCGCATTCACATCTTGATAATTGTTTGCAGGTTGCCGAAAAAGAAAGAGACACTTTAGATTTTGAAGAATTGGAAAAGAAAGATGACGAGGCAGAAGAAAAAACACCCATCAATGATTCTTTTCCTGATGATCTTTTATTCTCTATCACAACTTTGCCTTGGTATGCTGACATTGTTAATTATCTTGCAACATGAATGATGCCACTCGATTGGAATGCACATGACAGAAAAAAAATTTTGACTGAGGTAAAACGTTTTTACTGGGATGACCCGTACTTATTCAAGTATTGTCCTGATCAAATTGTTCGACGGTGTATTCCAGTCAATGAGGTAAGTAGTGTCATTGAATTTTGTCATTCTGAAGCATGTGGTGGTCATCTTTCATCAAAGAAAACGGCTGCAAAAATCTTGCAGTGTGGATTTTATTGGCCCACCTTATTTAAAGACACACATGCATTTTGTAAAACCTGTGAAAAATATCAAAAGTTAGGATCCATTTCCAAGCGAAACATGATGCCTTTAAACCCCATTCTTGTCATTGAAATATTTGATTGTTGAGGAATTGATTTTATGGGTGGATTTTTGTACATTTTAGTTGCTGTTGATTATGTGTCAAAATGGGTCGAGGCAAATCCTTGTCGAAATAATGATCACAAAACAGTGATCAGGTTTTTAAAGGAAAATCTTTTGAGTCGATTTGGAATCCCTCGAGTCATTATCAGTGATGGAGGCAAACATTTTTGTAACAAACCTTTTGAGTCTTTAATGAATAAATATGGAGTCACACACAAAATTGCCACACCATACCACCCTCAAACAAGTGGTCAAGTTGAGTTAGCATATAGGGAGATAAAACATATATTGCAAAAAACGGTTAACCCTGATCGAAAAGATTGGTCTCTTAGACTAAATGATGCACTTTGGGCTTACCGCACTGCATTCAAAACATCTTTGGGTATGTCTTCTTATCGTTTAGTTTATGGAAAACCTTGCCACTTACCTGTTGAACTTGAGAAAAAAGCATATTGGGTCATTAAAGCTTTCAATTCTTACCTAAATGATGTTGGTGAATTGTGCAAGTTGCAGTTAAATGAATTTGAAGAATTAAGAAATGATGTTTATGAAAATGTAAAAATTCTTAAAGGAAAATCTAAAACCTTTCATGACAGATGAATTTTAAGAAGATCATTTGAAGTTGGTCAAAAGGTTTTGCTTTATAATTCTCGACTTCATTTATTTCCTGGTAAATTGAAATCGAAATGGAGTGGTCCATTTGTTGTGAAACACGTGTATCAATATGGTGCCCTTGACATTGAGAATTCTAGGAATGGTAATGTGTTTAAAGTAAATGGACAACGTGTGAAACCATTCTTAGAAAATACAGATTTTCAAAAAGACTCTACCGTCCTTTTTGACCCTTGTTACAAAGGTGAGTAAAGAAATCTTTTGCTTTTGATTTTATTTGTGTTTGCAATTATTATTTTTGTTTTTGTTCGCTTTTACGTTTTGAATTTTTGCAGGATTAATTTATAGGTTCAGTTTTTGTTTGGTGTATTTTTGCTATATAACCCCGGTTAAGTGGCGGATAACGGTTCTCCGTGACAATTCCAGTTGGTTTAATTCAGTTTCCCAAATAACTGATCCTCAAAACAAGGCATGGATGAAATTTTCACAAACCTACGAAAACATTTTCCATCGTTGCCCCAAAATGCTCTGAAAAAGATTTACAAAGCACGTTTCGAAAGATTACGCTTACTGAAGATAAACAACATTCCTGTTGAAATTCGCTGGTTGATTGAAGCTAAGGTACGTCTAGCAGGTGAGTCTGATGATTCATTTATATCTTACATGCCTGGTTTTGGAAGAAGTAACCTTGCAAAAAAACGAAGAGCTAAGAAGTTAGGGGTTACTTGTCACAAATGTGCACGTACAACTTGCAACACACGTTGTCGTTCTTTAGGAATGATGTCTAATAATCGGGAAGATAAAATTTTATTCATTAGGCATGGTTTGCGTAGGGAGTCACTGTATAATATCCTAATGACTCTTGATGCACATCCTAGTGGATATGTGCAAATGGCAATTGACCGATTATGGCAGCAATTTCAAAAAAAACATGCACAGTATAGTCTTGAGAATCTGACTTTAAAAGACCCTGTTTGCCAATTTATAAGAAAATTGGATGGGAAGCATATCCCCGACCCATATAGGGCGTTGAAGCCGTTTCTGGATGTAAAACCAGAGGAAGATGTGAGCCACAATTACAACTACCAGTAAATATCCTTTTATCTTTTTATCATCTTTATATCTACATCAAGTCCTCATGAGCTGATTGACCAGTTACAAGCTTTCATTTATGAACCAGATCTTTCAACCTCCAAAATTGATTGGCCCACTGATGAAGAGAACAAGAAACGTAGAATTGATCTGAATATCAGTTTGTTATTGTCCCATGGTTTTTATACATTTTATTTTCCTCTATTTTGTATTTCTTTTGTTGTGTTACATGATTTTGTTGTCTTTCAAGTTGTTCAGGTGATATCTTCTAAACCTTAACTCTTTTTAAAGACATTGGGGACAATGTCTCATTCTGGCTGGGGGGAGGGGATAGTTGATTAAATAACTTTTGTTTTTCAAAAAAAAAAAAAAAACTTTTGACCATTTTTTTTTGTAAAGATGGCCGAGTAAGGAGATCTTTTAGATACTTCTAAGACGCATCTTTGTAGTTCTGATGCATTTTTTTTCTCTTTTCCTCTCTTCTGACTATTCAAATTTATAAACTCTTCATTGTGATATCATTGACTAATCCTTGTGTTCATTAAGTCATCTTGAGAATTTTGTTGAACTATTCTAGACACACACACACATTGACACGTGATTATGTGCAGTAAGTTGAGATTTTACGATATTGAGTTCTGAAACACCATTCAAGGGTAACAACCGAAGGCAATGGTCTTGTTTAAAATTTTATATAGTAATAATACTAATAATAATTTTGTGTGTTGTGATTAAAACTCTTACTTAGTAGCCGGGCCTCATGCCTCAGTAAGCATAGAGTGTTCGCGTAAAACGGTGGAGTCTGGATAAGAATAAAGTGCAGTTACGTAGCCTCTTTAACTAGAGCAATTAAGTCCGAGGGGTGCTTTAACACCTAATTCCCTAAGACGAACTGGTTTGGGAGTCATTGACCCAAAACTCGTTACACGGGTTAAAGAGAAAGCTTTAGTGAATTGTACTAAAAAAAAAAACACATCTGCAATCCGAGTAATTAAGGCCGTAGGAATGTTTTAACACTTAATGCCCTAAAGCCAACTGGTTTGGGAGTCATTGACATAAAGCTCGCTACATGGATTAAAGATGGAATGTTTGTTTCCAATTTTGTTGTATTAAAAAAAAAAAAAAAGAGAATAAACTGCTGCCTAAGGAAAAAGTCCTGGTGAGATTTTGGAATGAAAATGTTGGCTGATTTCAATTGAATCTCATAGTTATCGTGTTGATCTTTATTGAGCACAAGAAAGTTTGACTAATAACTCAATTGATGACTGTTGTCAAAGGGTGAGAAAAGAGGTATGGGGGAGTTTGTCTATTTGGTAGTTTAGAGATTTGAATTTGAGTCTTTACTATTTTCGCTTTAATTGCTAGGGACTACCAATAAGCTGGTTGGGGGTGTGATTAACACTGAAAAGTGTATGTTTACTAAGGGATAATATCATCATTTTACACTTCCAATATGATTTATTCCTCAATTTAGACATAATTTCGTTCTTTCGCATAAATAAATGTGTTGTGTAGTAATCAGTGTATTTTTCTTTGTATTTCAGAGGTAATTCGATCAATTCAGAATCATGGAGATGTCAGATGGCAAAACAAATATCGTTTTCAAGTTTAGAACGTCAAAAAACCTTAAGAAGACCACGAAGAGCATTTTCATAATTTTGACTATTCACTGTTCACAGTTGACTTTCACTGTTCATAGTTGACTTTCACTGTTCACTCACGATGCATTACTGTTCACTCTCGGATGCGGTACTGTTCACTCATGGATGTGTTACTGTTCACTGAAGGGCATTTTCGTAATTTTAACTATTCACTGTTCACAGTTGACCTTCACTGTTCACTCATTGATGGGTTACTGTTCACTGTCACTGTTCACTGATGATGTGGTGAAATCTGGACGCTCCATTCTAAATTCATCCGATGGTCAATTTTCATCCGTATTTTGTATAAATAGGGGTCTCTCCCCCCTAATTTGGAGGTCTTGAATCCAAATCTGATGTTAGATTTATGAAATTCTCTCTCCTTTGTTCTCAAATTCTTAGTTTAAATAAAATAGCTATTTTCTAGTTAAATTATGTCTGGCTAATTTTACATAGCTGGGGTCAAAGGTGATACTGTTAGTATGGAAAATATGATCCAATTATGGTAAGTTTATTATTTTTATGCTTTTTCCCCTCTGATCTTTGTGGAGTTTTTGACTCACTGTAGATAGACAGATATTGTATAGCACAGTGGGTACTTTTACCCATATTTATCAGAGAGTGGTTTATCCCCTCTAATATTTGTGGAGTTTTTGACTCACTGTAGATAGACAGATATTGTCTAGCACAGTGAGTACTTTTATCCACATCTATTGAAGAGTGGTTAGTGGAGTGGAATACTATCCCAATTAATCTGGACTAAATATTTATAATTGGATCATATTCGAATTACCAACAGTGGATCTCTTTGCCCCGGTTTTAATTTTAATTGATTTACATTTTTTTAAGCTTAGTAATTAATCTAGATAGTTAATTCTACAAGGATAAGTGAACAACCTCCCTGTGGTTCGACCCGGTCTTACCGGTTAATTTATTACTTTGACACTCTTATACTTGAGAGTATGAACACTTCTTTTGGACGTGTCAGTATTAATATCACTTCCTGCACAATACATTCAGTTTAAGGTCAGTTACAACTGTCAAAAGAAGAAATGAACTCTTAATGAGCTCATTTCTTGCTGTGTGCAAGAGGAAAAGAGACTGAAGTGAGACAGAACCGAAAGTGCTCATTTGGCTAGCACCTCTAAGGATAAGGGCAAATAGAAGAAGAATAATGAAGCTGCAAAATACCTTATGAGTTTTGGACAGATAGAAAACCGAGTCTAAAGCATTTTCACATTTGGGGATGTCCAGCTGAGGCAAGGCCTTACAGGCCACATGAAAATAAAATGGACTCCAAAACTATGAGCAGCTACTTCATTGGCTACTCTGAGCGATCAAGGGGCTATAAGTTTTATGATCTCACGCTTAGGTCAATTTTTTGAAATGGGAACTGCAACATTTTTTTGAGGATGTTGAGTTTGGGGGAGAAATAAGGTTAGAGATATTGTCTTTGAGGAAGAATCAGTTACGATTCCTATTATCGTTTTGATAATGTACAAGTTCTATACCTGTCATTGATCAAGAAGCGAATCTGGATCCTCAACCAGACAATGCTGAACAACCCCCCATTCAAGATGAGGTAATTGTTCCTGAGGAACAAACTCAACAACCTCAAGAACCAGTGCCATTAAGGCGATCCACTAGAGAAAGAAGAAATGCTATTCCGGACGATTTTTTACGTATTTCTCCAGGAACATGAGGAAAACATTGGAATGATGGAAAATGATCCAATCAACTTCCATCAAGCCATGCAGGGTTCCAACTCTCAAAACTGGATTGATGCCATGAATGAGGAGTATAAGTCTATGCAAGACAATAAGGTTTGGGAACTTGTCCCATTACCAGAAGGTACGAAGCCCATTGGTTGTAAATGGATATTTAAAACCAAAAGAGATTCGAAAGGTAATGTGGAGAGGTATAAGTCTCGTCTTGTAGCTAAAGGCTTTACCCAAAAGAAAGAGATTGACTATAAAGAGACTTTCTCTCCAGTTTCAACGAAAGACTCTTTTAGGACAATCATAGCACTTGTTGCACATTTTGACCTTGAGCTTTATCAAATGGATGACAAGACGGCGTTTCTCAATGGTGACATTGACGAAACAATTTATCTGGTGCAACCAGAAAACTTTGAGTCGGGAGACCCAAAGAATATGGTTTGCAAATTGATAAAATCCATTTATGGACTCAAGCAAGCTTCCCGCCAGCGGTACCATAAGTTTCATCAAGTGATTATCTCGTTTGGTTTTGAGATAAACGTTGTTGATAATTGTGTATATCACAAATTCAGTGGGAGTAAGCACATATTCCTAATTTTATATGTCAATGACATACTGCTTGCCACAAATGATATAGGCATGTTGCATGAAACTAATAGATTTCTATCAAAGAATTTTGAGATGAAAGATCTTGGTGACGTCTCTTTTGTATTAGGGATTCAGATACAACGAGATTGCTCTCAGGGTATTCTTGGATTATCACAAAGGAGCTATATCGCTTTAATGCTCAAAAGGTTTGGCATGCAGGACAACAAACCAGGTGACACCTCTGTCGCTAAGGGAGACAAGTTCAGTCTCAATCAGTGCCCTAAAAGTAACCTTGAAGCTAAGGAAATGCAGAAGATTCCCTATGCATCAGCTGTAAGGAGTCTAATGTATGCTCAGGTATGTACACGTCCGGATATTGCGTACATTGTTGGTATGTTAAGTAGATATTTAAGTAACTCTAGGATGGATCATTGGAAAGCAGCCAATCGAGTTATAAGGTATTTAAAGAGAACAAAATATTACACGCTCACATATAAGAGATTGAATCAGTTTGAGATCATAGAGTATTCCGACTCCGATTATGCTGGATGCCAAGATATTAAGAGATCCACATCGCTACATATACCTGTTGGCTGGTGGAGCTATTTCTTAGAGGAGTGCCAAACAGACACTCATAGCTTCTTCCACCATGGCAGCAGAGTTTGTAGCATGCCATGAGGCATCCAATCATGGAATATGGCTGCAGAATTTTATCACTAGGCTGCGTATTCTAGAGGGTGTTGAAAGACCACTCAAACTATATTGTGACAATAAGTCAGCAGTGATATATTCTAATAACAACAGGAAGTCATCTAGGTCAAAGCATATTGACATTAAGTTCCTAATTGTGAAGGAAAGAGTGCAGAGTGGACATATATCCATAGAGCACATTGGGACAAACTCCATGATAGCGGATCCACTTACAAAGGGATTACCACCCAAGGTCTTTTATGAGCACACTGCTCATATGGGTGTTATTTTGTGTGAGGATATCACATTATAGTGGGAGTTTGTGTAATTTTGTATTTTATTTCTCTATATTTTTATTTTGGATATACTTATGTATTTATATATTTGGATATTTTTCTGATCAGAAATAAAGTATTCTGTTAATTACACTCTGTTACATTGTGTTAAGTATTGATCTCACTAAGGAATAAAGTAGGACCAGTTGGAATAGACATATATAGATCACATTGCATGTAATTTCCACGCTACGCATCCATGATTGATATATGTCATTTGGTTAAGTTGGTATACGTGACCATTTATGGGTTTAGTCAAGCTAAATGTGACGAAAACCGCTTTGATTCTATGTCGGCATAATCAATGGATGAGATTTTTCGGATACACCTTAAAATTGTGATAGCAAAATTTTGGAGCTCATAAAGTCATACACATTTGTAAAGTTACATATGTGGCCCAGCGGGAGATTGTTGGAAAATTCCATCATATGAGACCACACATATGAATATTAAATGTGTTGTGCTATCTTTTGGTTAAGCCTAAATTAAAGTGATTTAATTAAGATTTAAAGTATAAAGGCTTAAGGGTGTAATTGTCATGGAATTAATGTGTAGATACCAGAGTGCTATTTCTAATTTGTTGAGGGGTCGAATTAGAAATAGCCAACATATAATAATTTGATTATTATATATATTTAGGGTTATGGTCCCCAAATTACACGATACTTTTGTTTTCTCTGTATCCCCATCAACATAGCAAAATAGAACACGGTAGGGTTCATAAAGGTCGTGATAATTTGGAAGATCACAACTCGTCCACCAACCTCCGACAATGGATTCAGGTACGCTTCCGCTATCGATTCTTTTCCAATTTTTTCTTGTATTGACATGGGTCGATATTATATGTATCTAGGGTTTGATTAATCATGATAGAGAAACATGTTTAGGTTATTCGGATTAATTATGTGCCTATGCATATAGCCTATGTGTTAATCGAAATCCTTACATAACTGTCTAGAAACTAATTTGGACATCTTTGTTGTTAGTACAATAATTGTATATTAATAATTTTATGAATTATATCTTATTATTCATTGTTTGTAAGGTTATAAACCACACATCTAGCTTAGTAACTTGAAATTTATACGATAAATTAGATTGTTGCAAGAGTGGTGTTATTAGCACAACTATTTATGCCCCACTTTTTAAATTATTTAGTATTCTTTTTTTTTTCCTTATCAAATTACTTAAATAGACATACAAATTTTATTACAAAAATATTGTACAAACTAAAACTAATAAAACCCCAAATTATTTAAAAACCTTAATGACATAGATTATTTTAAAACATTTAATGTTTACTATTTTTATTCATATTTTCTTTCAAATCTCAATCTCATGTTTTGTATTTATTGATTTATTACTACTTTTGTTTATATTTTCTTTCAGATCTCAATCGTATGATTACCATATTTGATTAGTATTTATTGATTTTATTGTTTCACGTGTTTGTTTTGTTTATTTTTTTCTCAAATTCCAGATCCATGTTTGCTACTTTTTATGTTCTCTCGATTTATTTTATTTCAGATCTTTCAGGTATACTATAATTTGTATCATTTTTTTTGTAGTTTTTATTCTAGATCTTTCAAAGTTAATTTAATGTTATTTATATTAAAAAAATAACGAAATCGCATCAAGAAAACCTAACATCTGACAAAACGAAATCACACTAAAACTCTAACTCAATCGCTTAAAAGAAACCTATCAGACGATTAATATCACATTCACAATCTACCACCAACAATCCAACCGACTACAAAAAAAAATTATAATTAATAAATATGGTTTTACCAAGAAAGAAGAAGAAAAAACAAGTCATGCGAATGGATGTGAGAAAATTATTTATAAAGATTAGAGATGAAGTGTATTTTTATTATTATTATTTTGATAAAGATTTGGGGTGTATTAAGTTTGAAAAAATAACTAAAAGGGTAGACAAGGAAATAAATATAATAATAATAATAATACCATATAATTTTATATAATTAAATCAAAATTTTAAAAAGTGGGGTATAAATAGTTCTTTAGGGGGTGTGCCAATAACACCACTCTTGTTGCAATTTGTATGAATTTTTCCATTGGATTTTTTTTAATTGTAGAACCAGAAAATCCTACGGTCAAAATTATAGAGTTCGGGGCACCAACAAGTCTACTCAACACCCAGGTTAGACCATTTATGAACAAATTAGATAATTTAAATAAAGGAATAAACAATGTAGATTCTAAAGCAAACCGTAGATAAGGCTTGTCGAGCCATTGGTGGTGTCATTTGGAGAGCCTTAGGTTCGCTTGGGCTGAGCGTGGAGAGTATTTGAGATGAGTTTCCGGTGACCGGAATATTGAATTGAGAGAGTGATAATTTTATCACTTGTTTCTCTTGATCTGGGAATGATAGGACCGAATCATCTCCCTCTCTTAGAGAGAAGGGTGCTATTTATAGTGTTTGTAGTCTTAACCCTCAAGTGGGGTCTATTTAGTCGGTTACATGCCATTACTCTCCATAATTCTTTCTTGATTGTATGGGACTCCATAAATGTCATTCAGAGCCAATTTGAATTGACAGTTACAATTGTTTTGTTTATAACTGAAAGACTTGATCAACTAGCAATCAAGTCGCCTGGTGACTTGAGTTTGGGTCATGGGTCGGACCCTTGGGCTTGGACTTTCGTATTGGGCATAAGGCCTATTTTTAATTATGCTATTTTTGGCTACTACAATTAGTCCCCCACTCTCTGAGTTGAAGTCTTCAGAGAGTTGATTGTTTTGATAGAACTCTTGCGTTGATCGGTCTACAAGACAGTCGTTGTTAGTTTCCAATGTTAATTAGATAGAAACATCGTTGGTTGGATTATTTTGACAGCCCTATTCTTTTGTAGTAAACTCCTAAGAAGTCGTTTGAATCTGTCTATTTCGTCCATTTTTTTTTCATTGGATGTTAGTTGATCGACAGTGTTGAGAGTTGTTCGTAGCTCGATGTAAAGCCAAATTTTATCGATTGCTCGATGTAAAGCCAAATTTTGTCGACGGCTTGATGTAGAACCAAATTTTGTCGATTGCTCGATGTAGAACCAAATTTTATTGACTGCTCGATGTAGAGCCAAATTTATCAACTGCTCGATGTATAGCTAAATTTTGTTGACTGCTCAATGTAGAGCCAGATTTTGTCGATTGATTGATGCTCGATATAGAGCCAATTTTTATCGATTGCTCAATATAGAGCTAAATTTTGTCGACCGCTCATTGCTCGATGCATAGTCAAATTTTGTCGACTGCTCGATGTAGAGCAAAATTTTATCGACGGCTCGATGTAGAGCAAAATTTTATCGACTACTCGATGTAGAGCAAAATTTTATCGACTGCACGTTGCTCGATGTAGAGCCAAATTCTTCGACTGATCGATATAGAGCCAAATTTTGTCGACTACACGTTGCTCGATGTATAGTTAAATTTTTTGACTACTCGATGTAGAGCCAAATTTTGTCAACTGCTCGTTGCAGAGCAAAATTTTGTTGACTGCTCATTGCTCGATGTAGAGCCAAATTTTGTCGACTGCTCAATGTAGAGCCAAATTTTGTCAATGGTTCGATGTAGAACAAAATTTTATCGAATGCTCGATGTAGAGCCAAATTTTGTCGACTGTTCGATGTAGAGCCAAATTTTATCGATTGCTCGATTGCTCGATATAGAGCAAATTTTTGTAGATTGCTTGATGTAGAGTAAATTTTTGTAGACTGGTCTTTGGAGCAGATTTTTGTAAACTGCTATATGGAGCAATTTTTTGTAAACTGCTATATGGAGCAATTTTTTGTAGACTGCTTGATATAAAGCAAAAATTTATAGACTACTCGATGTAGAGAAAATTTTTGTAGCCTGCTTGATGTAGAGCAAATTTTTATAGACTGCTCTATGGCGCAAAATTTTGTAGATTGCTTGATGTAGAGTAGGGATGCACATTTATCCCCGGGGCCCAAATCCCCGCACCCCCATCCCCATTTGGGGATTTTTTTAGGGGGAAAATGGGGAAATGGGAGGGGGGGATGGGGATGATTTTCATCGCTAAATTAAAATGAGGATGGGGATGGGGGAACCCCACCCTATCCCCATTTCCCCATTTCCTCCACAATTAAATTGAAATGGGGATGGGGATGGAGATCCCCATTTCCCAATTTTCTCCAAAAGTATATAAATATAATTATAATATATATTTGAATTATTTGAAACATTTGAAACATTTTATGTTGAATTTATAATGCATTGATATTTTTTATTTGTAATGAAATGTTTGTTTTAATTTAATTTAATTTAATTTATAATTTTTAGTTAAATAGGGAAATGGGAAAATAGGGAAACGGGGGATACGAGAAAACAAGAAAAAAACGGGGAAAATGGGGAATTGGAGATGGGGATTGGCTGACCTCCCCCCAAACATCCTCATCCTCATCCCCATTTTCCCCAAATGGGGAAATGGGGGGGGGGGGGGGGGGGAGGGGATGGGGGAAGGGTCTAGGAAGTGGGGATGGGGATGGGGGGACCTATATCCATATCCATTCCCCAAACGTGCATCCCTAATGTAGAGCCAAATTTTGTCGATGGCTCGATGTAAAACCAAATTTTATCGACTGCTCGATGTAGAGCAAAATTTTGTCGACTGCTCGATGTAGAGCAAAATTTATCGACTACTCGATACAGAGCCAAATTTTGTTGACTGCTCGATGTAGATCCAAATTTTATCGACGGTTCGATGTAGAGCCAAATTTTATCAACTGCTCGATGTAGAGCAAAATTTTGTCGATTGTACGTTGCTCGATGTAGAGCTAAATTTGTCGACTGCTCGATATAGAGCCAAATTTTGTCGACTGATCGTTGCTCGATGTATAGTTAAATTTGTCGACTGCTCGATGTAGAGCCTAATTTTTTCGACTGCTCATTGCAGAGCAAAATTTTGTCGGCTGTTCGATATAAAACAAATTTTTATAGACTGATCGATGTAGAGAAAATTTTTGTAGACTGCTTGATGTAGAATTTTTTTTTTGTCAACGGCTCGATGTAAAGCCAAATTTTATCGACTGCTCGATGTATAGCCAAATTTTGTCGATTGCTCGATGTAGAGCAAAATTTTGTCGACTGCTCGATATAAAGCAAAATTTTGTAGACTGCTTGATGTAGAGTCAATTTTGTCGACGACTCGATATAGAGCCAAATTTTGTCGACGACTAGATGTAGAGCCAAATTTTATCGACTTCTCGATGTATAACCAAATTTTATCGACTGCTCGATGTAGAGCAAATTTTTATAGACTGCTATATAGAGCAAATTTTTGTAGACTGGTTGATATAGAGCAAATTTTTGTAGACTGCTTGATGTAGAGCAAATTTTGGTAGACTGCTCTATGGAGCAAAAATGTTGTTGACTGCTCGATATAGAGCAAAATATTGTAGATTGCTCTATGGAGCAGTTTAATTTATGGAAAGTGCACCAGGGTTTTAACACAATAATAGAAATCGATAAATTATTTATAATAGAGAGATAGATAATTTGACATTAAAAGTATTAAACTACTAAAATCAAAGGCCAATCAAAATTTATGGTTAACATGACAACAAAAGAGCAATATATTCTAACCTTTTGTAATTCCTCTTACTTGTACTTGTAGAATCGTGAAACACATTTTTTTTTTGTTGATCATATGTTGAATTTTGTTCGTCAAGGGGGGTCGACAGATTTGTTAGGATGACGTTCAGTTCCATTGTTCGTATTGATTCGACATGATTGTATGAGGGTAGGTCGACCTCTACTCTTGTTTGATGAGTTGAGTATTGAGATTCATCGGAGAGGGTGTTTGAGCCATTTCGTCTAGCGTATATTCCTGTAAATTTATTAGTTTTGCAAAAATAATTGTCAAGCCCCATAGTGGGCACCAAACTATAGAACCATAAAATCCTACTTTCAAAATTATAGAGTTCGGGGTACCGACAAGTCTACTCAACACCCTGGTTAAGCAATTTATGAACAAATTCGATAATTTAAATAAAGGAATAAACAATGTAGATTCTAAAGCAAACCGTTTATAAGGCTTGTCGAATCATGAGTGATGTCATTTGGAGAGCCTTAGGTTCGTTTGGGCTGAGCGTGAAGAGTATTTGAGATGAGGTTCCGGTGGCCGGAATATTGAATTAAGAGAGTGATAATTTTATCACTTGATTTCTCTTGAGTTGGGAATGATGAGACCGAATCCTCTCCCTCTCTTGGAGAGAAGGATGCTATTTATAGTGTTTATAGTCTAAACCCTCAAGTGGGGTCTACTCGGTTCCATACCATTACTCTCCATAATTCTTTCTTGATTTTATAGGACTCCATAAATGTCATTTAGAGCCAATTTAAATTGACAATTACAATTGCTTTGTAACTGAAAAACTTGATCAACTAGCAATCAAGTCAGTTGGTGACTTGAGTTTGGATCATGGATCATGGATCGGATCCTTAGATTTAGACTTTAGTATTGAGTCTAGAGTCTTATGTTTAATTGTGTTATTTTTTGCTACTACAATCATGGCTGTTCGGATGGGCTGTTCGGCATCTTTTACCAAAAGAGACTCTAGCACATTTATTAAGTATTAACTATTGTCTGCCGGTAGAGGTGACGACGGCAATGTGGGGCTGGTTGGAGAGTTAGTGTTCAATCGATAGAGTTGGAGATAATTTTTTCTCTTTGTTTAATGAATCTCAAAACTACATAAGTACATTGTTTGGGTTTTTTTTTTTAAACCAAAGTTTAAACACCGCCTACCCAATATCTCTTTATAAATGTCCAATGGGACAAATTCGACTGTAACAATCTAATTTATCCTATAAATATTAAATTGCAACTAGATGTGAGGTTTATAATTTTACAAACAACTGATAACACGATAAAATTTATAAAATTATTAACCTACAGTCATCTAACTGGCAAGATGTGCAAAGCTTGTTTGCATGTGTTTACTTTTTGTCGTATACTAAGTCAACATTACTGTTTTATAATGAAGGTAGGGGACCGTGAAAAGCATGTCATCATTGCTAATCATTATATATTCTCACATGTGCTGCCTTTTAATTTGATTTGTTAAAACAATGTGCATATTTATTATACAAATTTGATCATTGTTTTTTTTTTCAGAAAGAAAAATGATAATTTAAGCCAATTATAAATAGCAAGAGATGTGTATAAAAGCATGGGAATTAAGCCATTAAGGGCTCATATGATTAGGGAAACAAATTACTTAAAAATAAAGAATAACCTTTTTTACCTTTTTTCAAGTAATATTTATCCAATCAAATTATAATGTGTGACGTAAACTTCTTCCAATAGATTTATCCAAACTACTTCCAATATAGATTCTTAATATAATCTCATGTATATACATAGTAAATTTCATAATTGAAATGATAATTCAAAATTTTATGTTGAATCACTGTAGATACTTAATTCTATCATCATCTAATATTGTTTGTTACGTTTATTCGGTTTGACAATACCTTATATATGAGTTGTTGCTAAATGGTATATACATATAAAAATAGCTTCATTCTACATCCAAATGTTATATTGAAATACAATAATATTTGTTAATGAGATGTGTATTCACATAATGATACAACCAACCGAAGCCAAGCCGCCAATAGCAAATACCATCTCTAATGCTTTAAATGCCTCCAACCATCTTATCTGAAATCTAACAAAATTTTAATATGAAAATATTTTCAATTATATATTTATACTTCACTGTAAGAAACACGAACAAAATTTAATGGAGTCACAATTGAATTTAACGTGTGGAGTAGTCAAAAATAACACAATTAAAAATAGGTCTTAGGTCCGATATGAAAGTCCAAGTTCAAGGGTTCGATCCATGATCCAAATTTAAGTCATCAGTCGACTTGATTGTTAGTTGATCAAGTCTTTCAGTTATAAACAAAACAATTGTAACTGTCAATTTAAATTGGTTCTGAATGACATTTATGGAGTCCCGTAAAATCAAGAAGGAATTATAGGGGGGTAATGACATGTAACCGACTAAATAGACCCTACTTGAGGATTTAGACTACAAACACTATAAATAGCACACTTCTCTCTAAGAGAGAGAGAGGATTCGGTCCTATCATTCCTAACTCATGAGAAATCAAGTGATAAAATTATCTCTCTCAATTCAATATTCTGGCCACCGGAACCTCATCTCAAATACTCTCCACGCTCAGTCCAAGTGAACATAAGGCTCTCCAAATGACGTCACTCATGACTCGACAAGCCTTATCTACGTTTTGCTTTAGAATCTACATTGTTTTTTCCTTTATTTAAATTATCGAATTTGTTCATAAATTGCCTAACCTGGGTGTTGAGTAGACTTGTCGGTGCCCCGAACTCTACAATTTTGACTGTAGGATTTTCTGATTCTACAGTTTGGCACCCACCGTTGGGCTCGGCAATTATTTTTGCAAAACTAATAAATTTGCAAGAATATACGCCAGACGAAATAGCTCAAACACCACTCCGATGAATCTCAATACTCAACTCATCAAACAAGAGTAGAGGTCGACTTACCCTCATACAATCATGTCGAATCAATACGAACGGCAGAAACGAACGACATCCTAACAAATTTGTCGACCCCTATTGACGAACAAAATTCAACGTATGATAAAAAAAAGAAGTGTTTCACGATTCTACCGGTGCAAGTAAGAGGAATTACAAAAGGTTAGAATTTATTGCTCTTTTGTTGCCATGTTAACCAAAAAAATTGATTGTCCTTTGATTTTAGTAGTTTAATACATTTAATATTGAATTATCTATCTCTCTGCTATAAATAATTTATCGATTCCTATTATTGTGTTAAAAATATGGTGCACTCTCCATATATTAAATTGCTCCATAGAGCAATCTACAAAATTTTGCTCCATAGAGCAGTCTACCAAAATTTGCTCTACATCGAACAGTCTGAAAAAATTTACTCTACATCGAGCAGTCTACAAAAATTTGCTCTATTTCAAGCAATCTACAAAATTTTGCTATATGTCGAGCAGTCGACAAAATTTTGCTCTATGTCGAGCAGTCGACAAAATTTTGCTCTATGTCGAGCAATCAACAAAACTTTGCTCTACATCGAGCAGTCGACAAAATTTTGCTCTACATCGAGCAGTCGATAAAATTTTGCTCTACATCGAGCAGTCGATAAAATTTTGCTCTACATCGAGCCGTCGGCAAAATTTGGCTCTACATTGAGCGGTCGACAAAATTTGGCTATATATCGAGCAACGAGCAGTAAACAAAATTTTGCTCTGCAACAAGCAGTCGACAAAATTTGGCTCTACATCAAGTAGTCGACAAATTTAACTATACATCGAGCAACGAGCAGTCGACAAAAATTGGCTCTACATCGAGCAGTCGACAAATTTGGCTATACATCGAGCAACGTGCAGTCAATAAAATTTTGCTTTACATTGAACAGTCGACAAAATTTTGCTCTACATCGAGCAATCGATAAAATTTGGCTATACATCTAGCAGTCGATAAAATTTGGCTCTACATCGAGCAGTCGATAAAATTTAACTATACATCAAGCAACGAGCAGTCGATAAAATTTGGTTCAACATTGAGCAGTCGACAAATTTGGCTTTACATCGAGCAACGTGCAGTCGATAAAATTTGGCTCTACATCGAGCAGTCGACAAAATTTGGCTCTACATCGAGCAGTCGATAAAATTTGGCTCTACATCGAGTCGTCGACAAAATTTTGCTCTACATTGAACAGTCAACAAAATTTGGCTCTACATCGAGCAACGAGCAGTCGATAAAATTTTGCTCTACATGGAGCAGTCGACAAAATTTTGCTCTACATTAAACAATCGACAAAAATTGGCTCTACATTGAGCAACGATCAGTCGACAAAATTTGGCTCTACATTGAGAAGTCAACAAAATTTAGCTTTACATCGAACAGTCGACAAATTTGGCTCTACATCGAGCAGTCAATAGAATTTTTCTCTACATCGAGCATTCGGAAATTTTTTGCTCTACATCGAGCTATGAACAACTCCCAACACCGTCGATCGACTAACATCCAATAAAAAAAGTGGATGAAATAGACATATTCAAACGACTTCTTAGAAGTTTACTACAAAAGAATGGGGCCGTCAAAATAATCCAACCAATGATGTTTTTATCCAATTAACATTGGAAATTACCAGCGACTACCTTGTAGACCGATCAACGCAAGAGTTCTATCGAAACAATCAATTCTCTACCTTGAAGACTTCAACTCAGCGAGTGGGGGGCTAACTGTAGTAGTCAAAAATAGCACAATTAAAAATAGGTCATATGCCCAATACGAAAGTCCAAGCCCAAGGGTTCGACCCATGACCCAAACTCAAGTCACCAGCCGACTTGATTGCTAGTTGACCAAGTCTTTCAATTACAAAGCTATTGTACTTGTCAATTCAAATTGGCTCTGAATGATATTTATGGAGTCCCATAAAATCAAGAAAGAATTATGGAGAGTAATGACATGTAACCGACTAAAGAGACTCTACTTGAGGGTTTAGACTACAAACACTATAAATAGCACCCTTCTCTCCAAGAGAGGGAAATGATTCGGTCCCATCATTCTCAACTCAAGAGAAATCAAGTGATAAAATTATCACTCTCTCAATTCAATATTCCGGCCACCGGAACCTCATCTCAAATACTCTCCACGCTCAACCCATACGAACCCAAGGCTCTCCAAATGACAACACCCATGGCTCGACAAGCCTTATCTACGGTTTATTTTATAATCTACATTGTTTATTATTTTATTTAAATTATTGAATTTGTTCATAAATTACCTAACTTGGGTGTTGAGTAGATTTATCGATACCCCGAACTCTACGATTTTGATTTCTGGTTCTACAGTTTATCTATTTATTTATTTATAAAAATATAATTTTTTTACTTACCCTTGCAGGTTGACCAACTGGTGCCACGACAAGAGGCTGAGGAATGCTTGGCTGAGCCTGCTTAGTAAATACAAATAGTCAGCAATGTTTTATTTTTTAAAAACCAACATTGTTTTTAATTAGAGTATACATAGAGGCAATTTTGAATTGAAGTGGAATTCTTTTTCTCTTTTTTTTTTTGAAAAAAAGTAACGTTAAACATTCCTCCTACGATCCATTTTTTCCATCCCAATATATAACAGTTGAGGTGTCCCTTGATGAATGGATACATATTAATTGATGAATAGATATATGAGTAAATGATATAAATTACAATTAATGTGTATCCACTCACAAGTGATGAAAAAGTTAGAATTGTTTATAGGATTGTAGGTGGGATGTGTAATATATTATTTTTAAAAAATATGAGTTGGAATTTGAAATATTCAATGCAACATGAGAAAACAAGGCCGGAACGGTAGAAAATGGGGAAAAAAAAACAAACCACAGAACATGTTAAATGTTTATTGGGAGTTTGGATTTATTGAGAATATATACGATTCATATATCTATTTTTACAATTGGGAGATAAACATCTATTCCCTAAATATCGAGAAGAAAAACATTCTGATCATCTAAAAATGATACCAATATGCATAATTTTGACTGCTAATACTGTAACACGAACAAAAATACGAACAAAAATGCTCACATATTAGCTTACCAAATTCAAATTTGTTGCACCATTAGAAGTCCATCTTCTAGACCCGAGCAACACATAGCTATCGAAGAAAGAGTTGTGATGATGTGAGAACGTTCGTCGCCCATAACAAGTCGAGCACATATCGTAGGCATCACCTTCATGATCAAAGCATATCACGCACGTAAAATACAGTCCTTTCAAAATGGTGCGGCACCCGCGGCAGCACACACTTCTGGTCTTCACCATGTAATACATAGTTAGAACCTCCCAAAAATCAAGACATCCATCGCCATTTCTGTCTAGTTCGGTGAAGAGATTCGGACTAATCCAATGGTAGCCTCGATGTCGAAGGAATTCTACGAATTCGATCAGGCTTACATTGCCGTCTCCGTTCACGTCCATTGACTTGAAGAAGTTCCATGCCACCATTTGAACGTCACTAGAGCCATTGTTGTAGTATGCTATTGCAGCTTCACGTAACTCCTCCATTAATGGATCTATGACAATGCTAATAATTTTGGGAGATAATCAATCAAGCTTTTTTTCCTTGACAGGAGAAAGTTGATTAGAAGTGGGATTTTTTTGATTTGAAATAAGAACATGTCGTTGCAACTTGGAATATTTTTTCTTTTTCTTGTTTCAAAGTCTTCCTCACCAAGTCTTAAGATATATTGTTTTGTATACACTCTGGAAGTTGTGGGCAACTGATAATTAGTCCTCCAAGTTGATGGTTACAATATTGAAAAAAATTAGTTCTAAGAAATATAAATAAGAGTTGAGATGATTTGGTGGTAGGTCTCTTACAAGTCGCACCCACACAAAGAGGTGAGTTCAAATCGTATTTCCTGTCTCCCCGAATCACTAATTTTTACTTCAAACAAAACAAAAAGTACTAGGGCAATGTGATTTTTTCCATATATGGATCAGTAAAACTAATGAAAATATAGAAATCCTTTTGACCTTTTCATTTGTGATGAAGGTCAACTGTGGATCACATCAAACAAAGAACAATCGAGCTTCGATTATATAATATAAGCAACACTACTAGCTTTTACTCTTCTTTTATATCTTATTTTATATACAGTACGGTTGGTAGCTGTTTAAAATAAATGAGCTAGGTTGGTCACTTTTCATTTTTTACAAAACAAATTTTATTAAAAACCTACCTTACACGCACAAACCTAGAACATCATCAGGTAATTGAGAAAATCTTCTTTGGTGCATCGGATGCACTAGTTGAGAGGAGCACCTAGTCTCTGAAATATTGATACGTAATCATGTAATCTTTGGTGTGACGAAGTCCTTAGAGTCTGTTTGGATGAGCTTCTTAAATAGATCTTTTAAAGTAAACCTTTTACAAGTAGATCTTTTAATGAAAAGATGTTGGTTGTTTAATTGTCGATTAGAAAAAGTTTTTTTAAATGGTAAGACTATCAAAATACTTAAAAACAATTTTAAAAACGATTTTAAATGATAGAGTTATATTTTATATTAGACATTTTAGTGTTATTAAAAAACTCAAAAAGATCTACTTGAAAAAAACCTAAAATTTGAGTTTCTCATAGTAGACGTAAATAACCTTTTTAATCATCCAAAACTCTACTGAGTGACAACCAAAATAAAAGAATTTGAAATGAGTTTTTTTAATTAGAAAAAAAATCTTAAGGCCAAACTCTTCCAAACAGGCACTTAAGGCCAGTTTGGTATTGCTGTAACTTTTAAAATTATCACTTTTAGTTATGTTGAAGAAATAATCTGATAGGAAGTTAATCAGACAACTGTTTGGTTAATGTTGTCATTGAAATTGCTATGGATTAAAAAACAGCTTTCATACGTTTGGTAAAATTTACCTTTAATTGTTTTGATTTTACATAATGACTAAAACAAATCTGAAATTGAATTATAAAAAAAAAGCAAAAAATTTCTTTTCTCGTCTCTCGATCTTAAACTCCCATGGCAATAAAAAAATCTAGGGTTTGACAGCACCAAGTCTTAAAAAATAAAAAATAAAAAAAATGGGTGCTTCATCTTTTACTCCTTTATTTTCTTTTCACTACAATATTATTTGATTACTTTTACTTGACATACGGATACTTGTACTTACAACACTTCAATATTTATTATTTTTTATATATAGTTTTTATTGATTGTATTTTGGGTGAGTTTGTGATGGTAAAGAAAAAAAATGGTAGAGAAAAAGAAGTAAATGAAGAAAAAAAAAGAGTTTTTGGGTTTTGTTCTGAGTTCTAAGTTTGGGTGTTTGTTTCAGAATTGGATTGAGAAGATGAACAATTTTTTTTTAATTTTTTTTAATTAATCTTATATGTAATCAATGTTGAACAGATAAAATTGAATCATATGAAATTAAATATAAGATATATTTGTATTTATGTTTAGTCAATAGGGATAATTTAGTCTTTAAAAAGATTCATTAAATCAAACAACAGATTCTCTCATAATCGCTTTGCAAAAATAATCCCCACATATTTTTAAAATTACAGCAAAATCAACCTAGATTCTCAAATAATCACTGTTGCAAATTTTACCAAACATCCCTTTTTATATCAAAATTATTAAATAATTAGATGTTAACTTCTCAAAAGCAATACCAAACGGGGCCTTAATCTCTAGATTTTAACTTCGAATCAATCATTCTCTACAATGGTCTCTACTAAGAGGTGATGTTAAAAAAAATGAGACTCATTGGTTAGTAGTTATTTATTTTTAGGGTTAATATTAAAAACGTCCCCTTATCTTTGAACTATTATTGGATGTATAATTATAAATGATTTTATTTTAGAAACATCCCATATGAACTAACACCATTAGTATTCTGTTTGTATTGACTGAGTTTGAATATTAAAAAGTCTAAAATAACAAAATTACAAACGATACAAAAGTATTGAAAATGAGTACTTGCTTGAATTTATATATATATAACAAATACATAAATAAATACATATTTTGGTTTATTTTCAATGTTTTTGAATCATTTGTAATTTTATTATTTTTAGGGATAAAATTGTTTACAAAATAACTTATCATTTACAAGTTAACATTCACGTATATTTTAGACTTTTTAACGTTCAAACTCAGTTAACATAAACGGAAGGTTAACGATGTTAGTCCGAAAAGTTTCTAAAATAAAATCATTTATAACTATATATCCGATAATAGTTCAAATGGGAGGCGAGATTTTTAATATTAAAACTTTTTTTTATTATATGAGGTACACTACTATCATCATAAACACAGTCGCTTCACAAACTGTTGCAGTAAATCAAACATGGGCATGGCCTCCTCTGCCATTTCTGCAACCCCAACTTCTTCTTTCATTGCCAACCATGTTTAATTCTTTTATTTCGCTAGTCCTCCCGCTCTCTGCACTCATTTTTCACTATTACAAATCTCCAAAAAAAAAATATCATTTGACTCCGGCGTTAATGAAAATGTGTTATTTATTTTCACAGAAGGATTTGTGTCGCTTTGGTTTCTCTTCAACGTTACAGTTTTCGATTCACAAATGCAAGAAATCAGCAATAAATGAAAATCATGTCGGTCATGACTCCTCAGCAGTCTGAACGCAGGTCTGCCACCACTGGCTCTGTTGAGTTTCCTTCAATTTACCTTAATTTTTATGATTTCCTTCGATTGTTTCAAAAAAAAAAATCCTGAAGGGTTATATGGGTCACTTATTTTAATGATATTGATTGACTTGTTACTGATTATCGATGAGTTTGATGTAAAAGTCCTGCTGTTTAATGATTTTTTGTTGGATTTTTCAGGTAAAAACTGCAATGACATTGACTGAGAAGATAATGGCTAGGGCCTCAGAGAAACCTCGGTTAAGGCTCAGTTTGACATTGTTTCCCCAGCTGCTTTTAGGGTCGAAAGTGATTCTGGACCTCAGATAGGGTGTTTGGTAAAATCGTGGGGAAGTGCTTTTGGTCATTTTTAGTTTCTCCCAATTGAGTTTTTGAGAAGCTACAAATACATGCTTTTGAATTTTGGTTTCTGTTTTTAGAAAACGCGCTATGGTGATATTAAATGAAATTTTACTAACTTTCCAACTTTGTCCTTACCTTTAACGAAATTTAACAAAAAAAATTGGGTTTATATTTTTGTACAAAAAAAAATGTTTCCATAATTAATTCAATAAAGTAAAATAAAAATGAAATAAAAAATAAAATAAAGAAATAAAGAAATAAGACTAATTAATTGAATAAAGTAGAATAAAAAAATGGGACTAATTAATTCAATAAAGTATCATAATTATATAACACTTAACACTAAATACAAATAAACAAGAAAAATGTAAAGTATAGCAAATTAGTATCATTTAGATGTCTTTGTCCTTTTAGTAATTTTACATACTCACAACACTTTTTATATCAGTTTACCAAACACATTGAAATTGCTTTTAGTTCTCACAGCATTTTTGAAAATTAGTTTACCAAACACTCAGCTGATTTTTCCCACAGCAATTCCCCCCACAGCAATTTCAGAAGCACTTCTCCCCACAGCACAGCAATACCAAACTGAGCCTAAGTCCAGGAGATAATGTGTGGGTTAATGTCGACATCCTGATGACCCATGATGTTGGTTGCCCTGGTTCCATTGGTATTTTCAAGAAAGAATTTGGCGAAAATGCTAAGGTGTTTTATTTGTTCACTTAAATTTATTTTTTAATTTTGTTTCTATTCGGTCACCGAAACCTGTTTTGACCTTTTTTTTCTTCAGAAGATTTTCCTTTCAAAATATTATGATTCCGAAATATAAGTATTTGATAAAGGATATTGGGTTATGAATGACTCAAAAGCTTGTGTGAAAAGCTGCAGTATTTGGAGTTTCTTTCTCCATTTGTTATTGATCGGAAGTTGGTTCTACCACCTCCGATTAGTAAAAAAAAATAAATCTTGATTTGAAAAAACTAGAGGACCTCTATACATCTTATTTAATTATGAGGGTAAGGTTGTTTTAATTGTTCACTTAAATTTATTTTTAAATTTTGCTTTTATTTAGTCAATGAAATCTGTTTTGTCCTTTTTTATCATATGGTTTTCTTTTCATAGTATTCTAATTCCGAAATGTAAGTGTTTGATCATTTTTGGTGTGGATTAGGTTTTTTCTTGCTATATTTGTTAACAAAATTGAAAATAACCGTCCAATTGTTTGTTATTGTATTGATTCAAGCGTCAATGCATATCATGTTGAATGGTGCAAGGTTCAAACCATTGCTAATGATGTAGTGGTTCCTTATAACAGTTTGAGATCTATTTCTCCGGGTATTTATTTTTGAACCAATTTGATGTTAAACTGTTTTTATTTTATTCCGAATACTTATAATTTACTTCAAACTTTTATCTTGTTTATTAATATATATATATATATATATATAATACCATTTGTTTATTTCTATTTGTACATTCTAAATTGTCGAATTTATAGCATCGTTTCATAACAGACTGTTTGGACCATCTCTAACGCGATCATCGTCTAGAACCTAGTAACTTCACGATTATAGGCGAATCGTACTCAACCCAACATGCAACAAATCTTGTACAAAACGATCATATGGAGTTGTCAACAGTACAAGCTTTAAGACAAGAATATCCTCACTTGAGGAATTCTTACCCAACTAATCATTGATTGTACTCAAATGATTGGTTATTGGATCGTCATCTTATAAAATTCAAGAAAGATTTGATCAACTCAGAATAGAAAAGGTTTACCATAGTTGACCGTGGTTCGAATATTAAAAACGAAATCAAGGCGTACCTCAACCATACAGAATGTCCTCAATCAACTTGCAAGAGAGTATGATATCTTAGGGTTTTTGAATAGGGATGGCAAAATATGGATTCAAATCCATAAATACCCATAAAAAATAAATAGGTCTAGACCCGACCCAGATCCACTAAATAAGTATATGGTTCGGATCTGGATTCCAACCTGTTTATCTTCCGGATTTTGTTCGACCCACCCATGAACTGTTTTATTTTTATTTTGACCCGTGTTATTCTGACCCGGATTTTGACAATTTGACCCGATTGTTTTGGGCCATAATTTTTTTTGGGCCTTCATTTTTTTTCCAAATCCATAAATATGAAGTTTACAAGCCCTTTTTTTTTACCCATATCAAATAAAAACGATTAACTTAAATATTAGTTCAATAAATCCATCAATAACACATCTCTAAATATTAATTTTTTACAACCCATATCCAATTAAAAAAAGGGATAATTATCTCGGTGATCATCAAATTGATGACACATTATCAAAATGACCACTAGATTGGAAAGTTGTTCCAAAATAGTCACTTTGGGCGAACTTTGTGACACCAGTGATCATTCCATCAAACACTGTTAACTTTGCGGTTAAATAAATAGGCAAATTAATAACTATATCTATAATTACAAAAATAAAATATAAAATATAAAATATAATACTTCATGAAAAGCTTTCTATAAATATCAAAATTTTGAGTTGAAAACAAAAGTATTATATGCTTACTCTGTTGTTGGTTTTCGTATTCGGTAATCTGGAGATATTTATCTTCCATGATTGATTCACTTCATAAAAAATGTTTGTGGAATTTGTTCTAAAAAGGGGGGAAAAAATTGTTTAATATGCACATCTAATTTTAAAGCTGAAATGCCCATCTATTTAACCGCATAGTTAACAGTGTTTGATGGAATGACCATTGGTGTCACAAAGTTCGCCTAAAGTGACCATTTTGGAACAACTTTCCAATCTAGTGGCCATTTTGATAGTGTGTCATCAATTTGATGGCCACATCAATTTGATGGCCACCGGAGTAATTATCCCTTAAAAAAATAATAATAAATCATACTGATGGTAATGGTTCTTCATCATCTTCAACTTGGCTCAACATCTTCAACTTCAATATTACCACTACCCGTATAAATATTTACTTGACTTCCTTTGAAACTAGTCATGTTTAGTTATCTAACACATCATTTCATTTTATCGAAATTAAACATGAAATTAAAGAGTATAAATCAAAGTAACAGCTATTTTACCCATTTTTAAAATATGCTTCATAAGTAACAACACAATTAGCTTCATAAAATATTTATGTATCAGTTGTTGTACGCCTCATTCATATTAGCCTATTAGGGTACCTGGTTTAAAGAAGGGATAATTACACTAGTGGCCATCAACTCTTACCACCACTATAAAAATGGCCAACAGATAGGAAATTGGCTTCAAAATAGTCATTTTTGGTAAACAATGTTACACTAATGGTCATTTCATCCATTTTCATCCAATTACATCTATTTTCATCCAATTTCATCCAATAAGTGGCATTTTAGTAAATAAGGGGATGTCACTAATTTATTTTAGATATTTTTTGGAAATCAATTTTTATTTTATTTTTTGAAACAAATAATTATATTTAGTGTATGTAGGGATGGCCAATGGGGAAATGGGGGCGATGTAGGTCCCCCCATCCCCAACCCCATTTTCCAAACCCTCACCCATTTCCCCATTTGGGGGAAATGGGGTTGAGGTAATTTTGGGGGGAGGTCCCCCATCCCCATCCCCTTTCCCCAATTTTCCCCATTTTCCCCGTTTCCCTATTTCCTCGAAGTCCCCCATTCCTCCATTCCTCCATTTTTCATGTATCAGTAAAAATTACATATTAAAAAAACACATAAATTCGCAATCCAATAAATTCAAATACAAAATAATATCTCATACAAATTAAAATGAAAATTAAGTTGTTTAATATGTATATATAATTAATAAAATATGTTAATTAATTATATGGAGCTTGGTTGGTGTGTAATTTAACAAGAAAATCAATATGTACATATAGTTAGATTGTTTGGTGTATAATTTAAGTTATAGTTTATAAATATGTATATATAGTTAGTAAAATAAAAATAATAAAAATATTGAAAATATAATAAAGGGATTTTTATATAATATTATAATATTTGGGGAAATAGGGAAATGGGGATGGGGGAACCTAACCCCAACCCCAACCTCATCCCCATCCCCATCCCCATTTCAAGGAATTTGTGGGTAAAATGGGGAAATGGGGATAGGGACGGGTCCCCCCATCCCCAACCCCATTTAAATTTGGGGTTAAAGTCATCCTCACCCCCCCCCCCCCTATTTCTCCATTTCCCCTAAAAAAATCCCTCAAATGGGGATGGGGGAGCGGGAGTTTGGGACCCCGGGGTAAAATGGTCATCTCTAAGTGTATGTATATACGTGTAACATATATATCAAACATGTATATGTATATATATATATAAATTCTTTTTTGAGAAGATTAAAATTCTAAAAAGTATATTTGAGATATTATGAAATATATATATGGGATATATTATACGTATATACACACATTAAATATAATTATTTGTTTCAAAAATCAAAAGAAAAAATTGATTTCCAAAAAATATTTAAAATAAATTAATGACATCCCCTTATTTATCAAAATACCACTTATTGGGTGGAATTTGATGGAATGGTCATTATGTATCATTGTTTACCTAAAATGGTCATTTTGAAACCAATTCCCCATCCGATGGTCATTTTGATAGTGGTGGCAAAAGTTGATGATCATCGGGGTAATTATCCTTTTAAAGAATTTCATTCATATTATAATCATTCAAAACCTCTCAATTAAATTACATTAATGAAATTAAAAGCCATATACATAATCATCCATCACAACTGCCCCATATTTGACTTGTTCATGGTCTTGTTTGAACCAGCAAGAAATGCAGAAATCCATCATTTAATTTTACATCATTTAATCATTCAAAAATCCATCATAACCCATCATGTAAATATATAATCATTCAAAACCTCTCAATTAACCAAACCAAACCAAACCCATCAAAACCCATCATCTAAAAATCACGAAAATCACAACAACAAAAAAAGATTCAAACAAAAATCACAAAACCCATCATGTAATCATTCAAAACTCATTAACGAAAATCATAATGTAATCATTCAATACCCATAAACGGATCAACACGAAAATCACAAAAAGAGATTTTTTTTTTTTAAATAGATATGCCTGTTGAAGAAGCAAAGACATACTAATATGCTTCGCCGGTGATGTGTCGACGGCGGCGAGAGTGGGTGGATACGTGGATGTGGACTGCAGCGAAAGTGGGACTGTGCGATGGAGTGAAACTGTGAAAGGAGGCGTTCAAAGAAAATTGTAAATATGAAACCCTATTTTTTTATAAAAAAAAAAAACAGACATGGGTGGTTTTTTCACGGGTCCAAATTGTACCTGGTCAAGATCCATTACCGACCTGCAGTTATTGTGGGTTTGATTGGACAAAATTCATTGGGATCCATAATTGATATGGGTTGGATATATACCCAATCCAAAGATCCAATGGATCCAATCCATTTTACCATCCCTATTTTTGATTGGATATTCGGATTGGTCAAGATCTATAACCGACCTGCAGTTATTGTGGGTTTGATTGGACAAAATTCATTGGGATCCATAATTGATATGGGTTGGATATATACCCAATCCAAAACACATGGATCTAGACAAGGTCCAATGGATCCAATCCATTTTACCATCCCTATTTTTGATTGGATATTCGGATGATGGTCTCAACACGGCTAATCCAATGAACGTAAGATTTGATGATGTCTATCTTTTATCTTGTTTATTAATATATATTATACCATTTTTTTTTATTTCTATTTGTACAATCTAAATTGTCGAATTTGTAGTATAGCTTCATAATAGACTTATTGGACCCTCTCGAACGCGATCATCGTCTTGAACCTAGTAACTTCACAATTATAGACGAATCGTACTCAACCCATCATGCAACAAATCTTGTACAAAACGATCATCTAGAGTTGTCAACAGTACAAGCTTTAAGACAAGTATATCCTCACTTGAGGAATTCTTACCCAACTAATCAAAGATTGTACCAAAATAATTGGCTATTGGATCGTCATCTTAAAAAATCAAGAAAGGTTTACTAATAATGAGAGTAAGATTGTTTTATTCGTTCACTTAAATTTATTTTTTAATTTTGCTTTTATTCAGTCACCGAAATCTGTTTTGTCCTTTTTTTTCTTCAGATGGTTTTCCTTTCAAAGTATTTTGATTCCGAAATGTAAGTATTTGATAAAGGATATTGGGTTATGAATGACTCAAAATCTTGTGTTCTTTGAAAAGTTGCAGCATTTGGAGTTTCTTTCCCCATTTGTTATTGATCGGAAGTTGGTTCTACCACCTCCAATTAGTAAAAAATGAAAAAAAAAAGAATCTTGATTTGAAAAAACTAGGGGACATCTAAGCATCTTATTTAATTATGAGGGTAAGATTGTTTTATTTATTCACTTAAATTTATTTTTAAATTTTGCTTTTATTTAGTCACCGAAATCTGTTTTGTCCTTTTTTTTCTTCATATGGTTTTTCTTTCAAAGTATTCTGATTTCGAAATGTAGGTATTTGATCATTTTTGGTGTGGTTTAGGTTTTTTCTTTCTATATTTGTTAACAAAATTGAAAATTATTCCGATTAAACTGTCTGAATGTTTGTTACTGTATTGATTCAAGCGACAATGCACATCATGTTGAATGGTGCAAGGTTCATACCATTACAAATGATGTAGTGGTTCCTTATAATAGTTTGAGATCTACTTCTACTGGTATTTATTTTTGAACCAATTTGATGTTAAACTGTTTTTGTTTTATTTTGATTACTTATAATTTACTTCAAACTTTTATCTTGTTTATTAATATATATATAATACCATTTGTTTATTTCTATTTGTACATTCTAAATTGTCGAATTTGTAGTATCGTTTCATAACAGACTTTTTGGACCGTCTCTAACGTGATAATCGTCTTGAACCTAGTAACTTCACGATTATAGACGAATCGTACTCAACCCGTCATGCAACAAATCTTGTACAAAATGATCATCTGGAGTTGTCAACAGTACAAGCTTTAAGACAAGCATGTCCTCACTTGAGGAATTCTTACTCAACTAATCATTGATTGTATTCAAATGACCGGTTATTGGAGTGTCATCTTAGAAAATTCAAGAAAGGTTTACCATAGTGGATATTATGTTTAAGAGAACTTTTGATCAACTCGGAATAGAAAAGGTTTACCATAGTTGACTATGGTTCGAGTATTAAAAACGACATCAAGGTGCACCTCAGCCATATGGAATTTCCTCAATCAACTTGCAAGAGAGTATGATATCTTAGGGTTTTTGATTGGATATTCGGATGATGGTCTCAACGCGGCTAATCCAGGGAATGTAAGATTTGATGATGTCTATCTTTTATCTTGTTCATTAATATATATTATACAATTTGTTTATTTCTATTTGTACGTTTTAAATTGTCTAATTTGTAGTATCGTTTCATAACACACTTTTTGGACCGTCTCTAATGTGATAATCGTCTTGAACCTAGTAACTTCACGATTATAGAAGAATCGTACTCAACCCATCATGCAACAAATCTTGTACAAAACGATCATCTGGAGTTGTCAACAGTACAAGCTTTAAGACAAGCATGTCCTCACTTGAGGAATTCTTACTCAGCTAATCATTGATTGTATTCAAATGACCGGTTATTTGAGCGTCATCTTAGAAAATTCAAGAAAGGTTTACCATAGTGGATATTATGTTTAAGAGAACTTTTGACCAACTCGGAATAGAAAATGTTTACCATCGTTGACTACGGTTCGAGTATTAAAAACGAAATCAAGGTGCACCTCAGCCATAAGAATGTCCTCAATCAACTTGCAAGAGAGTATGATATCTTAGGGTTTTTGATTGGATATTCGGATTATGGTCTCAACGCGGCTAATCCAGGGAATGTAAGATTTGATGATGTCTATCTTTTACCTTGTTCATTAATATATATTATACAATTTGTTTATTTCTATTTGTACGTTCTAAATTGTCGAATTTGTAGTATCGTTTCATAACAGACTTGTTGGACCCTCTCGAACGTGATCATCGTCTTGAACCTAGTAACTTCACAATTATAGACGAATCGTACTCAACCCATCAAGCAACTAATCTTGTGCAAAACGATCATCTGGAGTTGTCAACAGTACAAGCTTTAAGACAAGTATATCCTCACTTGAGGAATTCTTACCCAACTAATTATTGATTGTACCCAAATGGTTGGTTATTGGATCAACGTCTTAGAAAATTCAAGAAAGGTTTACCATAGTGGATATCATGTTTAAGAGAACTTTTGATCAACTCAGAATTGAAAAGGTGAAATTATAGGAGGTAAGCACCCCATTGTATGGATTCACAAGAGATAATGTATGGCCAATATATAATGTGAGTATACCAGTGACATTCAGAGAAGAACCCAACCAATTAACCACGATGATTTCTTTCGTGGTGTTGAATGCCCCAAACATATACTCCGTAATTTAGGAAGGTCATTCTTGGTCGCAATAAAAACGTAAGTCTCACTTTACCATAACATAATGAAGATCCCCAAAAACAGCGTTAGATGTTGATACAAAAAATAATTCAACGATCAATATTTGTTTCGAAGAGAAAAGAACTATTTATCATTATCTTTGGACCTTGCTCAGGATTAGAGATAAAATCTGAATGCGAAATAAATAATAATTTTTATTATTAATAAAGTGCTAGCCCACAGACCGTTTACTCTCTTCATACAAAAGTGTGAGTTAAGAGTCTTCAGTATTTATGCCATGCCCATTTTTTTCTTGGCAAGGGGTTGTTTATATAGGCGGAGGGGTTCGTTGGACCATTCGATACACGTGTCACTTGCAGCGTCACTTCAGCTGGAGTTACTGAATCCCATGCAAATTGGCTACCCGATAAGGTTGTTCTGACATGCTTCTGATGCACCGACTTGTTGTTGAGGATGTATTGGCATTATGCACTCCTGGTCCGCCGAAATGTTTACAAAGACATAAATGTGTTCTCTCTCCCTTTGGTATTTCATGAAATTAAGCTTTATCATTCGATTCTATGAAGGTATGAGCTTTCGGAGGTATGAACCTTTTCGTCTTGGATGTATAGACCTTCGATTCTAGGAAGGTATGAACTTCCGATTTTAGGAGGTGTGAATCTTCGGTGAACCTTTTGATTCTTAGGAGGTATGGACCTCCGATTCTAAAAAGATATGAACTTTTAGAGGTATGAACCTTCTGACTCTTGGGAGGTATGGACCTCCGATTCTAGGAAGGTAAGAACTTTCTAACTCTCGGGAGGTATTGATCTCCGATTATAGGAAGTTAAGAACCCTCTGATTTTAGGAAGTTATGAACCTTCGGAGGTATGAACCTTATGATTATCGGGAGGTATGAACCTCTGATTCTAGGTTCGTATGAACCTCCGATTTTAAAAAGTTATGTACATTCAGAGGTATGCACCTTCTGATTCTTGGGAGGTATGAACCTCCGATTCTAGTAAGGTATAAACTTTCAGTAGTATAAATCGAATTTCGAACATCAAGAATGCTCCACATGTATATTGTTTTATTTTTTAAATTTCTGGCACAACACCGGTCTTCAATCTATACCACGTAATACATAGTTAGAACATCCCATAAATCAAGACAGCCATCGCCATTTCTGTCTAGCTCGGCAAAGAGATTGGGATCAAGCTTACACTACCATCTCCATTCACGTCCATTGACTCGAAGAAGTTCCATGCCACAATTTTGAAGGTCATTAGAGCCATTGTTAATGGGTTACTATTGAACAAATACTTTTCGAGATAGATTTTGACGTTAATCAAGGGTGGGCCCAGAAGGCCCAATTGATGACTTTTATAGGCCAACCCATTAAAAACTCAAATCTTCATATGGGCTTTGGCTAATTTCATTTGGATTTCACTTTCTTTTTTTAAGTAAAAAAAAAAAACTTCGATTCGAACTTGTAAATTTCCAATTCGATGAAAAAGCATCTAGCCCTGTAGTGTAGTGTGGTGGCCACACACCGGTTCTCTTCTTCTCATTCACAGACTCCCAGTCACGAGATCAACATTTTCTCCAGCCGCCATCAGTCACACGTACACGACACTTCTTTTTTTACCGCAAAAAAAAAAAAAAATCCCAACTAAAACGTAATCGCTTCTCAAACTGTTGCAGTAAATCAAACATGGCCTCCTCTTCCATTTCTGCAACCCCAGCTTCTTCTTTCATGGCCAACCAGGTTTAATACCTTACTTTCGCTGATTCTCTCACTTTATTAATAGCTCAGCAATCATTTTTCACTATTACAAATCTCCTCCTTTTTCTTTTTTCTTTTATCATTTGACTCCGCCGTTAATGAAAATGTTTATTTATTTTGACAGAAGGATTTGGGTCGCTTTGGTTTCTCTTCAACGTCACAGTTTTCGATTCACAAATGCAAGAAATCAGCAATCCCCATGAAAATCATGTCGGTCATGACTCCTCAGCAATCCGAACGCAGGCCTGGCACCACTGGCTCTGTTGAGTTTCCTTCAATTTACCTTAATTTTGATGATTTCCTTCAACAACAAAAAAATCTAAAGGGTCATATGGGTCACTGCTTTTGATCAATTTTATTTATTTAATGTAAATTCTAATGATATTGATTGACGGATTACTGATTATTGATGATTTTGAAGTAAAGGTCGTGCCCTTTAATGGTTTTTTGTTGGATTTTTCAGGTAAAAACTTCACTGACATTAACTGAGAAGATACTGGCTAGGGCCTCAGAGAAACCTCAGTTATGCCCAGGAGAGAATGTGTGGGTTAATGTCGATATCTTGATGACCCATGATGTTTGTGGCCCTGGTTCCATTGGTATTTTCAAGAAAGAATTTGGCGAAAATGCTAAGGTTTTGATATTTTCATAGCTCAGTCCGTCATCGGCATGAGTATAGCTCTAATTATGCCTAGATCACTTAGGTTTTTACATTGTTATGGCTCATTATGATGTACATATGATTATTTGTTTAAACGGGCTTGATATTGCTAAGACATTGAGTGTATATTGTTTTCTTTAACAATATGGTTTTATTCTTTTAGTGTTTGTATGCATAAATTAACTTTCCTTGCTTACTAGTACTCAGGTGATGCTAAATGGGGTTATTGTGTACTTTCAATTTCTTGTAAGTATTGAATTGCTGGTGTGTGTTATAAGTTAATATGCATGTTACTGGGCTCTTCTTTATCCTTAATAAGGTTACCGTTTTGGGTTTATAGGAATTGCAATACTGATTTTGTTTGGGTGAGATGTTCAAAAACCACCTAATTGAGTCCTTGATATTAATGTTTATTATTTACGTGCAATGTAATTTGTTTTTCTTCTAGCTCATATCCGTTATCTTTACTTCCCTACAGTTGAGCCTTGAGTTGAAAAGCATCTTTTATTCGATATCTGATACCCACTGTACCTCCCCCTCTCTCTCCCCCACCACTAGTGTGTATGCGTTTACTTTTTATCATATGCTAAGTCGACATTACTATTTACTATTTTATAATTGAAGGTTTGGGACCGTGAAAAGCTTATCATCATTCCTGATCATTATATATTCACAAGTGATGAACGTGCAAATCGTAATGTTGATATCTTGAGGGATTTCTGCATGGAGCAAAATATCAAGTACTTCTATGATATTAAAGATCTTAGTAATTTTAAGGTATGGCTCAGTCATTCTTTTACTGTACAGCTATTTATTAATTTATTATTTCAATGAACTTGATGGCTATAACTCCCTGTTTATTGAGAATGAACGAAAAGTTTACTTTATGAATATGCAGGCTAACCCTGATTACAAAGGTGTATGTCATATTGCACTTGCTCAAGAAGGTCATTGCAGGCCTGGAGAGGTACAATTGTATTTTCAAAACTGTTGAATTGTTTTAACTGGATTAATTTATATGCCTTCATTTTTCAAATTTTCCTTTACACCCTTCATACTGCCTTCAGGTCTTGTTGGGTACAGATTCTCACACCTGTACCGCTGGAGCATTTGGCCAATTTGCAACTGGCATTGGCAACACCGATGCAGGTTTTGTATTGGGCGCAGGGAAGCTCCTGCTCAAGGTTTGATCTTGTTCTTGTTCTTTTTTTTTTGTTCTGTTATAGTGAAACCAGTATATTATCCTGCAGAGATCCAAGAGTAATTTTTGAAAACTCATCCAATTAAATTAAATTATTAATAGAGTGATTCGGGAAAATCTAGGGATAAAAGTTGAGGTATCTATACATGTAGTTATTCTATAGTTTCCTGCTGCCTGCCACCTAATGTGCCAATGGCAGTGTGCACAGTTTTATACTTTTTCTACTAAATAAAATCCAAAGCTTGGTTGCTGTAATTGTTCTTGATATCCTTGTATTTGAAATTGCAGGTGCCCCCAACTTTGAGATTTGTAATGGATGGTGAAATGCCTGATTATTTACTTGCGAAGGATTTGATTTTGCAAGTAAGTTTCTTTGGGTCTTCAGGCTTCTCTTTCCTTTTGGTGGAAATGAAGTACCCTCGATACATTTTTTTTTTCCTTTGCGGAGAGTTTGTATTTTGCAGATATTATTGGATGAATGGGGCTTCCCTTTTCAGTTGCGTTGTCTCTAAATGATAATTGCCCTGCAGATAATTGGTGAAATATCTGTCTCTGGTGCAACCTATAAAGCTATGGAGTTCACTGGCACAACTGTTGAAAGTTTAACTGTAAGTAAACTTCAAATATTTCTAATAACAAGGCTATTAGGTTATTTCAAGTTTCTGTCAGCAGTTGTTTATTACCCTTAAATTGCTTATGAATTTTTTTGTTCTGATCATATTTGCGTTGCACAGATGGAAGAGCGCATGACTTTATGCAACATGGTTGTTGAAGCTGGGGGAAAGAATGGTGTGATCCCCGCTGATAGTACAACATTTAAGTATCTTGAGGTAAGTGCACTGAGCTGTATATCAATGTTTTTTTTTTCTTTCTCAGCCGACATTTTTCTTTTTACTCTTCTTTTTAACCTTATTCTTAAATATGATCTTCTATATGATTTCTCAGTTTAATAGTGTTTTTTTTCCACAGGATAAGACATCAGTGGGATATGAACCAGTTTACAGTGATGCAAAAGCAAGGTAGATTTTCTGTGATGAAATGGCTGTTTAAGATCATTTCTTGAGTTACTAATCCTCTGTGAGAGGTGGTACCTGGTTCTAGGCATGCCCACGGTTCCAGTTCGGAACCGCCGGTTCTGGTTCCGGAAGGAGCCAGAACCGGAACCGGAACCGTCGACCGGCGGTGACGGTTCCGGTTCCGCCGGTCCCGGTCCGGTTCCACCGGTTCTTTTCTTTTTTTTTTCCTTTTTTTTTTCTTTTTTTCTTTTTTTTTACAATTTAGCATAAGAAAAATAAAAAAAAATAATAAATATATATATATTTTCTGGAACCAAACTGCCGGTTCCAGGGCGGTTTTTTCAGAGGAGGAACCGGAACCGAACCGCCTCCCCCACGGTTCCGGTTCCGGTTACGGTTACGGCTCATTTCACACGGTTACGGTTCGGTTCCACGGTTCAAACCGAACCGTGGTCATGTCTACCTGGTTCTCTGTAGAATAAATGTGGACTCGATTTTTATGACATTTACATTAACAGCGGTCCTCTTTTTTACTCAATTGATGTGTTAGTTATGCTGTAGAAAAGGTTGCAAATGACAGTTAAATTTGTTTATGACTGAGTTTTAAGTTTGTTCCCAGCTTCAGATGGTGAGCTAACAGCTCTATGTACATATTGGTCTATGGAGCCCTCAGCATGAAATCCCCAATCTTTAAAGTTGTAGAGCAAGTGGAATACTCAGAAAAGCATTAATGTTTGGTCATCAAAGCTAGATTTTGAGTTTTGACTGATGAAGTTTAATCAATATGGTTGTCTGAATATGTGAACATATTAGTTCTAGACTTCTAGGGCAGTTGAAATGGAAGTAGCTCTACTTTAGAAAGGCACTTTCAGAGTTCAGACACTACCATCATACATAGAAAGACTAAATTTTTTCCTAGTATGTATTGTTTGAAGGCAAAATTCGTACTTGATTGCATCAAAAGATAATATTGATTTATTAGTAGGAAAAAAGTTGTATCTCAACCAATTTTCAGATGTATTTCACTATTTCCTGGTGAAGTGGTAAGGGTTAGTGAGGAAGTGACTGCATAACTTAGACCCATCTGACTACCCTCTTTATGGGAAAAATGTTATTAGGTCAATTTATCTATATAGCGTAATGAACCTTCTGTTTGATATGATTCTTTTTCTCTGATTAAATGGTATTATTGTTCTCAAATTACCTGCTGAAATATGTCCGGGAGCCATTGAGTTTTAAACAACCAGACTGCGGGTGAAAAGATAATTAGTTAGCCAAAATGGATTCTGTCAAACAAAAGTAGTTGGATCCATTTTTTTTTTTTTTGAATTCTTAGGTTTTCTGTGGTTATGCCAGTGTACAAATACCGTCTGAAACATGAGATTTGGTGTATGAGGTCATTGTTTACTTTCCTCACATCAGTTACTGTCAACTTGTATCTGATGTGAAAAGAATTGATCTCAAATAGACTGCACTTTTTTTTTTCATTTTTAAATTTCGATGTCTTACAATTTATAGAATTTATCATTGATAAGATTTTTTTTTTGTTGGCTTCCAATGTTATCATCCTTTTAGAATTCATTTGTGTACTGATGGGCTTTTTTTTTCCTGTTGGTTTTCAGTTTTCTTTCAGAGTATAGATTTGATGTCTCAAAGCTGGAACCCTTGGTGGCAAAGGTTGGTGATTTATATGTATCTAGACATAATCTGATATGGACACCTCAACTAATTATCTCATAAAATTGTTCTTTTTTGTTGTATTAGTTCTTGACAGTTGTCAATCTTTTTATTGCTACAAGTAATGTCAGTATATGTACTTTTGCAGCCTCATTCGCCTGATAATCGGGCTTTAGCAAGAGAATGCAAAGATGTGAAGATTGATAGAGTATATATTGGATCTTGTACGGGTGGAAAAACAGAGGATTTCCTGGCTGCTGCCAGAGTTTTTCTGGCTTCAGTAAGAACTGAATTTTGTTGTTATTTATTTATACTGTTATTGAACGATCCAATGATACTATGCAGACACAAGTTATCTACTGATTTCAGTTTGAAGAAAATAAGAAGCAGTTGACCCAATTCTTTTTGTTTCTAAATTTTTTATTGCAGTTTGCTTATTTGAATTGCCTTAGATCTTCATTAAAAACTTTGATATTTTTTACATTTCCTGTGCTATGAGTGGGCGGGATAAATAATGCTGAAGGATCAGAGGGATATCTTACAAACAAAACATTCGTCATAATAATTTTTCACGTCTCTCTTATTGTTTAAAATTGACTTTCATGTTTTGCTATTAAAAAAAGGGGGGATTTTGATCAGGCATGCTACTGCATCTTATTTATCTTTTAGAGTAATTGGCAATTGTTCTTACTAATTTATATTCTAATAAGTTTTCTTGGAGGAGCTCCATGATTTGTTAATAAATTTAACTGTTTGTCTACAGGGCAAAAAGGTTAAAGTCCCCACGTTCCTTGTCCCTGCTACCCAGAAGGTTTGCAATATTTTGTGCTGAAATGTCCACTGATCTGTTTCTAATATGGATAAAAGATTTATCGTGGAGATAAATTAATTGTAAGTGCAATATTGTATGATAAAATTGACAGGTTTGGATGGATGTATATTCTCTCCCGGTACCTGGATCTGGTGGCAAGACATGCTCACAGATATTTGAAGAAGCTGGTTGTGACACGCCTGCAAGTCCTAGTTGTGGTGCTTGCTTGGGTGGCCCTAAAGACACTTATGCACGCATGAATGAACCTATTGCAAGTTTCTTTTCCTCTGCTGAAAATCCTTCAAAAGCATATTATTTTAGCATTCAATCTAAACTGCCTCTTAATTCGTTCATTTGCATATTTGTATTCAAATTATAGTATGGCAACCTATAAGTCTGGTTAATGATGTTTAAACCAACCAATTATATCAAAAAGCTACCCCCAAACATTCATAAAAACTGATTTCTTGCTTATCAATCAGCCTATCACTCTGCTGCACTTTTCCTTATCTCGCAACAAAGGGTTTTTTGGGCTGCTTGCTATCCATTTACTAATGCAACTGTTTCAGAACCTATTTTTTCGATTTGAGGTGAAAATAAACAGAGTTATGGACGAATGAGAGATGGAGTATGAGCCATATTAGTATATAACACAGATTCTCGCCCATTAAAATCATATTGCCCTTGTTCATGATCAATGTGGTCAATGTTAATTATGGCTATCTCATTTGTTTGTTGAGCATCCTCATCAACTCTTTTGACGCTCTGGCATTGCAGGTCTGTGTCTCAACAACAAACAGGAACTTCCCTGGTCGGATGGGACACAGGGAAGGCCAAATATATCTAGCTTCGCCATATACAGCAGCTGCATCTGCATTGACTGGTTATGTCACTGATCCGAGGGAATTTTTACAGTAGGCTGCTCAAGTTATGATTTTGATCTGTGTATTTTAAATGTAATATCTGTTTTGCCAAACGCCTTCTGGATCTGAAATGCTGTTTTTATCAGAGCAGACTTTGTATGTTCTTATTATTTAGGTGGGTTATGTACTAATAACTAATAAGAGCTTTATCTATGCTTTGTACACGGATTTGCACACGTATGGTTGATAAATATAACAATGTCATTGATAATTTAATTTCAGTTGATGGAATTGTGTTAGCATAGGATAACTACTGTCAAGTCTCCTTCCTTCATTCCCTACATTTGTAATATTGTAGCTCATACTGTTGATAAATGGGCAGTGGGACATAGACTGTTGATGTTTTGGGAGAATTATGTTCCAATTTTCTGTGCAGAACATATTAGTCCATTCAAGTAAATATTAGGGATATTATTATAACCTCTATCTATTCTCGTTTCGTTTTTAGTCAAAAATGATCGTATCGTGTTAAACCTTTGATGAAAATATTGTTTTACCCTCCAATATAAAAATAAACGATTTAACAAATTTATTTAAATACATAAAAATTGAAAAGAAACCGAACCGTCTGTCTCAATTTCCAACGTTCATCTTTTTTATTTTTTAAAAAATTCACCAGAACCCTCCATTCCTACCACCCAAACCAACACAGTTTTTATCCTATGGCTTTGGTCGCGCCACAACCTCCTCAAAATCCAGCCAACGGAAAATTCAAAATTTCTATCGGCAATGTGCATTTTGGATATTGTTTGAAACTATATATAGGGTGGGTTTTGATCAAAAACAAAACTAGAGGGTAGTTTTTTTACTAATGTATCAAATTAGAGTGTTAAGTTTTGATACAATCCCTAAATAATATTGTCTTTGGGCTTTACTCACATGTATTTTATCTTTATGGATTTGTTTTGGATTACAAGTTTCATGCAAATATTCTTCACTTACATACTTCAAAGCACATAAAGTTTAACATATGAAAGCTTATATACAAATCCATACAGGATCTCATTCGATAGCGATTCAGTATACGATAAACCACCCCCACTTTCGGGAGGTCCTTTAGGTCTTAAGGGGAATCAGTCAAAGGCCACCTCCACCTCTGGAGGTCCTCAAGGTCTCAATGGGAAATCTTGGGAAATCTTTCAAGGTCATGAATGAATGATGGATTCTTGTATTAAACTTAAAATGGACGAATATGTCTGAACTGGTAGACGGTAACAAATTGAATTTAATGAGTAAGATCATGACATTTGAGGTACACTGACTTTGAGAAGATTTGTCAGGCCGAGCAGACAATCAAATCAGCAAGGTAGTGTCAAAACACCTGGATTTAAGACGTGACAAGAATTCAAAACTTGTCTGCAATGGCACACAATTGGACAGTTGCTAGCTAATTAGTACTTAGCTTATTAAATCATTTCCATGAACAAATATGCAGCAACACAATCAAAATGGGGCCATGAATGATGTGCCCTGAACATGAATTCAATTGATAAGCTACACATTTGATTTGGAGGTGTCCCACCACTCCCCCACAGACCAGTCACACACACTTTGTTGAGCTGATGGAGCACCAAATATGCACTGTACTGTACGGCCAAAAAAAGAAAGAAAAAGATAGAAAAATGCATCAAAGGAAATGATATTATACACTTTTACTCATTGAAATGTCTAAGCTCTGATCAAGTGGATATAATTGTGAGTATCTTCTCTTCCACCCATTAAGGCCTTCCTAGGATGTTAGTGGAGCCTATTTCTCTATTAGATCATACCATAACTGGGACTTTCCAGCTGTTCTTGCTCCAATCCCATTATTAGTGTTTTGCATGAGACCTCATGTTTAATGTTAAAAGTTGTGTTTTTTTTTTAAAGAAGAAGAAGAAGAAGAATGGGTTTCTAGTGGGATCACTGTTTTCGGTTAATCTTGAATAAATTAACTGAGTTTTGAATGAATTTATGATAGTCGGTTTTTAATGATACGGAATCAGTAACTTATAACTTGAAGGACCATGATGCAATTGTTAGAGTGCTTGAATATTATTGATAGACGCATAGAGTTTTAAGCTCAAGTCTCCCCATATGATTATTTGAGTTTGTTGTGTTTGGGTTCAAGTCAAGTGGCAAGCCCGCTGGTCTTGCACTTGAAAGATGGTGTATTAAAGTGGTTAAATACTATTGTTGGGTAAGGAAGCAAAACTCATTTGTATATATTGAGAAAAACGTACATGATCTCGATTTGCACCGGTGAAAAATAAACTCTGAAAAATCCATTTTGCATCGGTGCAAATCGGGATCCCGCATCTGACACTATGGGGTCGTTTGTTTTTTTGTTTGAATACTGAACAATCTTGAATTTTTCGTAAGACTGAAATCTGAACTTGAATGACATGTTTGTTTTCTTTTTCCTCACGTCTGAATGTATTGTCAACACGTTTGTTTATTAAAAGTAAAATTATCTGAAAATAAGTAATTTTACACTTATATTAAGTTATTTGACCATTTAAAAAAATAAATAAAATAACTTAATAATTATGATTCAATCTCGAAAAAAAAAAAACCAACTATGTTGAGATTTTAATATTTAAACAAATTATATTATTTAAATTTCTGTGGGGCTATGACTTATGTGGCCAGGCTGCTATCTCCACCACTGAGGGGGGCACACAGTCATTAACTTCAACATATAATCATGTTCAATTCCATTATTACATTTGTTTTTAGTAATTATCAATTAAAAAAAGTTGATGTCAAACAGAGAATTTTGGTTTTTTATTTGTCTCATTTAACTTTTAATGGCAAAACTGAGAGAAATTGAAAGAGAAAGGACAAACAAAGGAAAAAAAAAAGGACCTTGTCAAGGTAAAACATGATTAGAAGTATAGGATGTGTGCTTTAGTGTTAGCAAGATATGGAAACCAGCAAGAAAGAAAGAAAGAAAGAAAGAAAATGATAGAAAGTTGAACAGTGAGAAGCATGAGTGTTTTCAATTTTACCAATGAATAATGACATGTAAATTTTTGGCATTAGATGGTATGTGTGATACTGTAATGTGTTGTGTTGTGGTAACATACAGTTGTCCCATAATCAATTAAAAAGAAAGCAATCATAGTGATGGATGGGCCACCACTATCATCATCGTCTATCATTCCATCAAAATGGCGACTAGTAATCTGCAGTCAAGATCAAAATGATTGTGTTATCTTAAGAGCCAAGTCTGTCCAATTTTTCTCAGCAAAATCTTTTGAAACAGATTACAATCATTGGATCAAGTCATTAAACTCCATGTCTCTTCACTTTATTTTTTGAGAACCGACAGAAATATTACTACTAAAAAGGGTTTAGGAGGTTGAAGATCAAAGTATTATGTTGAAAACCTTCCAATAATTTCAAGCATTTGATTTGTTGAGAAGCTTAAATGGACTTGCATATAGCTTCGCTTTCAGTATATAATGCAACTGTTTTTGAAGCACTTCAGACAAATATAGTTTATCTAAGTGCGAACTCTCTTTTATAACTCTCTGATAAAAGTTATCTGGATATAATTTGTTTCGTACAAGATGAGATTAAAGAAAAAATATATAAGTACTTAGATCCATCTAGTAAGTGATATATAATGTCGGTATGAAAATTACGTGCAGACAATCTGTCCCCTGAAAATGACCGAAGACAAATCTAAAAATTAGGATAAAAAATAGATTATTAACCAATCTGCCCCTGAAAATGACTTAACAACAAGTCTAAAGATTAGGATAAACGAAGATCATTAACCAAACCGATTTCAAAATATAGTTGTAATCAACATGGCTTCAAAAACCCCTTTACCACAATTCAACATATTGGCTTGATGGTAAAGAAGTTCATTCGGTCCGATAATATCCAAATTCAAATTTTGGATGCCGCAGGCTATATTAAAAATAAAACAAAATAACCTATAGTAGTAGTAAAGCCCTGTTTAAAAGTTTATCACAGCCTCACAGGTAGAAACCTTCGGATCCAAGGCCATTTTCAAGACTAGGAAATTTCAACAACTGAAGACATACATACATGCATGAATCATGAATAGTGATCAAATAAGCTTAATAGTGTTAAAGCTTTTTTGGATATAATATAACTCAATATTGTATTAGATACCATTTGAACTTCTAGTGTTAATTTTCCTTGGAGAAAATATGGTTGCGGGAATTTGACAAACAAATATGAGAGTTCATCATCTCTCTGCATTTCTTTGAGAATTTCCCTCCAAATTGGAGGAAAGATTTGAGTGATTTTGATATAGGACACATACCGTTGAAATCATCTCGATGATCCCTACATTTTGTTATGATCATTAATAAAATCATTCATTTAATTTAGTGCAAATTCTTGTCTTGAATTTAACTTTACTATAGCTTTCCCTTCGTCAGATTTGAACAAAATTTACTAAGACTCAGCCACAAAAGATTAAGTTAATAAGAAAATGACAAGCTGCAGATACAACTTCCAAGCTCAGGTTTAAGTAAAATAGATAGAAAAACATGGCCAACCAACACAGAAATCAAAAGTAAAAAAAAAAAAAAAAAACAAACAAACAAACAAAGCATTTCTTCTATGAAGAATTTGAGAAAACTGACTCCACTAGATTGAAGCAAACTCAACACTCTAGATATCAAGTACTCCCATATTTACAGTATGAAAAAGAAACCAGAATTCAGTCATGTAATCAGGCCTGTATTGTAGCACTTTATAAGAGGGGGAAAAAAAAAACTAAAATGAATATGGCCTAAGAAAGCAAAAAGGACGGCGAGAACCAGGCGTTGGCCGCGAAGAACACTAAAAAACAGTGGACAAAAAAGAAAACAATCTTGGCAAAATGCTTCAACTCATCGATTTATCTACTATCATTTTAGCTTGATCAGGTATTCAAACTGTGGTTTTTTCTTCATCTTTTCAGGGTTTCAAAATGATAGGTTGGTGCTAAACAGGCTTGGCTCTTTGTCGCTCAGAAGTCCGTTCTTGGAATCTTGGCGCTGCAATCGAATGGTTAACAAGAATTAGAATGTTAATTGTACAAATTTATAGTCAAATGAAGAATGTTAATTGTTGTACAAATGCATACCGAGTCCATTAGCCTCAGAGGTCCTCATGATTCGAAGCCTTTTTACCGAGCTCAGAAACATCCTAATGATCACAATAAGAAACAGAACATATTCAATAAGCACCCAATCACCACAAATTTGTCATTGAATGATATATATATAGTTGCATACCTCCACGGAACATCTCCCACGAGCATCCAATCGCCTTCTTTATCTTCATAGGTGAGGACGAATTCAGACGATCCATCCAAAAGCTTGGATGGATTTGTTGCCAGATCCTTCCCTCCACCCGAACCTAATCACACAACACAAGCACAACGTCACAATCAGGAAAAGACCGATCAACAAATTATACCTCTCGTAAGATAAATGTTAGGATCATATCATCATATTCATACACAACCAACAAGCAAAGAAACGATCTCTTGTCAATTCAATAACATAACACATAATCTTAGTACTTATATCAATTCAATAGACACAAATAAACTTATCAGGACATTGTTTTCGACACTTAGACATATCATACGACAAAGAGGACATGGATGAAAACTTACCAACCGGATTGATTGACTTGGGGGTACCGAAGAACATGTCTTCCAAGGTGTGAGCAAGAGTCTGATAGCAAGCATGAGCATTCAAATCCACCTTCCTTCCTATCGGAATGCCATCCATATTCACCTTAACAAACCCAATATGCCCTTTTTCCTTGAAAATTACATGACTGGATTTGTTGCCATTGCAAATCTTCTTCTTTGAGGCATCTTTAGATTTATCTATTTCACTGCCCACCTTGTCATCTTCAGATCTTGGAGCCTTTGCTTGGTTAACAAAACTGCTCTTCCTATGAGTCCCTACTGGTGGCCATCCCACTACCTGACTGTTCTCACAAAACAAATTACAATAATGAATATATAGCTAAGCATTGTAGTAGCCAAAAACAGGGAGCAACAAAAGGCATGAGATGCTTTGTTCAAAATCCAACTCTGTAACATAAAAATTTCTCCAATATAATAAAAATAAATAAACAGAGAAACATCAAAGATCAACAGGAAACACCCAATATCAACCGTAAAACTAATAAACAAAAGAAAGTTTATTCGCCAATATGTACATATCACAATAATAAAAATGAAAAAAAGAAATCCAAGGTTTATCATAGAATCTATTACTAATTTGTCAAAAGAAAACAGAACCGTAATAAAGTAGGCACATAAGTGTAACAAAGCTTACTAACAAAGCAAAACATTGGAAAGGAAAAGCAAAAGACGTCATAAGAGGAAATTATTTAAACTGAGAGGGAAAAAAAATCAAAATAAATAATTAAGCAGTAAGTTCTTCAAAGAAAAGTTGACATGGCCAAAGGTGGTTTATTTCTAAATTTAAAAAAAAAAAAAAAAGTAGAAAAAAAGAAAAGAAATGAAGAACTGGATTCTCTGTTTGAAAGTGTTGAGAAATTAGAAAGAAACAAATAGAACATTAAAAGTAAACATTGATATGCTGATATGCATATGTATTAGTATTTAGTAATTAGTAGTATATGTGAGTGAAATATATTTGTGTAAACCTGGGAGGAGGAGGAGAGCCAGTGTCATGAGGAACAGAGTCAACAGCTGATCTCTTGGTCCCAGAAACAGAAGCATTAACAGGTGGTGATCTGTTGTTGTTGACAACACATGGGAAGTCTTTGGCAGTTAAGATTCTACCACACTCACCCCATGCACTAGCTTTGCTCTTTCCTGCACAAAGACCACCAAGACTCAGCCCCAAGCCCAGCTCCAGCTCATCACCACTCTCACTTGACTCACCACCACAACAACTCACTTTTGAAATCACTGTTGACTCATTCGACGACCCCCCCACCACCACCACCACCACCAAGTAGACCAAGACCACCTTGCATGACAGCAGCAACAACAATAAACAAGAAACAAACTAGATAGAGAGTTTTTCAAGTTAATTTGAAGAGGTTTTATGTTGGGTTTTTGGGTGGAGTGAGAGAGAATTGTATTGTATAGTAGGTTGAGTTGAGAACCGAGAAGATGAAGAAGATGGTGGAGGTAGTGATAATGATGGGGCCCATGTGTCTGCTAGTGCGCAAAGCACTCTCACGGTCTCACACCACTCCACTCTTCTCACCTCTCATTTTTCTCCCCCATCATCATGTCTCTTTAGAATCTCTATTTCTTTCTACAAAATAAAAAAATAAAAAATAAAAAAATAAAAATTAATAATAAAGAAACCCCAACAAACATGATGTTCCTAATCTACTTATTGAAACAACTGGCTTGCCCTCCAAGTTCTTGGATGGATTTCTCATCAATTCCCTCAAAACCCATGACTACGATTAATAACTCGTTGACAATACCCGGAATAAGAAATGTTATAGTTGAAATTTTATTTATCATTCCAACTCTAGCATCAAATGCTTATAAAGTTCCAATATATATATATATATATATAGAAAAATTATATAAAAGGAAACGAATAAAATCACAATTTCAATCATTAAGTAATATACCTTAATTATCTCGATCAAATCACATAAATTAAACAATTTTTTCATCATAAGTGATTGATGAAATTGATTTATGCAATTCTTCCATGATTTGATCTTCATACAAAATTATTAATAAAAAAAATATTTCAAATTTTACTTGACCAATTTAACACACTAATGTATTGATATTATCGGGATATGGTGATCATTAGAAATTTAGAATACATTCAGGTGCATAAACTCAATTTTTTTTTTTTTTAGCATTTTATATCTTTAAGAAACTTGAGTTGGCTCTATATTTATAATAAGTAATTTTTGTTAATATCTAAAATGTCAGGTTTTTGAGTATTTTTGGAACAATAAGCATCACAAACCTTATATAGTGTTTGGAATTTTTGCTATTAGAAATGAAATGAGGAAAGGATAGTCAATTTATACCTCTGTTCCGTGCCACGTTGGCATATTTTTTCAGAGAATGTAATGAAGACATTTTTTTATTCTTTTTGTTACTTATATAGTTATATATATAACTTTTCCTATAACACCCCTTCATTTTAATATAGTGAACATCTTTAATGAAATTATAAGGGATTAATCCCCTTTTGAACGGAGTTATACATATTGGGAGCACTTTACCTTTTAGTGGCCCGACCCGGTACGAGTCCGGAGTAGTCTGGGTGTGGTCAGGGCTGATTGCACCGTATGGTGGATCAATCTCACCTAATAAAATGGATTGGCCCGGCTCATTAGGCACGGCCTGGTCAGGCCCGTTTCCAAAAATCGAGGCCCGACATGGCATGCCGGCCTGCCTCAGGCGGGCCGTGCCAGGGCAGTCCGCGGGCCTGGTCTGGCGGGCCGGTCCAACGGATGTGAATTAAAAAAAAACAAAAAAAAACAAAAAAAAAAAAACAAAAAAACGGTTGATATCACGAACCGGCGGGTCGGTTTGGCAGGCAGGTCCAGGGGTCTGGCACGACTGCTTGGTGTGCCGTGGCGGCCCGGCCAGCCGGACCTTGTACCAGCGGCCCCGCATGGGGCCTGTCACGGACCGAGCCTCGGCCTGGCCCGTTTCCTTCATGGGCCGTGCCAAGCACTGCCCGTTTGCCTCATGGACCGGCCAGTCTCGGGCCGGTCCATAATTACAACATTAGTCCCACCTGGAAACCGAATGGTTTAAACCAAAAAAAATTATATATAAGGGATTAAATATTTCTTGATGAGATTTTTTATATGGATCCTAAGAAAAATAAAATACACATTTGGTTACATGATTAGACTCGACCCACAACCACCACCAACGTATAAAGGGAGGTGTACACCACCTGAGGGTAAAATTAATTTATGTATGAATTACTAATCATCAATTTTTTAAAAGTAAAATCAAAAGGTTAATAATTATGTTGTCCTTTCTTAATATGATGGGTAATGATATTATATATGTATGAACTTTTACTTTTGAAAGTTAATTACCTTCTTAGAAGTTCTTTAGATATTGATATATTTATCCATGGAAAACCTATTGATTATGTGATTTAAGTTAACAAAAATAATTCATTGTCCATGACCAAGATGTCCATATAAAAATGTCAAAACAAAGAGCAAAAAAGAGTTCAAAGACATTAATATTACAGAGATTTAAGTAAATTTGCAATCATTTTTAGAAGAGCAAACATCAAGATCATCCTTGGTTTTTGAAAAATTATCAATATAATCTAAGGGTTCGGAGAATTAGACAATTATCCTTGTTGTTTCATTTAGTGTCAAATTAATCACTTTTATTTCAATTTGTATCAAACTAGTCCCTCTAAACCATTACAATTTTGAAACCATTACCACATGCCCCTAACTTGTTGCTTGAAGGCTACTAATTGAATTTGAAACCATTACCATACGCCCCTAACTTGTTGCTCGAAGGCCACCAATTGATCCTTTCTAAGTACCACTTCTATCATTACGAAGAAAGGAAAAAAAAAAACAAGAAAACAAGAATATATATAAAAGAGTTCTTAACACAAATAAATTGTAGCATATAATGACTATAAGGTTAATATTATTAGTAATTTATAGATTTTATGTAAAATAATTGGAAATGTAAAAATAAGACAAATAAAGTATCTTCAAAAGGAATAAAACACTTTATTGTAACTTTACCTACTGGTGACACTTTATTGTACTTTTGTCCAGCGGTTCCAGTAATGGTGAAATTCAATCCTTAAAATTATGTCAATAACACAAAAATGACCGGTAATGGTAAAATTCAATTTTTGTTAGGAAATTTGTCTCTTATTTAGCCTTATTAACTAACGATAGTTAATCCAAAAATCAAGTGATTTGTACTTACCATATCATTTACCACATCATCGTATGATCAGTATAATAACGATAACTCATTTACTATATCATTTTAATTAATTTTGAAATAAAAAAAAATTGGATCGTATAATATTAATCATATTTTAATATATCCATGAATCAATATGTCCAATAAAGCATTTTGAATTGATCACAAATGTTGACTGTTGAGCACACGCTAATATTCATAACATAAATATCAGCATCTCATGCAAAGTAATCGCTTTTAAGAAGCTCAAATCCATGTTTTGGGTACATAAAAATCTAAAAAAAATAGCATTATAGAACAAATACTAATTTTTTATATATGTTAAAAAAATGATTTCCATTATTAAAAAAAAGTACTAAATAGGAATTTCATTCAAAGTTGAAAATATTAAAATATCTCTTACAAGTAACTAAAAGGAATTAAAAACTAGTAAAGCTTTATTACCAAGTTGGAAAATAATGTAAGAGATAGTAATACAAGTCAATCAAAGAATAAGCAAATCTTTAATAAAATAAAAATCTTAATTAGGGCAACTCATAGCTTTAAGACAAAAGCATAACAAATCCAGTTAAAGTAGAAGGTTCGTTTGTTTTTTTCACTTAAAACTTAATGAGTCTGAATCATAATTATTAAGGTGTTTTGTTTGTTTTTTTAAGTGGTCAAATAATTTAAAAAAAAAAAAAAACTTAAAAAAAAAATAAAAAATCTTGACTTTTAACTTAATTGCAAATCACTGAATTGCTTTAAATGCAATCTAAAATCTTTTCTTCCGATACTATCCACACGTATATAATTTATTTCCAATTTCATCAAAATTACATATGGTATAGAAATCTTTATTTTAATATATTGTTTATTTTAACTAGTTTTAAAAATAAAAAAGAACCCTAATCACTATTCGTATTGATGTTTAAGATCGATAATTTATTATAATATTATGGTGATATATATATTAGAGTGTTTTGTACGAGTTTTCCTGATGTCCTTTTTATTTTTTGAATCTTTTTTTATTTTCTTAAAAAAATGAAGTTTGTTTGTAATCAAAGATGAAGATCATGATCATATGTGTTCATATATAATTATTATTTTTGGATTGTTTTTATGTTATAATATATGTATACTTGTTTAACAGAGGTATAAATGTAAAATTACTTATATTCAAACAATTTTACTTTTAAAAAACAAATATGTTGACAATACATTTAGATGTGAGAAAAAAAAAACATGTTATTCAAATTCAGATTTCAGTCCCTATTCAGTCATTAAAAAATTCATGATTATTCAGTATTCAAACAAAAAAACAAACAACTCTTAGATCTTTTTAACTAGTCTTTTTACGAGCATTATATATTCTAATGCTCATTGCTTTTAACTCACGAGGTATATATCTCCTTTTATGTTAACAATGGAAAGCTTAAATCTCTCCAGGAGAATTTCACGATTACATATGAAGAGGTTTTTTTTTGGATGTTGTGGTTGGGAGTATATATCTCATGGTTGCAAGAGTTGATATCATTGACCCGTTCCGTGTTAGTTTTTTATTTTAATATTTTAAAAAATAGCATATCCTATTATCCTAATGTTTACTTCTTTATATTATTATATTATATTATATTATATATAGAGAAATAGATAAATTTTCAAATCAATACGTATTGATATAAATTCATCAGTACGTTGAATGTGGACCATTGGATTTATATGCTTTGACTCAAAGTGTATGCACTTGTCAAAACTTCTATAATCAATGATTCACAGGCAACACACTGATATAAGTATGTCTGACAGAAAACTCACTATATATATATATAGTGTTTTTCCTATCACTGTATACTAATAAAATTATATAAAAACATTAAATGTATGACACTCATTTATAAAAGAGTTTTAATAAATGTATACATATCAAATTAAAGTAAATAAAATAAGTAGCTTACAGTTCTTATATAATTTCATTAATACATACAATTTCATCGATATACATAATATTCTTATATAATTTCATTAATACATACAATTTCATTGATACACACTTATGTGAATATATATATATATATATGTGTGTCTTCTGTTTAAAGGACAACTCGCACAAAACCTTGTTCTAGAAAGTTGAGACCTAAATACTGATGCAATTTTAGTGGACGGTGGGCCTACCCATAAAAGATAAGCAATAACATAAACAATTAAATAAATTAAACTAATTAATTAATTAAACAAGACCAAATATTTATACCATCCCCTAAACAGGACCACATCTTAAATTTTTTGTTTTTCAAGGATGTAATATTTTTTATCATATGAGAGTTAAAAAAAAATAATGAATTCTTTATAATCAAAAAACAATTAATTCAATTATCGTGTTTGTTGTTCGAGTTTATCTCTCATCGATTGAAGTCAATACTAGTGTAGTAGTGTATTGTATAAATAAGCAACACGATAACCATTTTAAGTATAAAATTATAAAACCCGATAGATCAAAGTAGATAAAACATTATGGTTGTATGGCTTTATGGCTGGTAGTCCCTTACGTTGAGGTTGAATTTTAGTGTCGACACTCAATAATATATATATATATATAAAAGATATTCTAGTAGTTTAATATTCAATATGGGGGATAGAGTAATTTATACAAACAATAGACTTGGTTGTAAAGACTAAATATAATATATATATTGTGATTTTAAATTTTCTTAATTTTAATCTCTTACGTTCATAATAAAGACATTCATTTTGGGGTTTATCAAAATCTAATGAGATTTAAATGTTCTTTGGTTGAGCTTTTCTATTACCTTAAAAGATCTATAAATGTTTATTTGAGCTTTTTAAAGTTGTTTGATTGGATTTTTGAGGTTGTCTATTTCAAATTAAGGAGAAACCAGTAGAGTTTAACATCTACTAGATAAAAATTCATGGGAGATATTTATCTGAATAGACCATTTTTTTTAAGTCTACCAACCAAACGATTATAGTATTTTTTTAAAAAAAATCTATTTTTAATAGATTTACTACAAATAGATATTTTATCAATAGAGATTTTTTAAAAGTCCGACTATAAACTATATAAGTACGGTCTAAAATAAAGATAAAAGTATATTATATATATATATATATATTATTTTGAAAAAGAAAAAAGAATAGCTGTGTAAAGTGAATATATAGAGATAGCTTTGCTTTTAAAAAAGAATAAATAAAGAAATGAAAGTAAAGGTAACGGTGTAAAAAAAAGGGTATAAAATATAAATACATTGTACAAACAAAAAGGATACAAAGTATACAAAGGTACATGGTTGTCGTTTTGGAGAGACAATCCGACAAAACCACATGCCCCGGCTGTGTTGAGCGCCACGTCAGCCGACAGAGTACGCGGCTGACCGGGGGACCAACTCCTTTCTCCCACGTTTTTTTAGTCCCAGACACCACCATACTTTTTGCTAATTTCTTCCACGCGCCACTCCATCACCTTCGACTCCTACTTCCGATTGGAGGAGATTGAGAGAGATATATATCTAAAGCATATATAATTACGTTATTTAAGTAAAATATTTACAAATTATCAAATGTACGTACTCTTATTGATGTAATAAGTAACTAAATATCAAGATTAATAAATAAATAATCGAATCAATGGTTGAAATCACATTAAATAACTCAGTCTAATTTATTAACATAAGAACGGAGAAAGAAGGATACCAAATTATAGCAGTTCTGAAAGAAATTTGGAAGACAAATGATCATACCCACACGAAGAAAAATATTCTTATAGATGAACTAACACTTTCAATAGTTTGACATCCTCTAAAGATACACATGGAAATGTCATTTAAGACTTTCAGTCATATATAAATTAACACTTGTCACACCAATCAATACCGATTGATAATACAATAATAATACAAAGATCAAAATCTATAAAAGCTTATTAGTAGGCAATCGAGGGCAGGAACAATTATTTTTAAGAAGTAAACACTAGTAATCAAATTTCGATGGTAATTGTAAGAACATAATTAAGATCGATTTTATCATCAACAACTCTATACTATATCATTTCTTTTAATATAAAAAAAAACTCTAAACAATTTCATTAAATAGAGACGATCTTCGTCGTCAATTTAATAAATTTTGTAAAAATATTTTATTAACCAAATTTTATCAACTTTAATTTAAAATTTAATCTCCGTCATCAATTCAATAAATTTTGTTAAAATATCTTATTACCAAATTTTCTCAAAATTAATTTAGAATTTTCAATCTATATATGTTCTGTAAAACAATCTATTAGACATTCAATAAATCGGTAAGGAAGCGCGTGGGGTCGTGGAGGGTATATATAATGTGGTTAGCTTCAGCTTTAGCAATTAGCACAGCAATTGATGAGTATGGTACGGATGACTTTGTTAAAAACTTAAAAGTGGGAGTGTGGGACCATGATACCGAGGTTAAGCCGTTAACGTTGGGATATTCTCTCTCTCTCCAACATAGTGTAGGTTAGTTTGGTATCGACTTATCGTATCATATTTCGTGCCCACTTTTTTTTTTTTCTTTTCTTTTTTTATACACGATTATATAAATCTGGATTTTCTTCTGAGAGTTAAATTCAAACACATAACCTCATTATTTTAAAATGAAGATTAATTGAAAAAATATATCTTAAAATGATATTAATTAAAAAATAAGAATTTTTTAAGAGAAAATTAAATCTATTTTTCAAAACAAAAAATTATATTTCAAAATTTAAAAATAATAATAATAATAAACACGAATTTTCTTTTTCATCAAAGCGATTTTTTTTAAGGAAAAGCTAGTGGAGATTAATCATGGCCATGGTTCGGTTCGGTTCGGTACCGGTACCGGTTCTGGTTCCGGTTCCAAACCGTCGATTTCGGTTCCGAACTGACCTAGAACCGGAACCGGAATCTGAACCGGAACTGGAATCGGAACCATGGATCAGCGGTTCCGGTTCAGACGGTTCGTCCGGTTCGATTCTTTTTTTTTTTCAATTTTACTTAAGAAAAATAAAATAAAATAAAAATAATATATATATATTCTAGAACCAACGGTTCCAGAACCGGAACCGGAACCGAACCGCCGGTTCCAAGAGGGTTTTTTTTCGAAAGAGAACCTGAACCGAACCTTCAGCCCTACGGTTTCGAAACTGGTTCCACGGTTCCGGTTTCGGTTTCGGTTCCGGTTCCGGTTCTGGTTCCAGTTCCGGTTCCGGTTCCGGTTCATTTCCGGTTCATTTCAAACGGTTACGGTTCTGTTCCACGGTTCGAACCGAACCGAACCGTGGTCATGTCTAGTGGAGATCCTATCTCCATTGGTGGATTTGGGTCTTCATCGATGGAGAGACCAGGTCTCCATCTGAAAATCGTCGGGTCTCTATAGCTAAGGATGGAGATCCCACTGAGGGGTTTCCATCATCGACACGACGATGAAACTCCATAGTCGATGCGACAGTAGAGATGTGATCTTCATAGCCGACGCGATAATAGAGATGGGATCTCCATCGCCAACGCTAGAAACCCCTCTATGGGATCTCCATCTTCGACGATGGAGATCCATCTCCATCAATGAAGATCTATTTTTTCTTTTATTTTTTTATTTTTAAAATTTTATCTCCATTGTCCATCTCCACATATGAACAATGGAGATCAATCTTTCTTTCTTTCTTTCTTTATGTTTAAATCCTTTTTAAATATATCAGGGGTATTTATGTCTTTCTATAATTTTTTAAATTAAGTAATTAATAGTCAAACTCTAACGGTAAGGGAGGTGAGTCTCAATCAAAAAAATGACAAACCTCAAGGGACTTTGGTGCAATTTGCTCCTATATAAATTATATGAATTTTGTTTTTAACCATATACGGAGTTTTTACCGTTAATAATCACACTGTGAAATTTATTTTTCAGCCTATAACCATAATTATGAAAATATTCTTGTGAAATTTTGACATTTTTATTAAAAAACCAAAAAATATTGAAACAACCCTATAAAAACCATGTTTTTAAGTTTTTTAGGATAAAATTGCCGAAACTATCCTCCAGAAGGGTGATTCAATAATTTCACTATCAATTAGGGTTTTTTCCCCCTCCTTATCGAAAGGCTTTCCCCAACATTGCTATTTCCGCACCTAGGCGCATGATGCCCAAAGGCCACAAACAACTCACCACTGATGTCACACACTCAACCAGTTATCTTCGTCGAAGGTGGGAGATGTGAGAGAAAGATGTGAGAGAGAGACAAAAGAGTAAAAAAAAATAGTTTGGGAATAGTTTTTATACAAGGTTCGTATATGGTTAAAAACAAAAGTCTAAAATAGAATTCGTCCAAAATAGAATAACACATGCTTTCATTGTACTCTAAATTTATATCTTTAAGAAATTTTTTAGAAGTTTCTATCAATGAAACTCTAAATATAGAGTTTCAAGATTGAATCTCTAAACTTATTGTTGACAATTTATATTTCATTTCACGATCATGCTCATAGTTATAGACAAATATTTGATATTTATATATTTTATATAATTTTTAATAAACTTTATAATAAGTTTTAATTTATAAATCTTTAATTTATAAATCTTATTATCATAAAAATTATACTATTAGAAAGATCTCATCTATATCTTTAAAACGAGACTAATATTAAATATTTATTAATTAATAATTTTTAATTTATCAATATTTAGTTATACTTTCTGTACTTTATATTATTTACATATTATTATAAGTTAGCGCTAAAATAAAGGCCGAAACAGATATAACGACATTAAAAACTTCCAAATGAAAATTATAATGATATAAACACATTAAAACAAAGATTAAAAAAAGAGAAAAATAACTAAGTAAACTTAGGTAACAAAAATTATTTGAGAAAATTTAGATAAGTAAAATAATGTATACAAAAATTAGTCTAAAAAATTTAAGTGGAAAAACTAAAGTAAAAAATTATAACAACTTTATGCACTAATAAAAACGGTTTAAAAAAATAAATTATAATTTATAATAAACTAATATTTACGAAAATTTAGTCCAAAAATAAAATTATATAAAAATAATTTATTGGAAAAAATAAGAATAATTGTGAAAATATAAGTTTTATTAAGAATAAAGATAGAGATAGAGAATTTGATGAAACTAACAAAAAAAATAGAAATGAAATATAGAAGGAATATATCATTAGCTTGACAATATTTTATTGGATACCCGTAATATTTGCATAGTCATATAAAAGAATTTTTCCAACATGACCTCCCACATTATTATTGGGGAAAATAAAGGAGATTGGCCTTATATAGGATAGTATCACATTCTTAACCTTTTTTTGGAAATAAAAAAAAAAAATTGGCCACATACATATAGAGCCAAAAACATTTTGGATTCTTATTACTTGTTGTCATCGGTTGTATTCTTCCATCTCTAATTAAAAGATTGGTAATTAGATTCCAAGATATAATGGATCAACCAACTTTAAATCTAAAGATAAATTCTCTAGACAATGCTACTAGCATTTCGTATAGTTAGTTAGTACAATAGAACATTGACACACAAAGCCTTTGATTCCTTATGATTCTATTGGAAGATTCACAAAATATCTCTACAATAATAATAATAATATTAATAATGTTGTATATAAATTTTACCGAGCATACACGTCATTGACAGGAAGGAAAAAATAGTCAGGTGTATGCTTAGATGGGCATCCGGGAAATATCTTACAAGGCATCATTAAAGAGGAGCAAGCCCGAGTAAGCATATACTGAATAAAGACCTACTCGGGATCAGTTAACGACACTCAGGACTGGTTAAAACAACGCTTCCACTCGGGCTCATACGGCACTACTCGGGACCATCTGGTATTATTCTTACTCGGGAGTAAATACAACTCGAATAAGAACTTATCATACGGGTTAAGTCGTTAAATACGCAAAGATATCCGTCATGAAGGAATCCCAAATAATGGACCTTTAAGTTAGAAGAGTCCCCCAATCAGGAAACAACTTGATTTCTTTTCGAATACTACATTCTTATAAGGAAACAAGTCAAATTGAACTACACTACTAGAATCCCACTCAATTTCCATAAGAGACTCCGAAACAGGAAAGAAGACAAATCAACCTCGAGCAAGTAACCAAATCACAATTAAATACAAATATCTTGTATTACTTGTACAAAGCATATTAGGGTTCTATAAGCATATAAATAGACCCATAATCTGGTTCGAAAAGATATAGGCAATATAGCATACAGTAATCACAAAGAATACTGAGAGAAAAAGGAAGATCGAGAGCTTGTAAGAACATCTTATTCTCTTAGTGGATTTTGGCTTGGTTGATCTTTCAACCACCCGTGGATGTTTCTCCGACCATCGGAGTTTTATCACGTAAAACTTATCTTTGTTACTCTCTCTGCATCTCTTTCTCTTTAAATCAATAGCCAAAATCCAGTCATTGTTGGCTTTTCTGGCATAATCCAGAAAACGACGTCAACAATTATATTATTTACTTTATTACTCCGTAAATTATATCATACATGATGAAGATAAACAATGTACTTAATACATCGTTTGAATTGGTATTTTTTTTAAGGTTGTGTGGTATTACCCATTCTACAATCCCATCAAGACACACTAAATGAAATATGAGATACATAATATGTTATACCGAAACAAACTCATGTCACGTGTCAGATCTTGACATACTCCCAATCCTCCACCCGCGAGGCTCTGTTCAATGGTGGTAGGACCAGGAATAACTATGCCAGAAGCCAAAAGCCAGAAGGAACTATTCCCCAATCAATCCGGTTGGACAGAAAACACTAGAGGAAGAGAATCACCAAAAGCTGGATCGCAATCAAACAGTACGTGCCAGACATCGTAAATACGATCGGCGCAGAGGACGATCATCATCAGAAGACAGTGATCAACACCATCGTAACGTCATCACGGAGTCACACGAGGGTTCCGGCATCAGAGGGAAGAATCTGAGGAAAGAATGACAGTCACCCAACGGTTCAACCGTCAAGGAAGCCCGGTAGGGGACAGAGATATTACAATCCAGAGCCTAACTCGAGAAGTAGAGAATAATAGGCGACAGATAGAGGCACTTGTCAGACGTTACGGTTGCAACGATCTATCCGATGATGACTTCGACAGTCCATTTACCAGGGAAATTTTAAGGACCCCTTTCCCAGAAAGATTCAGGATGCCGCATGTGGAACAATTCAAAAAAGATACAGATCCAAAGGAGCATGTTAGACGCTATGAAAGTGCCATGGCTCAATATGCCCGCAGTGACCCCCTGTTGTGTCTCAACTTTCCACAAACACTTGGGGACACAGGCTCAAGATGGTTCGAAAGACTACCTCCGGCAAGCATCGGAAATTTCAGCGAGTTGAGCAGGAGCTTCTCAAGGCAATTCCTGAGCAACGTTCACAGAAAGAAGTCGGTGGCCTACCTCTCTCAAATAAAACAGGGGAAGGACGAGTCATTAAAAAAATACTGGGGCCGGTTTGGCCAAGCAGTGTCAGAGATTGGCAGCGCTAATGATGAAGCCATTATTGCTGCCTTCACCAATAACTTGCAGAATGGACGATTATCCTTCGATTTGAGAAGAGCACGGCTGACAAGGTATGCCGACATGATGGATATGGCGGGAGGATACGCTATGGCTGAGGAAGAAGAGTTAGCTACAGGAGGAAGCTATATGCATGGAGGAAAGCCCGAATAGAGAAATACCAAATCCAAGGGGCAGAATCAAAAAGAAAAACAGAAAGGGAACAACAAGGAGAAAAATAAGGATGGGGGTAATGGGCGCAACGTCGAACAGTCCACAGAGAAATACCGCGGTAGATATACCAATTACACCCCTCTTCGGAAGAAACAAGAAGAAATTCTAACCATCCTAGAAGAAAAGAATATGGTACAAGAACCGCGGCGACAGTCACAGTTCGCACGGAGAGATACAACCAAGTATTGCAAGTTTCATAAAGAGACCGGGCATGAAACTTCGAAGTGTTTTCAGCTTAGAGATTACATAGAAACCCTTATTCGGGAAGGGCACCTGCGTGATGTAGTCTTAAAAAAAGACGAGAGATCGGAAGTCAATAAAGCCAAGGCTGATCACAACCCTGGTCAAAGCCGAAGAGCCAGCCCCGAAGCCAATCAAGTAATACATACAATCTTCGGAGGACCTTCTACTGGGAGGAGCAACCGAGAACGGACTTAGAAAGTCCGAGAAGCAGTAGAAGCCAGGAATAACTTCGACGTGAATTCGGTTGAACCAGACCGGAAGAGGGTAAAAGAAGGATGGGACCCGATAGTCTTCACAGAGGCAGATTCCCACGGCGTCGATGTTCGACCTAATGACACCTTGGTTATAAGCGCCCGGATTGGCCATAGGGAAGTCCGGAGAATTTTAATAGATAATGGAAGTTCAGCAGACATTTTAAGCGTGCCCGTATACGACCAGCTAAGATTGGACCGAAAAGATTTACAGCCTTTCCATACTCCATTAAGAGGATTTATGGGAATAGAGGTCAGGTCACTCAGGAGGGTCAAATTACCTGTAAAGATCGGAACAGCACCATGCCAGAGGACTGTCCTGCTCGATTTCGTGGTAGTTGATTTGGATAATTGGCCGTATAATGCGTTATTGGGTCGGCCATTCCTGAATAAGACAAGAGTCGTGACTTCCACTTACGCATTAATGATCAAGTTCCCAACAGAACAAGGGGTTGGGATAATCAAGGGATCCCAAGAGATGGCCCGAAGAGCAAACCTGTCGGTATACAGAGACAAACATGATGCCGAACAAGTGTGCACCATAATGCAGCCAAATGAATGTGAAGAATCCTTGTCATTCGAACTAGATCCAAGGGAGGGCTCGAATGAATACAAGACACAAGTGGTCGAAATACTACTCGAAGAAGACAAACCGGACAGGAAAGTCAAAATCGGGGCCAACTTGGAAGAAAAAATCAAGCGATAATTGACCAATTTGCTCAGAGAATACAAAGATGTATTCGCCTGGAGTCACGAAGATATGATCGGAATAGATGCCCGAATAATATCCCACCACCTCTCAGTTAGCCCGAATGCCAAACCGGTAGTACAAAAGAGAAGATCGTTCAATCCTGAAAGAAGTCAAGCAATCAAACAAGAGGTGGAAAAGCTACTAGCGACGGGATCAATCAGAGAAGTCAGCTACCCCCAGTGGGTCGCCAACGTAGTTCTCGTCCAGAAGAAAAATGGACAATGGAGGATGTGCGTAGATTCCACGGATCTAAACAAGGCATGTCCAAAGGACAGCTTCTCCCTCCCAAGAATAGATCAGCTGGTGGATGCCACGGCAGGTCATGAATTGCTCAGCTTCATGGATGCTTACTCCGGATACAATCAGATCCGGATGAACAAAGCTGATGAAGAAAAAACAGCTTTCACAACGGATCAGGGTTTATATTGCTACACAGTAATACCCTTCGATTTAAAAAATGCAGGAGCCACGTACCAAAGGTTGGTCAACAAGATCTTCACTCGGCAAATAAGAAGGAACATGGAAGTATACATTGATGACATGTTGACTAAAAGCGTCTCAGCAGATGACCATGCCCGCGACCTCGGAGAGACATTTGATGTATTAAGAAGATATCAGATGAAATTAAACCCAAGCAAATGTTTATTCGGAGTCCACTCGGGAAGATTCTTGGGTTTTCAAGTCCATCAAAGAGGAATCGAAGTTAATCCAGAGAAGATCCATGCCTTGCAACATATGACTTCACCTAAGACATTGAAAGAGGTACAACGCTTAACAGGGTGTTTAGCCTCCTTGGGAAGATTCATCTCAAAGGCTACAGACAGGTGCGCGCCTTTCTTCAAAGTAATCAAAAAAGGGAAATGCCTGGAGTGGAATAAAGAGTGCGAGCAGGCATTCTTAAAAATAAAAGAATACTTGGGGCAAGCTCCCATACTCTCAAAACCACAAAAAGGGGAAATACTTCAACTGTATCTATCAATAACCGAGCTCGCAGCAAGTTCAGTTCTAGTCAGGACAGAAGATGGAGTGTAGAAACCAGTGTATTATACAAGCAAGGCACTCCTACCGGCCGAGACCAGATACTCACAGGCAGAGAAGATAGCCTTAGCATTGGTTTCAGCAGCAAAAAAGCTGAGACCATACTTTCAGGCTCATACGATCCAGGTTCTCACCAATTGCCCATTAAGACAAATCTTACAAAAACCAGAGATATCAGGAAGACTTACTAAATGGGCAATCGAGTTGAGTGAATTCGATATTCATTATGTCCCCAGAACTTCCCTCAAAGGACAAGCGGTGGCAGACTTCATAGCCGAGTTCACAGAACTGAACCTGGAAGCAAAAAGACTGTTGGATAAAAATTTCCCATGGAAATTATATGTTGATGGTTCTTCAAACACTCATGGCAGCGGGGCAGGGATCGTAGTTCGCACCCCAGAAGGGGATGATGTTAAGTGTGCCATGAGATTTGATTTCAAAGCAACCAATAATCAGGCCGAATACGAGGCATTGTTAGCTGGACTCAGAGTCTCCATAGCTCTTGGGGCAGATGAAGTGGAGATATTCAGATATTCACAGGTAGTTGTCAACCAGGTTATGGATGAATACCAGGCTAAAGATGAAGGAATGGTCGCCTACCGTGACATTGCAAAACAACTCCTCCAAAAATTTAAAGAATACAAGATTGCTTTATCTAAATTGGCATCAGCAACAACCTCAATCAGACCAAAAACCATTCCAGTTGCATACCTCCTTAAACCGAGTACAGCTGAAAATTTCAGAAATCCGAACACCGCAAGACGGTTGGATGGTCCAGCTGAGAAGGTTTCTAGAAGAATGCATACTCCCCGAAGATCCGATATTAGCAAAGCGCATCAGGTATCGATCGGCTAGGTACACCATGATCGGAGGATAATTATACAGAAAAAGGTTTTCTCGAGCTCTCCAGAGATGTATACCGGAAGAAGATGCACATCGAGTACTTCAAGAGATCCACGGAGGAGTTTGCGGGAACCACACTGGGGGTAGGAGTCTGGCGCATAAGGTACTCAGGCAAGGCTATTATTGGCCTACACTTTTCTCAGATGCACAGCAATGGTCGGAAAGTTGCAATAACTGTTAAAGAATTGCCAACGATATCCGACAAGCCCCAGAAAAGCTCAGAAATCTCACTGCCCAATGGTCGTTCGCCATGTGGGGCCTATACCTGATCGAGCCAATGCCAACTGGAACAGGGGGTGGAGCGAAGCACGCCATAGTAGCTGTCGATTATTTCACAAAATGGGCCGAAGCTGAAGCGTTGGTGCATATCACGGAAGCCAACACCATAAATTTTGTAAAGAAAAACATACTTTACATGTTTGAAATTTCGGACACTATAATCACCGACAATGGCACTCAGTTCGATACCCAAAGGTTCAGACAATTGTGCGAGAAGTAATATATTGCTAACTATTATGCAATACCAGCTCATCCACAAACAAACGGGCAAGTAGAAGCAGTAAATAAAATTAGCAAGCACACTATCAAAGCAAAATTAGATGACAAAAAAGGAAGCTGGGTTGAAAAGCTTCCTGAAGTATTGTGGGCATATCGGACGACAGCAAGGGCTTCAACAGGAGAAACTCCGTTCAGCCTAGCATTTGGAACAGAAGCTGTCATCCCTATAGAAATATCGTATGCGTCCCCCCGGGTCAGGCTATACGATGAAGGAAAAAACATTGATACACTGCTACAAAGTTTGGATGAGCTAGAAGAAAAAAGGGAAAATTCCCGAATAAGAAATGCAGCTTATCAACAAAGAGTGGCACGCCATTACAACTCTCGTGTTCGGATCAGAAAATTTCAGTTAGGAGACCTGGTGCTCAGAAAGGTGTCACTGAACACAAAGAATAGAGCCGCGGGATCCCTAGCTAACAAATAGGAATGTCCATAAAAGATCGAGGGGATAGCTGGCCATGGAGCTTATTGGATTGCTCGACCCAATGGAGGGGTGTTACCTCGACCGTGCAATGCCCAATATCTGAAGATTTTCTATCCTTAAAATATATATTTATATTAAATATTTTATTATTTTTCTAGTCAGGACAGTATTAGTCAGAATAAATATTAAAACTGTAATATTAATCTTTGTTGATTTTTCGCAGTAATAAATAAAACTAAGAATTTCCAAAAGGAAAGCACCTAACTCGAGATTTCCAAAAAGCATATGACAATAAGAAATGGAAGAAGAGCATGATAATAAGAACATGCCAATAGAATTCTCGGGACCATCAAATCCCGAAAGGGCGGAGAAGCTCGTAGGAGCATGCCAGCGAGCAGAGTCAAAATGACCTTCGCAAAAAGGCAAACCCGATGCACCAGACTGGAAAAATGCTCGGGACGCTATCGGGAGAAATTCCGATGAAATGCGTAGCTGTGTTGAAGCAACTTTTTTTTTTTAAAAAAAAAGAGCTCAACGATTCGGCAAACCCTTGCGCATAAAAACTAGGGAGACGTCCTTGGTATTGCTTAAGGACTCGAACGCATAATCATGGTGAGCGTTGATATAACGTTCGGGTAGCAACCGAATATGAAACATAAGTGCAAACGTTCCTGTTTCAAGATGACTCGGTTAATAATAAAGAAGCCAGTTTAATAAGATACTTGGCAATTGAAGTTATCCGGGTAACAACCGGTTTAATAAGATACTCGGTTAAGTTACCCGACCACCAGCCAGTTTAATAAGATACTTGGCAATTGAAGTTATTAGGGTAACAACCGGTTTAATAAGATACTCGGTTAAGTTACCCGACCACCAGTCAGTTTAATAAGATACTTGGCAATTGAAGTTATTCGGGTAACAACCGGTTTAATAAGATACTCGGTTAAGTTACCCGACCACCAGCCAGTTTAATAAGATACTTGGCAATTGAAGTTATTCGGGTAACAACCGGTTTAATAAGATACTCGGTTAAGTTACCCGACCACCAGCTAGTTTAATAAGATACTTGGCAATTGAAGTTATTCGGGTAACAACCGGTTTAATAAGATACTCGGTTAAGTTATCCGACCACCAGCCAGTTTAATAAGATACTTGACAATTGAAGTTATTCGGAGAACCGGTTTAATAAGATACTCGATTAAGTTATCCGACCATCAGCCAGTTTAATAAGATACTTGGAAATTGAAGTTATTCGGATAACTGGTTAAATAAGATACTCGGTTAAGTTATCCGACCATCAGCCAGTTTAATACAACCTCCGGCAACAAAAATAAAGACAAACCATTCAACTCAGGAAATCGTATTCTATTGCTCTTAAAAAGGATGGTTACAGTTCAAAGAAATGATTCTTTACACAAGTAAAAAATAAAGAATCTATCAGAATCTTCTACCAATCTACAAGATTAAGGTTGTGAGGATTTCGAGCCTTTGCCAATATTCGGGTCTGGCATCATCTCGTATTCATGAAGCAGGCTCTCATTAGACGGCCAAGTGAAGTCATCAACGACATCATCCCTCCACTGGCTGTAATCATTACCCGGGGTTGGCCCGACATCCGGGATTACACCCTCGACAGACTCTTGACTTGCGTAAAAGGTCGAGAGAGAGTGCTCGGACGGAATATCTAAATGCATAGGATGGGGCTCATTGCCTTGACTACGGCAGTAGGCTCTTCATTCCTTCATCTGAATCCTAAGAGATTCCAATGACTGGTCTACATGGTGTTTGATTGACAGCTCCCAGTTAGCACGGGCTTTCTTGGTTGCTCTACTATTTACTTTGAAGAATTAGTTGGCCGAAACTAGCCCACGTTGAAATTCCCGAAGAAGTAGGGCATCGTAAGCAGGGGATCTTTTAAAACGATCCACCCCTTGAACTTCCAACTCCAACCTGGCCTCTTGGGAAAGGGATTCAACTGTCAGCACTTGGCGCTCCAAATCTTCGATTTTTTGGACATAGGCCGACTTCGCCTGCTCCGCCTCCTGCTCGGCCTTGAGCATAGACTCTTCAGTAGAAGAAAGAAGGTTTTGAAGTGAAGCAACCTCTCCTCTGCCAAAGATGCCTTGTCTTCAGCTTCAACCTGCTTTGCCAGGCAATTGTCGGCAAATATCTGCAAAGAACCGACCCCTTGTTGGTAAGCATGCTCAGCTCGAGCACGACCCTCATCACTCGCCTTCAGCTGAGCCTCCAAACGCTTTATCCTATCAGCCTGACATTGCTGCGTCTGAACAAACTCAGCAAATTCGGCCACCATCTGTAAAAGAATATACTTAGAAATCCAACAAAGGCAAAACAGTAAAGGAGTCAGAATTAGCTAAACTTACATAAGATGCGCCGTTGAAAACGTTTTGGAGATGTTCGGACAGTGAACCATCTCTAAAACCGCTCCAGCTGTCTTCCCCGATATAAGCCTTACCAAAGGACATCTCCTGGAGCATATCTTTTGAAAGAGAGGGATAAGGGAACCCCCGAGGGTTGAGTTCCCAGATTTCCAGACTCGGGGACAGGAGAAGCTCTATTTGGCTCTAGGGATGGAGAGGGAACCCCCGAAGGTTCAGCCCCTATATCTCCAACCTCGGGGGTAAATGAAGCCCTACTTGGACCTGAAGTGACATCTGCCGATACTCCAGCACCTACACTCGGGGCAATCTCATCCGTAACATCTTCGTCGCTGGAGTCGATGAAAGTGACTACCCGAGGAACTTTGAGAAGACGAAAAGGTGAACTAACTGCCTTTCGCTTCTCACCCCGAGAAAGGTGGAAGGGATCAGGATCAGGAGCAGGATCTTCCATCAAATCATCCTGAAGAGACTCAAAAAGCTCGGCAATGACAGGCATTTGATCCGACAAGACGTTACCACCATCGCCAGCTTCAGACAGTTCAACAGGCTCTCCACTTGGACTCTCACACTGCCTCTCCCTATTTTCAGACAATTGTGTCACGGTCGGCTCGCCTTGGCCACTTGAACCAGCGAGATCCTGAGCAGAAGACTGAGCACCCCGATCAACTCAGTCGGGAATTTACTCAGCAGTATCAATTTCCTCATCAGGCTCGGGTGGAGCAATACCCTCATCGCCCTGACGGGAAGCCTCCTTCCTACTCGCTTGAAGAATTGCCTTCATCTGACGAGCCTGAAGATCGCAGACAACGTCCGTATCGAACACTAAGAAAAAAAAAGGGTTAGAAAATGAAATGGAAAAACGGAGAAACACAGCAGAAAGGGCGCTGGGTTACTTACAACGCCTGCGATGGCCCGAAACCTGTTTAAAGAAACCGAGCTTGATCAAGTCGTCCTTTTTGAAAAGATAGCTCTTGCTTCTCTTTTCCAGAGTACAGATAGCAGCCCGGGCCAGCCTCTTCAGCTCTGAATCGTTATAATCAATTGTTTTATTATTCCACGCTTCAGGGGAACAGAAGAAGCGGGGAACATTTAGCACCATTCGGGAATCCCCAAATCGAACAGTGACGTCGAGCCCGAAAGCCCCTCCAGTAAAAAACCAACTGTTCTTCCAGAACTTGTTGGATGTGGGGAATCCCCATATAAAGCCCTTCTTTTTCGGGTCATCAGAAGCCTCGACCCCCCGATTCGCCTCCACTTCTTTAGGGACCCAACTGTCCGAAGGAGTAGACGCAAGAAAATAGGTCCCCGTTTTACTAACCTGCCTCAGCGTAAAGAAATGTCTGATTTCATTCGGGGAAGGCGGTGAAAGGTTCATTCGGCTGAACATGTACCACATGTATATCAAGACTTTATAACTATTCGGGGCCAACTAAGATGGGGCTATCCTTGCTTCAGCTAAAAACCGGGCAATAAAAGGCTGAAGGGGAAGTGTGACGCCGCAGCAAAGCATCGATCCGTAAATCGCGATCATCCCTTCAGGAGGATTCCATACGGCTCTACTCCCCGCAGGAACCAAAGTAACTGAGTCGGGCAAATCAAATCGGGATCGGTATTTCTCTATCTCAGCTGGCCCGACCACATTCGGCTCAATATCAAAGCCACTCGGGCAAGTGTCAGAAAACGAAAGGCGAGACGCCTTGTGTACATCAGCGTCCCCCTCATTAACAGTTTGTTCCCCAGTCTGAACACTGCTCGAGCCGTGCTTGTATACCTTGCTTGTGCTTTGATGTTTACCCATCCTTCGAGAAGATACCTTGTGATCAGAAATATCAGAATCAGAACTAGATGGAGAACTCGATACGGGGCTGAAAGTGACGTCAGGGTGAAGCCAAGAAACATCAACCTCTAAAAATGAAGGTTCATCTATTGGGATATCCTCCGGTAATCGTTTAATGCAAGATACTAACTGGAAATCCCCACGTTCTAATGCATCAAAAGCAATTTTAAAGAGACGATGACGGGAAGATGGCCCCATTGAAACTAACCTTAAATTGAGACTGATGCAAGATCTTCGAAGCGGAGAATCGTGAACTTTTGGATGAAGAAATCTGAGTTTAAAGAGATTTTTGCTGGATATTTTAGAATAAACCAGCAGTCTCTCAACGAAGAATTTAAAGGCGAGACGGCACGAAACCCTAGGATTTTAAAGCGGGAAAAAGTTTTATGACGAAACCAGATGAGGTTGGCGGCGTTTGGAGAAACGCAAAAGTCACTTCTCATAAACAATATTGAAAAACGAAGAGACAATGGACACGTGTCAAGGCAAGAAGTAGCCGTCAACCGTCAAAACTTTGAAACGTCGCTATCATTTAAGATCTTGCGTGACAAAGCAAATCGAAATTACAGAGTCACCATTAAAATACATCATTATGGTAAGACGGTTTTTCTGACGAAAGAAAATCAAAATGATTAAAATATTCTTGCCCGAAATAAAGTCTTCTCGGCAAAAATATTTTAAGGGGGTATTGTTGTATATAAATTTTACCGAGCATACACGTCATTGACAGGAAGGAAAAAATAGCCAAGTGTATGCTTAGATGGGCATCCGGGAAATATCTTACAAGGCATCATTAAAGAGGAGCAAGCCCGAGTAAGCATATATTGAATAAAGACCTACTCGGGATCAGTTAACGACACTCAGGACTGGTTAAAACAACGCTTCCACTCGGGCTCATACGGCACTACTCGGGACCATCTGGTATTATTCTTACTCGGGAGTAAATACAACTCGAATAAGAACTTATCATACGGGTTAAATCGTTAAATACGCAAAGATATCCGTCATGAAGGAATCCCAAATAATGGACCTTTAAGTTAGAAGAGTCCTCCAATCAGGAAACAACTTGATTTCTTTTCGAATACTACATTCTTATAAGGAAACAAGTCAAATTGAACTACACTACTAGAATCCCACTCAATTTCCATAAGAGACTCCGAAACAGGAAAGAAGACAAATCAACCTCGAGAAAGTAACCAAATCACAATTAAATACAAATATCTTGTATTACTTGTACAAAGCAGATTAGGGTTCTATAAGCATATAAATAGACCCATAATCTGGTTCGAAAAGATATAGGCAATATAGCATACAGTAATCACAAAGAATACAGAGAGAAAAAAGGGAGATCGAGAGCTTATAAGAACATCTTATTCTCTTAGTGGATTTTAGCTTGGTTGATCTTTCAACCACCTGTGGATGTTTCTCCGACCATCGGAGTTTTACCACGTAAAACTTATCTTTGTTACTCTCTCTGCATCTCTTTCTCTTTGAATCAATAGCCAAAATCCAGTCCTTGTTGGCTTTTCTGGCATAATCCAGAAAACGACGTCAACAAATAATAATGCTACACGGTTCAAATGATTTGTTATTATTATTGTTGTATGTAAATTTTACCGAGCATACACGTAATTGACAGGAAGGAAAAAAATAGTCAGGTGTATGCTTAGATGGGCATCCGGGAAATATCTTACAAGGCATCATTAAAGATGAGCAAACCCGAGTAAGCATATACTGAATAAAGACCTACTCGGAATCAGTTAACGACACTCGGGACTGGTTAAAACAACGCTTCCACTCGGGCTCATACGGCACTACTCGGGACCATCTGGTATTATTCTTACTCGGGAGTAAATACAACTCGAATAAGAACTTATCATACGGGTTAAGTCGTTAAATACGCAAAGATATCCGTCATGAAGGAATCCCAAATAATGGACCTTTAAGTTAGAAGAGTCCCCCAATCAGGAAACAACTTGATTTCTTTTCGAAGACTACATTCTTATAAGGAAACAAGTCAAATTGAACTACACTACTAGAATCCCACTCAATTATCATAAGAGACTCCGAAACAGGAAAGAAGACAAATCAACCTCGAGCAAGTAACCAAATCACAATTAAATACAAATATCTTGTATTACTTGTACAAATCAGATTGGGGTTCTATAAGCATATAAATAGACCCATAATCTGGTTCGAAAAGATATAGGCAATATAGCATACAGTAATCACAAAGAATACTGAGAGAAAAAGGGAGATCGATAGCTTGTAAGAACATCTTATTCTCTTAGTGGATTTTGGCTTGGTTGATCTTTCAACCACCCGTGGATGTTTCTCCGACCATCAGAGTTTTATCACGTAAAACTTATCTTTGTTACTCTCTCTGCATCTATTTCTCTTTAAATCAATAGCCAAAATCCAGTCATTGTTGGCTTTTCTGGCATAATCCAGAAAACGACGTCAACAATTATATTATTTACTTTATTACTCCGTAAATTATGTCATACATGATGAAGATAAACAATGTACTTAATACATCGTTTGAATTGGTATTTTTTTTAAGGTTGTGTGGTATTACCCATTCTACAATCCCATCAAGACACACTAAATGAAACATGAGATTCATAATATGTTATACCGAAACAAACTCATGTCACGTGTCAGATCTTGATATGAACGGTAATATTTGTACTCTCCTAAAATTGAGTATGCACCCTAAATTTATATATATATATATAATTCCAACAATACCCTTAAATTATATTATTAATATTTTAATTAAAAGATATAATGTTTTTTTATAACTATTTTAGTTGTTTGAATTTTAAACTAACTAAACAAAATTAAATAAAAATCCAAATCAACAAGTGAGAGAACTCCCAAGTGTGAAAAAAGGGGGAGCAACGAAAACAAAATTCAGTAGTCATCAAATTCTCCGGAGCGAACTTTCAAGTTACTCGTTTCTAATAGTTGTCTTGATAACACACTGGGTCTGGGTTCTTGCTTAATTTATTATATTTCTTAATATAGATATCGTGGACCCTTTGGATATAGCAAAGCCCAAAAAGTAAGGTCATTCTAAGGGTTTTCATCTGACGGCCCACTTGAGCAGATTGGGTCTGGCTTCTGAGAACCTCAAAAGAAAGCCTAGATTAAAAGCCTTACACAACAGCATGACCCGGGAACTTCAGTCAGACAAAACCTTTCGGCTAAGCCATACTTTTAACCAAGGCAAAAATTCGGTCCAAGTGGACTTTACTTATATGTGGATTAAGCAGTGATACAACAGTAAGGAAGATGAGGAGACACATATCAACTAATCACACGACACGGTTCAGGGAGGCTTTCGAGTGCCTACGTACTACCCAAGTGTGAACTGTCAGTCAGACACTCGAGTATTGTATACCCAGACACTCTTCGGTGAGCGCTCTTCATTTGTGATGTACGCAATTATTACATATATTGTCTTGCTATCTCTCTAAGATTTGATACTTGACTTGGGTATCGTAGTGTAAACGCCGGGCTTCTAATGTCATTTTTCTTTGTTCAAGCATAGGTATCAGTTTGAAACCAACCCAAACTATTTGAGTGATCTAAGGATATCTTTGATTAGTTTTATATTATATGATTGGAGAAAATTAACATACAAAAAAAAACCCGATTTTATAAACAAACTTAAACCAACTTAACCATTAACTACTTGCAGTTTACATGTATCGTAAACAGCACGATATCATCTCTATATACCAAGATAAGATATTCCTAAATTCGATATTAATTTTGTTAATATATATAATTGAACTATGTCTCCTTGTGGTATATTTATATAGTATGTTCACATTGATAGAATATATAGTTTTCATTATAAATGTATAATTATATTATTATAATGTTACGTATAAACATCGAATACATTAAAATATAACTATATAATAAATAATAGTTGAAAGGGTATATATGTAAAAGTATTTATTTTTAGATATTTGTAATTTATAAAAACAAACAACTTATTATTTATATTTAGTTTTCAGTGAAAAAAATCAAATATATTATTCAGTTTTCAATCATTCAGTATAATTCAATGTAATTCGATCTTCAGAAGAAAAATCAAACGCAACCTAAAACATCAGTTTCCAACTTAAACAAATACCTAAAACTCGTAAATAGCCTACATGGCAGTCTGACTTATTTTTATTTTTTTACCAAATTTACCCGTAAACAGGATATGTCTTCTGTTAATAAAGAAACATGCTTGCAATACAGCTTGACTTGTGTCGTTGCAATTCTGACGACACAAGACATGAATAACCCCCCAAAATCAATTTCACCAATTTGTATATCAAGTGCTCTTTTTTCATGAGCCCTGACATCGAAGACACATTCTTGAGTTGCTAGTGATCCGCGGTTGACTGTCACATAAAATATTAAGAATAAAATTATGTTGATGTATATGATTTGATCCACTCAGCAATCAATTACACCTACTTATATATATATGCTTGCAGTATATTAATTTCAACACTTGTCTTTTGTCGTTTGAAATCATCTATTGAGAAAAAGTAATCATGGCTGTGCAAGACAAGATGAATGATGTTTACAGATAAATCGGTTGCATGGATAGAGATAATAATAATATATATTTAGAAATTTCCAAAATATCATCGATATTAATTTATTTTCTTACTATTCTATGTGAGATGAGCATATATTTTCCTCTTTTTATTAAGGTTGTTCGCAGGGGTGAAGCCATGGAGTTATGGTAGGGTGGGTTAAACTAATTTTATAATTTTTTTTAAAACGAGCTTCGACAATACGAGAAAATAATATCGGTTGAAATTTTTTAAGATACATTTAGATAAGAGGGGATATAATGAATCGTGCCCATCAAAACTCATCTTCTAAACAAAATACATTAATTGTTTTAGAAGATAACGATTAGATAAGAAAAAAAATGTAATTCCAATAAAATCATAAACTATCTCAGTTTTAACAATTTTTAAGAGAATGTAGAACGATAAAATCGTAGAAATGAAACTTTTCTTACTTGTTCGAACGTACTTAGCTTTTAAATGTTTATTTTGTCTGTGTATAATACTCAAATGTGTTTTACTTTTTTTTTTTTTGTGTTTAGTTATATTAGTTTGATAAATATAATTGTAAATTAAAGGTAAAATGTAAGACTCTAAGGGTGGTAAATGTAAATATGTAAACTTTGATTTTTTTTTCTTCAGAAAAGTTAGTATGGGCTACGTGTCACGGGCCGCAAGCTGTCAAGCCCAGGAGCCCAACAAAGGCCACAACTATGCCAAGCTCTTGGAAGATTCTAGAGACTTCTCCATAATTCCAGCATTGGCCAAGCTTCTGGAAGTCTCTAGCAACCCAACCCTCTCTATACCATTCTTGTATTTAGCTAGATAGTTGTAGAATAATCTAGAACCTTGTAAAGACATGTAAATACATGTAGAGTATTCTAGCTAGGTGTAGAATATTCTGGAGACTTAATCTCCACTATTAGACTAGATTAATCTAGAACATTCCTTAAGGAGGTGGCTCACCTATAAATAGCCAACCCCCCTTCATTTGTAAATCATCCTAGAAACTCAAGCATTCTAGTATCCAAAGCATTGTAAAGCTTCCTTCATAGCAATACAATCTTTGTTTTCTATTCAAGCTCTTCTACTCTTTTCTCTCAAATTTCTCTTGTAAGGCTTACTTAGCAACATTCTCATAGAATTTACCTAAGTGCCGCACGGGTGTGTTGCGCAAACTTTAACCCCGTGAGATACGGCTCAGGCTACTTACCTTATACCTCTGCTCTTGGTTGTTCGTGATTGGAATTGGTAAATACACTAAAACATCACAACTAAACTAACACCTTAACACCATTGTCATCTATTATATCCCAACGTATTATTATTAAATTTAAAAGAGGATTGTCACGTGAATATAGAATAATAAACAAATTATAAAAGAACATTATCATGAATAAAGACGACAGGCATTGAAGCTCCAATTAAGAGGTTCAATAGTATAATAACAAAGATAGAGATCATTCCATTTTCAAAAAAATGAAAAATATTCCTATCACAACTCCACATTATTGATATTAAAATTATGAACAAGAATTTTATAATGATTAAAGTTCTACAATCTCAGGCCTCAATCAACAACGGTATGAATAAATTTTTTTCCTTATATAAAAATTAATCAAATATTCATCCAAGAAATTGAAAAAAAAAAGAAAAGGAAAAAAAAAAGAGTGAAGAACGGCCTAACCGACATTGACTCTCTAATATCAACCCATGGTGCGCACGTTCTTATCCTGCACCCATGTATTTCGTTTCGCCACCATAGCACAAAAGGATAATATCTATATAGACGCAAGAAACGGCGTCGTATATATGTGTACTTCATTCAAAGAAAGCTTGAACTTATCGAGGGACTTCGAATCAATCGCGTACTTTGACCCCCTTTCCTTTTGCTCTTTCGGGCCGGGCTACCCGAATTTCCTCCTCCGCAGACAATGGAGCACTCACACCCACATATGTTACTAAAACAAGAAAACAAGCCAGGACTACTACCTCCACCATCGGTGTGCCTTCGGCTGTGCCTGCCGGATGTTGTTCCGCCACCGCCGCCGCCGTGGCTGCTAGACGGAAAGCTGGAGTCGTACAACGGAGGTAGCTCCGCCCTCCATCGCTCTAATTTCGATTGGAGTCCTTCAACACTGCTGTCCATATCCCAACCAGCCATCATCACCGAACTCTCCTGATCTGCATCCTGCGCCGCACGCTTCATTAGCAACTCCTTCGCTTTGACCGCCGCCACCTCCGACGGTGACGGTCCCAGCTCGGATTCGGTCAACAGTGGGCCCATATATTTCTTGAATTTTACTTGGGCTTCGTTTTCGTATCTATACGGTGTCAACCCGTTCTGTTTCTTCGTCTTATTCGGACTTTGATTTGCTGGTAACGGTGTTGGTGAGTTAACCTTCTTGGGTGGGTCAATATCCGACCCGCTAACAACTGAAGACGCTTTTTCAATTTTACCCTTCTTTGGCGGGTCTATTATTTCTAAACCGTTAATTAATGCAACTGGTTTTACGATTATACCCTTGTTTCGTGGTGGAGACCTGGCGGCATCGTAGCCGACAGCTGAACCACCCTTTGGTTTTCGAATAAAATCTGATCCACTGTATATCGAACTAGCTTTCGAACTCGGTAAGTGCTTGTTGACTATTTTGAAATATTGCGGTGGCTCCGGTGGCTCAGGTTCTGAGCCGCTGATCATAGAAAACGTTTTTGTGCTCCTAGCCGCCGCACCACCCTTTGGTTTTTTCACCATCTCTGTACCAACCATGGAGCTAGAATCACTTTTTGTTCGTCTTAACTCTGGTTTCGAGAAGAATGTAAGCGAATTTTGGTTATTGCTAACAGTCGTTTGATTGTTACTGTGAAACACGTCCTCTTCTCCCATCAAGTGCCGGTAACCGACCGCCGAGCTCAGCTGGGTACATAGAGGCATACTACGCATGGAACTATCAAGCAGAGCCACTCCGATGTTCAATATCCCTTGAGGCCTCCCCGACAGACGACGGACCTGTAATGCCACGAATCTCATCCCCAATTGCATGTGATTGGGCTGATGATACGACCTCGTCGGCGGAGGAGGTATCAGGTTACCGACCAACACACGTACCGTTCCCACATGAACGTCTCGGAACCAATGCAGAGCATATATCTCTATCATCACGGCTGACGTGTCGTTATATAGGAAATCTTCATCAACCCGGAAGACGAACTTGTCGTTCCAGGTTGGGTTGTTGCGGCCGTGAGCGTCTACTCTTGTCGAAAGCTTCCGATCTGGGTGGACCCACGCAACCGCGTAAGCACGCATGGATCGGGATGCCGGAGAGAGGTCCTGTGCCGAAATGACATTGAGTTCAAGAAGTTGAAACGGAGCGATCACGGTAGACATTGTATCTAAATCAATCGACAACAATAACGATTGATTTTGATAATGATAGCAATAACAAATGGAAATGGTAAACAATAAAGAATTTGGTTTTGTTTTTTATCGGCTTTGGCTGTGATGATAAAATGAGATTCCACTCGCCGTCCAAAGCAAGGACGACGAGAGGAGGTCTGGCATCAAAATGGAGAGAAGAACTAATCGAGAAGGAGAGGAGAGAGAGAAGTTGGAGAAGACATTTGGTGGTTAAGGTTGTTTTTGTGTCTTACTACAGCGAAACCTATGGAGATTGTATTTGGAATTAGTTATTTACTTTTGACCACGGTTTTTTCTTTTCTTTTCTTTTTTTATTTCTAAGTGATTTTCACACGTGTTTTACTTTGATTGGATGGATGTACAATTTTTGAACCATTTTTGTTTTTCTTTTATTGGCCATCGAAGGGGAGTGATTAGCTGTATCTGCACAAGAGTTATCAATAGTTTTGATTGAGATGAGATGGCGAATTGACGATATGTGATTGGGCTGTTGAAATGAAAGTTAGGATGATTATAGAAATTGTTAAATTTGTTTGTATATAGTTGCTACTTTAAAATTAGTCTCAGGTTAACCTAAAATGAGAAGTTGACAGATAGGGGTTTCTGGGATATATAACATAAAAACAGAGTTTGAGAAACGTTTCTGTAATATTTATTTAATTTTTTTAATAAGATACCAATCGTATCTAGGTTTGGTTACTTATTTTAACCACTGCTTTATTTGTTTTTTTGTTTTTTTGTTTTTTTATTATTTCCAGTTGGAATCACATAAATTGTTAATTTGTTGGTATATAGTTACTACTTTAAAATTAGTCACAGGTTATCCTAAAATGAAAAGTGCTTGACAGATAGAGAGGTTCCGGGAGTTTTGAGATAACCGAAAAACAGGGTGTGAGAAACGTTTTTGTTGTTATAATAAAATTGAAATAACTGATAAATAAATGAGGGAGAATATAACCATAAGACCGAAGAAGAAATCGAAATATATATTCCTCTCTCTAAACTTTCATTTTCATTGATTCTTATTAACATTACAGCAGATACCGAGTTGCTATTAGCAAATGCTAACCAATCCTATGAAGACAAGCAAAAGGGATGTGTGTCCCAAAGAGTGAATGTTGGGATATGTGAAGCCAGAAACAAACAGAGAAAACGAGTTCTAGCAAGTGGCGCGGCGGAGGCAAGAGCTAGGACTGTGGCATACACAGCGGTGATGTCCAGGCTTGACATGCTGTGCAGACCGTGGCAAAGACATGGTGCACACACCGCGACATGAAGAGAGAAGTCTCACAAGCGAATTGTGCGTTGTGGACCGCAGCGCAGGCATGTGCCTACACAGCTGTCCAGACAGCGGTACCAGCGGATTTTCATGAGAAGAGGAAATCTTGCGTGCATAAGTAATTGAAATAGGAAATAGATTCCAATTGGGATTTGGCTAACCCTAGTGCTCCCATATAAATACTACAATTATTTGTAATCCTAGTGAGAAGAGAGCATAAAATAGTGCGTAGTGTGTGAGAAAAATTGCTAGGAAAACCCAGTTGAATAAAAACCTGATCGAAGGTAAATAGAGTACAATGCACATATGTTAAGAATGAAAGTTTTCTTCAAGACTACTTTGCTAGGAAAAACCAAGTGGGACGAAAACCTAAACAAAGATAATCATTAATATGTTGGATCAAAGTATAACGATCGTTTGGATCAAAACAAAATATATACGATAACCTACTGGATCAAATTAATATATATATATATAATGATCTTCTAGATCAAAGAAAAATATATATCATGATTTGCTAGATCTAATGATTTTTTGTCGTGCCTAAAGAGTTGACTTGTTAAAAACCTTACCAGGAAAACACAGTGGGACAAAAACTCGATCAAAGGGAAAAAGAGTACAATACACATATGTCAAAAATAACTAATATACTTTATTTGATATGCTCCCCTGATGGAACACCCCATGATAAAAACTCTTATAAAAACAATCTTCTAGATTGTTAAGTTGTATTTCATAAAACACAATAACATCGTAAATTATGGGAGGATGTAGAAATAAAAGTCTTGTTTCCTGGAGCATCATGAAATTGCTATACCATTATAGATAAAATATATCTTGTTTGTGAACGAGTTTTATGTGGATCAAATAGATATTCGACATCAGTAAAACAAAGTAAAATTGAATAATTGTTAGATATTTTATAAAATAATCCTAAATCTTTCATTCCATGAACATAACAAAAAAGATGTTTAATCTCATTTCAATGTCTTCAAATTGATGTTGAAATGAATCTAGCAAGTGCATTCACTAAGAATGCAATATTTGGTTAAATACATGGAGTCAGATATAACAAAACACCAATTGCATTAAAATAAGGTACTTCAGAACCAAGTATCTTTTCATCAATTTTCTATTGGTCATAATGAATCTTTCTTAGGATTAAGAATTATAACAACTATAAGATTACTAAATGGATGAGCATTATCTATGTAGAATCTTTTTAGTATCTTTTCAACATATTTGATTGATGGACAAACACTCATTTTGATCTATGATTGATCTTCAGACCAAGGCAATATCTTGTTTTTCTCAAGTCTTTTATTTCAAATTCCATTTTCAAAAATGTTCAAAAGCTCTTCAAGAGTTCCAATTAAATTCATATTATCAACATTTTATGTTAATATAGTAAATCTGGATTATGATTCCTTTATAACGACACATGGGTATTAATATATCCTTATTAATATATTCTTTAGGTTTAGTGTAATTTGCTCATATTAAAAAGAAAGTTTTTGCTTTTAAAAATAATAAAATATTTGTAAGAAAAAACAATCAAATGCAAATTTGTTTTTTATTTTTTATTATTACAATTTAAGCTATGTTTAGAAATGTTTTGCTTATAAAATAATCCGATTTTAACCTAACTTAAGGAATAATCAACTTACAAGATAAAAAGATAGATGTTTGATAAATTGACTTTATAAATAATCAACTTAAGAAAGGAGTATGGAAAAAATGTGTTATAAACTTTAATTGATTATAAAAAAATGTTTAAAATAAATATAATTGTTAAAATGTAATATATTAATTAAATATTTTTTTACTACTCTTTTTTTATTTAAATTAAAAATACATATATAAAGCATAGGATATATATAAAATAGAATTTTTTTTTAAATATTCTACTAAGTCAACTCATGCATCACTATAATAATTTGCCGCGTCAACTTGATATTCTCAATACAAATTTGATGAGTCAACTGACCCAGTCAATAAGCCATTAATGGAATCTCTACGACTCCAGCTTCAAATCTACCACTGTTTATTGCTTTACTAGATTCTCCATCGAGATCGCTGCCATCTGTCATCCCTCGTCGTCTATATCGTCTCCCTCGCCGTCGACATACAAGTTTAAAAATCGTGAGATCTCGTCCCGCATTTGTCTCAAAAATGGAGGAGGAATCTCATCCATCGCCGAAGTACAACCAGCATCTCTGACACGAAGAAATCAACGACTTCGACTTCGATGTCGCTAATGGTAGATGACCGACAAATTTACGATTTCAATCACGAAGCGGAGGAGACAGATGGTCGTCGACTTCAACAACTTCGACTTCCCCCAACGACTTCAATGTAGCTAGTGGTAGATAGCCGTCCTCCGGCCTCCGGCCTTCATCGTCAGTGGTGGCCATCATTATATGATTAACAAAAAAAGTTTTTTTTTTTTTTTTAAGTTTTCAGTTTTTTAAAATATTATTAATTCAAAAAATTATCAATATTAAATAAAAAAGGGTATTATTGTCTTTATATTAAAATTGCAAAGGCATTATAGACATTCCAATGGTAAGAAGTCAGTTTCTCCAAAAATCAGCTTGAAAAGCAACCCCTACCCAACTTCACAGAAATTACTTATTGGATGAGTAATTTATAAATAATTTGTTTTTGTATAGTTTATCAAACACTCATTTATTCAAAACTCGAGAAATAATCACTTATTTCTAAAGTAAAAGCAACATCAAACATAGCCTTAGAGATTTACGAATTCAATATTGAAGTAAGCTAACCGAAGATTATAGCATCTCAAAGGATCCCTTAATCAAGCCTCCTAGTTTAATTAAGGGATGAACTGCATTTTTATAGCTCCAAATGATCCTTTAATGACCCCCTTAATTAGAATTTAGTGGAACTTACTCCCGTAATTAAATGGGATCTACGTATAAAGAGAAATATAGTTCTTTGGTATATAAAATAATAAAATAAAATAAGTGGGCGTCCCATAAAATAATGATAATAAAAATTATAAATGAATCATTTTAGTGAGTATCGTCGAAACACAAAGCACTCTTAACGGCCTATACAACAACATTCACCCTTAAATAAGAGGACCTCTAAGGATATAAGACCATCTCCAATGGTGATCCTCTTTAGCTTAATTAAGGGAGGATCTGTTTTTTTTATATCACCAACAAGTCTTTTATAGTATGTTTGGTATGAGGACGGGACAAAACAGGGCGGGACGGGACGAGACGAGACTGTTGTTCACTTGTTCCGCATTGTATTTAAAATGTCTGGGACAAAAATATTAACTATATTGTTTTGCATTTGGTATGGCTGGAACAGAATGGGACAAGAGGTTCAAATGACAAGAGTGCTCCCATTAATTTTAGAGACTTTAAAGATTAAAATAAAAAACTGGAAAATAAAATTCTAATTTTAGTTTTTTGGGGTGGAGAAGATCAAATGAAGGATTTTTTTTTTTTTAAAGAATTAATTGTTTTACAGAAAAACAATATAGAAGAAAAAAAAAACTATGATCTTCTTTACCCATCTGGACAAAGAAAAAATCTAAGAACATCTTCAATGCAAGTGTGATTTATTGAAAAAAAATATGACATGTAGAATTAATAGATATTCTGTTAAAAAATCTTTCTCCAATACAACCGTGCATATTTATAGTCTTTCAGATGACCTGTTGAACGTCTCTTTTGTTGAACGTCTCTTTTATAGATTGATTCGGTAAATATTTAAAATCGATATTAATTTTTCATATATTTTTTATAAAGGAAATAAAAAAAATATATGAAATACGATTGGACATATCCTTAAAACAAAATGTTTTTAAACAAAATCATTAGAGAGTAAATTTAAGTTAATTGTGAATCGAGTCTATATTTATATCAGAAATAGGTCTCTAATGTTGTTGTCGTATCAACGATAATTTATATGCCAACATTAAAGTTTTTCAAATAACGTCTTCAAATCATCCATAATCACCATCTCTAATGGATTGATAACAAAACCCCAACTTCTCCGCAATTGATAGATTGATAACCATCTGTAAGCAAAAATAAAGCAAACCCATATGTAAATAAAAATAACAAAAATCCTCACCCATCTGTAAATAAAGCAAACCCAACTTCTCTGCAAGTGATAGATTGATAACCAAACACAACTTCTGTCTTTTCTTCTTCGTATAATCTCACTTACCCAGATTTAGGTATTTCATTATCTACAAATCTCTTTGAATTTTCTCATCCGGGTCCCTCTCAAAACCCCAATTTATCAACCTAATACTTTTTTTTTGTTTAACCTGAACTTATGTTTGGATTCCATAGATTCATATAAAATCTACATTTTTTTTCTTCGAAATCGAAAAACCTGTTAAACAAAACATAACCAATCGAAACAAAACCAACTAAACAAAAACAAAACCAATCGAAAAACCAAACTGAATACACCAAACCACTTTTACACTAGGTTTGATTTAGGTGTTGTTGGTGCTGGGTTTGATTTCGTGAAGGAGTTTTGGGTGTTGTTTCGATGGTGGGGCTGCTCCATTGCTGGGTCTTCTTCGGTGGGAAAAGATCGCGGCCATGGAGATCGATCTCCATGGATGGTGATCTAGAGATAAGGAAGGAAGGAAGGAGAGAGAGAGAAGTGATTCAGCCATTCAGGTGGTGTATATATGTTTGTACTTCTTAGAAATATCAAGGGTAAAAACGTCTTTTAACATTTGTCCAATGTATGAAACAAGTTTGGCCAAGGCCAACGGTCATGGGCGAGACAACTTTTAATGATTTTTATCCCACCTCACCCCGTCTTGTTCCATGTTTAAAATATATCAAACATGAGATACGAGAAAGTTGTCCCTCGTTGTTCTGTCACGTCTCGCATTCCAAACATACTCTTAAATCTCTTTTAAGTGTGTTTTGGTGGAACTCAATTTCAACCCTTTTAATTGAGTACTTTATATTTAAATTTAAATTTATTTTATTAAAAAAAACATAGTAGGTTTTACATTTGGTATTGATGGAACATAACGGTGATATATATACCAATTTACTCAACGGTCAATATTCAATTATTGCCTCAATCCACGATACCTATATATAGTGTTTTAGAAATCGCTCTAGGCGGTCGACTAATCGGCCAACTAGATATTAAACGGCTTCGATCGCCGCGACTAGGTATTATTCGGCCTTTCAGCCGGTTGGCCGACTGATCGTTGATTAGCGTCGACTAATTGGCCGCCAAGCCTGATTTCTTATGCCGAGTAATCGGCCTGTGCGTTAAAAAAAAATCATTAAAGCCGTTTTGGTTATCTTTGCCTATATAAGACAATCTAGTTCAAAATATATCAATTTAAAAAAAAAAAAGTAAAACAAGAGGAAAATACAAGATGGAATAAGATCTATAATATAATATTAAAATAATATAAAGTTAAAATTATTTGATAAAAACATAAAATAATAATTATGGTAATAATAATAAAAATATTAAGTATTGTTCGAAGTTCCAACACTTTTTTTCAACAATATCCACTCTTATATTTAAGGCCATGATCGGTAAGAGGGAGAGATAGAGGGAGGGTGAGGGTTAAAAGGAGACCAATCCTTTGTTTGATTGGAGAGATAAGAGATGGGAGAGGAGAGGAGAGGAGAGGAGAGAAGGAGGAAGTTGTTATCCTTTTGAGCCCATAAAAACCAATTCATCCAATGATGGACGGATGATAGAAGAGATGAAAAATTGAAGGGAGATGACAATAATACTTTCCAATTTTTTATAACCCTTTAATTTATATAAAACAATATAATAAATTTATAAATTTATAAATTATATATTAATCCATCAATTCAAACTTCTTTTTAATACCAAACAACATAAAAGATATATATTACCATTTCCATCCCTCCTTTCCCTTACCCAACATATCCTAAGAGTTTCTAAGAACTTCGGAGATGTTATAAGATAAGATGCTCTTATGCTCTCACCCTCATCATCATCAACTTACATCGTGTTACATTACATCGACAGAAATTAAGCCGCAATTCCGATATAAATATCGTGACATGGCATAATTTAATTGGACAATCTTACTGATGATGTGGTGAGAGGTCCCTTGACCGTGACTCCCGTCTCGTCCCGCACTGATCCAAAAGATAAACGATGATGACTCAGAAATTATAATAAAAAATGGCTTTGTCAGTGATAAGCTATGGAAGCCAAATTACATATTTAGAAATCAAATTCAAACGTATATGTCTAAGGTCTGCATACAGAACCCTGATTATTGATTGAGAAACAGAAACGGAAACCAGATTTCTGTAGCGACCTCACACTCCAAGTGATGATTAGTTGCCTGGGATTTTCCAAGCATTTCCAGATCTGCTGCCCAGAAGGTACTAACAACTAATTTCTCTGGTTCGATTCTCATGTAATCATGTCTTGTATTGTTAAATGTACAAGTGCTTTTCACGTCTTTTTCTTTAATATATTTGGTTTTACAACTTAGAAAGCACATCCATGCACCATGCATCACGAGATAGAGTTGTCCACTGGGAACTTGCTTTCTGGTTTATGATTCACGGGGTTCAACCCATTAAAGTGAAGTTGCTTTACTTGAAAAAGCAATCTCAATCTCGTGCACCTCCACCCACCACATGTTGCTGTAGCTCACCGGTGATTATTAATTGTTTTCTAATCTCAATCGGTAGGTACTAAAGATCGGCAAAGCTTAATTTTATAGAAAATTGCCTGTATTTGGAAGTTTGTATCTCTCCTTTATTGCTCTTGTACGTTACTATTTATTGTTCTTTAATATGTTGTGATATGGAAATGGAAATGAATGGCCAGGCATGAATAGCTATAGTTTATTGCATATTTTAGCATAATAATCAACTTGGTTTTGTATAAGGGTTTAATATTTGACTTGTGAATAGATTTCTTGATACCATACAGTTTTTTTTTTCTCATAGGCACAGAGTTTTGCAATCTCAAGCAACACAAAACTATTTTTTTTTTTTTTTTTTTTTTAGTTTGAGGAACATGCTCAGAAGCTCATCAACCCCAGTTATCGGATCGCTTCTCTCTCCCTTTTCAGACAGCCCCAAAAGAGACTTTGAAACTACCATCAACACCAAGCTCTCCTTCTCTCAAGGACTGCACCACCTCAACTTGGCACCGCCCTCTTGCTGCTCATCTCCAATCTCTCAATTTAAACGAGAAACCAATAGTTCTAGGCCTAAAGGCTTTCGAAAATCTCGTTCGGATGGATACTTGGAAGGATTAGCTTATAGTTCTTGTGATTCAGAAGCCTTTCGTAATTCAAATACACAGCACAAGTCTTCCAACAAAAAATACAAATCAATGTTGAGGAGTTCACCCTCTTTTTCGATATACAATTCGGTTGATGAGATTGAGGATGAAGAAATTATTGGACAAGTTCTGGAGGCAGGAGATGCAACGGTGAGAACTGTTTCAATTGGAGAGTGCATAGATGGTGGTAGTGGCAACTTCAGTTTTAAGAAGAAAAATATGGGATTGATTGAGGAAGAAGAGGAAGATAACGAAGCAGGATTAAATTTAAATGGAATCCAATGTTTGAGTATTGAAGAAGAATTTGAACCGCATAGTCCTTCCATGTACCTTGCCAAAGGACTTGGGAAAGGTATTGATGGTTTTGATGGTGGTGAAGTGGTTGATTTCACAACGGTGACTTTTGATGAGAGCGGAAACGTCGAGGAGTATTATAAGAGAATCGTTGATGAGTACCCCTGCCACCCTCTGTTTCTAAGGAATTATGCTAAGCTCTTACAGGTTAGTTGGATCCTTTTTCTTTGATTATGATTTAGTTTACTCATGATTCAATTTGTTTATTTGTTTATGCATTATGAAATCTGAGTTTAATGTTGAGGAAATATGCATCACTGATGTCTATAAATTTTAGCTTTGTCAGACACTCATAAATAGATGAAACATAATGTAGAGGGCCAAAATGTCCCAAGGATTTTATGGATGAATTTCAAAGTGATTAAAATCTTCTATAGTCAATTTTCCTATATATTGCAGAATAGTGATTGTGGGAAGTAAGGTCCAGGTATTCTTGTTGTTGCTTTTCTATTTTAGTATTGGCATATATATAATTATAGGCCAATTTATGATCCATCAGACACTATCAAGAGGGTGCTTGCAGCTGAACTTACTGATTTTATCTTATTTTTTTATATTTCCTATTGTTGTCATTTTGCTGCTTTTGGTCTACGGTTACTTTAATGCCTGACCACAAGCTATGCATCTAGCCAACTAAGTGTAGTATGAGAGATTGAGAGGTTGTCACACTGCCTGAGTGAATATAGAAATTTCATTCATTTTACCCAACACAAAGTAGTAAGGGAACAAACTTTTTTCAACAAAATATATCATTTTTACATTATGTACGCTGTTTTTTCCTTACAGTCCAAGGGAGATCTTCATGGAGCTGAGGAGTATTATCGTAGTGCTATATTAGCAGATCCTGGAGATGGTGAAATTTTATTGCAGTATGCTAAACTGGTTTGGGAGCTGCATCATGACCAAGATACAGCATCGAGTTACTTTGAACGTGCAGCTCAAGCTGCTCCTCATGATAGGTGAGTACTCACATGCATCATCTTGGTCCTGTAAGGAAATAACTCTCCGTTTTACACTTCAACAAGCGAGAGTTGCCTCTGAATTGAGTTGGTTCGACTTCTAGAGCTAATTTTTCGTTGCTATGGTGTTTGTCATCCAAACGCTTAACCTTTCTATTTATTGTTTCAGCAATGTTCTTGCAGCTTATGCTAGTTTCCTCTGGGACATAGAGGATGACAGGGAAGTCTGGGAAGATAATATAGCACAGCACAAACATGTTGAGGTACTACCTCCTTGGTTTTATGAATTGAAAATGCTTAGTGCAGTCTTTCCTCTTTTTTTGTGTCTGGCTCCAGTAACTCATTGTTTGAAAGGTTATAATGATGCTACTTATCTTTTTTAGTTTGAAAAGGAGGATCCTCATAATCTTGACAAGTCAGCTCCTGAAAAAGTCAGCGAGTCATTTAGCCCATCCTTGGACATTGCAGCAGGGCTCAAAATTTACATGGCCAGTTTTTCTGCAGCTGATGCTGACACGGATGGCAATGTTGAGAATTATCTCTGGAGGATGGTAGAGGAAAATCCTTCCAATCCTTTGGTTCTAAGAAATTATGCTCAGTTCTTGTGTCAGGTGAGATGTGTGTTCTATATGCAAGAATACGAGACCAATTTAGTTATCAGATTTGAGCTACGTATTTATTACTGACAATATCTCCATTGCAAGCCTCACTGACTAACTATATTCTTTGGTTAAACCGTTAAAGAATAACTCTTAACGTCTTGTTTTCGAGATTATTATAAATAACACATGCTCTAGACCTTGAGGATTTGGACTGATAATGACTCTGACCATAGTTATAAAGTTTGTTTCAGTTTCAAATAAGCTATTGCTGTAAGTAGTGTCGGCAGTGTGTAAAAGGATCTTAATGCAATGTCCAAACACTTAAACATGGCTGTCTATGGAAAATATATTATACTGTTTATAATGAGCATTTAGGATTGTCTGCCACACGACTACACGAGACTCAGGTTTGGTCCCAAAACACTGACATCCCCTGCCAATCAGCAGTATTCAGATTTTCACTAGTTACCAATATCATATTCCTTCGAAACAAATCATCAGAAGGTGTCTGCATGCATTTATTTTGTCTCCTATGAAATTCTGAATTGTTAATTATATTAATGTGAATCTTCAAAATGCATTAGATGCAATGAAGAAGATATTAATAGCATTGCATTATCCATCCCTAAACTTTGCATTAGATGCTGCCTAACAAGAAGAGTGAGAATGTTCTTAATTCCTTCATTATTGACCTAACATAATTTGGGCTTCTTTTGATTGATGAAATTTTAATTATCATTGATCCTTTCTCACTTTCCAGTTTGTTTTCCTGTTATACTGACAGTCCAAAGGAGACCTTCACACAGCAGAGGAGTACTATTCACGTGCCATACTAGCTGATCCAGCTGATGGTGAAATCCTGTCACAATATGCTAAATTGGTGTGGGAACTTCACCATGACCATGATAAATCTTTGGGTTACTTTGAGCGAGCAGTTCAAGCTAGTCCTACTGATAGGTATACATTTCCACATAACCTCCATGTCGACAGAATCATATCTTTGATATAACTTTCATTATAAAATGGTTCTTTAGTGAGGCAAGCGCATGGTGTCCCCTTGTCACATACAGAATTAGAATAATGATGGATGTCCTGTGAATTAGCCTCACTTATAATTTATTCGGTAATGAAAGCAGTATAATTAGATGATATTTAGTTATTAGAAACTCTCTTTGATTGATCTCAAATTCTTGTTTGCAAACTTCAGACTTCATGGAACGTCTGAATGAGAAAACATATATTGAGATCTTCAATGGCCGCAATTTTTTTTTTCTCAGTTAAGTTATGTTTCCATGATTAACATGAACAATCATTGAACTGTTCTTTCTCTGTCAGCCATGTTCTCGGTGCATATGCTAGTTTCCTCTGGGAGGCAGAAAAGGACGAGGAAGAAGATGGTGCAAGGCAAGATCATTTTCAGGTGCCTTTCCTCCATGGAGTGGTAACCACAGCAAGTGCACCCCATCACAAATTCTACAACAGCAATTAGATTATAAGCCTTTATCGGTGTCAAAGCATCAGAATTCACACCCATTAGAAGTATGAACCTTTTCTTCTCTTTTTGCTCAATCAATTCGAACTACCACTTTATCGTAGTATAGGGTCCTAATAGAGGGTTCCCAGAGGGACCTCTGATTGTACAACAGGGATCATAGTGTATGCTCATCAAGTAGAAATATAAAGTGGTATTATGTTTCAATAAAGATAAGGATAATATTGGTCAACATTTCTGCATTTGTTACTTACTATTGTAGGTATGGTGGTGCAATAAGAAAGATGCTAGTTCCTTGTCAAATATAAATAAACATTATGAACAAATAATGATATCGTAAATGTTTATTTATAATAGTGAAAATTTTATCATAAGAGTGGCGTATTATCTGTTGATTATAGCCGGTAATGCGCACAATTCTTGCTGGTAGACTTTTTGAATGCTGGTGGACAAACACAAGGTTTGAAGAAAGTTTATTGGCACAGCTCTATAGATCCAGATTGAGTTCCACGGAGATCTCTGGTCCTGCCTCTGAACTGCGTTTTGGAAGCAGAATCCATGTTTGAAGATCGATAAAACATGCATGTAATTACAATCGAATGTGCTTACGGCCATAGTAGAAATCACATGTTCAATAATCAATGAGAGGAAAGTGTTTTCGCACTTTAAATTGAATAATCCAAATTTTTTTTTTTCCTTTTTGAAATACTACATGCGGCGGAGATAATTGTTAATTCTTACGACAAACCACATGTTGAGTCAATTTGAACCTGAAATATTGTTAATTCTTAATATTGTCAAACCAAATTCAGTGGTAATAATCCAAGTATTAAGATGCAAAGATAATTTTTATTGATTATATTTGTAATTTTTTGTGTATTATGAGCAAAAAATGAGAAAGAAATATTGAATCGGCTTCCTTGTCTTAGATTAGCTAATGCAGTATCTTTTGGAATTCGTCAACAGACTGAGAAAGCGAGAGCGTTGTTCCTGCGTTTAGAAAGATCTTAAAAAAGGGAATTAATTCAGCAAGAACTAATTGCACATTTGTGTGAGACACTAAGACATGTGTGACTTGATAACTGATTTTTAATAATCATTGTAATCACAAATCAAGAACTAAGTTTTATTTGTTTTCCCCAATGAAACTTAAATACCTCCGACTAGTTGAAACACAGAAAAATATTACATTATAATGAAATGAATACATAAATAAATGCAACCAAAAAATCCCATCAATCAGCCGATGCTAGATTTCATTACTTGGAACAAATGAGCTCAAAATTGAATAACACCATTTCCTATTGAATTAGAATTCTTTCATACGAAAAACAAGTATCGAGAAAACCCTTAGAAATTATAATGCAAGCATATCTAAATAAAACTGACATCTCAATTTATCAATATATTGTCCTCCCTACCAACAAAGGTGAATGTGATGAGTTTCATTACTGGACCCAAAACTTTGATCTCTTTTTTTCCCTTTGCTAAAAAATCTAGAATTTCTACTCTGATAAATTCTGTCCACTTCTTGATACCTGGTGACCAGAGAATCCTCTGTCTTGGCGGGGTCCCGGTCTATAGAAACCATTTCCTCTAGGTCTGTTGTAGTCTCGGTCACCTCCATCATAAGCACCTCCTCTACCGTAACTTCGAGAGCCAAACCTCCCCCTTGGAGCATCCATTTGGTAGCTTCCCCGGCCTCTGCCTCGTCCTGTTCAAATGAGGAAATTTTGATTAATTATAAGATCTTCTGGAGTAGCTAATTGTTATTCAAACCATGGAAGAAAGGTCACTCATTCATGATTTGATGATAGTTATCAAGAAACAAGGCTTAAATCATTAGTGTCAACAATGCCTTATTTTTCATCTCACTTCCAGTGTTACAGAACACAGAATTCAGGATGTCAGCATATTATGAATTACTATATTGGTGCTTGGAAGAACAACATTCATTATATCACACCCGATACTGCACATTAAAATCAATTTAGCTTTTTATAGGAGAATCAGGTGGTAAATGCATGAGGTCACTATGAAGCATCCTCACAAGTCATTAAATTAAGGTAACAAGTCATCCTCATCTGATGACATTTTGATGAACTAGATCATCAAGCAGACCATTTCATAAATACCGGTAATATTGACATGGGACTGAAATACATACTTCCTCCTCGAGATGGTATATTGCTGTTCGGTCTACGTTCTTCAATATATACCTGCCGTCCGGCAACTTGAGCAGAACCCGCCTACACACATACAAAAGGAATATATATGACTAAATTCAATAGACAGAATCAAATAATAGGCTTTCGTTCAAATATTGCTTTTAAATAAAACAATAATTAATAGCAATTTAAATACTATAAGCCAGGTCAAGATGTCTACCAGAAAATAAAACGAAAACAAAAAATAAGTAAAAAAAAACTAACAGAAAGTTGAAGATCAGAAAAGTAAACACTAATGCTCTAATGGTAAGAAAAAACAGTAACAAGCCAGTAGCATCATGATCAACCATGGTCCACAGCAACAACATTCATATATTGAATGCTAGTTTCAGTAAAGCTGTCATAAGCCCACCAAAGGTTACTACTGATTTTCAAGTCCTAACATTTAGCTAGCAATCCTTACTGCATTCACGCTATTTAAAAAATCCAAGGTGTTGCAAAATGCACATTTTATCCTAAAGTTGATCAACTGCCTTCGTGGACCAGGCATGCCATTTTTACAGACAAAAAGACACAAAATAAAATAATAATAATAATAATAATAATAATAATAATAATAAAGAAGAAGAAGAAGAAGATGCTGCATTAAGTATTCATACATTGACTGCATTGTGAACACCGGTCATATCTTCAAATTCAACAAACGCATAACAAACACCAACATCCTGCCAATAAAGAAAACATTTTAGAACATTAACTTTAAGAAACAGATGTTTCAATGCAGCCAGAAGACAGGCCAAGGAAACGAACCTTGCGACTCCGAATTACTACGCCCTCAGAACTGAGTTCACCAAATTTTTTAAATTCCTCCGCAATTTCAAATTCAGACACATTTGAAGGCAAGTTCCTCACATAAACCGACTTTATTTCTTCTGAAAGCATTCATATAGAAACCACATTAAAGGTTAACAACAATGCCATGTAAAAATCATCAAGTTATAATTTAACAGTGTCATATCAAGCTGCAAAAGCAATAAAGTTTTTCTTTATTAAGACAAACAGAGTTCCAAAAATTGAAACAACAAAAGCTATTGAACTGTCACAAAATCATTGATTTTCATAAGATTTGTTAATTTTCCCAGCAACATAAAGAGGATATCTCAAGGTAGCAGTTAAGAGATGACCTTCATCTTCGACAGCTAAATTCTCCTCCCCTATGTCTGCTCCTGACCTTTCATATACATTTGGCAATACAGTTTCTTGCTGAGTCGTTGGTTGAAGAGCGTGATTCCAGTCTGAAGCAGGTGGTACATTCTTGTTAACAGAAGTCTGAGGAGCAACTGATGGAACAGACAGTCCTTTAGCAACTCGTAACTTCCAGTACCAATCAAGAAAGGAACAAGAAAGAAAATGAAACAAAAATCAGTTCAAAAAGCAATAAATTTTCCATAGTAAATATACAGATACATTGAAAGACAGAAATCTAAATAATATAGCCAGTAAGTGTAGTGATTACAATAGAAGCATAAGTGTGCTTTTGGGGCTCTCCAAGAGAATCCTCAACAGAAACAGGCAGGTGATCTTGTACAGCATTCACTGTATTTTGAATTGATTCATTCAACTCTTCAGCAGAATTATCCTCCAGAATATTTTCAGACTCAGGGACTTGTTCTAACCGTTGCTCTGAGAAACTGTAACCGTCAACTGGACCATTTTCTTGGACATCAACAGGGGCAACATACTCCCTTGCCTGGATTTCACTACCCATCAAATAGTTTGATACTGCAAAACTCATCAATTTTACTTTTCAGAACACATCACAAATTCACATTACTAGATTTTTCTGCCTAATATTTCTGACACAATAGGTACTATTATGAATTTGCAGGCAAGACAAGAACAACTCCCAATATCAGAACCTTTGTCAGGCACAACCAAGTTTCCAAAAGACTAAACTCAAGAATTTTTTAATCCCTCAGTAAACATTACATACAGAATCTTCTCACTAATAATCAAAGTAACATAAAAAATATTCAAAATAGATGCTCAATATGATTAATTAAATTTATGCAGTAACATCATTCAACTGACTCTTTCCCTCCTTTCTAAACTACGAAGCAGTCTATTTAATGCAGTGACATCATCAAACTGACTCTTTCCCTCCTTTCTAAACTACGAAACGGTCACTACACCGAGTGATGATAAAAATCCTAAACTCAAAAACTCCAGATATAAAGATACCTGGGTCTGGAATTGTTGCAGAAGCATTAAGTTTGGAGTCAAGATTGGTCTGTGCTAATAAGACCGCTGGATGGTGGTGAATTATTTCCTCATCGATGAAGTGAAAAATATCATTAAGAACAAAATAACCTTTCTCCTGAGGTGCTAGGAAAAAAGTTTGAACAAATTTCCTCCTCATACTGAAATCTTTTAATTGCACAGAACCAGAAACCATCACAAGAACGCCTGCATTCCAAGATTCCAGGGAATGTGCTGTTTTGATTTCTATTCCAGTATAATTGAGAGACATAATGAGTGAATGGATTTGCTGCCACAGAAAAAAAGGGAAGAAAAAAAAGTCAGTATTCCATTTACTGCATGTACAAACAAAAACGCAACCAAAAAAGGGCGAGTATCAAAACACTTGAGATAGACACAGGAAAATATGCCCTTCACAGCGAAAGCATTTTGAAACTGAACATGCATATAAACTAACAAACATGTCAGGACTTCCTCCAGCCACATTGTCTCAATATCATAAGACATATTTTAATAAATCGATAAAAAGAAAACACAGTATTTAGCTCCCTCAATGCCTTATATTCACATCTGGCATACATAGTTTCACAGGAGCTAGCGATCATATGACAATCTAAACTTGACCCTAAGGTGGCTATCAAAACAAAAAGAACTCGGAAGATATATACATTCATACCAGAAAATTACTAAAATTATAAACATGTTGCCCCAAGAACCAATCACAAACGCTAAACAAAAATATTCTATTCTAAAAAGCATTTTATAGAGAAACCGGTCAAATCTATTCCATAGTCCAATCTACAACACAGTAGACACAAATGCAGACAAATTACTCAAAAGAATTACCCATAATCGCACAGTGAAAAAAACAAAACAAAACAAGAATTGTGCGTTTGAATTAAACAGGAATTATGCATTTGAATTGAAGTAAACAAGAACAGACAAACAGGGTAATAAAAACATGAAAATACCAGCATAGCAGTGGCAGTCTCTCTAGAGTTGCCATCAATACGAAGCATAGTGCTAGCATCGCTGTAAAACTGGTGAACAAAATCCGGCTGTTGCTGCAGCACCTGATAGTACTGCCCCACAAAGTACGTCCCCACCTAAACGACATCAAATATATTCATTGTAAAAAAAATAAAAAATAAAAAATAAAAAATAAAAGCCCACAAAATATAATAGATATGAATAAATAGAGAGACAGTCAGGTGAAGTAAAAATGAAGTGACGTCAAGAGAAGAAACCTGAGCAGCAGTGACTGGAATAGGAAACGGAGTGGCCATGTTTTAAAACAACGTTAAACCCTACAAAACCCTAGATCCAAGATCTGTAAACAAACACACCACCAACAAAAACCCTTTTGTGAGTCGCAAATATCTATAAGCATATATGAAGATTTTATTTTTATTTTTTGCACAGAGATGACGAGATATGTAATCTCGAATGAGAGTCTTTGGAGAGAGAGATTGGAGAGAGACCTAGAGAGAGAGATTGGAGAGAAGATCCTCTCCACTGATTGTGTTTCCTCTGCTGTTTTTTTTTTGTTATGTCGTGTATTTTTTTTATTTTTTTTTTGGGTTTTGTTTTTGTGTTTTGTGTTTATGCTGCTATGTTTTTTTTTTATTTTTAAGAAAATATATAAATCAGTTGTTTAATGATTATTTTATTTTATTTTTAAAAAAGGGGTAAATACACTTAGATCCCTAAAGTTTAATATAAATACGGTTAGAAAGGAAGTATTTATTTATATAAAAATATTGCTACTTTATCCAAATTTGATGGTTGTCAATACGACGGTGAATGCTGAATATGAATATTAAGAAAAGAATCTAAAAAAATAAAATGGCAAAAATAAAAAGAATGAATGAATGAATTTAATTAAAATAAAAATATTATAAAATGAAATAAATAAATAAAATAGAAAATAAATAATTTATAAATGCTTTTGAAAAAAAATCGAAAAGAAAAAGAAAAAACTTGCATTAGATTTGCACTACATATTTACTATACATAAATACAAATTAATACATAACTATAGCCGAAAGAATAAAAAAAAATCTCGGGTTGATATATCTTAATCTAATTCCCAAATGATGTGGTAAGTTGGTAACAACATAATCTATTTATTTAAATCATACAAACTAATACAATTTAAATGAATGAATTATAGTGTTGTCATATCATTCGACTACTAAATTTGGATAAAATAGCAGTATTGTTTATCTAATCAGATCTCTCATACTCTTGAAATTAAACTAATAAAACATCAAATGACATAAATCTAGAATTATTAAATTTTAAAATTTAATATATTCTTGTACAAAAAACAATTAAAGTAAATTAAATGAAGATAATCCTTTGAAATTAAAATTTTAAAAAATAAATTTAAAATGGAAAAAATATAAAATAAAATTTAATTTAATTTTGCTTGATTTTTTCAAAAGTTTAGAGTAAATAAAAAAGTTTTAAATTTTTTTTCTTTTTGAAATATTACATAACTTCGAATTTTTCTTAGGGAATGGCCAGAGGGAAGACTCGAACCTATGAGTCTATGACCTCGTAGCGTAGGTGTAAAGGGTTTATCACTGGACCAACCTCATATTGTATTGAAACTTTTAATTTTAAAATTTAAATATTTTTATTATTCTCAAAATTTGAGATTTTTTTTAAAAAAAAAGGCTTATAAATTTTAAATTATTTGTCTAACTCTTAACGTTTTTCTTATAAAAAGATTATCGTCAATTTTTTTACAGCTTATTTTTTTAATTTTAATAACTAAGTGCAATTTAATTTTTTAAATTTAATTGTAAGAGTTGGGAAGGTACAGATAGATAAATATATCTTTGTTCTTTAATTGTATTTATATTAAACTTTAGGTAGCCTAAATATATCTTTGTTCTTTAATTGTATTTATATTAAACTTTAGGTAGCCTAGTGTATTTATCCTAAAAAGAAAGGGTTAATATCATCATGGGTCCCTATATTATGCTAAATGATCAATTATTTAAATGGTCTCTATGTTATGTCAAAAGATCAATTATTTAAATGAGTTTGTTTTTTTATCAAAATTTTCCCTGACTTTTGAAAAATATATCAAATTGGTTCATCCGTTTTTTACGGTTAGTCAACATTAACAATCAGAGAGTTATTTTTGTCATTTCATTTATGACATGTTAAGTTACACGTGTCAACACCAAACAATAAATAATTTTTTTTTAAATGTATAATTTAAAAAATAAAGAAAATGAATTAATATTAGCATATATTAAAAAATTAATATTACAAAATTTAAAAAAAAATGAAAAGATCTAGAAAAAATGCCACCAAATGAATTCACATTCTTTCTTGTAAAAAGAAACCCAGATCACCAACTTCAAACACCACCATCAACTCCAACCCACAATTATCCACCACCACCATCAAACCCAAATAATCTCCATCGATCTCATCTCTCTCAATCCACCACCAACACAAACAAAACATTATTATCATCAACACCAAAATACAAATACGAACACAAACACAACAATATACACCCACACCCAGAAACACAAACAAAACAAGAATACCCACCCAGAAACCCATGTAGAAACCAGAAACCATCATCACTACAGACTAACACTAAGAGCACTCATTAAGGAAATCACATCAACATCCATCAAGATCTCCAAACCAAAACCCAAAATCGCACCTCCATCCAACTCGAAATCGCACCAGTCAAGCACCACAAAAACTTAGAACACGAAAATGAACCACCATGAAACCTAAAATCGCACCAGTCAAACCACCACCAAAACCCAACACGAAATCGACAAAATTCCAGCAGTCAAACCACCACCAAACTTGAATCCAAACCGATCAAACCATCACTAAAAAACAAACACGAAATCGACATTACCACCAAATCCAAAATCGGAGCCAAATTAATGAACGGTGAAGAAAACAACATCAGAGAAGAAAAATGGAGAAATGAGAACCAGATAATAAGCCAAACCATCATCATCATCCAGATTCATCCTCATCAAGCCCAAATTCAGATTCATCACCATCAAAGTATCAAACAAAAATCAAATCCAAGGCAGACCTAAATCCAGATTCAACATCATCTAGAAACCAGATTCAATGATGGTGACAAGGGTCTGAAAAGGCATATGGTGAGGGTTTTGTGAGTACACATGAAATTGATAGTGTGGGTTCCGATGAAAATGAGGGTTTTGGCAAGATGAGGTTTAAGAGAACGAAATTTTCGATGAATTGTGAAATGGGTTTTGGGCAAACGTGGATGTAGGGAATGAAGATGAAATCCAGACGGCTTAGCACAATTTTTCCTTTTAAGGATACACAAAATCTTGACATTTTTTTTCCACTAATTTCCTTTTAGGCCGAATGAAATGAAGAGCCTTTATTTTCTGGATAAAGTTCCATTTTGAAGCTTTAGATGTGAAAATGGAAGTTAACATGGAGATGAAGTTAACAACCGTTAAGGAATGATGGAGATAAGATTGGGTCTTTGTCCAATTTTTTGTTTTAAAAAAACTCTATTTTATCTTTTCTTAAAAATATATCGATTCTTTTTTATATATATATAATTAATATATCTCCATGGTGGAGACTTATTTTTTTTAAATAAATATATATACATATATATATATATATAATTGTTAAATAATTTTTAGTTTTTCAGATTTGTGATCTCTTGGATTTTTTTTAATAAAACTTTCCTTTTTTAATTTTAATTTTTGTTAAGAAAAAAAATAGAAAAAAAAGGCCTAAAAATATATATGATGTGATTTTTTAATGTTTCATTTAAAATTTAGGTGACACTTGCTAGATTTTGATTGGATTATATCAAAGCTGAATTGAATTTTTTTAAAATGTTAGAGGGTAAAATTATATTTTTAAAATTTCCAATTAAAGTTAAGGGTAAATTGATTAATTTATATATTCTGTTATGTTTACCGTTTAAAAAAAAACAGAAGGATCTATTTGATATATTTTTCAATAGCCAGAGAAAAATTTGTTAAAAAAACAAATTCGTTTAAACAATTGATCTTTTAACATAATATAGGGACCAAGATGATATTAACCCAAAAAGAAATTTGTTTTCTTTGGTCAGCCATTCACCCATCACCACAATTGGTGCAAAAAGTATGTGCCCAAAAGGGACTTTTGGTCTTTCAGTAAACATGCTGGCTGGTGCTAACTTGCGCTTATATGTTCACTTCTTTTGTATTTTCTTTATTATTATTATTATTATTATTATTATTATAGTATTATATTTTTAAAATAATTTTGTGAATTTTATTTTATTAGGCTCATGAGTTATCAACTCATCAACATCACATGAGGTTGGAAGATATTTGATATTCTAATTAAAGTAAAAAGTATCTCTAGATAGATTTTTTCTTTTCTTTTCTTAAAGAAACAAATATCTAAACGTCCAAATCTACCGTAAGCTCGATTTGATTTAACTGCATCTTATATAGAAGGGCAAATTGCACAAACCTGCCATTAGATCCAATTGCACACGTAGACAACTTTTGCTCAAAACTATGAATTCTACCCTACCGGTAATGAATAGCTGTTAAAAAATAATGAACGAAAGGAAAAATGGTCAATTTTCTATGTATCGGTTTGAAATGATATGTAATGATAAAAACATAAGTATCATTACCTTCATAATATATTGATATATAACAAATCAATTAGCTGGATTAATTTTATGTCTTTATTTTGTTATAAGATAAAATTAATTCAAACTATTGATTTGTTTATTGGATACGTGTCACTAGACTATGAATGTGAGAATAAAGTGATGACACTTATGCTATGTTTCGTGAGAGGTAGAGTAGGAAGGATGGTGAGGTTTGCATCTATCATTCATATTGTTCGGTATTGAAAAGAGAGTTTCATTGATGGATTGATACATAATTTGTAAGTTTACTATATTACCCTTTTATAAAATGAAGGGTAATAAAATATTAGAAGGTATTATTGTTATTTCTCTCCCATTGTACCCCTCATCTTCTCATTCGCTCAATGATATGAGGATTGCTTTTGATACGTCCGGAATGAATAAAGATCCCTCGTCTTTTCCTCTCCTCTATCTTGTCTCTTCAAACAAACAAGGGATTGGAACTCTCCTCCCACCCATCTCTCTCCAACCTTTTCCTTCCTACCAAACAAAACTAGATAGAAAGAGCATCCAAATCTATAATAAAATAGTAAATATAAATAGAGATATATCGACCACATTTTGTTTTTTTTTTTTGGGAATTCGATTGAAGGAGATGGATTGTTTTTTTGTTGTTTCCTATTAGAAGAAAAAATATTTTTGAGACCGAGGAAGAATCGGTTTGTAAAAGAATTAAATTGTTTTCTTTAATCGATTTTTTTATTAAATGAATAAAATAGTTAACAATAATCAAATAAATAATAAAATATATGTTATGGGTATTTTGGACTTCATACTTGGACAAGAGAGTCGATGGTGGTATCCCTCTCTCTCTCTCTCACGCACACACCATTAAGGTAGTGGGGTTTGATGGGGTTCAAATCGTATCTCCTCAAGTCCCTCCCCCCACCCCAAAAACCCTAAGGTGACGTTTGATTGCCGTGGTGAAATGGTAATTGAAATGAGAATTGGAATAAAAAGCTGATTTCTTTGTTTGGTTGAGACTTTATAATTAATATCCGAATCAATATTATTTGTTTGGTTAACAATTGAATGGAATGAAATTAACTGTATTTTGACCAAAATATCCCTGATTACAAAACATTTAATAACATGATATATTATGGATAATAATAATAACAAAACATGAAAGTATATTATAAATATAATATTACATATATTATATATAATTTTTTTAATATATATAATATAATATATATCATATACATATATTACATAACAATATATATTATAAATATTATTATATATATTCTAATATATATTTGTATATATAATATATTAGAAATATTGATATTATTAATATTAATATAATTATATATATGTATAATATAATAATATATAATAAGAAAATATAATATATATTTTGGTTAATAATAATAAAATATAAAAGGATAAATTATATAATATATATATATATATATATATATATATATATTAGGAATTTTATTAAAAATGCCCCATCTGAGGGCTTCTATTACAAATATACCCTATGTAGGTAAAAAGTTGTAAAAATGCCCCAAACTTCCAAAAATACCCCAACTTAAATTATAAACACTAAATTTATTATAATTATTACTTTTAACCAACCGATGATAAAAAGGAAAAGAAAAGAAGTAAACTAAACATTGTTTACATTAAGTTCTTATAAAAAAAATTATATTTAGAGACATAAAAGTGTTGATAAGGTGAGTTTTTTTTTTTTCAAACATAAGGAGTGTAATTTTTTTTTTCTTCTTTGGGTCAATGGTGACCCGAAGACCAATTTTATGGCTTCGGGTGTGACCCGATCGGGTCACCATTGACCCGAAGAAGAAGAATTTTTTTTTTTACACTCCTTATGTTTGAAAAAAAAAAACTCACCTTATCAACACTTGTATGCCTCCAAATAGATTTTTTTTTTACAAGAGCTCAATGTAAATAATGTTTAGTTTACTTCTTTTTTTTTTCTTTTTATCATTGGTTGGTTAAAAGTAATAATTATAATAATTTTGGTGTTTATAATTTAAGTTGGGATATTTTTGGAAGTTTGGGGCATTTTTGTAACTTTTTGCTTACATAGGGTATATTTACAATAAAGGCCCTCAGATGGGGCATTTTTACTAAAATCCTTTTATATTATAATATATATATATAAATAATATAATATAATATAGTAAATATAATATAATATAATATATATATATATATATATATAATAAATTATATTTGGAAATGATGATATTTTTGGAATAGAGTTGGGGCATAGAAGGTTATTTTTGGAAGATAAAATATGTTAATGGTATGGAATGAAATAAACATTCCATTGGTTTTTGGATGGAATGTCCATTCCATTGTATTTTAATAACCCATACAAATGGAATGACTTTTATTCCATTCCATCAAACCAAACATGACCTAAATTAATTATAATTGTTAAAAAAAAAAACAATAATAATAAATGAATAACATTTATTTTCCTCTTATTTGCAAAATCACTTGATATAACAAGGTATGCAATGTGAGCTAGAAGTGTCATCGTGATCGATCTAGAAAAATTCTCACTTCTTTACAGCAAATGTTACTTCTCTACAATGACATAAGAGGATCAAAGCAATGCAAAATTCAGTATAGCTTTTCAATCAGCAAATTTTATCACAATCACCATTAGTTACACAGAACATGCAATTAATGTAGGGTTATTTCAGTTTGCTCAACTGGCTGCATTTCTGGTATGATGCAGATAATGTAGTGTTCTTCCTTCTCTTCAACACCACTGTCAAAGCTCTCTCAACTTCCCACATTCACGCCTTTAATTCATACTCTTACTACTTTCTTCCTTCAGCCAAGCTTACACGTATTGCTCGTCCTTCTAATTCCTAAAGTACCAAAACAAAGAGTGATTGATTAGTGATCTTTCTATTATTAAAACATGTGTGTTTAAAGATTGCACAACAAGAGAGACTGGAGAGGGAGGGAATTGATACCGCTCCATTAAGAGATTCAATGGCAGCTTCCATCTCTGATTTTGTCGAATAGCATACAAAACCGTAACCACGAGACATTCCTGTCTCTCCATCATATAGAACCCTTGCACCAACGACATTTCCATATTGTTGAAAAGCTTGACTCAAGCTTTCATTTGTTAGCGTCCAGGATAGATTCCCAACAAATAGCTTGTACTCGGTTTCTGCATATAAAGGGGCCCGAGATCTTGGTTTGTCCGAAAAGTTCACCCTCAAATTTCGACCCAAATATTCCTGAAATAGTATGGTTGAGTTAAGTAGAACTCAAAGACAAAAGGATATGTGTATGTATGCATGCATCTATGTGATAAAGAGAGAATTTCTTACACTTCCATCAAGGTTTTCGATGACTGCATTACAATCTTCAACGCTACTCATTGTCACGAATGCAAAACCTCTGCTTCTTCCAGTGTTTCTATCGTAAAGAACCTATAACATTTACATAAATTATATCAAAGGAAAGACGCAAGAGAAAAAAGAACAGAGAGAACAGAAATGAGATAGCAAGGCATGATTGATAGTATAACCAAGGTATATAAATTGTCTGTTCATACAAAACTTCTAGTGCAAATTCTACACCGGGGCAAAAAGGTGCACAAGTTTTAGTAACTTCACAAAGTGCTTGATAAGCATTGCTATGACCTTGTATATAATTAGGCTCGTGTAATCAAAATCTATAACGAAAAGCAAAAGCCATAACACTTTATCAATAAGCTTAATAAGTACATTCTGCAATGCCAGACAAGCTTCCCCAATCAATTCTCAAATCAGCAGTTTGCAAAGCAGACCTTCTTCAGTATTCACTTTGACGGAATCTTTTTTACATGATCGTAAGTGTTTTCCTCCAAAATCTAATTTTGCAAAATCCTCACAGTTGCAAATGATGTAACTGAAGCGCGCATAACAAAAGGCAAAATTCAGTCCATCAATTACACAAGGGATGTCCACCTGACTACATTAATTATCTTTTGAGGTGCAAGTAGGATTTTTCTTTTTTTGAAATATTACACTATTACATAAATTCGGGGTTTTTTTGGGAGGAATAGGATTCGAACCCGCAGCCTCGTGATGCAGGTGTGACTTGTGAGGGGTTTTACCACCTGACCAACCTCATCTCGTCTGCAAGTGAGATATTTAAATTCACATACTAGCGCAGAGGAGCTCCACATCTCTCCTTCTCCAATGATTGAAACTAAAAAAGCAAATAGCTAGAGGACTGAAAGTGGTGAGTCAAATCAAGCATTAAGATGTTTCTTCATAGCATTACATGAAGACTCAGCTGAATTATCCAGCTCGATAGTAAATTTTAATGCTTTCATCGCTTGGTACCGAACCATGGAAGAGGAAATTAGAAATTCTAACAAAGGGTTTTTATTCATTACTCCTAATTTTACTAAATTTCAACATGTACAGTTTACTAAATTTCTATCACAGGACAGTAAATATACATCACATTTTGAACAACCTCATTGCAAAAAAATTCTGAAAAGCAATACTGCTGCCCGGCTGCAGACCTGCAGTTCACATGCTTTTGTATAACCATTCTAAAGATTGGCTTATCAATGGAAACTCAAAGATCAACCTGATTTAGATGGAAAAGGTAAAGAACATCGTCGAGGTTAATAGATAACATCTCTATAATTATCATCCATACTACAACAATTCGAACCCATTTCACTCTAGAAACATTCAAAACACACTCAGATAGCTTCATTAGATTCTCATTCTCCCATTAACACGAAAAAAACTACTCATAAATCATGCCTAATCGGTCGGTTATAATTGACCATTATTGACTGATCATTTGATTCATCAGCTGATTAGTTAAAACACTTAATGACCCTAATTGCTTATATAATAAGAAACAGCCTCCTGACTCATCATGTGGACAGATCTCCCTATACCCTCCTCTGGAAATTACCCATTAATCACAGAGTCCACACAAATAGATCAGTCAAACTATAAAATTTTGAAGAATCAGTTAGAGTATAAAAGTTATAATTTAGACAAAGTAGAATTGAACCTCAATAAGCTCTGGACTTGCATGGTCCTGTATAATCCCAGCAAGCTGAGCACTGTCAATATTATAAGGCAAATTCCCAAAGTAAAGCTTAGTGTTCAAAGTAGGTTCTTCTGGCTCCGGCACGGCCTCAGCTTTAACCTCTCCATCTCCATCTCCTTCAACTTTATTTACTTCCTCCTCCACCATCCCTGCCTCCTCATCAGTAGCAGTTGTAGCAGCCTCTTCTTGCGCCAAAGCAGCGGATATCTTGAGGACCCGCCACTTGTTGTGCGCTATGGTTCCTATGTTTACGTGATCAATCGCGTAATAAGAGCGTGATGTGGATGAGGAGGAGGCTAGCATGCGGGGTGGTGATAATGATGAAAGTTTAATGAGTGGCACATTATTGGAACGCATGCAGTACTTGAGGGTGTGCATTGATGAGGGGAAAGATGAGCCGATGGATGCGGCGGCGGTGGCAGCCATGATGATGGAAATCGGTTCTAAGCAGCAGCGGTGGTTGTTGTGGTGGTGGACTGGTGGTTGTGTGATGGTTTTTCCTGTAGTGAAGAAATAGGAACAAGTGATCAGATGTGTAGAAAGAGTGAGTGAATGTTAGGGTGGCTAAAAAAAGGTGATGTGGGTAGATTGTAACCAATAACAGAGTGGATAAGGTGACTTCACTTTGGACTGTGGATCAGAGTAATGGCCATTTTTCATTTTCTGTTTCATGCTTGTATTGTATACTTGTATTTACATAAGTATGCTTTGGGCTTTTTGATATTTACCCTCCTTGTATAAGTCATAAGTGGCTGTTTAACAAAACAAACCTCCTCCTCTTTTTTAAAAAACATACATATTTATTTAAGTGAGGCTTTGATTTGGTTGCTATAAATGTAACCCAAAATGTAGTTACTAATGTATAAGGGAAGTATCAAACCCTAGTCATTAGAAAAAATGAAAAGTGCATAACCACTTTATTAAAAGTGGATGGACTCTATTCTCTATATTATTTTCTCATAATATTTGGATATAATTTAGGTAATAGTCTTACCTTATGTATTATTCTTAATTTTTCATTTCAACTATCAGAGCAAAAGTTTTTCATTTGTCATGGCATCTTCCCTTTTGACTTTTAAATGAATTATGATAATAGAAATGTTCAATTTTAATATTCATGGTGAAAAGTTGAAATAATAATTGAGAAGTGTAATATAAATTGTAAGATTATTTATTGAAATTTCAAATAATTTTCATAAGTTAATTAAAGTAAGAAAAAAATATCAATTTTAAAGTGGTAATTCAACAAAAAAAAAAAGTGATTGTAACATGAAAGTATAAAGCACCTTAAAAGTCATTGCATTGCATTGGACATAAAAGTTACATGTACCCTTTTATTTATTTAAAAAATACTGTTAATTAAGAATTTCAAAATACACGTCTCCTCACAGTTCAAAGTTCAAACAGGGGTGGAGGGAGCCACAGAAAAAAAAAATCCATTCCAAAAAATTACAACATTGTTACAAACCTGTAAACCACCTTCCCTTTGCCCCCCTACAACTTTTTATTTCTCTTTAATGTCCCACAAACTTGGATTTTTGGCTCCCGGTTGATCTTATTAGATTTCAACATCATACTCCGAGGAAAAAAAAACGTACTTTTTATTAATCTTATAGTTGTTTATATTGTTATCCATAAATATGATTTGTACACCCATATTTCATTAAAAAAATTAATTACAAAAATATATTAATATAAATTTACCAATAAAAACAAATTACTTTAATGAAAAATGAACCAAATATTATGTACACAAATTCATTACACGGATCCTATCTTTAACTATACATTTTTATTTTTATTTTTAAAATAAGATAAACTCTAATTCTATTTCAAGTATCAAAATTTTATATTATTACATGATTATCATATAATAAAGTAATAAAAAGGAATTTTAAGAGACACAAATCATACAAAAGTATTTATTTCTTTTATTTTTATGTCTTTTTTTTATATTTAGTTATGAATTGTATCAATAAATAAAAATTGAGAAGTAATTTTTTTTAAAAAAAAAATTGGTAGGATGTATTCATGAAGGCCTTTTTTCATTATACAAAAATCATGTATGTTGCTATTTGTTTTGAGAAAAATAATATGTTCTTTTTTTAATGGAGTGTATTAATAATTTAAGAGGGTTTATAAATAAAAAAATATAAAAATAAATATATTGATTTTAATATGGGTATTATTGATGTTAGATTGCACTAATGGTTTAATTTTTAAATTTTAGAATATTTATCGATGATAATATCGGTACCTTAATTTTATGGGTTGAATTTTTATATGATATTTTCAAAATTATAAATTTTAAAGAGTCCCAATAATTTCTTTATTTACGCACATATCCACTTTTAACAGCTATTTTTGTCTTCTCTTTCTTTCCCTCCAATCTGGACCATCTGGTCTATTATGTTCTTTTCTCGTCCAATCCTCATGCTCAACAGAACTTTCTCTGTAACCCTAACCAGACCACTCTTTCTCTCAACCCGAAATACCTCCACTCAAAACCAAAGATCATTAACACCTCTAAACCTGAAACCCATAAACTCAAAACTCTCAAAACTCATGAAAAACGCATGTATAGTAGAAGCAGATAACCTGTTCGACAAAATGCCACAGCGAAACACTGTCACGTGGAACACAATGATTCGGGGTTACTTTCAAAATGGGTTTTTCGATAAAGCTATGTGTTCATTCAATCAAATGCCTGAACGTGATAATTTTTCGTATAATACTGTGATTGCTGGGTTGATGCAGTGCGGTGATGTTAATAATGCAAGGGAGGTTTTTGATGGGATGGTAGATAGGAGTGTTGTTACATGGAATTCGATGATTTCTGGGTATGTTCGTAATGGTTTGATCGATGAAGCAATCAGGGTTTTTGATAATACACCGATAAGGGATGTGGTTTCTTGGAATTTAGTGATTGGGGGGCTTGTGAACTGTCAAAGAATTGATTTGGCTGAAAAGTATTTTAAAGAAATGAACGATAGAGATGTTGCTTCATGGACAATTATGGTATCCGGACTTGTAAGAGCAGGATGTATTGTTGAAGCCCGTGAACTCTTCGAAGAGATGCCTGTAAAGGATATTCAAGCTTGGAATGTGATGATAGCAGGTTATGTGGAAAATGGTTATCTTGACATGGCAGAAGATTTATTTCAGAGAATGCCTGTCCGAGATTTGAATTCTTGGAAGCAGTTGATTAATGGATTGGTGAATAGTCAAAGAATTGATGAGGCTATAAGAAAATTCATGGAAATGCCAGAGAAATGTCAAAAAACGTGGAACTTAATCATTTTGGGTTTCATAAGATGTGGACTAATAGAGGAAGCTCATGGATTTGTTGAGAAATGTCCTTATAGCAACATAGTATCATGGACAAATGTAATTGTTGGTTACTTTGAAATAGGTGAGGTCATGAATGCAGTTAAGGTTTTTGAATTGATAAGAACTCGAGATTCAACTGTGTGGAATGTTATGATATTTGGTTTAGGAGAAAATGATCGTGGGGAGGATGGTATAAAGTTTTTTATTAGAATGAAAGAATCGGATTTATTACCGGATCAATCTACATTTACTAGTGTCTTCACAATCTGTTCAGATCTTCCAAGCTTAGATCTTGGAAAACAAACACATGCACAGACAATTAAAACGGGTTTGAATTGTTTAACTGCAGTCTCTAATGCAATGGTAACCATGTATGCAAGATGCGGAAACATGCAATCGGCTTTGCAGGAATTCTCTTCCATGCCAATCCATGATGTTATTTCCTGGAATTCTATAATATGTGGTTTTGCTCACCATGGAGATGGCAAAAAGGCTTTGGAGATGTTTGAAAGAATGAGATTAACTGATGTTAAGCCAAACCACATAACCTTTGTTGGTGTTCTGTCTGCTTGTAGTCATGCAGGATTGGTAGACCAAGGTAGATACTACTTTGATTATATGAAAAACAAGTGTTTTCTTCAGCCAACAAGTGAGCATTATACTTGTGTTGTTGATTTGCTAGGGAGATTTGGACTTATAGATGAGGCAATGAGTTTTTTAGATCAAATAAGAGCAGATGGAGTTGAAGTTCCTCTAAGTGTTTGGGGAGCTTTGCTTGGAGCTTGTAGAATCCACAAAAACATCAAGGTGGGTGAGATTGCTGGTGAGAGCATTTTGGAAGTACAACCTTCTAATTCTGGTGTGTATTTAATTTTGGCAGAAATGTATCTCAGAAGTGGACGAAAGGAGGACGCAGAGAAGATTTGGGCTCAAATGAAAGGGAATGGAATCAAGAAACAACCAGGTTGTAGTTGGATTGAAATAAACAACAGTGGGCATGTATTTCTTTCAGGAGATAGATCACATACTGAGTTTAGAAGAATTTGTCTTCTTTTGAACTTACTGTGTGCTGAGATGGGTACTAAAATTTTGAAACCAAGTACTGCTACTACTTCAGAGGAATTTCAAATCTCTTTTGATGGACGTTATGAGTAAGATTATATTGTGGGAACAACCGTGTGTACAAGTTGTTTGAAAGCTAACGACTTGAATGGATTTAAGGAAGGGACCTTGAGCTGCTACTCTGCGGATTGAAGTTGCTGGTAAAAGGTGTATTAGAACATAAATTTAAACATTATCACCAGCAGAGTGCGAGTCAATTGCTATAGTTGGTTCATTTATCCATTTGGGAAAGTGGGAGCCCCCCGTTGTTTATTAACCTGTCAAGAGTGAACTTGACAAGTTGCTAAAGTTTAAGAGGCCAGAAACAAGGTAGTTGGGCGTAAAAGAAAATACAAAGACAAAATTCGAGGCAATTCTTAAATCTACAGTGAGAATTCATGCGACTCATATTCAGCACATCGGCCAATTGCAACTGTGAGAACCGAGAAGAGCAAAAGAACTTCAGAAACTGATATTCTTTTATTGAAAAGAACAAAATGGTTAAAAACCAAAGGATGAAATTAGTTACTCTTCATTTTGTACTTTAAAAGCATAATTCAACCGTTCTTTTCTCTCTCGATTTGTTCCTGTATCGTGCAAATTAGTGTTTCATACAACCACTCAATCAGAATAATTCAAAAAGTGAGAGAGAGGGAGATTTTCACCATAAGCTTGCGTACAGTTGTAGAAGTTGGCTCTTATTGTCACTTGCATTACATGCACAATGATTATAACAAAGCATGTTCTACTTGTATTTCTTGAGAAGGTATAAAAGAAAAGAAAAGAAAAAACTGAACCTCCATATCTCTCCAATCAAATGTGAATATTAAAGTCAACTGACATCAAGCAAAGTAGCAAACACTTGAGTTTTCACAGGACCAGATTTCCCAGTTCTAAGGTATCTCCTCTGACTTGGAACTGCCACCGTTGGTCCCTTCTTTCCTTTAAGATCACTCTTATTGTCACTTGCATTATTACATGGACAATGATTATAACAAAGCATGTTCTACTTGTATTTCTTAAGAAGGTAAAAAAGAAAAGAAAAGAAAAAAAATCAAACCTCTATATCACTCCAATCAAATGTGAATATTAAGTCAACTGACATCAAGCAAAGTAGCAAACACTTAAGTTTTCACAGGACCAGATTTCCCAGTTCTAAGGTATCTTCTCTGACTTGGAACTGCCACCGTTGGTCCCTTCTTTCCTTTAAGATCACTCTTATTATCTGTCGTGGTTGTGGTGGTGGTGGTGGTGGTATCAGTCAACAAGTTTGTATTTATTTGACTTTTGGCAATGACACGGCTTGGAATAACTTTACATTGCGCATCTAAATGTCTATTCTGAACTGAGTTACGGTTTTTTAAAGGTCGTTCAGCTTTAGTTCTGTTTTTATTTCCTATCACTGCATCATTATCTGCATAGAAAATTACCGAATGCCAACAGTTAGCGGTCTATAAGATATGTCTATCAAATGTAAATTAGAAGAAATACATTGCGAGTGTGATTGAGTTGCTAGAACACATTGATAAACAATGGTGATGACACAGAATGCTATACAACCCAATTACATATTCAACTGCCATGCAAATTACTTGTCATAATATAAAGGATTATGTTAAAAATACTCTTTGGGCATCCATTAACACCAACTCTTAACGTAAAGAGCTCGAACAAAAACAAACTTTGCAAAGACTTCCATTGCATCTGATGTCTTAAATGCTTTTATTTGAACTCTTGAAGTTAAAAGTTGGGATTAACGTGTACCCTCAATATATATGCTAATATGATCGTAGTATGAAATGACCAAAAAAATAGACAATTACCTAGTTCACATAAGCCACTTCTCAAAACCAGTAAATAGCACCATTCTTTGTTTTGGATGGTTAAAAAAAGTTCTGCGAACTCAAATCAATAAGAGTTTTCTAAAAAAAATCTAGACCAAAATGAATGCTATCTCTAAGTGTTTTTCTATATTTTATATTCAATAGTTAACACAAAAACAAGAACCGTTAATAATTCACAAGAGAATACATAACTCCATCCCATGATTTTAATACGGCCAACATTAAGTTGTTGGCAGCACTTTTTAGACATTATATATGACTATAATCATAGCCTGATAAATAAACTACTTTGATACACCATGGAGAGATAGAATTTCAAATTTTTCTAAAATGGTTTAGTAAATCGAAATTACCAGGACTCGATAAGACAGCACGTGGACGTAGGATTGGAGTGGCTCTTATATTTGGCTTATCGTTCTCATCAATCTTCTCTGTTTTTGTCAATTAAGTAGAGTCATTACATAAGAGCTAAAACATATATCTCTGTGAAGGAATCAAGTGTTAGAATTCGAGAGATAAAAGTTAAGTTAACCTTTGCGTGAAGAAATTGTTGGTGTGACTACATTTGTTGTCGCATAAGACTTTGGAACTCTTGCAATAAATGGAGGAGAAACATCTCGATGCTCTTTCTCTGTAAATAAATCATTAAAGACTTAATAGGCCAACCACACATCACTAATTCAGTGTTAGGAAAACAGTAATCGTGCCATCGTGGTGCTGAGATAATGTAGCTGGTAATTCATGCATGAATCAACCATGTAAAATCCCAATGCTTCCAAGATGAAATGAAGAACGTTTGAAGTTTATACCCGTTCAATGCAGAGAACTAAAACATTTAGGAACATGAATCGATTGTCGTATCTTTTCATTTATGCAACAGAATACACAACCTTGACTTACTTATTAAGCTGTTCAATCCAACCATTAACCCCATGTCATTTTTTGGGGTTTTATTCAGAGCAGGGAAAATGTTATCCACCAAAACGCTCACAATACTGTCGATTTGTTTGGCTTTAAGTTTTCAAGTTTCAATCTTTTTACCTCCAAATGCATCAAATGTGACATATAAATATGTTGACAAACATGTTTAATTGCAAATTTCGACAGCAAAGATCATTTTCAAGGTATAGAAATAAACAAATCTCATACTCCAATCTTCAATACAAATCTTATTTACTGCAAATTCGAATAAAACAAAAGATTAATTCTGTTCACAATATCAATTTTCAATATAACAGCTGATTGCTTTCTCGACAGAGCTTGATCATCCACTTTGTTCCAATAATAAAAAACACACAATAAACCAATTCAGTACACCTGAGCCAGGCAGCTTCTCAATCATCATTCAACGAATTATATAAAAAAAATTAGGGAACTTGAAGGAAGAGAGTAAAAAGAGAGAAAGCAATACCTGGAGAAGAAGAAACATGCAAGGAGAGAGACTGAAAATTTATCTTATGATCAACTGCAACATCTTCAAAGTCTTGGTTTTTCTCTTCTCTCACCTTCACCTTCGGATACACTGCATAAATATCACAGAGAGCATCTAAATTCTGTTTTTTTTAGAAAGATTTGTCAACGACAAACAAACAAGAGAAAAAAAAAACCCAGATCAAAAACTTACTTGTTTTTTTTTTCTCTGTTTTGACTTTTGAATTGTGAGAGCTTGTTCGATTCAAGAGTTAATTGAAATATATGACATGAGGGGTTGAAAAAGGAACAGAGAAAACACGTAAAACACAGAGCACACCTGCGTGAGTTGAAGAAGGGGATAGTCGAGAGAGAGAGGAGTGGCTTCTTTTTGGGTTATTCCAATGGAAAGTTTGGAATAAATTGCTTGGCTTTTGTATTTGGTATTGAATTTGTGATTTTGTGTTGGACTAGAGAAGATGGAAAGAGCAAGGAATCAGCGTCCGTTGGGTGGCTTTGCTGGGTGGGTCCCACTAACGAACACTTTGGCCGGTCGCAGAATCAAATGTGCCTACAAAACTTGAACTTTCTAGTTTCAACGGTCCTGTAGTACTGTGTTTCTCGGTCCCTCTCCACTCTTTTTCTTCTCTTCTCTTCTCTCTCTTATTTAACTACTTACTACCATCGTTATATGCTTTTAAAAATAAAAAAAAATCTATTATCTTTATATAATTGTGAGCCAAATTTAGAGTTAAAAATTATTACATATATGTGGACTGCCAAAATAAAAATGAGTAACCGTTAAGGTGGTTGGACAATAAATGATGATAATTCAGGTTGTGTAAATTTAATAGGTTCAAGTGGCCACAACAAAAAGGATATATATTTAAAAATATGTAAAAGTTTAGGTGACATTTTTAAAATGGTCCTTAAAAAAATGATGTTTTGAAAGTGGGGATATTTGTAAAACTCCATAAGGCTCTATCAATTTTCAAAAGCAATTTTTCGAATCTAAATAAAAATCTCTGTTTTATAAACCAAATTCTTTGTGATTTTGTAAAAAAAAAAAGGAAGGAGAAAACTTCAAAAAATAGCATAAACAACTATATCGGATTTAATAAAATTATCAACCATAAAAGAAAGCGAGAAGACCAACATAAAGAACTACTAAAACTCAACACCCTTCTAGCCATCCTATGAATCGACTTTTTACGTTCTCTCGAGAAGAAAATTATGAAGAAGTCTCTACGACCGCTTTGTTATTTCAAAATACAATTAAACAATCTATAATTATGTCAAAACAACTGATATATAGAGTTTTTTTTCTATTAAAAGAAATTCAAAACAAGAGGGTTAATTAAAAAATAAAAATCAAACCTTTGCAAATCTCCCTTCAAACAAAAATTAAACTCATTTAGTTACATCGGTTAAAAATGATTATTTATAATTGCAAACAATGAAAATATTTTTCATATTGATTTTTAAAAAATAAGTAAATATTTACTTTGAGAAAAAAACAATTTAATAAATAAATATTGCATCAATTATATTTCCTATGGATATATTTTTTGGAAGTATTATTAAAAGAAAATTTTTGTTATCCAGGAATCGGATATTCTCTGTCCCGTAACGGGGCATACCTTCCTCCAGCAACCAAACACAAGCAAACGTGAAAAATGAGATTGCCGGTTAGGGTTTAAGACCCGTTAATTTTGAAAACAGTTAAGAAAAAAAAAGAAAAAGGTCCATCTAGGGTTTAAGATTTTTGTTGACTTCGGTATCTATGTGGCATAGAGCTGGGCGGAGCTCTATATGGAATCTCCGTCGCTTTTGCACTGCCACACGACGTCGTATTATCGACGAGGGTGACTGGATTTACTCGTCGGAGTGGTGGGGGACCCAATCAGATGGCCATACCGTTCTACGATCAACTTCCGATAATGGAAACGGCGTCGTTTCAGTCGTCGCTTACCCTTCTTCTAGACCCGTCAGTTTCCTCTCTCTGTCTCTGTTTATTTTATGTATTTACTATTTAGTTCGAGTTTCAATTTTTATTTTTAGTTTTCTGTTTAACTTTCACTGTTGATCGAACGAAAGATATTATGATTATTATTATTACTTATACGGTCTCGTTGTGAATGTGAATAATTTAGAGTAAAAATTGTTGGCCAGAAATGGAGAGATGGTTACAGCAAAGGTATATAGAGTTGCATCCAGGTTGTGGAGACAGTGAACGTTTCCGGGTACTCGGATATCAATGGCGCACGCTTCGCTTTAATGACGATACTCGCCAGAGCACTGTCAAAATTATGGCTGCCTGCCGCGAATCAGAACCTGGCTCTGTGTTCTTTATGCAGCAGCCAGATTGTCTAGCTGTTCCATGTAAATTCCATTTTTATTTTCTTGTCGAATTCTCTGTTTTATTTTTATTAAAAACTGTTAATTCTCTCGCATTTTTATGGTCTGTTGATTGAACATCTTAGTAGCAGCTGTTCCATTGCCTTCTGATTTGCTCTAATGCTTTCTTGTTGTTTCCATACTATGTCAGCATTATTCTTCTGGAATTCATTTTCGTATAATACTCATTTTGACGATCCGTCTTGAATTCAAGCAGTTATAAAGCTGGGATCATAATAGGCTTTCTAAGACCATTTATTGAAGAATTATTGCCCTATTCAAACATGTCCAAAATCAATTATTTAGGAACTCAAATAAAAATAAATAAATAAAACCTGGTTGTATTGATTCATTTGAAGGAACTTGCTCAAACATTTTCGGCATATTGAAATTTTGAAATGCACATCATGAGTTCCCTTAACTGTTGAAAATCTTGTAATTTGGGTAGTTATAGTACCATTCCATGCTTCTTCACCGTGAATTTTTATGATTATATTTTTGGGTGATCTGTTGGGGGCTTGGGGCCTAGAGTCTCATGCTGCGCGTTAGTATCTGATATTTCATACTTGGTTACATTTTTTTTTTGCTCTCATTGATTCTCTTCTTAACATTGTAACATATTGGTATCACTATGTGTTCTTACTTCTCAGTGCCTTCTACCTTTAAATAAAACTTCTTGTTTCTTTGGATAATGTTTTGGTTTCATTTTCTATTTTCATTTGTAGTGACTTTTTGTGGGTTTTAATGTCATTGTGCAGATCTAAGGAGCATGGTGTCAGTTGGGTTGGCTACTATGGCATCTTGTCACCGTGATCCTATGAATGCTGTGCATCGGCAGAAATCAATGAAAATTTTATGCATTGGTCATGGAGGGGGAAGCTTACCACTATTTTTGGCCAGCAAAATTCAAGGTGGAGAAGTTTGCTTACCTTTACTATATGTGCTTTTTTAAAGGTGTAGAACATTACAAAGAAGTTGGATATTACATAAATCATTGTTAACAATCACTGCTTTCAGATTATTAAATATGAAACATGTTATATGCCAATACATATCTCTTATTATGTTACTATTGCATATATTCTTTTTTTTTTTCATAATATTTGATCACTTGTATAACCTTTGGAAATACCTCATAATTGGAAAACATCAATGTTTAAGAAACATGCTAGTGATTATATGTTGATCTGAGGGAGGGATCTTGAATAATAAAAATATATATTTAACTAGTGTCATCCTATGAAGCACGGACACGGATACGGATACGTGGATACGATACGGGGATACGGTAAATCTCAAAAAACTAGGACACGGACACGGCAGGACACACCTTAAAATTATATATATATATATATATTTTAAACAAATATAAATTTGAAAAACTAAAAACATAATTCATTCAAAAGTCAAAACATAAGTCACATAAAAGTTATAACATATTACAAAAGTACAAATAAAATTTATAATTAGTTCCTAATATTTTTTAAAATTATAAAATTGACCCCATTTTTTGTAAAAATAGTTACAAAAGTACCCCAAACGTGTCCCAAACGTATCCCAGACGTGTCCTAAACGTGTTCAAGCCGTGTCGGAAAGTCAAATTCACTGGAAAGTCAATGGATACGGGAAAACGCATGTCCGACACGTGTCCACGCGTGTCCGTGTCCGAAACGTGTCGGACACTTGCTACCTCTAAAAAAAAACATGTCCGTGCTTCAGAGGTGTCTTCTAATAGTTTTTTTTTTTTTTTTCAAAGTTCAAACTGTTTTTTATTTTAGTGTTTATGAGGCAAACGTGTGAGGTAATGTCGTATATATATTTCTCACATGCTTTTTATTCTTCCTGGAAAAGTGTAATACTAGACATCCCATAAAATCTCAAATTTGAAATCTTAAATGATGTGCTATCTTTCTTGTAATTGTTGTATGATGCGGCAATTACAAATAAGATGCCACATCATTTGAGATCCCAAATGATTTGTGATGTCTAGCATTACTGTCTGGAATAATGTGAAGGCCTGCTCTTGCTGTTTTATAACTGTGTCCTCAAATTTTTTGTTATGGTGTTCTACTAAATGATAGGTCACATAAATCATCATTTACCTGATGCAGAATTCTATGGTTCTTTCAGGTGCTGTTGTCGACATAGTTGAAATTGACCCCGTTGTTATATCAGCTTCAGTCCGGGCTATGGGCTTTCCATCTTTCTCGGTTGTGACCTCATCAGGTGATCGTGCCTTGTCAAATCCTGATTCCATCGACTCAGTACTCTGGAAAGGCATCCATGAGAGGATTTACCTCTACGAAGCCGATGCTGAGAAGTTTGTCCTTGAGAACAACAATATATATGATTTGGTCTTCATTGATGCTTATGATGGTGATGATATCTTCCCTCGTAAACTCTGGGACCCAGATTCGCCTTTCGTCAAATCCCTCAGCTGTCAGCTCCACCCTGAACATGGCACGGTGGTGGTGAACCTTCATTCGGATTCTGATATTCTCGACCCACGTAAACCCGATTCATATTTCCATCAGCAGCTTCCATCAATGGGGAAGTACGTTTCTACGATTTTCCATGCCTACAGAGATGTTTTAGTGGGAAATAGAAGTTCTCATGACGGGAAAACAGGTTCTGGTCTGGGATTTGTCGTCTCTGTTCCTTGCCTGTATAATTCAACCCTGGTTGTGTCCAGAGGTTTTGGGGTAGGTGGTGGGCACTACCATAACAAGGATTCGATTTTGAACACTCTAATATCCAAGTCACTCAAAGTAGAACTTGCTCTTAACTTACCATTCCCGTGCTTGGAATATATAAAGAGTGGTTTTACACTTTCTGATTAACATTTGAATAGTTCGAGCTTTAATATAAGTTCACACGGATGAAATTCATTTGACATTTGCAAGAGATTTAAGGAGAGTCACCAATATTTTTCATATTTTGGAGGGATTTATATCAAAAATGCCCTCTTATCTTTTGAAAATATTAGTTATAATTTTAATGTTTTCACTTGAAGTTTTAAAATTTTGGATCTCCAATATTTTATCGAAATTTACTTCTACTTTATACAAAACTGTAAATTTTTCTAGTGACATTTAATACATTTTTACTTTATGTCCTCTAACTCATGAAATGTTTTCTATATTTGAAAAAACAATGAAGAAAATGCATGAATTAATATTATCACCCGGATCACTCATCGCCTCACCTTGTTATAATCGAAATCAATAGTCTTGATTAGAGTAAAAACATAAAAATTAATGAAAAATACTTAGGTACTGACCGGTCAGTATCAAGGTACTAACCCCTCTACCATCATATTGGTAGGGTCAGTTTCTTATATACTGACCAATAATTCAGATCATTGATTGATATATTATATACGAGTCAATATCAATAGATTATGGAGACAAGGTGAGGAGAATTAAGACGAGGAGATGATCAAGATCTCATCACATATATGACTATTGGGCCACAGTCGTTTCGGGCCGGTCCAATGAGTTGACTGATATCTAGAACCTCTCATATCAAATCACAGATTCAAAGCAACTGTCAGTGATCGAGAACCATAAACCCTAAACCTCTCTCACTCTCTCACTCTCGCTCTTCTTTGGTTTGCCGCAATTTCACCATCTCTGCATACCTGATGGCAGGCAAAAAGGGATCCTCAGGCGTTCTCGCTAGGGTTACGCGCACCGTATCAGACTCTCCAATCGTCTCCCACACCAAACGGACAGCGTCCGACGCGGCCTTTGTCACCAAAAAGCTCCTTAAAAGCACGGGCAAGGCGGCGTGGATCGCGGGGACCACGTTCCTCATCCTGGTGGTCCCACTCATCATCGAGATGGATCGCGAGCAGCAGTTCACCGAACTCGAGTTGCAACAGCAGAGCCTGCTCGGAGCTCCTCCGGTCGTCGCCGGTCAGAAGTGAAAGGCAATGCGAAGTCTAGTCGGTTTCCAGTTGGGCCAGGTTAGAGTGATTTCTATGTTTGGTTGGTTAGTGTGGTGTTGGAGTTTTGAAATTTTGGAAAATTTAAGAGTACTCAATTAATGTGGCTCTTGTTTTGGATCTTTGATATATATTCAATATCTCGCTCAATCATTGTACGTATTTATTGGATTTTGGTTTGATTAATGGTTTTGAATTCTAGTTTTATTCTGCAAGAGCAGCTTCATAGATTTATATATACTGTTTTGTGACTGTGAGATGGGAAGTGAAATTGGTGTGAAGTAATGATTTATGTTATTGGTGCCTCTATGATTAGAAGTCTAGATTGATTTGAGTTATGAAAGAAGAAAGTAGTAGTGTGCTTCATGCATTTTAGTCCATAATAATTTCCTCGAATGTATTAGTGGCTCAACATTGACATTGATATCTTAATTTCAAGAGTTTACTGCTATAATTGTAACTCCAGATGTATGTGCTTAATGTTAAAATTTAATGCAGACAATTATGTGTTAGTGGTGCTAGAGCTTAGCATCACATGAGTCCAAAATTTGAGTCAGAGTAGTGGCAAGTAATTGCCTTATGTTAGGAATTTCACATGTTCTGCCCCACTCGATCAAGTCTCACACTCGTTTTTCTCTTCTCTAAATTGAGGCGGCCGCCTCGCCTCACTAGGACAAAATGTCTCGAACCACCTCACCTTTTTTAAAACATTGCAACTACCTTGAAACTAGGAACATACCTCAAACATCCCACTAGTCCAAAAAACTAGCAAGTGGGGGTAACTTTAGAATTCGTGATACTAACACATAATTTTCTCCATTTTTCAATACTCCCCCTTAATGCAAAAATTTACAACACCAAACGTTTCTTTAAAATATACAAAATTTTCAAAACCCAAAGGCTTTGTAAATGTCTGCATCGGTATTGCAATGAAACTTCTTGATGCTTCTCTTGCCCTCCAATTCTTTGATAAAGTGATGACGTGTCTTTGACTCTTTGTGTGTCCTGTATTGCTGTGGAACACCGAATTTATTTGTCATTGCAATTGTTATTGATTGTCACAAGGTGAATTACAATCTGTTTGCTCCAAAGTTGGTCAAAAGAAAGATTCTGTTATCAGACTCAGTATTTGGATATAGAAGATTAATAATTTTCGCCCGATTTTTCCTACTCGAGCCAAAGCTTTCTGTTTCAAAGTTCAAGCTAACGTTAGTTTCTACTAATTTTACTAATTTCCTAGTTTCTGTTAACCTTCTCTGTTGTTCATAGTTTATATGTTAATGGTATAAAATTATGAAACCTATTTGAACTTCAAACATGTGTGAAGTATTGTCAGAAAGTGCTTAGCATTACATTAAATTAATTAAGATTTTTCGGATTTTACCTGTCTTTATGAATGTGTTCACTGCAGACAAGTCATAATTCTCTCTTCCTTATATTAAAGGATAGTAGTATATTTCAAGTTCTGAAATATAAAGATAAGAATTGAATTGGTGTTAAGATCTCATATGCTTTTGTTTTATTTGCATAAATGATGCATGCTTTTGTCATGAAGATGAATTTGTTTGGCTAATCTCCTTTTTTACTTCTCGGATATTGATTTTCATAACTTTTAGTTGTTAAATACCTATGGCCATTTGTTGCACATGTTACAGCTTCAACAACTTAATGTGGCTTTTTTTTTTCCGTTATCATGATATTAGATGTACCTTGGAATGCAGTCGGTTGGATTCAGATTTCTAAATCTATGATGGTTTCTATCATCATTGTTTTGTATTCTTTTTTGTTTCTTTATCTAATTGTGCATCCGGATCTGGATACACTTGGATTTATGATTGTTTAAAGGGCTGAGAAATTGCCGGGTTATAATATTTTTTGTAAAAAGAAAAAAGGAACTTTGTACAAAAAATTAAAATTAAATGATTAAAGGAGCTTAGGTCCTTAGGACTTTCAACCAATTTAGTTATTTAGTTTTTGAGTTTTTTTATTACTTGAAATATATATTATCATAGACTCGAGCACATTATAGATTCTCTATGATTGAAAACTTCACTCAAGTTAAAATTAAGTTAATTATCTATAATGAAGTTTTAAAGTGATTCATCCGTAATTTATAATACAAAGATTACATCTCCATCATTTTTCAATTTCACTTCATCATAGTTCACTGTACAATTTAGTTTCATTTGCAAGTCAAAATGCCAAACAAGTGTTGCTCTTAAGATATTTTACCAACATTACCGAGAAAATCACTAGACTAGTAGATAAACACAAGTTTATTTTTTTGCTTAATCGAATTAAAAAAGAGAGAAAATAGTAGGAGAGATAACAAGAAAATACTGTAGTCAAAAATGGACTCATCACACCCCAACGGGTTTGAGGGGTGGTTTTCTTGGACTTTGTGGTGTTACAATTTGTGTATAATCAATCAAATCGAGATATATATTTACATTTAAGTATTTTTTTTTTCAATTTATTTCATAATATAGATATATGTTTCAATTTGATTGATTAGATATAAATTAAGATATCATTTTTACATATATATATATATATATATATATATATATTTGGTCCGGCTTACTTAGTGTAATAAGATGAGTTTTTTTTTTCTGACTATTCAATGCAATTACTCTTAATATCAAGCTATATTTAATGCAATTACCCCATAAATTATTCTTAAAATTTTTGACCCGCTACTCAAGCAAGAGGTTTCCGGGAAAACTAGTTTTAAAACGAGCATGGCGCCAAAGCTTTTGTTGTCTCTGCAAACATGAACAAAGCACTAGACAGAGGAGAAGCAGCACAAGCCAAGACGGATCCACGAATCCTCCACGCCAAAACCTTGAAATCGCCTTACACGGACCGCTCTGATTTCAACAACCTCATCACCCTCTACTCCAAATCCAACCACCTCCTCTCCTACTCCCTCCGTGTCTTCAACCAAATCCCATCTCCCAACATCGTCTCATGGACGTCTCTCATCTCCGCTCACTCCAACTCTCCTCTCTCTCTGCGCTTCTTCCTCTCCATGCTCCGCCGCCCAACCTTCTCAATTCTCCCAAACCAGCGCACTTTTGCTTCTCTCTTCAAAACATGCGCCTCTCTCTCTCACGCGTTCGCTTTCGGTCTCTCTCTCCACTCCATGTCTCTCAAACTCTCATTTAACGACAAACCCTTTTGTGGATCCGCCCTTGTCAATTTCTACTCTAAGTTTCGGTTACCCGATAATGCCAAGAGGGTGTTCGATGAAATGCACGACAAAGAGGAGGTTTGTTACTCTGCCATGATTGTTTGTTTGGCGCAAAACTCTCGTTGTGTGGATTCTTTGTCGGTCTTTGCTGACATGAGACGTCGTGATGTGGTGTCTACTGTGCACAGCGTGTCTGGAGCGTTACGTTCAGCTGCTGAGCTTGCTGCTATGGAGCAGTGCAGGATCATACATGGACATGCACTTGTTTCTGGTTTCGATAGGAATGTGGTTGTTGGGACTGCGTTGATTGATGCGTATGGAAAAGCTGGGCATGTGTTTGATGCGAGGAGGGTTTTTGATGAGAATGTCAGTGTGTTTAATGTTGTTGCCTGGAATGCTATGTTGTCTGGTTATGCACAACAAGGAGATAAAAATACCGTGCTAGAGCTTTTTCATTTATTGGAAACCAGAGGATTTTCGCCGGATGAGTACAGTTTCCTGGCTGTTTTAACGGCCTTTTCTAATGCGGGTTTGGCTTCTGAGAGTGAGAAGTGGATTGAGAAAATGAGAGTTTGTTACGGGTTGGAACCGGGATTGGAGCACTATACTTGTTTGATAGGTGCATTTGGGAGAGCTGGGAGGTTAGAGGATGCGGAGAAGATTGCAATGGAAATGCCATTTGAACCGGATGCAGCCGTTTGGAGGGCATTGTTGTCCTCATCCGCATTACATGGTGCACCAGACATGGCTCTGAGAATGGCTCACCGATTATTAGAAGTAAATTGTTATGATGACTCTGCTTATGTGATTGCTGCTAATGTGTTATCGGCTTCAGGTAGGTGGGATGAGGTCGCGGAAATGAGGAAGATGATGAAAGATAGGCGAGTGAGGAAAGAAGGTGGTAGGAGTTGGATTGAAGTGAAAGGAGAAGTTCATGTGTTCTTGTCCGGTGACAGGAATCACTATAGAGCGGAAGAGATTTACGTGAAGCTAGAAGAGTTGATTGAGAAGTGCGAGAAGTTAGGATACGTCCCAATTTGGAACGAAATGTTGCATAAGGTCGAAGAAAGGGAGAAGACGCGAGCACTTTGGTATCATAGCGAGAAGCTAGCATTGGCGTTTGGGTTAGTAAGCGGAACCCCACCAGGAAAGGCATTGAGGATAGTGAAGAACTTGAGGATTTGTAGGGATTGCCACGAGTCTTTTAAGTATATCAGCAGAGTGGTGGAGAGGGAGATCATTGTGAGAGATGTTAACAGATACCATAGAATTTTGAATGGTAGTTGTACATGTGGAGATATATGGTAGGTTATTGGAAATTAACCATAAATATGCTCTCCATGGAACAAAAGTTGCAGTCCTTGATAAAGCTCAAATTTTTTTTTTTTTCAAAGCTAACTACATTGTCGATCAAGAATTTGATCAAATGTAACGATATAGAATCTATAAGTACGGTCCAAAATGCAACTTCAACTTAAGGGAGGGGTTTTCAATAATTCAGGGTTTTAATGGGTAGGTAAATATTTACAAAATAGGGTTTGAACTTTAAACCGGAATTTCATTTTGACGTCACCAATCATCACATGCAATGGACCATAGGTAACTCTAAAGCCCTATTTGATTTTCCATTTAATGCTTAATGTGTTCCATTAGGCTGTTTTGCTTGCTTTTTAAAGTAATAAAATCACTTTAAGGAACTCCTAAAATCATTTGTTTATAAAAGTGAATGTCTGTATTTTTTTTTCTTCTCGACGTAAAAAACTTTAATATTGTTAAACATAGTTGTTTCAAAATTCAAAAACTCAATTGGAACACAGTTTTTTATTCTATATTCTGGTATGGACTTTTTTTTTTCATCACAATTTGATAATTAGTTTTTTTTTTAAATATATATTTTAGAGTTTAAGTACATCTCTTTTACATGTTTTGAAAATTATATTATTGATGACGTAGATTGATCTATTTATATTTATTAAACTCTTCAATTATGTTGTTCCACGTTATGTTGAATGCAATGAGAAACTGTTTATATTTCTTAAACTCTTCAATTAGAAAATGGGTGATTCTTCCCTTCTGATTAGGGTCTTGCAATAGTTTTTAAAATTGAACAAAATAAATCACCTAAAATAAGAAAAGACGAGACAAATTTTACGTTTTACGAATTTAAGGTGATGCAAGTTAGTTCTAGAAGACCGTCCTTGTTGTTTAGTTTTGTTTGTAATTGAGTTTAATTTTAAATATATATATATATAGTTATTAAATTTGAAATATTATTAATAACTAAATAATTTTGTTTTAAAATTATCAACCTTAATATATTAAAATATAAATATATAACTAATAATTGTTAGAAAGGTATAAATGCAATAGTATTTATTTTCAGATATTTTTGTAATTAAAAAACCAATTTATTACTTGTATTCAGTTTTAATAGAAAAAAAAAATTGTCGGTTTTTTATTTTCAGTCTCTATTCAGCTTTCAGAGGTAAAATCAAATGAGGTCCAAGATTGTAACATTAGTACTATTCGGTGTTCAAATATAAAATCAAACGAGATTTAGAATATTTAGTCACTACCATCTAGAGATGGTCATTTTACCCCGGGGCTCCAAACCCTCACTCCTCCATCCCCATTTGGGGAAAAAAATTTGGGGGGAAATGGAGAAATAGGGAGGGGGGGTGGAGGGGGGATGGGGATGACTTTTAATCCCAAATTTAAATGGGGTTGGGGATGAGGGGACCCGTTTCCATCCCCATTTCCCCCAAATATTATAATATTATATAAAATATATATTAATATATATTTTTATTATTTTTATTTTACTAACTATATATACATATTTATAAATTATAACTTAAATTATACACCAAACAATCTAACTATATATACATATTGATTTTCTTGTTAAATTACACACCAAACAAGCTCTATATAATTTATTAACATATTTTACTAACTATATATACATATTAAACAACTTAACTTTCATTTCAATTTGTATGTGATGTTATTTTATATTTGAATTTATTTGATTGCGAATTTATGTGTTTCTTTAATATGTAATTTTTACTGATACAGGAACAATGAGGGAATTGAGGAATGGAGGACTTCGGGAAAATGAGAAAACAGGAAAAAACTGAAAGAAAAAAAAACGAAGAAAATGGGGAAATATAATTGAGGGTGGGGGGAACTACATCAACCCTTGTTTCCCAATTGACCATCCCTACTACCATCTAAACCTATAACCTTATTAGATTTGGTTTGGGTTACTAATGACCCACATTGGGCCGAAACAAAAAGGCCGTGGCAGGTAAAGTCAAAAAGAACAAAGAAGACAGCTGGAGGAGCGCCTATGGGACCCAGTTGTACATCTTGTCAGCATCCTAGGTGTCAAAGTATTATTAGTCGGTTTCCACTTGGGAAATGATGATTTGTTTTTTTGACCAAATCATTCATTCATTCATTGATTTGAATACAGGCTGAAATCACCGAACACGTGATACCCACGTGCACACAAAAACATGACGTTATATAGTGTAGCACGTCCATATCTAGAGGTCCGTTTTATGGCTTCTCCTTATTTTTGTCGGTGACTTGCAGATTTTATGATGTATGTTCCTCAGCAAGAAATGCTCAATGTGAATCAAGCCTGATATACACATATATGCAATCTCACGGGATTACCTTGATGGTCCAGGATGAGCTGTAAACTCGGACTTTCTTGGTTCGAACCATGACAACTCCTTTGAGGTTAACCCTTGTAGCGTTAGTTAAACCGGTGAAATGACGAGTTTGATACGTGGATGACTCTCAGGTCAACGGTTTAAATCTTACCGAGGTGAATGTGAGTTTTGATTTACTCGTTTACATCGTTATGGGGTTAGGGGTGTAGACCGGGATTTCCTATCTATCTCACTCCAAACAACCAACAAACAGACCACTACAAATCACACAGTTGGAGAAAGATATACAGATAGTTCTCTAAACGAAGTTCAGGATCTTCAATATCAAAAAAAAAATTGATATAAACATATATAGAGAGAGAGGTCTCCTAAAATTTTTAGGCTAAATAGCGTTTAGAGAGTTGTTTTTAGAAAATATAAAGAGCTTGATTACTTGTTTAAAAAACAAATAATGTAAAATAACAAAGAAACTCTGTGACAGTAAATTTTATAGTTTCCAGCAAATAGTAAAATCAATATAAACAAGCTGAGTCTGAAACTGAAACTTACAATCAAAGGTTTTCAAAGCAATCAATAATAATGAAATGCCAAAACTTTCGAAGATGACAAGAAAATTCAAATGGGAGAAATGGCACATGCCATGCCAGTAAGTATAACCTTAACGTATATAATTGGTAGAAATAATGGCTTTGGGATGCTTCTTTAAAAGACATTAGCAAGTGGAAAGATTTGTAGAATTGTAAGTCTCTGTGTCCCATAAATGCCTTAGGATTGTCTCATTACATTGTATTTCAAATCAATATCACAAAATCCGAGCAAATATTTGCCTGATTGACAATGTATCCCACTAGTTTGGCCCCCAAAATAGAGGTGAATTACTTTTTTCTTTTCTTTTTTCTTTTTTAATTTGATACCAGGGCCTAGATATCTACTCCTCCGGGAGATGTCTACTTCAATCAAGGGAGAAGCGTTCTTGTTTAATGGATAAATGTGAGATAATATATACTATATCAGTGTATTAGGTTTTGAACCGACAGTGCAACTCAATTTTGAAAACTTCAAAGGTGAAATACCTGAGCAATATAATTGCTTTTCTAAAGCCCGATTATTCAAGATTTGATGTGTTACCTTGGCATACCGGTAGGATTAGAATGAGGTGTGTTTGATTCTGATTCTTGTTTATTTATTTATGTAGCTGAGAAGGAATGTGCAGGCTAGTTCTTATTTGTACTATTGATTTATGCGTTAATTTACTTCCATGGGAAGACATCATGGTGCATACTTTCAATGTTGATTTGAACTTTTATTCGACACAAAGTAGCAAACAGTTAGTAAAAGTTAATCATACCTTCATTATTAAGAAAGTTTACCTATCATGAAATTTAGTAAAAATTTATATTAGTACTCGAGTCAAAAGAAAATTCAAGTCAAGCACTTTATTTTTATATTTACTAATATTTTTATAAACTAAAAGGGTCATAAAATAAGTTTGATATTGTTGAAAAATATTATAAGTTTATGTTTTAATATTATCATTAATTTTAAAAACAACGGTAACTCACCTCTTAACGTAGATAGTAGTGCACCTCCCTTCCACAATGAGGTAATTACGGTGATAGGTTTTTTATAAGCATATGTGCATGCCTTTATTGAAAGTTTTCTCCCGATTTACTAAAACAGTTATCCGAACCGTATATATATATATATATAATTTTATTTTATTTTTATTATAGAAACCATATATTTAATATGCCATTGGATATCATCTTATATGTTGAAAATATAAAAAATCTTTAATTTTACAGAAAAAAATTTAAAACATAATAATAATTACATAAAAAAAAACCCCAAAAAAAATGAAAAAGCTAAAAATATAACTCAAATTGCACCACTAATACATTCACATCACATTATATGATCATTTAATTAGATATAATTGGTTACACATAATATAAATAAAGTGTATCAATGGTTGAAATAAATATTATTATATATATTCTTCGAATACATACAATTTATTGCGTTTTAAGAAATAACCTAGCATTCATATGAAGATGGAAACATGAGGCATGTGATGTGAGTAATGAGTATTCACTTATTCTTTCATGTCATTTACTCGTATCTTTATCATTGCAATATCCAAAACACTTGATTCTCTTTCCTATCCGAAATTACATGCCCATGAAAAGAACCTTGATTGAGAGAATTTACACTAGTGAGTGATTCAAATTTTTAAGTCCCATGTAAATGAGTTCATTGTTGCTCACATGAACATTATCTCCTTTCCATATGGATGACATATGTTTATAAAGAGATAAATTTATCTCAAGAAATAACAATATGTAGATAAATTTACTCTTTCCATGAATATATATCATCCATACGGAAAATGGGTAATATCCACCCAAATGGACTCCAAACCCATTTCATCCATACGGAAAAGGGGTAAATGCATATCAAACCATTCACACTTTGATGATTAATTGATTATAGCTTGTTGCCTATTCTTCCTTGGCATCCACTTTTGTCAACAAAGTAATTAATAAATATAATAATTCTTCACCAAAAATTATTTAAAATAATGTCATGACAGATTGTAAAATCGTCTAAAGATCAATCAGATAATGACAAGCAATGAAAGAAGTAGAGAACTTTAAAATTTCGGTTCTCCTTTTAGTAAAGATTCAATTAGACTAGTGACAAATTTTTAAATAAATATACCGGTGACAAAAGCACTTAAAGAAAGCGATAAACTAGCGAATGTATATGAATTTTCTCCACCAAATAAACTTCCATAGAAAAGAATGATACAAATATATAGCAATGATAAAAGTGAAGGGAATCTACTCCTCTACAATGTTATATATCTAACACTTGTAATTTCTTTTGGAAGAAGATTGATATAATTTTTCTTTTGTTTTTTGTTTTTTTACAATATCTATATATATTCAACTATAGATCAGGTATTTTTTAAACTATTGATATACTATTTTAATGAAAACGAACCAACAATTATTGTCAAATCCACATCATTATTGCCTACATCCATTATTCAAAAAAAAAAATTGATAAACCTCTTTGACAGTTTGACCTAAATTAAAGGAATATAAAGTCATTATCAACAATCTTTTATTATTTTTCTTAATTAATTTTATAAATATAGAAGAAAATTAATTAATTATTCAAAAAAACAGTCAAGTACTACATTCACCTATAATTACAATACATACTTAAAAGAAAAAAAAAATTAAATAAATAGAGTGAACAAAGCATACATACAAATCAACAAGTTTACACAAACCCCTCTGAAGGTAAGAGCACCAAAACCACAAAATGTTCACCAAACCATGTGTTTATGGACAAACATTCTAATTTTGCTCTTAAAAAAATAGGCACTTATCATGATTTAAGGACAATTAAATATTACATAATTAAAAACAGTCAATATCTCTACTAGGTGTTTGTGGGAAGAGAGAGAGAGAAAGATTGCTACTACTTTCTAAAAAGCATATAAAAGTTGTGTAGAAAATAGAGAAGCGTTGGTCTTGAGAAAGGGAAAAGAGACAAACAATTAACATGACTACTGGGAAAATTATAAAACAATAAAATTACCACCAAAAAAAACCCTTCTTCTCTATCTTCCACCTCAAAATGACAAACATTCATTCTCTTCTCTTTTTCACATTAGTGAATTTTTTTCAAATTTTTTTGTTGTTTTTGTTTTTCATTTTTATGCCCTAATTTTTTGTTCACTCTCTCTCCCCCAACAAAATTCCCAAATTCACCCTCACTCCTTTTTTTTTTCCTTCACCATAAAAATGAGGAACAAAATGTAGAAGAAAGAATCCACCTCGAAAAAGAACTCTAGTTGCCCACTTTAGATTTCTTTCTCTTTTCTCACTACTCAGTAATCTGCAATAACAAAAAAATAAAAACATGAGTACATTCAAAGATGTAACCACAAGAAAATACAAGAGATTTTGAAGAATAAATTGCAGATTAAGTTTGCATATATATAAATACCATCATGTTTCTTCATCAGATTTCTTGCAAACATCAAACAAATTACTACAAATCCAACTCCAGCTGCTCCTCCTAGAATTATAGCCACTGTTTTTCCTGTATTTGGCCCTCCTGGCCCTGAAAATAAAAATAACATCAATCAATCAAGCACATCCCCAGAAAAAAAAAAAGTGATTTTGCTTTCAAACAACCAATTAATTTCGAATCTAGTAACAAACCCATCAGAGAAAATAGCTTCTGGTTTACAACTAAAAGATAAAACTGGATCCAAAAATTAGCAGTAATTCACCTAAAATTTCTTTGAATTTGTTTACCTGATGAAACAGAAGTACCTGATGAAGAAGAAGATTGTCTCCTGGGGACACCATTAGGGTAATAACTATAACTAATAAAGCATTTATGGAGATAGACTTGTCCTGAAATAGAGCTCCCACACTCAACCTGACCTCTCTGAACAGCACTTTTGACACAGTCACCACAATCTGAATCCCCCAAATCACCTTGACATTGTGCTAAAAGATACACAGATTCATAGCTACTTGTATAAAATCCATGACCACTTATCACTCCATTTTCCATCATTTGAAGGGCAGCATCTCTTCTCTCTTCAAAACCACTCCCTGCAACATTTGTAGCCCCACAAGTCTTGTACAGCATCTCCATGCCTGAAATCTGAGAAAAGCCAGCAACTTCATAAAGAATGTAGCACCCAAGTAGCTGAACTCTAGAGGCTATGGTTTTTCCACATAGCTTGTCTGAGAGAACCGGTAGTTTGCTCACACAGTTGTAACAGTCATTGTTGCTGAGGTCTCCTCGACATTGAAAAATACCAGTTATGCTTGTTTGACCGGTACCAGAGGTGGTTTTGTAGAACTTGGTCTTTGTGGACTGTGAGACCAAAGAACCAAAGAGGGCAGAGAGGGCTTGTGAGTACAAACCAGATGGATCTTGAAAAGTCTGCTTAGCACAACCCTTGTAGACAAGGGTGCTGTAATCAGTAGCAGATTCAGTGAGATTTGTGAAGAAAAACACTAAAGAGAGAATAAATAAAAGGGGTTTTGAAATCAAACCCATTTGAGGTCTGGTGTAAATGGATCAAATCATGGCAGTTTCTAGGACTTTTATTTTTTTTTTGGGAGGTTTTGAAAAAAAAAAAAAAAAGGCTCTGTTCTGTATTTGGCTAAATCTCAAGAAAAATTGTAGGGTTCTGTTTTTGATGCTTTGGTTTCTGGATTAAAAAAAAAAAAAGCTTTTGGTTTCTGGTTTTGTGGTCTGAACCGGCAATAACTTTGGCTTTGGATGGCCTACCTCTGAATATGTGCAGAGAGACCACAGGAGACAGAGTTATACAATGAACAATTTTTATTTTTTAAATTTTTTATTTTTGAAGTAAGGACTAAGGAGTGCAACGTACAATTAGCTAATAAAAAAAATTAATAAATATTTATTTTTCTTGAAATTGTGAACTATTTTTCCTATTTTATAATCGCTGTATGAGTGTGTGTTTCTTTTTTTAATATTTGAAGAGAATGAGAACAAAATGATTTAATGTTAAAATGATTTAATGTTAAAATGATTTTAAATTAAAAAGTAAAGGATATATTCTCACTGTTAAAAAAATTAAAAAGTGAAGAAGGCAGGGTATGAATGCAAAGGAATATAATTTTATGGTAGATTGGTAGATAAGTTAATGAAGTTTGACTGAAGTACACAGTACACACATAACATATTCAACTAGGCTGCTAGGGTTTCAGTTTTTTTTTAGTTTTTTTTTTAATTTTTACAAAGTTGGGCTAATTTTAAGTAAATAAATAAATAAAATGACATCAGGTGGGGCCGTGGGGGCTTGTGAGAAGTGAGAACCCCACATCAATTGTTTTAAAAATCAGGATTTAAGTTTGGAAATAGAACCAACCAAACTCAATTCCCCTAACCCAAGTTTGGAAATAGAACCAAATTATTTTGACATTATTTACCGAGATGCTTTTCAAAGAATTTGCCTACATAGCTTCTCATTTTAACTTTTAGAAAAACTAAAAAATGGTTAAAAGTAATTCCCTATAATTTTACCAATTTTACCAAATACCGTTCTTCTAAAAGCACTTCAGGAAGCAATGTTAAACTTCCCTTAACCCACGAAATCAAGTTCCCTTCTCTAATTCTCTTTCCCAATTACCTGATTAATAAATACGTCCTTAATAGGTAAAAATGAACTCTAATCGCATAAGTTAGGGAAAGATGTAGAACTGGTTTACTAAAAGTGGATTTCAAGATATAGAGAAAATCTTTTCCTCAATATATATTGTTATTGACGTAATTTTGGCGATATGACACGTCAATAAAAGACAAGAGTCGAGGGGTGTCACGTCACCAAAAGTCAACCAGATATAATCAATCCAAGTTGACCAAAGAAAATCTGTCAAACCCCTCGACTAAGATAACACAGACGATCGGATAAGAAGACTCGATCGGGATAGTCAAGATGGTCGGGGCTAAGGTTATGATCAGATAAACCGCCGATCGGGGGAAGTGAATTTGGTCGGGTGTAACAGGTGGTCAGTTGTCAGACACGTGGACAACACTTAGATTTAATGAAGTTACGACTCAAACACGAAGAGAATGATCCCTACCTAAATAAGGTGTCTAGAGGTATACTTTGATGAGGAAGTAAATTTCCTTATAGATATCAAAATCCAGATTAGACAAAAAATCAAATACAGTCGAAACACAATCAACGCAAAACAAGGAAGAAGGCCAATAAGTTAGAGTTTCGCTTAATTACGGAACTTTCCTTACTTGTACATCAATAATTAGGGTTCTATACATTTATAAATAGACTATACTAACACCCGTAAAGGGGTGAATGCCAATTAAGCTTATAAGAGGGCAAAAGAGATTGTGTGTATAATCATTGACAGTTTAGTGAATTTTTTTCATCGTCACCGGCAACCGTAGATGTTTCCTCACCTTGGGGTTTTACAAAGTAAAATCTTACGTCTCATTTGTCTTTCATTTGTTTCAATTCATAGTTTGAATGTTTATTCACGCTCACTTGTTTGATGTGTGGTTAATTAAACCTAACCCAAAAATCACCGTCAACACATACACATACACATACACACACACACATATATATAAATTCCATACCACATGGCATATATCTAGTGATTAAGATATATTGTATCGGGTGCATACAAGTTTTTATCCGGAATATAAACATAGACTATCACCATATCAATATCAATATCGCCGCATCTTTTTATTATTTCTTTGCAAAAAGAATTAACCCGTATTCTCGGCACAAATAAATCAACCAAAAAAAATTAAACAAAGTTTAAAATCAAGCAAGTTAAAATAAACTGTAAATTCCTTCTTACAAAATTATAATATATATACAAGGGCGAAGTCAAGATTTTAGCTCCGGGAGGACGAGACAAAAACAAATACTTAAGTTAACGGGTAGGAAAAATATATTTATAAACTAAGTTATTACAAAACCAAATGTAATATCGTTTAAACGTTGACGAAGATGAACCGATGTTTCAATCCTTTTGTAAAATCCATCAATTGTCGATTACTTTCTCATAAAAATATCAAAGAAATATGTAATGATATATATATATAAGGACGATCCCGATATAAGAGGTAAGGACGTCCAACCACAATCTCACACATTTTGTATGGGTGTGAGTATTTATTAATGTGGAGTTGTGGGTCCATTGTGAATGTGTGGTTGTGGTTAAATGTCTTGATATAATAAAACTCTGACGATCTTAATAGGAAAATTATTTTATAATTTGTGTGTGTGTGTAGAAATACAAGTATAATTGATGATGCAATACTTTTTCTCCGGTTATTATGGGGAAGAAGGAAAAATTCGATCACAGGAATTCGCGACGTAGGTTTACAATTTTAATATTTTAAAATATTAAAAATATTAACAACATAAACCTTATCTTGTCTAGTTTTTTTTATAATTAATATTTATGTTTTTAATTACATTAAAATAATCAAAGTTTAAAATTTATAAAAACAATTAAAATTATTTTGTTGTGGAGGCCATGACCCCTGTCGGCCCCACGTTCCTCCACCCTATATATATAACTCAGAAAATGTGGGCTTTGGATTTTTGAGGCCCAAGACAGAACTAATTCACATAAAAATATAGGAGGCTGCCATATGCTTTTCAATTTAGTAAGGTCACGTTCACAGTAAAATATACATTTATTGTAATTTGTAAACATATAAATATATAATTGATTCTCTTTCTATTTAAATGGTGAAATCACGTTGAAGATGTTGAATAGTTTATTGGTAACTTATTTTAATCTCGAGAGAAAATCTACAATTTATTTTATTTTTTATTTTATTATACAACATTGTGCGATGAATAAATTACCGAAAATATTGAAATGTTTTGCATTAGAATATACAAATAATGCAACATAAATTTTAATATATTAAAATGTTTTATCATCTTTCCATTTTAATCAGTATATTTTACTAAATAAAAACTCTTCTTACATGTGTTATTCGATCTTAAATTCTATTAAAAAATCAAATGGGTTCGATTCGAATAATATTTTTAATGTCGAATGACAGATTGTCCAGAAAGCAAATTAATTGGACATCCAGATACATATATATTGGTTTGGTTGGATTATTGATTTACAAACTGACAAAACATAAGAAATATTTTAGTTGATATAAAAATTACACAAATTTGTTATCAAATTAATATTGTCACTTTGTGCTTTCGACTATCTTAATCACATGGCTTCATTTTAATTATTTTAATTGATTGTATAATATTGTTGGTAACTTCTGCAAGTAGTTGTGCTCAGTATTTTAATTTTTAAGAGAGCTGTGTAATTTATTTATTTTGGGGTATTATTGAAACTGTTCAATTTATTTTTTTTGAAGTTGATACTAAAAATTGGGAGCATGCATAGATTCAAATCCATTGGATTTTTATAGACTCCAATTTAGAAATTGATTAGATTGGATTCATACACACCCTATTGGCCCTGTTTGTTACGTAAGATTGGATTGGGATTTGACTAATCTTAGTCTAATCATATGTTTGGAAGCAACACCGGACTAAAAAAAATAATCTAATGGGACCCAATTTTAGTGAAATAGTCACATGTTTTGTGGGAGAAATAAACCCACTAAATTGGTGGGTTTAGTTGTCCTATGACTATTTTTTTTTTTAAGTTTTTTTTTAAGTTCTTTTTTTTCAGATTTTGTAATGCACTATCAAAAATAAAAAAATATAAATCAAAACCCAGAAGAAAAAAAAAAGCAAAAAACAAACTCATAACCATAATATTTTGGAAACCAAAAATAAAATCGAACCCACAAACATAATATTTTGAAAATCTAAAAAAAAAAAAACCAAACAATCAAAAAAAAAATTCAATATTTTCATATTCTAAATCCAACCTAGATCTAAAATAAACCCAACACATATGATGACGATGATATATAAATGGCGATGATGATAACGAATTAGGAAAAGATAAATTTTATAGTTTTTAAATTTAATTTTAATTAGTTTTTTTATATTTTTATTTTAATTAGATTATTTTAATGTTATTTCCGTTTTAAAAATAAATTATTATATTTAATCCAATCTCATGTTTCACCAAACAAAATATGGTATTAATTTAATCCAGTCTCATATTTCTCCAAACATAGCATAGTATTAATTTAGTTCAATCCAATCTTATTTAATCCTAGTCTCATCTTAATCCAATCAAATCCGATAAAATAGTCCAATCCAATCCCGCGCACCAAATGATACCAAAGAGTATAGTCGTATAGATATAGTAAAACAATGCATGTCAATCATGTAAGAATATTTTCACCGTTTTCAAACCAATGATACATGAATTAGCAAATTACCAATTTGGTGTTTCCTTTTCTTGGCTTATTTTAAATTTTATTGTTTTGTGGATAATGTAGAACAAGTGGCTGAGTCCTACATGGCTTGGTGAGACCATCTTAAATCTAAGATTAAATGACCTTAATTGAAGGGAATCGACGAGATCTTCAGAAGTCGAGACCTGCAAGGTTGAGGCACGTCCTTTTTCAGCCAAATTCCATTATTTAGGTCCCAGAATCGTAATTTTTTCCTTTTTGAAAAATTTCCATTTTTGTCATAAGTTGACTTTGACATGCCAGAATCGCCTACCGTTAATTCCGGTTTGTTTATGGTCGTTAGTATATTTTATTTCCGTAACTTTTATGATTTCACTATTTTCGACAGTTTCGTTATTTATGGCAACTTTTGGTATGTAATCCCGTTTCCTGTCCAACAAGGATTCGGGTTAGGGTTTTTACTTTAAATAGTATTGTAAGCCGAAAGGCTCATTAGTTTATTTTTCAATAAAATCCAGACTTGTTTTTTTATTTGATTTCTGGTGGATTCCAGTTTCAATAGAACTTAGACGTCAGTCTAGTTCTTTTTACGTTTTCACTGCGTCAATTGGTATCAGAGCATGGATTTACCGATCTCGATGTCAACTAACGGAGCAGGAGACAAACCATACTGACGGCGATCGTGGGGTGGAGGCCTTGTGGGTAGTGGTGGAGGAACAACGACAACAACTAAGGGAGATTCGTGAACTGCTTGTCGGAATGAACCTCAACGCTAACAACAAGCAGCCGCAACCAGATAACAGAGTGCGAACTGATGGATTTGCCTGAGGCCAACCTGTTAACAGAGGATGTCCCCCTCGTCATCAACCTGATAGCGAGGATGACTCTAAAGATGGAGGAGATAGAGGATTTGGTGTTATTCAACCAGTGAGACGATCCAGAGAGCATGGCGATTACCAGTTGAAGGCAGATCTTCCAAGATTCAATGAAAATCTACGTATAAAAGATTTTATTGACTGGATCACCGAAGTAGTGTGGTTCTTCGAGATGATGGAGATTCCAGAAGAGAAGATGGTCAGATTTGTCGCCTTTAGACTGAAAATAGAGGCTGCAGTCTGGTAGGATCAGTTGTAGAAGACCCGTCAGCAACAAGAAAAGGCGATTGTAAGAACATGGCGTAGAATGAATCAGCTTATGATGGGTAGGTTTCTGTCATCAGACTATGGGCAGTATCTATTCCAGTTGCTTCAAAACTGTTCGCAGAGGAACAAGTCGGTGTTTGATTACACAGTAGAGTTTTCTAGGCTCTCGGAGCGAAATAACTTGAGTGAAACAGAGGGGCAGCGTGTATCCAGATATCTCAATGGGTTGAGGCCGTCACTTCGGGATAAGATCAAATTGTAAGTGTCGTGAACCGTGGATGAAGCTCATAACATGGCGCTAAAGGCCGAGTTGCTGGAACGTAGAGTCAGAAACCCTGGTTTTCAGAGGAACAATCCTGAGTCATCATTCCTGAACAAAGACAAGGGTGTTCAATCATCGGTTCCAGCGAACCAACCAAGAGGAGCTAATGGAGAAAAGGGTATTAGTAGCAATCAAACAACAGCGCCAGCCAACAGGAACGTGCCTAGAAATCCGAATCCAAATCCAAATCCCTATGCTAGACCTACAACAGGAACTTGTTACAAATGTAGAAAACCTGGTCATCATTCGAATGCATGTCCTGATCGTCGACCAGTAAATTGGGTAGAAGGATGTGAAGAAGACCGAGATGTTTCTGAATATGAAGAAGAATGTGACTTGTATGAGGGAGTAGAATTCGCAGAAGAAGATGGTGAACGTGTCAATTATATGGTACAACGGGTGTTGTACGCACCAAAGAAAGAGGACCATAGTCAGCGTAACAATATATTTCGATCTTGCTGCACAATCAGTCAAAAAGTCTGTGATATGATCGTGGACAGTGGAAGTTGCGAGAACTTTGTCGCGAAGAGGTTGGTGGAACAAATGAAGTTGCCAACTGAGAAACATCCCAATCCGTATACTATTGGCTGGTTCAAGAAAGGACCGACAGTAAAGGTAACTGAGATTTTTCGTGTTCCTATTTCTATTGGTAAGGTATATAAGGAGGATGTAGTTTGTGATGTGATTGATATGGATGCTAGCCATGTATTGTTGGGTCGACCATGATAGTATGATGTCGATATTACTTATAGGGGTCGAGATAACACTTACTTATTTACCTGGGGATCACATAAAATTACTATGGCTCATTTCAAACGTCAGACAGTACCTAACAAGCCCTCTGAAGCGGAGAAGCAGTCATTTCTAACCGTGACCGAATCCGACACATAATTCGTGGCAGACGTTAAGGGTGCACAGGAGGTCTATGCTTTAATGGTTAAAGCTCTTGTGGTAGAGGGGGAAGAAACACCTGTGGCAACTGTTCTTGAGAAAATACAGTCGTTGCTGGAACAATTCAAAGATATTACTTCAGAAGATTTGCCTAACAACTTACCTCTATTAAGAGACATTCAGCACCATATAGACCTTATACCTTGAGCGAGTTTGCCTAACCTGCCACATTACCGAATGAGTCCAAAGGAGAATGACATTCGGCGGGAGAAAATAGAAGAATTATTGCATAAGGGTTTCATACGTGAGAGCATGAGCCCATGCGCAGTTCCCGCGTTGCTGACACCAAAGAAGGATGGGAGTTGGTGCATGTGTGTGGACAGTCGAGCTATCAACAAAATAACCATCAAATACTGATTTCTGATTCCCCGTTTAGATGACATGTTGGATCAACTGGAGGGTTCGAAGCTGTTTTCGAAGATTGATCTATGCAGTGGGTATCACCAAATTCGGGTAAGGCCTGGGGATGAATGGAAGACGGCGTTCAAGAGCAAGGATGGTTTGTATGAATGGCTGGTCATGTCGTTCGGTCTATCAAATACACCCAGTACTTTCATACGGGTGATGAATCAGGTATTGCGGCCTTTTGTGGGAAAGTTTGTTGTTGTTTATTTTGACGATATTCTTATTTATAGTAGGACTGAAGAAGAACATGTGGAGTAGTTGTGGGAGGTGTAGTTTTACAGGGAAGTCAACTGTTTCTTAATCTGAAGAAATGCAGTTTTATGACCAACAGTTTGTTATTTTTGGGCTACGTGGTGAGTTCAGAAGCAATTCATGTGGACGAAGAGAAGATGCGAGCAATTCGAGAATGGCCTGCACGTAAAACAGTGAGTAAAGTTAGTAGCTTTTATGGCTTAGCTACTTTCTATCGCCGGTTTATTCAAAATTTCAGCATTGTCATGGCACCGATAACAGAATGTATAAAGAAGGGTCGGTTTCAGTGGGGAGAAGAAGCAAAGATGAGTTTTGCGTTAATCAATGAGAAATTGTGTACTGCACAAGTACTGGCTCTACCCAATTTTGAGAAGATTTTTGAAGTGGAATGCGATGCTAGTGGGGTGGGAATTGGAGTTGTGCTGTCCCAAGAAAAGCGACCAGTAGTTTTCTTTAGCGAGAAATTAAGTGAAGCTCGCCAGAAGTGGAGTACTTATGATCAGGAGTTCTACGCAGTGGTCCGAGCCTTGAAGCACTGGGAACATTACCTAGTACAGAGGGAGTTTGTATTGTACACCGGCCATCAAGTTTTGAAGTTTATCAACAGTCAGAAGAACTTGGACAACATGCATGTCAGGTGGGCCACTTTCCTTCAGAAAATTCTTTTGTTATCAAGCACAAATCAGGGGTTCTAAACCGAGTTGCTGATGCATTGAGCCGCCGTGCCACCCTGCTCGTAACCCTAGCTCATGAGATTGTTGGGTTTGATTCTCTGAAGGAGTTGTATGAAGAGGATGAAGATTTCAAGGAAATCTGGTCCAAGTGTATTGAAAAACAGCTTATTAGTGATTTCCATGAAAATTATGGGTATCTGTTTCGTGGCAATCGTTTGTGTATTCCCAGAACGTCTCTACGGGAGAAATTAATCAGAGACTTGCACGGTGGTGGATTGAGTGGACACTTGGGACGAGATAAAACAGTGGCTAGCTTGAAGGAACGGTATTTCTGGCCACAACTAAAACGAGATGTTGGGAATTTTGTTCAGAGATGTTACACTTGTCAGGTGTACAAAGGTCAGTCACAAAATACCGGTCTTTATATGCCTTTACCTGTTCCTAACAATATCTGGGAGGACTTGACTATGGATTTTATGTTGGGACTACCCTGTACCCAGCGATGAGTAGATTCGGGTTTCGTGGTGGTTGACAGGTTTTCAAAAATGGCTCACTTTATCCCTTGCCGGAAGACCTCTGATGCTTCACACATAGCCCGACTATTTTTCAGAGAAGTGGTCCGACTACATGGGGTACCGCAGTCAATTACCTCTGATAGCGACACGAAATTCCATAGCCACTTTTGGCTGACCCTATGGAAAATGTTCAATACATCTCTGAAACGAAGTACTACTGCTCACCCACAAACTGATAGACAAACGGAAGTGACGAATATAACCTTGGGAAATCTGGTCCGTTGCATTTGTGGAGATAAGCCGAAACAGTGGGATCATGCATTGCCTCAAGTTGAGTTTGCCTACAATAGTGTTGTACATAGTGCCACGGTAAATTCCCCTTTTGCTGTGACATATGTGTCACCACCAAAGCACACTGTGGATTTAATTCATTTACCAAAGGGTCCGGGAGTTAGTGTTGCTTGGAGGTGAGACAGAAACTGGAAGAAACCAATGTGAAATACAAGGCAGCTGCAAACAAGCATATGCGTCGGAAGGTGTTTGAGAAGGGCGACTCAGTAATGGTTTTCTTGAGCAAAGAAAGGTTTCTAGTTGGGACTTATAACAAACTGAAGCCCAAGAAGTATGGTCCGTATCAGATTCTGAAAAAGATCAATGATAATGCATATGTGATCGACCTACCTGAGACCATGGGAATTTTCAATACCTTCAATGTTGCTGATTTGTTCCAGTATCATGCAGAAGAGCCTCTTTATCCTGAGCCTAACTCGAGGTCGAGTTCTTTGCAAGTATGGGGGACTGATGTATAACAAGTGGCTGAGTCCTACATGGCTTGGTGAGACCATCCTAAATCCAAGATTAAATGACCTTAATTGAAGAGAAACGACGAGATCTTCAGAAGTCGAGACCTGCAATGTTGAGGCACGTCCTTTTTCGGCCAAATTCCATCATTTAGGTCCCGAAATCATAATTTTTTCCTTTTTGGAAAATTTCTATTTTTGTCATAAGTTGATTTTAACAAGCCAGAATCACCTACCGTTAATTCCGGCTTGTTTATGGTCGTTAGTATATTTTATTTTCGTAACTTTTGTGATTTCACTATTTTCGGCAGTTTCTCTATTTATGGCAGCTTTTAGTATGTAATCCCGTTTTTTGTCCAACAAGGATTCGGGTTAGGGTTTTTATTTTAAATAGTCTTGTAAGCCAAAAGGCTCATTAGTTCATTTTTCAATAAAATTCAGACTTGTTTTTTTAGTTTCTTTCTGGTAGATTCAAGTTTCAATAGAACTTAGACGTCGATCTAGTTCTTTTTACGTTTTTTACGTTTTCACTGCGTCAGTGGAGGTTCGTTTAAAAAAAAAATCAAAATCATTCATAATAATAATAAAAAAAATCACTGATAATTTTATAATACAAGAGGAAAAAAAATCATTAATAATTATATAATAGATGAGAATAAATCGGTGTAAAATAGCAAATATCGTTCACACCTTGCTAGAGAGTTTCTATATTTTACTTTTATTAAAAAATAAAATTGCTTTTTGTAAGTTGGCGTCCAGCACATTCAACAAAAAGCAAAACATTTATATTGACAACAATAAATGTAAACACTAAACAACCAGCTGATGAAGATAATTGAATCTAAATATTAATAATACATGTTTGGTGACACATGTTTTTAATATATATATATGAACTTAAAAGAAAATTTCAGATGAGAGATAGATTAACTTTTTTTTTTTTTTATCGCAGCAAGGTATACAATTTCACTTCATTTCACAGTAAAAATAATTCAATCCAATCTAATGGACATGTTAACTTTTTCTCAAGATTTTTAACTCTAAAGAGTGTCTTTAATACTTTCAGGCCCTTTACAGATTTGTTTACAGATTTGTAATAAAAATATTAAGTTGAAACCTCTGGTGAAAGTGGATTCACTTAGCTGCCTTAGCCTAAACATTGGGATCCATACTCGTCTTTTATGACTGTCAAACCCCTTTAGAAATGTTTTTAAGAAGTTAAAATCTGATTATTTAATAATCGTAAGACTTTAATATAAAAAAAATATTAGGTAAAATTTTTAAAAGTGATTCTTTAAGAACATGTGTTGATTTGATATCAATTTTAAGAAATATGTTGGGATTACTTTTACAAAGTGATTATGATAGAATATGTTGTTTGATTTAATGAATATTTTTAAATACTAAATTATCATTATTGACTTAACATGAATATAAAAATATCTTATGTATAATTTTAAATGATTCAATTTTATTTGTTCATCGTTAATTAAATATAATATTAATTAAAAGATTTTTAAAAACAATTTGCTCATTTTCTCAACCCAATTCCGGAACAAACATTCAAACTTAGAACTTATAATAAAACCCTAAAACTCGTCTTTTTCGTTATCTACTCCTTCTTCTCTGTCATTCTTATTTTTTACCATCACAAACTCACCAAAAATACAATCAATAAAAATTATATATAAAAAAAGTGATAAGATTGAAGTCTTGTTGGTATAGGTATCAATATGTCAAGTAAAAGAAATCAAAGAATATTGAGTAAATAAAGAAGCACCCATTTTTTTTTTTTTTTTAAAATCGACTTGGTGATGTCAAGCTATAGATTTTCCTTTTGCTATGGGAGTTTGAGATTGAGATATGTGAAAATGAATTTTTTGTTTCGCTTGATAATTCAATTTCACATCTGTTTTAGTCATTATGTAAAATCACATCAATTAAAGGAAGTTTACCAAACACACGAACACTGTTTTTTAATCAACAACAATTTCAACAGAAGCATTAACCAAACAGTTGTCTGATTAATTTCACAGCAGATTATTTATTCAGCACAACTAATAGTGATTATTTTCAAAGCTATAGCAATACCAAACAGACCATAAGGTCAAGTTGATATTGTTTTAAAAAAGTTAAAATCATATTATTTTATAATGTAGACACAAAATGATATTTGGTAAAACTTTTAAAAGTGATTAATTAATAATCTGACAAGTTTTTACAATGATTTCAAGGAGTATATGGGGTTTATGGCCAATTTGATATTGCTTTTGAAAAGTTAAAATCGGAATATTTTATAATTTTAACATAATATGATGTCTAGTAAAACTTCGAAAAGTGATTATTTGATAATCTAGCAAGTTTTGACAGTGATTTTGAGAAATAGGTGAGGGATTACTTTTTGAAAATGATTATGGAATAATCTATTTCAGCATTTAATGTTTCTTTTAAAATATCGTTATTATTCTTATGAAATCAAGTTAAAATAATTTATATTCTTGATTTCATCTCAAAATTAAAAATTCTATTTAAATATTGATTTGATTTATAAAATCTTTTTTATTTTATTTTTTTATTGTTCTTATGGATTTTTTTTTCAATTTAAATATTATACTTAAATATTCATTTAATATATGTAATTAATGAAAAAAAATGAAATATGGTCTAAACCTATGTACATTTTAGTAATTGTAACTAATCTCAACACTTTTGCAATAAAATTACTAACATATGTATACTGTTTTTGAGCTATACAGTGATTTTAAAAATACAATTAATCAAACATTTGCCGATTAATTTCACAGCTGATTATTACGAAAGTTACAACAATACAAAACTGACCCTTGCTTTTTGAAAGTGATAATGAAATAATATATTTCAGCATTTAATGAATCTTTTAAAATATCATTATTATTCTTATTAAATAAAATTAAAATCATTTATATACCTTATTTAATCTCAAAATTAAATATTCTATTTAAATATTGATTTGATTTGTAAAATCCTTTAAAAATATTTTATTAGGCTAATGGATTTTTTTTTCTAATTTAAATATTATTTAAATATATATAATTAATGAAAAAAAATGGAATAGGATCCTAAAATCATGTATATTTAAGTCGGTGTAAATAATCTCAACAATTTTACAATAAAATTATCATATATATATAATGCTTTTGAACTATACAGTAGTTTTAAAAATACAATTAATCAGACATCTACTAATTAACTTCACAACGAACTATTTATTTTATAATAGTGATTTTTATAAAAGTTATAGAAATAACCCTTAGTATCATACTTTTTGATAGGTCTAGTAATCTAAATCGATGGATTTACGGAAACTTAGGGACCATATGCACTAAAAAAGTAAAGACATTTTAAAAAATAGATAATTCGTGAAAGTCCAGGAGCTAAATTGACAATCTCCTTAATAATAATAAAACTAGGCAAGAAAATAAATACGGACCTCTCGTGGTTGGGCCTATCGGGCTGGGCTAAAATCTTTAGATATTGTTCGTTGTTTGTTTCTTATTAAGATTGGAATTGTGTGATTAACAAATTAAAACAATTTTGTGATGGCCTGTAATATGTGTTTACGATAAACTCATATTTTTATCTGTTTTTGTAGATGTAGATTGAAAACGTTGAATTGTAGTTCAAGTATGATAATGACACCCAAACTATTTGAAGCACTTCCAACTCTATGGAATCTTCACCCACATTTTATCAACTGTATTGCTACTTTTTTTTCTTTTCATACCTCGTCGTGTAATTTTATTATTTGTATTAGGCTTCCTTGGAGATTATCATTGTTAAAGAAACTAAGAACGTTGATACTAGCTTAATTATCATCCATAAAATATCTTTCTATACCTATCTTTTAATGAAATGTTTTTATTTATAAAACATCGATACATTCAATTGCTTACAAAAAAGTAGCTTATAATTGGAAATTAAATTTTCCTCCTGCACCCGTAAATTGAACAACCAATCTATCGGTCTATCATAAACTGATCAAATGTGATGGGTGATCAAACCTTGTTGATTCCGAGAATACACAGGACAAATTGATGCAGTGTGATGGGTGATCAAGCCCCGTTGATTATAGGAATACCCAGATCTATGAATACATTGCTAACTCGTTGATTCACATAAATACCGAGTGCGTAAACATAATTTTTTTTATTAATCAACTCAACTCTCCCATCAAATGGCTACAAAACTCCAATATATAGGAGTATGAAAATTACATAAAAGGAAACAAATTAAATCACAATTTCAATCACCGGACAATATGCCTTCATCATCTATAATTGGTCCAATGACATAAAATAAGCATATACCTTCAACACAGGTGATCGATGAAATTGCATAAATCAAGTTGTTGTCAACACAATGATTTATACAATTCTCCCATAACTTGATCTTCATCATTAACCCTCTCCTCACATTGAGCGTCATCACCTTCGCAATCTATTAACATATGTCTAATAATATAAATCAATGGTTTGAATTATTTTTATTACTTTTATGTCTCTGCACTATAAAAAGATATAATTAATTCAGACTATTGATTTATGTGAGAACAATGTGAGGACAAGATGAGGTACGAAGAAGATCCAAATCCGTGAAAATTAAATGTTTAAAACGAGAGTAATGTTAGACTTTTCATTTTTTTTTTACAAATTCCTTTCGAAATGATGTTGGTACATGAGACGTCAATATCACATCACTCACTCTATAGTCTCACGATTGAAAATTTGTTAGAGAGCTTAGCATTACTTTTAAAATAATGTTGAATCAAAATAATACTAGAAGGGTGTAGGGAGTAAAATTAATAAATTAAATTTTTAATATAAACGTGGAAAGAAAAAAAGGGGTGAAGAAAGATATTTTGTAAACATCAATCATAGTCACTTGCACTTTATTTGTTTGTGCATTGTAAAAACATAAATGATATAAACAGCAAATAATAATAGCAAATACCTTTATGAATTATTTATAACAAAAATACAAAAAAAAAATATATTTGAATCACCATAAAATAAATAAAATAGCGCATCATTTTATAGAAAGTTTAAGTTTCACATTTTACAATAACGTAGGTCAAGATTTCTCACCAATATTATAAAAATAGATATTTACCTATTCGATTTCAGAATCCAATATATATAATAATAATAAATAAATAAATAAACAAAGAGTAATAATAGACAACAGAACCGGAACCTCTATTAATATGTATTAATTTAGTAAAAGCATGAATTATGATTGAAAAATTAAAATAATGGTCACGATGTCCAGCAACATGTTTAAATAAGGCAAGTGATTCCATGAGAAAATGACAGATTTTGAGGAAAGGGAGCCATCACATTAGAAAACGGTATTTTACCAACTACTAGAAGCATAATGATACGATAATATGATGAAATCCAGAAAAGAACATGTATCAATCGGTCAAAAGGAGAGAGACGTATAAAAAAGGAAAAGGAAATCCTAGCGTCCCAAAAAAGTAGGCAATAAAAAATGGAGTTGTAAATAATTAAATATTCCGTGTCCACAAACCTAACCTTGTTTTGAGGTTTGAGGGCTTGAGGCCAGCGTCAACGCGTCGTTTTGTCCACTCTTCGTCCACCGACGAATCTCTCCTACTCTCTTTCTCTTGTATATATATATATTGTTTTTTAACAAAGAAGACATTGAATGTTAGCTGTGAATTCCATTAACGAACGCAAATTCTTCAAATGAAAATTTAGGGTTACGGTTTTTTGTGTTTTTATCAACCGAAAAGAGAAATGTATTCGATAAGAGAGAAAGTTACGGAGAAGCTGTCTCATCTCTTCGCTGATTCGCCGAACAATTCTGCTGCTTCTCTTAATTCTTCTGCGACTGAAAATCCTCAGGTATTTATTTCTCTTTCGACTTTGCGATCTTCGTTTTTTGTTTTTTTTGTTTGTTTGTTTAATCGGTTGATTTTTTTTCCTTTTTGGCGTAATGGAGCTGTTTTGTTTATATTAGATATGGTTGCGTTGAAGAATATAGTTACGAAGCTGAATTTTGTTGCTGATTTTAATGTGGTTAGATTGTGATTTACGAGTGATGTTAAGCTATTATTATTGAATTCAATTAAGTAAAAATAAAATAAAAATCAAAGTTCTGCGAGAACACGGTTGATAATTTTAACTTAATTAACTATCAGAAAACAGTTTACATGCGGATGGAGGTAGGATTTTAGTTTACGCCTTGATGCAATTTGATTTCGGTGTTACAGAAATTGAGAAATCATGTTGTTGCTGTTTCGGTGTTACAGAGTTAATGATGTTTTTATGCTAGATTGATCAATGAACTTATATTGCAGCTTACAGGAATATGATTTTTGTTCCTTTCTGTTTGTTAATTGCGAAAATGCGAAAGAGTAGGAAAAATGCATATTAAGCCGGAAATCGGAATCAAATAAGATCTGGTGTTAAATTTGTTCTTTGAATATATATTTTTTTACCAGATTAATTTCGTAATATGCATAATGGCACAATGCAATGATGCATGCAAATGTCAAATTGATCTGTATTCTTTAGTTATTTGGAACTTTTGTTTGTTAAAGCAATTTCAACCTGACCATTCATGCATGTATAATATATATATGCCTGTATGTATATATAAATGTGTCTGTGTGTCTATGTCTGTGTTTAATTAAGTATATATCCTTATAAACATATCGTGTATATTTGCATTTATATGTTCATCTTCTAGGCATGAGAAAAACAAAATGCAAACCTCTAATTCTGTATTTCTTTCCTTTCCTTGTTGTAAAATTCTAAAAGGGAGGGTGCCTGTTACTTTGATCTTCAGTTACTTGTGTATTTTACAGTGATTTTTGACATGAGGTTTTCAATTTTTTAGGTCAGGCCATACTCTAAGGGGAAGAAATCTTTGACTTCAATTTTTTCCTTTGTTATTCCTTTGGTAAGCCTTGATGGATCTAAATCAGACAAACAGCAACATGATCTCAAACCAATTCGATCACTTCCTAATAGACGGATTAGTGAAGAGTTTGATCAGCAAAACAAACCCATGGATGAATATAAAGATTGGACCACAACATGTAGAACAGTTAGTGAGAATAAGCAAAGTAGTCCAGTTAGCAAGGATAATCAAGGTAGTCCAGCAAGTGAGAGTAAGCAAGGTAGTCCAGCAAGTGCTGCTGATGATGATGATAAGGATTGTGCCTCTGGTATTAGTAGTAGCGATTCCGATGTGTTTGCCGAAGCAACTGACTTACCTAGTCCGACAAAGTATTTAACTAATCTTACAGACGACTCTACTTTTATTACCTCAGAATTGTATGAATTCTTGCAGTCATCACTTCCTAATATTGTCAGAGGGTGCCAATGGGTTTTGCTGTATAGGTATGTCATGCTAAAAACGGGTTTTTAGTGAAAGTGGCTTTATCTTTTTTCCGAGAATTTCAACTTGATTTGGTATTACTTCTTTCAAATGAAGGGCAGTACGTTGAAACATGGTATCTCACTCCGCACCCTTCTTCGCAAGAGTGCTGACCTTTCTGGTCCATGTATATTGGTAGGTAGATCTATATGTTCAAATAAATTTTCATAAAATCATGTGAACTTTTTGGTCTTGAGTAAATTGCTACTTCTTGATAACTAAAGATGATGTGCATTGTGCGGTTGAATGTCTAGATTGTCGGAGATAGCAAAGGCGCTGTGTTTGGTGGGATGCTAGAATGCCCCTTGAAACCTACCTCGAAGAGAAAATATCAAGTAAGTTAACATGCCTTTTGCTGTTATGAATGTAAGTTATATGACATGCTCTTGATTAAATGGCTTTCCTTAACTTTTTTTTGCATGTTTTGTTTTTCTCTCTACCATATTTTCTTTTACATTATAATTTTGTGAAACCTTTGATCCTGTTTTTAATTTTTATTTATTATTTTTTACTGTTTTGGATAGGGGACAAACCAAACTTTTGTATTCACAACCATATATGGTGAGCCAAGGATCTTTAGACCGACTGGTAAGTATATACATCAAGTTCTTTGCTTAATAATGCATATTCTTCAAAAAATCAATAATCATGTTCAAAGTTAGAGATAGTTGATGAATTAACAAATAGATAATGGGTGAGCACATAACATTAATCATATCATTAATGTTATGGTTGGCTGTGAAGCACAACAGTTAGCATTCGGCTGAGGACTTTACCCCATTTTTTGTTGAAGAAGATGTTGCCATGTTTATAGCATGCTCTTGGGCATTTTTCAGAATTATATCTGAGAGTTTCACTCTTCTAAACACACTTTTCTCAATGACACTTTGGAGGTTCTTTTCATGCCATATATATTGTATACGAATATACAATTAGTTTAACATATTTCTGGAAGCTTGAGGATATGCAAATTATTACCAACTGATGCAAATGTTTTTGTTTCTGTAGCATGAATTTCCAGACAAGGTCTATTATGTCAGCTGTGTCTTTGTTACCCTCCTACCTATTATAACCTGATTACTGCCACAGTAGATATCTTTACTGTTATGATGGAATGGAAAAGCCTCTTAGGGAGTACATATATAAAATTACAAAAATCAATTTCATTTGTTTCCAATGCTGGAGCAAATTGATATTATTTTAAGCATTGGAATTATATGGCAGAAATGACATTTCATTTGTGAAAGGCAAAAAAGAAAATTTTATAAAAATATAATGAACAATTATAAAATTAGGTGGAATACTAATCCACAACACAACGATAGACTAAAAAGCAAACACACACTCAACGATAGACTAAAAAGCAAATCGAACAGAAGGCTAAACAAAAACACACAAAAAATTAAATAAAGCTTAGATTTTATAAGGTTAAATCTATAAGGTTTGTCAAATATGTAGACAGAATGGTGTGAATTGATATTGTTTTTCAAAAATTGTTTTATCCAGTATTCCAGTATATGTAGGAGTCATGCTGTCAAATGTTATGTTTGAAATCATTATATACCTTGTTTTCCTGTTAAATGTCAAGTACTACATGATCCTCAATTTCTTTTATCTTGCTCTGTGTGGATGCATATCAATAATAGCATCCTTTTTAACCATTTCTAAATTGTGTAACATATCAAAAGTAAAAAAAGGAAAAAAAAAAATAGAATTTTAAGTTGTATCTTACAGTTCCTTGGCTAATTCTTTTCACAATAAAACTGCATGCCTAGAAGTCTACAAGCCATTTTTTCAGTTTTTCCATGCAAAATGATGTGTTTTGTGGCCAGAATTTTGTTTATTTTTAACAATAACTTGGAGAAGTAACTTGTGAGGGTCATAATGTTGATGAATGGTAGATATAGTTGATTGCAGTTTTGCATTATGTACTTGTAGTTCATCGAATAATTCCCAAGTAACCTTTTAAATAGGTTTACTAAATGCATTTAAGCTTATGTTATCTCCTATTTGTGATAATAGGTGCCAACCGCTACTATTTTATGTGTTTGAATGACTTACTAGCATTGGGTGGAGGGGGTCACTTTGCTTTGTGCTTGGATGAAGATCTGTAAGCTGCATTCTTGAATGTTCCATTTCACAGTTCGCTCTTCCATTCTAATTCTTTCTAGATATCTTTAACTTGATTATTGTCTTCACTTGAAAAGGTTAAGCGGAAGTAGTGGACCTTGTGAAACATTTGGAAACTTGTGCTTGGCTCATAACCCAGAGTTTGAGTTAAAGGATGTTGAGGTAATTATTAGTTTCTTGTAACTTATAACAGATAGCATCTTTCCTTTTTGTTACTTTTGGCGATACTCTTTAAGACTTTGTTTTCTTGGTTAATCATTTTATGATGAACTTGGGGTGATCATTTGACGATATTGTGGTTCTCATGCAAAAAATTAAAACATGAATTGCCGCTAGCCCATTTCTTGAAACTCTTCGATCTAAATAGCTGCCAGTTTATTATGTGTCTTGGTCTTCGTCCCCTGTTTTCTTCTTCTTTCGTAAGCAGGGATAAATATGTGCAGGAATACAAGTACGACAGACAACCTATGATCGATTAAATATATTATATATTCAATTTTCAACTTATAAATTTAAATCAACTTAAGTGTGATGTATTTGACTTGATATTTGTTTCTGTTTTTTTGTTGTATGCAGCTTTGGGGATTTTCACATATGTCCCACTACCTTTCCTGATGCAAGGTTGAGATGCTTTGGTGATCCATATATTTATTTATTAGTAATATCATTCTTAATTGTTTGTTATTATTTTTCCCTCCGTTTCCATTTTTGAGGGATCCTTCTCCTGTTGCCCATTAGAGTTGTTAAATTTGTAATAGTAATAATATCTTTATCATATAGTATAGGTTTCTGTTTGGAAGTTATTATGATGGCAAAGGTTAGTGTTTGATGAACATTTGATGATGATACATACGATTCCTCGAATGCCTTGTAAATTTTATCATTGCTTGCATCCAAATAGAAAAAGGTGTTAAATTTCCAAGCCTTCACCACACTCCTTACATACACGATGTTGCTTCCCACTTCTATTACGGGTCGTTGGCTATTTACATATCACAAACTAAATTTTTTCCCGATCAAAAGATTTGTTTTCTTGCTTGTTTCTTTCCATAAAAATGTTCAAAAACGATACGTAGTATGTCTTAAATCACACTCACAGCTATGGCATGATACACAAGCCTACTTGTAAAGAATCCATAACTCAAAACTTTAAAAAATGTAGTTGACAAATCCCCGAATTCTAAATAGCCACCACTGTTTGCCTATCTCATTTAAAATTGAAACAAGGAATTAGACATTTTGAAAGTTTTAGCAATAACACTAGTACAAAATGATTGCCTGCGATGAGTCGGTTTCCTTTCCTAGTTCCTCTTAAATCTAACCTCACCGTGATGCAGCAGCTTGCACAGTATAACAATCGAACATATTATAATTCTCCCATCAACTTCGATTAATAAAATACACCATTCTGAACAGTAGCTGCAAAAATAGCAATGCTTTCATTCCACAGATTCTGCAGATTTAAGAGACGCTTTCCGACTCCGATGGACCATCACCAGGCAGGCCAAATATGCGGAGGTTGCGATCCATTGATCCCACAGCAATATATTTTGCATCTGTGCCGAATTTTACACAAGTTGCTCTACCTGCAGTCAACAGATTCATAGTTTCTGTCAAATTCAAAGACTACGCAGTTGGAGATCACAACTGCACATAGGAGCGAGAAAGAAGCTGAACCTGTGCCAGACAAATCAGGAAAAGTTTTAACACAATTCCATTCCCCTCTAACGCTGGCAACTTGGTACACTCTGAAGATGAAAACTTTCAATCAATACCCAAAAGTTTGATATCGGAGTGTTAATAGTATGAAAAAGTAGGCCAGAAAGTTGTTATAGCAATTCGTTTCCATATGGCACATATATAATCACAATTTTTTTTAAAAAATACAATCATCAAATGCCCATAAGATCACCAACCTTATATCTGCACCGGCAACTGCAAGGTAGGATCCGCTATGATCAAAATCCACTGAAAAAACCCGAAAGAGAGCTCTGTTACATATAGCTTGTTGAGATATATATATATTAGAGAAAACTAAAGAGAGAAGAATTATGTTCTGCTTCCAACACTAATACAACATCAGTCACCTTAAACTAGTAGCTTCCAGAAAAGGAAAGTGACAGTGATTAGTGACAAATTACCAGTGTTGCAAAATGAGGTCAGCCGCAGCGATTTTGGCAAAATCGCTGTGCCTTGGCAGCCGATGCCTAGTTGGGTGTCTGGCACCGCCTAGGCAGTGTTGACAGCCTAGGCGGTCAAACTTAAGAAAAAAAAGAAACCCCGAAACATAATTGTTTATGGATTTTGATTTACTTTGTTGGAATTTGATTTTAGATTGAATATATGCAAATAAGGTATGTAGTAGGTACATGCACAGGAAATCCAAAAAAAAAAAAAAAAAATTCCAGCCACCTAGACTCTAAGCAGTGGGTCACCGCCTGACTAGCACCTAACGCATACTGCAACACTGTAAATTACAAATATAAAACCATTATACTATGTTACAAGAGAGGAAGGCCGGACATGAAGTAAAAATCAGCAAGCACCCTTCCCAAAAGCAAGGTTCGTCATTTTCCAATTAGTTCATACGCGTAAGTACTAAAAGATTTGTGTAATTTACCCCAAGAAAAGGTAAAGAAATTGTTTGACAACAATGAACAAATAAAAATAATAGACCATTCAAGTGAATATAGAGTACCAAGTATCAAAATATCAAATACCTGAGTTTGTTGGTGTATCTGCATCATTAAATTCGAAAGTCCGGAAGTTCTTCAATTTGCGCAGATCCCAAAGCTTCACACCATCATGAGCTGCAGTCTGTCCAGTCAAACATATTAGTCAGATCAAGAAAGTCAGATCCTACATTCACCATACATTTTATAAGTGTAATACCTACCGCAAGGTAATAACCATTTTCTGAGAAAGATATAGCAGTCACTGCACCAACATGTCCATCGAATTTAGCCACATTTGCCTGCAAATCAATATAAGTAATTAATGAAAGTGAAGTCAATAACATTTAACAAAGGCTGGTTGCATCAGATAATCCTAATACCTGACTTTTCACATCCCAAATCTTAACAAGAGCTTCTGAGGTGCCTGTTCCAAGGATGAGACCATCTGGATGAAAAGCAGCGGATGTGTAACCTTCAAGTCTGCCTTCAGGTCCTGAAGTGTCTGCAACCTGCAGAACCGAAAAATTATGACTTAATAAAGAAAGGAAAAAAAATACCAGACGTTTTATTTCTTTTGGTAATACCAGGCACTATGTCTAGTAGAAGGAAAAAGAGCAGAGAAAGGAGGGCAAGAAACGACCGAAAAGGGAAAAGGCTTCGTTATTATCTCTATTTATTTGGTTGATACAATTGAAAGGGGAGGGAAGAAGAGAGTTATCACATGACACCTCTTGGCATCCTATATAACAAGAGAAAGGGAGAAAAACTATAAGTTGAATTTGATCACTATACCCTTATACATTGAAATTGTAGATATTTATCCATATTAAATTCATATTTTGGTTAAAATACAAATTGATACTCTCTCATCAATGACCTTTTTCAATTTCACTTCTCATTTACCGACTAATACAATTTTGTGAGTTTGAAAAGATGGTACGTTATCCCCTTATTTTTCCCTCATTGTTTCTTTCCAACCAAAGAAGAGAATAATCTCTCTCTATTCCTTTTTCCTCCACACTAATTTATTCCCTCCTATTTAGCTCCAAAAACACATAGATTTTTTTTTCCAAATAACGCAAAAGTCCATACTTATTTGAATCTTACACTCAAGATAATACCATGCAAAGGAACCAAAAAAAAAAAAAAACAAATATAATTCACCACTTCATAACTCTGAAATAAGGAGAAAGCACAAACCTGGGTCAAGCACAAACCAGAGGAAATATCATAGAAGCACCATGTACTATCAAGAGAAGCCGTCACAAAGTAACTATTTGTGGCATGGATGGTAACAGCTTGCACCTGAGGAATACAAATTTCATGTTAACATGACATACTGACCATAATAGCACTAGCAATCAGCTACAGAAGCATTAAACTGACAGAGACAAACTTGCACATGTACACAAACACAAAGGAATAGAAGTTCAGAAGATATTTAGACTAGGCTAATCTGACAATTTTACCTGCAGTCATAAAGTGCTCTCAAAATGAGGCATTGCTAATACTTCAAGACATTTATGGCTTGTTTAGTGCGCCGTACTGGATAGTACTAATTTAGTACCATTTGGTGATATTTTATAGTCATTCTCAGTGGTACGACTTACTCATTTTATACGGTCCGAACCTAAGTAAACTGTAAGGTGGGGTGAGGTGTTTTGAGTGTTTCTCAACAGTACTCAACTCGAATAATTTTTTTTTTAAATAAAAATAAAAAACTACAAAAATTTGAAAATAGCATGAGGCCAGCCGATCTCCATCCTTCAAGGAGCCGCTGGCCTCCGTTCATGGAGGAGAGCAGCCGGGCATCGGTGTCGCTGGCCAGTCTCCTACACGAACGGTGGCCGGCAGCCTCCCTAAAAAAGGCCCAAGAGGCAGCGCCTCCTACATGGAAGAGGAGGTGAGCCTCCTCCTTTGACGACACTGGCGGCACCCTTCATCGAGGATGCAGCCGGCAATCAGTTTCGGCAGAGCCTGTGCCTCCTCTACTGCAAATGATGAGGCCACACCTCCTCCATCATGGAGGAAGCATGGCCTCCTCCTAGAAGGAAAGGTGGACAACAAGGCCTCCATACCAGTGATTCTCTGACCAATCTAAGACCTCCAGCTGTTGAGGAGACTGGAGAAGAGAGTTCCAGATTGCTGTTGGGATGTTTGGGACAGTTACAATAATATGGGGCTTACAGGTTGGGTCAATCTGAAATTTAGAAGGGTTTGAGGCCTGAACTATACTATCCAATACCAAATACCGTACGTTATTAAATTTAATCCAACAAAATACAATACAATACAATACAATACAATACAATACAATACAGTGCAATACGGTACGGCGTACCAGACATGCCCTTGGAGAACTCTGAATTGTAAAAGCATACTGAAAATGCTCTCTCTCTCTCTCTCTAATGAAATCAATATTAAAGATGCAATATTCCCCCCAAACCTCGCATCATATGGAATTTACCACATCTCTTTTGACTTCCTAGGTTCACAAGCCTCAATTTTATGCCTCAAGGAAAAATGACTTGAACTCAGATCACTTGAGCATCAGGGTCAATGAATCTCTCTAATGAAATCAATATTAAAGATGCAATATTCCCCCCAAACCTCACATCATATGGAATTTACCACATCTCTTCTGACTTCCTAGGTTCACAACCTCAAGGAAAAATGACTTGAACTCGGATCACTTGAGCATCATGGTCAATGAATCAACCTCAACATATAGGTTACAAAATCCATCTAAAACAGCTCACTCGAGAGACATCCTTTAGTGATAACCTAAACTTGTCAAAAACAATCAGAAAAACAACCAATTGGATGCAAATATATCCATCGGCAATATATGCTTAAGTTTCTTGAAACAGAATTGAGTTCTGAAATCAGTTTCACAGCTCTAAGAAAAAGCAAGAAAATTCCAGGGAACTGTTGAAACATATGTGGATATTACAGAAATCACTGGTTACAAAACGTTAACATGATTAAAGCAACATATTTACCTCTGCAGTATGATCCTTCAAGATGTGCCTACAATCATAGTTTCCATCTTCAGAGCCTTGCCACAGTCGAACAGTCTGCAATATTAGATACATATCAAATATGGGAAAAAATAAATGAAAAAAGGGATTGAGCACTTCATACATAAGAATTAATATCAATTAAAAGGCTATGGAGTAACTAGTAAGTAAACAATATACAGCATCGAAAAATTTCAGAGTGAAATACCAACACTAGACAATAAACCTTCTTGCCCAAGTTTTCTCATATTCTCAGCAGCTCAAAATCTCTTAACAGTAATATATAGTCAAATAGTGTTAAAGCTCATACACAGCCCCCTTGCATGACAAAGGCTTGCCTAAGTTGGATGAGTTAAAGCAAAGAATGTTCCCTCCATGGCATAGATATATAGTCCCCAACCCCCATCTAGCCTACTCTTATTTTCCAGATGTAATGCGATGAAACCAAACTCAATATCATAAAGTTAAAAATTAGGTGGTTTCTCAACATCTTTTTGAAGGGGATATCGCTCACAGTTTTAAAATTTCATGGAATTTATTTTCTTCCAAACTAGGTAGATTTGAAGTTCATTTATTTTAGGGTGGCAGGTATTCTGCGTATTGCAATGCTAAATAGTATACGTTAGGTAAAGGTCTCCAATAATCGCATTCCAACAAAAGTAAGGGAAAAGAAGAACAAAGAAAGAAAATGGAGCAATAAGAACCAAATTCCTCGAGAGTTTGCACCAATTAGTGCAATTAGAATAAAATCAGGCATGAGAACTTCACCTAGCCTGTCACATCTCCTTCAATGAATTATGATCTTAAGATTTTGGTACCAACGAGAAATTTATAAAAAATAAAACAATTAAAAACTATGAGGATTGATCAAGTATAACACCTTTCTAGAATAAGAGTAAATCAAGACCACCAAAAATATATCATAAAAACAAAATTTGTAGCTTATATATTAGGACTTGGCTTACCTTATCTGCTGAGCCTGTTACCAATAGATCACCCTGAGTGACAAATTTGACACTAGTAACCTAACAAAATTGCATGTAATGATCAGCCAATAAATTAAATGGAAAACCAAAAAAAAATGATGGAATCAAGAAATAAAATAAAGAAAAAACTACCTTCTTCGAGTGACCACTAAGTGTAGATACGATTTGTCCTGATGGTCGATCAAAAAGTACAGCATTTGTATCAACCCCTCCAGTTGCAATGACATCCTGGAAATGAGAAAAAATAAGTTAATAAATTCAAAGCTTTAACCAGAGGATTAGAGCAAGAAATGAGTCATATATGAGAACCATTTAGCCCATTAATTATTTTAAGTTGTTCAATATTAGTTGTTATAAAAGGTCCGTGTGGGGGTGGGTGGGCGGTGAGTGTTTGACCTATGGGGAATTTCTAAGCTCTCTAGTGTGGCTAAGTGTCTCCTTTCTTTGAACCTGTTTCTTTCCCTGTCCCCACGCCCTGGTGTGGCTAATTGCCTTGTTATTACCACGCTGTTCGTTTCTACTTGACATTAAATTCCTCTTGAAGCATAAGAGAGGCCATATTTTATACTTTTGACACCAAGCAATCCATGAATTAACACCAAGTTAAATGGACTCCTGAATTTGTATCAGGATCAAACATATGAATACTGCATCGATAACGGAAGATTCCATTAAAAATGTATCTAGAAATCGCACCAGTATCCAGTCATCCAGTGCCATGGCAACTGATATTAATACTCACAGGAAAACTGAAGAGCCCATGTACCAAATAAGCCTTAACGACCATTTTTCCCTTCAAAATTCAAAATCAAGAATTAATCTATAATCTTGCATTTGCAATTAGAAGTGGAATCTTTTTCATCCCCACTTCTAACAGAAGTTCATAAATCCCATTCACATTTGGAGGATATGGGGACATAATCCATGACTGCTTCTACCGACTATGCCACTGCTTGTAAAGTTCACTACTGAATTCCCCTACTCCCCTAAATGGCTAAATCAGGGTGCAACAGCATAAAAAATTATCGGTGGTTGTGTCAAATACCTGCTTGCTTGCTATATTCTAACTATAAATAAAACTAACCTAGTTTTTGAGATGACAAAAGCCAGTTAAACATATCAGATAGTATCAATTGAGCCAGCTTCTAAGGGAAGAATTTACAAATTTGACCATCCCATTGCTATCTTTTCTCACTTCTCATTTACTTCCAAGTTCCATCTATTTCATGAGTGTGTTCAGAAGCAATTCCGGCAACACAATGCTTGAGGGAAAGCACCAAAAGCACAATTGTGCTCGTACTTGAGCTTAAGTATTACAAATATTGAGTCATCAGTCATCTATTGACCTCAGAAGCCAGGAACTAGAATTAGTCAAGTGTTCAAGGTAATTACAACAGACATACAACAATAGTAAATAGCAAAATAATGATCTATGTTATTAAATGGTAATGGGTATCAGGATCATGCAAGGTTCAAGCAATTCTCAATATTACGAAACCATGAGCACAACAATGCCCCACAACAGCATTAGACTGAAGATCTGCCTAAAACTTGATGCAGAAGCCTTGGGTTACCATTGAAATAAAGAGATTCATGAACAAAATTGGACTGCATAAAACAACATACCTTGGAGTAATTAATGTCAAGAGAAACAATGCCGGGTTTGCTGGTTTTGTGAAGAGGATGACTTGAAAGTTGGGTATACCTCTCCAAAGCTTCAATGGGGGCCAAAGTCGAAGGAATCTGAAAAGAAATCATATGAAATACGTAAAATTAAATAACAATAAATAAGATTGTTGAATAACATTAGCATAAGGCCCTAAGAAAACCTGAACTTCAACCTATATTATTGTGTCTATAATATACCATACAGGAAACATGATAAAGAGATGTTAAGATGATGTCAAAAACAATAAACACAGTAACATTAGCATGAACAGTACCTGCCGCTTTTTACGCTGCTGTGAAAGACCCGCATTGCATTCTGTTAGCTCAGTAATAATGGCAGAAGAAATACCAGGACGTAACTTCTTTCCATCCGGGCCCAAATCCTCATCCTCAGCAGCTATGATCTCAGATGAGATATTAAATAAGTAAAAGATAAATATGATTAAAATAAATTAAAAGCACAAAACTATAGAGAAAGAACCTCTTTTTCCATTGCTAAGTGCAGAAGCATTGGCCGCAACTGCTGTTGATGCTGACATGGGCATTATCTGCCTTTCTGCGTGTGAAAGTAATGACCTTGCTTCATCCCGTTCCTTCCTAAGTCTAGCAATCACACGACAAGCAGCATCATGCTGCACATGAAAATAAATTTAGTAAGATCCAGAAGCAATTCAAATAATCTTAAAAATCACATATATATGGGTCTGGCGAGAGAAACGGAAGAGGAGAGCAGACAGCACAAGATCAGCCTCTCTGACACCTTTTACGATGCAAATTATATTATATATTAAAGTATACAGCACAAAAGGCATATGCTTTGATAATCAGGGCAGGTTTCACGAGTGGGGAGGGGAATGACAACCTTGTTCCATTCTCACCATCCCAACGCCAACAAAAAAAACTCCCTGTCCCCATATTTTCATATATCTGAATATGCAAGAAATAAATATATATATGGTACACCTATCTACATAAACCAGAAATTAAAGATATTGCTAAATTTTACCTAAGACTCTAAGAGAAAAATCACCAGAAAACGAAAAAAGAAATAAAATTAAAGAAGATACAATATAAACATTTTGATAGCATCCACTAATGGACGATATGTTGCATACTGTAAATGCATTGCAAAAGCAAATGATAGTATGCGATTCATACTTTTGCAGGCTTAGTAGCTATTACCTGGTATAGTGCATGGCTTAGCTCTTGCCTCGCCGTAAGAAGTTGTTGCTCCAAAGCAAAATTGGATAACATCAACCCATCCCATTCCTACAATTACACAAATAAACAACTTTACGAGCAACATACTATAATTTAATCAAATACAAAAAATTATAAAATTAATATCAATCAAATGAATGGTTAGAGAAAAGCAACCTAACAGTCAGCACATATTATAGTTATGCACTGGCAAAAGGAATTAAACGAAGTTAATGCCGTAACTACATAAGAAACAAATATCACACAGGGCATCAACAAATCTTAAAACAGCTTTAACATGTTATCTACATTAGCAAAATCCAACATGCAACTATGATACAGCAACACAACACCCAAGCATAAAACGAATATTGAAATGTTATTTGCTTAGAAATAAATGATGATAAAGAACTTCTGCAAAGACATCCACATCTCGCCGTCTAAATCATAATGAAATCGGGAGAACTAACATTAATTACCACTAATTAAGAGCAACAACTAGCAACTCAGAAGTCTGTAAGTTTTGATATCAAAAGTTAATTTCTAATTAATTTCTAATTTCTTTTCCTTAGAGATGAGTATGTTGTTTCATAAAAAAAGAAAAGGGTTGGAAAATGAGAATATCTTTTTATGGTAAGTAAATTTTTTTTTGTTTTTTTTTTTCAAATTCCACTTCTATATAAACCCCTTCACTCTCAACAAAATTTATCCTTCATATTATTTTTTTGGTTTAATTATTGTTAATCTCCTAATTTTCTCATGAAAAAAAAAAAAACAAAGTGATGATGAAGAATATCCAACTAAATTCACTTACCCAGAGGATCCACCAATTCCAATACCAGTCAAATTGGACTTGGAAACTTTTTGGGACAAACTGAATGACGGTCTTGCTCAAAGTTCGGTATGTTTGTCAGTTTGTGTATATTCTTTTTAGTTCATATTATTTGTTTGTTTGGTTAGTGACTTGTATTCTTTAAGACTGGACATGTAATTTGCATTATTAGCCAAACACCAGCATACTCATCTCTAAGGAAAATCAACATACTGGACTTGTATTCTTCTTAATCACCTTGTTGATTTTTCTCCATGAGAACTTTAGGACAATAACAATAAATAAATAAAAAGGAATAAAAATTAAGGATAAATTTTGTTGAAAGTGGAGGAGTTTATACAGAAGTGGAATTTGAAAACCAAAAATAAAATTTATTTACCATAAAAAGAAATTCTCGTTTTCCAACCCCCTTTCTTTTTTTATGAAACAACATACTCATCTCTATGGAAAACAAATTAGAAATTAATTGCATGTGATGTGTCAAGAGAAATTAACGTTTGATATCAAAATTGAATACTGATAAACTTCTGAGTTGTTAGTTGTTGCTTTTAATTAGTGGTAAAAGGTAATAAATATATATATATATATATATAGAGAGAGAGAGAGAGAGACCTGGATGAAAAGATTAGCCTAAGGCCCTAAAATGCTTGCCAAATATAAGGATGACAGCTTTGTCATGCACAAAACTCATTTATTTATTTTTATAAGAACTCAGAATAAAACTGAAATATTGAATTGTAACAGATTGATGAAATCAGAAAAGAAAAGTTTTTGGAACGTGATATGTAACATAAAATAAAAATCCTACAGGTACTAACTAATGCCATTTTTCAAACAATGCTAAACCCTTAATGCCTTAAATATGCAGCACAGGATAACATATTAGAATCACATACATTCTGGAACATCCCAAGCATCCCAGGTATACTAGCAGCTGTTAACGGCCTGGGCTTCACAATCTGCATTTTAAACCATTGTGAATAAACAAATTAGCATGCAAAACTATAGGAATTAGCAATCATAAAAACTTACAACATTGCAAGTTAAACAAATAACAACAAATTTGAGTATACCTTGCCCGTTTTGAGTGGAACAATCTCATCCATACTAAGTGGTTCCCCTGTTATCGGGCATTTACCGTATTCCTAACACACAAGAAACAACAACAATCTTCTATCAACTACATCGCCAAATGCAGATAGTCAGATACCATGTAATTAAAACTTAAACATGAAGACGCACAAGACAGTTGAATTGACAAAATAAAATGAAAGTCACACATTGCAAAACTAAAAGGAAAAAAAAAAAAGCAACACGATATATATATATATATACACGCACACACACACACATATATATATATAGTACATGTCCATTTTGCAAAACAGAAACCAAAATTTTGATGTTGTAGTTAAAAATGTTTCACTTTTCAAAGAGAAAACCTAATGCAAATAGATGCAGTACCCTAACCTACATTTGAGTAACCAAACAATAAGTAGCCCTAAGTTCAGTTTATAAGAAAAAATAAATAAATAAAACACACACACTCGCTTGCATTTACAATTAGAGCTTAGGTGTTTGAGTACAAGACATGAAATTCCAACTATTCATTTACTACTTAAGACCGCGAAACCCTAAAATTTGAAGATAAAAAAAAAGAAAAGAAAAAAACTTACTGATATGTGTCTCTCGATTAAGCGCTTCTCGAAGAGTAAACCTGATTTCTTCGAAACGACAGGCTCTTCCGGTATCTCGCCGGATACTGCACGGCCAAACAAAAACAACACATAATTAGATCAAGAAACGATACACTTAAAGGAAAAAGAAGGAAAAAAAACCGAGAGAGAGATGCGGAGGAAATTACTTGCACAGTTCATTGTGGCTGAGAGAGAGCTTCGGCTACTAGATTGTCGCGTAGAGAAGCTAACGCTGCTTCGTTTTAGTTGATTAACTAGTGAATAATGAAGCAGCAGAATTGGAAAAAGAGACAGAGAAAGACTGAGAAAGAGAGCGCGAGAGAGGACGAGAATGAGGGTAATAAAAATAAGTCGCTCGCTCAAATGTTGATTTTTAGGGATACCAAATGACCTTTGGGCCTCGGGCCATTATCTGCTTAGTTTGGTTATATTGGGCTTGTTTTTACAACTTACAAGTATAGGGGTTTTTTTATTTTTTCGAAAACAAAACTCACCTATCACAACTCACAAGTACTTATCTATAAAGTAATCATTTTTTATTTTTTTTCGATTAGAGCATCTCCAATACCGTGTCAAATTAGTATGTCAATACTAAAATTTAACATAATATACAAAAACTTACCTCCAATGCAGTGATAAATGCTGTGACAAATTTGACATATGTTATATTGTGTGTCAAATTTGACACATAATATAGCATATGCCAAATTTAACACAACAATAAATATTTCATTTTTAATTATAAAAATATCATTATATATTTTTAAAAATATTTAAAATAATTTAAATTTAATATACTTTAATAATATTTCAATCAATATCTATTTATCCAATTATGATTCAGCAATTTAATAAATTCATTAATGGTAAATGTTAACTTTTATAATTTTAATTAATAAAATAATAAAAATAGTATGTTAAATACAATTATGCATTGGAGCACAATGCTAAATTGTTATATCAAATAGAGTATTTTACACTTTTTTGTATTAAATTCAATATTGACAATAACACATGAATTGGAGATGGTCTTACATATTATCATAAACCTTTAATCCCTTCTCAAAAGAAAATAATAATAATAAATAAACAAACCCTTAATCTAATTTTAGTATAGGAGGGCCTATTCAATCTAAAGTTTGTTGAAGTTTGATGATTTTTTTTTAAGTGATTTGGTTGAGTCCATAAATCCCATATAATTTTAGGGTCGTTTGTTTTTTTCACTTAAAATTTAACGGGTATGAATCATAATTATTAAATTATTTTTTAAGTGGCAAACAAATTAAAAATACCGATGAACAACTTAAACATAAAAAGTAAAAATAAATAAATTGACTTTTCAATTAATTGCAAATTATTGAATTGCATTAAATGCAATCCAATTTTTTTTCTTCCGATTTTATCCTCCATCTATAACATACTTTCAATTTCTTCAAAATTATATATGGTATAAAAATATTTATTTTAATATATGTAGATATTTTAAATAGTTTTAAAAATAAAAAATATCCATAATCACTTATCATATTGATATTTAATATCAATACTTTATTATGATATCATGGTACGTTTACTAATCAGGAATGGGTGGAATCGAAATCAAGTTCCACTGAAAAGGGAATTGAGAGGAATCATAAACAAATTACTAAATTACATTCCAGTGTTTACTAACAATCTAGAAATTAGAAACATAATCGAATTTATTCTATTTTTAGTGTTTACTTACAATAATGAATCAGAATGATACATAATTGATTATATAAACACCCTTGTATATAAAACATGATGAAATATTTTTTTATAGCATGAAAAAAAAAATATTGTATATTACCCATAACACTATAACTATAATAATTGATATTTTTATATTGTAAGACTTGAACTAATTAGATAAAGAACTATATAAATAACTTGATTAAAAATATGAAACCACAATAATATATATATATAAACATATAAGAGATATGAATATACGGTAGCTGTTATTTTTTTAAGTGTAGTAGTTATTTTTAGTTCGTAAATGGTATTGTAATATATATATATATATATATATGGGTTTGTAGCAAAACTATCCTAATTTAGGGACCAAATTGCAAATCTACCCTAAAACCCAAAACAATTGCGAAAATGTTCTGAAATGACATTTCTACCCTTGTCAAAAACTGAAATCAATTTCATTCAGTTTGCCCTAAATTCCCAATTCCCCAGGCCACCCATCCCGATCGAACCCATCGCCGACGTCCATTACAGCTGAACTGGAACTTCGTCGTAGTGATTTTGACGCCGTCGACGATATCCATCCACCGTCGAAGACATCCGACGTCTTCAACTTGCAAGCTGACGACGAGTTTTCTCCCACAGCAACGTCGAATCTTCGAGACCCGATCGAACTCATCTTCCGTCGCCGACACAAGCCGCCCTCACCGACGTCCATTACAGCCCAACTGCAACTTTGTCGTCATGATTTCGACGTCGTAACATTATCCAGCCACCGTCGACGACATCCGACGCCTTCAACTTGCAAGCCGACTTTGAGTTTTCTCGCAACAACCGTCTTCTGGTTCCGAATCAGCCTCCACGGTTTGAAGCGGTAATATTTCTACCATTTGGGTCCAATTTCAGGTATTTCGATTTTGGAACCCTAACATTTAGGTTTATGTTTTGACATTGAATTTGATTTTAGGGTTTTCATTTGTTGAGTTAGACCGATTTGATTTAGGGATTGATTTTAGGGATTTTAATGTCATGTATTTGGCAACCTCACATTTACTGATTTTGGATTGAGTGCTTTGTCGAATTCCCTCAACTTCATGTTATTCCAATCTTGTTGATTTTGATGATTTTTGATTTAGTGCTATGTTTCTGTGTCGATTTTTAGGATATTTCGATTGGAAATGGTTCAAGTGTGTATTAAAAGAGAACACTGGCAACATGTTGTGGCAACCTGGGCCTGATTGGATCTTTCAAACTTTGGAAACTGAGAATATAATCACAATCCGTGAAGATTGGGGAAATGCTAAGTACCAAAAGTAATTGAAGCTAAGAAGCACGATTGGTCAGAGGTAATTGCGTGATGAATGTGTGTGATGATGCTATGTCAATTATTTTACCTTCAAGAAATTGGTTGTTCATGCGATACATGTATGTCTTAAACTGCAACAAAATCTTATAAAAAGTTTACATGATTGATCTGTGTCTTTAACTGATATGTCAATTACAGTTTATGATTGATGTAAAAAGTTTGTTGTGTTGTACTCATTTAGTCTTTTGTATCCTTGCATATGAATGCAATTTTCTTTTCAACATACTGATGCATCTAGTCCATTTATATTACTTTTATAGTTTATCTTACATTATGGTTGTTATTAATGCATGTTTTTATTGATTTAGGTCCGACTCTGAGGTTTTTACTCTCAAATTCTTGGTGCTTTGTTTCGTTTTTGTAATTATGGGGTTTTTTGTGTGTTTTAACTTATTTTGAAATTGAAATTTTCTCCCAATTTGGAATATTTTTAGGTTGATAATCATGAGTGGAAACGAATTACTTGAATCACTCAAGATTAAGGAATGTGATCGTTTTCCTTCTCGAGTTACTGGCCATTGTAATTGGGAGAGTATAAGGCTTATTAAGTCGCATCTTACAGAAAAACAACTCAAGTTGTTTAGAGTGACATGTTTCGGTCATTTTTTAGATGTAAGCGATATGGTGTTGTCTGGGCATTTTTGCCATCACATATTGATTAGAGAGTGTCATGTCAAAAACACCGATTATAATGCATCTTCTTTGTGGTACCATGTTAGCAACGGGTTGATACGGTTTTCCCCAGTATAATTTTTTTTGGTTAGTGGGCTAGCTTTTGGAAAATATTCTGAATCCAATCTGGAGATTTTCAAAAGAAAGAATAGTCGACTCCGTCGAATCTATTTCCAATCTAGTAAAATCAAGGTTAAAATGGTTGTTGATTGGTTTAGGAATTTAGGTCCTAATAATAAGATTAGTGATGATGAGGATGTTGTGAAGTTGGCGTTGTTACTTTTTTTGGAATTGACGTTGGTTGGGAAGGACGATAGGACTAGCATTCTATATTGGGCATTATAATTAGTTGATGACTTAGATGCTTTTAATAACTTTTCGTGGGGGACATTCATATACTCGAGGACATTTAACTCCCTTTCTACTTATCTACTTGGCCGTGATGATAAATTCAAGAATAAGTTCACTGATGAAAAGTTGGAGGAGAATGTCGATGCTCCAGTTAAACGAAAAGCGGAGAGGTACAACGTTTATGGGTTTGTGTCGGCCTTTCAGGTGATATGTGTTAAATGATGAAGTTTAATAAAATACATTTTAGGCAATATGCATATTTTGATACAGCAACTTAACTATCATTTTCTTTGTTTGTTTTTCTTTGTTTTTGTTTTCAGGTGTGGGTGATTGAAGCAATACCAAAATGGGTCACACTTGGATATGCCACTAGGGTGAACAATGTCACCCCTAAAATTTTGAATTGGCAATGCACGGGAATTCCTACGTATTCAGACATTCAGAAAACCATATTTAAGTTCAAGAATGTATGTATTGAATATGGTTGGTTCAAATAAAATTATTTTTGATTTGCTATATTTTAGGTATTACACTGTAATGTTAATTTTTGAACAAAAATATCCAGATTACCATATACATAACTCTTAGCCCAACTGATGAAGAAGCAAGGCAACCGTTTTGGACAAGTATGGATAAACTAAAATATGTATTACCCGATGTGGATGGTTGTGTTGGTAAGGATGATGTTGAGGATGATGCTGAGGATGATGTTCAGGATGACGTTCAGGATGACGTTCAGGATGACGTTGATGATGCCATGAAGGATGATATTGATGGAGATCATCCAACCAGTACATTGACGGACAATCAACAGTGTAAGTAATTTTCAAATTAATATGTTGTTAATTAAGATATTATTCAACCTTTAATATACATTCATCTGACTGTCTCATGATGAAACATATTTTGTTTCCTACGAATGTGAATGGAAATCATTGGGTCGCGGTAGAGGTGGACTTAAATGAGCGGGTCATCAAAGTATATGACTCAAAGCCGGATGCATATAACGTTGATCAAATACTAAAGTGGGCAACTTGTCTTAGAAAGATAGTGCCATCTTTATTGGTGCATGCAATGCCAGATACTTATATTGATCCATCGTCATTTACGGTCGAGAGACCCAAAGAGGGTGTACCATGTCAAGGAAATCAGTATGTCTTTGTTTATTTCTTCATGGTTATTGTTTGTCTTACGTGGTGGTTGTTATTAATGAATGTTTTTTTTACATAGGTCCGATTGTGAGGTTTTCACTCTTAAATTCTTAGAGTACCTATGGGCAAGAAAAGAATTCGACTTTTATGAAAATGACGGACAACCCTTTAGAGTTAAGATATCAACATAAATATTCCAAAATTCAAAAGAAATACCTTGTGTAAATAATGAACCTTTATGTGTAAATAATGCAACTTGATGTGATTTGTGTGAACGGTGTAGAGATTGTTGTGATTTGTGATTGTGATCTGTACATAGAAGTGATTTATGTGAACGGTGTAGAGATTGTTGTGTGACGATTAGAAGTGTTATATTTGCAGGGACTGTATAGAAGATATGGAATTGTTGCAATTTTAAATGAAACTCTGTCAAAATTTCGTAAATAATATACTAAGGAATACCATATTTTTACCATTACTATCCCACATCAATAGTCATATAATTACTAACGGTTACTTATCAGAATATGACTGACTAACTTCATAATACATGTTCATAACACATGTTCATAACACATGTTTAAATAAAAGATAACTCAAGTACATTGCTTATTCAACATCATTTGATCTACTTGCCTCACCAATTTCACTAATACTTCCCATACCACTTGATGGTCTACTTGCCTTCGGGTACGTGCAAGTATGGCTATTGTGACCAACACGATGACAAGTGGTGCAACTCTTTTGAGTTACTTCCTCGCCAAATGACAGAATACAATTCTTTTTAGGTCTTCCAGGACCACGACGACCTACTGATGGGTGGACAATTTTTGATACAATATCCTCAGGAACCAACCATTCACTGGGTTGTCCAACGGGATGTATTTCTCCACTGTATGCTGCAACCAGAAACACACTAGAATAATAAGGAGAACAATAATCAACAAATGAAAATCCCCGTAACCTAATGCAACCTAATGCATGTGCACATGGAATTTGGTCGACATCAAATTCTTTACAGATACATGTTTTTGCAATCAAATCCACATGTCCATCTAAACCCCCATCTTTAACAAGGAATGTGTAAAATGTGATAGGGTAGATCCGCATATATCGTGCTTTGTCATTCTTGACACCGATGGTTACATCTGCGGTTGTTGTCAATTGAGTTGTAAGTTTATGTGCAGTTGTTCGTCTATCATGGAACCAATGCTGCAGAACCCCTCTGATGTAATCAATCACTCTAGTAATAGGTAATTCCTTGCATTCTTTAATTGCATTATTCATGGCCTCTGCAATATTGGTTGACATTATGTTGTACCTTTTTCTTGGACTGTGTGCTCGTGTCCAACGCTCAATACCAATATTCGTGACATACTAAGCTGCTTCGAGATTAATATTTGCTAGTTGTTCCATATGTTGTATGAATTTATTCTCTCGATAGACCATGGCTGCTCGTTGATAGTACTGTTTCAGTGCCTTATTCCTACCATAGTGACCAACCATGTTCCGTTTTAAATGTACTGCACATGCACCGTGGAAGGAATTGGGAAACACCTTTTCTACACCTGTTGTGATACTGCATTTTCTGTCTGAAACAATAACCAAATCATCAACTTCACCCACGGCTTTATGTAACCTAGTTAAAAACCATTCCCAAGCTTCATTTGTCTCTGAATCACCAACACCAAAAGCTAGAGGAAATATTTGATCATTGTCATCCATACACACAGCAACAAATAAGACCCCTCTATGAGGACCTTTCAAAAGTGTCTCGTCAATAGCAATAACTGGTCTAATCAAAGACAAAAAACCATCTATACAAGCTTTTAAGCAAAAGAACATATACATGAACCTGTTAGACGAATCAGTATGGAGGTCTGTAACAGTCCCGAGATTTGCTTGCTCTAACATGTATAAGTATGATGGTAAATTACTGTATGACTCAACCGGTGTTCCTTGAACCTCTTATAAGGCAATATGTCTAGCTCGGTACCCTTTGTGGTAGTTATAGGAGATGCCAAACTCCCTTTGCATGTCATGTATTAATTTTCTTGGGCTTGTATAAACAATGATCACGAAATTTCTCCTGTATGTGTTCCCCTATAACTCGTGCACTTGCTTGCCTTTGATGCGGGAATCGTGCTTCTGTGGAGCATGTGTGTTGATTGTCAAATTTTCTAATATGGAAATAATCTGAATTATGAACCTTAGCTGCACGTAATCGCCAATTGCAATCCTCAACAATGCACCGAACTTCATATCGTGTTGTATCGGACTTGAACACCCTAGTCTGGAACCGGTTGGTAAAGGCATAACTACCTATTTGTGATTGTAGTTGTCTCTTGCTTGGAAACAATTCACTTACTTCAAGACGCATAGTAACAGGCCTGGGTGCAACTTCACCCGAATTAATAGAATAAAATGCACATGGAGGTGGAACAAGCCTCTGGACATTGGCAAACTGTTCATCGTACTGATTGGAAACTCCCTCACGACTGAAATTAAACTGTGGTTCTGTTTCATCATGCTCAGGAATCTGTTGGTTACCCGTCGTATCTTGAAAACTAAAATGACGAGGAGGAGATTGTAATCCCTCTCGAATATCATCCAAATGGGCAGCCATGTTAAGTACATCCGACCTTCGAAACTCATCCATATTGACATGGTGTAGGTTGTGAGAGGACTCTGGTGGGTTATGTTTCATTTCTGGAGATTGATGGCCGATTTCCTCAACACAAATGCAAACTAATGGGTCAACATTCTCTCGACTAAGCAACAACTGAACGTCCTCATCATCAACAATCTCAATGGGCATGCTAGGACGAAAAGTCTGTGGAAGAGTCGTCATACTTACCCGATAATGATCTTTATCAATTTCGGTGACATTGTATACATTATCTAACAATTGATCATAGTTTGAATCCCTTGAAAAAGCAAAGGCCTTCGCTCTTCGGCCTTCATACCAATACTCACCATGATGACTTTTCCATTCTCCACCCCAATTCAAAACCAAATGCACATTTTTCATCTTTAATCCTGAAAAAATAATTTAACATATATTATCCATCATTAAAAAAATCATTATTTGAAAGAACATAACATAACAAAAAACCACATGAAAAAAAAACGGACCCATTAAAAAATCATCGGGTTGGGTGACCCGACACCGGGTCAGCTAACCCGATATTTTTTTCCATCAGGTTAGACTGACCCGACATCGGGTCAAACTGACCCGACAGAATTTCTCATGAAAAAAAACCATGAAAATTCCATCGGGTCAGGCTGACCCGATGGAATCTTTCATGGTTTTTTTTCATGTAAAATTTTGTCGGGTCAGCAAGCCCGATGAAATATTTCATCTGGTTGGGGTTACCCTGACGTAATTTTGCATGACAAAAAACAATGAAAATTCCATCGGGTCAGGGTGACCCGAATCGGGTTGGGCTGACCCGACATCGGGTCCCTGACCCCGAAGAATTTTTCATGGTTTTTTTTTTTAACTTGGGATTATGAGGTAAATACCAGATTAGGAAGTTGCAATGTTGTTCTGTGGATGGCTTTGTGAGTATGTTAGTAATTGTTTGTTGCAAATTAGTAAATATAGTTAATAAATTGGGTGATGTTATGAATAAGGGCAATTTGAGAATTTTATGGCACTTTTGCAATTGTTTTGGATTTTATGGTAGATTTGCAATTTGGTCCTTAAATTAGGATAGTTTTGCTAAAAACCCTATATAATAATAATAATAATAATAAAAAAATAGAAATCACACAGCTAGAATAATATAAATTATTAATTATGTAAACCAATATGAAGATTTTAAAAAAATTAAACCAATATGAATTAAAAACAAAAGTAAATAATCATGAAGAAGATTGTTTTTTTTTTAAATGAAGATATCTTAGTAATATATCATGAATTTCTTTTTCAATCAGGAAAGGGAACTTGGTCGGTGGGAGGAATCAAATTCTCTTTTCATTAGGAACTTAATTCCTGATTTGTGAGTGGAGTCTACGAAATTTAATTTCCTAAAAATGTAGTAAATAGTGAAATTCAGAAATTAGAAATTTAGTTCATTTTCCTAAGTAGGATTCCTGATTAGTAAACACGTCATTAGAGTGATGTATTTATATATTATTTTTTAGAGTGTTTTGTGTGGGTTTTTTTTTTAAAAAAAAAACTCTTTTTTTCTTAGTAAAAATGATGTTTGTTTGTATTCGATGAAGAAAATCATGATCATATGCGTTCATCTATAATTATTATTTTTAGATTGTTTTTATTCTATATTATGCGTATAACTGTTTAACATGGATATAAATATAAAATTACTTATTTTCGATAATTTTAATTTTAAAAAATAAACGTGTTGACAATACATTTAGATATGAGAATAAAAAAACAAACAAACGACCCTTTAGTCAAATTTGTGTACATAATCTGTTGAACTTTACACAAAATTGGATGGAATTGATGATTTTTTAATGATTATTTTAGAAAAAAATATATATTTGGTTGTGCTTTGAATAAGTGATTCAATTGATTATCAACAATTTTATAAAAGGAATTTTATATTAATCACATTAATGAAAATTTTATATTAAAAAAAACAAATTGCTTATATAATTATAGTTATTAAGATCAATAAAAAATAGTTAATTTCAATATATTCAAGACCTCTATTTTAATATCCATCAAATTCTATGGAGGTAGACCAAAATTAAGATATCATGCATGTGACTTTATATTTATAAACCTCATTTTAAAAATCGTCAAATTCCATTATTAAGTTGTCTAGGTAAAGGCAATGACTTTTTAAATATATATAATTTAATGTATTTTTTATTTTCGAAGTATTACACTATTACCTAAAGGGTGGCCCTATTATCACTTAAAAAAGTTCTCACTACACCTATACTTTAATTAATTTTTTTATAACAAATGTCCATATATTAAAATAAAAACAAATGTCATTATATTGTAAAAATTAAATATTATCAAGAAAATGAAGAATATTTTTAAACCTACTCAAGAACAATAAATAATAGATCCACTGCAAAATATTTCTTCAACAACAAAAAAACAAAAAAAAAAAACAAAAATTATGTTATCTTGGATGTCATCATAGTACAAAGCCATCGCTTTTAAAGCCACTACTCACAATACTAATGAAAATATAATACCATCAGTACTGCACCATTGCTCTAATACAATAAATACGTAGACAGCTACAACGTACAAAGCATAACAATAATAAATAATAAATAAATAAGTCAAAATCAATGGCTTTCCATAGGTTGAATTAAGGGTGAAATTCTTTTTACTCCCTCTAGATTAACCTATTACACAAATTGATCCCTCAATTTTCAATATTATCTCGTTTGGTAATTCTGTTTTAATTTCCGTTAATAAAGTTAACTCTGACAGGGACAGTCTGATTTTATCATTACTCATCCACCATTATTTATCATATAAAATAAAAAATAAAAAATAAAAACAATTTATCAAAGCCTAACATCATCATCTTCATTTTCTATTCATCTTCAACGTCAAACACCATTTCCAGATGTGGAAAACTAGAAAAAATTCCAGATTTTAGATTCAAAATTAAAAATTAAATTAAAAGATTCAATCTCTATCCCAAAATCCCGTCACCACCACCAACACAACCACAACCACACAACAACTCAAACTTAAATCGAAAACAATCAATCACAACCATGACCCTAAACTGAAGTAACCACAGCCACCCTCACACTAAACTTAAACCTAAATCGAAATCAACCTCTGACCACGGCCACCATACTAAACTGGAACAACCACAACCATCACCCTCAAATTCAAAACCCAGAACGCCATTCACAACACATCCAAACCCCAAAACCCACCAGTCAAGCCTAATAACAACCCGAAAACCCATCAACCAAATGCATCAATCAAACACCCCATAATTAAGCCCCTAGATCTTTAGCCACCACCCTGACGAAGAAGAAGAAGATTTGTAAGAAGAAGAACAATGGTGTGGGTGTGGAAATCGTGAGAGAGAAGAGAGAGAGGAGAGAGATAATTTGTTTTTTTAAAACAATATTTTTTAAATCAATTTTTAATTGTTTTTAATTGAAATTATTAATTTTAACCCTATTTTTACCGTTATACCCTTAATGATCTGACGGAATCCTAGCAGAATTGGACGGCAGAGATCAAAATATAAATTTTTGGTAACTGGAGGGACTTGTCAAGATAATCCTCAAAATCGGAGAATCAGTTTGTGTAATGGGTCAAACTAGAGTGACTAAATTGAATTTCACCCTTGAATTAATCTATTAAATGTAATAAGCATATAAGATTATATGTTGCCTTTGCCTCTCCAATTCAATTGCATTTGCTAGTTTTTAGAGTTGGAATATTGTTTTTGAAAAGACTGTTTTTCTGGATTTTATTAGGTATCAAAAGTAATAAAATGGGTTTAGAGGAAAAATGATGTGATTAACGTAGTTAATAATACTTTAGGTCAAATTTGATATTTTATAGGGTGTAAAGAGTAAAGAATTGATTTGTAATTTTTTTAAGTGGGTGTAGAGAGTAAATTGAGTGTAAGGTGAACGTTTTTGGGTGGCAATGTAGGAGAGAATCTTGCATACAACCGGTGCGATGCACCATAACCAATTGATAACTCATTTGATTGGTTTTTCATATCATGTGGTATTCACCCATTGGAAGGGTGTATTGAGCCGGGTGCATGTAAGATTTCCTCAGCAATGTAGAACCACCCTTACATAAATTCGAGGTTTTTTAGGGGGGGGGGGGGATACTCGAACCCATAACCTCGTGGTGCACGTGTGAAGGCTTTACCATCTTATCAATCCCATCTCGTTAATATTTTTAAAAGTTTGAATTGAAGTAAACCTAATTTATTTTTTATGGACTCTTTAAAAGTCTGGATAGAATATACCAAAACTGTTAAAAATCTTTTAAAATTTTGGATTGAATAAACCAGAACTCTTTAAAATCTTTTAAATTTCAAACAACCCTAGATTTTACACCTTTCTAATACTAATTATGAAATTAACTATTTAACTGTCTTGCATTCATGCATTATATGTTGATTCTGTTTGTTGTTTTTTTTAATATCAACAATCAATTATATATGCATCGATATCCAAGCTTCGCGAGGACTAACATATATATATTGGAAAATTTGTGACAAACTACCGGTTTGAGAGGGTTATTTGAGTATGATCGGTTTCATGAAAATTAAAGAACTTTCTGGTTTTGGTTTCTGGTTTTGATCATGACAAACTTAGAACTAAAAGGATTGTGGAAATTTGGTATGCTTCCAGACACTGATTTCAAATGAAAAAAAAAGGTGGAAATCGGGTCTAATTCTAGACACTGATTTCACATAATAATCTGATTTAACTTTTGAAAAATCTGGTCTATTAACAGACACTGATTTAAAAATTAATTGTGATTTCAACTGGGTAATCGAGTCTATAATACCAGACACTGATTGTGATTTTAATTGTGAAATCTAGAATCAATTATTGATTCACCGGTTTGATATCAACTGATCGATATTGATACTGTCATATAATATATATGATATCTGTGTGATTTTAATAGTATATCGGTTGTACACACGAGTTGTGTAAATACATGATATTTTAGAGACATAGAATTGTAATCTATATCTAAAACAACCGTTAAAATGATTATATCTTTATATAATCAGGTACAAACCAGTATATAAATATATATATATATATATATATATATATATATATATATATATATATATATTAAGTTCACTTAATCTCAAGTATTGACACTGGTTTTCAAATGATTTTATTGATTAATATGTATGTGCTATATATATTGTTGATATATATTAACATACAATTAGATCGATTGATATATTAGTATGTTGTACTGATATGTGTGGAACTAAATAATACAAAATTTTGGTCAATCAAAAGAAAGTATTGTTGTTTGATATCAGTGTTAGATATCAATTGGAATAAATTGGTTATATTATCATATAATCTGACCAAGTAGCAGCATTATTTTATAAATATACATATTATATATAAAGTGCTAAAATAGTATTTGATACACTCTATTTGATATATCAGTTATTGATATATTGTTGTACACGGGTGTTGATATATATATTAACAAACTGATTGTGTTATATCAGTATCTGATATTGTTATATATATACCGAATGTGATAGATCAATGATTTATATCATTGTATATATGTGGTTCGAAAAAAAAAGTTTGGTTTTCTATGTAAGATGACTACCAAATCAACTATGAACCTGAGCGTGGCTCAAGAGAATCCGGTGGTCAACCCAATTGTGGGCCAGTTGACCGACCCGATAGTTAACCCTTTTATGGGTCAAATGAATACCCAAACGGTGAATTCGTTTGTGTTCCCGGTTTCAGTTATGATGAATCATATGGAGAAACAAGAGAAATTCAGTGGTATGAATTTCAAAAGATGTTGCTCTGACTGACCACATTGAATCTTGCGAGATTCTTAATTGATGAGGCTCATAAGACCAACAGTGGTAACGAGTTGGATATGTAAGTTTAAAATGGTGGTTATTGTCAAAATCAATTATTTGAACTTCAAAATTGTAATTATCAATTTAATGATGATTTATTTCAATTATTAATTCCGGATTAATTGAAATATTAAATTTTGAATTCAAAACAAACTGATTTGACTTTAATGTTGCCAATTTTAATGAGAATTAATTTTTATATTAATTCAGTTGATCTCCTCATGATACTATGGTGGATAAATCAAACATGAACTCGAGTGTTTCACTGGAGACTTCAAATGATAATCCAAGTGTAGGATTAGACACTTCGGGTGTTAATTCTTTGCTTGTGAGCGAAATGCCTATTGTGTTGCCAAGTGTGGCAACATTGACTCCGACCGTCAACTCATTCGTGAGAAACATGGTAAAACCGATGATGAGCCAGTGTGTGAGTCACATGAACTTTTAGTGGTGGCAACAAAAGATATTGTTTGTTTGACCACATTGAACCTAGCTAGGTTCCTAACTGAAAAAGCTCTTAAACCCAATAGTGGTGAAGGGCGTGATGTTTAGGTATGGAATGCTATTGATGCATGGAACCATTCAGATTTTTATGCCGAAACTACATACTGAACGGACTGTCAGATTTGCTGTATATCGTATATTCTTTAAAAGAAAACCAACCAAAGAACTGTTGGAGTCGTTAGACCGAAAATACAAGACTGAGGATATATGATCCAAAAGGTTTGTTGTAGGCCGTTTTCTTGATTACAAGATGAAGGATTTCATGACAGTTATGAGTCAAGTCCAAGAGTTTCAAGTGAGTCTGCATAAGATTCATGCCGAAGGGATGACCCAAAGTGAAACCTTATAGTGGCTACTGTCACTAAGAAGCAACCGTGGTGGTTAGTATGAAGCACCATTTGGTGAATTATGTGCACAACATGGAATCATACATTAAACCACTGTACTGTATTAGCAAAATGAAGTTCTTGAACAGAAAGATCATTCCTTGAAAGAAATGATAATTGCAATGCTGATAAGTTCTGGATTGTCTCAGAACATGTGGGGTGAAGCTATATTACCTTTTAAATAAGGTACCCCGTAAGAAAATAGACAAGACCCCATATGATTTGTGAAAAGGAAGAAAGTCTTCTTACAAATTCTTACGAATGTGGGGGATGTCTTGCCAAAGCGGTCGTACCTACACCAAAGAGGGTGAAAATAGGTCTGAAAACCGTTGATTGCATTTTCATTGGATATGCACATAACAGTAGTGCTTATCCATTTTTGTTGTATAAGTCTGACATCCCAGATATACACAAAAAAATGATAATGGAATCTAGAAATGCATCATTCTTTGAAGATGTATTTCAATGTAAATCCAATGATGAAGTAAGTTGGTCAAAACGAATACATGTTGAAAGTTGTGAGGTCCAAGAACAAGAAGTTGAGGATGAACCTAGACGTAGCAAAAGAGTTGGGACAGAAAAATCTTTTAGTCCAGATTTTCTGACCTTTTTGCTAGAAGGTGAATCTAGAACCTTTAAAAAAAGCGGTAAGCTCGTCAGAAGGACTCTTGTGGAAAGAAGCCATTAAGAGCGAAATTTATTCAATTCTCCAAAATCATACTTGAGAATTAGTGGACCTTCCTCCGGGATGTAAACCACTAGGGTCCAAATGGATTTTCAAGAGGAAAATGAAAACGGATGGATCAATTGATAAGTATAAGGCCATACTTGTAATTAAACGCTACAATCAACGAGAAAGCCTAGATTACGTTGATACATATTCTCCTGTAACGAGAATAACCTCCATTATGATGATGCTTGCAATCGCAGCTTTGTGAAATCTTGAAGTACGTCAAATGGATGTAGAAACAACTTTCTTATATGGGGAACTAGATGAAGAGATCTGTATGGAACAACCTGACGGTTTTTTCGCTCCAGGGTAAGGAAAGAAAGTCTGTAAGTTGGTGAAGTCTTTATATGATTTAAAAGCAAACACCAAAGCAATGGCATGAGAAATTTGACAATGTTATGATGTCAAATAGTTTTAAGATCAACGAATGTGACAAATGATTTTAGGTCAAAGACACTGAAAATGAATATGTCATTTTGTGTCTATACGTTGATGACATGTTAATTGTTGGGAGTGATGCTAAAATGATCAAATATACCAAGGAGATGTTGAAATCAATATTTGATAAGAAAGATACGGGACCAACTGATGTAATGTTGGGAATAAAAATCTTAAGGACATCGAACGGACTCATTCTAAGTCAGTCACACTATGTTGACATGATTCTTGAAAAATTCAACAAATATGATTCTGGAATATCAAGAACACTAGTAGATACAAATCTACACCTATCCAAGAATAAAAGTGAGAGCGTCTCTCAACTAGAATATGCTAGAGTGATAGAAAGTCTGATGTACTTAACAAGTTTTACTAGACCAGACATAGCTAATGCAATCAGCAAATTAACTAGACATACAAGTAATCCATGAACTAATCACTGGAGAGGAATAGTAAGAATACTGAAGTACTTGTGATTCACTCGTAATTATGTGCTGCATTATGCCAGATATCCTCCAGTCATAGAAGGATAATTGATGCAAACTGGATATCTGATATAAAAGATTCAAAATCCACTAGTGAGTATGTATTCAAACTAGAAGGTGTGGCTGTATCTTGGAAATCCTCTAAACAGAAATGTATAGCCAAATCCACAATGAAATCTGAGTTTATCGCTCTAGATAAATGTGGTAAGGAGTCTGAATGACTACGTCAATTCTTGGAGGATATTCCTAGATGACCAAAGCTTGTGCCAGCGTTTGCATCCACTGTGATAGTCAATCGGCAATAGGAAGAGCGTAGAGCAACATGTATAATAGGAAGTCCAGACATATACGTCGAAGACATAATACCATTAGACATCTAATCTCAACTGGGGTTATCACTATTGACTATGTAAGGTCAAAAGATAACATTGCGGATCCGCTAACTAAAGTGTTAAACAAAGAACTAGTTGAGACATTATCGAGAGGAATGCGACTAAAGCCTATTAGATAAAAGGTCGATACAATAGACACCCAATCTAGTTGACTGGAGATCCCAAGATCTAGGTTCAATGGGACAACCAAGTTATAAGACTCAGTTGGATCACTGTGGGGGTTACCCTCAAGTCGATTCCTATGATGAAACAGTGATGCTTGTAGGAAAAGGTTAAACTATGTTTTTAATGATTCTTATGCATCAGAATTCCTAGCTATGGAAATCCGAGCAGAGTAATGCGGGTTACTCTTAATTAAGAAATCACCTATGTGAGAGAGAAGTGGGGCTGCTTCTAAAAGAGAATAGTGAAGGGCTATATTCTCCAGAGACTCTCACAGAACCAAGTGCATGTTTATGGCCAAAACGAATATAAAAATGAGAACCAAATCGGGTCAGGAAGATACCTGTGTAAGGTGTGTGATCGTTTACACAAAACAGCAGAACAGTTCAAGGATATCACATCTACTGATCAGCCAGTAAAGTAAGCACACATCTACAAGGGAAGGTTCAAAGGGTAACATTTACCTATCCTATGCATGTATCGACCGTTTGAACTTACCAAAAGGTCATCTCTCGTGTCTTCTATGTCAATTTCATTCATGTGGGGGATTGTTGGAAAATTTATGACAAACTACCGGTTTAAGAGGGTTATTTGAGTATGATCGGTTTCATAAAAATTAAATATCAATGTATATTCGAATTCTCTTTCGTGAGAGCTTTGAAGTGGTATACTCAAACTCACAAATCGATTAATGGGTGAATGAGAAATTGAGTCACAAAGTGAGCCTGTTGTGTAGGGAAAATATGCATCCCACATTGGTTGGGTAAAATACTTATATGTGGTATATAAGTAGTTGTGTGATAGTAGCTTATCAACATGTGTAAGGGCACGTCATGCGTACACGAATGCTGATCCGGTTGGACTGTGAGAGTACAACCGAATTTTTGCTACTATGTTGAATTTAATTTTTCCTAAATCAGTTTGTTGATAAGGAAAGAATTAATTATTTTCCTTAAGTCAAACGTTTTAAATAAATGATTAGAAAAAATGGAAATTTTCATTTTTGATTAAGGAAATTAATTGAATTAAGGAAATAGTTGATTTCCGTTTTGGATTCTGATACTTACTTGATCACTAAGTAATCAGAATCAATGATCAATTTTGGATTCTGATACTTACTTGATCACTAAGTGATCAGAATCAATGATCAATCAGGAATAAATCTTTTAGAAGATTATTCTTTAATTAAATTTCCTTTATCATATAAAACGTAGTAATTAAGCAATTTCCAAATTGATCTCTTTGACTTCGGTTACATAAAAAATAAAAATAAAACCCTAGTCTACACTTCTAGAATTGAGATCATTCTTGCACTCACGAAATCAGAAGTTTTTTTTTTTCTTCTCTCCTCTTTGTTTTCTTCTTCAGTGCATGATAATTTCGAACCTAATTTGAGTTCGCTGAGAGTGGTTGTGCTTCGCACTTTCACTGTTGAATCGCTGTATCCTGGGAGACAATCGCTATACACATACGGTGTTATATACGATGAAATTGTTTTAAGTACACCGTGTGGAACACGGGCCTCGATTCGCTAACATTTTGTTTCTGTTTTTTATGTTCTGCTGATTCGAATCAGATTGTTTTTACGTATTACAAACAACAATATATATATATAGCTTGACTTTATAGTTCCTCTATCAAAGTTTGGGTCGATATATAGGACTGAGCTGAGCCTCCATCGCACAAACAAATTAGCTTTTCTTACAACGACGACTCACATCCCCAATTAGCTTTTCTGGTACCACAATGTGTACATATATCTTCTTTTTAACAAACAAACTACTCAAATTAAAGTGGGAAAAAAAAACAATTACAGCCATACTTCAATGGGAATCTTCATATTCTACAGATTAAAGTTGCTCTTGTAGATATAATATAGCTAGCTTTTATATTATAAAATAGAAAATTCGACCAGTAAATTTATCGTACCAGCTGGCTATATATACCTTATTTCTTTGCATGTTCAGGCCATGTCCCATATTATGACATTTGGAAGTCTAGTTTTCTAAGGACATATCATCTATAACTATATATGTCGAGACTTGGGAGAAGAACATCTTAGGGACATTGAAATGACATGTGTAAAATATCTTATAATATAAATGTCATTTTATATTTGTACTTGTCTACTTGAGGCATCACTGAGTGTGAGAAATATTAAAGCAAATAATTGTCATGCTTTAGAAATTCGCTCTCAAACAAATTGATTCTCATCACAACAACAATAATATCTTCCAACTTCATCTCACAAATCCTGATAAGTTGCATAAATTCTAGTGTTTTGTAACTTTTCAAGTACAAAATGAAAGATAATAAGATATAGATCGAGAAGATATTTGTATAGTATATGCGTATTCTGATTTAGAGTTTAAGGAGGCCAAACCTACAGCTAGCTAGTTGGATGGATAGATGGATGCAACGGCAACTATTTGACAGTTTTATTCACTTTGATATGAAAAAAGGAAACAACTTCGACTGAAAGATCAACTTTAATAGTGGGAGACATTTCTCAGCTTATGGGGAGAAGATGACCGATACCTCCACTTGTCGCTGTATTATTTGTTAGCACCATTAATATTATATATAGTATCAACTATATATATATATATATATATATATATATATATATATATATATAACGACGAGATGAGGTTGTTAAATACGGCTCACACTTTACACCATCATGAAATTATTGGTTCGATTCGTGTCATCTTCCCTAAGCTCTAAATTATTGTTATATATAGAGAGAGAGAAAGAGAGAGAGAGAGGGCATAAGTAATACGTTTTATTGTTAAAAATTGCAATATATATAATCAATTGAAAAGGAAAAGAATTTATTTTTATAATCATTAAATTATCGATGTTAGTCAATCTATAAATTTAGTCTAAAAACCAACTTAAATGATATAACAAATGATTTAATTTTACCATATCATTAATTATATCATTCCATAATTTATATGTCGATTACAACTCATTTTATAATATATGATTTAGGGGTTGACACTCCTTAATTTCCAAGTTCTTAATAGGTCATTTTTGAACCACGATTTAAATTTAATCGATAACCTTACTATATCTATATTTGTGACTGCATTATATATAGTTCATTTCGATATCAATATTGCATCTAAACCCAATTATTTAAAGTTGTTCTGTGTTCAATTTGATACATATTATGATATATAAGGAAGTAAATACCAGACAATAATATTCAAAGATATTTTTTATTTTGGTTCGTCCAAATTAAATATGAAAATATAAAGTATATATATATATATTTCATTCAAAGTATTAATGTTTATAAATCTCTTGTGCATGCATTCAAACACCACAAAAATTGTGTAACATGCATGAATCACATCATGATATAAAAATGAAAATAAAAAAAGAACCCACAATTATAATATTTAAGTATTTAATCTCATTTATTTAGTATTATTGTCCAAGGATTTAGTAGTGACGAACGTTTATTTAATCATCGATTAGTATCACAGACTTGAGTCGCTATCACCGTATATATGTATATATACGTGGCTGGCCAACACATGTTGTGAAAGACGTATATATAACTCTCGTTTATCTGGTTATTCAGTCAAGAACAGCACAGAGGCCATTAGTAAAATGTCTGGAATCTTAGGATAAATATCATCGTGTGACTTGAGGTCTAATCTGTACTGCGTGTATGCCTTACTTATCCTCAAGAGTCAAGTCACGTCTTCTCAGTTCTCACAACTACCTGTCTAACTACGAATATAAATGTTTCGTTTATCTTTTAGTGTGACTGAGAGTCGTATTTCACTGCAACATTATAATATCTAATTTGATTCGAAAATTAGCAACTAAAAATGTATACATTTTTTCACTACCTGGGGAATTACTTTACAGAAAGAATTGATTGGCAATTTTCGCCATATCAGGCAAAATTTAATTAAGAAGCTCCATCTCTCGCTACAATGCCATTTGGCTACTAAATGAGGCATGGAAATTGACGCTAACTAAGTCTAAGTGAAAGAATTAATCACTTGAATGGAAATAGCATAAAGATTGATAAATAATAATCAGGTAATTATTAGATGGAAACAAATTAAAGCACGAGGCATGTTTAATTTGTAGCCTATGTTGTATGCGAAAACAAAATGAAAGTGTGCCAACGTGCGAAAACATAATGAAAGCGTGCCAAACGCACCCTTACGGCAAGGAAAGGAGATATACATTCCTTTAGAATTGTAAAGCATACCTTAGCTTTCTCATGATTTTGAGAAAGTTATGGTAGGTAATAGGGTTGATGCAAAGCAAAGCAATAAACAATATTTAAGCTAAGTATGCCCTTTCTTGTTCATGGGTTCTTATAATTATGTACTTGGTCTGTCAAAGGTGGAGCCAACTTTTGGTTTGAACTTTATTCTATGAGCATTTCCGCTTAAATTTTGTGGTTTTTTTTTTTTTTTTTTTTTGGCACTCTTCACTTCTGTTTGCTAGGGGTGTCTAGAATATAATTTGAGTGATCTTTAGATCTGTTGGTTACTTACTTATACATGTATTAGAGTTTAGCTATTAGAGGAGTCCTGGTTCGAGTTCTTCCGAATGATTATTTAATTTTTTATCTAAATTTGTTATATGTTTGTATTTGAACCACTTGGTAAGCACACTAATCTTACAAGTGAATGGATGTGTTAGTAAACTTGTAGATCCATTGGTTACTAGCATAGCAATATATGTATTGTATGTGAGTCATAGATTATGGATATATAAGCACCGACAAGTATATATAGATCGCGTCAAAGCAATTAAATATTAATGGTATATATGTAATGCACCAATATATCACTGCAAAAAAATTGACATATAGTGACACATTTTCTTGCGGTGGAAATGGTGAGATATGTCACATTTTTTTGTGTGTTGCAATGATGTCACCGCTTTAGTAACTTAAATTTAAAATACACCTATTATGATGAACTATCCAAATTGCCCTTAACTAATCTATTTTTTATTCTCATTGTGCTTCTATCTACACTTTAAAAACGATAACTCATCTCTCTCTTCAAAATAGTTGTCTGAAATTCGATCTAGAACTTCTCTCTCTCTCTCTCCAAAAAACCCTGTCTTTCTCTAAATTCTGCACAAGAAGATAACATCATATATTTATGATCTTCGTTTATATATTTTCATATATTTATGTATGGTTTAATAATGTATCAATTCGTTATGATTTATTGTTCAGTCTTTACATGAACATGTATGAATTTAGTCTCAAGATTCTGTCCGATATTTTTTTTAACATCGAACATTTTTTTAAAGAATCGAGAATATTTTTCAAAGGATCAAGCATTTTATTTTTGAAAATTAGATTTAGTTAGATCAAGTATATTTGTAACCAAATCGAGTATATATTTGAAAGAATCAAGCATATTTTTGAAAGAATCGAACATATTTTTCAAAGGATCGAGCATTTTATTTTTAAAAATTAGGTTAAGTTAAATCGAGTATATTTGTAGCCAAATCGATCTTTTTTTAGTATGATCGAGCTTATTTTTCAAAGAATCGAGCATATTTTAAAAAAATCGAGCATTATATTTTTGAAAATAAGGTTTAGTTAAATCTAGTATATTTGTAGTCAAATCGAGTATTTTTGAATATGATCGAACTTATTTTTCAAAGAAACGAGCATATTTTTCAAAGAATTGAACATTATATTTTTGAAAATAAGGTTTAGTTAAATCGAGTATATTTGTAGCCAAAATTGAGCCTTTTTTGAATATGATCGAACTTATTTTTTAAAGAATTGAGCATATTTTTGAAAGAAACAAACATATTTTTCAAAATATCGAGTATTTAATTTTTGAAAATAAAGTTTAGTTAAATCGAATATTTTTTTAGCCAAATCGAGCCTTTTTTTAATATGATCGAACTTATTTTTCAAAGAATCGAGCACATTTTTGAAATAATCGAGCATATTTTTCAAAAGATCGAGCATTTTATTTTTGAAATAAGGTTTAGTTAAATCGAACATTTTTTTAAATATTATTGAATTACTTTTTCAAAGAAACGAGCATATTTTTCAAATTATCGAGCATTTTATTTTTGAAAATAAGGTTTAGTTAAATTGAGTATATTTGTAGACAAATCGAGTTTTTTTTTTAATATGATCGAGCTTATTTTTTAAAGAATCAAACAAATTTTTGAAAAAATCGAGCATATTTTTCAAATGATCGAACATTATATTTTTGAAAATAAGGTTTAGTTAAATCGATTATATTTGTAGCCAAATCGAGTCTTTTTAAAATATGATCAAGTTTATTTTTGAAAGAATCGAGTATATCTTTCAAAGAATCGAGTATTTTTTTTTAAATAAAATCGAGTTTTTTTTTGCTAAGGCTTCGAGTCTTTTGTAATTACATTTCGAGCCTTTTAAGTACTGATCAGAACATCAGATAAAAAAAACTCTACCACTGAATTCGTCTGCGTTGCGCCACTCCATTGCCGTTTGAGTGATTGTCTGGGTTTCAACGAGACTTTCTTTCTCTACTTCATAACTCTATCATTGTAAAATGAATGAAATAAATCTGATATGGAACAACTATTAGAAGTATTTTTATCCGTTCATCATAGTAGATATATTTTAAACATAAGTTATTAAAACAGTGATAGTATTGAAATGTCATCTCCAAAAAGTGTTATTTATTTTTTAAACTCTTTCCTTGTGACAAATTTCAAATGTATCATAGTAGATATTATATCATGACAAATATTATTATTTGTCATTATGTTTTGTTCAATTGAGACTTTTAAACAATAATTATCACAATTAGCTAAAAAAATCTTGATAATTTGTGTCAAATAATATGACTAGTCACAAAATTACCCTATAAAAAAAAGTATAATTTTATTTTATAAATAATTAGATTTTTAAAAGGCAACATAATCAAGTAATTTATTTTATTTGAAAAAAAAATTCCATGATCCTGGTGTGTGTTTTTTTTCTCCTTATTTCATCTTCACATATCTCTTGGTTCTCCTTTTGTCACTCCCATGTCTAGATTTTTTCTCTAGCTTCTCTTTTCGTTCAAAATATTTTTTAGGTTTGAAATTATAATTCATTTGGAGAAGTCATCAAGATTGTAGAGAAAATTGTATATTTATGGAAAAAGGTAAGCTTCTTTTGATTTAATTTTTTTAGGGTTTATTTTCTTTACTTGTTTTTCAGGGTTAGAATTTCAAATTCGAGTTTCATATAATACAAGTTTATTTAAATTATGTATGTTTTTTTTTTGTATATTATATATATATATATATATATATATATATATATATACACACACACACGCGCGCACACGCGTGTGTGTTAAGGATGTTTCTTAATTTTAATTTATTTTATTATTATTCCATGATTTATAGTTGTTTGTTCTTATATTTTCATAGTACATGTCAATATCTATTGATGTGCATACTAACTGTTTGATTATATGATTCTTATGGATTATCCAACTGTTTGATGAAGCATTGAAAAAAAAATATATATCTAATTGTGGTGTTAATAATATACTTTCATCTATTGCAGTTTGTATCTATGTGAAAAGTTTATTCCAGTATTTTCATTACCGAAAGTGTTATAGTATTGAGGCTTGAAGAGTCTTCATCACGTTATCTGGATATAATTGATGTAATGCGTTTATCTCAAAATTTATAGTAAAATGATACATGTGCATTAACAATTTTGTAATATATATATATATATATATATATATATATATATATATATATATATTCATTTTTTGTTTTCTTTTTCTTATGTTCTTTCTTATGTTCTTTCTTATGTTCTGATTGTCCAAGTGTTGGGACCAGTATCATGGATCCCTTATTGTACTTTTTAGTTTTAAGCTATCTTGCAGTTAATAATAGTTGAATGAACCATTATATTAATTTTGATTGAATCTGTAAGTTGTTATCTTCTTGTTAATTATCACTTCTTCTTGTTAATTATCACTAAATCTGTATGAAACAAATATAATTTTTATATGGTTAAATGTCACTAGGTTTGTGTATAGTGACAATTTTTAATTGTCGATAGTAATACAATTTTGACATGGTTAATTGTCACTGAGTTTATGAATAATAACTTAATTTTAAAACAATAAATTGTCACTAAGAAGATGTACAGTGACAAAATCTTCAAACATTTAATTATCATTAAAATGATGTACAATGATAAAATCTTCAAACAGTTAATTGTCACTATATACAAATTTAGTGACAATATTTTTATTTTGTCACTAATTAATATGAAGTGATAATATGTCACTAAAAGTAATAATTTATGATAAATGCCAAAAATTATCATAAATATTTTTAGTGACGATGCAAAAATGACAAATTGTGATGATTTCTTCAATAGTAACAAATAATTTTTATTACTATATGTTACCTTTTTTAGTATATATATATATATATATATGGTCTTTCTATTGTCAGTTTGAATTTATATAAAATATATTAATTCCTTACATGTGAACCATTGGATTTAAAAGTATTTTGATAAGTGAATACAACAAAGTTAAAAACATTTAAATCCAATAACCCACATAAAAAAAACTGATATATCTTATATCAGTTCGAACTTTCAATAGAATTTCTCTCTCTCTCTCTCTCTATATATATATATATATATATATATATATATATATATATAGAGTTGTACATTTGTTTGGATGTCAAACTTTTAATGTTTACTTTTGCATATCATTGGTTTTTCTATTTAATATCAAATATATATGCAGTGCTCAATAGTTTTATTCTTAACATTTTGTATTTTTTTTTTAATTATTTTTATAAAAATAAAATGAAATTTTAAATTTTATAATTGTAATAAATGAAAATATGTTTGGTATTAGTATTTTAGATAAGCGAATTGAAGAATTTCAAATCTAAGACAACGAATATCTTTTAACACTAGTTTCTAAAGAGTAAAGCTTGGTTGTTCAAATATTGTTTTCTACAAGTGTTTTTTTATTTGTTAATTATAAGAAGAAAAAAAAAAGTTTTGGAAAAGACTAGGGTGGTGTTTGGTTGGTGGAATCAATAATGGAACGGGAAAGGAAATCTTCGTTCCATTGTCTGTTTTGTAAAATGTCATGGAATGAAGATTCCATTCCATTCCATGGAGATGAGGATTCTATCAAAATGATGGATTCCAACCTCAAGAGGTAGGAATTCTAACCCACCCTCTCTCAAATGTTCAATTTAACAATTTATCCTCCAAGTAATAATAAAAAAAAAACAGAGGAAGCCATTATCCTTCGTACAACGGCGAGGCCTCCGTCGTCGACGCTGATGCACATCCATGACCTTATACCGGGGATCAAAGCCACAATTCTCTTCGATTCATGAAAAACGAACACTTGGATCAGCTACCTCTTCACCTCACTTGCTCTTTTCTTTATATGCACTTCCACCAAGTAAAAATACATGGAAGATCGACGCCACAGATTCAAGTCCCTTTCCTCTGCCAAAACTACTCTGACGGCGGTGGTGACAACAGAGACTCCTCTCCAGGTGAAACTGAACCGAGTCAGCTCCGCCAGATTTTGTGACGACCGCGTTTTTAGAAGTGAACTCGACGATCGGGTATCTGTTAATGTTGGTGATCATGTCGTTCAACGGAGGTGTGTTCTTGGCCATCGTTTTGGGTTTCTCTGTTGGATACTATTTGTTTTAGACCTATGTGAGGAGCTTGTGGTTCTCGCCGACATCTGTGCCCCTGCTCCATTTTTTTCTTTTAAAAAAATATTTGAATGAATTTTTATTTTTTTTAATTTAATAAAGATTTTTAATATATCAAATATACAATTAAGGTGCATTTTAGTCAAAATAGTAAGGATTCCATGATAAATTCCATATGACAACCAAACAAAGGGAATCCATTTAGGAGTTGGATTCCTTTCCTAAAAGGATTTTATTCCTACATAGATTCCGTTCTCATGTGGTTTTTTTGTCCGCGAACCAAACATGACTTAAAGATTTTACTATAGGGTTGAGTAGGCAACTATATAGGACAAGTGTCACTTTCATTGTGGAGCAAAAAAAACTTTGTAACCCTTTAAATTCTAGTTAATTAGTTGAACTCTAATTAATTGGTTTGAAGTGTATGATACAATTAACTATATGCTCCAACATGTAAGAACCTTCCAGTACATACACATTTTCTGCCACACAAATTCTTGACACATTGATGTTTTCCAAAACATACTTTTGCTTGTACCGTTAATCATGACAAACACATGCCCAGTATTATATATATATATATATATACCACATGTAATGACGGTGATTTTAACCTAATACATTGTCAAACTAACCGATCGACTGTCTTTCACAATCAAAGCACATTCACCTAATACCTTATCAAACTAAGTGATCGAGTGTCTTTCACAATCAAAGCACATTAGACGGTGGTGATCGAGAGAAGTGCTTTTAGTATCACTAAAATTGTTTTGATTGTTACGGTTGTATGCATTGTCTGATTGTCGAATTCATAATCAGTTATGACTTTTTAGAGACCCATGACAATATTCTAAAAAGGGTACCTTTTTCTTATTAATAGTATATTTATATATGCACACTTATATATAAACTGTTTTTATATATTCAGTCAAAAAATGATAATCTCATTAAAGACAAATTATTATCATGCGATAGATACATTTATTATATAGACAAATAGACAAATAAATTTCCCATATAACTCAGTAAAATGAGAAATGAGGATGTAGAAAAGAAATTCGAACATTGAGTAGATATTTAGGTTGTGTTACAGTCCAATTTGTGTCTCGGAAAGGTAATCAAGTTGCTCACTTCTTAGCGAAAAATGCTTTGGTTAGGGTTATCCTCCTTGTGTGAGTAGCTTTGTAATGGCTGATTGCAAGAGTTGTTTGTAGTTGTCTTAATAAAGTTTGGTTTAAAAAAAAATGAGAATGTGTGCGAGAGAAAGTGAAAGAGATGGGGTTTGATGTTTGATGGGTATAGAGAAAATTTTAAGTAATTTGTACGAGTAAAAAACAACAATTTAATTGGACTTTAAAAAATAAAAAGAATGTTTAGACTTTGGACTGTGCCCTTTGGATCTCTGTTTGTTTGAGTCAAATTTTATTTTATTTTTTTCTGTTTTTCTAAGTAATTTTTTTTAAACACTAATACTTAACGACCCAAAAATTGAGCTTAAATTTCAACATAAATGAAGTGACAGATGTTTTTTTTTTATATTAAGCACATCATCACATATTATGTGTAGTGACGGCAAATCATTTACCATATCATTTACATTGAAATTTGGATCGATTTATTTAAGTTGTATAACATTATTTTTTTTTTTAAAACAATCGATTAGGCCTTTTTTTTTGTTTGAAATAAAAAAAGGGGCCATTCATTTAACTCAAACGAAGTAACTTTAGGCCCCTTTAACCAGGTATTCGAGGCAGCCACCCCTTATGACAAGGTTGTCATACTTATAATACCAGCATCAACTTAATAACTTAAGTTTTAATAGCACCTAAAATATATGAATCTGACAATTAAAACATAATTACAAATATAAGTCTCGTGTTTTTTTAGACTTATTTTCATGTTTCTGAGGCCTATTTTGGTATTTCTAAAACTTATTTTGGTATTTAAGAGACTTATTTTATATTTTTGAGATTTACTTTGTAATTTTTAAGATTTATTTTGTAATTTCAGAGACTTGCTCATTTTTTTTTGTAAATTCCAGGACTTACCGAGTAAAATACAAAATTTGCTATTTTTTTTTCATCTTCGTCAACCTCCAATGGAAGTTAATTTTGACCTCTATTGAAGGTCGATTTTTACATCAATAGAGGTCAAATGGAGGCCTGTTCCATCTTCCATCTCAATTGGTGGAGGACGAATAGAGGTTTTTGAAAATAAAATAAAATAAACCTAGTGGCAGAAAAGTAATAAAAGAAGAAGGGTAAATGTATTTTTATTCACCGGTGTCAAACTCAAATTATTAATCTATTGCTATTCCTAAACTTCACTATGGATTTAGTGCTATTTAGATCAATTTCCACACAAAAAATGGTTAAATTGTTGAAATGATAAATGGGTGAAACATTGCAACAAGCCAAATGAGACGTAAAATAGAAGTATGGATCAGGATCCTCTACTATGATGATTTTTTTTTTCTGATCTAAAGCATTTGAAAATAATAGTTTACATTTAAAAATAATGAAATAAACAAACTACACCATTGATTACACATGGCAGCAAATCTATACAGGTCAAGATAAAAATCAACTCAGCGGAGGATCCAAATTTTCTAAGTATATGATAATATGATTTACACACGGGCGACCAAATTTGTTCATATTTTTGTCTAACCGATGCTAACAAATGAAATAGTACCACTGGTTTAGACAATAACAAGGTCGTCGTTATCTTGTTACCTATAATGGTAAGGACAAAACATATGAGCCCTATCAGCTTATAGTGTATTTGGTTCTACACATCTTCAATTATTTGACAAACTTTAATTAAATAGCTTTTGTAAACAATATACAACATTTATTCTATTCAAAGTACACATTTCTAAGGATATCTACAAGAAAAAGATTATTGAAAAGGCATGACATACAAGTTTTAGCTAAGCAAGGAAATTATTGGAATCCAAAAATCTAGCAAAGGAATTGCACTTATATCATATTTTTGTCATTTTCAACCTCCATAAAAAGTATGCATGGTGCACCTATTCAAACTTTGAAAGGGACACAAGTAAATGTTCTTAAAAAAGTGTCAACTTCAAGATCTCCAAAAGAGAGAAATAATAAATTCAAATAATAATGAGCTTTGGTTTTAAGCTATATTTTTCTCTAAAAAAAATTAACACCCCTATCCAAGTTTCAAATTTCAATTTTTGGACTCAGTATATATAGCTAGCATTCAGCATGTTTGAAGAGGTTGCAATTATTTAACTTAAAGGTAAGGGTAAAAATGATATTTCTCATATATGAATTTAAAATGTCGTGTTGTATGCCAATCATCATTATCACATTTTTTTTTATATATATTTTTTACAATAATTCATGTTTTTAGGTGGCGAAAAGACTCAACTCATAACCTCCTCGTTATTGCATTTTGACCGAGCTCGACCTGACCTATATATATATGTCGTATTATACGTGTCTCATGAAACATACCTAAACCATGCATGATTAAAATATACTGTTTTCGATATACTAATTACGTATAAGCTATTCGAATATAAGATATTGATAGATTGAATGCGCGTCTTTTATCACTTAACCACATTGGATAATAATACGATTAACATTATTGATATCCATTAACTATTAATGGAGATTTATTTTTTCTGGAAAAAGAGACGAAAAGAGGAGAGAAAGAACAGCTTCTTCCTGATCTTTCAACATCAAGAAGATGTGGAGAACCAATTGTGTAGACCATATAGCTAGTTTATATACAACTTCAAATCGAAGACGGAAACATACATGCATGAAAGATATTTTGACAGTGATAGCCACAAACACTAAAAGAAGAAGGCATTATTAAGCAACTATATATATATAGTTTCAATTTTTTTCCAAGTTGAAAAGCATATATAAATTCAATACAGTTGTAGCTAGTAGATCAATCATGATCAAAAAAAAATTAAGAATCTTGACGACTTACTCCATTGCTATCCAAAATATAAACAATTCTCAAATTATAGCTCAAGTTTACAATCTATATATATGATATTAATATTCTGTTACGGTTCAGAATTGTAACTTAAATAATAATAATAATAATAATTCTCTGGTTATGACGGATTTAGAAAACAAGAGCTTAAGGACCGTACTTTATAAATTGTGTTGATTAGTTTTGTAACTTTAACGTGTTAACGTTATAAAGGGAGGGTCTCATTTTTTTTTTAAATTTTATTTTCAGGATTGTCATGACTCCTAACCAGAAAATTTTGATTATGACCTTCGTTTTATTCTAACTTTTGGAGAGTACTATTCAAATTCGAATTCCTAATAGTTTCCTAGTGGAATTTTTTGCTTTGACCAAAAGTTGGATGCCAACAGCATACTCATTGTCATAAAATTGTTAAACCTAACTAGATGTATAGTGATTGGTTTCAACACAGTTATATAAAATGAATAAAAATGTTTTAAATAATTATCTAAAAAGCATATATATATATAATTAATTAATTATTGCCAAATAGTTTATGATTATTCGGAGAAATGTTTCAATGAGTCTTAGGCTCAGTTTGGCATTGCTTCTCCAGCTGTTTTTGGAGCCAAAAGTGATTCTGGATCTAAGACAGAGTGTTTGATAAAATCGCGGGGAAGTGCTTTTAGTCACTTTTAGCTTCTCCCAACTGAGTTTTTGAGAAGCTACAAATATATGCTTTTGGATTTTGGCTTCTGCTTTTAGAAAACGTGCTACGATGATATTAAATGAAATTTTATTAACTTTCCAACTTTGTTCTTGCCTTTAACGAAATTTAACAAAAAAAATTAGACTTATATTTCTGTAAAAAAAATGTTGTCATAACTGTATAAAAAAAATTGGAATAACTAGTTCAATAAAGTAGAATAAAAATGAAATAAAAAAATAAAGTAGAATAAAATAAATAAAGAAATAAATAAAGAAATGAGGCTAATTAATTAAATAAAGTAGAATAAAAAATGAGACTAATTAATTCAATAAAGTACCATAATTATATAACACTTAACACTAAGCACAAATAAACAAGAAAAATGTAAAGTATAGCACATTAGTACAATTTAGATGTCTACGTCCTTTTAGTAATTTTACACACTCGTAACACTTTTTATTTCAGTTTACCAAACACATTGAAATTGCTTTTAGTTCTCACAGCACTTTTAAAAATCAGTTTACCAAACACTCAGCTGATTCTTCCCACAGCAATTCCAAAAGCAATTTCCCCCACAACAATTTCAAAAACACTTCTCCCCACAGCACATCAATGCCAAACTGAACCTTAGAATATACATGTGATATACATTTCTGCGTGTGTTTGGTCATTTAACACTAAGGAATATCTTAAGCAGTTGAAGTTTTCTGAAATGACTAAGTGTCCGTTTGGAAGAGTTTGTCTACTGACTAAAAGAGTCTTTTTAATTAAAAAAACTCTTTAAAAAAAAATGTCACTCAGTAGTACTTTTAGATAATTAAAAAAATTGTTTTACTCTACTTGAAAAAGCTCAAATTTTAGGTTTTTTCAAGTAGATCTTTTTGAGTTTTTTTAATAACACTAACAAGTCTAATATAACCCTATAATTTAAAATAGTTTTTGAATATTTTGGTAATCTTACCATTTATAAAAGCTTTTTTTAATTGACAACCAAACGACGAACATCTTTCTATTAAAAACTCTATTTTAAAAGATCTATTTAAAGAAACTCTCTCGAACGGAGCCTAACAATACTATACATAGAATGCCAGCAAAATATGCTACTTTAGTTGTTAAATGTACTAGTTAATTAGTTTTAAAACTGTGATTATATCAGTAGCTGAGCAGGCATGATAATACCGAAAACAAAAATAAAATAAAATAAAATAATGTATTGAATATTGTAATGGTGTGCTCACAATGTTAGTTACTGTTAACAACGTTTTCACGTAACCAAAAATGCTTCCTTATCTATTTTATGGATGTAAGTTGATAAACATTATTCTGGATTTTGTTAAAACTTATAAGGACGCTTTTAATTTTATGATGAAAAATTACAATGATTTTTTTTTTTTCAAAAAAATAAAATAAAAAATTAAAATCTAAGATACAACTCACATTTGTTGGTGTGTGAGTAGATTTATCCCGACTGTTAAAGTACTAAACATTCGGACTACGTATATAATACTTAATTTGAGTAAGTTTCAATAGATCTAACCGTTCAAAAATTAATTTCCTTCTTAAATAGTAAAGGTTAAAAGTAGCATTTCTTCATTTTCTTGTAGAAAGTAATGGGATCCAATGACTATGCAATAATATCGTTATCATTATTATTTTATGATTGAAAAATAAAAGACGATGGTACATCGCCACTTAGCAGAACTGGTAATGCACCTTCCTTCCATATAAGTGATGAGGGGTTCAAATTCGATCATGCGTATTTTATAAATATGTGTTAAGAGTTTTATTCATCGATTAAGATATGAGAATAAATATTCAAACCGTACATGTATTGTTTGATTTCGACCGATCCCGATAATCATGTAGTAATAGTTTTTGTTATGCTTAAAAAAAAAGACCATATTAAAGGGATAGAAAATGATTTAATCTCGCAACACAGGGCTATTTTGGGAACTTCACGAAAGAGTAAAATGTCTTTAAAAAAACCGGTACGTCCGTGAGACCGTGACCAGGCTTGGTCAACCTAACTTCTGGTCAAACTTAACGGACCGTTAGTTTGCCACAACCCCCGCAATAATAATTTTTTTTTTAAAAAAAAAGCCCAAAAAAATCCCGTCTTCGTCTATCGGTGCCACGTCATACAATCCGCCACATCAGCAAAAAAAACTCCAGCCTCCTGGGCGGGTCGGATCCAAAAACCAAGACTCCAAGAGACCAGAGGTGGAGCGCAATCTTCGGGTTGACACAAAGCGAGTGCCAGCAAGGCATCCATCCCTGTACGGACAGCCTTTTCTTTTATTAAACCTTATATATATATAACTACCTATCGAGTTTCGACACCCCATACCCTCTCCATTTTCTTCAATCTTCTCTCCAGAAATATATTTATATTTAATCCCAAAAAAAAAAAAAACACACACACTTTCTCTTCCTCTGAAACCGACAAACTTTTCTCTAATGGAGTTTTTTCATCTTCCATTAATTCCAGTGAACAAGCTAGCTCATTAGTTTACTAGTGCATTATTACTAGAATTTTTCCAGCTGACATATATATATCGACGTAAAAAAAGAAGAAGCAAAGATGTTGCAGGACGTGTTTCAGCCGTCGACGGAGCAATTTCCAATCGTAATTCTCTCTATTTCATTATTTATTTTTTATAACCAATTATGGTTTATTCTATATTAGTTTCATTTCTTTGTTTAAGTTATACGATTTTTTGCTGTTAATGATCTTTTCATTTTTTTTTATATTAGGGTTGCTAATCCTGGTTTAATCTTCACATAATGTTCTAAGTCATGCAAATTATTATAATTATTATTATTATTTTAAAAAAATGAAAAAATCATCTTTGGTATTGTATATACTTTTTTTTTTCTTTTGTTGCTGTCGTTTTCTGGTCAATATTTTTTATTTGTCAACGTTATTTTCCTTCTTTGGCTTTATTGTTCGGTAACACATGCCTATGAGGTGCAAAACCGAACATATAAAGGTCTTGCCTTATTCTTGGGCTCTAATTACTGGACTTCACATAGAAATTTACAGGGTGGACAAAAAAGTTTTTGGCTCAAATCCCAATTAAATCGAGATTGTTTTGGATTCAAATCCCGATTAAATCGAGATTGAAGGGTTCTAATTATGTTCAAGGGTAAATTGATCAAGAAGGGTGAAATAAAGGGAGTATTGGATCCCAAGTAAGTCGAGATTGTTTTGGATATAAATCCCAATTAAATCTAGATTTTATGGTTCCAATTATGTTCAAGGGTGAGTTGAAGAATGGTGTAATAAGAAGTTTTGGATTCAAATCCCGATTGTTTTGGATTCAAATCCCAATAAAATCGAGATTGTAGGGTTTGAATTATGTTCAAGGGTAAGTTGATCGAAGAAGTTTACAATGGTAAAAAAAAAATCAATTTTTATCTAACCGTTTTCAAATAATATTGACCGAGGAAAAAAATATATAAAAGGTTCGAAACCCTTATCGTTTTTTTGTACAACAATTCATTGAGTCGACCGGTTGAGTTATGCTTTAACATTATATTCAATACCAGACAATTTTTCAATAGCGTGTGCCCATCATTTTCTTAGAGCACCATCTCCAAAGTAGTAATCTAATACTGCATTTTTTCTTCTTCTTTATTTTCTTTTGATCGTTATGGAATATAGACTTTTTATGCTTCTTGGTTAAGCTTTCCCTAATTGTGATTCTTGTGTATTCACTTAGACTAATAATTACATGAAGCACCTCACTTGGATAACATAATGGGGTGCTTTTTTTTTCCTTATAAAAAAGACTTAAGTGCTTTTCGATCAATTCCAATTGTTTGTTCCATTGTGGTTAATTCCATTAGTGAGTACAAAAAACACACCATCAACTGCCTTGTTTGTTGATCATGTTGTTGGGTTCTTGCCAATATTGGGTTGTGTGACTTGTTACATGTCTTGTGAAGCACAAAAAAACATTTTTTCTACTTGGAGGAAGCTATCCACTATTAGATTAATCTCTTTTTGCAGAACTTAATGTTCTTTTGATCAAATATAGGCATTGGATTGGTGCCTTACAACAGCACCATGAACTTGGTTTGATTTCTCATTAAATTCTCCTTGCATGCACCAAGAGACAGACAGTGAATGTTTCTATAGCGACATGTTGGTAACATAGATGTGTACACGGAAGGCATAATAATTAAGACACTTGTAGTACATACACAACATCATACAAAGGCCCAATTCAAAGCGTGATTTTTGTACAGAATATTTTTGCTTTTTTTTTAAGTTTGATCATGATGAGTTTCTTTTTCAAATGATGGCCTCTCTCCTGCTGTCGATCGATATATAAGAATCAGATTCAAACCCACCATGAGAAATATTGTGAAGAATCATGTATCTGATATGGTTAAAGTAGTAGTACTAAAGGTGTTGATGAATTCTTATTTATGATAATAACAGCTTGTTAATTATTGTAAGCTTATATATGTACAATTATTAGCCTAATGTTTTCATGATGATCTTAATTATTAATTATTGTTTTTTTTTTGTTTCGATTGTTTTTACAGGACGATATTTCGAGTCCAATTAGTGCTCAGATTTTTGATTTTTGTGATCCTGAATTATTCTCAGACGCACTGCAAAATTCTGAGGTTACAACTTCATGCTCAAATTGTTACTATGAAGATAATTCCTCTTACACCACCAATCCCACCATGCACACAGATCATATGGACAAGTTCAATAACTACCAAGATAACAATCCTAATAATACTAATAACACAACCACACCCACCACCACAACTAGCACCACCACCACCGCAGCCACCGCTAACAATAACAACAACAACAACAACAACAGTAGCAACCTGTCCATAATCTTTGATTCCCAAGATGAGATTGATAATGACATCTCTGCTTCCATAGACTTTTCCCCATCTCCACCTTTTTCTGTCCCTCAATTTCTCTCCACACACCAATACCAGTTTGACTTCTCTTCAGTGCAACAACCTCATCATCATCAAATCTCAATGAATGATGTTGCTGTTGTGGATGGGCTCTCAGTTTCACAGTACCCTGTTGTTGAACCTGTTGTTTCACCTCTTTTGGGCCATCATTCGCTGCCGTCCGTTTTCGAGGAAGATTGTCTCTCCTCTGTGCCTTCTTATGTACCTCTCAACCCTTCATCGCCTTCTTGCTCTTTTCTTGGTCCTGCTATGGCAACATACATGCCACCTGCGTCTCTGGCTGCCACATTGTCCGTTGACAGTGCCGGGATCTTTCTCAGGGGATCTGAATTGCAACTGCAGGAGCTTGACTTTCAGGGAGATAATGGTGGAATTTTCTGTTCAGAAATGCAGCGTGTGCTTAACTCTGGAGACCTACAGGTAAAGTACATGCATGTTCATCAAACAGTATCTATTGTATTCTATGACAATTGACGACACTTTCTTTGGTCTGAATGGTCCTAGAATTTTTCGTACGAATCCCATTTGACACCAACAAAAATTCAAAAATAAAAATAAAAATATAGGACAGTCCTGATCAGAATTTTTCTAACTAGCCGTATAAAAAAAGCTTCAAATATGGTTACTTCATTTACATGGGGTCCTCTTCTTCTTATTATTATTGTTATTATTATTTTACATAAATTATAAAGTTATTATTATTTATTTTAATTTTTGAAAGAATAAATTAGAAAGTTAGTATGTGAATAGCTGCACAAGAGAACTTTTGAATCAGAAGTCACTAATGGGGCCCTAGTGGTCCATCTTCTATATATATGATTTTCTAGCTGTTAAATAGGCAAGAAGAGAAAGTAGAGTCAATTAATTAAGCAAACAGGAGATGTAATGTAATTATTTTTTGTATTGTTTTGTAATTGTTTTTAGAAGGCGCTTAGTGGTGATCAGAGTCAACAACTGGTGGGTGGGCCTAGTGTTTCTACTCCAATTGCATCAGAGATTTCAGGCTTGGAAGATTCAACTTTCAAAGTAGGCAAACTCTCTGTTGAGCAAAGGAAGGAGAAGATCCACAGGTACATGAAGAAAAGAAATGAGAGGAATTTCAGCAAGAAAATCAAGGTAAATTATATTTCAATTATCATGCATCTTGATCATTATTATTGTTTAATGTTGTTGAAGTAAAAATTTATAAGGCCGCCACCCACGAACTATTATCCACTTTAACCTTGTGTGTCTCATGTTTCTATCCTTAAAAGGGTCATCAAGGGATTAAGGAACCTTATTTATACCGCACTGACTAATCTTGACTACAACCAATGTTACAAAAACCCCCTAACAACGTACCTATACTATATTAAAATTATCACAAACTGAAAAATTACACACAAAATATGCAGTATGCCTGCCGGAAAACGCTGGCCGACAGCCGTCCGAGAGTTCGAGGAAGGTTTGCTAAGAATGATGATTTCGGAGAGACCCCTCGAACAACTTGTAGCAATCATGAAGAAGATGATGACGACGAAGTAAGTTAATAATACCTTACTACGTATATATGATCATCTTTTCTTATTACAATGAAACGACAAATTTATTTTTAATTAAATCGATCGATTTATTTGTTGTCATGATCAACAGGTGATTGTTAAAGAAGAAGATGACATGGTTGATTCCTCAGATATCTTTGCACATATTAGTGGAGTGAACTCATTCAATCGCAACTATCCTATTCAATCCTGGATATAACTAGTTCCGGCCACTTCACCACAACCATCAATTTATACAATTTTGCAGGACCCCTATTTCAGCTTCCAGGATTTTCTCTATTTATATCTGGGTTTAATAATAATTTTTAAAAAATTGAATAATTGGGTCGTTAATTATTATTATATATGAATAACCGAGTCAGGGTTACATAGAAAGTGAATAACATTAATGTAATTTTTTTTGTAGATACAATTATCCATGTAACAGCACCTTCGATCGAGTTCTTACTGGCCCTGAATTAAATCTAGTTTGCACAAAATTTAAAATGTAGTTATTGTTCTTCAAATGTAAGTTTATAAATTATCATTACATAGTAGCTTTATTTTGTGGGTTTAAACTTTAAAATACCACAACCGTAATTTAATATGTATGTGAAATAGTAGCCCAAGATGCTTTCACAAACTCAAAATAAAAAGGAATTCGTCTCCCCAAGTGAGAAAATATTTGTGCTATTTGGAAATGTAGCAATGCAACTAATGACCTTATGATGAATTGAAAAAAATGATCATTTAGATAATGTCTTAATTCGAGTAACTTAATCACATTATATATCCCCCCAAAAAAAAATACAACCGAACATGCTCTAACTATATATAGTTTTATCATGAGTAACATATATGGGGCCGTGCCATTATTTTGTTACTTTGGATTGGGCCAAGATGACTGATGATGATACAATTCAAACTAGAATCCCCAACCCAAAATTTGGCCAACAAAATTCTTCAGAGGACATGAATCACATGATCATGAGGCTGACCAAAAATGTGTCGTCTGTCGGGTTTTATTTTTTAAAACAATTAATTTTTGGGTTTAAATTAGCACCGTACAATATGATTGCTTTTATACAGTTTGATAAGTTCAATAATTCATTCCAAATGTAAAAAATTATCATTAATTTTTTAATAAATAAAAATTACATGTAAATAATTTAAAATATTTCAAAAGGAAGAAAAAAAATAATTAAAAACAACAAGTCTGTTTTTTTTTTCATCAGGATTCAACATCAAACAAAAACTGGAAGAACCTAAAGAATTCTCTTAACGTCATAAGAAGCATGATCAGGTTGCTTTGAATCATACTTGGCTGTATTGAAAAGGATGATCTGCTCATCATCTGCTTTTTTTCATCATGCCGCCGATATGTTTTTTTCAATACAGCCATCTTCTTTTGCTTTGAATCAACGATGATATGCTTTTTCCATATCAAACAAAATTGAAAGCGGCCGCCGATCTGCTCAGGATGCTAGAGAATGTGAGATCCTCCTCAGGGCTGGTGGACGAAAAATTTAGAAAGGACCCTTTGTTCAGTTCTGCATGAATATATATATAATATGTTTTTTTTTTCGTACTATATAGTTTATGGGATACTAATATCAAAAAACTTATGGTTTTGAATTTTGTTTATAGTACATTTGGACTTGAGGATTTTATATATTTGTTTTTCCTAAGGTTTTTGGGCCTTTTTTTTTAAAAACAAAATGTTGGGGCGGTCTGAAATTAAAAAATGGACCCATCTAAAAACATGTAAATAAGTGATTGGGCATTTTATTAAACATCTGATTGGACCCTTTCATTAAAAAATATTTTGGCTTAACAAATCAGTTTTTCATTTAAAAAAAATCCTGACCTCGGGTCCAAGGCAGGCATACCTAGTGCACCATCCCAGGCTGACACTGTCCTCCTCCAACAACGTGGATCTAGCCGATCTGTGTCGTCGGAGGAGGATCTCTCATCCTTCGACGTCAGATGCTTCTCTATTTTATGTCACGGGGAGGAAGAAGAGGAAGGAGGAGATCAATATGGTACCAAGAAGAAGAGAAAAGTGACAAAAAATCAATGCTCCTCTATTTTTATTTTTTTAAAAATAAAATGAAAAACGATTAACGAATATAAATTCAAAATCTTTTTAAAATACAAAAACCGAAGGAAAACAACTACATGATAGACTCTTAATTTTTGTTTATATTATTTACTTTTCCCTCCGACAATCTACCTTTTTTCTTGCATAATATGGTGAATTGTTTTTTTATTAATTTATTGATCGACCCCAATCCCCAATATTCAAATCAAATTCGATGGAGGAGGAATACCATACAAAGTTTTTTGTCCTTAGTCGGTTAGTCCTAGTGACAATTTCAAAGGTCACAATCAAACACACATGTTGTTAAATATGGCCATATGGAAGAATTTGACCTTTACATTTGACAAAATGAACCCTAGCAAATAAAAGAAGAAGAATAAAAAGTTTGGTAATGTGTAGAATGTAGACTTTTTGATCCCTAAACAACAAAGCCCTTTCATTTTTTCAACAAGTAGTTGTTTGGAAGTTAGACACTTAAGACTGCTCAAATAATAATTAAACTAACCTTTTCATATCTATAAAAAAAAATTAAACCAGATTCAACCGATTCGGTCTACAATTATTGTCAATTATCTATAATATATAAGAGATTCATTTGGTCCCACTTTGTTAAAAAAATTGATAATTGCGGGGAATTTTGGTGAAGGATATGAAGATTTATTTTAAAAGCTCACATGATGGTTGATATTTTTTTTATTAGTACAATGTTTGTAAATTTTAGCAGCCGAAAGAAATTTATAATTTATCTACTAAACAATTGTGAATTTGGCTACAAAATGACAAGATTGAAATATTTTAAAAGATACTAAAAAAAAGGTATTTGTTTATCCATTTCATTTTTTAAAAAGTTATATTTAATGCATCATTCAATATATTACATACACATTCAGGGTTTTGGGAAAAATGGAGAAACTCGAATCCACGAATTTATAATGTAAGTGTAAAGGGCATATCACCGATCAACCTTATCTTGTCAAATATTATCAGTCGGTTGTTATTTATATATATATAATCTTGTAGCAAATCCGAGAACTAATTGGTTCAATCGGCTTATTCCGAATTGTATCCACCGTAATGACCATATACACAATATTTTAACTTTATAGGCAAACTGCGAGAGTCAAGCTCTCTAGGTCAAGGTGCATGTTATTTTATTGAATGAAAAAAAAAAATACATTAATCCCAAAATAACTGAACTCAGGAAAAACGATACTCCATGCAATGCAAGTCATATTCATATACCAAGAATTTCCGAATTTTCAAACGATTGTAAAAGAATTGACAAATAATAATTGACTATCTGTTAGCCATGAAATTTTACAAAACGTGAGTGACTAGGAATTTCAACCTTTTAAGAAAACTCACTATATATATTTTGGAGCATATACGCATGCATGAATGAGATGAGAGCCATGCATGGAGTCAATTTTGAGACCAAATTAAACTCCAACTTTTCTGATTTCTCAAAAGCAGGCTAGCTAGGATCACTGCCACTAATTCAACAAGAGAATTATCGGTAAAAAAAAAACGTATTCGAAAAATGTATGATATTACAAGGACAATGAAAACGTTCTTTGACAATTATCAAGGACAGTGACGACTTTCACAAAATTAAGTTTATCAATGTTATACGATAGGTTGGTTTCAGACATTTTGTATTGTGTAAATCAACCTAGGAGTCCCTTTTTGCTCACATCCCTTAAAGGGGGTGAACATTACCCCCCTCCAGTATGGATGATATGTGTTCATGGAGGGGGTAAATTTGTCTGAACACTATATATTTTGGGATAAATTTACCCTTCATTGGACGCATATCATCCATAAGGGAGGGAAGTAATGCTCACCCTCTTGAAGGGGGTGAGCAAAAGTGAACTCCAAATCCAATGATAAATTCGTGAGACAAGAGAGAGAAGAAAGGTTAGAGGAAGAAGATATTTAATATCGAACGGTTATTTTTGTATATATATTTTTTACTATGGAGTGAAAATAATATTTGAAGGTTGCAATTGTAATTTGTAGATTGTAGTAAAATTTTCAAAACCTAAATAGGTCAAATGTGACAATTTCCATTTTTTTTAATATTCTTTAAATGCATCTAATCTAACGGTTAAGAATAAAAGTTTCTAAAATTTAAAAATTAAATAAGTTAGTTGAAAGATAAGAAGTGATAACATGATATACCTAAAATTTCTTCTCATTACTATATATTTAATTTGTCATTACTGTAGTTGGTTTGTAATAATTTCTAACATATATCAAAGATTAAGATAAGAGTTGTTGTCGGTATTTCTCTATCTCATTGATGTAAGAGAAACAAAACTATTAATTTTTTATTTCTTTTTTAAAGTAGGATTAAACCTTACAAGTACGATCTGAAATGTAACTTTCACTTTAGGGGAGATGTCTCTTTAAAGGAAATATGTTATTATATTTATAATAAGGGTTTGAACCGGGCGGTGAAACTTCGTTTTGAAAGAATCCTAGTTAATAAGATTGAGAGTTCAAGTCAAAATATGTTTATTACAGTTTGGACCAAATTAATTAAACAATATAGAGTTGATTTCTTTCAGTCCACATGAACATGGTGGTGGAAAGTGGGCAGAACCAAGAAAACAGCCAAGTAGTAATGGAAGTTCCATTTTAAGTCACAAGTCACAAGTCTCTAAAAACACATGATTATACCCACAGAATTTCAGCCTAGAGACCCATCAACAACTACCACACTCAACTTTTAGGTTTTGGATTTTCTTCTCAATCTCATATTCTCAACAACACACTTAAGAAAAAGTTAGGTAGTTCTCTCTAAAGATTGTTTACATATAAACTCGATTTTGGATGTTATTGCATATGTGTTCAGATAAGTGCCCAACTCAATGATTGGAATATTGGAATATTTAAAATTGACATAATGAGAAATAGAATATTACTTATAGGAGGTACTGCCTAGCTTATTTGATATAAACTCATCTTAATTCTTTTCCTTTTCAATAATATTTAGACTGTCGGAGTTTATATATATAGTTTTGATTTGATATTAAAATCTCACACATTTATTATACGAGATCAATTAAAATTAATCTTACACAAAAAACACGTAAGATTACTATATAATAATAATAATAATAATAATAATAATATACTTTGATAAGTATGAAATTTCATACAATTTCTTTTAAACAAAAAGGAAAAAGAGATATCAAAGTTTTTCAAGTAATAAAACAATGTGTATTTATGAGAAAGTAACTTATTTATTTAGATGAATCTATATAAATAGTCTCATAGTTATAAAGAAGAATCATAAAGAGAAATAAATAAGAAAAGGCTTGCCGCTGCCCGCTCGTGTTTCCACTTTCCAACCAAGCTTTATTAATATATATAAAAAATACGTTAATGTTGAAAAAAAATTAAAATTATTTTGATGTTTTACGCCGCACAATGAATAAATAGGCAGGAAAGAAAAATATGAGGACATTAAAAGCCAAAAATCTTTCCGGCAATAACAAACATAGAAACAAAACCTGAAAAACAGAAGACTTGACATATTGACACATGAGTATACGAGGGATAAGTTAACAATGTACTTCCATTCAGATTCAGGTTTGAAACCATTCTCTCCTCAACTCCGCTCTCACCTTGTCTATCTATGAGAGAGATGGAGGGAACGAGAGGGCTGAAGTGAGAGCTTCAATCAATTGTTTAGTTGGAGGGAACGAGAGAGAGGAGAAGAGAGGAGATGATGGAGAAGAGGTATAATGAGTGACAAATGACAATATTAGTCTTCAAATTTTTATTATCCTCCGATTTATAAAAAGGTAATATAATAAATTTATAAATTATATTCCCGTCAAACATGAAAGATATATGTTATCATTTCCATCCTTCGTACCCTCTCATTCTTAATTCATTCATCCCCCTACTATTTCCCTCCTACCAAACACAACGTGAGTGCCTCTCAATGTCTCTCGATATAGTCACGTGAAGTTCGAGTATTGGTTACGAAACCTGAATTTCAAATTTCATTAAGTTTAGACTGTCAAATTTTATATTTTTCAATTTAGATAAATAAAATGAGAAAAAATTCAATTAATTATAAAAACTGAAAGTGAATTTTTTAAAAAGTTACGATACCGTAATTCTTTCAGGTTCCTTTATAACTTCGTCCCTACTTTCAACACTAAATGCAGCAGCAGTTTGCCCGGGGGCTCAGGACCTACACGGTCCGGATATTTATTTTCATGAAACAGATAAAAATGAGAACTTGAACCCCATCGTTGACATGGAAGGCAAGATTTAAAGAAAACAAATTCAAAACGAAAGAAAAACAAACACAGAAATGGGGAGAAAGTGAGTTTGAGACTTTGAGCTGATGTGCGTCCCTGTATTTAGCAAGTGGAAATGTGGCCCCACTTTTTGTGGCGTTAGTGGAGTCCTGTATCCATCTATCGTGCGCACCAGCTCACTTGTCTAAGTGCCTTCCTTATCTCTGGCCTCAGGGCATCTTATATTATATGGTTTAATCAAAGCAAAATAATAATAATAAAAAAAAAAACTTAAACATGAACAAAAACATGTAAGTGGACCCTACAAACCAAAATTCCACCAACAAACGTGGCTCAGTGGCTGATTCCCCACTTTATTGTTTGTGTTGTGTTGGGGTTTTTCAGAACTTCCACAGTTCCACACTCTCCTTTGAACTAATAAATCTACTAACTGTTGTCTATAATCAGTTACCCACCTATTATTTTCTCCTTACAAACTCTTTTCTTTTTATATAAAAATTAGTACATTGGAAAAAAAATCCATTTTTATCTCTTTTACACGAGTTTCAGCAGTTTTTTTTTTTGCTTGCAGTGGTGTTGGTGCTTGTGTTTTCTCGTGTTTCTTTTTCTTTACTTTTGATCATGGTTCCTATTTGGAGGTAAACCCAGAATTTAAGATTACTCAAGTGAGGCTTAATTTGTTGGGAAAATCCTTTCAGTTGCTTCTACTGGCTTGGCTTGCTTGTGATTGTTGTTTGTGAGTTGGGGTTGGTTTTTGGTTTCTTGGATCCCCTTCTTCTGGTAAGAGAAAGTTCTTCTTTGTTAATTATTTTATTATTCATAAAAGTTTGTAACTTTTTTTGTTTATTTATATTTTGGCTACTTTTATGTATTCATTAGTGTTACTTAATTGTGTTTTGTTTGTGGGGTTGTCTTAATCTCAATAAAAGTTGTACAGCTGAAAAAAGAAAATTGAATCTTTGTGATATTCAATAGCCTGAAAAAGTGTTTTGTTCTGCTGAGTTGAGTTGAGCTCCAGCTGGGTTTTGTAAAGCAACCCTTTCAAGTTTTTGAACTTGTTTGTGATTTGTGTAATCTCTCTCCCTCTCTGTGCTATGATATTGTATGTTTAAGTGAGTTTTATTTGATTAATTATGTAGTTATTCTTCTAAAATCTAAATAGACCTAGAGTGTTCTAGAGCTTTGTTTGATGTTGTGTGCTGTCCTGTTAATTTTGGTAATTTGAGATTTTAGTATATTTTATTTTTCCCATTTTTTCCTCTCCATATAAGGGAAAAAAAACAAAGAAATTTAACAAGGGGGAAATTAGAGTATATTTGTTTGTGCATTTGGTAATTACTTACTGGAGTTCTTATTCGAGCCCGGTATGTCCTTATTGTAGATGATTTCCTTTTGCTCTGAGATTCTGATGTGAAATGTATGATGTTATTAGCTTTCTTCCAATTTTCGAAAGCTTATCTTTTTCCATTGTCTTGATGTTAGATGTTCTTTTTTACTTTTAGATTCCCTCTGTGAAATACAAGTCTCATATAGAGCTGTCTGATATTGAAGACATTTCAATTAGTTGGAAGCATAAGATTGAAATCAACTTTCTCCATGATCGGCTGGCATATATAGGTGAAAATGGAGAATACATTTGTAAAATCCCAGAAGGATGGCCGGGGAAAAGAAGATTCATCGGATAGCTTGAGCAAGGACACAGAATTATCGGGAGATACTGGTTTGGATTGCTCCGAATTAGAACCGAGAAGGTTAGTGAGACGGGTAAACTCGCAGCTTGGTATGATATTAAGTGTTAAGCAATTGTTAGCCCGTAAAAGGTGCCTAAAAAATTCATTTTTTCAAAGTAATCGTGGATTAGATACTACAATACCAAAGCATATGGTGACTCTAGATGAGAGATATCTTCGTCGTTGCTTGGAATTAATTCATATTAGTGCATCAAAAGCATCTCAATGCAACATCTCTGTGAACTTTGGCTCTGCAGAGATGGGCCTATTGTGGGATGACATGAATCCAGTTAAAATTAGGAACGAGAATGTGTGTGATTTGGGTAGGTTTGTATCTGAAAGTCCTTTGGCCGCTGGGACTGGGAGTTTGGTCATTAGCCCCGCGGGACAGTGGATTGTGGGTTCGATCATGTGTAGCCAAAGTATGATAAATATATTGAAGAGCCCTTTGTTAAATAAATTTGGTGCATTAGATGGAGATGGTAACTTCAGAAGAATAAATTTGAACGATGTTAAAGGGTCTATAAATTATGATTCTATGAGCTCTCCTGGTGGGTTTAGTAGTTATTCGTCACAGAAGCAGGAAAACGAAACCCTGATGCTGGGAAACCGTAGGCATAGATCTGATACCGATCAAATGAGGCTTGCTTCTGTATCAAGCTCGAATTCTACAAGTTCCGATAAGTCTTCATCTTCTGCTTCTGCGTCTACTTTTATGGGAATGCTCCAATGCATATGGAAGGGTGGGAATCCACATTTTGTTTTTTCCATAGATGAAAGGAAAGAGGTTTATGTGGCCAACTTGTCGAAGATTGATTTAACAGATGAAAAGGCTCCAGGCTATATGTACTCATTCCATTTGAGAAAGAGTGGTCACAAGGAGCACGAGATTCATGATAACGAATCACTCCTTGTTGCTAAGATGAAAGTGTCGACTTCTTTCAGTCTTTGCCCGAACAATTCGAGGATTATGCAAACGGAGTACACTTTGTTTGGAAGCAGTGAAGATTTTGTAGGGGAAATGCAAACGTCAAGCTATGATCTAAGGAAGAATAAGAGTTTGTCTAAGAAGGTGGTGAAAGTTTTCAGAACCAGCAATTCATCCAAGCGGAGAAGTTTATCTCAATTCGGAGGTTCAAGTGCCATACTCGAAAATTCTTTTTGGGAGCCTCGGCAAAAGGTAGGCAACAATTCTGATGCACTTGGTGGTTCTAGTCTCTTCGAAGATCATCTTCCACCCAATCTTGAATTGGCTGCAATTGTTGTGAAAGACCATGTACCCGACAGTCGTCAGAAGGAAGTTGGAGGTTGGGGGATGAAATTTCTGAAGAAAGCAAGTGTTGAGACTTTGAAAACCTCTGCACCTTTTGCTTGTTGTTCTCGAGATACCGGTGATTGCTCTACCAGTATAGATGTCGTAATTCCAGCAAGTTTTCATGGTGGGCCAAGAACCAGAAACGGTGGTCCTTCTGGTCTCATTGAGAGATGGAGATCTGGTGGATTCTGTGACTGTGGTGGCTGGGACCTGGGCTGCCCATTGACTATACTTAATACCAGTTTAAGCAAAAAAGGATTTTTACCGCAAGCAGATGTTCACGATGAGTGCAAATCAACTGATTTTTACATACAGGTGAAGTTTTTTTCCTTGTGCCTTTTCCCTTGTGATGTTTTAGGGTAGCTAATGCAAAGAGTCTGGATAATAGCTATAGGCTAAAAGAACTGATATAATTTGATTTTTTCCAATTCTCCTTGTTGTATTTCTACCTCCTTTATTCCTTCTTGTGAGTTAATTATTTGAACTCTCATAATTTTTGCTAATATTGTATTGAAGTTTAGACATCATATCTTTATGCAAATTATCTGGTGCTGCTTACTTTGTCATACATTAGCTCTCTTTTATGGGACAAGAAAAGAGCTATAACTTGCTTCTATAACTTGATCTAGTGGTTATCAACAAGTAACATTTACTTATCTGAATCCTTCCATCATCTATTTGAATTTTTTTTAAGCTGTAATGGAAAGATTTCAAGTGTAATGTGTCAACTTCACATCTTTTAATGTCATGTGGATCTTTCTTTTTTCACAAACAAGTAAACAATTATACCTTTATTTGGATGAGCATAGAGATAACCATTTCAAACTTCATACTTTTTCAGGGCTCAAAGCATGCTTCTTCCACCTTGAGGATGGTGAATGTTCACGGCGGTCTGTATATTGTCCATTTTCAATCAACTCTGTCAGCTCTGCAGTCTTTCTCAATTGCAGTTGCGTCTATTCATTCTCAGAGTCCAACCCTCAGACCGAAAAATGTACATGAGTCAAACTAGCAGCATTCAGGGTTGAGGTTGACGTAGTAGTTGAAACTCTCTTACTGTATTACAGTCGTGTAAGTCAAATTTGAATATTTATACATCAATAGAGATGCTTATATAAAGTTTCATGGTTGCAGTATGTCTAGTGTCAGATTGTTGTTTTTTTAGGTTATTGTTACTGATTGGGAATTTTTACCTTTTAATTCTCATAGGATGAAAAATCTTGTAACGTGTTCCTTTTTTTTGATTGAATGAAAAAGTTTTTGTAAAATTTGATACCCGATTATCTTAATAGCCGATCCATAATATTGGAACTGCTATGATTTTGTGTATCGGTGGAACTGGTGTTGTGGATGATTTAAGATCTTAATTTGTTTACTTCATGAAACTGCAACTTGAAGGGTGTCTTTTTCTAGGAAAAAAAAAGTATTTCTTTATATCTTTTGGCAATTCAAATATAGTTTTGCTAATAGAACTTTAATGCAATTAGTGGTACTGGATGCTTTTTAGTGAGTGTATATCCAGATTTACTGATCATTAGGTGGAGTTGACAATGAGAAAGTGCATTTTCGTTGAGTTTAATACTTAAATACTTCTCAAGTCCACATTTTAGCTACCACATGGACATCTTGGGAGTACTTAACCTATCAGGGGTTCTTTATACTAACACAGTAGCACACGTTTCACTAAGATGAAAGTGCATGCTATCCAACTAGCTGGAGAACTATCGACTGGATTGTTCATGTGGCTGCCTTGTTTGTGAAAGAAAATGTTGGATCCTCTCACAGGTATGTCCTTTTAACCCATTCCCCATTTTCTTATTGTTTATTTTAAAGAGAAGCATATGATGAACAGTAGGGCTTTGTTTTGATGATTGCTAGTTCAGCGGAGGTTTGCTTGCTGGACATGGGACTGCAGATGTAAGAAAAATTCTGTCTTTTGCTGATAAGGGAATGATGGACTTATTCTCTACAATGAGAAACATTAAGTTTGAGACAAATTTGCATTTTCCATTGGTATCAGTATTTGCCATATATTACTTGAGGTTGGTTTCTCTAATGTTGCAATAATTGTGAACAAAATGTGTTTGGGTTGACTTCAATATAGTAATCCTGTGCGGTTAATGCAGTTCAAGACTGTTGGTACTATCTGGACTTCAACTGTTTAATTATTACTTATGCCAACTATTATTAGGGTCAATTGTAGAAATTTTGTTGCAGCTTATTGTCTGCTTCAGAATCTATTTGTTATTACCTACCCCTTAGATGGAGCTTCAGAGTTTTTGATGTAAACAAGGAGAATAATTTGTTGATTTCTCTATTGACATATGTAGCAAAGAACTAGCAAAGAACTGCAGTGCCATTTATTTATTTTACTGGAACTCGGAAATTAAAGGATCAAAACCATGATCTTACTTGAAATCCCTTTTATTCTGATTGACAGGGAATCCTGCAAAAACCCAAGTTTTCCCTGTGGTAGATTTCCTAAAAGCAGCTACTTAGCACTTGTAACTCTGTAAAGAGATGGGTAACATACTTCCTTGACACTGTCACAGTCTCACTATTCACTTGGCTCAACATTCCCGTCACTGGCCTTGGATATCTATTACAGGTACTTTTCTCTCAGTGGTCATATGTGGTTTCTTAGTTGAAGAAGGCAACTATTTTGCTCTTTTTTCCTCCGCGGCTCTTTTAATCACTTTTACTAGTTCATGGCAACTTTCCTTTTTCAGTTTTGCAATATTGCTTCAGGCTACCTGACTTTTATTTACAAAAGGGTCCGATCTCCTGCGTCTCAATTCTATTATCACCTGTGATAATAAGCTGAAGGTTACTAGGTTAGGCTCAAGTCACTTGGAGTCTGATTCTAATATGCATGTATAACTGGATAATTGCATGCATGTATAGTGCCTTATGTTGGTCATTTTCAAATGTCTGCTGCTCATATGAGCTTCAGTTGCACACTTGGACAGACTTGGACTAATAGGCATAGCTACGTAACTGCTGGGTTGTGAAGCCTATGACGGTAATGTTGTGCTATGCAGATGGAGCATGGGGGTTGAGTTCCCCATTGAGGATTTTAGTATTTCTAGGGTTTTTGTATGACAAAGAGAAAAGAATACATAGAGCCGAAACTGAGTGTTTGTGCTTCACCATTTTGATAGAGGAAATCGAGTGCTAGTGCACTCCATGGATGTAAGAATCACATTGATCGTCGATCCACACACATATATATATATATATATTTGTGTTTGAGCGTTTGATTATTGTTTTGGGTTTACATATTTTGTAACGGTAAAAGCCTGAGATAATCTCTACTTTTGACTTAAAATGACTTGTATAGCTTATGTCAAGATGTGGGTATAATAACCAAGTTGATTCAATATAAGCTTTTAACTACCCGAATAACCTTGCCTGATACTGCAAGCAAGAACAATAGAGAACATCTGCCATCCTGCTTGTTGCCTGATTGACTGCATTTTCCAAAATCCACCTTTCTTAAAATTATGTGCAACTTCAACTTTTGAAGGCCACTTTTCTGTATTCTGCTAATAGTAATTTGACATGTAGAGAATTTGTTATAAACGAATTGAATGGTTTTAAAATATACATTCAATCCGATGTTTCTATCTGGCTCAGCCAGTTCTGTTCTTTCAAAGATCCTATGCATCCTACTGGTCAAAAAAATCTGATTGTTCTGGGATATCATGAACAATTTTACTAGAAAAAAGATAAAAACAAACGTATAAGCTTTTACTAAATAAATAAATCATGAAACAGAACAAATGATCATGTTATAAATCCACATAACAACTCTGCCAGCGAGTAACGAGAGAATGCAATCTGTAATTATTTTTAAGCTATAGTAATCCCCAAAATAGTCTATAGGGTAATTTAAGATAATATTTTATTAAATTAGTGTAAATTTTGTCGACTAGATTGTGATGGTGATGACAACATTTTGTACAAGATGATGATCTATTATCAAGGGTACATTACTTTGGTGATTGAAGATTTCAAAATGAAACTCCATCGTGGGGTTTGATTCAAATCACGATATTATAAATATAATTTCATCGTAAAATGTATGGAGATCTCTCTCCCTTAAGTGATAGTTGTAAATGTTGTAAATATATAAATCGGGAAGTTTAATCTCTCTTGTAATAAGGAACTAAAATTAAGTTTAGATTTTTTTTAGATAATAATAGAATTAAGTGGTAAAGAAAATAAAATATTTTTTTTTTTTGAAATACATGAACATTGTCGGTATATCAAATATATATTAGTTGAATCAAATTTTATCAAGTATATATATAATATAATATAAAATCACCGTCTTATATTACTTAGTGATAAGAAAGTTCATTCGTATTATTAAGGTTTGAGTCGTAGCAATTGTAAATAGTATATTAAAAACAATAATAATAATAATGAAAACTTTTATATATATTTTTTTGTTAAATTTTAATCTACGCTTTGACGGCTCAATTTAAATATTTTGTTAAATTTTAATCTATGCTTTAACAGTTCAATTTAAATATTTAATCATAGTTTTTAAAAAAATATTTACCCAGGCCCATATAAATAAAATGAAACAATTATATAAAAGTTGGCCCAATGGGCCTACAGGAACCAATCAGGTATTAAACAGAGTGTCAAGGTCAATAGTGGAATTTAATAGAAAACGCAATCAAAAACCCTAGATAGCCGTGTATAAATAAACAAGAAAACCCTAGTTGCAGTCTCCATTGTTTTTCTCTCCAGCAGACAAGTATGTCGAAGCGAGGTTAGTTTCTCTCTCTCTTACGCTCTTCTGACTTCTCTTTCGATTCCTTAGACAGTTATTTGCTTGAGTGACCTAGTGTTTCATAACTTCTTGAATGTTAACTAAATCAAAAGCTTAGATTTTTAATATTGTTTCAAGACGTGTTTAGTACGATGAAGATCGTGAAATTTGATGCTTTTTATTGCTTGTCTAGTGATCTATATTTTTAATAAGCGAAAAAGATATTAATTTTATTTTAGAATTTGTTGTTTTACATTACGAAACTACATATGTTCTCTCTGGATTATGTGAAGACACTCGAAAAATGTAAAAAGTAAGTAGGTTATGTTAATCTTGAATTTCTTCTTTGTTAGTAATTGGAAAGGAATGTTTGTTTATTTGAGTTAAAGAAATTGATTTTATATCAGCTTTTTTAATCCGGTCAAACTTTACAGAAAAAAAAAGATGAAAAGTGTAAATGTTTTTTTGTCTCCAGCTTACATTTTCTTTATTTGGGTAATTGTTGGATCTAGTTTAGGAAAATGTTAAATAGGTATGTATTAAAATGCAGGATATGATGGACAGTTGAAGTAGATGTTTTAACTTTTTGTCTGTGTTTATGTCTAGGGCGTGGAGGTTCGGCTGGTAACAAGTTCAGGATGTCACTTGGTTTACCAGTGGCAGCCACTGTGAACTGTGCTGACAACACTGGGGCAAAGAACCTTTACATCATCTCAGTGAAGGGAATCAAGGGTCGTCTCAATCGATTGCCCTCTGCTTGTGTTGGTGACATGGTGATGGCTACTGTGAAGAAGGGAAAGCCTGATCTCAGAAAGAAGGTCATGCCTGCTGTCATTGTGAGGCAACGCAAGCCCTGGCGCCGAAAGGATGGTGTCTTCATGTACTTTGAAGGTTGTTGTTCATTCTTCATTGAGTTGTTTCTTTGGGTTTATGTTTAATATTTTAAAGTTTAGTTGGTTATTCTTTTTCTTTTATTGGCTGTACTCTTTACCTGGAAGATAGATCTTTAGTTGGGGTACAAAATTGATTTTGGCTGCAAGATTAGTATTACCATGCCACAGATTTGGGTGTTACTGGTAAAGCAGTTCCATGATGTGTGTATATCCCACTAATTAGTGGACTTGTGTACGTAGAATGATTTGATGCTTCCTTAGATCAGTTATATAGTATTCAATCTGTTGAACATTATATCAGTTAGGATCTCATTCATATAGGATGGCTTTTTGCAGTCCGACACATTTTTGTTTTTCTTTTTTTTTTTCTCAAGGAATTGTCAATTAGTTTAGACTTTAGAACATATTGAAGTTGCTTATTTGATCAGTTTGCTGGTGATGTGGCGGGGAGGATTTCTTAAAGGTTCTTCTTCACCTCCCATAACTAGCCATATTGAAATTTGCAACCTTACCCCTTTACCGGATGGTAAGTTTTGTTATCATCTCTGGCAAGGTTGGTATATTTGCAGGTTATCTGGGTTTAGAGGTCAATGCTGTCCTTCTATTTTTTACACAAGGGTGTAGCAGCCTAATTTGTAAATATAATAATGAAACGAAATGCTCATTTATATGTTTGAAGAAAGATATCATGTTTGGGGTTTTAGTTGTTAGCTATAGTAATCTCTCATTTCACCAGACATAAGTCAGGTATCCTCCTCAATGTTCAACGGTTGATACAGTTACGAGTCTGGAAAACTGACCGTGTCCATCGTTGCAGATATGGGATCCTTTAATGCTCATTTCTGCTCCATTTGGGCCCAACATGTTTTGTTAAATAGATAGTTTTGAAATTGATCTTACATAACACTTGAGTTTCTGACAAAAAAGCTGTTTTGCAGATAATGCTGGTGTTATTGTCAATCCGAAGGGAGAAATGAAAGGTATAGCTAATTATTTCTACCTAAAGTATTTAAACCGTATAAATGACTTGTATGAAAGAACTTGTTTAACAGATGAATCACAAAACAGAGTCGAATATGTCACATCTTCACTTTAGTGTGTTAATTTCCTTTTTTTATTAAGGAGCCTTTGTTGATTGTTATAGATGATGACTCCTGGGTTATGTTGTTTCAGGTTCTGCTATCACTGGTCCTATTGGGAAGGAATGTGCCGATCTGTGGCCTAGGATTGCTAGTGCAGCTAATGCCATCGTTTAGATTACTACTGTTCTCTGCATTGGACAATATTTTGGGTTTTGATAGGCGTAAAGCTAGGTTGCTTTTCAAATCTTAGACCTTATTTTTGTTTATTTGACATGTCAATGTTGTTTTGTTGGATCTGTTGGTGTTTCTGAATTTAGAATGCGAATTTAAACATAGATTGCAATATAAATTTATATATTTTGGTTTTTAATGAGGTTGCGATTTCCGAATAATTTTATATCATTGGAGAATATATAGTGTAGTCAGAAGAGATATGGGCAAATGGCAGATTGGCCGTCAACTATGCTGTCTCTTTTTTCTTCATTTTGCAAGAGCTTTTATCATAAAGCAATTGGTGAAACTGTAAAATTTTCAAAATCGTATTGATAGTACTTCGCGATTTCAAATGGAACTTTTTTGTTGTATATGAAACTTATCAGAGCAAGAGTTTATGCTCTTGATCCTCTTCCAGAAATCCTAAGACTTGTTTAAATCGTCCTCAATTTTTGGTTTAAATCTGGAATTCATTGCCAGAAAAATCATTACAAAGCAGTCCACTTGATCTTTCAGCTCCAAAATGTTTAGGAGCTGTTATATTTTTCAAGTTCATCAACGATAGCACGCATGCACGATAATGTTTTAGGTTGGTAGAAAGAATTGAAGCCTCTAAAACCTCCTACGGAATCATGTACAAGGTCTCAACCAATTATTTTTCATATTATACGTAAGCATATTACAATACATCATTCTAATCTATACTTCATTTAAATCATCATAGGTTCATCACTTCAGGACCGTTTGTTTTTTTTTTTTTTGACCGTAAATCTTATTAGTTCTTATCACTTAAATTAAGATAAATGGATTTGCTTATTTTCTAAATTTATATCTTATTTTAAGATATTTATGTCTAATAGAAAAAAAGTAAAATTTTATGACTTTTTACCTATCTAATAAGTCATAATTAATACTTTCACAGCTACTTCCATAATTAACCTTGAACAATTATGTATTACCAAAAATGACCTTAAATAAAAAAAATCCTCAATTTCCTATATAACTCTAACCTACACTAACCAAACCCGAAATTAACCTACGAGGAGGCGTTGGCATCGCCTCCCTGAGATTTTACCGGAGGAGGCTGGTAGACCTCTTCCTTACCTCTAGAGGAGATCGTTGTCAATCCACCATTGTTGCTGCCAGTCTCGCTTTCAATCAAGATCAAATTTGATTCCTTTTTCGATGATGGCCTCATCTCCAGAGACGTCAGGATCGAAGGGCGAGCGTGGATCGAACGGTGGGCGTGGAGGAGCGACCTCATTCTTCGATGCGAATCTTCTCGATCGGATTTCGTTCGTGACTAAGCCAACAAATCGACAACTTCGATTGCAGGGGTTTGGTTATCGATGACCGTCGAATCTTTCTAGATAAGCCGTGATGGATGACTCGCAACAGTGACAGCGGTGGACGTTGGTATGCGACGGGCGACGTGATGGACATCCTTTAATGGTAGTTTGGTTTTTATTTTCAGGAATATAAAATATTTTATTTTATTTTATTTAAAATAACTATTTAAATTGATAAATAAATTTTTACATAAAAACAAATAACTTTTTATATAAAAATAAATATTTGCTAAAAAATGAAAATACATTAAAAAATAAAATAAAAAATCATTTAAAAAGTTAAATGATTTGTTAAAATAGAGATAGAATAGTAAAATTAAAACTACTTAATATTTAAGTGGAATATTCCCGAATAAAAAAACAAACAAATAAGAATATCTTAAGGTTTTTTAATACTTAAAGATAAAAAAAAAAAACAAATACCCCTTAGTTTCTTTAGTCTCATCTAGTCATCTCCATTTCATCTTAATCGAAGTCTGTGACACAAATCCAAATTCCAACCATCATTCATTCTATACCACAATAGTTTTTTTTTTGAATCGAAATTTATATATAATAATACATGTTTGATGTCCAAAACAGAATATGTTTGGAACAGATCAGAGGCAACAAACACACGCTTCGAAATGTAATAATAGAACAGAGCCAGATGCAACAAACAACAGAGAGTATTTGAAGGTCAACTCCTGTTAATGGTTCCAGTTCGGGCCTGGGATTTTATTTTAAGCTATGTGTGAAACTAGACACAAATCTATGATGCTTGTAGCACATTTCTACTCAACCCATCTTATCCTCACTTCCCAGGTACGCCTTGGCACAATACTCGAACAAACTCCCATCGAAACATCGTCTCACTGCTTCTTTAGACAGAAAACCATCGTTGTCCCTAGCAAGAACATACAGAGCTAGCCATTCTACTTTACCCGCGATCCTGCAACGAAGCAGTGCTCATTCAATAGTCTCTTTTAACATTTCTTCATACACAAGCTTTACAAGATCCACATGTCTATTCGAAACGAAAGTAAAAGGAAAGGAAACTTAGAACAAACCAGCCAAAGAAGTCCAGGGTTACTCGATTTCCCTCGGTCATGTCCCAAAGCTCTCCTAGAGTTAACTTGTCAGGCACGGTACGCGCATACTTGCTAAATGCATTTTCAAGATTTGAAGGAGTGAACCTGTAATTCAATCAAACGATGTACGAATATGAGAGATCAGTTATATGAACTTATAAGGCATGCATTGAAATGCTGACCTTCCTTCGGTGTCGTATGTTGCGGTGTCACTTCCGTGCTTGGCTCTGTGTATGTTTTCGATGTATATGGGAAAGAAAAGAGACGGAATCCATCCCTGCGAATACAAACAGATACAGAACAGCAATTCAAATTTCGTGACAAGAATTGTAAGAATCAAAATAGACACATTTTGGAGATCAAATTATCTTGAATCATTACCGGGAGTGTAGAATAACTCAATCCCACGTTGATGAAAATGGCCATTATAAGAGAAGCTATTGCATTGAAGCCGATAGATCGCAATCCTGATAATGGTCAATTAATGTTGATGTGTTAGTTACAACTTACAGGTTAAACAACAGAGATGATTTAATGTGGTTGTTGTTGTACCAGTATAAGTCTCCCAAGGATAAATGATGCCATTATCATCCTGGTCGAAGAACGCAACGTGTTGCTGAAGAACACTGAGGTCCTGATGGTGATGCCCCGGTGTTCCATTCGGATGATATGTATCTGGAGCTACCAATGCTCTTGGCATATCTAAATCACAATATGAAAATCAATGAGACAAAACATTATAATAGTGCACAAAATATAACAACAATTGACAATTTTTTTTAAAAGTGATCGCATGTATTCACTGAATTATTCAGATTCTTTGTGGGGTTTGGAAGAAGAAGCAAGAAAAGAGTAGTGTGTTACTTACAAGGCTTGGGAAGATTGTCATCCAAGTCAGAGCGGACTTTTCTGCCATAAGTGACTGGTGCATAGAGAGCCTCTGTTGCCATTGCTTCTCTGTTGCTCTCTAATTTTGTCATTGCTTCTTTGCTGCTCTCTAATTTTGCCATTTTTTTTTTCTCTATTTCTCTTGATCTTCTCTTGAATGATATGATATAATAACAAGAGAGAGAGGTTTGGGTTAAGGCGGTGGCGATGCAAAAGCAAATGAGGCCAAGTAGTTAGGCGTGGCGTGCATGCATGAAGTTGAGGCCCTGTTGTGGCAAAAGAGTGCGAGGATTTTACATGCATCTACTTTGATTCATCTCTCAAAATTCTTACATTTGGCACCCATCTATGCTCATAAATTATGCACCTTCTTCTTCCATGTTGCGTCAACCGGGACAGCTGCACCCTGCTATGCTTATGGAGAAGTTGTTAGATGCGATGCACCATACATTAGTGTGATGTTACCACATCAGCAATGTATCCCCTGTGATATTGCCGCATCAGTAAAGTTGCTGATATAGCAACATCACAGTGGAGGATACATGATAAATCTCGATGCACCCAAGTTTTTACCTTATGATTGTCGTGTTTTTTAAATCTGCCAATCGAACCGACGGTATTCGGATACCCAGAAAAAAAAAGCTCGTGCAAATAGGGGTTTTCTTGCTCTTTTGATTTGATGTTGTACGACTCTCTATTTTAATAATTTAAGTTTATAATAATTTAAGTTTAATAGATTTTTAAAGACATCAAGTATCATCATTTTAATAATTTAAGTTTTATAGATTTTTAAAGATATCAAAGCAAATGAATTTTTAAAAATATCTTTACTTTATATATATAGTCCTTATCATATCAGTGTACACTAATGTGAGTCACTCATTTATAAAAGAGTTTTGACAATTGTATACATATTAAAGATAAAGCATATAAAATGAGTGACTTACATTCAATGTCCTTATATAATTACATTTGTACGTACTGATTTGAAAATTTCCATGTGTATATATATATATATATATATTTCACCGGCTTCCATTGGAGGTCAAAATGGGGGGCAAAACGACCTCCAACGGAGGTCGAAGTTGGAGGTCGAAATGGGGGTCAAAATCAATCTCTAATTGGGGTCGAAGTCGTTCAACCTCCATGGAGGTCGAAATTGACCTTTAATGGAGGTTTATGAAGAAGATGATGAAAAAAAAAATGAATTTTTTATTTTTATCCAATAAGTCTTAGTGTTTTTTTTTTGACAATTTCCATGTATTTTCGAGATTTTTCATGTATTTCTGAGATTTTTAATGTATTTTTGAGACTTTTTAGGTAATTTTTGATATTTTTCAACTAATTTTTGAAACTTTTTATGTACTTTTTGAGATTTTTTTTAGGTTTTTTTGAGACTTTTCAAGTAGTTTCCGAGACTTTTTAGTAATTTTTGAAATTTTTGATAATTTCAGAATTTTTTTCATAATTTTCGGGATTTTTTAGGTAAAAATGAAAATTTTCAATTTTTTTTCATCTTCTTCCTTGAGACTTTTCAAGTAGTTTAGGAGACTTTTTAGTAATTTTTGAAATTTTTGATAATTTCAGAATTTTTTTTTATAATTTTTCAAGACTTTTTAGGTAAAACTGAAAAATTTCATTTTTTTTTCATCTTCTTCCTTGAAACCTCCATTGGAGCCAATGAATGTCGAAATGACCTCAAATGGAGGTTTCCACCTCCATTGATGGATGTACTACATAGAGGATTTTTTTATTTTTTTTAAAAAAAAAAATAGTAAAGAAGATTAATGTGATGGAGGCCGATTTCCCTTATGGAGGTTAAAATGACATCCAATGGAGGTTTTCAACTCAATAGATGGAGGATCTTGAATATATATAAATATATATATATATATATATATATAGTAAAAAAAGATTATGGTGGAAGATATTTTTAGAAGGAATTCATTTTAGGTACTATTTAAACTCATCTTATTAAAGAAAAGGATATCATTAATTTCCTCATGACGTTTCAATCAACATCGTTTTATCCCTTCAGTTTTCAAAAAATTTCATTTCCCACCCTACCGTGACGTTGGGTCTATTGACTGTTAAAAAAGTTAGTGCCTGACATATGTGGTGAGCAGAAAGACTTAAATACTCTTATCATTAAAAATTTAAAATTAACTAAATATTTGGAAAAAAAAAATAACAAAAATGAAAAAAAAAAATCAAATTTTTTTATTTTATAAAGAATTTGGTGGAGATCCACAACTAAATCCACTAAATCCACACCACCACCACCACTAAATCACACCCGATTCACAAACAAACACCAAACCACCATCTCTCTCACACAAAACCCCTAAGATTAGGTTTCAATTTTGGTTTTTGGTAGATTCAGAGGCGATTTCTATGGAGGTTTCGTTAACGATTTCAGTTGAGGATTTTATGAGGTTTCGTTGGCGATTTTTGGGTAGGGTTTGGTGGCAACTTCAGGGAGGTTTCTAGCCTTCTAGGTGATTGAGGGTGGGTTTTGGTTGAATGTGGAATTGTGGATGATGAAAAACAGATTAATTTCTAATTTTAATAAGTTTAACATTCAATTTCTAATTTTTAACTTGATTTTTTTTAATATCAGTTTACTGAGTTTGGCTGTGAAAGTGATGAATGATGATGATATGGAGATGGGTGGTGGTGATTGTTTCAAAGAGATAAAAATTAATGTCACGTTGTTGACTGAAACGTCAGTGAAGAAATTAATAATATCTTATAAAAAAATGATAGCGTTAAAATGTCACTTTAACATTTAATTTTAATTTTCAAACTTGACAAAACTCTCCATAAATTTTATTAGGTGGCAAACTTGAAAGGGTCAGTTTAAATAAAACACATCGGTATGACTTGATGGGATTTGTACTTTAAAGCTCCGTTTGGTGTGTAAGATTAAATTGGAATATTTTATGGGATTAAATTGGATTAAGATGAGACTGAAATTAGATAAAATTGAATTAGATTAAATTAATACTATAATGTGTTTAAGGAATCATGAGACTGAATTGAATTAATCTCATATTTTATTTGGTGAAACTAGAGATGCCTATTTTTCCCCGAGGTCCCAATTTCCGACGTCCCCATCCCCATTTGAGGATTTTTTTTTGGGAGAAAATGGGAAAATGGAGGGATGCAGATGAATCTCATCCCCAAATTGAAATGGGGATGGGGGAACCCCTCCCCCTCCCCATTTCCCCACTTTCCCCACAATTATATTGAAATGGGGATGATGATGAGATCCCCCATCCTCATTTCCTCTAAACATAAATAAATATAATTATAATATATATTATTAATTATAATATATATTTTTATTTGTAATATATTAATGTGTTTTATTTTATATTTCTAATGGAATGTTTGTTTTTTTTAGTTTAATTTGTAATTTTTAGTTAAATGGAAAAACGGAAAAAACGAAAAAAAGGAAAAATAAGAAAAAAAACGGAAAAAATGGGAAAATAGGAATGAGGATGGATATATCTCCCCCCAAAATTTTCTATCCCCATTTTCTCCAAATGGAAAATGGGGAAAATGGGATGATGGGATGAGGGGATGGGGGACCTATATCCATCCTCATTTTCCAAATATGCATCCTTAGGTGAACCGTATGATTGGATTATATATGATAATTTTTTTTTAAAGAAGAAGCATTATTTTAAAAAATAATAATGATATTTTAATTGTAGTCTCTCTCCTCTCTGCTCTCTTTCTTTCCTCCATTAACTCTCATCCTCCCTCCTCTCATAGTCTCATCAGACTTACTTTCTCTCCTCTCTTTCTCTCATCCATTGATCGACTTTCTTCACTCATCAGACTCTCTTTCTCTCCTCTGTTACCATCACTCATCTCTTTCACTCCTCTCTTCTCTACTTCGTTTTTATTCTTTTCTTTCATTTTTTTGATAACCAAACACATGAAGGCAGCCATGAGACTGATTTTTGTGGTGGTCTGGTAGGATGCGATATCTCCTCTCGTGGTCCGTTCCACGATCTTCTCTATTCTTTATTTGTTTTTTTTTTTTTGACATACGTGCAAACAGTTTTTTGTTTAGAATTATTTTGGTGTCTGCTTTTTGTTTTGGAATTCATTTTGTGTTGGGAATTAAAAGAATACGAAGATTCTGGGTCCGCGAAGTTAGATATTGTTTTAATTGATAGGGTAAAAATGATAAATGTCCCTCTAATTTGACCTATTATACATGATGACCCCCTAATTTCAGTATTGACTCGATCTCTACGTTACACAATCCATTAAAAACAGTCAGTCCGATATGTACAGAGAGTAAAAAGACAGTTTTGCCCTCCTGTGCTATTTTACCCTTTTTAAATTTAAATTGTTTTTCTAATGGATTTCCACCAAAAAAAATATAAATATAAACCCAGAAACTAGAATGAACACCAAACCACCATCGCCGCCGCCACTCTTAGATCTGCAACTACCTCGCTACCGCCACTTTCAGATCTCCAGAAATCTCTCTCACTCCTTCAATCATCATCAACAACTTTAGAAAAAAAATCAAAGAAACAAAATAAAGATTTTTTTTCGAAAATCCTGGACCATATCTCAGTATCAAACCCATACAATCAACACCAACCCAGAAAATCAAACAAGGATTCAAAATAAATTTTAAAAATAAAAAAACATTTAACACTCAAAAACCCAACAACCATCAACTACAAACAAACCACCACCTCCATCCCTGGGTTTGTGCTTCAGAAAATGAAGATCAATAGGAAAAATAATAATTAAAGTGTTCCAGATCAATTGAAACTCCAAAATCCACCTCAAAAAAATACATCTGAAATCCCCACAACACCACCACCGTCCATCTCAATCACCCTAACCTCAATTCCAACCACCCCATCATCAGCCACCACAAACCCAAACCCAACTACCAAAACCACAGCCAGCACAAACCACTCCGACCAGTGCCGATCAAGGAGATCGGCCTTAAATCCTCACCGACGGCCACCCTAAACCCAAAATACAAACACCACCATCACCCAAAAATGAGAGAAATAATCAAAATTGAATAAAAAAAAACTTTCAAACACAAACCCAAATTCGAAGCTTCACAAAATCCAAATCCACACTCACACAACCACCACCATCAATCACCCCACCAGAAATCACCATCACTAACGCCGACCTCCTCTCAACAGAGGAGATCGGCGCTGATCTCGCCGGCGACTGGGAGAGAAGAAGAACAGGAGAAACGCCGAAGACGGAGAGATAACGATATGGAAAGAAAGAGAGAGAAGTTGTGGTGGCTGCATCCTTCTCGGTTCCTAGATCGGACGCCGATTTGAGAGGTGGTTGGGGTTTGGGTGTGTTAGGAAGATGATGGAGAGATGAGATTTCAGAATTGGTTTTTTAAGTTGAAGTTAGGGTTTTTTTATTGTTATTGTTTTTTATTTATTATTATTGTTAGTTTTAATTTAGTTTTAATTTTTAATTATTTTAACAATACTTTTAATTATTTTTAATATTAATCTTTTATTAAAATATTTTAATTTGTATTTTTACCACTATACCTAGAGGTGTCCACGGTTCGGTTAAACCGTTCGAAACCGAACCGAAACCGTCTTTTCAAAACCGAACCGAAACCGTCTTTTCAAAACCGTAACCGAAACCGAAATCGAAACCAAAACCGTCGGTTACAAAACCGGTTGGAAACCGATTCCCGGCGGTTCGGTTCGGTTACGGTTAGGAATTCTGAAAAACCGTCCAAAACCGCCGGTTTCGATAAAAAAAAATGCAACAACTAATCAATTGCTGACACGTGACATTTTTTTTTTTAAAAAAAAAAAAAACCGGACCAAACCGAAACCGAACCAAACCGAAAATCGAAACCGAACCGTAACCGAAAACCGCCATAACCGAAACCGTTCCAAACCGTCTCATTCTGGTTCCGGTTACGGTTACGGTTACGGTTACGATTCAGTCTTTCCACGAAACCGAACCGTGGACACTATTAACTATACCCTCATGTTTCTGACGAAAACCTAACGGAATTGAACGGTAGGGTTAGTACGTAACCAACCATAAACTTAAGGGATATTATTATTTTCCCACCCTGACCTTTACCCTATTGGAACAGTGAGGACAAGGTTTTTCCATATTAATGGTTAATCCCCTGGAATGGAATGAATATATAATTTACCCATTCTATCCAAAAGCAAGTTGACTACTAAAATCAAAGGGGTAATATCGTAAAAGCAGATAATTTAACAAAAAATAAAAAACACTGTCATCTTCAATTCTTCATCTCCACGACCACCATCATCTTCAATTCTTCTTCTTCTTCTCCACTTGACCATCATCCCAGTTCATAACCATCATCATCACCAATCTCAATTGTCAAACCATACCAGAAAACCAAAAACTCATCTTATTCATAGCAAGCAAAATCGATCAATATCAAAATCAAACCCAGACAACAACAAATCAAACCCAAAAACCCATCTTATTCCTACACATTTATTAGTGATTTTAAAAAAACATTCAAACCCAGAAATCTCCTTCTTCAACCAACATCATCAACAACACCTAGAAATCACCATCAACATCTCCAAATTCCCCATTTCTTTCTCTCGATCCAAACCCTGGCTGCCCATCTCACCACCCACAAACCACGTTTCTCACACCATCCACGTTTCTCAAACCCTAGCCACCCACAAACACAACATCAACCACCACCCCTAAACCAAACAAAACACCACTGTCAAACCCAAACCCAATCGAATATCAACTGGTGAGAGAGAGAAGCGTCGGTGGTCATCGTCGTCGCCGTGCTTGTCCGTGCCGGTGAGTTCGAGCGTGGATCGGCGTGGTGCTGTAAGGATCTCGGTTGATTTCGAATTGATTTCGGTTTGATCTTGGTTTGATTTTAAATTGAGTGATTTTGGCATCTGGTTTGATTTTTGGGTTTGATGTTGTGGATGATGATGGCGATACAGCAATGAATGGTGTGAAGATTTTTGTTTTGTTTTGTTTTTGTTTTTTTTGTTTTTTTCATTTTTTCAATTATTAATTGTTGTTTTTAAAATTAAATAAAAAATAAAAGGAGATATCTCCGCTGTCCATATCAGAGATGAACGGTAGAGATCCATTTTTTAATCAATTATGTTTTTTTTTGTTTTTTTATTTATATTTTTAATATATTTTTATGTAATAAATATTTTGAATTTTTGAAGGTTATAAGGTCATTTTTTTAATTATATCAAGGATAAAATGGTCATTTAACTGTGAGACTGACGGTCAATACATTTATTAGACGGAAATTTTAATAGAAGGGGGAACATTAACAATTTTTCATTTTAGGGGAAGACCAACCAATATGAACAAACATTGTCCTCACATTTCTAATAATATAAAGATCAGGGGGTAAAATGATAATATCCCTAAACTTAAACTATGCGGATCTGTATGGTCAATACTGAAACTAGAGAGACCAGAACGTATAATAGGGTAAACTAGAAAGACTAAAAACATTTTTACCCTAATTGATAATATGAAGTATCTGGGTTTTTTTTTTGTTTATATTTTTTTGTTTGTAATTTTTGTTTTTGTTTTAAAAAAAAAATGGTGGTGATGACGACAGCGTCAACGATGGTCTTAAAGATTTGGGTTTGGCTTCGATCTGCATGGGTTTGTTTGTTGAATGAAGATGAGAAACCAGTGATGAAATGGATTGGCGTGGATTGTTCAAAATAAGCCTAAGACAAATAAAGGTGGAGTGAGTGTTGGGTTTATTTAGTCCCACATGAGACTGATAATCCCATATCCAAATCGATATCAAACACCGGATCGAGACTAAAATTGTCCAATCCTATGTACCAAACAGTGTCTTAGAGTTCATATAGTTTGAGCTAAAAGATTTTTTATCATATTTGATAGTTGATGCATATCAAATACCCCTCTTCAACGGTAACTTAGCAAAGACATAAATATAGATGTGCGGATAGAATGGATGCTATTATTATTACAGGGGAACCGAGACGGTGATGGATATAATTTTTATTTTTATTATATTTCTGAGGATGGGGATAAATATAGTCCATAAATATTCCGACCCTCGTTATCAGAATTGTGGAGTTGTCAAATTGTTTAATGTGATTGTGATTTTTAAAATATCTTTCAAAAAATCTTTCTCCCTTGAAGCATAGTAACAAAGTAGATTATGGATGTTAATTGAATATTTCTCAAGTAAATTATAAAATTTTAACCCTTTTTTATCGGATATGGGAATGAATGTGAGCGGAATCGATATCCCTACCTCATACGGGGATGGGGATCTATATCTCAAATGGATACGAATTACGAGGATGGAGATGGGTGTATCCCGTCTCCAATCCTTTCTCCACCATTGCGATCCCTACTTCCAAGTTCCAATACCTCTTCATGACCAAATTTTAACTCAATTAGTCAGTTGGAAAGAAACACATCTTACCACTAAGTGTGCAAAATGAAAGATTTCTCCACTGGTAAAAGTGAACTATAGCACTTCATGAACTGAGAGATCATCAGCAAATATGGAACCTATTTTCTCAAAATAGTTGAAAATAAAAATAAAAATAAAAATTGGAAAAAGGCCTTAGAACCCACATAATTGAACTTCTTAATTCATTCATAAACTTAATGAGGACACCTAAGGACAACGTTTCTGGTACTCTAAACATCTGGAATAAAAGGTATGATCTAACTTCAGACATCCTAAGCAGTTCGAACCCAGTGACATTTTAAAGGGTGAGAGAGCTAACTTATATCACAACATACCAAAGGTTGTTCACCTCATCTACTCCAGCTCATCGCAAAACCTGCAAGAAGACCGGGAAATTTATGACTTCAAATGAAATGCCAAGAATCCGCAAAATTTGACTGTTGGTATCGTCTGGCTGGTAATGTTCTGTCTCAGGTTAATTCACAATTTCAACTGAATAAGTCCTCCAATCCCATTCCATGCTGAACAAACCCCAACATTGAACACACCCCCTTTTTCGAAGCTCGGGTTCAGCCATGAGTGGTAGTGGACACTTGATTCCACCTCAGAACTCGAGCATCTCTCCTCCTGTACAACACAAGGGCAAATACAGGGGGAAAATGATTATGCCATCCTCGAAGTGTCAACTACCACTATGATTATCGCTACCGACTATGAAGTATCAACTATCACTACATTACCGCTACCCACTACCAAGTGACAATTATCAGTATGATTACCACTACTCACTACCCAAGTGACCCATAGCTCCACTGCTATTGCTATCAGTAAATATCCTCAGTACATCTCTTATATGCAAATTTTAAATTAAGAACAACATTTCTAATCACTAGAATTCCAGTATCTAACTCTTGGTCAAATGACCAGAAATGAGAAGTGATACCGCAATAGAAAGCAACATAAACAGAGTTATATAAAGCTACTTTAGCTTAAACACTACGGCAGAAAAGGAAAGTAGCAAGTAGACAAACATAAGCACGCCAAATTTAAACTACACTTAAAGGCAAATAAATATCAAATAAGAAGGGCATCTAGCACGCCTTGCAACTACTCTTATTGCTAGCAAAATAGTTACGGCAAACTACTAAGATTCAAGCAATCCAACCGATCCCAAAGCGCAATGAAATCAACTTGTGCTGTTCCCTTGCTGCAGGAAAAAGAGATCACCATGACCCCCATCAGCAAACGAATGAGTCTAAAGCACCGAGACACATTCCAGTTGGCAGAGATGTAAATAAAATCACTGTTGTTGGGGTTGTCGGGTCTGAGCACCACCATATCCACCACCATAACCACCCTGTCCACCATTTGTCTGAGTCCCATAATTTCCAGACGCTTGTGAAGAATCGGACCTCCATGCTGCATTTCCATACCCTTGATTTCCATTAGTATCGCCATAGCCACTTCCCGTGTAGCTGCCCCCACTCCCTTGTAATTCTCCACCTTGCGAGACACTACCAGAACGGCCGCCAACAGCTCCATATCCAGAGGAATTTCCATAGGACCCTTCACTTCCACCATACCCACTATAACCATAACCTTGATTACCATACCCAGTGGCTCCACTAGGAGACTGACCAGAAGTGACTGAACCAGGACCACCACTGCCGCCACCAGCACCAGCACTTGGAGCACCCCAAGGAGCAGTGCCTCCATAGCCCATGGCTCCATAACCAGAGGGAGCCTGTGCACCCCATGAACTTCTAGGTGCTCCTGGTGGACCACTTACATAACCAGCATTAGGTACATTTGGGTTCCCGTAGGTGGTACCTGCAGGGCCACCATATCCAGTACTGGCACCACCATAACTTCCATAACCACCATAACCAACACCATTGTTAGAGGGACCATACCCATAGCCAGGTGTACTATAACCAGAGGAACCATAAGGTGGAAAGCCACTTCCAGTATTTTGAGGCTGCATGTACCTATTAGAATCCATACGACCCTCAAATGAATTAGCATTGCCACCAGAAGCACCATAACCCTGATAACCACCAAAACTGCCACCGCCACCGCTGCCGCCCATGGAACGACCACCACTACCAGGATTGGAATCTTTGGGAAGGGCCCGTTTTACTTCAACTTGCTTACCATTTAGATCATGAAAGGATTTGAGCAAAACCCTGTCGACTGCATCTTCAGTATCAAAGGAAATAAAACCAAATCCACGAGGCCGCTGGGTATTCTGGTCATACATAATTACCACATCGGTAACATGGCCATAAGCTTCAAAATACTGACGAAATCCATCTTCAGTCAGAGTAGGAGGCAACCCTCCAACAAATATCTTCTTAGTCCTGATATTTCCACCGGTGCCATTATTTCTACCAGAACCAATGCTTCCACCTCTGGAAGAGGTTTGCTGCTCTTCTCTTGACATTGCCTTCTTTGCCTCTACCTGAAGAAATGCATAATACATATTGGAAAAAAGGTCCAGAAACTAAGAATTTCAGATACATCCAAATATGCACACACATCTATACCATTGAGTGAGCAAAGCAAACAAACTCCAATGGCACATAATCATTAACCAAAATAAATTGCTTTAACAAGGAGATAATGCCAAAAACAGCTATAAATAGTGAGTGGCATTGAATGTAAGGAAATACCTCGAACCCCCTCTAAACTAATACAAAATACTCACAGAAGTTGTTTACAGAAAAGCTCCAATATAAAAAATGTTACCACCCAAAAATATCTCACAAAGGTTGATTTATTAATCAGAAACTCACACAACAAGACAAACTTATATCTAAATGCTACTCTTTGATTACAGCTAGTTGCAAGTGTCAACATGTTAAACAGAGAAGTTGTAAGACACAGGCCTCAATCTTTACAACATCGTCATCGATGCTAAGAAGTTGTAAAGAATGCATAAGGTTTAACAAGTTTGGTGGAGCACCCCATCCACAGTTGAGTTCCATTCATAACACATGATACAAGCCCAAAACAGAACATATATAAGCAAAATAAGAGTAGGAAGTGGAAGTCCTCATTCCTTTACAACAATGTTATCTCCACCTTAACCAACAAAATTCACTCCAAAATAAACTATTTTTGAGAGAAATAAGACACAACAAAATAACTACTAATGAAATAGAAACATAAAGTTTTATTAACACATAAAAAGAAAAATACAAGTTAACAAGCAGTACACTAAGGCCACCAACAAAAAGCGTCTTCCAAGGAAATCAACAGAACAATACTAACCAAAATTACATTCAAAAAACTTTGCCCAACAACTAAAAGCTAACACTAAACAAAACCCCCAAAAAGTACAATCTATCTCACAGCACCCCCAACTGAACTGAGCTGAATGAAGAACAAAGATTTATCTTTGAAACTACAAAAAAGGAACTATTATTCGTCTTATCAAGTCATATACAAACACTTACCAACTCAATGTCAAATACGATTAATAATGAGCACCGATAATAAAAAATAAATCACAATTAGATTGATTACAGAATAACATAACAAACTAAATCACTCCATATAAAAACTGAGCCACAAAAATCCCAATTCCCAATAAAATTAACATCAAAACGACTAAAACCTAGAAAACTCAAAGAACAACAAACAGCAAATCAAAACAATAATAATAATAAAAACCCAATCAAATTAGCATCAAAGCAACAAACCCGCGTAAAATAAAACAATAATCACCACAACAAAGAACAGAAAACCAAATAGAGCAACAAAAGATTGAAAAAATACAGCGTCGTCATCTATAAAAGTAAAAATAAAAAAAATCTCACCGTTCTTCCATCGATGGTGTGCTTGTCTTGAAGAACACGATCGAGAATGGAAGGATCTGCAAAAACAACAAAGCCAAAGCCTCTAGGACGACCAGTGGTTTTCTCTCTCATGACGACTGTCTGCAAAACGTCGCCGTACTGGCCGAAGTAATCCTTGAGTCTGTCCTCGTTTGTCTCCCATGAAATCCCACCAATGAAAAGCTTCCCTTGATCTGAGTCCATCTTCTTTTACTTGATTGGTGATGATAAAGAGGCAGAGAAAGAGAGAGACTGGGCGACTCTGCGAGGAAGAGAGATTTTTATGGTGGTGGAGTTAAAGAGGGAACACAGTTTTAATGTGTAGGTTGTTTGTGAGTTTTAACGGTGGAGATTTCGTTGGATTTGTATCAACGGTCGGGATTTTATTTTGGAGGCTGTATATAGTTTGGATCTTTTGGTCTTGAATAAGGACAAACGAGACAGACTTGCTTCAAGAAGAAATTTTTCTACTGTAAACTTCACCTCTTTCTCACGTGATTTGCACGTGACTTTTTTTCTTTTAAAATTATTCAAAACTGAAAAGGAAAAAAAAAACATAAAAGTACAGTTACATAGTAGAATAAAAGTATATCCTCGTAACACGAATAATACTACAGTTATAACATCTTACTCTAATTTTTACATTTCAATTATCAGAATAAGTATTTCAATTTTTATTTTTTTTACAAATTAAGAAAAAATAAATATTGTTATAATTTTTAATAAAAGTAAAAATGAGAATAATGTGGCAAATGAAAATTTACTGTTTGTATATATAAATGTGTTTTTTTTCACTATTTTGGTGATTAGATAAAAAATGGAAATAAAATTTGAAAAATATAGTGTTACTCATTTAAATTTGATAATATATTTTAAAATGGAAAAGAGAGAAAAAAAATAGAAGAATATAATGAAAGGGGGAAATAAACTTATGAGTTTTGGCATAATGTATTTTCATCGGTCATAGTGTTTATTTTTTTTAATTATTACAAAAAATTAGAATAAATTCTAACAATGAACGGTCGGTTAAAAAACTACTAGGATCATACTAAAATTAAATTCTAACACTGGATTTTTTATTATCATCAATTTAAAGGTCTAAACAATTATGTTAATTAGTATTCTCCAAGATCAATCATCAATGTAAATCAAATTAGAATCTACATCATAAATGTAATTCAAACCACAACAGTTAGTTCACTAATGAACAAGTGTCAATAAAATATATCCATTGAAAAAGCAGGTTATAAAAAGGGTTAACTATATAAACCTTCCATTTACTTTCAACTATTGTTGGATAGATAAAAAAATATATAATTTTATTAAAAAATCTCCCATAAATTTTAACGACAGTTAGAGATCCGTTGGATTGACTAGCTACTTTCTCTTTGGACCACACATGTATAAATTATTTATTATTCACTTATTTATTTGTTTATTATTCTTATTTACTTTTTTTTTTTAGAATTTTGTTAGAGTTTACTTGTTTTAATAAAATTAATTTATGATAGTTTGATTTAATTAAATATATAACATTATATAATTAGTGAGTCTCTCATAAGAGATTCCTTATTTTAATTTCGGTAAAGACTAGCAACAAATCACTTTGATTTGCATTGGAATCTATCTATGAATAAAATTTTAAAAATTTTTAAGTATTAGAACTATTTATCCCAAATTTTTTAAATATAAATATATTATAAAAATGAGTGAAATATAGGAAAATTCAAGAAAAATAGTTGTAGTATTTGAATTTTTAAAAAAATTCTATTTATAGATAGATTTCAATGAACTTATCATCTACAAAAAAATCAAATCAAAATTCATTCAAATCAATGTGATTTCATGATAATTCTTACCGAAATTAAAATAAGAGATTATTTATGAGAGATTCACTCATTATATAACTAGATTTTTTTTATAAGTTTGTTGAATTTTTATTTTTTTTTGAGTTTGATTTAATTAAATACAGGACATCATATAGATACTATTTTTTTTGTAAGCTTGTTAATTTTTTTATATATTTTTTTACCATTTATTATAATAATTTTGAATAAAATAAATAGTTATGATTTGCTTATTATCTTCAATAATTAAGAAAAGACACTATTATAAATTAAGATTGATGAAATTCAATAATTGAGAAAATACACTATTATAAATTAAGATCGATGAATTGAATGATTAATCAAATTATTTATGTTTATATATTTTAAATTAAATAGATTGTGAATGTGAACTATTGAGTATGGTTTTTGTCTTTTATTAATAATATGATTTTTACCTTTTATTTTGTATAGACCGCATTCATATATTTGCTAGATATCTTTATATATATATATAAGTGTGGACAAAAAGAGTAGAACACTTTCGTATGATATGATCTTACCAAAATTTGTAAAAGAAAATTTAATAATTCAGTTAATGTATTTTGTTGAAATATACATTTTAAAGCGTTAGTTTATTATGTTTAATTGATTCGTTGTATCGTTTATTTTTTATTTTTTATAGTTTCATTTAATTAAATATAGGATATTATATAAACAGATTCTTTTGTCAACTTGTTTTTTTTTTTGTTACTATTTGGTGATTATAATAATTTTGAACAAAATATATTAAATTTAGGACATTATATAAATCGTTTTTTTTTATTTGTTGAATTTTATTTTTACTTGGGTTTAATTAAATATAGGGCCATATATACATAGATTTTTTGTAAGCTTAATGATTTTTTTATTTTATTTTTACTATTTAGAGATTATAATAATTTTAAGCAAAATAAATACTAATGATTTGTTTATTATATTCAATAATTGAAAAAAGACACTACTATAGATTGAGATTGATGAATTGAATGATTAATAAAATAATTTATGCTTATATTTTCTTAATTAAATAGATTGTGAGTGTGAACTATTGGGTATGATTTTTGTCTTTATTTGGTATAGACTGAATAATTATATTTGTTAGATAAACAAAATTGATATATGTGTAGACAAAAAGAGTAAAATACATTCATGTGATACGATTTTATCGAAATTTACAAAAGAAAATTTAATAATTCTTAATTTATGTATTTTGTTGAAATATGCATTTTGAAGGTTTGGTTTATTATGTTTCATACTTTCATTTACTCGTTGTATCGTTACTTTTTATTAATAAAATTTCATCTTACTACTAAGGTTGTTCTAAAAATTTTTATAACTAATATTTAGTTTAGCCTCATCAGATACAACATCCTAGATTTGACCTTACCCATACCTCTGACCTCTCTATCAGCGCGGCGAAACCCTCTTCCATTTATGTTAAGTAATGATTTCATTTTACATCATTAATTCTCTTTATCACTTCTATGTGTCAAATTTTCAAGAATGCAGACCATTGCGAGATAAGTGGAAACCTATCCAATAAAGGAGAAGGATGAGGTTCACAGAAATCAGTTGGATTATATTTAAGCTAATTGAACGGCTTTGGAACATGCTTCTGAAAAAAAATATGAAAAAAGGGAGGAAGGTGAGGAAAAGATGTAAACATTAACGTTAAATTTGAAATAGAAGTGATAAAGAGAAGTATTTAGAGATTATAAGGGGTTTGTCCACTGATGAGGTTAGTTTATGTAGCCCCGTAAGGATCCATCTTGATCCTAGCTTAAAGGAGTTGGTTCATATTTAGAGTAATCGAAATACAATCGTGGATAACAACTCCTAACATGACTAAATACAAGAGGTAAAGAGTAGACGGATAGAAAAAACTAGTGTTGACGAAAGCTTTCTCTTTTCTTGCTTGGATTCTCCTCCTCTTCAACTTCTTATGTAGCTCTTCAGTTTCTTAACCCAAATGATGATGGTTGATATAACTTGGGGATGTGTAGGATTTGTGTTTTTGTCTTTTTGGTGGTGAGTGAGTGTATAAATATGTAATATTGTGAGTTTTAGGCTAGAGAGAGGTGATTGGCATGTGAAAATGGTGATGAAAAATGTGTATTTTTCAGGGTGGTGGCTGGGTGGTACGACACAAAACTTGATAAAATGCTGAGCTGATACTGAATTGTTGTTGATTTTTCACGAACTAATGTCATCTCATCATATAAACGATCCCTTCCCATGTGAACAATCCGACACTTTGGATAACTCAAATATAAACTACGGGCCTTCATGCACAATTCAAAAATTGATTAATTACTTGTATGCAAATTTGAAAAACCGATGTGTTTATCTTATGAAAAATAATAAGTAAATAAACATCAAATATTTGGACACCTTAAAGAGATCTCCATCACCTTTCTTTATGACATTGTCAAACTTAGTGTAAAAGTGTCAAGTCATTGGTATTGAATCGTTTTGAAACCAATTGAAAAATCATCACAAGAACTATAAAACATACAAGGCTCCCATAATGCCTTCTTCCCAAATTTATAATCATTAAATCATTAACACAATAGTCCGATGACCGTTAATTTATCCACATAAGACCATTGATGTAGCCATAACTTGTGTTCTAAAATCCTACGGTTCCTTTTTTGACTTTATGTTGAGGATCAGAACAGACTGAATGTGTCAAAAAACAAGTTGGCCCATTGGTATCAACATAGGCCTTCGCGATTGAAGTTGAAGGTAAACACATTACACAAATGATATAAACTAAAATGCCCATACAAATGACATAAATTACAAAAGCTAGAGATATATTAACAGACTATTGTGCCCTTAAAAGTTTTTGAAAAATCCATTATACCCCAAAGTTGACTTAAATTGACAGTTTTAAAAGACTACTTAAAAGTATATGAAAAAATATATATTATTTTACTCTATAGTCTAATTTTTCCTTTTCTCTAATTGTAACAACTATATTTTTGGATTTTATGTTTGTGGTAATAAGATTTTTGAAATATTTATAACTAGATTTTGGAGTGTAGCCTGAAAAAAGATTAAAAACATATCGAAAAAAGATTAAATAATAAATAAAATAAAAATAAAAATAAAAATGAATGGAGATGATGATCAATCAACCTCGATCTTTAACAGTGGTGATCAACACAGGATCTCTACCATATGGTAGAGATCCATCATGAGTCTCTACCTCATCGATGGGTCTTTGTCGCTTGATGAAGATTCGTCAATTTTCATCATTCAGATCATCAACATCCATCTTCAACAACCACCATCGTTGTCGAGCTCCATCATCGGTAATTGCTTAATACCGTCATTTTTTTTCTATTTGATTTCAACTACAATAACCGAACCTCCAATATATATATCGTAACAACACTCCTAATCCAACTAAAATAAACTCAAAATATAACCACAGAGGAAGGAGAAGGTGAGAGAGAATGTAGAAGAAGTGAGGAACAAATAGGGAAAGAGAAGAAGGGAGCCACATAGGAAGAGATTTTTATATTTTGTTATGTATATAGGAAATGTATAAGCTTTCCCCTTACTACCCAAACAAAACTCTAATTGCCGTTAAACATCAGGGAAGGTTTTTGAATAAACGCATTTGTTTCTATCCATCCGACAATAGTTAAAAGTACATGAAGGTTTTTGTAATTAAGCCTAAAAAATAAGATTACAAGATACAATGTAAGAGCCGCATTTTGCAAACAGATCTAAACTTCTTTTGTCTTTTTGTCATTTTGTCTTTAAACGAAAACTCGTGCACCCACCATCACTTCCATTGTAGAAGAGTATCATTAAAGTCCAACGTTCCTATTTTCAAAAACCGTTGGAGCCCAAAATGCATTTTAAAAATGTCTTCTCTTTCTCACTCTTTTTTCCAACCATGAACATTTTCAGATCTAATTAATAATCTAAGCAACAACCAACAATCCCCATCTCTGTCAACAGTAGCAGAAAAGACCTGTGATGGGGTGTTTTCTTGGCTGCTTTGGTTTTTCTACTAAAAGGAAACGTAGGAAATCAGCCAATAGGATCTTACAAGGATACCCAGTAAGTCCCTGGTTTTCAATTTTTTTTTTTTTTTTTGTACTGCTCTTTGTTTGAGAATGTTTTCTTTTTGGTTAATGTATTTTTTTTTTCAGAGACATGGAAGTTATAAACCTCTGGATTCATCAGTCTCTATTATTCTTGACATCAAAGAGAACCCCATCAGCTCAGATTCTGAGCTCAGGTCAGTTACTCAGTTTCATTCTTGGTTGTTGCACTTGGACTCCATTTTTGTGATTTTTTTTTAATAATGATTTATTGCATCTCTGAATGTTGGTTGCAGTAATAGGCTGCTTAAGGAGAGATCAAGCATCAAAATCAGGAAAAAAGTGAGCTTTAATTTGAATGTTCAAACCTACGAGCCACTTTCAAAGGATGAAACTAGTTATCATTCAGACGAGGAGGAAGAAAGCGAAAAGAATGGTGCAGATGCTGCAAAAGCAAGTGTTTCTGCTGTCTCTGGGTCGGATTCATGTGTGTCGAAAATGGGTTCGTTTCCCAGCAACTATAGGTATCAAAATTGCATAGACAGCTATGATGATGAGGGTGATATGGCAGATATTGAAAGCGATTTGGATTATGACAATGAGGATGATGAAGACGAGGATGAAGAATACTCTAGTGGGAACGAGTTTGATGATGAAATACGCCAGAAAGAGTTCTTGGGGCAGCTTAACTCTCAATCCATGGCTGAGGACAAATCCAACAACCGTATGCAGCTTACTGCTTCAACAGATGGTGAATTAAAACCAGTCGAATCGATAAGAAATGCACGGAATAGGAGCCAATATATATCATCTGTGTTGAATCCAGTTGAGAATCTCACCCAATGGAAAGCAATCAAAGCTAGAACAGCACCAGCTAAGCATCCGAGGATGGAGAACATCGCGTTAGAGCAGGAACAATCAGTACCCTTAAGTTTGAAACCAAGTTCTAATCTTTATCCTTCCAATTTAGAATCAAAGTACAATCAATCAAAGCCTCTACTGCAAGAGATTGCAGTTAATGCTAGCCTTTCGAACTGGATAGCTTCTCCGAATTGTAACAACTCAAAGGTCACAAGCATCACCAATGGTAGAATCAATTCTATTGAGAACATTCCATCAAAGAAATTCATGTTTGACAGATCATGTTCGCAGCAAAGCAGAGAACAAAGACTAATTTCAGAGATCACCAACCTGGAGGCATAACAAATTACATAATTCTACTCTTCTGTGTGTTTGTGGAATTAAATACAGAAAATTCTGAGAAAGAAACTTATCTTTCAAGTTCATTATAGTGTGAATCGATTTGGGTTGTTGTTGTTGTTTGTATTATTGTTTATGATTCTTTTATTGTTTGTAATGTTCTATGTACAATAATGATGTTTGTAACTTTGTACTGCTGAGTGCTGAGAAAGTGGCTTTAGCTGTTTGTGTCTTAATATTTGCAGAGAGAGTAAAGAACCATAAAATTTCCAATCTCTCTTTTTTCTTCATTTTCCAAAAATTCATGTATTCTCACTGGGGAGAAGGAAAGTGACCTGAAGATGTACATGGAAAGAAGAAATGGAGCTCAGTCAATCCTTCTTCTGTTGTAAAAACATAGCATGAAAAGATGACAACAGACATATAAGCTTAAATGTGATGCATTGTTTTCTATCAATGAATCTTCCCAGTGATGACTATTAATGGTGTGTTCTACTCACCAGACATTCAGGAGACTTATTTTGGTTCAAGAGGGAAGATTGGGTGCCAACTTATATCCCTTCATTAGTCTTAACCAATCATGAAGCATGGTGGGAAAGAAGCTCAATAATGGCCTAACTGGGGTATATGATTGACAAAACATAACTACATTATGCACACTCTGTATTTCAAACTACTGCAGATTCTAAAATAATCATGGATGTTGAAGCATTGGTAAAATGAAAAATATAAGAAAGTTAAAGCTGAAAGATCATAATGTCATAACTCATAAGTAATTTTCTTATTTATCTATATTATGACTTCCTGCCTAAAGCTTATTGGTAGAAAATTTATAAAGCTTCAGCAAATTACTGCACGCAAAAAATCTTGCATGACACAGATTACTACTCACTGTTGGATAAAAGCAGTCAAGTGAAAAAAAAAATGAACAGAACCGAAGTACCTTGTACATCTTTAACACGGTAATGGTATCTCTTTGGTATTGCAATTCCTACATATAAACATCAAGTGTAAAAAGCATAAACAACTCAATTGTGCTAATTACGTTACATATTATCCAAGCAAGACTGTCATCATCACTGTTATCCACTTCAATCCCTGGTGTGAGACCCATGCAGTTTGCAGCAGCTTCTAAGAAACTCTCAGAGTTGAATTAATCTCCATATCATTAATCACACCAAGATGTTGCCAAACATGAGAGACCGTCTTTCTTGTCCTCTGGACCTTTGGTCCATCAACATCGAGTTGGCAAATGGGTCAATTTGCAGCAAAATCAGGTTTGAAGAAAAAAACTCCATTAATCCATCCCACAAAAATCTCCTGATAGATGGTTTACTAAATGGTATCTACATTATGGTACATATACAAGAATCCGATTCCTCATCATCAGAGTCACTCGCATCACTGCAGGCACAAGCAGGAGAATAGGTAGTGAGGGAGGTGACAGTAAGTCAGTGATACATCAATTGACGGTTAGTAAAAAGCCCAAACAAATCATATCACATATTTCAGATTATTCACAGGTAAAAAAAATGAAGAAATTGTGGACACACATTGTTTAACTTATTTCTAAGGGAAAAAAGTGGAGGTTGAAAAGTTTGAAAAGATTTCTGTTGCTGATTAAAAGATTAAAATTGCATGCTGAGCCAAGGATTGGTATCTATTAAGTATTGCATCTGTTTTTTTTACACATATCGTAACATGTTCGGAGACATGGAAATATTAAACTTATTATTGAAAGCATGAAACTAAATAAACGAAATTAGCAAGAACGTTTGTCTATAATTTCAAAAAGAATGTCTCAAGTTTCTTCAAACTTAAAATGACCACATGTTGGAGACACAGAAAAACTCATTTATCCAGGAAAACTACGAGAATTTCAAGCTCTGGGTAACAATAAACTGTTTAAAACTGACAGGATATTGCCATCATAGCAGCTAGAATCAGTAAACACAAAAGTTAGAGGTTATTGTTAGTCCTGACTCCTGCATGTTGCAGGGTATGAAAAAGTCAAACATTGCAAGTATAACCTTACCACAAAAGTATTCCTTCAAGTTTGGGCATGTTCAGGCACTTATCACTCGATTTCAGTATATGGACTAATAAAAGTGGTATAAAATGTTTCAATTCACTAGAATGATGAAGGCCATGCAAACTAGGGGATATGCCTACATAGCCCATATATGACCCTATAATGTAAGATGAGACAGCACATTTTGGCACATTAGAGAAAAATCCTTTTGGTTTTTGAATCCTTCAAGTGTCCTTGTAATCACTTGTAAATCTTTAAGACACTTTTTTCTATTCACCACTTCTCATTATAGACTTGGGTGTAGGGAGATTGCCTTCTCCACTGCTGTGGCTCTATTTTTGGCAGAAACAAAGCTTACCCAACAACCTGTATGCTAATTTTCTATAGTATGTCCAAAACACATTCCAATCATGCACGAATACTAGTCTTTTGTTAAGGAGTGAAGAAAATGCTAATGGCAACTTATGTCCAAGCAAGCAGTATGGCCATTGCATTTGTTGAACGGCCAAACCTTCATTTTTTGTAAAACAGAAGAAAGTCAAACAGATAAGCTATTTTCATAAGAGCAATGCTAAGCAACTGTCCCAAGTCACTTGTTTCCCAAGGACAAGCGTCCTTATTAATTGAAACTCGTATTTAAATTATAAAACAGGGTTCTTACCCAAGCAAGTGGAGTCACAGTTTTGTAAACAAAACTAAAGTGAAGGACATGTATCGAATGAAGGAAGACGACTGCATAGTTGACTGACATTGGCGACTGATTTTAACAATATCATTTTCTTCCATTCTCAAGGTGAATAATCTTTCATGAGAGTGGGCGGCTATATTTCAGAAATGGCAACATGAAAGAACCTCCCTTCTGATGAAAAAGTAAAATTTGACATGCAACTGCAGTAGACAAGACTACATCAAGCCCAAAAACCTATGAAAAATAAGCATTACCCCTTATTATAAGCCTTGATGAGCACTCCAAAATGTCAGACCCTTAACAGATCGCACTACAAAGATTAACTAACCCATGAGCAAAGTAAAACTGATCAAATCTACAAACAACCATAGTAAATAAATAAGCATTACCCCTTATTATAAGTCTTGATGAACAGTCAAAATGTCAGAGCCTTGACAAATCAGATTACAAAGATTAATTAACCCATGAGCAAAGTAAAACAGATCAAATCTACAAACAAGCAAACAACCATAGTATGGTTGACTAGATATTGCAGGAAGTTTCAAATAGCAAGATAGTGAAATACTTAAACATATTTATTCTTTATGGTTTATTACATTCAAGAGGTAATTCACAGTCTCTTTTCCAAGAGTTTCACATAATCAGATCCCTTGAAGCATTCACAAGCTTAGTATTTTAAAGCTCTCTACCACGATATAACTGCCAAAAGGTAATCTTGTTGAGACCATGGGAAAGTATGGGCGTAACGTTAGGTCATTAAGCTTCTTAATCCAATAGATTAGAAACTAAATACATTCGGTGATGCACTCAAGGTTATATGTGCTTAAATAACAATCGGTATTAGCTTTATACAGCTTCCCTAGCTATTATCCTGTCAGTGGCATGATATTTCTGTTGGTGGAAAATACCATATAACAAGAACACATTAACAACTCAAAAAGGTCAACCTCTGCTCATGTCAAAATTGCTTACCAACTGGAAAATATTTTTTGTTGGTTATCAATTGACAAAAAAAGAAAAAAAAAGTTGCCAAGATCTTGGAATTGGATCATAATACCTTATTAGTGTTTTTAGGGCGTTTTTGACTGTGCTAATATGAGCTCAAGCTCAATAACCTCAGACTTAAAGACACAACCTGCTCAATGACATTACAGTGTTTTTTTCACTCAAACTCAACCCCGCTACAATATCTTCATGTTCACCTGGTTGTTCCATCTAAAGCAGTTATATAACTAAACTGAAACACCTAATGCACTAGTCAATAAGTTCACACTGGAAAGTGAAATCTCAAAAAAGGTAAACGGATTGACATAACATAAACAAAAGCAGACCATAACAAATGACAAAGCAACAGAAACAAAAGCAAAACACAGCATATGACATATCAATGCAAACAAAACCAAATAAGTACCATGCATACATAACCAAATATAATCCATGAATATATTACCTCGGTTCGAATTCTAACACCTCCACAAGCTTATTCCCATTCCTATCATTCCATTGGACTTTTCGCCTAGTTTTGTCAGATTTTCTCGACATCCCACCTTTCCTAGGAGGCAACAAAGAATTTGACTCACTGTATTCCTCTCCATCAGTTTGATCATCAAGTTTTCCAGAGTCTTCAGTTATTAAAGGCTCTTGATTGCTCCTACTAACATTTTTAACATCCACATGGGCCTTATCCATTGAAACAAAGTACTCAAGGAACCAGATCCTCTGAATCAAGACCTCTATCTATCAATCAACCAAACTTTGAAAAATCTGATTGAGAGATTAATATAATTAGTGGAAAATAAAGGGACTTTTTGTCATTTTACAACAATCTCATTCCACCAAATTAGCCAAAATCAAGAAATTCTAACCCTAAAATTTCAAGTTTTTGAGCAACCCCCAATACTTTCAAGACCTCAATCTACCAATATACTTCAAAGGAAACATATTAAATATCATTATCGAGCTAAAAACACAGACAGAATCAGGCCCATTTGCCCGATATCGCTGAAAATAAAAAATAAAAAAATCACAAACCCTAACCCTTTCAAAACTTTGAAAAGGAATTGGCTATATGAATTGCATCAATACCGATCCACTAACAAGGTCAACGCCCATTGTCGGCAAGATCAAACTTCAAAAATACATTTTTAATTATCAAAAGACAAGTTACAGAGAAAGTGACAATTATTATTATTATTATTTAAATAAAAAGTAGATTTTTTCTTGTCCAGAAAATCATGGAAAATACAATTAGCAAGTATATTCGATTCTACAAACAACTTCGAATTGGGAAATGACATAACCAGATTTTATTTTAAAAAAGAAAATTTTGCAATTTACATGATGTGGGATTGACTAGAATACAAATAAAAAAATAAAAATAAAAATATACAAAAATACAAAAATACGAAAAATAAAAACAGAGAAGAATAGAACAGGGCTGTGATGATGGTGATCGGTGAAGTTGCGTTTACTTTTGAATTTGGATGATTGGAAGACAATTGAAATATTTAATGCTTTATATTTTTATTTTGGGAAATAATCATGTACCCCCGTAGTTTTCCCTATTCTACATTTGCCCCTATATACCTATCTTTCACTAAATTTAGTATACAAATGATAAGGTAACACTCAAGTTTATTTATTTAAATGTATGTATTGAAGTGTTGCTATATTATTTGGACACCAGATTTAGATACCAATTTAGACACCAAATTTTATGTTTGGATACTAAATTCAGACAAAATAGTATTACCTTTATATTTTATAGGTTGAGATTGGGTTGTATTTATGTATGGAGAGAACTGAAAAATGTTAAAACTAAAGGGGTAAATATGGAAAACAGGGAAAACTACATGAAGAAAAATGATTATTGCTCTTTTATTTTTAAGGTGATGGTGAAGTGCCGGTAGAGCCAGTTGGTGTACGGTTAATGTCGTTAAATAATGGGGATGTTGAGGTGGCGAGTTCTGATTGGCTGTACAAAAATTGTATTGTGAAAAAAAGTTATTACTTTCTATTTTTTTTTAAATAACATAAAGAGTATAAATTAATCAGCAGGCCAGCAACTTATATAGTTGCTGAACCCACTAAAAATCTAATATTATTGGTGTGATGATATGTCGGTTTTTGAGACAATATTACAATACTTTGGTGCTCATAAATGTCAAACTGAGGACTTATTTATTAGTAACAAAAATTATATTTAAAAAATGATATATATTTTTTAAAATATTTAAATTTTGGATTTATGGGTGAAATACTATTTAAATCTACGATGTATTAATTGTAAAATCATTAAGGTTTGAAGTTTGGATAAATGACTTACAAGTAAACGACTTAAATACTACCAATCACAAAAGCTTAAAACAAAATACTTGATCTATATTAATGATTATGGATAGATATTATATATCAAAATTTATGAATTATGAAATCAATATATTAGCTCAAGAGATGATAGAATAATATTCTATTCTAAATAACATGGCAGATCATTTGTAATTAATAGCATCATTAATAGAATAATTTGAACAATCATATATGTCTTCAATGTAGAATCCAAATACAAAATTTAAGGGTGATGTGGACAGATGATGAATTTGGCGTAGTTTACAAATAACAATAACAAAAGTCTGTGGTATGATAAATACAGCTGAGAAGATGCAAAAAGAAAAATAGTGGTAGGTACTTGCTTCAAAGCAAAGACAGTTAAAAAAAAAATGATTGCAACATCAACATTTTACATAATTAGATTTTACTCCAAAAACATGGCATGCCTTGAAAACCAGAATGTAGATGCTGTCGTAGTACTGCATTCTGTGTTTTTGAGGATGGCATGCTTTGATAGAGCTTCTCCTTCTCTGAAGAAGATCCTGCTCAAGATTTACAGGTAACTACAGTGTTTATGCATTCCATTGAAGTTGTTCAGGTAATTAGCTAGCATGGAATTTGTGACTGGATTTTCCTTTTTATTTACAAAGAAAGTTCTTTGCATTAGAATGTTAAATGTTTCAGCTGCATCCTCTGCATGCAATGTTAATGATCCCAAAAGTGAATAAAAGTCAAAGGGTAGGTCAAACCAACTTAAACCACCCATTTAGATTTAATCTAAGAGTTAAAAAAATCAATGCCAACTCACTAAAGTTTTAAGTCGATAAAGCCCAACTCAAAATGTAAAATTTATTCACGGTTGACAGTTGTCCGCAGCCAAAAATGGAGGTACTGCTGATAGTTGTTCCTCATAAATGACCTACTGATCACTTCTGGTGGTGGAGAAGAGATAGGAATTCCAGGTAGATAAGAAATAACGTTTCATGCAAAAATTTTGTTAGTGGGACAAAGCAGAATGACAGTCATTATAATAACAACAATTCCACTATACATGGCCAAGGAACATTTTTGTTTCCACAAATTTCTGACAAACAATCTCAAATTGAGCAAGTGGAAAATACAAACTAAACAGCTTCTTAAAGTTGAAACTAGATGAGAGGACACCATAAAATCATAAAGCATACCTTTAATTTGTTGGAGCGCTTTCTATAAGTGATTGGGTCCTTACCTGATAGCTTAGGCTTCTGTGTTTAGTGATTATTGACACAGTATTGAAATCTGGGGTCTTGAGTTCGAGTCCCCCCACATGCATCTCTTTTAACATCTTTGACCTACTGACTACTGTAACTCTACAGATGGCGTAAATGATTAGTATTTGTAATTTGAAAGTAAATCGTGAATATACGAGTATGTTATTGATTACTTACAAAGATTAATAGATTTAGTGTTGAACCCAAAATTGAATTTGATGATTAATATTGTTCCCTTCATGACAGAGCTGAAAAACCCCTGGAGATTGATCATCACTTGCATGAATTTGGGTCTGTGGAATACCACATTCAGGTAAGCCTTCAGTGCTATTGATGCATTTCGAGCTTCAAATATTACTGTCCATTCATGTCATTGAAATCCATTTCCTACATCAACTGTCCAGAATTAGATTACGCCTTTTTTGAATTACATCAAGCAATTAGTAATAGTCCATAAAACATAATGAGAATCGGATGTAATTTTTAAAAAATATAAACATCATGAGTATTGGACAGTCACAACTCAAAACAGAAAGCAATTAGTGCGGATTAGCCGGAAATGTGTGCATGTATTGCTATTACCTCATAAATATAAAGGCTTTCAGTAAATGCATTGAAAATTATTCTTCTGATTGGCTTCAATATGTTTAAACAGTCTTCAGTGTCTGATCCACGTCTTGCCTACTTGTCGATATCAATGCCACTGCTGTCCCAAGGAGACTTGCTATCATATGGAATTTCACGTTACACTACGGAGATGATAAAAGGAATTTCTTCTGATGTCCTGGAGATTGTTGAACCAGCAAAAGCAGGATACCAGCTTACTCTACGACTACACTTTGCTAAGATTCCACGTAATAAAGGTATGGTAATCCTTCCATCACCTCAATGATATATAACCTGTCACTGCCTTGCAACAAAATTAGTAGTACCATCTATTTGATAAAAATGAATATATGTTTTAAATGTAACAATGAATATATGAATAACACACATTCAAGAAAAAAAAAGTAAAATTACTAAACTCAAGGAAAGACACAAGTGTATGATTACACATTCTTAGTTGAGGGATCATATACCAAAACAAAGATGACATTGCAGAACAAAATTTCGAAAGCAGACAGACTAGGGAGCAATTTGAATCAAGTAAAATAATAACACCACAATAAATGTCCTTTCAGTGATAATCTCCGCTCTTATTACCATGTTACTATCACAAGATCTGGGTACGTCGATGAATTTTCCGTACTTCATGATATTTATAATCCGACTGATGCATTTTTTTTTTCTTGTTCACAGACCCTGTAAAGATAATTACAGATATTTCTGCAGTGCAAGCAACAATACTAAGTTCTCAGCTAAAAGAAATGTTGCGGATAGTCAATTATGATGATACATATCAAGGGATGCACAAACCAATTAAACTTGTCTATCACCCAAGAGAGCCTTTCTATGTCATAAGACAGGTACACTAGACAGATAAAATTATTAAGTTACAACAGAACAGTAAGAATGCGAATCAAGATTTGAGAATGCATATGTAAGACTACTAATGGTCTGTTCTAGAACTAGAAGCCAATACTCCAAAATAATTAACAGGAGACCACAATTTTCTTTCAAAAACTTCAAATTGAAGTAAATTCAAAGTAAAAATATTGATAAATGCTTCACAATCTACACCTTTTCAATATCCGACCATGATACATTAAAAAAGAAAAATGATATTTTTTCCATATAAAGTCATTTCAAAAGTTAGAATAACTTAAAATTTTCAGTTGATTATGCTCTTCTTGATCCAAAACAATTTTACAAAAAGATACAGTTGAAGCCATGGAATTCTTCCTTTCTGCATTTTTTTTATTAAATTAATAATACTTCTATCATATCAGATGATTCAGATCATGATTAGGGATGGCAGCGGGTCGGGGTCGGGTTCGGGTGGGTTTTGTAAAATCCAAACCCTCACCCGCGAAAATATTTCTCACCCACGCCCGCCCTCGAACCCGCGGGTTATGGCTGTACCTATACCCTCACCCGCAAACCCGCGAAACAATGTGGGTTCACGGGTGGATGCTTCACCCACGGGATATCCACAAACCCGCAACCCACGAACCCGCGAACCCATGAACCCACGATTTGTCATTTATAAATTCCCACATGTAATCACTTATTTGATACTTAATTGAATTAAATTTCAATTTATAATTCCCTACTTGATACATTACAAAATAATAATAACCATAAAAATAAAACGACAAAAAATAATTCAAATATCTATGTATATTTATTTATAAGTATTTTATTTATGCGGGTTCGCGGGTCCAACCAGCGGGTTCATTTTTCCAACCCGCATCCGCCCGCAAACCAACTGGGTTTTTCATTAAACGGGTTCACGGGTTGTAAATTCACCATCTACACCCGACCCTATAGGGTCGGGTTCGGGTGGGTGCCCGCGGGTGCGGGTCAAATTGCCATCTGATGTAGAGAAATAACTGTACATTTCCTATTAACTCTGCTCTGCCTAAATTGAAGAAAATTTCATGAGCTTGGCAGCCACAAAAATTCATCACAGTATTCCCAATGCGCTTCAAAGAATATTCAGATGTGATTATTGCAACAGCCTTCTTTCAGGTATTTTACTAATAATGTAAAACAAATTTTAGTTATTTTTAAATCAATTTTTTTTTGCTAATCTTGGGGAAGACTTAATTACCATGATGCAGGAACTCATGGATGTGGGAATTTCGGAAAAGTGGGCCAAGGCACCTCCCTGCTGCTGGTCACCTATTCCTCCACCAGAATTGAGAGGAGAATCTTTTGAAGATTTGAGCACAAACGGAGGATTTGTCACTTTTGGTATCCATTTTTTCTTCCAACATTTGACCAAGTCAAACTGAGCCACCGTAAAGTATAAACTATATCCTGATCAACTTACACAGAAAGAACACAACATCATATATATTAAACAAGACTTCAAATAATAAAACACAAATACTCAAAAATACATATATTTCCTCTTAAAATGCTATAATATTAACCTTGTGTCATGCTTATTGAAATCTCCTGTTCAAGTCTTTTCAAGATGAGAGAATATTTCTTCTTTTTCATTTGCTCTTACTGAGACAGATTTGCATCATGTATTTACAGATATATCTCCACGTCACATCAAAGGTAAAAAGCTAGATAAGACTGTATGGAATCTACTAAACTTCTATGCCTACGTGAAATACCATGTCAAGGTAATTTACCTGAACATAATTCTTTTGTCATTCTTCCTGGAATTATAAGCAACAGCCTTCTTACATCTTCGACTGATTCAAAATAGTGCACCAAAGGCTTCATACAAAGAAGGATGAGAAAGCGTTTGGATAGTTTGGTTGAGGTACTGAACCAAACCTTACAAACTAAAGGAGTATCATGACATACAATCTATATAAACAACCCGAAAAAACATCTTTCTTTGTACTTGTTCTCATATTTTTTATTATTTCTCATATTGGAAGCCTATTTCGGGTGTGGACCTAGTAAATCAAAATTGCAGAGACGGGCAAACTCTAATGGAACTGTTCTGAAAAAAAAAAACTGCAGCTACACTTAAACAACATGGAAATACTAATTTATTTTATTCAATTTGCAGGTTCTCCAGAAGCCGAACTTAGAAGAAGAAGATGATGAACATACTAAAAAGGTTCAAGGTAATGCTTCCAGCTTATAAGTGGGAAAACTAGAGATTATGTGAGAAGGGTTTGAACTGAACAAATAAAATAAAATAAACGTACTTGATATGGATATTCATTTGCATAACTCAAAGTTTCAGAAAAACAAGAAATATACTATTAAATTCATAAAGCATGAGAATATTAGTTGAATTTAGAAAGAAAAAAAAACCTAATATGAACTTTGTTATTTTTCCTCCTTTTCACAGAATAGTTATACCATAGAATCAAGAAAATATGTTTATCACAGACAAATAAAATGTTACTTTGAAGTACCACATATTACTCCACTTCACTAGAGATTTTAAATATTATCATGTTTAAATAAATTTGATATGAAAAATAGGAAATCACAGAAGTAAAACATATAATGTGACCATGTTATCATATTAATATAGATCTCATATAGAGCATTAAAGAGTTTTCTTGGCCAGGAGTTCCATGGCTCCATCTGGCTTGAATTAGTGATAACCAAAAGGTAAGAAGAAACACACACATATGCACACGCACATTTTTTTCCCTCTGAATGAAGCCAGAAGCTGCTGTGTTAGGATTTTGATAGAAGAAAAGTTGTGAAATGAAATTTGCTAAACCCATCATTCTCATAATGTCTAAGGAGACACTTTGGATTAAAGAATTTTTTTCAGAAAAGCACATCTTCAAAAGTAGAGTGATTCGCTTATTCTCCATACCTATTCACCAGTTGTGTAAGATAGTAGAAGAAACACCAAAACTTCTGCTTTAGATTTTGGTTATAACTATGAAATTATTGTCTCAAGTGAATGCAGGATGTAGGCTTACGAGAAAATGGGTCAAACTCCCCAAATCTAAATTTCTGAAACGAAAATGTGGTGAATTTATCAAGAAGATCAAGAGAATACGTTTCCGACTTAAAATCCACGGATTTTTACGCTTTCGTCAACGATGGTTGAAAATCCCAAAGTTTTCTTCTTCCATGAAATATACGAAATTGAATTGATGTATGCTCTATATTTATCTATTACTCTGCAATAAACTTTTATCGACTGAGGCAAAACAGTATTGTGTGCTTGATCCTTCAATATCAATCAAATTATTCCATAAATTTCTTAAACTTCGATGTTCATACCGGAGACCGAAGGAAAAACATTCTTAATCTATTTCAATCATGTCATAGAATCATAGGCAAGAAATTATGTAAAAGAAATTTAATCAAAAGCAACGGGTAAGTATTTAAGAGAAACAAAATTGTGAATGGCATGCTTGATAAGCTCAAAATATTTCTAAATTATTTATCAGGCTATAGTTCCCATAGAGAAAAAGGAAACAATGCACTTGAAAAATGCATTTTCTCTCAAAACATTACATGCAAGTCTTCATTTTATTCAAATCTGGTAAAATTCTGCAATGAACAACTGAAGAGCCATCAGGCTCATCCTATTAAAATATCACTAGTATTGAAAATTCAATATGTAACCATTAGTTTGCATTTAATGCCTGTTTAAGCACCAAAAATGGAAAAGTAAATAGCTGAGCTGGTCTATTTTCCTGCATACCAACAATAGGCATTTTAACATAATCTGAACTTCAAAACTAAATCTATTACATATTGAAATAGTTTTATGATGTCTAGAAGAAACATACCGGAGAACTTATCCATTGCCAGCAAATTTTGGAAAACTCGAAAATGAACCCTTTGCCTTTATGTTGCTTTACCTTGCTTCTAAGGACTTTGTTGGGAAGGAAGAAAGATGAAAATTTCAGGTGCTTGTGCATATAATTCAGCATACTTGAGTCATATGGATTCACCTCCTTATCAATGCTTTCAGTTTCTAATTCCCATAGTCCTGCCTCCTGAAGGTTTGTTGGTACTCAAATGTCAAGGGAAAACAACCACCAGGTTTGATAATGACAACCTGCACAGGATAACTTGTCTACACATCTCACAATAACTATCTTGGGCCAGCAGAGTCAAGGATTCACATTTAGAAGAGACAGCGCAAATGGTTGTAGCCACCACTAGAGTACCAGTTCCCAAGTAAATTACATCAGAATATTTATCTGAAGAAGGGCACCAAACTACAGAGAAGCTCTTGCCATTGCCACCGATCCCAAAAAGGAAAAGGAAGTGCAGCTAATTTGATTTTACTAAACTCTAACAGATGCTCTTTCAGATCCACTTGAAACTGCCTGATCTGCTTTTAGTGACACATCCTTACTGAAGGTGCCATGTACAGTCATTTAACTCATTTTAGACTTTAAATATCTTTGTTTTGTATGCTTAGTTCTATGTCCTTGATGTTTGCATCGACTACCAAGCAAAAGCAGGTCGAGTGAAGCAATAAGGATTATCAATAAGATGCAGTTATATATCCATTTAATGCACTCAAACAGATACGAAAAAAGAAAGAAAGAAAAAGGTTGCTGAATAAGCCAAAAGAGCAACAGTGATGGTGAATAGGGGAGTGTTAAGATCAATACAGATGCTGATAAGTTAACAAGGAAAGTCCAACAAGGAAACATAAATTACAAAGACAAATGAACATAATAACCAAAAAATCTTGAAGCTTCCTCATACTTCAGTGTCAATGTTGCTAATCTGACTTTGGCAATTGACAAGAAGCATCGATATTTTATCATGTCTTGCCAGGGATTATACATTTAAATATTGATGACCAAAATGAAACACACAATAGATAGAACATATGATGCACATCTCTTAAGTTTGGAAGTCAAACCGACTATTCCTTATTAGAGACTAGAGAGAGACACATGAACTGCTAATAAAGTCATCAACATAAAATTACATCCAATCCTTAGCCCAAAAAAGTTCCTCTGAAGATTAGATAAAATTTATTAATCCATATTAAATAGGGTATCAATTATGCCGTAGTTACTTAGGAACTTTGAAAGCTCTCTGTTCTTTAGCCCAAAACCATGTGTGAAAGAGAAATATTAGCTTCAACATTTGAAGAGCCTTTCGGTTACTTGGGATTTCTCAACGCTCTGTTAATTGCCGTTTTGGAAACATCGCATAACATAAAATTAATCAAGTGATTTCAAATTTCACCGGTCTGCATTCGAGAGTACAAAATCCAAAAAGGACAAGCACATATTTAGATATATATTTCGTTTCATTTTGAACTCTCTTCTCCTGCCACTACACTGACAGATCTAAAAGCTATTTTCTGCATTAACTTATTCATACCTAACACATCTGTAGTGTTAGCAAGCATACTATAAATTCATGAAAAGAAAAGATTTTTCTCTTAGTTCATGCAACAACAGCATTAATCACATTTTAGAGAAAAGAAAAAAAAGGAGGGAGTGCTGGTTATTGGGTCTTCCTTCAGACAAAAGGATCAAACGAATATGCCAAATCAATTCTTATGAAATATGGAAATACCCCAACCGTTTTTTTTATCTATTTTTATCTATTTTTTTGGGTGTGTTGAATTAAGCTGCATTTGTTATTCTTCATTAAACCACACATATTCATCAAACTTTATGAAGAATCTCCGTTTTCCACGAATTACTTCACACTGCCTTTTAAGCTCGAACTTTCCCACTTTGTTAATTAATTATATATACCGCAATTTTTTTTTGGTTTTGAGAATCCCATAATGTGGTTATCCAGGAATCTGATTAATGATTATTAAGAGAAAGGCAAAACAGGATTCAAACATAAAGCAATTGTATGTGCTTCCCAACAACAGCAACATGCTGCATTTCTTGTCCTAACTTTTGCATAAACTAAAGCTCTCACAAAGAGGTATATATGCATCAAATGACCAGCATTAGTCAGTATTTTTAAGAATGATCATCCATATGCATCATTTATCGGTATATACTCAATCATTAGAAGACAATATAATAAAAAGTAAGCTGTGTGCCAACATGAAAACTCCAATAGAGAAGGAACAAAAAGGTAATCTTCATTAAATCAAATCTTTGTAACAAACATATGAAAAAAAGAAAAGAAAAGAAGAAAGATAACATACACATCATTCCAGCTCGAATTCATGGCGCACCAACATGCTATCCGGTTCAAGCTGCGCCAACAATGGACCGCTTGCCTCACCATGCCTCAAATTCCTATAACTTGACAGCAATCCGAACAACAAAAAGCTCCCAATAGACACCCCAATTACATGTGCAATAAAAAACAGATTGATCAATGCCACTCCCCTAAAACCATCCTCCTTAAGATCACACTTAAAGTCAACGTCTCCATTGGCTATGGGGATTGTGATCTTATGACACCCTTTAAACGCAAAGGCATCAGTGTACAAAGAGAACCCAGCTTGCAACAACCAGGTTCCTTTAAAGACCAAGCCACAAGACAAGAAAAACTCAGCAAAAAAAGCACTTGGCTTGATTGACAAAACCAAACAAGCACTGGCACAAACAAGAGTCAATTCGCCTAACAATTCGTATACAGTCCCACCAACACCTGTATTGTTTTTCCCAATCACTGAATATTCCAAAAGAAACGAAGCTCCGGCAAAAAGAAACACGAAACTATCGTGAACGATAAGAGAGTCAAAACTTTCTCGAAAAACAATGACAAGAATCAGTACCCAGAAGAGCAAAAGCAAGGTTGATTGCATGAAGAAAGAGAATTTGAAAGTGGGGTGGCCTGAAAATGTCAAGAAGAAGAAGAATTCGCTAAAGGAGGCAATGGGGAGGGATATTATGAGGAAATAAAGATCAATATTTTTGAATTTTTGGTCAGAGAAATACCATGATTTTGATCTGTAGAGAGAAGGGTTTTTCAGGTAGAGGGAGGAGGAGCAGAGAAGACGGCGCAGGCCTATAGGGACGAGGAAAAGGAATGCCGTGAAATTTGTTGCCAGTGATGCCATTTTGATTTGGAAAGAAGAGAGATTGAAGAGAAGATATGAAATCTAAAGTCTAAAACCGTGTTATTCACTTATTTGTCAAGTCTTTGACAGTTTCAAGTTGGAACAATTGCATAAACGAACACGTTGTATTTGTCCGATACCATTCGGCTTTTTTATTTCAATATTTTTTTTTATTTTTTTATTTTTTTTTTAAGGTTCACTACTACAGTACTATCAGCTCGGGCCGCTTTATCATCGTCACGGACCGGTCATTGCTACCTAATATACTGTAGAATTGGCCACAGTTAAAGGTGACTAGGTGTAAGAGCATATATTCATCTTAATAATGTATCTTTTTGGATATCATATTCGAGTCCCCGTTAACTATGTAGTATAAATATAATTTCAAATATACTTGTTAAATTGTAAAGTTTGGAACTTATCTTAGCCATCACGTCCCCACCATATCACGGGCTGTACCTCTGTACCTCTGTTCTGAGCTGATGGACTCTAACTTTTTTTTTTTTTTTGATTCGAGGGAGGAGAGATTCGAACTTTAATGGTCGACCAATGTTGAAAGATTGCCACCGAACTATACCTAGGCTAGGACCACTCCAACTCTCCCTGTATTGATCTTGTTGTAGATCCTATCTATCTAAAAGACAAGCTTCTTAAAGTGTTCACACGGTTAACAAAACGTTTCACTCCCTCGGCGGCTATATTGGGCTAACCCAATCCAGGCCCATAAAAGTCCTCATGGGTTTGGGCTTGGAAATGAGAAGGCCCATCCAAAGAAGCCCTTCAAAAGTTGCTTAATAAAAACTAACATAAAAGCTCTTGCAATAGATCAGAAGCTGCAAGGAATACAAGAGAGAGAAGAGAGAGAGAGAGAGAGAGGATGACAACGAACGAGGCTGGTGCGACGACAGAGACGCAGCCGCACAAGCTAGAAAGAAAATGGACGTTTTGGTTCGATAACCAATCCAAGCCCAAACAAGGCGCTGCTTGGGGATCCTCTCTTCGTAACGTCTACACCTTCGACACTGTCGAAGAATTCTGGAGGTACCAACTATAATACCCTCTCTTTTTGTGTGATGCATTTGAATCGTTTCATTTTATTTATTGGGTTTCTTTTTTTTTTTTAATTACTGAGATGGGTTTGTGTTGATTTATATGGATTTTTTTTAATACTGTTACTGATTTGTGTTTTGTTTTGCTACGTTGTTCTTATTGATTTTTATCGTTTTGTGGTTAGTTTCGTGTATCTTTAGTTGGGTTGATGAGAAATTTAATAGTAGAATGGAAAAATTATCTGGCCAGCGGAGGGACAGAGAGTAAATTAGGGTTAGACATTGAAAATAGCTGTGAAAGTAAAAGGAAATCGTTGGTTAGTATTTTATTATTTGAGATCTTATTAGAAAACACGATACTCCAGGATCCAAAAACTACATAATTTAAAAATCAGATTTCAGCTTTAAGTTTATTATTGTTATTATCAGTAGTTTAGCCTTTTGGTTTGATTCAGCTTATACAACCACAATTGTTATAATAAGCTCAATGGCTTTCTGGGGCTTCCATATTCTTCAGCTTATTGGATTTTCGTTCTAATTTACATATATGCATGGAAATTTGATTCAATTTAATGTTTACTTGCCTGGCTATACTTTCTTGATTTTTGAAAGTGCTTTTTCGCAGTTTGTATGATCAAACATTCAAGCCCAGCAGGTTGACTATAAATGCTGATTTCCATTTGTTTAGAGCTGGAGTTGAACCAAAATGGGAAGATCCCGAGTGTGCTAATGGAGGAAAGTGGTCTGTCACCAGCAACAGAAAGGCTACCCTTGATACCATGTGGCTTGAAACTGTAAACTTCTCGACTTTCGTTTTGTATATCTTCAATTTATAAATAGGTAGTTTGCTTGCTTTTGTTGCTATTGGATCTATTGGCATTTCGGTAACCAGTGCGATTGGTAATTGTCTTGTAGATGATGGCCCTGATTGGAGAGCAATTTGATGAGGCAGATGAGATTTGCGGTGTTGTCGCTAGCGTACGCCAGAGGCAAGACAAACTTGCTTTGTGGACCAAGACAGCATCAAATGAGGCTGCCCAGGTATGATCTCTTACTATATCTATACTAGGAATTATATATATATATGGTTTGGATTTGTGTTACTTTACTGTCCTGTGGAGGAATTACTTTTTGGTGCTGCTACTAACATAAGTACCTCATAATTAGTCTCTTGACAGTATGGATTACTTGTTTTGAGGTATGATATGTAAATTAGTTTGTTACAACCTCTTTCAGTGCTAGAGTTTAGGTGTCATTTATCTGCTTGATGTTTACCTGATCAAGATTTTGATTTAAAGGAATTTTTGAATTTTTGAAGTTATAACATATATTCCAGAGTGTACATTTTAGTTTCTCCTGTTTAGGTTTTCAGTGAATACAGATGTAGAAATGCTTGTAAAACTTGGGAATACGTCAAAATTTGCTGGAAGTCATCGGGGGCGCCAAACTGGTTACTAACTGGATGTTCACCACCAACTAACACAGGAACAGGTTCTTTACTTGCTGTTTGCTTTGAAGCAGTTAGCCAATCAATAGTTATCCTGCCACCACGTAGGCACCTTCTTTTGGCCGTGGGCTTTCCATCTCTTTCTCGCCAACTGCTTAAACAAACTAATATTCCACAGGTTGAACCATGTCAACTTCCCATTTCTTTGACCTCACTAAGGCACGGAAGGAAGGGAAGTTTACTTGTTTATGCTTCATCTCGAATTTCTCTGTATTCTCTTCACCTTCGCCTGAACGATGGAACCCAACTACGTTGTTTCACCACTCTGCTCGCTTTCTCCTTCAGCTACCCGACCCTCCTTTCCTTATTTTCCATGAAATGGAGCTGGGCAACTAAAGTTGTAACCTACAGCTCACAATGGCAAGTAAACTGACCTCTTAAATATTATCCCCGGGGCTTCCTGCTAGGTCTTCTATCTACTTCTACCCCTGTGTGGCTTGTTTAGCTGCATCTGTCCTTTAAACATGGATTTGACTGACTTACCTTTGCAACAGTAGGGCAATTGAAATTAGGGATCTTTTGGTTTCCTGCAAACCATTCTAGTTAATTGTGTGGGGGAAAGGGCGGGTCTATTGAGCGTTGACGGGGGTAATGGCCCCCTTGGCACCCATGCTCACTAAGGATTTTGAAAAATAAAATCAGAAAATTTAGTGTTATAGTTTTGTAAAAGTGTTGCTTAAGTAATTGCAAACATGATCTGTGATGAATATTGAATATTTGAATGCAAATAAGATTTGTGATTGCAGCATTATCTTTTGCTTCTAATAGGTCATATTGTTGGTGTTAGATGAAATGAAGTTCGTTTGTTATGTTTCTTGAGAGTTCAATATGGTTATTTTACTAATAAATGGTTGTAGCCTATGGATGTGAATAAATAATGTGATGTACACATTACTTATTTGACTATTTCAGCAAATAACTGGTGCATGTAAATGATGCCTTAGACTTGCAATATTATGGCTTCTCTGGATGACATGTTTTATATGTGGGTTTTCTTTCTTAATATGAAAATCTTTTGTCCCGAATCAGGTCACCTTTTTGGGTTTCGGGTGTTAAAATAAATGAACTAGCATAAACAAAGCTATGCTGGCAAAGTTGTCTACTTCCTTCGCAAACATACCTCTCTGTTGACTATAGATTACATCTTATGAAACACTTTACATTGATTTCTTAAGTGCTGCCATTTGGAACCTTGTGCAGATGAGCATTGGGAAGAAGTGGAAGGAGATAATTGATGTCACTGATAGGATCACTTACAGTTTCCATGTACATACATTTTTTTCTTTTTTCTGATTTCGAATGCATACTTTCTTTCTGGATCTCTCATTGTGTGGGGTTATTGCAGGATGATTCTAGAAGGGAAAGATCGGTGAAAAGTCGATACAATGTGTGAACACTGTGATCATTTTATTGCAGCGGCCTTCACTCTTGCCAGCATGGCTGAAATGAACCTGTTACCATATTTTCTGTACTCTAGTTACTGAAACAATAGATGATTTTGAATATTTTGCTATTGGGGCGTTTTGTTTTTTCAGATGTAATACAACTTTCCATGTTTTGATTTATTTGACACTGAGAAATATTGTAGTTATACCCGAGTTTGTTTGTTATCTTTGAAGCAGTCAAATACATGATATATCTCTTGTCAAGTCTCCACTAGCTGAATTGTTGTGAGTTTTACCTTTTATAATATTACTTGTGATTGCAGAAAAACTTGTGCTCAATAGCCTTTCAAACTACTGGAAAACACCAAGTGATTTCTCTTCTAGTTTTGTATATAGACTACCTATTAAAGGTGCGCTATAGATTTAGTGAGGAATGAGAGGGACAGATATATAGCTTACATTCTTCTATTTAACGGTGAACCTAGATGGAAAAAATAAAGTATGTTTACATTATCAGAAAGCTCTTGAAATGAAGTATCAACTTAGTACATGAAAATAAATATAATTTGATGAAGTTTTATCAAGCAAGAAACCCAAGTCTTTCTCCATTCTTCTTAGCCAAACGAATCAGTCCTTGCCTTTGTTTTGCATCAGCTCCTATTGATTTGCAGAACTCTGTTATTACCTGTCCAAAATAACACCATTAGACAAGTTTAGCAACTTTACATATAAATTGTTTTAACGTTAAAAAGTTTCTGTGTTTTCTTCTTCTCTTCCTATTATGGGTAATTTTCTCTAGTTATTCTAATTAATGTTGTTAATTTTGTTTCTTCTCTAAACAAAAAATAAACACATATCACAATTTAATTCTTTCACATGTAGTAAACCTCTTGTTAAACTAATTTCACTGAAACATGATAAACTTACTTGATTATATATATATAAAAATACCTGAGAATGCAAAGCAATAGCTTTGCCTCTAAGTTGATTGAACCTCTTCTTGCCAACAATATTGCGAGTGACAACAACAGCAGGAGCAAACAGACCTTTTCCTTCATTAACATTCTTCATCATCGGCTGCAATCTCATCGGCTTCGACGAAGCTACTCTCACACTACTACTACTAGCCCCTGTTGACGATTTCACCAGCATCGCATAGTCCTCACCACCTATGCAACTCAAAGAAGTCCCTAAACCCCCCTTCAACCCACATGCGCAAATCGAAGCAGCCATTATACAAACAACCAAAGTACAGTACAAGTTGGTTCGTGTTTGTGTATTTTTTTGGTGGGTTTTTGATGGGAAACTGACACTGTATGTGTGTCTTGTGAGTTGTGCGAGGAGATGATATTTTTGTATGGAGGAAATTATGAGGGCCTTTGGTTTGTTTATATATTTGGAGAGAGATAATTGAGAGCCACAGAATCTTTCTGGTGGCTGGCTTTGAACTGTTGTTGATTTGTAGTGAGGACACTGGACACGTGTGTTGCTTGTAATATTTTTTGTATGGTCTCTGTTTGTTTTTGTTTGGGAGGTGAGAAAATCTTCATCTGCAAATTTACTGGGACATGGGCCCAATTTGGGCCTATCAGTCAATACCTTCTCTCTTATGAGAATGGGCTCTTTCGTAGTTGTTTCATTTGACCACCATCAAATTCAAGCTTGGAAAAGTAGAGCCCGATTCTTGTTTTGTATGTATGTACATATTTGGACGGTTGATATTCATTTTTTTTCATTTTCCTGAAACTGAAATTCAACTAGTTTCTATTTCATATTCAAACATGTTCAGTTCCAACTGGCATAGTCGGCATGCAATGACGTGTCCATCAAGGAACAGTATTAATTTTCCTCGTTGTTTGGTGGCTTTAATTTTCTACATCAGTTCTTGTGAAAAATGTGCTCATTTTGAAATTTTTATATGTTTTTTTAGTTTGGGGGAGAAGAGATACAAATTTGAGACCTTAACGTTTGTTGAGAGCTGAGCTGTTGTTATCACCGGACGATGCCTGCAACTACGATCAAACAATGTACTTTTGGAAACATAATTCACATTTTTAGATTTTGTATTGGTTTTCACTATTTAAATTGCACAAAAAAAAAATGTTCCTTGAAACATCTCAACCAAAAATGTGTTAACTTGATGAAATGAGGTTGGTCAAGTGACAAACCCTTCATACTTATGTTACGAGTTCGTGGATTCGAGTCCCTACAAAAGAAAAAACCCTTAAATTTATGTAGTATTTTTTTAAAAAAAGTGATTACTTTATGAGGTAGGACGAAGAAGAGAGAACCGCGGTCCATGACACTATCGTTTCCAGAGGAGTACCGCTGTCTATGCGGTAAAAGCCGCGCCACAAGCCATAGTCACTGGAATCAGCCGCTGTATATGTTGCTCTACGTGCACCTACGAACACCGCGGTCCGTACCGGCCCTAACTCCAACGGGTCGGATAGAGTTTAGGCAATTTCTCTTTTTATTTTTTCCTTTTTCTAGTCTAGTTTTATTTTTTCTATATAGTTGGTTGCTAGTACCAGTTGAATTAGGATGATAAGTTTAGGTTTTATGAATAAAATCAAACTTATCGTTTAGGTAAGATTCGATCTTTATTTTAGGAGTCCTGAACCTTAGAAGATTCTGATTTGTTTTCTATTTAAACAATAGCCAGAGAGGTTATTGTAGTTTTTCCATTATTATCAATAAAATCGTTCTTTTGAACAAAACCCTCTCGTGGATTCAAGAGTTATCAAGCTTCCGCTACGTTACTTTCTGATATAAACCCTTACATTATATATTTTGCAAGTAAATAATTATATTTTAATAATCAATTATATAGTGATCCTATAAATTTAGATGAATGAGGTTACACAAACTTAAAAAAATATCACCAATTAGATCTTCCAGTAATACTTCCTTTGAAAAACATTTCAAAAGCTATGAAGGAAAAGTCATCAAAATTCAGAGCCAAATCTTGTTATAATTTTTATTTCACATGTAAAGTAAATTTTGTCACCAAAAGAATATCACAACAGTTTGCTCAATGAGGATGAGAGTATATAAAAATATGAAAGAAATTACGATCTACTTGTTCCTTTTCAATCATGGGGACCTTTTATTGGTACAAATCCAATATCATCACCACCTAATCACAAATTTTGACAAAGTATATCTGCTATCTCTTTAGATGGCAGATTCAGTTTCCTCAAGGAAAAAGCCTTTGTACGGATTCTTGAATGCAGCAGCATTGCCCGGACGTGAAAATACAATCTACATTACGACAGAACAAGTTTCACAACAGATTTTTGTTACGTTACAGAATTGCATTAAACAGAATTCGTTGATTGAATCGATTTGTTTAACAGTACATTACTTGAAGCAACTAACAAAAAATAAGCTCAAATGCAACTATATACACCTAGGCAAGTAGCAAGTTATAAGAGTTACCTGATAATTTCCAAGTGTACGAGTTTTGAAACCTGCAGCACAATAATCAAAATAATATTCCCATGTCCTGATGAACTTCTCGTCGAATCCCAGAGCAAGAATTTTGCTACAAAAAGTAAGAATAAGATCAACACAAACACATGACCAACACAAAATACATATACAACTTGTACATGTTATTTTCAGTACCTCTGTTTCTCCATGAAATTTTTTCTCCAATATCTCAGTGTTTGGTAGTAATGGATTCCTATATTTTCAAGATGCTCCACACTGCACTAGCGGAACTTCAGATATATGTAGTAAGAAACATAAGACCAAATAACGAATTATAACTATATAATACCAGAGTCTGGAGGCAGAAGCCATGGCTGTTGTTATCCTACTTAATGAAGGCAAGCATCCGCCGGGGAATATGTATTCCTTTATAAAATCTGAACTTAGCCTATACTCATTGTAACGCTCATCTGGTATTGATATGAACTGAAAAAGATCAAACACCCTTAACAATCAGCAACTTATAGAATGTTTAACTACAAGTCACATGTTGAAAATGCAAGCAATCAGGCACTAAATCTGCACCTAAATTCAAAAGTTTATTTTTTTCCCTTTCCATTTTATCGTTACCTGTAAAACAAGAAGCCCATCTTCAGCCAACAGTGATTCACAACAACCAAAAAACTCCCCCATGTATTCATGGCCAACAGCTTCTATCATCTCACTGGAAAAAGGTCAGAGAAAATCATGTTGAAAATTATGTAGATTGTAGATTTTCATGGTCATATATATTATACTTGGTGGTGAAAATACTGACCAAGAAATAATTCTGTCATATTTGCTGGTTTGAGGCAATTGACGATAGTCACAAAGATACAATCTTATGTGGTCCTGGTAATAGAGAAGGTTGAGATTATAATTAATGTATTCTGATTAATTCATATTTAACAAGGTGATGCAAAGCGAGAAGAAAGAAAATGACATTATATCAGTGTTTTTCTGGAAAAGTTATAGTTAACCAATACTGTGACTGAATAATTATGACAAGATTTCGCAGGAATTTCAACATGAAATCCAGCATTATCTCATTTTACAGTTACAAACGAGAGACTCTTAGTATGCTTTAATACTTGAATGTCATTTCTCAAAATTGTTACCTGAAGGCCAGCTTCCTTCACTTTCATTTCTGCATATTTTAATTGCTCCTCGGATAGAGTAATACCAGTGTATTTGCATCCAGTTCTTTTGACAACTTCAATAGCTAAGGTTCCCCACCCACAACCAATCTCAAGAACTTTGTCATTCTTATTAATTCTTGCCTGGAAGGGTTACAATAAAAGGCATAAATAAATAAAAAAATTCTTGAAATATTTAACTATTTTGAACAGCCTCACTTTCCCAATGAGAAGAAAAATTTTCCTCATTTGTGCAGCTTTCAAGTCTTCATCTGCCCTCTATAAAACAATTTGATTATATGAGAGTAGGTATACAGATTTTCCATGAAATAATAATGCACAATAAATTGAAGTTCAATATATCACTACCGTGTGTGAAGTAAAATAATAACAGAATGATATACTAACCTTAAATACTGCACATGAGTATGTCATTGATTCGTCCAAGAACAGAGAAAAAAGTTCATTGCTCTAAAAACACAACCAAAGGGAGACTGTAAGGTCACTTGTTATATCTAGTTAGTAATTATGTTAGAATCATTATAAAGAAAAAGAAACAACAGGTGAATAAAACAATAAGATTGTACACTCAACAAGGAGAGAAAAAATATCATCTCCTTTTCACCAATAGCTCCATAAACTTGAAATCTTATTAGCTAATTTTTCAAGCATGCTTTCACCTAATCGCATAGACATATGCTTGCATTTTCACTCTTATCTACATGTGTCTACATAATTACATATACAGAAAGTAAGTATTTCTTAACTTCCTCTCTGTAATTTCATTCTAGATGTGCCCAACAAGATCAATAATGAAAGAAATTACCAGATCATAATGGCGAGAGATGTTCCGGCGAGCTTGTGTAAGAGTATTTTGCCTTGAAAAATGTCGAAGGAAATATTTTGCAGATGCAATACCAGCAGTGAATAACAAGGGTGACCACCAACCCCTAAAGCCAAGAGGGAAATACTGAATGTAATAAGATTAAAAAAAAAATTACTTTTATGAAAATCAAATTCAAGGAGTCCGCCAGTCAAAATATACCTTCTTTGGTTCAATTTTGAGACAGAAGAATCCAAATCTCTATTGGCAATGAGAATCTGAAAAATAAGTTGAAAATAAATGTATCTTGAAGTCAGAATTGATAACACACTTTAATTTTAAACACAAATAATTTATCTTACCATAAACATATTTAGAAGACCTTCATCTTTATCCGCAAAAGAAAAATCACCATTGATATATGAATCTGCAAGGCCTAAATCAGCCTGTGTCATAACCTGACAATGATATCTAGTGGTTATCAGTGGTCATGAGAATATTGTGCACAATAACATGGTTCTGAGATTTTACACATAATAATCCTTTATGGCCTATGTTTTATTTAAAGTTTTCCTGTTAACAAATTTCAGCATCACGTGGCAAGTGATCTCTATCAAAAGAATAACATGAATTAAGCATATATACCTTCCAGTAAAACTGGGGATTGTGAACTCTCAAAACAATTTTTAGATGACAATTTTTCCCGGTTCCTTCAAAAGTAAACATTGTGCCTCCTTCCTCCACCAAACTGTGAAAACACAAAGCACACAATATTAATGCCTCCATATTACTTGAAAATTATTTGTCAAAAGAAAATATATAAATAGTGCAGATAGATGAGATTTACAGGGAAACAAAATTAATGAGGAGCCAAGAATAGGTAAGAATAGTTTGGTCAAGTGCAGTACAATCAATGACAAAGTTAGCTATATGATGCAACTAGAAATTTTAATATGAACAAGGTTTGTATATACACTATCAATAACAAGAAGATAGTATTAAGCAATTTCGCTTTAAAGCCATACAGTCAACCTATCACAGTCATATCGTTAAGGTGAAACATAGTGAGTGAGGATGCATGTGTTCACATATGTTAAATTCAACTTTCCTAGAAGCTTAAGTTTTGAACTCAGTTATCCCTGTAATTTTGCAGCAGCTACATAAGGCGAACATAATAGAACATGATATTGCTTCATTTTAATGACCTTTTCAACCAACTATTGAATGCACAAAAATAAAATTATAGTTGACTTTCATCTATGATGTTGATAATTTTTTTTCAGTTCTGGAATTTAAGTGTCTAAACTTAATGCTTTGAACTGAGCTGAGCCACACAATGGTTAATAAATTGTCTCCAAGAGGGGATAAACAATGCTTCATCCTTCACTAATATGACTTTACAATACAACCGAACTGGGCCAAATAACCACCCATTCTAAATCAAACTTCAAGTTTTTTGTTAGCGATATAACCTTTATTTATTTATTTTTTTGCAATGTTTTCCCAATAAAACAATATATTTCAAACAGTACAGGTTTCAAATGCTTATTCTGAACAATTCAGAATTTTCTGTTATATATTCTTCTCTATATTGGAGGTAATTTATAGGAAAATACAATAGATACAATGGGAAACAACAATCTACAATTAAGCTAATTGATCCTAATTGATCCTTTAATTGATTCTAATCAAATCAGTCAAGTCAACTATACAATCTCCTGATTAATGATAATATTCTAACAAAGTCAACTATACAATCTCCTAATTAATGATAATATTCTAACACTCCCATGTTTTGACCGAGCTAACTCAATTCCCAGAAAGTACCGTAATGCTCCTAGGTCTTTCATTTCAAACTCTGTGGCCAAGTGACTTTGAAGATCAGTCATCTCCAGATCATCGTTTTATGTAACAATCATATCATCAACATAGACGATTAGTATAGTGATTTTGTCACCTTTTCGTTTGAAGAATAAGGTGTGATCAGAGTTACTCTGCTCATATCCAAATTTCCTCATGGAAGTACTGAGTCGTCCGAACCAGACTCTAGGTGATTGTTTTAGTCCGTAGAGAGCCTTTTTTAGTTTACAGACTTTACCAGTTTGAGAATCAAAACCAGGGGGGAGATCCATATAAACTTCTTCACTGAGTTCCCCATGTAAGAAGGCATTCTTTACATCAAATTGTTTCAAAGGCCACTCCAGATTAGCTGCTAGTGAGAGAAGTACTCTAACAGTGTTCAACTTTGCTACCGGGGCAAAGGTCTCCTGGAAGTCAACCCCGTAAGTATGAGTGTACCCTTTGGCAACCAACCTAGCCTTGTATCTTTCAATTGAGCCATCTGCCTTGTGTTTGATGGTATATACCCATCGACATCCAACAACCTTCTTTCCTTTAGGAAGATCCACTATCTCCCAGGTACAATTTTTTTGTAAAGCTTTCATCTCTTCATCCATGGCTCGGACCCAATTTTGGTCTGTCAGTGCATCCTGCAATTTACTAGGAATAGATACAGAGGATAATTGATGTGCAAAGGTTTTAAATGTTTCAGATAGTCTGTGAGTTGAGATGTAATTAGTAATAGAGTAAAGAGCATTACTATCTGCTGGAGGTCGTTCGGGGGAAAAAACAAATCGTACAGGTGGTCTATGTTCTCGACTAGGATACCTTCTAGTAGCTGGACTGGGATCAGGATCTGTGTGATTGGATATATCATTAGATAAAGAGGAGGGTTCAAGAGTTACCTCAGGAGCATATTCAACCTTAGAGTCTGATTGATGAACCGGTGATGAAGAAGAGGAAGGTTGTGCTACCTGTATGAGAACTGACTCCCCCTGTTTCTCTTTCCCTTTATTCCTTCTTTCATACACTCTCAATGTTGGTTCTATCTTTTCTGTGAGACTATCAGGAATCTTACTTTCCAAAGATAGATTTTTTTCCTCGAAAGATTGACTTCTCAGACTAATAGGTATACCATTGTCAGCAGTTTTAGGAGACTTCCCTTCATAGTTCAGATTCTCCCCCTAAAGAGAAGTCTCCGAGGTAAAAAATGCCTCATTCTCCCAGAAAGTAACATCCTGTGACACAAATACTCTACGGGATGGAGGATGATAACATTTGTATCCTTTTTGTGAGTTAGAATATCCTATAAAAACACACTTAAGAGCACGTGGATCTAGCTTTCCTCGATGAGGAGTATGAACATGTACATTTACCACATAGCCAAAAACCCGAGAAAGAATATGCAATGCAGAGTTAACATCACAGTAATGAGACAAGGATTGTAACGGGGTTTGAAAAGATAGAACACTGGATGGCATACGATTAATGAGATATGCAGCAGATAGTACTGCATCACCCCAAAAAGATTTAGGCATATGCATTCCGAGCAGTAAAGATCGTGCAACCTCTAAGAGATGACGATTTTTACGCTCGGCAGTACCATTTTGTTGTGGGGTATATGCACAAGATATTTGGTGAAGAATACAGTTTTTCAAACAAAAAGCTTTTACATTATGATTCAAATATTCACCACCATTATCTGAGCGTAAAACTTGAATTTTCTTATGAAATTGTGTGAGAATCATATGATAAATTTTGAAAAACGTCACATACATCACTTTTATTTTTTAAAAGAAAAATCCATGTCATACGAGTACAAACATCAATAAACGTAACAAACCAAAGCATATCAGATATAGATACAACGTTAGATGGACCCCAAACATCAGAATGAACAAGAGAGAAAGGCATAGATCTTTTACTATTATTACTAGGGGGAAAAACAGTGCGATGATGTTTTGACAGAACACATGTCTCACACTGTATATTATTGTGCTCAACAGTTTTAAACAACGAAGGAAATAAAAATTTGAGATATTCAAAAGAACAATTACCTAGACGCCTATGTCAAAGGAAAATATTACTCTCGTTGTTGGTTATAACTTGTGCTACTTGGTGAGGATGACTGGAAACATTGTCTGCTGTAAAGTAGTACAACCCTCCTTTTTCCCTACCAGTTCCAATCGTCTCCTTGGTTGTGATGTCCTGAAATACACAATGAGAAGGCCAGAATGTCACAACACAGTTTAGAGATTTAGTGATTTGACTGATTGAGAGTAAGTTGTTAGATAAAGTGGGCACATGTAAAACAGATGATAAATGTAAGGATGGAGTTAGTGATATGGATCCAGCCCCATGAACCGGGGTGGGTGTACCATCAGCATATGACACATTATTTGTTTCGGTCGGAGTACGATGACTAAAGTTTTGAGAGGTAAAAGTCATGTGATCTGTTGCACCAGAATCAATTATCCAGGTATTATTACTAGAAATTGTAGAAACACTAAAAGCAGAATGAAATGTACCTGAGTTGAGGAATTGAATTTTGGAATCACACATATTACCCTGTGGAATGGATGAGTTGCTGGAGGAAGACGCAAGAGAGGCAGTTCCAGTTCTTGGAGGCCCTTTCTTCTTTTTTTCCAGGTACCACTCAGGATACCCATGCAATCTCCAGCAGGCATATCGGATATGATTCTTCTGTCCACAGTGAGTACATTTTCTGTCTTCTGAAACCCCTTTATTGATTAATAGAGCAGAGCTGTCGCTTATTTGTGGGGAAGCTAGCATAGTGGCTTGACGTTGTGCCTCACGACGGATATAAGCAAATGCTCCTTCAACACCAGGAAATGGATCCATACGTAACACATCAGCTCGTACTTTGTCAAATTCAGGGTCTAGTCCTGCAAGAAACATGTATACTCTTTGTTTTTCAATACGATCATTCAGTCGAACCACATCTGTAGCATAAGTCATATCATTCGGGCAACGTTGATCTAACTCCTTCCAGATTGTGTTCAATTCCCCGTAATACTCAGCAATAGGTCGCCCAGATTGACGTATATAGAATGCTTTGCTGTTGAGTTCATAGATGATGGATTGATCTACACCATCATAGTAAGTACGAGCAACTGCTTCCCAAATGGCCTGAGCAGTAGGTAATCGGATAAACATCCCCATAATTTTGGGAGTCATAGATCCGAGGAGCCATCCTTGCACAAGAGCATTATCGGCCAACCATCGCCTATAGGTGGGACTGGTGGTGGCAGGCTTAACACATTCCCCTGTGAGAAAACCGTATTTGTCTTTTCCAGCCACGAAGATCTCAACAAACTTGAACCATAAATGGTAGTTTGATCCATCCAATTTAATCTCAATCTTAGATGAGTTATCATGAGAATAAATTTGAGGAAGTATTGGTGGTGGAATTGTGTGGCTAGATACGTCTGATTCTTCGTCTCCGTTGCCCATAGTAGTGGTAGTATAAAAGTATCAGCGGAAGCAAATGAAAGAAAAAATTGACTTTTACTCTTTTTTTTATATATACATATATAAATATAAACAGAAATTGGGCTACGTGGGTCGCTGATGGAGGAGAAAGGAATTGAGCGGCGACATGGGTCGCTAATGGAGGAGAAATCAGGCGACGTGGGTCGCTATTGGAGGAGAAAGAAAGCCGACACGGGTCGGGTCTGCGATGAAGAGCAACCGGCTTAGAGGCGACGTGGGTCACAGCAGGAGAAAGAACCGATGTGGATCGGGTCGGGTCGCGATAGATGTTGGGTTGGGAATGATCGACGATGGGTTGAAGAAGACCGACGAGGTTGATACGACGCCGGCGACAGTTATTCCGGTATGACACCAAAAAACAATAGGTAGCAGTCCTATTGCTTTAGAAAGGAAAAAAAAAATAAGAAAAAAGAAAAGATAGAAAACTGTAGAAATTTTTATTTAGAAGAGTAGAAACAGAAAACCTAAATCCTAAGGCTCTGATACCATGAACAATTCAGAATTTTCTATTATATATTCTTCTCCATATTAGAGGTAATTTATAGGAAAATACAATAGATACAATAGGAAACAACAATCTACAATTAAGCTAATTGATCCTAATTGATCATCTAATTGATTCTAATCAAATCAGTCAAGTCAACTATACAATCTCCTAATTAATGATAATATTCTAACAAAGTCAACTATACAATCTCCTAATTAATGATAATATTCTAACATATTCAGCTTCAAACCAAGATAAGATACACTACCAAGTGTCTAAACCAGATTGCTTCCGAAAGAGAACACATGTGAAAATAAATGAAGCAGAAAATGCATAATTTTTTCTGCATGTGTGTGTATAAGGAAGCAAAATATAAGCAAATGATGTGAAATTATAAATGGACTCACATCAAACAGCCAGTATTGATATATTGTCCAAGAAATCTAGCAACAAAAAGCCGGGCCCCTGTTTCCATCAGAGAAGGTACCATGTATCTTGGATTGCTCAAAATAGTACAACTTTTTCCAAGCAAACCATGTGCAGCAATCAAGCCAGACTGCAAAGAGGTGTACCTCACTTGTAAGCCATATCACAAAATTGATAGATTCAATGAAAGAACTAAGGATCACAATACAATATATATATATATATGAGAAGCGTTCTCATCAAAAGCCAAAATCTCAGGATATTATATTGTCATGACGTTAAGTAAAATGCAAAAAATTCATTGCACTCCAAATATTCAATACGTTTACTATTACTTCATTGTAGAAGATATCAGTATGTAAAAGTAAAAAAAAAATTAAGGGGCACTAATTATTACCTTGAGTCCATCCTCATGGAAACCATAACCTGAAATAAAAGTAAAACAAATTACATATACGATCTTAACTGGTGAAGCAAATTTAGTATTTTAAGACAGGAAAACATAACAGAGGCAGACAATGAAGATCAAGTTGATGTTCCATGCAAAATTATCCAAAAAGTATTGACTACAACCAAAACCCTCTTTTCCTAACTTAGAGCAATTTACCAAGTAAATGTTTGACAAACTATAAATGGTGATATTTCAGTTGTAGTTTACAGCTTACACATGTTATTACTCTTATGCTTCACATGACAAGAAAAAAGTTTTTAATGCAATTGAAAGTGTGCAAGATAAATCATTGACGATGTTATTTCGATGCCTCCTCTTCCCTGATTAACTAAATATGCTCACCCTGATAAGCTCCACAAAACCAGATTCCTCTCTTCCCCTGAATATGATCAAGCTCAAGAGAAGCTTTTGATGCAGTAACAGATGGGACTGGATGGCCAGTTGTCCACTTGAGCAATATATGTTCTGGTGTATGATCTGGATTCAGTGTTACAAGGAATGGCAAACCCGTTTCACCTAAATTCTGCAAGTTCAAGCATTACACTGAATAACTAGAGCATTTAAACAGCAGAAGAGTAATTCATTTCCTTAGCAACAGCAAACTCAAATAGCACGCTATAAAAGCTGACAATTACGGTGTGTTCGGCTACGTTTTACAGACACTTTTTGACGTTTTTAAGGTGTTAAAAACAAACGAAACCTGTCCGTTGACATTTTTGTTTTTAATATTTTTAAAACCAATCAAAGGGTAGAGAAAACAAAATTTTGTTGTTGGCTGTTTTCAACTAAAGTGAGAACGACTTTTTTTTTTTTTTTTTTCCTTTTGCCTTATCAGACTCTCTTTCTCTTGCTTTCTTCTTTCCTTTCATTTCTACACTCTCAATTAAACTCTCAAAATCCATCACCACCGAACTCTTCCCCATCTCTTTCCATTAAACTCATCACACAATGAACCCAGCCAGTAACAGAGGGGATAATCCTTCCTGGCTTGTTATACAAGGATCACAGAGACAATCACATATAAGTTTTGTTTATACAAGCATCTCTCAACATCCACAAAACTCAACCATCTATTTAGACAAGGAGCCGTCACTTTTGGATTATTACAGATAAGATATTACTCCTGTCAAAAAAAAAAAGAGATGAGATAATACTTAAAGAGTATGATTAGGAACTCGGATAGTTGATTGTTTTGCCTCTGTAAATCGCTTGGAAGGTGAGAGAGAGAATGCGAAAAAAAAATTAGAACGTGATTGTTTTGTTTCGGTAAATTTAAAGGGTGTCCACGGTTCAGTTAAACCGTTCGAAACCGAACCGAAACCGTCCTCCCAAAACTGTAACCGTAACCGAAACCGAACCGTAACTGCCGGTTACGAACCGGTTGGAAACCGGTTTTCCGACGGTTAGGTTACGGTTATCCAATCCCAAAAACCGTCTCAAAACCGGCGGTTTAACCGCCTGTTTTGATATATTTTATTTTTAAAAAAACTAACCAATAGAATTGCGACACGTGACAATTCATTTGCAAAAAAAAAAAACCAATCGTAACCGAACTGAAACCGAACCGTAACCGTCAAACCGGCGGTTATGTAAACGAACCAAACCGTCCGGTTACGGTTACGGTTACGGTTAGGCCATTCCACGAAACCGGAACCGACGGTTCGTAACTGAAACCGAACCGTGGACACCTCTAGGTAAATTGCCAGGAAAGTGCTAGAGATAATGAAAGAGAAATTAGAAAGGTCAAAGCTTGAGGTTGAGATTTGAGAAGCAGTGACGCAGAGCACTGAGCATATAAATATATATATATATATATATTATAGGTTAATTCATTTTGTTTAATGGTTTTTTATATAAATTAGGTTAATTAGAGCATATATAAATTAGCCAATTAGGTGTTATAATTTATAACAACTATTTTCTTTGTTAAAATAATGAGACTATATTTTACTATTATTGTTGTTGCAATTTTTTTAAATTATTACTGATAAACTCTATTTTGCTACAAGTTTTTCTACCAAACACGTTTTTATGTTTTCATTCTCCTAATATCGTTTTCAATAATTACTACCAGAAGCGTTTTCGAATCCAAAAAATAAAAAATCAATTTTTCAAAAACAAATAAAAACAAGAAAACAGAAAACGAAAAACGAAAACATTACCGAACGGCCCTATTGTTCTGATAGTTGATATGGCTATAGAAGAGACCACAGTTTCGAAGTGAAATCACCTTCTATACAGTAGAACCTATCTCATTATGTCAGAAACACAATGTAGCCAATGGTTTTGGTTGTTCCTAAATCCCAATAATTCTGGGTCTCAACAAAAGTTGACTTCTGCTCTCTTGTACATTGCAATAAAAATTTGTTCTATTTATTTATAAAGGAAGTTTCCAATCATGTTTTCTATGTTCCATTAACAAAATGCTTGAAGCCTTTCACTGTTGATGTTTGGAGTATAAATTCCATGCACTAGAAATAAACAGAAATCCACAGATTTCTTGCTTGCTTAACTAGAAATTTGGGTTAAAACAAGTCTCTAGGTGAGAAGCATCCACATATTTCAAAAAATACCATAATTATAAAGAGTAACAAAGTATATTTTACTCAAGACCATGTTCCAAACCTGAAGCACATTGAGCCAGTATGTCAAACAGACTTTACCGTCTGTGCTTCCAAGAAAGTTCCATGCACTCCACGCTGCTGGGTTTTGGGGCATAAAATTTTTGTCACGATGTAGGAAAATATCACTGCCAATAGAAAGTTAATGAATGGTTGCACTTTTCAATATAATAGATTACATGAGTTCACTATCATATCAATTTCAAGTCACTCTTTCAGCAACCATAAGAAAGAAAGAACATGAAAGACCCCATTTGATTACAAAATTCACAGCTTTAATAGTAGCAATTACCATCTTACAAAACATCATGAGAACTTCGTTTAAAAAAAAAAAAAAAAACAAAGCTGAAAGCCTGAAATCACAATATTATGTGTTTATTTTTAGCAAAAATCATCCTTCAAATACCTCAACTGATTAATTATTAATAAGATAAAAAGGAAGAAAGAACATGACAGAACAATCCTTTAATGACAAATACAACACGGCAAGCAATTTGCTGAATGCTGACAAACAAGTCTTCTTAGAATTTAAAATATGCATACTAATACTTTAACGGAATATTTAGATATAAATATTCATATAAAAAACAGGCAGAAACACTAAATGGATAAAAAATGAAGGATGGTAATTATGGAAGTACCTGTAGACATACTGGAAAGCACCAAGTATTCTCAATTCGTCAAATGTTGCTTGGCTTCCTAACATTCTCAAAGCATCTGGGGCAGGAACAGCCATTATGCATCCGTTGTACAATTCTTGTGCACCATCTCCACAAATTACAGTGCAACCTGCAAAGTACCAAGTACCTTACTCATTAACTGTTAAAATTATCTTGAATTTCTAATGAAATATTGCTTAGCAAAATAATACCAGTATAATCTGTTTTCCCCTCCCTGAAATTAGTAGTTTCATGGGGTAAAGACTACTAAGGCTAGGATTCAATTGGTTTCCAAACTGCAGGTTAATGTGCATACTTTTTGATGAGCTAATTAAATCAACCAAGTATAAAAGCATGTGAGAAAGGGGCAACAATGAGAATAGAACATTGAGAACAAATTTGGAAATGATATTATAAGCATGATGCTGACTAACTAAATGAAGAACAAAAATGGAATGAAGGTTATAGGAGGCTTGTATGTGCACACAGACATTGTTTAGGACCAGGAAGGCCCCAATGATGAACAAAATTGAGAAGAATACCGAAGATGTAAACCGCTAGGTAAAACAGAAAGGTGGAACAAAATAGATTTATGCACCAAAACTTCTAAATACTTGATAGATGATACTTGAAATAATTTATAGCATTAATGTCAAAATAAACAATTAATAAACTGAAGTTTATAATTGACATGGTATAAACTAGCTAAAAACCTAAAAGCACCACAATTATATTTAGAATTTTGGATGTTTAACCGGCTCACGTCACATTTCTTCTTCAGTTGTTTTTGTTTGTCATACATTTGCGTCTGCAGAAATTTCACACATCAACAAGCTTTCAAGTTTTTTAAAACAGAACTGCCTTCATGTACATCTTGTGACAGATCTCATATTTATAACATAATGTAAGTTGTTTTGAAGTTTACTATAGGTTTGTCTTAAATTTTCAATAATAAATCATCAATGAATTTCTGCTAACCTTCATCAGTTGACGAAACAGAACACACCTCACAACCAGTTCTAAATTGACAACCCCATCTCTCAAGTTGTTCTCTGACCTGACTTTTAAGATAAGCAAGAATCAATGGCAAGGATCATTTACTTTTTGACTTGCATTCATAAAACCTCAGTAAGATCATTCTTGATAAAAACTTGTTTACAAAGAAAGTAAAAAATCTGTGGTGCTTAAACAAACATATGAATGGCAATCAACCTCTCGACAAATGTTTTCAATTGAAAAAAAAAATCACCTTATTGACATATTTATGAGAACGCCATCTAACAGTAAGCCATTGTGGGCGGCCAAAGAGCTGCAGAAAGAATCAAGCCGAAGTCAGGAAATAATTTGATGTGAACAGCTTGCTCTAATAGTAGACAAGAACCAAAGTTCTGAACATAATAGATGGAAGGATCACTTTGAGGGGATGATCCAAAAAAAAACCTGAAGTAGGTAATGATTGCGGCAAAATGAAAGCACAGTGTAAGCAGAAAAGCTCATAACTCCTTCTGAGGGGCAAGACCATATTGAACCACATATTGGAATCTACAAAAGTACAAAACGTATAATGTTATTTTTACTAGTAAGTAAACGCAACATAAGTTGGAATGACAGTAAAAGCTCAAGGATATGACAGAATACAATGCTTTAGCGGTCTCACAAGATAAGCCTTCTGAAATAATTCGGAGTAACCGCGTGACTCTATAAACTTCCCCAAGGTTTCATTGCGATCAATATCCGGGTTGTTTTCAAGCATTTCAAGATAACTGCAACATCATTTTTTTCATAAGAAAAAAAAGATAATCAGTCATTTCAACATACATAAAGAGTCCAATTACAAGAACAAATTACCATTACTGCATCAAATCTAGTATCAACCTTTCTTCGGCAAAATTACACACTCACATACTGTCATTGATTCTTACTCTTAGATTCTTTGACAGGATTTGGCATTTAATTACACCCATGTTACAGTGCTTAAATACCATTGCGTGGGTTGTTATCTATATCGAATGATTTAGCACAATACCTGATGACATCGTCCTTGAACTTGAATATTTCTCGAAGCATTTGCCAGAAATTGGGATTGAGCGCATTCTTCTTTTGTGCAAACAAACTGGACAACCCATTTCTACTACCCCATTCACAGCCATGGCCATTGTCTAAGCTCACTGAGAATGACATGTCTGATATCTCCATATCAACCCCAAGACTCTCAAAGAACTCCATCATATTTGGATATGTTACCTGTCTCATCACCCAAAACCCACAATCATCAGCAAAACAATAATGGAAAATGCTCACATTAACAGAGGAAATAACTGCATAAATACATATCTATCATCAAGTGAAAATATTCTTAAAATTATCTAGTAAACTACAAGATCACTGGCAGCCTCACATTAAGTCCAAGCCGACTACTGTTTCTGGAACATCTTTAAATTGCTATAAAAAAGAAGGGAAAAATAAATTGTTCTAACTTCTTTGGTTGATAAATAAACAAGGAAAACAATATCGAAATGATTTATTATTATAGATGCTAATGTTCTTTCAAAAAAAAAAAAAACAGTAACACAAACATTGGAGTGGAATTGCACTTGCCTAACGTATTTAATCATGTCATTACAGTAATAATTATATAAAAAAATATTTAATCATGACAAAACATATGGAATAAATTTCACTTACCTCTCAATCTCTCAATAGTATATTGTCTTACTCTTACATTTATACAAAAATGAAATTTGTAATTTTTCTGGGAAATAATTTGTAATTTTTTATGAATGGTTTTTATTCTCTTTAGTTTTGGGGAAAAAATATCAAAACTAACTCCTAAAAGCATTACAGAGTGATTCTCTCATAGGGTATCCCTTATTTTAATTTCGGCAAGGGTCACCATGAAATCGCATCTATTTTTATAAATTTTGAAATGATTTTTTTTGTAGATAATATGTTCAATGAAATCTACCCATGAATAAAATTTGAGAATTTTTCAAGTACTACAACTATTTATCCCCATTTTATTAAATTTAAAGGCATCGGAAAATGAGTGAAATATAAGAAATTCATAAAAAATAGTTGTAGTGCTAGAAAAATTCTAAAATTTTATTGGACAAATTTCATTAAACATATCATCCACAAAAAAATTCATTTCAAAATTCATAAAAATGGATGTGATTTCATGGCGGTCTTTACTCAAATTAAAATAAGAGATCCTTTATGAGATAATCACTCAAACATTACATATTTATTCTTAACCATATATGAAAATTTAATTTATAACCAAGCTTAGCACAATTACCAAAATACCCCCATATAAAACACACTCCCTCGGCCCGAACCCTCTCACCCCCTTTCTCTCTCGTCTCTCTCTCTCTCTCATCTCACATTACTGACATCATATGATAGGATTCTTCTATATTTAAATAAATAAAAGAACAAGAAATCGATAAAAGAAGAAAAGAATAGCAGAAAGAAAAAAATTTAGAGAGAAGAAAGAATTCAGAGAGAATAAATTATGGAACTTCTATTTTTTTTATTATAATGAATGATAGTCCCCTATACAGGGAGATAACAAACCTAATTATTTAAGGAAAATAAACTAATCACGAAAACCTAAACCTAAAATAAAAAAGGAAAGCAATTTATAATAGGAAAATATACCCTGTTAATATAAAACAATTTATAATAGGAAAATATAACTAATTAATATATAACTCCTAACATACAAATATTCCTAATTAATATAGGTATCCTAACATTGCAAGAAATGGTGCTGCTCCGTGAAGGTGCTGCCGGGACTACCGTTGCCCAGGTGTGGCAACAACGCTGTCGGGAATGCCCATACTGGTAGAGCTATCGATTGTGAGAAGGTAAAGGGAAAAATGTTAAAACCGTAAACGTAAAATTGCTGAAACATACCTTCTAGAGGGATGTTTTCATAATTATCCTTTAAAAAAATAAAAACAAGGTTTTTAGAGGAGATTTCAGTAATTTTCTGTTTTTTTTTTTAAATCCAGAGTTCATTTTTTTCACGTTTTTGTCATTTTTTTTTTCAAAGTTTCAAGTTTTTCTCTCAGGTTTCACATGTTTCCGAAAATAAATAAATAAATAAAATGAAGTTTAAGTGTATTTTTAAAATTTTGGTTATGGATTGAATTTTATTTTATATTGAAATGCAGTTATTAACCGTTAGGCTTTCTTATGTTGTTAAAAATAAATAAACTGAAGTTTTAGGGTTTTTTTTTTTTACAATCCTTACTTGAGATTTATCTATAGTTAAGTAACAGACAAAAAAAAAACATTTTTTAAAATAAAATAAAATACCATTCTTATTATTTAAAATTGCATTTTGAGTAATATTAATAATTGAGATTCCTCGTTATTAGTGGAAACTAATGTAAAACAAAACCTAACAATGTTTATATATATATATATTAATGTTTTAAAAAGGAGAAACTTTCATTGAATTATATTTCATTGACTTTCCATACCTATGAGGCTATGATACAAAATTACAAACGAAGAGATGTCAAACCGGTGATTCAAAAAGTTATTTTATAGTTGTGAAAACGTGATAGGCATGGTGATAGGCAGAGGCCGCAGAGAGACCAACCAGCACCGGGGTCCATCATCCATGTCCATCCTATAATATGACTCATCAACTTTTTATTTCAATTTTTTTCATATATATATATATATATATCCACAAAACCAAACACAAAATGACACCAGCTAGGCCCTCTTTATTTTCTTCAGATTCCTTCCTCTTCAACTTGCACTCTTTTACGTGGTCACTCACTTCAGAATTTCAACGAGGGTTTTGACCAATGTTAGCAAATTAATAGTAAACTAATTAATTTTAAGGAAAAATAATAATAATAATAATAATAATAATAATTTCAATGACTGTAATTTGTTGGACACTAACTATTATGATGGACCTAACCGGCAAACCTAAATACCTAATCAAGTAATTAGTTTAGCATTTTATTCTTAAAAAGAATACTTTCACACGTAATATGTGATAATATATATGAAATAAAGGTGTGAAAAATATTTTGAGCTCAAGAAAGAGGACAATACTTGGGTATTGACCCTATGTTTTAATTGGTGAAAAAAACCATTTATAATGTTTGATATTAAATACATTGAGTTGGTAGTGGATTTTTCCACCAATAAAAAAACAAGAGTCAGCACCTTAGTTCTGACTAATGTCAATACCCAAGTATTTTTCTAAGAAAGATAAATTTGTCTTTACTTTCATGACAGGGAGGCATTGTGATTTTTCTATGTGGACCAATCTCCACCACCCAATCAGTGGACCACCCACCCTCTCTTGATTAATTTTACATCCATCCCATCTTATTATCTAGGGGGGTGCAATTCATACATTCAAAGCATTATAAAAATAGTAATTTTTTTTTATATTAAAAAAAAAACATTACATTTCCAATGTGCATCGGTGCATGTAGACCAGACATCTTCATATATCAAATACAAAAATAAATTCATCTCTAAGTCACTAGATTTAATAGAAGATTATTAGTATAAACTATGATGTGATTTGGCAGTAAAAATCAGTAGCTGCAAGATAAACAATATTAATAAAAAAAACTAATTTAATATCTAATTTTCATTTCATTAACAATAAAGTTACTGTGTTGATGTAGCTAAACCCCCAAATACTAATTTAAAAAAGAAAAAAAGAATTGGAGTAAATAATAATAACGAAAAAAAAAAAACAATAAACATACACGATTGAAGACCATGAAGCCGAGGTCTAAATCGACATTGTCGAAGGTAACAGTGTTGGCATGGCCGCCGAGGTAGTCCTCCTTCTCGTACAAGACAACCTTAACACCTGTTTTTCCCAGGGAGTACGCCGACACCAGTCCACTTATTCCGCCTCCGACGACCGCCACTCTCATCTTTTCCGACATTGTCCACACGCGCCTCCCTCCAAAAAAATCTGTTGAGGCGGTGATGATGTCGTCATTTTCATGAAATATTGAAAAATGTGAATCAATGGAAATTGATACATTACCTGAACGCTTCAAGTAATTAATTCTGTGGAGAGAGAGAGAGATCTGTAATTAAATAACAGAAGGATTTGAGTAATTTTCAATTATCAAACAGCGACTTGCATTGCTTTACTAAATGATAGCAGCAGAACAGAGTAGAGAAGACAAGACACGAGAAGGAAATTGTGAAGTGATTTTATTAACAGCAAAATAAGGAAACCAAACAACGTGAGAAACAATTTAAGGAAAAAATTTGAGTGGTTCGTATTTTCGATGAGCGGTGCTATCGGTACGCACAATGCCTAACAGTTTATTTATGTTCTGGTTTTTTTTTTTGAAATAAGTAAGGCTATTTTATCCTAATTTAATACTTAAATTTTATCTTTAAATGATACGGTTAAATCATACAAATCTAATTTAAAATATCAATAAATTTAAAATAGCATTACTATTTTTTAATAATATAGTATTTATTTTTCTTTATCAAAATTATTTAAATGGCCCATAATTTTAAAAAAAAAATTAACAAAATAAATCTAATAAAACTAAAAAAACCAACATCTTGTAATATGTTTTTTTTTCTTAAACCTTGAATTTTTTACATTTTACACATAAAATATTACTGAAGAATCTAATAAAAAATTGTCTATGAACGATATTAAATATTTAGAAGATTTTTTTAAGAATGATATCAAACATTTGAAGAATAATCAAAGAATGACATGAAGCATCTACAATAATTGTCTAATAATGATATAAACATCTGTAAGAATTATCTGATAATTATATCTTGCTTCTAGAAACAATTCATTATCTGAAAGTACGTTTAAAGTTTAGTTTTTCTTTATAACGATAGACAAATATAGTTGTGCTAATAGCACAACTCATTTACAATTAATCTTGGTATAAAAATACTAAAATGTCCATAAATCCCATTCATTATTACTATTATACCCTTATCATAATTTTTTTCTAAAAATAACTTGTAAATTAGAAAAAAAAATCCAACTTTATTAAACCCCTTAAAATATATAAAATGAATTTTATTCAAATATTCTTGAAAAAAGATTTTACATTTACAATGTTTTTAGTAAACAGTAAAATATTTTAAAAAACATAGAAAAATAAACTCTACATACAATCTCCTCCACATTATAGATTGCAATCTCCTATGCGTATGGAGTGGCAGGGCAGTTTCTGACTTTTCCGAGACCCTTTGATAAAATCTAAAAAATGTGTCCATTGTGTATATTTATAATTTTTTTTTTCTATATATACAAATATATAACATGTTTTCGTACATTTTACCCGAAAAAGATAATTTCATTAAATATAAATAATATCATGTAATAATTACATTAATTATATAAACAAATAAGTTTCTCATATAACTCAAGTAAAATATGACTAGAATTACTAAATTATTTATTAATATCAATGTTATACATCAAACTTGTTGCTAATAGCTTATAAATTACAAAAGATATACAACTCACAAGCATTAACAATGTTCTAAAAGAAAGTTCCAAATAAAATCAAGAGTTTGATATTTGAGAGTTTGAGAGTCATAGATAATCTGAGAACTGAGAAAGAGGTAATAATGAGTAGGGCTGGCAATTCGGGTTCATGGGTCAGGTTGACCTCAACCCGACACGACCCGAATAGTATTAACCTTAACCCGACACGACCTGTTTAATTAAACGGGTTAACCTTTTGAAACCCGACACGACCTGTTTAACTAAACGGGTTATACGGGTTGACCCGTAACATGTTTAATAATCTGACCGGGTCATAATGGGTCGGGTTTAACCCATTTAACCTGTTTAACCCGAACCCGTTTGCATAACATTTTTTAGAAAAATCATATTAAATTTGTAATTTTTCAACCTACCACAAATACATCCAACCTAATAGAGTAATAGTTTTTAATAATCCAATCCAATCTAATACCATCAAATAATGCAACAAAATTGTAATTAAATACAGTCATCCCGAAAGGCAAAAGCAGTCATCTATAGTCCAAACAAAATTAGTTATTGCTGCTGAAACGGTGAAACCTAAAGAATGGTTATATAGTATATAAAAAATCATTTGTAACCCTTATGATAATGATAATTATAAATATATCTATATGACTAAACGGGTTAAACGGGTCACCCGCGAACCCGTTTAACCAAACCCGGCACGACCCATATAATAACCGAGTTACACTGATCGACCCCGATTATAACCCGAACCCGTTAAAAAGTCAACATAACCCGTTTATTGACCCCGCGTTCGTGTCTGGTTGGCGGGTTACAGATCAATTTTACCGGCTCTAATAATGAGCATGAGCCATCTTTTTTGTCTTTGTGGAATGGTGGGTGGGGCCGCGAAGAAGATTAGAAGAAGATGATTGAAAGTATGAGACCCTACTCATGATATGAATAAAACAATTAGGGCATAAAAAATGGAGTCTGTATTAATTTATTTTTGGTAAATTTTGGGCTATTTTGAAAGAAAAAAAAAAAACAAATACGTAGGCACTTACTATTTATTATACTTTTTATTTCACAATTAAACAAACTGAAATCATGTATGTAAGAGTTGTATGTAATTAACATATATATTCGTATTAAATACATAAGCATGAATTCGAACCTGAATTTCTGAATCCATTTAATAATCCAAGAAAACCAACTTGAAAATAAAACAAAGAAAATAGTTAAAACAATAGAGAGACTTCTACTCTCTACTCAGTTTTTTCAGATTGTCTAATGGGGAGACAATTCCGTAATCCCTTATATTAGTGAGAGTAGGGATCCTCTATATATAGTATAACTTCTTAGAATCCTAACTCATAAAGGATTCTCGACCCTAATAGAATGACTAGTTCTAAAAAAAATATTATACCCACACATATATAGCGCATATCATATCATTCATTTATTTAATGTAGATAAGGTACACCGAGCCCAACAAATATTGATCACAATCAAATGAGTTTTTTCGGTCAACTCTCACTTACTTAAACATTCTATTCAATTCGATTTTTTATAAACATAAAATATAATGGTATATAATTCTTGTAATTTTATAAGAACCTTACTATGTACATAGGGGTTTCAAAAATGATGTGGTGCCCTACCCATGGCTGCCAGTTTGGAGTGGATCAACCAACCAAGGTATATGTATAAGACATGTGTCACAATTTTATATTTGCTGTATGTAAAGACATAAATGCTTTGTTTTTATTAATTTTGACTAACTACACTAGCAGATAAATTATTTTGATGCGTTTTTTTTTAAATGATGACCAAATAAACTGATAAGCATGTTGTGTAAAAAAATGACATTCTTAAAATGTAGGAAGCAAAATACAATTCTCCCTTATATTTATTGTAAAAAAAAATATTGTTTTATTTTAATCAACTAATGAAATAAAACCGGAGAAAATTAGAAATCATATATGTACTGTATTGATGAAAGTTGTGATTTTGTTAGTATTTTTAATCATTCAAGATAATGAATGCCAGGAATATCCCCACATTTTGTGATTTTACAGACCACAGTAGAACTCAAACATCCCAAAAGGTTTGAAGGAAAGCATGGGGTTTTTTATTTAAAAAAAAAACTATAATAATTAAGAACTTGATCGAGAGGTATATATTCAAATCATAATTTTATAGAGTAAGTATAAGAAGTGAACCATTAGGTCAACCTCATCCGGTAAAAACAGTAAAATTTCCTCAATACAATTTTGATAATAGTCGGTTATGGTATATAGATTGATTACTATACCCTATCAAAAATTGAAAACCATTTTTTGATTGATTTTTAAGTGAAAGTAGTTTTCAAAAATTCAAATGGTTTTCATATTTAACTCTGAGTGAACTTTAAATTTTAGTATTACGATACTCATATGGGTATAGTAACCGTCGGTTAGAAATTTCATAAGCTTACATGACATGGATGACATCTTATGTGTCAATGTCATGACTCATGAGCTTATTTATATACATGGTTTTTTGATCAATGTGTTAGTGTCCACATGTTTTTGGTGCATATTTGCAGTTACTTTGGTAGCCACGTGGTTCAATCACATACCCATAAACAACATAAATAGAATTTAATAAATAATATATAAATGACTAGTATTACATTACGTCAATGGCTTTCTATTTCCGTTCAAACATGTCAACATTTTAGATTCGCTAGAGCCATCTTCTATGACTTATCTCTCAATCAATTTTTTTTTGGGGGTGTTAATAGTTAATTTAGACTCTTTCTTTATTAAAATACTAGATTTGGATGCAGACGCCTTCCAACGATACGTTAGAACATCTCTAATACTGTATTAAATTATTGTATCAATACTATAATTTAACACTGAGTATAAAAATTATATTCTAATAAAGTGTCAAATGTTGTATCAAATTTGATATATATTATAATTTGTGTTAAATTAAATGTTCTTTTTTAATTATATATGATTTTTAAATGTTTATAATAATTTAAATTTAATATATATTAATGATATTTCAATCAAACTCCATTTCATATGTAACTATCCCCAACAATTTAAATATTTAATGAATGTATTAATAATAAGTGTTGACTTTTATATTTTTAATTAAAAAATAACAAAAATAACATTTTAAATAGAACTATACAATGAAGCATAATGTTAAATTGATATACCAAATATATCATTAACATTGACAAATACATTAAAGATAGACTTACATGAAGACAACTTGAAGACACAAATCACAACAAACGAATAAAAACTCAACAGAGTTATAATTGACTATATTGTTTTTCTTCTTAAAACTATATATGATCATTAATAAACTTTAATATACTTTTGAAATACGTATAACCTGTAAACTTCCGACATCTCCTAATAGCTTTCGTCAAAACATAATTTAAATTAACATATACTTATAAATAACACCAAATATAAACACGTTGATAGTAAACGTAAGATATAGCATACAAAAGAATTAAGACAAGAAATATTGAATTAATACTGAACCAAATATTGTGAATTAATATTGAATTAATCATAAGTTATTACAAATGTTGTAAAAAAAAAACACAAGTTATCGATTGATATGATAAAAAAGAGAAAAATGTATCTAGTGCTTTGACAACTTCAGTCAATCAACTGGTATTAATAAGAATGAAATTGAGATGATTATTTTGGTCAAACAAGTAAATGGACAATCTACGGTATAGTTTTATTTGTTAAAGAAAGTTAGTTTTATTTGTTAAAGAAAGTTAGAGCATCTAAAATGTAAATATACATTTGAAAAAAATTGATTGTCACATATGATAGATAATTAAAAAGTTAGAAAAACTATCTCCAATGCAATTATCTAACTTCAATATGGAGATGATGTGACAAACAAAAAGTTAGAAATTATACATTTGAGTTTTTAATTGTAGAAACTCTCCTAGATGTTAAGTATGATTTCTAACTCATTCCATCAATAATATTAAAGCTCATTTAATTGTAAAATAAAAGAGGAGAGAGAATACAATAATTGTTTTATTATCATTAGTCATAAAATGAACGTATATTTGACTTTATATAATTGCATTGGTAATGTGAATATGTATTTTTCTATTTTTTTTTCAAAAGTAGACCCATGATAAGCAGAAATACTGATGTGACACCATTTAAAAACTCAAAAATATACATTTACACTGGAAATGCTCTTAGTTGTACATGGTTTGAAGGAAGCAAAATTCTAAAACCCCAATGAGTAAAGGCATATGGTCGTGTAAAACCATAAAATTGCAAAAGCAGCTAGCAGCTAATTCCACCTCATCCAATTCTGTCAAAATCATCCATACTGGTTGATGTATCTATAGAAATAGAATTAAATACAATACATATATAACAAAGCGAAACTAAATAATGATATAAATAGTGGGTCACTCACTCGCTCGTTAAAACTCCTTAAAAAGTATTCTAATTAAACTTGTGTGATTCAAAAATAAGAAATAAGAAATAAGAAATAAGAAATAATAAACCGTTTATATAACAACAATAATAATAATGATAATAAGAATAATAATAGAAATGAAAATCGTAGCCTCTAATTATCATTTTAAATTAGGAAGCTAGTGAAACAGCCATCAGACAGTCAACTAGTTACAATTGTAAGAGTTCCTCTATTGTATAATAATCACATCACATAGACCATAACGATAGGTTCATAACTGAAAAAGTACACAACTGATTACGTTAGTTGAACTATTCAACCAGAGGAAACTCTACACTTGCCCTGCAACCATAGCAACCGTTTCTCCCTCTTAAGCAATATAAAGATTTCTTTGGTATTTGGGATCTCAAATAAGTGACCAACACCTTGCATCTCATCCAAAACTTTAATGCATCTGCTTATTGAAAATCCCTCCCCAATCTTCATAATTGCAGATGCCCTCATTCAGCATAGCATCCACAATGGCATCACCAGCAGTTGTGCAACTTATCTTCCGATGACCAGAACTTGATGGTGTCACAGACTGATGCTTCTTGTGTCCATCTAACATGTTTGTATCATCCCATTAGCCCGAAGTACCATCCTCATCGACATAATTCATTTGTGCACTAAAATCAATAGACAAGCTTTAATTTTCAACACATCACAATTTTTGAACTTTTGATTCTAACTGTCTTCATTCAAAAAAATAAAATTAAAGCTCATAATCTCTTAATTATCATAAATTACAAAATTTCATTTCTAATAGCAAATTAGCAATTAAAGCACCCATAAACAATAGGGCTTAAAAAACAAAAGTAATAGTAAAGCAAAGACAACCACTTTGGTAGAAAATATAGTCATGAATCATCACAATTTCTAAATACTGAAAGCTAAGACTTAATGAGAAGGTTACTACAAATATTATCAATTCCTATGAGAAACGAGAACGAATAATTACACATTTTACGTAGATAGATAGATTCACCATTCCCAGGCAAACATCATTAGCTAATGTAATCTCCCGGGTTACCAAGGTTCATTCTTTACTAGCTTTATATAATATGGTTGTATCTTAATTGAATCAAATTTGCTGTGATTTCTTTTATGCTTTCCATCATTGGTGTTCGGAGTTGCACATTTTCTCTTAGGCTAGAGAAAGTTCCTTTAGATTTCAAATCCTATGAAACTACAGATATATACAAATTAGAGATTGGCATTGTATCTACTTTATATTCCTCACCACCTTTGATTTTGACTACCAACTCCTAAACTTAAAATATTAAAACATTAAAACATTAAAACATAAACATGGTAGTGAATACAATCAGATCAAAACAAAAATATCATACTTGTCTGCTTGATCAAACATTTGGACCACCTCTGGGCTTTGCCACACCAACTGCAATTTCATTTTGATTACTGCAACCTCCAGGTCCTCCAGGGAGATTAAACTTCCTTCTTCTCATTGAAACCAGTTTTCCTTGTGGTCTTGGCTCTACCATATCAAGCATTGCGTCTAGCTCATTTTGCATCAACCTTTTGACGCTCAAACCATAAAATCACAAGCCTAAATCACACCCCAGATATTATAAACCAATTCCAATATATCAAATTGGAAATTAATTCAAATTCTTTAACAACCAATATATTTCTAATATTGCAATATTACTCATGTAGTGTCATCAGCAAGTAGGAGGACGATGATTCTCTCAGCGAAGCACTGGTGCTCCTCTGCATCACAAGCAATGCGGTGACGATACAGATAGTTCTTAAACAAATCTTTGATTTCTCTCAACTTGGCCGTAGCAACCGCCAACTCACATGGTGATCGAACGGGCTGTCATCGGCGAGTCACGTATTCTGAAGTTATGCTGTATCATCATCGCAGCACCTTGTGCACTCAATCCCTACCTTTTTGCATTCGCCACCGCGGTCGCTCTCTTCTTCAAGACCAGCAACTAACAAAAAAAAAAAAGATCAAACTTCGCTTTCAGATCCTAAAACAACCTCAAAAAAGAATTGCTGAAATTATTATTTTATGTTATTATGTAATTTTTCATGGAAATGCAAAATGCAATTATATAAAATACACATTGTAAAGAGAAGAGGATTGACACTCAGAGACACAGAATACTTACACTTGGCTGTGATTCTGGAGGTGGTACATTTGCAGCTATTCCTCTACGTAAAATCACCAACCATATTAATATCAGAGCAAGGCTAACTCTAAATCATGAATAAATTTAACAAAAAGATTACTGGCATATCTCACATCTATTTGATCCCCTTGTCCGAAACCAAGTGTCTATGCATGAGCGGTCGACTTTAGCAAGACCACCTCGGCACTGGTATCCAAGATCTATCAGAACCTCTTCCTTGACCTGCTGATAAATTCTGAAGAATGACACATAAACGATGATCTTAGTTAACTAATGATTAAGGCACAAATTATTATAGTAAAAATTAATCAGCTAAGGAAATTCATTCATACTAGCATCAGAGGCCTTATTTTATTTTTTATTTTTTTTTTGGGGGGGGGGGGGGGGGGGGGTCGGTCTATAGCGGCCATGGCCCCCCAACCAATTTTTTTTTTTTTTATTATACCTAAATTTTAAATATAAATCAATAAAAAAACTATATATTGTGATATATATATACAAAGTAGATGATAATATTATATTGTTCCTTTATTATTTTAATAATATAAATTAACTAATAATTTTTATTTCTATAATTTTATTGACCATGAAAATAGGAAACAATACCGGTCCATTTTAATATTTTAATTTCTTATTATTTCATAATTATTATATAATCCAATATGTATTATATATATAATATTAGTTTTTGGATGTTACTAAGACAAACTAAGTAAATATTGAACTCTTATAACGATTACCTATATAATTTATTTTGTTAGGTTAATTATTAATATGATTTTGATAAATTTATTTTATTAGTTTATTATTTAAATTTTGTTCAAAATTATTATAAGTTAATTTGGTTTGATATGAATATTATAAAATTAAATTACAAGTATGTAAATAATTGTAAATTAAATATATCAATGGTATAATGATATTTTAATTAAACTATTGAAATTTAAATTTTATAAAGTTATAGGGATTTTTTGATAGCGTGATAAGTCAACATGATTAGATATGTCACGTCATAAAAGTCAATCAGGAAAGATTAGTCTAAGACAATTAATAGATGATCTCAAGGCTAGTCAAGGTTACCCAATGTGGTCGGAAAAACTAACCGATCGGGGCATAAATAACCTGGTTGGTGAAACTAGCCGATCGAGTAGAGACAACTTGATCGGGACCATCCGATCGAGACAAAAAAAGTTTGATCGGGATTAAACAATTGGTCATTTGGACAACTCAACTACAACTCAAATACGAAGAAGAATTGTCTTACTTAAACAAGGAATCTAGAGTCACACTCCAATAAGGAAATATCTCTATTTCCTCTCAAGTATCAGATAATTCTATTCAGAAAAGAACTCAAAGCTTCTAGAAGGATAAACACCAATCAGGGAACGAGTCCAAATCAAGCAATAACTCTGCTCTTCTAGAAGACTGCACACCGATCAGGAAATAAGTCCTAAACGGACTATTCAACTAGAATCCTATGAAGACTCTAGTTCAATACACAAGATCTCCGAAACAGGAAAGAAGACAAAGACGACTTCAACAAGTAACCAGTTCTAATTCAATACTGTCACATTTCCTTATTTGTAACAAGGATTAGGGTTCTATACACATATAAATAGACCCATAATGTTATTGTAAAAAAGATATATAACGACAGATAGACAACAACATATAGAAAAATATACGTAGAAAGATAAAGAGAGACGTAAGCCAAAAAGGAGAGATTGAATGTGTAATTATTATATTATAGTGAATTTCTTCTCACCGTCACCGGCAATCGTGGATGTTTCCCCGCCTTGAGGTTTCACCACGTAAATTTATGTGTGCATGTTTTCTTCTCTTTTTTCTATTTTCTCCATAACATCTTCAACAATTTATAAAAATCTGTTAGACGCGTGATCAATCCTATACGATCCAAAAATCACCGGCAACATATAAGCCATGAACTATTAAAATATTATTTTCAATTATACATATGACATACCGTTAAGAATAGACCTAGGTTTTGCAACAAAATAAAAGATGTTTTCCCATACACTCTTTAATTATATAGTTGAAATGAAAATTATAAAGAAAATTAGATTGATTTGACTATAAATAATTTTCTAGTTATAAAATAGACGTGTTACATTTTAATTAGTTATTACGTATTTTATTTATTTATTTGTATCATTATTTTTAATACCAAATGGTATCACATTTTGTTGAAGGGTTCAAAAATTAAATAGCATTTTTTGGAGGTGGCATTTTAATATTGTCACTGTTTTAATAACTTATATTTAAAAGGCACCTATTATGGTGAACGAACAAAAATACCCCAAATAGTTGTTCCATAAGATTTCTTTCATTCCTTTTTTTTCGTGAGTTGTGAAATAGAAAGAGAAAGTTCTGTTGAAACTCAGGCGTTACACAGACGCATTCTGAGCTTTTTTTTTTGTCAGTACTTAAAAGGCTCGAAACCTTTATTAAAAAGCTCACTTGATTTAACTAAACCAATTTTTTAAAAAAATATATTCTCGATCATTTGAAAAATATGCTTGATTCTTTTTAAAAAAATCATCGATTCTTTCTAGTATATGCTCAATTTCGCTACAAATATACTAGATTTAACTAAATCTAATTTTCTAAAAAAAACCTCGATCCTTTAAAAAAAAATTATCGATCCCTTTAAAAAAAAATCTAGATCCTTTGAAAAAAATATCCTTTGAAAAATATTGTCGATCTTTTGAAAAAAATTCTCGATTCTTTAAAAAATATTCTTAATCCTTTGAAAAAAATTCTCGATCCTTTGAAAAAAATTCTCGATCCTTTGAAAAATTCTCGATCCTTTGACAAATGCTCGATTCTTTCAATTCTTTTAAAAATATGCTTTATTCTTTCAAAAATAAGTTTGATCATAATAAAATGCTCGATTTGGCTACAAATATACTCGATTTAACTAAACCTTATTTTCAAAAATAAAATGCTCGATCCTTTAAAAAATAAAATGTTCATACAACGACTGGACAACAAATCATAACGAATGAATACATTGTTAAACCACACAGAAATATATGAAAATATATAAACGAAGATCATAAATATATGTTATCTTCTTGTGCAAAATCTGGAGAGAGACAAGTTTTTTGGAGAGAGAGGATTTATCATTTTCAAAGTGTAGATAGAAGCACAATAAGAATAAAAAATGGATTATTTAAGAGCAATTTGGGTAGTTCACCATAATAGGTGTCTTTTAAACTTAAGTTATTAAAACGGTGACATCATTACAACAAAAAAAAGGTGACATATCTCACAATTTCCACTTTTGTTGAAAAGTATCAGATGTGAGATTCCACATTTTTTTTCTTTTACGAGATTCCTATTGATATTATTTTAAGATTGTGTGACCTGCATTATTAATAGTTTTTGTCTTGACCCCCCAAAGTTAAAATTTTGGTTTCGTCCTGCTTACCATCAAGATTGTTTGAACATACCACAAATGGACAAGACAATAATATTAATTATAGGTTGCCAATTTGACAGCTTCGCTGAGTGTGTATGAGATATACCTGCATTGTGCATGAGAGCTAGGAGACCTTGACAAGTAGCCTTTCTTGGGAGACATGGCAGACGACAATTAATCCTTGGAATCATTGTTGTCGATGCAGTTGGGCTCAAGAGTTTCCCCATTAGAAATCACAATGGTGGATAATGTTTGATTGGCCCCATCACCAGAACCCACCACCGATAAACCCTCCTGACTCTACCCCTGCTTTTCCAGGTCATGCTCACATCTGTGACCCCCATTCGAGTCCTCATTCTGCATCTGAACTAAAACAAAAAAGAAACCCTAGAAATCATTTCTCTCTACCACCAACTATTTCAATTTTAACTTATTTGAAACCATATTTATAAAATTCCAAAGAGACTGAGCTAACAAATCAATTGAAAGAACACTAACTTATTATAAAAAGCAATCAATTCCAATAAAAAAGAAGATAAATTTTGTACCTGATGAACATCTGGACAGACAAGCAAAGGACCATATCTCAGTAAAATCTATACACAAAAATTCTACTCAGAGAACAGAATTAGGGAAGAAGTAGAGAACCAAATTGAGAATGAGTCGAAGAAACATGTGGTAGCCTTACCTCTTCGTTCTTCAAGTTTCGAGTACGACGGATGCGAACTCTCTGGTTAAAATGGGAAGAAACAAGAAATAAATGGGAGAGAAGCAAGAAATAAAAAGTCAGTGAGAGAGAAACCATACCAGAGTGACACGTTTTTTATTTAAACATTGAATTGAGAGATGTGGCCGAAAAATAGAAATCATAGAATCTGAAAAAATAAATACATATGGTTAATTACAGGTAAAATTACTAAATGGTCCCCAATCATACAATATGAAAGACATTTATACCCTCATTTATTCATTGTTTAATAAATATTTCATGTAATTTCGGAATCCTTTAAGGATATAAGTGTAACTGTACTGTATTAATAATTGTAAATAAACTAATAAAATGAAATACCATATATACTCTCTATTTTTATAGATTTGAAATAAGGGTTCGAAAAATTAATGACACCATTTCAGAGAGGTGTCGTGTAAATATCACAAGTTTACTAATGTAAGTTTAAAATGTATAATTTAACGTTAAGAGATGAAAATGCCTCGAAATATTGAAAAAGAGAGAAAATTGTCGTTTTCTTAGTCTGAGAAAAACAAGAATGAGAAAGAAACCGACGGCAATGAAATCGACGACGAAGTGACCGGAACGGGAATACAGTAGATTTCTTACGATTGACAGAGGTAAGTTCAGTTTTTTTTTTCGATTTGCTGTTGATAACTTGACATTGCATGTTAGACTCGTGTTTTGTCAATTGAAATTGTAGATTAGGGTTGAAAAACAGGTCTGATAATGGTTGTGGTTTAAGTTAGGGTTTGAAATGAGGTTGAATATGTGATAAGGAAGATGGAATTCTGGGTATCGAGGATTGATTTTTTTTTTAAATGAAATCGAGAAATTTTCAAGCGAAATCGAGGTTTTTTTGAATGGGATCGAGGTTATTTTATAAATATTCGAGGAAATTTTTCAAACGATCGAGAATTTTATCAAAGTGTGGAATTTTTTTCAAAGAATCGAGAATATTTTTCAGGGATCGAGATTTTTTTTCAAATGATCGAGAATGTTTTTCAAAGGGTCGAGATTTTGTAAAAGGATCGAGAATATTTTTCAAAGGATTGAGAATATTTTTCAAAGGATTGAGAATATTTTTCAAAGGATTGAGACCTTTTTCAAAGGATCGAGAAATTTTTCAAAGAATCGAGAAATTGTTTTAAACGATCGAGAATATTTTTCAAAGGATCGAGAATTTTATTAAAGTGTGGAATTTTTTTCAAAGAATCGAGAATATTTTTCAGGGATCAAGACTTTTTTTCAAATGATCGAGAATGTTTTTCAAAGGGTCGAGATTTTGTAAAATGATCTAGAGTTTTTTCAAAGGATCAAGAAGTTTTTCAAAGGATCAAGAAGTTTTTCAAAGAATCGAGAATATTTTACACTTGACTTATGTCTTGTTTCAGTGACATTGCAGATGAGGAGCAGGTTGAAGGATTTGCTTAAAACTCCATAGGGAGATTGGTTTAAGGGAAAATTGACTCGACATGACCATTTTGATTCCCTCGCCCGTATAGACGATGCAATGAACGAGTTCCTGGAGATTTTGCTGTTGAGGATCGGTGTCGGTTCATGGCGTCCTATTTTGGGTATTTAATGTCGATGCACCAGGAGATGAAGTTTTCGGGTGGTGTTATCCATCGGCTGCTGTTACGAGAGTTGGACCATGATAGGCCAACAGATGAGATGTGATTCTTGTTAGGGAACCATGTGGTGAGGTTTTCGAAGGTGGAATTTTACCTCATCACCGGATTACGTTTCGGAGTTGTACCGGACACGAGTATGTATACTGCAGTGGAGAATGAAGTACATCAGCGGTACTTCCTGAAGCCGATGAGGTTTCATTGGAGGAGTTAAGGGTTGTGCCTATTGTACATGTTAAACTGAGTACTGATAGGGGTGGATGAGAGATTCAAGATTCCAGTTTGGCAGTTTCGGTTGGTGGAGGGCCTCAATGCCTTAGATTCGTTCCCGTGGGGTGCCCACGTCTATATGCATTCTATCTTTTCATTCAAGCATGTGTTACCGCGGTGACATAAGGAGAGACGCCAACAGTCATAGGGCACTGTTGTACATACCGTGGAGGGGTACAACATTTACGGTCTATCACATGCCCTTTTGGTAAAAAAATTGATTTACAACATGTATATTAAATTTCGTTTCCTAATTTTTGTTGGATTATAACTGTACTTATCTTTTATACAAATATTTGTTTTCGAGGTGATCCCCCAACTGGGCATCGATTTCGGTGTCCGAAGGGTTACAGAGCTTTCTCCTCGTATGTTGAAGTGGGAGTTGACCAAACAATCTAGAGGGAAGAACCTGGCCAAGATTTTCAGTGCTAGGGTATTTATTTAATTTGTTAATCGTTATATTACTTACTATGTTTACAATAACATTCCTCTAACTAAGCTTTCAGATGTTTGTGAGGAAGGAAATCGTGTCCACAGCAGCTGAGGCGGTGGTACCATACTTCACAGGCCTAAGTGAGAGGGGGAGCCCCTATGTAGAGGACGACAGGGTTCACCTTCCGACTGTCCCTGATCAGATTGCCACTGGAGGAAGCAATGGAGAGGGTTCAGAGTAGAAGGATGGGGGTGAGAGGAGCAGTGAGACGGAGGCTTCATACCCATCGGGTTCAGGTTTCAATGCCATGGACACTGACGGATCTGAGTCGTCTCCTCGGCCAGTGAAGCGTAAAAGGGTTCGGTTTACCACCCCAGGGCGTACCAATTCTTTTGTATAAAAATGTTTACAATGTAATTAAATTTTATTTTAATTTTTGTTTCCTTTTCAACTGTCATAAATCACAAGTATAACACAAATTGAAAATCCTATTTTAATGAAATTGGATTTAAGTTAATGAACAAGTAATACGAGTACAAATTATCACAATGTCATCATCATAACGCCTCAAATCATCCACGGTGGAGCCTCTGATAGGGCACGTTTGTCCGTTGTGGCCAATTGTATGACAGATGCTACACTTGTGTATGTATTCCTCAGGAACAACTCTTTCCGGACCTTCATTAATCAAAGTTGGGTTAGAACATCTCATAGAATTATGCTCTGGTTGTCCACACATTCTACAGTTCTGTGTAGTTATCATCTCCGAAGATGAGATATGGCGACCCGCCCTCTGGTGGCCTGCTTGTCTCCTGGAGATTGGATTCAAAACCACTATCTCAACATTATCAGATGACACAATCCAAGTGGAAGGATATCCAACCGACATAATAAGAATCGAGTACGCATCAAAACAATGAAAACGATGAGATTCACGTTTCAGTAATATTAACCGTAGACAAAAACGTATGATGTACCTTGCGGCAACGAGAGCGTGAGAACATGGAAGAAGGTCCATTTGGAATTTGTTACATGTGTAAGTCTTCCTGGCTAAGTCAACAATCCACTGTTTTCTAGACCGCTTCACCAAGAATATGTTCCAGTCAACTGGATTTACGGTCATAAAATTGTACTTATCATCACGTTTTAGGATCACAAGATGTGCTGCGCCGGTCAACTGATGACGCATGGATTGTGCAGCCCTATGACGATCGTGAAACCAACGTTCTAGCATATTCCTAATGAACTCTGTCAGAGTTAACATAGGCAGTTGTCGTGCAAATTTTAGGCATGATTTTATGCATTCTACAACATTTGTTGTCATCACCCTGTACCTTCTGTCGGGGCAGTGTACACGAGACCACTTGTATGGACCGACATCAATTACATAATCATATGCATTCGGGTGCAAGTTTCGTATATCTTCCATGTACCGGTTATATTACAACAAGGTGTACGTTCGGGCTACTTTGTCCATTATTGCGGCAACATCCTTTCTATGATATCGCTTCTTAATATTTTCATAAAAGTGCTAGAAACATATAGTATGGGTGGCATAAGGGAACACTTTAGAAATCCCTGCTTCAATACTTGCATGTCGATCATAAATGAATACCAAATCATCTATATGGCCAATGACAACTTTCAAGCAAACCAAAAACCACTCCCATGATAGGTTGTTTTCTGTGTCACCGTACCCAAAAGCAATTGGATAAATCTGTTCATTCCCATTTTGTGCAATTGCAACAAACATTGTGCCCCCGAATCTACCCTTTAAATGGATACCATCAACGACAATAACTAGACGCATACACCTCTGGAATCCTCTAAGTGAGGCACCTAACGACATGAAAAAGTAGAGGAATTTACCATTTTCATTGCACTGTAAGTCAGTGATTGTTCCGGGATTTTATTGTTCCAACATGTAACCGAATGATGATAGCAGTTGGAAGCTCTTCTCATGTGTTCTATAGGTCAGTGACAATGCATAATCAAGGGCTTGATGTGCCTTACTGTACATGATTTGGATGCCATACATTGTTTTCATGTCTGCGATTATGTCCTTCGGATTCATTAGTCGACTATCATGTTGTTGCAATCTAGGTGCAACCACTTCTCCAATTATGACTGCACTAGCTTGTCGATGGCGGCGGTGAATCTCCTCCAACCGAAAACTGTGTTCGTTGACAAAACTTCTTACTTGGAAGTATGTCACTTCATTTCTCCTCACCGCTCTTAACTTCCACGTACAATTGTACATCAAACAAACCATATGTAATATTGTCTTATTCGACCTTTTCACCTTCTACTCAAAGTTGTGCCGTATTGTAAAATACCCATCCAATCTCTTCAAATTCTTTTTAGTAGAAAAAAATTGACCTTTATATATCATGCTTGTAGGTTCATCTTCTACCAAGTTTCTGCTTCCACCCATACCAAAAGAGTATGATTCTGCTCCTGGAATAACCCACGTTGTGGGATTCTCAGAATCAGCTGGAGTTACATTAGGCCAAACCTCAGAAGTCCCAACTATATCTACTGCAGTGGAACTATATCTGTGTACACGTCTTGCAAGTCTTTCCGTTTCGAATGGTTTTTCATCTTCCTCATTGTTCGCTACATTATCTATCGGATGTAAATTTGTCTCATTAGCCACCTCATGAATTGTTAAGTTATTCGGTTCATTGTTCTGCTAATTGTTCATGTCATTGTACATCTCATTGTATTGGTGGTTGTACTGATCTCAATTTGACAACCAAAATCATCGTCCAATTGAGCTCCAACTATATCACCATGGTCGGCTACTTCCGGTGGGACACCATATAGGTTTTCCCTATCGTCAATCCCATTTCTTTCTGTGAACAACTGGTGGCTTCCGTCTGAAGATCGAAATTGTTGGGTGTTATCACGAAAAGGGATTTCTTCACCAACTACACCTCCTGGTACCCTCTTAATTAGACTGACACATACTTGAGGGATCACCATATCTTCCCCTAGCATAAACAAAACATCGTCATCGTTTCTTATAAATGTGGGACATGTTGTCCCGGGAACGATTGATATAGATTGTAGATCAATAATGTATTTGTTCACATCGTACTTCACAACGGTTTGCATGATCGACACCAGCTCTTCGTAAGTCATATTTCTTGACACATACATTCCTTGGTTATCGGAACCAAAAAACCTCTGACTTCCATCAGGTAATTGCTCACATCAACCGTTATAAGATATGACTATTCTAACCCGATCCATTGTCCTGTAAAAATCATCATCACAAACTATTATTAACAAATTAAAAAAATAAATTACTTTTACAATTACTAAGAATTACAGATATTTCTCAAGTGTAAGGGATCAAGAATATTTTTTAGGAATCGAGCTTTTTTTCGTAAGAGATCGAGAACATTTACAAACGGATCGAGCTTTTTGGAAAGGGGTCGAGAACATTTTCTAAGGGATTGAGTTTTTTTTCAAATGGATCGAAATTTTTTTATAAGGGATCGAGAACTTTTTCATGGGTTCTAGGACTTTTACAAGGGATCGAGAACTTTTTGTTGGGAACGAGAACTTTTTCTAAGGGATTAAGAACTTTTATCAAGGGATCGAGAACTTTTATCAAGGGATCTAGAACTTTTTCTAAGGGATCGAGAACTTGATCGAATTCTTTTTTAAGGGATCGAGAATATTTGTCAAATTATCGAGCATTTCTTTCAAATAATCGACCTTTTTTTCAAAATATATAAAAGTTCGATCCAATATAAAATAAACTCGATTTATCTTTAAATATCATCGGTCACACATGAAAAAAACTCGATATATTCAATGTTCATACATGTTCTTACAAAGACTGAAAACAACATATTATCGAGGAATGAATACATTGTTAACCCATACAGAAATGCATGCAAAATATCTGAAATGCATAAAAAAAATATAAGTGAAGATCATAAATATTTGTTACCTTCTTGTGTAGAATCTGGAGAGAGATAACTTTTTTAGAGAGAGAGATAAGTTTCCAGATAACTTTTTTGGGGACATACACACGAGTTCAACATGTTGCCTTTTAAAATTTAAAGTTTAAGGGTAACTTGGGTAGTTCACCATAATAGGTGCATTTTAAACTTAAGTTATTAAAACGGTGATATTATCGCAACACACGATAAAAAATATGACATATTTCACAATTTCCACTTTGATATAACTATATCAATTATTGAAAACAGGAAATACCGAAAATAGTAGGGCATATAAGTCTTTTTACAAATTAAAAAAACTTACAACAAAATAGGAGGGTTTAAAATATGGCTCAACCGTCCTTTTCTATAGTGTATAGAAAAGAGAATTATCGACTTAACATTAAGATAGATTTTTACACGTGAAATATGGATATTCTTTATAAAACGATTAATTGCACTAATTTATCCTAAGTATATACAAAATTGCACTAAAACTATAAAAAGTGTCATAATAACAAAAACTAATCCTTAATCCGTTAATCGATCATGGACAGGGTATGCCACTTTTGTCATTAGAGAAATAACAATTAATTAATTAATCATAAATAATAAAACAATCATAAAAATAATAAAAAAGTATTAATTAAAAATAAAACAATCATAAAAAATATTTTTTTTAATTAATTAAAAATAAAAAAAATGTTTGTTGTGTTGGATTGAAGAAATTTGACCAGCCCAATGACAGAACTCGCCCTGACCCATAATTTAAGTACGGGAAGATCATGTGGAAACTCTGACCTTTCTAACTAAATTCACAATCTTATGAAAAACCTTACATAAAATCTGAAAATCATATGAATTTCAAGGTAGCTTCTAATAAATCTTTAAAAATGGCTTTAGTTTTTCAAAACTTTTCCACATTGTAATTAAAAAGTACAATTTAAATATGTGGGTTATGACCCATCATAAAATATAATACAATTAAAATCCAAAAAACTGCTTTATGTATTGTACTCATATGCTGAATATTAACATATTCGAAAACTAATTATGAAAAATCTTGATATCTACAAATTTGCAAATTTGCATAACAAGCTTTAATTAAAATCATGAACTATCATTTTTGTCATCACATGTGGCCCAAATCAAGATATTAAAGAATCTGTTAACGTCCGGTGAGCGAAAATAATCTTTAAAAACAAAATCTTTTATTTTCATAAACTTTTCCGAAAACCATCTTTTTATAAATATGAATTAACTTATAACTTCTTTATGTTTCTAAAATCTATAAATCTCTATCTAAAAACATTAATACTTTCTAAACTTTATACTTGCTAAACATAATCTGAAAACTATCTAACTGTAGGAAACTGTTCTATCTTTCTTTCTATGTCTCTTTCTAATTTCATATACATTTTTGAATTATGTATATTTTTTTCTACATCTCTTTCTGAAATTTCACATCTCTTACTAAAACTAATCATGATTTAATCTGAAACTATTCTATAAAATAACTAATTTGTTATTGGCGTAATTTGGATGATACAACACGTCAGTAAAAAACAAGAGTCGGGGGTGCCAAGTCACCAAAAGTCAGCCAGATCGAACCAATCCAAATTGACAAAAGAAAGCCCGTCAAACCCCCCGACCAAGATAACACAAACGATCGGATAAAAAGACCCAATCGGAATTATCAAGATGGTCGGGGGAAAGGTTATGAATGGGTAAAACCTTTGATCGGGGAAAGTAAATTTGGTCGGGATTAACAAGTGGTCGGTTGCGTGACACGTGGACAACGCTCAGATTTAATGAAGTTATTACTTTAGTACGTAGAAAATGAATCTGACTTGAACAAGACATCTCGAAGTACATCTTGATAAGGAAACAAACTTCCTAATATATATCAAAGTGTAAATTGGGCTAGAGATATAATACAATTAAGATACAAGCAGCGCAAAACAAGAAAGAAAATAACATGATTCCAACAAAATAGAATTTGGTTCCATTACGGGAACTTACTTTACTTGTACACCAAGATTTATGGTTTTATGCATGTATAAATAGGTCATAATAACACTCATAGAGGGATGAATGTCAATTGAGCTTACACGAGTGCAAGTGAGATTGTGTGTGTAATTATTCTCAATTTAGTGAATTCTTCTCGCCGTTGCAGGTAATCATGGATGTTTTCCCACCTTGAGGTTTTACCACGTAAAATCATGTGCATTGTCTGCTTTTTATTTATTTCGATTCATAGCTTGATTGTTTATTCACACTCACCTGTTCGATGAGTGATCAATTAAACCTAATCCAAAAATCACCGTCAACAACTGGCGCTAGAAGAAGGCGTTGAACATCCATTAACATTGAGTTTGAGTAATTATTTCTAGAAAAAAGCTTGCGAGAAACTATATCATGGCCACCAGTAGAGACATAAGTCTATCTCTACATAACACGGATGCCTCGCGCGACACTAGCGTCCCCAATCCTATTGATGTCAATATCGCTGGAGAAGATCCGCCCTCGAGAACCCCACCATCTACCAGACCTGATATTTCTACATCCATATATGTAACCGCTGGTATTTCTCCAGACACATTCCGATAAATTTAGGAATCCCTACGGGAAGTCATTGACGATGCCACTAGATAAGGAATCAGCGTAACGACCACTGTCAACCTGAGTTTGCCGTACCAGTTCTCTATGCCAGTGGTGCCCCATTATCCTAGGATACATTCTAAAATAGTGGTAACCACTCTAGGAGCACCCCAAAAATCTAGAAGAGATAGGGCAGAACGTCGAGAAAGAAGGAAATGTTCACGCAGAAGAGATGATTGCTAAAAGGACCAGGGAACTAGGGAGCACAAGAGGTCCAGTTCACGGGAAGATGTGAGAAGATATGGTAGAGGAGAAACCCACCTTGAGCAGGTAGATAAACATGATGACCAGAGGAAAAGGTCCTGCTCGAATTCAAGAGATGATGAAACTGCCCCCATAAGATGCATTGAGCCAACTTCCTGCGATCTGGCTCGACCCGTACGATACCCAGATTAGTGGGCGAATCCTTAGGGAACCATACAGACTCAACATCCACCAGAAATTTGACAAGCATGGAGAATCGGAGGAGGAGCGACAGATCCTTCTCAGAAGAATAGAGGCCTTAGAGCGAAGACAAAGCCAGGAAAACCTGTTGGTCGGTAACTCTGGGAGTCCATTCGCTGATTCTATAAGGCAGACCCATTTTTTGGACAGGTTCAGGATGTCACATGTGGAGCAATTCAAGGCCAATACCGACATGCATGAGCATGTCAAGAGATATTAAAACTCAATGGCGCAATATGATTATGATGATGCCCTAATGTGTCGGATGTTCACAGAGACCTTGGGAGATCTAGGATCTAAGTGGTTTGGAGGACTTTTGGCTGGATCCATTAGGAACTTTGAGGAACTAATACAAGCTTTTACCAGGCAGTTCATGGGAAATATCCAACGAAAGAAATCCATATCAACCTTGTCAACCTTAAAACAAAGGAAGAATGAAAAGTTGAAGGATTATCTAACTAGGTTCTCGCAAGAAGTTTCGAAAGTATAGGATCCCAACGATGATACAGTGGTATCCACATTTATTAATAGTCTACAACATAGGCAGTTGACGCTAAGCCTGAGATAGAAAGAATCGACCACATATGCAAGCAAGGTAAATTATGTCGGAGGATACACCATGATAGAGGAGGAACAAATATCACATGGTGGAGAGCTCATAAATGGGGGATGGCCAGAGAGCAGCCAAAAATCCTAAAGATAACAACTCGAAGAATAATGGCAAATGGGACCATAAAGAAAATGAGGGAAAGGGTAAGGATGGATGCAATGATGATGATAAAAGTGGTAAGCACTTTAAAAGGAAATACAACAATTACACCACATTAGCCATGAGACAAGAGGAAATCTTGAATGTGATAGAAGATAAGAATCTGTACAAAAAGCCCCGAGACAGTCGAGCTTTGCAAGGAGAGACAACACCAAATACTGTAGATTTCACCAGGAGAATGACCATGAAACCTCAAAGTGTTATCAATTGCGGGGTTACATCGAAAAGCTGATCAGAAAGGGGCATCTTATGGATATGGTCTTTAAAAGTGGGGAAGACCAATATAATGATACCCCAAATGAAGAACGCGATAGAAGCCAAAGGAGTCCCAAAAGAAATTCGGACAGTGGGGTAATCAACACCATCTTTGGTGGAACACACACTGAGGTTAGCATTCGAGAAAGAATGACCGAAGTTAGAGAAACCATAGATGGTCAGAGGAATCTAGAAGTAAATCTGTTCGGCCCTGATTAGAAAAAGTTCAAGCAAGGATGAGACCCGATAGTCTTTATCGAGGCAGACACACACGGATCGGAGGTAAGGTCAAACGATGCGATTGTTGTGTAAGTTGGCCTGGGTCACAGGGAAGTGAGAAGAGTGTTGATCGACAATGGGAGCTTGGTAAATATCTTGAGTGTGAAAGTATTTGACAAGCACGGATTGTAAAAAAAAGACCTCTAGCTGCTCAAAGTCCCATTGATAGGCTTTGGAGAAGCAGAAGTAAGATTGTTAGGGAAAATGAAGTTACCTGTAGAGATTGGGAGCTTTCCCTACACCAAGACAGTGTTGCTGGATTTTATGGCCGTGAATGTGGAAAACTGACCGTACAACGCCTTGCTGGGTAAACTGTTCCTGAACATGTCAAAATCTGTGACTGTTACCTATACCTTGACAGTGAAGTTTCCAACAGAAGCTGAGGTAGGTGTCATGAAAAGTTCCTAATAATGGGTGAGAAAGGTCAATCTAGATGTATACAGGGAAAAAACAGAACCAGACGTAATGCAAATAGATATCCAAAGAGATGAGGAAGACCCAAAAGTGGATGAAGGAGAGACTGCAACAGAAACGCTTACCCGGTTCGACCTAGACCCAATGGAGGTATCTCCAGAAGATGGGAAGGCCTAAGAAGATGAGATTACTGAGGAAGTCATAATTGACGAAGGCAATCCCGATCGGACCGTAAACCTAAGGGCCCGATTGACGGGAGAAATTTGGGATGAAATGATCAGCCTGTTAAAGGAATACAAGGACATGTTCGCATGGAAACATAAGGATATGCCTAGAATCGATCCGAAGATAATCTTCCATTACCTAGCGATTGACCCCGATTGGAAGCCAGTCATCTAGAAAATAAGGCGGTTTAACTCGGAGAGAAGCAAGTCAATCAATAAAGAGGTAGCGAAACTGTTTGCGATAGGATCCATAAGGGAAGTACCCCGAATGGGTTGCTAACGTGGTGCTAGTGAAAAAGAAGAGCTGTCAGTGGAGGATGTGTGTAGATTTCACTGACCTCAATATGGCATATCCGAAAGATAGATTTCCTTTACCTCGGATCGATCAACTAATAGATGAAACAGCGGGTTATGAATTATTTAGCTTCATGGATGCTTACTCAGGTTACAACCAGATCCGAATGTTTGAGTCAAATGAAGACAAAACCTTCTTCACAACTGACTAAGGGTTATACTGTTATAAAGTAATGCCCTTTGGTCTCAAGAATGCTGGGGCAACCTACCAGAGGCTGGTAAACAAGATGTTCTCCCAACAGATCGGCAGGAATATGGAGGTATAAATGGACAACATGTTAACAAAGAGCATACATCCAGAAAACTTGCAGAAGATCTTATGGAGACGTTCAGGATATTAATGAAGTTCAACATGAAACTTAACCCAAAGAAATGTGTAGCACATTCAGGAAGATTCTTTGGTTTTCAAGTTCATCAGAGGGGAATTGAAGTAAACCACGAGAAGATAAGAGCATTGGTAAAGATGAGGTCTCTAAGGACCCTGAAAGACATTCAAAGGCTGACAGGCTGTTTAGCATCCTTGAATCGGTTCATTAGCAAGTCAACAGACAAATGCTTGCCTTTTTTTAGAGCAATCAAGAAGAAAAAAAGGCAAGCAAGTAGAATGGAACGATGAATGTGAGTAGACATTCCGAAAGATCAAAAAGTACCTAGTTGAAACATCGATCTTATCTAAACCCCTGAAAGGAGAAGTGATCTACCTGTACCTATCGGTCACAAATGTGACAACGGGGTCAATGCTGGTCAGGTTAGATGAGGGGGTACAAAAGTCAGTGTATTACATAAGTAAGGCTTTACTACCAACTGAAACAAGATACTCGCTAGCCGAGCAGATGAAATTGGCATTAGTAACAACAATAATAAAACTGGGACCTTATTTTCAAGCTCACAAGATCGATGCCTACCCAGACTGCCTACTGAACCAGATTCTATCAAGACCTGAGGTGTCTGGAAGGTTAACCAAATGAGTAGTGGAGTTGAGTGAGTTCGGCATAGCATACCTTCCAAGTGTTATAATAAAGGGGCAAGTTGTAGCTGACCTAATCACCTAGTTCGTTGAACCAAACGGCGAGGTGATCAAGATGCTGAAGGAGAATGAAGGATTCATCTAGAAACTGCATGTAGATGGATCATCAAACACGTACGGCAGCAGGGGAAGGCATAATGATATCCACTCCATAAGGTGACCAGGTAGAATGTGCCCTACGGTTTGACTTCTAAGCCACTAACAACATGACCAAATATGGGACGCTTTTGGTAGGACTTAGGGTTTGCACAGAGTTAGGGGCAATTGAATTGGAGATATTCGGTGACTCATAGGTGGTGGTGAACCAAATCTTGGATGAATATCAGGCCAAAGACAACAACATAACCGTTTATCTGGGGATAGCCAGGATGCTGCTTGGGAGATTCAAGGTCTACTGCTGGTGGAAGGGTTGTGGAGTATTGTTGATAAAGGCTTCTCTGAACCAGTTGATGGAGTTGAACTTTCTGATGAGCAGAAAAGAGTTCTTGAAACAAACAGAATAAATGATGCTAAAGCTCTCTAAAAAATTCAGAATGCAGTTTCTCCTGCCATTTTTCCAAGAATTATGGGTGCTACTACAACAAAAGAAGCCTGGGAAATTCTTCAGCAGGAGTTTCAAGGTAGCAAAAAGAAATTGCTATCAAGCTCCAAAATCTCATAAGGGAATTTGAAAATCTCAAAATAAAATATTTTGAGAGCATAAAGGATTATTTCTCCAGAGTTATTGATGTTGTCAACCATATGAAGACTTATGGAGAAAACATTGTTGATCAGAGAATTGTTGAGAACATTTTAATCAACCTACCTGAGAAATATGAATATATTGTAGCTGCTATTAAGGAGTCTAAAGACCTCAACACTTTGTTCAATGCAACAATTGATGAGTTCTCTCCCCTCTCATGAATAAAGAAGGCAACAGAACATTGATCAATCTGTTGAGAATGCATTCCAGTCCAAGCTCAACCTCAAGTCTCAACCGTACTCAAAGAAGAAGGAAGCTGTCAGTGATTCGAAGAGACCAGATTCAACAAAAGAGGATGAAATATTTCTATACATTGATACTACTGTAAGATCAAAAGTAAAATTGGGCAATGGTTCCATTGTATAATCAGAAGGAAAAGGAACCATATTAGTTGAAACTAAGAGAGGCCCAAGATATATTAGAGATGTCTTGCTTGTTCCTGATTTGGAACAACATCTATTAAGTATTGGACAACTAGTTGAGAATGGTTATGTTGTGTCTTTCGAAAATAATGCTTGCAAGATCTTTGATCAAAAGAATAAAGATCAAGTCATTGCTAGCATTAAAATAAGAAGCAATAGAATATTTCCACTTGAATTTTATTATGAAGTTATGTCCTTTAGAAGTCAAGTTATTGAAGATAACTTGGCTATGGCACAAGAGATTCTGCCATTTAAACTTTAATGGCCTGAAAATATTGAAGCAAAAAGGCATGGTGATGGGGCTTCCTGAAATGGAGACCAAGATGAGTCTGTGTGAAGCTTGTATATCTGGAAAACACAATCGAGATACATTTCCTAAACAAAGTTCATGGAGAGCAAAAATGCCATTGGAATTTATACACAGACATATATGGCAGAATGAAGACTCCTTCCTTAAATGAACACATGTATTTTCTTATCTTCATTGATGACTTTTCACGTATGACTTGAGTGTATTTTTTGAATTGCTTGGTGATGGGGCTTCCTGAAATGGAGACCAAGATGAGTCTGTGTGAAGCTTGTATATCTGGAAAACACAATCGAGATACATTTCCTAAACAAAGTTCATGGAGAGCAAAAATGCCATTGGAATTTATACACAGACATATATGGCAGAATGAAGACTCCTTCCTTAAATGAACACATGTATTTTCTTATCTTCATTGATGACTTTTCACGTATGACTTGAGTGTATTTTTTGAAGGGAAAGTGAGAGACCTTTATTGTGTTCAAAAATTTTAAAGCTTCTGTTGAGAGACAAAGCGGAAAGGAGATTAAAGCCATACGCAGTGACATATGAGGTGAATATACCTCAAAAGAGTTTGAAGATTATTACAAAAATGAATGATTATGGAAGTAATTAATAGCTGGTTACAGTCCACAACAAAACGGTGTTACCGAAAGGAAAAAACGTACTATTGTAGAGATGGCAATATCAATGTTAAGTAAAAAAGGATTGCCAATTTTTTTTTTGGGTTGAAGCTGTGAATACAGCTGTTTACATTCTTAATAGATGTCTAACAAAAGCTGTGAAGGATATGACTTCATTTGAAGCATGGAGCAGCATCAAGCTTTCAGTGAGACATCTTAAATTTTTTGGCTACATTTGTTATGTTCATATTCCTTCTCAGAAAAGATCAAAATTTAATGAGAAGAGTGAAAAATGTATTTTTGTTGGTTATAGTTCCAACACTAAGGGCTTTAAATTATATAATGTTGAGACTAAAAAAATTGTTATTAGTAAAGATGTAATTTTTTATGAAGATGCAACTTGGGATTGAAAGAGAATAAGGTGCATGAGATCACTCATGTAATTTTCTAGAATCCTCAAGAAGCTCCAAGGCAGCCACATGAAGATAACTTTCTTCCTACAACACCAGTCAACTCAAGCTCAAGCTCAAGCTCAAGTTCAAGTGATAATGGTTCTTCAACCTCATCATTTACTTGCTCACCTCCAAGAAAAACCAGAATGTTGAGTGAAGTTTACAAATCCTATAATTTTTCAGTCATTGAACCAAAAAGCTTTGAAAAAACAGCAAATGAAGAAGTATTGGTGAAGGAGATGGAAGAAGAGATGCGTATGATTGAGAAAAATCAAACTTGGGAGCTGGTTGATCGTCCCAAAAACAGAGAAGTTGTTGGAATTAAATAGATTTACAAGACAAAGCTAAATCAAGATGGGAATATACAGAAACATAAGGCAAGACTTGTTGCAAGGGGCTTTACTCAAAAGCCAGGTATTGATTTTTATGAAACCGTTGCTCATGTTGCTAGAATTGAAACAATAAGAACATTAATTGCTCTTGCTACTCAAAAACATTGGAACATTTATCAATTATATGTAAAATCAACTTTTCTAAATGGTGTTTTGAAAGATGAAATATATATTGACCAGCCATAAGGATTCATGGTGAAAGGGGGAGAAAATAAAGTTTACAAATTTAAAAAGGCCCTATATAGGTTGAAATAAGCTCCCCGAGCTTGGTACAAAGAAATTGATAAATTATCACCATGAATGGGTTTCGAAGAAGTAAAAGTGAACCCACATTATTTACTAGAAACATAAATGGAAGTGTTCTTATTGTTTCAATCTATGTTGATGATTTAATTTTCATGGACAATGATGAGAAGTTGCTTCTTGAGTTTAAAAAGAATATGATGCAAACATATGAAATGAGTGATTTGGGGTTATTGCATTATTTTTTGGGCATAGAAGTGTGTCAAAGTGAAGAGGGTATTTTTATTTGCCAAAATAATTATGCAAAAAATATTATGGAAAAATTTAAAATGAGTGGTTGTAATGTTGTTGATACACCACTTGTTGTGAATGCGCAGTTGAGGCAAGATGATGGTAGTAAGAAGACAGATGCTTCTTTGTATAGAAGTATGGTTGAAAGTCTTTTGTGCGTGACAACAACAAGGCCATACATTATGTTTGCTACAAGCTTATTATCCAGGTATATGCAAAGTCCAACTCAAAATCACATGGGAGCTGCTAAAAGAGTGTTGAGGTATTTGCAGGGCACTTTGGATTATGAAATTCTATACCAACCAGTAAAAGACTCAAAATTGGTTAGTTTTTCAGATAGCGATTGGGTTGGGTGCCTTGATGATATGAGGAGCACCTCTAGTTATGTGTTCTCACTTGGTTCATGCATATGTTCTTGGAGTTCAAAGAAGCAGAAGATTGTTGCACAATCTTCAGCAGAAGCAGAATATTTGGCTGCAGTAAAAGCAACTTCACAAACAATTTGGCTTCGAAGAATTCTTGAAGACATTGGTGAAAAGCAAGAAGATCCTACAATGTTGTATTGTGACAATAAATCAGCCATAGCCATGGGAAAGAATCCAATAAGCCATGATCGTAAGAATCACATTGTTATCAAGTTTCACTTCATCAGAGAAGTAGTTGAGCAAGGTGAAATTCAACTCATGTACTGCAGGACTCAAGATCAAATGACTGGTATTCTTACTAAAGCTGCTACCAGAGACAAGTTCATCTATCTCAGGGAATTGATCGGAGTTACAAAGAAAGTGCATTAAGGGGGAGTGTTGAAAGTTAATGCACTTCTAGAAATATCTAAGAAACTTATTTCTAGTATTTAAGTAAAAGTAGTATTTGAGTAAATGTAGTCTTTTTGTATTCTCTATGTATTTGAGTCATTGTAACTAGATATGTCTGTGATCAGAACGATTTATATACCTATTTGAGGTCTCCATTACCTAGCTTTTATTCTCGTTTTCGAGTATATTCTGGTGTTTAATGTGTTTGTAAGCCTTGTGTAGGTACATGTTCCCTATGGAAGGTATTTGAACTTAATTGAAGAGTTTTGGAGGTTAGATGGGCTGATATGGAAATGGGCTATACAGAACACCTAAATTACGGGGACCATATCTCTCTCTTCAAATTGAACGACATTTTCCATTACCACTTTTTGGAAAGCCCCGTATGTCTTCTTTCCAATGCACTTTACGGATCACAATTCCGAGTTTTTTAGAGGAATTTATGGTCATTTCCGTAACGGTGCACACTGCTGGAAAATACAGACGAAGCAAAGAATCAAATAGTGGCGCTAGTGAGGCGCCACTCGATCATCGCAACCTCACCAACGTAAAATATCAGTAGGTTTGCGTTGGTAGACCAGCGCACGTGCCCAAATTTTCCATTGTCAGCCAGTTTTTAAGGGGAAAATCTTATCTTTTCACACCCAATTCTTGCCCTAACCTTTCAACACTATAAGTACCCTATTTTCTCCTCATTCTTGAGACTTCTCTTCCCCATCTCTCCCCCTAAACATAGCCCTCACGCCCCAAAACCAAACATCTCTCCATCTTCGTCATCTCTTCCATCTTCTTCACCAAATAAGTGAGTGATTCAAGCTCCCAATGAGGTTTTTCCTCCATAGGAGCTCACCATACACCTCCATACCACCATTTTACACTTCCTCCACCCATTTTAGAACCAATTTCAAGGAAATAAGAGTGGTCTTAGGACCAAAACCTGGCTAGGAAAGATTTGGAGCATCTTTTGAGGGTTTGTCTTCAAGGATTTGCTCATTTTTACTCATTTTCCTTGTATTTTTGTTTCTTTAATATGTAACTCCGAATTGGGAATTTGTAAACCTTTCACATGTGCTATATATGTATTTTTGTATTTAAATTCATTTGGATTTTGTTTTGCTTTTGGAATTATATATTTTAATGCTCTTATTATGATATGTATGTGTATGAATGACTTGAAATTGATATGTATGCATGATTGGGATTAAGAGTAGAGTAATTTAATGTCGGAGTAGATTAATTTAGCTTCCTATGATTGTTTCTATGTTAATGGATGATCAAAATGCCATGTATTGATGATTTGAGTGATTGGGGATTTTTTTCCCCAAAGAGTGGAAAAGGTTAGTTCATGCATTTATGTGCTAAATTGGCTTTGGTTCATTTCCTTGCACATAATGGGTCTTTTTAGGACACAAATGCCCTTCTTTGGCCAGAATTGGTTTAGGAATAATTCCCAAATCAAGAGAATGAACCCTTAATTCATATTGAATGTACTTAATGTCTTAGCAATTGCATTGATGCACATTAGTGTTAGGTGAGCATATTTTCCATCTGTATTCATTCATCTTAGGGAGTCTAGAGAGATTATGAGAGAACTCTCTCTTGTTGAGGGGGTTGTGCATTCATGAGATTTGAGAACGCAGTAGTCGTCCAATGGTGAGGACGTCTCGGATTGACACCCGAGAAGTGTTACGGAAATGACCAGTAATTAAACAGAAAAGTGCACACAACACACAAACACAGATATTTACGTGGTTCGGCAATTGCCTACGTCCACGGGAGGCATCAAACTATATTATTTCAGAAATAATACAAAAACAGAGTTTTTCTCTCAACTCTCAAGAACACTCTCTGGAAGCACTGAATACTAAATTGCTTCTTGCCTTGCCTCTTAATATCCATTTCTTTGCTGATGGTCTTATTTGTAGGGGAAATGCATAGACAACCTTCCCCCATTTTCAACAAGGTGGTTTGTGGTTGGTGGTTTGGTTTCCACATTGTCAACAATGTAGGTGGTGGTAGATAGAAGGTGATAGTTGAGCAAATTTGTCAACAATCTCCACCTTGGCGAGAATCCACAAATCAATGCTGCCTCCATTACGCCCTTAGGCGATACGAGCTCGAGAGATATTGATCAAGTCCAAGCAATGTTGGAACTTGATCCCTATTACCACCTTTGTTAACATATCTACATAATTGTCTACAGTTCTGATTTTTTGGAGTAGAATGTTCCCTTCATCTACTATTTCCCGAATAAAATGGTAACGTACGTTTATATGCTTAGTGCGAACATGATGGACTTGGTTCTTTGCCAAACAAATGGCACTCTGGCTGTCACAGAAAATCTCCACACTTTCTTGAACAATGCCCAAATCCTTAATTAAACCACGAAACCAAATGGCTTCTTTGAAAGCTTTTGTTAGAGCCATATACTCTGCCTCAATAGTAAACAAAGCCACTGTTGACTGTAAAGTTGATCTCTAACTTACTGGTCCTCCTGCCATAGTGAACACATAACCAGTAGTAGATCGGTGCTTATACAAATCACCAGCATAATCAGAATCAACATATCCTACGATATGTTTATTAATCGTCTGATCTCTCTCAAACTTCAAACCAATATCTACAGTACCCTGGATATACCGTAGAATCCATTTCACAGCTTGTCAGTGGCCCTTACCAGGATTGTGCATGTAACGGCTCACTATACTTACAGCGTGTGAAATGTCGGGTATGGTACACACCATTGCATACATCAAGGCACCGACTACATTTGCATAAGGAACATGATCCATTTCTCTCTTTGCATCATCAGTAATCGGTGACATCCGTGCACTCAGCTTGAAATGTGGAGCCAATGGTGTACTTACAGGTTTAGACTTGCTATCAATGCCAAACCTCTGAAGCACAGTCTTCAAATACTGAGCCTGTGTAAACAAATGGTACATTTTGCTATGTCGCTTTTGATCTCCATACCAAGAATCTTCTTGGCCTCTCTAAGATCCTTCATGTCGAGCTCAGAGTTCCTTCATGTCGAGCTCAGAGTTCCTTCATGAAGCCTTCAGCCTGTCGATCTCCACCTTGCTCTTAGATGCTATCAGCATATCATCCATATATATGAGCAAATAGACAAATGTACCATCTTGGAGTTTGCAAAAGTATACACAATGATCAAAATGATTGCGTGTATACTTCTGAGTCATCATGAAGTTGTCAAACCGCTTGTACCACTATCGCGGTGACTGCTTCAAACCATACAAGGACTTATTTAGCTTGCAAGCCCAAATCTCACGTCCTGGAACTTTGAACCCTTCTGGCTGAGACATATAAATTTTTTCGTTCAAAGTACCATGGAGAAATGCAGTATTCACATCAAGTTGAGCTAACTTGAGATCAAATTGTGCAACCAAAGCCAATAAGATCCGAATAGACGAATGCTTGACAACTGGTGAGAATACCTCATTGTAGTCTATTCCTTCTTTCTGTGCATATCCTTTCGCTACCAATCTGGCTTTGTATCTGATGTTGTCTTTTCCAGGAGCACATTTCTTTTTGGCATAGACCCATTTGCACCCAATAGCTCTTTTTCCCTTTGGAAGTTGTGTCAGCTTCCAAGTTTCATTTTGGTTAAGTGATTTCATCTCCCTATCCATTGACATCTTCTACTTGACATTGTTCGTACAGTCCAATAGCTTCTCTGTATGTGTACGAGACTTCATAATCAGTCACTGGAAGAGCGTATGTCACCATATCTGTGTAACGAGCAGGCCTCCGAATATCTCTTTTCGGTCTGTTGGTGGCAATAGATTTAGGTTGTTGTCTGATCTCAGATAGTGGTGTTGTATCCTCCACCTCAACTGATATCTCGTCCTGGCTATCAAGATCATCATCAGGATGATCGACTATCGGAGAAGCCTTTTCTGACTTCTTGGGAGTCTCAAACTCCACATGTCGTAGAGAATTTGGATTCTCATTCTCCGTGTCTCGAGGTGTCTACTTCAACATCGCAGATTCGTCAAAGATAACATCTCGACTCAAGATGATCTTCTTTGACTCGGAATTCCATAGTCTGAATCCCTTAACTCCTTCATTAAAGCCTATAAAAATAGCTTTCTTGGCTCGAGGATCTAGTTTGGATTCAGTAACATGAAAGTATGCTGTACATCCAAATATATGTAATCGGTCGTAATCAAAAACAGGTTGTTCGGACAATACCTCCTTGGGAGTTTTCCCATCAAGTGCAGAAGCAGGTAGTCTGTTGACAATATGAGAGACATACATCAAAGCATCTGCCTAGAATGCCTTACTAAGGCCAGATTGAGAAAGCATACATCGATCTTTCTCCACCAAAGTACAGTTCATCCGTTCTGCAAAGCCATTTTACTGTGGCGTATCAGGAACTGTAAAATGTCTGATTATCCCTTCATCCTGACAGTATTTCATGAAAGGATCTGATTTGTATTCTCCGCCATTATCTGATCTGAGCCTTCTGATTTTTCAGCATGTCTGGGTTTCAATCATCTTTTTTCATTGAAGAAAGATATCTAGAACTTCATCCTTATGCTTCATGGTATATACCCAGACATACCTGGAGAAATCATTAATAAAAGTCACAAAATAATGTTTACCTCCCAATGAAACATTTTTGAAGGACCCCAAACATCAGTGTGAATGTAATCCAGTGTTGCTTTTGTACGATGAATGGCGGTGCCGAAATTGACTCACGTCTGCTTTCCCATGACACAATGCTGGCAGAAATCAAGTTTACCTGTCTTGGCACCTTTCAGAATACCTTGCTTCACCAAACCTTGCAAAGTCTTCTCCCAGACATGCCCTAAGCGCATATGCTAGAGTCGGGAAGTATCATATGGTTCATTGTCGGAACTGCTGGAGACGGATGCTCTCCCGGTGACTGTGTACCCGTCCAGGAAATATAGATTTCTCTGTCGAGTACCTTTCATTGCCAAGAATGCACCTTGTACAACTTTAAGGACTCCACCTTCCATGGTCACCTTATAACCGCTGGAGTCTAAGACCCCTAGTGAAATGAGGTTCTTCTTCAAATCATGGACATACCTAACGTTTGTCAATCGTCTGGTTGTACCATCGTGCATCTTCAAATGAATAGTTCCTATCCCTTTCGTCTGGCAGGTATTGTCGTTACCCATAAGCATAACTCCCCCGTCAAGCTCCTGGAAGCTTGAGAACCACTGCTTGTTGGGACACATATGATAGGAACAACCATAATCTAGAATCCATTTATTAGAATGGTTGTCTGATGATGAAACTGTAAAAGCTGAATCCTCTTCATCATCAGCTTTTTCTACAACATTCACATTAGATTTGTCCTTGTTTGGACAATCTTTCTTCCAGTGCTCTTTCTGATGACAATAGGCACACTCATCCTTCGCATGACGTCTGAATGATGATTTTCCTCTTGGCTTTGAGCGAGATGCTCCTCTTGCTTTTGAGCAAGATTTACCACGCTCACTAGGTACTCCAGATCTTCTATTGTCTATCCTGCCTAGGGAAACAGTCATTGCTTCTGATGTTGAGTCTCTGTGATCAAGTTGATCCTTCTTCCGATAGTCATTATTCACCAGAGCATTAGAAACATATATGAATTTAACCTCATCCTTTCCATATAACAGAGTTGTGGTTAAGTGTTCATATGTATCAGGCAGGGAATTTAACAATAGTAGTGCTTTATCCTCATCGCTAATTTCAACATCTAAATTTTGTAAATCAGCGAGAATTTTATTGTAATTATCCAAATGCTCAATCATAGAAATACCTTTCTTGTACTGGAATCGAAAAAACTTCTTCTTTAGGTAGAGTCAGTTCTTTATGCTTTTTTTCATGTACTTGTCCTCCAGCTTTTTCCAGAGACTTGATGTCATAGTCTCCTTTATGACAAAGTACTTCTGGTCCTTGGCTAGACACAACCGAATTGTTCCACAGGCTTGACGATTTACATATTTCCATTTTTCATCGAAAATATCCTTGGGTTTGGAACTTAAAAAAATATATGATCCTTCCCGGGATAACAAATCCATAACTTCGCATTGCCACATGCCGAAGTTGTTGATGCCGTCAAACTTCTCAATATCAAACTTTACATTAGATATCGAGCTTCTTTGCCAAGAACTACTGGTTGATGTCGAGGTCTGAGGTTCAGTTGATTGTTCCAAGTTTTCTCTAGCTTTTGGATCACGCGTTGTGCCTAAAAACAGAGTTAATAAAGCGTGAGTAAGTCACACATAGTACTTACAAGCAGAATTAGTGGAAACTGATGGCACAGTTATGTTCGAAACGATTGAAATAGTTGGAAATAAGTCCGACTCGGTAGAAAATAGGTGAAAATTGCACTGAGTTGGGCAAAAAACACTTATGGACCGAGTTGACTCAAGAATATTCCGTTAGGCTAACAGAATATTCTGAGGGAAACGGAATATTCTCTGACTGGCGACGTGTCGATGATGTGGCGTATATCTGATGTGGCGATGACATGGTTGTATCTGTGACTGGAGCTGACTTGGGCTGACGTGGCAAGTGACTGGTGTTGACGTGGCGGCTGACTGGGTACTGACGTGGCTGATGTAGTGGCTTCTGTCGCTGATGTGGCGGGTAACTGGTGCTGACATGTCGGATGACTGGTGCTGATGTGGCTGGCTGATGATGACGTGGTGGCTGACTGTGCGATGATGTGGCAGCGGACGTGGCGGATGACGTGACTGCTACAATGTCGTCTTCTTCCTTGAAAATTTGCAGAAAAAAAATCTGAACATTTTCCAATGTTGACCGAACTTTGACCGAAGCTAGTGAGTTCGTTAGAGCTTCGTTTTAGATGCAATCACCGGCTTTGGAATCGTATTTTCGAGAGGAACATAACAGTATCCTCCTAACAGCGATTCAAAATTTTTGGATTTTATAAAAAAACCAAAACTTTGATACCAATTTGTTACGGAAATGGTCAGAAATTAAACAGAAAAGTGCACACAACACACAAACACAGATATTTACGTGGTTTGGCAATTGGCTACATCCACAGGAGGCAGCAAACTATATTATTTCAGAAATAATACAAAAACAGAGTTTTTCTCTCAACTCTCAAGAACACTCCCTGAAAGCACTGAATACTAAATTGCTTCTTGCCTTGCCTCTTAATATCCCTTGATTTGCTGATGGTCTTATTTATAGAGGAAAGGCAGAGACAACCCTCCCCCATTTTCAACAAGGTGGTTAATGGTTGATGGTTTGGTTTCCACATTGTCAACAATGTAGGTGGTGGTAGATAGAAGGTGGTAGTTGAGCCAATTTGTCAACAAGAAGACTCGGTGTTCGATTCCCGATTAAGGATGAGGGGTCTCCTTTCTATCTATTTTGTATTTCTTTCCTTGTATCTTTGTCTCTTTTTCGATGTGTACTTTCATTCATTAAGAATTTGATATAAACCTAGTAGTGTTGCCTATTTCATTGCATATGCTTGTTATTGGTTGAGTGACCCTTTGAAATTCTTAAAGCCTTGAGTGGTTAGCCATCCCTTCATTGAACCTAGGTTGTGTGTGATGGACCGAGAGGTGAAGCACTTAACATGCATTTAGTAGATTGGCCACTACGTGTAGAGCCTGCGCGTGGTTTTGCACGTATTATCGCTACATGTGTCTCATTGTTCTTAATGAACCGAGTACAGTTTGGGCAACCATCGAGAGATAGGTTGTTAGTACATTTCGGTATAGTCGATTGTCGTTAGAGTGAGGGCAATTGGCGAGGATTAAGTGAGCACGGCATTCGTCCAGGACTATGCATGTTATATGAAATTATGTGATTGCTATGGTGGAGTCATTTGCTTAGTGTAACCATTTACATTCTCCATCACTCCATTCCATCCTATCATTGTACATATTCTTTATTTATGTAGTTTGTTAGGTTATTTAACATTTACTTTTCAACATATTCTTTCGCAGATGCAACACACGAGTCCGTTCAGAGTGTTGTAATAATAGCTAGAATTAGAGACGATCGGTGAATCTCACCTCCCTGTGGAATGATCCTTGCTTGTCACTGTACTAGTCTCTGTGACTCGCACGCTTACGAGACCGAACTTAAATGTTCATATTTTGACGACACTGCAACGACGAGTCATCAGTCTGGAAGTGTCTTTTGCCAACTATAAATATAAGTCTGTAAAATTTTTTGTATTCAAGAGAGATAATTAATATATGAAAGCTTGAGCTTTGCTGTAGCAACTCAATTCACAACAAAATCAATTCCCTCTGTTTTTGATAGGCACGCATGCACCGGGGGAAATGTATTCCTTTATAAAATCTGAGCTTAGTTTGTACTTGTCATAATGCCATCCGGAATTATTGAAAACTAAAAAGGATCAAATACCCTTAACTGTTAGCAATATACACTATAAAAAAAAGGACGATTTTTTTTCCGTACCAATAGCCAAATAATCGTCCCTATAGATCTATTGGAACGAAATAAATTCGTCCCTAAAGACTACCCAGCTCCACCGACCCACCCACCCACCCAAACTCCATCATTTAAAGTTTGGCTCTCCAAACTGAGTGGAACCAGTGACCTCTCACCCTCCATTTGAAGAGCTTATCCACTTCATTAGTACTTGGGATGTGTCAATTAATATATATTATTTATATATAAGCCCTATATGTTATTAAATTTTTATTATAAATGAATTCCAATAATTTAAATTTAATTTTTATATTATGAACAAATTGATATTAAAAATGTTTATTGTAACATTAATTAAACTATTTTTAAAAAAATATTACAAGAACTATTACAATATGACTGTCGGGACCTACTAAAAACAAACAATACATGTGCCTCTTGATATTTAGGCCCATAATGGGAGATAACTACTTCCCATAATCTGGAAGAAAACTCCCGGTTTGAACCCCTCACCACTTATGTGGAAGGGAGGTACGCTACCAGTTCCCTAAGAGATAATGTGCAATTAAACTATTTAAAAAAAAACATATATTGTTATATCAAATGGTCTATCCTTAATCGTATATGGAATACATAAACTTTCTTTATATTTTTCAATTTAATAGATAAATGTAAGATTTGAATTTCTATCACAAAATAGAAAGATAAATATTTAACAACTTTTCTAGAAAGTGGTTTGCATGGATTATAGAGACTTTTTTTACTTTTTTCAATTTAATGGATAAATGTAAGATTTGAATTCTTATCACAAAAGAAAAGGATAAATATACAACAACTTTTCTAGAAAGTGGTTTTATATTTTAGATTCTTATTATAATATTTATAATATATTTATATATATGTATGTGTATATATATATATATGTGTGTGTGTGTTTATATATATATATGTAATTTTTCATAATTTTTGAACTAATCTATAGTAATTAATATAAAAAAATGAAACAAATTTAATTATTTCTCTTAGGAAAAACTTAAAAAATTAAAGATAAAAAATAAAAATATAATCTCGACAAATCATTATCAACAACAAATATTATTTTTGTTTTAATAATTCTCCAAGTCTATATTTTTTTTTTCAAAAAAAAATATATCAAACTTTTAGGGACGAATAATTTTCGTCCTAACAGACATCCTGTTGGGACGAATAATTTATTTTGTCCCAATACACAATTTGTTGGGACAAATTATTTTCGTCCCTAAAAGTTTTGAAGTTTTGAAGTTTTGATATTTTTACACTTTTTAGGGACAATTTTTTTTTTCCATTCCAATAGACATTCTATTGGGACAAATATTTTTGTCCCTAAAAGTCTCATCAGGTTTGTCCTTTTTTAGGGACGGATAATTTGTTCCGTCCCAATAGACGTTGTATTGGGACAGATTTTTTTCGACCCTATAATTGTTTTCAGGTTTGAAATTTTTAGGGACGAATTTGTTTTTACGACCCAATAGATATTCTATTGAGACAAATAAAATTCGTCCCACCAAATTTCGACCCTAAAACCTATTTTTCTTGTAGTGATATGACTTGTCAAGCAGAAGTAAAAATCATCTTGGCCAAATTTCGCTTATACATATGTAATGACGTGATTATTATTATATTTTTTGAGTTTGTGTGTGTTAAAATGCCTTAAATACTATTCTTGGATCCTTTCTTTACAGCTTTCATTTTCAATCCCATTTTATACCTGCAAGACAAGAAGCCCATCTTTAGCCAATAGTGATTCGCAGCAACCAAAAAACTCCTCCAAGTATTCATGGCCAACAGCCTCTATCATCTCACTGAAAAGGATCAATGAAATAATTCTATAATATTTGTTCGCTTTAGACAGTTGGCGATAGTCATAGAGATATAGTCTGATGTGGTCCTGGTAGCAAAGGAGTTTAAAGTTCGAAAATAATGTATTTGACTTGAGTAATAAATATTTTACTTTCCAAATTATTAGTTGGATTCAACGAGAGGCTCCACAATTTTTTAAACCTTTTTATAACGTAGAAGCGCGCATATTATGACAGAAACCTTTTCAGGTAAGTGAAGCTCAACAAGTGTGGTAAGCTTTTCAAGGAATTTCCACTTATAGCCAGATTTATTGGATTATAAACAGTTCTTGATTATGAGTGACTTTTAACTACGTTTTGTTACATGAATCATGAATGTCATTTCTCAAAATATATAGTTACCTGAAGGCCAGCTTCCTTCACTTTCATTTCTGTATATTTCAGTTGCTCTTCGGACAGAGTAATGACAGTGTATTTGCATCGGCCGGTTCGTTTGACAACTTCAACTGCCAAAGTTCCCCACCCACACCCAATCTCAAGAACATCATCCTTCTCACGAATTTTAGCCTGGACGAGTAAAGCTAAAACGTAAAACGAAATAACCACATTATTTTTTTTATTAAAAAAATTAACGAATTTAAACATAACTCACTTTCTCAATAGGAAGCGAAACTTTCCTCATTTGTGCAACATTCAAGTCTTCATCGTCACTCTATCAAACAATTTAACGCACAAAATAAATCCATAGTTTTTCTTTGTAATAAAAGTCTATGATAACTGATAAGTATGGTATACCAACAAGAAGACCACATCTTTGTTTGAAGAGTGGGTCCTAACCTCAAATAATGCACGAGTATAACATTGATTCGCCCAAGAACAAAGCAAAAAGTTCATTGCCCCAGCACAAACCATAGAGGAGCTGTAAGTTTCCACTTCATATATCATTACATAAAAAACAAGAAACTTACAAATTGAAAACTGAAACTCATATCATCAGCTTTGGCCCAATTTACCTTACTAATACTAGTACTACTATAGAGTAAAATTTAATTAGGTACATAATGTAATTGAAACATTCAATCATTTCTTAATAAAATTGAAAGGTATTTATTCCAATATATATATATTGACTTTCTAATGCGGGATCGTTTCACCGGTTGGAATTAGTGATTCCGTACGAAACTTTTGTATAGGAACCTGCACTTAATAATTTCTATATATATAAGCATTGCAGGTACGTTATGTGTATACTATGTCCAGTATGGGGAAATCTCAAAATTACACCACATACAAATACCATTTGTTTATTGTTAGAACTACGTTGATTAACTTGTTGGGCATGTGACACTGAGGAATCTAATCCCAGACTTGTGGGAGCAAACCAGGGGCTTAACTGCTTGACAAATTAAAATAATCAAGGTTAAACTCCCATAAGGATAAGGTGATTGTTGCATGATTTTGTCAACATTATTTGCCTAACTCCTTTTGCATTCTTGAGAGTTCTTCAGGTTTTTTAGAATCCTCCACCTAATGCTACTATATAAACTTGAAAGTATTCCACACACACATTATATATATAGATCTCCGTTTGTTTTTAGGCTTGCCGAAAGACATCAATAGTGAAAGAAATTACCAAATCATAATGGCGAGAGATATTCCTGCGAGCTTTTGTAAGAGTATTTTGCCTTGAAGAGTGCCTAAAGCAGTACTGCAGAAGCAATACCAGCAGTGAAAAACAATGGTGACCGCCAACCCCTAAAGCCAACAAAGCAAATAAAGTGAAATACTTCTTTTCATAAGATTCATGAAAGTAATTTTATTGATACATATGTTAAAACGTATTTTGCAAACAAACCTGACTGGTATCAATGAAAACAGAAAGTAACGTTAGAAAAAGAGTTTGATCCGAGGCCCGTGTTTCACACGGTGTCCTTAAGACAATTTCGCCGGACAACACCGTATGTATATTAGGCGATTGTCTCCCAGGATACAACGGTTCAACAGTGGTAGGCCTAAGCACTATCCACTACCAGCGAACTCAACCGAGTTTTGAACTTACCAAAAAACAGAGAGAAGAAACGAATTCGGCTGCTCAAAAGAAACTTGAATTTTTTTTTTGTGTGTGTTGAACAGAATATAAAAGGGATTAAATACCTAAACCGAAACACTAAATTCGGGATTATAATCGGAAAAATTCGTTTTGATTTAATAAGGAAATAATTTAATTAGATAATATTCTCTAAATCTCGTACTCTCACGATCCAATCGGAGCGACATTCGAAGGTTCTGGGTCCATGATTTGCATCCCCTGCGTGCGCGAGAGAGAGCCTCTATGCCACACACATGTTGAAAGCTCATATCACACATTCACTTATAAACTACTTATAAATGATTTCCCTAAGAAATGTGGGATTCCTTTTAATCCCTACACAATGGGTCTACTTTGAGATTCAATTTCTCATTCACCCATTAACCATTTTGTGAATTTGAGTATACCATTTCGAAGTTCTCACGGAGGAGAATTCGAATCCACTTTAATCTTCTATTTCTATGGAATTTATCATACTCAATTTTTGCCCTCAATATGAGAGATTATCACAAAATTTCCAAACTCTAAGAAGCCAACAATCACAATATACCTTCTCTGCTTCATTTTCGAGACAGATGAATCCAAAACTCTATTGCAAGTGAGAATCCAAAATACAAGTTAGCAAGAGAGGGGTATGGAAATACGAATTGATCATATAATTTGATTTTGGACTGAAATAAGTTCTCTTACCATAATTAGATTTAGAAGACCTTCATCTTTATCCACAAAAGAAAAATCTCCATTGATATATGAGTCTGCGAGGCCTAAATCAGCTTCTGTCATGACCTGTCAATAATTTCTAGCGGTCATCATGGGCGGTGAGACTCTTAAGCATACCGAGACATGGTTCTATAGTTCAATAAATAACATATTTTATGTCCCATTATTTAATATTTAAATTATTTCCTGTCAAACATAAATGATGTATGCTACCTTCTAGTAAAATTGAGGATTGTGAACTCGCAAAATAGATTTCAATTGACAGTTCTTGCTTCCACCAAAAGTAAAAACTGTGCCTCCTTCCTCCAGAAAACTATGATACCTTACAAAACACACCGTATCAATGTCACCTCCATATTACTTTAACTAAAGTTGGAAATATAAAATATACAAAAGTAGAACGAAAAAATGATGGAGAGGTCATATTTACTTGGAAAAGCAATCTAAGAGGAACCGAGAATCATTAAGAATAGTTTGGTCAAGATTGATGCTAACAATGGCAAAGCTAGCTATAAGATCAATTTCTTCAAAAGATTTTTTCTTTTGAAATGTGATTTAATTACATCTCCCATATAACATTGAGCAATACATCTCAGGTTGAAGAAAAACAAGAGACACATTGAAATATGTGGATTGAGGCTATGAGAGAAAAACACAAACGTTTGTGGCACAGATGTAAATATACAAAAAAAAAAAACACATACAAACACACGAAGGGTGCAAATTCTATGAAGGTTAACATTTTATCTTTTAAAAGGCAAATATTTATTCAAGAGGCCCAAAAGCCAAAGAGCAAGAAAGCTACAAGGACCCAGCGGCCCAAGACAGACCCAAAAGCCCACCAAACAAGCAAAAACAAACAATAGTGACGATATTGACACCCCTCAGAAACAGTAAATACAATCCTTTCGTAATTACACCTCTAAAATATTTTAAAAATCTATGTTCTGTAAATAAATCACACTTAATGTTAAAAATACTCTTTCTTTAATTTTATTATATTATATTTTTATTAGCACACCCCATTATTTTATTATCTAATCAGATTTATTTAAAAATTTATTATTTTATATCTTTTTATTCAAAAAAATTATTTCTCTTTAGAAAAAATTCTAACTCCTGCAAAAGCATTTGATGTCAATAAAAAAATTGTTTGAAAAAAAAATTCTCATCATCGCATTAAAACTTAGGGGTCGTTTGTTTTTTTGTCTGAAGACTGATCAGTTCTGAATTTTTCTGAAGACTGAATAGAGGCTGAAATCTGAATCTGAATGATATGTTTTTTTTTTTTACATCTGAATATACTGTCAACGTGTTTGTTTTTTAAAAATAAAATTATCTGAATACAACTAATTTTACATTTATACTCATGCTATTTAAAAAAAGTAATTTAATATGTATGTTTCCTGCAACAAAGTTCAATTTAAAAAAACAAAAAAATTAATCAAAGAATATAATTTTACATGTCCTACAAATAAAGTTCAAGTTATTTTGCATGTTGTTCATGTTTTCCGTATATATAATTGAGGAAACCATTTTTTTTTATTTCTGAGTTCATATGCACCGAAAAAAAAGTTATTGATATATTTTTTTGAATTAGGTTCTTGAATTATATGCCGTGGTCTTTATGAGAAATGATTAGGGTTTTTTATTTATTTATAAAAGCCATTTAAAATAAAAAATATATTAAAATAAAGATCTCTACTCCATATCAAATTATGATAAATTTGAAAATATATCTTCTTTGTGAGGTTAGACTTGGAAAAGAATTTTTTAATTGTAATCTAGTGATTTAAAATTAAATTAAAAATCAGGATTTCTTACTTTATTTTTTAAGTTGTTTTTGGATGTTTTTAAGTTGTTTGACTACTTAAAAAAAACAATTTAATAAGTTCAATTCAGATCCATTAAATTTTAAGTGAAAAACCAAACAACCCCTTAATTCTTTAATTTTTTTTAAGCTCAAAATTATTTAATTCCACCGAATTGAAAAACTATTAGCTCTTAATACACAACAGTGTATCTCAATTGCTTTGTTTCTAAGAAAGTTTATTAGTTTTTTTAGAATAGAAAGTTTACTACTAGTATTGATTGTTGTTTCACTCAATTATAGCAGTAAATTGTTAGTCAACTCAATCAATTTGTATTCTTTAAAAGAAATTGAAATTATTATTTAATTAGAAGTTAGGGTTCGCTAAAATAGAAATATTTTTATTATCATATCAAACAATTAATAGGAAACTTTTTTTTTCATAGTATTGAAATAAAACCAATTAATAATTATTGATGTGTACTTACAAACTATTTAGTTTTTAAATAATTTTATTTAAAGATAATATTGGATTTTTATAAATATAGTTAAATTGGGGTGGACAAACCATGAGAGGTGTAAATATCGTTGACCAACAAACAAAATGATCCAAACCAGTGAACCACCCAAACAGCTAAGGCCCCCAAAAACAACAACTAGCCAACAAACCAAAATGCAAACCTAGACTTCAAACCAACCTCGGCTACAACAGGTCCAACAAAGAAAAGAAAAAACAGAACATGACAATATCAGAGGCCCATAACAGAGACAAACACCAAAAAGAGCTGCCACAGAAAAACACCTGCCAACACCAGCCAACCCCACCACAAAGAAACAGAACCCACCCAACATCCGGGAAGGTTATCATTTGAAGTCAGCCATTAATGTAATGTAGTTTCATTATCAAGAAACAATCACCAATCCCCTAGATTGAGTTGGTCTACTACACCAAAAATAGGGCTGGTAATTCGGGTTCATGGGTCAGCTTGACCTCAACCCGACACGATCCGAATAGTATTAACCTTAACTTGAAACGACCCGTTTAATTAAACGGGTTAGACTTTTAAAACCCGACACAACCCTTTTAATTAAACGGGTTATACGGGTTAACCCGTAACACGTTTAATAATATGATCGGGTCATGATGGATCGGGTCTGACCCATGTGACCCGTCGAACCCAAACCCGTTTGTCTAACATTTTTTAGAAAATTCATATTAAATTTGTAATTTTCCAACCTACCACAAATACATCCAATCTAAAAGAGTAATAGTTTTTAATAATCCAATCCAATCCAATCCAATATGATCAAATAATACAACAAATATATAATTAAATACAGTCATCCCGAAAGGTAAAAACAGATATCCATAGTTCAAACAAAATTAGTGATTACTGCTGAAACGGTGAAACCTAAAGAATGATTACCAAAAGAATGGTTATATTCATTTGTAACCCCTGTAATAATGATAATTATAAATATATCTATATGACTAAACGGGTTAAACGGGTCACCTGCGAACCCGTTTAACCAAACCCGGCATGACCCATATAATAATCAGGTTACACGGATCGACCCAATTATGATCCGAACCTGATAAGAAACCAACCAAACCCGTTTATTAATCTTGGATTCGTGTCGGGTTGGCAGGTTACGGGTAAATTTTACCGCTCTAACCAAAGAAAAAATCTTCAATGAAACGGTCTCATTATCACTTAGTGAGACCGTCCAATGTGACTGTACCAAATTATAATTTTATAATATATATTTATATACTTGAGATAAATGATACAATCTCATTGGGACGGTCTCACCAAGTGACAATAAGAACGTCGCTTTAAAGACTTTCTCACGACCAAAAAGGCAAATGAAATGAAAATATAAATCGACTCACATCAAATTGCCAGTTTAATACATTCTCCAAGAAATCTAGCGACAAAAAGACTGGCTCCTGTTTCCATCAGAGAAGGTACCATGTGTCTTGGGTTGCTCAAAACAGCACAATGTTTTCCAAGAAAACCATGTGCAGCAATCAAAACTGACTGCAGAGAAGCATACCTCACTTGTAAGCCATAAAGCACCGAATTGATATATGCTAATAGAAGAATAAGGACCATAATGTCCAGGATTCATAATGTGAAGCTAACTAAGTCAATTGTAAAATTTCATTGCATTAGTATCTTGTACATTTGCTAGTCCCTTACGGCAGAATGTAACAGTATGTAAAAAGTAATACACTTAGGGGGCAGTAATTGCCACCTTTAGTCCATCCTCATGAAAGCCATAACCTGAAATGAGAGTAAAACAAATTATTGAGGTGATACGTAACTATGAAGATAATCTATTTGATGTAGAACAATTGGTTGAATCCTACATAGATTTATGGGACCATCCTAAATCTAAGAATAAATGACTTTAATTGAAGAGAATCGACGAGATCTTCTGAAGTCAAAACCTTCGGTGTTGAGACACGGCATTTTCGACCAAATTCCATCATTTAGGCTTTGAAATCGTAATTCTTTCATTTTTGGAAAATTTCCTTTTTTAGTCATAAATTGATTTTGACAAGCCAGAATCGTCTACCGTTAATTCCAGTTTGTTTATGGTCGTTAATATATTTTATTTCCGCAACTTTTGTGATTTTGTTATTTTTGGCAGTTTTTGCTATTTTAGGCAGCTTTTGATATGTAATCCTGTTTCTTGTCCAACAAGGATTCGGGTTATGGTTTTTTTTTTTTTCATTTTAAATAGCATTATAAGCCGAAGGCTCATGCAACTTTTATTCAATAAAATTTTAGAACTTGTTTCTTAACTTTCTGGTAGATTCCAGTTTTCAATAGAATTTAGACGTCGGTCTAATTCATTTTTTTTTTTTACGTTTTCACTGCGTCAATTGGTATCAGAGCACGGATTTGCTGATCTCGATGTCAACTAACAGAGCAGGAGACAAACCCTACTGACGGTGATCGTGGGGTGGAGGTCTTGTGGGCAGTGGTGGAGGAACACCGACAACAACTAAGGGAGATTCGGTGAACTGCTTGTCGGGATGAACCTCAACGCTAATAACAGACAGCCGCTACCGGATAACATAGTGCGAGCTGATGGATTTGCCTGAGGCCAACCTATTAACAGAGGACGTCCCCCTCGTCATCAACCTGATAGCGAGGATGACTCTGAAGACGAAGGAGATAGAGGATATGGTGTTATTCAACTAGCGATCCAGAGAGTATGATGATTACCGGTTGAAGGCAGATCTTCCAAGCTTTAATGGAAATCTACGTATAGAAGATTTTCTTGACTGAATCATAGAAGTAGAGCGGTTCTTCGAGATGATGGAGATTCTAGAAGAGAAGATGGTCAGATTTGTAGCCTTTAGACTGAAAGGAGGGGCTGCAGTCTGGTGGGAACAGTTGCAGAAGAACCTTCAGCGATAAGAAAAGGCGATTGTGAGGATCTGGTATAGAATGAAGCAGCTAATGATGGGTAGGTGTCTGCCACCAGACTATGAGCAATATTTATTCAAGTTGCTTCAAAATTGCTCGAGGGGGACCAAGTCGGTGTTTGATTACACGACGGAATTTTCTAGGCTCTCGGAGTGAAATAATTTGAGTGAAACAGAGGGGCAACGCGTAGCCAGATATCTCAACGGGTTGAGGCCATCACTTCGAGATAAGATCGGATTGCAAGTGTTGTGGACTGTGGATGAAACTCACAACATGGAGCTAAAGGCTGAGTTACTGGAACGTAGAGTTGGAAACCCTGGTTTTTGGAGGAACAATCCTGAGTCATCATTCCCTAACAGAGATAAGGGTGTTCAATCATCGGTTCCAGCGAACCAACTAAAAGGAGCTAGTGGAGAAGATGGTAGTAGTAGCAATCAAGCAACAACGCCAGCCAACAGGAAGATGCCTAGAAATTTGAATCCAAATCCCTATGCTAGACCTACACCAGAAACTTGTTACAGATGTAGAAAACATGGTCATCATTCGAATGCATGTCCTGATTATCGACCAGTAAATTGGGTAGAAGGATGTGAAGAAGATCCAGATGTTCCTAATTATGAAGAATAAGGTGACTTGTATGAGGGAGCATAATTCGTTGAAAAAGATGGTGATCGGGTTAATTGTGTGGTGCAACGGGTGTTGTACGCACCAAAGCAAGAGGACCTCAGTTAGTGTAACAATATACTTCGATCTTGCTGCACAATCAGTCAGAAAGTCTGTGACCTGATTGTGGACAATGGAAGTTGCGAGAACTTTGTATCAAAGAGGTTGGTGGAACATCTGAAGTTACCAACCGAGAAACATCCCAGTCCATATACAATTGGCTGGATCAAGAAGGGACCGAAAGTAAAGGTAACTGATATTTGTCGTGTTTCTATTTCTATTGTTAAGATATATAAGAAGGAGATAGTTTGTGATGTGATTGATATGGATGCTAACTATGTGTTGTTGGGTTGGCCATGACAGTATGATGTTGATATTACTTATAGGAGTCGGGATAACACTTATTTATTTACTTGGGGGTCATATAAAATTGATATGGCTCCTTCCAAACGTCAGACAGTGCCTAACAAGCCCTCTGTAGTGGAGAAGCAGTCTTTTCTAACCGTGATCGGATCTTACATAAAATTCGTGACAGATGTTAGGAATGCACATGAGATCTATGCTTTAATGGTTAAAGCTCTTATGGTAGGGGGAAAGAAACATCAGTTGTAACTGTTCTTAAGAAAATACAGTCGTAGCTAGAACAATTCAGGGACATTACTTCAGAAGATTTGCCCAACAACTTACCGCCATTAAGAGACATTCAGCACCATATAGATCTTATACTTGGGGCGAGGTTGCCCAATCTACCACATTACCGGATGAGTCCAAAGGAGAATGAGATTCTACGGGAGAAAATAGAAGAATTATTGCTGAAGGGTTTCATACGCGAAATCATGAGCCCGTGTGCAGTTCCTACGTTGCTGACACCAAAGAAGGATGGGAGTTGACGAATGTGTGTGGACAGTCGAGCTATCAATAAGATAACCGTTAAGTACCGATTCCCGATTCCCCGCTTAGATGACATGTTGGATCAATTGAAGGGTTCAAAGCTGTTTTCAAAGATTGATCTACGTAGTGGGTATCACCAAATTCGGGTCAGACCTGAGGATGTATGGAAGACGACGTTCAAAAGCAATGATGGTTTGTATGAGTGGTTGGTTATACCGTTCTATCAAATGCACCCAGTACTTTCATGCGGGTGATGAATCATGTATTGACGCCTTTTATGGGAAAGTTTGTTGTTGTTTATTTTGACGACATTCTTATCTATAGTAGGACTGAAAAAGAACATATGGAGCAGTTGTGAGAGGTGTTAAAGGTTTTGTAGAAAACTCAACTGTTTCTTAATCTAAAGAAATGCAGTTTTATGACTAGCAGTTTGTTATTTTTGGGTTAAGCGATGAGTTCAGAAGGAATTAATATGGTCGAAGAGAAGGTGCGAGTAATTCGAGAATGGTCTGCGTCAAAAACCGTGAGTGAAGTTCGTAGCTTTCATAGCTTAGCCACTTTCTATTGTCGGTTTATTCAGAATTTTAGCACTGTTATGGCACCGATAACAGAATACATGAAGAAAGGTCGGTTTCAGTAGGGAGAAGAAGCATAGATGAGTTTTGCATTAATCAAGGAGAAATTATGTACTGCACCAGTACTGGCTCTGCCTAGTTTTGAGAAGATATTTGAAGTGGAGTGCGATGCTAGTGGTGTAGAAATTGGCATTGTGCTATCCTAAGAAAAGCGACCGGTTGCTTTCTTTAGCGAGAAATTAAGTGAGGCTCGCCAGAAGTGGAGTACTTATGATCAGGAGTTATACGCTATAGTCCGAGCCTTGAAGCACTGGGAACACTACCTAGTACAGAGGTTTGAGAATGGCCTACGTCGAAAACAGTGAGTGAAGTTCGTAGCTTTCATAGCTTAGCCACTTTCTATTGTCGGTTTATTCAGAATTTTAGCACTGTCATGACATCGATAACAGAATGCATGAAGAAAGACCGGTTTCAGTGGGGAGAAGAAGTAGAGATGAGTTTTGCATTAATCAAGGAGAAATTATGTACTGCACTAGTACTGGCTCTGCCTAGTTTTGAGAAGATATTTGAAGTGGAGTGTGATGCTAGTGGTGTAGGAATTGGCACTGTGCTATCCTAAGAAAAGCGACCAATTGCTTTCTTTAGCGAGAAATTAAGTGAGGCTAGCCAGAAGTGGAGTACTTATGATCAGAATTTCTACGCAGTAGTTCGAGCCTTGAAGCACTGGGAACACTACCTAGTTCAGAAGGAATTTATCTTGTACACCGATCATCAGGCTTTAAAGTTTATTAACAGTCAGAAGAACTTAGACAACATGCATGTCAGGTGGGCTACTTTTCTTCAAAAATTCTCTTTTTTCATTAAACATAAGTCAGGGGTTTTGAACCGAGTTGTTGATGCGTTGAGCCGTCGTGCCACCCTGCTCATGACCCTGGCTCATGAGATTGTGGGGTTTGATTGTTTGAAGGAATTGTATACGAAGGATGAAGACTTCAAAGGAATCTAGCTAAAGTGTATTGAGAAGCGGTCTGTCAGTGATTTCCATGAGAGTGGTGGCTATTTGTTTCGTGGTAACCGTTTATGTATTCATAAGACGTCTCTACGGGAGAAGCTAATCCGTGATTTGCACGGAGGTGGATTGAGTGGACACTTGGGTCAAGGTAAAACAGTGGCTAGCTTGGAGGAGTGGTATTTTTGGCCACAACTGAAACAAGATATTGGGAATTTTGTGCAAAGGTGTTATACTTGTTAGGTGTCTAAAGGTCAGTCACAAAATACTGGTCTTTATATGTCTTTACCTGTTCCTAACAATATATGGGAGGACTTTTCTATGGATTTTGTATTGGGGCTACCCTGTACCCAGCGAGGAGTAGATTCGGTTTTTGTGGTTGTTGATAGAATCTAAAAAATGGCTCACTTCATCCCTTACCGGAAGACCTCTGATGCTTCACACATAGCCCAGCTATTTTTCAGAGAAATGGTCCGACTTCATGGGGTGTCACAATCAATTACTTCTGACCGTGACACAAAATTCCTTAGCCACTTTTAGGTGACTTTGTGGAAGATGTTTAGTACTCTTTATCCTGAACCTAACTCGAAATCAAGTTCTTTGCAAGTAGAGGGGACTGATGTAGAACAAGTGGCTGAATCCTACATGGCTTTGTAGGACCATTCTAAATCCAATAATAAATGATTTTAATTGAAGGGAATCGATAAGAACTTCTGAAGACAACACCTTCGGTGTTGATGCACAACCTTTTTCAGTCAAATTCCATCATTTAGTCCCCGAAATCGCAATTATTTCATTTTTGGGAAATTTCCTTTTTTAGTCATAAGTTGACTTTAACAAGTCAGAATCGTCTACCGTTAATTCCGGCTTGTTTATGGCAGTTAGTATATTTTATTTCCGCAACTTTTGTGATTTCGTTATTTTTAGCAGTTTTCGTTATTTTAGGCAGTTTTTGATATGTAATCCTGTTTCTTATCCAACAAGGATTCATGTTAGGGTTTATTTTTCATTTTAAATAGTGTTGTAAGCCGAAAGGCTCGTGCAGCTTTTATTCAATAAAATTTCAGAACTTATTTTTTAATTTTCTAATAAATTTTAGTTTCTGATAGAATTTAGACGTTCATATAATTCTTTTTTTATTTTTTCACTGCATCAATATTATTGCATGACAAAGTAAAACGTAAACAATGGAGAGCAAAATATCACTGCTAAGAGAAAGTAAATCTCTGAAAATCACAGGTCTGGTTGACTAGCGAACTAAAAAATCCGTAGAATAAAAAAGTAGAACACTAGCTTATGACATCATGACATCCTTACTAAAAAGAATCACTTTATTATTCAAGAAATTTTAATTGAAATTATTTTCATTTTATAGTCATATAACATACAACTCAAAAATAAATTTAAATCCCCAACCCCTAGTGTGAGTAGGAATTTATCTCAAGAACGCCAACATAACTATGAAAGATCTCACCAACAAAGCTAGTCAGCACTCACTAGCTCAAATCATCCTTCAAATATACTAATTGCAGTAATTAAGATTTTTCTCTTAAAAAAAATAATTAAAGAAAGTGAAAGAAGAATCCTATCAATGAAAAATACAAACTGAAAAGCATTTCTGCTGTATGATGATAAACAATTATTCAGAAGCATGTTATATATGCATAACTCTTAATGAGGTATTGCTAGAACATAAATTATTCATATATATTATATTAGTGGCAGAAAAACAAAATGGATGAAAGATGAAGGATGATAATGGAAGACAGTACCTGTAGACATACTGGAAATCACCGAGTATTCTCGTTTCATCAAATGTTGCTTGGCTTCCTAGCATTTTCAAAGCATCTGGGGGATGAACAGCCATTATGCATCCATTATACAATTCTTCCGAAACATCTCCACAGACTACAGTGCAACCCGCAAAAGTACCTTCATCACTAACCACTAAAAATAACTGAAATTTCTCATGAGATAATGCCTATTTAATTGGAAGCCAGTAAAATTTGTTTCTGATAATCATAACTTGGGGAGTAATTGTAAAAGAATCCTATGGATTCTGACAACAGTAGTTTCATGGGAACTGGACTATTAAGGTTAAGATTTTTTTTTTTTTCAAGCTGCAGGTGAGTTTTATGGGATCACTCTCTATGTAGCATTATGGATGTTTTCATCATTCATATATCTTTGTTTGCTACTTTTATGACTGGCCTTTATCATAAATCGTCTAAGAAGTTTCATACGAAGCATTGAATTAAAAATTTAACAACTAACCTTCTTCAACTGTCAATACAGAAGACACCTTAGAACCAATTCTTAATTGACAACCCCAGATCTCAAGTTGTGTCCTGGCCTGATTTTTATATTTTTACTTAGCATCAACTACCTTAAAATAGCCCTTTGAGAAAAAACTAAACTATCTAGTGCCTTCAACATACAAGTGAATGAAAAACACCTTATCTACATAGTTATGTTAATGCAGCTCAAGCAGCAATTGCCTACTTGGACAACTTGGAGCACTCCAAACAGTTGGAATTTCAGTAAACCATAGCTCTTGCCACTTTTTCCAGAAATCTTGCGGCATCCAAAAAAAAAGAAGAAAGGAAATCAACTTCTTTCCTTTCTAGTTCTTGTCTTTTATTTATTGTGTGTTTTAGGAAGTTTTTTTGATTTATTTTCATTTCTCTTTTGAGTCAACTTTGGAATTTTTTCCTTTTTAGGAGATTTAGGAGATCCGAAACTTTTTGGGAGAAGGTTTCTTTTTATTAATTTATAGCAGAATATTGTTTAGGGTTTGTTACTTCTTTTTGATGAATAAAATTATTATTGAGTTTTCTTAATTTCTTGTCGTCTTCTTGGCATTCTTCGTAATCAACAAGGATTTGACTATTATATTTGTTGCTTGAATTCGTGAATTCATCTTTATCAGAGTTTCCGTTGTATCATTTGGTATCAAAGTCTGGTTCACATCTTTGCACCGTCATGCCGCCAAGAAGACGTCTGGTTGCTCGTGAGGCCCTAGTGGAGGAAATCTATGAACATTATAAGGTTGCACAATTGCGGCGACAAATTGAGCAGTTGGCTCAACAGTTGGCTACGATGACACAGCATCAGGAGACTCTGAATCCGACCACTACAGAGGAGGATACTGTTGATGAAGCCTTTGAAGGAAACAATCTGTTTGCTCCTGTTTGCTCCCCTACAACCAAGGCCGATGAGAGCTGTGGTTGATGAATCAAGGTGTTGGGAGTCCGACATCAAGGTGGATGTGCCGGAGTTTCAGGGAGGATTGTAGCCAGAGGAGTTTATTGACTGGATGGATGCAGTAGAAGAGGTTCTAGATTTCAAGTTAGTCCCTGATGACAGGCGTGTTCCGCTTGTTGCAACAAGACTCAAGGGACGGGCATATGCTTGGTGGCAACAAATGAAATCAACAAGAAATCTGGAAGGTAAACCAAGGATAGTGTCGTGGGAGAAGATGAAGAAACATATGCGTTCAACCTTCTTGCTCTATAATTATACTCGAACCATGCTCCAGCGGTTGCAAAATGTGAAGCAAGGGAACTGAACCATTGAGGAGTACTCGGTAGAGTTTTATCAGTTGACAGCACGTAACGCAATTACGGAGTCGGAAGGTCAGCGAGTGTCACATTATATTGGAGGTATGAGAATTCAATTCTAGGATGTTCTTAACATGTTTGATTTAATGTCTGTGTCAGAAGCATATCAACGGGCAGTATAGTTGGAGAATCAGTTTGCATGCAAGGGTACTAGTGGGTTCAACCTCCTGCCTTGGGGTTGAATACTAATGGGGGGCGCGGATCCAACCCGCCGACAACCACTGTAGCAAAGGCAGTTATGCATGCGTAGGTACCAAAACATAGGGAATTTGTCCTCGTTGTTTCAATTGCGGGGAGACAGGACACATGTTTGTAGATTATAAGAAAGTAGCACGTAAATGGCTGTTTGTTGATCTAGAAGAGCTCATAGAAGAGCAGAGTGGTGACGTTGAGACTGAACTTATTGAGGGGAGTGCCGAGATCAAAGAAGAACAATTAGAAAGGGCTTATGAGACAACTTTGGTGGTCCGTCAGAGTTGTCTTGCTACTTCAACAGAAGATGATTGGTTGTGTAACAATGTATTCTAGTCTACTTGTACAATTAAAGGTGAGATCTTTAGGTTCATCATCAATACTAGGAGCTGTGTGAATGCAGTTTTGGAAGAAGTCATTCTCAAGCTGAAATTACCAATTGAAGCACATTCGAAACCGTATAGGCTAACATGGTTGGATAAGAAGGATGATATGATTGTGTCACGACTATGTTGTGTTTCTTTCTCTATCGGAACAAAATACAAAGATCAAGTGTGGTACGATATGGTCAATATGGACGCTTGTCACTTGTTGTTAGGGAGGCTATGACAATATGATCATAAGGTATTTTTTGATGGTTTTTTTAAATACATACATATTTATGTTTAACTCGTCAAAAATTGTTTTGCTGTCAAAGAAGGAATCTGCTACAAGCAGTGTAACATGTGAAGGTAGTAATATACTGACTTTGACGAAATTTGCGGTGGAAAGAAAAGAAACATGAGTTGTGTATGTACTGATGGGCAAGATGAGATCCGAGAATGAGGACCAATTGTGGCACAACCTTTGTTGAAGGAGTTTGTTGATGTCTTTCCAGATGAGCTTCCTGATAATCTACCTCCGTTAAGAAATATCCAGTATCAGATTGAATTGGTTCTAGGTGCGACGCTACCTAATCGATCACATTATCGAATGAGCCCAAAGGAACATGAGGAGTTGTGTCGTCAGGTAGAAGAGTTGTTGGTTAAGGGGCACGTTCGTGAGAGTCTCAATCCTTGTGCAATACTAGCCTTGTTGACAAAAAAAAAGATGGGTTTGGGCATATGTGTGTCGATAGTAGAGCCATCAATAAAATCATTGTTCGCTACCAATTCCCCATTCCACGACTGGATGACATATTAGACCAGTTGAGTGGTGTTGCTGTTTTCACAAAACTAAATCTCAAAAGTGGGTACCATCAGATTCGGATCCAGCCGTCGTTTAAAACGCGTGAAGGACTTTTTGAGTGGTTGGTCATACCATTTAGGTTGTCAAACGCCCTGAGCACATTCATACGAGTGATGAATCAAGCATTGTTACCCTACATCAGTAAATGTGTCGTAGTTTATTTCGATGATATCTTGATTTATAGTGCTAACTCTGAGGTGCATCTTCAGCATCTACGTGAAGTTTTGTTGACACTATGCTGGGAAAAGTTGTTCGCTACTATAAATAAGTGTGTTTCTCTAACTCATCGAGTCCTTTTTCTGGGGTATGTGGTGACATCAGACTATCAGAGGGCTTGGCTGTAGATGAGTCAAAGATTGAAGTGATTCGACAATGCCCCCAACTGAAGACGATTACAGATGTGCTTAGCTTCCATGGGCTTGCTTCTTTTTATCACCGCTTTATACCACACTTCAGTAGTATCATGGCTCCAATGACCGAGTGTATGAAGTCCAACAGACTGGTGTGGACAGACGAAGCTGAGCAGGCCTTTCAAGAGATTAAAGAACGATTGACATTCACCCACATTCTTGTCTTGCCAGATTTTTCATGTCCATTTGAATTACATTGCGACGCTTCGAAGGTGGGAGTCGAGGCTGTCTTGAGTTTAAATGGGAGGCCAAAGGCACACTTTAGTGAAAAACTATCAGGTTCTAAAGTAAGATACAACACGTATGACATCGAATTCTACGCAGTAGTGCAAGCTGTCTGGTATTGGCGACACTACTTATTCCTACAAGAGTTCGTTTTGCATACCGACCATGACGCGCTTGACACGACCTAAAGAAGTGTTCCTACTCCCAAGTATAAGAGTGTCAAAGTAATAAATTAATCGGTAAAACCGGATCGAACCACAAGGAGGTTGTTCACTTGTCTTTGTAGAATTAATTATCTAGATTAATTATTTAGCTTGTTATAAAAATGTAAATCAATTGGAATTGAAACTAGGGCTAAGGGATCCACTATTGGTATTTCAAATATGATCTAATTATTAACATTTAGTCTAGATTTATGGAATGATATTCCACTCCATTGACCACTCTCTGATAGATGTGGGTAAAGTACTCACTGTGCCAAACAACATCGGTCTGTCTACAGTGAGTCAAAAACTCCATAAAAATCAGAGGGAAAAAAGCAAAAAATAATAAACTTACCAAAATTGGATCATATTTTCCATACCAACAATATCACATTTGACATCAGCTATATTAAATTAGCCAGACATAATTTAACTAGAAAATAACTATTTTATTTAAACTGAGAATTTGAGATTATTAGAGAGAGAATTTTACAAATCTAATATCAGATTCGGATTCAGGATGTCCAAATTAGGGGGTCCCTTATTTTTATAAAATACGATTGAAAATTGACCATTGAATGAATTTAGAATGGAGCGTCTAAGTTTCACCACGTCATCAGTGAATAGTGAATGGCGAACAGTGAATAGTGAATAGTAACCGCGTCAGTGAAATTCAACAGTAAAATGTGCACCGACTTCTAGAATATGATTCCCTACAGTCGCGTATACGGTGCACTCACAATTCGGTTCAATAGAAATGTGTCACTCATCAGTCAGCAGACAAAGTCAATAGACTTCTAGAATGTGATACCCTAGAGTAGCGTGCATGGTGTACTCACAATTCGGTCCAATAGAAACACGCCACATCATCAGTTAATGTGGCTTCAACATAGTATCATACACCTTTCCACACTAGATCCGAACTTATTTTGTATAATCAGTGACTGTTTTGACTCCGGTTTTAACATATCCCAAGGTTTTTTGGTCTTCTGAGTCCGTTTTTTATGTCAGTTCTGCTGTCCGGAACTCTGAATATGGTCAAAATTATGACAATACCCTTCGTGTCATTCCTAGGGTTTTTGAAATTCTGAACTTGAAAATGATGTCTATTTTGCCATCATACCTTGCCATAATTTTAAATTGACCATATTACCCCTAAAATAAAAAGAAGAATATACTAATTACTACAAAACACATTTATTTAAGTAAGCGGACGAAAATATATCTAAATCGGGGAATTAATAATATTGGAAGTGTAAAATGATGATATTATCCCTTATAAGGCATACACTTTTCGGTGTTAATCAGTGCTGAAGCATATGGGCAATCAAGATAAGGTGTCATCTTGACATGCGACATGAGTGGCGTATCTCCAGCAATTCACATTCGTCGTCAAGCATAATGCGGGTTCTTTGAACCGAATGGCTGATGCACTGAGTTATCCACGAACTTTGTTGACAGATGTGCAGGTCAAGGTATTGGGTTTCGACTCTTTTGCTGGTTTATATGAAATTGACCCGTTCTACTTTATTGTGTTGGAAAAGATTCAGTTGGGTGGTAGCTCAGATTTTATTTTACAAGATGGTTTTATTTTCAAGGACAACCAATTGTGTATCCCTGATTGCAGCTTTCATACGAAAATTATTCAGGAGTTACATGATGAGGGGCTTGTAGGCCGAGACTGCACGATCTAACTAGTTTCTGCATTCTATTTTTGGCATTCACTGTGCAAGGAGGTAGGTAGATTTGTTGAGAGGTGCCACACCTGCCAAGTGTTGAAAGGAACATCCACCAGCGCTGGAGGTAGGTAGATTTGTTGAGAGGTGCCACACCTGCCAAGTGTCGAAAGGAACATCCTCCAGCACTGGTTTATACATGATGCTACCCATCCCGTCACAACCATGGTCTGACATGAGCATGGACTTCGTTCTTGGTCTCCATCGAACTCAACGGGGTTTTGATTCAATTTTTATAGTGGTGGATTGATTTTCAAAGATGGTACATTTTATCCCCTGTAAATAGACCACTGACGTTGTTAATGTGGTGTCTCCATACTTTCGAGAGGTCTATCATCTCCATGGGCTAACTATTTCGATTGTGTCTGACCGAAACACCCACTTCCTAAGTCATTTTTAGCGTAGTTTGTGGAAGTCGATTAACACAAAGCTGAGCTTCGGTAGTGCTTATCACCCCCAAACCGATGGGGAGACCAAGGTTGTGAATCGTTCTTTGGGAAATCTTTTACACAGCCTGGTCGGTGAGCAGCTGCGTTCGTGGGAGCAAAAGTCGGGGCAATCTGAGTTTGCTCACAATCATGTTGTCAACCGTAGTACATGTTTCAGACCTTTCCAGGGTGTTTATGGATTTCTACCTCGTTGTCCACTCGACTTGGTTCATTTGCCCAACAAGACGAAGATCCATTGTAAGGCCAAGGATTTTATTGACCAAGTGCATCAAGTTCATCAACGGACCCGTCAGAACTTGTATAAACAGGTTGCCGATAAGAAGCGTCGTTCGTTAGAGTTTGATGTTGGGGATTTTGTGTGGGTTGTGTTGAAAAAAAGATCGGTTTTCGGTTGGGGATTATAAAAAGCTTTCTGCACGGAAGATTGGCCCTCAAGAGGTGATAGAAAAAATCAATGCCAATGCTTACCGTTTGAAGTTGCCTAGTCATATCTATTGCTCCGATGTATTCAATGTCAAGCGCCTTGTCCCTTATCATGATGACAATTTGTCTGACGATGATTGCGGTCCAAATTCGAAGACAAATTTCAATTCCCGTAGGGAGAATGATACAGATCGGGCAGCAATTTCCTAGTGCACCGCTTGGAGCACGCCAAACGGTTGGGATTTCAATAAACCATAGCTCTTGCCACTTTTTCCATAAATCTTGTGGCATGAATTTCAGTAAACCACAGCTCTTGTCACTTTTTCTAGAAATCTTGTGGCACCCAAAAACAAAAGGAAACTAACTTCTTTTCTTTCTAGTTCTTGTCTTTTATTTTATTGTGTGTTTTAGGAAGTTTTTTTTGATTTATTTCCATTTGTCTCTTTTGAGTCAAATTTGGAATTTTTTCCTTTTCTAAGAGATTTAGGAGATCCGAAACCTTTTGGGAGAAAGTTTCTTTATATTTATTTATAGCAAAATATTGTTTAGGGATTTGTACTTCTTTTTTATGAATAAAATTATTATTGAGTTTTCTTAATTTGTCGTCACCTTCTTAGCATTCTTCGGAATCAATAAGGATTTGACTATTATATTTGTTGCTTGAATTCGAATTAATCTTTCTTATAGTTTCCGATGCATCATATGTGAAGACCATTTAACAGGACACCATTGTGGACGGCCAAAGAGCTACAAAGAGAATCAGGTCAAAGTAAGGATAAAACAGAGTACTAGCTTGGAGGTGAACAGCTCCAATGGTAGACAAGAAAGAAGTTTTGAACATAATAGATAAACAGTAGACTTTAAATAGATGTACCTAAAGCAGAAGATGATTGCGAAAGAACACAGAAAGCAGAAAAGCTCATAACTCCTTCTGAGGGGCAAGACCATATTGAACCACATACCGGAATCTATAAAATTCACAATGTTATTATTGCATATAAGTAACAAACACAATATTCCTTACAAAGGATTATAAAAGCTCAAAAATATGTGATGGGGGAGATAATACAAAAAAATATTATGATATTTACATCATGTAATAATGTTATTCCATCAAGGTTTGTAAAAGAGAAAAGCAATTAATATCATAGATTTCTTAGTATTTTGTATATATTTTGATTTGTTAATTGTATTATTTAAGTTATCTTATTTTTGTTAAGTATCTTGGTAAGATTCAGTTAGATATCTGTTACCCGTGTGATCTAATTAATGCTACGTAGCTCTCATGGGTTGGTTATTTCTATAGTTCTAATTGTCGGGCGTTCTCAAAATCAACAGTAAAGATTTAGAATTAGTTGCAATGCTTTAGATCACACAATATAAGTCTTCTGAAATAATTTAGAGTAACCACGAGACATAATAAAATGCCCCAAGGTTTCACTGCGATCAATGTCTGGGTTGTGTTCAAGCTTTTCAAGATAACTGCCATGCAAAAATTTAAAAAGACATTAGTAAGCTATCATTTTAAGAAACACACACATACACACACAAGGTTTATTGTGATCAATGTCCGGGTTGCTTTTCAAGGATTTTAAGATGATGTATTAAAAAAGGAATTGGTAAGCAATCATTTCCAGAAACACACACAGATGTTCAAATAGTGATAAATTCTGTGAACTCGAACCTAGGACACAGACACATCTTCAAATACTGAACAAATTCTGTGAACTCAAACTTAGGACGTCATGATTAAACTAGCTCTGAAATTTTAAGCTTTCAAGAATGCAACCACTAGTTCTTGGAGCATGTCACTCAAAGAAAATGGCACTAGCTAGCTTCTGGTTCAATCATTTTGATAGAAAACTGTTGCAGATGTTTGAATAAAACAAGTTGATTTATCTGATATAGGAAGTGTTCTGTTGATGAAAAAGAATTCAAACTAGTTAGGAAATTTCTCAAACACTTCATAACTTAATAGGAAACAATCCTAGGGTCCTTCTACACTATATAAATGTGTTTAACCATATTTACATAACAGAAAAAAGGGCTCACAACAGGGTTGCAGCCTGTAGGTCCTTGGAGATAAACGCAAAACACTTTGGGGTGACTGTGAGGCAGCAAGATTAAGATTTAGAGGCAGAGGAATTAGAGAGATTGCTTCCATGGACAACCAATTACTTAATCCCAGTACTAGTGATTACTGAAATCAATCAACCAATGATTTTTAATCTCTTTTGTGGTTGTTATTTGCCGTTATTTTTTACTTTGTTTGCTAGTTACTAATTGTTTTCGCTTTAATACGTCATAAACAACATCCTTGGTTGTGTCCTATTAATTGATATTGATAAACACATAACTCAACCACTATCTACTTAATTCTTGAGCATCACTTAAGCATTTGGTATGTTTAGTATCATAAAATATATGCTGGCTAACAAAGAATGAAAAACTCAAGAACACTAAACAAATTGAAAAGAAAAAATAGTTGGCAATTATTTTGGGCAATTTTTACGATTTGACATAAACTATCCTTAACGTTTTCTAAAGCACCGTATATATCCAATCTTGTTTGATGGATGTACACAATTTTTTTTTAGTATTATTTATTTGTTTACAATAGAGATGTACACTCCTTTAAATTTTCTACACTATGGTAAAGGTTTAAATCCACCTTACATTTACTACTATGTGTCGGGAAATCTCACTCAAATGTCAATGTGAATGCAATGTTTGATTTCTTATACCCATGGAATATGGTTCTTTAAAAAATTAGGGTACCAAAAATATTCTTGAACAAATGAATAATCCTTAATCCTCGTTGATTTTTTTTATTGTTGAAATATTACATAAATTCGATGTTTTTTAGGAGGGGATGACTCAAATCCACGACCTTATGACATAAATGTAAAATTTCTAGTAAAAGAAGTTTAACATCAAAGTTGCTATTACATGAGATTAAATTATGTTAAAAATGAAAAGTGAACAGCTGAGTACCTAATGACATCCTTCTTAAACTTGATTATTTCTCTAAGCATTTGCCAAAAGTAGGGATTGACTGCATTCTTCTTCTAAGCAAACAAACTCGATAACCCGTTTCTGCTACCCCATTCACAGCCATAGCCTTTGTCTAAGCTCACTGAGAAAGACATGTCTGATGTCTCCATTTCAACCCCAAGACTCTCAAAGAACTCCACCATATTTGGATATGTTACCTATCTCAACACAACCCAAAATCTAGAATCAGCAGCTCAGCACATAAGAATGCAAAATGCTCACATTTGAAATTGAATTGTTCTTTTCTTAGCTAAACAAACAGAGGAAGCAGAGTAAGAGGAAAGGACTGCATTCATATCATTCTGTGAAATATTCTTGAAATTATATAGAGAGGTACAAAACCACTACCGGACTCACATCAAGTCCATATATACTTAAAATTAAAGTTTCTTTGGGTGATAAACTGTCAAAGGTAAAAAGATTGAAATAATTAACATTCAAAGATGCTAATGTTGTTTCACATAGACAATAACACAAACACTAGAGTTGCTTCACTATTCCCTCCATACATGTCTACAAATTGCTAAAAGTAACACACTCCAAGCAACATGATATTGACAGCTAATGCAACGGATTATCTCCAAAACTTTAGGGAACTTTGGATTAATAGACATTCTATAAAAAAATCTTTCTCCAATAAAGCATTGTATATTCAACATCAAACTGACATGGTAAAAAAAATATTAAACATTGTCAACATGACCGTCCACTTTCAGACTGCATATGCATTGTCATTTTTTTGGTCGACTGAACAAACATTTAAAACTACATTAATTTTTCATTTATTTTTGGTTAGAAAATAAATTTTGATACGTTATTAAAACAAAAAAGTGTTTTAAACGAAAGCATTAGAAACCAAATTTTAAGTTGATCGTCTATCAAATCCATATTTATACCACATAGAAATCAAGTCCCTTGACATTGTTGTCATATCAACAATAATTCATATGAAAGACATTTTTATACTGGATATACTCTTAATTCCTGATATGTGGTCACAATTTTAACTAAATTGGTTGGCAACCAAATTACGGAGGTCTCACACTTAAATCAGGAACTAAGAACCCAAGTCCAGAAATGCTGGAGAACCCTAAAATCTTCATTTAATTGTAAAGCGGAGAAAACGCTCTATTTGCCAATGACAAGCTAAAAGGATCATTTAATTGTAAAGTGCAGTTGATTTGTTTTTTAGTTATTTTTCATGAATGTTTTTTTTTCAATCAGATTTATCTTTTAGTTAAAAATTGTATAATTAGAGAGGTTAATTACGAGTGCAGTTGATTTGTGAATACAAATATTTCAAAAATTATATAACGAAGACAAACTTTTATTAACGGATCCCTACGTTTTTACAAAATTCCATTTTTTTCGGCCAATGTTATGATTTGACATAAATGATCCTTAACGTTTTCTAAAGCACCGTATATCCACTCTTGGATCTTGGTTGATGGATGTACATATATTGTACATTTTTTAATTTTTTTATTATTTATTTGTTTACAATAGAGATGTACACTCCTTTAAATTTTCTACACTATGGTAAAGGTTTAAATCCACCTTGCATTTAGTACTATGTGTCAGGAAATCTCTCTCGAATGTCAATGTGAATGCAATATTTGATTTCTTGTACCCATGGGCTATGGTTCTATAAAAAAAAATTAGGGTTCGTCCTGTAAACGTTTTTCAGTTGTTGTTTTTTAAAAATAAAATGAAAATGAAAACAGTGTTTTTGGTTTCAGTTTCGAATTCTGAAAATACGTCTGGTAACATATACTGAAAGCTGTATTTTAAAAATAAAAACGGAAAAAAAAAACGTGTTTGGTAGGTTAACCGAAAACTATCAAAAAATTAAAATATCAATTTTGACATTTTGTTTAATATTATTACAACTATAAACAAATTGATTACATAATTAACCGATATAATTTTTGTTTTGTAATTTTTAAATTAAACAAAAGTAACACATCAAAAATTAATTCCAAAAAACATATCAAAAAATGAATTAATCAAAACTAAACTTTTAAATTATAAATAAATAATTACAATATATAATATATAATATTATATTATTATATTATATTATATCATATTATATTTTTATATATAATAATACATAATATATTACATTATATCCTATATAAATATAAAATATTTGATATATAATATATATAATATAATATAATATATTAATAACATTATAAATTTATATATCATAATATATAGATATTATAATAGTATATATATTATTACATATATATATATATATATTATATTATTACATATATATATATATATTATATATTATTACATATTATAATATATATATACATAAACTATATTATAATATTATATATATTATATTATTGTATGAATGCTTTTAGTTCTAATTGAAAATAAATTATTCTGGAATATATATATATATATATAAGGGGCACTTTGGTCATTTGAAAATATTGTTCCATCTTGTCTTAGTCATATCAAACGCAAAATAATATAATTAATAGTTTTAAAAAATGATTTTTTATGTAAAAAAAGTGAAATAAAAACAAAAAAAGCAAGTATTTTATATTTTTCAAATCTTTCACTTTTAATACTGATTTTGTTTTTCATTTTTTGAAAATAAAATGAAAAACGGTTAACAAACGCGTTTTTGAAATCGTTTTTGAAAAATAAAAATGAAAATGGACTGAAAAACAGCTACAGGACGGCCGAACGAGGTCTTAATGTACCAAAAAGATTCTTGAACAAAATAAATAATCGTTAATCCTCGTTGACTTTTTTATTGTTATTGAAATATTACACAAATTCAAGGTTTTTTTTAGGAGGGGATGACTCGAATCCACGATCTCATGGCGTAGGTGTAAGATTTGAATCCTCTACTGATATAATCATTTTCGTGATCTAAAACACTTCACTATAATACATTGCATTTAAAGACAATAAAAGTGAAATAAATGAAAGAAATGAATCTAGTCATTAAGTACACATGTCAGTAGATCTATTTAGATAGGGAAATATATCAGATCAGTAGAAAATGAAATGAAATTCTCTCCATGTAAAACATCTCCAAATTCCAAGTTGAGCTCTCTCCATTTATAGCTCTCCATTTATAGCTCTATTAATTCTCTCCAAGGAAAAAATAAGGGTTGAAAATTTATATAGCAATTTTTGGGAGTAGATTTGTGCAATTAGTACCACTTTAATAACTCTAGTTTAAATAGCACTAAAGATGGGATTTGGACAAAAATACTCCCGCTCATCTATCTTTTTCTCTTACCAGTCCTTTCCTTTTTTAATTTAGAAACCACCATTGATGGAGCTCTAAGCTCCATCAATGGAGTTGTCGCCGTCGACTGGTGAGTTGATGGACAAAACCATCGAAAAAACGTTCGTTCAATGCCAATCGTTGTAACTGTAGTGTTTGTTTTTAGTTTCGAACTGTATAGAGAGAGAAACGAAGTCAAACTCGAACCGTCGTCGATCCTTCATCATCAGATCTATGACGACGATCCATTGCGAATATGATGAAACTGATGGCACCAACGAACTCGGCGTCGTCCGATCTTTCAGATCCGACTATCTCCGGAGTTGATGGGCATCGTCGTCGGCTCGTCACTTTCACCATTGATGGAGGTCGAACAGACCTCCATCGCGATGAAGAAGAAGACGTAAAATGAATTAAGTCTCAAAAAAGCATGAATAAGTCTCGAAAACGCATGAATAAATCTCGAAAACGCATGAATAAGTCTTGGGTATTCATAAATAAATCTTGAAATGGAATAAATACGTATTCATAAATTAAGTCTCGAATAAGAGTAATAAGTCTCGGGTATTCATAAATTAAGTCTCGAATAAGTGTAGTAAGTCCCGAGTATTCATAAATAAGTCTCGAATAAGTACAATAAGTCCCGGGTATTCATAAATAAGTCTCGAATTTGAACAAATAAGTCTCAAAATTAAAAAACAAAAACTCAACATCAGCTACTATTCATCTTCTCCGATTCGACAAACCCAAACTCAAACCCACCAATTCAAGATTCAAACAAACCCCCATTCAGATTCAACAAACTCACGATCCACATCAAAATCAACAAATTCACAATAAAAACTAAATTGAAAACTCAAAATCAACCAAAACAAAATTAATATCTCATAATCAACAAAATCAAATTTGAAATAAAACATCAAAAAACTTTTTTTTCCAGAGATATTGCCTTCAATCGCCACTGTTCTAGGGGCATTTTAGTCTCATAACTTACTTTGGTGCTAATAAAACATGAGTTATTAAAGTGGTGTTAGTTAAACAAATCAAAATTGAAAAAGTGTTATATACCCCTATTTCCTCTTTTTTTTTTTTAAATAGGAAAACTCTTTTTTTTTTAGTAAGGCAATTTTTTTAAAAAAATTAGTGTCCAAAACTGGTATCAGATGATGTGTCAAACACTCTAATCCATTCATTTAAATCAAGCAAATCTAATACAATTTAAATAATTTGATTATTATATTGTTACATCATTTGACCATCAGATTTATGTATCAAATTTGGATAAAATAACATTATATATATGGAACTATCTTTCCACGTCTCGAATGGCTTCCTAACAGTTAGGTGGAGAAAAAAATGGTCACAAATTTTTTGATTCACACCCAAATTTGATTTTTTGTGAGTTTGAAGGGAAACAATTTAACCAAAATAGTTACTAATATTTAAGGTCAATAAAAACATTTTAGAGATTGTAAGATATAAATTATTAAATTTAATATTTTTTATGGTGAGTGTGGGGAGTGTGGGTAGGGATACACATTTATCCTCAGGGTCCCAAATCCCCGCACCCCCATCCCCATTTGGGGATTTTTTTTGGAGGGGGACCGCTCCCCATCCCCATTTCCCCATTTCCCCATTTCCCCCACAATTAAATTGAAATGAGAATGGGGATAGAGATCCCCATTTTTCCCATTTCTTCCAAAAGTATATAAATATAATTATAATATGTATTTGAATTATTTGAAACATTTTATGTTGAATTTGTAATGCATTGATATTTTTTATTTGTAATGAAAGGTTTGTTTTTTTAAAAATTTAATTTATAATTTTTAGTTAAATAGGGAAATAGAAAAATGAGGGACCGGAGGATACAAGAAAACAGGAAAAAAATGAGAAAAATAGAAAACTGGAGATGGGGATGGTGGGACCTTCCCCCAAACATCTCCATCCCCATTTTCCCAAATGGGGAAATGGGGGGGAATGTGGGAAGGGTCTAGGAAGTGGGGATGAGGATGAGAATGGAGATGAGGGGACCTATATCCATCCCCAATCCCCAAACGAGTATCCCTAAGTGTGCGGAGCAAATGGGTGTGCGGAGAACTATATTGCCAACCTTCTTAATAATACATCTAGTAAAGAATGAAGGATGAGTCAGGTGACACTGCATAAATTTTCCTTTCTCAGTCTTATGATTTTTAATTTATAATACAAAACTTATCGTGAAATCAAACTAGTTTATTGGAAACTATTTTTAAAGAGTAATACTGCTTTGCATAAATTTGATGTCTTAATTTGGTGTTCAAATGATATGATATCGCTATACTCTATTCATTTAAATCATACAAATCTAATACAATTTAAATGAATGGATTATAGTGATGTCACATTATTTTGACATTAAATTTGAACACCAAATTTATACAAAGTAGTATTATTGATTTTTAAATAGTTTTGAATTCATAAAATTTACTTGAGTTTATTTGGTTGGGCTCTTGAAAAACCTCTATTGGTAAAAGATCTACTTGTAGTAGATAATATAGTTGTTTAGTTAACAGACTTTTTTTTAAAAAAAAAAACCTATTTGGAGAAGTACATTTCTATGACATTTAAACTCTACCGGTCTCTATTCAATTTAAAATCGATAATCTTAAAAGTTCAACCAAACAATTCTAAAAAAATTTAAATAGACGTTCAACCAAACAATTCTAAAAAAAAATCAAATAGACGTTTATAAATATTTTAAGATAGTAGAAAGCTCAATCAATTAAACACATATATATAGTCTGTGCCGGTTTGTCAAATTGGCATGTCAAAATGGTGGGTTTATATGATCTCACTTGGGTGGGATTTCATATATATATAAGTGGGATTTCAATCCAGTTGGGCTTAAAATAAAAATAAAATACAAGACTTATTGATAACAATTTCTGAAGTCAATAGATACATATCCAATCCAGTGTCCTTTAAAGTTATTGGAATTTTATTCGTGAATCCAATATATGATTCACTGAATCTGAAGCAACAACAAAGGAAGCATGCATGCATGTATGGTCTCCATTCAAACACAATCAGTTGAAGGAAAGCCTCTGTATGGATCGATGAATGCACCAACATTGCCCGGACGCGAAAACACCATCTACAACAAATCATATGCAAATTTGTATTCTTCAGTCACAACTCCAATTATAAGCTGATCAACATTGCAATTTCCTACCAAGGCTTGATTCAAGTTGGAACTCACCTGATAATCTCCAAGTGTACGACACTTGAACCCGGCAGCACAATAATCAAAATAATATTCCCAGGTTCGAATGAACTTTTCGTCGAATCCCAGAGCAAGAACTTCACTGAAATAAATTATAAGATCAAGACATATAATTAGTTGGTTACTTTAATACATGCCAACTTCAATACACAATTAATACAACTTTTATATAATAATAATAATAATTCTCTATCCTTCAGATATGAGGAAAAACTTCAGGACCAGGCCTAATTAGTGAAGGAACATGTACATTTATTAGTTGGAGTACCTCTGTTTGTCCAAGAAGTTTTTCCTCCACCATCGCAGAGTTTGGTGGTAATGGATTCCTATATTTTCAACGTGCTCCACACTGTATTAGCAGAAGAACTTCGGTTACTCATGTTTGAATTAAAGAAACATAAGATACATTACCAAACAATAACAATAATACCAGAGTCTGGAGCCAGAATTCATGGCTGTTGTTATCCTGTTTAATGAAGGCAAGCATCCACCAGGAAAAATATATTCCTTTATAAAACCTGGACTCAGCCTATGTTCATCGTAATGCTGATCCGGTACCGATATATACTGGACAACAAAACAAACGCCCTTAAACATTGATAATTTATGAAAGAATGTAAAAGACTAATTCAATCGAATACAATAAAATATAGTGTGCCGAACGTACTTGGAGAACAAAGAGCCCATCTTCAGCCAGTAGCGATTCACAGCATTCAAAAAACTCTTCAAAGTATTCATGGCCAACAGATTCTATCATCCCACTGGAAAAAGGCCATTGGATAGATATCATGTTATTATGTTACAGACAACTGTTGTGATCATAAATAATATACTTGACTGGTAAAAATAACTTACACGGATATAATTCTGTCATATTTGTTAGTTTTAGGCAGTGTGCGGTAGTCGCAGTGAATTAATTTTATTCGATCCTGGTAGCAGAGAATGTTATGGTTATCAATATATATATATATATATTTCTTCTTATTAATCCAAATCCATGTATCATATTCAACTGGATATTTTAATCAACAGACATGGTATAAATATGATAATTTTTTACGGGAATTTCCACATGAAGGCCAGCGGTAATGCAATTCAAGAACTTAAAATTCCAGGACCTAAGTTGCATACATTACGTAACTAAACGTTTAGTTTAGTAACTTTGGTCATGAATATTTTTTTTTCGACCGACCTAACCAAAGGACCCTATATGATATGAGTGACTGTTCATTACGATTGGACTCATAAATGCCACTTTAAAAAATAGTTAGTTACCTGAAGACCAGCCTCTTTCACTTTGATTTCTGCATATTTCAGTTGCTCGATGGAGAGAGTAATGCCACTGAATTTGCATCCAGTTCGTTTGACAGTTTCAATAGCTAAGGCTCCCCACCCACAACCAATATCAAGAACTTCATGCTCCTTACTAATTCTTGCCTGTATGAGTTAAAGCAAAAGACATGACTATAAAACAATATAAGCTAAAATGAAGTTTTTTTAATATATATATATATATATATTTTATCCAACCTGAACAAACTTACTTTCTCAATCAGAAGAGAGAGTTTTCTCATTTGTGCAGCTTTCAAGTCTTCATCTTCACTCTATGAAACAATTTGATCCACAAATGATCTATGTTTGATCAGTTCTCCAAGAAATTATAAAATGTATCATATGTTTAAGGATGAGAGAAAATCTAATCTTTTTGAAGGAAAAAAAAAAGTGGGATAGTAATTAACCTTAAACACTGCACATGAGTATGTCATTGTTTCGTCCAAGAACAGAGAGAAAAGATCATTGCTCTACAAACACAAACCAAAAAGGAAGCGTAAGTTTTCACTTGTTATTTCTAATTAGTTATTACATTGCTATCATTATACAAAACAGAAGCAAATAATAATTCTCTAATAAGATCAATCTTTAAAAATAAATTTCAGGATCGAAAGGTCTAGTTTGTGAAACCGATTCTTTTGGGTCTAGCATTAAATTATTTTTTGAACTCTTAATCTTTTGGGTGTGGCATTAAACTAACATGCATTATTTTCCCAACTCCATTTTTGCTTTTCTTGAGTGTTTCACAAGTTTCTAGTAACCCTCCCTCACTACCTAATTATTTTACACAAATCTGAAACTATTCTAGCTTTAAAAGAATCAAAACAATTGCATTATGCACACATACATCAATAGTAAAGAAATTACCAGATCATAATGGCGAGAAATATTCCTGCGAGCTTGTGTAAGAGTGTTACGATTTAAAATATGGCGAAAGAAATATTTCGCGGATGCAATACCAGCAGTGAAGAACACCGGTGACCACCAACCCCTAAAGCGAACGAAGGAAAATACATTATGAAATAAGATTCAGGGAATAGATATTAATTAGTAAAGAATATACCAGTCACAATATACCTTTTCCGGTTCACTTTTGCTCGTGAAGGTTCCAAATCGCTATTGGCAATGAAAATCTAAAACAAAATAAAATTTGTTTAGTCGATCAGAACTAATAAAACAATTGGAGTGTGGCCACAAATTAATTGTCTTACCATAAAAAGATTTAGGAGACCACTATCTTTATCCACAAAAGAAAAATCTCCATTGATGTATGAATCTGCAAGGCCTAAATCAGCCTCTGTCATAAGCTGAAGATAATTAAGTGGTCACTAGTGAAGATGGATAAAATATTATAACACCATCTAATAACATCATATATTCATATGGCATGTATTATTTTTATACCTTCCAATAAAATCCGGGATTGTGAATTCTCAATGTAGTTTCCAGATGACAATTTTTCCTAGTTCCCTCAAAATAAAAAATCTTGCCTCCATCTTCCAGCAATCTGTAACACCGAAAAGTACAAGTATCAATGACTTCAAGTTACTTGAAATTTAGTCCTGGAAATAAAATATACAGATATTATGAAAATGAACTCACATTAAACGGCCAGCATTGATATACTGTCTAAGAAATCTAGTAACGAAAAGCTGAGCCACTGTTTCCATCAGAGAAGGAACCATATGTTTTGGGTGGCTCAAAATGGTGCAACTTTTTCCAAGTAAACCGCGCGCAGCTATCAAGCCCGACTGCAAACAAGCATATGCCTCAATGTAAGTCATATATCAGAACAGCAATTAAAAACCAAGCAAATGTTTGATTGCAACCTTTAGAGCATCCTCATGGAAGCCATAACCTGTAATAAAAGAAGAAACAAATTCTTATGATCACTGGTATTCTTGCATTGTAAGAAAATGTTATTAATTCAATTAACATGCAGGAATAGATAGTGTGGAAATGTTCACCCTGATAAGCTCCACAAAACCAAATTCCTCTCTTGCCTTGAATTTGATCAAGCTCAAGTGAAGCTTTTGATGCAGCAACAGATGGGACTAGATGGCCAATTGACCATTTGAGTAATGTATGTTCTGGTGGATGATCTGGATTCAGTGTTACAAGAAAAGGCAAACTCTTTTCATCAATATTCTGCAAAAAGACCAAACAATATTTATATAGTGAACAACTAGAGGATTTAAACACCATAAAGTATTATATTTACAAATCTATTAATTTTTGCAAATCTTTAGGTGAGAAGCATCCACGTAGTCTGGCTCATTTACTATTCGAAAATAAAAGAAAGGGAATCAATGAGGTGGTGTTTGGTTGGATGGAATGGAATGGAAAGAAACTCATTCCATTTATTTAGTTTGTTAAATTACAATGGAATAGACATTCTATTGGAATGGAGATGATGTAGAACAAGTGGTTAAGTCCAATATGGCTTTGTGGGACCATCCTAAATCCAAAAATAAATGACTTTAATTGAAGAGAATCGACGAGATCTTCAGAATTCAACACCTTTGGTGTTGTGGCACGACCTTTTTCACCCAAATTCCATCATTTAGGCCCCGAAATCGCAGTTCTTTTTTTTTTTTTTTAATTTCCTTTTTAGTCATAAGTTGACTTTGACAAGCCAGAATCACCTACCGTAAATTCTGGCTTGTTTATGGTCGTTAGTATATTTTATTTCCGTAACTTTTGTGATTTCGCTATTTTTGACAGTTTCGCTATTTATTGCAGCTTCGCTATTTATTGCAGCTTTTGGTATGTGCCGTTTCTTGTCCAATAAGGATTCGGGTTAGGGTTTTCATTTTAAATAGCCTTGTAAACCGAAAGGCTCATCAGTTCATTATTTCAATAAAAATTTAGACTTGTTTCTTATTTTCTTTCTGGTGGATTCCAGTTTCAACAGAACTTAGACGTCGGTCTAGTTCTTTTTACGTTTTCACTGCGTCAGTAGATTCCACCATTTTGGTGGAATGACTATTCCATCCAAAAATCAATGGAATGCTCATTCCATTCCATTAACATATATTTTCTTCCAAAAATAACCATCTGCTCCAACTTTATTTCAAAAATACCCTTATTTTCAAAAATAATATATATTATATTATATTGTATTATCATAATTATATATATATATATATTATATCTCATATATAATATATATTATTATTATAATATGTATTTTTATATATATATATATATATATATATATATATATATATATATATATATGACACGGAATGAAGAAAAGGGAGACTTCTGAGATAATGGCCAATAGTTTATCTGAAAACACTCATGTTAGACTTTCTTCTTTTGTCTATTTTCGTCAAACCCACACTACAAAAAAATGGTCTTTTCCGATGGCTAAATGCCGTCAGAAAAGACGATTTCCAGTCGGAAATACACTTTTTCGGTCGGTTTCTGATGGGAAATGGTCGTCGAAGGTCGTCACAAATACGCTTGTCGCAAATAACAATTTACCGACGAGCTGTCACAAATATGACCATTTCCGATGGTCAATGCCGTTGAAAAAAATAAAAATGTCGTCGGTAATAGTAATCAAAGGTGGTCAAATTTACTAGTATTTCTGACGGCTTATCTTTATTTCTGACGGGGATTGCTGTCGGAAAAAGTTTAATGAAAAAAAATGACATGCGCCACCCAGCTATTTCTATGCATTTCATGTGGCTTGAACCCGTGACCTCAGTGATATATAGTAAATGTTACTCTTATTGTTTTTGCTATAACTTTATATCTGATATTTTTTACATACTATTGATATAAGCTATTGATATGTTAATTAAATATGTTTTTTTGTACAATAGTTAAATATAACTATTGATATTGTTTCAGAAAATAATATTTTTATTAAAATATTTCCCTTATTTGATAGAAAATTACATTTTCCTACTTTATCTTGAAATATGATACGTATATTATATCCTTATTGATTTTATGTTTTATAATCAACTTTTTACTAAAAAAATTAATAATTTAAAATTAGTTCAGTAAAATTTATAATTACTTTGTATGATAAACAAATAGATATTAAATAAAATTATTAGAGTTTTTTTTTTCAAAAAATATTATATAGTAGTGTCATTAAACTTAATTATAAATAACTAATTATTCTTGTAATTACTAATAATTTTGCTATATTTTATATTTATTTAATTTAATTAGATATACACATAAAGTAGTCTTCTTATTAGTCTCATTGTTTTGTTTACAAAGTCGGGTCCCTATTGTCTATTTTTGTTACAGTGATCACCATATTTTTTTTTTTACATTATCTATGACATATTATTTGAAAAATTCAAAACTAAATCAAAATATTTGGTGAAAAATTTGACAGAGTGATTTCGCTAAAAAAATAGTGATAAATAAAAATAACATATATAGTGATATATTTAAAATATTGATCTACAAGTCACATTTTTTAGTAGATAAATTATCAAATACATTCCATTATAATTTATTAATTAATATTATAATAAAAAAATAATTATTTTTTTCAATGACAATGCCATAACAAATAATATAGAAAATAGTACTATATTTTCGATAGCGTAATTCCCCTTAAAACTAATTTGAATTAAATTTTATCATTTCCGACGGCACAAAAAATACCGTCGAAAATGTGGACTATTTTCGACGGCCTCATGGCCGTCAGAAATATTGTATTACTTTTCCATAATTCTGACGGCATAAAGACTATTTCCGACAGTTATTCAACCGTCGGAATTGTGATATTATATTTTGACTCATTTTCGACGGCTCTAATATGGCCGTCGAAAAGGTACTATTTCCGACGACAATTAGCGTCGTCGAAAATAGTTCGTCACTAATAGACATTTTTTTTTATAGTGCCAAACAAACAAAATACAAAACCTTGTTGAATATACCCATATCCCAGAATCTGCTCAAATCAAAGAAACCGCTCTACCCCTACTAAATCCCTATACTAATTTCAAACGCAACAAATCACTTTCTAGAAGAGTCACTGCTTTAGTCCAACACAGATCTCCTCTAATAAAAGAATATGTTCAGTCTACAACCCTCGACAACTGTCTAGTCCCAGCTTCTACAGCTAAACAGTATGTTGATCTAGAAATAGGTCAACCTTTGATTGAACAATAGATCAGATAAGACTATTCTCACCTACACATTGGAGCTATTAGAATAGTCCTCACTCTCCATGGAAGGAAATGACTAACAGTCACTGCCAAAATTACCCTCCTCAATACCATCTATAAAGAGTATGAGCATGCGGTTATCGGAACCTGTCTGTCTACATTTCATGCAGGTAGTATCTCTCTTACGTACTACCCTAACTTCAACATCCCTCTCAGAGACCAAAATCTCCATAAATGCCTCAAAGTTCAACTCCAAGTTGTCGGAGCACCTATGATGCCTAATTCCTATGTGACAACTCTCTATCATCAGATCGCCTACAGGCTTCAAGATCATGCCCTTGATCTTCCTATCCTAGACCATACTAGAGATACCATCTTTAAAAAAGCAGAAAGGGAAGACGAAGGCCCCACCATGTCACAGATCCCTAAATAGCTTCCTAGGGATAAGCTTACGGAGATTATGCCTCTCAAATGAATCACTACTAATGAAAAGACTTTCCAGAACACCACCCCTATAATTGCTTCAGACACCAAATTCACCAAGTTGATTGATGGTTCTATCCAGACCACTTATGAACCAATCACAGCCCCTGCTTCTGAAGCTCATGCCAGTTCTGCTGGTACACCAGCAGTCTTCCGGGTTCTCATGATCTGCCCAGTTATCTTTGAAGAAGAGATCCTGATACACAACTTTGAAGCTAACGGATCCCCAATCTACACGGATAAAATCAATGGCCATTTTATATGGGACATTGACCCAGAGATGTGTGATGCAGACTGTGAATGCAAAGCCTGTTCTAAAGTCATAAGATCCTCCTGTAAGCCAGGTCGCTCCCACCATAAAATAGATGATCCAAACAGTCCATGGATCAGTTTACATCCTGTCAAAAACAAGACTCTCCCTATCTACGATAGAGCCCTTCAAATTCTTAAATATGAGGGTTTGTTGCCAAATGAGCCAGAGGAACCAGAGAAGCTCTTACCCCATCTTCCAGCTCTTGTACCCTGCTACATGGCTTCTAGTTATGACAAAGATTTCATCCCTTAGAACCATCTTCCAACTCTGAAAGAAACCTGTTCTCTAGACCTTTCGTTCAGACTACAGAAATCCTCCCTGACAGATCCCTTAAGCAGCCTTCCCAGGCTGAATAAGTCCTCAACTGGAACTGTCGCAATGCTAGAGTACAGAATAGAGTTTTACACTCTATTGACCAGAAGATTTACCCGGTCTTATATCATGTTTCTCAACATGATCTCCATCTGCAACATCTAGATACCTCTTTACGTAACATGTACACCAACTTACAGTCTAGAGTTGCTAGATTGGATGCTGATCTCCATCAATTTATAAATCAAGGATATTTTAGCCCCGACTTCGACAGTAAAAAAAGAGAAATCTGACAGTTAAAAGATCAATTGGATCAGATAAGTCGAGACCACTTCACCAATATACCCTATGTGCCAAGGCAACATCCTTATACCCCATCCTTGATATTTCCAACCCAATCTCCACCACATACTACTAGACCTCCTGATCACTCCCAGTTTTTCAAATCAACCGGTGACCTTTTCATGAAATATCCATTGTTGTCCTCGCCAAGACAATCAGACATACCATCATTCAGCATACCTACCAGACCTTATAAGAAGTCCTCTCATCGGAAAAATAAGGCTTTAGATCATCACAAACACATTTTTTATGCCTCTTATCAGTCACCCGAAGAAACCTCTTCTGTCGAAACCTCGACTATACCTTCAGAATCTTCCTACGAGTCATATTCCTCTTGGGAAACATATTCTCTTGTTTCAACTGAACAATCTCACTATAGTAGTGACCCATCTGATTCAGATGCCTTAGCAAATCTTTCTCAAATCTTTATGGCATCCAGGATAGATCCTCAGCCGTCCACTCAGACAGTAGACACGACTGAAACATTAGATGAGACTTCAAATGAGCCAACTCCCATAGTGGAGGAACCACCGTAACACAGGCACCAGCCTCTTGCTCCTGCTCCAAAACCTACAAATGGCCCATGGTTCAATTTAGAAGATTCTGTTCCCCGTCAATGGAGAGGAAAGATATCATAAATGAGCGCCTGGCTCGATCTCCAGATTGCGAAGCTCGAAAACAATACAGAAGCCATCTTAAGGGAATTCGTTTCCAGATTCACTGGATCTCTTAGGGATTGGTATCAAGCTCTCGGGGAATATCGACAACTACAGTTAGTTCAATGTGGTTCAATGTTCCAGGCTATAGGAATCATTTTCTGAGAATTCCTTGGAGACGTCTCCCAATTCTACAAACAGACTAGACATAAATTCTTTGAAATGCGCTGCTGTTCTCTTGATAAGAGAGACATAGATTTTCATTACATAAGCATGTCTTTCCGATACCATGCCCTTGGCGGAATTAATGATGAAAGCTTGAAACAGGTATACTTGAACTCCCTTCCTACGGAACTCCAGGGTGAACTTCAACGGACGATTGAACTTTCAAACAGAACTCTTCGAGATATTACCTTAGGAGAAATCCACATGTTCACTCTTATCACCCTAGACAAACTCTGTGCTACACACAGAGTTTTCACAAAAATGATCAAGGAAGGCAAGAAATATGACAAGTACTGTAAATTACCTGATTCATACCACATCAAATGTAAATCTATGGATCACTGCAACTGCAAACCCTGCCGTCGTTCTAGATGGCAACCCAAAAAGGAAATGAGTTTTTCTAGCAACAAAAAGAATAGAAAGTACAAGTACTACCAGAAGAAGGCTAGAAAATCCTGGAACAAATCAGACAAGTGCTTTGTCTGCGGACAACAAGGTCATTAAGCAAAAGTATGTTCTAATAAGAGGATGAAATCAGCCAAGCTCATTCAACAGCTCAGACAGATAGTTGATGATGTCCCCTCCGATGCTGAACGGGATGATGTCAATCCATATACTACTTACATGATACAAGATACGAAAGACTCCGGTCTCTCTTCAGAATCATCTGGCTTCTCAGAGCCTGACCTCCCTTCAGAAGCATACCAAGCGATGAATGGAAGTAACTTGTCTATAGGCCCCCAAATTCAGGTCCAGATACTAGTAGAGAAATACTTCAAACCTATCTCTGACATCGCCTACTTCGATATTGGCACCCATTCTACCATGATGAACTCAAGAGTTCTACCCATAGATGCTTGGAAAGAAAAGGATAATGAATTTCTAGCAGCTGACGACCAGATCTTCACAACCAAATTGGTTTCTAAGCATAAGATCGGTATCCAATTTTTTCCTTCATACACCCTATGGACTCATGTTATTGGTACCCCTCTACCAGACAAAGACATCTTGATTGGTTGGGATGTATACAACCAATCCAAGTTTATCAGAATCCTTCCCACCGGTATTCATTTCAAACGAGAATTTAAACCTTTCTCCAACATACCGAAGATTTTTCCTCTCTCTGCCATCAACCCTGACTTCCAGCAAGTCCAAGAGAAACTCCTTACCTTTTGGACAAACAATCATGCTGATTTTAGTCATCCCAGGCTTTTATGGAAAAATCCTGACTTCTTCATCAAGCTATATTTCAAGCTCAACGAAGACGTCAACCCTACCAAGGCTTCCCATTCTGGAATGTCTCCCACAGATCTTCTGCTAGCCAATGAAGAATTTGATGAGCTACTTCGACAAGGATTTGTCGAACCCACCTCTTCCCCATGGGCATGCCAAGCTTTTTATGTTGAGAAACTTTCTGAACAGCTCAGAGGCAAGAAGAGACTAATCATTGACTACAAACCCCTCATTCGGTTCCTCCGTGATGACAAATTCCTTGTTCTTAGGGTAAACTTCCTATTTTCTCAACTACCTGGTGTAACTGTGTTTTCTAATTTGATATAAAGAGAGCTTTCTGGCAGATAGGAATCCATCCTAAAGAAATATACAAAATAGCTTTTTGTCTCCCGAATGCACAATACCAATGGACTATTTTACCTTTTGGTGTAAAGATTGCTTCATCGCTTTTCAAAAGGCCATCATCAGAATTTTTCGTCCTATTTTTTATTATGACTTACTTTATATTGACGATATACTATTGTTTTCGCCAGACCATATCTCTCATGACAAGCTTCTACACCAATTCCTTAAGGTCATAGACCAATATGGAATCATGCTCTCTGAGAAGAAAGGCTCAATTGGTGTCACTGAAATTGAATTCCTAGGCATGCAGATTAAAGAAAGGACATATCTCTATGACCCTCATCTAGCCAAGCAACTCCTAAATTTCCCTGATTCTAACCTTACCCAAAAGTAAGTCCAATAGTTCATTGGCATCGTCAATTACATCAGAGACTTCATCCATCAGGCCATCCATTACACTACTACACTGTCCCGTCTTCTTAAGAAAGACCTACCTCCATGGAACACTTCCCATTCTGAAGCGGTTACCCATCTCAAGAACGTTTCACATAAAACCACTTCCTCTGTACATACCCTCTACTGGACAACTCATCCTCCAGACAGATGCCAGTGATCATTATTGAGGAACCATCCTCATTGAAGAAGACAAAGGAAAACGCCATTACTCAGCAGTCTGTAGCCTGCTTCAAGCTTATCTTCATCCTGTATGTTTTAATTATTGCTGCCAGACAGCATTCTGTAATATCTTCTTTATGTGTGCTTTATTGCTGCTATCTGTCCAGCAGCATATTGTAAGGTTTGTTTGTAGGCCATTCCTCTGGCCCTAGTTTGTTTTCTTCCAGAGCCCTCTCCTCTCCTCTATATAAGGATTGGCTCGCTCTCTGTAAAAGACAATCGAAGAAAAATAAAATTTATGTATGTTTATTAATCCCATGACTTTCTAAGTTTTCTCTCTCCCTGATCTTCATGAAGTTTATTATGCTAAAATCTATAATTCTGAAAAATCTCAGTATGCTCTATGCTTGCCTCCTCTGAGGATCCTGCATATCAGAACATATTTGGCTTAAGGTCTCATATGTGAGTACCCTGTTTAGGCCGTCGAGATAAGGTTGTCTGTGAGGAAAACTAGGTGAAAACATAGTCTGTGAAATAGTTGTGGAGCTCCCTGCCATCCATATGATATCAGAGCTCTAAGGGAGGAAAATCTTTGTCATAACTAGAAGCCATGTAGCAGGGTACGAGAGCTGGAATAGGGGGTAAGAGCTTCTCTGGTTCCCCTGTCTCATCTGGCAACAAACCCTCAGATTTCAGGATTTGAAGGGCTCTGTCGTAGATAGGGAGAGACTTGTTTTTGACATGATGTAAACCGATCCAGGGACTGTTTGGATCATCTGTTTTATGATAGGGGCGACCTGGCTTACAGGACGATCTTATTACTTTGGAACAGGCTTTGCATTCACAGTCTGCATCACACATCTCTAGGTCAATGTCTCATATAAAATGGTCGTTGAATTTATCCGTGTAGATTGGGGATCCGTTAGCTTCAAAGTTGTGTATCGCGATCTCTTATTCAGAGATGACTGGGCAGATCATGAGAACCCGGAAGACAAGTGGTGCCCTGGCAGAACTGGCAGGAGCTTCAGAAGCAAGGGTTGTGATTGGTTCATAAGTGGTCTAGATAGAACCATCAGTCAACTTGGTGAATTTGGTGTCTGAAGCAATTATATGAGTGGTGTTCTGGAAAGTCTTCTCATAATTGGTGATCCATTTGAGAGGTATAATCTCCGTAAGCTTATCCTTAGGAAGCTGTTTAGGAATCTGTGACATGGTGGGGCCTTCGTCTTCCCTTTCTGCTTTTTTAAAGATGGTATCTCTAGTATGGTCTGGGATAGGAAGATCAAGGGCATGATCTTGAAGCCTGTAGGCGATCTGATGATAGAGAGTTGTCACATAAGAATTAGGCATCATAGGTGCTCCGACAACTTGGAGTTGAACTTTGAGGCAGTTATGGAGATTTTGGTCTCTGAGAGGGATGTTGAAGTTAGGGTAGTACGTAAGAGAGATACTACCTGCATGAAATGTAGACAGAAAGGTTCCGATAACCGCATGCTCATACTCTTTATAGATGGTATTGAGGAGGGTAATTTTGCCAGTGACTGTTAGTCATTTCCTTCCATGGAGAGTGAGGACTATTCTAATAGCTCTAATGTGTAGGTGAGAATAGCCTTCTCTGATCCATTGTTCAGTCAAAGGTTGACCTATTTCTAGATCAACATACTGTTCAACTGTAGAAGCTGAGACTAGACAGTTGTCAATGGTTGTAGACTATATTCTTTTATTGGAGGAGATCGGTGTTCGACTAAAGCAGTGACTCTTCTAGAAAGTGATTTGATGCGTTTGAAAATAGTATAGGGATTTAGTAGGGGTAGAGTGGTTTCATTGATTTGAGCAGATTCTGGGATATGAGTATATTCAACAAGGTTTTGTATTTTGTTTGTTTGGGTTTGACGAACAGAGACAGAAGAAGAAAGTCTAATAGGAGTGTTTTCAGATAAACTATTGGCCATTATCTTAGAAGTCTCCCTTTTCTTCATTCCGTGTCATATGTTAATCAATATAATTCTACTCCCCTGAAAAACAGGAGAGGCTCTGATACCATGTGGATGGTAGGGAGCTCCGCAACTATTTCACAGACTATGTTTTATATATATTATATTATATTATATTATATTATTTATACTTTTATATTATATTATTATAGTCCAAAATTTATATTATATTTTATTATTATTATATATATACAATATAATTTATACTTTTATATTTTTTTTATTATTATCCAAAATATATATTATATTTTCTAATTATTTATATTATATATATAAATATAAAATAATAATTATTATTATCCATAATATATAATGTTATTATAAATGTTTTGTAATTGGGAATATTTTGGTCAAAATACAGTTGATTCTATTCCATTCAGTTGTTAACAAAACAAAATATTATTGATTCAGATATTGGTTCTAAAGTCCCAACCAAACAAAGAAATCAGATTTCCATTCATTTCTATTCCAATTCTCATTCTCATTATCATTTTAATTATCATTCCACTATGATAACCAAACACCACCTAAGTTCCATGGGAAAGGGAATGAGAAAAGGGAACGAGAAAAGGGAACGAGAAAAGGGAACGAGAAAAGGGAACTTGATTCTTAGATGGGAGGGTGGATCAAGTTCCCTTTCCACTGGAAACTTAATTCCTTATCTGTGTGTTGGAGATTCCAAACTGATTTTAGTAAATACAGTAATCACATATCAGTAATTAAGTGAAGTTATGTTTCCTCGATGGCAGGGGTGGATCCACCTTTAGGTCAGGTGGGGCCTGTGCCCCACCTCAATTTTTTTTTTTAAAAAGATTGATTCTACGGTTATTAATATATATTTTTATATTAAATTACAATATAAACATGTATCAATTGTTAGCATAGTTGGTATACCTTTTGTTGAGGTTATTGATTGCGTGAGTTCGAATCCCACCGCATTTTTATGTCTAAAAAATAAATTATTCCTAATAGTTTTAGTTTGATATACCTAAATCTCGACAAATCCAATATGTTTTTAAATTCTCAATTTAGAATCAATAATTTATTAACAATTAAAAAATAAAAAATTTAGAAATATATTTAGTTATATATATTAATCAATTATTTTTATATAAATTTAACGTAAATTCATCATAAATATAAACCAAATTTTTTATTATAAAATTACATTATAATTTATATTTTTAAAAATAAAGATTATAAATTTTCATTGTTTATGTTTTGTTTTTCTTGTTATTATTTATTTTTAATATTGTGTTTGTTGTTTTTATTTCTTTTTCAATGTAAGATTTTTTTTTTAGTTCATTTAAGTAAGTATGTTATTTGTTTTATTTTATCTAAACTTTATTATATTATCATTTATATATATATATATAAAGAAAAAAAAATCATTTTATTAGGATCTTAAATTTTCAATATTTTTTTATATAATTGTTATTTTATACAAATATCCCATCTCATAAAGATTTTTGTAGGATCTTAAATTTTCAATTTTTTTTATATAATTGTTATTTTACACAAATATCTCATCTCATAAAGATTTTTGGGTCCACCATTCGATAGGATTTCAAATCAGTAAACGCATACAAAACAAAATTCATAGAAACAATTTCATTTTATCCAATAATACAGGCTACTATACCTGAAGCACATTGACCCAGTATGTTAAACATATTTTACCGTCTCTGGTTCCTATAAAGTTGCAAGCACTCCATGCTGCTTGGCTTTGGGGCATAAAATTCTTATCACGGTGAAGAAAAATATCACTGCCAAATGCCAATATAAACTTCATCAATATATATTGCATAACTTTTTTTATATAAAAAAAATTATATATTATGCTGTATGTGGATAAATAATTCTTCTGTTAATAAGAATTCAGGAAGAGTGACAGTACCTGTGGACATACTGGAAAGCACCCAGTACTCTCATTTCATCAACGGTTGCTTGGCTTCCTAGTATTTTCAAAGCATCCGGGGCATGAACGGCCATTATGCATCCATTGTACACTTCTTTGGAACCATCTCCAAACATCAGAGTGCAACCTGATCGGTAACCGGAAAGTTTCATGGGAAGTGAACCATTAAGGTAAGGGCATGATTGACTTCAAAACAACTGGAGACTGCAGATACTTTTCCATGGATTTTATTTTATCATTGGAGTGTAAGAACATGTGAGAATGCATTAACAATGAGAACATGTATATCTGTAACAACTTTCGGTATCAATTTACAGGCAAGAAAGTACATAATTTAATATATGAAATATTGAACACAAAAAGGATGAATTGCCCTTGATTTTCTTCATCTCAAGCATGAAAGTTTTAATGAAAACTTAACTACTAACCTTCATCAGTTGGCAAAACAGAATACACCTCACAACTAGTTTTTATTTGACAACCCCAGCTCTCAAGTTGTTCCCTAACCTGGATTTTTTTTTAATAACAAAAATGTACAATTGCAAGGAACATTTACTTGTAGTTAGCATTAATATAACCTCATCATAAACATTACTGAAAAACAAACACAGGAATCAAAAACACCTTATTGACATAGTTATGTGAATGCCATCTAGCAGTAAATTGTGGACCATCAAATGACTGCAAAGAGAATCAAGCCAAAGTCAAAAAATAATCTAAGTCAGGATCCTCTCCTAGTCTTGTTTTTTCCTAGCCTATCTAGAAAACTAGTCGCTCAAAATGTACCTGAAGTAGATGGTGATTGTGGAAAAATGAAAAAACATGGAAAGCGGGAAAGCTCATAACGTGCTCCGAGGGGCAAGACCATATTGAACAACATAGTGGAATCTACAGATAGTAAAAATGTTATTGATACTAATGAGTAACAAATACAATAATCACCAAAATATGGACTGTGGGAACTCAAGAATATGACATAATTATATAATGTTTCAGTAGCAGTCTTACAAGATAAGCCTTCTGAAATAGTTTGGAGTAATTATGCGACATTATAAATTGCTCCAAAGTTTCACCACGATCCATGTCTGGGTTGTTTTCAAGCATTCCAAGATATCTGCAATGTTATAAAAAAAACAAACAAATAAAAGGTAACGAGTCATTTCCAAAAACACACTCAGTTGGGCAATGTCACATGTTCTTTTTAGCTCATATTATACTAGTTAAAATTATATATTATATTTTTCTTGTTATATTAGGATTATATTTCTAGTCATGCTTCTTAGTTAAGTTAGGGTTTATTAGTCTTTTATTTTCCTTACTTATGTAAACTCTTTTTCTTAAGCTTTTTCATTACAACTTACTATTCAGCATTATACAATAAGAAACCCAAACTTTTCTTCTTTTCTTCAATTTTTTGCCTTGTATGAGATTATTTAACAATAGTAATAACAAATTGCAATTATTGCACCATATATATTGGCTCGTGCTTATAAAACGCTTGAGTACCTGATGGCATCGCCCTTGAACTTGATTATTTCTCGAAGCATTTGCCAAAAGTATGGATTCAACAGATTCTTCTTCTGTGCAAATAAACTGGAGAAACCATTTCTGGTACCCCATTCACAGTCGTGGCCTTTGTCTAAGCTCACTGAGAATGACATCTCTGATGTCTCCATTTCAACACCAACACTCTCAAACATTTCCATCACATTTGGACAAGTCACCTGTCATGTCACGCGAAACCAGATAATCAACGACTCGTGTACAGAAACAGATAAAAATTCTTATGTACAAACCCACGGATATAATTCGATAAGCGTCCCAGGAACAGAAATTTAGTAACCCCATCACAAATTTCCTTTGCACCGTGACAAATTGTAAGTCAATAATATCTTGACAGAATTTTAAAATCATCTTAATAAATATTTTGTTTCACAGTTACGAAAAAATTAACCAAAGTTCAAATGTTTGCTGGTCTAGCAGTATTTGAAGCAAGAAAAAAAAAAGTCTACTATCGCGTATCTCTCATTAGTTTTGAAGACTTTTTGGATGATTTGGTGGAGTAACTTGAAGAGATATCATTGGCATTTTTTGTCTTTGAATGGCGAAATTAGCTAAAACAGAATTTAGAATTATGTGACTTTTTTTTTCCTCAAAGTTTGAGGGTTTATATAAATTGTCTATTTATTTTTTTATACCGAAATGACAAGAATCTTCTTGAACCAATAACATCCAAATGGACCATTTTACCTGATTCCATGTAAGTATTTTTATTTTTATTTTTATTTTTTTGCAAACAACATTTTAAAATTTCAGAAAAGGGAGGCGGCTTGTTTTGCATTTGAGAATGGATTAGATTGAAATGGACTAAATTAGTACTAGTATGAGATTGAATAAAAAAATAAGATTGGACTAAATTAGTACTAGTATGAGATTGAATAAAAAATTAAGATTTAACTAAATTAATACTGTGATTTATTTGGTGCCGTATGAGATTAAATTAAAATAATCCAGTCTCTTGTTTAATGTGATATGAGATCAGATAAAAAATAATTTTATTATATATTTAATACAATGTGAATTTGATTAAAATAAAATAAAATAAATTTAAAATAAATAAACTATTTACTTTTAAAATATATATATATATATATATATATATATATAATATTAATATTAAAGAAAATAACATTTTTCTATTAATATTTTTAAATATTGTAATAAGATATATTAAATAAATATAAAATTTTATAATTAAATAAAAATAATAAGAATAATTAAAAAAAACATGGGACTAAATAGCCCCACCTCATTTGGATAAAAATGATTCCAAAGAATTGGGTTGGTTAAAATATTTTTTTAAATTAAATCTTGAAAAAAATAGCTAAATTGATTATTTAAAAATAATATTAATATAAAACAAATTTTTAAAAAATAATATCAAATATTATTTTTAAATATTTAAAATAAAATATTTTATTAATTATTTATATTTTAATCACATAAAAAATGAAATAAATTGAAAAGAAAAAAAATAAAGTGATGAGACCAATTAGTCCCACTATTTATGATAGGATTAATTAGTACGATCATTGTGAGATAAATTGCTTACATGAGATTAAAATAATCTTATCCCATGCAAGCAACAAATATGAAAATATGACTATTTTTAAGCATATATTATGAATAAAATAATCTCATCCCATACAAACAATAAGCATGAGTATATGACTATTTTTAGTCGTATCCCCTCGCATCTCATCTCATATAATAAATATGGCCTTATTGTTAGATACAATGTGAAATTGATCGGGAAAAGATTAAATTAAATTATTTTTTGAAGTAAAGAATAATTTTTTGATGTAAGCTTGATGGAGACCCAAATACCATAGATCTCCATTGTCCATGACCAATGGGGATTGGTTGAATCTCCAATCAATGGCTCTCCGAATGAGGTGGATCTTTATTTACTGTAAAGGTCAAATTTGAATCTCCAGAAATGACGTTTATTTATTTACCAAAAAAAAGTTTTATATCTTTTTTTATTTTTGGGTTTTAACCTTTCATATTAATATTTTCTCTATATTTTTCAACATTTCATATTTTCTTTCCATTTTTTAAGTTTACATTATATTGTTTTCTTTTTTCCATTTATTTTAATTTTTTATAACTATATTTCAAATCAATTGTCATAATTAATGGGTATATTTTTTTATTAATGAAAATATGTTAAATTGTTTGAGGGTAAAATCATAATGGTTCTCGTTAAATTAAAATTCAAGGGAAAATGGTCTTTCTGCAACTATTGATCGTAAAACATTTGGTCAAAAGGACCAAAATTAATTATTAAAAAATTAATTAGGGACTCAGCAATTCAAGAAAGAAAAGAGGTATAAAAGTGTCGTTTCTAAACGTTAGGGATTAAAATAATAGTTCCTCTTTTTACTAAAAACAAAAAGGGGTTTTATCGTTTTGGTCTCTAGGTTCTTACGAAATATCTGTTTTTAACAGTCTTTTCAATTTTAAGGCACGAAGTCCCTATATTTTCTAAAATCAACCATTTTAGCCCCTTAATTGGTCAACTGCATGTTAGTCAAATTTAACGGTCCCAATGGTATTTTTATCTTTAAACTAGAAACATACTACATGTCAACACCAAGACATAGAAAATATTTTTTTGAATATTAATATAATTCAAAAAAATAATACAATATATATATATATATATATATATAAATATCCTCCGTTCAAATCTTAAATGGACGATGGAGATTTATTTTTAAATTGATTTTTTTAAAATAGATAGATGGATCTACACTGTCCATCTTAGATATAGGTGATAGTGATCCAATTACAATAAATAAATAAATAAATAAAAATTAAGAACTTATAAGTGGAGATCAACCTCTAAGGGTGCATTTGGTATGCGGGACGAGACGGGACAACGTACAACAATTTCCTCTTGTCCTAAGTTTAACGCATCTTTAACATAAGATTGGATGGGACAAGGTGAGACAAAAATCATCAAATTTTATCCCACCCGAAACCCTAGGACAATGTTGTCCCATGACACGAGACACATACAAAAAGACTATTTTAACCTTTAAATTTTCAAAAAATTACAAACATGTTTAATAATAGTATATAATTGCATATATTATTATAATATATATATCAAAATTATTATATAATAAATACTGTATATATTATTATAATATACTCTATAATATATATATATATAAAAATATATTATTATATTTTTATTATATAATAACAATATATACATAATATGATATTTATTTATAATATATATAATAACATATATATTATAATATTATATATAATATATTATATATTATAATGTATATAAATATATATATATATACATAAAATATATTATATTATAATATATATATATATATATATATATATATTATTGTATAAATTCTTTAAGTTCTAGCTGGAAGTAAATTATTCTGGAATATATATAAGATGGGTACTCTGGTCATTTGAGCCTCTTGTCCCGTCATGTCTTAACCATACCAAACGTATAACAATACAATTAATAGTTCTGTTCCAGACATTCCAAACACAATACGGAACAACTGTTCTGTCTCGTCCTCGTACTAAACGCACCCCTATAGAGATCCATCTAGATCTCCAAATAAATGGAGATCTAGATGGATCTCCAACAGGATCTCCATTGGTGATGAAGTTCCCATTGTCGGGATCTTCATCATTAATGGAGATGATCTCCATTGAGCCTTAGGTATGTATCGTGATAGAGATCTGAGTTTTTCTTCTTTCTTTCTTTTTTTGTTTTGTTTTTTTTTCTTATCATTTTTTTAAATGTTAGATTATATTAATTGATTTTTTTATTTTCTCCATTTAATTATTTTACTTATAAAAAATTCCATATTTTCATTCATATTTTTACAACGTTCATTAATTTTAATATATTTTTACCATTTTATTTTATTTATTATTTTAAGTTTTTAAGGGTGAAAAGGTCATTTTGCCTTTTTTTTAAAAGAGTTTACCTTTAAAAATCTAGTCAAAGTGTCCAAATTGATGGGATTTGAATAACATAGGGACCACGGGTACTAAAAAAGGAAAGACAATTAAAAAACAAATATTTTACAAAAACTTAGGGGCCAAAATGATAAAACCCCAAACGAAAATGATGTTTGCAACGATATCCATAAAATAGAAAATTAAAATAAACAACTTATTTGGTGGGAAACAAGCAAAAACCACTCCAATAAGGAAAAGTCTCCAAAACATATAAATATATTGTGAAAGAAAACACATTAAAAAAAATATTTGTGATAGGACAAAATTTGAGGTGAATCGGTTCTTAGTCCCTCACAGCATTACATCAAGGAAGGTCATGGGTTCAAGTGGCATACGGTATACCCAACCCTAAATCCCAAATTTGTGCTTCCAAAAAAATGTTATTGTAATAAACGCAAATAACGAAACTTGAATCATAAGGCAATGTTCCAGTTTTGATTCCAATTTTTTTAAAATGTAGGCTGATTTTTTCTTCTTCTTTTTATTTATATTGTGTCCATTTTCTACAAACGTTCTTGTTAATTTCTTTCATTTTAAATAATGAAATTTGTGCTTGATGAATAATAGTTAACAGATGACACGGAAAAGAGAGAGGAATTTTACTTACAGCATTGAAGAGCATGCAGGCAAGGTCTAAATGAACACCATCAAAGGTGACAATCTTAGCATGGCCACCCAGGTGGTCCTTCTTCTCATACACCACCACCTCAACACCTGCTTTTCCGAGTACATGAGCCGCGACCACTCCGCTCAATCCGCCGCCCACCACCGCCACTCTTATTTTCTCCGTCATTGTTTGGTTAATATCCTTTTGTCGATCTCCAACAGTCTCCAGTCTTTTTCATTCAAAAGCTGACTGAACTAAATTGTTATTGGAGCTTCTTATTTATAATCACCAATTGTATAATAGGTTTTAAAGATTATTAGGTTTATTTTATTTACGCCCGTGTTTATTGTTTTCACCGCCCACGGTATGTCAATAATTGAATGATGTGCCATTCAATTGCATTTCCTGTTCTTGTCGGATATATATGGTACATCAATCACTTTCTAAAGTGGTTCACATTCATCAATCATAACTTTTGTAGTAAATAAAGAATCATGCCCCTGCGAGGAAACGGAGATTTGGAGGGGCAGGATTGTAGTGGGACCAATGAAATTAGAGAATCGGAACGTACTTAAGGGTCGGTTTGGAGGAGATTTATTTAGTAGATCTTCATGCACTACCGTCCAGTACAATTTTATGGTAAGAGTATTCATTTAAACTAATAATATCTTAAATTATTATTTATATATATATGAAATAGAGTTTTTGAGAGTAGAACATGTATATAGAGGGCTTTTAAAAATATATTCTTCTAGCATAGAGAAGTTCTTTCAAATGTACTATAGGTCGTGTTTAGAAAGGTTTTTCAAATAGAGCTTCTGACTAGTAGATCTTTTATCAGTAGAGTTTTTAATATAAATAGAGTTTCTAGAGTGAAACTTTTACGAATAGAGCTTTTATTAAGTAGAGCTTCAATTTTGAAATAGATCTTTTACAAGTAACACTTTTATTAAACAAAAAGTCGTATGTTTTAGAGTTTGTTTAGTTGAACTTTTGAAAAATTTCTATTTATAAATGATCTACTTGTAATAGATCTATTATAAATAGAGTTTTTGAAAATAAAATTATAGTTGTTTGGTTGATAGATTTTTTTTTTTTAAAAAAAATCTATTTGGAAAAGCACATCCCCATGAGTTTTTAGAGATTTAAACTTTACTAACATTTACTGAATTTAAAATAGACAATCCTAAAAGTCTAACCAAACAACTTTAAAAAAACTCAAATAGATGTGTGTAGAGCTTTTGAGACAGTAGAAAACTAAACTAAACTAAACAAGCATTCACTTTTTTTTTTTAAGTGATTTTAAGTTAGTAGATTGTTTAGAAAATAACTTTAAATTAAAGAGTTTTTGTTTTTAAAAATTAAAAAAAAATTGACACTAGTAAAATATTTGTAATATAAAGGTATATGGTGAAATATCTAAAATGCATGGAGGGTGATTAAGACTATTTATCTTTCTTTAAAAAGTTCAAAAAGAGCTTCTTTAAGAGAATATCAAATTTTGGATTTATCTGAATAGATATAAAATAGTTTTATAATATTAAAAAAATACTTATTGAGGTTTGCCAAACCAAAAAAAAAAAACAATTAAAAGAACTTTTAACTTTAAAAAAACTCTTTTTGCTAGTAGAAAATTATATCAAACACGCTCGAGGGAACATGTTTATTTTTTGGAAATGGGTCGGACCTTTGGGCATTAGTATACAGGATAATAGGCCGTTGGGCATTCTCCAAATCATTATCAAAGAATTTTCATCGATCAAAATTCCTTTTAATAGTACTTATGACTATTTTTATGGGATTAGATTGGATTAGAATAAATAGGACCGAACTAAATTAATACTTTGATATGTTTGATGCAGTATGGATTGGACTAAAATAATATTATCTCTTGTTTGGTATAACATGAGATTAGATAAAAAAATAATTGAAAACAATTGGTTTTTTTATGAGATCGAGGTAAGTATAAAATTATATTTAATAAATAAATTCATTTTAATCAATTCAAAGAAAATAAAAATAACAAATATTTTAAATTAAACTTTGTTAAAAATTATTAAATTATGTTTTGAATAAAATAAAGTGGAAATGGTGAGATGTGCCACTTTTTTTTATGTGTGTTGCAGTGATATCACCGATTTAATAACTTAAGTTTAAAATACACCTATTATGGTGAACTATCCAAATTGCCCTTAAATAATCTATTTTTTAATCTCATTGTGTTTCCATCTACACTTTGAAAACGATAACTCCTCTCTCTCTCCAAAAAATTTGTCTATCTCCAGATTCTGCACAAAAAGATAACCTATATTTGTGATCTTCATTTATATATTTTTATGTATTTATATGTGGTTTAACAATGTATCCATTCATTATGATTTATTGTCCAGTCTTTGTATGAACATGTATGAAAATTTTATTTTTCAAAGGATCAAACATTTTATTTTTGAAAATAAGGTTTAGTTAAATCAAACATATTTGTAGCCAAATCGAGCCTTTTTTTTTTAATATGATCGAGTTTATTTTTGAAAGAATCGAGCATATTTTTGAAAGAATTGAAAGAATCGAGTATTTGTCAAAGGATCGAGAAATTTTCTCATAGGATCGAGAAAAAATTTCAAAATATCGAGATTTTTTTCATAGGATCGAGACTTTTTTTCAAAGAATCGAGAATAATTTTTAAAGGATTGAGATTTTTTTTCAAATGATCGAGATTTTTTTTCAAAGGATCGATAATATTTTATTAAATGATTGAGAATTTTTATCAAATGATCGAGAATATTTTTCAAAGGATCGAGATTTTTTTCAAAGGATCGATAATATTTTTCAAAGGATCGAGAATTTTTTTTAAAGGATTGAGAACTTTTGTCAAATGATCGAGAAGATTTTTCAAAGGATCGAGATTTTTTTCAAAGGATCAAGATTTTTCAAAGGATCAAGATTTTTCAAAGGATCGAGAATATTTTTTAAATGATCAAGAATATTTTTCAAAGGATCGAGAATTTTTTCAAAGGATCAAGATTTTTTTTCAAAGGATCGAGTTTTTTTTCTTCAAAGGATCGAGAATTTTTTTTAGAAAATTAAGTTTAGTTAAATTGGGTATATATGTAGCGAATTCGAGCATATATTAGAAAGAATCGATGATTTTTTTTAAAGAATCGATGATTTTTTTTAAAGAATCGAACATATTTTTCAAATGATCTATAATATTTTTTTTTTGAAGTACTGCATTTTCATTGGATATACACAAAACAGTAGTGCTCATCGATTCTTGGTCTATAAATCTGACATATCAGATATACACAAAAACACGATAATGGAATCTTTAAATGCAATGTTCTTTGAACATGTATTTCCATGTAAATCCAATGATGAAGCAAGTTCATCAAAACGAACACATGTTGATAGTTGTGAGGACTAAGAACAAGGAAATGAATTAGAGGATGAACCTAGACGCAACAAAAGAGTAAGGACGGAAACGTCTTTTGGTCCAGATTTTATAACCTATTTGCTAGAAGGTGAACCTCAAACTTTCAAAGAAGCGGTAAGTTCTTCAGAAAGACTCTTGTGGAAAGAGGCTATTAAGAGCAAAATTGATTTCATCATTCAAAATCATACTTGGGAATTAGTGGATCTTCCTCCATGATAAACCGCTAGGATCCAAATGGATATTCAAAAGAAATATGAAAGCAGATGGATCAATTGATAAGTATAATGTCAGACTTGTAATTAAAGGTTACAATCAACGAGAAGGCCTAGACTACTTTGATACATATTCTCTGGTGACGAGAATAACCTCCATTAGGATGATACTTACAATCGCAGCTTTGCGAAATCTTGAAGTACATCAAATGGATGTAAAAACGGCTTTCTTAAATGGAGATCTAGATAAATAAATTTATATGGAACAACCTGAGGGTTTTTCTGCTCCAGGACAAGGAAAGAAAGTCTGTAAATTGGTGAAGTCTGTATATGGTTTAAAACAAGCACCAAAACAATGGCATGAGAAATTTGACAATGTTATGATGCCAAATGGATTTAAGATCAATGAATGTGACAAATGTGTTTACGTCAAAGATACGGAAAATGGCTACGTCATTGTGTCTTTATGTTGATGACATGTTCATTGTTGGTAGTGATGATAAAATGGGCAAATCTACTAAGGATATGTTGAAATCAAGATTTGATATGAAAGATATGGGACCGGCTGATGTAAAATTGGAAATGAAAATCTCAAGGACATCTAACGAACTCATACTAAGTCAATCACACTATATTGACATGATTCTTGAGAAATTCAACAAAAACGATTATGGAATTTTCAGAACACCAGTAGATACAAATCTACATCTATCCAAGAATAAGGGTGAGAGCATCTCTCAACTAGAATATTCTCGAGTGATAGGAAGTTTGATGTACATGACCAGACATAGCTAATGCAGTCAGCAAGTTAAGCAGATACACGAGTAATCCAGGAGCCGATCACTGGAAAGAAATAGTAAGAGTACTGAAGTACTTACGATTCACTCGTAATCATGGACTGCATTATACCAGATATCCAGCTGTCCTAGAAGGATACATTGATGTCAACTGGATATCTGATATGAAGGATTCAAAATCCACTAGTGGGTATGTATTCACACTAGGAGGTGCAAATCATGGACTCCGAACCTTCGAATGCACGACTCGTGTGTGGGCGCAATCTGCGGACACGAATGCTGCTTCGATTGGACCGTGAGAGTCCAGTTGACCTTCTGCCACTTCCCTAAGTCAATGTTTTTGTTTGTGAAGAATAAGAAAAACTTTAATTGTTTGGATTCTGATTTCTTACTTGATTACTAAGAATACAGAATCGGTTTTGATTGAAAGTATATCTCTTTGGAGAATATTATCTAATTAAATTATTTCTTTATTAAATAAAAAATATATTTACCAAAATAATCCCGAATTAATCCCAAAACCCTAGTGTTTCGGTTTGGGTATATAATAGCTCTAGTATTCTGTTCATATCATTGAAAAAATATACAGAATTTTGAAGCAGCCGAATTTTTTTCTTCTCCGTTTTCTTGATGAGTTTAAACTTGGTTTGAGTTCGCTGGTAGTGGTGTGCTTAGGCCTACCATTGTTGAACCGTTGTATCCTAGGAGACAATCGCCCAATACACATACGGTGTTGTCCAGTGAAATTGTCTTAAGGACACCGTGTGAAACACGAGCCTCGGTTCTAACATTGTTTCTAACGTGTTTTTCTTGTATTGTTGCTTTCTAATCTAGATACCAGGCAACTTTGTTTTGGAATTACGATTTACATTAACAAACAAAGAGAAATCTCGAATGAATTGAGCGTGAAAAAGAATAATCCCTTATTAGCGGTTAACTTGTTTGAAAGAATTGAAAGTGCTTAGTGAGATTACAAAAGATAGATGAAAATTGATATTCGGATGAAATTAGTATAGAATTTTTAGTTAAGGGTAGCTGACAAGGGACAACTTTACATCATTGTGTAGTATATATAAAATTTGCTATGGGTATAATTGTATAAAGAGAAGGCAGAGGGGTGAACCGTGTATGAAAATCATTTCTAGTTTTGGTGATTGGCCAATGAATTCACCTAAGACTTGACTTGAAGATCAAATCTCCCTCAGGGTGCCCTTATACCCTCGATCCATTAACAGCTTTGTGTCAAGAACATAACCAAGGGGAGGTCCTCTCTATCATCTCTTCAAAATTGATATTCCAATATCTTCTTGCCATTTCTATTCATACTTTCTCTTTTTTTTTTATCAAAAAAAATAAAAAATAAATAAAGAGACGAGATGTCATGAAATAACTAATTGTTCCAATGAAACTTTATCTTCTACTAGAGATTAATCATTGATATACGATTCAGATCGTTCATTACTTTCTATTCGTTATTATCTTTCTTTTCTTACCATTAAGAATTTAAAGGATCCAAAATAGTAAAAAAAATCCGCTCCTTAACACTCATAAACAAAACAACTTAATAACTATTATTCAGATCTATTAAGTTTTAAGTAAATATAACAAACGACTACCCCTTAGTTTAAATATTTATTTTCCCTTTTTTGTTTCTCTCTAACGTCTCACTACGGTTTGATTGAGGAGTATTTTTGAAGAAAAAAAATCAACTTTTAGTACTATCAAAATTTAAGTTAATAACTTGGTGTCAAGCTAACCCACAAAACAACTCAAAAGAGTACCGTAAAATTTAAGAACTCTATTGATAAATTATTCCAAATTTTGAATTAGGGTTGATTATTAATTAATGGTATATTCCAAATTTAAGTAAAAGTATTATGAAATAACAAAAGTAATATACAAAAATAACAAAAGCATTATACATATTTGTTTGTAACAAAGCTAGTTTTGATAATTGCAACAGAAACAAAAAAAAAATCCTTTTTTTCTAATTTTTCAATTTTCATCATTTTTTTCGACAATTTTGATATTGAACATTTTAATTGTTGTTAGGGTCCCAACAAGATTGTATAACCATAATTTAGAATTTGTTTGGTTGGGCTTTTGAAAAACCTCTATTGATAAAAGATCTATTAGAAATAGAGTTTTTAAAAATATATATATAATTGTTTGGTTGGTAGACTTTTTTTTTTTAAATGTCTATTTGAAGAAGTACCTCTACATGAGCTTTTATCTAGTTGAGGTTTAAACTCTACTGGCCTCTACAGAATTAAAAAAGGAAGTGGAATAAAGCTAGTATTGATAATTGCAAATCTGCAACTAGAAACAAAAAAAGTCTTTCTCATTTTTCAATTTTGATATTGAACATTTCGGGTCCGTCCTGTAAGTGTTTTTCAGTTACAGTTTTTCAAAAAAAAAAAAAAAAAATTGAAAACAGTGTTTTTGGTTTTAGTTTCGAATTCCGAAAACGCGTCTGGTAGCATATACTGAAAGCTGTATTTTGAAAATGAAAACGAAACAAACGCATTTGGTATGTTAACTGAAAACTATCAAAAATTTGATTACATAATTAACCAATATAATTATTGTATTGTAATTTTTAAATTAAACAAAAGTAACACATTAAAAATTAATTCAAAAAAACATATCAAAAAATGAATTAATCAAAATTAAACTCTTAAATTATAAATAAATAATTTATATATATTACTATATAATAAAAATATAACTGTATATTATATATATATATATATATATTATATATATACATATTATAATAATATATAAAATATATATTAAATATTATTACATATATTAAAATTTATATTATAATAAAATAAAATAATATTACATATTATTTTATATATTAAATTTTATTTTATTTTTTTATATATTTGATATTTGATATATATATATATAACATTATAAATATATATATATATATATATATATATATATATATATTATAGAATATTAATATACTATTTATATAAATATTATAATATGTAATATTTTATATAATATTTATATATTATAATATACATAAAATATATTATTTTATATTATATAATATTATAATATATATATATAATAATTTTAATGTGTGTGTATATATATATATATTATTGCATGAATGCTTTTAGTTCTAGTTTAAAATAAATTATTCTAGAATATATATAGGCACTTTGGTCATTTAAAAATCTTATCCCGTCTTATCCTAGCCATATGAAACGTATAATATAACTAAATGAAACAAAATGAAAAACAAAATATTTTTTTTTATATAAAAAAGTGAAAAACAAAATGATAAACAAAAACAAAAAAAGAAAAACAAATATTTTGTGTTTTTCAAATCTTTCACTTTTAACACTGGTTTTGTTTTTCATTTTTTTTATATAAATAAAATGAAAAACGGTGTAAGTTCCCCGGTTTTTGATTGATTTATTTCGTTGACAACCACATTTTGGGATCAATATGTAAGGGTAGTTTAGGGATTCATTGTTCGTAACCAAGCTCAAGCATCAAAGGTAAAATCACTTGCTTAACTTCATTGAAGAGATTTAGTGCACACACTCACACTCATGCATTTTATTTTAATTATCTTGCTTGCATGCTTATTTGTCATTTTGTGTGCCTTGCGTGTCCTATTTTTATTTGAGTGTTGAATGTATGTTTATGCCTTAAAGAGAGGATTTTTTCCTCTATACCGCGGTCTAGACCGCTCTCTGTGCAGTGCCCACGCCGCGGCCTGCACAACGGTGTTTGGCAGAAGATGCACGATGTGTCTTCCGTGATCTGTGCTTGTTGCCTACGCCGCGGTCTCCCAAACGGAGTTTCACAGAGGATGCACGTTGTCCAGACCGCGGTCCGTGCACACTGCATGCACAGCAGCCTACAGAGCGCCGTTGTCCAGACGATACACCGTTCTCTGTGTCGCGGTCTGGACACTTGTCTGGACCAGGGTACAGCCAGCGGTCCATAAGCGTTTTGGTTGCGTTTTTCCAAAAATGACGCGGTTTCACTTTAGACTTCATATAAATGAACCATCTTCTCCTCAACTCGTTTTTTAGAGCTTCAAACCCTAATTTTGAGAGTGAGATAAGGTTCTTTAGAGAGAGAAGCTCCAAGAAGGCATTTTTACTCAACCATCCTTAAAATCCAAAGCATCAAGCATCTTTCAAGCATGAGTTTCTTGTTTGTTCATGACTAGGTATTCTCTACATGTTCTAATCTCTATGTTTTCATTCCTAAGACATGTGTACCTAGGGTTTTAGTCTTTATTGCACATTAATTGATTGATTGTGTGTTTAATTGCTTTTATGACATGCTTGTGTTTTGATTGTTGGTTGAGATGCATTAATTTGTGATAGCTAGCATTTAGGACGATTTTGCCCTTCTAGCTAATTTTTCTTGCCTTTGCATTTAGAACATTGATATCTAGGATTTGCTTTAATTGTCATTATTAATCCTAGATAAGCAAGAATGTATTGATATAGCATTTTTGCATATTGAATATTCTTGCATATTCACTTCGGTTGCCATTATCTCTTCATTGTTGTTTTAGCTTATGACTAAGTGGTTAGTGCACAAGGCTAGTGATCCAAAATTGCTATTAAGGCCCGTTGGGTAGAGTGAAAGGGTTAGTAACTGGAATGTTAGACGGGAGGTTAACCTAGGTTGTAAACTCTTACTCAATAGTGGATTTTGAGGATCGAGGGTGGAGTTCTAAATAGCCCGTGGTTTTTCCTATTTGGAGGGTTTCCACGTATATTTTCCGTGTTGTTATTGTTTATGTTTGTTGTCATTTAATTGAGAATTTAAGTAGAATGGGGTAGAATTGTTAATATTGATTAATTCACAAAATTGGTAATCTATCGAATTAAAACCTATCCCCCCACCCCAGGTTATAGACACACACATTTTAGGAAACTTTTAAACGGTTAACGAACGCATTTTCAAAATCGTTTTTGAAAAATAAAAATGAAAACAGACTGAAAAACAGCTGCAGGACGGGGCCTTCTATTTTTGTTGGAGATTGGGGTAAGAGAACAACTTGGTTGCACCCAGTGCAATACTGATTGTTGCACCCCAGCCACTCAAATCCTAACACCTGCCAAAACTCATCCATAAACATAATATCTGGGTTGAGGTTTTACCCAAACACACTCAAATGGAGAGGTTTCGCTATTCTACATTTACACCCTCCTATTTAAAGATACTTTGTGGTTATTTTTAATTGACCAAGTTTAACTAACAAAATTTCAAGAATATACTTAAATAAACAAAACAAAATCAATTTATATATATATAATCAATTAACTGAAATTGAATACAAATTGGATACAATAAATATATAATTTTAAATGAAATCAAATAAAAAATACATATAATTAAATGAAAATTAGTAAAAAATAAATAAATAACCTTTACCCTTGGAATAAAAATGGTGGAGGCGCAAGCCTGTACTATTGAAAATCAGTGGACGATTGGGCATCCTCCACATAACAGTGGGGTGGATGATGCCCATGCCTTGCTAGTCCACTAATTATTATAATTTTTTTAATTTCTTTACTTTATTAATTAAGATTATTTACTATATTGATCAATTTAATTGCTATTAAAATTTTAAATTTATTAAATTTTTCTTCAGATCTGTTTTTTTAAAGGTATTTTATTTTATTTTATTTATTTTCGTTTAATTATATGTATTTTTTATTTGATTTCATTTAAATTATATATTTATTATATCCAGTTATTTTTCAATTTCAGTTAATTGATTTTGTATATATATATATATATATATATATTTAAATAAACTGATTTTGTTTTGTTTATTCAAATATATTCTTGATATTTTATATAATTACAAAGTGCCTTCAATTAGGAGGCTGTAAGTGTAGAATAGTGAAGCTTTTCCATTTGAGTGTGTTTGAGTAAGACCTTAAGGAGGTCAGTGTAATTTTCTCAAAAATTTTACTAAAAGCTGAGGTGATCCCCACAGTTATTTTTTTCTGATGATTAATGAAAGCTGAGTTGGTGAGTTTTGGCAGGTGTTAGGATTTGAGTGGTTGAGGTGCAACACTATGCAACTAAGTTTTTCTCTTAGGTGGTGTTTGATTATGTGGAATGAAATGGAAAGAAATTCATTCCATTTGTTTGGTTTGTTAAATTCCAATGGAATGAGGGTTCCATTGGAATGGGGATTCCACCATTTTGGTGGAATGAACATTCCATCAAAAAACCAATGGAATGTCTATTCCATTCCATTAACACATTTTCTTTCAAAAAATAACCCTCTATCCCACAATACAATTCTAAAAATACCATCATTTCCAAAAATAATATATATATATATATATATATATATATATATATATATATATATATTATGAACATTATATTTTCTAATTATATATATTATTATTATATAATTTTATATAATAATATTAATAATATCAATATTTCTAATATATAATATAAAATATTTATAATATATAATATATAATATATTAATATATGTTATCCATATATATTTATATAATATATAATAGTATTAATATTACTAACATATAATATATAATATATAAAAAATATTTATATATAAATATAATATTATATATGCTTTCATATTTTTTTTATCTATAATATATAATGTTATTATAAATATTTTATAATTAGGGGTATTTTGGTCAAAACACAGTTGATTCCATTTCATTCAGTTGTTAACCAAACAAAATATTACTGATTCAGATATTGATTCTAAAGTTCCAACCAAACAAAGAAATCAGTTTTCCATTCCTTTCTATTCCAATTCTTATTCTCATTATCATTATCATTATCATTCTAATTCTCATTCCACCGTAGTAATCAAACTTAAATAATTCAGGCCAAATTGCACCAAAGTCCAAAACGCACAGCTAATCACTAATAATCATTAGAAACGAATATAATGTCCCAATATTATAAATTCAGACGAAAGTTGATCAATAATTTTATCTTTTTTTTTTTTTTTTTGCTTCCACTAACATCAATTAATTAATCTTTTTTCTTCCACTAACTTCATGCATATATAATTGATTATTGACTATAAGATATATAATTGATTATCTACTATAAGAGTATTTCGATATAATCGTGATTTGTGATAAAAAAAAAAAGATTTCACATCAGATTAACAAATATTCAGTTTTTTTTAAAAAAATCTCCGATGCACGGTGTATATTCAGCCATAAATTGAACGGGATAAAAAAAATATTAGACATTATCAACATGATCATCCACTTTCAGACGGTCTGCTGTACAACCCTTTTTTATGTTGGTTCAGCAAAAAATTATGATTGATATTAATTTTTCATTTATTTTTTATAAGAAAATAAAATAAAAAAGAAAAGAAGAAATGAAATTAGACACGTTATTAAAACAAGATATGTTTTAAACAAAAGAATTGGAGACTAAATTTTAAGTTGATCGTCTACCAAGTCCATATTTATACCACATAAAAAACAAGTATCTTGATATTATTACCATGTCAACAATAATTCATATGCAAATCATTTTTGCATTGGAGATGCTCTAAGAACATCTCCAACGCAAGCATGATTTGTGAAAAAAAAGATGTCATGTAGGATTAATAGATATTGAGTAAAAAAAATCTTTCTCTAATACAGCCGTACATATTCAATATCAAGCTAACGTGGAAAAAAAAATTTAGACATTGTTAATTTGACCGTCTATTTTCATACGGCATGTTGCACAACTATTTTTTAGGTTGACTCAACAAGCATTAAATACGGATCCCAACACCCAACCGAAGGAGATCGACTCCATATCTGTTCACATAATATTTTTAATTTATTTTTTCTGATTTTGGTGGATGTGATGAGGATAGGGTATGGATGTTGATGTTGATGATGATGATGATGATTTTTTGTTTTTTATTTTTCATTTTGTGGGTTGATGAAGGTGTTTTTTTTTTTTTATCGATGATAATTGTAGGATTTGAAGATGTTTATTTTTGATGATTTTTTCTTGAAAGAAAATGAAGAATTTTATTTTTCAATGGTGGGGTTTGATGGGTTTTTTTTCCAGCTTTTCTGTAATGATGAATTTTTAATTTTAACTTTAATGTGAGTACCACAATAAAGTTTATTGTTTTCTTTTTTAAGGAAGTGAATTTACTATTAAATCAATATAAACAATGGTGGTTTTAGTGAATATTCTTGTATGATTTGAACCATTATCAATTTAGTTAAAATATTTTAGAAAAATATGAGTGTTTTAAATGTCTTTCCATTTTAGTTCTTGTGATCCCTATGATTTTAGAAATCCATCAATTTATCACTCTAACCAAATTTTTAATGGTCCAACTTCACAAGAAAGATAAAATGACACTTTTACCCGTACATTCCATCTGTCATATATTCTTGTTTGATTCGAACCAAATGGCGATTATCAATTTAGTTCCAATATTTTAGAAACATATGAGTGTTTTAACTGTCTTTCTATTGTAGTGCTTGTGATCCTTTTGATTTTGGAAATCCATCAATTTAGTCACTCTAATCAGATTTTTAATGGTCTAATTTCACTGAAAAGATAAAATGACCCTTTTACAATTACATTCCATCCGACACTCTAAAAATATTGATTTGCCTTAAAAAAATGGACATATTATTGACAATTCATTAATTATCTGATTACATTCCATTTTTTTTTATTAATGATAATTTTAATCTGAATTAAAATTTCTAAATAAGATAAGAAAGTTTTAAAAACACCAGAAACCATTTTTTTAGAAAGCAAGTTTTGCTTTCCACTTGTGTTTTATTTTCCTGTTTTATAAACACTAAAATATCTTCTTCTTCTTTTCAAAATATTTTTTTTCTCACACACCATCAAACTCTCTATCGTTATCATCACCGGTTTATATATATATATAAGTTTTCCTGTTTTCCAGTTCAACCAAATATGAAATCAGTTTTTTTTCTCAAATATCACACACTTTCAAACATTACCATCACTATATATATACATTTCCTTTTACTAGAAAAATATATTTAAAATTATTTCTTTACTCTATAGATTATATTTTTTACTAAACTTAAAATCCAAAAGAAAAAAACAAATATTGTTTTCCTATTTTCAGATATTGATCTCCAAAAAAATTTTCTTATTGTTTTGATCTCCTCACTTCTGATCATTTTTATTCTCTATTTTATTTTTATTTGATTATTTCACATTTCTTTTCCATTTTCCGTTTTAAATTTTCTAAAGAGTAGTATTCAAAACGGGTAATATTAAAATAAAATATTGTGTCTTTTGATTTTTTTTAAAGGGAGTGTTTTTAGAATATGATCGAGTGTCAAAAGATACATGAATAATTTTGGAAAAAAGGACGTGTTGTAGAATTTTTTTAATTTAAATTTTTAGGATGGAGTGTTTTTAGAAATGAAGCTTAAAAAGAAAACAATCAGATGAAACTCAAAAAAATTCAAACAGGAAAATACTTTTCATAACAATTTGACCGAACTTGTAATCCAATCAAAATCTAACATATGTCACCAAATTTGAAATTAAAATTTAAAAAATTGTTTAATATTAACGAATATCTGAATTTTTAATAAAAAATTTAGAAAGTACAAAAAATAAAAAAATAAAAAGTTAACTTTAAATCTGATTTTCTATTAATAATTATTTTTTAAATAAAATGAATTTTTCTATTACAATGATTATATGTATGATATGAACAAATCAAAATAAATTAAATTTGTCAATATTTATGAAATGAGTTGATTAATTAAATTAAACCAATAAGATTTCATAATCGATTTCTTTGTATTTTGAGCATTCTTTTCTGCGCAGCCAGTATATTTAATTCGACATAGAAGATGAGCACTACATTGATATGCAAACTCCAGTTGTTCCTATCGATTATCCAAATAGTGAAAGCTGACGATGAAATTGATTTGGCAGAACATGAAGATGGTGACGGTGATGGTGACGAATTATTAAAATTCCACACACATATATATTAAAGAATCCTAACTTGACCCAGTTTAGATCCCGTCCTGCAGCTGTTTTTCAGTTCGTTTTCGTTTTGGATCCGTTCTGTAAGCGTTTTTCAGTTGCTGTTTTTCGAAAATGAACACAGTGTTTTTGGTTTCAGTTTCGAATTTTGAAAACGCGTCTGGTAGCATATACTGAAAGCTGTATTTTGAAAATGAAAACGGAACAAACGCGTCTGGTAGGCTAACCGAAAACTATCAAAAAATGAAATATCAATTTTGACATTTTGTTTAATATTATTACAACTATAAACAAATTTATTACATAAATGACCAATATAATTTTTGTATTGTAATTTTTAAATTAAATAAAAGTAACACTTCAAAAATTAATTCAAAAAAACATATCAAAAAATGAATTAATCAAAACTAAACTATTAAATTATAAATAAATAATTATAATATATATATATGCACATACATATTATAGTAATATATAAAATATATATTATGGTTAATAGCATTGATGCCCCTACACTTATAGCGCAGTTGTATAGTACCCCCTGAATTTTTTTTCTTGGCATTTAACCCCCTGAACTTCTATAAATTTACAAAAGCTGACAGAAGTGAAACGGACGTCAGTGGTAAATTACACTTACATACCCTGAATTTATGAATAATTGCATTAAAGCTAGAAAAATATAATCATATCATATTAATACCCTTTGACCTGTTTGACTAATATCTAAAAAAAGTAAAATAAAAATATTAATAACTTTAATCATTTTTAAAAAATAATTAATAATAATAATAATAATAAACTTTGAAAACAATAATAATAATAAACTTTGAAAACAATAATAATAATATTAATGAACTTTTAAAAATAAAAATTATAATATATTAAATTAAAAATATATGGAACCTAGATTTCCAAATTCCAATTAAACAATTAAACTACCCATAATCCCAATTAAACAAAAATGAATTAAACTACCCATATTTTTAATTTATTTTTCTTTATTATTAGTGTTAATATATTATAATATATGGAACCTAGATTTCCAAATTCCAATTAATATTTAAATTAAAATTTAAATATAAAATATAAAAAAATAATTAAAATATAAAATTAATCGAAACGAACATAATTTCTCTCTCTCACGATCTCTTTTCTCTTTCTCTCATCTCCTTCTGAATAAAAAAAAAATTCTCTCATTTCTCTCTCACGAGATCTCTCTTATCTCTTATCTCTCATCTCAACATCTTCGATCATCAATCAATTTCTCTCTTCTCTTCTTTTTTGTCTTCGTCAATTTGGTATGGGTGTTGGAGTTCTCTGGGTTCGACTGGGTGGGGTGGACTGGGTGGTGCTCGTATGGGTGTGGGGTTGGGCTGGTGTGTTGGTTCGAACCCAAATTTGGATTCGATTCCAGGATGGATTGAACCAGGTGTTTGTGTGTGAGAGAGTTGGTGTTAGTGGTTGATTTTAGGGTTTGTTATTTTAGGGCTTGTGTTTGTATTTGGTTTTAGGTTTCAAGCTGAATTACTCCGGTTCTATTACTGGGTTTGATTTTTGATTTTTTTTTTATTTGCATTTTCGATTTTATGCGTTTGAATTTTTTTCTAGATTGAATTTTTTTTTCTGGGTTTGCGATTTTGGTTTAGTTTGATTTTGATTGGGTTTGCGATTATGGTGTGATTTTGATTTCCGTTTGATGATCGATGATGTTGGTGATCTATCGATGATAGTGAGATGGTGATGAACGATGACGATGATGATGAACGACGATGATGGTGAGATGGTGTTGATCGATGATGGTGATGAACGACGATGATGGTGAAGATAGATGATGATGGGTTTTTTTTTTATAAAATTCCTACAGTTTTTTAATTAAAAAAAAAGATTCGGTGGATTTCCATCGTCCATCGCATGATATGGACGGTCTGGATCTCCACAGAATCCTTTTTTTTTAAATTTAATTTATTTATTATTAATAATATTTTTTTTTTATATTTTTATTTTAATCTGAATTAATTTATTTTAATTGGAATTTAAAAATCTGGGTTCCATATATTATAATATATTAACACTAATAATAATGAAAAATAAATTAAAAATATGGGTAGTTTAATATGTTTTTGTTTAATTGGAATTATGAGCAGTTTAATTGTTTAATTGGAATTTGGAAATAATTTAAAAAAACTGAAGCCGTGCTCGGGTTGAAGCGGCTTATCAACAAGAGGTTGGTTTTGCCCAAGTTTTTACCGACCACTGTCTGGCGAATCAGATGGAGGTCGAGGAGAGGGCTTCTTCGGCAGAAGAGAAGGCTGCATTACTTCAAAATTTATTGTCTTCTGCCCAAGAATCAATGCTCAAGGCCGAGCAGGAAGCGGAGCAGTCCAAGTCGACATATGAATAGAATATCGAGGACTTGGAACGCCAAGCTCTGACAGTCGAATCCCTATCTAAAGAAGCTAGGCTGGAACTTGAAGTCCAGGGGGTTGATCGTTTTAAAAGATCCCCTGCCTACGATGCCCTTCTCTTTCGGGAGTTTCAGCGAGGGCTAGATTCAGCTAGCGAATTCTTCAAAGTTAAGAATATGGCGACTGAGAAGGCTCGAACCAACTGGGAGCTATCAATCAAACATCATGTGGATCGGTCCTTGAAATCTCTTCGAACTCAAATTAAGGAGTGGAGAGCTTACTGCCGTAGCCGAGGCAAAGAGCCCCATTCTATGCATTTGGAGGTTCCATCCGAGCACTCCCTAGACTTTTTATAGTAGTTAAGAGTCGGTCGTGGAGGGTGTGGTCCTCGATGTCGGATCGATCACAGGAGAGGATTACAGCCAGTGGATGGATGACTCAGTCAACACAATCGCTTGGCCTTCTAACGAGAGTCTGCTCCGTGAGTACGAGATGATGCCCGACCTGAGTATTGACAAAAGTTCAAAATCCTCACAACCTTAATTTGTGTAGAATTTTCATAGTTTTTTTAGAAAATTCTTTGTAATAATTCTTTTGTAAAAGAACTTTGTAACCATTTTTTTTTAAAGATCAATAAAATTCCGAATGGCTTCTGAACCGAGTGGTTTTTAATCTGATTCCATTGCTTATGAAATTTGTTCTGACTCTTGTTGCTGAGTATCTTATTAAACCATATATTTCTGTTCGAGTAACTTAACCGAGTATCTTATTAAACCGGTTTCGTTCCCTGAATAATTTTTAACGCCAAGTATCTTATTAAACTGGCTGTTGCAATCTTCATGCCAAGTATCTTATTAAACTGGCTAACTCTGATGTTTAGGTAACTTCACTGAGTATCTTATTAAACCGGTTGTTACCCGAATAATTTTAATATCAAGTATCTTATTAAATTGGCTCTTGCAATTTTTATGCCAAGTATCTTATTAAACTGGCTAGTATTATTAACCGCGTCATCTTAAAACATACAAGTAGGTTTATACTTGTGTTTCATACACGGTTGCTACCCGAACATTACATCAAGGCTTACCATGATTATATGTTCGAGTCCTTACGCATTACCGAGGACGTCTCCCTAGTTTTTATGCACAAGGGTTTGTCGAATCGTTAAGCTTTTTGAATCGCTTAACACAGCTACGCATTTCACAGGAATTTTTTCCGATAGTGTCCCGAGCTAGTGCATCGGGTTTGCCTCTTTGCTAAGGTCAATTGACCTTGCTCGGCTAGCATGCTCATTCGAGCTTCTCCACTCATTCGGGAATCAATTGTCCCGAGTATTCTATTTGTATGTTCTTATTATCATGCTTGTCTTCCATATGTTCTTATTATCATATGCTATCTTTCGGAAATCCCAAGTTTGATTTTTATTCATAACTACAAAATTAACAAAGTTTTAAATTCCACAACTAATATCTAACTTAACTAAAATTGTCCTGACTAGAAAAAAGAACAAAAAATGTGTTGACGTTGATTTCTGGATTGTATCAGAAAAGCCAACAAGGATTGGATTTCGATTGTGATTTTCAAAGAGAGAGAAGGAGAAAGAACCAAGACACGAGTTTTTTACGTGGTAAAACTCCGATGACCGGAGAAACGTCAACGGGTGGTTGAATAATCAACCGAGCCAAAATCCACTATGAATTATAATGTTACAAGCTCTCGATCTTTTTTTTTTCTCTCTGTATTTTTCTATGATCGTTGTCTTTATCTTTTTTGGCAAGATTATGGGTCTACTTATATGTTTATAGAACCCTAATCTGCTTTGTATAAGTAATAGATCTTTGTATTTAATTACAATTATTTACTTGTTTGAAGCTGATTGTCTTCTTTCCTGTTTCGGAGTCTTGTATTGAAATTGAATGAGATTCTAGTAATGTAGTCCAATTTGGACTTGTTTCCTTATATAAGAGCGTAGTCTTTTTTAAAAAATAAAGTTGTTGTCTGATTGGGAACCCTTCCAGCTCAGTATTCTGTTCTCATTAGGATTCTTTCTTGATATGGATATCTTCGTGTATTTAATGACCTAATCCGTGTGAACTAAGCGCTAGGCTTTTTATTCGGTTTTCTTCATATTTATCCCGATCAAGTATAATACCCGCTGGTCCCGAGTAACATCATTTGATCCCGAGTAGAAGCGTCATTTAACCAATCCCGAGTGTCGTTAGCTGATCCCGAGTAGTATATGATGTCGATTGACCCTAAGTAGGTTTTGTTCAATATCTGCTTACTCGGGTTCTCTTCTTCGGTGATGTCTTGTAGGATATTTTCTGAATGCCCATTCGGATGTCCACCTGGCAATTTATCCTCTTTGTTGATAACGTGTAAGTACGATAAAATTCACATATGACAATACCCCCTTAAAATATTTTTACTGAACAAGGTTTCTTCGGGCAAAAGTATGTTAATTAGTTTTCAATATCTTTTCAGTACCCGAGTAAGATCTTGTCATAATGACGTGTCTTAATGGTGACCCTGCAAATTTGATTTGTCTCCTTACGCGAGATCTTTAATGATGGCGACTTTTTAGAGTTCTGGCTGCGAAAGCCAGTTCTCCTTCTGACACGTGTCTCTTGCCTCTTCATTTTTCGATATCATTTATGAGAAATGACTCACGCGTTTCCCCATGCGCTGCCTACATCATCAATCCTTATCATTGTTTTTTTCCGCCTTGAGATCTAGGGTTTCGTGCTTTTATTTCTCTAAATTCTTCACTGAGATAGTTGGTTCATTCTTAAAGATTTCTCAGTAGAAAAAATTTCTTAAACCCAGATTTCTTTACACAAAAGGTCGTGACTTTTCATTGAAGATCTTGCATCAAACTTTATTCTAGGTTAATTTTTATTTGAGCCATCTTCCCGTCATCGTCTTTTTAATGTCGCTCTTGATGCATTAGAACGTGGGGATTTCCAGTTGGTTTCTTGCATAAGAAGATTACTGGGGGAAATCCCTGCTGATGAACCGCCATTTTTAGAAGTTGATGTTTCTGAGCTTCACCCTGACGTCACTTTTTACCCTGTATGCAGTTCTTAATCTAGTTTTGATTCTGATATTTCTAATCACAGGGCACCTCTTCAAAGGATGGGAAAACATCAAAGCAGAAGTGAAGTCCGTAAGCACAACTCGGGTGATATTTTGATCAGGGAGCAGATTGTCAATGAGAATGATGTTGAAGAGGCATTCATGGCGTCTCATCTTACTTTTTCTGCTGAACGCCCGAGTGGGTTTTACACTGACCGATACTCAGCTGCCTGGCGACGGGCAAGGGCAGAGTGAAGGTCTTGGTGAGGAGCTTGCCGAGCAGACTGACGCCAGTGATGTGGGTAATACCTCTGCGGGACAGGTACTCATAGGTCCCAAATTTTTTGAAGCCTTCCGGGATGATACTCAGGAGGATCCCGCAGCTGATCCCAGTTTCCACCGCTCTCAGAGTGAGAAACGGAAGGCAATCAGTCCTCCAACTCGTCCTCTCAAGGTTCCTCGGGTGGTCTCCTTCATCGACTCCAACGATAAAGATATTGTGGTTGAGACTCACTCGAGTGCTGATGTTGGAGCATCGACGGATGCAGAGGCTTCGGAACTGAACAAAGGTTCCCCTTCCGAGGTTGAAGATCTAGGGGATGAACCCTCGGGGGTTCCTTCACATCCTTCTCCCCAGGATATGCTGAGGGAGATTTCATCTGGTCGGGCTTTTATCGGGGATGACCGCTGTAGTTGTTTTCAAAACGGCTCCCTTGCTGAACGTCTTCACAACATTTTTAACGGTGCATCTTATGTAAGTTATCTTTAACTTCCTTCAGTTGTTGTGTTTGGCAAATTTGTAATCGAACTCCTTTGTAGATGGTGGCGAAGTAGCTGAGCTGGTTTAGACGCAACAATATCAAGCCGATAGAATAAGGCATCTCAAAGCTCAGCTGAAGGAGGGTGAGGATCAACTTGCTCGGGTCAAAATGGCTTATCAACAAGAGGTTGGTTCTGCCCAAGTTTTTGCCGACCACTGCTTGGCGAAGCAGGTTGAAGCCGAGGAGAAAGCTTATTTGGCAGAGGAGAATGCATCATCACTTCAAGATTTGTTGTCCTCTGCCCAAGAATCCATGCTTAAAGCCGAGCAGGAATTGAAGCAGTCCAAATCGGCGTATGAGCAGAAAATCAAAGATTTGGAACGCCTCTGCCTACGTCGCCCTTCTCCTTCAGGAGTTTCAGCTAGTGAATTTTTAAAAGTTAAGAATAAGGCGACTAAGAAGGCCCGAACTAGCTGGGAGCTGTCAATCAAACATCATGTGAATCGGTCCTTGAAATCTCTGCAGACTCAGATGAAGGAATGAATGGCTTACAGCCGCAGCTGAGGTAAGGAGCCCCATCCCATGCATTTGGAGGTTCCATCTGAGCATTCCCTCTTGACTTTTTACGCCAGTGGAGAGTCAGTCGTAGAGGGCATGGTGCCTGATGTTGAGCCGATCCCAGGAGAGGATTACAGCCGATGGATGGACGATTCGACCGACACAATTGATTGGCCTTCTAATGAGAGCATGCTTCGTGAATACGAAATGGTGCTAGACCCGAGTATTGGCAAGGGCTCCAAATCCTCACAATTCTGATTTTTGTAGATAGGATTTTTTGTAGACTTTAACAATTCTTTGTAAAGAATACTTTATAATAATTCTTTTGAAAGATGAATAAAATTTCGAGTAGCTTTTTTGAACCTGGTGGTTTAATTTTATTGCTCGATTTTTTTTTGTGTGACTTGACTATGGTTGCTGAGTATCTTATTAAACCAGCTATTTCTGACGTTCGCGTACTTAACCGAGTATCTTATTAAACCGGTTGTTACCCGAATAATGCCAAGTATCTTATTAAACTGGCTATTGTAATCTTCATGCCAAGTATCTTATTAAACTGGCTAACTCTGATGTTCGGGTAACTTCACCGAGTATCTTATTAAACCGGTTGTAACCCGAATAATTTTTATATCAAGTATCTTATTAAACTGGCTAGTATTATTAACCGTGTCATCTTAAAACAGACAAGTAGGTTTATACTTGTGTTTGATACACGGTTGCTACCCGAACATTACATCATGGCTCACCATAATTATATGTTCGAGTCCTACGCATTACCGAGGACGTCTCCCCAGTTTTTATGTGCAAGGGTTTGCCGAATCGTTAAGCTTTTTGAATTGCTTAACACAACTACGCATTTCACCAGAATTTTTCCAGATAGCGTCTCGAGCTGGTGCATCGGGTTTGCCTTTTTACGAAGGTCATTTGACCTTGCTCAACTAGCATGCTCCTTCGAGCTTCTCCGCCCATTCAGGATTTAATGGTCTCGAGTATTCTATTTGCATGTTCTTATTATCATGCTTGTCTTCTATATGTTCTTATTATCACATGTTTTCTTTTGGAAATCCCGAGTTCGATGCTTTTCTTTTGAAAATCCCGAGTTCGATTTTTTATTCATAACTGTAAAATCAATAAAGTTTTAAATTCCACAGCTAATATTTATCCTAACTAATTGTCCTGACTAGAAAAAAGAACAAAAAATAATTTAAAGATAGAAAATCTTCAGATATTGGGCATTGTATGGTCGGGGTAAAACCTCTCCATTGGGTTGTGCAATCCAATATGCTCCATGGCCAGCTATTCCTTTGACTTTGTAAGGGCCTTCCCATTTGTCAGCCAGGGAACCTGCAGCTTTATTTTTTATGTTCAATGACACCTTCCTGAGTACCAGGTCTCATAGCTGGAATTTTTTAACCCGAAAGTGAGAGTTGTAGTTGCGTGCTACTCTTTGCTGTTATGCCATTTTTCGTATTCAGGATTTCTCCCTTTTCTCTTCTAACTCATCTAGACTTTGTAATAGCATATCAACGTTCTGATCTTTATCATATAGCCTGACCCGAGGTGACGTATACGATGTTTCTATAGGGATACCAACTTCTGTTCCAAACGCTAAAGTGAATGGAGTCTCTTCTGTTGATGTTCTTGCTGTTGTCCGATATGCCCATAATACTTTGGGAAGCTTTTCATCCCAGCTTCCTTTCTTGGCATCTAGCTTTGCTTTGATTGTGTGCTTGATGATTTTGTTCACTGCTTCCACTTGCCCATTTGTTTGAGGGTGGGCAGGTGTGGCATAGTAATTGGCAATCTGGTACTCTTTGCACAACTGTCTGAATTTCAGGTTATCGAACTGAGTGCCATTGTCAGTGATTATAGTGTTTGGGACTCCAAACCTATAAAGTATATTCTTTTTCATGAAATTTGTGGTGTTTGCTTATGTGATATGCACTAATGCTTCAGCTTCTACCCACTCCGTGAAATAGTCAATGGCTACTATGGCATGCTTCGCTCTACCCCCTGTCCCAGCTGACATTGAGCCGATTAGATCCAAACCCCACATAGCAAATGGCCATGGGGACGTGAGGTTTCTGAGCTACTAAAGGGGTTTTCGGATGTCATTAGCAACCCTTTGGCAAGTATTGCAACTTTCTGAACACTGCTGTGCATCTGAGAACATAGTAGGCCAACAATAGCCTTGCTTGAGTACCTTGTGTGACAAACTTTTACCCCTAGTGTGGTTTCTGCAAACTCCTCCATGGATTTCCTATAATATCTGATATGAATCTTCCTCTGACACACATCTTTAGAGTGTTCGGGAATACCCCCATTTGTATAATTCTCCTTCAATCAATGTGTACCTTACTGATCTATACCTGATACGTTTTGCTTGTAAGGGATCTTCAGGGAGCACGCCTTCTTCCAGGAACCTTTTCAGCTGAGTCATCCAACCTTCTAACGGTGTTTAGATATCTGAAATTTCTAAGTTTCTTGGTTCAGCTGTGCTCGGTTTAAAGAGATATGCCACCGGAATAATCTTAGGTTTGATTATGGTTGTTGCTGACGCTAGCTTGGACAATGCGTCTGTCTTTTCATTCTCCTCTCTGGGGATATGGCAATCTTATATTCATTAAATCTCTGGAGGAGGTGTTTTGCAATGTCACGGTAGGCTATCATGCCTTTATCCTTGGCTTGGTACTTGTCCAGGACTTGGTTGCCAACTACCTGTGAATCGCTGAATATCTCGACCTCATCTGCCCCGAGAGCTATGCAGACTCTGAGTCCAGCTAGTAGCGCCTCATACTCGGCTTGATTTTTGGTTGGTTTGAAGTCAAACTTCATGGCACATTCGACATTATCTCTTTCCGGAGTGCATACTACAATCCCTACCCCACTGCCATGAATGTTTGAAGAGCCATCAACATACAGTTTCCATGTGAAACTTTTAGCTTACATTTTTTTTGCTTCCAGGTTCGGTTCTGTGAACTCTGCTATAAAATCTGTCACTGCTTGCCCTTTGAAAGATGTCCTAGGGATGTAGTGGATATCGAATTCACTTAGTTCGATTGCCCATTTGGTTAATCTCCCTGAAATCTCTGGTTTCTGTAAAATCTGTTTCAATGGGCAATCGGTGAGAACCTGGATTGTATGAGCTTGAAAGTATGACATTAGCTTCCTTACTGCTGAAACCAGAGCCAGTACTATCTTTTTTGCCTGTGAATATCTGGTCTCAGCTGGTAAAAGTGTCTTGCTGGTGCAGTACACTGGCTTTTGTACTCCATCTTCTGTTCTGACTAGGACTGAGCTTGCTGCCAGTTCTATAATTGATAAGTACAGTTGGATTGTCTCCCCCATATGATGTTTTGAAAGGATGAGAGCCTGTCCTTAGTATTCTTTAATTTTTAAGAATGCGTGCTCGCACTCTTCATTCCATTCAAGTCCTTCCCTCTTCCAATTACTTTAAAAAAGGGTGCACATCTGTCTGTGGCTTTTGAGATGAATCTTTCTAAAGAAGCCAAGCACCCTGTTAGGTGCTGTACTTCTTTGAGTGTCCTCAGTGAAGTCATTTTCTGCAGGGCCTGGATCTTCTCGGGGTTGACTTTGATTCCTCTTTGGTGAACTTAAAAACCTAAGAATCTTCCTAAAGGAACCCCAAATAAATACTTGTTCGGATTTAGCTTCATTTGGTATCTCCTATAGACATCAAATGTTTCTCACAGGTCTGAAGTGTGTTTATCTGCCGTGATGCTCTTGGTCAGAATGTCATCAATGTATACTTCCATGTTTCTTCCAATCTGTCGTACGAAGATTCTGTTGACCAGCATTTGATATATTGTTCCTGTATTTTTTAATCCGAAGGGCATTACTGTGTAACAGTATAAACCCTGATCAGTTGTGAACACTGTTTTTTCTTCGTCAGCCTTGTTCATCTGGATTTGGTTATGTCCCGAGTAGGCGTCCATGAAATTGAGCAACTCATGGCCTGATGTAGTGTCCACCAGCTGATCTATCCTCGGAAGTGGAAAACTATCTTTCTGGCATGCCTTGTTCAGATCTGTGAAATCTACGCACATCCTCCAGAGGACTACATTAGCCACCCATTGAGGGTAATTGACCTCTCTAATCGATCCTACAACGAGTAGCTTCTCTACTTCCTGTTTGATTGCCCGACTCCTTTCGAGATTGAATGATCTTCTCTTTTGTATCACCGGTTTTACATTCGGGTTTACTATGAGATGGTGAGATATTATTCGGGCATCTATCCCGACCATGTCTTCATGACTCCAAGCGAACACATCCCTGTATTCTTTAAGTAGATCAATGAGGCTTTGTTTGACTCTTTCTTCCAGGTTGGCCCCGATCTTGACCTTTTTGTCTGGTTCATTTTCTTTCAATGTGATTTCTTTGACCGGTTCAGTTTTGGATTCATTCGGCTCTTCCCTTGGATCTAATTCGAATGATAGTGGCTTTTCGTTCTGACTCGGCTGTGTTATAGTGCAAACCTGTTCATTCTTGTCCTTGTATACTGACAGGTTAGCTCTTCGGGCCATCTCTTGGGATCCCTTGACTACCCTGACCTCCTGTTCGGTCGAGAATTTTATCATTAAGGCATAAATGACTGTTATGGCCTTAGTTTTATTCAGGAATGGCCGTCCCAATAGTGCATTATATGGCTAATTATCCAAGTCTACCACCACGAAGTCCAGCAATACAGTTCTCTGGCAATGTGCTACTCCAATCTTTACAGATAGCTTTACCGTCCTGAGTGACCTGACCTCAACTCCCCCGAATCCTCCGAGTGGGGTATGGAAGGGTTGTAGGTTTTTTCGGTCTAATCTGAGTTGATCCTAGACGGCTACATTGAGAATGTCTACTGAGCTTCCATTATCTATCAGGATTCTCCTGACTTCCCTGTGACCAATCCGGGCACTTATGACCAAGGCGTCATTTGGCCGAACATCAACGCCATGTGAGTTTGCTTATGTGAATGTTATTGGGTCCCATCCTTCCTTTACCCTCTTCGGGTCTGGCTCGACCGAGTTTACATCAAAGTTATTTCTTGCTTCTACTGCTTCTCTGATTTCTTTAGTTCTCTCTCGGTTACTTCTTTCAGTGGATGGTTCTCCAAAGATCGTATGAATTACTTGATTGGCCTCTGGACTGGCCCTCTGACTTCGACCAGAGCTGTGATCGGCCCTGATCTCTTTCTTTGCTTCTGATTTTTCATCCCTTTTTAAGATCACATTCTGTAGATGTCCTTCCCGAATGAGGGTTTCTATGTAATCTCTAAGCTAGTAACACTTGGAAGTCTCATGACCTGTTTCCCTGTGGAACCTGCAGTATTTGGTGATATCTCACCGAGCAAACTGAGATTGACGGCGTGGCTCTTGTACCATATTTTTTGTTTCCAGAATGGCCAGGATTTCCTCCTATTTTTTCCGAAGAGGGGTGTAGTTGGTGTATCTGCCTCGGTATTTTTCCGTGGTTTGTTCGGCATTACTCTCATTTCCCCCGTCATTGCTTTTTTTTTGCTGTTTCCTTTCTGTTTTCCCTTTTGGTTCTGCACCTTGGACTCAGCGTCCTTCTCGGGGTTTCCTCCATGCATGTAGCTTCCTCCAGTGGCTAACTCATCTTCTTCGGCTAATGCATACCCTCCTACCATGTCCATCATATATGCATACCTGGTTAGACAGACTCTTCTTAAATTGAAAGATAGTCGTCTATTCTACAGGTTGTTAATGAATGCAGTAATTATTGTTTCATCGTTTGCACTACCAATTTTTGATACTGCTTGGCCAAATCTCCCTAGATATTTCTTCAGCAACTCATCTTTCCCTTGCTTTATTTGAGAAAGGTAAGTCACTGACTTTTTCCTGTGAACATTGCTCAGGAATTGCCTTGAAAAGCTCCTGTTTAGTTAACCAAAACTTCCAATGCTTGCTGGGGGCAATCTCCCAAACCATCTTGAGCCCATGTCTCCTAAAGTTCATGGAAAGTTGAGACACAGTAAGGGATCTCTATGGGCATACTGGGTCATAGCACTTTTATAGCGTCTGACGTGCTCCTTAGGGTCTGTGTCCTTCTTGAACTGCTCCACTTGCGGCATCCTGAACCTTTCTGGCAATGGGGTCCGTAAGATTTCCCTAGTGAATGGACTGTCATAATCATCATCAGATAAATCGTTACACCCATAACGTCTGACCAGTGCGTCCATCTGTCACCTATTGTTCTCGACTTCTCGAGTTAGACTTTGGATTATGACGTCCCTGTTTCCCACCGTACTTCCCTGACGGTTGAACCGCTGGGTGATTGTCATTCCTCTTTCAGGTTCTTCACTTTGATGCCGAGTTTCACGTATGCTTTCATGATGACAATTGAGATGGTGTCAATCGATATCTTATGATGACGACCGATCTTTGTACCGGTCATGTTTGTGGTGTCTAGTACGGACTGTCTGATCCTGGTTCTGCTTCAGGTGGTCGTTCCTTTCGACTTCTGGTGTGTTTATTTCTGGCCCTACTACCACCGAACGAAGCCTTGCAGGTGGGAGGTTAGGAGTTTATGCTTCTGTAGCCAGTAGATCAACTCCTTCCTTTGCTGCAACGCCTCTCAGAAGCATCGCGTCAGGTCTCTACTGGTTGGAGGAACTTGCTGGATCCCTGCCAGGAATTTAGGTTGGTTTTCTGTTGTTGCAGCGAGATCCCGCGAGGTACTGCCAACATGGAAGTTATCCAGAGATTTTTAGATATCCCCGGAACTGATTTTGCTTCCTACCACAACTTTTAATCAAATCGGAGGTTCACACCCTTCATCTAGCGCCAATTGTTGACGTTGATTTCTAGATTGTATCAGAAAAACCAACAAGGATTGGATTTTGGCTGTGATTTTCAAAGAGAGAGAGAAGGAGAAAGAACCAAGACATGAGTTTTTTACGTGGTAAAACTTCAATGACAGGAGAAACGTCCACGGGTGGTTGAATGATCAACCGAGCCAAAATCCACTATGAATTTATAATGTTACAAGCTCTTGATCCCTCTTTTTTCTCTCTGTATTTTTCTATGATCGCTGTCTCTATCTCTTTTGGCGAGATTATGGGTCTATTTATATGTTTATAGAACCCTAATCTACTTTGTATAAGTAATAGGTCTTTGTATTTAATTACAATTATTTACCTGTTTGAAGCTGATTGTCTTCTTTCCTATTTCGGAGTCTTGTATTGAAATCGAATGGGATTCTAGTAATATAGTCCAATTTCCTTATATAAGAGCGTAGTCTTTTTAAAGAAATAAAGTTGTTGCCTGATTGGGAACCCTTCCAGCTCAGTATTCTGTTCTCTTTGGGATTCCTTCTTGATATGGATATCTTTGTGTATTTAATGACCTAATCCGTGTGAACTAAGCGCTAGACTTTTTATTCGGTTTTCTTCATATTTATCCCGAGCAAGTATAATACCCGCAGGTCCCGAGTAACATTATTTGATCCCGAGTAACATCATTTGATCCCGAGTATAAGCGTCATTTAACCAATCCCGAGTGTCGTTAGTTGATCCCGAGTAGTATATGATGTCGATTGACCTTGAGTAGGTTTTGTTCAATATCTGCTTACTTGGGTTCTCTTCTTCGGTGAAGTCTTGTAGGATATTTTCTGAATGCCTATTCAGATGTCCACCTGGCAATTTATCCTCTTTGTTGATGACGTGTAAGTATGATAAAGTTCACATATGACAAAATTATTTAAGGATAGAAAATCTTCAGATATTGGGCATTGCATGGCTGAGGTAAAACCCCTCCATTGGGTCGTACAATCCAATATGCTCTATAGCCAACTATTCCTTCAACTTTGTACGGGTCTTCACATTTGTTAGCCAAGGAACCCGCGGGTTTATTTTTTGTGTTCAATGACACCTTCTTGAGTATTAGGTCTCCTAGATGGAATTTTCTGTCCCGAACATGAGAGTTGTAGTGGTGAGCTACTCTTTACTGATATGCCATATTTCGTATTTGGGACTTCTCCCTTTTCTCTTCTAGTTCATCTAGACTTTGTAATAGCATATCAACATTCTGTTCTTCATCATATAGCCTGACCCGGGGTGATTCATATGACGTTTCTATGGGGATAACAACTTCTGTTCCAAACGCTAAGGTGAATGTAGTCTCTCCGGTTGATGTTCTTGCTGTTGTCCGGTATGCCCACAATACATCGGGAAGTTTTTCAACCCAACTTTCTTTCTTGACATCTAGCTTTGCTTTGATTGTGTGCTAGATGATTTTGTTCACTGCTTCGACCTGCCCATTTGTTTGAGGGGGGCATGTGTGGCATAGTAATTGGCAATCTGGTACTCTCTGCACAGCTGTCTGAATTTTAAGTTATCGAACTGGGTGCCGTTATCCGTGATGATAGTGTTTAAGACTCCAAACCTATAAAGTATGTTCTATTTCATAAATTTGTGGTGTTTTCTTCTGTAATATGCACAAATGCTTCAGCTTCTGCCCACTTCGTGAAATAGTCAACGGCTACTATGGTGTACTTCGCTCCTCCCTCTGTCCCAGCTGACATTGGGTCGATTAAATCCAAACCCCACATAGCAAATGGCCATGGGGATATGAGGTTTATGAGTTGCTCAAGGGGTTATCGAATGTCATTAGCAATCCTTTGGAAAGTATTGCAACTTTCCGAATATTGTTGTGCATCTGAGAACATAGTAGGCCAATAATAGCCTTGCCTGAGTACCTTGTGTGCCAAATTTTTACCCCCAGTGTGGTTTCCGAAAACTCCTCCATGGATTTCCTGTAATATTCGATATGCATTCTCCTCTAACACACATCTTTGGAGTGTTGGGGAATACCCCCTTCTGTATAGTTCTCCTCCAACCAATGCGTACCTTGCTGATCTATACCTAATACGTTTTGCTTGCAAGGGATCTTTTGGGAGCACGCCTTCTTTCAGCAATCTTTTTAGCTGAGTCATCCAACCGTTTGGCGGTGTTCAGATTTCTAAAATTTCTAAGTTTCTCGGTTCAGTTGTGCTCGGTTTGAAGAGATGTGCAACCGGAATAGTCTTTGGCCTAATTATGGTTGTTGATGACGCTAGTTTGGACAATGCGTCTGCCTTTTCATTTTCCTCACTGGGGATCTGAGCAATCTTATATTCTTTGAATTTCTGGAGGTGCTGCTTTGCAATGTCATGGTAGGCTATCATGCCTTCATCCTTGGCTTGGTATTCGTCCAGGACTTGGTTGACAACTACCTGTGAATCGCTGAATATCTCAATTTCATCTGCCCCGAGAGCTATGCAGACTCTCAGTCCAGCTAGTAGCGCCTTGTACCCGGCTTGATTGTTGGTTGCTTTGAAATCAAACCTCATGGCACATTCGACATCATCTCCTTCATGGGTGCATACTACGATCCCTGCCCCGCTGCCATGAGTGTTTAAAGAGCCATCAACATACAATTTCCATGGGAAATTTTTTCCTAACACTCTTTTTACTTCCAGGTTTAGCTCTGTGAACTCTGCTATAAAATCTGTCACTGCTTGCCCTTTGAGGGATATCCTGGGGACATAGTGGATATCGAATTCACTTAGCTCGATAGCCCATTTGGTCAGTCTTCCTGAAATCTCTAGCTTCTGTAGAATTTGCTTTAATGGGCAGTCGGTGAGAACCTGGATTGTATGAGCCTAAAAATATGGTCTTAGCTTCCTTGCTGCTGAAACCAATGCTAGAGCCATTTTCTCTGCCTGTGAATACCTGGTCTCGGCTGGTAGACGTGTCTTACTGGCATAGTTTACTAGCCTCTGCACTCCATCTTCTGTTCTAACTAGGACCGAGCTTGCTGCTAGTTCTGTAATTGATAAGTACAGATGAAGTGTCTCTAACATCCGAGGTTTTGATAGGATGAGAGCCTGCCCTAGGTATTCTTTAATTTTTAAGAAAGTATGCTCGCACTCTTCATTCCATTCGAGTCCTTTTCCTTTTCTAATTACTTTGAAAAAAGGTGTGAATCTGTCTGTGGTCTTTGAGATGAATCTACCCAAGGAAGCTAAGCATCCTATTAGGCGCTATACTTCTTTGAGTGTCCTCAATGAAGTCATTTTTTGTAGGGCCTGAATCTTTTCGGGGTTGACTTTGATTCCTCTTTGGTGGACTTGAAAACCCAGGAATCTTCCTGAAGGAACTCCGAATAAACACTTGTTCGGATTTAGCTTCATTTGGTATCTCCTCAAGACATCAAATGTCTCTCGTAGGTCTGAAGTATGCTTGTCTGCCGTGATGCTCTTGGTCAGCATGTCATCAATGTATACTTCCATGTTCCTTCTTATTTACCGTGCAAAGATTTTATTGACCAGCATTTGATATGTTTCCCCTGCATTTTTTAATCCGAAAGGCATCACTGTGTAATAGTACAAACCCTGATCAGTTGTGAACGATGTCTTTTCTTCGTCAGCTTTGTTCATCCGGATTTGGTTATATCCCGAGTAGGCGTCCATGAAACTGAGCAACTCATGGCCTGATGTAGCGTCTACCAACCGATCTATCCTCGGAAGTGGAAAATTGTCTTTCGGGCATGCCTTGTTCAGATCTGTGAAATCTACGCACATCCTCCACTGTCCATTCTTCTTTTGGATGAGGACTATATTAGCTACCCATTGAGGGTAAATGACCTCTCTAATCGATCCTACAGCGAGTAGCTTATCTACTTTCTGTTTGATTGTCTGACTTCTCTCGAGATTGAAAGATTTTCTCTTTTTTATCACCGATTTTGCATCCGGGTCTACTGTGAGATTGTGAGATATTATTCGGGCATCTATCCCGACCATGTCTTCATGACTCCAAGCGAACAAATCCTTGTATTCTTTAAGTAGATCATTTAGGATTTGTTTGACTTTTCCTTCCAGGTTGGCCCCGATCTTGATCTTTTTATCTAGTTCATTTTCTTTCAAGATGATTTCATCGATCGGTTCAGTTTTGGATTCATTCGGCTCTTCCCTTGGATCGAATTTGAATGACAGTGGCTCTTTATTCTGACTCGGCAGCGTTACAGTGCAAATCTATTCATTCTTGTCTTTGTATACTGACAGGTTAGGTCTTCAGGCCATCTTGGGATCCCTTGACTACCCCGACCCCCTGTTCAGTCGAAAACTTGATCATTACGGCATAAGTGGCTGTCACGACCTTAGTTTTATTTAAGAATGGTCGACCCAACAACGCATTATACGGCCAATTGTCTAAATCTACTACCACGAAGTAGAGCAATACAGTTCTCTGACAAGGTGCCACTCCGATCTTTACAGGTAGCTTTACTGTCCCGAGTGACCTGACCTCAATTCCCCCGAATCCTCTAAGTGGAGTGTGGAAAGGTTGTAGATCCTTTCGGTCCAACCTGAGTTGATCGTAGACAACTACATTGAGAATGTATGCCAAAATTTCATTGTCTATCAAGACTCTCCTAACTTCCCGATGACCAATCCAGACACTTATGACTAGAGCATCATTTGGCCGAACATCGACGCCATGTGAGTCTGCTTCTGTGAATGTTATTGGGTCTCATCCTTCCTTTACCCTTTTCGGGTCTGGCTCCACCGAGTTCAAGTCAAAGTTATGTCTTGCTTCTACTGCTTCTATGATTTCCTGTGTTCGCTTTCGGTTACTTCTCCCGGTGGATGGTTCTCTAAAAATTGTATCTATTACTTGATTGGTCTCTAGACTGGCCCCTAGAGATCTCTTTCTTTGTTTCTAATTTCTCATTTCTTTTCAAGATTACATCATGTAGATGTCCTTCCCGAATGAGGGTTTCTATGTATTCTCTGAGCTGGTAACACTTAGAAGTCTCATGACCGGTTTCTTTATGGAATCGGTAGTATTTGGTTATATCTCTCCGGGCGAATTGAGACTGTCGTCGTGGCTATTGTACCATATTCTTTGTTTCTAGAATGGCCAGGATTTCCTCTTGCTTTTTTCGAAGAGGGGTGTAGTTGGTGTATCTACCTCGGTATTTCTCCGTGGTCTGTTCGGCATTACGCCCGTTTCCCTCGTCCTTGCTCTTTTCTTTGCTGTTTCCTTTCTGTTTTCCCTTTTGGTTCTGCACCTTGGACTCAGCGTCTTTCTCGGATTTTCCTCCATGCATGTAGCATCCTCCTGTGGCTAACTCTTCTTCGTCGGCTAGTGCATATCCTCTTGCCATGTCCATCATATCTGCATATCTGGTCAGTCGGGCTCTTCTTAGGTCAAAAGACAACCGTCCATTCTGTAGGTTATTAATGAATTCAGCAATTATCGTTTCATCGTTTGCACTGTCGATTTCCAATACCACTTGACCGAATCTTCCTAGATATTTCTTCAGCGACTCATCTTTCCCTTGTTTTATTTGGGAAAGGTAAGCCACTCATTTTTTCCTGTGAACATTACTCAGAAATTGCCTTGAGAATGAAACTTTTACGAGTAGAGCTTTTATTAAGTAGAGCTTCAATTTTGGAGTAGAACTTTTACAAGTAACACTTTTATTAAACAAAAAGTCGTATGTTTTAGAGTTTGTTTAGTTGAACTTTTGAAAAACCTCTATTTATAAATGATCTACTTGTAGTAGATCTATTATAAATAGAGTTTTTGAAAATAAAATTATAGTTGTTTGGTTGATAGACTTTTTTTTTTAAAAAAAAAAATCTATTTAGAGAAGCACATCCTCATGAGTTTTTGCCTAGTAGAGGTTTAAACTTTATTAACATATACTGAATTTAAAATAGACAATCTTAAAAGCCTAACCAAACAACTCTAAAAAACTCAAATAGATGTGTGTAGAGCTTTTGAGACAGTAGAAAACTCAACCAAACAAACATTCACTTAAAAAAAAGTGATTTTAAGTTAATAGATTATTTAGAAAATAACTTTAAATTAAAGAGTTTTTGTTTTTAAAAATTACAAAAAATTGACACTAATAAAGTATTTGTAATACAAAGGTATATGGTGAAATATCTAAAATGCATGGAGGGTGATTAAGACTATTTATCTCTCTTAAAAAAGCTCAAAAAGAGCTTTGAGAGAATATCAAATTTTGGATTTATCCGAATAGATATAAAATAGTTTTATAATATTAAAAAAATACTTATTGAGGTTTGCCAAACAAAAAAAAAAACAATTAAAAGAACTTTTAACTTTAAAAAAAAAAAACTCTTTTTGCTAGTAGAAAATTATATCAAACACATCAAGGGAACATGTTTATTTTTTGGAAATGGGTCGGACCTTTGGGCATTAGTATACTGGATAATAGGCCTTTGGGCCTTCTCCAAATCATTATCAAAGAATTTTCATCGTTCAAAATTCCTTTTAATAGTACTTATGACTATTTTTATGGGATTAGATTGGATTAGAATAAATAGGACTGAATTAAATTAATACTTTGATATGTTTGATGCAGTATGGATTGGACTAAAATAATATTATCTCTTGTTTGGTATAACATGAGATTAGATAAAAAAATAATTGAAAACAATTGGTTTTTTTTATGAGATCGAGGTAAGTATAAAATTATATTTAATAAATAAAATCATTTTAATTAATTCAAAAAAAATAAAAATAAAAAATATTTTAAATTAAACTTGGTTAAAAGTTATTAAATTATGTTTAGAATAAAAAAAAGTGGAAATGGTGAGATGTGCAACTTTTTTTTATATGTGTTGCAGTGATATCACCGCTTTAATAACTTAAGTTTAAAAGTCATCTATTATGGTGAACTACCCAAATTGCCCTTAAATAATCTATTTTTTAATCTCATTGTGTTTTCATCTACATTTTAAAAACGATAACTCCTCTCTCTCTCCAAAAAACTTATCTCTCTCCAGATTCTGCACAAGAAGATAACCTATATTTGTGATATTCGTTTATATATTTTTATATATTTATGTGTGGTTTAACAAGATATCCATTCATTATGATTTGTTGTCCAATCTTTGTATGAACATGTATGAAAATTTTATTTTTCAAAGGATCAAGCATTTTATTTTTGAAAATAAGGTTTAGTTAAATTGAGCATATTTGTAGCCAAATCGAGCCTTTTTTTTAATATGATCGAGTTTATTTTTAAAAAGAATTGAGTATATTTTTGAGAGAATTGAAAGAATCGAGTATTTGTCAAAGGATCAAGAAAATTTCAAAAGATCGATAAATTTTCTCAAAGAATCGAGATATTTTTTCAAAGGATCGAGATTGTTTTCAAAGGATCGAGATTGTTTTCAAAGGATTGAGATTTTTTTTCAAAGGATAGAGAATTTTATTCAAAGGATCGGGAATTTTTTTCAAAGGATCGAGAATTTTTTATCAAATGATCGAGAATATTTTATCAAATGATCGAGAATTTTTATCAAATGATCGAGAAGATTTTTCAAAGGATCGAGATTTTTTTCAAAGGATCGAGAATATTTTGCAAATGATCGAGAATATTTTTCAAAGTATCGAGATTTTTTTCAAAGGATCGAAATTGTTTTTTAAATGATCGAGATTTTTTTTCAAAGGATCGAGATTTTTTTTCAAAGGATCGAGATTTTTTTTTAGAATATTAGGTTTAGTTAAATCGAGTATATTTGTAGCAAATTCGAGCATATATTAGAAAGAATCGAGGATTTTATTTTAAAGAATCAAACATATTTTTCAAAGGATCGATAATTTTTTTTTTGAAGTACTGCATTTTCATAGGATATGCACAAATCAGTAGTGCTTATCGATTCTTGGTCTATAAATCTGACATATCAAATATACACAAAAATACGATAATGGAATCTAGAAATGCAATGTTCTTTGAACATGTATTTCCATGTAAATCCAATGATGAAACAAGTTCGTCAAAACGAACAAATGTTGATAGTTGTGAGGACCAAGAACAAGGAAATGAATTAGAGGATGAACCTAGATGCAGCAAAAGAGTAAGGACGGAAACGTCTTTTGGTCCAGATTTTATAACCTATTTGCTAAAAGGTAAACCTCAAACTTTCAAAGAAGCGGTAAGTTCTTCAGAAGGATTCTTGTGGAAAGAGGCTATTAAGAGCAAAATTGATTCCATCATTCAAAATCATACTTGGGAATTAGTGGATAGGATCCAAATGGATATTCAAAAGAAAGATGAAAGCAGATGGATCAATTGATAAGTATAAGGCCAGACTTGTAATTAAAGGTTACAATCAACTAGAAGACCTAGACTACTTTGATACATATTCTCTGGTGACGAGAATAACCTCCATTAGGATGATACTTGTAATCACAGCTTTGCGAAATCTTGAAGTACATCAAATGGATGTGAAAACGGCTTTCTGAAATGGAGATCTAGATGAAGAAATTTACATGGAACAACCTGAGGGTTTTTCTGCTCCAGGACAAGGAAATAAAGTCTGTAAATTGGTGAAGTTTGTATATGGTTTAAAACAAGCACCAAAACAATGGCATGAGAAATTTGACAATGCTATGATGTCAAATGGATTTAAGATCAACGAATATGACAAATGTGTTTACGTCAAAGACACAGAAAATGGCTATGTCATTGTGTCTTTATGTTGATGACATGCTCATTGTTGGTAGTGATGATAAAATGGTCAATCTACTAAGAATATGTTGAAATCAAGATTTGATATGAAAGATATGGGACCGACTGATGTAATATTGAAAATGAAAATCTCAAGGACATCTAACGAACTCATACTAAGTCAATCACACTATATTGACATGATTCTTGAGAAATTCAACAAAAACGATTTTGGAATTTTCAGAACACCAGTAGATACAAATCTACATCTATCCAAGAATAAGGGTGAGAGCATCTCTCAACTAGAATATTCTCGAGTGATAGGAAGTTTGATGAACTTAACAAGTTGTACATGACCATACATAGCTAATGCAGTCAGCAAATTAAACAGATACACGAGTAATCCAGGAGCCGTTCACTGGAAAGAAATAGTAAGAGTACTGAAGTACTTACGATTCACTCGTAATCATGGACTTCATTATACCAGATATCCAGCTGTCCTAGAAGGATTCATTGATGTCAACTGAATATCTGATATGAAGGATTCAAAATCCACTAGTGGGTATGTATTCACACTAGGAGGTGCAAATCATGGACCCCGAACCTTCGAATGCACGACTCGTGTGTGGGCGCGACCTGCAGACACGAATGCAGCTCCGATTGGACCGTGAGAGTCCAGTTGACCTTCTGCCACTTCCCTAAGTCAATGTTTTTGTTTGTGAAGAATAAGGAAAACTTTAATTGTTTAAATTCTGATTTCTTACTTGATCATTAAGAATACAGAATCGGTTTTGATTGGAAGTATATCTCTTTGGAGAATATTATCTAATTAAATTATTTCTTTATTAAATAAAAAATGTATTTACCAAAATAATCCCGAATTAATCCCAAAACCTTAGTGTTTCGGTTTGGGTATATAATAGCTCTAGTATTTTGTGCATATCATCGAAAAAATATACAGAATTTTGAAGCAGCCGAAATCTTTTCTTCTCCGTTTTCTTGATGAGTTTAAACTTGGTTTGAGTTCGCTGGTAGTGGTGTGCTTAGGTCTACCATTGTTGAACTATTGTATCCTAGGAGACAATCGCCTAATACACATATGGTGTTATCCATTGAAATTGTCTTAAGGACACCGTGTGAAACACTAGCCTCGATTCTAACACTGTTTCTAACGTGTTTTTCTTGTGTTGTTGCTTTCTAATCCAGATACCAGGCAGCTTTGTTTTGGAATTACGATTTACATTAACAAACAAAGAGAAGTCTCGAATGAATTGAGTGTGAAAAAGAATAATCCCTTACTAGCGGTTAACTTGTTTGAAAGAATTGAAAGTGCTTAGTGAGATTACAAAAGATAGATGAAAATTGTTATTTTTAAAAGTTCAACCAAACAATTCTAAAAAATCTAAATAGATGTTCGTAGACTTTTAAACAAGTAGAAAACTCAACTAAAACGAACACTTAATCTTGTTGGGCCTCAAAGGAAGTGGAATAAAGCTAGTATTGATAATTGCAAATCTGCAACCAGAAACAAAAAAAGTCTTTCTCGTTTTTTAATTTTCATCATTTTTTTCCAACAATTTTGATATTGAACATTTTGGGCACGTCCTGTAAGCATTTTTCAGTTGTTATTTTTCAAAAATAAAAATGAAAATGAAAACAGTGTTTTTGGTTTCAGTTTCGAATTTCGAAAACGTGTCTGGTATCATATACTGAAAGCTACATTTTGAAAATGAAAACGGAACAAACGCATCTGGTAGGTTAACTGAAAACTATCAAAAATTGATTAGGCATTTTCCCGTCTTTCCTCAAAGGAGAGCTTTTTTGTCGATGCCTTTTCTCTTGTTTCAGAAGCTAGGATTGGACCGGCTTTCCTTAACCAGTATAATTTTTGTATTGTAATTTTTAAATTAAACAAAAGTAACACATTAAAAATTAATTCAAAAAAACATATCAAAAAATAAATTAATCAAAGTTAAACTCTTAAATTATAAATAAATAATTTATATATATATATATATATATATATATATATATATATATTACTATATAATAAAAATATAACCGTATAATATATAAATATTATAATTTATATTATAATAAAATAAAATAATATGTAAATATTTGATATTTGATATATTATAAATATAATATATATAATATATATAATTTTAATGTGTGTGTGTATATATATATATATATATATATTATTGTATGAATGCTTTTAGTTATAGTTAGAAATAAATTATTCTAATATATATATATATATATATATATATATATATATATATATAGGGTACTTTGGTCATTTAAAAATCGTATCCCGTCTTATCCTAACCATATGAAACGCATAATAGAACAAAATGAAACAAAATGAAACAAAATGAAAAACAAAATAATTTTTTTTATATAAAAGGGTGAAAAAAGAAAAGAAAAAAGAAAACGAAAAAAGAAAAACAAATATTTTGTGTTTTTCAAATCTTTTATTTTTAACACTGGTTTTGTTTTTTGGTTTTTTGAAAATAAAATGAGAAAATGGTTAACGAACGCGTTTTCGAAATCATTTTTTGAAAAATAAAAATAAAAACGGACTGAAAAACGGCTTCAGGACGGGACTTTCTATTTTTGTTGGGGATTGGGGTAAGAGAACAACTTGGCTGCAACCGGTGCAATACTGATTGTTGCACCCCAGCCACTCAAATCCTAACACCTGCTAAAACTCATCCATAAACATAATATCTGGGGACCACCTCAGCTTTTAATAAAAAAATTGGGGAAATTAGACTGACCACCTTGAGGTTTTACCCAAACACACTCAAATGAAAAGGTTTCGCTATTCTACATTTACACCCTCCTATTTAAAGATACTTTGTGGTTATTTTTAATTGACCAAGTTTAACTAATAAAATTTCAAGAATATACTTAAATAAACAAAACAAAATCAATTTATTTAAATATATATATATAATCAATTAATTGAAATTGAATACAAATTGGATACAATAAATATATAATTTTAAATGAAATCAAATAAAAAAGACATATAATTAAATGAAAATTAGTGAAAAAAAAAACCTTTACGTAATAATAATGGTGGAGGCACAAGCCTGTACTATTGAAAATCGGTGGACGACCGGGCATCCTCCACATAAAAGTGGGGTGGATGATGCCCATGCCTTGCTAGTCCACTAATTATTATAATTTTTTTAATTTCTTTACTTTATTAATTAAGATTATTTACTATATTGATCAATTTAATTGCTATTAAAATTTTAAATTTATTTAATTTTTCTTCAGATCTGTTTTTTTAAAGGTTTTTTATTTTATTTTATTTATTTTCGTTTAATTATATGTATTTTTTATTTGATTTCATTTAAAATTATATATTTATTATATCCAGTTATTTTTCAATTTCAGTTAATTGATTTTGTATATATATATTTTTAAATAAACTGATTTTGTTTTGTTTATTCAAATATATTCTTGATATTTTATATAATTACAAAGTGCCTTCAATTAGGAGGCTGTAAGTGTAGAATAGTGAAGCTTTTCCATTTGAGTGTGTTTGAGTAAAACCTTAAGGAGGTCAGTGTAATTTTCTGAAAGTTTTTACTAAAAGCTGAGGTGGTCCCCACAGTTATTTTTTTCTGATGATTAATGAAAGCTGAGTTGGTGAGTTTTGGCAGGTGTTAGGATTTGAGTGGTTGAGGTGCAACACTATGCAACTAAGTTTTTCTCTTGCCTGCCCTAAAAAGGAAGTGAGACTGAAATAATTAATTAAAATTGCGCGGCCTATAAAGGAAGTGAGACTGAAATAATTCAGGCCAGAGTGCACCAAAATCCAAAACACACAGCTAATCACTAATAATCATTATAAACGAATATAATGTCCAATTATTATAAATTCAGACGAAAGTTGATCAATAATTTTATCTTCTTTTTTTTTTTTTTGCTTCCACTAACATCAATTCATTGATCTTTTTTCTTCCACTAACGTCATGCATATATAATTGATTATTGACTATAAGATACATAATTGATTATCTACTTTAAGAGTATTTCGATGTAATCATGATTTATGATTAAAAAAATAATAATTCAAATATGATTAATAAATATTCCATTAAAAAAAAAAACTTCAATATAGTGATACATATTCAACTATAAATTGAATAAGATAAACAAAATATTAGACATTATCAATATGACTGTCCACTTTCAGACGGTCTGCTGTACAACCCTTTTTTATGTTTGCTCAACAAAAAATTATGAATGGTATTAATTTTTTATTTATTTTTATAAGAAAATAAAATAAAAAAGAAAATAAGAAATAAAATGGGACACGTTATTAAAACAAGATTTGTTTTAAATAAAAGAATTGGAGACCAAATTTTAAGATGATCGTCTACCAAATCCATATTTATACTACATAAAAAGCAAGTATCTTGATATTATTACCATATCAACAATAATTCATATGCAAACCATTTTTACATTGGAGATGCTCTAAGAACATCTCCAATGCAAGCATGACTTGTGAAAAAAAAAGATATCATGTATGATTAATAGATATTGTGTAAAAAAAATCTTTCTCTAATACAGCAGTGCATATTCAATATCAAGCTAACCTGATAAAAAAAATAGACATTGTTAATTTGACCATCTATTTTCATACGGCACGTTGCAGAACCATTTTTTAGGTTGATTCAACAAGTATTAAATACGGATCCCGATACCCAACTGAAGGAGATCGACTCCATATTTGTTCACATATTTTTTTTATTTTTTTTTTTCTGATTTTGGTGGATTTGATGAGGATGGGGTATGGACGTTGATGATGATGATGATGATTTTTTGTATTTTATTTTTCATTTTGTGGATTGATGAAGGAGTTTTTTTTTGTGTGGATTGATGATAATTGTAGGATTTGAAGATGTTTATTTTTGACGATTTTTTCTTGAAAGAAAATGAAGAATTTTATTTTTCAATGGTGGGGTTTGATGGGTTTTTTTTCCAGCTTTTCCGTAACCATGAATTTTTAATTTTAACTTTAATGTGAGTGCCACAATAAAAATCAGATAAAGGTTAATGTGAATCCCATCAAGTGGCGAACCAATAAATTTTTTTAAATAGGACATTTGAATAAAATAATAAAATATTAAAAAATTAAAACCAAAATAAAATAAGTATTATTATAATAAAAAAACTGAAATCAATCTAGTATATCTCTCTGCCCCGGATCAGCAGGGAGATCGGCTAGATTGATTTCAGCACAATATTTTTTTAAAGATGATATCATCTCAAGTGTCGATGGTCTTTTCAAATATTTCTTCATAACTGTTAATTTTTTTTTTAAAAAAAATAATAATCATCAATACCAATAGAAAAAACTCAAAAGAATAATAAATAATTTAATATAAAATAAAAATTGAATTAACTAACCAGAAATTTATTGCATATGAGATGTTGACAATGATTATGAACTATGAAAAGAGAGAATGAATTGTTTTACCATATAAGAAAATAAAAAATTAAAGTATTTATAGTAATCGATGAAAAAAAAAATCTAAGGAATTTAAAATTAAAGAAAGAGACAATATTTTAAAGAAATACAGATTGGAAAGGATTTATTCTCATAGCTAATTACTTATCATAAAGTGAGGGTAATAAAAAATAGAGAAAATTCTGTTATTTATCCAAAAAATTATGATATTGTTCACATTTACCCATTCTCAATAAATTAACTGTTTTTATCCATATTTATGAGTGGTTTGATGGAAATACCCTTTAAAACTCTTTTGTTGACTTCCATATCCTCATCTTCAATTGCTTTTTATTTTCTCTCTTTCAAGTTTTCTCTCTCATTAATTTTAAATTTTTACTTTAATCAATTTTAATAACTTGAATCTCCATTGACACTTTCTCTCTCTTTGTAGAATTTTCTTGTTTTTCTCGTTCATTGGTGTTTCTCTCTCTACAATTTTCTATATTTTCTATATTGTTTTCTTAGCTGAAACGATTCAAACGGAATATTATGGGTAAAATTTTGATATCGTTTTTCCACTCAAAAGCCATTTTAAAATGTTTCTAGAAACTTTACACGATAAAATATTAGCATGATTACATGATGAAATATTAACAACATTACACGATGTTGATATTTCATCGTGTAAAGTTTCTGTAAACAGATCTTCATTTGAAGATTTGGAAAGAAAAAAAATTAAGACCTCCATCAATGGTGGTTTGTTCACAGATGTTGATATTTCATCGTGAAATAATATTAATATTTCATCGTGTAACGTTTCTGAAAAAAGATATCCATTTGAAGATCTGAAAAAAAAATAGATGGAGTTCGAACAAACCTCCATCAATGGAGGTCTCAATGGTGGTTTGTTCACAGACCTTCATTGATGGAGGTCGAACTAACCTCTATCGGTAAATGTCGAACAACCATCCATCACATACCTCCAGTTTGTTAAACTTCCATCAATGGAGATAGATGCATATGATTAAAGAAAAATCTTTCTCTCACATGTCATAAATGCACTAAGGGTAATTTTATCCAAAAATTATATCTCTTGGATAAAAATAGTGAAATTATTGAGAAATTACATTTTTGAATACTTCATTAATTTTAAGGTTATTTATGGTTTTGGCCCTAAAAAATAATGGCAATAAAAGGAACAGAGAAGAATGAAGATGTCACTTTCCTTTAAGCATAAATAAGGATAAGATAGAGACAACACATGGCCCACTAGCTCGCATCAGACCCACTAGCTCACATCAACATTGTCCATTACAGCACTATCCTCTTGTATTACTAACTTATGTTTTTAAAACAATCAAGTACAGCACAGGTCCTACCTGGGTTAAGTGTAAGTACGCCCCTAAACCCACCTATTAGGATGAGTTTCACATTACCTCATGGAGGGTAAAGAGATTACCATAAGTCTTAGTTTCTTGGGTTTAAAAAATCACAAACCGTTAATAAACATGAGAATGTTATCCAATTTCTTTTCCCACACAAATATTATATCGGACAAACTGTTTTTTTATAACTATTACACTATTACATTTAGTTTTTTTAGGAGAGGGAAAACTCAAACCTACTATCTTTACCGCCGGACCAACCTCTTCTCAGCAACTTTAAACAAAACGTTATATTTATTAAAAGATCTTCTTATCTTAAAAACTCTTCTAGATGAATCTCTAATTAGTGAGTTTATTGCTTTCTTTTTTAAGGAAGTGAATTTACTATTAATAGATTTACCACCGACCAACCTCATCTCAACCACTTCAAACAAAACGTTTTATTTATTAAAAGATCCTCTTATTTAACAAACTCTTCTAGATGAATCTTTAATTAGTGAGTTTACTGTTTTCTTTTTTTAGGAAGTGAATTTACTATTAAATCAATATAAACGATGGTGGTTTTAGCGAATATTCTTGTTTGATTCGAACCATTATCAATTTAGTTAAATATTTTAGAAAAATATGAGTGTTTTAACTGTTTTTCCATTTTAGTGCTTGTGATCCCTATGATTTTAGAAATCCATCAATTTATCACTCTAACCTGATTTTTAATGGTCCAACTTCACAGGAAAGATAAAATGACACTTTTACCCGTACATTCCATCTGTCACATATTCTTGTTTGATTCAAACCAAATGGTGATTATCAATTTAGCTCCAATATTTTAAAAACATATGAGTGTTTTAACTGTCTTTCTATTGTAGTGCTTGTGATCCTTTTGATTTTGGAAATCCATCAATTTAGTCACTCTAACCAGATTTTTAATGGTCTAATTTCACAGAAAAGATAAAATGACCCTTTTACAATTACATTCCATCCGACACTCTAAAAGTATTGATTTGCCTTAAAAAAAATGAGACATATTATTGACAATTCATTAATTATCTAATTACATTCCATTTTAATTTTTTTTTATTAATGATAATTTTAATCTGAATTAAAATTACTAAATAAGTTAAGAAATTTCTAAAAACACTCGAAACCATTTTTTTAGAAAGCAAGTTTTGCTTTCCACTTGTGTTTTATTTTCCTATTTTATAAACACTAATCTTCTTCTTTTCAAAATATTTTTTTTCTCACACACCATCAAACTCTCCATCGTTATCATCACTGGTTTATATATATATATATATATAAGTTTTCCTGTTTTCCATTTCAACCAAATATGAAATCAATTTTTTTTCTCAAATATCACCCACTTTCAATCATCACCATCACTATATATATATATATATATATATATATATATCACTATATATATATATATATATATATTTCCTTTTACTAGAAAAATATATTTAAAATTATTTGTTTACTCTATAGATTATTTTTTTTACTAAACTTTGTTGACGTCGATTTATAGATGTGTGAGAAGTTGCCAACAAGGATTCGATTTTAGCTACGATTTTAAAGAGAAAGAGAAAGAGAAAGAGAAAGAGAAAGTAATCGGACGCGAGTTTTTTACGTGGTAAAACTCCGATAACCGGAGAAACGTCAACGGGTGGTTGAATGTTTAACCAAGCCAAAATCCACTATGAAATTATGATATTACAAGCTCTCAATTTCTCTTTCTTCTCTCTGTATTTTTCTATGATTGCTGTCTATATCTTTTTTTTTGGCGAGATTATGGGTCTATTTATATGTTTATAGAACCCTAATATGCTTCGTACAAGTAATAGATCTTTGTATTTGATTACAATTATTTACTTGATTGAAGCTGATTGTCTTCTTTCTTGTTTCGGAGTCTTGTATTGAAATCGAATGGGACTCTAGTAATGTAGTCCAATTATGACTTATTTTCTTATAAGAGCATAGTCTTTTTTAAAGAAATAAAGTTGTTGCCTGATTAGGAACCTTCCCTGTTTAATATTCTGTTCTTGTTGGAATTTCCTTTTGATATGGATATCTTTGTGTATTTTAATGACTAGATCAACGTGAGCTATGTGTTGGGGTTTTATTCTGTTTTCTTCATGTTCGTCCTGAGTAAGGATAGTACCCGCTGATCCCGAGTAGAAATATCTTTTAACCAGCTCCGAGTGTCATTTAACTAATCCCGAGTAGTATATAACGTTGATTGACCCTGAGTAGGTTTTGTTCAACATCCGCTTACTCGAGTTTTCTCTTCTTTGGTGATGTCTTGTAGGATATTTTGAATGCCTATTCGGATGTCCACCTGGTAATTTATCTTTTTTGTTGATGACGTGTACGTATGATAAAATTCACATTTGACAATACCCCCTTAAAATATTTTTGCTGAACAGGGTTTTATTTCGGGCAAAAGTATTTTAATCAGTTATTCAATATCTTTTCAGTACCCGAGTAAATGTCTTGTCATAATGACGTGTCTTAATGGCGATCATGCAAATTCGGTTTGCCTCCTCACGCGAGATCTTTAATGACGGCGACGTTTTGGAGTTCTGACGGTGAAAACCAGTTCTCTTTTTGACACGTGTCCCTTGTCTCTTCGTTTTTCGATATCATTTATGAGAAATGACTCACTCGTTTCTCCGTGCACCGCCTACGTCATCAAACCTCATCATCGTTTTTTCCCGCCTTGAGATCCTAGGGTTTTGTGCTATTATTTTTTTAAATTCTTCACTGAGAGACAGCGTTGGTTCATTCTTAACAATTTTTAGCAGAAAAAATTTATTAAATCCAGATTTCTTTACGCAGAAGGTCGCGATTCTCCGTTAAAGATCTTGCATCAAACTTTATTCAAGGTTAGTTTTAATGGAGCCATCTTCCCGTCATCGTCTTTTTAATATTGCTCTTGATGCATTAGAACTTGGGGATTTTCAGTTGGTTTCCTGCATTAGAAGATTACTAGGGGAAATCCCTGCTGATGAACCTCCGTTTTTAGAAGTTGATATTTCTGGGCTTCACCTTGACGTCACTTTTAGTCATGTATCCAGTTCTTCATCTAGTTCTGATTCTGACGTTTCTAATCACAGGGTACCTCTTCAAAGGATGAGGAAACATCAAAGCAGAAGTGAAATTCGTAAGCACAACTCGGGTGAAATTCGGATCAGGAAGCAGACTATCAATGAGAACGATGTTGAAGAGGCGTTCAGAATATCTCGCCTTTCTTTATCTGCTACTCGCCCGAGTGGGTTTGATACCGAGCAGAATGTTGTCAGGGTAGATGAGATAGAAAAGTATCGTTCCCGATTCGATTTGTCCAACTCGATCACTCTGATTCCATCTGGTGATAGAGCTGCTTGGAATCCTCCCCCGGGCATGGTGGCTATATACGGATCCATGCTCTGCTGCAGCGACACTCTTCCTTTTCAGCCATTTATTGCCTGGTTTCTGGCTGAAGTAGGGATCGCTCCGGCTCAACTAGCCCCGAACAGTTATAAAATTTTGATGTGCATGTGGAACATGTACAGCCGGATGAACTTGTCACCGCCTTTCTCGAGTGAAATCAAGCACTTCTTCATGCTGAGGCAGTTTGGTAAGACAGGGAGTTACTTCCCCATGTCTAATCTGTCAGACTGCTGAGTTTCCGAGGGGACAAAGGTGAGTCGGAAAGCTGACATCTCTGATGACCCTAAAAAGAAGGGTTTTATATGGAGATTCCCTACATCCAACAAGTTCTAGAAGAACAGTTGGTTTTTCACCAGAGGGAGTCTCAGGCTTGATGTTATTGTTTCAACTAGGGGTACTCAGACGGTGCTAAAAGTCCCCCGTTTCTTCTGTTCCCCCAAGATATGGAACAAGAAGAAAATTGATTATATCGATTCTGAGCTGACCAGACTTGCTCGGGCAGCTGTTCGCATTTTATAAAAGAGGAGCAAGACTTATCTTTTCGTTGAGGTGAAGATGATTGAGCTCGGCTTCTTCAAACAGATTTCGGGCTACCGCAGGCGATGTAAGTGATTTTTACAACCTTTTTCTTTTCATTGTTATTTTTTACTTTTTGTATTCTGATGTGGTTCCTCTCTTCTTCCCAGTGTATGATACAGACATTGTCTGGAATCTTCAGGCTCGCCAAGTGAAGTCAATTCTTCAGGCGAGCCGAAAAGAAGCTTCAGAGCAATGAAGGCATCGCCCCACCTGAGTCTGACGAGGAAAATGATGTGGTTGAAGAGCAAGTTCCTAAAAATGTCCCCGAGGATGTCGTTCAATCGACCGCTGGGGAGACTAGCTGTCCGAGTGGCCCGACCGATACTCAACTGCCTGGCAACGGGCAAGGTCAAAGTGAAGGTCTTGGCAAAGAGCCTGACGAGCAGTCTGACGCCGGTGGTGGAGGTAATACCTCTGCGGGACAAGTACCCATAGGTCCCAAATTTTTTAAGTCTTTCCGGGATGAGGCTTAGGATGATCCTGCAGCTGATCTCAGCTTTCACCATTCTCGGGCTGAGAAGCGGAAGGCAATCAGCTCTCCAACTCTCCTCCTAAGGTCCCTTGGGTGGTCTCTTTCATCGACTTCAGCGATGAAGATATTGTGGATGATATTCCCCCTGGCGTAAATGCTGGAGCGTTGGCAGAAGTGGAGACTTTAGAGTTGAACAAGGGTTCCCTTGCATCGGCGGATACGGAAACTTAGGAGCTGAATAAGAGTTCCTCTCCCCCCGAGGTTGAAGATCAGGGGGTCTGAACCCTCAGGGGTTCCTTCATATCCTTCTCCCCAGGAAATGATGCGGGAGATGTCATCCGATCGGACTTTCATCGGGGAAGACCGCTGGAGTTATTTTCGGGATGGCCCCCTGTCAGACCGTCTTTACGATGCATCTTTTGTAAGTTATCCTTCAATTGTTTTGCCCGTTTTTGCTTGCTAGATTTTAAATTAAATTTCTTTGTAGATGGTGGCCGAGTTTGTTGAGCTGGTTCAGAAGCAGCAACACCAATATGATAGAATAAGGCATCTCGTGGCTCAGTTGAAGGAAAGTGAGGATCACCGTGCTCGGGTCGAAACGGCTTATCAACAAGAGGTCGGTTCTGCCCAAGTTTTTACCGACCACTGCTTGGCGAGGCAGGTTGAAACCGAGGAGAAAGCTTCTTTGACAGAGGAGAAGGCAACATCACTTCAAAATTTGTTGTCCTCTGCCCAAGAATCTATGTTTAAGGCCGAGCAGAAAGTGGAGCAGTCTAAGTCGGCGTATGAGTAGAAGACCGAAGACTTGGAACGCCAAGCTCTGTCAGTCGAATCCCTCTCTAAAGAGGCTAGGCTGGAACTTGAAGTCTAGGGGGTTGATCATTTTAAAAGGTCCCTTACCTACGACGCTTTTCTCCTTCAGGAGTTTCAGCGAGGGCTAGTTTCAGCTGGCGAGTTCTTCAAAGTTAAGAATATGGAGACTGAGAAGGCCCGAACTAACTAGGAGCTGTCGATCAAACATCATGTGGATCGGTCATTGGAATCTCTTCGGACCCAGATGAAGAAGTGGAGAGCTTACTGCCGTAGACGAGGCAAATAGCCCTATCCCATGCATCTAGGGGTTTTATCTTAGCACTCTCTCTCGATATTTTACGCCAGTCAAGAGTCAGTCGTAGAGGGTGTGGTGCCTGACATTGGACCGATCCTAGAAGAAGATTACAGCTAATGGATGGTCGATTCGGTCGACACAATTGATTGGCCTTCCAATGAGAGCTTGCTCCGTGAATATGAGATGGTGCCTGACCCGAGTATTGGCAAGAGCTTCAAATCCTCACAATCCTGATTTTTATAGATAGGATTTTTGTACTCTTAACAATTCTTTGTAAAGAATTCTTTGTAATGATTCTTTTGTAAAAGAACTTTGGTTACATTCTTTTGAAAGATCAATAAAATTCCAAGTAGTTTTTCTGAACCTTGTGGTTTGATTTCATTGCTCGTGAAATTTCTTTTAACTTGACTGTGGTTGCTGAGTATTTTATTAAACCAGCTATTTCTGACGTTCGGGTAACTTAACCGAGTATCTTATTAAACCGGTTGTCACCCGAATAATGCCAAGTATCTTACTAATTTGGCTGTTGCAATCTTCATGCCAAGTATCTTATTAAACTGTACAATTCTGATGTTTGGATAACTTAACCGAGTATCTTATTAAACCGGTTGTTACCCGAATAACTTTAAATGCCAATTATCTTATTAAACTGGCTAGTATTATTAACCGAGTCATCTTAAAACATGCAAGTAGGTTTATACTTGTGTTTCATACACGGTTGCTACCCGAACATTACATCAAGGCTCACCATGATCATATGTTCAAGTCCTTACGCATTACCGAGGATGTCTCCCCAGTTTTTATATGTAAGGGTTTACCGAATTGTTAAGCTTTTTGAATTACTTAACACAGCTACGCATTTCACCGAAATTTTTCCCGATAGCGTCCTGAGCTGGTGCATCGGGTTTGCCTTTTTGCTAAGGTCATTTGACCTTACTCGGCTGGCATGCTCCTTCGAGCTTCTCCTCCCATTTGGGATTTAATAGTCCCGAGTATTCTATTTACATGTTCTTATTATCATGCTTGTTTTCCATATGTTCTTATTATCATATGCTTTCTTTTGAAAATCCCGATTTTGATGCTTTTATCTTTCAGAAATCCCGAGTTTGATTTTTTATTCATAACTACAAATATAAAGTTTTAAATTCCACAGTTAATATTTAACCTAACTAAAATTGTGCTGACTAGAAAAAAGAACAAAAAACAATTAAGGATAGAAAATCTTTAGATATTGGGCATTGCATGGTCGGGGTAATACCCCTCCATTGGGTCGTGCAATCCAATACGCTCCATGGCCAGCTACTCCTTCGACTTTGTACGAGCCTTCCCATTTATCAACCTGGGAACTTGCAGCTTTATTTTTTGTGTTCAATGACACCTTTCTAAGTACCATGTCTCCTAGCTGGAATTTTCTGACCCGAACATGAGAGTTATAGTGGCGATCTACTCTTTGCTGATATGCTATATTTCGTATTAAGGATTTTTCCCTTTTCTCTTCTAGCTCATCTAGACTTTGTAATAGCATATCAACATTCGTATCTTCATCATATAGCCTAACTCGGGGTGATGTATATGACGTTTCTCTAGGGATAACATCTTCTGTTCCAAACGCTAAAGTGTATGGAGTCTCTCCCGTTGAAGTTCTCGTTGTTGTCCGATACACCCATAATACTTCGGGAAGCTTTTCAACCCAGTTTCCTTTCTTGGCATCTAACTTTGCTTTTATTTTGTGCTTGATGATTTTATTCACTGCTTCGACCTGCCCATTTGTTTGAGGGTGGGCAGGTGTGGCATAGTAATTGGCAATCTGGTACTCTCTGCACAGCTGTCTGAATTTCAAGTTATCGAACTGGGTGCAATTGTCAATGATTACAGTGTTTGGGACTCCAAACCTATAAAGTATATTATTTTTTCACAAAATTTATGGTGTTTGCTTCTGTGTTATGCACCAATGCTTCAGCTTCTACCCACTTCGTGAAATAGTCAACGGCTACTATGGCATACTTCGCTCCACCCCCTGTTCCGGCTGGCATTTGGCCGATTAAATCGGATGTCATTAGCAATCCTTTGGTAAGTAATGCAACTTTCCGAACATTGCTATGCATCTGAGAACAGAGTAGGCCATGGGGATGTGAGGTTTCTGAGCTGCTCAGGGGGTTGTCGTATGTCATTATCAATCCTTTGGTAAGTATTGCAACTTTTCGAACATTGATGTGCATTTGAGAACAGAGTAGGCCAATAATAATCTTGCCTGAGTTCCTTGTGTGCTAAACTTTTACCTCCAGTGTGGTTTCCGCATACTCCTCCATGGATTTCTTGTAATATCCGATATGCATCCTCCTCTGACACATATCTTTGGAGTGTTCATGAATACCCCCTTCTGTATAGTTCTCCTCCAACCAATGTGTACCTTGCTGATCTATACCTGATACGTTTTGCTTGTAAGGGATTTTCCGGAAGCACGCCTTCTTCCAGGAACCTTTTTAGTTGAGTCATCCAACCGTCTGGCGGTGTTCGGATATCTAAAATTTCTAAGTTTCATGGTTCAGTTGTGCTTGGTTTGAGGAGATGTGCAACCAGAATAGTCTTTGTTCTGATTGTGGTTGTTGCTGACCCTAGTTTGGACAATGCGTCTGCCTTTTCATTCTCCTATCTAGGGATCTGGGCAATCTTATACTCTTTGAATTTCTGGATGAGGTGTTTTGCAATGTCACGGTAGGCTATCATGCCTTCATCCTTGGCTTGGTACTCGTTCAGGACTTGGTTCACAACTACCTGTGAATCACTGAATATCTCGACTTCATCTGCCCCGAGAGCTATACAGACTCTGAGTCCAGCTAGTAGCGCCTCGTACTCGGCTTGATTGTTGGTTGCTTTAAAGTCAAACCTCATGGCACATTCGACATCATCTCCTTCAGGAGTCCATACTACGATCCCTTCACCGCTGCCATGAGTGTTTGAAGAGCCATCAACATACAATTTCCATGGAAATTTTTTCCCAACATCTTTTTTGCTTCTAGATTTGGCTCTGTGAACTCTGCTATAAAATTTGTCACTGCTTGCCCTTTGAGGGATGTCCTGGGGACGTAGTGGATATCGAATTCACTTAGCTCGATAGCCCATTTGGTCAGTCTTCTTGAAATCTCTGGCTTCTATAGAATTTGCTGCAATGGGCAGTCAGTGAGTACTCGGATTGTATGAGCCTGAAAATATGACCTTAGCTTCCTTACTGTGGAAACCAATGCTAGGGCCATTTTTTCTGCCTATGAATACCTGGTCTCGGCTGGTAGAAGTGTCTTGCTGGTATAGTATACTGGCTTCTGTACTCCATCTTCTGTTCTAACTAGGACTAAACTGGCTGTTAGTTCTGTAATTGATAAGTACATATGGAGTGTCTCTCCCATCTGAGGTTTTGAAAGGATGGGAGCCTGCCCTAGGTATTCTTTAATTTTTAAGAATGCTTGCTCACACTCTTCATTCCATTCGAGTCATTTCCCTTTTTTAATTACTTTGAAAAAGGTGCGCATCTGTCAGTGGCCTTTGAGATGAATCTACCCAAGGAAGCTAAGCATCCTGTTAGGCGCTGTACTTCTTTGAGTGTCCTTGGTGAAGTCATTTTTTACAGGGCCTGGATCTTCTCCGGGTTGACTTCGATTCCTCTTTGGTGAACTTGAAAACCCAGGAATCTTCCTGAAGGAACCCCGAATAAACACTTGTTCAGATTTAGCTTCATTTGGTATCTTCTCAAGACATCAAATGTTTCTCACAGGTCTAAAGTGTGCTTATCTGCAGTGATGCTCTTGGTCAGCATGTCATCAATGTATACTTCCATGTTCCTTCCAAGTTATCGTGCGAAGATTCTGTTGACCAGCATTTGATATGTTGCCCCTACATTTTTTAACCCGACAGGCATTACTGTGTAACAGTATAAACCCTGATCAGTTATGAACGCTGTTTTTTCTTTATCAGCCTTGTTCATCCGAATTTGGTTATATCCCGAGTAGGTGACCATGAAACTGAGCAACTCATGGCCTGATGTAGCGTCCACCAACAGATCTATCATCGGAAGTGGAAAACTATCTTTCGGGCATGCCTTGTTCAGATCTGTAAAATCTACGCATATCCTTCATTGTCCATTTTTCTTTTGGACGAGGACTACATTAGCTACCCATTGAGGGTAATTGACCTCTCTAATCGATCCTACAACGAGTAGTTTCTCTACTTCCTGTTTGATTGCCTGACTTCTGTCGAGATTGAATGATCTTCTCTTTTGTATCACTGGTTTTACATTCGGGTCTACTGTGAGATGGTGGGATATTATTCTGGCATTTATCCCGACCATGTCTTCATGACTCCAAGCAAACACATCTCTGTATTCTTTAAGTAGATCAATGAGGCTTTGTTTGACGTTTTCTTCCAGGTTGGCCCCGATCTTGACCTTTTTGTCTGGTTCATCTTCTTTCAAGGTGATTTCTTCAACCAGTTAAGTTTTAGATTCATTCAGCTCTTCCCTTGGATCGAATTTGAATGATAGTGGCTTTTTGTTCTGGCTCGGCTGTGCTATAGTGCAAACCTTCTCATCATTCTTGTCCTTGTATACTGACAGGTTAGCTCTTCGGGGCCATCTCTTGGGATCCCTTGACTACCCCGACCCCTGTTCGGTCGGGAACTTGATCATTAAAGCATAAGTGGCTATTACGACCTTAGTTTTATTTAAGAATGGCCGATCCAGCAACGAATTATACGACCAATTGTCTAAGTCGACCACTACGAAGTCGAGCAACACAATTTTCTGACAATGTGCCACTCCGATCTTCACAGGTAGCTTTACCGTCCCGAGTGACCTATCATCAATTCCCCCAAATCCTAAGTGGATTGTGGAAAGGCTGTAGATCCTTTCGGTCCAACCTGAGTTGATCGTAGACAACTACATTGAGAATGTCTGTCGAACTTCCATTGTCTATCAAGATTCTCTTAACTTCCAGGTGACCAATCCGGGCACTTATGACTAAGGCATCATTTGGCCGAACGTCGACCTCATGTGAGTCTGCTTCTGTGAATGTTATTGGGTCCCATCATTCTTTTACCCTTTTCGGGTCTGCCTCCATCGAGTTCACATAAAAGTTTTGTCTTGCTTCTACTACTTCTCTAGTTTCTTGTGTTCGTTCTCGGTTAGTTTTCCAAGTGGATGGTCTGCCAAAGATCGTATGTATTACTTGATTAGCTTCTGGACTGGCCCTTTGGCTTTGACCATAGCTGTGATCGGCTCTGATCTCTTTCTTTGTTTCTAATTTCTCATCATTTTTTAAGATTACATCCTGTAGATGTTCTTCCCGAATGAAGGTTTCTATGTAATCTCTGAGCTGGTAACACTTGGATGTCTCTTGACCGGTTTCTTTATGGAATCGACAGTATTTGATTGTATCTCTTCTGGCGAACTAAGACTGTCAACGAGGCTCTTGTACCATGTTCTTTGTTTCCAGAATGGCCAGGATTTCCTCATGATTTTTCAGCAGAGGGGTGTAGTTGGTGTATCTACCTCGGTATTTTTCCGTGGTCTGTTCGGCATTACGCCCGTTTCCCCCATCCTTGCTCTTTTCTTTACTGTTTCCTTTCTGTTTTCCCTTTTGGTTATGTACCTTGGACTCATCGTCCTTCTCGGGTTTTCCTACATGCATGTAGCATCCTCCAGTGGCTAGCTCTTCTTCCTCGGCTAGTGCATATCCTCCTGCCATGTCCATCATATATGCATATCTGGTCAGTCGGGCTCTTCTTAGGTCAAAAGACAACTGTCCATTTTGTACGTTATTGATGAATGCAGCAATTATCGCTTCATCATTTGCACTGCCGATTTTTGATACTGTTTGGCCGAACCTTCCCAGGTATTTCTTCAGCGACTCATCTTTCCATTGTTTTATTTGAGAAATGTGAGCCACTGATTTTTTTCCTGTGAACATTACTTAGAAATTGCCTTGAGAAACTCCTGCTCAGCTCACTAAAACTTCTAATGGTTGCTGGAGGCAGTCTCCCGAACCATCTTAAGCCCATGTCTCCTAGAGTTTGTGGAAAGTTGAGGCATAGTAAGGGATCGCTATGGGCATACTGGGCCATAGCACTTTTATAGCGTCTGACATGTTCTTTTGGGTCGGTATCCTTCTTGAACTGATCCACGTGTGGCATCCTGAATCTTTTCAGGAATGAAGTCCACAAGATGTCCCTGGTGAACGGGCTGTCAGAACCCTTGTAAGATAAATCGTTATACCCATAACGTCTGACCAGTGCGTCCATTTGACGTCTATTGTTCTTGACTTCTCGAGTTAAGCTCTGGATTATGATATCCCTGTTTCCCACCGGACTCCCCTGATGGTTGAACCGATGGGCGATTGGCATTTCTCTTTCCAGCTCTTCACTTTGATGTTGAGTTTCACGTATGATCCCATGATGACGCTTGCGATGGTGCCGATCGCTATCTTCTGATGACAACCGATCTCTGTACCGGTCATGTTTGCGGTATCTAGCACAGACTGTCTGATCCTGGCTCTGCTTCTAGCATGGTCGTTCCTCTTTAGATGTTTCACGTCCAGCCTGATTGATTGGAGTAGAGTTTCTTCTGGCTTTCGGTGCATTTTGTTCTGGCCCTACTACAACCGAACGAAGCCTCGCAGGTGGGAGGTTAGGAGTTTATGTCTATGCAGTCAGTAGATCAAATCCTTCCTTTGCTGTGTCTGCCACCAATTGTTGCAACGCTTCTCTGAAACGTTGTGTCAGATCTCCATTGGTTGGAGGAACTTACTGGATCCCTGCCAGGAATGTAGGTTGGTTCTCCGTGGTTGCAGCGAGATCTCGTGAGGTGCTGCCAATATGGAAGTTATCTGAAGATTTTTGGACATCCCCAGAACTGCTTCTGCTTCCTGTCATTATACTTAATTAAATCGGAGGTTCGACCCCTCCTTCTAGCACCAATTGTTGACGTCGATTTCTGGATGTGTGAGAAATTGCCAACAAGGATTGGATTTTAGCTACGGCTTTAAAGAGAAAGAGAAAGAGAAAGAGAAAGAGAAAGAGAAAGAGAAGGAGAAAGTAATCGGACGTGAGTTTTTTACGTGGTAAAACTCCGATGACCGGAGAAACGTCCACGGGTGGTTGAATGTTCAACCAAGCCAAAATCCACTATGAAATTATGATATTACAAGCTCTCAATCTCTTTTTCTTCTCTCTGTATTTTTCTATGATTGTTGTCTATATCCTTTTTTTTTGCGAGATTATGGGTCTATTTATATGTTTATAGAACCATAATCTGCTTCGTACAAGTAATAGATCTTTGTATTTAATTACAATTATTTACTTGCTTGAAGCTGATTGTCTTCTTTCCTGTTTCGGAGTCTTATATTGAGATCGAATGAGACTCTAGTAATGTAGTCCAATTAGGACTTATTTCCTTATAAGAGCATAGTCTTTTTTGAAGAAATAAAGTTGTTGCCTGATTGGGAACCTTCCCTGTTTAATATTCTGTTCTTGTTGGAATTCCTTTTTGATATGGATATCTTCATGTATTTTAATGACTTGATCCATGTGAGCTATGTGCTAGGGTTTTATTCAGTTTTCTTCATGTTCGTCCCGAGTAAGTATAGTACCCGCTGGCCCCGAGTAACATCATTTGTTCCCGAGTAGAAATGTCTTTTAACCAGCCCCAAGTGTCATTTAACTGATCCCGAGTAGTAAATAACGTTGATTGACCCTGAGTATGTTTTGTTCAACATCCACTTACTCAGGTTTTCTCTTCTTTGGTGATGTCTTGTAGGATATTTTGAATGCCTATTCGGATGTCCACCTGACAATTTATCATATTTGTTGATGACGTGTACGTATGATAAAATTCACATATGAAAAACTTAAAATCCAAAAGAGAAAAACAAATATTGTTTTCCTATTTTCACATATTGATCTCCAAAACAATTTTCTTATTGTTTTGATCTCCTCACTTATATTCATTTTTATTCTCTATTTTATTTTTATTTAATTACTTCACATTTCTTTTTCATTTCCCGTTTTAATTTTTCTAAAGAGTAGTAATCAAAACGGGTAATATTAAAATAAAATAGTGTCTTTTGATTTTTTTTTTAAAGGGAGTGTTTTTAGAATATGATCGAGTGCCAAAAGATAAATGAATAATTTTGGAAATAAAGGACGTGTTTTAGAATTTTTTAAATTTAAAGTTTTAGAATGGAGTGATTTTAGAAATGAAGCGTAAAAAGAAAACAATCGGATGAAACTCAACAAAATTCAAACAAAAAAAATACTCTTCATAACAATTTGACCTAACTTGTAATCCAATCAAAATCTAACTTATGTCACCAAATTTGAAATTAAAATAAAATTAAAATTTAAAAAATTGTTCAATATTAACGAATATCTGAATTTTTAATAAAAAATTTAAAAAGTACAAAAAAAAAGAGTTAACTTTAAATCTGATTTTCTATTAATAATTATTTTTAAAATAAAATGAATTTTTCTATTACAATGATTATATGTATGATATGACCAAATCAAAATAAATTAAATTTGTCAATATTTATGAAATGAGTTGATTAATTAAATTAAACCAATAAGATTTCATAATCGATTTCTTTGTATTTTGAGCATTCTTTTCTGCGCAGCCAGTATATTTAATTCGACATAGAAGATGAGCACTACATTGATATGCAAACTCCAGTTGTTCCTATCGATTATCCAAGTAGTGAAAGCTGACGATGAAATCGATTTGGAAGAACATGAAGATGTGACGGTGATGGTGACGAAGATTATTAAAATTTGCACACACACACACATATATATATATATATATATATATATATATATATATATATATATATATATATATTAAAGAATCCTAACTTGACCCAATTTAGATCCCGTCTTGTAACTGTTTTTCAGTTCGTTTTCGTTTTGGACCCGTCCTGTAAGCGTTTTTCAGTTGCTGTTTTTCGAAAATGAACACGGTGTTTTTAGTTTCAGTTTCAAATTCTGAAAACGCATCTGGTAGCATATACTGAAAGCTGTATTTTGAAAATGAAAACGGAACAAACACGTCTGGTAAGTTAACCGAAAACTATCAAAAATTGAAATATCAATTTTGGTATTTTGTTTAATATTATTACAACTATAAACAAATTTATTACATAATTGACCAATATAATTTTTGTATTGTAAATTTTAAATTAAATAAAAGTAACACTTTAAAAATTAATTCAAAAAAACATATCAAAAAAATGAATTAATCAAAACTAAACTCTTAAATTATAAATAAATAATTATTATATATATATATATATATATATTATATAATAAAAATATAGCAATATATATTATATCAATACATATATATATATATATATATATATATATATATATATATATATATATATATATATATATATATACATACATACATATTATAGTAATATATAAAATATATATTAGGGTTAATAGCACCGATGCCCCCTACACTTATAGCGCAATTGTATAGTGTCCCATGAATAAATTTTTTTGGTACTTAACCCCCTGAACTTCTATAAATTTGTAAAAACTGACAGAAGTGAAACGGACGTCAGTGACAAATTACACTTACATACATTGAATATATGAATAATTGCATTAAAGCTAGAAAAATATAATAATATCATATTAATACCCTTTGATCTGTTTGACTAATATCTAAAAAAAAAAAGCAAAATAAAATATTAATAACTTTAATCATTTAAAAAAAAAAACTTTGAAAATAATAATAATAATATTAATGAACTTTTAAAAATAAAAATTATAATATATTAAATTAAAAATATATGGAACCTAGATTTCCAAATTCCAATTAAACAATTAAACTACCCATAATTCCAATTAAACAAAAATGAATTAAACTACCCATATTTTTAATTTATTTTTCTTTATTATTAGTGTTAATATATTATAATATATGGAACCTAGATTTCCAAATTCCAATTAAAATTAAAGTTAAAATTTAAATATAAAATAAAAAACTAATTAAAATATAAAATTAATCAAAACAAACATAATTTCTCTCTCTCACGATCTCTCTTCTCTTTCTCTCATCTCCTTCTGAACAAAAAAAAATTCTCTCATTTCTCTCTCACGAGGTCTCAATTCTCTCTCATCTCAACATCTTCATCTTCATCTTCATCAATCGATTTCTCTCTTCTCTTCTTCTTCTTCGTTGTCAATTTGGTATGGGTATGGGAATTCTCTGGGTTCGACTGGGTGGGGGTGGACTGGGTGGTGCTCGTATGAGCGTAGGGTTGGGCTGGTGTGTTGGTTTGAACCCAAATTTGGGTTCGATTTCAGGATGGATTGAACCAGGTGTTTGTGTGTGAGAGAGTTGGTGTTGATGGTTGATTTTAGGGCTTGTTATTTTTAGGCTTGTGTTTGTATTTGGTTTTAGGTTTTGAGCTGAATTACTCCGGTTCTATTACTGGGTTTGATTTTTGTTTTTTTTTTATTTGCATTTTCGATTCTATGCGTTTGAATTTTTTTCTAGGTTGATTTTTTTTTCTGGGTTTGATTTTTTTTCTCCTGGGTTTGCGATTTTGGTTTAGTTTGATTTTCGTTTGATTTTAGTTTGATTTTCGTTTGGTTTGATTTTGATTGGGTTTGCAATTATGGTGTGATTTTGATTTTCGTTTGATGATCGATGATGTTGGTGATCGATCGATGATGGTGAGATGGTGTTGATCGACGATGGTGATGAATGACGATGATGATGAACGATGATGATGGTGATGATAGATGATGGTGAGATGGTGTTGATCGACGATGATGATGGTTTTTTTTTTTAAAATTCCTACATTTTTTAAATTAAAAAAAAAGATTCAGTGGATCTCCATCGTCCATCACATGAGATGAACGGTCTGAATCTCCACGGAATCTTTTTTTTTAAATTAATTAATTTATTAATAATAATAATTTTTTTTTATATATTTTTGTTTTAATCTGATTTAATTAATTTTAATTGAAATTTGGAAATCTAGGTTCCATATATTATAATATATTAACCCTAATAATAAAGAAAAATAAATTAAAAATATGGGTAGTTTAATTCATTTTTGTTTAACTGAAATTATGAGCAGTTTAATTGTTTAATTGGAATTTGGAATCTAGGTTCTATATATTTTAAATTTAATATATTATAATTTTTATTTTTAAAAGTTCATTAATAATAATATTATTATTTTCAAAGTTTATTATTAATAATAATTATTATTTTTTAAAAATAATTAAAGTTATTAATATTTTTATTTTAGTTGACGTCGATTTCTAGATGTATCAGAAAAGCTAACAAGGATTGGATTTCAACTGTGATTTCAAAGAGAAAGAGATAAGAGAAAGTAATCAAGACGCAAGTTTTTACATGGTAAAACTCCGATGATTGGAGAAACATCCACGGGTGGTTGAATGATCAACCAAGCCAAAATCCATTATGAAATTATAATATTACAATTCTCGGATCTCTCTTTCTTCTCTCCGTATTTTTCTATGATTGCTTGTCTATATCTTTTTTTTTGGCGAGATTATGGGTCTATTTAAATGTTTATAGAACCCTAATCTGTTTTTTACAAGTAATAGATCTTTGTATTTAATTATGATTACTTGTTTGGAGCGAACTGTCTTCTTTCCTGTTTCGGAGTCTTGTATTGAAATCGAATGAGACTCTAGTAATGTAGTCAAATTAGGACTTATGTCCTTTTAAGAGCGTAGTCTTTTTGAAGAAATAAAGTTGTTGCCTGATTAGGAACCTTCCCTGCTTAATATCTTGTTCTTATTGGGATTCCTTTTTAATATGGATATCTTCGTGTATTTTAATGACTTGATTCGTGTGGGCTACGCCCTGGGCTTTTCTACTCAGTTTTCTTCATGTTTGTCCCGAATAAGGACAATACCCGCTGGTCCTGAGTAACGTCATTCGATCCCGAGTAGAAATGTCATTTATCCAGCCCCGAGTGTCATTAACTGATCCCGAATAGTATATGACGTTGATTGACCTTGGGCAGGTTTTGTCCAACATCTGCTTACTCGGGGTTTTCTCTTCTTCAATGATGTCTTGTAGGATATTTTCTGAATGCCTATTCGGATGTCCACCTGACAATTTATCCTCTTTGTTGATGACGTGTACGTATGATAAAAATTCACATATGACAATTTTGATTTTTTTTGGATATTAGTCAAATAGGTCAAAGGGTATTAATATGATATTATTATATTATTCTAGCTTTAATGCAATTATTCATATATTCAGGGTATGTAAGTGTAGTTTGTCACTGACGTCCGTTTCACTTCTGTCAATTTTTATAAATTTATAGAAGTTCAGGGGGTTAAGTGCCAAGAAAAAAAATTCAGGGGGCACTATGCAACTGCGCTATAAGTGTAGGGGGCATCGGTGCTATTAACCCTATATATTAAATACTATTACATATATTATAATTTATATTATAATAATATATTATAATATTATAATATTATAAATATTATTATATCTAATATATAATATATATATTAATATTCTATAATATTCTATGTTATAATATATAAAAACTATATTATAATATTATATATATATATATATATTATTGTACGAATGCTTTTAGTTCTAGTTGGAAATAAATTATTTTGAAATATATATATAAGAGGGGCACTTTGGTCATTTGAAAATCTCGTCTCGTCTTATACTAATCATATCAAACGTATAACAGTACAATTAATAGTTTACAAAAAATGATTTTTTTAATAAAAAAAGAGTGAAAAACACAAACAAAAACAAAAAATAAGTATTTTGTGTTTTTCAAATATTTCACTTTTAACACTGGTTTTGTTTTTCATTTTTTTTTTTGAAAATAAAATAAAAAACGGTTAACGAACGCGTTTTCAAAATTGTTTTTGAAAAATAAAAACGAAAACGGATTGAAAAACAACTGTAGGACGGGACCTTTTACTTTTCAAAAACGATTTTAAAAACGCGTTCGTTAACCGTTTTTCATTTTATTTTTTTAAAAATGAAAAACAAAATCGATGTTAAAAGTAATTAATATGGCCCCGTCCTGCAGCTGTTTTCAGTCCGTTTTCGTTTTTATTTTTTAAAAACGATTTCGAAAATGTGTTCGTTAATCGTTTTTCATTTTTTTTCAAAAAACGAAAAAAACAAAATGAAAAACAAAACCAATATTAAAAGTGAAAGATTTGAAAAACACAAAATACTTGTTTTTCATTTTTGTTTTTCATTTTTTTATATATAAAAAATCATTTTGTTTTTCATTTTGTTTCATTTCGTTCTATTATGCGTTTCATATAGCTATGATAGGACGGAATAAGATTTTTAAATGACCAAAGTGCCCCTACATATATTCCAGAATAAATCTTTCCAACTAGAACTAAAAAAATTTATGCAATAATATATATATATATATATATATATATATGTTATAATTATTATATATTATAAAATATATATATAATATTTAATATTATATAATAATTATTATATATAATAATAAAATATAATATATATTATATATTATATATATATATATATTAATACTATATATATATATATTTATTTATTTATAATATAATAATATAGTTTATATATATTAAAACATATAATATTATGGAATATTAATATATATTATATATTATTATAGAATTATTATTATATATAATAAAAAAATATTATATATATATATATTAATATTATATATATATAATATCTATAATGTTATATTTATATAGTATATAAAAATATAATATAATATAATATAAAAAATATAATAATATTTATAAATATAATATATACAATTATATTTTTATTATATAGTAATATATATATATATATATATATATTGTAATTATTTATTTATAATTTAAGAGTTTAGTTTTGATTAATTCATTTTTTGATATGTTTTTTTGAATTAATTTTTGATATGTTACTTTTGTTTAATTTAAAAATTACAATACAAAAATTATATTGGTTAATTATGTAATCAATTTTTGATAGTTTTCAGTTAACCTACCAAACGTATTTTTTCCGTTTTCATTTTCAAAATACAGCTTTCAGTATATGTTACCAGACACATTTTCGGAATTCGAAACTGAAACCAAAAGCACTGTTTTCATTTTTATTTTTATTTTTGAAAAACAGCAACTGAAAAATGCTTATAGGATGGGCTCTAAAAGATTTAAAAAACATAAAATACTTGTTTTTTGTTTTTGTTTTTATTTTTGTTTTTCACTTTTTTTATATAAAAAAATTATTATTTTTAAATTATTAATTGTACTTTTATAAGTTTGATATGACTAGGACAAGACGTGACAAGATTTTCAAATGACCAAAATGCCCCATATATATATATATTTCGGAATAATTTATATCCAACTAGAACTAAAAATATTTATATAATAACATATATATATATATATATATATAATATTCTATAATATTATATATTATAATATATATATATAAATACTATATATTATAATATTTACATAATTATTATATTAATATTCTATAATATATATATTATAAAATATATATTATATATTATTATATATAATATCATAATATATATATATATATATATATATATATATATTAATACTATATATATATATATATATATTGTTACTATATACAAAAATATAAGAGTTTAGTTTTGATCAATTCATTTTTTGATATGTTTTTTTGAATTAATTTTTTATGTGTTACTTTTGTTTAATTTCAAAATTACAATACACAAATTATATTAATTAATTATTTAATCAATTTGTTTATAGTTGTAATAATATTAAACAAAAAAAAACAAAATGATAAAATTGATATTTTAATTTTTTATAGTTTTCGGTTAACCTACCGGACGTGTTATTTCCGTTTTTATTTTCAAAATACAGCTTTCAGTATATTCTACTAGACACGTTTTCAGAATTCGAAATTGAAACCAAAAATACTGTTTTCATTTTTATTTTTATTTTTAAAAAACAACAACTAAAAAACGTTTACAGGACGAGCCCTTAAGAATTCTTGCTCCAAATTCATTTTCAACTACTAGAGCTAGCATCTCAAATAGTTAAACTCCGGTCATTAACCATAATTGTTTGGCCTCTCTCAATTGTATATTCGTATATATGTTCATGAAATACACACCCGGCCAAATATAGTAAAGGGTTCAAAAAATTAATAGCACTTTTTTAGGGAGCTGTTGTGTAAATAACACCACATCAATAATATATGTTTAAAAGACATCAATTTATGTGTGGAGACCAAAATACCCCGTTTGAACGTGCGACTGTTGAGAGAAAAAGTAGAGAGAGAAAAGTGAAGTTATTGAGACCGATTGGAAGTTATAATATATATAATATAATAATATTATATAATTATATATATTATAATATATAATATTATAGAATATTAATATACAATAATATATATTACAATATTACAATATATATATATATATAATACTATATATATATAATGTTACTAAATACAATAATATATTAATTAATATTATATATACATATATATATATATATATAATAATTATTTATTTTTAATTTAAGAGTTTAATTTTGATTAATTCATTTTTTGGTATGTTTTTTGAATTAATTTTTGATGTGTTACTTTGTTTAATTTAAAAATTACAATACAAAAATTATATTGATTAATTATTTAATCAATTTGTTTATAGTTGTAATAATATTAAAAATAATATTAAACAAAATGTCACAATTGATATTTTAATTTTTGATAGTTTTCGGTTAACTTATCAGACGCGTTTTTTCCGTTTTTATTTTCAAAATACAGCTTTCAGTATATTCTACCAGACACGTTTTCAGAATTCAAAATTAAAACAAAAAATACCGTTTTCATTTTCATTTTCATTTTAAAAAAATAGCAACTAAAAAACGTTTACAGAACGAGCCCTTAAGAATTCTTGCTCCAAATTGATTTTCAACTACTAGAGCTAGCATCTCAAATAGTTAAACTCTGGTCATTAACCATAATTGTTTGGCCTCTCTCAATTGTATATTCGTATATATGTTCATGAAATACACACCAGGCCAAATATAGTAAAGAGTTCAAAAAATTAATAGCACTTTTTTAGGGGGCTGTTGTGTAAATAACACCACATCAATAATATATGTTTAAAAGACATCAATTTATGTGTGGAGATCAAAATACCTCGTTCGAACGTGCGACTGTTGAGAGAAAAAGTAGAGAGAGAAAAGTGAAGTTATTGAGACCTATCGGAAGTGCGTCGAAGGCATGGATTTTGACGGCGAGCATTGACATTTGGAGACTTGAACAGATTATTTACAATCGTTTGAGGTAAGTTGTTCTACATTTGGTTCCGTTTTTGTTTTAGATCAGTTGTTGTGCATGTTTGAATGTTGAATTAAATGGTAGATTAGGTTTTGATTTGTCGATCTAAGAATGAATGTGGGTTAGGAAGATGAGTTTTTGGTGGTTTTCCGAGACTTTTAGTTTAAAATCTGAGCTTTTGTAAAGGAGCCTAAGCATTTCAGAAAGGGGGCCAAGATTTTTTTTTTTTAATTTAGGTTTAATTTGAGGAAGATGAGTAATTTGGGTTTCCAAGACTTTTTGGTGGAGACCCGAGCTTTTTGAAAAGGAATCCCGAGCTTATTTTGTAAATTTAGCTTTAGTTTTAGGAAGATATGTATTCTGGATTTTCGAGACTTTTTGATAGAGTTCTGAGCCATTTTTAAAGGAGCCTGAGCTTTTATTAAAGGAGCTCGAGCTTTTTTTTAATATGTAGGTTTTGTTGTATAGAGCTTTTTTCCCCCGTAACCAAGCTTATTCTTTACACGTTTGAGACCTGAGCTTTTTAATTGTAGTTTTAGCTCGTAACGAGCTTTTTTTCCCTGATACCGAGCTTTTTCTGTACATGTTCGAATTTTTTGTATTGAATTTCAATCTTTTTTGTATATTGAGACTTTTTCCATTTTTACGAGACCTTTTATTGAAGGGCCAAGTTTTTTAATTGTAGGTTTTGCTCGTATCGAGCTTTTTTTCCCTGTAACCGAGCTTTTTACGTACAAGTTCCAGATTTTTATATTGAATTTCAAGCTTTTTTGTATATTGTGACTTTTTCCAGTTTTAACGAGACTTTTTAGTGAAGGCCCGAGTGATTGCAGTATTTTTGATCTTAATCAATTTAAAGAAAAGTTCCTTCACTGTGATCGGTGATTCTACTAGTTGAGCACTAATTAATCTAATTAAATCCTAAGCTAAGTGCATGAAAACCAAATGGCATAATACTTGTCTTGGGTTGGTATTTTAACTCACTAATATGTAACAATGCAATAAACTAAATTACACAAAAGCTCACACGAAAATATGAATATGAAGGAATGCTAGTAAATTAATGTAACCTAATTAAACTTCTCAATGTAATCCATAAGTCTCATTAAAGCATCTAAATCCAATTGATAGAGTTTGTTTCATGAAGTACCTAATCTTCCCTATTACTCGCACACGGTCATGTAATGAGCAATGGTTAGAATTAGTTTTTGATTAAAACTCTACGCCAAATCACACATAGCATGGTCATGCATATGGAAATTTTCTCAATTATTAAGCTTGTAGTTAAGGACTAAATGGGATGATCACCCACATCTAACCCTCAACATCATAAATTAACTAATCCTAACACAAACATTTATTGAGATCTCATTTGAATATATGTGAAGGAATTAGAGCAATTTATTGCAATAAAAGAGACTACCAATGTAATTAATTAATAAACATAGACTATAGGATTACAAAGAGTTGTTCAACCGGTTTACATTAATCCCCTAACTTAGAAATTAGTTACACATCAAAGAAATGAAATAAAACAAAGAAGAGTGAAAGAAGAAACCAAGGTTGGTCATTGAGGTTCCTTGACTTGTAAGTTTCCTCTTCTTGCTTTCCAAGATTCCAAGATGAATGGATGGATGAAAAATGTTCAAGGATGGTGATGGAGGGGTGAAAGTGTCAAAATTTTATGTGGCTGATGTTTTTTCACCAAAATCTAAGATGGGTATTTAAATGGATCCAAAAATAGGTTAGAAATCAACCTTGAAACGCGTGCTGGCAGACTGTCGCTTCCATGTATGTCGCGGTTGTCCATGACGACATGTCGCGGTCTTCCATGATGACATGTTGTGGTCTTTCATGACGACATGTCATGGTCTTTCATGATGACATCACAAGCGACAATTTAGAAAAGTTACTGTCGCGTGGTGTGTCGCGGTCTCCCATGACGAAAATCATGACAACGATATATTGTGTCATTTTATCCAAGTTTCCAATTTCTAGCTCTTTTGGGTCCCAATCTTCACTCATAACTCCTATATGATGCCCCTAATACAAAATCCTATAAATACACTTACTCGAGCCATTAAACACTTGATTTTACTCGAGAATTGAGCAATAAACATATGAAGGGGGACTCGAAATCTAGTGTTATAATGGCTCGATCAACACCCCAAAACCTAGCCTTTTGCTCATCCTTGAGCAAAATCAAGAGAAAACACCAACAAAAACAAACAAGCAAACAACATAAAGACTTGATAAAAACAAAAGAAATCCAAACAACAATAACACAAAAGTCGCATTTTCAACTGATGATGAGATACAAAGAGGTATGGATAAGGAGAGTAGACACATGTAACACATTCTCAAGAAACTCTAAGGCAACCCTGGAACACTCGAACAACACGAATCTCACACCTAGAGTGCTCTCGTGTTGAGACCTACTCACTCTCACACCTCGAGCATAATTCGCTTTGACTCTAAACCTCACGTGGACATTCTCTTTTCTTTCCTCTAGGAGTCCTAAGTTCACACTCATGCAAAGTATGCAAGGATAGAGTTATGCATGAGAATCAAATACTTGTATACAATAAGAAATGAAACGTTATTATTTTGGTGAACTAGCCTAGGAAATGAATCAAATACCATGGACGTGGAATATCATGCTTCAACAAACATTCCTAATCTAGATTTCATAGTAGATCATTTAAGTCTTCCCTTTGGTTGTAATGGGGCCATTGGGTGAAATATGGTAAACAAAGAATAGGAAATAGAATTCAAAAGTGACCAATCATGCTAAGACACTACACAATACACATAATACTTAAGCTCTATTCATATCACTCGTGGCACTAGTGATTAGGCTTGACTTTCCATTACACTTGTGCTATACATGGTACTCTACTAGTAAGTACTTTACAATTACATACAAGAATCTTATTCCCTTTTTCTCTTTTTCTTTTTTTTTTTTACTTTAAGCTCATAGTGCACATTTTCGCACTTTTACATTTTTGAGCCTTTTGCCTTGCACATTTACAAATATAGCCTAAATACACACTAACTCTTCATATTTAGAGCTTTTATACCATTCAACCACAACACGACACATCCTAACAAGATTGGCAATGAGGGTAGGTATGTGTTTAGGTTTAAGCTATATGGTGTAATGTGGTTCGAAAAGAAAGGTAAGTATTTGGCCTCAAAAATGGCTTGGGAGCACACAAATAGAGACATGGATTGTGTTTAGGCTAATATGAGTAGTTAAGAACACACATTACCTAAAATCATTTCCACCATTTCATCTATCAAGGGAATGTAAGTATCCATCAAGCAATCCACAAATATAATGCAATGTGATGTCCTATGGCAAATGATGCGCGTGACGAGATAAGTGTTTAAGATGAAACAATAATAACACACAAATGCATTTTTTAAGGCTTGTGTTTGTGAACTCATTAGGTGTCTCCACTATTAGAACAAGGTTCTTGAGCACTGAGTCCCCTCAACTTGAACACAAAAGGATGGGACAAGCCCATGAAGTGCAAGTCAGACCCTAGAGTGACAACATGATGTTTAATCGAGCACATTAGGCATAAATAAACTCTCACATAAACACACACTCAAAGCATCACACCCAAGCTACTTGAAGCTGGAAATTTTTTGGCCATGCGACTATTTTTGAATAGTTTGACTCAACCCAAAAGTTTGGACTTAAAATGAAATAAATAATTTTACTCAAAAATAAAATTTAGGACTCAATAAAACCAAAATTACCGAAATCGGTATCGACACCCCCAAACCTAAACTCAACATTGTTCCCAATGTTGACAATGAGTCAAAAAGGCACTTACTCCATAAACAATCACAACACAACACAATCAATATAAAATAAAATAAAATGAACAAAAGCTCGATCAAGATGGCATAGAAAGATCCTAATGGCAAATAAACATCAATCATAACACAATACAACGTACACCTCTTATTCTAAACACAAATAAAGTAAAACAAAACAAATTATGCAAAAGTACCACTACGATAGAAATCAAATAATAAGAGTAATTAAAGTAAGTACGAAATATAACTGAAAGCAGTAATACAAACAAAACAAGTCTAGCTATTCAAGAACAACTCAAAGCTAATAATAAGGTAGTGGTGGTGGTCAAATGTGCCCCAATTTTCATTATTTTCAACAAATCTCACCCAACAATCACGAAATCAACACAATAGATGCTTATATGGTCTCCACAACCCAAAACCCATACTTTAATTTAAACAATGATCACAACAATCTTCCACCAAAAAAAATAAATCACAATTTCCCAAAATCTGACCTAGAATCATATAAGTGATGGAAAAGAGGGAATTTGGAACTAACAATGATCTAGAACAGGTGCAAAGGAGAAAGAAACACCGATGACGTGTACTGGAAGTCTTTGATGTGGTGTGGAGGGAGAATTGTCGCGATTGAGGTTTGAATTTTTGGTGAGAGGTTGCCCTACCACGAACTGATGCTTTTATACCAGGTGTCTGTCGCGGTTGACATGTCGCGGTCTTCCATGACGAAAATTATGACCGCGACACACCGTCTCTTCATTAAGGAGATTCTAGTGTTTGGCACACCACGCGACCTACTAGCGACACCTTAGGCGGCAGCAAGCCTCTTTGATGTCGCTTGGTATTGTCGCGGCCGTTCAAGACGACATCTTAACCGTGACATTCCTTGAAAAGTTCCACTTTAATGCCATTAAGTTGCCCTAAGTGCCTAATCTGCACACATACTCAACAACAAACATGTCAAGGGTATTTGCTTGAACAATTTGGGTTGGGAAAGCTTAAACTGAGCTACTAGACTTATATGCAAATTGAAAAATCACCTCCAAACCTATGTTTTTCCATGCCTTGCACTTTCAATGACAATTTTTTTTTTAAAATTAAGGCGTGGATCAACTCAGACTTGAGAGTGAAGTATAATCACTTCCATTCACAATTATTATGTAAAATTAAAAGTTATTGAAAGGAAAGATGCCTAGGTGGGTTGCCTCCCACCAAGCATACTATTTAACATCCAGGCAAGACGTGGTAAGAACACCACGACTCTTGAAGCTCTATTTCTTTTAACCAAGCAATCTTCTCATCAACGATAGTGTCTCTTGCTTTATGAAGTTCATCTTTCCGAACCCAAACTTGTCGAATCTTTCTTGGTTTTCCTTTAGGCATATTCCGTCTCTTTTTGCACACTTCCATAAATTCAACACATTGGGCTTTTTTATGACCCATAGTGTGGTAAAATTGACATTTGAAAGGAAAATAGGACGAACTACCTCTGGTCTTCTTAATTCTTGCCCTTGGATGGTTTGCATCTCTCTTGATGTTGTGAAGTTACTGAGTTTCTTCATCTATGCTTCGGTCCTTGTTCAAGGTTTCAATTGTTTGTTCGGCCCTTTCAATCTCTATTAAGCAGTCAAATTCCTTGACTCTTACTACCCTTAAAACAATTTCTTTTCCGCTCAACTCCTCCTTGATGGCATTGATTTCCTTGTCCTTTTGTTCAATTTTCCATTGCATCTTTCGAGTGCTTCGGGTAAAGTTTTCTTTTTGCTCTTCTTCTAGCCTAGCAAGATCTTCCGCCATTTTTATTGCTTTATCCCTTTCAATCCTAAGAGTTTCCACTTCCTTCATTAAATAATCATGTTCACTCTTAAGCTCATTGGTCTCTAAGGATGCATCTTTCTTACAAACTTCTTTGACATGACTGTCTTCTTCACCTTTGTCCTCAAATAATACTAGAATTTCATTCAAATACTCAATTGGATTCTTAGAATAGTCTTCTGTCTGGAGTGTATCCATAGCAAGGCAATCAACTGAGCTACTGGCATTTTTCAACCTTGACGGAAATGGAACCGGTGGAATGTAAGGATCGGGTGACTTATGTAAAAGAGAAGCCTTCTCAGGAATTTTCTCTACTACTATTTCCTCTTCTTCTACTAAAGTCCCATCCTCGATTTCTTCTTCCGATTCTTTAACCTTTTTCCTCTCAGACTCTCCACTTGTCTCTCCGGTGTCTAACACTTGGGCACTCCTCAGAATTGTCAATGCCTTAGCTTGTTCATTCTTGTGAATTGTATCGGTTACTTGCCCTAACCGTGTCACCAACTTCTTCACCGATGCCTCTAAGTTGGTGAACTTTTGCCCGGTTGCTTGAATGAAATTATTCAAGTTCTGATTTGTCTGTTGTGAACACTGAGCAAGGGTAGTCACAATGTCTTCCAAAGGACTCTTCCTAGGCTGATATAAAGTCACATCTTGATTACCCGAGTTGTTCCATTGCTGGCCGCTTAACCCTTGGCCTTGGTAGTTTTGAGCTTGGTTATTCAAAGTGTTGTTTGGGTCATGCTATGAGAAGTTGGGATGGTTGCGCCACTCCGGATTATAAGAGTTAGAAAATGGATCATTTCTTCCTCTTTGAAAATTTAGGGCTTGGACATCTTCCGTCTCATAAAATACCATCTCTCTACCTTGACGGTCCGCTTCATACACCATGTTTGCCCTTAAACACCAAAAAGAAAAGTATCAATGAAGTAAAAAGAAACTAAAAAAAATGAAAATAAAACTAACCAACAAAATAAAAATAAAACGACACACACTACCTAAATCAAACTAATTAGGCTCAACTAGTGAATATACGCTAATCCTCGGCAGCGGCGCCAAAATTGATTGTAGTATTTTTGATCTTAATCAATTTAAAGAAAAGTTCGTTAACTGGGATCGGTGATTCTACTAGTTGAACACTAATTAATCTAATTAAATCCTAAGCTAAGTGCATGAAAACTAAATGGTATAATGCTTGTCTTGGGTTGGTATTTTAAATCACTAATATGTAACAATGCAATAAACTAAATTATACAAAAGCTCACACGAAAATATGAATATGAAAGAATGCTAGGGAATTAATGCAACCTAATTAAAATTCTCAATGTAATCCATAAGTCTCATTAAAGCATCTAAATCCAATTGATAGGGTTTGTTTCATGAAGCACCTAATCTTCCCTATTACTCACACACAATCATGTAATGATCAATGGTTAGAATTAGTTTTTAATTAAAACTCTAAACCAAATCACACATAGCATGGTTATGCATATGGAAATTTTCTCAATTATTAAGCTTGTAGTTAATGATTAAATGGGATGGTCACCCACATCTAACCCTCAACATCATAAATTAACTAATCCTAAAACAAACATTCATGGAGGTCTCATTTGAACATAGGTGAAGCAATTAGAGCAATTATAACAATAAAAGAGACTACCAATGTAATTAATTAATAAACATAGACTATAGGATTACAAAGAGTTGTTCAACCGGTTTACATTAATCCCCTAACTTAGAAATTAGTTACACATCAAGGAAAGGAAATAAAACAAAGAAGAGTGAAAGAAGAAACCAAGGTTGGTCATTGAGGTTCCTTGACTTGTAAGTTTCCTCTTCTTGCTTTTCAAGATTTCAAGATGGATGAATGGATGAAAAATGTTCAAGGATGGTGATGGAGGGGTGAAAGTGTCAAAAGTTCGTGTGGCTGATGTTTTTTCACTAAAATCTAAGATGGGTATTTATATGGGTCCAAAAATAGGTTAGAAATCAACCTAGAAACGCGTACTGGTGGACTGTCGCTTCCTTATATGTCACGGTTGTCTATGACGATATGTCGCGGTCTTTCATGACGACATCACAAGCAAAACTTTAGAAAAGTTACTATCGCATGGTGTGTCGCGGTCTCCCATGATGGAAATCATGACAACAACATATTGTGTCATTTTGTCCAAATTTCTAATTTCCAATTTCCAGCTCTTTTGGGTCTCAATCTTCACTCATAACTCCCATATGATGCCATTAATACAAAATCCTGTAGATACACTTAATCGATCCATTAAACACTTGATTTTACTCGAGAATTGAGCAATAATCATAAGAAGAGGGACTCGAAATTCAGTGTTATCATGGCTCGATCACCGAGCATTTCAATTGTAGGTTTAACTTGTATCGAGCTTTTTCTCCCTCTTACCGAGCTTTTTCTCTACACGTCTTGTATTCAATTTCGAGTTTTTTGATATATTATGACTTTTTCCATTTTTATGAGACCTTTAATTGAATGCCCGAGCTTTTTAATTGTAGGTTTTGCTCGTATCGAGTTTTTTTTTCGCTCAAACTGAGCTTTTTATGTACACGTTTGAGATATTTATAGAATTTCGAGATTTTTTGTATATTGTAACTTTTTCCATTTTTATGAGACTTTGTATAGAAGGGCCGAGATTATTTTGTATAATCGAGTTTTTTTTTCATCCAATCGTGCTTTTGTTGTATATATTCGAACTTTTTATTTATAAATTCTAAGTTTTTTTTTACTCGATCCGAGAAAGTTTTTAAATACTGGACCTTTTTTATAGTTATTTAGGAGGCATTTACAGTAAACTGTTTTTTTTTATGATTTTCTAGATGACGAATCAGTTGAAGGAAATGCTTAAAACTCAGGAGGAAGAGTGGTACGAGGGTAAACTCACTCGTCACGACCATTTTGACACCATTGGGGGTTATAGACGACACACTTAACCTGGTCCGTGAAGAAATTACTGTTGAAGACCGTCGTTGGTTCACGGCGTCATGCTTTGGGCATTTCATGGCGATGCATAGGCGTATGAAGTTTACTGGTTATGTCATCCATCAGCTGCTTTTACGGGAGGTGCATCATACTGGGCCGTCAGATGAGATGCATTTTATAGTGGGGAATCAGGAGGTGAGGTTCTCGAAGGTAGAATTTTCCCTGATCACTGGGTTACGGTTCGAAGATGTATCAGACATGAGCCAGTATGCTATAGTGGACAATGACATACATCAGTGTTACTTTGGTGATAGGGATGAGATTTTATCAGGGGAGTTGAAAGATGTTTTGAGCCTGGGCCAATTTCACAGGCATACGATAGCGTGAAGCTCTGCCTCCTGTATATGCTGATCTGGATACTAATGAGGTTGGATGAGAGAGTAAAGATTTCAGTTTGGCAGTTCCGGCTTGGTAGAGGATCTTAGTGCTTTTGACACGTTCCCGTGGGGTGCCCACGTGTACACTCATTCGATATTCTCATTCAAACATGCACTTGATGGGCGACGGGAACGGTTTGAGAGACGCCAACAAGCGAAGGGTGCTAATGTACACATGATTGAGACCTACAACATTTACGGTCTATCGCACGCTCTGTTGGTAAGAATTTTGAAATATAATCTTTACGTTATTTATCGTTTAATAAATTAAGGATTCTTAACGTACTTGTGTTTTATACAAATTTTTTCTTTTAAGGTGATCCCCCGGCTTTGCACCCAGTTCAGAAGGAGGAGGGATACAGACTTATTTTCCCGTATTCTTAAGTGGGAGTTGCACAAACAACCAAAGACGAATAATCTGTCGAAGATATTCACAACGCGGGTAAGTTTCTTAATTGTTAATGTTAATACTTGTTACATTCACAACGTTTTAACAATGGTTTTAGATGTTTGTGAGGATGAAATTGGTGTCCATAGAAGCTGAGAAGGGTAAACCGTATTATGCTGGCATAAATAAGGCGATACCGGATTCATTAAGTGACGGACAAGAGGCTATACCGGGTGTTTCAACTGCCCATCATTCATCTCAATTTGACATCCAAACACATCATCGAATTGAGGTTCGAAAAATTCACTATGGTTGGCTACTTTCGGTGGGACACCACACATGTTTTCCCGACCATCAATCTCACTTCTTTCTGTAAACAACTGGTTGCTTCCACCTAACGATCGAAATTGTTGAGTGTTATCATGATGAGAGATATCTTCACCAATGACACCTCCTGATGGCCTCTCAATTAGACTAGCACATATTTGAGGGATCACCCTATCTTCCCCTAATATAAACTGAACATCATCATCGTTTCTTATAAATGTACGACATGTAGTCCCAGAAACGATGGATATACACTATAGATCAGAACTGTATTTGTTCTCATCATACTTCACAACGGTTTGTACGAGCGATACCAGTTCATCGTAAGTCACATTCTTTGACACATACAATCCTTGGTTATCGGAACCTAAACACCTCTGACTTCTGTTGGGTAACTGCTCCCATCGACCGTTGTAAGATATGACTGTTCTCACCCGATTCATTCTCCTGTTAAGAACATCTAATTTAAATTAATATAACAATTAAAAATACCTCGAGTTTTTTTTAAGAATTACTCGAGAATTTGTTGCAACTCATCGAGCTTCTTTCAGAAATAGTCGAGATTTTCTTAGCAAGTTATCAAGTTTTTTTATCAACTGCATGATCGAGCTTTTTTAGCACTTCGTAGAGCTTTTTTATCAAGTTCCCGAGAGGTTTAAAACATCTAATTAAAAAAAATAACATTTCAAAAACCTCGAGATTTTTTAAGAAGTACTCGAGATTTTGTTGCAAATGATCAAGCTTTTTTTAGAACTAATCGAGAATTTCTTGGCAACAGATCGAGATTTTTTTCCAATTGCATGGTCGAGATTTTTTTGGCATTCTTCGAGCTTTTTTTTTTCAAGTTCCCGAGAAATTTTTTCATCGGCCCGAGCTTTTTAAAAAAGGTCCGAGCCTTTTTCCAAATGCAACAACAATCTCGGAACCGTTGAAAAAAACCTCAAACCATTGTCATAAAAGCTCGTAACAGTATCTAAAAAGCTCATAATAAGCAAAAAAAAAACTCTACAAAAGTAAAAAATAATCTTGGATCAGTGGCAAAAAAGCTCAGAATAAGCATAAAAAAGCTCAGTAAAAAGAAAAAATAATCTCGACCGCATTCTGGGTTTTACAAGCTCATAAACGAATGAATACATGGTAAACCCACTCAGAAATGCATGTAAATATAAGATCGTAAAGGAATGTTACCTACAGATTGAAAGACTTCAAGATTTTTTTAAAAAAACAGGTTGAAGTTGTAGATCGATCTTCACACAACAATTTTGGAGAGACAATACAACTTTTCGTTTTTACAGAGTATATTCAAGCACAAAGACAACTTTTAAGGGCATTTTCGACAGTTCACCATAATATGTGTCTTTTAAACATAAGTTATTAAACGAGTAACATCATCATAACTCAACTTAAAAAATGTGACTTCCTTCACCATTTCCACTACGATCAATATGGTTTTGTCTTAGGCTAGAGGCAAAGGTTCAAGCACAAAAGGAAATGAAAGTGGAGGCTTCATTATCAATGGAGGTCTCGGTTTTGAAAACTAAGCTCATGAAGAGAAGGCAGAGAAACAACACACCGATCAATAATTGGATTATTCTGATTTCTGAGATGACACAATGGCAACACCAGACTCGAACTATTAGCGACAAACATCACTATGCGGTAGCGTTGCCGGATAGAACACAAACAAACAATAGTAAAAGAAAAAAAACAAGATGGAAGAAGAAAATAAATTCAATCACACACAACACAATAATTTATGTGGAAACCCAAATCGAGAAAAAACCACGGCCATCATGACGACAAAAGAAAGTTCCACTATGTAGAAAAATATTACATCTACACACTGATTCTCTCTTTTCTAATACCCCAAACCCAATATATTACACCCAATGCTCTCTTGAGATCTCTCTTAATATTTGCTAATTCGCTCCTCCACAATAAACTAGCTATTATGGTCTATTTATATGAATTACAGGGAGTTTAAACCAATAAGGAAATCTTCTACGTATATAAGAAAATCATCTCCTATACGTAGAAGATTTCCTTATTTCACATAAATAATATTTCCTATTTATGACAAGTCTTATTGTAAAGTAGAAATCTTTTTCTATAATCATAAGAATTTCCAGAAACATACTATTTCTCTTTCCGTTAATATTTCTTGATTCATTGCGTGCTTATGATTGGCTACAATTCGAGTTACGGTTGGCCACCCGCTTCCTAAACCGTTTTGAAGTCACCCGAAATTACATCGCTCAAAAAACCGCAATCTATACGTTGCATCACCCAAACCGCTGTCATTGTGTTGTCAAAGCCACAACACTATCCACGACAATAATCTCTGGAAAGAGGACCGCTGTCCTTGTGCTGTCAAAACTCACAGCCCTCTCATAGCACTACCATAACACAACACTCTCATAGCACTAGCACAACCAGAGGCGAAACCAGGATTTTGGATTTAGAGGGGCCAAGATAGAAAATAATACTAAATGTCACGCGAAAAAAAATATTAATCTATAAAAATGTAATGTCTTTTAGTCTTTAAGATGATGATGATGATGATGATGATGATGATGATGATGATGATGATAATAATAATAATAATAATAATAATAATAATAATAATATTGACACTAACTTTAAGAATCAAAATGGAAGTTGACTCTATTTTGTACCTGAAAAATCATCTATAATCAAATTTATTTAAATTTCTTTGTGATTTCCATTTTACTATACACAATAAATGAATTTGTGAGAAAATGATCTTCCATGTGGTTACATAGATGAAATAGCTCTTTCAATAGTTCATCATTAATAAAGTGGAAATAGTGAGGAATGTCATCTTTTTTTTGTTGTGTTGTAATGATGTCACCAGTTTAATAACTTAATTTTAAAAGATACCTATTATGGTGAACTACCCAAATTGCCCTTAAAATTTGTCTTTGTGTTTCCATCTACACTTTAAAAAAAAATTGTCTTCTCTTTCCAAAAAAGTTAACAGAAAATTGATCTTCTTATTTTCTTTCATGTATTTGTGACTGGTTTAACAATGTATCAATCCGTGTATGAACATGTAGTCTCCAAAATTTACACGATGTTTTTTTTTTAATAATCCGAGATTTATTATATTGTTATGAGTTTTTAAAATTATTTTCTGAGTTTTTTTTGTATTGGTCCGAGCTTTTTTTATATTGGTCAGAGATTTTTTTCTATTAGTTCGAGCTTTTTTAATTATTTTTTGAGGTTATTTTTCTTCCTTTTTGTTTCTTCTTTTCTAAGCTTTTTTAAATTTTTTTCCAAGCTTTTTTCTATTGGTCCGAGATTTTATTTTTTTTACTATTTACGAGATTTTTTGGAAAGAATTCGAGGATTTTTGTTATAAAAAAGGCTCGAACCCATTTAAAAAAAGCTCGGACAGTTGTTGTAAACGGTTGGGCAGTTGACATAAAAGTTTGGAGTTTTGAATAAAAAAACTCGGTCATATTTCAAAAAATCTCAGAGATTCAAAGTTAAACAAATATAATTTTCCTAAACAAAAAGCTAGGACGTGTTTCAAAAAAGCTCGAAAATGTTTCAGAAAGTCTCGAAAACTTAGAAATTCATCTTTGTCAAAAAAAATTCAATATGATTTCAAACCTTAACCTAACCCATAACCATTCTCAGATCTTTTATCAACACACAATAGATCGACCACCGCGAGCTCGGCGGGGAGCTCGACCCCCGATTGCGTCTGTGTAGTGCTTAAGTTTCAACGAAACCTTCTTTTTTTATTTCACAACTCTAACTGTAAAAAAGTGAATGAAAAAAATCTGATGGAACAACTATTGGGGGTATTTTTGTCAGTTCACCATAATAGGCGTCTTTTAAACATAAGTTATTAAAGCAGTGACAATGTTGAAATGTCATCTCCAAAAAGTGTCATTTAATTTTTGAACCCATTAATAAATATAAATTCATATAAAATATTTAAAATATCATTGTACCATTAATATATTTAAAAAATAATCATTTATATATATAATTTAACTTTATAATATTCATGTCAAACCAAATTAACTTAAAAATATTTTTGAACAAATTTAAATAAAACGTGTAAAATAAATTTATCAACAACCTAACCAAATGATAAATATTTAATAACACAAGCTTAAAAAATAAAATTATTTATTAATTTATAATCTCAAACTTAAAATCTTGGAAGTTTATAAAAATAACCTTAACGTTCAAATAAAAAAAAAAACTACGAGTAAACAAACTATGTAGAGTAAACAATAAGAATCACTTCAAAACAAGGTGGATATAAATAAAATAGTAAAGAAAGTCTTAACTTGTTATGATGTGTATCTAATAAAAATAAACACACACACACACACACACACACACACATATATATATATATATATATATATATATATATATATATATATATATATATATATATATACGAATTTAGCTACTATATAAGAGGGTAATTACAAGAGGAGGTTATTTCCTTTTTAGTTTTAATTTCTTATAATTTTTTTAAATCTTTAATTTTGTAGATATTTAGATTGAAATCCAATGGTTAAAAATTAGCCATGTAACTATACAATAAATGTGTAGTAGTTGGACTTATATAAAAACTAGACTAGGAAATAATGTATGAAATCATAAATAATAAAAATACTGAAAGGGACTGATTTTGTCTTGGTACCAAAAAAATGAAAGTAAGCTATATTAGTAATAAAGTGGAAGGGCCAAGTTGCAATTATCATATTTATACAACAGAGTCGGTTTGCCTATAATAAACATCATGTTGAATTTTTATTGGCTTGTGGCCATGGTCACTATGGGGCCCCCTTTTGCCTTCCCCCCTAGCACAACACAACACTCTCACAGCACTATCACAACACTGTACGTTTATTCGGTTCTTCTAGTCTTCAAGTTTCCTTTAAACATGAACTAATACTCTTAAACGTGTCCTATGTCTTTAGGAAGTTTCTGTATTGGTGAATCCCGTTTAGTAACAATTGAAAATTCGAGCTATATCCAGCACGAACTACTTCGATTGTTTGATTTTTCATATTGGATTGGATGATTGGGATGTTTAGGATTTTAGACTTTCATAAACAATCCCGAATTGAGATGGAATTTTAATTCAAGGAATATCTTGATTTTATATCGTTGTATTTTTTTTAGTTGTTTTAAATTTTCAATTTTTGAGAAATTATCTGATAATTAATGACAATAAGGGTTACCAATACAAATTTTAATTAATTAAAACTAATGAATTGTATAATAACATAACAAAGCCTACTATGATATCACATCATTCAAACACCATTTAGACAAAGCAATATTAAATCTAACCAGATTTATCAAAATTGACACTAAATACCCCATCAGTAGTAGTTAAAAGTGAATTAATAAGCTTCATTTATCAACACGATACATATTATATAATTATTTGGCTTAAATTTCAAGGTGTATACGCAGTGTTACATGACAACAGAACATGTAATTATTATATTCAATACACCATCAAGCCGATAATGTAGAAATTAAACAAGCCGATAATGTAGAAATTAAACAAGCTAGATAATTATATGTTAAGGCGATAATTGGTAGGAATAGCTTGAAGAGGATTGGCCCTGAAAATGACTTGACTAAAACCCTCTGTCATGTCTAATTCATTTGGAAACATACCATCAGGAAGCTCCCAATCGAAGCAATGCACAAGTTGTGCTACCAGTAACCGAACCTCAAGGAACCCCATTTGTATTCCAGCACAGGCTCTACGGCCTGACCCGAAAGGGAGAAGCTGAAAGTCGCGTCCGCGAAAATCAATGCTACTCCCAACAAACCTTTCTGGGTAAAACTCGCCAGGATCATTCCAGGCACTCGGATCTCTACCAATTGTAAACACGTTAACGAGAATTAGTGATTTGTTCGGGATGTGGAAGCCGTTAACCGTGCAGTCTTCCAAAGATTCATGAGGAGCTAGCAAGGGAGCTATTGGATGAAGTCTCATGGTTTCCTTTACAACCAATTCTAAGTATTCTAAATTATCCATGTCTGATTCTTCAACAATCCTGTCTAAGCCCACTACACTTTCTAACTCTTTTTGTAGTTTTTTTATTACCCTTGGATGCCTGAGGAGTTGTGAGAGTGCCCATTCTGTTGTAGCTGCTACAGGATCGATGGCAGCTGCAAGCATGTCCTATATAACAAAAAGATTATAGATAATAATTAGTTCAGAAAACAATTCTCATAATACAATACACTTTCAAGATAAACAAGGAGCTGATCAGGTGCAAGATCCCTCAGATTTTAACATTTTTATAGAAATATGCAACAGCTTGGTCTACAAGTATAGTTACTTAATTACCAACATTATAGCTTTAACATGGTGGCGTTGGACGCGGTATTCACTTTGTTCGGATTCCATGAACCCTAACATGACATCGACAAAATCCTTGGTTCTGTTTTCGTCTTTGGATTGAAGACGCTCCTCAATGATCTTCTCGAAGAATTCATCAAGCACCTTGGAAATTGCCTTCATGTGCTTTATAAGTCCATTAGGGTCAAGAAAAGCAATTTGAGGAATGTAATCGGCTATGTTAGGAGTTCCTACCCATATCAACACTTCTCGAAGCAAAGATTGAAACCCTATTTCATCGATCTCATCCACATATTTCCTCCGAAATAACATTCTACATATCACATCCACAGTGAAAGATTTCACCTTACCACTTAAATCAACAACATGATGATCACCTGAAGCAGCAGCTTGCTGTTTTACACTCTCAATGAGGAGATCAAGCTCTTCTTTTCTGATGGACTTGAAAGAAGAGATTTTCTGACTGCAAAGCAGTTCTGAAGTGCACATCTTTCGCATGTTTCGCCAATGAGGCCCGTATGGACCGAAAATCAAGGCTTGTTGGCCGTAAGAAAAATGCTTAGAAGCCAATAGAGGAGGCCTGCTAGCAAAAACCTGGTCATGGTTTTTCAAGAACAACTCTGCTGCTTGAGGTGAGGAAACAACAACAGTTGGTTTCAAGCCTAAGCGTAAATGCATGATGGGGCCATATTTTTGGGAGAGTTTATGGAAATCTCTGTGAGGAAATTTTCCCAACAAGTGAAGGCAGCCGAAAATCGGAAACCCTCTTGGACCAGGAGGTAATCTTTTAGTTGTTGCATTTCTTTTCCATAGTAGTGATTGTAGGAAGAAGAGAAGTGCAAAAACTACTGCAAGGGTCGTCCATGTACAATACATGATGATGATTATTGGAGGAGAAATTGGAAAGGGTTTGCTCACTAGAGCTAAAATTCAGCTATTTGGAAATGTAAATGAAGGCAAACTAGGAGACTACTCCACACTCGTACTGAAAAGAAGGAAATGATCATTATTGTGGGATTTTTAGATATCTTGGGATTTAATACAGAGAAGACGTACAGCAAGTAAAATAACAGACAAATTCTATCAACATTGTTAATTTAGAATTACATTATTTACACTCAGCTAGCAAGGAAGTTTCTCAAAATGGACATTGGACACCAACTTAATTTCCTGCAAGGAGTCTCCGTTTCGTCATTTGAAATATGTAAAAAATAATATGAAAGTATAAATATAAATAATTTTTTTTTTTACAAAATATTAAAAAGTATTGAATGTAAATAATAGAATTTGATGAAAGAATACCAAGAAAAGTTTTTTTTTTTTTTTGAAGTATTACAATATTACATTATTTCATGATTTTTTTTTGTTGAGAAAAATGAAGACTCGAACCCGCAACTTAATGGTACAAGTATGAGGAGTTTACTATCGAACCAACCTTATCTCGTTACTATAAAAAGTTTTGAGAATTGAACGAGTTAAATAAGAGATGAAAAAATATAGAGCGCAATTCACAATACCAAATTTTAAGTATCATATTCACAATTTTCTTAATTATTTTACAAATCGAGAAACATCTAATTTAGTTAATTTTGAATTAGTGAATTAATATATATATATAAATAAAGTTATTAAATTGAGATTTTTTTTTGAGATTTTATTAGTAGTTTTGGAATTAAAAAATGTATTTAAATATATCACTATAAAATTAAAAGTCCCTTCCCTAAAAAATAAAAATCTCTGGAAAAAATTATAAATAATGTACAATTAAATTTTATCTTTTTTTTACATTTTTAATTTTGGCCCACTAAATCTTTTATTTCTGTGTAATGATTCTTCGAGATAAAATTTATTGACTCTGGACGGCATGATATGAGTGACCAATTAACCATTATTTATTCTCTTGGGGAACATAAGCTTTTATTATTATTATTATTATTATTGTAAAATATTATAAAAGGTAAAATATCAAATCCTCGAATATCGACAAGGAGTGAATTATGGGCAATCAAGTATTGCTTATCTGTTTCTCAAAATATAATAAAAACTTAAAAAGTATTTCTTATCAGGTTAATATCATATCTTATCAACTTTTTAAGATGGTAATCGTCTGGCTAGCAATCTTATCTTATGTACTTTATTTATTTTTTTGGAAGAAGTTCTTATCTAATATATATCTATCAACTTTTTAATTATTATTCTGTCCATCGGTAACCACATATTTAGACCGATCTAAGAAAAAAACAATCACAAAATATCATGTCGAAAAACCTATAGTCACCACATACATTGTCCAATTAAACTTTGAAATTAAAAAAAAAAATACCATAACCACATGGTCGATTGTAAAGTATATAAGACCAAATTAATTAATATGACTTTATAAAAATGAATTTCTTGTCACTTCCTTGATTACTTATCCTTCCTCTTCACGTATAACCCATCTTTGTCCCCCATGTTGAATTTAAGTTAGAGATCATAAGAGCATGGACATTGGATATAAGTTAGGATGTTTGTCTGTCGGGTTAATATAGTGGAAATGGTGAGAAATGTCATCTTTTTTTAGTAAGTTGTAGTGATGCCACCAGTTTGATAAGTTAAGTTTAAAATGCATTTATTATGGTGAACTACCGAAATTGCCCTTAAATAATCGATTCTTTATTATTTAAAAGTCTCTCTCTCCAAAAAAGTTGTTTGAAAATCAGTCAACTACTCATTTGTCTCTCCAAAAAAACTAGTCTCTCTCCAGATATTACACAAGAAGGTAAATAAATATTTATGATCTTCATTTTTATTCTTTCATACATTTCTGTATGGTTTAACAATGTATAAACATGTATGAACATGTTGTCTCCATTTTTTTTGATATGTCTACGAGTTGTAAATGTGTCTAAGATTGGTCCGAGCATTTTTTTAATATTTCGGAGCTGTATTTACATTTGATCGAGCTGATTTGATGTGGTGCAAACAAGTTTAAAATCTTAGGCATAAAAACTCGAAAGCATTTTATAAAAGCTCGAAACATTAAAAAAAAAACTCTCGAGCAATTTTTAAAAAAGCTCGATCCCTCACAAAAAAAGCTAGATCATGTACAAAAAAAGTTCAATCCCTCACAAAAAAGGTCGACCCCTCATAAAAAAGGTCGATCCCTTACAAAAAAAGCTAGTTCCCTACAAAAAAACCTCGATCATGTATATAAAAAACTTGATCCCTAAAAAAAAGCACGAGTCATATTCAAAAAAGCTCGATCATGTACAAAAAGAGCTCGGTCCCTCAGAAAAAAAGCTCGATCAAATTCAAAAAAGCTCGATCATGTACAAAAAAAGCTCGATCCCTAAGAAAAAAAGCTTGATCGCTTACACTTTAGATTTTTGTTTAATCCTTTATAATTGTAAAATTAATATTAAATATTATTTTCTTAATAATGATTTTTGATGATGATTTTGACAGGACAATAGATAGGGTGAGAATATTCATATCTTACAACGGTCGATGGAAACAATTACCCTACGGAAGTCAGAGGTATTTAGGTTCCGATAACCAAGGTTTGTATGTGCCAAAGAATATGACTTACGACGATCTAGTGTCGATCGTGCAAACCCTTGTGAAGTATGATGAGAACAAATACAGTGCTGATCTACAGTCTATATCAATCGTTCCTGGGACTACATGTCGTACATTTATAAGAAACGATGATGATGTTCAGTTTATGTTAGGGGAAGATAGGGTGATCCCTCAAGTATGTGTTAGTCTAATTGAGAGGCCAGCAGGAGGTGTCATTGGTGAAGATATTCCTCATCGTGATAACACCCAACAATTTTGATCGTCAGGCGGAAGCAACCAGTTGTTCACAGAAAGAAGTGAGATTGATGGTCGGAAAAACATGTGTGCTGTCTCACTGGAAGTAGCCAACCATGCTGATATACTGGGACCTCAATTCGACGATGTCTTTGGTTGCCAAATTGAGATGAATGGTAGGAAGTACAACCACCAATACAATGAGATCTACAATAACATCAACAATGAGCAGAATATAGCACCGAATGTTGGGCCGATTCATGAGATGGATAATGAGGGAAATTTTAATTCAATAGATAATGTAGAGAACAATGAGGATGATGGAGAACATGTCCAAACGGAAAGACGTGTAAGACCTGTACACAGATTTAGTTCCAGTGCACCAGATATAGCTGGGACCTCCGAGGTCTGGGCTAATGTAACTCCAGATGATTCTGATAATGCCACAACGTGGGTTATTCCAGGAGCAGAATAATACTCGTTCGGTATGAGTGGAAGTAGGAACTTGGTTGAAGATGAAACTTGGTTGAAGATGAACCTACAAGCATGATATATAAAGGGCAATTTTTTCCAACGAAAAAGGATTTGAATAGACTAGTAGGCCATTTTGCAATGCGGCAGAACTTCGAGTGGAAGGTAAAAATGTCCAATAAGACAACATTACATCTAGTTTGTTTGATGGAAAATTTTACGTGGAAGTTAAGAGCGGTGAGGAGGGATGAATGGACATACTTTCAAGTAAGAAACTTTGTCAACGAACACACTTGTCCTTTAGAGGAAATTCACCGCCACCACCGACAAGCTAGTGCAGTCATAATTGGAGAAGTGGTTGCACCTAGACTTCAACAACAAGATGGTCGACTAATACGTCCGAAGGACATAATCGCCGACATGAAATCAATATATGGAATCCAAATCATGTATAGTAAGGCACATGCCGCCCTCGATTATACGTTGTCACTAACCTATGGAACGCATGAGGAAACCTTCCAACTGCTTCCATCATTCGGTTACATTTTGGAACAAAAGAATCCTGGCACAATCATTTACTTACAGTGCGATGAAGATGGTAAATTTCTCTACTTTTTCATGTCGATTGGTGTCTCACTTAGAGGATTCCGGACGTGTATGCATCCAGTAATTACCATTGATGGTACCCATTTGAAGGGACGATTCGGGGGTACAATGTTTGTTGCAACAACACAAGATGAGAATGAACAGGTGTATCCAATTGCTTTTGGGTACGGTGACATAGAAAACAACCTTTTCATTAGAGTGGTTATTGGATTGCTTGAAGAGTGCCCTAGGTAATGGTGTCCACGGTTCGGTTTCGGTTTCGAACCGTCGGTTTCGGTTCCGTGGAAATGCCGAACCGTAACCGTAACCGTAACCGTAACCGGAATAAGACGATTTTGGGCCGTTTCGAAACCAGAGGTTTTCTGTTCGGGTTCGGTTTCGGTTTCGGTTTCAGTTTTTCGAAACCGAACGGTTCGGTTCCGTTCGGTTCGGTTTCGGTTTGTTCGGTTTTTTTTTTTTACAAAAATTAATATATACATTTTATTTTATATACATTTAATTTATATATACATATGTTTTTTTTAATGAAACTATACAACTAATATTTGTACTTTTATATACACATAAATGTGATTTTGTTTTTAATGGAACTATACAAGTATATACAACTAATAGTCTAATTACTAATACAAAATTACAAATTGATAAACTTAAAATTTAAAAAATGGCCAAACATTTTTATTTGTAATCAAATTTCATTTACAATATCTATATTTTAAATATTCATATAAAATATGAAATACAATTATTTAAATATACAATTGAACCGTTGAACTATTTAACAATGAATGTGTAAAAATAAAAGAAATTGACATTAATTAGTAAGTAAAAATTTACAATTGCATCTAAATTTTATATAAAAAAATTAGAAGTTAGCCTTAATTGAATATAAAATCTAACAAAGTTCAAATAACACATTGAAAAAAGAAAAAATTAGCCTTGCACTTAATGTTGACCACAATTAAGCTGCCTACGTATCCTCCGCCAATGTAGAGGAATCAAATGCCACATAGTTCTTTTACCTGTAGTGGGATAGTCGGTGTTAGTGGTTGGAAGATTTGAACAGAATCTATTCGCTGCCTTCTGTTCCCGTGGTTTGATCATCTTCGAAGAAATCATTCACTATTTCTGGCTCGAGTTCTTGTTGTCTAAATTTCGCCTTTGTCCAATCATCAACACATGCTTGGGCTTCAAGTGATTGTGGACACAGAACCGACCGTCTTGGATCCAAAATATTTCCACCTGCACTAAATTCTTGTTCCACAGCAACGGTAGAAACCGGTGTTCCAAGAATTTGTTTGGCAGTAATAGCCAAAATTGGATATTCTTGTTCATAATCCTTCCACCAACCCTGGATACTAAATTTATCTTCTAAAAATACATGATTGGCTTCTAAAAATTGGTCAAGCTCAGAATGTGTGTTAGAGGATGAGGAAGATGCTCGTAATTTTTTGGCTCTTTGGGAAAACAATCGATCCCCTAAACCCTTTAATTTAAATTGTGAGGAACTGGTAGTACCATCAGATGTGGGTTGGGGTTGTGAAACCGATATGTTCAAAGACGGACCATATATTTTAAGATATTCATCATATAATTCATATAGTAAAGTCATAACGGAATTACAACAACTAAGAACATCAGTTTCTATTCCTAAACTATTGTAGTAATGAGTTAAATAATCTTGCAAACATTCTAATTTAAAGCGTGGATCAAAACATGATGCAAGCAAATAAATATTTGGAATATCCTTATAATACAGTATCCATTTTTTTTCATTGCAGCAACACATTGACTCAATTGAACATCTAATTCACAGTCACTGAATGCACCAGCAATATTAACACTTTGAACAAGAAATAAATGAGTAGTGGGATAGTAAATACCAGATAAAGCATTGGTAGCATCATTAAAAACATGTAATAATTCAAGAATTTTTATACATACATCCCAATGCTTCAATTGTAGCGAAATTGAAGGAACGTTATAAGTAATAAAAGAAACTAATATTTCCTTATATTCAACACTTTCATTAAGCAACTTATAAGTAGATTCCAACGAGTACTAATATCTCGAGAAAATTTTATGGGACGCCTATTATTTTGAGAACAAAATTTCAACCATTGTTTTTGGATTTTGTTATGCGTCCAGATATAATTAATACTATCTCTAATTGGTCTAATATAAACAGAAAGAATTTGTAATCCAGCTTGAACACACATATTTAAAACATGACATGCACATCGTTGATGAAATAATTTACCCCCAAAATAGGGATTGCATAATTCCTTTAACATAGGAATAGATGCGGTATTGCATGCGGTATTGCTTGCAGCATTATCAAAACCAATTGCAAAAATTTTGTTTTGGATATGAAACTCTTCAAAAATAATTTTAAGGTGTCGAAAAATATTATGAGTTGTATGTGACTCATCGAAAACACGAAATGCAATAATTCTTTTTTGCATGTTCCAATTATTATCAATATAATGACATGTCACACCCATGTAATGGTGGCTACCAAAATTATCAGTCCATATGTCAGCACATACGGAAACGCGACCTTGAAATTGGAAAAAAAATGATTTCAATTTGTGTTTTTCTTTTTTGTAAACGGAAAACAGTGCACGTGTGAGAGTGACTCTAGAAACACGTTGCATTGCAGGATTTAATGCAGTTTGACAATAATTAACAAAACCAACTTTCTCACCAAAACTAAAAGGTAAGTGTTCTACTGCAACCATTGTTGCTAATTCTTCCTTATTTTTTTTCAGACGTATAATGAAATAATTGATTGGTAGAGGTACCATACCTGGATATTTGGCCTTGGTTACTAGCTTTCACCAATTCGGATGGATGATTTCTTTTAACATGGTTCCAATACGTGCCATATCCAAAGGAATTAACGGCCTTGTATGTTTTGGGGCAGTAGTTGCACATGATTTTGATTGTTCCATCATCTAACTCAATTTTCTTCATATGCACTCTGAAGAGATCGGACTTCAAGAGCTTTTCTTCTTCATCTGCATCAAATTCATCTGAAGGGGGTGGCATAGTAGAAGGGGTAGATATATTTTCATTACTAATGAGGATATTGGGATTTGGCTCAGCAACAAAGGGGGGGGGGGGGGGGGGGATTAGGATTAAGAGGGGGATCGGATTCAAAATGACTTTGAAGGAACTCGTGGTAAAGTCGGTCATTGTAATTGACGTCTTCACCTTCGTGTTCCAACAAATTTTACAATGGACTCCTTCCTCTGTCCAAATTTATAGGACCTGAACCTTCTCCCCCACTTGCCATTAAAAAATTAATTATAAATACTAATTGAAAAAAAAAAAGATAATTGTAAGTAAATAATATATTATTAAAAAAAATGGAAGAAATATATGTTTTTTAATTTATATGAGAAATGAGAATAAAATAAAATTGTTGAATGTAGAGAGAATTTAGAATTTGAGATTGAGAGAGATTGAGAGAAGGTGGGAGTGGTGTGAAGAAGAATGAATTGTGGGGGGGTATTTATAGAATTGGTGTGGAGGGGTAATTTGGAAAATAAATTAAAGAAAAAAAAACAAGATGACCGTTGGGCGTTGGGAACAAAAAAGGAAGATGGCCGTTGTTCAACGGTCATCATCCTCCAACACCCAACGGTCATTTTTTTTTCTTCTGAAATGCTGCCACGTTTCAGCATTTCATTGGTTTTTTTTAATTTCGAAACCGCCGGTTTAACCGATGGTTTAACCGGCGGTTTTTGGTCGGTTTTTCATATCCTATAACAGTAACCGAACCGTCGGGATCCGGAACCGACAGTTTCGGTTACGATTACGATTTTGGTTTCGGTTTCCAGAGGCCGGTTTCGGTTCGGTTTCGAACGGTTTAACCGAACCGTGGACACCTCTATCCCTAGGTCATATTGATGAGTTGGTTTTCATTTTCGATAAACATGCAAGCATTGAAACAGGGATTTTTAAAATGTTACCTTATGCCACACATACCATGTGTTGCTGACACTTCCCTAAAAATTTTAAGAAGCGATATCAAAGAAAGGATGTTGCCGCAATAATGGATAAAACATCCCATGCGTACACCATGTTTGAATATAACCGGCACGTGGAAGAGTTAAGAAACTTGCACTAGAATGCATATGATTATGTAATTGATACCGGTCCATACAAGTGGTCCCGTGTACACTGTCTCGAAAGAAGGTACAGGGTGATGACAACAAATGTTACAGAATGCATAAACTCATGTCTGAAATTTGCACGACAACTGCCTATGTTGACTGTGGCTGAGTTCATTAGAAATATTCTACAACGGTGGTATCACAGTCGCTATAGAGCTGCAAAGTCCATGTGTCATCAGTTGACCGATACAGTACATCTTGTGATCTTAAAACGTATGGAGAAATGTGGTTTTATGACCGTAGATCCAGTAGACTATAATATTTTCTCGGTCAAGCGATCTGGAAAACAGTGGACTCTTGACTTAACTGGAAGACCTGTACTTGCAACAAATTCCAAATGGATCATTTCCATGTACTCACGCACGTGTGGCCGTAAGGTACATTACTTATAAGTCTTAGTGTGCGGTGACTATTACTGAAACGTGAAACTCATCATTTTCAATGTTTTTTACATGGAGCGAAACTTGGATTTCACATCTTTGTGTTCAGACTACTACAGGAGACATACACTTATTGACACGTACTTGGTTCCTATTATACCGATTAGACATCCTTCCACTTGGGTTGTGCCATTTAACATTGCTCAGAGGGTGATTTTGAATCCAATCTCTAGGAGACAAGCAGGACGCCCGAGGGCGGGACGACATGTCTCGTATTCGGAGAAGACAACTACACAATCGTGTAAAAGATGTGGACAATCAGGGTATAATTCCAAGAGATGTTCTAACCCACCTTTGATTAATGAAAGTCCAAGCAGAGGTGTTCCCAATGAATACCACCGCAAGTGTAGCATCTGTCATTCAATTGGACATAACAAACAGACGTGCCCTAACATGGACTCTAATAAGGAATGAATGACAAAGTTTTGATCGCATTGTAAACATTTGGAATTGTATAAGTTGTTCGTTAACTTATTTTGTACTAAAAAATTGTATTAGATTGTCAAGGTTTGCTATGTGTTTTGTACATGTGATGACAGACACTAGAGATAAAAACATTAAAAGAAATTGAAATAATATTATTGAATTAGAATGTCTTTGTACATAAAAAATTGTCGGAAATATAAAAAATATACAACTAATCACTAGGCGGGCCTGGAGTTACAAAAAATCTCCACAGTCATTTTCTCCCGAATGATCCTCATGTCGTCCTCTGATCAATCAAAAAGGCGTCGACCCGCCAGTAAGTACTCGATAAGTCTCAAATTATGGGGATCACAGTTACCCCTGCAATTGGACACATTAAAACGCGTTACAAATCGTTTTTAAATATTATCTAAGCAAGTTAATGAAATAGAATGTCATACGTTTTTTTTTGTTGGGGGACTGTAGAAGTGGAGACCACACTACCGAGAAGGGCTAATTTTCCCTGGGGAGCGACCGACGACCACCTCATCGTGCATTGTGGAACCTCGCGTCATTCAACATTGACGGCAAAAGCCACCGTAATGGCCAGACTTGCTGCTTCCTGATATGAACATGAACATCCTGTCTCCATAGGTCAAATATGTCCAGATTCCCGATAATAAGGTCGACGGTCACCACCAGCCAATGTTGGCCCCTAACGTTGCACGGTATCAGGACCTGTAATCGTATGCAGAATGTGTTAGGTTAGGATATACGAACAGTTTATAATTTAAATCATTTCCACCGTCTAACACTTACCAAGTCAACCTTGTGCCATGGGCGGTTTCCACTCGTGGTAGCTTCACGAACCGTATGAAGGTCCTTTTCCAACCATTAAGACTGTAACACATTCCACCTCACCGTGGTCACAACCCCGTGAGAATCACGAGGTATCATTCTCTCCCACTATAACAACATAAGTGGCTGTACATACAATCATTAACACATTCTTATCAACAATAAAAAACCAAAAAAATGAAGTGTGATACCAATAATTTATAACTACTTACATAGAATTACGTATCCAATACGTTGATCCTCTGGTTGTACACATTGGAGAATCCTCGCTGACGCTTCCACAGAATATGGAGGTATGCGTCCATATGTTGACAATATATAAAAGTAATGAATTGTTAAAAATACAAAATTATTTAAACAAACGTTAATTGTACAATAACGTAAGTACGTACCGTGTCCTCCAAGTCCATGAAGTTGGACTGCATACGCATGAACCATTTGGTGTCCACTGGTGCCAGTACCTCCACATCACGTCTGTTTAATGGTTGGATTAGCTTTATCAAAAAATGAATAAACATAAAGATACTGCCAAATTCATAGATGAAGTTGTACTCATAATTCTCCGTTGATGTTCTTCTTGAAGGCTTTGTATGCCGCAAGTTGGTCAGCGTCCACAAGTCCGTGGGGTCAAATATGTGTTCCGTGGACTGGGGTCGTGTCCTCAACCTCTTCGGCCGGTATGGATCTGTGTAAAGGCTTATCAATTGCCACCCACACTTTAGTATACGCTTCATGGGCAGTACTTCAGCCTTCAATGAGCCCTAGTGCTCGGTCGATGGCTGGGTAGGGGAGGGGACCGCTGAAGCTCGGTCGATGTGCTAGGTGAGGGAAGGGACCACTGAGCTTGGGTCGACATGCTCGGTGGGGGAAGGGACTGGTGAGCCTCAATTGATGTGCTGGGTAAAGGAGGGGGCAACTGCGGCTGGATCGATATGCTGGGTAGGGGAGGGGACTGATGCGGTTGGATCGATGTGCTGGGTGGTGGGTAGAGCTCGGGCTGGGTCGACCTAGATAAGACAAATGAGAGGTCTGACCGGACTGCTGTATGTGTAGAAGGCCTACTATCGTTGGTACATGGCTGAGCTTAACTTTCCAGACCTGTCCCTCCAGTAGGCGGGTCCTCGCTACGTCCACCTGTCTTGTTTGTCCTCTCGTATACCCATCCGTCCTGTCTCCAGGACTAAAGTCTGGATAAAGAGGTAAGTGGCTATCCCTGTGTATGCATGGTCGACCCCTGAAGCCCCCGAATCATATCCAGTAACACTCGGTGTTATTGCTGACGATTCTCGTCACTCTTCCGGATCATATCCACCATCTCCAGGTACTAACGCTCTCGATCCTCCTCACTCTTTCGGAGGGCTTCACACACATTGTTCAACAGATCTGCCCATGGGGCCTGAAATCATGTCTACATTGTTAGTACAAAACTATTAACATGTCGTGTTAATAAAAAAAAAACAAAACTTTCTTTTCAACTTACCTCTCCATCACATCCAATGCCCCCACGGGAATCCCCTGTATGTGTAGCATGTCCGGGGGTGATAAACCGAACCCCACCCCGCCTATGCATATGCCTTTCTAGCTGAGGGTCTGTCTGATATCCCTCACTGTCACTGAGCCTTAAACCCCCAGCATCGGGCTCAAATCCCTCACTATCATTGGTCTTGTTTGTAAAACCCCCCCACCCTCTTTTCCACTGTTCCTACCAAAGGTAGTCTGATCAGGGACTGGAGGTGGAATCTGAAGCATGTCCTCCTCTACATACAGGCTCCCCCTTATTTTACCCCGTATAGTATAGTGTTTGTCTCTCAGCTGGTGTGGGCACCAGTTCCTTCCTCGTAAACATCTGAATATATTAGTTAGAACAATGTAATTGTACACTTGCTAACTAATATAAACAATAACAAATTAAATACATACTCTGGCTTTGAAAATCTTGGCCAGCTTCTTCCCTCTCGGTTGTTTGGTCAACTCCCACTTCAAAATACGAGGAGACAGATCCGTAACCCTCCGAGTACCAAACTCTTGGCCCAAATCAGGGATCACCTCAAAAACAAATATCTGCATCAGAGATAAGTACGATACGTATCCATAACATTTAGGACAACAAAAATAAAGTACAACAAAAATAAAGTACAACTTGTAATTCGAAGTTCTTACCAATAGGGCGTTATGTTGTAGGTTTCCACCGTATGTATGTGAGCGCCCTTTTCCAGCTAGAGTCTCTAGAACCCGTCTCATCGTCCGTCAAACGCATGCTTGAATGAGTAAATGAAATGCCTATACACGTGGGCACCCCATAGGAACGCGTCGAACACATCAAGATCCTCAACAAGCCGAAACTGCCAAACTGAAATCTTGAATCTCTCGTCCACCCCCATCATTATCCAGTCTAGCAAATATATGAGGCAGAGCTTCATGGCATCGTACGCCTCTCCAAACTCTGCGACGGTGACAACACCTCTTATCTCCTCCAAAGAGACCTCATCGGCTCCAAGAAAGTACCACTAATGTATTCCATTCTTCACTTCTGCATACACGGTCGTGTCCGGTACAACTCCAAACAGTAATCCGATAATCAGGTAAAATTCCACCTTCGAAAACCTCACCGACTGGTTCCCTAACATGAAATGCATCTCATTTGTTGGGCTGTTATGATGCATCTCCCTCAAAAGCAGCCGATGGATAACACTACCCAAAAACTTCATCTCCCGATGCATCATCAGGAAATGCCCGAAACATGACGCCATGAACCGACGTCGATCTTCATCTGTAAATTTTGTAGGGACCTGGTTCAACGCGTCTTCTATATGGGAAAGGGTATCAAAATGGTCGTGTCGAGTCAATTTTCCCTCGTACCAGTCTCCTTGTGGAGTTTTAAACAAATCCCTCAACCTATTTCTCATCTGTAATAACAGAAATACAACATCATTAAATAGAAAAAAACTCGGAACCAAAATTATAAGTCTAGATCTAATGTAAAAACAGCTCGATCATATTAAAAAAAACTTGATCCCATAACAAAAAAACTCGATCCCATAACAAAAAAGTTTAATCAAATGTAAAAAAAGCTCGGTCCTATAAAAAATAAGCTCGATCCCATGACAAATAAGCTCGACCCTTGAAAAAAAAAGCTCAATCCCATAACCAAAAAGCTCAGTCCAATATAAAAAAAGTTCGGTCCAATGTAAAAAAAGCTTAGTCCAATATAAAAAAAGCTTGGTCCAATTAAAAAAAAAGCTCGATCCCATGACATAAAAGCTCGATCCCATAACAAAAAAGCTTGATCAAATGTAAAAAAAATATCGATTTTATTTTAAAAAAAGCTTGATCCCATGATGAAAAAGCTCGATCTCATAATAATAAAACTCGATCTAATGTAAAAATAGCTCAATCCTATTGAAAAAAGCTCGATCCCTTTTAAAAAAAGCTCGATCCCTTTAAAAAAAGCTCGATCCCTTTAAAAAAAGCTCGATCTCATTCAAAAAAAGCTCGATCTCATTCAAAAAAAGCTCTAACCCTTATAAAAAAAACTCGACTTACCAAAACCTAATTTTCACGGAAAAAAAAAACACAACTCAACTACAAAAAAGATCGATTCTCCTGTAAAAAGTCTCGGTAACCCAGAATTTCATATTCCTCAATAGATATTCAACCAAATTTCAAACCCTAACCTATTCTCATATCTCTATTTTAACCATAATCTACAATTTCAATCGACAAAACTCAAGTCTAATATGCAATGCAAGTTATCAACAACAAAAACGAGGAAAAAAACAAACTGATCTTACCTTTGTCAATCGCAGATGTTCTCGTGTACTCTCGTTACGGCTACTTCGGCGTCGATTAGCTTCCCGTCGGTTTCACTCTTGCTTTTTTCTGACTTAGAAAACGATAAATTTCTCTCTGTTTTAATATTTCAAAGTATTTTCGTCTGATCACGTTAAATGGTGTCTTTTAAACATACATTACCACCCCCCCTCCCCCCAAAATAGTGTCAATAATTTTTTGAACCCGTTAATATACGGTGGTAGTAGACTAGTAGTCTTTATCTACTGCTGAGTTCTTCATCTTCAATCAAATAAGTTTGAAGTGTCCAATTGTAAAGTTTTATAAGGTGAGCCGGCGGGCGGACAGGTAAACCCAGCTTAGGACCAGTTAATTGAATTTTTATCAAAAAAAAATTTAAAAATTATTTTAATGTATATTTAATTTTATAAAAAAATTATTATTGATAGCCTATTTAATGAATTCTAAAATCTCAAATTCTATTTTTTTTAATCAAAATTTTTCATATATAATGTAAATTTCTTGTATCAAAACTCAAAGATCACAAATATGAATTAATTTCGTGTTGAATTGTTTTTCTATTATCAAATATATGTAATTTCTAGCACTGGATCATCAAATATATTTATATATAATTTGACTTTTTTTAAACTTTGATCAAATATATTTATATATAATTTGACTTTTGTTAACTTCGAATGGCACATCCTAATTTTGTAATCAATTTTCTTTCATTGATAAATAGAAATAGTTTTGACGACATAATTAAAATAGAGATCAGTAGATGAATGATATATTATTCATGTGTATAGATAAAATAAATTGATAGAAGCTATTATGAAAATGTTATAAGAAATAAATTATTTTCAATTAAGATTGAGTTTGTTTTATTTTATTTAAACTTGTTTGAATCATAATTTTTTTGCTATTACGAAAATGTTATAAGAAATAAAATATTTTCAATTAAGTTTGAGTTTGTTTTATTTGATTTAAACATGTTTGAATCATAATTTTTTTAAAAAAATTGTTAGATATAAAGGTAGTTGTTATTAATATTATTATTTTTTATAAGTGGCCCTCTCATATGAAAATCTAGCCTTCTAGAGTTCTTGGTCCTCAAAAGGTACAGTTATACAGATTACCTACAAATTATTATTATTATTATTTTGGCCCTTGTCAATCATTAGCTTCATTAGGTTTTTATTGGCAATTTGTCATCTGAAATCCAACCTGAAGCAACAAGTTGATGGTCTCCCTTTACACGACAAAATAAGTTAACAGTCTCCTTTACAAGACAAAATAAGTTATATAACGACAAAATAATTTATATATATATATATATATTCCCATTACGCCGTAATATAAATGGATAGTCTGTATACAGCTGATACAAAACAGTTAAATTTAATGGTCTATATACAAAGTATTGTTATATATATTTATTGGTGTGTATAAGGGCAATACAATGCATGGTGGATCATAATATTGTTCTTATGTTATGTGTGACCGTAATAAGTTATATATGATCATGATAAAACGATACTAAATTTTAAAATGACTGTATGTGAGTTGTATGTGATCATGTATGAATCGATGTAATCACACCAAAATACTGAATGGCAACTACACATATATATGACCTTGATATATTCATATCTATTTAATGAATTTTGATATGAATTTTTGTATGGATGATAATTTTAATGAAATATACCTATGAATAAAATTTGAATATTTTTCAAATACTAGAACTAGTTATCTTGATTTCTTTTAAGTATGGAGATATAGGGAAAACATATGAAATATAGGAAAATTCAAGAAAAAATGTTTTGGTGCTTGGAAAATCCTTAAAATTTATTCATAGGTGGATTCAATGAATTGAACTTATCATCCACAAAAACATTCAGATTAAAATTCATAACAATCGATATGATTTCATCAGAGTTTTTACCGAAATTAAAATGAGAAATCCCTTAAGATGAGTCATAAGAGATTCACTCATATAAATAAATAATTTTTTTGTTTTTATCTATTTCCAATTTTAAAAAAGGAGTACAATATATAATAATGGAGACTATATGTCTATGAATAATGCTATGATTACCAATTTTTTTCTTAAATTCCTTCCCAAATGATATAGCCACGTGAGGTGTCCACGTTACATCACTCACCACATTGACACCTCATGTGCCAACAATATTTGGAAAAAAAAATAGAAAGTCTAGAATTACTCTTATGTCTAATTCAATGTCGGCTAATCCAGCCAGAGGATGAGAACCAATTTTTTGTTATAACATGTGTGCGACTTTCCACACTTAGTCTCACACGTGTGACTTTCACACTTATCACAGTTTACCTACTCACTAAGTAATATACATTGTCAAAGCTTTGACCATCATCGGTCTAACCAGTGTCAAGTGGCTCATACAAGTTTATCCTTATCAGGTGAACCATGTGGCATCCATCACCTCTTCTCTTCAATTGAACCAACTCTAAGGGTGCATTTGGTATGTGTGACAGGAAGGGACAACGTGAGATAATTTCTACTTGTCCCACATTTTGCCCCACGTTTGGCGCGTCTTTAACATGAGACTGGACGGGATATGGTGGGATAAAAAACATCAAATGTTGTCCCCCCCAAGAGCATAGGACAAGGTTGTCTCATGACATGAGACAAGTACATAAATACTACTTTACCCTTTAAATTTTTAAAAGATTACAAACATGTTTAATAATAATATATACTATTATATATTATTATAATATATTTTTAATATATATTATATTAATATATATAATATATAAAATAATATATATAATATTATAATATATATTAGGTGGCATGATCCTATGTGTTAGCTTGGACACATCTCCTCTCCTCTTCTATAAATAGAGAGGAGTCCTCTTGTTGTGAATCAATTGAAATCAGAAATAAAATATGATGTGTGTTAAAAATCTCATGGCCTTCTAAACTCCCTCCTCCTGATCTTCAATAGTTTATCTTCGAGATAATTTACAGTTCTAAATTATCTAAGTATGCTATGTGCTTGCCTCTTGTTGAGGATCCTGCACATCAGAAAAGATGCTGAAACTTTGGCTCAAGGTCCCTGTCTGTCTCTGGTTTGTTGATCTGTGAGTACCCTGTTTAGGCCGTTGAGTTGAGGTCTTCTGTGGGGAAAAATTTACGGCTATTAGAGACGGTTTAGGGTTCCTTGCCACCCGCCTTCGTATCATAGCCTATTTTGATGGCTAAAGCAATCTCTAGACCTGGAGTCCAGGAGAAGAGTTGAACTGTTTTGAGTTAAGAAGAGAAAACATTGAAGAAAGGGAATTAAGTACTAATGGCAAACACTGATAACAACTCAGTGTCTTCTACAGTTTTAGCACCAGTAAAACTTTCATCTTCTATTTCTCTACCACCTTCTGTTAGGAGAACCTAGTTTAATAAAATACAAAATCTTATTGAATATACCCACATCCCAGAGTCAGCCTAGATCGATGAAACCTCCTTACCTCTCATATACCCTTACACAATCTTTAAAAGAAATAGATCTCTTGCTAGAAAGATAAACTTCGTTGTCCAGCACAGATCCCCTCTAGTCAAAGAATACATCCAGTCTATAGCTCTAGACAACCATCTAGTTCCTGCCACTATAGCTGAACAATACGTTGATCTCCAAACAGATCAACAAATGATAGACCAATGGATCAGAGAAGGATATTCCCACCTGTATATAGGTGCAGTCCAAATTATCCTCACCCTACATGGAAGGAAATAATTACCAGTCACTGCAAGAATTGCTCTACTCCACATCATTTACAAACAGTACGAACACGCAATTATTGGTACATGTTTATCCACCCTTCATGCAGGTAGTATATCCCTTACGTACTACCCCAACTTCAACATCCCACTCGGGGATCACAATCTCCACAACTGCCACAAAGTGCAGCTACAGATTTTGGGAGCACCTATGCTACCAAACTCTTACATGGCCACTTTGCACCATCAAATTGCCTACCGGCTTCAAGATCATGCTCTTGATCTTCCTATCCCCGACCATACTTGAGATACAATTTTCATCACTGTAGAAAGAGATGATGAAATTCCTACCATCATCCAAATTCCTAAACAACTACCTAGAGAAAAACTCAACGAGGTTATGCCAATTGAATGGATAAGCAATTACAAAAAGGCCTTCCAGAACACCTCTCATGTTATTGCTTCTGACACTAAATATGTCAAGCAGAGAGATGGTTCCATAAAAACTGTTTATGAAGTTATCACAGAATCAGAAGCCTCATCTAGTACTCCTCAAGTGTTTTAAGCACTCGTGATTCGACTAGTTACCTTCGATGATGACATTCCAATCCATAGCTTTCAAGCTGATGGATCCCCCATATACACAGATAAAATCAATGGTCACTTTATTTGGGATGTTGATCCCAGCATGTGTGATGCAAACTACGAATGCAGAACTTGTTTGAAGGTTTACAGAGCCACATGTAAGCCCTTTTGCAAACCTCGCAGGCCTGATGACCCAAACAGCCCTTGGATAGGATTACGTCCTATAAAAAATAAGCCACTTCTCATTTATGACATAGCTTTGCAAATTCTGCAAGCCGAAGGCCTCTTACCCAAAAGGCCAAAAATGATTCCTTCACCTATACCATGTTTCATGGCTTCCAACTATGACCAAGATTTTCCTCCTTTAGAACCCACTTCTAACCTAGAAAGAAACTTGTTTTCTCGACCTTTTATCCAAACAACAGAAGTTCTCTCTAATGGATATTTGAAACAACCTTCAGAGACTGAACAAGTACTCAACTGACAGTCTCACAATGCTAGAGTACAAAATAGAGTTCTAAACTCTATTGATCAGAAGATTGATCGAGTCACTCATCATGTCTCTTAACATGATCATCATCTTTAAAGTCTAAATGCCGTACCCAGAGATATTTTTACTGACCTTTAATCCAGAATTGCCAAGTTAGATGCAGACCTACACCGATATATCAATCATGGATATTTTGGTCCAGAGTTTGATAGGAAAGAAAGATAAATCAGACAACTTAAGGGACAATTGGAGCAAATGAATAGGGACCATCTAAACACTGCTCCTCCATCATACATACCAAAACCATACCCGTATACTCAGTCCCTAATCTTTCCTACTTAATATCCTCTATATTCAGCTTCAACCAGACCTCCTGATTCATCCCAATATTTCAAATATACTAGAGAACTTTTCTGAAAGTATCCTCCATTATCTTCATCTACAAGATCTTCTTTGTCCTCATAACCAAAGAAGCCAGTCAAAAAATCATTTGCCTCACAAAAGAAAAAACAACCCATGCCAGATCAGTATAAACCAGTGTTATATACTTATCCACAAACTTCTTTCTCTGAATCTGAAACCGATACTATTTCCAGTGAATCTACTTCTTAGGAAACTGATACTATAGCTTCCTCTCATTAGTCTGATTCAAATGCAGTTGCAGATCTAACTCGGGTCTTTATGGCATCCCGGACAGATCCTTAACAGCCTACCCAGACTTTTGATTCACCTGATGAAGCATCCACTGGATCCACACCCATTGTAGAGGAACCACCAGAGAATTACACTCTTGAACTTCCTCACAGTTCCAGACTAACCAATGGTCACTGGTTCAATCTAGACGATTCTTCTCCAAACCAATGGAGAAAGAAAATTTCTGAGATGAGTGCATGGCTTGATATTCATATAGCTAAATCTGAACAGAACCTAGAAACCATTCTGAGAGAATTTAATTCTAGATTCATGGGATCTCTCAGAGACTGGTACCAAGCTCTCGGAGAATATCGTCAATTGATATTTGTTAGAGTTGCCTCTATCTCCCTTGCCATGGGACTCATCTTTAAAGAATTCCTTAGAAACGCTGATTAGTTTTACAAACAAGCTAGACAAGAACTCTTTGAAATGCGTTGTTGTTCTCTCAACAAAAAGGATCTAGAATTCCATTACAAACGCATGTCATTCAGATACTACGCGCTTGGTGGAATCAATCATCCAAACCTCCAGCAAGTTTATATGAATTCTCTTCCTATTGAACTTCAAGATAAATTGCAAAGAAAGATTGACACCTCAGGCAGAGCTCTCAAAGATATTACTTTGGGAGAAATCCACATGTTCTCATTAAGTGATTTGGACAAGGTCTGTGGAACACACAAGGTCATGCTTGACATGTGGCAGACATCTATAAAGACAATAATTACAAAGATAGGGTCCTGCCTAACAGGTGGCAGACGTAAGCTTTCTACAAAGCCAATAATTAAACGATTCTACCGGACAGGTGGTAGACAAACCATTTCAGGAATTATTACAAAAGGACAAATTTTGCACACTGATTGATTAATCAAACCAACCGACAATACACAGTACAATAATGGATAGGATCAGGATAAGGTCATGAGCTGTTAAGATTGCAATTGACGTGGTATTCGTCGTCTGAGTTGTGGGCTCCACAATTAAATCAAGGCCATGTGTCAACTTGCATGGGTCTTGGGAGTCAAGCAGATAGAAGTCTTGGAAAGGATGCTTGCTCTGAGTAGGTCTCTTGGTATTCCTGGAAGTATGTAGAATACATTTGTTGTATCTCCATTAACATCATAGAGAAAGTTGAGAAGAGATATATAGAGATTGTGAGGATATAGTTTTTCATAATTATAAGTGGTATGCCACTCATAACTGATGTTTGAGGTCCATAGAAGCTTAGTGTGAGGATTGTACCGGCATGGTCAATAGAAGATCCATATGCAGGATATTTAGGCAGCTGTTTCTGGATCTAACTTCCATAAATTGTATTGACTCATGAACTTGGTGAGCTCAGCTTTCTAGTTTAAGAGAAAGTCAAACCATTGTAGGAAAGTTCTCATAAGAGAGTCCTGATGAGCCGGATCTTGGATATTAACATAAAGGGCTTGGAGTGGGAAGACAATAGCATGATAATGTAAAATGGACATACACCAAAGAAACCATAAAACTTGAGGAGAAAAATAATAAAAGGGTGGTAGAAGAAAAGGGTCAAGGAAAGGTTTGGTGGGATTAATGAGACTGTGTTTGCAACCTGGATTTTTCATCCATGAGAGATAAACCGTGAGGTGTGTTTTGGCGAAGTCCTGTATTTGAGTTAGAGAGGGTGACTGACCATGGGGAAGCATGTCAGTTAATTCTAGAGGATAAGCTGACTCAATGGGAGATGATGGATTTACTTAAGAGGAAGAGGAGGATGCGATAGAGGACGTTGCCATGAAGATTAGAGGGATATGACCAATAGGTGTAAAGAGGTGGACTAGTGGTGTCCTAGAAAGCAGATATGCAATTATATTATTGTGCCCCTTCACGTGCTTAACAGTGAACTCATATCTGGAAAACCAATCTTTCAATCTCAACAGTTGAGGATTAGGAGAAATCTTATTACGAAACTCGAGGATCCTTGGAAATGATGAGTTGTCCATTTTCACAAGAAAGCTTCTTATCCTGAGGTGAAAATCAAACTTTTAGATTCCATATTTGATTGCAAGAATCTCTTTGTAGATAGTGTGGTAGTGTTGTTGGGCATCTTTGAATTGTCCACTAGCGTGACCATAATATATATATATATATATATATATATATTAATACAGGATCGAAACCAGGCTCTGATACCAAGGTGGGGGCAGGGAGCCCCGAACCGTCTCTAACAGTCTTAGAGTTTTCCTCACAACCGGCATCAACTCAATGGCCTAAACATGGTACTCACACGTCAACAAACCAGAGACAGATAGAGACCATAAGCCAAAGTTTCAGCATTGTTTCTGATGTGCAGGATCCTCAACTAGAGGCAAGCATAGGGCATACTTAAATCATTATGAATTGTTTATCATCTCGAAGAGAAATATTGAAGATCATGAGGAAAGGAATATTAGATATTCATGAGAGCTTAAACACATTGAGATTTTATTCGATCTCCGATTGATTTTACAAAGAGAGAACTCCTCTCTATTAATAGAGGGGGAGAGGAGAATTCCGTCCAAACCTATAATACAGGTGACAACAACAACCCGTCATATTACCTAACAGATGGTAGAAAAGCATCATCAAAGATGATAATTATACAATTCTGCTGGACAGATTACAGACAAACCTTTTCAAAAATTATTACAAAGGACAAACAGTGCAAACTAATTATTACATTCATAAATAAAATCAACCGACAACACATATGGATAAGATCAGATCCGGAGTCACGGATTGCTAAGATTGCAATTGGAGTGATCTTCATCATCTGAGTTGAGGGCTCCACAGATAAAGCAAGGCCATGTGTGAACTTGCATGGGGTCCTGGGAGTCAAGTTGGTAAGAGTTTTGAAAAGGATGCCAGCTCTGAGTAGGGTCCCTCGGCATTACTAGAAGTATGAAGAGCACATATGTTATGTCGCCGTTAACATCATAAAGGAAGTTGAGAAGAGATATCTGGAGATTGTGAGGATATGATTTTTCATAATCATAAGTGGTGTACCACTCATTGCTGGTGTTTGAGGTCCATAGAAGCCTTTTGTGAGGATCATACCGATATGGTCTATGGAAGATCCATATGCATGATACTGTGGCAGCTGTTTCAGTATCTAGCTTCCATAAATTATATTGACCCCTGAGCTTAGTAAGTTCATTTTTCCAGTTCGACAGAGAGTCAAACCACTGTAGGAAAATTCTCAGAAGAGAGTCATGATGAGTTGAGTCTTGGATGTGGACATAAAGGGCTTGGAGTGTGAAGACAATAGCATGATGATGTTGGACAAACATACACCATAGAAACCACAAGACTTGAGGAGAAAAAGAATAAAAAGGTGGTAGAAGAAAATGATCAAGGAAGGGTTTAAAGGGATTAACGAGACTGTGCTTGCAACCTTGGTTTTTCATTTGTGAGAGAGAGACAGTGAGATATGTTTTGGCGAAGTCCTGTATTTGGACCAAGGATGGTGGCTGGCCAGAAGAAAGCATTTCAATTAGTTCTGTAGGATATGTCTTTTCTGTGAGAACGGGGAATTCATTGAAGATGAAGATGAAGATGAAGATGAAGAGAAAGAGGAGGATGCAGCCGAGGATGTTGCCATGAGGATGAGAGGGATATTGCCTGTGGGGGTGATAAGGTGGATCGATGGTGGTCAGGAAAGCATATCTGCTATTATATTTTCATGTCCCTTCACGTGCTTAATAGTGAAGTTATATCTGGAAAACCAATCTTTCAATCTCAATAATTGAGGATTGGGAGGAATCTTTTTATGAAACTTGAGGATCTTTGGGAAAGATGAGTTATCCATCTCAACAAGAAAAATTCTTGCCCTGAGATGGAAATCAAACTTTTGGATTCCATATTTGACCGTAAGAATCTCTTTATAGATAGTGTGATAATGCTTTTGAGAATCTTTAAATTGTCCACTTGCATGAACACAATAATTTCGTTGTCTTTCCTTTTCTTCAATGAGGATGGCCACCCAAAAATTATCACAAGCATCTGTCTGGAGAAAGAGTTGACCGGTGGAAGGAATAGTGAGAGATGGTGGTTTTATGCTTATTTTTTAAGATTAACCTTTACTTCTGTGTGACAAGAACTCTATGGCATAGGGTTCTTCTTTAGGAGGGCTGAGATAGCCGAAGTGTGGTGACTCACCCGAGGGATGGAATCTCTGATGAAATTGACTATTCCCAGGAATTGTTGAATTTTTTTAGTCAAATTTGAATCAGGAAAATCTAATAGCTGTTTAGCTAGGTGAGGACCAGGATGGTACTGTCCATTAGAAATATGCATTTCGAGGAACTCTATTTCTGAACGACCTATCATACTCTTTTTTTCTGAATGTATAATGTTGTATTGATTAATCAGACTATGAAATTGTTGAAGGAGATTGTTGTGGGAGTCTTTGTTTGAAGAGAACAACAATATGTCATCAATATAGAGCAATGATGAATGGAGAATAGGATGAAAGATCCTGATTATGATAACTTTCAGGAATAAAAATGAGGCTGTTTTTAGACCACATGGTAGGACTGTCCACTGGTACTGGGCATTAGGGATGCAAAAGATAGTTTTATAACTTTCTTCAGGATGGATACCTATTTTCCAAAAGGCTCATTTGAGATCGAACTTGGAAAAGATGGAGTCACCGGGGAGTTGAGAGAATACGGTGTTAGTTCTGGGAACCGGAAACTTGTCATCACGAAGGAAATGGTTGAGAGGCTTGTAGTCAATGACTAGTCTCTTTTTTCCTCTACTCTGTTCTAAGCATTTTTTAACATAAAATGCTTGACAAGTCTATGGTGAAGAAGTAGGTTCAAGCAAGCCTTGGCCATCACATTCTTCACTGGCCATTTTAAGATCTGAAGGCGTCATTCTGGAATGAGAAGCCTTTGTAGGATTAACATCTTCATTAAGCTTGAATGGTAGCCTAATAAAGAATTCTGAATTTTTCCACAAGGATTTTGGATGCTTGAAATCTCCATGGTTGTTTGTATAGAATTGCAACAATTTCTCTTGGACTTGTTGAAATGAGGGTTAGATTTCAGGTAATGGGAAAAAAATTGGTATGGTGGAAAATGGATTGAAATCTCTCTTGTACATGATTCCGTTGGGGAGAATTTTGAGAGATTTACATTGATAATAGACATCCCAGCCAATTAGGATATATTTATCTAGTAATGGTGTTCCTATGACATGAACCCATAGGGTGGAGGATGGAAAAATCTTAGTACCAATCCTATTCCTTGAAATTAGATTAGTAGTGAATATTTTTCCATCTGCTGCTTTGAAATAGCAAACATAGGGTTTCCAGGTTGTGGAAGGAAGGATTTTAGGGTTCATCATTGTTTTGTGTGAGCTAGTATTAAAGTATGCAATGGCATCAACTGGTTTGGAGTATTTTTTCAGACAGGATTTAGTCTGGAACTTAAGGTCCCGACTTAGGTTCGATTTGTGCGGCTTGATAAGACTCTAGGACAATGTCTGTTTCTAAGGAATCGAAAAATTCTGAAGTGGATTTTGAGTCTGAGTCTTGAAGCACAAAAGTAGTATCTCTATCCATATTCTCCTGTTCTGAGAAGATGGATTCAATGTCTGCATCAGCGGGGACTTCTCTCGTGATTTATTCAAGTTGATGAACCAGCTAGGCTGACTTTGCTTTATTGTTAGGACATTTTTTTGTTTAATGTCCTTTATTTCCACAAATGAAGTATTTCTGGGATTTGTTCCATACACGTCTGGCTTTCTTTCAGAAATATTTGAACTTTTTGTTCTTTCTGTTCTTGAAAGAATGCTGGAAGTGCTTTATCTTTTTTGGCTTGCAGGTGCACATTTTTTAAGATTTGCATTTGATTTGGTGCGTAGGTTGTCTGCATTGCCTATCGTATTTCTTCCCTTCGCTTTAACAGTTTGGAGAAGGCTCTTTGTGTTGCACAGAGCTTGTCCAATGCGCTTAATGAGAACATGTGAATTTCTCCCAAATTAATATCTTCGAGGGTTCGACTACGATATTGATCTTCCTTTGTAATTCATCTTGAAGTTCAATAGGAAGTAAATTCATATAAACTTGTCGGAGACTTTCATCATTGATACCACCAAGAGCATAGTATCTAAAAGACATGCACCTGTAATGGAATTATAGATCCTTTTTGTTGAGAGAGCAGCAACGCATTTCAAAGAATTCCTATCTGGATTGCTTATAAAATTGATCAACGTCTCTAACGTATTCTTTAAAAATAATTCTCATGGCTAAAGAGACAGAGGCCAATTTGACAAATTACAATTGGCGATATTCTCCAAAGGCCTGGCACCAATCTCTGAGAGATCCTGTGAATCTAGAAACGAACTCTCTCATAATGATTTCTAGGTTTTGTTCAGATTTTGCTATCTGTAAATCAAGCCATGCACTCATTTCAGAAATTTTCTTTCTCCATTGGTTCTGAGAAGAATCTTCTAGGTTGAACCAGGGTCTATTGGTTGGCTTAGAAACATGAGGCTGCTCAGGATTGACATTTTTTGGTGGTTCCTCAACAATAGGTGTGGATTCAGTGGATGGCTCATTAGGAGAATCAAAGTCTGAGTAGAAGGTTTGGGATCTGTTCGTGACGCTATAAAGACCTGGGTTAGATGTGCGACATCATCTGAGTTAGACTGATGAGAGGAAGTGGCAGTATCAATTTCCCAAGAGGATTGCGTAGACTCGCTAGAAACAGATTCAATCTCAGTTGACGAAGAAGTCTGCAGCGATGTATAAAGAACTGGATTATAATGGTCGCAGACAAGTTGTTCTTTCTTTTGAGATGTTGATGGCTTTTTGACTGATTTCTTGTGAGGATGTAGATGGTTTTGAGGAGGAAACCTAATAAAGAATTCTGAATTTTCCCACTAGGGTCACTACAACAAATATGACTTTTTATAGCATTGCATTATAGCATTCTTTTCAAAAATGCTATCAAATGTACCTATATTATTTCATATTGTAATAAAATGCTATAAAAAGATAGTAATAGATAACAATTAACTTTAAATAGCATTTTGATTTCAATAATATAGCATTTTTAATGCTATTAAACTATATAATTCAAATATTAATTATTTTTTATTAAAATAATAATTTAATAGCATTTTAAATATGCTATGATATGCCATGAAATCATATAAGCTATTATATAATTATTATTTTTTAATTTATTATTAACAAAAACAAAATTTAACGTACATAAAATGTATTTTTTTTTTAAATTAAATTAGTATTTACAAAACTAATTATATAGCATTTAAGAATGCTATAATACATGTTAAAAATACTTGATAAATAGGGTAAAAAAAATTCCTATCCCTCTAATTTTTTTCAAAGATAAAGAGGGTAAATGAATTTTTTTTTATTTTTTTTTCAAAATTTGAATCCCTATCTTTTACTTTATATTCTCTTCATCTGTTATAAGAGTTGTTTTACAACCACCAAACCACCCACTCAAAATGTCTACTTTTACCATAAAGCTCTCAAGTATCAATATCTGTCTTCATCTTCTATTCTTATTAAAAACTTCATAATTTTTTGGTAAGTTTTTTCTCTCTTTCATTCATTGTTTTTTTTTTTGAAAACCCAGTTTTAATTCTTGTTAATTATTTGATTAATTACAAATGTGTTTATTTGATTTTTTTTTCCCAGTTAGAAAATTTGGTTATGAATCTATATGTGAAAGTATTACATGTCTTCCATTGTGAAGTTATATTTCTTGGTAAGAGATTTATGATTTCCTCTATATTATTTGTTAGTTTGATTATATGATTTTTTCCATCTTAGATCATTTTAGTTACGGTCTCTACAATCTCTATTTTACAATTGTTATGGCTATGTAAATTCATATATGTTTATTCGTTTTTTTTTTCATTAAATATAGCTTTATTTTATTGATGTCTTTCAGGTCATCGGTTATCAAGATGAAGCCATGAAGGTTGCGTGTGTTTTGTCAAAAGCAGAAGATGAAAATTGGTAGAGCAATCATGTTGTTGTAATTAGCTAAAAAATAATAATCTTGTTCTTGTACTTTTTTTTTCTTATAAAAATAAATTCAAATCTTTTATATAGAAATTTCCTTCTAAGTTTGATATGTTAAGTGAATCATGTAATTATTTTGATTCATTTATAAATATTTATCTTTTTTTCCTTTAATGTTTGTATTTTTTTGTGTAAAATTAAACCTTTTGAATTAATAATTAAGTAAATAATAAAACTATATACTTTTTATATTTGGTATAATTACAATAGCATTTTTAAGAAGTTATAATAACTACAATAATATCATTTTTTTTATTAGGGATATAACATCATTTAAATGCTATAAAAAATAATTATACTATTAAAAAAATTGAAGTTATAACATACAAATAATACTATGAAAAGATAATACTTTTAATCACACTGGTTGTCATGGCATTTGACTGAATGCTATTGTTTACATTTGATAACATTTATTTGCTGCTATTGTATGTGATATTTGTTGTAGTGGGTTTAGGATGCTTGAAATCAACATGGTTGTTTGTGTAAAATTGCAGCAATTTCTCTTGGACTTGTTGGAATGAGGGCTGCATTTCAGATAATGGGAAAAAAATTGGTATGGTGGAAAAGGGTTTGAAATCTCTTGTATCTGATTCGGTTGTGGAGGATTTTGAGAGATTTACATTGACAATATACATCCCAGCCAATTAGGATATCTTTATCTAGCAATGGTGTTCCTATGACACGAACCCATAGGGTGCGAGATGGGAAAATCTTAATCATATTCCTTAAAATTAGATTAGTAGTGAATATTTGTCCATTTGCTGCTTTTAAATAGCGAACATAAGGTTTCCAGGCTGGCTGTGGAAGGAAAGATTTTGGGGTTCATCATTGTGTTATGTGATGCTGATTGCGAATGCATAACATGTTTAAAGGATCACAAGACCCCATGTAAGCCCTTTTGCAAACCTTGCAGACCTGATAACCCAAACAACCCTTGGATAGGATTACATCCTATCAAAAATAAGTCTCTTCCCATTTATGACAGAGCTTTACGAATCCTACAAACGGAAGGCCTCTTACCCATGAAACTAGAGATGATTATTCCACCTCTCCCTCCACCTATACCATGTTTCATGGCTTCCAACTATGACCAAGACATTCCTCATTTATAACCCATTTCTAATCCAGAAATAAACCTTTTTTCTCCACCTTTTATCCAAACAACAGAAGTCCTACTTGATGGATCTTTGAAAAAGCCCTCGCAAGTTGAACAGGTACTTAACTGGCAATCTAACAACACCAGAATACAAAATAGAGTTTTGAAAACTATTGATCAAAAGATTGAATGGGTCACCAAACACGTCTCTCAACATGACCATCATGTCCAAGGCTTAGATGCAGTACTCAGAGACATGTTTACTGACCTTCAATCCAGAATTGTCAAATTAGATGCAGATCTTCACCGTTATATCAATCATGGATATTTCAGTCCAGAGTTTGACAGAAAATAAAAATAAATCAGACAACTTAGGGAACAACTGGAACAAATGAACAGGGATCAAATAAATACTGCCCCTTCACCATATATACCAAAACCATACCCTTATACTCAGTCCCTGATCTTTCCTACTCAGTCCCCTCCATATTCACCTTCAGCAAGACCTCCTGAACCATCCCAGTATTTCAAATCTACTGGAGAACTTTTCAGAAATTATCCTCCCTTGTCTTCCTCCTCAAAACGATCTACATCCTCGCAGCCCAAGAAATCAGTCAAAAAGCCATCAACATCTCAAAAGAAAAAATAGCTTATCTCCGGCCAATATAATTCAGTTCTTTGTACATCATTGTAGACTTTTTCATCAACTGAGACTGAATCTGTTTCTAGCGAGTCTACCCAATCCTCTAGGGAAATAGATACTGCCACTTCCTCTCATTAGTTTGAGTCAGATGATGTCACAGACCTAACCCAGGTCTTTATGGCATCACGAACAAATCCCAAACCTTTTGCTCAGACTTTTGATTTTCCTGATGAGCCATCCACCGGACCCACACCTATTGTTGAGGAACCACTAGAAAATTTCAATCCTGAACAGCCTCATGTTTCTAAGCCAACCAATGGACCCTCGTTCAACCTAGAAGATTCTTCTCCGAACCAATGGAGAAAGAAAATTTTTAAAATTAGTGCACGACTTGATTTACAGATAGCAAAGTCTAAACAAAATCTAGAAACCATTATGAGAGAGTTCGTTTCCAAATTCACGGGATCTCTCTGAGATTGGTACCAGGCCCTTGAAGAATATCACCAATTTCAATTTCTCAGATCTGGCTCTGTCTCTTTATCCACTAGAATATCTTTAAAGAATTCCTTGGAGACGTTGATCAATTTTATAAGCAATCCAGACAGGAATTCTTTGAAATGGGTTGTTGCTCTCTCAATGAAAAAAATCTAGAATTCCATTACAAACGCATGTCCTTCAGATACTATGCTCTTGGTGGTATCAATGATGAAAGTCTTCGACAAGTTTATATGAATTCACTTCCTGTTGAACTTCAGGATGAATTACAAAGGAATATCGATACCTCAGGTCGAACCCTCAAAGATATTACTTTGGGAGAAATTCAAATGTTCTCATTAAACGCCTTGGACAAGCTCTGTGCAACACAATGAGTCTTCTCTAAAATGTAAAAAGAAGGAAAGAAATACATTAGGCAATGCAGACAACCTACGCACCAGATCAAATGCAAATCCTCATAAATGTGCACCTGTAAGCCAAAAAATATAAAGCACTTCCAACATTATTTCATGAACAGAAAGAACAAAAAGTTCAAATATTTCCAAAAGAAAGGCAGACGTGTATGGAACAAATCCTAGAAATATTTCATCAATGGAAAGAAAGGACATTATGCAAAAAATAAAAGTCCTAACAACAAAGCAAAGTCAGCCAAGCCGGTTCATCAACTTGAACAAATCACGGGAGAAGTCCCCTCTGATGCAGACATTGAATCCATTTTATTAGAACAGGAGAATGTGGACAAAGACACTACTTTTGTGCTTCAAGACTCATATTCAGAATCCACTTCAGAATTTTCCGATTCCTAAGAAACAAACATTGTCCTGAAGTCTTATCAAGCCGTACAAATCGAACCTCAGCCAGGACCCTAAGTTCCAGTCTAAATCCTGTCTGAAAAAATACTCCAAGCCAGTTGATGCCCTTGCATAATTTGATACTAGCTCACACAAAACAATGATGAACCATAAAATCCTTCATTCCACAGCTTGGAAACTTTATGTTCTCTATTTCAAAGCAGCTGATGGACAAATATTCACTACTAATCTGATTTCAAGGAATAGGATTGGTATTAAGATTTTTCCATCCTCCACCCTATGGGTTCGTGTCATAGGAACACCATTACTAGATAAAGATATCCTAATTGGCTGGGATGTCTATTGTCAATGTAAATCTCTCAAAATCCTCCCCAACGAAATCATATACAAGAGGGATTTCAAACTCTTTTCCACCATACCAAAATTTTTCCCATTATCTGAAATACAACCCTCATTTCAACAAGTCCAAGAGAAATTACTGCAAATATGCACAAAAAACCATGCAAATTTCAAGCATCCAAAACCCTTGCAGAAAAATTTAGAATTCTTTATTAGGCTACCATTCAAGCTTATGAAGATGTTAATCCTTCAAAGGCTTTCCATTCTGGGATGACGCCTTCAGATCTTAAAATGGCCAATGAAGTATGTGATGAACTGTTTTGCCAAGGCTTGCTTGAACCTACTTTTTCACCATGGACGTGTGAAGCGTGTTATGTTAAAAAAAAATGCTCAAAACAGATTAGAGGAAAAAAGAGACTAGTCATTGACTAGAAGCCTCTCAACCATTTCGTCCATGATGACAAGTTTCCGGCTCCCAGAACCAACACCCTATTCTCTCAACTCCTCGGTGCCTCCATCTTTTCCAAGTTTGATCTGAAATGAGCCTTTTGGAAAATAGGTATCCATCCTGAAGAAAGTTATAAAACTGTCTTTTGCATCCCTAATGCCCAGTACCAGTGGACAGTCCTACCATGTGGTCTAAAAACAGCCCCATTTTTATTCCTGAAAGTTATCATCATCAGGATCTTTCATCCTATTCTCCGTTCATCATTGCTCTATATTGATAACATATTGTTGTTCTCTTCAAACAAAGACTTCCACAACAATCTCCTTCAACAATTTCATAGTCTGATTGATCAATAGCATTATTCTTTTAGAAAAAAAAAAGAGTATGATAGGTCGTTCAGAAATAGAGTTCCTCGGAATGCATATTTCTAATGGACAGTACCATTCTGATCCTCACCTAGCTAAACAGTTATTAGATTTTCCTGATTCAAATTTGACTAAAACAAATCAACAATTCCTTATAATAGTCAATTTCATCAAAGATTCCATCCCTCAGGTGAGTCACCACACTTTGGCTCTCTCAACCCTCTTAAAGAAGAACCATATGCCATAGAGTTCTTATCACATAGAAGCAGTGGTTAATCTTAAAAAGATAGCACAAAAACCACCATATCTCTCTATTCCTTCCACTGGTTAACTCTTTCTCTATAAAGATGCTAGTGATAATTTTTTGGGGGCCATCCTCATCGAAGAAAAGGAAGGACAACTAATTATTATGGCCATGCTAGTGGACAATTTAAAGATGCCCAGAAGCATTATCACACTATCTATAAAGAGATTCTTATGGTTAAATATGGAATCCAAAAGTTTGATTTCCACCTCAGGACAAGTAGTTTTCTTGTTGAGATGGACAACTCATCTTTCCCAAAGACCCTCAAGTTCCGTAATAAGATTCCTCCCAATCCTCAATTATTGAGATTGAAATATTGGTTTTCGAGATATGATTTCACTGTTAAGCACGTGAAGGGACATGAAAATATAATAGCATATATGCTTTCCAGACCACCACCGATCCACCTTATCACTCCCATATACAATATCTCTCTCATCCTCATGGCAACATCTTCGGTTGCATCCTCCTCTTCCTTTTCTGTGATTACTTTTTAGTGAATCCCCCAGTTCTCATAGAAAAGACATATCCCCGCGAACTGATTGAAATGCTCTCCTCTGGCCAGACACCCTCTTTGGTTCAAATACAGGACTTCACCAAAACATATCTCACTGTCTATCTCTCACAAATGAAAAATCAAGGTTGCAAGCACAGTCTCGTTAATCCCATTAAACCCTTCATTGATCCTTTTCTTCTACCGCCCTTTAATTAATTTTCTCCTCAAGTCTTGTGGTTTTTATGGTGTATGTCTGTTCTACATCATCATGCTATTGTCTTCCCACTCCAAGCCCTTTATGTCCACATCCAAGACCCGGCTCATCAGGACTTTCTTTTGAGAATTTTCCTACAGCGGTTTGACTCTCTATCAAACTGGGAAAATGAATTTACTAAGCTCAGGGGTCAATATAATTTATGGAAGCTAGATCTTGAAACATCTGCCACAGTATCATGCATATGGATTTTCCATAGACCATATCGGTATGATCCTCACAAAAGGCTTATATGGACCTCAAACACCAACTATGAGTGGTACACCACTTATGATTATGAAAAATCATATCCTTACAATCTCCAGATATCTCTTCTTAACTTCTTTTGTGATGTTAATAGTGACACAACATATGTGCTCTTCATACTTCCAGAAATGCCGAGGGACCCTATTCACAGCTGGCATCCTTTTCAAAATTCTTATCAACTTGACTCCTAGGACCTCATGCAACTTGACACATGGCCTTGCTTTAACTGTGGAGCCCTCAACTCAGATGATGAAGATCACTCTAATTGCAATCTTAGCAGTTCATGATCTTATATGGATATGATCTTATCCATGTGTGTTGTCGGTTGGTTTCATTTACGAGTGTAATAATTAGTTTGCACTATTTTTCCTTTGTAATATTCCTGAAAAGGTTTGTCTACCATCTGTCCTGCAGAATTGTAAAATTATGATGATGTTTGTCTGCCACCTGTTAGGCAATATGATGAGCTGTCGTTCTCACCTGTATTATAGGTTTGGACGGAATTCTTCTCTCCCTCTCTATAAATAGGGAGAAGTTCTCTATTTGTAAAATCAGTCGGAGATCAAATAAAATCTCAATGTGTTTTAGCTCTCATGAATTTCTAATGTTCCCTGCCTCCTGATCTTCAATATTTCTCCTAGAGATGATATACAATTCATAATGATCTAAGTATGCTTTGTGCTTGCCTTTAGTTGAGGATCTTGCACATCAGAAACGATGCTGAAACTTTGGCTTATGGTCCCTATCTGTCTCTGGTTTGTTGAAGTGTGAGTACACTATTTGAACCGTTGAGTTGATACCGGTTGTGAGAAAAACTCTTAAGACTGTTAGAGACGGTTCAGGGCTCCATGCCCCAACTCCACGACCATCTCATAGAGAGTATAATTGTCTAGTTTTTCCCACAAACGGCCTTACCTCAACGGCCTAAACAGGGTACTCACTTACAAAACAATATCAAAGATATGTGGAGATCTTAAGCCAAATCTGTTCAGATATGCAGGATCCTCATAGGAAGCAAGCATAGAGCATACTGAGATTTTGGAGAACTACAAATCTCGACATAAAACTATCTAAAGATCAGGACGAGAGAAACTTAGAAAGCCATAGATAAACAAACACTCAGTCGATTGATTCTACAAGAAGAGCATCTCAAGCTATTTATAGAGGAGAAGAGAGCTCTGGAAAAGATAAGGCCAAGGCTTATGGCCGACCAGCATATCTTACAAAAAGAAATTTAATCCCTGTCGAACAGGTGACAGACTTACATCATAGCAAACAAAAGAAAAGTTGTCTGGCAGCTGGCAAGCACGAAAATAATTTGACATCTAAAAGATAAATATGAGATAAACTTGGAGAAATTTTATGGACTGCTGAGGTTACAATTGGCATGGTATTCATCATCAGAGTCGAGAGCTCCGTAAATGGAACAGGGCCACGTGTCATCCTGTAACGGGTCCTGTAAATCCAGAAGATAAGAATTCTGGAAAGGGTGCCAACTTCAAGATGGGTCCCTAGGGACACCTGAAATGATGAAGAGGACATCCGTCGTGTCACCATTGACATCACAAAGGAAATTGAGGAGAGGGATCTGGATAATGATCAGATACAATCTTTCGTAGTTATACGATGTATCCCATTCGTAACTGATATTAGAAGTCCACAGAAGTCCGATATGTGGATTGTGATGATAGGGCCTGTGAAAGATCTAGATACAACATACATTGGCTACCAAATCTGGGTCCATCTTCCAAAGATGGTATTGACCCATGAGCCTAGTAAGCTCAGTGTGCCAAGAAGGCAGATGATTAAACCATTGAAGGAAGGTCTGAAGATTTGCATTAAAGGAGGACGGGTCTTGGATGAGGCCATATAATGCTTGGAGGGGAAAAATCATAGCATGATGATGTATGACAGATAAACACCATAGGAACCATAAGACCTGAGGAGAATAATAGTAAAAGGGGGAGACACAAAGAGGTCAAGAAATGGTTTGGTAGGATCGACAAGTTGGTGTCTGCAGTCTTGGTCATTGATCTGGAAGAGATAAATTGGGAGGTATGTATTGGTGAAGCTTTGTATTTACAGAACATATGGAGATTGACCTGGTGGTATGGTCGCTATTAATTCTGGGGGAAAATGAGGAGGATGAGGTATAGATGGAGAAGAGGTATAGATGGAGAAGATGCTGAGGAAGATACTGAAGAGGTTATCATATAAAGTAAATGAATGGGTCTAGCGTGAAAGATAAAGGTGACAGGATGAGGTCTAGAAAGCATATCAGGAATGATGTTATTATGCCCTTTAATGTGTTTCACAGAGAAACCATATCTAGAAAACCAATCTTTGAGCCTTAGAAGTTGAGGGTTTGGAGGGAGTTTTTTGCGGAACTCAACGACCTTTGGAAAGGATGAAGTGTCCATTTCTATGATGAAGCTCCTAGTCCCAAGGTGGAAGTCAAACTTGGAGATCCCATTCTTTACTGCAAGAATCTTTTTATAGACTGTGTGATAGTGCTTTTGGGCATCTTTGAATTGTCCACTGCCATAACCGCAGTAGTGGCGCTTTCCTTTTATTTCTTCAATGAGGATGGCTCCCCAAAAATGATCACTAGCATCAGTTTGGAGGATGAGCTGTCCTGAAGAGGTATATGCCAAAGAGGTGGTTTCTAGGAGATTCTCTTTAGATGGGTAACTGCTTCAGAATGAGATGTGTTACACTGATAAGGGTTCTTTTTAAGCAGATTGGACAGGATTGTAGTGTAGTGGCTAACCTGTGGGATAAAATCCCTATTGTAATTGACGATGCCAAGGAATTATTGAACTTGCTTTTGAGTGAGGTTCGAATCAGGGAAATCAAGGAGCTGCTTGGCCAAATAAGGACTAGGGTGGTAGACCCCTTCTCTTATCTGCATGCTGAGGAATTCGATTTCATCAACGCCAATCGAACTCTTATTCTCAGAGAGCATAATTCCATACTGGTCAACGATCTGAACAAATTATCATAAAAGCTTGTCATGAGACTCCTCATCTGGGGAGAAAAGAAGAATGTTATCAATATATAGTAAGGTAGAATAGTGGATAGGACAAAAAATCCTGGTGATGGCCTTCTGGAAAAGTGAAGGAGTAGTTTTTAGGCCAAAAGGCAAAAAGGTCCATTGGTATTGAGCATTTGAGAGACAGAAATTCGTCTTGTATCTTTCTTCAGGATGGATGTCTATCTGCCAGAAGGCTCATTTTAAGTCGAATTTGGAAAATATAGTAGCTCCAGGTAGCTGTGAGAACAGGGTGTTGGCTCTCCGGACCGGAAACTTGTCATATTGGAGGAAGAGATTGAGAGTCTTGTAATCAATGACCAGTCTCTTCTTTCCTCTGAGCTGTTCAGATCTTTTTTCAACATAAAAGGCCTGGCAGGCCCAAGGGGAGGAAGTGGATTCTATCAATCCTTGTCGGAGGAGTTCTTCACATTCTTTGTTTGCTAGCAAGAGGTCAGTGGGTGACATTCCCGAATGAGAAGCTTTGATAGGGTTGGCATCCTCGTTGAGCTTGAAGGGAAGCTTGATGAAGAAATTTGGATTTTCCCATAATGGATTTGGGTGTTAAAAGTCAGCATGATTGTTCGTGTAAAATCCAAGGAGTTTTTCTTGAATTTGTCAGAAGTTAGGATTGATGGTGGAGAGAGGGAAACTCTTGGGTATGTTGGTGAAAGGTTTGAATTCACGTTTGAACCGGATGCCGGTAGGAAGAATTCTGATAGATTTGGATTGGCTATAAACATCCCATCCAATTAGAATATCTTTGTCTGGAAAGGAAGTACCAATAACGTGAGTCCACAGAGTGTTTGAGAGGAAAAATTGGATGTCAATCTTTTACCTAGAGACCATGTTGGTAATAAAGATCTGGCCATCAGCTGCCAAGAACTCATTGCTTTTTTCTTTCCATGCTTCTGGGGGTAGAACCCTAGGGTTCATCATTGTGGAATGTGTGCCAGTATCAAAATAGGCAATGGTAGGGTCTGGCTTGGAGTATTTTTCTGTCAGAATCTGAACCTCGATTTGAGGGCCCAGGTTATATCACTTGTTGCCTGGTAGGCTTCTGAGGGGAGGTCTGGTTCCGATTAGTCTGAGGTTTCTGAGGATGAGCTTGAGTCATCTAAATCTTGGATCATGAAAGTGGTTAGTTGGTTAACATCTTCTTGTTCCGAGAAGATGGATTCTATGTCAGCATCAGAAAGAACTTCATCAACAATTTGTCTGAGCTGTTGAATGAGCATGGCTGATTTCGTTCTCTTGTTAGGGCATTGCTTGACATAGTGTCCCTTTTGTCCGTACGCAAAACACTTGTCCGATTTGTTCCAGGATCTCCTAGCCTTCTTTCGAAAATATTTATATTTTCTATTTCTCTTGTTATTAGAGAAATTCTTCTCTTTCCGTGGCTGTCTTCTGGGAGGATGACCCATGGAAATACTGTAGGATTTGCAATTGCATTTGAGGTTGTATGAATCAGGTAATTTATAGAGCCAATCATACTTCCTGCCTTCCCTGGTCATTTTTGTGAAAACTGTTTGTATGGCACAGAGTTTGTTCAGAGCAGTGTGGGTGAACATGTGTATTTCCCCTAGGGAGATATCTCAAAGGGTCCGGTTTGAGAGCTCAATCAAACGTTAAAGTTCACCCTGAAGTTCTGTAGGGAGGGAGTTCAAATAGACCTGCCTTAAGCTTTCATCATTGATTCCGCCAAAGCTTTCAAATAGACATACGTCTGTAACGAAAATCTATATCTTTTTTGTCAAGAGAACAACATCGCATTTCAAAGAACTCATGTCTGGTTTGTTTGTAAAACTGAGAAGCATATTTGAGAAATTCTCAAAAAATAATCCCCATTGTAACACCCATGTCTTTCAGGCCCAATTGAAAGGCCCATTTAAAAAAAATTGGATAAGCGTAAAGCAGAAAAGGCATCATGTGAGTAAGCCAAGTGAAATGCATTGCTGACAGGCAGCTGTGAGCTTGGTTAATTAGCTTACAACTTCAGCTGTGTCCTTCCATAAGTATATATATATATATTGGAGGATAAACGTTGAGAGCTAGAAATCAGTAGAATCCAGCAGAAGAAAGGAAAGGAAAGAAAAGAGAAGGAGAAGTCAGTGAAGCTCTCTTTAGTAATTATGGATTTCAGTTGATTCTTCTTTGATATCCAGTTTTAATTGGATCTTGTGATTGTTAGGGAAAGAAGACGAAGAGAACCTAGCATACCTAGTCTGAATTAAGCTTGACGTTTAAGTTGTGAGTGAATTAAGTTTCAGTTTTGTTTTTAACTCAAGTTTACAGTTTTATGCTTTAATTGCTGCAAATCATTTTAAGCTTTTTATTGCTTTTTATGATTGATGGTGAGTATACGGAGAACTGAAAGTATATATATATTTTATGCTTATATTAGCATTCAGAATCAATATATTATTTTTATGATTTATCAAGAAGAGATTTTGATTTCTATAAAAGCACCATGTATGTACCTTCCCCAGTTATGATTATGGTTGGCTTTTGGGGCCGTTCTACACATGTGTATGTCATGAGTCGCTCTGCAAGTGCATGACCAGACAAAGAGTAATTGAGTCGCTCTGCACTTGTACGACCAGAGAGTCGTTCTGCCCGCGTATTGACCAGAGAAAGAGTAATTGAGTCGCTCTGCAAGGGTATGACCAGAAGTTATTCATGACTCGGCGTTTGCCCAAATGTATTTCGGCTTACGTATGGAGGATATCCCCGGTACGAATTTGGTGAAGATTAAGATTTTATAAAGTATCTTACTCTTTTCAGAAAAGTGATGCATTCAGTATTCGGTTTATTAAGTATGAAAGTAGATATATTAGCTTATACCATGTATTACTGAATGCTTATTGTAAAGTGGTTTAGAAAAGTGTTTTTAAAAGTTTTCATTCACTCACTGGGCGTTAGCGCTCATTCTTTCACTCTTATATATTTATCCAGGTAGCTGCTCGGTTGTGCGGACTCAGAAGTTTTGAGGTGGGCCACTCGATGACATCATGAAGCATAAAAGTCATGCATTTTAAATTTTCATGTACATATTTAGAGATATGAGGTCGGCATGGTCGGGACGGTAGGCATGGTCGGAACGATAGGCATGGTCGGGACGGTAGGCATAGTCGGGACGGTAGGCATAGTCGGGATGGTAGGCATGGTCAGAACATGGTCGGATTTCTACTCGGCCCACTTGACCTACTCGGCCCATAAGGCCTATTCGGTCTACTCGGCCTACTCGGCCTACTCGGTTTTCTTACTCGGCCTGTTCAGTTTCCCACTCGGGATGGACTGGTTAGTTTTTATAGTGGTCGGTTTTTGGTCCGATCGGTCAATTTTTACACTTTGTAAAGAACGAAAATATATGAAAAGAAATTGAAATTATGTACATTTTGCACTCTCCTTATATTTTATTTGTTTAATAACAAGTATTTCATATGGAAATTTCAGTAGAAATTCCTTTTATCATGCTAGTAAATGTAGAGCCCACAGGGCCTCCCTCGTACTCAAGAGAGGAGTCGGGGCGGGTCCTGTCACCCATAGCTTGCGATACAGAACCACATAGAACTAGTTGTAGCTGTCGGTATTCTCTGAGAGCCTAGTACCAATCCCTAAGAGATCTAGTGAATCTGGAAACAAATTCTCTTAAGATGGTTTCTGTGTTGTTTTCTCGCTTTGCTGTCTGGAGATCGAGCCATGCACTCATTTTTGACATCCTTCTTCTCCATTGACAGGGAGCAAAATCGTCATGGTTAAACAATGGGCCATTAATGGGTCTTTGAGTGGGAACAAGGCATGGAGGCCTGTGATCTGTAGGTTCTTCTACAATGTGGGTTGGTTCTTCAAAAGTCCCCTGTGAAGTATCGGAAGTGTCCACTGTCTGAGTGGACGGTTGGAGGTCTTTTCTGGATGCCATAAAGATCTGAGAAAAATCTACAAGCTCATCTGGGTCTGATTGGTATGATTGGTCAGTTGATGTAGGGGAGTATGTTTCCTATGAAGAATAAGACTCATAGAAGGATTCTGTGGGGGCAGTAGAGGTTTCGGCGGAGGAGGTATGTTAAGAAAAGAAGGTAGATTTGTGAGAAGTATAGAATGGGTGTTTGTGATTGTCTGAGGTTTTCTTTCTACGAGGAGATGATTTTTTAGAAGGTCGGGTAGTTCTGCTGGAAAATGGCTTTTCTGTTGCCTTGGTAGAGATAAAGGCGGATATTTTCTAAAAAGGTCTCCAGTTGATTTGAAAAACTAGGAGTGGTCAGGAGGTCTAGAGGTTTGAGGTGGGGATTGGGTTGGAAATATCAAGGATGGAGTGTAAGGATGTGGTCTTAGAATATAGGGTGCACTGGTGAAATGGTCACGACTTATTTGATCTAATTGATCTTTAAGATGTTTGATTTCTCTTTGATGGAGGCCGGCATCCATTCTAGCAACTCTAGATTGCAACTCTGTATACATATTGCGTAAAGAGGATTCGAAATGTTGAAGGTGAAGATCTTGTTGAGAAACATGATGTGAGCCCTGGTCAATCTTTTGATCAATAGAGTGTACAACTCTACTATGAACTCTAGCGTTGCGGGAATGCCAGTTAAGGACTTGCTCAACCTGGGAAGGCTGCTTGAGGGATCCATCAGGAAGGACTTCAGTGGTTTGGATGAATGGTCAAGAAAACAGGTTCCTTTCGTGGTTCGAGGAAGGTTCTAGAGGAGGAAAATCCTTGTCATAACTGGAAACCATGAAACAAAAAATGAAAGCCAGAGCAGAAGGTAGGAATCCTTTTGGTTCCTCTGGCTTCTTTGGCAGCAAAGCTTCGGATTTAAGGATTTGAAGGTCTCTATCGTAAATAGAGAGAGGTTTGTTTTTGACCGAAAGTAAAACTCTCCGGTGGCTGTTGGGATCATCTGGTTTTCGGTAGGAACGAGTTGGTTTACAAGACGACCTTATGGCCTTGGAACAAATTCTGCAATCACATTCTGCATCACACATTTCTGGATTAATGTTCCATATGAAGTGGCCGTTAATTTTATCCGTATAGATAGGGGTTCCGTCAGCTTTGTTGCAATGAATTGGAATTTCTTTTTCGAAAGTGACAGGTCGGATCATGTGAACTTGAAAAATATGAGGTGCACTAGGTGTGGGTGCACTGGTGGTTACTTTAGTGGTTGAAGTATTGATTGGTTCATAAGTGGTCTGTATAGAGACATCAGACAGTTTGGTGAATTTTGTGTCTGAATCAACAGGAGTGGTATTCTGGAAGGCTTTCTCATAATTGGTGATCCATTTGAGAGACATAATTTCAATAAGCTTGTCCCTGGGAAGTAGCTTGAGAATTTGAATGATGGTGGGAACTTCATCTTCTCTTTCTGCTTTTATGAAGATGGTATCTCTAGTATGTCCAGGAACAGAGAGATCAAGGGCATGATCTTGAAGCCTGTAGGCAATCTGATGATGCAACGTTTCCATGTAGGAATTAGGCACCATGGGTGCTCTTACCACTTGAAGTTGAATTTTGAGGCAATTGTGAAGATTCTGATCTCTATGAGGGATATTGAAATTGGGGTAGTAAGTGAGAAAGATACTTCCGGCATGGAGTGTTGACATGCAAGTTTCGATGATTGCATGTTCATATTCTTTATAGATAGTATTGGGGAGAGCAATCCTGGCAGTGACGGGTAGTCTTTTTCTTCCATGAAGGGTGAGGACTATCCTTATGGCTCCAATATGTAGGTGAGGGTAGCCTTCTTTAATCCATTGATCAACCAAAGGCTGACCTATTTCCAGATTAACATATTGTTCGGCCGTGGATGCTGGAATTAGACAGTTGTCCAAGGCAGTGGATTGGACGTACTTATTTATTGGAGGAGAATGGTGTTGGACTAAGGCAGTGACCCTTCTAGAGAGCGACTTACTACGTTTGAAAATAGTATAAGGATTTATTAGGGGAAGAGAAGTCTCATTGATTTGAGCAAATTCTGGGATATGGGTATATTCAACAAGGTTTTGTATTTTGTTTGTCTGAGTCTGACGGACAGAGATAGCAGAAGAAAGTCTAATCGGAGTGTTATCAGATATACTACTTGCCATTGTTTTGGGAATTCCTTTTCTTCATCTTGCTTTATGCCGATCATTGTAGTTCACTCTTCAGATAGTTTTATGTCGAGATCTGTAGTTCTCTAAAATCTCAGTATGCTTTATGCTTCCCTCCTATGAGGATTCTGCATATCAGAACAGATTTGGTTTAAGATCTCCATCTATCTCTGATAGTGTTTTGTAAGTGAGTACCCTGTTTAGGCCATTGAGGTTAGACTGTTTGTGGGGAAAACTAGACAATTATGCTCTCTATGAGATGGTCGTGGAGCTCTCTACCACCGAAATGGTATAAGAGCCTGGTTCCGAATAGTCTAAGGTTTCTGAGGATGAGCTGGAGTCATCTGAATCTTGGATCATGAAAGTGGTTAGTTGGTTGACATCTTCTTGTCCTGAGAAGATGGATTCTATGTCAGCATCAGAAGGAACTTCATCAGCAATCTGTCTGAGCTATTGAATGAGCTTGGCTGATTTCATTTTTTTGTTAGGGCATTGCTTGGAATAGTGTCCATTTTGTCCGCAAGCAAAACACTTGTCTGATTTGTTCCAGGATCTCCTAGCCTTCTTTCGGAAATATTTATATTTTCTATTTCTCTTGTTATTAGAGAAATTCTTCTCTTTTTATGGCTATCTTCTGGGAGACTGACCCCTGGAAAGACGGTAGGATCTGTAATTGCAGTGATCAGTATTTTTTGCATTTGAGGTGGTATGAATCAGGTAATTTACAGTACCTATCATACTTCCTGCCTTCCCTGATCATTTTTGTGAAAACTCTTTGTGTGGCACAGAGTTTGTCTAGGGCAGTGTGGGTGAACATGTGTATTTCCCCTATAGAGATATCTCGAAGGGTTCGGTTTGAGAGCTCAATCAAACGTTGAAGTTCACCCTAAAGTTCTGTAAAGAGGGAGTTCAAATAGACCTGCCTTAAGCTTTCATCGTTGATTCCGCCAGGGCATGGTATCTGAAAGACATGTGTCTGTAATGAAAATCTATATCCTTTTTGTCAAGAGAACATCACCGCATTTCAAAGAATTCCTGTCTGGTATGTTTGTAAAACTGAGAAACATCTCCGAGAAATTCTCAAAAAATAATCCCCATAGCTTGCGATACAGAACCATATAGAACTAGATGTAGTTGTCGGTATTCTCTGAGAGTCTGATACCAATCCCTAAGAGATCTAGTGAATCTGGAAACAAATTCTCTTAAGATGGTTTCTGTGTTGTTTTCTCGCTTTGCTGTCTGGAGATCGAGCCATGCACTAATATCTGACATCATTCTTCTCCATTGACAGGGAGTGGAATCGTCATGATTAAACCATGGGCCATTTGTGGGTCTTTGAGTGGGAACAGGGCATGGGGGCCTGTGATCTGTAGGTTCTTCTACAATATGGGTTGGTTCTTCAAAAGTCCCCTCTGAAGTATCGGAAGTGTCCACTGTCTGAGTGGACGGTTGACGGTCTGTTCTGGATGCCATAAAGATCTAAGAAAAATCTACAAGCTCATCTGGGTCTGATTGTTATGATTGGTCAGCTGATGTAGGGGAGTATGTTTCCCATGAAGAATAGGACTCATAGAAGGATTCTGTGGGGGCAGTAGAGGTTTTAGCGGAGGAGGTATGTTCAGAAAAAAAGGTAGATTTGTGAGAAGTATAGAATGCGTGTTGTGATGGTTTGAGGTTTTCTTTCTCCGGGGAGATGATTTTTTAGAAGGTCAGGTAGTTCTGCTGGAAGATGGCTTGCCTGGTTGCTTTGGTGAAGATAAAGGCGGATATTTTCTAAAAAGGTCTCCAGTTGATTTGAAAAACTAGGAGTGGTCAGGAGGTCTAAAGGTATGAGGTGGGGATTGGGTTGGAAATATCAAGGATGGAGTGTAAGGATGTGGTCTTAGAACATAGGGTGCACTGGTGAAATGGCCACGACTTATTTGATCTTATTGATCCTTAAGCTGTCTGATTTCTCTTTCTTTGTTGTCAAAGTCAGGACCAAAATATCCTTGGTTTATGTATTGATGGAGGTCGTCATCCAGTTTGGCAACTCTAGATTGCAAGTCTGTATACATATTGCGTAAAGAGGAGTCGAAATGTTAAAGGTGAAGATCATGTTGAGAAACATGATGTGAGACCTAGTCAATCTTTTGATCAATAGAGTGTAAAACTCTATTCTGAACTCTGGCGTTGCGGGAATGCCAGTTAAGAACATGCTCAGCCTGGGAAGGCTGCTTAAGGGATCCATAGGGAAGAACTTCAGTGATTTGGACGAATGGTCTAGAAAACAGGTTCCTTTCGGGGTTCGAGGAAGGTTCCAGAGGAGGAAAATCCTTGTCATAACTGGAAACCATGAAAAAAGGAATGGGAGTCAAAGCAGAAGGTAAGAATCCTTTTGGTTCCTCTGGCTCCTTTGGTAGCAAACCTTCGAATTTGAGGATTTGAAGGGCTCTATCGTAGATAGAAAGAGGTTTGTTTTTGACCAGAAGTAAGCCTCTTCAGCGACTGTTGGGATCATCTGGTTTTCGGTATAAACAACTTGGTTTACAAGACGACCTTATGGCCTTGCAACAAATTTTGCATTCACAGTATGCATCACATATTTCTAGATCAACGTCCTATGTGAAGTGGCCGTTAATTTTATCCGTATAGATAGGGGTTCCGTCAGCTTCAAAGCAATGAATTTGAATTTCTTTTTCAAAAGTGACAGGTCGGATCATGAGAACTTGAAAAACAGGAGATGCACTAGGTGTGGGTGCAAGTCTATTTGAACTCCCTCCCTACAGAACTTCAGGGTGAACTTTAACGTTTGATTGAGCTCTCAACCCGAACCCTTCGAGATATCTCTCTAGGAGAAATACATATGTTCACCCACACTGCCCTGGACAAACTCTGTGCCACACAAAGAGTTTTCACAAGAATGATCAGCCTCCAAGAAGATAGCCACGGAAATAGAAGAATTTCTCTGATAACAAGAGAAATAGAAAATATAAATATTTCTAAAAGAAGGCTAGGAGATCCTGGAACAAATCAGACAAGTGTTTTGCTTGCGGACAAAAGGGACAATATGCCAAGCAATGCCCTAACAAAAGAACGAAATAAGCCAAGCTCATTCAACAGCTCAGACAGATTGCTGATGAAGTTTCTTCTGATGCTGACATAGAATCCATCTTCTCAGAACAAGAAGATGTCAACCAACTAACCACTTTCAAGATCCAATATTCAGATGACTCCAGCTCATCCTCAGAAACCTCATACTATTTGGAACCAGACCTCCCCTTAGAAGCCTACCAGGCAACAAGTGATAATAATCCAGGTTCAGATTCTGGCAGAAAAATACTCAAAGCCGGTCTCTTCCACTGCCTATTTCGATACTGGCGCACATTCCACAATGATAAACCCTAGGGTTCTACCCCCAGAAGCTTGGAAAGAAAATAGCAACGAGTTCTTGGCAGCTGATGACCAGATCTTTATTACCAACATGGTCTCTAAGAAGAAGATTGACATCCAATTTTCCCCCTCATACACTCTGTGGACGCACGTTATTGGTACTCCCATTCCAAACAAAGATATTCTAATTGGATGGGATGTTTATAGCCAATCCAAATCTATCAGAATTTTTCCTACCGGCATCCGGTTCAAACGTGAATTTAAACATTTCACCAACATACCCAAGAGTTTCCCTCTCTCCACCATCAATCCTAACTTCCAACAAATTCAAGAAAAATTCCTTGGATTTTGCACGAACAGTCATGCTGAATTTAAACACCAAATCCATTGTGAAAAAATCCAGATTTCTTCATCAAGCTTCCTTTCAAGCTCAACGAGGATGCCAACCCTACCAAAGCTTCTCATTAGGGAATGTCACCCATGGACCTCTTGCTAGCAAATGAAAAATGTGAAGAACTCCTCCGACAAGGATTGATAGAATCCACTTCCTCCCCTTGGGCCTGCCAGGCCTTTTATGTTGAAAAAAAATCTGAACAACTCAGAGGAAAGAAGAGACTGGTCATTGATTACAATCCTTTCAATCTATTCCTCCAAGATGACAAGTTTCTGGTCCCGAGAGCCAACTCCCTGTTCTCACAACTACTTGGAGCTACTATATTTTTCAAGTTTGACTTAAAAGGAGCCTTCTGGCAGATAGACATCCATCCTGAAGAAAGATACAAGATGGCTTTCTGTCTCCCAAATGCTCAATACCAGTGGATCATTTTGCCTTTTGGCCTAAAAACTGCTCATTCACTTTTCCGAAAGGACATCACTAGGATTTCCCATCCTATCCTCCATTCTGCCTTACTATATATTGATGACATTTTGCTTTTCTCCCCAGATGAGGAGTCTCATGACAAGCTTTTACGACAATTCCATCAGATCGTTGACCAGTATGGAATTATGCTCTCTGAGAAGAAAAGTTCGATTGGCATTGCTGAAATCGAATTCCTCAGCATGCAGATAAGAGAAGGGGCCTACCACCCTAGTCCTTATTTGGCCAAGTAGCTCCTTGATTTCCCTGATTTGAACCTCACTCAAAAGCAAGTTCAACAATTCCTTGGCATCGTCAATTACACTAGGAATTTTATCCCACAGGCTAGCCACTACACTACAATCCTGTCCAATCTGCTTAAGAAGAACCCTCCTTAGTGGAACACATCTCATTCTTAAGCAGTTGCCCATCTAAAGAGAATCTCCTAGAAACCACCTCTTTTGCACATACCTCTTCAGGATAGCTCATCCTCCAAACTGATGCTAGTGATCATTTTTGGGGAGCCATCCTCATTGAAGTAATAAAAGGAAAGCGCCACTACTGCGGTCATGGCAGTGGACAATTCAAAGATGCCCAAAAGCACTATCACACAATCTATAAAAAGATTCTTGCAGTAAAGAATGGGATCTCCAAGTTTGACTTCCACCTCAGGACTAGGAGCTTCATCATAGAAATGGACACTTCATCCTTTCCAAAGGTCGTTGAGTTCCGCAACAAACTCCCTCCAAACCCCCAACTTCTAAGGCTCAAAGATTGATTTTCTAGCTATGATTTCTCTGTGAAACACATTAAAGGGCATAATAACATCATTCCTGATATGCTCTCCAGACCTCATCCTCTAAAACTGGACCCATTCCTTTACTTTATTTGATAACCTCTTCGGCATCTTCTTCAGCCTTTTCTCCATCTATACCTCCTCCTCCTCCTCCTCCTCCTCCTCCTCCTCCTCATTTTCCCCCAGAATTAACGGTGACCATACCACCAGGTCAATCTCCCTCTGTTCTACAAATACAAAGTTTCACCAAGACATACCTCCCAATTTATCTCTCCCAGATCAATGACCAAGACTGTAGACACCAACTTGTCAATCCTACCAAACCATTTCTTGACCCCTTTGTGTCTCCCCCTTTTTACTATTATTCTCCTCAGGTTTTATGGTTCATATTTTGTTTATCTGTCCTACATCATCATGTTATGATTTTTCCCCTCCAAGCATTATATGGCCTCATCCAAGACCTGTCCTCCCTTAATGTAAATCTTCGGACCTTCCTTCAATGGTTTAATCCTCTGCCTTATTGGCACACTGAGCTTACTAGGCTCATAGGTCAATACCATCTTTCGAAGATGGACCCAAATTTGGTAGCCAAGGTATGTTGTATCTAGGTCTTTCACATGCCCTATCATCACAATCCACATACCGGACTTTTGTGGACTTCTAATATCAGCTACTAATGGGATACATCGTATGACTAAGAAAGATTGTATCTGATCAGTATCTAGATCCCTCTCCTCAATTTCCTCTGTGACGGCAATGGTGACACGACGGATGTCCTCTTCATCCTTCAAGGTGTCCCAAGGGACCCATCTCGAAGTTGGCACCCTTTCTAGAATTCTTATCTTCTTGATTCACAGGACCTGTTACAGGATGACATGTGGCCCTGTTCCATTTACGGAGCTCTCGACTATGATGATGAATACCATGCCACCTGTAACCTCAGCAGTCCATAACTTTTCTCCAAGCTTATCTCATATTTATCTTTTAGATGTCTAATTATTTTTGTGCTTGCCAGCTGCCAGACAACTTTTCTTTTGTTTGCTTTGATGTAGGTCTGTCACCTGTCCGATAGGGATTAAATTTTCTTTTTGTAAGATATGCTTGTCGGCCATAAGCCTTGGCCTTATCTTTTCTAGAGCTCTCTTCTCCTCTATAAATAGCTTGAGATGCTCTCCTTTTAGAATCAATCGAAGAAAATAAAATCTGAGTGTTTGTTTATCTATGACTTTCTAAGTTTCTCTCGTCCTGATCTTCAGATAGTCTTATGTCGAGATCTGTAGTTCTCCAAAATCTCAGTATGCTCTATGCTTGCCTCCTATGAGGATCCTGCATATCAGAATAGATTTGGCTTAAGATCTCCACCTATCTCTGATAGTGTTTTGTAAGTGAGTACCCTGTTCAGGCAGTTGAGGTAAGACCGTTTGTGGGAAAAACTAGACAATTATACTCTCTATGAGATGGTCGTGGAGCTCTCTACCACCGAAATGGTATAATTATATGTATATATATATATATTATAATATCAGAAATTTTAAAGTCAGTGCGCACTGATATAAATTCGTCAGTGCGTTGGATGTGATCCATTAGATTCACATACTTTGACTCAAAGTGTATGCACTTGTCAAAACTTCTCCATAATCAATGGTTCATATGCAACGCACTGATATAACTCATATCAGTGCGCACTGACTAGAAAACCACTATATATATATAATTATATATATAATTATATATATACACACACACACACACACATATATATATATATATATATATATATTATTGCATAAATGCTTTGATTTCGAGTTGAAAGTAAATTATTCTGAAATATATATAAGAGGGGCACTCTGGTCATTTGAACATATTGTCACTTCCTGTCCTAACCATATCAAACGCATAATAGTACAATTAATAGTTCTATCCCAAACGTTCTAAACACAATAAGGAACAACTATTATGTCCTGTCTCATCCAGTCGTCGTACCAAACGCACCCTAAATCACTATAAATAAGATATCTCATCTCTTTGTAAAAGCTCTTTCTTGAAATCAATAACAAAGCATATATTTCCTCCACTCTCATCTCTCTCTCCTCTCTTTTTATTTATTTTTTAAGGGTTTTTACAATCTGGTCTCAATCTAATCCGAAAACGTCACTATTTTACTTGTTAATTGATTTTTCATCATATTGGTCATTAAATAATTAAAAATAGCTCGTTTCAGTCCTACTGTTAGTCAAACTAACGGTCAACCGATATAAAATCGGTTAAAAGTCTTTGTACCCTTGATAGATGCTTGATGAATGGAAAGACAATTTTACCCTCTAATTAAATAGTTTTTTTTGTTCATAATTGATATATATATATATATATAAAAGAATAATGAAAAAAAAATAGATAGATGGATCTACACCTTCCACCTTCCATTTCCACCTTCCATTTTAGAGATGGACAGTGAAAATCGAATAAAAAACTAAAATAGATTTTTTTAAAAAGGAAACAAGAGGAAGGATCGCCTTCAAGCTTGTTCCTAGAAAAATTGATGTTACCAAAGTCTATTTTTCCTAAAGAGACAGGAATTTTTCCAGAGAGCTGGTTGTGAAACAAGAACAGATGAGGTTGGAGTGTTTGTGAAGCATTAGGGTTTGTAGGTAAGGAAGAACGCCGACTTGGGCGGGTATTTGGTCGGGGAGGTCGTTGGCGAAGATGGTGAGAGAGTTGATACGGTTGGTGATGGAATCGCATTTGACGCAGGCGCAGTACAAGTGATAGCCTTCTCTCTGCAATCTCCATTGTATGAGATGGATATCCATTGATGGCGTAGATCCAACCTGGTTTCTTTTTCTTTTTTTAATTTTTATTCTTCTTTTATAAAAAAATTGTTTTAAGTTTTTTAATTTGATTTCTCAACAAAAAAAAAATCTAATCCGTTTCGTTTTTAGTAAAACTCAATTTTCTTATTTTTATTTTTCGTTTAATTTATATATATTTTTTTACATATTTATTTTTACGATTTTTTATTGGAAATATACGTAATGACTTTTATACCATTCTAAATGTTAGTTTTGAAAACTTTTGAACATTTTTAATTGTATATGGATCGGTTTGATTAAAAATCAATTAACAAGATTGTAAAAACCCCTATTTATTATTTCATTTATTTATAACATTTTTAAAATTGTGTATCTATTTTTCTCTATATATACTCATAAAACTTGATTTATATATACAAAATTTATGTTAAGTTATGGCTGGATCATTGATTTTCTTAATAATCAGTCGGTATCTTTTGAATTTTTTTTTTTTACTTCTTAGAATTCTAGGTAGGAATTTGAACTAAACAACATCTTTTGGTATTGTTTGATTTATAAAATGAATGTTTTTTCATAATGGCGTGATAAGGTTGATCAAGTGGTATACCCCTCAAACCTATATCATGGGGTTGTGAAATTTATGTAATATTATTTTTTAAAAAAAGTAATGCTACTTTATTTGAATTAAATATTCAAATTTAAAATCCAAATGATTTTTTAAAAAAAATCATTAATGTTAGACATTCCAAAAAGAAATCAGATCAAAAATCAATTCAAATAATGTGGTAAGTGATTTGTTTATTTATCATATCATTCTTTAAATTGTATGGTAATGACAACTTATTTATTGTATCATTTAGATTGAATTTTGACTTATATATTACTATTTTAAAAAAATTAATGTTTTTAAACCTTTAATCAAGAAAGATAATTTCCCGAGATGAGAGTTCACGCAATCATGGATATAATAGATTAGAGAGAAAATTTTGTATGCCACACACACTTCTATTTATTTATTTATTTAAGTTTAATATAATGTCATCTAGACCCGCTCATGTGGGGCTATAGGCGAGAAAACTAAAAGAAAAATTTTAAGTGATATGATGAGAAGATAAGGTGCTTATTAGGAATTGCAAATGTTCCGGTATACGTAACGTCCAATATATTCAAATTACTATAATTAAATGATAAATTTCTATTACGTGCATAAAACGAGTGACATTTGTTAATTTCAAATGGCACGAGATCTTTTTTATTATTGAAAATAATAAATATTATTAAGGTGGAACATCAAATCTTGAATACTAAGAAAAAAAAAAAAAAAAAAAAAGAGTAATGTCAATGAGTGAATTATGGGCAATCCGGTTCTACGACTTGTCAACTTTGTTGATGTTAATTGTCTGCTATCATGTATGCTTCTTATCTTAAATATCTATCAATTTTAAGGGGTAAAATTAAGGGAAAACTTGGGTGCAGTTTTCTGATGTGACAGTAGCATTAGGGCAGACGATACATGATGCATCCGATTGAAGGGCTCAAATGTGGGTGCAGCTTAACAGCATTAGTTAGACTGGACAATCCATAATGCATTGGATATAGTCGCGACTTTCTCCAACTTTATAATGTTTAATTATGTTATTTTTAAGATGTTTAATTATTGTTTATCATTAATCATGAGGACAAAAAACCAAATTACAACCAACTACTGCATCTAACTTGATATTAAACTGCGTTCATTAGCCTACCTACCATGTTCCAAATATAATTACAATCTTTGTCAGTTTTGGATGGTGTAGTAAAAAATATTTTTACTAGCATATATTTTTTTTTTTTGTAAAAATATTTATATAAGAAAAAACTTTCATTATGCTATCGTTATAAAAACAATATGAGTATATATATACAAAAATTTTCACATAAGTGCGCATTGATAGAATTATATTAGGACATTGAATTTGAATCACTCATTTTGTATACTTTGTCTTGTCATATATGTACTTATCAAAGCTCTTTTATAAATGAGTGACTCACATTCAATGTCTTTATATAATTTCATCAGTACGTACCGATAGAAAAAAGGACTATATATATATATATATATATATATATATATATATATAGAGAGAGAGAGAGAGAGAGAGGGGGAATTGTGAGAAATGTCACATTTTTTTGGTAAATTGCAGCGATGTCACAAGTTTAATAAGTTAAGTTTAAAAGGCACCTATTATGGTGAACTATCCAAAATGCCCTTAAATAATCGAATTTTTATTCTTGTAAAAGTCTCTCTCTTCAAAAAAGTTGTCTGAAAATCAATCTACTACTCTCTCTCTCTAAATAACAAGTCTCTCTCAAGATATTGCAGAAGAAGGTAACAAATATTTTTTATCTTCATTTTTAATTTTTCATGCATTTGTGTGGTGTGACAATGTATGAACATGTATTAACATTTTGTCTTCAGATTTTTTGATATGTTTACGAGTTGTATATGTGTCCGAGATTTTGTTTCATTGGCCCGAGCATTTTTTTTTTATATTTCGGAGCATTTTTTAAATTTGCCCGAGTTGATTTGAAGTGGTGTAAACAAGTTTAAAATCTTGGGCGTAAAAGCTCGAAAGTATTTTTAAAAAGCTCGAACCATTAAAAAAAAGCTCGAGTCATTTGTAAAAAAGCCCGACCATGTACAAAAAAAAGCTCGATCATGTATAAAAAAAAACTCGATCCTTCTGTAAAAAAGCTCGATCATGTAAAAAAAAGCTCGATATCTCACAAAAAAGCTCGATCATGTACAAAAAAAACTTGATCATGTACAAAAAAAGCTCGGTCAAGTACAAAATAGCTCGATCCCTAAAAAAAAAGCTCTATCATATACAAAAAAGCTCGATCCCTAATAAAAAAATCTCGATCGCTTACAGTTTAGATTTTTGTTTAATCCTTTATAAATGTAAATTTAATATTAAATATTATTTTCTTAATAATAGTTTTTGATGATGATTTTGACAGGACAATGGATATGGTGAGAATAGTGATATCTTACAACAGTCAATGGGAGCAATTACCCGAATGAAGTTAGGTATTTAGGTTCCGATAACCAATGTTTGTATGTGTCAAAGAATATGACTTACGACGAACTGATGTCGATTGTGCAAACCGTTGTGAAGTATGATGAGAACAAATACAATTCTGATCTACAATATATATCAATCGTTCCTGTGACTACATGTCGTACATTTATAAGAAACGATGATGATGTTCAGTTTATGCTAGGGGAAGATAGGGTGATCCCTCAAGTATGTGTTAGTCTAATTGAGAGGGCACCAGGAGATGCATTAGGAGAAGATATCCCTCATCGTAAAAATACCCAACAATTTCAATCGTTAAGTAGAAGCAAACCATTGTTGACAAAAAGAAGTGGGATCGAAGGTCGGGAAAACATGTGTGGTGTCCCACCGGAAGTAGCCGACCATGCTGATATACTGGGACCTCAATTCGACGATGTCTTTGGTTTTCAAATTGAGATGAATGGTAAGCAGTATAACCACCAATACAATGAGATCTACAATGACATCAACAATTATCATAATACAGTACCGAATGTTAGACTGATTCATGAGATGGGTAATGAGAACAATGAGAATGATGAAGAACCTGCCCTAACGGAAAGACGTATAAGACATGTACACAGATTTAGTTCCAGTGCAGCAGATATAGTTGGGACCTCTGAGATCCGGGGCTTATGTAACTCCTGATGATTCTGATAATGCCACAACGTGGGTTATTCCAGGAGCAGAATCATGTTCATCTGGTATGGTTGGAAGCAGGAACTTGGTTGAAGATAAACCTACAAGCATGATATATAAAGGGTAATTTTTTCCTACTAAAAAGGATTTGAAGAAATTAGTAGGCCATTTTGCAATGCGGTAGAACTTCGAGTGGAAGGTGAAAATGTCCAATAAGACAACGTTTTATCTGTTTTGTTTGATGGAAAATTGTACGTGAAAGTTAAGAGTGGTGAGGAGAGATAAAAGGACATACTTCTAAGTAAGAAATTTTATCAACGAACACACTTGTCCATTGGAGGAGATTCACCGCCGCCACCGACAAGCTAGTGCAGTCATAATTGGAGAAGTGGTTGCACCCAGACTTCAACAACAAGATGGTCGCCTAATGCGTCTGAAAGACATAATCTCCGGCATGAAAACAATATAGGGAATCCAAATCATGTACAGTAAGGCACATCAAGCCCTGCAATATACGTTGTCACTGACTTATGGAACGCAGGAGGAAACCTTCCAACTGTTGCCATCATTCGGTTACGTTTTGGAACAAAAAAAATCCTGGCACAATCACTAACTTACAGTACGATAAAGATGGTAAATTCCTTTATTTTTTCATGTTGATTGGTGCCTCACTTAAAGGATTCCATACGTGTATGCGTCCAGTTATTGCCGTTGATGATACCCATTTGAAGGGACGTTTCAGGGGTACAATGTTTGTTGCAACAGCACAAGATGAGAATGAACAGGTGTATCCAATTGGTTTGGATACGGCGACTCGGAAAATAACCTTTCATGGGAGTGGTTTTTGGATTGTTTGAAGGGTGCCCTAGGTCATATTGATGATTTGGTTTTCATTTCCGATAGACATGCAAGCATTGAAGCAGGGATTTCTAAAGTGTTCCTTTATGCCACCCATACCATTTGTTGCTGGCACTTTGCTAAAAATATTAAGAAGCGATATCATAGAAAGGATGTTGCCTCAATAATGGACAAAGCTGCTCGCGCGTATACCGAGTTGAAATATAATCAGCATATGGAAGAGTTAAGAATCTTGCATAAGAATGCATACGATTATGTAATTGATATCGGTCCACACAAGTGGTCCCGTGTACACTATCCCGAAAGAAGGTACAGGGTGATGACAATAAATGTTGTAGAATGTATAAACTCATGCCCAAAATTTGCACGGCAACTGCCTTTGTTGACTCTGGCTGAGTTTATTAGGAATATGCTACATTAGTGGTTTCACGATCGCAATATAGAGCTGCACAGTCCATGCATCATCATTTGACCGCAGCACATCTTGTGATTTCAAAACGTGTGGAAACCGCACTGACTGAGAAGAGCTTATTTTCCTTGGTGAATGGCCTACGACCACCTCGTCATGGAGTGTGGAACCCCGCGTCATTCAACATTGACGGTAAAAAACCACCGTAATTGGCGGACTTGCTGCTTCCTGATATACATGGGAACTTCCTGTCTCCAGGGGTCAAATATCTCCAGCTTCCCAAGAATAAGGTCGACGGTCACCACCAGCCAATGTTGGCTCCCAACGTTGCACTGTATCAGAACCTGTAATAGTAAGCATAAGGTTTTAGGTTAGGATAAACAAAGAGTTTATAATTTAAATCATTTACACCGTCTAACACTTACCAAGTCAACCTCGTGCCATGGCCGGTTTTCGCTCGTGGTAGATCCACGGACCATCTGAAGGTTCTCTTCCAACCATCGGGACTGCAACACGTTCCACATCACCATGGTCACAACCCCATGAGAATCAAGAGGCATCATTCTATCCCACTGTAACATTATAAGTGGTTGTACATACAATAATAAGTTATCAACAATAACAAACCAAAAAACGATATGCTATACCAATAATTTATAACTACTTACATAGAATTATGTATCCTATATGTTAATCCTCTAGTTGTACACAGTAGAGAATCCTCGCTGACGCTTCCGAAGAATATAGAGGTATGCGTTTATATGCTGACAATATATAAAAGTAATGAAATGTTAACAATACAACGTTATTTAAACAAACATTAATTGAAAATCACGTAAGTACATACCGTGTTCTCTAAGTCCATGAAGTTGGACTACATACACATGAACCATTTGGCGTCGATTGGTTCCAACACATCCACATCACGTCTGTTTAATTGTTGGATTAGCTTTATAACAGAATTGATTAACCATGAAAATACTGCCAAATTCATAGATGAAATTGTACTCACAGTTCCCTATTGATGTTCTTCTTGAAGGCTTTGTATGTCGCTAGCTTGTCAGTGCCCACAAGTTTGTGGGGGTCAAATATGTGTTTCGCAAACTGGGGCCGTGTCCTCAACCTCTTCGACCGATATGGATTTGTGTAAGGGCTCATCAACTGCCACCCATGCTTCCGTACACTGCTCTTGGGCGGTACTCCAGCCTCCGAGGAGCTCTGGAGCTCGATCGATGTGTTGGGTGGGGGAGGGAACTGCTCAGCCTGGGTCGATGTGCTGGGTGGGCGAGGGGACAGCTGAGCCTGGGTCGATGTGCTGGGTGGAGGAGGGGACTGTTGCACTTGGGTCGATATGTTGGGTCGGTGAGGAGGCCGTTGAGCCTAAGTCGATGTGCTGGGTGGGCAAAGGACCGTTGAGCCTGGGTCGCTGTGCTGGGTGGTGGGTGGAGCTCGGGCTAGGTTGACCAAGATAGGACAATTGGGATGTCCGACTGGACTGTTGTATGTGTAGCAGGCCTACTATCGCCAGTGAGAGACTGAATTTGACTCTCCGGACCTACCCCCCTCCAGATAGGTGGGTCCTCGTTATCTCCACATGTCATGTCTATCCCCATATATACCCACTTGTCCTGCCTCCGGGACTAAATTCTGGATCAGGAGGTGGTGGGGCATCCCTATATGTATGCATGGTCGACCCCTGAAGCCCCCAGATCATATCCAGTAACACTCGGTGCTGCTATTATCGAATCTCGTCACTCTTCCAGATCATATCAAGCAACTACTGGTACCGATGATGTCGATCCTCTTTGAAATTCCCTAGAAAGTGTGTGTCTATAACCTAGAGGGGGGTGCATAGGTTTTAATTCGATAGATTACCAGTTTTGCGAATTAATCAATATTAACAATTCTACCCCATTCTACTTAAATGTTCAATAAAAGACAACAAACATAAAACAATAACAACACACAATATATACGTGGAAACCCTCAAAATGAGAAAAACCATAGGTTGTTTAGAGCGTCACCCTTGATCCTCAAAATCCACTATTGAGTAAAAGTTTACAACCTAGGTTGACCTCCCGTCTAACCCTCAGGTTACTAACCCTTTCACTCTACCCAATGGGCCTTAATAGTGATTTTGGATCACTAGCCTTGTGCACTAACCACTTATCCACAAGCTAACTCAACAATGAAGAGATAATGGCAACCTAGGTGAATATGCAAGAATATTCAATATGCAAAAATGCTAGGTCAAGACATCCATGCTTATCTAGGATTAATAATGACAATTAAAGCAAATCCTAGATATCAATGTTCTAGATACAAAGGCAAGAAGAATTAGCTAGAAGGGTAAAATCATCCTAAATGCTAGCTATCACAAATTAATGCATCTCAACCAACAATTAATACACAAGCATGTCATAAAAGCAATTAAACATACAAGCAAGCAATTAATCTGCAATAAAGACTAAAACCCTAGGTATACATGTCTTAGTAATGAAAACATAAAGCTTAGAACATGTAGAGAATACCTAGTTATGGACACACAAGAAATCCATGCTTGAAAGATGCTTGATGATTTGGATTTTAAGGATGGTTGAGTAAAAATGGCTTCTTAGAGCTTCTCTCTCTAAAGAACCTTATCTCACTCTCAAAAATAGGTTAGGAAGCTCTAAAAATGAGTTGGGAAGAAGATGGTGTATTTATATGAAGCCTAAAATGAAACTATGTCGTTTTGGAAAAAACTGACCAAAAGACGCAATGTGCGTTGGTGTCTGTGCACTGGTTGAGTAGCGCACTACCAGCGACAACCCATTGGACAAGTTGCGCTGGTGAGATGCGCATGACGACCAACGCACTACCAGCGACAACCTACTGGAAAGTTGGGCTGGTGTTGGTGCACATGACGACTAGCGACACACCACTGAAAAGCTGCGCTGGTGTTGGCGCTGGTGGGGCACTGCTCAAGTGGTGCACAACTCACCACCTTCACACACACACACACACACAATACATGCAAGAAAAATGAGGTGAAGGGAATGCATCATAATGCCTAACATGACATGACATTTTAATCACAATATGCAATCAATTCAAACAAGCAAGAGATAACAAAATTAGGCACGCAATCAAGACAATAAGCACAAATGTAAATTGATCAAAAACATGCATGAGAGTGAGTGTGTGCACTAAATCTCTTCAATGAAGGTTAAACAAGTGATTTTACCTTTGAAGCTTGAAAGAGGACTTGAGCAATGATGACCTAACCACCCTTACATATTAAACCAAATGTGGTTGTCAACGAAATGAGCCAATCAAAAACCGAGGAACTTACAATCTCCCCCTTTGGCTATTTCGTGACAAAACCACCACTCACACTTCATCCTCACCAAAAACCAAAAACAATAGACAGAGGTCAACACAATTTTCTACATTACAAAGAGATGCCTAATAAACTATATCTTCAAGCCATTCATCTATAGTAGAATCAACATCCCTACAAAACAGAACAACTACACTTTTCAAGACAAATGTATGAGAGAGATCAAGAGAAATAAACACAAGCACAATTTGCATGAATTAGAAACAAGAAACATGCAATCAACAATGCACATAGCAAACACTCCCTCTAAATAGATCCACTCCCTCTCAATAGATCAAACTCCTCTTAAATCATGCCAATATATCTACTCCCCCTAAATCCAATACTACTCCCCCTTTTTGTCACAAGATAGGCAAATGAGTATTCCTCAACAGGGGCACTGTAGCAAAGAGAGATATTTGCAATGTAAATACATAATCATATACAACAAATTTATGCAGGTTAATTAAGAGAGAGAGAAATTCATGGAAGTTTTATTGATTGGAACATGTGTGAAAGATTGCCTTGAATGAAGTACATGTAACATCAACTTCCAAAAACATGGTATTTGACAAAGGAAAATAACACATGAGGTTCCAAGAGAAGTCAAACCAATTTGCACCAAATTGTCAATGGAAAAACAAGATATAGTTTAACAAAAAAAAATATAAAAGCAACTATCAAACTTTACAAGTTGAACAAGACATGAGCGACTATTACGCCCTATTAGATTTTTCCGGGCAAGATGCCCGTATGATAACAACCTTATTCAATAAGTAAAGAGAGAAAGAGACTATTGGATTGTGAAATCCTTGAAATGGATATAATATCTTTATTGAATGAAGTCTCAAAAGTCACTTGCACACATATTTGCAATCATTTTGTAAGCATTCAATAAATTCATCATGCATAACACATTAAGCATGTCAAGATCAAGTTTTCATAAACATGGAGATAAACTTTGGGTCAATCAAATGTACTTCCCAATCACATTTCCTAGTCTAAAAATACATGTTTGAACACAAATGAGACATGCATTTCAAATAAGGCAAAAACACATTTATTGAATAAAAAGACATAATAATATATGCATCCAAGATACTCAAGCAATTAATTAAAGAGCATAAAATTGGACAATTATTTGCTTATTAAGCACATATGGGGTCAACCACCAAAACCCATCAATGCATATGACAAATCCCAATAGACCTACTAAGAGATTTAAACTTAGTTGAATCTAATGGTTTTGTAAACAAATCCACTAGTTAATCATTTGTGACCACATGCTCAAGTGCAATGTATTTGCTCTAGTGCAATACATTTGCTCTTAACTAGCTCCCTAATGAAATGATGTCTAATGTCAATATGCTTGGTTCTAGAATGTTGGACAGGATTTTTTGAAATATTGATGGCACTCATGTTATCACAATAAAGGGTTAGAGTACCTTACTCAAACCATAATCCACAAGCATTTGCTTCATCCAAAGGAGTTGTGTGCAAGCACTCTCAACTGCTATATACTCGGCCTTGGCTGTGGATAATGAGATGGAATTTTGCTTCTTGCAAAACCAAGACACAAGATTGTTCCCTAGGAAGAAACAACTGCCCGATATACTCTTCCTATCATCATAATTACCTGCCCAATCTGCATCACTAAAGCCAACTAAACTAGCATTAGTGTCAAAAGAGTATCATATCCCACAGTTGGATGTCCAATTCACATATCGAATGATTCTCTTCACGGAGGAGATATGAGATTCCTTGGGATTGGCTTGATACCTAGCACACACACCAACACTAAAAACTATATCGGGCATACTTGCAGTCAAGTATAGCAAGCTCCTTATCATGCCACAATATAGACTTTTGATCCACACTTTTTCCACTAGCATCCTTGCTAAGTTTCAAAGTGGTACTCATTGGTGTGTCACAATGCTTGGCATTCTCAAGGCCAAACTTCTTCACTAGGTTCTTGGCATACTTAGCTTGGGATATGAATATCTCATCATGCATTTGCTTGATTTGCAAGCCTAGGAAGTAATTGAGTTCACCAACCATGCTCATTTCAAACTCATGAGTCATGACATCAACAAATTGTTGAACTTTCAAGTTGTTGGTGGAACCAAAAACGATGTCATCAACATAAATTTGAGCTATGAATAGCTCAACTTTAGTGCACTTGATGAACAAGGTCTTGTCAACACTACCTCTAGAATAGCCATTGTCAACAAGATAAATAGTGAGGTGCTCATACCAAGCCCTCGGTGCTTGTTTCAACCCATATAGCGCCTTCTTGAGGCGATAAACATGATTGGGGTGGTGTGGATCCATAAACCCCTTAGGTTGCTCAACAAACACTTCCTCTTGCAAGAAGCCATTGAGGAAGGCACTCTTAACATCCATTTGATACAATTTAAACTTGTGAACACACGATATGGATAAGAGAAGCCTAATGAACTCTAATCAGGCAACGGGAGTAAAAGTCTCCTCAAAGTTGATACCCTCAATTTAAGAGTATCCTTGTGCTACAAGTCTAGCTTTGTTCCGCACAATGTTGCCATCCTCATCTGATTTGTTCCTATAAACCCACTTGGTACCTATCACATTAGTGTTCTTAGGCCTAGGAACTAGAGTCCAAACCTCATTTATTTCAAATTGGTTTAGCTTTTCTTGCATAGCAAGAACCCAAAATTCATCACTTAAAGCTTCATCTACCTTGTTGGGTTCAATTTTAGAGGTGTAGCAAGTGTAACTAATTTGATTTGCTAATTGATGTCTAGTCCTCACACCCTCATTCATATTTCCAAGAATGTCACTATTGTTGTGGAGATGCCTAACCCAAGGAGCAGGTTCCTTAGAGTCCAAAGTAGGATCTTTATCAAGAGATTGAGTGACCTCTTTTTCAAGCTTTGATTTCTCATCACTAGAAATCTCATCAATCTTCACCAAGGGAGTATCATCAACCACACTAATCTCCTCATCATGGTTACTAACCCTAGGCCTACAATCATCTATGACCACATTAGATGATTTCATAACACTTCGTGTCTTCAAATTAAATACTCTATAGGTCTTACTATTTAGGGCACAGCCAATGAAAATCTCATCATCACTCTTAGCATCAAACTTGTCAAGTTGATCACGGTCATTTAGAATGCAGCACTTGCTTCCAAATGAGTGAAAGTAGCTTACATTTGGCTTCCTACCCTTCCATAATTCATAGGAGGTTTGCCTAGTCCCTGGCCTAAGAAACACCCTATTGCCTATATAACAAGCTGTATTGACAGCTTCAGCCCAAAGATTCCTAGGCACATTGTTGTTATGCAACATCACACGGGTCATCTCTTGGAGGACTCTATTCTTCCTCTCTACTACCCCATTTTGTTGAGGAGTTCGAGGAGCTGAGAACTCATGGAAAATGCCAAGACTATCACAAAAGTTTTCAAAACTAACATTTTCAAATTCTCTCCCATGATCACTCATAATTCTCTTAATGCATTTTATGTGAGAATCCTTCTCATTTTGAATTTTAGTACAAAGAATTTTAAAAGTTTCAAATGTTTCAGAGTTTTCTCTAAGAAAGTAAGTCCAAGTAAATCTAGAAAAATCATCCACACACACAAAAATGTACCTCTTGCCACCGAGACTCTCGGTTTGCATGGGACCCATAAGGTCCATATGAAGAAGCTCTAATGGATCCTTAGTGGCAAGATACTTACCCTTTTTATGCACACTTTTAGTTTGGTTTCCTTGTTGACAAGGTCCACAAACTCCCTCAATCCTATTTCCAAACTTAGGAAGGCCTCTCACAACTTTCAACCTTTCAAGAACTTTCAAGTCTTTGAAATTCATATGACCTAACCTTTGATGCCATAATTCAACTTGATCACAACTAGACAAATTGCAAGAGATGCCATTAGAATTAAGACAATAACAATTGTCACTTGATCTCTTACCTTTCAATAGAACATGTCCATCTTCTCTTAGAATAGAGCAATCAACTTTTCCAAACAAAACCGAAAGCCCTTCATCACTTAAATGTGATATGCTAATGAGATTGGCTTGCAAGCCATCTACATAAAGAGCATTAGGCAAGGAGGGCAAACTGGGGATGTAAATGTTTCCTTTTTCTAGAACCTTCTTACGTGAACCATCACCAAAGTTGACAAATCCACCATCCTCCATCACAAGAGTTTTAAAGAAACTCTTGTTTCTGGTCATGTGCCTAGAACATCCACTATCAAGGTACCAAGTGTTAGAGGCTTTCGCTTTCAACGCCACATGGGCCACATGGCAAACATACTCATTTGTTCTATATCCACCTAGTAGCAACATTGTCATTTCTAGGAGCCTTGGGTTCATTGGCTCTAAAATTCCTAGGTGCATGCATTTTGGCTCTTCTAAGCATATTCTTCTCAATCATGCTTTCAAAACGACACAACTTAATAAATTTAAAACAATTCGGCCTTATGTGACCTTCAACACCACAATAATGACAAATAAAAATAAAGTAAGAATTCATACCATATCCTTGTGCAAGCATGGAAGACTTCCCTCTCCTTTGAGTTGTCCTTTGGTGTTGAGCCGAATCTCTTCTTTGAAACATCCTTTGTGGTTGAGCCACATTAGCTTATCTTCTTGGTTGTGGGTGAAAATTTCTTTGTTGAATTTGAGAGCTCCTTAGAGGTTGTGGTCTTGTTTGATGAGCTCTAGCTTTTGGTGAATGTGTTTTAGCTTGAGACTTTGTTTGTGCTTGCTTTGATGATTCACCAACCTCATTTGATCTCATTTGTTGGTGTGACTCTTGAACCTCTTTGTCCTTTAGACTCTTGACAAAAATGGTCTTCTTCAAGGAAGTGGCATCATTGCCTTCCACATATCCTAGGCCCGTTTTATCACTAGGACTCTTCCCACGTGATAGCATCTTGTCAAGTCTCTCGGTTCCAGATGTCATCTTGGCAACCAATTCTTTCGCTTCCCTAATCTCAATCTTCAAGTTTTCTTTACTCTTTTTAGTGATCACAAGCTCCAATTTTAAACTCTCTTCTAACTCTTTTCCATTCTTTACCTTCTCACTCAAGTTGGTAATCTTGAAAGTCAACTCTAGATTCTTCTTTTTCAACTCTTGAATCTCCTTCTTCTTTTTCAATCTAGACTTTTCAAAAAAATTCATGAAGTCTACATAGTCCATTTCCTCATCAATCTCAAACCTAGAATTAGAAGAGGTACTCTTATCACTAGAGTCATCTCCTTCTTCCTTGTCACTCACAACTTCCTTACCATTATTAGATGTTGTGAAGGCAATGAAGTTTGCAATTCTATCTTTATCATCCGAAGATTTTTCTTCCTCTTCTAAGTTTTCACTATCACTCCAAGTGGCCGCCATTGCCTTCGGCTTTTTCTTTTTCTTCAAATTTGCACATTCTGGAGCAATGTGACCAAAACCACTGCATTCATAGCATTGAATGCCCTTCTTGGAGTCACTTTCTTGAAACTTTTTAATCTTCTTGAAGGGAGTTTTCTTTTTCATTTCCTTTCCCTTTGACCCAAAACCTTTCCTCTCAAACTTCATGAATTTCTTGAATCCTTTAACCATGAGGGTCATTTCTTCATCTGAGTCCCCCTCCTCTTCTTCAACCTTAGTGGTCTTCAAGGCAATGCTCTTTTGCTTCTTCGGAGGTGTGGGTGTGGTGTTCCATCTTGACTCATAAGCTAGAAGTCTTCCAATGACTTCACTTGGCTTCATATTCTTATACTCATTATTCTCTTCAAGTGCCGTCACCTTTGATTCGAACCTTGACGGAAGTGACCTTATAATTTTTTGCTTAACTCTCCTATCCGAATATGGGTCACCAAGTTGATGGATTTGGTTGACGGATTTGGTTGACAATATCCATAAACTTCACTTGGAAGTCACTGAAGCATTCATGATCCTCCATCCTAATCATCTCAAATTACATTTGGATGACTTGGAGCTTTGAGTCCTTGACTACCTCGGTTCTCTCATGTGCCGTTTGAAGAATGTCCCAAGTCTTCTTTGCAATCCTAGTGTTTTGGACCAACTTGTATTGATTATCGTCCACAGCACAAAGGATAACATGCATAGCCTTGTTGTTCCACTTGGATGCTTCAAACTCTTGAGTACTCTAACTAGACTTGGGCTTAGGAGCTTCTACACCATCGTCAGTGGTCATTGTTGGAGGAGTATAACCGTCTTCAATAGCCATCCAAGCACGGTCTTCTATTTGGCAAAGATAGGCTTCCATCTTGCCCTTCCAAGTAGCATAATTCACCCCATTGAGCAAAGAGGGTCTTGTGCTTGAGGCTCCCTCATGACTATTTCCGTTTCCACTCATAGTGTTTGAGGGTAATAAATGATATGAAGATGCAAATGTAATGCAACACATAAAATGTAAACAACCAAAATGCACAAGGTAAGACACACAATGCACGAATCACTTAAGTATATCTAGGCACTGGCTTTGATACCAATTGAAATCCCTAGAAAGTGTGTTTATAACCTAGATGGGGGTGAATAGGTTTTAATTCAATAGATTACCAATTTTGAGAATTAATCAATATTAACAATTCGACCTCATTCTACTTAAATGTTCAAATAAAAGACAACAAACATAAAACAATAACAACACGCAATATATACGTGGAAACCCTCCAAATGAGAAAAACCATGTGCTGTTTAGAGCGACACCCTTGATCCTCAAAATCCACTATTGAATAAAAGTTTACAACCTAGGTTGACCTCCCGTCCAACCCTCCAGTTACTAACCCTTTCACTCTACCCAACGGGCCTTAATAGTGATTTTGGATCACTAGCCTTGTGCACTAACCACTTAGCCACAAGCTAACTCAACAATGAAGAGATAATGGCAACCTAAGTGAATATGCAAGAATATTCAATATGCAAAAATGCTAGGTCAAGACATTCATGCTTATCTAGGATTAATAATGACAATTTAAGCAAATCCTAGATATCAATGTTCTAAATGCAAAGGCAAGAAGAATTAGCTGGAAGGGTAAAATCATCATAAATGCTAGCTATCACAAATTAATGCATCTCAACCAACAATTAATACACAAACATGTCATAAAAGCAATTAAACATACAAGTAAGCAATTAATATGCAATAAAGACTAAAACCCTAGGTATACATGTCTTAGTAATGAAAACATAAAGCTTAGAACATGTAGAGAATACCTAGTTATGGACACACAAGAAACCCATGCTTGAAAGATGCTTGATGATTTGGATTTTAAGGATGGTTGAGTAAAATGGCTTCTTGGAGCTTCTATCTCTAAAGAACCTTATCTCACTCTCAAAAATAGGTTAAGAAGCTCTAAATACGATTTGGAAGAAGATGGTGTATTTATATGAAGCCTAAAATGAAACTATGTCGTTTTGGAAAAAATTCACCAAAAGAAGCAATGTGCGCTGGTGTCTGTGCGTTGGTCGAGTAGCTCACGACCATCGATAACCCAGTGGACAAGTTACGCTGGTAAGGTGCGCATGACGACCAGCGCACCACCAGCGACAACCCACTGGAAAGTTACGCTGGTGTGGGCGAGCATGACGACCAGCGTACCTCCAGCGACACACCACTGGAAAGCTACGCTGGTGTTGGCACTGGTGGGGGCGCTGCTCTAGTGGCGCACAACTCACCACCTTCACACACACACACACACACACACACACACACACACACACACACACACACACACAATACATGCCAGAGAAATGAGGTGAAGGGAATGCATCCTAATGCCTAACAAGACATGGCATTTTAATTATAAGATGCAATCAATTCAAACAAGCAAGAGTTAACAAAATTATGCACACAATCAAGACAATAAGCACAAATGCAAAGTGATCAAAAACATGCATGAGAGTGAGTGTGTGCACTAAATTTCTTCAATGAAGGTTAAGCAGGTGATTTTACCTTTGAAGCTTGAAAGAGGACTTGAGCAATGATGACCTAACCACCCTTACATATTAAACCCCAAATATGGTTGTCAACGAAATGAGCCAATAAAAAACCGAGGAACTTACACTCCTCACTCTTCCGGAGGGCTTCACGCACATCGTTCAGTACATCTTTCCATGGGAACTGAAATCATGTCTACATTATTAGTACAAAACTATCAACATGTCGCGTTAATAAAAAAAACAAAACTTTCTTTTCAACTTACCTCTTCATCACGTCCAACTCCCCTACGGGAATCCCTTGTAGATGTAGTATCTTCGGGGTTGGTCCCGCTTATGCCTATGCCTATGCCTATGCCTTTCTCGCTAAGGGTCTGTTTGATATCCCCCACTGTCACTGGCCCTTAAACCCCCAGTCTTGTGCTCAGATCCCTCACTATCACTGGTCCTGTCTGTAAAACCCCCACCCTCTGTCCCACTGTTCCTGCCAAAGGTAGTCTGATCAGGGACCGGAGGCGAAATCTGAAGCCTGTCCTCCTCTACATATAGGCTCCCCCGTTTAGCCCCGTATAGTACGGTGCCTCTCTCTCAGCTGGTGTGGGCACCAGTTCCTTCCTCGTAAACATCTGAACTAATGGTTAGAACAATGTATTTGTACACTTAATAACTAATAACAACATTTACAAATTAAATACATACCCTGGCTTTGAAAATCTTGGTCAGCTTCTTCTCTCTCGGTTGTTTGATCAACTCCCACTTCCAAATATGGGAAGACCGATCCGTAACCCTCAGGGTGCCAAAATCTTTGCTCAAATCAGGGATCACCTCAAAAGTAAATATCTGCATAAAAAATGAGTATGATAAGTATCCATAACATTTAGGACACCAATAATAAGTACAACTTGTAATTCGAAGTTCTTACCAATAGAGCGTGAGATACACCGTAAATGTTGTAGGTCTCCACCGTATGTACGTGAGCGCCCTTTTCCTGTTGGCGTTGCTTGAACCCGTCTTGTCACCCGTCAAATGCATGCTTGAATGAGTAAATGGAATGCATGTACACGTGGGCACCTCACGGGAACGCATCAAACACATCGAGATCCTCAACCAGTCAAAACTGTCAAACTGGAATCTTGAATCTCTCGACCACCCCTATCAGTATCCAGTTCAACATATATATGAAGCAGAGCTTCACAGCATCGTACGCCTCTCCAAACTCTCCGACGATGACAACACCCCTTATTTCCTCCAAAGAAACCTCATCGGCTTCAGGAAAGTACCGCTGATGTATGCCATTCTCCATTTCTACATACATGGTCGTGTCCGGAACTACTCCAAACCGTAATCCGGTGATCATGTAAAATTCCACCTTCAAAAATCTCACCGACTGGTTCCCTAACATGAACTGCATCTCATTTGTTGGGCCGTTATGATACAGCTCCCTCAAAAGCAACTGATGGATAACATCATCCGAAAAATTTATCTCCCGATGCATCGTTAGGAAATGCCTGAAACATGAAGCCATGAACCGACGCCGGTCTTCATCTGTAAATTCTGTAGGGACCCAGTTCAACGCGTTGTCTATATGGGCAAGAGCGTCAAAATGGTCGTGTCAAGTCAATTTGCCCTCGTACCAGTCTCCTTGTGGAGTTTTAAGCAAATCACTCAATCTATTTCTCATCTGCAATGTAACAGAATACAACATCATTAAGCTGAAAAAGCTTGGAACCAAAATTAAAAGTCTCGATCCAATGTAAAAAAAAAAAAAACTCGATCATATTAAAAAAAAGCTCGATCCCATGATAAAAAAAACTCGATCCCATAACAAAAAAGCTCGATCCAATAACAAAAAAACTCGGTCCTATTAAAAAAAAGCTTGGTCTCTGGACGAAAATGCTCGATCCTTTAAAAAAAAGTTCGATCCTATGATAAAAAAACTCGATCCAATGTAAAAAAAAAACTCGGTCATATTAAAAAAAAAAACTTGGTCTCATGATAAAAAAGCTCGATCTCATAACAAAAAAGCTCGATCCAATCTAAAACAAGTTTGATCTCTTTTAAAAAAAACTCGATCCATTTTAAAATAAAAAAAACTCGATCCCTTTAAAAAAATCTCGATCCCTTTTAAAAAAATCTCGATCTCTTTTAAAAAAATCTCGATCCCTTTAAAAAAAAGCTCGATCCCATTCAAATTAACCTCGACTTACCAAAACCTAATTTTTATATAAAAAAAGCTCGACTCAACTACAAAAATCTCGATTCTCGTGTAAAAAGTCTCAGTAACCCAGAATTTAATCTTCGTCAACAGATATTCAACCAAATTTTAAACCCTAACCTAAACCACAACCACGACCATTTTCGGATCTCTATTTTAACCATAATCTACAATTTCAATCAACAAAACTCAAGTGTAACATGCAATGCAAGTTACCAACAATAAAAATGAGGAAAAAAACAAATTGAACTTACCTATGTCGATCGCAGATGCTCTTGTGTACTCTCGTTCCGGTCACTTCGCCGTCAATTAGTTTCCTGTCGGTTTCAATCTTGCTTTTCCCTGACTTAGAAAATGATAAATTTCTCTCTGTTTCAATAATTCGAGGTTTTTTCATCTCATCACGTTAAATGGTGTCTTTTAAACATATATTAGTGAAGTGATGATATTTGTACAATACCCCCTCCCCCTAAATAGTGCCAATAATGGTAATAAAAGAGATCAAAATTATAATAAAATAACTCTAATTAATCCGTCAACAATTAAAGTTAACAGTTGATAGGTCAAATATTTAAAAAATGACTAATTTGGCATTACGTTTCAATTGTTATAATAATTTATATTTTTTGTAATTAAAATTTAAAACAATAAAATATTAAAAAAAATTGGAGGAATCATTTCATCTATGAAGATTGACTCTCCATTAAAGGAGATTCGGTTAATGGAGGAGAACAAGATCTATTCTTTTAGATCATGAACTCCATTTTAATGGAGATTTGAGTTCCCGATTCTTCCCGATTATGTGATAAAAAAACACTTTAATTTTTTCTTTTCTATTTAACGGCTCTTAAAAAAATCCATTAAAGGTTCCGGTTTCTACTATTCTTTAATTCTTAAAATATATATATTATTATTTGTTTAAAGGGTGAATTCTATGTTAGTCCATATAGTTTGATATAATATATAAATTGATGCTCCGATTTTAAGTTTTATCGTGACAGGTCTCTACAGTTTTAAAAAATATCAATTTCAGTTTCTGTTGTCCAATTCTATTAGGGTTTACAAAGATTTTGTCCAAATGATAAGGGTAAAATGGTAACTTACATAATAAATATAAAAATATTATTAAAAATTAATTATTAATTAATGTAATTAAAAAATCAACATCAAGAAAATAAAAAATAAAATCTTTAACAAAAAACCATCAGTTCATCACCCCGATCATCTAGGCGGAAAAAAAAAATTGAAACCTATCTCACTCGATCTCGCTCTCTCCCCATCATCGGATCTTGTTGATGCATCAGACCTCTCTCCATCACCAACACCATCAGATTTGTTGAACACCATATCTTCTTCATCGATCTTCTATAAAAATTTTCTTTTTTTTCAAACCCAAACCCACAAATCCCTATATTCTTCAACCATCATCATCTTCAACCCCAATTGGATTCGACCAAAATATTAAAACCCATTCCAAAAAATATATCTTCTCACTCTCACTTTCTTTAATCTCTCTCTCCCTCTTTCTCTCGATCCCTCACTCTCCATTCATCAGATATCTCTGTCTCGATCTCTCGTTGTTCGCGGCTCCGTTAACCGTTCACGGCTCCGTTTTGGGTTTGGGTGTTTGGAGGTTCGATATCTCTCTCTCAAACTCTGTCTCAATCTCTCACATTTTGGTTTTCTTGATTGGTTTTCTGAGTTTGGGTATTTGAATGTTTGGGTTTGGGTTATTTGAATCCAGATGTGATTTATGTTGAATGTGGTTGGTGTGGGTTTGTGATGATGGTGATTTTCATTTGTAGAAATTTTTTATAAAGATGAAGAATTAATGGGTGTGGTGTGATGCGTTTTTTGAAGTAGCAGATGAATTTTTTGAAGTGGTTGGTGGGTGTGGTGAAGATGAAGAATAGATGTGATGCGTTTTTCGATTTATTTATTTTTTTTCATTTTTTTATGTTGATGAAGATCAAAAAAACGAAACAGAGATCTGATGATGGTGAAGTATTGGAGTTCGATTTGTGTTTGTGATTGAAAATGGGTTTGTGAATGAAAATGGGTATGGTTGAAGTTAGATGGTTTTGATGAACCCAGTTCTGGGTTCAAAGATAATTTTTTTTTAATAAAATTACAATTATATTTATTTCATTATTGTTTTTTCTTTTAATTAAAACAAAAGTCAGGGACAGCAAGGTCATTTGACCCTCTGTCCTGTCAGATTTTACTTTTTCAACGAAAAATTTAACAGAATGACTTAACGAGATAATTCTCAAAATCGGGGGATCAATCGGTGTATTAGGTCAAACTAGAGTGAGTGAGTGACTAAAAAGGATTTCACCCTTCTTTAATTGATGATGATCGAGAAGACAAAAAATGTTAGGGTATTGTTATTGTCACCCATAAAACTAATTAGTACGTCCATTATTTTATATCTAGTTATGAACTCTATCAATAAACATTTTTTTTTAAATAACATTAGATATCAATAAGTTTTTTTTAAAGATATATATACATATAAGAGAATTATATATTAAAATCTTTTGATTCCAAATACAATCAGTTCTATATCTTTCCTGTTCATAAGGTTTCTACATTCGAGACATTTCTAAAAGTAAATTGGATCATCATTAGAAGAGGATCTTATGCCAAACAATAATATGAACTTTTTTATATAAATTAAGTGTGTTTATAATTTAATAGGGTTTATAAATAAAATGTATTAAAATGAATAGTTTCATTTCAATATGGGTATTATTGGCATTATAATAGGTGTTTATAGTAATTTTTATTTTTAAATTTTTAGATATGGGTGTATCAAATAATTGTATGGATGGTAATATCCACTCCAAAAATGTTATTAATGATAAAGCAGATTGAAGAAGAAAAATAAATGTTGTTAATGAAACGATTGAAGAAGATTAAGATCTAGGTTTCATATCCGAACAAAATATTTATAAACATAACATGACTCATCAAATGGCCATTGTTTTGGGTGAAAATTGTTAAAAATAACCATAACTATTATGGAAATTTTGTTTTTAACCACATACGAAAATTTATTTGTTAATAGCCATTTTTTTTAGAAATTACTTGAATGCCCCCATATAAAAACTATCCCCAAACATTTTCTCTCTATTTTCTCTTTTTTTTTTCTCTCTCCTTTCCCCTCTCTCTCTCCTTTCCTCTCTCTCCCCGATCTCTCTCCCGTCGACGGTGTGCCGGCGACCTCCTCTCTCTCTCTCTCTCACCCAACCTCTCTTCTCTCTCCCCGCAACTCTTTCTCTCTCTTCTTTCTCTCTCTCTTTCACTCTCCTTTCCTTTCTCTCTCCTTTCCTTTCTCTCTCACACGTCGTCGACGGCTTGCCGGAGTGCCGTCACCTGGACTTCATGACCGTCCAGTAACGCCGTCGAGATCCCCCTCCGCAGGCGATTAGATCTGCTGAAAAAAAAGAAGAAAAAAACGAAATACTAGAAACCCAGAACATTTCAAGTTTGAACATTTCAAGTTTGAACATTTCAATTTAGACAGTATTTCAAGTTTCAAAATTTGAAAACGTAAAACTTAAAAACCCAGAACATTTCAAGTTTCAACTTTCAATTTATTCAAGATTTCAAATTTCAACATTTCAATTTAATCAAGATTTCAAGTTTCAAAATTTCATTTTTAAAAACAAGATTTCAAGTTTCAAGTTCCTAGCTGTGATCTCAAGTTTGGTTCCAGATTTTATTCATAATTTTAAATTTTCAAATTTTCTTTCAGTTTTAAAGAAAAAAAATCAAATCCAAGAGTATTTTTATAATTTATAGACATACACTGAATTTTTTTTAAAAAAATTGATATTAACAAATAAATTTTTATATGTGATTAAAAATAAAATTTCCATAATAGTTGTTGATAATTTTTATTCTCTCTTATTTTGGTGGCGGGAGACTTACACTCCATCAACCCAATAAGTGTTGGGAGACTCCAATTATGGAACTACAGGTTGTACTGTGGTAGTACTCAAAAAAAAAAAAAAGTGCTAGGCCTAATCTTTCTGCATGTATAATCATGCTAATCTGCACTCAGAAATAAATGTACGTACTTCTGTTCTTGATGATTCATTACAATGGAAGCTAGGCATTGGTTGTACGTCCAGCAACAAGAAACAAAAATTACAAGACTTATTAGTAGTATTATTGTTTTATTTTTTTCATTTTCAAGTTTGAGCTTTTTTATTGGCCCAAATCCAACGTCCACCGAATAACCCAATTGGAGCAACAAAGAAAGAATGTATTGATCTTTCTTTACACGACAGAATTAGTTGAAGGGAAGTCTTTGATCGTAAGGATTGGTGAATGCAGCAACATTGCCGGGACGTGAAAACACCATCTACATGAAGACAAGAGAATCCCAATTATAAAGTAAAAAGATGAAAGCTTGCTTATCTACAAACAATGATGATTTCAAGACTCTGCAATTCAACATAAATAAGCTACCATTTCCAAATGATTTAATTTGCTGATTTCTCTAACCGTATAAACCAATAAGTTCCGCATTTACAAAAACTTCCTATAACTCAGAAGCCAAAAGGCAGAGTGGGCAGAACATGATATTGATGCCAGAGTGCAAAAATTTGGTCTGTTTGGCTGCCAAAATCTCTGTTTTCATATCGGTTTGATGAGGTTAGTTCTTGGAATTCCTGTCTAGCTCATTATGTATAGTTTGAGAGAGTTTGTTGCGGTGAGATTGTACGATTTCTTTTCTCTATGCTATTGTTTTTTGAAATATTACAATAATTCGGGATTTGGAGGAGAGGGACAGACTCGATCCCACAACCTCATGGTGTATGTGTGAGAGGCAAAATCACTGGGTCAACCTCATCTATTCCTCTGTGTTATTGTGATGCCTGAAATCGTTATATTTGAGAGGTGATATTTTTGGTAGCCATTATTTGTGAAAAGAGTGGAGATATTTATTCAAAGTTTTAACCCGTGAATGTTGGTTTAAGTTGAACCATGTAAATGTTGACGTTGCTTTTTTTTTTTTTTTGCGATATATTATCTATTTGCTTGGTTGTGATTTTGGTTCACTGTTAAGTTTGTTGGGGTATTTCTATAATCTGTATGAATAGTTGGTTGTAAGCGTGACTTTCCACAACAAGAAGCTTACATAAATCCTAATTTAATTTTATTGATGAAATGAACTTTAAGATTAGCTGGTGATTACATGGGAACCTAATTCATAAGAATTTCCAAAGATTTAAGAGTCATTTGTTTTATCAGAAACTGTTTTTATATTTTGGCCATAGTAACCTCCTTGTACATTAATTTAGATGTTAGCAGTTATGGCAACCTAATTCATCAGAATAGAGCATTCAAAACTGCCAAGCTACTCTTCACATAACCTACTACTTCAACTTCAAGTGATTAACAAAAAGATAAAGCTAAAATGCAACTAATTTACACATCAAGGCTAAAGAGTTGGAAATTACCTGATAATTTCCAAGTGTACGAGACTTAAAACCGGCAGCACAATAATCTAAATAATATTCCCACATCCGAATGAACTTTTCGTTGAACCCCAGAGCAAGAACTTCACTGAAAAATATAGATAAATTGATCAAGACACAAAATTAATTACATGCCAGCATTTGACAAATTTTTTATTCGTGAAAAAAAAAGGGCAAGGAGAACAACACGTGGCACGTTAAATAAAATACAACTCCTACATTATTTTCACTACCTCTGGTTCTCCAAGAAAGTTTTTCTCCAACATCTCAGTGCTCGGTGATAATGGATTCCTATGTTTTCCATGTGCTCCACACTGCACTAGCAGAACTTCAATTACTCATTTTTAAAACGAAACAAAAGTTCAAACAATAAATAGAGCTAACTATATATATAATTACCAGAGTCTGGAGGCAGAAGTCATGGCTATCGTTATCCTATTTAATGAAGGCAAGCATCCACCTGGGAAAATGTATTCCTTAATAAAACCTGGACTTAGTCTGTGTTCATTGTAGTGCTGATCCGGTACTGATGTAAACTGAAAAAGTTCAACATGTCAACAAAAGTACAAGTGACTTTTGCTGAATGTTGAAAATGAAATTGCAACCATGCAAAGCAAATTTAAATAGTTTCTTTCTTTTTTCCTTCCCATTTTAATGTTACCTGTAGAACAAGAAGCCCATCTTCAGCCAATAGTGATTCACAGCAACCAAAAAACTCCTCTATGAATTCATGGCCAACAGCTTCTATCATCTCACTGAAAAAAAGCCATTAAAAATCACACTGTTTATTATTAGTCAACATGTTATTATCATTTACATAATACTTGGTGATAAAAGAACATACCAAGAAATAATTCTATCGTATTTGTTCATTTTAGGGAGTTGCCGATAGTCACAAAGATATAATCTGATGTGGTCCTGATTCAGAGAAGTTTAATATTAGGAATGCTGTATTAGCATTACAGGCTTACAGCTATAAAAACCCTAGCAAAACTCAACTTCAGAGTAAATGAGAAATAAAGCATTCATGACTATAAGTATAAATGAGTGACTCATAACTGTTTCAATACTTGAATGTCATTCTTAAAAATTTACCTGAAGGCCAGCTTCCTTTACTTTCATTTCTGCGTATTTTAGTTGCTCCTCAGACAGAGTAATGCCAGTGTATTTGCATCCAGTTCGTTTGACAGCTTCAATAGCTAAGCATCCCCATCCACAACCAATATCAAGAACTTCGTGCTCCTTACTAATTCTTGCCTGTAAGAGTTAAACAAAAATGCATAAATTAAATAAATAGATATCATGAATATTCTTTAAAAAAATAATTAACGAATTTAAACAGACTCACTTTCTCAATAAGAAGAGAAATTTTCCTCATTTGTGCAACATTCAAGTCTTCATCTTCCCTCTATAAAACAATTTGATGCTCAAAATGAATACATAGTCAGTTTTCCCTTGAAATAAAACAATAACAAATTGAAGTGTGGTGCAAGAATCACTTCTTTGTTTGAATAATGATCATCAAAAGTGAGATCCTCACCTCAAATATTGGACATGAGTATAGCATTGATTCATCCATAAACAGAGCAAAAAGCTCATTGCTCTAGAAACACAAACCAAAAAGGACTTATAAGTTTCCACTTCAAGTAAGTTAAGTTATCACTACAAACAATGAGAAACAGATTCTTGAATAAACTGAAACTTTTATAATTGACTTTGGCTAAGTAAAATTTCATGTAGTATATATATTGGCATATACAACTAAAAAAGTTCAACCATTGCTCCATAAAATTGAAAGATATTTATTGCAATATATAAAATCATAATACCATTTCTAGGTAACTTATTTTTAGTGTGTCCATGTGAGGAAAGCTCGTATAAGCATCTTATTTATGTTGTTAGAACTCCAAATGAACTTTTTTTTTTCTTTTTGCTAACCCCAAATCCCCCAAGCTAACTTCCCTAATGCTGCAATTCTTATGAAACATTAAACTTGTGGGAATTTGACGTGTACGTGGTTCGGAGAAATTTAACCCCATATCTTGTGGGGGCAAACCACAAGCCGAACCATTCTACTAACCAAGGCAGTAGGTTTAAGTAGCTTCCTCTCTATGATTGCTTCATGGATTTCCTAAATACATAAATAGTAAAAGAAATTACCATATCATAATGGCGAGCAATGTTCCTACGAGCTTGTGTAAGAGTATTTCGTTTTAAAATATGCCGAATGAAATATTTTGCAGATGCAATACCAGCAGTGAAGAACAAAGGTGACCACCAACCCCTAAAGTGAACAGAGGGAAATACTTTATGTAGTAAGATTCACGAACTAGTTATTAGCAATATCACATTCTATGAGTCGACCAGTCAATATATACCCTTTTTGGTTCAATTTTGCACGCGAAGGATCCAAATCGCTATTGGCAATGAAAATCTAAGAAATAAGATTGCAAGAACAAATTTCTCATAGTCAGAACTGAAAAAACAATTGAAGATCGGACTCAGATGAATTGTCTTACCATAAACAAATTTAGGAGACCTTCATCTTTATCAAGAAAAGAAAAATCTCCATTGATATAAGAATCTGCAATGCCTAAATCAGCCTCTGTCATGAGCTACAAAAAATTGCTAGTGGTCATTAGCGGCAGTGAGCAGCTTGCGACTGCAAATAATACTATATGTTTATGCTTAAATTTAGATCAATTTCAAATTAACGTGACATGGATGAGATGAGGTTGGCCAAGTTGTATGCCCTTTACACCGACATCAATGAGATTGTGGATTTGAATCATGTCCCCTATCCAAAATCTCAAATTGAGAGTTCAAATTATAAATAAATAAATAAATACATGTGACATTTACATCAAACATAAGTTAAGGGTTTATACCTTCCAATAAAATCTGGGATTGTGAATTTTCAATACAGTTTTCAAACCACAGTTTTCCCTGGTTCCCTCGAAATTAAAAATTGTGCCTCCTTCCTCTAGCAAACTGTGATATCCAAAATTATACAACCCATATCAATGAATTCTTATTACTTGAGTTGAAATCATGGAGCTTAGAAGAATGCATATAAGGAAGCCAAAACAGACAGAATATGAAAATAAATGAGCTCACGTCAAATGACCAGCATTGATATAATGTCTAAGAAATCTAGTAACAAAAACTCTGGCCCCTGTTTCCATCAGAGAAGGCACCATGTGTCTTGGTTTGCTCAAAAGAGCACACCTTTTTCCAAGTAAACCATGGGCAGCTATCAAGCCCGACTGCAAAGAAACAATATTCCTCACTTGTAATCCGTAATATGACCGATGAAAAGACAAGGAAAGAACAGAATGAATGGAAATCAAAATGAAACAAAATGTTTTAATTTGAGGGAAAACATTCAAAGCAAATGCTAAAATAAGGGGGACTAATTGCAACCTTTATTTCATCCTCGTGGAAGTCATAACCTAAAATAAAAGTAAAACAAATTATTGAAATCAAAGTAAAAGCTGCGGCGAATGAAGAGTACACCCAATTTAACATATATTTTTCACTGCAAACTATCCATGGAGATTTGATGTACAATTCTCGACTATTATGATTTGCATTGCACAAAAAAGTTGGCAATCAATTGACAAGCACGTATAGCAAATAACTCCCACCTTGATTAGCTCCACAAAACCAAATTCCTCTCTTTCCCTGAATATGATCAAGCTCAGGTGAAGCTTTTGAGGCAACGGTAGATTGGACTAGATGGCCAGTTGACCACTTGAGTAATGTATGTTCTGGCGTATGATCCGGATTGATTGTTACAAGAAAAGGTAAACATGTTTCGCCAATATTCTGCAAGGTCAAGCATTACCGTGTATAACTAAAGCTCATTGAGTCACTATCATAAATGATAAGACAATGTTACGAACCTGAAGCTCGTTGAGCCAGTATGTCAGACATACTTTACTATCTGTGCTTCCTATAAAGTTACATGCACTCCATGCCGCTTGGTTCCAGGGCATAAAATTCTTATCATGGTGAAGAAAAATATCACTGCCATATAATAGATTGCAAGAGTTTACTATCATCCATTTCAGCGTAACTAGTTCTTTATATATGAACTATAGCTAGAACATACGGCAGAAACATGAAGTGGATGAAAAATGAATTAATGGTTATTATGGAAGACCAGTACCTGTAGACATATTGGAAAGCACCAAGTACCCTGGTTTCATCAAATGTTGTTTGGCTTCCTAGCAATTTCAAAGCATCTGGGGCATGAACAGCCATTATGCATCCGCTGTGCAGTTCTTGGAAACCGTCTCCACTGACCACAGTGCAACCTGCAAATTATGTTCCTTGTTAATTTCTTCAAATTATTTGAAATTTTTCATGACAAAATGCCTAGAAAAGATGACAGAATACTTGTAAATCAATCCTTCTCATATTTGTATAAGAATCCTAAGATATCTAATTACCATAGTTTCATGGGAACTGGACCATTAAGGTTAGAACTTAATTTCAAAACTACAAGAGACTGTAGATACTTTTCCATGGATTATATGTATCACTGGAGTGTAAGAACATGTGAGAATGCAGCAACAATTAGAAGTTATTTGTGTAACAAATTTGGATATTAAGGTTACTACTTACTACTATAGTTCTGTTAGAAATCTGTCATCATAAAAATCCAAACATATCTTCATCTGAAGCAATTAAATTTTGATAATGAATCTAACTACTAACCTTCAACAGCTGCTGAAACAGAATACACCTCACAACCAGTCCTTATTTGACAACCCCTGCTCACAAGTTGTTCCCTAACCTGGATAGTGTTTATACGTTTTAATTACAAAAAAAATGATTGCAAGGAACATTTACTTTTAGCTGGCATTAATATAATGAGCAAAAACATAGTAATGTGAACAAACACAAGAATCAAAAGTACATACTTTATTGACATAGTTATGTGAATGCCATCTAACAGTAAGCCATTTTGGGCCTCCATAGAGCTGTGCAGAGAATCACGCAAGAGTCAAGAAATGTTCCAATAATAGGCAATTAAGATCTGAAGTTTATAACAAATTATAAGAGCATATCATTTTCTAATGGACTTTCTTATAACCTTGCACTTGATTAAAACAAATTGTACCTGAAGTAGATTATGGCTGCGGCAAAAAGAAAGAACTAAAAAGCAGGAAAGCTCATAACTCTTTTCGAGGGGAGTGACAATATTGAACAACATATTGGAATCTACACAAAAAATATATAACAAACACAATGACCATCATTAACAAAGACTTATAAAAACTCAAGGATATATCTATCACATTATATAGCAATTGAATAGTCTTACAAGATAAGCCTTTTGAAATAATTGGGAGTAACCACGAGAATTTATAAATTGCTCCAAGCTATCACTGATATCATTGTCTGAATTGTTCTCAAGCATTTCAAGATAACTGCAATATTAGAGAATTTAAATAAATAAAAGACATCAAAGTTGCTATTACAGGACGTAAATTGAAAAGAGAACATTTTAATACCTGGTAGCATCCTCCTCGAATTTGTTTATGTCTCTAAGCATTTGCCAAAAGTAGGGATTGAAGAGATTCTTCTTCTGTGAAAACAGACTAGAGAAACCATTCCTGGTGCCCCATTCACAGCCTTGGCCTTTGTCTAAGCTCACTGAGAATGACATGTCTGATGTCTCCATTTCAACCCCAAGACTCTCAAACAACTCCATCACATTTGGACATGTCACCTGTGATCATCATGTCACCCAAAATCCATAATCAACACAAAACCTAAACATACAACAAGGGAAAATGTTCCCATTGAATTTGAAGGGTGTAAAGACATTAACTCAAAACACTTGAGTGGAGTGGAGTGGGTACATGTGTTGTGATAGTTCATTAGATTCGTTGACTTAAAACTCTTTTACTTTAAACCAGGCCTGACCACAATTCGGTTCAGTTCGATCTGGTTTTGATGGTTCCATCCAACGGAACCAGAACCGGCCGGTCCACCATCCACCCCGGTTCCGACCGGTTTGGTTCCTTTGTTTTTAAATTTAAATTTTTTGTTGGAAATAAATTTGAAAAAAGGGTTGAAAATGAATTTCAAATATCAATTGAGTAAAAAAAAAATTGCGATTTCAATATTTAATTACAATAAAAAGATATTGAATAATTGAGAGATAATTATGTAATTGATAATTTGAGAGAGTATTGGAGATTTGAGAGAGACTTAGACTGAGGAGAGAAATAAAATGAGTGAGGGTGTTTATAGAGAATTAGGAAAAGGGCGAATTTTTTTTTTTTAAAAAAAAAAAACTGATTGCGCCCATTGGGCAACAATGGCCCAACGGTTGGTTGTTGAAAAAAAAGAATAAAAGGATTGCAAATTTGCAACAGTTGGGCTTGGGATTGGGTTTGGGCGGTCACAAATGGGCCTGTCAACTGACTCACCTGTTGCAACTGCCCAAACCAACGGGTGGTTTAAAAAAATATATTTAATGCATGAACCGCTGGTTCGTGTATGGTTTTTTGAAATGTTGAACCAGAAGCGAACCTTTAATGGTTCCGGTTTTGATTTCGGTTTTGATTGAAACAGCGTGCGGTTTGGTTCGCCCCGACCTGCGGTCACCACTGCTTCAAACTTTGTTCCCTTATTTGGTTTAAAGTAGTGTTGATTAATTCTATTATTTTTTATATTTTCACTCTATCATAAGACATAATAAATTAACTTTTATGTTTTCACTTTGTCATAAGACAAATAAATCATAGTTCATTGATTTGTTTATTAGACACTTGATAATAAATTATGAAGGTTAAAGTGAGTAGAGGATTCTGTCAAATTTATAAGTTTGTATAATTTAACCATTTTTATTGAAGTACTATATTTACAATTTTACAATAGAGCGGGACCTAACAAGAGGCACTACATTTGCGGTCCGGATAACTACTCCTACCAACCGGAGAAAAACCCTCCACACATATTTATAAAATACATATGGTGGGACTAGAACCTGTAACCACCAAGTATGGCAGGTAGGTGCACTACCATTTCTACGGAGAGATGATATAAAAATGGTAGCACATCACATTTTAGCAAAAGATTGTAGTGCACCTTCATTTCGTAGTGATGGTGAGGGGTTCAAGTCCCACCATACATATTGTCTCATCTTGACAGGTCTCAACAATCATATTATAATAATTGTAAATTTGTACAAAGTTGATTACAAAAATATCCTTATATATACAAAATAGTTGTAGATATACATATACATATAAGAGATGTACAAGTATAGTTAATAAATAAATAAATAAAAGTTTTTTTTTTTCACAATCTGGATTTTGCCACAATATAGTTTTATTTCATTTTTTTATATATAATTCACAATTCTATATATAGTAAAAATGACCAGTGAAGTATGAATAAAGAGTGAACTGTGAAGTCTATATATTTATATACAATGAACCAGTGAATTACGGAAAAATAAGAGTGAAGTATGAAGTGTTTATATATATATATATATAGTTTTTTTAAAATAAATTAAGTAAGGATATTTTAGTAAAAAGATATGAATTCATATTTTCAATCGGGAAATGAAACTTGATTCATAGGGTAAGTGATCATATGGTGGGTGAGGGAATCAAGTTTCCTTTTATTTGGGAACTTAATTCCTGGTATGTGTGTATGGTCCATAGAACTTAATTTCCCATAAATTCGGTAAACACAAGAATTTGAAAATGGGGAAATTAATTCCCTTTCCCAACAAAGATTCATGATTTAGTAATCGCGTCATAAGTAAAACTAAAGCAACACCTAAGAGAGAAGAAGAAAGAGCTAGATTTATGGGTGAATAGCACCAATGCCTCATGAACTTATAGCGCGGTAGCAAAGTGACCCCTCATTTTTTTTTTCTTGGCATTAAACCTCCTTAACTTTCATTTATTGGTACAAACTGACAGAAGTGAAACGGACATCAAAGGAAAATTATACTTACATACCCTGATTATATGAATAATTACATTAAAACTGAAAAAATATAATAATATCACACAACTACCCTTTGACCTGTTTGACTAATGTTCAAATAAAAATAATATATTTTTTTAAATAAATAATAATAATAATAATAATAATAATAAGAAACTTTAATAATAATAATAATAATAATAATAATAATAATAATAATAATAAATACTGATAATAATAACAAACGTTAAAAAATAATAATATAATAGAAAATTTGATGAAAAATTATAGAAACTGGTCTGGAACAAAGTCAAATCTTTTAATAATGTGAAAAAAATAATAATTGTATTTAAAAAAAATTAATATATATTGAATGCATTTAAATTAAATTTCATTTCTCTCTCCCACTAATTAAATAATAATTACTGGATTGGTTTATATTGCATTGGATTAGATTGTATTATTGTTGTGTTTGGTGATGTATTGTATTAGATTGTATTAAATTTTCAATTATTAAAAATTATATTATATATATATATAATTCATCCGGATCTCTCACATTTCTCCCCTCACACCGTCGCTTCACCAAACCCATTGTCGTCTCTCTTTCTCTCCACTCACCGCCGCCACACCAGTCTTCGCCTTCTTTTCCTTCCGTCGCCGCGGCCTTCGTCTTCATCTCCTTTCGCCGCCACAACCTTCGTCTTTTTCTCTCTCCCTTCCTCTCTTCTGATGTACGTGGACTAAAATGGTTTGGGTGTGATTTAGTGGTGGTTTTGGTGTGGATATGGTGGTGATTTGGGTGGATTTGGTGTGGATGTTTCTGGGTTTGGGTGGATGTGGTGGTGATTTGGGCGTGGATGTTTCTGTATTCTAGAAAAAAATGAAGAAAAAAAAATTATCTTGCCAAAATTTCTAATACGTAAATAATTAGTTTTTTATTTAATATTTAGGTTTTTATAATATAATTTTCAAAATTTATTAATATTATTATTTTATTTTTTTAGACATTAATCAAACAAGTCAAAAGGTGTTTGTGTAATATTTTTATAATTTTCCACTTTTAATGTAATTATTCATATAATCAATGTGTGTAAATGTAATTTTTTCTTAACGTCTGTTTCAGTTCAGGGTTATTGGTGTTATTAACCCTAGATTTATTTTGATTTTAAGAGAGAGAGATTTAGGCATCAAATCTTTTACCAAAAAAAATAAAAAATGGAACACATACAAATAAGAAAAGCAAATCTTGGCTATATATATTAAGAACTACATATCACTGGATCCTAATAGGATAACATAATTTAGTATAACTGTGGTTCAACAGATTGAACAGAGGATCCTTGTCCATGAAAATTAGGGCGGGAGTGTTCCCTGTCTCTTTTTTCCTTTGCTTCCAATTATTTTTAAAGATATTAAATTATTTTAAATTAATTTTGTGGGAATGGTGAATTAATATTTACTTTTGACGAGATTATTTTTGAATGATTAATATTTACTTTTGACGAGATTATTTTTGAATGATTAAATTTTATTATACTTAAATAACATTTATGAATAGTGTTTATTTATCAGTCATATGGATAACTTTATTCTACTTACATAACTTAAAAAAAATAAATTAAAATGAGATATTATTAAGTTGAATGAACACTATTTACCACCAAACTAAATTAAACCAAATATAAAAATAAATTATTTGATTGATATTTTACCTTGCCAATTATTTCCTTTTATTTTTCAGGTTATGTTAAATGGAAAGAAAATAAAAGGACCAAATACAAAAGTTTTTTATTTATTTATTTGACAGAACAAACCTGCAAAATAAAGATCAAAAATTGGGAAGAGATTTGAACATGGTAAAAAATAGAATGTATAGTTCTTATAATTGAAGAGTTTTAGGGGAGATAAGGAAGAAGGAAAAAAAAAGAGAGAAGGTAATTTATTTATCAATTAGTGATTTTATTATTTTGTAAAAAAAAAAAATCTAATTTGATTTCAACGTATATTACTAAGTTTTTTTTTTAATTTACTTTAAAATATTTAAGATTTTATTAAATAATTTTTTTTTTCCTTTTGACATGGTCAACTTCAAATATTAATACGAGATAGATGAATATTAGCTTTTGAAAAGTTATTTGTACGTGTAAATAAGCAAACTCTATAAGCAAACTCTATTTAGATTATGTGTATCTGTCTGTTTAATTACTTTTAATTATAATAATTAACTAATTAAATAATGTGATAGCAATGTTGTCCTCCTAAGTAACTTAATATGTTAGATATATAATTGGATGGCTTTGTTTAGTAACCGATGAATAATAGTTAAAATGAAGGAGAGCAATAATTTTACTTACAGTATTGAGGAAGGAGAAGTCAAGGTCTAAATCGACACCGTCGAAGGTGACGGTCTTTGCAAGCCCACCGCCGAGGGAGTCTTTCTTCTCGTAAAGGATAACCTCAACACCTGCTTTTCCAAGTACATGAGCTGCCACCACTCCGCTCATTCCGCCACCCACTACCGCCACTCTCTTATTCTTTTCCGACATTGTTTCCCAGCCGATTTCTCTTGAGGATTGCCGGAAAATTGAATGAGAGAGATCAAAGAGTTTCGTAGAAGTATGTTAATATATTAGTATATGCTATATACTATATAGTGACAAATCAACAGTGACTCGAAGGATAATAAAGAAATAACAAAATAATACACGTCAGAGCATCTCCGGTGTAAAAGTGATTTATATACTAAAAATTATTGATAAAAATAGATTTAATAGATAATTAATTCAAAATTTGAACTCTAATGTTTATGTTTAAAATACAATTATTTTTAATGGTGTATCCAATTTTTTTATTTTATTTTATTATGAAAAATAGATTAAAAATTAATACCAATTTTAAATAATTATTGAGTTCACCGAAAAAATAACTGTAAATATATTATTGTAAATGGACGATCATATTGATAATGTGTTATACTTTTTTTTATCACATAAACGTGAGATTGAATATTTACAATAAATTATATTAGAGATATATTATTTATTATACCGTCTATTTATCTTAAATGGATATTTTTTTTCTTCATAAATCATTCTTACCCTAAAAATACTCTAAAAAGTACCGCGGATAAAGACATGCAAAGGTAGTGTTAACCACTAAAAATTTACTAATGTATATAATATATATATAATAAATATTACTAATAAATTTCTATTTAAGAAATTGTTTAATCATGAAGGGTATACGTTAACACCTTCCCTTATCCATCTGTAGAAATAAAACGAAATTCAGTGAACCTCTAAAAAATAGACCCAGTGTCACTCGGGTGCATAACCAACAGCTTCAATATTTAACTCCTGTACATGAATTTAGGAAACTTATTTGTTTGGCCAATTTGCCATCCACGTACGCACATCACATTAATGAAGACATTATTGAACAGAGAGAATAATTATATAATTGTTATAAATATGGATTCCCACCTCCCCTTCTCCACTATAGAATTATCTTCACGAATTAACTTATACAGCTGGTAATGCAAGTGGTACCCAAACCATTTAAAATACAAGTAAGTCGGTAAGTGGTGCTCTATTCTAGTTCCAGGTCTAGATATGTACATTTTTTTTCATGGTCTCAATTTTAGTTCAGGGTCTCAATTCTTCTTATCCTTATTTGAAAATTTATTTTTAAAAAAAATAAAGAAAGAGGAGGATGAAAATTAACCCCAAATTAAAATGGGGATGGGGTAGCGGCCTTCCCATTTCCATTTCCCCTACAATTATATTGAAATGGGGATGAAGGATGAGATCCCCTATCCTCATTTTCTCATTTTCTCATTTTCTCATTTCCTCTAAATATATAAAAATATAATTATAATATATATTTATAATTATAAGATATATTTGTATTTGTAATGCATTAATGAATTTTATTTTGTAATAGAATGTTTTTTTTTACTTTAATTTGTAATTTTTAGTTAATGGGAAAAAGGGAAAACGGGGAAAATGAGAAAACGGAAAAAAATGAAAAAAAATAGAAAAAATAAAAAACGAATGATGGTGATGGATATACCTTCCTCCAAAATTTCCATCCCCATTTTCCCCAAATATACATCTCTATTCACGTCTCACTTGTAAATGACTAAATGGGTTGGTCGAAGGTTCGATACAAAATTGCACTAGTTAATATACTCTTATCCGTCTTTACTCTTTCTTTATCTGATATCTCTTTGATCTCTCTTCCTTTATTATCTCATTTATTTTCATCACATTATCAATAAAAAAGGATCTTCTGATGGATGATTTACTTACATTTTAATATTCTGAATCTATTTATAATTCTGTATACAGGATGATTTATACTGTCAACGGAATATATATATATATATATATATATATATATAGTTCTTGATTTATTTATTATGTTTTTTTTTATTATTTGTATTTATTTATTCACAATATATAAGACTGGCTACGACTATGTCGACAGAGACTGGCTACGGCCGTATCGACATACCCTATATATAGTTCTGAATTTATTTTTATACTCTTTAAATATTCATATTTATTTGTATGCAATATATAAGACTGACTATGACTGTGTCGATAGAGACTTGCTACAGTTGTGTCGATAGAACCTATATATAGTTCTGGATTTAATTATTATACTCTTTGAATATCCATATTTATTTATACGTAATATATAAGACTGGTTACGACTTTGTTGGCAGAGACTAACTACGGCCGTGTCGACAGAATCTATATATAATTCTGGATTTAATTATTATACTCTTTAAATATTCGTATTTATTTATACGTATATATAAGACTGGCTACAACTGTGTCGACACGACAACAGAGATTGGTTATGGTCATGTCGACATAACCTATATATAATTCTAGATTTAATTATTATGCTCTTTAAATATTTGTATTTATATATACGTAATATATAAGACTGACTACGGCTGTGTCAGTAGAGATTAGTTACTGCCGTATCAACAGAACCTATATATAGTTCTGGATTTATTTATTATACTCTTTAAATATTCATATTTATTTATTTATACGCAATATATGAGATCGGCTAAACCGAATAACCAGAACTTAAAGTTTCTGGATTTATAATATTTAAGTTAACACAGTTTGAAAACCGATGAGAACCTAGAGTTCTGGATCTAGTATTGTAATGGTTGAAAATTGGACCACATGCTCAATTTACGAGCCCATTAGCAAACCGTTACAATTTTCTCGTGAAACCCATTGAGATACGAGTCTAAAGGCCCAAAAACTGGTCCACAAAGCCATTAGAGCATGTTAGCACACATAGTCAAATCAAGTCAAATTAGACAGCTATGATTTGACATTTCATGAAATTCAATGTATTAAATTGAAAGATTCAAACGAGTCAAAATGATCAATTCAATATTCTGTGATCCGCGCCCTCGCGGAAATGATATAAACGTTGAGAGGCTCTTGTCTTCTACTATATATGAGACCTTTTTCCAAAGAAAAGGGTTCAGATTTTTCATTCGAAGCTCTCGCGAGAACTCTCTCCTTCTCACTCTCTTCATTTGAATATTCAAACAACATTTATTGCGGCCCTCACCTCCGCATTTATTGTTGGTCCTCACCCCAAGTCAGGTAGACCTTATAGCTTAAAAGCCTTCGGTTAATAGTAAAATTTGGTCAGGGACTAAAGAGAAATTTTCTACTCTCCTAGCTCGAATCAAATCCCGAAATCGCCATTCATGGGACCTCGGGCAAGCCCTAGAGCTACTCCGCAGAATCGAGGAAAGATCATCAGGCTTCAGAACTATCAGGAGTGAAGCTGGAAAAGTCCAGGTCTAGCCCACACGCGAACACTTGAATCTGGGCTTCTCGAGATCACCTATCCCGGAACCTCGAATCCTAGGGTCGGACTCCAAAACCACCCCGTGAAAGCGAGGAAAGATCATCGAGCTCAGGAAGCACTCGAAGTGAAACCCGGCACAAACAAAAGTGAGCTTTTTCCAGACCAAGGCTTCTCGAGGTCAGATTTGACTCGTAGCCTAAGCCAGAAGCCCACCAACCTCTCCAGAAACCCACTGTCCCCACCAGACATGTAGAGAGAAAGCCTCTAAGTGGGTTGGATTCATGCCATAGCTGATGCTCCAATTCGATAAGGGACGCCTATAACCAACCTAGACATGAAAGAAGAATCTCGCCTAGTCTACACAATAGTAAATGCCCATAAGGCCATCCCAAGCTTCTGAGACCAGAAATAAAGCATGGTTCTACCTCGAGCAGCCAATCCGTTGGCCTCCATGAAGAATCATGACATGAACACACATCAGATCATATCCACGTTATAATGAACAATAAATTCTATATACGTGTGAGACAAGAGTTTTATTTCAAAAAGGAAACAAACTTATCTCCTCCTACGATAATCTTGAGTCCGTAATCTTCTTGAAGCCAACGACTTTCAAATAAGGGATCCCCCCCGATAAGGAGGGAACAGATTCACAATATCGTGGCAGGCGATTCACAAGTTTAAACCTACTTGGAACAAGTATAAATAGGTCCAAGCATGATATAGAAAAGATATAGGTAGAAATAGAGTGAAAAAGAAAGAGAATTACGTCGGGACTAAATTCTATGATCAGAACATGGACATCATTGTATCTACTATTCGACAAGCACGAAGTTGCCACCTTCCTATGACCTAGAGAGATTGTGAGTGTATGTGAGAGATTTCTGTATATCACGAGTGTTCAATAATAAAGCTTTCATTTGTTATTGTCATTCAAACATTCATTTCTATCTAAGCAGGTCAGGTATCAAAGGTACCGACCTCGACCACCACCTTCATGGTAGTGGTCTCGAGGGTGTTAGTTGGAATTTCTCATATTGAGCAAATTTCCCGTTAACACTTTCTGCCGCCGTCTGTGGGAAACTCCCACACCACCATCTTTATATTCATGAGTTTGTTATTTTACAGGAGTCATGAGGCTTTGCTCCTCCAAAGGACATCCAGGCGCATCGGGACATCCTTCAGCTGCTTTAACACGAAAGGTCCAGAGGAAATGAAGAAAATCCAGGCTTTGTGGCCAGGTCCTAGACCAACCAGACACTGTGCGGGCTTTGGATCCTCCTATGGGAAGCCATGCCGAGCTTGACCAATAAGCGGCGGCCTTCGTGGAAAACGTCCACCTTCGACTGCTCGTTGAGGGTATTACTGTCCAGCAAGCAAACCTTTACAATCGAGGGGAACCAAGCAGGCCCGGGTTTGATTGCCTGGGATCTACCCCTCCGGAGCCAACTCGTAATAGAATGGGACTACAACCCTCGATCAGGGATAGGTTAAGGCTCATACCCCACATTCCCGAAGCGCTGCTACGCTACCAACCCAAGCAAGTCAAGTCCGCAGCATACATCCTTCCCTGAGAACATGGAGAGTTTCTTCACCCAATGACTTCAAGGAGGAAATCCAGAGCTAGGGAGGAAGAAAGTCAGCAAAGCCCCCAGGTAGACATCCTTTGAAGAAGGAATCGGGTAGAGGTCGCTAGCTCGTCAGAGGGGTCTGACAATGAGGAGACAGAGATCAACTTAAGAAAACCAGAGAGCAAGCTTCTGAGAGACCAGCTGGCAGAGCTTCAGAAAGAGGTCCATCAGATAAGAAAGGGAAAGTACAAGGAGGACAAGAAGGACCCTCTAATCGAAATGAATGCTCCCTTCATCAGAAGGATCCGGGAGGCGGAGCTCCCACCAAAATTCAAGATGTCGACTGACAGGTTCTCCGGGACTGAGGATCCTTTGAGCCACTTGGAGAGCTTCGTTCAATAGATGGAGGTCCAGAACATAACCAGAGCCGCTATGTGTCGAATATTCCTAACTATGCTAACGGATTACGCTAAGACCTGGTTTAGAAAGTTACCTGCTGGCAGTGTGAATTCCTTCACGAAACTGTTAACTGATTTCTGCTCGCAGTTCTAGGGAGTTAAGCCCCGATTGAAGGATCCAATCCATCTACAATACGTGATCCAGGAGATAGGGGAAACCCTACGGGCTTATGTCGAGCGTTTCCATAAGGAAGTCATCCAGAAAAGGGTCATCACTGAGAAAGAAACCCTCGCCAACTTTAGAAGGAACTCGTGGGCATGTAAGCTTTTCCGATCTTTTTCCAAGAGACCTCTAGAGACCTACCAAGAAGCCTATGATCTGGCTCTGGAGCAAATTGAAGTCGATGAACAACTTAAGGTCAAGATGGAACATGACGATATGAGAGCCGTAAAGTGATAGAAGAATGAAGCTCCCAAACCAGAGCAAGCTCAGAAAAGCCAGAACAAACCCCTCAATAGGTCTACGTAGCGCTTCCTCATTTTTCAACCTAGATCGAAAAGACATCCAGCAAAACGAACTCCTCCGCGAGCTTCACCTCCTCCTAGGATAGAGGCCTCAATAGCTCGAGATGAGCGAGGATATGATCATTACACCCCCTTAAATATATCCTGTGAAACAGTCTATCTCACCATTCGGGACACGGGGTTGCTACAGAAGCCCGCACCCATGAAAGCCCCTATCGATAAGAGGAATCGTTATAAGTATTGTGACTTTCACGAAGACGTGAGACATAACACTTCAGATTGCTATAATCTACGAAATCAGATCGAGGCTTTGATAAGAGGAGGATGTTTGGTAGAATTCTTACAGCAAGTCAGGGATAATATTCAGACTGGAAGGAAAGTGCAAGCCAAGATCCTCGAACATGCTGAGAAGTGAAAGGGGGAGCAAATGGATCTGATGTAGCAAATCCAGATAATACACACCATTAGCGAAGGGCATACTCTGGCTGGCACCTCCAATAATTCCAGGAAAAACCACGCAAGGAAAGTCCCTCGTATGGGTCAAGAGTGAGGTATCTTCAAGGTCGACCAACCCCTCCCAGTTGTAACAGATCATTTTCACCGAAACGGATGTCTACAACACCGTGTAACCTCATTATGATCCAATGGTGATCACGGTACATATTGCCAACTGTATGGTACACCGTGTGCTCGTTGACACAGGCAGTAGCGCCGACGTTCTATTTAAAAACACCTTAGAAAAACAGAACTTGAAACAGTGGTGTTACAATAGGTGCACTACCCCGCTGTATGAGTTCACTGGGGACTCAATCATACCCGTGGGATCAAAAATCCTGTCAGTAATCATTGGAGCCACACCTTTCCAGTAGAATATCATGACAGGCTTCGTTGTAGTGGATACCCCATCGCCATCGACCTACAATATAATATTAGGAAGGCCATTTTATCATCCTTGAAAGGGGTCATATCCATTTACCATAACGTCCTGAAGTTCCCAGCAGGGAACAAGGTGGGGAAGGTTCGGGGTTACCAACAAGTAGCCAGGAGATGCTATGTAATGTCTACCAACCCAATAGCTCTAGCAAAACAACTTACCCATGCAATACCGATCCAGGATTGGGCAACACCTGTATTGACCCTGGAAGATGTAGGACCCATAAATCACCCAGAGGATGACCCCGTGGTGCAAGACAAGGAGGAGCAGAGAAGGGAATGAGCCAGCGACCATCAAGTGAATAAGCTAGAAGAGATTCCCATCCGAATGGGCGATCCCTCAAAGGTCGTCATAGTTGGAGCCACCCTTGAGCCGAGAGTGAATGAGGGTTTGATCGGGCTCCTCAAAGAGTTCAATTACATTTTCGCTTGGAGTCACGACGAGATGCTTGGGATCCCGATGACTTTGGCTGCTCACCGATTGGCAGTGGATCCGACCTTTAAACCCATCAAACAAAAAAAAAGTCACTTCAACACCGAAAGAAATGCTGCTGTTCAGGAAGAAGTGGACAAATTGACCCAAGCAGGCTTCATCAGAGAAGCACGCTACCCCGACTGGATCGCCAACGTAGTTATGGTCACAAAGGCAAATGGAAAGTGGCGCATGTACGTCGATTATACCGACCTCAACCAGGCATGCCCGAAAGAGAGTTTCCTTCTACCAAAAATTGATCAGTTAGTTGACTCCACCTCTGGAAACAAGCTCATGAGCTTCATGGACGTGTTTTCAGGATACAATCAAATTATGATGCACCCCGCCGATCAGGAAAATACCAGTTTCATCACCGAACGGGGTCTATATTGTTACAAGGTAATGTATTTCGAGCTTAAGAACGCAGTAGCTACATACTAACGGTTAGTCAATCGGCTGTTCAAGCCTGAAATTGGAAGATCAATGGAGGTGTACATTGACGAAATGATCACCAAGTCATCAACCTCTGAAGGCCATATGTGTGACCTTCGCAAAACCTTCATGATCTTAAGGGAGAACCAGATGAGATTGAATCCTTCCAAATGCGTCTTTGGGGTGACTGCGGGGAAGTTTATGGGCTTCATGGTTCATGAGAGAGACATAGAGGCTAACCCGAAAAAGATTAAGGCTATCCTGGATCTAGAGTCCCCCATGTCACTTAAACAGGTTCAAGTCTTGACCAGGCAGGTAGCAGCGCTTAACAGGTTCATTTCTCAGTTTACCAATAAGTGTCTCCCATTCTTCAAAGTCATTAAGCAGAGAAGAAACATGAAATGGGACCAGGAGAGTGAACAAGCTTTTCAAGCCTTGAAAAAATACCTGTCAAGCCCTTCGCTACTGGTTAAACCAAGCCCTGGAGAAGAGCTATAAATCTACTTGGCCCTTTCAGAAACTGCAGTAAGTGGGACCTTGGTCAAAGAATGTGGAGATAAGGTCCAGCGGCCTATCTACTATGTAAGTCATGATCTAAACAAACCAGAAAAGAATTATACCCTTATGGAGAAGCTTGTTTATGCCTTGGTGACCTCGGTAAGGAAGCTCCATCTCTACTTTCAGGCTCACTCAGTTGCAGTAGTGTAAACCAACCTCTCCGCTAGTTTTTACAGAGGCCGGACGTATTTGGAAGGTTAGTTTTATGGGCCCTAGAGCTCACCCAGTTTGATTTAAGGTATAAGTCCAGGATCGCAATTAAAGCCCAGGCTTTGGCAGACTTTGTAGAAGAGCTCTCAATGCCCCCAGGCCAAACGACCTCCGCAGCGATGAACATAGCCCCTGAGAGGATTCCAGAATCTGACAGCTGGTCGGAAGGTTGCAAGTCATGAATCCTCTACACAGATGGAGCGTCCGGATAAGTTGGGGGGAAGAACATGTATAGTTCTAATCGACCCAGAAGGGACTGAGTGCTGCCATTATTTCAGATTTGAATTTAAAGCCACTAACAATGAGGCAGAGTGTGAAGCCCTCTTAGTCAGAATAAGGGCGGCCGCAGAGCTCGGGGGGTCGATTACCTGCAAGTCAGGAGTGAATCGTTGCTCATAGTCAACCAAGTCTCTAGGGATTATCAGGCAAAAAGGGATAACATGATCGCCTACCTGAAGCTGGTTCAACATTTTAAGAGCAAGTTTAAATGATTTAAGATCGAACAGGTACCTCGATAACAGAATCCTCGAGCTGAAGTCCTAGCCAAGATAGCTGTAAATGGTGGCCAGACCTTACCCGAGGGGATCCCTCTTCAAGTGATTCCCCTATCCATCACAGTGGCAGGTAAGGAGACTTATACCCTGGATCGGCAACCATGCTAGATGGGCCCAATAGTGGATTATCTACAATAAGGGAGACTTCCCGGGGATCCCGACCAAGCTAGAAAAATCAAGAGACTCTCAGTCCGGTATTGCTTGGTAGATGGGTACTTATACATGAGGGGCATATCCCTTCCTTTGCTTCGATGTTTACATCCTGAAGATGCCAAATGAGCATTGAAAGAGGTTCACTCTGGGGAATGCGGGAACCACATTGGTGGGAAGGCTCTAGCATATCAGGTACTCTACATGGGGTATTATTGGCCGGCCATCCATCAATATGCAAAGAACTTAGTACGATCATGCGAAGCATGCCAGGAGATCGTAAACTTGAGTCACCTCCCGCCAGAGCGGTTGCCATACCTTAGCTCATCATACCCCTTTACTATGTGGAGAGTTGACTTGATCGGACCACTTCCTACAGCTCCTGGTCAAGCTAAGCATGCTATCGTGACAATTGACTATTTCACAAGATGGGTCGAAACCGGACCATTCTCCCAGATATCGAAAGAAAATACAACAAGATTCATCAAAAATAATGTAGTTTGCAGGTTAGGGACCCCTCTTGTCATTGTAGCTGACCTCGGCAAGCAGTTTGATAACAACTGGTTCAAAGAATTTTGTGAGGGCTTAAGAATCGACCTTATATTCGCTTCAGTAGTCCACCCCCAGACTAACGGGCTGGTGGAATCCACTAATAAGACTATTAAGAGGTTGTTGAAGAAGAAGAAGAAGAAGTTGCAGCAGAAAAAAGGCAGATGGGCAGAGGAGCTCCTCAAGGTCCTCTAGGCTTACCTTACCACGAGGAGAATGGCCACCGGAGAAATGCCTTATTCTTTAGCCTTCGAGGTTGAAGTAGTTCTCCCTATCGAGCACAAACTGACCTCCTTTAGAGTCCAACATTTTGAACAGGGGAGCAATGAGAGTAAGCCCCGAGCTAGGTTGGATCTCTTGGAAGAAAAATAAGATCGAGTAGCTAAGAAGGTAGCAGTTTACTAGAGCAGGATTGCAAGGTACTTTAACAGGAGGAAAGCCCGAAACTTTAAGAAAGGGGACCTAGTTCTCAGGAAAGTAACGTTGAATACCAGAAAGAGGTCAGACGGGGCCCTGGGGTCCAACTGGGGAGGACCATACCTAGTAAAAGTGGTGATCCACAATGGGGCATACAATCTCGATGACATGAATGGTTGACTCGTCAATCATACTTGGAATGCAAATCACCTGTGAAAATTCTACCCCTGAGCAGGGGACTCTTGAACAGGCTACCTCCACCTAGTTTTTAATACCAAGTGATTATGTACTCCTTTACTTTTATCAATAAAGCATGTTTTCTTCAACTATGTTCTACGGTGATTCTATATGGGAAAATTTGACATTGACATCCCAAGACCAGGGATTAGCCTGGGAGGCCCCCTCGCTATCCTTGATGCCTCGACCGAGCACCACCCCCGCCAAGAAGGATCTAAGTGTAAGAGCATAGTTGTCATCCAGATCTCGAGACCAGAAAATAGCTAGATATCTCTCTTGATGCCTTGGTCGGGTTACCACCCCCAATAAGGGTCTGAGTGTAAGAGCATAGTTGCCATCCAGATCTCGAGACCAGAAAATAGCTAGATAGCCGTCATGATGCCTTGGTCGAGCTATTACCCCCAAGAACGGTCTGAGTGTAAAAACATAGTTGCCATCTAGATCTCGAGACCAGGAAATAGCTAGATAGCCCTCATGATGCCTTGGTCGGGCTACAACCCTCAAGAAAGATCTGAAGAGCATAGTTGTCATCCAGATCTCGAGACCAGAAAATAGCTAGATAGCCCTCTTGATGCCTCGGTCGAGTTACAACCCCTGAAAAGGACTCGAGCTTAAGAGCGCGGTAGCCATCCCGATCTCCAGCCTAAGAGAGGGCTAGATAGTTCTCCTTGATACCTCATTCGGGTTATAACCCCCTGGAGAGGCTCGAGGATGGAGGGCTCTTTTACTTAACCTCTAGTGTCCCAGTTATTACTGGTTGCTAATTCTCCATGTATATGTGGTTGCTTACTGTGACAGGTGTAGACTAGTCTAAGATCAAACAAGGGGACTATAGATTAAAGTCACCGATCGACAAGTATATGTTGAAATTTGAAAGCTCGAGCTAGATGTCTACTTTCACACTTAAGCAGTTTTCCAATCTTGTTGCTTTCCCAAGTTAAGTCAAGTTGATTTAGGGGATGTACCTAGAACGAGATCATAAATGAGGTAAATACATGCCAATCGAGTCAAAATTTGAACAGGATTTGAAGTCAATTTTCATTAATGAAATGGGGAGCCTATCCCCCGGTAAGGCTACATCAGCCGAACAGGGAGCCCAACCCCTAGTTCTGGGCTACAAAGTACTAAAAAAAAGGGTGATGGTGGTGATTAAGCATGAGTAAAGATGGGATGCCCACCCCTAATTTCTAGGCATTCAGAACAAGCTGTAAGAAGACGGATTCAAACTTCTGCATTCTCTTTGTCTTCTCCAGATTCCCCTTCCTCAGGATGAACCTCGCACCCTGCTCCTTTTTCTGGTGGTCGCTCATCTTGGATAGCCATCTCTGCCATCTCTTCCAGAGGATGCCCCTCGATTGCCTGTTGCTCAGCTGGGTCCTCCTCCAATACCTCGTTGACCACCGCCATGACCTCAAGCGGTATGGCTCCATCAAGAAGGTTGGCTATTGACTTTGGCATGATTTCTCCCACTGCTGGCCCCTTCCGTTAAGGTACCTCAGGCTTCGGTAAGGCCTCATTCTAGCTCCATGGGTTGAACCCACTTCGAGGATTCTCTAGGACCCGACGCTGGGAAGGTAGGGACTAGAGGAGGCAGATCTGGTATTTTAGGTAGTTTCCCAGCTCCATCCCTAGTAGAATGACCTACTTCATCATTTTTGGGGTGAGACATCTCTGCAGCCTGAGACATAATTTCTTCCCTATCCCTGCCGGCGATACTGGAGAGGTCAAATGGGAGAGGGAAGGCATCTACGACCTGGAAGGAGGCATAGAAATACCCCTTGCTAAAAGAGGCTTCCACTTCAACCTGAAGCTCGGTAACTTGGACCTACAGAACTGGGTTCTCAGCATCAAATGCCTTTTCTTCTTCCTTCCAGTCATCCAGCTGGCTGGCTGGCTCATTGCTTAGACCGAAGAGTTTCTTGATCAAAAGATAACTTCAGCCTCTCGTGGTCGCACTGAAGCTCAACCAGTTGCGCCAATAATTCCATGGCCCGCTCAGCTTCAGCTTCAGCCCTGGCTGCCCGGTCGCGGAGAAGAGCTACCTGGTGACCCATGGCTACCTGAAATTTGAAGGTTTACAAAGGAAATTCATGTTTGGAAACGATAAATCAAGCTATTACATGAGAAAATAAAAGCGATGACTACCTCGGCCAGGAGGGCAGACCCCTTGGTAAGCACGATGTCCACGGGCATTGAAGCCATCCTAGAAAACCCGTCAACAGGGCAAGACACAACGATCTGCTTAAGAACCTTGTCCTGACCGACCAACCCCGACTGATAGAGGGGGCGAGTAAGGGGAATCTTAGGAATACCAGCCTCGAGATCCCCCGTAGCCTGAACTGATGGAGGCACAGTGGGTCAGCTGAAGAAGTGAGTAATGTGACTAAAGAAGCAATAACTGTAGCAGGGGCCACTGATGAAGAGGCGAATGTGGTGGTATCAGCAGCCTGGGTAGCGGGTCCTCCTTTGATTAGTGCCTTGGGAGCCCGTGACGTAAGAATAACCATCATAGACTTAGCTTGTGTAGGAGATGGGGCTGGAACAGGCGAAACAACAGCTGGAATGAATGGCCCCATTTCTCTGAGGTAACCGAAAAGGCTCCCCGAGATGATCTAGCAGGAGGGAGAGGGGTCTGAGCTTGCCGGACTTTACGGGAAGCTGGAGCAACAATAAAAACTGTTAAAAAAAAAGAGAAAAAAAGGGAAGGATGTTAGAAGCAAACCAGCTAACTGAACAAAGCATAATATCTTAATATTACTTACGATGGGTAGCATCAGAGATCCGTAGATATTGGTTCACCCTATAGGAATCGAAGGGATCAACAATTTGATACTTCAGATTCAGGTAGTTCCTGGCGAGGATGGTCCTCAACACCGTTTCAGATTCGGTGGGTAAGGAGTTTCTATCCCATGATGGTTTGTCGTTGAAAGCCGTGGGGACCGTAAACTCATGCCCACCTATGAAGGTCGAACTTCCTCAATCATCCCCAGCCAAAATCCACTCATCTTTCCAGGCCGGGTCCTTCTTTGAAGCTCCAGGAATGATGAAATTAAGTTTGTTCTTGGACTTGAAGTAGAATTGACCTCGGGGAACCTCGACCAGGCTCTCAATTTGGAATAGGAAAGCCAACTCCTCTGCTCCGGGCTCTCATGTAATCGCATTGCTCCCTCCACAACATGAGGAAGCCGATTAGGTACCTCCAGAAGCCGGGGCGTCAATTGGAGAGGAGTAAGTTGAAAGGCATAGAGAGTCCGCCGTAGGGTAGGATGGCGGGGAAGCCTGACCCCACTCTCGAGGACCGCCACGTGAATTGGAAGGGCACCTTTAGGAGGGTTAAAAATGTCATAGTCTCTATAAGGGACTGTGAGGGAAACGCTATCGAGAATACCATACTTGGATCTTATACGACTGAGGGAATCCGTATCAATAGTGGAATTGGGAATGACCCTAAAGCCGTAGGGCGGAAGCTCTGCCGGAAGAGGACCTACTAGTGTGACTTCACCACTCATAGCGACGTCGTCCCTCACTCTTACGTTAGAATCTTCATCAACCAAGTTTAAAGGGCCATCGGGTTGATTGGAGAAGCCGGAGCCGATCGAGACTTTCCTACTAGAGCGGCGGCGCTGACGGACCGGGGAAGAGTCCTCGTAGCTCGAGATTCCTCGCACCTATTTCTGAGGAGCCAAATTAGAGCCGCCAGTGCCCTCGACCATGGCTTTAATACTGTCAGAAGAGTTCGACATTATTGGATGAGTAGGGCTTCAAGATGGAGGAAAAAAGCTTGAAGGTGGATGAAAGACAATGATGTGGTTATATAGGATATCAAGAGAGGGGATGTATGAAACTTTGAAATTGAAAGAATGCGTGAGGAAGCAGCAATGAGTTTGAATTTAAATAGAGGTTAGGGTTGTAGTAACGTCGGCGACATCCTCGGGAAGATTTCCTCGAACCACTGAGAGAGCAGTAACACAACCGGTTTTCTTCAAAGAACATACCAATCCAAGCTCGACAAGTCATCTGAGCTGTTAATGAGAGGATTTCATTCGAGATTCTCAATAATTATTTTGTAACGAAAAATTTTCTAATTAAATAATGAATCTGACTCCAACCCCCAACTCTACCACCGGTGTTCAATTCAGAGGGGACTTCTGTTAATAGTAAAATTTGTCCAGGGACCAAAGAGAAATTTTTCACTCTCCTAGCTCGAATCAAAGCCCGAAATCGCCATCATGGGACCTCGGGCAAGTCGTAGAGCTACTCCGTTGAATTGAGGAAGGATCATCAAGCTTCAGAACTATCAGGAGATAAGCTGGGAAAGTCCATGTCGTGCCCACACACGAACACTGGAATCCGGGCTTCTTGAGATCCCATATCCAAGAACCTCGGTTCCTAGGGTCGGGCTCCAAAACCACCCCTTGATAGCGAGAGAAGATCGTCGAGCTCAGGAAGAACTTGAAGTGAAGCCCGACACAAACAAAAGTGAGCTTCTTCCAGACCAAGGCTTTCAGAGGTCAGATTTGACTCATAGCCTAAGCCAGAAGCCCACCAACCTCTCCAGAAGCCCGCTGTCTCCGCCAGACATGTAAAGAGAAAGCCTCTAAGTGGGTCGGATTCATGGCATAGCTGATGCTCCAATTCGATAAGGGATGCCTATAACCAACATATACATGAAAGAAGAATCTCGTCTAGTCTACACAACCCCTAGTAAATGCCCACAAGGCCATCCCAAGCTTCTGAGACCAGAAATAAAGCATGGGTCTACCTCGAGCTGCCAATCCGATGACCTCCATGAAGAATCATGCCATGAATACACACCAGATCATATCCATGTTATAACGAACAATAAATTCTGTATACGTGTGAGACAAGAGTTTGATTCTAAAATGGAAACAAACTTATCTCCTCCTACGATAATCTTGAGTCCGTAGTCTTATCAAAGCCAACGACTTTCAAATAGGGGATCCCACCCGATAAGGAGGGAAGGATTCATAAAATCATGGTGGGCGATTCACATGTTTAAACCTACTTGGAACAAGTATAAATAGGTCCAAGCATGATATAGAAAAGATATAGGTAGGAATAGAGTGAAAAAGAAAGAGAATTACGTCGGGCCTAAATTCTATGATCAGAACACGACCATCATTGTATCTACTATTTGACAAGCACAAAGTGGCCACATTCCTATGACATAGAGAGATTGTGAGTGTATGTGAGAGATTTCTGTATATCATGAGTGTTCAAAAATAAAGCTCTTATTTGTTATTGTCATTCGAACATTCATTTCTGTTAATAGCAAAATTTGGCTAGGGACCAAAGAAGAATTTTCCACTTCCTAGCCTTCCCGTAAATGTCCAAATTCGGGCTTGTATGACGGGGTATCAAGGTCCCCTAGGTTGAGCTATCACGAGATCCTACAGGAGCAAGGCGAGGCCGCCCATACCATCTAAGCATCTCGCATGTGTCCAGGCTTACCAAATAAAGCCCGACGAGACCGCATCAAGCTCATACTAGGATAAAGCCCGAAGCTAGGTCGACGTGAAAGGACCAGGGTTCCCCGACATCAAGGTAACTCGTGACACTCTCCTAGAGCTTGCTACTATCTCTACTTTCACTAGGAGACCTTCAAGGTGCCGAACTTGTCTTGCAAAGGCCCTCCTGCCTCGTCGAGGTATAATCTCGACATGTCCGAGCATTGAAGGAAGAAGCCCATAAAGCCTCATCGTCACCAAAAGCGCTAAGATCCACTGTAGATTCTGTCATGGTTAAATCAAGTAGCAAGAATAGTACTCGAGCGTACCTCTCCACCCTTCCAGAAGTGAGCCAAGGTCGTCTGTTTATGGCAAACACCTTACCACGGCCTGCTAGCCAAGTAGGAAGACTGCATTATTAGGTCAAGCCCCATGATATAGCTCGGCGTAGCTAAACCAAGCTCTTAACTACAAGGTTGGAAACCAATGGGATATTTCACCTCTAAAATGGTTAGCACAAGCTCCATGGGAAGACTAACATTTAGCTCCGTGACAATCGAGAGGTCCCCGGGGGACCCCGCCAGTGTGCTGGATCCTAGGGTACCCCGCCCTCAAGGAATATAAAATGTCACCTCAGGTAACCTCCATAAAGTACCTCTCCAAAGTGACATGTAGAATTAGAGCTCTCATCTCGGCAATGTAGGAAGAGAGGATTGACTTCCATGACATTTAAAGTACCATTAATAAGGTCAACCGTATTAATGAAGGCAGCCAACCCAATAAATGACATGATCAACACCATTAATAAGAGAATATTCAACTCTTTAATGGCCATCATTAGTGAAAGAGTCCAAAGAGGAAACAAATACCTTTTCCTCCAAGATATCCTCCACAACCTATTCTTTGGGGTCAATTATAACAGAAAATCCCGCCTATCAAGGAAGGAAGAGTCCGAAGAGAAAACAATCACATCCCCTCCGAGATATTAGCCACGATCAGATCAACTACATAAAAGGAAGAATCATACTCAATAAGGGGAGACAGATTGAAGAATCCTGGACTTGCACGCCAAGGTAGTCACCATTTATAAATATGCCTGTAAAAGGCATATAATCGCTCTCCAAACAATGACAGAAGACAGACATGCTTCGTTAAAAAGATCTCTCGACATCATCAATGTATGTGTTACCTTTACCTAGAATATACCGGTATCGGTCTACATTCGACTACCATTGTAAGCTCTCCGGAGCGACTGCGTTGTATTATTTCACCATTCATGTAAGCTCCCCGGAGCATTCTTTGATATATACATAAGGAAGGGTATTCCTCCTTCCTCCGGATACTGCCTTGGGGTTTTTCAGCATGTGATCATTCGTGATGCTTTTTTCCCCTTGGTCAGTCCACATCCATCTAGTGGTGTAAAAATGGACTAGCCAGGCCCATTAGGCACGGCCTGGCCAGTCCATTTATGGAAACGAGCCTGGTTGGGCCTGGCACGCGACGGTGTCACGGGCCGGCCAGTGCCGGCCTGTTTCCCTAACAGCAGACCCTGCACGGCATGCCGGCCGGCCTGCCTTAGGTAGGCCGTACCTGCGTGCCTTGCCAGGCCTGCCTGCAGGCCCTTTCTGTAGGGCCTGGTCCGGCGGGCTAGGATTTTGGTCCAATTTTTTTTTCAAATTACATTTGTTTGGATTTAGGGTTTAGGGTTTAGGGTTTAGGATTTAGGATTTGAAATGAATAAAGAGAACAAACAATTATTAGGATTTGAAATGAATAAAGAGAACGAACAATTTTTTAATTATTTATTTATTTTTCACTTACGGAATTCAGTATTACATATTTACATGATTGCCTCATTAAAAACCTTACCAAGAAAAACCTAGTGGGATAAAAACTTAGTAAGGGAAAAAGAGTGCAACCGTTTTACAACTTACAAGTAAATAAAAAATACATATGTAAAAGTATAACCTTGTTCTGGCCCTGGCCACTACCTGAAAGGTCATCAATATATAGATTGTCGAAATTTAGAATAAGTTCTTTATCTACAGTTAGATTTTGCAACCTTTTTTTAGCATGCTCCCAATCCCGAAGACATGTTAGTACCTCCACCATCTCTAGAGACAAACAACTTCTTCTTGGTTCAATTATGCATCCACTGGTGCTGAAAGCTTGTTCTGAAGACACCGTTGACACTGGAATGACCAGTACGTCACGTGCTAAGTGTGACAAAACTGGATACCTGTACGTATAGGTCTTCCACCATGACAAAAAATCAAACTCTTCCTTGTCTTCAACAGCATCGAACTGTGCTTCAAGGTACGTAATAAGTTCGGTACAAGAAGATGGGCTAGATCTTTCCCCTGAAAAAGTACTTGCTGATTTGTCCTTTTTTTGGCATTTCAAAAGGATTCAACTTGTTTGCTTCGGCTGTCTCCGGTTGTGTTGATTGGGGGGTGTCAATGTTGCCAAACCTACTCTCATAAATATGAAAAATCTCGAACAACTTGGTTCGAATGTTAGTAATTTGTTCTGAATAATCTATTGACAAATTATTACCAATAAACTCAAGCAAAACTTCTAAACCAGATAATTTAACCTTAGGATCTACTATAGCACTTAAGGCATAAAGTAGAGGAATGTTAGCCCAATATTTTTTCAACTTTATCTCCATGGCAACAACTGCAGCGCCTAGATGTTCATCTTCTCTATAACTGTTTAATAGTTCAGATATTTCCACTATCTGATGGATTGCCTGGGAAGATGTGGGGTAATATACCCCGGAAAGAGGTACAGTGGCATTGTAAAAAATGTTTAAAAATTGAACAAAAATCTTTGCCACATACCAATCGTCTGTGGTAAGTATTTTTGGACTATATTGACCTGTTTCGGCCAATTTTATGTTATAAAAACATGTAATGGTTGTATCATATTCCAAACAATTTTGTAACATTAAATAAGTAGAGTTCCACCTTATCGGCATATCAGTTTGGAATCGTCTAGGTTTGAGACCGTTTAATTTACAATGTCTCTTGAATTCACTAAATCTAGGTTTAGAACTGCAAATCCAAGAAATGGCATCTCTGATGCGATCTATTTGGTCGCTTACCTGCTTTAAACCAGCCTGTACAACTAAATTTATAATATAGCATGCACACCTTTGATGGAAGAAATAACCTCAATCTTGCGGGATATTTCTTGCAACAAACAATGCAATAGAGCTAGTATTTGCAGATGCATTATCAAATGTGATCGAAAGGATGCGATGCGTGATTTCATAAGTTTCTAAAACTTCCATTATGACATTAAAAATGTTTTCTGCTGTATGTACAAAATCCATAGAACAAAAACCAAAAATTCTTTTTGTTATCCTCCAGTCAGAATCTAAATAGTGTCCCGTGACACATAAATAGTCATGTTTGGAACATGCATTCCAAATATCAGAAGTTAATGCAACATAGACACTTAAATGTTGTATTTCAGCAACTAAGTCATCCCTTTGGGTTTCAAACAATTGTATCAAATCATTTCTAGTGGTGATTCTAGAAACAGGTTCAAATTGGGGGTTATCTGCAGATGTGATTAATTCTTTATAAAATGGACTCTCACCAATACTGATCGGTTGATCAGTTTGTGCAATGTATCGTGCCAAGCACTCTCTAGCGTGCATAGTGTCGAACTGCCACGTCGTAACGGACCCGTCTGGGTGCCGTTGAAGTTGTGTCTGGGTTGTAGTGACTACCTATCCATGTGCATGCATACATTTGTGCATATACCGTCTCAAATGTCTGGTTCCCCCCGTACTTGTAGCATAATTCTTATGACAAAACTTACATTTAGCTCTTAGGCCAGACGTCCCGTTTGGGAGTGTCATTTGGACTATTTTGAAACATTGCCACACATCTGATGTTAATTTTCTAGGACGTGATGTTGGTGTAACGCCAAAACCAGAAGGTCCCTCTTAAGTATGGGTCGGCTGTGAATATCAAATTCATCGTTGAGCATATTCAAACCGTCCGGAAAATAAGACTGCTGGTTAGGATCCATTATCTGAAGTAAAAAAATGAGCACTATAGTAGTTAATAGTCAAATTAAAAATCAATATTTACTAACAGTAATCTTAATTTACTAACAATAATTACTATAAATAATACGTCACTTACAATAATTAATTTACTTCAAAAACAAATTAAATAAACAAAAAATCATAATCTACTAACAAAACATATTAAATTCACTACTACAAATAAAATTGATAAATTTACTAACATAATAAACTAACATAAAATTGATGAATTGAACCACTACTCTTAAATTTACTAACAAAATTTTTTTAATTCACTACTACACTTTAAATTTATAATATACTCACAAAAAATATTAAAATAAACAACTACACTAAAAATTCATAATTTATGAAAAAAACAATATCAAACATAATTACTACACTTAACATTCATCATTTACTTATTATAAAAATTAAATTCAGTAATACAAATTAACTTTCTAAATTTACTAATAACAAATATTAAAATTACTACTAAACTTAAAAATCTTAATATACTAAACAAATAATATTAACATTAAAGCCCAAAAATTGATAAAGTAACTAACTAAATAAAAATGTTTTCATTAAGTAACTAAAATCTAAACATAAACATATAAATTTACTATGAGAATATGTTTGAGCAAAAGTAATAACAAAATTGTACCTTTAAAATTTGGTGTGTTGGTGGAAAATGTAGAGAGAGTAATAACCAAATTAAATGAAAAAGTTTAGAGAATTGGAGAATATATTAGAGATTAAGATTTGAGAGAATGAGAGATTGAAAGAATAATAGAGAGAATGAATGGAAAATGAAATGGATGGAAGTATTTATGGAAAAATTTGATTTGTTGGTCAAAATGTAATTTCAAAGATTTCAGGGGGGTTTTTTGTAAAATTTTTTGGCTCCAACAGCTGGAATTCAAATTCCAGCCTTTGGAGGGGCTTTGAAAAAAAAAACCTGCTTGGCCGAACGGACCGACTGACCGGTCCGACTGGCCGGTCCAACAGCCCTGGCACGCTGGCTTGGCGTGCCATGGCGCGCCATCCTTCCATCTCCCCCGACCGGCCGGACCTGCCTGTCACGGGCCGGCCCTTTTTTACAGCTCTACCTCCATCTACATAAGATTTATGTTTAGCCTATTATCTACTGTATTACGCATGTGTGTATGCGGGCTAGGTACCGACTCCATTGGTTCTAGCTCTCTAACCTCTCTTACATGAGATCAGGAAACAATAACAAAGACCCCTAAGGAACCGAATATAGATTCCTACCTCACTGGACCTAGCGCTCTTATCCTCCTATCTATATGCCAAAGTCGCACAACAAGAGGAGGAGAAACCACCCAGATCAGCTTGAAGGAAGTTGATGAGCTATTCTGCATCATCTTTATAGAAGAAATCGAGCTCTCTGACACTGGAGCTAGATAAACCCCCCCTCTTTACTTGCTATCTAGGTCAAGGAATTACAGGAAGGAATTGGGCTCCAAAACCGGGCTCCGGGTACGATGTCGGGCTCTGACTCTGACCGAGGACCAGGACCAGGACCAGGACCAAGATCAATCCCTTCATACCAGTAATGGAACCTCAAGCTCCCTTCGTCTCCTACCTGCCACGAAGCCCGACGGGAGAGATGACTCGTCTCCTACCTACCACGAAGCCCGACGAATGGGTTGACTCGTTTCCTACCTAACACAAAGCCCGATGGGAGGGATGACTCGTCTTCTACCTACCACGAAGCCTGACGAATGGGTTGACTTTTCTCCTACCTAACACAAAGCCCGACGGGAGGGATGACTTGTCTCCTACCTACCACAAAGCCTGACGGATGGGTTGACCTGTCTCCTACCTACCTACCACGAAGCCCGACTGGAGGGATGACTCGTCTCTTACCTGCCACGAAGCCCGACGGGAGGGATGACTCGTCTCCTACCTATCACGAAGCCCGACAGATGGGATGATTCATCTCCTACCTACCACGAAGCCCGATGAGAGGAATGACTCGTCTTCTACCTACAATGAAGCCTGACGAATGGGATGACTTGTCTCTTACCTACCACGAAACCCGATTGGTAGGATGACTCCTCTCCTACCTAGCGCGAAGCCCGATGAGTGAGATGACTCCTCTCCTGCCTGCCACTCAATACTCTATATTGATACAAGATCAGGTTAGGTATCAACGGTACCGACCCCGGCCACCACTTTCAAGGTAGTGGTCTCGAGGGCGTTAATAGGGATTTCTCATCATAAACAAATTTCCCGTTAACACTTTCTGGCGCCTTCTGTGGGAAGTTTCCACACCCCTTTTAAAAGCCTCTATGTCTCTACATGAGTATCATTATACTATCAAGGTAACAGATTCATTATTCATGAATATCATTTACTATATACGATGTCTTTTCTCCATACTTGTCTACATCGCCTGTATCGCATGTGGTGCTCATTTTATCATTTAACGAGTTTCGTTCATTATGGAGCAAATATGGTACGTGGGACTCCTGGTGGAACCAGTTCATTATGCTACTCCTATGAAGTGAACATGCTTAGATAATCGTGGAGCTCCAATACAGTAGCTCCCCGCTTGATGATCTTCTATATAGCTGAACCATTCTTATACATCGAGAGCTCCTATACAGTAAAACTGCACCTCTCCTGCTCTTCTATAGCAGATTTGTTCTGCCACCAGTGTATCACTTATCCAGCAGATCCACTGGGCTTCGACCTGTTCATACAGATCACCTCATGCCTCCAGGTCCGCCCTTCGTAAGCTCCTAGGTAGAGGTAGCAAGTCGACCCATGAATCTAAGAAGCCAACTCAGCTGTGTAGCTTCTAGAGCGGTAGCATCGCTACAAGACCGGTGGCTTCGCTCTATATGTACCGGGCCATTCACCGCCCTAGCAAGCCATAGAAGCCCTATCCGATCGAGGAGGTTTCAGAAGCTTCCCACATTTGGTAAGGCCACCAACATTCCTAAGCAAGCTTCTAGAGCAGTAGCACTGCTACAAGACTGGTGGCTTCACTCTATATGTACCGGGTCATTCATCGCCCTAGCAAGCCACCGAAGCCCGATCTGATCGAGGAGAGCCCAGAGGTTTCCCACTCTTGGTAAGGCCTCCTACATGTCTAAGCTAACCTCTGGACTAGCAGTCTCACTGTAAGGCCAAGTGACTCCTCACTTCTTATACAGGGCCGGTCAATGCCCGATTGAGCCATCGAGCTCCTGTTTCGTTCCATCATGGTCCAGAGCCTTATTTCAATTGTAAGGGACTCCTTGAAATCCCAAGTATGCCTCTGGACCGGTACTAGACAGGTAGCCCATCTCCATTCATATAGGGTCATCCAATGCTCAAGTAAGTCACCACTCATCCTGGAGGGGTCCAAAGTGTTCTCTCAGTCTCGGGAAACTTCTAGAATCCTGAGCATGTCTCCAGACAGTTACTAGGACGGTGTCTCCTCTCCACTTGTTTGGGGCCATTCATCGCCCTAGCGAGCTAACTTGGTCCCGATCTACCTCTCTGGTTAGTCTCCTCACCAGTAGCAGCTCCTTCCTCCTTAGTCTCATTGCTTGGTTGAATGTCGGGTCATCATCCCTTAACACTACTACTTCAGCTTCCACCACCTTAGTTGGATCAACTTCAATCAGCCTTGACCTCCATCTCCTCAGTTGGATCAATCGAGATCTCTCATACCTCTCTTACCTCTCCTACCTTGGTAACACCAATCTAGACCTTTACTTTGATAGATTCAGATAGAGAGGTAGGTAGACTTGAAGCCCTCTACGTATTTAAAACAGCGGAGGACTTCAAGGTAGTTCCTACCCCAACACGACTAGACATGAAAGCAGAAATGGGAACCAAGTCCTCTTCATTATCTGTGCATCCATCATCTCAATAAGGTTTGGCTTCAGTCGGAGCTGACCCAAGTAACTCTCAACTTTCTCTGTGATCTACTCAAGGTATCCATTCTCCAATGATGATCATGTCAGAAGGAAGAAGAGCTCGAGCTGTTTAGCAAGCAACACAGAAGCGTCATTCAGCAAATGAAGCACCCACATTGGCTCCCAAGGTAGCCACGTTGCCATGCAGAGTTTAAACCACTCCTTTAAGAGTGTACCTCCTCATTCGGAGCAATTCACGCATGACACGACTCATGGATCTGAGTCTCTCAACATCATATGCATGTTGGATCCACTCCCGGGTTCCTTGCTTATTAGCCATGGTTGCCTCAATTCTGGTCATTCTAAACAATTGCGCCCCTCACTACCATGGTCAGCTCTTCCATCTTTTGGTTTGACGTCACCTAAGAGAATAGTTTTCTAAATCCGAAACATCTACTTCTGGATCAACCGGGGCTCACCTACCATATAAACAACCACCTCAGCTGTGGTCTTTATTTAAGAGAGAAGCTCTCTCTTCGGATTGATCATCTACTGCACCATGATTTCGAGCCCAGGTCTGCTACAGCAACCCAAGACTTGCCAGCTAAGAGGGGAACATACACAACCATCTCAACAACTTTCTTCTTAATCCCCTCCATTTTCCGTCCATCAATGACTCTTAAGTCAAATGGGGGAAGTAGAGCCAACTCTATCTGGAAGGTTGTGAAGAAGTAACCATCCTCCTTGGCTGGCACGAGCTCGACCTTAGCAAACACCAGCTTGCTCTCAAAGATTATCATACCGATGGCTCCTCTCAATTTGTACCGGGCTTTCCAATGCCCTAGTGAGCCATCGAGGTCTCGATCCGTTTGGGGAGCACCTAACGGTCCCGATTAGTTCAAAATGGAGTCCCAAGCTTCATTACGATTGTTGAAGGCTCTCATCTACCCCAAGCGGGCTTCCGAAATAGTTACATCACTTGAAAACTTGAAGCTCTTTATTCTCTCCAGTAACCATGTGGAAGGGGCAGTGACCCTAACGTGGGGCGATCTCTCCCAGTGATTGGTTTACAATAAAAAGTGTCTTTTACAGAAAGTCAGTCTACAATCTGCACCTATAACGCAGATCTTCTCAAGAGATTCTACTGGTGAAAAGGCTCTTAGAGCGAGGCTGGTTAACAACCGATACCACCTTGTATTGATACAACTCTGTATCGGCTAACCATGAGTATGCATCTTCTTCGATTTCGATCTCCGTCATAGTTCTTCTATGATCACCATTCGCTCCAGATTGAGATACCTTAGACCGGATCAAATCCCTTCAGAAGGATTGCCATTACCAGGAGAGCTACACCGCACTCTTAATGCCCTAGACAGAATAAAATCCCTCCAGGAGGATCGCTATCACCGGGAGAGCTACATAGCCCTCATGATGCCCTGGAATGGATAAATCCCTCCAGGAGGAACGCCATGGTATTTTGACAATGATCGCCTCGAGACCAGAAAATAGCTAGATAGCGCTCATGATGCCTCGATCGGGCACCACGCCGCTCCAAAAAGGGTCTGAGTGTAAGAGCATAGTTGCCATCCGGATCTCAAGACCAGGGATTGATCAGGGAAGCCCCCTCATCACCCCTGATGCCTTGGTCGGGTGACCTCCCCCAAGAAGGATCCGAGTATAAGTGCATAGTTGCCATCCGGATCAAAATAACAGGTTATAGCTAGATAGCCCTCTTGATGCCCTGGACTGGATAAATCCCTCTAGGAGGAACGCCATGGTATTTTGACAATGATCGCCTCGAGACCAGGAAATAGCAAGATAGCGCTCCTGATTCCTTGGCCGGGCACCACCCCCCTCCAAGAAGGGTCTAAGTGTAAGAGCATAATTGCCATCCAGATCTCGAGACCAGAGATTGATCGGGGAAGCCCACTCATCACCCCTGATGCCTTGGTCGGGTGACCTCCCCCAAGAAGGATCCGAGTATAAGTGCATAGTTACCATCCGGATCAAAATACCAGAATATAGCTAGATATCCCTTCTGATGCCCTGGACTGGATAAATCCCTCCAGGAGGAATGCCATGGTATTTTGACAATGATAACCTCGAGACCAAGATAGCTTGCTAGCGTTCCTGATGCCTTAGTCGGGCTACCACGCCCAAGAGGGATCTAAGTATAAGTGCAAACTTGCCATCCGGATCCTAAGAACAGGGTAGCTAGCATTGATGATACCTTGGTCGGGTGACCTCCCTTAAGAAGGATCTGAGCGTAAGAGCACAGTTGCCTGCTAGATCACGAGATCAGAATAACCAAAAAGGTCATCCTGCTACCTCGGTCGGGCACCACCCCCCGCCAAGATGGGTCTGAGTGTAAAAGCATAGTCGTCATTCGAATCAAAAGACCAGGAAATAGCTAGATAGCGCTCCTGATGCCTTGGTCGGGCTACGACCCCGCTAGGAAGGATCTAGATGGCATAGATGCCTACTAGAATCATTTACCAGTTTATCTAAGTACCATGATTCATGAAAAAGGAATTCTAGGTACCCATGTTAACCACAGAAGCTTCATCCAACATGATCGAGCAATACACTCATTTATTTTACAGGAATGAATAATACCCTGGTTCTCTAAGCCTGGGAGCAATTCTAGCAACAAGAAAGAAGCGATAAGCAAAATTCTTCATGTAGTACAAGATTCAGCCTCCAACCCTAAATACTTACTGGTGTTCAAGTCAGAGGGGACTTCTGGTAATAGCAAAATTTGGCTAGGGACCAAAGAAGAATTTTCCATTTCCCAACCTTCCCGCAAGGGTCCGAATTTGGGCTTGTATGACGGGGTATCAAAGTCCCCGAGGTCGAGCTACCACCCGATCCAACAGGAGCAAGGCCAGGCCGCCCATACCATCTGAGCATCTCGCACGTGTCCAGGCTTACCAAATAAAGCCCGACGAGACCTCATCAAGCTCCTTATACCAGGATAAAGCCCGAAGCTAGGTCGACGTGAAAGGACCTGGGTTTCCCGACATCAAGGTATCTCGTGACACTCTCCTAGAGCTTGCTACTATCTCTACTTTCACTAAGAGACCTTCAAGGTGCCGAACTTGTCTTGGAAAGGCCCTCCTGCCTCGTCGAGGTATAATCTCGACCTGTCCGAGCATTGAAGGAAGGAATCCGTAAAGCCTCATCGTCACCAAAAGCGCCAAGATCCACTGTAGATATTGGCATGGTTAAATCAAGTAGCAAGAACAGTACTCGAGCGTACCTCTCCACCCTTCCAGAAGTGAGCCAAGGTCACCTATTTATGGCAAACACCTTACCAGGGCATGCTAGCCAAGCCTGCTACCCCTCTAGGAAGACTGCATAATTAGGTTAAGCCCCATGATAAAGCTTGGTGTAACTAAACCAAGCTCCCAACTACAAGGTTGGAACCCAATGGGATATTTCGTCTCTAAAATGGTTAGCACAAGCTCTATGGGAAGACCATCATCTAGCTCCGTGACAATTGAGAGGTCCCCGGGGGACCCCGCCAGTGTGCTGGATCCTAGGGTACCCCACCCTTAAGGAATATCAAATGTCACCTCAGGTAACTTCCATGAAGTACCTCTCCAAAGTGACATGTAGAACTAGAGCTCTCATCTCGACAACGTAAGAAGAGAGGATTGACTTCCATGACATTTAAAGTACCATTAATAAGGTCAACCATATTAATAGAGACAGTCAACCCAATTAATGACATGATCAACACCATTAATAAAAGAATATTCAACTCTTTAATGGCCATCATTAGTGAAAGAGTCCAAAAAGGAAACAAATACCTTTTCCTCCAAGATATCCTCCACAACCTATTCTTTGGGGTCAACTATAATAGAAAATCCCACCTATCAAGGAAGGAAGAGTCTGAAGAGGAAACAATCACATCCCCTCCGAGATATTAGCCATGATCCGATCAACTACATAAAAGGAAGAATCGTACTCAATAAGAGGAGGAAGATTGAAGAATCCTGGACTTGCATGCCAAGGTAGTCATAATTTATAAATATGTCTGTAAAAGGCATAGAATCACTCTCCAATCAATGACAGAAGACAGACATGCTTCGTTAAAAAGATCTCTCGACATCATCAATGTATTTTACCTAGAATATACAGGTATCTGTCTATATTTGACCACTATTATAAGCTCTCTGGAGCGATTGCGTTGTATTATTTCACCATTCATGTAAGCTCCCCGGAGCATTCTTTGATATATACATAAGGAAGGGTATTCCTCCTTCCTCCGGATACTGCCTTGGGGTTTTTCAGCATGTGATCATTCGTGATGCTTTTTCCCTCTTGGTCAGTCCACCTCCATCTACATAAGATTTGTGTTTAGCCTATTATCTATTGTATTACGCATGTGTGTTTACGGGCTAGGTACCGACCCCATTTGTTCTAGCTCTCTAACCTCTCTTACATGAGATCGGGAAACAACAACGATGACCTCTAAGGAGCCGAATCTAGATTCCTACCTCACTGGACCTAGCGCTCTTATCCTTATATCTACATGCCAAAGTTGTACATCAAGAGAATGAGAAACCACCAAGTTCAGCTTGAAGGAAGTCGATGAGCTCTTCTGCATCATCTCTATGGAAGTAATCGAGCACTCCGACACTGGAGCTAGATAAGTCCACATCCTTACTTGTTATCTAGGTCAAGGAATTACAGGAAGGAATTGGGCTCCAGAACTAGACTCTTGGTACCATGACAGGCTCCGACTCTAACTGAGTATCAGGACTGGGACCAAGATCAACCTCTTCATACCAGTAATAGAACCTCGAGCTCCCTTCATCTCCTACCTGCCACAAAGCCCGACGGGAGGGATGACTCGTCTCCTACCTACCACGAAGCCCGACGGATGGGTTGACTATTCTCCTACCTAACACAAAGCCCGACGGGAGGGATGACTCGTCTCCTACCTACCATGAAACCTGACGGATGGGTTGACTCATCTCCTACCTATCACGAAGCTCGACGAGAGGAATAACTCATCTCCTACCTACCACGAAGCCCGACGAATGGGATGACTCGTCTCTTACCTACCACGAAGCTAGATAGATGGGATGACTCCTCTCCTACCTACTGCGAAGCCTGACGAGTGAGATGACTCCTCTTCTGCCTGTCACTCCATACTCTATATTCATACAAGATCAAGTCAGGTATCAACGGTACCGACCCCGGCCACCACTTTTACGGTAGTGGTCTCGAGGGAGTTAATAGGGATTTCTCATCCTAAACAAATTTCCCGTTAACAATTTCTATCTAAGCAGGTCAAGTATCAAAGGTACCGACCCCGACCACCAATTCCATGGTAGTGGTCTTGAGGGTTTTTGTTGGAATTTCTCATCTTGAGCGAATTTCCCGTTATCACATTCGATCGGCGATCCCCGAGTCGAACCATAGATCAAATCTAGGCTACGATCGATCAAGCTCAACAAAGCTCGACACCAACCATTGCCAGATTGAGCAACAACGACAAACACGATCGACTCCCCCAAGTTGATTAAACTATATCGACAATTAGCTAGATCATATATGTCGAGCAAGCTGGTATGTTCTCTTATACCATATTATTTAAGCTATTTTATTGAACAATTAATTACTAGAGCGTCGGAGAGTCCCAAAGGGAACATCCCCCCTCTATGGCTTAACCTGTGCTCTCTTCTTTTCTTCTTATTTCGTAGGTTGTCAGTGCCCACCTCGACGAATCAAATTAATTATAGATCTGATCGACTACAAGTATTATATACATGAATGTCATACTATATTATTTGGAACCCAAGGTTTCAAATCCTTTCAGAATCTGAAGTTTTTTGAATTTTATATATGAACTTACAGTTCATGGTCTAACTGAAAGTTTGAAAAATCAATATGATCCATAATTTTATTTTATCTCATATTTATGAAGTGATATGTTTACATGTCATTCATTTGAGCAAAAGGATCTACACATCCCAGTAGGATGATATGAGTATCATAAAAAGGATTAAAGATTCTAATGTATAATGAAATTGGAAATGATATTTTATTCATTTCATACATGTTGAATGCTTCTGAAGAAGAAATATCAAGAGTTGTTGAAAAAAAAGGGAGAAGTTTGGCCGCTTGGGGAAAAGGATGATAAGAGAGTGAGTGTGTTAATAATAAAAATAATAAGAAAAGGCAACATGATACTTCCAGTATTAAATTGTGTGATCATGTCAATGATGGCAATTTTTACACAATTGTTAACGGGAAAGTTGCTACGGATGAGAAATTCCTGCTAACACCCTCGAGACCACTACCACGGAGGTGGTGGCAGGGGTCGGTACCTTTGATACCTAACCTGCTTAGATATGATGAAGATTTGTATAATAATAACAAACGAGGGCTTTTATTATCGATCACTTTGATATACAGAATTCTCTCTCATACGCTATCTAGGACATAGGAAGGTGGTCGCTTTGTACTTGTCGAATAGTGGAAACAACGACGGCCATTGTTCTGATTACAGAATATAGGCCCTCATCTCCTCTTTTTCTTATTGTATATATGTAGCCTTTCTCTTCTTTTTTCATCCATATCCTTACCATGCTTGGCCTTATTTATATTTGGTCCAAGTAGGTTTTTAATTTTACAAATATCTAGCCATGATCCCATGAATCTGTTCCCTCCTTATCGGGTGGGATTCGTCATTTGAATTTGAATTGTTAGTGGATTCGATGATATCATTGACGGTGATAAGTTTGTTTCCTTTCTGGAATCAAACTCTTGACTTACGCGTATGTGGGATTAATGTTGTTTGTTATGTAGATTTGATCCTGTGTGTACTCACGACACTTTCTTCATGGAGGTCGCCGAATTAACTAGTGGTTGTCTTATAGAGCGAGGTAGATCCATGCTTTGGGTCTATTCAGAGAAGCTTGGGATAGACTCGTAGGCACTCACAAGAGGTAGTGTAGACTATGTGAGATTCTTCTTTCATGCCCAATGAGAACGGCGGGCTTCTGGAGAGGTTGGTTGGCTTCTATCTTAGGCTACGAATCAAACCTGACTTCAGGAAGTGCCTACGAGTGGAAGGAGCTTACTTTTGTTCGCATCGGGCTTCATTTTGAGTGCTTCCTAAGCTCAACGATCTTTTCTTGCTTTCATAGGGTGGTCTTGCAGCCCGATCTCAGGAGCCGAGGTTCCTGGATAGGTGGATTCGAGAAGCCTGGATTCCCATGTTCATACTTAGGCTCGACCTGGTCATGCCCAGCTTCATCCTTGATAGCTCTGAAGCCTAGCGGACCTTCCCTGCTCTGGTGGAGTAGCTTTATGGTTTGCCCGGGGTCTCATGAATGTCGAATTTGGGTTTTGATTTTGGCTAGGAGAGTGAAAAGTTTCTCTTTGACCCCTGGCCATATTTTACTATTAACAGAAGTCCCCTCTGACTTGAACACTGGAGGTAAAGTTGGGCTTGGTGTCAGATTCCCTATTTATTTGGGAAAATTTTCGCTACAAAGCATTTACTGGGAATCTTCGAATAGAATCTTCTTATTAACTGCTCAGGTGATGTGTCAAACTTGGATTGGTATGCTCTTCGAGGAAAACCCGGTTGCGTTACGACCCCCTTCGTTGTTAGAGGTGATCTTTTCGAGGTTGTTGCCGACTTTATTACAACCTTAATTTCTATTTAAACTCAAATTCACTACCTCTCCCTCACGCATCCTTCCAATTTCAAATTTTTAAACTTCTTCTCTCTCGCTATTTTTTCTAACCTCATTATTGTCTTTCATCTACCTTTTAACTCTCCTCATTCATCTGCCCGAGATTAGAAAGTCAATGGAAGTGTATATCGATGACATGATTACCAAGTCACTAACCATAGAAGGACATCAGGATAACCTTCAAAGAACTTTCATGATCCTAAGGGAAAACCAGATGAGATTAAACCCCTCTAAATGTGCCTTCGGGGTAACTGCAGGAAAGTTTCTGGGTTTCATGGTCCATGAGAGAGGAATAGAGGCTAACCCAGAAAAGATCCAGAACATCTAGATCTAGAATCCCCCACATCATTCAAACAAGTTCAAGTCTTGACCGGGTAGATATTAGTGCTCAACGAGTTCATTTCTCGATCCATCGATAAATGTTTCCCTTTCTTCAAAGCGATCAAGCAGGGAAGGAACATGAAATGGGACTAGGAGAGTGAGCAAGCTTTCCAAGCTCTAAAGAAGTTGTTAACGGGAAATTTGTTTAAGAAAAGAAATCCCTATTAACACCCTCGAGACCACTACCACTGAGGTGGTGGCCGGTGTTGGTATCGTTGATACCTGATCTGATCATTTATGAATATAGAGTATGGAGTGGTAGGTAGGAGAGGTGTCATCCCACTCGTTAGACTTTGTGATAGGTAGGAGAGGAGTCATCCCACCTTCTTTGCTTCGTAGTAGGTAGGAGACGAGTCATCCTTTCCGTCGGGCTTCGTGGTAGGTAGGAGAGGAGTCATCCCACCTGCCTGGTTTTTAAGTAGGTAGGAGACGAGGGAGCTCGAGGTTCCCTTACTGCTATGAAGGGGTTGATCTTGGTCTTGGTCCTAGTCCTGGTCCTCGGTCGGGGTTGGAGCCCGTCATGGTACCCGGAGCCCAATTCCTTCCTGTAATTCCCCGACCTAGATAGCAAGTAAGGAGGCGGCTTATCTTGCTCCAGTGTCGAAGAGCTCAATTTCTGCCATAGAGATGATGTAGGAGAGCTCATCAACTTTCTTCAAGCTGGTCTGGGTGGTTTCTCCTCATCTTGATGTGCGACTTTAGCGTGTAGATGGAAGGATAAGAGCGCTAGGTCTAACGAGGTAGGAATCTAGCTTGCACTCATATACACATGCATTACACATGCATTACACATGACACAAGTAAGAGAAACACAAATCTTTTGCAGAGGGAGGTCGACTAATCAAGGGGGAAAAGGCATCACGAATGATCACATGCTGAAAAATCCCAAGGCAGTATCCGGAGGAAGGAGGAATACCCTTCCTTATGTATATATCAAAGAATGCTCCGGTGAGCTTACAAGAATGGTGAAGTAATACAATGAAGTCGCTCCGGAGAGCTTACAATAGTGGTTGAATGTAGATCGATATCGGTATGTTCTAGGTAAAGGTAACACATACATTGATGATGTCGAGAGATCTCTAAACGAAGCATGTATCTTCTGTTCTTTTGGAGCCCGATACAATATGCCTTTTACAAACATATTTATACATGATGACCACCTTGGCGTGCAAGTCTGGGACTCTTCAATTAGTCTTTGTTTCCTTATCGAATACGATCCTTCCTTTAATGTAGTTGATCGGCTTGTAGCTATTATCTCGGAGAAGATATGATTGTTTCCTCTTCGGACTCTTTCTTCCTTGATAGTCGGAGTTTTTTGTTATAGTTGACCTCCAATAATCGGTTGTGGAGGATATCTTGGAGGAATAGGTATTTGTTTCCTCTTTGGACTCTTTCACTAATGATGGCCATTAAAGAGTTGAATATTCTCTTATTAACGGTGTTGATCATGTCATTAACTGGGTTGACTGCCTCCATTAATGCGGTTGACCTCATTAATGGTACTTTAAATATCATGGAAGTCAATCCTCTCTTCCTACGTTGCCGAGAGGAGAGCTCTAGTTCTGCATGTCACTTTGGAGAGGTACTTCATGGAGGTTACCCGAGGTAACATTTTATATTCCTTGAGGGTGAGGTACCCTAGGATCCAGTATACTGGCGGGGTCCCCCGGGGATCTCTCGATTGTCACAGAGCTAGATGCTAGTCTTCCCATGGAGCTTGTGCTAACCATTTTAGGGGTGAAATATCCCATAGGGTTCCAACCTTGTAGTTGGGAGCTTGATTTACCTACGTCGAGCTTTATCATGAAGCTTTACCTAATTATATAGGCTTCCTAGCGGGGTAACGGGCTTCGCTAGCATGCTCTGGTAAGGTGTTTGCCGTAATCAGACGACCTTGGCTCGCTTCTGGAAGGGTGGAGAGGTTCGCTCGAGTACTAATCTTGCTACTTGATTTAACCATGCCAGGATCTACAGTGGATCTTTGCGCTTTTGGTGACGATGAGGCTTTACGGGCTCCTTCCTTTAATTCTCGGACAAGTCTCGATTATACCTCGAAGAGGCATGAGGGATTTTACAAGACAAGTTTGGCACCTTAAAGGTCTTCTAGTGAAAGTAAATGAGCGTATTGCTCGATCATGTTGGATGAAGCTTCTGTGGTTAATATGGGTACCTAGAGTTCCTTTTCCAGGAATCACGGTACTTAGATGAGCTGGCAAAATGATTCTGGTAGGCATCTATGCCATCTAGATCCTTCCTAGTGGGGCTAACCCAGCCAAGGCAGCAGGATGACCTTTCGGTTGTTATGATCTAGTGATCTAGCAGGTATCTATGCTCCTACGCTCAGATCCTTCTTGGGGGTCGTAGCCTGACCAAGGCATCATGAGCGCTATCTAGCTATTTCCTGGTCTTTTGATCTGGATGGCAACAATGGTCTTACACTCGGACCTTTCTTGGGGGTCGTAGTCCGACCAAGGCATCAGGAGCGCTATCTAGCTATATCCTGGTATTTTGATCCGGATGGCAACTATGCTCTTACACTCAGACCTTCTTAGGGGTCGTAGCCTGACCAAGGCATTAGGAGCGCTATCTAGTTATATCCTGGTATTTTGATCCGGATGGAAACTATGCTCTTACACTTAGACCCTTCTTGGGGGTTAGCCCGACCAAAGAATCAGGAGCACTATCTAGCTATATCCTGGTATTTTGATCCGGATGGCAACTATGCTCTTACACTCAGCCCCTTCTTGGGGGTCGTAGTCCGACCAAGGCATCAGGAGCGCTATCTAGTTATTTCCTGGTATTTTTATCCGGATGACAACTATGCTCTTACACTTAGATCCTTCTTGGGGGTCGTAGCCCGACCAAGGCATCAGGAGCGCTATCTAGCTATATCCTGGTATTTTGATCCGAATGGCAACTATGCTCTTACACTTAGACCCTTATTGGGGTTAGCCCGACCAAGGAATTAGGAGCGCTATCTAGCTATATCTTGGTATTTTGATCCGGATGGCAACTATGCTCTTACACTCAGCCCCTTCTTAGGGGTCGTAGTCCGACCAAGGCATCATGAGCGCTATCTAGCTATTTCCTGGTATTTTTATCTGGATGACAACTATGCTCTTACACTTAGATCCTTCTTGGGGGTCGTAGCCCGACCAAGGCATCAGGAACGCTATCTAGTTATTTCCTGGTATTTTGATCCGCATGGCAACTGTTCTCTTACACTCAGACCCTTCTTGGGGGTCGTAGTCCGACCAAGGCATCAGGAGCGCTATCTAGCTATTTCCTGGTATTTTTATCCGGATGACAATTATGCTCTTACACTTAGATCCTTCTTGGGGGTCGTAGCCAGACCAAGGCATCGCTATCTAGCTATATCCTGGTATTTTGATCCGGATGGCAACTATGCTCTTACACACAGACTCTTCTTGGGGGTCGTAGTCCGACCAAGGCATCAGGAGCGCTATCTATATATTTCCTAGTATTTTGATCCGGATGGCAACTATGCTCTTACACTCTGATCTTTCTTGGGGGAGGTCACCCGACCAAGGCATCAGGGGTGATGAGGGAGCTTCCCCGATCAATCCCTGGTCTCAAGATCTGGATGGCAACTATGCTCTTACACTTAGACCCTTTTTGGCGGGGGTGGTGCCTGGCCGAGGCATCAGAGGTAGTGAGGGGGCTTCCCCGACCAGTCTCTGGTCACTATCGAAATATTCTGGTGATCCTCTTGGAGGGATTAATCCAGTCCAGGGCATTAGGAATGCTATATATCTATCATAGTCAAGGTGATCCTCCTGGAGGGATTCGATCTTGTCTAGGGCATCAGGAGTGCGGTGTAGCTCTACTGGCAATGGCGATCCTCCTGGAAGGATTTGATTCGGTCTAGGGCATTGGGAGTGCAGTGTAGCTCTCCTGGTGATCACATGAGATCTACTACGGATACAGAAATCGAAAGAGATGCGAACTCATGACGAGCTAATACGAAGTTGTATCAATGCATGGTGGTATCAGTTGATAACCAATCTCACTCTAGGAGTTTTTTAATGAGTAGAATCTCTTGAGATGATCTGCATTATGAGTGTAGATAGTAGAATGGCTCTCCGTAAAAGATGCTTTTTATTGCGAACTAGAAGAAATTGTCTCACTCTAGGGTCATCGCCCCTCACACTGGAATACTGAGAAAATATTGAGCTTCTAGTCCCCAAGTAAAGTAACCGGTTTGGAAGTCCGTTTGGGGTAGATGAGAGTCTTCAACAATCATAATCGAGCTCGAGACCCCACTGTGAACGAATCAAGACCTTTGGGTGCTTTTCGAACGGATCGAGACCTCGATGGCTCACTAGGGCATTGGAAGGCCCAGTACAAATGGAGATGAGCCATCAGTATGATAATATTCGAGAGCAAGCAAGTGTTTGCTTAGGTCGAGCTCGTGCCAGCCAAAGAGGATGGTTATTTCTTCAACCCACGACCACATGGTGGGAGTGGTTTAAACTCTGCATGGCAGCGTGGCTACCTTGGGAGTTAATGTGGGTGCTTCATTTGCTGAAGAACGCTTCTGTGTTGCTTGCTAGGCAGCTCGAGCTCTTCTTCCCTCTGACCTGATCATCATTGGAGGATGTATACCTTGAATAGATCACAGAGAAAGTTGAGAGTTACCTGGGTCCGCTCTGACTGAAGCCAGAAATTATTGAGATGATGGATACGCAGTTGATGAGGAGGACTTGGTTCCCATTTCTGCTTTCATGTCTAGTCGTGTTGAGGTAGGAACTACCTTGAAGTCCTCTGCTGCTGTAGATGCATGAGAGGCTTCAAGTCTGCCTACCTCTCTATCTGAATCTGTCAAAGTAGAGGTCCAGATTGGTGTTACCAAGGTGGGAGAGGTAAGAGAGGTAGGAGAGATCTCAATTGATCCAACTGAGAAGATGGAGGTCAAGGCTGATTGAAGTTGATCCAACCAAGGTGGTGGAAGCTGGCTCAGTGAGGTAGATCGGGACCAAGGTAGCTCGCTAGGGCGATGAATGGCCCCATACAAGTGGAGATGAGACACCCGCCTAGTAACTGTCTGGAGATATGCTCGAGATTCTAGAAGTTACCTGCGATGAGAGAAGACTTTGGACCCCTCCGGGATGAGTGGTGACTCACTTGAGCATTTGATGACTCTATATGAATGGAGATGGGCTACCTGTCTGGTACCGATCCAAAGGCATACTTGGGATTTCAAGGAGCCCTCAACAACTGAGAGAAAGGTCTGGACCCTCCTGGAATGAACCAAGAATTTAGTGGCTCACTTGGGCGTTGACCGGTCCGGTATAAGAAGTGAGGAGCCATTTGGCCTTACAATGAGGCTGCTACTCCAGAAGTTAACGTAGGTATATAGGAGGCCTTACCAAAAGTGGGAAACCTCTAGGCTCTCATAGATCAGTTCGGGCTTTAGTGGCTTGCTAGGGCGGTGAATGGCCTGGTAAACCTAGAGCGAAGCCACCGGTCTGGTACTGGTCCAAAAGCATGCTTGGGATCTTTAGAAGTCCCCAACAACTGAGAGAAAGCTCTAGACCATGTTGGGATGAATCAGGAGCTCGATGGCTCAATTGGGCTTTGACTGGCCCTGTATAAGAAGTGATGAGCTACTTGGTCTTACAGTAAGACTGCTACTCTAGAGGTTTGCTTAGGCATGTAGGAGGCCTTACCAAGAGTGGGAAACCTCTGGGCTCTTCTCGATCAGATCGGGCTTCGGTGGCTTGCTAGGGCGATGAATGACCCGGCACAGATAGAGCAAAGCCACCAGTCTTGTAGCAATGCTACCGCTCTAGAAACTTGCTTAGGCACGTAGGTGGCCTTACCAAATGTGGGAAGCTTCTGAGACCTCCTCGATCGGATCAGGCTTCGGTGGCTTACTAAGACGGTGAATGGCCAGGTAAACCTGGAGCGAAGCCACCGGTCTGGTACTGGTTCAGAAGCATGCTTGGGATCCTAGAAGTCCCCAGCAACTGAGAGAAAGCTCTGGACCCTGCTGGGATGAATCAGGAGCTCAGTGGCTCACTTGGGCATTGACCGGCCCGGTACACGAAGTGAAGAGCCACTAAGCCTCTACTGGTGATGTTGCTCTAAAGGCTACACAGCTGAGTTGGCTACTCGGATTCATGAGTTGACCTACTACAGCTACCTAGGAGCTTACGAAGGGTGGACCAGAAGGCATGAGGGGATCCGTATGAACAGGTCAAAGCCCAATGGATCTACTGGATAAGTGATACACTGGTGGTGGAGCGAATCTGCTGCAGAAGAACATGAGAGGTGCATTTCTACTATATAGAAGCTCTCGATGTATCAGAATCAGGAGGGGAGCTAATGTATTGGAGCTCCACAATTATTTGAGCATGTTCGCTTCATAGGAGTAGCATAATGAACTGATTCCACCAAGAATCCCGCGTACCATATTTGCTCTACAATGAACGAAACTCTTTAAATGATAAAATGAGCACCACATGTGATGCATAGGCGATATAGATAAGTATGGAGAAAGGACATCGTATATAGTAATTGATATTCCATGAATAAAGAATCTGTTACCTCGATAGTATAATGATACTCATGTAGAGACATAGAGGCTTTCAAAAGGGGTGTGGAAACTTCCCATAGACGGTGCCAGAAAGTGTTAACGGGAAATTTGTTTAGGATGAGAAATCCTTATTAACACCCTCGAGACCATTACCACTGAGGTGGTGGCCGGGGTTGGTATTGTTGATACCTGACCTGATCTTGTACGAATATAGAGTATGGAGTGGTAGGTAAGAGAGGTGTCATCCCACTCGTCGGACTTTACGATGGGTCGGAGATGAGTCATCCCACCTTCTTGGCTTAGTAGTAGGTAGGAGACGAGTCATCCTTTCCGGCGGGCTTCGTGGAAGGTAGGAGAAGAGTCATCCCACCTGCCGGGCTTCGTAGTAGGTAGGAGACGAGGGAGCTCGAGGTTCCCTTACTGCTATGAAGGGGTTTATCTTGGTCCTGGTCCTACTCCTGGTCCTACTCCTGGTCCTTGGTCTGGGTTAGAGCCCGGCATGGTACCCAGAGCCCGGTTCTGAAGCCCGATTCCTTCCTGTAATCCCCGACCAAGATAGCAAGTAAGAATGGGGCGTATCTAGCTCCAGTGTCGGAGAACTCGATTTCTGCCATAGAGATGATGCATGAGAGCTCATCGACTTCCTTTAAACTGGTCTGAGTGGTTTCTCCTCATCTTGATTTGAGACTTTAGCGTGTAGATAGGAGGATAAGAGCGCTAGGTCCAACGAGGTAGGAATCTAGCTTGCACTCATATACATATGCATTACACAGGACACAAGTAAGAGAAACACAGATCTTTTGTAGAGGGAGGTGGACTGACCAAGGGGGAAAAACATCAGAAATGATCACATGCTGAAAAACCCCAAGACAGTATCCAGAGGAATGAGGAATACCCTTCCTTATGTATATATCAAATAATGCTCCGGGGAGCTTACAAGAATGGTGAAATAATACAACGAAGTCGCTCCGGAGAGCTTACAATGGTGGTCGAATGTGGACCGATATCTGTATATTCTAGGTAAATGTAACACATACATTGATGATGTCGAGAGATCTCTAAACGAAGCATGTATCTTCTGTCCTTTTGGAGCCCGATACAATATGCCTTTTACAGGCATATTTATACATGATGACCACCTTGGCGTGCAAGTCTGGGACTCTTCAATTAGTCTTTGTTTACTTATCGAATACGATCCTTCCTTTAATGTAGTTGATCGGCTTGTAGCTATTATCTCGGAGAAGATATGATTGTTTCCTCTTCGGACTCTTTCTTCCTTGATAGTCGGAGTTTTTTGTTATAGTTGACCCCCAATAATCGGTTGTGGAGGATATCTTGGAGGAATAGGTATTTGTTTCCTCTTTGGACTCTTTCACTAATGATGGCCATTAAAGAGTTGAATATTCTCTTATTAACGGTGTTGATCATGTCATTAACTGGGTTGACTGCCTCCATTAATGCGGTTGACCTCATTAATGGTACTTTAAATATCATGGAAGTCAATCCTCTCTTCCTACGTTGCCGAGAGGAGTGCTCTAGTTCTGCATGTCACTTAGGAGAGGTACTTCATAGAGGTTACCCGAGGTAACATTTGATATTCCTTGAGGGCGAGGAACCCTAGGACCTAGTACACTGGTGGGGTCCCTCGGGGATCTCTCGATTATCACGGAGCTAGATGTTGGTCTTCCCATGGAGCTTGGGCTAACCGTTTTAGGGGTAAAATATCCCATTGGGTTCCAACCTTGTAGTTGCGAGCTTGGTTTAGCTACGCCAAGATTTATCATGGAGCTTGACCTAATTATGCAGGCTTCCTAGCGGGGTAGTAGGGTAGCGGGGTAGCGGGGTAGCAGGCTTGGCTAGCAGGCCCTGGTAAGGTGTTTGCCATAAACAGGTGACCTTGGCTCTCTTCTGGAAGGGTGGAGAGGTACGCTCGAGTACTGCTCTTGCTACTTGATTTAACCATGCCAGGATCTACAGTGGATCTTGGCGCTTTTGGTGACGATGAGGCTTTACGGGCTCCTTCCTTTAATGCTCGGATAGGTCGAGATTATACCTCGACGTGGCAGGAGGGCCTTTACAAGACAAATTCGGCACCTTGAAGGTCTCCTAGTGAAAGTAGAGATAGTAGCATGCTCTAGAAGAGTGTCACGAGATACCTTGATGTCGGGGGACCCTAGTCCTTTCACATCGACCTAGTTTCGGGCTTTATCCTGGTGTAATGAGCTTGACGTGGTCTCGTCGGGCTTTATTTGGTAAGCCTGGACACGTACGAGATGCTCAGATGGTATGTGTGGTCTTAGCCTTGCCTCCCAAGACCACACATAGGCTTATATATTATTTTTCTTATTTTATTAAATCCATTGGACTAAATAAAAAATCCACATGTGAACTAGATCCATTCTTACAAAAAGAAACAAGTTTTCATGCCTCAATACAATTCTAAATGGAGCCATAAATTGGTTTGGTAGAATATATCAAGTGATCCATACAAGTTCTCGTGTGGATTAGGGATCTTGGTAGGCTATCTAAATTTCAGCTCCAATAGACATATCCTAATCACAATCAACAAACGATTCATTTAGGCCCGATCTATTAAATTTAGTTCCGATCTATTAAATTTAGTTCATTCCACTAAACAACTAAAATTGAAGTATTAAATAAAGATAGAATAAGTTAATATTGCTCATTCATACCCTAGACAACATTATTGGAGATAGTGTATCCTCGTGAAGAATACCAGTAATCGCCAAGAGCTCATAGACCGCCTATAGCTTGTGCTAACCATTTTAGGGGTGAAATATCCCATAGGGTTCCAACCTTGTAGTTGGGAGCTTGATTTACCTACGTCGAGCTTTATCATGGAGCTTTACCTAATTATATAGGCTTCCTAGCGGGGTAACGGGCTTCGCTAGCATGCTCTGGTAAGGTGTTTGCCGTAAACAGACGACCTTGGCTCGCTTCTGGAAGTGTGGAGAGGTTCGCTCGAGTACTAATCTTGCTACTTGATTTAACCATGCCAGGATCTACAGTGGATCTTTGCGCTTTTGGTGACGATGAGGCTTTACGGGCTCCTTCCTTTAATTCTCAGACAAGTCCAGATTATACCTCGAAGAGGCAAGAGGGATTTTGCAAGACAAGTTCGGCACCTTGAAGGTCTCCTAGTGAAAGTAGAGATAGTAGCAAGCTCTAGGAGAGTGTCACGAGATACCTTAATGTCGGGGGACCCAGGTCCTTTCACGTCGACCTAGCTTTGGGCTTTATCCTGGTGTAAGGAGCTTGACGTTGTCTCGTCGGGCTTTATTTGGTAAGCCTGGACACGTGCAAGATGCTCAGATGGTATGAGTGGCCTCACCTTACTCTGTAGGATCGCGTGATAGCTCGACCTCGGGGATCTTGATACCCCGTCATATAAGCCCCAATTTGGACCCTTGCGGGAAGGTTGGGAAGTGGAAAATTCTTTTTTGGTCCATAGCCAAATTTTGGTATTAACAAAAGTATTTGTCAAGCCCTCTGTTACTGGTTAAGCCAAGTCCGGGAGAGGAGCTGTAGATATACTTGGCCATTTCAGAAACTGTTGTGAGTGGGGTCTTGGTCAATGAGTGTGGAGATAGGGTCTAGCGACCTATCTACTAAGTAAGTAATGCCGTGAACTAGCCAGAAAAGAATTATACCTGTCTAGATAACCTTAGCCAAGAAGCTCTGATCCTACTTTCAAGCTCACTCAATAGTCGTAGTAACATACCAACCTCTTCGTCAATTCCTACAAAAGCCAGACGTGTCCGGAAGGCTGGTTTTATGGGCCCTGGAACTCACCCAATTTGATTTAAGATATAAAATCATGACCACAATTAAAGCCCAGACTTTGACGGGCTTTATGGTAGAGCTCTTAGTGCCCCTAGGCAAAGCGACCTCCGCAACGACAAATACAACTCCTGAAAAGATTTCAAAATCTGAAAGCTGGCCGTTAGGTTGCAAGTCATGGATCCTCTACACTGATGGAGCGTCTGGGCAAGCCGGGGGAGGAGCAGGCATAATCCTGATAGACCCAAAGGGGACGGAGTGTTGCCATTGCTTCATATTCGAATTTAAGGCCACTAACAATGAAGCATAATATGAAGCCCTACTAGCTGGGATGAAGATGGCCGCTGAGCTTGGAGTCAATTACCTTCAGGTCAATAGTGATTCATTACTCGTGGTCAATCAGGTTTTAGGGGACTATCAAGCCAAATAAGATAACATGATTGCCTATGTGAAGCTAGTTCAACAACTCAAGAATAAGTTCAAGGGATTTAAGATCGAGCAGGTGCCTCGACAGCAGAATCGTCGAGTTGACGTCCTAGCCAAGATAGCTGCGAATGGTGGCAAGGACTTACCATAGGGAGTTCCTCTCCAAGTGATTTCCCTACCAAGCACAATAGCGGGAAATGAGTCATATACCCTAGATCGACAGCCGTGCTGGATTGACCCAATAGTGGTCTGTCACCAAGAAAAAGGATTCCAGATGAGCCCGACCAAGCCAAAAGAATTAAAAGGCTCTCTGTTCGATATTGCCTGGTATATGGATACCTCTATTGGAGAGGCAGATCCCTCCCCCTGCTGCGATGTTTGCATCTAGATGATGTCAGACGGGTGTTAAGGGAGGTTCATTCAGAGGAATGTGGGAACAACATTGGTGGTGAAGCTCTAGCATATCAAGTACTCCGCATGGAGTATTTTTTGCCAATTATCCATCAAGATGCGAAGAGCTTCGTTCAATTCTGTGAACCGTGCCATAAGACTACTGTCATCTCTCAGTTCGCCTTACCCTTTTGCTATGTGAGGGGTTGATCGGTCCACTTCCAACTTCTCTTGGACAAGCTAAACATGTTATTGTAGCAATTGACTATTTTATGAGGTGGGTCGAAGTTGGACCATTCTCACAGATATCGGAGGAGAATACGACAAGGTTCATTAAAAACAATGTAGTCTGCAGGTTCGGGACCCTTCTTATCATTATAGCTGACCTCGGAAAGTAGTTGGATAACGGTCGATTCAAGGACTTTTACAACGGCTTGGGAATCGACCTAAGATTCTCCTCAATAGCCCATCCTCAGACTAACGGGCTGGTGGAATCCACCAATAAGACTATCAAGAAGCTGTTGAAAAAGAAGTTACAGTAGAAAAAAGACAGATGGGCCGAAGAACTTCCCGATGTCCTCTGGGCTTACCATAATATAAAGAGAACAACCACCGGAGAAACACCTTATTCTTTAACCTTCAGGGTTGAAGCAGTTCTTCCCATCAAGTACAAACTAACCTCCTTCAGAGTTCAACATTTTAAGATTGGAAGCAATGAGGATAAGCTTCGAGCTAACCTAGATCTCTTGGAGGAGAAGCAAGATCGGGTAGCTGAGAAAGTAGCGATTTACCAAAGCAAGATCGATAGGTACTTTAACAGGAGATTTAAAGCCTGAAACTTCAAGGAAGGGGACTGATCGTGTCAAACTAGACTTGTTGACTCTCGCAATAGCACGAGGTCGGAATGATAATATAGTGACAATGTAGGGATCGTTCCCACAGAAAAAAAGGTTATGATTACTGGAATTCAAAGGCTTGTTAACTATGTGAACAATCTAAAACATGAGTTTCAAGAATTGCAATAAAGTAAATTAACTCAAACACAAACTAAATTTTCTAACTTAACACTTATATGGAAAACATGTTAGAACTTGAATCCGCTTTAACCCTCCCAATAGCACACTTGACTCCTTTGACTCCTAATTCATGCGTGTACATGCTATAGATTCGTATTCCCTAAACAAATCTCTAACCTCTCTCGATGTATTAGAGATAGTATCTATACATACCCAAAATCTTTCTCAAGCAATACGGACAATATGTATAGACCCGTTAAGCACTTAGGATACAAATTGAACCCTATACGCTAGCCTAGTGGTTCTAGCACTTTCTAGTCAAGCATAGTGAACATTTATCTAAGCTTTGTCAAATACATCTCCTCTCGGTACTTAGCATCCAACCATAGATCGATTACAAAATGATCAATTAAGCAAAAGCCTTAAGCATTCAAACATCCATATAGCTCCACAGGCACATAAATAGAGAAATCAAAGATGTTGATGGGAAATTTGTTCGAGATGAGAAATTTCTGTTAACACTCTCGAGACCACTACCGCGAAAGTGGTGGACGGGGTCGATACCGTTGGTTCCCGACCTGTTTAAGAGATAGACGAGTGGCTGGAATGTAATAACAGTAAGAGGGAACTTTATTATTGATTTATTTAAGATACAAATAGCTCTCTAGTTTGCTCACAGTCTCTCGGAGGTGTAGAGTGGTGGCAACTCGATGTCTGTCGAATAGTGGAGATGAAGGTGACGTGTTCTGAATCCAGAATTTAGGCCCTCCTTCTATGTGTATATCTGTTGCTTATGATTTTTTTGTCTCTGATGTCGCTCGATCTATGTAGGTTGTTCTCTGTCTGGTCTTCTACCATGGTTGGCCTCTCATATACATATATATCGTCCAAGTAGGTTTTTAGTTCGTATATAATCTACCGTGATCTCATGAATCCGTTCCCTCTTTATCGGGGGGGATTCGTCATTTAAATTTGAATTGTTTCTGGATTTGATGATATCGTTGACGAAGATAGGTTTGTTCCCTTATTTGAATTAAACTCTTGACGTGCATGTAAATATTACGTGGAGGTGATCCTGTGTGCACTCGTGCCATGGATCTTCATGGAGGTCATCCTGCCAAATGCCTACTCCCCCGTAGAGCTAGGTAGACGTCTGCTCTGGCTATGTTCTTAGAAGCTTAAGATGGATTTTCCCTGACCCGTGGGGGGCTTGAGGTGCTCTTATAGACCTTCCCGGGAGGTAGTTGGGGTAATGTAGATTTAGGCATGATTCTCCCTTTATGTCTAGAAAGGACAGCGGGCCTCTGGAGAGGTTGGCGGGCTTCTTTCGAATGTCTCTTAAGCTTAGAGACTTCCCCTGATATTTTATGGGGAGGTTGTGGAGCTCGACCTCAGAGCCGAGGTTCCCCAAAAGATGGTCTGGAGAAGCCCGGGTTCCAGTATTCTTATGGGAGCTCATCCTGGTCGCACCTGGCTTATCTTCTGGTAACTTCAAAGCCGAACCGACCTTCCCTGCTCCTGCGGGGTGGCTTTACGGTCTTTCCGGGCTTCATGATTGTCGATTATGGGTAGAAAATTTCTCTTTGCCTTGGTCAAATTTCGCTATAAACAGAAGTCCCCTCTGACTTGAACATCGGTGGTAGAGTTAGGGTTGGAGTCAGATTCCTTGTTTAATTGAGAAATTTTTCCGCCATAAAGATAATTATCGAGAGCGAAATCTTCTCATTAATTATCCAGTATTTGAATTTGAAACTGAGTGTTATTCGAAGAAAAAAAAATGGTTGCAATACGGCTCCAGGTGATCTTCCCGAGGATATCGCCCATAAGCCACTATTTAAGCCCGGCCTTACCGTCACTTTCTTCATACTTCCTCAAATCTTCAAACTTTCAAATTTCTTCTTCCTTGCTTTCTCTGCCTCTATCTTTCGCTTGCTTTCTTATCTCTCTTGCCCATCAATGTCGACTTCCATAGATAGTGTTGATGCCTTGGTGGAGGTCTCCGGGGGCCCTAACCTAGCTTCTCTTAAGCGGGTGAGAGGGATTTCAAGCGACGAGGAATCTTCCCCGCTTCGCCAGCGTCGTCATTCTATCAGGAATGCTTCTATCGGCTCCGACTTTTCGAACCGGCCTGACAATCCTCTGAACCTAGTCGACGAAGACTCTGACATCAGGGAGAAATTAGATGCGGTCGTGAGGGCTCAAGCCACAGTGGTGGAGCTTCCTCCAGTGATAACCCTTCCTTTCGAACCCAGGGTCATCCCCGACTCTACTGTCGACCCTCAGTCGATCGGCCGCCTACGGGACAAGTATGGTATTCCTGACACTGTTTCTCTAACTTTCCCCCATCGAAACTATGATGTTTTTAGCCCGGCCAAAGACATTTTTCTTATCCATGTCGCGGCTTTTGATAGTGCCGTGAGGCTCCCTCTTCACCCCACCTTTCGACGGGCTCTCAATGCCCTTCAGTTGGCTCAACTTCAACTGACGCCCGATTTCTGGAGACATCTAGTCAGCTTTCTGGTATTGTAAAGGGAGCAATATGAGCTAAGTAGCGTATCCAGGGAGCCCGGGGCTGAGGAGCTCGCCTTCTTTTTCCAGATCTGTAGCCTGGCAGGAGTCCCACGAGGACAATTCTATGCCAATGCCAAGAATAGGCTCAAATTTATCATCCCCAGGGCTTCAAAGAAGGACCCGCTTGGAAAGAATAATGGGTATTGGCGGGGGGAGACTAGGGGAGCTCTTTCTTTGTCGACGGGCATGAGCTTGAGGTTCCCAACGCCTTTAGTGACAAACCCATCTGGGGTCGGGATTCCTTGCCCGATTAGTCTGAAGCCGTGCTGAAGACCATTCTGGCTTGAAACTACTTGAATCTGAAGTTTCCAACAGCCGACCCCTTTTATCCCCACAGGGTAAACAGGTATCTGCGGATATCCGGTGCTACCCCTCGTAAGTATCTCGGTCTATCTTGTTGTTTTTTTTAACTGTTCAGTTCTGATGATCTTGATTTCTTTCTCTAACAGTGTTTGTTGTTGCTCCAGCTTCTCGCGAAGCCCGACAAGCTGGGATACCTCCTCCTCCTTCTAGATCGTCCCCGTGAGCACTCTCGGCTGTTCCAAAAAAAAAAGGGGTCAACCACTAAAGTAGCTGCCCCGTTCGTTCCTTCCCCTTCTCCTTTCCAGGTGAAGTCCAAGATGGATCTTCTTACATCTTAGGCTGCGAAGGCTTTAAACCGAGGAGGGTCTGCCTCCCAAGTTGTCAATAAGTCCATTCTTGCCCCCGCTCAAGTAGTTACTGCTCCAAACGATTCTCCCCGAGTCACACTACCCCTCTCTACAGATCCGATTGTATCCCGGACAGTCGAGGTTCCCAGGGAGCCTGATGTCGATATTTCTAAGGTCGCTCCTTCTCGCCCCCACCGGCAATCGAGATCGGTCAGGATGAGGTCCTGAAGTAATTTGTCTCATCCTGTTCAGGCGGCGGGCTTTCTAGGATGACCGCAATGCCCATGGACATCTTGATCACCAAAGGGTCCGCCTTTCTAGCCGAGGTAATTGTCGCTTTTACTTCTTCATTCAGCTGCTTGACTTGTTATTTTCTAACATGATTTTCCTTTACAGGCTTTCAAGTTTCAGGTGGCCATGGGGCATCAGGTAGCCTTCCTCCGTGATCGGGCAGCCAAGGCTGAGGCTGAAGCTGAGCGAGCCATGGGGGTTACTTACGCGGGCTCAAACCCTAGTCCAGGAGATGACCTCCAACCAAAAAGGAATGGAGATGCAGCTTGCTGAGCTTCAATGCGATCATAAGAGGCTGAAGCGAGCTTTTGATCAGGAGACTCTCCGGTCGAAGCGGCAGGCTAGCCAGCAGGATGACTGGAGGAGAGAGGCTAATGCCCTAGATGTTGAGAACCAAACCTTGCACGCTTGAATTACCCAGCTCCAAGCCGACGTGGAAGCCTCTTTTAGCTAGGGGTACTTCTATGCCTCCTATCAGGTTACAGAGGCTCTTTTTCCCCCATTCGATCTCTCCAGTAACGCATGCTGGGATAGAGAAGAGGTCATGTCGCGGGCTGCGGAGATGTCACTCCCTAAAACTTTTAGAGCTAATTCTTCGGGGAAGGGAGCTGAGAAGCAGTTGGAGGTGCCAGATCTACCTCCTCATGTTCCAGCCTTTCCAGCATCTGGTCCTGGTGAATCCTCGAAGGCGGTTTACAACGAATAGCTAGAAGGAGGCCTTGCTGAAGCCCGAGACCCCCCAACCCACACAATGCTCTCAGGAATAGAGTCAACAGAAGGCGAAAACGTGCCTAAGTTGGTGACCAGCCTTCTTGATACAGCTATATCGCCTGAAGTTATGGCGGTGATTAATGAAATCGTGGAGAAGGATCCTGTCGACCCCGAGGCAGCTGGGGCTGATCTCAAGGAAGAGGTGGCGGAGGCGGTAAATGCAGCTGACCAGGACGAACCGCGACCTAAGAGGGGAGTAGAGGGCGAGGTTCATTCTGTGCATGAGGTGTCTGAAGGTCCTCAGGAAGACGAAGAAGCTTTAGTTCTCTATCATGTAACCTATTTTAAATGCCCGGAAAAGGGGGTGGGCATCCCATCTTCAACTGTGTTTGATCTTTTATTATTTTTCTTTTGTAGCCCGGAACCAGGGATTGGGCCCTTCTTGCTTGTTGTAGCCTTGTTGGAGGATAGACTCTCTTACTTGATAATAAAATTTTAATCTAATATCAAACTCTGGCTTGCATGTACTTGCTTGATCGTCCAGCTTTTATATCGAAACGAGCTATCATTGGGGAAAAAATAAGATAAGAAATAAGGTTATTAGCATTGAGCCTCTATACTAATGAAAACTCCTTGCTCAACTTCTTTAGCTGACAATCCCCTTGTTTGATTATGGGTCTGCTGTAGCAAGTAACCCTGTATCAAGGAGAGCTAGTGAAATAACAACAACATTTAGAGTTTAAGTAAATCGAGCCATCCATCCCCGAGCTTCTTTGGTTGGCTGTAGCCTGAGTAGAACATTAAGTAAAGACCTGTTTAGCCCTCCTCTTGAGCTCGGGATCAGGAGGGCTTCCACGCTTTCGAGCTCGATTCCTTCATGGGGGGAACGGTACCCTGACCAAGCATCAGGAGGGCTATCTAGCTATTTCCTGGTCTTGAGATCTAGATGGTAACTATGCTCTTACACTCAGATCCTTCTTGGGGGTGGTAGCCTGACCAAGGCATCAGGAGCACTATCTAGCTATTTCTTGGTCTCGAGATCTGGATGGCAGCTATGCTCTTACACTCAGACCCTTCTTGGCAGGGGGTGATGCCCGACAGAGGCATCAGGAGTAGCGAGGGGGCTTCCCCGGCTTACCCTTGGTCTTGAGGCGATAATGTCAAAACTTTCCATGTATACCCAAATCATTGTAGGACATAGTTGAAGAAGAGGTAAACAGGAAAAGGCAAGCTTTATTGATATGGAAGATGGGGTACAATACTGTCAGAAGAAAAAAATAAAAGAAGCTAGTCGGAGGTTGCCTGCTCCTGAGTCCCCTGTTCAAGGGTAGAATTTCCTTAAGTGATTCGCATTCCAAGTATGGTCGATGAGTCGGCCATCCATATCCTCGAGCTTGTACGCCCCATTTCGAATCACCATCTTTATTAGGTAGGGTCCTTCCCCACATTCCTTGGCCAAGTATATTTGGAGCTTCTCTTTAGGATTTGGCTTGATCAGCAGTGGAGAGCTTGTTAGGTATCTTTTCAAAGCTTGGAAAGCCTGTTCGCTCTCCTGATCCCATTTCATGTTTCTTCCCTACTTGATAGCTTTGAAGAATGGTAGGCACTTAACGGTAGATCGGGAGATGAACTTGTTGAGCGCTGCTACCTGTCCGATCAAGGCTTGAACCTGTTTAAGAGATGTAAGGGATTCCAGATCTAGGATAGCCATGATTTTTTTGGGTTAGCCTCTATGCCTTTCTCATGGACCATTAAGCCCAGAAACTTCCCTACAGTTACACCAAATGCACATTTGGAAGGGTTCAACCTTATCTGGTTTTCCCTTAGGATCATGAAGGTCCTACGAAGGCCGTCCAGGTGGCCTTCTGAGGTCAAAGATTTAGTGATCATATCGTCAATATACACCTCCATCGACCTTCCAATTTTGGGCTTGAACAAACGGTTGACTAACCGCTGGTAAGTAGCTCCAGAGTTTTTGAGCCCGAAAGGCATCACCTTGTAGCAGTATAGGCCTTTCGCGGTGATGATGATGGTCTTTTCTTGGTCCGCGGGATGCATCATAATCTGATTACAGCCAAAAAACACATCCATGAAGCTCAAGAGCTTGTTCCCAGAGGTGGAATCGACCAACTGATCAATTTTTGGCAGAGGGAAACTGTCCTTCGGGCATGCCCGGTTGAGGTCGGTGTAGTCCACGCACATGCGCCACTTCCCATTCGCCTTCTTGACCATGACCACGTTGGCGATCCATTCAGGGTAGCGGGCTTCTGGAATGAAACCTGCCTAGGTGAGTTTATCCACCTCTTTTTGAATCGCCATATTTCTTTCAGTGTTGAAGTGGTGCCTTTTCTGTTTAACGGGCATGAAGGTCGGATCCACCACCAGTTGATGTACAGCTAATGTCATCAGGATCCCTGGCATTTCTGCATGACTCCAGGTGAAAATATCGTTGAATTCTGTGAGGAGCCTAATCAAGCCCTCTTTCATTCCTGGCTCAAGGGTAGCTTTGATCTTGACGACCTTCGAGGGATCGCTTAGTCGAACAGGAATCTCCTCTAACTTATCGACCGGATGGCCGCTGGCCCATTCCCTTCTCTGTTCTTACATGTCAGGTACCACAAGGCCTTCTTCGGGACAATCAGTGGAGCCCTAGTCTTCCAGGTTTAGTGTCATGGTTATCCCGCCTTGGATAGTCGTTACTTGGGCAAGGTGTTTAGCTAGAGCTATTGGGTTAGCTGACACTGCGTAGCATTTCCTAGCTGCTTGCTGATCACCCCGAACCTTTCCCACCTTGTCTCCTACCGAAAACTTCAGGATATTGTGGTAAATAAAAAGGACCCCCTTCAGGGATGATAGGAATGGCCTCCCTAATATTGTGTTGTAGGCCGACAGGGTATCTACCACCACGAAGTCGGTCATGATGTTTTGCTGAAGAGGTGCGGCTCCGATGATCACTGATAGGATTTTTTATCCTACGAGTGTGATGGAGTCCCCAGTTAACCCGTATAATGGAGTAGTACAACTGTTGTAGCACCATTGCTTCAAGTTTAGTTTTTCCAAAGTGTCTTTGAACAGAACATCGACGCTGATACCTGTGTCGAAGAGCACGCGGTGCACCATGAAGTTGGAAATTTATACTGTGATGACCATGGGGTCATTATATGGATGCACGGTGTTAAAGACATCTGATTCAGAGAAGATGATATGTGACAACTGGGAGGGGTTGGTGGGTCTCTGGTCGACCTTGAAGATATCCCATCCCTCGTCCAAACGAAGGACCTTGCTCACATGATTTTTCCTGGAATTGTTGGAGGTGCTGGCTAGAGTGGGTCCTCCGCTGATAGTGTGTATTACCTGAATCTGTTACATCAGTTCCGTCTGTTCTCCCTTTCTCTTATCAGCATATTCTCGGATCTCGCTTGCACCTCTCTTCTAGTCTGATTGTTCTCCCTGACTTGTTGCAAAAACTCTATCAAGCATCCTCCTCTTATCAAAGCCTTAATCTGGTTTCGCAGGTTGTAGCATTTTGAAGTGTTGTGCCCTACGTCCTCATGAAAGTCGTAATATTTATAACGATTTCTTTTATCGATCGGGACTTTCATAGGAGCGGGCTTCTGTAACAAGCCCTTATCCCAAATGGCGAGGTAGACTGTTTCTCAGGATGCATTTAAGGGAGTGTAATGGTCGTACCCCCTCTCATCGCAGGCTATAGGGGCCACTGTCATGGGAGGTGGTAAAGCTTGAGGAAGAGCTCGTTTATCCGGATACCTTTCTGATCTGGGCTGAGAAATAGGGAAGTCGTATGTTGATTTATTTGGGGGTTTGTTCTGGCTTTTCTGAGCTTGCTCAGGTCTGGGAGCTTCCTTCTTTTGTTGTTTTTCGGCTATCATGTCTGCATGCTCTATCTTGACCTTGAGCTGTTCGTCGACCTCGATCTGTTCCAGAGCCCGATCATAGGCTTTCTGGTAGGTTTTCGAAAGTCTCTTGGCAAAAGACCGAAACAATTTTCCCGCCCACAAGTTTCTTCTGAAGTTGGCAAGGGTTTCTCTCTCAGTGAAGACCCCCATCTGGATGACTTCATTGTGGAAACGTTCGATATAAGCCTGGAGAGTTTCCCCTCTCTCCTGGATCACGTATTGTAGATGGATCGGGTCCTTCAGTCGGGGATTAACTCCCTGGAATTGTAAGCAGAAATCGGTTGATAACTTGGTGAAGGAATCCACGCTCCCAGTGGGTAGTTTCTTAAACCAGGTCTTAGCATAATTCATGAGTGTAGTGGGGAACATTCGACACATAGCAGCCCTGGTTGTGTTCTGGACCTCCATCTGTTGAACGAAGCTCTTTAAGTGGCTCAGAGGATCTTCATACCCGGAGAACCTGTCAACTGGCATTTTGAACTTAGGCGGGAGCTCTGCCTCCAGGATCCTTCTAGTGAAAGGGGCATTCATTTCACTTAGAGGATCTTTCTTATCCTCCTTGAACTTCCCCTTCTTCATCAATTGGACCTTTTTCTATAGCTCTGCCAACTGGTCCCTTAGTCGTTTGCTTTCGGACTTCCTTGAGTCGATCTCAGATTCCTCACCATCAGATCCCTCTGATGAACTGGTGACCTCTACCCTGCTTCTTCTTTGCTAGGGGGTTCGCTCGGGGGCTCGCTAGGCGGCTTTGCTGACTTTCTTCTTCTCCACTCCGGGCTTCCCTCCTTGTAGTCGTTGGGAGGAGGAACTTTTCCAGTCCCCGGGGAAGGACATCTGCAGCGGATCTTACTTATCGTGGTTGGTAGTGTGGCAGCGCTTCAGGAACATGGGGCATGGGCCCTAGCCTATCCCGGATCGAGGTCGGAAGCCCAGCTTTGTTATGAGTTGATTCCCGAGAGGCAGGTCCCAAGAGATTAAAGGTTGGTTGCCTAGCCCCAGGCCTGTTTGATTCCCCATGATTGCAGTTTGTTGGAGAGCGATACCCTCAGCGAGTAGTCGAAGGTGGACGTTCTCTACAAAGGCCATCGCTTGTTGGTCAAGCTTGACCTGGCTTCCCAGAGGAGGATCCAGAGCCCGCACAGTAGCTGGCTGGGTGGGAATCTGGCTATGGAGCCTGTATTTTCTCCCTTTCCTCTGGACCTTTCATGTCGATATAGCAGAAGGTTGCCCTGAGGTGCCATGTTGCCCTTGTGAGGAGCGGAGCTTCATGATGACTTTGAAATAACAAACTTTTTGAATGTAAAAAGAAGGTGGTGTGAGAGGTTTCCCACAGAGGGCGCTAGAAAGTGTTGACGGGAAATTTGTTCGAGATAAAAAATTTCTGTAAACACCTTCGAGACCACTACTGCGAAAGTGGTGGCAGGGGTCGGTACCGTTGGTTCCCGACCTGTTTAAGAGAGAGACGAGTGGCTGGAATGTAATAACAGTAAGAGGGAAATTTATTATTGATTTATTTAAGATACAAATAGCTCTCTAGTTTGCTTACAGTCTCTCGAAGGTGTAGGGTGGTGGCAACTCAATGCCTGTCGAATAGTGGAGATGAAGGTAACCATGTTCTGAATCCAGAATTTAGGCCCTCCTTCTATGTGTATATCTGTTGCTTATGATTTTTGTCTCTGATGTCGCTCGATCTATGTAGGTTGTTCTCTGTCTAGTCTTCTACCATGGTTGGCCTCTCATATATATATCGTCCAAGTAGGTTTTTAGTTCGCAAATAATATACCGTGATCCTATGAACATATTCCCTCCTTATAGGCCGGGATTCATCATTTAAATTTGAATTGTTTCCAGATTCGATGATATCGTTGACGAAGATAAGTTTGTTCCCTTATTTGAATTAAACTCTTAACTTGCATGTAAATATTACGTGGAGGTGATCATGTATGCACTCGTGCCATGGATCTTCATGGAGGTCATCCTGCCAGCTGCCTACTGTCTACTGCCCCGTAAAGCTAGGTAGACCCCTGCTCTGGCTCTATTCTTAGAAGCTTAAGATGGATTTTCCCTGACCCGTGGGGGTTTGAGGTGCTTTTGTAGACCTTTCAGGGAGGTAGCTGGGGTATTGTAGATTTAGGCATGATTCTCCCTTTATGTCTAGTAAGGACAGCGGGCTTCTGGAGAGGTTGCCTGGCTTCTTTCGAATGTCTCTTAAACTAGAAGACTTCCCCTAGCATTTTATGGGGCGGTTGTGGAGCTCGACCTCAGAGCCGAGGTTCCCCGATAGATGGCTTGGAGAAGCCTGGGTTCCAGTACTCTTGTGGAAGCTTGTCTCGATCGTGCCTGGCTTGTCTTCTGGTAACTTTGAAGCCGAACCGGTCTTCCCTGCTCCTATGAGGTTGCTTTAAGGTCTTTTCGAGCTTCATGATTGTCAATTATGGGTGGAAAATTTCTCTTTGAACCTTGGCCAAATTTCACTATTAACAGTACTGCTATAAGGTGATGCCTTTCGGGGTCCAGAACGCTGAAGCTACATATCAGCGGCTAGTCAATCGGTTGTTCAAACCCTAAATCGGGAGGTCAATGGAGGTGTATAGCGATGACATGATCACCAAGTCTTCAACCTCGGAAGGCTATCTGGCCGACCTTGGTAGAACCTTCATAATCCTAAAGGAGAACCAGATGAGATTGAACCCTTCCAAATGCACCTTTGGGGTAACTGCAAGGAAGTTTCTGGGCTTCATAGCCCATGAGAGAGGCACAGAGGCTAACCCGGAAAAGATCATGGCTATCCTGGATCTAGAATCCCCCACGTCTCTTAAACAGGTTCAAGCCTTGACCGGGCAGGTAACAGCGCTCAATAGGTTTTTCTCTTGGTCTATCGACAAGTGTCTCCCATTTTTCAAACTTCTAAGAATCCCGAGCATGTCTCTAGACAGTTACTAGGCCGATGTCTCCTCTTCACTTATATGGGGCCATTCATCGCCCTAGCAAGCTACCTTGGTCCCGATCTACCTCTCTAATTTAAAGGTAGGCAGACTTGAAGCCCCAAATGCATCTACAGCAGCAGAGGACTTCAATGTAGTTCCCACCTCAACACGACTAGACATGAAAGCAGAAATGGGAACCAAGTCCTTCTCATCATCTGCGCATCCATCATCTTAATAATTTCTGGCTTCAGTCAGAGCGGACCCAGGTAACTCTTAAATTTCTCTGTGATCTAATCAAGGTATCCATCCTCTAATGATGATCAGGTCAGAGGGAAAAAAAGCTCGAGCTGCCAAGCAAGCAACACAGAAGCGTTCTTCAGCAAATGAAGCACCCACATTGGCTCCCAAGGTAGCCACGCTGCCATGCAAAGTTTAAACCACTCCTACCATGTGGTCGTGGGTTGAAGAAGTAACCATCTTCCTTGACTGGCACGAGCTCGACCTTAGCAAGCACCAGCTTGCTCTTGGAGATTATCATACCAATGGCTCCTCTCCATTTGTACGGGGCCTTTCAATGCCCTAGTGAGCCATCGGGGTCTCGATCCGTTCGGGGAGCACCCAAAGGTCCTGATTCGTTCACAGTGGGGTCTCGAGCTTGATTACAATTGTTGAAGGCTCTCATCTACCCCAAACAGAATTCCAAACCGGTTATATCACTTGGGGACTATAAGCTCAATATTTTCTCAGTATTCCAGTATCATCTCAAGAGATTTTACTCGTAAAAAAAATCCTAGAGCGAGACTGGTTATCAACCGACACCACCATGCATGGATACAACTTCGTATTAGCTCGCCGTGAGTTTGCATCTCTTTCTATTTCATATCCGTAGTACATCTCATGTGATCACCGTCACCAAGAGAGCTACACCGCACTCCTAATGCCCTGGACCGGATAAAATCTCTCCAGGAGGATCGACATCACCAGGAGAGCTCCATAGCCCTCCTAATGCCCTGGACTGGATAAATCCCTCCAAAAGGAATGCCATGGTATTTCGACAATGATCGCCTCGAAACCAGAAAATAGCTAGATAGCGTTCCTGATGCCTCGGCGGGCACCACCCCCCGCCAAGAAGGGTCTGAGTGTAGGAGCATAGTTGCCATCCAGATCTCGAGACCAGGGATTGATCGGGTAAGCCCCCTCATCACCCCTGATGCCTTGGTCGGGTGACCTCCCCCAAGAAGGATCCGAGTGTAAGATCATAATTGCCATACGGATCAAAATACCAGGATATAGCTAGATAGCACTCCTGATGCCTTGGTCGAGCTACGACCCCCAAGAAGGGTCTGAGTGTAAGAGCATAGTTGCCATCGAGATCAAAAATACCAGGATATAGCTAGATAGCGCTCTTGATGCCTTAGTCGGGTGACCTCCCTCAAGAAGGATCCGAGTGTAAGATCATAGTTGTCATCCGGATCAAAATACTAGGATATAACTAGATAGCGCTCCTGACGTCTCGGTCTGGCTACGACCCCCAAGAAGGGTCTGAGTGTAAGAGCATAGTTGCCATCCAGATCAAAATACTAGGATATAGCTAGATAGCGCTCCTGATGCCTTGGTCGGGCTACGACCCCCAAAAAGGATCTGAGCATAGAAGCATAGTTACCTACTAGATCACGAGATCAGAACAACCAAAAGGTCATCCTGCTGCCTTGGCCGGGCCAGCCCCGCTAGGAAGGATCTAGATGGCATAGATGCCTACCAGAATCATTTAGCCAGCTCATCTAAGTACCGTGATTCCTGAAAAAGAAACTCTAGGTACCCATTTTAACCGTAGAAGCTTCATCCGACATGATCGAGCAATACACTCATTTATTTTACAAGAATAAATAGTACCCCGGTTCTCTAAGCCAAACACTGGGAGCAATTCTGGTTACAAGTAAGAAGCGACAAGTAAAATTCTTTATGTAGTAAAAGATCTAGACTCCAACCCCAAATACTTACCAGTGTTCAAGTCAGATGGGACTTTTGTTAATAGCAAAATTTGGCTACGGACCAAAAAAGAATTTTCCACTTCCCAGCATTCCCGCAAGGGTCCAACTTCGGGATTATATGACGGGGTATCAAGGTCCTCGAGGTCGAGCTACCACACGATCCTACAGGAGCAAGGTGAGACCGGCCATACCATCTGAGCATCTTGCACGTGTCCAGGCTTACAAAATCAAGCGCGATGAGACCGCGTCAAGCTCCCTATGCTAGGATAAAATCCAAAGCTAGGTCGACGTGAAAGGACTTGAGTTTGCCGACATCAAGGTATCTCGTGACACTCTCCTAGAGCTTGCTACTATCTCTACTTTCACTACGAAACCTTCAAGGTGACGAACTTGTCTTGCAAAGGCCCTCCTGCCTCGTTTAGGTATAATCTCGACCTGTCCGAGCATTAAAGAAAGGAGCACGTAAAGCCTCGTCGTCACCAAAAGCGCCAAGATCCACTGTAGATCCTGGCATGGTTAAATCAAGTAGCAAGAGCAGTACTCGAGAGTACCTCTCCACCCTTCCAGAAGAAAGCCAAGGTCGTCTATTTATGGCAAACACCTTACCAGGGCCTGCTAGCCAAGCCCGCTACCCCGTTAGGAAGCCTGCATAATTAGGTCAAGCTCCATGATAAAGCTCGGTGTAGCTAAACCAAGCTCCCAGCTACAAGGTTGGAACCCTATGGGATATATCACCCCTAAAATAGTTAGCACAAGCTCCATGGGAAGACCAGCATTTAGCTCCGTGACAATCGAGAGGCCCCTGGGAGACCCCATCAGTGTACTGGATCCTAGGGTACCTCGCCCTCAAGAAATATCAAATGTCACCTAGGGTAACCTTCATGAAGTACCTCTCCAAAGTGACATGCAGAACTAGAGCTCTCCTCTCGGCAACGTAGGAAGAGAGGATTGACTTCATGACATTTAAAGTACCATTAATGAGGTCAACTACATTAATGGAGGTAGTCAACCCAGTTAATGACAAGATTAACACCATTAATAAAGAGAATATTCAACTCTTTAATTGCCGTCATTAGTGAAAGAGTCCAAAGAGGAAACAAATACCTTTTCCTCCAAGATATCCTCCACAACCTATTCTTGAGGGTCAACTATAACAGAAAACCCCATTTATCAAGGAAAGAAGAGTCCGAAGAGTAAACAAACACATCCCCTCTGGGATATTAGCCACGATTCGATCAACTACATTAAAGGAAGATTGAAGAATCCTGGACTTGCAGGCCAAGGTAGTCACCATTTATATATATGCCTGTAAAAGGCATAATATCTCTCTCCGATCAATGACAGAAGACACATGCTTCGTTAAAAGTTCTCTCTACATCATCATTGTATATGTACCCCGACCAGGAAAACACTGGTATCGGTAAACACTCATTATTGTAAGCTCCCCGGAGCATATATGTTGTACTACTTTGATATCTTTGTAACCTCCTCGGAGCATCGCATGATATATATATTTATACAAGGAAGGGTATTCCTCCTTTCTCTGGATACTGCTTAGGGGTTTTTCAGCATATGATCACTCGTGATGCTTTTTCCCCCCTTGGTCAGTCCACCTCCATCTACATAAGATTCGTGTTTATCCTATTATCTACTGTATTATGCATGTGTGTATGCGGGCTAGGTACCGACCCCATTGGTCCTAGCTCTCTAATCTTTCTTACATGAGATCGGGAAAAAACAACGAAGACCCCTAAGGAACCGAATCTAGATTCATACCCCGCTGGACCTAAGGCTTTTATCCTCGCATCTTCAACTATGTTCTACAATGATTTGGGTCTACGTGGAAAGTTCGACATTATCACCCCAAGACCAAGGGTAAGCTGGGGAAGCCCCCTCGCCACTCCTGATGCCTCGGCTGGGCACTACCCCCCACCCGCTAAGAAGGGTCTGAGTATAAGAGCATAATTTCCATCCAGATCTTGAGACCAGGAATAGCTAGATAGCCCTCCTGATGCCTTGGTCGGGCTACCACCCCCAAGAAGGGTCTAAGTATAAGAGCATAGTTGCCATACATATCTCGAGACCAGGAAATAGCTAAATAGCCCTCCTGATGCCTTGGTCAGGCTACCACCCCCAAGAAGGATCTGAATGTAAGAGCATAGTTGTCATCCAGATCTCGAGACCAGAAAATAGCTAGATAGCCCTCATAATGCTTTGATCGAGCTACCAACCCCAAGAAGGGTTTGAGTATAAAAGCATAGTTGCCATCCAGATCTCGAGACCAGGAAATAGCTGGATTGCCCTCCAGATGCCTTGGTCGGGCTACCACCCCCAAGAAGGGTCTGAGTGTAAGAGAGAAGTTGCCATCCAGATTTCGAGACCAGAAAATAGCTAGATAAGCCCTCATGATGCCTTGGTCAGGCTACCACCCCCCAGAAGGATTCAAGTTTAAGAGCGTGGAAGCCCTCCCAATCCCTAGCCTAAGAGGAGGCTAAACAGTTCTTTACTTGATGCCTCACTCGGGTTACAACCTCCTAAAGGGGCTCAATGATGGAGGGCTCGATTTACTTAAACTCTAAATATCCCAGTTATTGTTGGTCACTAATTCTCCTTGTACATGTGATTACTTACTATAATAGGTCTACGATCAAACAAGGGGACTATCGACTGAAGACGTTGAGCTACAAGTCTTTGTAGTTAGAAAGCTCGAGCTAGCTGTCTGCTTTCACGCTTAAGCAATGATCTTATCTTGTTATTTTTCCCAAGCTAAGCCAATTTACAATAGAGGCTGAACCTAGAGGGAGGTCAGAATCCGACTAGGTGCCTCCAGAATCCAGGCGTTAGTAGGGGCGGAGCCAGTTGAAGGGCTTTGAGAGCCCGCCGAAGGGTAGGATGAAGAGAGAGCCTTACCCCGCTCTCGAAGGCTGCAACATGGATAGAAAGTACGCCTTTGGGCGGGCTGAAGACATCGTAATTTTTGTGGGGGACTGTGAGAGAGACTGTGTCAGAGATGCCATGTTTATCCCGAAGGTGGTTAATCGACTGTGGGTCAATGGTAGAATCAGGAATGACCCTAGATTCTAAAGGAAAAGGCGTCGCTGAAGGAAGCTCTGCCACCGTAACCTGAACCTCCCCGGTGGTGTCGACCCTCTCTCCAGTATCGGAATCCTTATCAACTAAGTTTATAGGGTTATCAGATAAATTCGAGAAGCCAGAACCGATTGAGACGTTCCTACCAGGGCGACGATGCTGGCCCACCGGAGAGGAGTCCTCGTCACTCAAAATTCCTCACACCCATTTTCGAAGAACCAGGTTAGAGCCTCTAGTGCCCTCGACCAAGGCTTCAATGCTATCAGAGGAATTCGACATTGATGGGTGAGAAGAATTTGAAGGTAAGCGAAAGATAAAGGGAAATCGACAGAGGGTAGCAAGGGAGAAGGAATCTGAAATTTTAAAATTGAAAGAAAGCGTGAAGAAAGGGATGGTGAGGCCAGCGTTAAATAGAGGTTAGGGCTGTAATGATGTGGTGATATCCTCGGGAAGATCACCTCGAGCTACAGAGAGAGCCGTAACGTAGCCGGTTTTCCTCGAAGAACACACTAATTCAAATTCGATATTGGGTAATTAATGAGAAGATTTCGTTCGAAATTCTTATTAATTACTTTATAACGGAAAATTTTCCCAATTAAACAAGGAATCTGACTCCAACCCCAGCTCTACCTCTGGTGTTCAAGTTAGAGGGGACTTCAATTAATAGTAAAATTTGGCCAGAGGTCAAAGAAAAATTTTCCACTTTTCCGCCCCAAGTCAAAGCCCATAGTCGACATTCATGAAACCCAGGTAGACCATAAAGCTACCCCACTGGAGCAGGGAAGGTTGGTCTGGCTTCAAAACTATCAAAAATCAAGCTATACATGACCAGGACGTGCCCCCACATGAACACTGGAACCCGGGCTTCTCGAGGCCACCTATCTGGGAACCTCAGTTCATGGGGTTGAGCTCCTCAATCACCCCGTGAAAGCCAGGGGGGTCTCTAAGCTCAAGAAACATTCGAAATAAGCCCGACAAGAAAAGTAAGCCCCTCTGGATTAAGACTTTCAGAGGTCAAACTTAACAGCAATCTTAGATAGAAGCCCACCAACCTCTCCAGAAGCTCGTTGTCCCTGCTGGGCATGAAGGAAGAATCATGCCTAAATCTACACCACCCAGATTACCTCCCAGGAATGTCTACAGGGACACCTCAAGCTCCCAAGGGTCTGGGAACGTCCTTTCCAAGCTCCCGAGAATAGAACCGAAGCATAGATCCATCTGGGACCGAAGCATAGTCCAGTAAACTCCATGAAGAATCATGACATGAGTGCACACAGGATCATCTCCACGTAATGACCAGTATTTACATGCAAGTCAAGAGTTTGATTCCAAAAAGGAAACAAACTTATCTCCGTCAACACTATCATCGAATCCAGTATCAATTCAAATTCAAATGACGAATCCCGCCCGATAAGGAGGGAACAGATTCATGGGATCACGACAAGATATTTACGAACTAAAAACCTTCTTAGACCATATATATATGGGAGGCCAAGCATGGTAAAAAGGGGAGACAAATAGAGAGAAAAAAAAACATAAAAAGAGGGAAAAAGAGAGATAACGACAGATAGACGAGAAGAATAAGTAAAAGGATGGCCTAAATTTTGTATCCAGAACACGGCCGCTATTGTTTTCCACTATTCAACAAGCATAAAGTTGCCACCTTCCTAGGTTCTAGAGAGAGTGTGAGCATATGAGAGAGTGATCTATGTATCGAAGCAAGTAATCAATAATAAAGCTCTCATTTGTTATTATTGCAATCCAACTCTCGTTTACCTCTAAACAGGTCGGGTATCAACGGTAACGACCCCGGCCACCACTTCCGTGGTAGTGGTCTCGAGGGTGTTAGTAGGAATTTCTCATCCTTAGCAAATTTCCCGTTAACACCAAATATTTCCAATATCAAATACAACTAATTCCCGGGCAGCGGTGCCAAAAATTGATCGTGTCAAACTAGACTTGTTGACTCTCGCAATAGCACGAGGTCGGAATGATAGTATAGTGACAATGTAGGGATCGTTCTCATAGGGAAAAAGGTTATGATTACTGGAATTCAAATGCTTGTTAACTATTTGAACAATCTAAAATATGAGTTTTCAACAATTGCAATAAAGTAAATTAACTCAAACACAAACTAAATTATCTAACTTAACAGTTATAGAAATGTATGGAAAAAATGTTAGAACTCGAATCCGCTTTAACCCTCCCAATAGCACACTTGACTCCTTTGACTCCTAATTTGTGCGTGTACGTGCTATAGATTCGTATTCCCTAAATAAATCTCTAACCTCTCTCGATGTATTATAGATAGTATCTATACATACCCGGAATATTTATCAAGCAATCCGGACAATATGTATAGACCCCGTTAAGCACTTAGAATACATATTGAACCCTATACGCTAGCCTAGTGGTTCTAGCACTTTCTAGTCAAGTATAGTGAACATTTATCTAAGCTTTGTCAAATACATCTCCTCTCGGTACTTAGCATCCAACCATAGATCGATTACAAAATGATCAATTAAGCAAAAGCCTTAAGCATTCAAAACATCCATATAGCTCCACAAGCATAAAAATAGAGAAATCAAAGAGTCTATCACAAATGCATCAAGGGTTAAGCATCATCTTGTTCTAATATAAGAATAATTAGCTCATACTATACAAATAGAAACCATAGATGAGCTAACATCAATACAAATCATGAATTAATATAAAGAAACAAGGGAAGAAAAGATTTGAAGAGATAAAACTAAGTTGTAGCTTTAATCTCTTGTAGCTTGAGCTTCCCTAGCTTCCTTGAATCAACCAAACCTTGCCCTAGCTGATCATATCTTGAAGAAATCAGTCCATAAATGAAGAGAGAACTCCAAAAATGTGAGGAAACAGAGTCGGTCTGGTTTGTTGATAATTTTCTAGATCCTCTTTCTCTCACCTCTATCTCTTTACTTTATAGGCAACAAGAAGCCCCTCACCCCCCCTCCCCCCCACTTGTGTAGGAGGGTCCCAAAGAAATCCTACCAGCCTCTAGGAACATCCCCCCTCAATGTTTAATCAGAGATAAGAAAGGGGGTCCCACAATAAAGCCACTCCTCTGTTCGCGAAACAAAGTATTCAAGATCTGCCATAATGTGTGGTTCGATGTGCGGTTCACTTCGACACATTGTACCGCACATCAGTTTAATTTTAGTGGCTGGAATCTTACACGGTACACAGTGTGGTTCATTTTTCCTTCTGGTACGGTACACGTACCGCACTTGAAGCTTTCTATAATTTCCTCTGCCATCTCACGCGGTACGAAGTGCGGTTCACTTCGACGCCTTGTACCACACTTATTTTACTGCTCTCCTGCGTGGTATGAAGTACGGTTCACTTCGACACCATGTACCGCGCTTAGTTCTAGTATTTTTTTTATCATGGTGCGTGGTACGAAGTGCGATACGCACTTCTTCCTAGTGCGGTACGCATACCGCACTTCTCGTTCTATACTAAGCTAAAACCTTCTTTCGCTCCGAAAGCTCCCGGTTTTGCACTAGGATAACTCCTAGCTATAGAGGACCTATTTAAGTATTTAGAACATCAAAAGATAGAGTTTACAAAGAAAAAAAGAGCAAAACTATACAAAATGACGGGTACGTAAAGCATGAAAAACAAGCTTATCAGGGACCTAGTTCTTAGGAAAGTAACCCTGAATACAAAGAAGAGGTCAGACAGGGTCCTAGGGCACAACTGGGAAGAACTTTATTTGGTAAAGGTAGTGATCCGCAATGTGGCACATGAGCTTGAGGACATGGATGGTCGATCCATCGATCACACTTGGAATGCAGATCACCTGAGGAAGTATTACCCTTAGACAGGGGACTCGTGGACAGACTACCTTTATTTAGCACTCAATAAAATCTCGAACAATAATGTACTCCATTTTTCATCAATAAAGTCTGCTTTCTCTATCTTCGATTATATTCTACAATAATTTCTCCGTACCCAACCAGGATCTACACGGATAAGTCCGACATAGTCATCTCAAGAACAAGGATTAGCCGGGGAAGCCCCCTCGCTATCCTTGATGCCTCAGCCGGGTACCACCCCCCGTTAAAAAGGGTCTGAGTGTAAGGGCATGGTCGCCATCTAGATCACAAGACCAGGAAATAGCTAAATAGCCCTCATGATGCCTTTGTCAGGCTACCACCCCCATAAAGAATCTGAGTGTAAGAGTATAGTTTCCATAAAAATCACAAGACCAGGAAATAACTAGATAGCCCTCCTGAAGGATTGGTCGGGGCTACCACCCCCAAGAAGGATTTGAGTGTAAGAGCATAGTTTCCATCCAGATCACAAGACCAGGAAATAGCTAGATATCCCTCTTGATGCCTTGGTCGGGCTACCACCCCTAATAAGGATCTGAGTGTAAGAGCATAGTTTCCATCCAGATCACAAGACCAGGAAATAACTAGATATCCCTCTTGATGCCTAGGTCGGGCTACCACCCCCAAGAAAGATCTAAGTGTACGAGCATAGTTGCCATCCAGATCTCGAGACCAGGAAATAGCTAGATAACCCTCATAATGCCTTGATCGGGCTACCACCCTCAAGAAGGATCTAAGTGTAAGAGCATAGTTGTCATCCAAATCTCGAGACCAAAAAATCGCTAGATAGCCCTCCTACTACCTCAATCGGGATATAGCCCCCCAACAAGGCTTGGGATTAGAAAGCTCTCCTACCTAAATCCTAATGTTCCAGTTATTACTGGTTATTATCCTCTCATGTGTATATGATAGCTAGTTGTGATAGATAAAAACTAGCCCATAATCATATAAGAGGGCTACTCACTAAAGTCATCAAGCTACAAGTTTCTACTGAGAGCTGGGAGCTCGAGCGAGCTGTCTACTTCCACACTTAAACAAAATTTTACTTCTCGTTATCTTCGCCAAAGTTTGAGTAAGTCAAGTTGTTTCAAAGGTCGCATCTAGGTCGGGAACAAGAATGAAGCGAGAGGATGTCAATCAAATCAAAATTCATTAAGGAAAGCATGAATAAAGTGTAAAGACAAGCTATGAATAAAGTGTATCAGGCTCCTGCTTCTTCTTGATTCCCTGTTGCTGCTCCTCCTACTACCTTGTGGACCTCGCCCCCAGCTCCTCATATCTCTCCCTCAGGTATTTGCTCACCATGGCGGCCTTCGCCAGCTACCCAAGCTCCACTGCCTGCTGTTCAGTGGGGTCCTCCTCCAAAACCTCGTTAACCACCGTCATAACCTCAAGAGGGATGGCTGCATCAAGAAGGTTTGCCAAAGATTCTACCCGGTTTTGTTCAACCTCCAGTCCTTCTTTATAGGTTTCATCTAGACGATTGTGGACCTCTCCCTAGGCTTCTTGTAGGTCCCCTTCAGGTTGTGCTGACCGAATCCCGCTAGAGATCTCCCCGGGACCTGAGACTGGAAAGACTTGAGGAGGAAGATGAGGATCTGTTACAACTACTTACTTCCCAGCCCCAGCCCCAGCCCCGTCACCCTCAGGATGAGACATCTCTACAACCTTGGTCATAATCTCCTCCCTATCAGTTGGCAATAATTGATAGGTAAAAAGGGGAAGGGAGGGCTTCAGTAACCTGACAGGAAGCATAGAAGTATCATTCACTGAATGAGGCATCCACCTTAGCCTGAAGCTTGGAAATTTAGGCTTACAGACCTTGGTTTTCAATATTTAGAGCCTTCACTTCTTCCATCCAAGTGTCCCGCTGACTAGGTCGATGTTGAGACCGGAGGGTTTCTTGATCGAAAGATCACTTCAACCTCTCATGATCGCACTAAAGCTCAGCCAGTTTTGCTTCCATGCTCTTCTAACTAGAAGTCATCTCCTGTACCAAAGTCTGAGCTTGCATAAGTAGCCACATTGCCCTCTCGGCTTCGGCCTCAGCTTGTACAGCCCTGTCACAGAAAGACGCTACTTGGTGGCCCATCGCCACATTGAATTTGAAAGTCTACAGGGTGTAAGATCGAGATTAGAGAATGTTCAGCGCCCATAGTCGCATGAAAGATAAAAGGAAGTTACCTTAGCCAGAAGAGAGGACCTCTTGGTAAGTAAGATGTCCACGGGCATTAAAGCCATCATAGAGATCCTGTCACCCGGGTAGGACGCAACAAACTGCTCAAAGACCTCATCTTTCCCAACCAAGCTCGACTGATGGTGGGAGCGGGTAGGAGGAACCTCAGGAACAGCGTCCTCGGGGTCCCCCAAAGCTTGAGGAGCTTAGGGCATAGATGGAGCAGCAGAGGCAACGAGTAACGTGGCTGAATGAGCAGTAGCTGTAGCTGGGGCCGTCAATGAAAGGGCAGAGGTGGTCATATCTTCGGCCTGGAAAGTGGGCCTCCCTTGGTTTCAAACTCAAATAGCCCGAGATACAAGAATAGCCATCTTAGAGCTAACTTGGGAGGGCGATGGAACTGAAGCAGGAGAAACCCCAGCTGGATCAGCAAGCCCTTTTTTTTCTAAGGCAGTCAATGGGGCTTCCCGAGGTAGTCTGTCGTGAGGAGGAGGGGTACAAGCCTGCTGGACTTCACGAGAAGCTGGAGCAATAATAAAAACTGTTAAAAAAAAGAAAGATAAAGGATGTCAGAAACAAGCTAGCTAACGGAACAAAGCATAATGACTTGGTATTACTTACGAGGGGTAGCATCAAAGATCCACAGATATCGATTCACCCTACGGTAATCGAAGGGATCAGTAGTTGGATACTTCAGGTTCAGATAGTTCTTGGTAAGGATAGTCTTCAGTACAATCTCAGACTCGGCAGGCAAGGAGTCTCTGTCCCACGAAGGTTTATCGTTGAAAGCGGTGGGAACCGTGAACTCATGCCCATCAATAAATATTTAACTCCCTCAATCAGCCCCAACCTGTATCCACTCTTCCTACCAGGCTGGGTCCTTCCTCGAAGCACCGGGAATGATGAAGTTGAGTTTGTTCTTAGCCTTCACATAGAACTAACCCCGGGGAACTCCGGACAAACTCCCAATTTGAAAAATGTAGGCCAGCTCTTCTGCTCTAGGCTCCCAGGTGACCTTGTCTTACTCTCATTGTTCCCTCAACAGTACTAGAAAGTCAATTAGATACCTCCAGGAGTCGGGCGTCAGTTGGAGGGGAGCTAGTTATAAGGCGTTAAGAGCCTGCCGAAGAGTAAGATGAAGAGGGATCTTGACCCCATTCTCAAAAGTTTCCACGTGAATGGGGAGCTCACCTTTGGTCGAATTAAAGACGCTGTAGTTCCTGTGGGGAACTGTAAGGGTGACGCCGTCATGAATGCCATACTTATTCCTCAGGCGGTCGATCGATTGCGAATCAACAATAGAGTCGGGGATGACTCTAAAATCATAAGAAAAAGGCCTCGCTGGAGGAGGTCCAGCAACCGCGACTTGACCCTTCCCAATAGTGTTGGCCCTCTCTCCTTCATCATAATCTTTATCGACTAAGTTCAGAGGGTTGTCAGGTTGATTAGAGAAGCCGGAGCCAACCGAAAAGTTCCTACCAGAGCTCAGAGCTCAGAGCTGCGAGCTGACGGAGAAGAGAAGCGTCATCGTCGCTCAAATTTTCTCACGCTCACTTCGGAGGAACCGGACTGGGGGCACCAGTGCCCTCAACCATAGCCTAAATACTGTCAACAGAGTTCGACATTGTTGGATGTGGGGCTTGAGGAACAAAGAAAACAACGAAGAGCTTTTCAAAGGTATCGAAAGAGAGGAGTTTTTGAAAACTTGAAATTTAAAAGAAAGCGTGAGGAAAGTGATGAGAAAGCCGAGTTTAAATAGAGGTGGAAGAGGCAATGACTTCAATGAAATCTTTGGAGGAATTGTCTCGAATCGCGGGAAAGACCGTAACTTAGCCAGATTATTTTGACGAATACACTGGTATTTTCCTACCACGTCACAGGTACAATTAATGAGAAGATGTCGACCCAGATTTGGTAACGGTAAAAGAGGAAAAAAATTTCAATTAAAATAAGGAATCTGACTCCAACCCTAACTCAATTACCGGTGTTCAAGTCAGAGGGGACTTCTGTTAATAGCAAAATTTGGCTAGAGGACCAAAGAGAAATTTTTCACTCTCCTAACCCGAGTCAAAGCCCAAGCTCACCAGTCATTGGAACCTGGGTCCTAAGAGCGAGCCATAGAACTACCATGCAGAAGCAAGGAAGGATCATCGAGCTTCGTAACTTCTAGGAATGGAGCCCGACAAGACCAGATAGATCCCCATACGTAAACACTGGAACTCGGGCAAAGCCCGACACAGCGACACATGATTGTCTGGGCTTCCGGAGACCGAGATTACATCATAACCTCCCCAGAAGCCCGTTAACCTCTCCGGACACAAAAAGGCAGAACCTATTAAGATATCGAGCTCATGTTATAGCACTGCTCCACTTCGTCAAAGGAAAAAGCAAATACACCTAGGTAGATAAGGGGAAGCTAGCAGAAGCCCAGCCATCACTCACGGGCGTTAGCACAGTCATTTCAAGCTCAAAAAGGGACCTGAAAAGGTCAGATCGAGCTCCTAACATTAAGACCAGGGTCTGGATCTACCTCATTCTACTAATCAATGAACATCATACTCAACGACCTCCATGAGGCATCACGCCATGAAAGCACACGGGATCACATGTACATTTCACCGAACATTGAAACACTGCATACGTGTAGGGCAAGAGATTGAGTCCAAAGAGGAAACAAACTTATCTCCACCTAAGATATTCTCGAATCTGTTATTAATCTAAAGTCAATGACTTTTAAATAAAAGATCCCGCCCGATAAAGAGGGAGAGGATTCTGAGAATCTTGGTGGGAGAGTCACAAATTTAACCTATTTGGACTGTGTATAAATGGACCAAGCAGAAACGAAGAAAGGGACAATCGACAATTGACACTATAAGAGACAAAGAGAGTTTTAGACTTCGGCCTAAATTCTGTATTCAAAACACGGCCTCCACTATTATCTACTATTCGACAAGCACGAGGTTGCCACCTTACTGTATCCCAGAGAGATTAAGAGTGTTTATGAGTCTTTTTATACAATATTCACGGTTGATAATAAAGCCATTACATTCCCGTCTTCATTGCACCTAAATTCATACATCCATCTTTATTCAATCAGGTTAGGTACCTATGGTACCAACCCCGACCACCGCCTACGTGGTAGTGGTCTCAAGGGTGTTAACCGGAATTTCTCACCTCGAGTAAATTCTCCGTTAACAGAAATATTTAAAGGAATATTCTTTTTAAAGTAAAATTTGGTGCAATGAGTTGATGATGGAAAAAAAATGGTGTGTAAGTTACTACAATTTGTTGCAAAGTTACAATAAATTGATGTAACAGATTGGAGATGGTCTAATAAATAAATATAAATAATGCAGCTTCTTTTTTAAGATAATAATGCAGCTTGATTCACGTATTAATTAAGAATCTCAAGGCTAATGCCTAACCATTCAATAATTAGATTAAGCTTATAATTGTAATTTCATCACTTTTTTTTCTTTTTTTTTAAATTAATTAATAATTAAAACAAACCCATGATAAGTTTTTTTTTTAATTAAGTAACAAACCCATGATAAGTTACATAACAATAAATCTTCATCTTATACAACCACTTTTAGCATAGAGAAGATATACAGTTGTACACCTCCCTTACTATGTAAAACTATAAGAGACTATGAGGTGGAGAGTTTGAGAATTATTATGTATATTTTAAAAATATGTATGTAATGTTTGATTTCAACAGTCCCAATAGATTCCTAATCCCAATTGGTACCAAATTTTTTTTTAAAAAAAAAAAACAATTCGCCAATCATGTGTTGGTGTGAGTGGTTCGACACTCTCATCCCTTAAACAAAGTAGTAGGTTCAACCTCCCTTGTTAACGGAGTTACACATATTGGGAGCACTTACCCCTTAGTGGGCCGATCCGGTGTGAGTCCGAATTAGTCGGGGTGTGGTCAGGGATGATTGTACCATATGGGGAATCCGTCCCATCCGGAAACCGAAAGGGTTAAACCAAAAAAAAAACAACTCTCCTTCATATCCAATATTATTCATATAGTTAGATTAATCTAATATTTAAGATATAAATAATGATAATAGTCGGTATATGATAACAAGTAGGCAAATCCTTTAATAGAGCTAATTGCATAATGGCAAACTTGACACATTAAATTACATTTATAACAAAATATGGTTAAAAAAAATGATACAGCCATAATAGATCTTAAATGTCCTTGAACTCTTAAACTTGCATAAATTCTTTCATGTTCCCAGGGAAAAAAAAGGCATGTGATCTAATCGTGACTCATATATACGTTACGTGATCCATTCGTGACTAAAGTCCGAAAATTTTCTAGCGCCTTTTTGAGGATGTATTTTAAGACTATCATCATTTTAATAACTTGAGTTTAAATGCTACCTATTATGGTGAATGGACAAAAATACCACCACAATAACCTTCTTTCAAAATCCTCCATCAATAGAGGTGGAACTGACGAATCGACGAACACACATACTCCAACGACGACGGTGGATCATAAACACGCGTACATCGCCGTCAACGACCACAACCATACACAATAGCGACTTTTGATTTCTGTGAAAAAACGAAGTATGTAAGACTCCATTCTGTAGCTGTTTTTCAGTCCTTTTTCATTTTTATTTTAAAAAAACTCGTTAACCGTTTTTCATTTTATTTTTGAAAAAACAAAACAAAACAAAATCAGTGTTAAAAGTGAAAAAATTTGAAAAACACAAAATATTTGTTTTTTGTTTTTCACTTTTTTTTTCACTTTTTTTATATTAAAAAAATATTTTTTTAAACTATATTAATTGTACTGTTATGCGTTTGATATGACTAGAACAAGATGTGACAAGATTTTTAAATGACCAAAGTGCCCCTCTTATATATATATATATATTCTAGAATACATTATTTCCAGCTAGAACTAAAAGTATTCATGCAATAATATATATATATATATATATATATATATATATATATATATGTTAATTGTAAAATTTGGCCAGGGGTCAAAGAGAAATTTTCCACTTTTCCGCCACGAGTCGAAGCCCATAATCGACAATCATGAAGCCCGGATGGACCATAAAGTCATCTCGCAGGAGCAGGGAAGGCTAGCTCGGCTTTACAACTACTGGAAAACAAGCTAGGCGAGACCAAGACAAGCTCCTGCACGAATACTGGAGCCCAGGCTTCTCCAGGCCACTTATCAATGAACCCCAGCTTTGAGGTCGAGCTCCACATCCGCCCCGTAAATGCCAGAAGGGGCCTCCAAGCTCAAGAGACATTCGAGATAAGTCTTCCAACCTCTCCAGAAGCTCGTTGTTCCTGCTGGACATGAAGGATGAATCACATCTGAACCTATACTACCTCGGCTACTTCCCAGGAATATTTGCAAGGACACCACAAGCCCCCAAGGGTCAGGAAAAATCCATCCCAGACTTCTAAAAACAGAGCCGAAGCAGGGATCTACCTCGCACTATGGGACGACAGGCAACTAGTTGGGTAGCCTCCATGACACCCCATGCCGTGATAACATACAAGATCATATCCAGAAGGAGATAACTTTCAATCCCGTATACGTGGGAGCCAAGAGTTTGATCCCAAAGAGGAAACAAACTCTTTCCCGTTGACAAAATCATTGTTTCCGCTATTTACTCGGAGTCAACAACTTTTAAATGAAGGATCCCGCCCAATATGGAGGAAATAGATTCGAAGGATCACAGCGGGATATCAGCAAATTCAAACCTATTAGAACCTTATATAAATTGGGTCAATGCATAACAATGACAAAAAAAAACATATACAGAAACAGAGAGAAGAGAGAAAAGAAGAGGGAAAGGTCTAAATTATGTATTTAGAACAAGACCACCTTCGTTTCCACTATTCGACAGGCACAGAGTTGTCACCACCCTACATCTTAGAGAGACTGCGAGCATAAAAAATAGTGATTTGTATCTTTAAAACAATATATCAATAATAAAAGCTCTCATTTATTGTTATTACGATCCAGCCTCTCATCTATCTCTCAACAGGTCAGGTACCAACGGCATCGGCCCCGGCCACCACTTTCGTGGTAGTGGTCTCGAGGGTGTTAGCAGGAATTTCTCATCCCGAGCAAATTTCCCGTCAACACTTTCTGGCGCTGTCTGTGAGAAACTCACACCACCACTTTTACATTCAAAAAATTTGTTATTTCATAATAATCATGAGGCTCCGCTCCTTACAGGGGCAGCAGGGCACATCGGGACAACCTTCTGCTACATCAACACGAAAGGTCCCGAGGAAAGGGAGAAAATCTGGGCTCCATAGCCAGGTTCCCACCCAGCCAGCAACTGTATGGGCTCTGGATCCCTCTTTGGGAAATCAGGTCGAGCTTGTCCAACAAGCGGTGGCCTTCGTAGAGAACGTTTGTCTTCGACTGCTCGTTGAGGGTATCACTATCCAACAAGCGGGTCTCTGCAATCAGGGGGAGTCAAGCAGGCCTTGGGTTAGGCAACCCACCTTCGATCGCCTAAGACCTGCCCCTCGGGAATCAACTCGTAACAAAGTGAGGCTCCCTACCTCAATCCGGGATAGGCTAAGGCTCATGCCCCCTGTCCCCGAAGCGCTGGCACGATACCAACCAAGGCAAGTCAAATCCACGATAGATATCCTTCCCCGGGAAAGGAGAGAGTTTCTCCACAAAATGACTTTAAGGAGGGAAGCCAGGAGTAGGGAAGAAAAAAGTCAGCAAAGCCCCCAAGCAGACCCTTTCAGAAGAAGAAACCAGGTGGAGGTCGCCAGTTCGTCAGAGGGATCCGATGGTGAGGGATCTGAGATCAACTCAAGGAAATCTGAAAGCAAACGTCTAAAGAACCAGTTGGCAGAACTTCAGAAGGAGGTCCAATTGATGAAGAAGGGAAAATACAAGGAGGACAAGAAAGATCCTCTAAATGAAATGAATGCCCCCTTCACCAGAAGGGTCCGGGAGGCAGAGCTCCGGCCTAAGTTCAAAATGCCAACTGACAGGTTCTCCAGGACTGAAGATCCCCTGAGCCACTTAGAGAGCTTCGTTCAACAGATGGATGTTCAGAACACAACCAGGGCCGCTATGTGTAAAATGTTCCCCACTACACTCACAGAATATGCTAAAACCTGGTTTAGGAAACTACCTGCCGGTAGCGTGGATTCCTTCACCAAGTTATCAACCGATTTTTGCTCATAATTCCAGGATGTTAAGCCCCGATTGAAAGACCCAATCTATCTACAATACGTGATCCAGGAGAGAGGGGAAACCCTTCGGGCTTATGTAGAGCGTTTTCACAAGGAAGTCATTCAGATGGGAGTCTTTACCAAAAAAAAACCCTCGCCAACTTAGAAGGAACCTGTGAGCGGGAAAGCTTTTCTGGTCTTTCGCTAAGAGACCTCCAGAAACCTACCAAGAAGCTTATGATCGGGCTCTAGAGCAGATTAAGGTCGACGAACAGCTCAAGGTCAAGATGGAACATGACGATATAAGAGTAGTAAAGCGATAAAAGAAGGAAGTTCCAAGACCCGAGCAAGCTCAGAAAAACCAGAACAAACCCCCTAATAAATCAACATACAGCTTCCCCCTTCCTCAACCCAAATCAAAAAGGTATCCAGATAAATGAGCTCCTCCTCAAGCTCTACCACCTCCCAGGACAATGGCCTCTATAGCTAGCGATGAGAGGGGGTACAACCATTACACTCCCTTAAATGCATCCCGAGAAACAGTCTACCTCTCCATTAGGGACAACAAGTTATTACAGAAGCCCACTCTCATGAAAGCTCAGGTCGATAAGAGAAATCATTATAAATATTGTGACTTTCATGAGGATGTAGGGCACAACACTTCAGAATGCTACAACCTGCGGAACCAGATTGAGGCTTTGATATGGGGAGGATGCTTGATAGAATTCTTACAACAAGTCAGGGAGAACATTCAGACTAGGAGGGAGGTGCAAGCCGAGATCTGAGAACATGCCGAGCAAAGGAAGGGAAGTAGGCGGACCTGATACAACAGATTCAGATAATGCACACTATCAGCAAGGGGCCCACTCTGGCAGGCACCTCCAACAGTTCCAGGAAAAACCATACGAGGAAGGTCCCTCATACGGACGAGGGACGGGATATCTTCAAAGTCGATCAGAGACCGACCAACCCCTCCCAACTTTCACAGATCATTTTCACCGAAGCAAATGTCTATAACACCGTGCAACCTCATGATGACCCTATGGTCATCACGGTACAAATTGCCAACTTCATGGTGCACTGTGTGCTCGTCGACACAGGTAGCAGCGGTGATATACTGTTCAAAGATACCTTGGAAAAGCTGAACTTGAAGCAGTGGTGTTACAATAGTTGCACTACTCCATTATATGGGTTTACTGGGGACTCAATCACACTCGTAGGATCAAAAATCCTACCAGTGACCATTGGAGTCGCACCCCTCCAGTAAAACATCATGACCGACTTTGTGGTGGTGGATACCCCATCGGCCTACAACGCAATATTAGGGAGGCCATTTCTATCATCCTTGAAAGGGATCATTTCTATTTATCACAACGTCTTGAAGTTCCCGGTAGGAGACAATGTGGGGGAAGATCGGGGTGATCAGCAAGCAGCTAGGAAATGCTATGCAGTGTCGGCCAACCCAGCAGCTCTAGCAAAACAACTCGCCCAAGTGACGACGATCTAAGGTAGGATGACTCCTGCACTAAACATGGAAAACACGGGTTCCACCGATTACCCTGAAGGCTACCTCGTGGTGCCTGACATGGAAGAACAGAGAAGGTAATGGGCCAGCAGCCATCCAGTAGATAAATTAGAAGAGATTCCTGTCCGAATAAGCGATCCCTCGAAGGTCGTCAAGATCGGAGCTACTCTTCAGCCAGGAATGAGAGAGGGTTTGATTAGGCTCCTCACAGAGGTCAACAACATTTTTGCTTGGAGTCATACTGAGATGCTAGGGATCCCGATGACATTAGTTGCACATCGGCTGGCGGTAGATCCGACCTTCAAGCCCATCAAATAGAAAAGGTGCCACTTCAACACTGAAAGAAATGTGGCATTTAGGAAGAGGTGGATAAACTAACCTAGGCAGGCTTCATTCGGGAAGCCCGTTACCCCGCATGAATCGCTAACGTGGTCATGGTCACGGTCACAAAGGCAAATGAGAAGTGGCGCATGTGTGTAGACTACACTGACCTCAATCGGACATGCCCGAATGACAGTTTCCTTTTGCCAAAAATTGATCAGTTGGTCGATTCCACCTCCGGGAACAAGCTCCTGAGCTTTATGAACTCGTTTTCCGGCTAAAAATTAGATTATGATGCATCCCGCGGACCAAGAAAAAACCAGTTTCATCACCGCACAAGGCATGTACTGCTACAAGGTGATGCCTTTCAGGCTTAAAAATGCTGGAGCTACTTACCAGCGGTTTGTCAATCGGTTGTTCAAACCCAAAATCGGAAGGTCGATTGAGGTGTACATCGGTGACATGATCACTAACTCTTCAACCTCAGGAGGCCACCTGGATGACCTTCGTAGTACCTTCATGATCCTAAAGGAAAACCAAATGAGGATGAACCCTTCCAAATATGCCTTTGGGGTAACTGCGGGGAAGTTTCTGGGCTTCATGCTCCATGAGAGAGGCATAGAGGCTAACCCAGAAAAGATCATGGCTATCCTGGATCTAGAATCCCCCATATCTCTTAAACAGGTTCAAGCCTTGACCGGACAAGTAGCAGCACTCAACAGGCTCATCTTTCGGTCTACCGATAAGTGCCTACCATTCTTCAAAGCTATCAAGCAGGGAAGAAACATGAAATGGGATCAGGAGAGCTAACAAGCTTTCCAAGCTTTGAAAATATATCTAGCAAGCCCTCCACTACTGGTCAAGCCAAATCCTGAAGAAGAGCTCCAAATATACTTGGCCGTTTCAGAGACCGCCGTAAGAGGGGCTTTGGTCAAGAAATACAGGGATAGGATCCAGCGACCTATTTACTATGTGAGTCACGCTCTAACTAAGCCCTAGAAGAACTATACTCTATTGCAGAAGCTCGCTTATGCCTTGGTAACCTCAACATGGAAACTCTGTCCCTACTTTCATGCCCATTCAATAGCAGTGGTGACGGATCAACCTCTCCGTCAATTCTTACAAAGGCCGGATGTTTCTGGACGCTGGTCATATGGGCCCTAGAGCTTACCCAGTTTGATTTAAAGTATAAGACTAGGACCGCAATAAAAGCTCAGGCACTAGCAGACTTTGTAGCCGAGCTCTCAATACCTTCAGGCCAGGCAACCCCCACGGTAACAGATGTAACCCTTGAAAGGATTCCAAAATCTGACAACTGGTCGGAAGGCTGCGAGTCATGGACTCTCTACACTGATGGAGCTTCTGGGCAATCTGGGGGAGGAGTAGGCATAGTCCTCATCGACCCAGAAGAAACTAAGTGCTGCCACTGTTTCAGGTGTGAAATTAATGCCACAAACAATTAGGCAGAGTACGAAGCCCTGCTAGCTGAATATCAAGAGTGACTCTTCACTCATGGTCAACCAAGTCTCCAGAGATTATTAGGCAAAAGGGGATAATATGATCACGTACCTGAGATTGGTTCAACAACTCAAAAGCAGGTTTAAAGGATTCAGAATCGAGCAGATACCTCGACAACTGAATCATCGAGCTGACGTCCTCGCCAAGATAGCTGCATATAGAGGCCAAACCTTACCTCACGGAGTCCCTCTTCAAGTAATCCCCCTACCTAACATTATGACAGGTGAGGAAGCCTATACCTTGGACCAACAGTCATGCTGGATGGATCCAATAGTGGAGTATCTACAGGATGAAAAACTCCTCGGGGAGCCCGACCAAGCTAGGAGAGTTAAAAGGCTCTCGGTCCGGTATTGTATAGTGGATTTATATCGAAGGGGAAAGTCCCTTCCCTTGCTCTGATGTCTACACCCTAAAGAAGCCAAGTAGGCTTTGAAAGAGGTTCATTTCGAGGAATGGGGGAACCATATTGGTGAGGAGGCTTTGGCATATCAGGTCCTCCGCATGGGGTATTACTGGCCAACCATCCACCAAGATGCGAAGAAATTAGTGCAAACCTGCGAAGCATGCCAGAAGGCCGCAAACTTGAGTCACCTCCCTCCGGATCGGTTGTCATCACTTAGCTCACCATACCCCTTTGCTATGTGGGGAGTCGACTTGATTGGACCGCTTCCTACAGCTCCGGGTAAGGCCAAGCATGCTATCGTGGTAATTGACTATTTCATGAGATGGGTTAAAGCCAGACCATTCTTCCAGATATCAGAAGAAAACACAACAAGGTTCATCAATACCAATATAGTTTGAGGGTTCGGAACCCCCATTGCCATTATAACCAACCTCGAAAAATAATTCGATAATGGCCGATTCAGAGATTTCTGCGAAGGCCTGGGAATCGACCTTCGGTTTGCTTCTGTAGCCCACCTCACATCAATGGTCTGGTGGAATCCACGATCAAAACCATTAAGAAATTGTTGAAGAAAAAGCTACAGCAGAAGAAAGGCAAATGGGTAGAGGAGCTTCCTAAGGTCCTCTCGGCTTACCGCACTATAAGGAGAACAACTACCGGGGAAACGCCCTACTCGCTGGCTTTCGGGGTTGAAGCAGTACTACCTATCAAGCATAAATTAACGTCCTTTAGAGTCCAGCATTTCAAATAAGAGAGCAATGAAAGTAAGCTCCGAGCTAGCTTGGACCTCCTGGAGGAGAAGCAAGATCAAATAGCTAAGAAGGTAGTGATCTACCAAAGCAGGATTGCCAGGTACTTCAACAGGAGGGTTAAAGCCCGATGCTTTAAAGAAGGGGATCTAATCCTCAGGAAAGTAATGTTGAACACAAGAAAGAGGTCAGACGGGGTCCTAGGGCCCAACTGGGAAGGACCATACCTAATAAAGATGGTGATCCGAAATGGGGCGTACAAGCTCGAGGATTTGAATGGCCGACTCATCGACCATACTCGGTATGCGGATCACCTCAGGAAATTCTACCCTTTAACAGGGGACTCGAGAGCAGGCGGCCTCCGACTAGGTTCTTTTTTCCGACAATAATGTACTTCATCCTCGATATCAATAAAGTTTGATTTTCTTGTTTACTCCTTCTTCAAATATGTCCTACAATGATTTGGGTCTACATGGAAAAAGTCGACATTATCACCTCAAGACCAGGAGTAAGCCAAAGAAGCACCACCCTTCCCCCCCCCCCCCCGCCCCGCTACTCCTGATGCCTCGGCCGGGCAATACCCCCCACCAAGAAGGATATGAGTGTAAGAGCATAGCTGTCATCCAGATCTCGAGACCAGGAAATAGCTAGATAGCCCTCATGATGCCTTGGTTCAGCTACCACCCCCAAGAAGGGTCTAGATGTAAGAGCATAGCTGTCATCCAGATCTCGAGACCAGGAAATAACTAGATAGCCCTTATGATGCCTTGGTCGAGCTACCACCTCCAAGAAGGGTCTGAGTGTAAGAGCATAGCTGCCATCCAGATCTCGATACCAAGAAATAGCTAGATAGCATTCATGATGCCTTGGTCAGGCTACCACCCCTAAAAAGGGTCTGAGTGTAAAACCATAGCTGCCATCCAGATCTCAAGACCAAGAAATAGCTAGATAGCCCTCTTAATGCTTTGGTCAGGCTACCCCCCCCCCCCCCCCCCCCTAAGAAGGAATCGAGCTTAAAAGTGTGGAAGCCCTCCTGATCCCAAGCCTAAGAAGGGGCTAAACAGTTCTTTACTTAATGTCCTACTCGGGATACAGCCCTCTAAAGGGGCTCGGGGATGGAGGGCTCGATTTATTTAAACTCTAAATATTCCAGTTATTATCGTTCACTATTTTTTCCTTGATACATGGTCACTCACTATAACAGGCATACAATCCAACAATGGGACTATCGACTAAGGAAATTGAGCTGCGAGACTCGGTGGTCAAGAAGCCCGACGTTGACTGCCCATTTTCACGATTAAACAGTTTCCTTATCCTGTTGTTCCCCCAAGATAGTTCGTTTAGCTATAAATGCTGGACCTAGAGGGAGATCAAGTAAGTACATGCAAGTCGGGGAGAGAGGTAGATCTAAAATTGAAACTTTATTATTAAGTGGGGGAGCTTATTCCCCAACACGGCTACAGTAAACAGAGAGCCCAATCCCTGATTCCTGGCTACAAAAAGAGAATAAAATGACAAAAGGTCAAACACGTTTAAAGATGGGATGCCCACCCCCCCCCCCCCCCTTCGGGCATTCAAAATGAATCACAAAAGAGAGAATTCAAACTTCTTCATCTTCCTGATGGCTTCTAGCCTCCTCCTCCACAGAATGAACCTCGCCCCCTGCTCCCCTCTCCGGTCGTAGCTCGTTCTGGTCAGCTGCATCTACCACCTCCGCCACCTTCTCTTGGGGATCAATATCGGCTGCGTCGAGGTCAACGGGATCTTTCTCCATGATTTCATTAATCACCACCATAACTTCAGGTGGTATGGATGCATCAAGAAGGCTGGCCACTGACTCAGGCATATTCCCATCTTCTGTTGACTCCACTCCTTAGAGCACTGTTGGAGGGGTCTCAAGCTTCAGCAAGGCCTCCTTCTAGCTTTTCGGTTTGGACCTTCTTCGAGGATTCACCAGGACCAGATGTTGGGAAGGCTGGAACAGGAGGAGGCAGATCTGGCACCTCCAATCGCTTCCCAGCATCCTCTCCTAAAGGACCAGCTTCATTATTTTCAGGGCGAGACATCTCCGCAGCCCATGACATGACCTCTTCTCTATCCCAGTCGGTGATGTTGGAGAGATCGAATGAGTGAGAAAAAGCCATTGGAACCTGATAGGAGGCATAGAAGTACCCCTCATTAAAATAGGCTTCAACCTCGGCCTGGAGCTGGGTAATTTGAACCTGTAAAGTTTGGTTCTCGACATCTAGAGCCTTCGCCTCTCCCTTCCAGTCATCCCGCTGGCTAGCCTGTTGCTTCTACCGGAGAGTTTCCTGATCAAAAGCCAGCTTCAACCTCTCATGGTCGCACTGAAGCTCAGCTAGCTGTGTCTTCATTCCCTGTTGGCTGAAGGTCATCTCCCGGACCAAGGTTTGAGCCCACACAAGCAACCCCATGGCTCGTTCAACCTCAGTCTCAGCTTTGGCTGCTCGATCGCGAAGGAAGGCCACCTGATACCCCATGGCTACCTGAAACTTAAAAGCCTATAAAAACAATTCATGTTAGGAAATGATAAATCAAGCTGCTGAATGTGAAAGTAAAAGCGACAATTACCTTGGCTAGAAGGGCAGACCCTTTGATAATCATGATGTCCACGGACGTCGAGGTCATCCTAGAAAGCCCGCCTCCTGGACAGGATGCAACGAATTGCTTCGAGACCTCGTCCTGACCCACAGAGCTCGATTGCTGGTAGGGGTGAGAAGGGACGACCTCAGAAGTATCGGTATTGGGCTCCCTAGGAACCTCGACTGTCTGGGATACAACCGGATCAGTAGAGAGGGATAATGTGACTCGGGGAGCATCGGTTGAAGCAGAGACTACTGGTGAGGGGGTATGAGTGGACTTATTAGCGACTTGGGAGGCAGAACCTCCTCTGCTTAGAGCCTTTACCGCCCGAGATGCAAGAAGAGTCATCTTGGACTTCACTTGGGAAAGGGAGGGGGAAGGAACGAGCGGAGCAGCTATCTTAATGGTTAACCCCCCCCTTCTTCAGAACAGTCGAGAGAGCTCATGGGGATGATCTGGATGGAGAATGAGGGATCCCAGCTTGTTGGGCTTCACGAGAAGCTGAAGCAACAACAAACATTGTTAAAAAAAAAAAGGGTCAAGATCATCAGAACTAAACCATCCAACAATTTAAAAATTGGATAGAGCGAGATACTTACGAGGAGTAGCATCAGAGATTAGCAAATACTTGTTCACCCTGCGGGGGTCGAAGAGGTCAGCAGTTGGAAACTTCAAATTTAAGTAATTTCGGGTAAGGATGGTCATCAGCACGGCTTCAGACTCAGCGGGTAAGGAATCTTGACCCCATAAGAGTTTATCACTAAAAGCGGTGGGGACCTCGAGCTCATGCCCGTCGATGAACACAAAGCTCCCCCAGTCTCCCCCATCAGTACCCACTCTTCTTTCCAAGCGGGGTCCTTTTTTGAAGCCCCGGGGATGATAAAATTGAGCCTATTATTGACCTTGGCATAGAATTGGCCCCGAGGAACCCCAGTCAGGCTACCTATCTAGAAAAGGAAGGCGAGCTCCTTAGCCCCGGGCTCCCTAGTTACATTGCTCATCTCGCATTGCTCCCTCCATAATACAAGAAAGCTGACTAGATGCCTCCAGAAGCCGAGCGTCAGTTGAAGCACAGCCAGCTGAAGGGCATTGAGAGCCCGCCGAAGGGTAGGGTGAAGAGAGAGCCTCACCCCACTCTCGAAAGCTGCGACGTGGATAGGAAGTACGCCTGTGGGCGGGCTAAAAATGTCATAGTTCCTATAGGGGACAGTGAGGGAAACGGTGTCAGGAATACCGTTTTTATCCCAAAGACGGCTAATCGAGTAAGGATCGACAGTGGAATCGAGGATGGCCATGGGTTCGAAAGAAGGGATCACTGCTAAAGGAAGCTCCGCCACAGTGACCTGAACCTTTCTGACCGCGCTGACTCTCTTCCTGACATTGGAATCCTCATCAACTAGGTTTAGAGGGTTATCGGGCTGGTTCAAGAAGCCGGAGCCAATGGAGACGTTCCTGCTAGAACGACGGCGCTGGCGGAAAGAGGAAGATTCCTCATCGCTCAAAATTCCTCGCACCCGTTCATGAGGAACTAGGTTAGGGCCTTCGGTGCCCTCAACCAAGGCGTCAATACTGTCTAAGGAAGTCGACATTAGTGGGTAAGAAGGACTTGAAAGCAAGCGGAAGACAGAGGGAAATACGCAGAGAAGAGCAGGAAAGAAGAAATTTGAAAATTTGAGATTGGAGAAAGTGTGGAGAAAGTGACAGTAAGGCCAGGTTTAATAGAGGATTAAAGGCAATAATATCGGCGATATCCTCGGGAAGATCACCTGAAGTAGCGGTGGGAGCCGTATTGCATCCGTCTTTCTTCGAATAAAACACTATTTCAAATTCAAATATTGGGTAATTAATGAGAAGATTTCGCTCTCATTAATTATTTTTATAACGGAAAACTTTCTCAATTAAACAAGGAATCTGACTCCAACCCCAACTCTACCACCGGTGTTCAAGTCAGAGGGGACTTCTGTTAATAGTAAAATTTGGTCAGGGGTCAAAGAGAAATTTTCCACTTTCCCGCCTCGAATCAAATCCCATAATCGACAATCATGAAGCTCGGATGGACCATAAAGCCAACCCACAGGAGCAGGGAAGGCTAGCTCGGCTTTATAACTACCAGAAAACAAGCTAGGCTCTACCAAGACAAGCTCCCACACGAATACTGGAGCCCAGACTTCTCCAGGCCACTTATCAATGAACCCCAGCTTTGAGGTCGAGCTCCACATCCACCCCGTAAATGCCAGAAGGGGCCTCCAAGCTCAAGAGACATTCGAGATAAGTCTTCCAACCTCTCCAGAAGCTCGTTGTTCCTGCTGGACATGAAGGATGAATCACATCTGAACCTATACTACCTCGGCTACTTCCCAGGAATATTTGCAAGGACACCACAAGCCCCCAAGGGTCAGGAAAAATCCATCCCAGACTTCTAAAAACAGAGCCGAAGCAGGGATCTACCTCGCACTATGGGACGACAGGCAACTAGTTGGGTAGCCTCCATGACACCCCATGCCGTGATAACATACAAGATCATATCCAGAAGGAGATAACTTTCAATCCCGTATACGTGGGAGCCAAGAGTTTGATCCCAAAGAGGAAACAAACTCTTTCCCGTTGACAAAATCATTGTTTCCGCTATTTACTCGGAGTCAACAACTTTTAAATGAAGGATCCCGCCCAATATGGAGGAAATAGATTCGAAGGATCACAGCGGGATATCAGCAAATTCAAACCTATTAGAACCTTATATAAATTGGGTCAATGCATAACAATGACAAAAAAAAACATATACAGAAACAGAGAGAAGAGAGAAAAGAATAGGGAAAGGTCTAAATTCTATATTCAGAACATGGCCACCTTCGTTTCCACTATTCGACAGGCACAGAGTTGTCACCACCCTACATCTTAGAGAGACTGCGAACATATAAGAGAGTGATTTGTATCTTTAAAGCAATATATCAATAATAAAAGCTCTCATTTATTGTTATTACTATCCAGCCTCTCATCTATCTCTTAACAGGTCAGGTACCAATGGTATCGGCCCCGGCCACCACTTTCGTGGTAGTGGTCTCGAGGGTGTTAGCAGGAATTTCTCATCCCGAGCAAATTTCTCGTCAACAATATATATATATATAATATATATAATATCAAATATTATATTTTTATATATGTTAATAGCAAAATTTGGCTAGGGACCAAAGAAGAATTTTCCACTTCCCAGCCTTCCCGTTAGGGTCCAAATTCGATCTTGTTTGACTGGGTATCAAGGTCCCCGAGGTCGAGCTACCACGCGATCCTACAGGAGCAAGGCGAGGCCGCCCATACCATCTGAGCATCTCGTATGTGTCCAGGCTTACCAAATAAAGCCCGATAAGACCGCGTCAAGCTTCTTATACCAGGATAAAGGCCGAAGCTAGGTCGACATGAAAGGACCTGGGTCCCCCGACATCAAGGTATCTCGTGACACTCTCCTAGAACTTGCTACTATCTTTACTTTCACTAGGAGACCTTCAAGGTGCCGAACTTGTTTTGCAAAGGTACTATTGCCTCGTCAAGGTATAATCTCGACCTGTCCGAGCATAAAAGGAAGAAGCCCGTAAATCCCTGTCGTCACCAACAGCGCCAAAATCCACTGTAGATCCTGGTATGGTTAAATCAAGTAGCAAGAGCAGTACTCGAGTGTACCTCTCCACCTTTCTAGAAACGAGCCAGGGTTGCCTGTTTATGGCAAACACCTTACCTGGGCCTACTTGCCAAGCCCGCTACCCCGCTAGAAAACCTGCATAATTAGGTCAGACTCCATGATAAAGCTCGGCGTAGCTGAACCAAGCTCCCAACTACAAGGTTGGAACCCAATGGGATATTGTCTCTAAAATGGTTAGCACAAGCTCCATGGGAAGATCAACATCTAGCTCCGTGACAATCGAGAGGTCCCCGGGGGACCCCACCAGTGTACTGGATCCTAGGGTACCCCACCCTCAAGGAACATCAAATGTCACCTCAGGTAACCTCCATGAAGTACCTCTCCAAAATGACATGTAGAACTAGAGCTCTCCTCTCGGCAACGTAGGAAGAGAGGATTGAATTCCATGACATTTAAAGTACCATTAATGAGGTCAACCGTATTAATGGAGGCAGTCAACCCAATTAATGACATGATCAACATCATTATTAAAGAGAATATTGAACTCTTTAATGGCCGTCATTAGTGAAAGAGTCCAAAGAGGAAACAAATACCTTTTCCTCCAAGATATCCTCCACAACCTATTCTTTGGGGTCAACTATAACAGATAATCCCGCTTATCAAGGAAAGAAAAGTCCGAAGAGGAAACAAACACATCCCCTCCTAGATATTAGCCACGATCTGATCAACTACATTAAAGGAAGAATCGTACTCAATAAGAAAAGGAAGATTGAAGAATCCTGGACTTGCACGCCAATGTAGTCAACATTTATAAATATGCCTGTAAAAGGCATAGAAAGGGGGGCTCCGATCAATGACAGAAGACAGACATGCTTCGTTTAAAGATCTCTCAACATCATCAATGTATGTATTACCTTTACCTAGAATATACCGATATCGGTCTACATTCGACCACCATTGTAAGCTCTTCGGAGCAATTGCGTTGTATTACTTCACCATTCTTGTAAGCTCCTCGGAGCATTCTCTGATATATACATAAGGAAGAGTATTCCACCTTCCTCCGGATACTGCCTTGGGGTTTTTCAGCATGTGATCATTCGTGATGCTTTTTCCCCCTTGGTCAGTCCATCTCCCTCTACAAAAGACTTGTGTATTTCCTATTATCTACTGTGTTACGCATGTGTGTATGCGGGCTAGGAATCGACCTCGTTGGTCATAGCTCTCTAATCTTTCTTACATGAGATCAGGAAACAACAACGAAGACCTAAGGAAACGAAGCTAGATTCCTACCCCGTTGGACCTATCGCTCTTATCCTCTCATCTATACGCCAAAGTTGCACGTCAAGATGAGGAGAAACCACCCAGACTAGCTTGAAGGAAGTCGATAAGCTCTCCCGCATCATCTCTGTGGCAAAAATCGAGCTCTCCGACGTTGGAGCTAGATAAGCCCCCCAACCCCCCCCCCCCCCCCCCCCCCCCCCCCCCCCCCCCCCCCCCCCCCCCCCCCTCATCTTTACTTGCTATCTAGATCGGGGAATTATAGGAAGGAATCGGACTCCAGAACCGGGCTCAAGGTACCATGAAGGGCTCCGACCCCGATCGAGGAGCAGGACCAGGACCAATATCAACCCCTTCATACCAGTAAAGAAACCTTGAGCTCCCTCGTTTCCTACCTACCACAAAGCTCCATGGAAAGGATAACTCCTCTCCTACCTACCACGAAGCCCGACGGACGGGATGGCTTGTCTCCTCAAGCTCCCCAGATATACTACATAAGCACAAAGCCCGACGGGCGGGACATTTTGTCTCCTACCTACGATTTCATCCTCCATCATATTCATACAAGATTATGTCAGGTATCAACGGTACCGACCCCGGCCACCACTTTTGCGGTAGTGATCTCGAGGGCGTTAATGGGGATTTATCATCCTAAACAAATTTCCCGTTAACAATATATAATGTAATATATTATGTATTATTATATATAAAAATATAATATGATATATAATAATATTTAATATATAAAATAATATATTTAATATATTTAATATATATATTATATATTATTATAATATGTATATATATTACATTTTTTGATATGTTTTTTTTTAATTAATTTTTGATGATTTACTTTTGTTTAATTTAAAAATTATAATACAAAAATTATATTGGTTAATTATTTAATCAATTTTTTTATAGTTGTAATAATATTAAACAAAATGCCAAAATTGGTATTTCAATTTTTTATAGTTTTCGGTTAACCTACCAGACGCGTTTTTTCCGTTTTCATTTTCAAAATACAGCTTTCAGTATATGCTACCAGACGCGTTTTTAGAATTCAAAACTGAAACCAAAAATACTGTTTTCATTTTCATTTTTATTTTTAAAAAACATCAACTGAAAAACGCTTACAGAACGGGCATTAACTTTCTCTGAAAACGAAGGGTTTCGAATAGGGGATTCGGTGTTGGAGAAGATGAATAGAACATAACAGAAACAGAGGAGCACAGAACAATAACCCAGAAGTCTCGAAAAGTAATCACAAAGTCTCGGAACATAAACACAAAATCTCAAACACAAAGTTTCAGAACACAATCACTAAGTCTCGGAAACACTGGGTTGTTGTTCTGTGCTCCTCTGTTTCTGTTATGTTGTTGTTTCTTGTGTTTAACAATGGAAGATTCAAAACCAAAACAACATAGGAAATGAGAGAAAAATCTTTGGAGGCACTGCCCCCCGACCCCCGAGTGTGTCATCGTAGTGCCACTAAACTAAACTAATCCATTAAACTAAGGCTAAGTTTGGCATTGCTTTCCCAGCTGCTTTTGGGGCCAAAAGTGATTCTGGACCTAAGACAGGGTGTTTGGTAAAATCACGGGGAAGTGCTTTTGGTCACTTTTAGCTTCTCCCAACTGAGTTTTTGAGAAGCTATAAATACATGCTTTTGGATTTTGGTTTCTGCTTTTAGAAAACGTACTACAGTGATATTAAATGAAATTTTACTAACTTTCCAACTTTGTCCTTGCCTTTAATGAAATTTAACAAAAAAATTGGACTTATATTTCTGTAAAAAAAATGTTGCCATAACTGTATAAAAAAAATTGGGATAATTAATTCAATAAAGTAGAATAAAAATGAAATAATAAATAAAGTAGAATAAAATAAATAAATGAGGCTAATTAATTAAATAAAGTAGAATAAAAATGGGAATAATTAATTCAATAAATTACCATAATTATATAACACTTAACACTAAACACAAATAAACAAGAAAAATGTAAAGTATAGCACATTAGTACCATTTAGATATCTATATCCTTTTAGTAATTTTACACACTCACAACACTTTTTATTTCAGTTTACCAAACACATTGAAATTGCTTTTAGTTCTCACAGCACTTTTAAAAATCAGTTTACCAAACACTCAGCTGATTCTTCCCACAGCAATTCCAAAAATAATTCCCCCCACAACAATTTCAAAAACACTTCTCCCCACAGCACAACAATACCAAACTGAGCCTTAGTTTCAGTTTACGTAGCTTTTAAAGTTAGAGAGAGAAAAGTAAGTTTCAAACAACATAAAAGTAGGAGAAGAAAATTAACATCACAGATATAATTTCAAAATATGTAAAGTGAAAATATTTGTTAAAGTCACTTACTTTGTTATCTTTAAAACATAAGTTATTAAAGTAGTGATAGTGTTAAAATACCAACTCAAAAAAAGGACAAAATCATGCTTGTTCTATGATTCATTCAAGACTCAAATGTTTCATGATCCATTCATGTATTCTTATGTATGTTCCATGATTCATTCGTACACTCTATACGTCTTACATGAAAAAAAAAAAAAACACGTGATTGTATTTTAATAAAGGGTATTTTTGTAAGATTGTGCTTTTATTGATCATAAACCAGTCAAAAACAATATTTTTAAAATTTATGGTTATATATATATATATATATATCTGAATTTTTTTAATTATATTTGGTTAAATTTGTAAATTTTCCGGAAATATAAGCAATATTTAATAATTCTTTAATTAGAATGGTGTTAAAAGTAAATAAATTTTGGATCCTTTTTTTCGTAATAATACAAAATTCTTTCTATAACATTGTAAAACTATCCCATGTAACCTTACAATGGAAGGTAACAAAAATTTCAGGTTGAGAACAATGTCATGCATGACTCATGAGAATGACCAATACAATAATACAAATAATACAAATAATACAAATAATCTAACAGGGTAGTTTGTTACTTACCAATATGACTATGCGGTAATAACGTTCGTTCGTTCATTCTATATATCTATCAATGTTGTAATAGTTTTGAATCACTGGACCGTGTATATATATATATATATAAACAAGAAACACGTAATATGTTGGTTTTATTAGAAAAAAGAAAAGAAAACAAAAGAGAAATAAGCGGAATAGTAAGATGAATCATCGCTCGCTGTGGAAGGAGGGAAATTGGTGTGATTATTAAGGACCGCATCTTCATCGTTGAAATCGCAACAAGAAAAGGTTTGCAGAGAGCCATCAACCTCCAATCAGTTTTTCTCTCTCTCGTGTCTTAACACAATCATGCTGTCATAATTAACAAACTCTCCAGATTTGCCTCTCCTTCTCTCACTCTCTTAAAAGAAATGCATTCCTTTTTTTCTTATACTCTCCCGCCAGACACTTGACACGCAAATTCTTTTTTTTTTTGGAATCGAGTCGACCCCCCACCCCATAATCAATGGGCCAACCACCGCGCCGGGAGTCCTTTTCCGGCCCTTTGGCCGGGCCCGCCACCGCCGACTCAGACCTCAACTGGCCTTTCGGCAAGCTAGACGGTATCGACTCCGACGATGTCCGTGCAGCTGCCTACGAGGTCTTCTTCACAGCCTGCCGCTCCTCTCCCGGCTTCGGTGGACGTAACGCTATTACCTTCTATTCCGCCCACGACCACGGTGGTGGTGGCGCTGGTGATGGCGGAGGAAGTGGGTCTCCAGGCAGCGGTGGCGGCGGGCGGGTCAATGGGGTGGTTCAGATGACACCTAGTAGTAGGGTTAAGAGGGCTTTGGGTCTTAAGATGTTGAAGAGGTCTCCTTCTAGAAGGATGTCTAGCATGGGGGTCTCTTCGGCGCCGACCTCGCCGGGCTCCAACGGTCACGGCCACAGCCACAGCCACAGTCATGGCGGTGGTGGCCACCACGGGCATTCGCACAGCAGCGGCAGCCCCGGCATGGGATTCTCCACCATGCCGCCGCCTTCGAGACCCAGGAGGCCTCTGACTTCGGCGGAGATCATGAGGCAGCAGATGAAGGTGACGGAGCAAAGTGATAATAGGCTGAGGAAGACTCTTATGAGAACTCTCGTTGGCCAAGTACGTCCATTTTTTTTTTTCTTCTTTTTACATTTTGCATGATCTCTTCATGCATCAACTTGTCAACATACATTCTAATTCTAATTTTTTTAATTTAAAAAAAGAATAACATTACAAGATTGATTTTGATATTCTTTCTTAACAATGTAGCATCATCTTTTTCATAATAAGCATTACAAATCATCATATGAATCTGATAGTTTGAATTTGAAACTGGAGTGTTTTATTTGAATTTTACAATGAAATCATAAAAACAGAGACAAAAGTCTGCAATCTCAATATGTCAAATTAATGCCGTTTTCTAATCATCTTCAATTGTTGGTATCTGTGAGAATTATATCATTAGATTCAAAACATAATCTTTGAAGAGATGATTGACAATATTATTGATGTATGCAGATGGGTAGGCGAGCAGAGACGATAATTCTGCCATTGGAGCTTCTTCGTCACCTGAAACCATCAGAATTCAATGACGCTCACGAGTACCATATATGGCAAAAACGGCAGCTCAAAACCATGGAAGCCGGGCTTCTTCTGCACCCATCAATTTCACTAGACAACAAATCCAACACATTTGCTATGCGTCTACGTGAGATTGTCCGTGCCAGCGAAAACAAACCCATAGACACCGGAAAGAATTCGGACACCATGAGGTCTCTATGCAACAGTGTGGTTTCTTTGTCCTGGCGAAGCGTGAACGGAGCTGCCACGGACGTGTGTCACTGGGCTGATGGGTTCCCTCTCAATGTCCACCTCTACATTGCTCTTCTCCAGTCCATATTCGACATCAGGGACGAGACATTGGTTCTTGACGAGGTTGATGAGCTTCTTGAGTTGATGAAGAAGACTTGGTCGACATTGGGGATCAATAGGCCAATACACAATGTGTGTTTCACATGGGTTCTGTTTCAACAGTACGTTGTCACTTCTCTAACGGAGCCTGATCTGCTCTGCGCTGCGCATACCATGTTGGCGGAGTTGGCAAATGATGCTAAGAAGCCCGACAGAGAAGCTACATATGTGAAGATGTTGTCATCGGTATTAGCTTCAATGCAAGGGTGGGCAGAGAAGAGATTGTTAAACTATCATGACTATTTTCATAGAGGAACAGTTGGGCAGATTGAGAATCTCCTACCTCTAGCTTTGTTGGCATCAAAGATTTTGGGTGAAGATTTGACCATCACCGAAGGTGCAGGGCATGAGAAAGGGGACACGAAGGTGGTGGTTGATTCCACTGGGGATCGGGTTGATCACTACATTCGTTCCTCAGTTAAACACGCATTTTCAAAGGTAAGTTTGTGATCAGATGTTTGTTAGCGTGTTTAGATATTATTGTTGGGTTCTTTCCTATCAACTTAAGCTTGTTAGCTTTTGGTTGGTTTGATGTTATTGTTGTTGTTGATTGTGATAGGTTATTGAGAGTGGGAGTATAAAGAGCCACGATGTGGATGGGAAAGAGTTGGGAGCAACGGAAGCTCTGCTTCAATTGGCGAAAGAAACGGAGGATTTGGCTTTGAGAGAGAGGGAAAGTTTTAGTCCTATATTGAAGAGATGGCACCCAACTGCGGCTGGTGTTGCGGCTGTCACTCTGCACCAGTGCTATGGTGCAGTTTTGAAGCAGTATCTGGCAGGGACGTCAACACTCACCAGTGAGATAGTTGGGGTCTTGCAGAGAGCTGGAAAGCTTGAAAAGGTTTTGGTTCAAATGGTGGTTGAAGACTCTGCTGACTGCGAAGATGGAGGCAAGGGTATTGTCAGAGAAATGATTCCATATGAAGTTGATTCCATCATATTAAACCTATTGAGACAATGGATTGATGAGAGGATGCTCAGAGGGAAGGACTGCTATCACAGAGCTAAAGAATCAGAAGTATGTTGTTTTTTTGTTATTACGTCGAAAATATACTCGTCTTTTGTCTAATGTTTAATAATTTGGTTCCTAATTTGTGTTGCAGACATGGAATCCCAAGTCCAAATCAGAACCATACGCGCAATCAGGCGTTGAGCTAATGAAACTGGCCAAGGAAACCGTCGATGATTTCTTTGAAATCCCAATAGGAATCAATGATGACTTGGTTCGTGATCTAGCTGATGGTTTGCAGGTTCTCTTTAGAGATTACACTGCCTTTGTGGGATCATGTGGTGAGAATCATTTTTATCTTCTGAAAGCCATAGCTCGGCACAGCACATCTCATTATCTCATACTTACATATATTTTCAGGAACAAGACAGAGCTATCTGCCTACACTTCCTCCACTTACCCGATGCAACAGAGATTCGAAGTTCCTAAAATTGTGGAAAAAGGCTACTCCTTGCAGTGTTACTGCAGAAGACATGCACCACAATGGACCGAATGAAGGTCACCATCCTCGCCCCTCTACAAGCCGCGGAACACAACGCCTCTATATCCGCCTCAACACGTTGCATTATCTTCTCACTCACATTCATGCACTTGACAAAACTCTGTCCCTCTCTCCAAGGGTTGTTCCTTCACCTCGCAGCCGTTTCACTAACCATAGGGTCCATGGAACTTCCACTTCCTACTTTGAACATGCAATAAATGCCATTCAGTCTGCCTGCCAACATGTATCAGAAGTTGCTGCATATCGCCTAGTCTTCCTCGACTCCAACTCCGTATTCTATGAAAGCCTCTACGTTTATGATGTTGCCAATGCAAGAGTGAGGCCTGCATTGCGAATTCTCAAGCAGAATCTTACTCTTATGAGTGCTATTCTCACAGACCGAGCTCAGGCATTAGCTATAAAGGAAGTTATGAAGGCAGCGTTCGAAGCCTACCTTATGGTTTTGCTTGCTGGGGGATGCAGTCGAATCTTTTATCGGTCTGATCACGAGATGGTTGAGGAGGATTTCGACAGCTTGAAGAGGGTATTTTGCACATGTGGGGAAGGATTGATAGCTGAAGATGTGGTAGACCGTGAGGCTGAGACAGTCGAAGGAGTTGTAGCATTGATGGGGCAGCAAACTGAACAGCTAATAGAAGATTTCAGCATACTTTCCTGTGAAACAAGTGGTTTAGGAGTTGTTGGTACAGGGCAAAAACTACCTATGCCACCAACAACAGGAAGGTGGAATAGAGCAGATCCAAATACAATACTGAGAGTGTTGTGCCATAGAAACGATCGCGCAGCAAATCAGTTCTTGAAGAAATCATTCCAATTAGCAAAGAGAAGATGAATATGAAGATGAAGATGATACTTTCTGTTGTATATTTGAAGCAGGATTAATTGTGGTACATTATATTATTGGCTTCCAGTAGGAATCTACTGTGTACGAATTCATTCGGTTCACTCATATTTCTATATCAAGGTGTTTCTGGGGGGGTTGGGGGAGCATTGTAGTAATTTTGGTCTTGATTCTTTGTAGCACTAGGCATTGTTTGATTTTTTTAGTGTGGTGCTTGGAATATCTGTTCTCATAGGCAAGACTGTATAATATTAATTTGCAGGTCAAGTTACTGTTTTCTTATTTATATATGCTATCAAGGGCCAAGAAAGTTTTCGAATGAAATTATTTGCAATGCTTAAATTTGTAATCTCTTGAGCACTTGATTTTGTGTTTGGAAGAGATCTCCCTCATATTTGTCTTTCATGTGGTAATATGTTAATATATACAGTTCTCTACTACCCTTTGGCAGGGATTTTTTGTTGTTGTTGCTGTTAATGTTGATTATTTTAGAGCAATTATCGTTCTTGATGTGATTTCTTTATTGATCAGACACAACCTGGTACTCACTTGTACTCCTGCGGCATACACCTATATATACAACCATACTGCATTCTGTTTCAAATTTCAAGAATGCAAGTCATTACACATTTTCTTGACTTACTTTTTGTTTCTGGAACATAATATTTTTTTATCTTGACTGAAGTAATTCACAAACTGTAATCATGTTGGCAATCTAGTAAAACTAAACGTAAGTTCGTTAACTGAAGCAGCAGCTCTTATGTCCTGGTCTTGGACGCTTCTTGTTCATCATCTGCCCTTAATCTCACCACCTTCAATTCTTCGGTGAGCACGTGCAGTGAATCTGAAACTTCTGCCTTGTACACATAGAACTTGATCACAAACAAGAAGAAGATAAAGTTGAAGAAGTTCAATATGGCGAAAAAGGCATAGTAGTAGTCCAAATGAGAAGCGTTTAGGTTGTTCAGGATCCATCCGTGACCACGCTCTTTAGTGATGTGAGAAACCGTTGAAAGAAGAAAACTGCTCACGAAATTCCCAACACCTAAAGTAAGCGCTGAATAAGAAGTCCCGAGACTCTTCATGCTTTCCGGTGCCTGGTCATAGAAGAACTCAATCTTGGATACCTCCATAAACGCATCAGCCATTCCCATAAGTATGAATTGAGGAAGTAGAATGAATATGCTTAAAGGAACTTGTCCACCATTTTCAACTACACCATGCTTCTTGGCTACACTGAGCCTATATCTCTCTGTTAGAGAAGCAACTACCATGATAAAGGTGTGAAGAACAAGGCCAATTCCCATTCTTTGAAGGAGGGTGATGCCTCTAGGATTTTTAGTCCATCTTCTCATAATCTTGACAAAGATCTGGTCGTACAAGACGACACAAACAAGCAATGATATGGTCACAAATCCAGCCAAACTTGCAGGGGGGATCTTGAAGCTTCCAACATGCCTATCAAGGGTAGTGCCTTGCTTCACAAAAAGGGTGTTTATTTGAGCAAGCATGGTGCTTGGAACAAAAGTGGCAATTAAGATTGGGATCATTCTCAACATCTGTTTAGTTTCCTCTACTTGAGTAACTGTGCTTAGCATCCATGGATCATTTGTACCTGTTTTCACACAAGCTTTGTTGAGGAACCTGCAATTCATGAACAAACATCATCAGACCGAAAAGCTAAAGCCGATAGAAAATGACCAAACACACTGCAGAAAAAATACATAAATAAATGCATTTGAGAGGACTTGAACCCTAATATTATATCAGTAGCTATCAGATCTAAAAGCTTTAACCGATAAAAAAGCAATTACAAACCTCATGCCTGGAGTGTAATCAATCCTGAATTTTCCTTTCTTTGCATATTCTTCCACGTTATGCTCATGGAGTAGTTTAGGGTCACTAGGGAGAGCAACCTTAGATTTCCTGAAGGCAGCAACTATGACTCTCGCCATCCTTGTAAAAGGACTCCCTGCAGGCACCTTGTGCCTGTAGAAGGGTGTGCCGGCCAGAAAAATCCCGATGGATATCATCAGCCCCATAGTCGGAAGTGCGTATCCCAAAGTCCATCCCACATTGTCTTGAATGTACACAAGAACTGTGTTAGCAAAGAGTGTACCAAAGAAAATGCTGAACATCCACCAATTGAAGAAGGATAGCTTCTGCTTCTTCTCCTTAGGCTCGAATTCATCGAATTGGTCCGCCCCGATCGTCGAGATGTTCGGCTTGGTGCCACCTGTCCCCACAGCCAGAACATAGAGTGCACCAAAAAACACTCCCAATTGTAACGGTGAGGCCTTCTGACAGTCTGCAACAGTAGCTAGTTTGCAAGGTGGTGGTTTCAGGGAAGGTACTGATACTGCTAGTGTTAGCAAACACATCCCCTGTATTGTAATTTAATTAATCAGATTAAAATCTTTATAAATTATACTCATATAATAATAATAAAAAAATTCAATAGTTTAACTTGTTCTGTAATTAAAAGCCAAAAGCAGACAAGAACATGTTAGAAAACTGTAGTCCACTTGTTATGTTTCTCACATATATTAAAAAAAAATGAGACCGCATAGACTTATTAGTCTTTTAATCTTATCTATAGTGACCAGGACATCTTACAACTAGTTCTGCCTTATAAAACAGAAATTCTGAGTCAAACATTTATACAATTAGAGAAGTATTTATATATGATCACACATTGATTGATGCATAATTATCTGATCTTATACAGTCACATTTAAACAAAATAACATGGCAATATTGCAATAATTGTCGTTCTATAGATATGTTTTTATAATGCGTGTTTAACATATATACGATTTAATACAAAATGTATATAGGGTATATGTATAAAAATACATACTGAGAGGTAAATAAAGGAAGCGATGAGGAAGGTCCAGTAGCGCCCGAGGTAAGCATCGGCAACGTAGGCGCCCAAGACTGGGGTGACCCAGATGGTGCCAACCCAGTTGGTGACATTGTTAGAAGAATTGACGGTGCCCTGATGGAGCTTGTTTGTCAAATACAGTACCAGATTCGATGATATCCCATAATACGCCATACGTTCGAACACCTCATATACTGTGTACAAAAAATAACAAAGACAATACATTGTTTTTTAGTAATTTTATTAAGGATAAAAGTATAATTTTGAAATAGTATGTTTAGCTAATGAAAACAAAATCTATTAATTGTCCAACAGGCAACAGATAGAAATAATAGTTGCCACTTGCGACTCTAAAGTTGGGCAAATTTTAGTTGATAGCTGACTTGACAGAGATATTTCTGGAGGACCATTTTTAATGACAACTGATATATATAAATTTTGTCCTTGCTTGCTTGCTGCTTAGAATTTTAGTTTTGAAGCTTTTTCTAATGTTAAAGATTCTTCACTTTAGAGTTTAGATTATTATAAAGAGTTTAAACAGAGTGTGTTGGTGTTTAAATTAATTTACTTATTATACAAAACCATAATAAACATGCAAGAATCCATGAAGGGCCGGAAACAAGGCTGGTTAGGGTGGCCATAGTATTTTGGAAAAAAAAAAGTTTTTTAATAGTTATAAATATATCCAATTTAATTCTAACTATATCCTAGTCCAAATTCTCATTTAACTTATCATTTTTTTTCTTTTATCTCAATAACACTCCTATAACTTAAAGCTCATTATAATTCCTTAACCAAATGAAAAATCAAATTAAGAAATGTTAATCCTTTACTGACTTAAAATTCAAATTGAAAAATTTTAACCCCTTAACAACAAACCAAAAATAGTAGATTTACCATATATATTAATCTCAAGTCACTAAGAATTTCAATTTTATTTGTTTTTATAGTTTTTGGATTTATGATAAAATTGTTAGTCTTATTTTTATTTTAACCTCTTTGAAGCCTCTGAAATCAAAATTTAAGCAAGATATTATTGTATTTAAATTGCATGCATATTCCTTTTTATTTTCTTGTGTTTATTCTTGGTTAGAATATTTTTTTGAGGGTAAGACTCATTATGTCCCCTCCCTAGGTATACTCAGGGGCGAAGTCAGAATTTTAGCTTTGTGGGGACAAGATAAAAATTAATAGTATAGGTCACGCATCTTTAAATAATATCAGTAGAAATCCCGTACAAGAAAAAATGTGGAATCTCGTATCTGATACTTTTCAACAAAATGTGATACCGTTCGGTTTTAAAAGTAATAATATAAATAAATAAATAAATAAAATAGACATTAACTAATTAAAATGTAACAAGTCTATTTATCTAAAAAATTTCATAATTTTCATTCCAATTACATAATTAAAGAGTGTATGAGAAAACATCTTTTATTTTATTGCAAAACCTAGGCCTGTTCTTAATGGTATGCATAAATGATTTTTTTTTAATAGTTCATGACTCATAAAATATAAATTTCATTAACTTAATTAAAATATCATTATATCATCAATATATTTAATTCACAATTATTTACATACCTGTAATTTAATTTTATAATATTCACATCAAACCAAATTAACTTATAGTAATTTTGAACAAAATTTAAGTAATAAACTAATAAAACAAAATTATCAAAATCATATTAATAATTAACCTAACAAAATAAATAATATAGGTAATCACTATAAGAGTTCAATATTTACTTAGTTTGTTTTAGTGAAATCTAAAAAAAATACTACATACTGGATTAGATAATAATGTATGAAATAATAGGAAAATAAAATATTAAATGGATCGGCTTTATTTCCTATTTTCATGGTCAATGAAATTATGGAAACAAAAATTATTAATTAATTTATATTATTAAAATAATAATGGGACAAGATAATATTATCATCTACTTTATATATATATATATATATATATATATATATATATATATAATAGTTTTTTATTGGTATATATTTTAATATAGATAAAATAAAATAAAAATTATTGGTTGGAGGGCTATGGCCCCTATGGGCCCCCTCTTACATTCGTTTTTGGATATACTTATTTATTCTAACTAAAAACAATTCTCTCGTATCGTTAAGATTCGATTTTTTATCTATATGAAATTGTCTACAGTTCATTTAAAATATATATATATATATATGGTTTTGCCCCTGAATCCATGTTTATGTCTGGAAATAGCTGGATGGATGGAGACATAGGGGAGTAAGTATTTTTTTTCTACATGTTTTTGAAATAATTGAAATTAATTTAAGATGAGGCTACCAATCATAAATTCAATTCATAATTTGTGATTATTTGTGATCAATGTTTACTAAAAATCAGTTAAGAATCGAATTATTCATAATTTGTGATTAGTGTTTACTAAAAATCAATTAAAAATCAAATTATATTGATAGAAACTTAATTCCTAATGTTTACTAAAAATCAATTAAAAATCAAATTATACATGTGGAAGCTTAATTCCCCCGGTTAAATAATCAAGTTCATTTTCTGATTAATTCACTTTCTTATCATAGGAATTAAGTTCATTTTTCTAATTCCATTTACAATGGAATTTAAATCATCTCACACCTAATGGAATCAAGTTCTTTTTTCCGATATTATTTCCCAATGGAACTAATTAATTTCTCTCCCATTTAAGTAATCGAGTTCTTTTTTCCTGATTCTCATTTTCTATAGAACTTGAATGTTTTCATTCCAAATAATTAAGGTGACATTATACTATATAGTAGGAATTTAAAACTTTTAGAAATAATGGAAGGACAAGAAGATAATGAGAATAAGATAAACATGAGACTATGAGAGTGAAGACAGACAAGAATGGGCTGCCATGAACAAAAGAGCTAAGTGGCCGTGAATGAACAAATAGAGAGAGAGATACCAACAACAAAGGAACAAGCCCTCCATCCACCTCTCTTGGATCTGCGAACTGGGTTTCCTCTGAGGTCGACAGTGCCATCTTGAGTATAATCATCGATTCGTCCTTGTTCAACCCCCATGACACACTTTGTGTTTTGAACTTCTCCTTCGTTTTTTGAATGATAGCTCTTACCGGCTACTACCAATTGTAAGTGTCTCTCCACCCACCCCCTAATCCCCTACTTCACTCTTCACTCTTCACTCTTCACTATGATGTTTACTCTCCACCATATAATAATATATAATAATCTGCCTTTTGTTTGCAAAAGTCATTACACAAAAATACAATATTGTAAATATAATTTATTATAAAAATTATGTAATTTTTATTAAAATTCCTTATTTAAAAATATGGGACTCAGCCTTTGTGGGGCTCACTCTCTAATAATTATCATATCATATGCTGATATGCATCCTTCCCTTATCCTAGACTTCAACTTTCTTTCTATACAGGATATATTATCGAGGATAAAAAAAACTCTTATAATTAATATATATTTATTTAATTAGGTAGTTAATTTTTTAGAAATAGAAAGTTAGTTAAGGGCCAGCTTGGTATTGCTGTAATCACCGTTAGCTGTGGTGAAGAAATAATCAGCTGTGAAGTTAAACAACAAATGTTTGATTAATTGTATTTTTATAACTACTTTACAACTCAAAAGCAGTGTAATGTATGGTAATTTTATTATAAAAATATTGAGATTAGTTACAATAACTAAAATATACACGATTTTAGGACTATCTTTTATTATTAATTATATATATTAAATCAATATTTAAGTAGAATATTTAAATTAAAAAAATCCATGAGAACAATACAATATTTTTAAAAGATTTTATAAATCAAATCAATATTTAAATAAAATATTTAATTTTGAGACGAAATAAGGTATATAAATTATTTTAGATTTATTTCATAAGAAAAATATTGATATTTTAAAAGATTCATTATGTTGAAATAAATTAGTACATAATCACTATCAAAAAGTAACACTCACATACTTCTTAAAATCGATGTCAATAATTTCAGATTATCAATTAATCACATTTGAAAGTTTTATCAAACATCATTTTATGTCAAAATTATAAAATAATACAGTTTTAACTTTTCAAAAGTAATATCAAACAGTTTCTTAATTATTTCATGGTTTGATTTTTAAATCAAATCTAATATGTTTATTAAATTGGTTTATAATTTTTTTAGGATTAGTATTTTCGATTTCCATATATGATGTTTTGGGATTCTAGTATATTGTTTTCCTAATTCTTTTACACTATGTTTGGTTTGATGAAATATGAGAGAAAAAAAAATGATTTGAATAGATTTCTAATATCTTGTTTGGATTGTTAAATGAGAGAGAAATGGAAGAAAAAAGAAGGAAATGGAATGAAACGGAGGGAATAAGTTCTTCTTGTTTCACCCAATTTAGTTCCTCCCAAATTTGGAAAGAAAACGTGATAAAGGAATCCAGAATTAATGATTTTTTAAATATCCCAAAACTAACTCTATTAATATTGGGTATTCATGATATTGTTGAAAGAATGATATTTTTATAAATAGAATGAAATGAAATCATTTATTTCTTCCCTCCAAATAATATTGATTTCTTTTCTTTTCTTTTATATTTATAACCATCCAAACAATAGTAGTTTTCTTTCCTTTATTTTACTCGTTTACTTTTCCTTTCCTTTCTCTCATTTTCCACCAATCCAAACATAGTGTTAGGTTTTTTTTATTTATGTTTTTAAATTTCCGAAGACATTGTACGTATCAGATAGTTTTTTATGATTAATAAAAAATTTAGAGAGAATAAATATAAACATGCATTTATTCAGCATAAATATCTCAAATACAAACTTTCTTCCATAAACGCAAGTCTTTGAAATTATACATTCTTAACAACATCACCATCTCCCCCTAAGAATGTATAATGCATAAATGTAATTATTCTTATAAATAAAATATAACATATTCTATAAACTATTACCAATAGTTTCTAACCTTTGCAGCTCTCTCCTTATCTTTTATGAGATCGCTTTTAATATAATTAATCAAAAGACTTAAAACTGATAATTTAAAAATAATCAAAATGCCCTACGAATCAATTATCTTCATTCTACCTTTGGTCATGTGGTTAAAAATATTATATCTAAACTATAAGAACAATCATCAATTTAATTCTAAAACCAAAAAGTAGAATTTAGAATACGAGAAGAGTTTGAAGACCCATAAAGATTATTATTTGTAAAATCATCATATAACTCACTAGGTGAAAATCATAAGTAAAAGAAAATGTATTATCTTAAATAAACTTTAAGATACTATTTTAAATTCTCAGTCTTATTATGAAAATTATACTATTCATTACAGAACCAAAATCAGAAATATCATTCGATAAAACTTTTAGAGATTAAAGATAATCTAAATATTACCATGAATTCATTTGAATTCTAATTAAACCTTTAAACTACTTGGTCCCTCTTGAATACTGAGTTACTTGGAAGAATTTATAATATAAAATATATCACAAGAAACAACTCACTAAGAGCTTATTTGATAATTAATCAAATAATTCAAAACATAAATCAATAGGTACTTTTTCTTACGAAATCAAGGGGTATTTTTTATTGCGATAACAAATTATTCTATTTCCTCAGTATTTTCTTTGACTTGCTGTGTTGGATTGTCAAAATTTTCAGACTACTTCAGATGGTGTTTGTACCCTATCACCTTTATCAAAATGACAAATAAAAGACATAATTTTATAAAATACATTATTCTCCATCTATTTATAAGGCACTAGACCTTAACAAACTTTTGACAGTGGGTTCACTAATAGGAGCATCCCATCTAATTCATCAAAAAGGTCCATCACTCTTTACTCTTCAATGCTCACAAAAATTAAACAAGTGATGACTCTCTTAGGCATATTATCAACACATGTATAATTTTACCTCAGTGCAGTTCAAAACATTCATCATTGATAATCCGAATATTATGGAATCTTAACAACTAGTTCACTACGTGAATACATAGTCATCCAACCCCATAAATATTTCAAACACAATTGATTATATAATTTTATAAAAAGGTCATTATAAAATCTTAATGGTCAGTCCATTACGTAGAAACACAACCATCCAACTTTATAATAATTTCTAATATAATCAATTAATGTTCTCAATGAAATAAACAAATTATAATGAAATCTTAAGTGTCTGTCTACTACGTAGAAACGTAACCATCTAATTCCATAATAATTACATAGTTTATACATTTGTAAAACATAAATCCTAAATCTAATATCATAACACCCAATATAAATTTATATATTTCTCTTAATCAATCCAACACCAACACATATAATCTTTTTATTTTATTTTAAAAAAATATGCAAAATAATGAGAAATACATAACCTTCTTAAATTTATGTTGAGTATATATTATTTGTGAGCATATAGAATATTTAGGCATCATTAAAAGTTGGGAACTTTCATTCAATTAAATGAAAATATATTAAAGGCAACTTCCAAAATTTCTTATTTATATCACATTATATAAATGAATACATCAACATGATGAACCTCCTACGGAGAAGAGCATCACCGATCACATGTGATAAACCTTTTACGGAGATGATTTACACATTAATTTCCATCTTTGCAGCTCAAATTTAATAATTGATAACCAACGAACATCTCAAAATCTTAATGATTAGTCACTACGTGAAACATAATCATTCAATTCACGAGAATATTCTATCAATTATTAAAACTTACCAAATTAATAATCGTTAGCCAACTACATTCTCAAAAACGAAATGACTAGTCACTACATGAAACATAATCACTCGATTCACGAAAATATTAAAAACATATTATTAATTTTAACCTCATCAATAAACGATAACCGATGAATTTTTTAAAATCTTAATAATTAATCATTACATGAAACATAATCATCTGATTTACAAGAAAATTCTATCAACTATTGAATCTATATCATTAATAATTGATAACTAACGAATTTCTCAAAATCTTAATGACTAGTTCACTATGTGAAAACATAGTCATCTGATTCATGAGAAAATTCTATCGATTATTAATTTTAAATAAATTAATAATTATTATGAAACCAAATGATTAGTTACTACATGAAACATAATCATCCGAAATCATAATAACTATTATGAACTGTAATTATTCTCATAAAAAATTTAGAAATTTTTAAAAATTGCCTCATGATTTTGGTAAATTTCAAATTAGCCTCTATTTTTATCTAAGTATTAAATTGGCCTAATTACTTTCTGAAATTATAAAGCTGCCCCAATACATACCCAATTACATATGGACACCTTAATGTTTTGATTAATTCAAACAGACCCAAGAAAAATTGCCTAACAACCCAGTATTCTATATAATTCCAAAAGAACCTAGGAAAATTTCATAACACTCCAAAACTATATCTAATTCTCAAAAGTTGGCTCAATCAAAAAACAAACCAGAAAAACCTAGAAATCTCAAGGGTTTTCATGGCTGACGTTCGTCATTGTTCCGTCGGCCACCAAAACAACGACAAGCCATTCATGTTTCATATCATGGGATCCACAAATATCTGTGAATCAAATCGACAAATTAGAGATCCGCAACAGCGAGATCTCTTCAACGGCAGTAAGCCATATCATCGCCAGGAAGAGGACTGCCAACCACGGCTCTGACGAACTCGTGCAGCGAGGTCTGGTGCAAGAAACCAGATCGACTCGCATCTGGGCGTTTATGGAGCAAACGACCCGCTTCAAAGCCCGGGTATAGGTCTTCTGGCTCAACGACCCGAGTCAACATGCGGGTCTGGATCATCGACCTGCAATCCTGTATCATCTGATGTGATTTGATCCAATATGATCCTACAAACGATTAGATCTGGATCTTCCCAAACCAGAATCAACCACTAACTAGACTCCATTAATAAATTATCAATAATAGATTCGTAACAATACACACAAAATAATTCTTGCCTTATTTATCAATTATTATAATAAAATAATTCAATAATAAAGCCAATTAGAGCAGTGATACCAAAATAGCACCGACTTAATTACCAAACAATAGGTTCATAGCAAAGCGCACACATCAAAACAACAAAATATTTAAACATGGAATTTGTTTTTGTTGTTAACATATGCTTCATCGGTATACAATCTAATAACATATTGTATTGATAATATAATATGTCAGATACATATTGAGTAACTTAATAACGAATCCAGATAATCAATACAAAATCAATATCAGCCATAATATGATTCAATCTGGTGTGTTTAAGCATAAAAAGATTTCATATATGCAACAATACGATTTGGCTCTAATACCACTGTAAGCATTATATATTAAAAACAATTAAATCTCGTATTGTATGCATATGCATGAATAGACGTGTACCTGGAAGCGCAACGGAAACCATCTAATTCGTAGAATCTTAATCCCGAATCCATTATAACACAATAACCTGAAAAGAAAACAAAGAAAACAATATAGAGTTTTCTACTCTCTTCTCACTCTCCTCAAATTGCCTAATAGGAAGACAGTTCTGTAAAACACTATGTGAGTGAGAATAAAAACCCCTTATATATAGTATAACATCCTAGAATCCTAACCCATAAAGGATTATCAACCTAATAGGATGGTTAGTCATAAAAGAAATACAAGGTCCACACATATACAATATCTCATACCATATCCTACGTATATTTAATGTTGAGAAGGTGTACCGAGCCCAATAAATATTGATTACATTAATAACGGACTTTATCCGGTCAACTCTCACTTAAACATTCCAATCAATTCGGTTTTTACAAATTCAAAACGTAATGTCATATTCTCTTACAATTTTATAAAAAATCTTACATTTGCTTGCTGGGGGATGCAGTCGAATCTTTTATCGGTCTGATCACGAGATGGTTGAGGAGGATTTCGACAGCTTGAAGAGGGTATTTTGCACATGTGGGGAAAGATTGATAGCTGAAGATGTGGTAGACCGCGAGGCTGAGACAGTCGAAGGAGTTGTAGCATTGATGGGGCAGCAAACTGAACAGCTAATAGAAGATTTCAGCATACTTTCCTGTGAAACAAGTGGTTTAGGAGTTGTGGGTACAGGGCAAAAACTACCTAAGCCACCAACAACAGGAAGGTGGAATAGAGCAGATCCAAATACCATACTGAGAGTATTGTGCCGTAGAAACGATCGCGCAGCAAATCAGTTCTTGAAGAAATCATTCCAATTAGCAAAGAGAAGATGAATATGAAGAAGAAGATGATACTTTCTGTTGTATATTTGAAGCAGGATTAATTATGTGGTACATTATATTATTGGCTTCCGGTAGGGAATCTACTGTGTACGAATTCATTCGGTTCACTCAAATTTCTATATCAAGGTGTTTCTGGGGGGGTTGGGGGAGCATTGTAGTAATTTTGGTCTTGATTATTTGTAGCACTAGGCATTTTTTTTATTTTTTTAGTGTGGTGCTTGGAATATCTGTTCATAGGCAAGACTGCATAATATGAATTTGCAGGTCAAGTTACTGCTTTCTTATTTATATATGCTGTCAATGGCCAAGAAAGTTTTCGAATGAAATGATTTGCAATGCTTGAATTTGTAATCTCTTGAGCACTTGGTGTTGTGTTTGGAAGAGATCTCCCTCAAACTCGTCTTTCATGTGTTAATATGTTAACATATACAGTTCTCTACTACCTTTTGGCAGGCATTTTTTGTTGTTGTTGCTGTTAATTTAGATTATTTTAGAGCAATTATCGTTCTTGATGTGATTTCATTATTGATAAGACACAACCTGGTATTCACTTGTACTCCTGCTGCATACACCTGTATATACAACCATACTGCATTCTGTTTCAAATTTCAACAATGCAAGTCATTACATTTTCTTGACTTACTTTTTGTTTCTGGGACATAATTTTTTTTATCTCGACTGAAGTAAATCACAAACTGTAATCATGTTGGCAATCTAGTAAAACTAAACGTAAGTTCGTTAACTGAAGCAGCAGCTCTTATGTCCTGGTCTTGGACGCTTCTTGTTCATCATCTGCCCTTAATCTCACCACCTTCAATTCTTCCGTGAGCACGTGCAGTGAATCTGAAACTTCTGCCTTGTACACATAAAACTTGATCACAAACAAGAAGAAGATAAAGTTGAAGAAGTTCAATATGGCGAAAAAGGCATAGTAGTAGTCCAAATGAGAAGCATTTAGGTTGTTCAAGATCCATCCGTGACCACGCTCTTTAGTGATGTGAGAAACTGTTGAAAGAAGAAAGCTGCTCACGAAATTCCCAACACCTAAAGTAAACGCTGAATAAGAAGTCCCAAGACTCTTCATGCTTTCAGGTGCCTGGTCATAGAAAAACTCAATCTTGGATACCTCCATAAACGCATCAGCCGTTCCCATAAGTATGAATTGAGGAAGTAGAATGAATATGCTTAAAGGAACTTGTCCTCCATTTTCAACTACATTATGCTTCCTGGCTACACTGAGCCTATATCTCTCCGTTAGAGAAGCAACTACCATGATAAAGGTGTGAAGAACAAGGCCAATTCCCATTCTTTGAAGGAGGGTGATGCCTCTAGGATTTTTAGTCCATCTTCGCATAATCTTGACGAAGATCTGGTCGTATAAGACGACACAAACAAGCAATGATATGGTCACAAATCCAGCCAAACTTGCGGGGGGGATCTTGAAGCTTCCAACATTCCTATCAAGGGTAGTGCCTTGCTTCACAAAAAGGGTGTTTATTTGAGCAACCATGGTGCTTGGAACAAAAGTGGCAATTAAGATTGGGATCATTCTCAACATCTGTTTAGTTTCCTCTACTTGAGTAACTGTGCTTAGCATCCATGGATCATTTGTACCTGTTTTCACACAAGCTTTGTTGAGGAACCTGCAATTCATGAACAAACATCATCAGACCGAAAAGCTAAAGCCGATAGAAAATGACCAAACACACTGCAGAAAAAATACATAAATAAATGCATTTGAGAGGACTTGAACCCTAATATTATATCAGTAGCTATCAGATCTAAAAGCTTTAACCGATAAAAAAGCAATTACAAACCTCATGCCTGGAGTGTAATCAATCCTGAATTTTCCTTTCTTTGCATATTCTTCCACGTTATGCTCATGGAGTAGTTTAGGGTCACTAGGGAGAGCAACCTTAGATTTCCTGAAGGCAGCAACTATGACTCTCGCCATCCTTGTAAAAGGACTCCCTGCAGGCACCTTGTGCCTGTAGAAGGGTGTGCCGGCCAGAAAAATCCCGATGGATATCATCAGCCCCATAGTCGGAAGTGCGTATCCCAAAGTCCATCCCACATTGTCTTGAATGTACACAAGAACTGTGTTAGCAAAGAGTGTACCAAAGAAAATGCTGAACATCCACCAATTGAAGAAGGATAGCTTCTGCTTCTTCTCCTTAGGCTCGAATTCATCGAATTGGTCCGCCCCGATCGTCGAGATGTTCGGCTTGGTGCCCCCTGTCCCCACAGCCAGAACATAGAGTGCACCAAAAAACACTCCCAATTGTAACGGTGAGGCCTTCTGACAGTCTGCAACAGTAGCTAGTTTGCAAGGTGGTGGTTTCAGGGAAGGTACTGATACTGCTAGTGTTAGCAAACACATCCCCTGTATTGTAATTTAATTAATCAGATTAAAATCTTTATAAATTATACTCATATAATAATAATAATAATAATAATAATAAAAAAATGTGTGACCATGATATCTTACAACTAATTCTGCCTTATAAAACAGAAATTCCGAGTCAAACATTGATACAATTAGAGAAGCATTTATATATGATCCACAAATTGATTGATGTATAATTATCTGATCTTATCCAGTCACATTTAAACAAAATAACATGGCAATATTGCAATAATTGTTGTTCTATAGATATGTTTTTATAATGCATGTTTAGGGCTGGGCACGATATGGTCCAGTTTCGACTAGAACCGGACCAAACCAAAAATTTCGGTCTTTTAAAATTTAGGACCAATTTGGATCATTATTTTTTTCAGACCAGACCAGACCAAATTATATTTAATCGGTTCGGTTTGGTTCGGTCTAACGGTTTTTACTTGAAATCTAAATGTTGGACCATTTAAAAATATATGTCTTGATAAGATGAGCAGTTAATGAGACATACAAGTTATTGTTACGTACGGTTCATCTAAAAAAAGCTAAAAGAGTAATAAAAAAAATGAAGTAGTGGGTCGAAAATTTGGAAATAGAAAAAATATTAATAAATGAAATCACTTTTTTTTTAGGTTAATAAATAAAATCTGCAATTGAATGTATGCAAATCAAAAAAAAATTACAACTAAATCATGACAATAACACTAATTTAGTTTAATATTATTAATATTTTTTATTATTAGTGATAACTTAGTAAAATAATGGCATATATTAAAATCTTTTACAATCTCATGTTTGGAGTTTTGTTTGTAAATTGAGGTTTTCACTTTGCACAAACTTGTTGGGCCGGTAACCCAAAAAAACATCTATGAAATAAAAAATTAGGGTTTTTGATTCTAATTTTTTATTTTTAAAATTTTATTTTTAAAATTTGGATGTGACATATAATACTAAAAATATTTGGTTTACGGTCCGGTCTGGGTTTGATATACTTGGACCATAGACCGGACCAGACCATACGGTTTTACTAAAATAAAATCATACGGTTTTTTTTTAAATCCAAAACCGGACCAAACCAAGCGGTTTGATTTGATTTGATCCGGTTTACGGTGTATGGGTGTTTTTACCCAACCCCAGTTTAACGTATATACGATTTAATACGAAGTATATATAGGGTATATGTATAAAAATACATACCGAGAGGTAAATAAGGGAAGCGATGAGGAAGGTCCAGTAACGTCCAAGATAAGCATCGGCAACATAGGCACCCAAGACGGGGGTGACCCAGATGGTGCCGACCCAGTTGGTGACATTGTTAGAAGAATTGACGGTGCCCTGATGGAGCTTGTTTGTCAAATACAGTACCAGATTCGATGATATCCCATAATACGCCATACGTTCGAACACCTCATATACTGTGTACAAAAAATAACGAAGACAATACATTATTATTGATATTATTTTTAGTAATTTTATTAAGGATAAAGTTGTCGATAAAAGTAAAATTTTGAAATAGTATGTTTAGCTAATGAAAACAAACTCTATTAATTGTCCAACAGGCAACAGATAGAAATAATAGTTGCCAATTGCGACTCAAAAGTTGGGTAAATTTTAGTTGATAGTTGACTTGACAGAGATGTTTTTGGAGGACCATTTTTAATGACAACTGCTATATATAAATTTTGTCCTAGCTTGCTTGCTGCTTGGAATTTTAGTTTTGAAGCTTTTTCTAATGTTAAAGATTCTTCACTTTAGAGTTTAGATTATTATAAAGAGTTTAAACAGAGTGTGTTGGTGTTTAAATTAATTTACTTATTATACAAAACCGTAATAAACATGCAAGAATCCATGTTTATGTCTGGAAACAGCTGGATGGATGGAGACATAGGGGAGTATAGTATTTTTTTTTTCTACATGTTTTTGAAATATTTGAAATTAATTTAAGACGAGGTTACCGATCATAAATCCAATTCATAAGTTGTGATTATTTGTGATCAGTGTTTATTAAAAATCAGTTAAGAATCGAATTATTCATAATTTGTGATTAGTGTTTACTAAAAATCAAATTATACGGATAGAAACTTAATTCCTAGTGTTTACTAAAAACCAATTAAAAATCAAATTATACAGGTGGAAGGTTAATTCCCTGGTTAAATAATCAAGTTCATTTTCTGATTAATTCACTTTCTTATCTAAGGAACTAGGTTCATTTTCCAATGGAATTTAAATTATCTCACATCAAAAAAAAAAGAATCAAGTTCTTTTTTCGGATTCCATTTCTCAATGGAACTAATTAATTTCTCTCTCATTTAATGAATCTGAGTTTTTTTTTTCTATTTCTCATTTTTTATAGAACTTAATTCTCTTTCGTTTTCATTCCAAATTATTAAGGTGACATTATGCTATAGAGTAAGAACTTAAAACTTTTCGAAATGGAAGGACAAGAAGATAATGAAGAATAAGATAAACTTAAGAGTGAAGACAAACAAGAATGGGCTGCCATGAACAAACAGCTAAGTGGCCGTGATTGAAAAGAGAAAAAGAGAACTGAAGTAGAGAGAGAGAGAGAGAGAGATACCAACAACAAAGGAACAAGCCCTCCATCCACCTCTCTTGGATCTGCGAACTGGGTTTCCTCTGAGGTCGACAGTGCCATCTTGAGTATAATCATCGATTCGTCCTTGTTCAACCCCCATGACACTTTGTGTTTTGAACTTCTCCTTCGTTTTTTGAATGATAGCTCTTACCGGCTACTACCAATTGTAAGTGTCTCTCCACCCACCCCCTAATCCCCTATATATAGGAAAACCTCTTCACTCTTCACTCTTCACTCTTCAATATGATGTTTACTCTCCACCATATAATAATAAATAATAATTGGCCTTTTGTTTGCAAAAGTCATTACACAAAAATACAATATTTTATTATAAAAATATGAGACTCGGCTTGTGGGGCCCACTCTCCAATAATTATCATATCTTATGCTGATATGCATCCTTCTCTTATCCTAGACTTCAACTTTCTTTCTATTCGGGGGATATTATTGAGGATAAAAAAATTCTTTTAATTAATTTTTTTTTTTATTTAAATCGATTGTTTTTTTTTAAATAGAAAGGTAGTTAAAGGTCAATTTGGTATTGTATAATTTTTTTAATAATCACCGTTAGTTATGCTGAAGGAATAATCAACTGTGAAGTTAATCGACATATATTTGGTAATTATATTGCAAGAGTACTAAGATTAGTTACGATAACTAAAATATATATGATTTTAGGATCATATTTTATTTTTTTCATTAATTGTATATATATTAAATCAATATTTAAGTCGAATATTTAAATTAGAAAAAAAAATTCATAAGAACATTAAAATATTTTTAAAATATTTGTTAAGAGTCTTTTTTGACAGGGATCCAAAAAAGAATTTTTCATCGGGTTGATTCCTGATAGGACTTGGATTGGGACCATCCTGCTTCCCTAGTACCAAGAAGCGCATATGCCATGATCTAGAAAAGGTTGATGCACACTAAGCCTTTTCCCTGGTATCAAAGAGTATCGATACCACGGTACCAACTACTTAGTATCCAAGTACCGCGATACCTATCCTGGACCGGTCCAATAAGCATATCTCATCCATCCAACAAGTAGAGTGATAGCGAGGAAGATCCAACACGCTAAGGAGGAAACCACATCAGTTACCCGATACCCTAATACCGCGGTACCTATCCTGGACCGATCCACCAAGCACCTCTCATCCGTCCAGATTAGGAAACAACGATTAGAAGGGTCCAACCAAAAGAAAAGAAACTTGACCACCCCGATTATTCACAATGTCATTGATGGAGATAGTCAACCCTATTAACGGAGATAGTCAACCTCATTAATGAAGATAGTAAACTCTTTTATAACCATTCACAACGTCATTAATGAGAAATCAGTCAACTCTTTAATTGTCATTCACAATGTCATTAATGAGAAATCAGTCAACTCTTTAATGGTCATTTACAACATCATTAATGAGAGATCAGTCAACTAATTAATGGACATTCGCAATGCTATTAATAGGGGTGGGCATGGTTCGGTTCGGTTCAGTTCGGTTTTGATCAAAACCATATTGAACCAACATATATTCGGTTTTTAAAAATGTGAATCGGTTTGAACCGTTTGAACTTGAAAACCGAATTGAACCGAACACCTTTATCTCGGTTCAATTCGGTTTTGGGCCTAATGGGGTTTAAAGGTTTTTTACTATGTTTTTTTAATTTTTTAGGTTTTTAAGTTACATTTTTGGCATTTAACCTTAAACTTTTTTAAGAAAGCATAATATGTAAAAATTAATTTAAACAAAATACAATCCAATTTTGAATCTGAATCTAAAATTTCAATCATATTCGGTGTACATACCCAATCAAAATATAAAATCATCATAACTTCTATAAATAGAAGTAAAAAAAATGTAGTATATATATGTAGTCCAAAAATAAAACATCATCAACAAACAATCCATAATAAAATTGAACCTTACAAAATAATTAATTATGACAATTCGGTTTATTCGGTTCGGTTTAGTTTTGTAGTTTTGTATGTCCAAAACCGAAACCGAACCGAATTCAATTCGGTTTTTAAATTTCAAATCAGTTTGAACCGACTAGAAATTATGAACCGAACCGAACCGAACCGAACCGAACCGAACACCCTTTTTTGGTTCGGTTCGATTTGGTTTCGGTTTTTATGCCGACCCCTAGCTATTAATAAGAAAATAGTCAACTCCATCAATACCAAATCAACATTCTTATGATTGCAAATTCATTAACTAAATTAATAAAATGGATAACAAGAATTAGAACCTATAAATATGACAAAGCTCTCTCCAACAAGGGGATCTCGGATTTAATCCAGAAATCGACTAAAAACGAGAGAGACCATAGCCTATTGAGAGATGGTTACAAATCCACAAATCGAGATCAAAGAATGAGATCGACTTTGACTACTATTGTAAGCTCTCTGGAGCATTTCTTGTGATATATATATATATATATATATATATATATATATATGGGCTTCTCTTCTTCCTCTGGATACTGTCTAGGGGATTTTCAGCATATGAACATTCGTGATGCTTTTTCCCCCTAGGACAGTCCAATTATATCAAAAGAATTGTCATTCTCTCACTTATCTCTTTTATTACACATGTATGTGAGTTAAACCTCGACATTACCGGTCCTAACTCTCTTATGTACCTATCTGTACGACAAGCCACATATAAAGATGGGAAAAAACTATCTAGATCCACTATAAAGGGGTTAGAGAGTCGGGGAGTTCCCTTGTACCCTCTTTATGGGAGCAATCAGCCTTTTTGAGGATCCGACACCGGAGCCAGAGAAGTTATCCTCATTGCTTGCTATTAAGGTCAGGGAAATACAAAGGAGACCTAGAGAAGAGATTGGGTACCGGGACCGGGTACAGGACCATCCCCTCACACCAGTAAGGGAACCTCAAGCGCTATATCTTCTCCTTATCCTCGAAGCCTCGACGGATGGGGTGATTTTTTCTCCTACCACTGCACCGTACTTCTTACTCATACAAAACCCCGGTACCTAGAGGTACCAACCCCGCTGCGATCTCCCATGTTGCAGTTTGAGGGTGTTTATCAAAATTTTCTATCTCAACAAATTTTTGTTAACACTTTTTGTTGCCGTCCGTTGGAAGCTCACTTGACCAACGTGGCTTCCTTGTCTCTATATGAGCGTATGTTTCTCTATCCCTTACATATTATCACTCTACATGTGATTTAACGCATTCCACTACTATATTCACTACCTGTTTATGCCATGATGTTATGATGCCTTGATACTTTATTTCGCCTTACTAGTTCCTTATTACTAATTTGATTACATAACAAGTTTGCATGGATCTTGTCAGCTAAATGGAATCCTGCTATGATTGGTTGATATTTCTCCTTATATATGCTGAACATGTGAAGTGCATCATGTTGTAGATTCTTAAGATCAATATAATTTGTCGCAATGCAAGCTCGACTTTCTACTATTGAGGTGATGGATTCATAAATCATGGCATATTATTCATTATTTATTATGTCCTTTCTCCATATTTGTATATACCGCCTACGTACCACGTGTGGTGGTCATTTTGTCATTTGACGAGTTTTACTTGTTGTGGAACAAATATGGTGTGTGGGACTCCTAGTGGAGCCAATCTATTACCTATGCAGCGAACCTGCTCATATACTTATGGAGTTCAACTATAAAAGCTCCGTGCCTAGAGGACTCTTCTACAGCAAAACCGCCTCGATACATCTCGAGTTCTTATGCAGCAGAGATGCACATCTCATGCTTCTTTACAGAAGATTTGCTCCCCTACCGGTATATCTCCCATCTTACAGATCCATTAGATTTGCACATGTTCATACGGATTCCATCATGTCACCGAATCCACTCTTCTAAAGCTCCAAGGTAGCAAGTCAACACATGTACCAGAGAAGCCAGCTCAACTGTGTAATCGTATGAGCAACACGACCGATTGAGTCCTAGTGGCTCTTTACTTTTTGTACCGGGTCATTCAATGCCCAAGTGAGCCACTACAGTTCTGATTCATTCCAGGAGGGACTAGAGCCTCATTGAAGTTGTTAAGGACTTCTAGGATCCCAAGAAAACCTTTGGACCGGTATCATATCGGTGGCTTCTCTCCATTTGTATTGGGTCATTCAACGCCCTCTCGATCTGTTCAAGAGGAGCCAGAGGCTTTCCACATTTACTGAGTCATCCTGCAAGCCTCTGGAGCAGCAGTGTTGCTGCAAGGCCAGTGGCTCCTCACTTATTGTACCGGACCCTTCAATTCCCTAGTAAGCCACCAAAGTCCCAATCCGTTCGAGTATAACCCAGAGGCTTTCCACATTTGTTGAGGCCTCCTACATGTCTAAGCAAGCCTCTAGATTGTACCGGGTAGGTCAATGTCAAGTGAGCCACTGCGGTCCCAATTCGTTCGAAGAGGGTCCAGAGCCTTATTTCAGTTGATAGGGACTTCTAGGATCTCAAGCATGACTCTGGATCAGTATCATGTATGTGGCTCATTTTCTCTTATATCGGGTCATTCAATGCCCTAGCAAGCCACGGAAGTCCAGATCCATTCGAGGATAGCCCAAAGGCTTCCCACATTTGTTGAGGCCTCTTACATGTCTAAGTAAGCCTCTAGAGCATCAATACCGTTGTAAGGCCAGTGGCTCTCATTTCTTGTATCAGGTCAAGTCAACGCTCAAGTGAGCCACTACGGTTCCAATTCATTCGAGTCGGGTTCAGAGCCTCATTTCAGTTGTTGGGGACTTCTAGGATCCCAAGCATGCATCTGGACTAGTATCATACTGGTGGCTCCTCTCTGTTTGTATCGGGCCCTTCAATGTCCTAGCGAGACACTGAAGTCCCAATCCGTTCGAGGATAGCTCAAAAAATAGCCCAGAGGCTTCCCATATTTTGAGGCCTCCTACATGCCTAAGCAAGCCTCTGGAGCAACAGTGTCGCTGCAAGGTCAGTGGCTTTTCACTTCTTGTACCTAGCCGATCAACACCCAACTTAGCCACTGCGATTTTGATTCTTTCCAGAAGGGTACAGAGCTTTATTTCAGTTGTTGAGGACTTCTAAAATCTCAAACATATGTCTGGACTAATATCATGCCAATGACTCATCTTCTCTTGCATCGGGTCATTCAACGCCCTAGCGAGCCACTGAAGTCCCGATCCGTTCGAGGATACCCTAGAGGTTTCCTACATTTGTTGAAGCCTCATGCATGTCTAAGCAAGCCTCTAGAGAAGCAGCACTACTACAGAACCTGTGGTTCCTCACCTATTGTATTGGGCCCCTTACAGCGCCTTTGTGAGCTACCGAGGTCCTTGTACGATTGAGTGAAGTCCAGAACCTCATTTCAGTTGCTATGATCTTTTTTAAGCCTAAGTACACCTCTGTACCAGCACCATCAGAGGAGGACTAGCAGTTCCTGACTTCTTGTACAGGGTCACTCAACGCTCTAATGAACTACTAACACTACAAGAAAATTGGGCTATAAGGATGAAATTTATTGGGATGAATTTTATTCATCCCAATAGAACATCTATTGGGATGTAATAACATATTCATCCTTAAAAATTTCAAATCTAGCGAAATCTTTAGGGACGTAAAAAATCGTCCCAATAGAACATCTATTGGGACGAAACAAATTATTCTTCCCTAAAGAGGACAAAATCGACTAGACTTTTAGGGACGAAAAAATATTTGTCCCCATAGAATGTCTATTGGGATGATAAATTATTCATCCCTAAAAAGTGTAAAAATAGCAAGACTTTTAGGGACGAAAATAATTTGTCCCAATAGGATGTGTATTGAGACGAAATCAATCATTCGTCACAGTAGAAAGTCTATTGGGACGAAATTATTCGTCCCTAAAAAATTTAACATTTTTTGGAAAGAAAAGAAAAGAAATTATAGAGGTTATTTTATTGAGATAAAAATAATATTTATTGTTGATAATGATTTATCGGGATTATATTTTTTAATTTTTATCTTTATTTTTTAAAGTTTTTCTAAAAGACAAAGATCATAATTAAATTTACTTAACTTTTTTATATTAATTACTATAGATTAATTCAAAAAGTTACGGAAATTATATATGTATTTTTATAAATATAATAAATAAAAATCTAAAATGCAAAACTACTTTTTAGAAAAGTTGTTATATAGTTATCATTCCCTATGTGATAGGAATTCAAATATTACAATTGTCGATTAAATTGAAAAATGTAACGAAAGTCCCCATAATCCGTATATGATTAACAATAGACCATTTCATCTGAAAATGTGTGATTTGAAAAAAAAAATAGTTTAATTAAATGTTACAATAAACGTTTTTTAACAAGAAAGGAAATTATTGGAATTAATCTACAATAAAAATGTAATAACATATAGAGGTTATATATAAATAGTATGCTTTAATTAATAAATTTGAAGCAGTAGCAAAGTGGATAAACTTTGTTTCATTTTCAGGTGAGTAGTTCGATGCTGGTGGTGAACAAAACATTAAATAAGGCTCGATTGCGATAGGACGGTTGTGATGAGAGTGGGTTGTGGGACGAAAGTTAAAATTCGTCCTTGAGGCGACGTAATTTGGTACAAATTTACTCATTAAATCGCAAATGTGGGTAAAATCTCAACTGAAGTGGGAGTTTCATTCTTGATCTATTCTTGTAACCATTAATCTAATAGTTTAATAAAATATTATTTAATATTTTTTTTAATTGCCATTTGTATATCATACAAAATAATTATAAGGATTACTGGAATCAATTTAAATTATATAGTAATATTTAAAAAAAATCAATACAATTTTAATTATAATAAATAAATTTAATAACATATTTACATTATATATAAATAGTTTTTGCATTATTTATCGAAGTTGAAGTTGTGTAGTGTAATGGTTTGAGTTCTACACCATCAAATGTAAAAAGACTAAAAATATTTGTCTCGATAGAAATTAAAATTTTATAATATGTCTATATATTTTTTTTTTGAAATACAACTACTGTCAAGACCTAGTGAAATTAATTAGACTCTACAAGCACGATCCAAAATACAGCTCCCACTATCAGGGAGAAGTTACATATGGACTACAACTCTCACAACCGAAGAAAGGGATGTTCCTACAAACAGAGAGAAAACTCCCAACACATGCTTGTAAAATGCGCATGGTGAAACTCAAACCTTTGACCTCTAGGTGTAGAAGGGATGTGCACAATCATCATTGAAATAAAAATTTTGATTAGTGGAATAAAATTTAAATTTATTAAACAATTGCTTTTTTCAGAGTTTGATTTAAAATCATCAATAAAAATTTAACAACCTATATATGTTATATATAAATATTGTGTAACTATTAACAAATTGAAGCATTTGGTCCAGTGGTAAAGGCTACCACTCATACTCATGTCGAGTCATGAGTTCAAGACCTATCAAAAACAATAATTAAGGAATGGATGGGGTGTGCTAATGTGTGGTGGTGATTCTATGTGTGAAAATGTGTCACAAGTTTAAAGTGTTGATTTTTTTTTATCTCTTCCTTTGTAAGGACGATATAATTTCATCCCAACAGATATACTATTATATCTATTGAGACGAAGTATGCTCGTCCCAATAGTACATCTGTTACAGTGAAATTTAGATTTCGTCAAAAAATATTGATTTTTTTAATATATTTTTGTTTCGTCCTAATAGGTAGTCTTTAGGGACGAATTTGAATTTTCTTCCCAAAGAGACTATTTCGACCCACCTGAGACGATGAAATTTGGGACGAATTTTTTTCATCCCAATAGATCTATAGGGATGAATTTCGAGCTATTAAGACGAAAAAAATCATCTCAATAGCCTTTTTCCTTGTAGTGTGAGGACCAGGTTTGTTCAAAGTGGGTCTCGAGCCCCATTATGATTGTTGAATACTCTCAACTATCCCCAGTAGGCTCCTAAACCGGTTACATCACTTGAGGACTAGAAGATCATCATTCTCTCTAGTATTCATGTGGGATGGGGCATTGACCCTAACATGAGAAGATTTCTCCTAGTGATCGGTCCCCATTAAAAAACGTCTTTTACGGAAGGTCGCTCTATTACCTATACTTGGAACGTGGATCACCTCAAAAGGTCTTACCCATGAGGTCTGCGGAAGCAGGGTGAGAATTGACCGGTATCACCCAGAATTGTACCGACTTGAGTTTATATCGCCTGGTTTGCCTTGGTAGCTCGTCTATGATCACCTTGGTAATTCGACTATGATCGTCTTGGTAGTTCGCCAATGATCGTTTGGTAAGTTGCCTACCATACCAAGGATGCGAATTCATGGCCCTGGTTGCTCACTGCATCCTCAAAACCAGGATATCCAAATGGCACTCCTGATGCCTTGGACGAAACTCAATCTCTCTATGAAGGGTCTGGTACATAAATGGCATAGTTGCCTACCAGACCAAAGATGCGGACTTCTGGCCTTAGTTGCTCGCCGCATCCTCAAGACCAGGGGAGCCTATATGGCACTCCTGAAGCCTTGGACGGAACCCAATCTCTCCAAGGAAAGGTCTGGTACATAAATGACATAATTGCCTACCAATATCTTTTCACCTATGTACCGGGATTCCTAAAGCAGGAATGTCAGGTACCATGATTCGCCTATGTGTTTTGCCTAAGTACTAGGATTCGAGCAATATGGAATGCCAGGTACCCAGATTCGCCTATGTTTTGCCTATGTATAAAAACCTGGTCTAAAAATGACCATAGTTGCCTACCAGGTCTTTTCGCCTAAGTACCAGTATTCTTAGAACAAGAATGCCAAGTACTCAGATTAGCCTATGTTTCGCCTATGTAAAAAGACCTAGTCTGAAAGTGGTCTTAGTTGCCTACCATGGTCTTTTTGCCTAAGTACCAGGATTCCTAGAACAGGAATGTCATGTACCCGGATTCGTATATGTTTCGCCGTAATATAAAGACCTAGTGTGAAAGTGGCCTTATTTGCCTACCAGGATCTTTTCACTTAAGTACCAGGACTCTTGATGCTGGAATGATCAATACCCTGATTCGCCTAAGCCAATTGTGTTGGGAATGGTTTTCGTTTCAAGTAATGGTTACCAGTAAGAAGCGGTAAGCAAGATTCCTTAAGCGTTACAGATCCTGACTCCAACCCCAACTAGGTACCGGTGTTCAAGTCAGGGGGACTTCTGTTAACATCCTTTTTTGGTAGGGGTCCAAAGAAGAATTTCCAATCGGGCTGATTCCTGCTAGGACTTGGATCAGAACCATCCTGTTTCCCAGGTATTGAGAAACACAAATGCTATGATCTAGAAAGAGTCGATGCCAAAGCAAGCCTTTTCCCTAGTATCAAAGGGTACCGGTACCGCAGTACCAGCTACCTAGTATCCAATTACCGTGATACCTATCATGAACTGGTCCAATAAGCATATCCCATCCATCCAACATGATGAGCAATAGCGAGAAAGATCTAGTGCACTAACGAAGAAACCGCACCAGTTACCCTGATACCCTAGTACCGCAGTACCTATTCTGGACCGATCCACCAATCACCTCCCACTAATCTAGAATGGGAAACAACGACAGGATGGCTCCAACCGAAAAATGTGAAAGTTGACCTCTCCGACCATTCACAATGCCACTGATGGAGATAATCAACCTCATTAATGAAGATAGTCAAATCATATATAGACATTCACAATGCCATTAATGAGAAATCAGTCAACTCTTTAATGGTCATTCACAATACCATTAAAGAGACATCGGTTAACTCTTTGATGATCATTCATAACGCCATTAATGAGAGATCAGTCAACTCTTTAATAATCATTCACAACATCATTAATGAGAAAATAATCAAATTCTTCAATGCCAAATCAACATTCCTATGATTGCAAATTGATTAACTAAAATAATGGAAAGGGCAACAAGAATTATAACCTATAAATATGACAAAGCTCTCTTCAAGAAAGGGATCCCGGATTTGATCCAGAAATAGACTAAAAATGAGAGAGACCATCGATTATTGAGAGATGGCTACGATTCTATGAATCGAGATCAAAGAATGAGATCGACTTCAACTACTATTGTAAGCTCTCTGAAGCACCTATGCTATACTACTTTGCTATTTGTGTAAGCTCCCCAGAGCACTTTTTGTGATATATATATATATATAAGGGTCTATCTTCTTTCTTTGGATACTGTCCAGTGGTTTTTCAACATATGAGCATGTGTGATGTTTTTTTCCCCTTGGTCAGTCCAATTCTATCAAAAGAATTGTCATTCTCCCATCTATCTATTTTATTATGCATGTATGTGAGTTAGACCCTGACATCACTGGTCATAACTCTCTTATCTATCTATATGCACGCTAAGCCACATATAAAGATAGGAAAAAACCATATGGATCCGCTAGAAAGAAGCCGGAGAACCGGGGAGTCGAAGAGCTCCCTTGTACCCTCTCTACGGGAGCAAGCAACCTTCTTGAGGATCCGACATCGAAGCTAGATGAGCAATCTTTCTTGCTTGTTATTTGGGTCGGGGAACTACAGAGGAGACTTAGAGAAGAGATCGGGTACAAAACCAGAGACCGGGACTAGGGACCAGGACCAGCCCCTCACACCAGCAAGGGAACATCAAGCGCCATATCTTCTCCTTATCCTCGAAGCCTCGACGGGCGGGGTGATTTTTTCTCCTGCCTACTGCACCTTACTTCTTACTCGTATAAAACCCCGGTTCCTAGAGGTACCAACCTCGTTGTGATCTCCCAGGTTGTAGTTTGAGGGTGTTGATCTGAATTTTCTATCCCAACGAATTTTCAGTTAACAATATTTTATAAATCAAATCAATATTTAAATATAATATTTAATTTTGAGATGAAAAAAGGTATATAAATGATTGTAAATTTATTTCATAAGGATAATAATGATATTTTAAAAGATTCTTTTAATGCTAAAATAGATTATTCCAGAATCACTTTCAAAATGTATCCTTCACATACTTCTCAAAATCACTATCAATACTTATCAGATTATCAATTAATCACTTTTGGAAATCTTTCCAAACATCATTTTATATCAAAATTATAAAATAATCTAATTCTAACTTTTTAAAAGTAATACCGAACTAGTTTTTAATTATTTTATGATTTGATTAAAAAGTAATACCAAACTGGTTTTTAATTATTTTATGATTTGATTTTTAAATCAAATCTAATTTGTTTATTAAATAGGTTACTAATGCTTTTAGGATTAGTATTTCCAATTTCCATTTATGATGTTTTGGGATTCTAGTATATTGTTTTCCGAATTCTTTTATGTTTTTTCTTATGTTTTTAGTTTTCTGAAGGCATTGTACATATCAGAGAGTTTTTGATGATTAATAAAAATTTCAGAGAGCATATCTTTTTTTATCCAAATTTTGGTATTCTTGCAAGAATCAACGAGTTTAATGCTTATTATTCCGGTATTGGTGCGCGAATCAATAGATTAATAAATGGTTTCGCCTCCAAAATTCGTACGTAAATCAACGGGTTCAAATCAGTCATCTCCATCTTTTATCATTTCTTGTTTGTATGATTTTTCCGCTGCATTACTTCTCTGTAAAAAATTCGTATTATAAATTATATCAATTATATAGTTTCAATTATATATATATATATATATATTAGGAGTGTGTATTTTCGGTTTGGTTTGAGTTAAAGTTCATTGTCAAACAAAACCAATATGATTTTCCAAACCGATTCAAACCATATTAAAAAATGGCTTGTTGGTTTGGATAAGTTTATCGGTTTAGATTTAAACTCAAAAATCTTTTTTTTTTTGTATTATATTATAAAAATATTTATATAAAAAATTATAAAAGAAAATAGTAATTATATAAATATGAAGTAAATAAACTATAAAAAAATATAGGGTAATCGGTCAAAGATATAAAACTTGTACTACGTTAGAAAATATTGATGAATTTTATATTTTATATTTTACTTTTTAAAATATATGATTCGGTTTTAATTAGTGAATTATTTCATACAACCACACACCGAACTAATCATTTTTTATATTTATAATCGATCGATCAAATTTTATAAATTGTATTAGTCAATTTGATTCGATTTAACTGTATTTTACACCTGTAATATATATGATACGAATATTCAATTATATATTTATCCCATGAGACGGTACTGAAGTTTCGTCTCCTGCTTATAGATAGAATCATAGAAGTCAATTTTCTTGTTAATGAAAAGTTTCAAACATTGGATGCATAAATGAACATACATAATCACGAAAACGCCATTGATGTCTTGATGATCCATCTTACGCTTGCTCCGTATATCTATATTTATATGTTTGACTTACATGAGCTACAAAAAAAAAACGACTGTACGCTTGCTCCGTATATCTATATTTATATGTTTGACTTACATGAGCTACAAAAAAAAAACGACTGTCCATGGATAGGACTCTGGAGTCCATGTCTTGGTAAAAAAAACATTAAAAAAATGTGGGTCATTACATGACAAATTAATTAAATAAGATTATTCTATTTAACTAACGTAGCGTGATTAATTGATTCATTCAATAAATAAATAATTTATACTTATGGATTAATAATAATATTATGAATAAATAATATTTAGTGTGATTGACCATGCATGCATCATATATATGGCGCCACAAATTCTTCTTATACCGATAATATTACCTTTTTTGGTGAGAATCTATGAAAATAACCGTATAAAATATATAAACTTTGTTTTAATGTAATCGAAATTTTAATAGTTAATATCTATGCCGTAAAATTTCATTTAACCCTATAGTCGCCAAATTACTGAAATACCCTTCATTCACTTTCATCATCTTCTTCCTCTCTTCTTTTCATCTTCGATTATCTCTCTACACTCTCTGTTATTGTCGTGTAAAAACAAATATTAAACATAAATATTTCATGGGTTTTGGTTGGTTTCATCTATTGTTTAATTATTTTGTAAAATAAAATAAAAAACAAAATTCATCAGTTTTCCACTTTTCCATATAGTTTCACACTTGGAGAAGTCAAACATGAAAATATGAAATCATTGTGCTAAATCCTAAATGTCAAATAATTTTGATGTCAAAAATGAAATCACTGTTTTAATGAGGGCAATAAACAATGGCGGAGCCAATAGTAGGCTAGACACGGTTAGAAATTTACAAAAAAATATATATATAAATATTAAATTATAAAATTAATAATGAGTTCTAATTAAACTACTCCAACAGTTTACCATAAAGTTGAATTTCAAATTTAAATATAATATTAGACTTTAACTAAGTTAAGCAAATCCACTCTATAAAAACTTATTATATATATATATATATATATATATAATTTCATCTTTAAGTGCACTCTTTATGTTTTGACTTTTTTATTCATTTAATATTTGTTTTCTTATTAATATTTTAAAAATATTTTAATAAATTTTAAGAGAGAATATTTTGATACTGTTAATTCAAATATGATAATCGATGAATTTCAAACCAAATCATATTAGGATACCACTTAAATACAATATTAGTTATACACTTGTATTATAGGTTATAATTCAAAATATGTGTTTCTTTTTATAACGTATATATTTTGAAAAGTAAAACTGATGTCTCTCACTAAACGTAACCATTTTATATTGTTAAAACTACTTTCATTACTGAACTTATTTAAAATTATTTTGATCAAGTATTTTTAAGTTTAGTCTCCCTAATTGAAATTCCTGGATACATCATTGGCAATAAAGGCAATTACAAATCGAACATGGTTATTACTTATTAACGATTAAAATTTTGTTAGTTGTTAAAAACAAATTCTCAATGTTTTATAGGTTTATTTATGAAATTCTCCTTTTTAAAAGGGAAAATATTGGCTTTCACTTTTTAATTGACCAGTTCTTGCACCAGTCGACCTTTACTTCAGATAGGATTTCAAATTAAGATAATCGTATAGTTGGTTTAATTAGGTCAATCACGCAAACATCCAACCTACCATGAGTACTATATTTTTCTCCATATTTGCTCAAGCCTTCAAAGTTCAAACCTAACTAATTAGCCTGCCGATTTTAATTAAGGTGTATATTAACATAATTAATTATTGTATTGTTGATTTTGGTTTGGTTTATCAACACGTATTCAGCTCGAACTGAATATGATATTATATTTTTGCTCAATAATTGATTCAAGGATCAAACCTAATTGTTTCTTTATTATTATTTATTACTATTTTGAAACAAGGTGCAAACCTAATTAATAGTCCATTTAATTACAAAGATATTTTATATATATAAAAAATACAAAGATATTTAAATACAAATATGAAAACTATAGTGTCAGTATAGTCATCTCTTTGTAACTTTGTTGCTGACCTTAGCCAACTCATCTAATTTAATTTGGTGACACTTGTCCACATTTTTCTATTATCTTTAAAATATATTTAGGGTATAAACGAGCTTTTCATTTAATTTGCACTGATTGCCATTCAACCCTAATTTTCGCCAAAGACATAAAAAAGCAATTGAAAAAAATATTTTTGAAATGCTCAAAAACGTCTTCTGACTTGGATGATGAAAACACACACATCACGGAGAATGAAAGCATTGCCTACTTTTTAATTGTAATTTGCTTTAACCACAATTAACTTCAATTTTACTCCAGCCATTTTGGCAAAACAACAGTATGGTCATGTGATCAGGTTTCAAAATCATTGCCTCACCCACACCGCACACCTTATAGTTATAGAGAAAGAGATGATAGGGTTATGGTAGTTGAATGCGGGGTGGGTTTTATGTGGGGGTTTCAAGATGGATGGTTAAAAACTTTCAAGTCCATTGTTTTGTGGGGTTTCAAGATGGATGGTTACGAACCTTCACTAATTCCAAAAAGACAAGTAGGAATTATCATTTTCGAGAACAACTTTAGAAAATTGGTTGTATTGGTTAAATTTTGTATCTCATCACATGTGTGTAATTATTTTCAAATATCATATCTTTAGTAATCGAATATAATACTCTACATTTCAATGGGATCATCGATGAGTCGAAGATTTCTTTATACTTTTCGTTTTCAGTAAAGAGTGGCATTTTTGGTAAATAAATATAAAAAGAATGACCATTTTATGAGGAAGCTAAATGAGTAGACGTGTGACCTGCTAAACTAGAGAGAGTAACAAATTAATGACATTCTCATCTCTTTACTTACAATAATTGATATTCTCATATCTTTACTTACAATAATTGATATTTAAGTGGAGGAGCTTCTCATTACATTATTTGATATAAGTAGTCAAATTCTTATAGAACTCCAACTTAAAAGAATGATTAATTAAGAAAAAAATCTCTTATAGGAATCAATTAAGGATTCTCACCCTCACATGTGGAAAATGAATCTTGAAATTTGGTACAACGTTTTTTCATAAAAGGTGGGAGGACTTCTAACACTACATAAGACTTTTGATTTTTTGATTTTATATTTTTTTATAGCAAAAAAAAAAAAAAAAAAAAAATCGGCTTCTTTTTACTTTTGCTCCGAATCCATAAAAAGAAATAATTAACAAGTGTTTCAAAAAGATCCACTTTCAATGGTGTACTTTCGAAAGGAGAGAATATTAACACGTTATTCAAAATTGCAATAATGTGGTGCTTTGAAAATATTTGATTTGAAGGGTATTTTAGTACTATTTGAAATGTTTATTCTCCAAACGACCATTAGTATCCGTCCGATTGGTTTAGAGAGTAGGGGGTAGTGGGGGGGTCCAAAAAGTTGGTGGCTAGAAATGAAAGAATCTTTTTGTTTAAATTTTTGACCAAACTTTGATGGAAGATTTGAGATTCACACACTCCAATACTCCATGACCATCCATGGTTTCTGTACCTAATAACCCAGTTAACTTTATTATATATGAATAGAGTTAATACGTACGTAGGTTAAATATATAAAAATTTATCTTATTAAAAGTTTAACTATTGTATTAATTTAATAATTTTTATGTTCTTAATCTGTACCTTAAAGATAAATATTAATATATCCGATTAAATATTACCTGCACTACTAAACAGAAAGAAAACCGAATCACTGAATCGGAATCTTTTGCATGTCATTTTCACTCTCCACTCTCACCGATTTTTGACTTGTGAATAGCGATTTCGCATTGCCTTTGTCCAATTGTCTCTCTTCTGGACCATACATGATACAACTTTGGAAAATGCAGCATTGCTCGTGCTACCATTTAGAGTGCGTTTGTATCGTATATTTATGGCTTTTTTCTAAAAATTCTATTCGAAAAGTCAAAATAGATCAAAACAAAGTTCATTTGAATGGCAATGTAGTAAATAAGTATGAAAACAAAAGGATATCAATGACATTTTTGTAATTTAAGTAGGAAAAAAAAATTGTATGCTTCATTTGTTGTATGATGCATTTTCTATTTTTATTTCATTATAAATATATATATATATATATATCAAATTTTATGAAATAAGAGTGGAAGATACAATACATCGTAGTAGTTTCTTTATACGGTGGGAAACAAATTGTATAAAGAAACTTAAAGTATCTCCAATATAAATATGTATTTTTAAGTTTTTAAATAGTGTCACATCAGTTTTCTATTCATTCATTATGGATCCACTTTTGAAAAGAAAAATTATAGAAATGTATATTCACATCTCCAATACAAATATATAAAATCAAATATTCATAATGACCAATCATAATAAAACAATTATTACATTATCTCTCCTCTTTTATTTTACAATTAAATGGGGTTTAATATTATTGGTGGAAAGAGTTAGAAATCTCAGTCATCATTTCTAGAAAAGTTTCTAGAATTAGAAACTCAACTCCATATTCTCTAATTTTTTGTTTACCACATCATCTCCATATTGAAATTAGATAATTACATTGAAGAGAGTTTTTTTAACTTTTTAACTATCTATTCTATATGACAGTCAATTTTCTCCAAATACATATTTGTATCGGAGATATTCTTAATATAAGAACTTTTTACCGATATAAAAAAAATGGCTACATGACACAGTGAAAGCATTCTAATGAAATTTTATTACAAGTACGTAATTAAATTAATTAATCAATCTATCTTTGTATTTAAATGCTATATATTCCAATCCGTAGACGTTGTTGTGGGCCGTATAAATTAGCTCGTTGGATGCCTCCGATTTTCTGTTCGTAGAAGGTGAATACGGATGGTGCAATTGTCATGGGTCGGATATCTGATTCGAAGTAGATTGATTCGTTGATGCTATTAGGCTTTTGCTGTAGGGAATGGCCGGCTACGCTGTCAATTTTGTTTCTCAAATTAAGTGCAAATTTTGTTGCTCACAGTCTAGCGGAACTAGCTTGGTCCACTGATGAGGACCAAATTTGGCTGGAGGAATACCCTCCGTGTGTTAGGAAAAATTTGCAGATTGATTTTCCTGATTGTATCTGATGTTCGGTTTCAATAAAATGGTTTTAGTCAACAAAAATAACGAGGTATAGTCCAACTGCTATATTGATAATTTGATGAACTAGCAATTTTAATGTTGAACTTTAAATTATACAATTACATATAACGTTAGAAACAGCATGTAGCCGTTCATTAAAATTCACACTAGTGTTATTGTACGTACCATTGCATGACGCTTTTCTTTTTCACTTTCGAGTTCATACAGTGTAACAATGCCCAAGTTTGGGTCGACACTATGTATTAACACACGTGGTATATATATATATATATATATATATATATATATATATATATATATATACACGTGGGTTAATTGCACTAATATCTCCTGAATTATACACGAGGTAGTAATATGTCTCTTAAATTTTTTTTTTTAGATAGTAAACCTCTTGAATTTTCATTTATTGGCATTAGTTGACAGAATAGTAACGGAACTTCATTTTTGTGTATTTTTTTTCTCATGTGCTCTTCACGTGGGTTCGTACTAAGGGGCAAATCTGGAATAACATAAAGGGTTAATTGTACCAATGCCCCATAAATTATACACGAGATAGCAGTGTGCCCCCTAATGTTTTTTTTACAGTAAACCCTTTGAACTTTCATTTATTGGCATTGGCAGAAGCTGACGGAATAGTAATGAAACTTCATTTCCGTCTATTTTTTTGTCATGTGTAGGGGGTGGACATTTAATGGATCTGTTCATTTTTCAATATAACCGATAAAGTTTGGTTTTTAAAAATATGAACCGATCCAATAAAATTTACAAATATCAATCCATCAAAAACCAACTGAATTAGATCGGATTGTTTCAGTCGGTTTTGGTCCTACTGGACCAAATTCATAGGATTTAATTCTTACACATTTTCATATTTAATCATTTTGGATCTTCGACCAAATTAAATTATGGATTTTAACGAATTGAAAATACTAGTTTAAAATAATAACAGTAAAAAACAAAGGAAAAAAAATGTTTGGCACACTTTCATAGTCTTATAGTTTCATGAACTATTGAACATTAAACTAAGATTATATATAAGTTGGATCTCAGTTCGGTTTTCTAGTTTGGGATAGCTAACCAGGTAAAAATCGATCCAATCGGTTTTCAAAAAAATGATCCAAAATGAACTGGCCAACATAAGAAAATCGAAAAGAAAAAAAAAAACTGATCGGATATGTTTGGTTCGGTTTATTGATTTTTTATCCACCCCTAGACTCACATGGGTTTGTATCAATGGTAAAATCTTGAATAACATAAAAGAAATTGTTGTAACATATTTCCCATTTTAGAACCCCTGGCCAACATAAGAAAATCGAAAAAAAAAACCGATCGGATATGTTCGATTCGGTTCGGTTTATTGGTTTTTTGCCCACCCCTAGACTCACATAGGTTTGTACCAATGGTAAAATCTTGAATAACATAAAAGAAATTGCTGTAATATATTTCCCATTTTAGAACCCCCATTTCCAAACCTTCTTCTTCTTCTTCTTCTTCTTCTTCTTCTTCTTCTTCTTCTTCTTCTTCGTCGTCGTCGTCGTCGTATTTTGGGCAATTGTATTTCTTTTTAATTTTATTTTAATAATTTTAATTGTGGAGATCTAGAATCTGGATCTCCACCTAATAAAAAAAATATAAATAAATAAATAAAATAAATGACCTAGATCTGGTGGCCACCCAAATTGAAATCACAAACATCATCTTCGTCATCACAAAATCAACCCTATCCATAGTTGTCGTAATAGAATTCAATACAAAACCCATAATTTTTTTTTATACAATCAAACACCCATTTAAGCACACACGGGATATAACATAAAAAATCAACAAAAAACCATTCACATATTTCCAAATAATAATCAAACACCCATTTAAGCACACACAGGATATAACATAAAAAATCAACAAAAAAACCATTCATATATTTCCAAATAATAATAATAACAATAATAATAATAATAATAATAATAATATAATTTAAAACAAATGGATCTTGATGAATCTTCCATTTATCTACTACTTTTGTTCTAGATCCATCGGCAAATCGCCTTCATCCATTGGTGAATCTCTGAGTTTTGGTTCTTCTTGGATCTAATCGTCAAATTTATAGATTGTTGAAGAAACAAGTGGTAGATCATTGGATTTTGGATTTTGGATTTTGGATTTTGGATTTGGGGTTGGATCTCTCTATCGATCTTGATCTCATCACACATGTTTGGGATGAGATTTTTAGCAGAGATTCATGGAAGAAGTAGCTAAGTTGAGGAAGAATGGGATTGGTGAGATGAGATTTCGAACTGGGTTTTTGTCATTACGATCAATTGTATTACTGAAGGTCTTTTAATTTTTATTAAAACCCATGAGAGAGAGAGGTAGAAATGGAGAGAGGGATGATTCGGGTAAGAAAAGAAAGAAGAAGATGAAGTAAGTAGGGATGGAGATAGAGATGGCTTTTCACAGATGGAAAGAATATGAGATTTTTGGCATTTCGTAAATGGAGAAGAAGATGAAATATGATTTGTTTGAATGACTAAATCTGGAAATTATTTTTGGGTTTTTTTTAAATATTTTTTTTTAATATAAAAATCATTATAAAAAATCAGAATTTTATTCTAATTTTGCCCTTACATGTGCAAAGCACGTGATAAGAAGATGGACGGAAAATGGGTTCCGCTTACATTCTATCCATTATTATCAATTTTCGATAGTTCAAGGGGTTTACTGTCAAAAAAAACTTCACGAGGCACATTGTTACCTCTTATATAATTCATGAAAATAAAGAATGAGATAAATGTTGTAAAATGATAGGCCAAAAATGGATATATATTTGATTTAAAATAAGAATAATGATACTTTGTCTAAATTTGGTGTCTAAAATCTGATGCCCAAATGATATGGCGGCACTCCAGTATATTCATTTAAATCATGTAAATCTAATCTAATTTAAATGAATGGATTAGAGTGTTGTCATATTATTTGTACATTAAATTTAGGTAAAATAATTTTACTCTTAAAATAAAAGAAGAGAGAGTGAAATAAATAGTTTAAATGGATTGGTCAAAAAGTGATATATATATATATATATATATTGATGTATTACTATTTTAAAACCTAAAAATACATATTCACCTTCATTCGAGATGCTCCGACAAATTCAGAAGCAATGGGTTAAGTTAAAAAGATGTTATGTGAATGTACAAACAATATTAATTAGGGAAATTATCATTTTGGTCCCTATATTTTGACCGATAATGACATTTTTAACTGTCTTTCCATTTTTCATTGGGTGGTCACTATATTTTCAAAAACACATAAATTTAGTCCCTCTGACCAGTTTTTTAACGGTCAACCCTAACAGAAAATGGTGAATGACTATTTTAACCTTAGTCATTTATTTATTTTTTTAAATAAAATAGGGAAATTATCATTTTGATCCCTATATTTTGGCCGACAGTGACATTTTTAACTGTCTTTCCATTTTTCACTGGGTTGTCCATATATTTTCAAAAACACATCAATTTAGTCCCTCTGACCAGTTTTTTAACGGTCAACTCAAATAGAAAATGGTGAATGACTATTTTAACCTTAGTCGTTTATTTTCTTTTAAAATTATTTTCTTTTAAAAAGAAAAGAAAAGAAAAGAAAAATGACAAATGAAAAAGGAGAAAAACAAAAAATAGAAAAATAATATTAGATGGAAATAAATAAATAAAATCTTAAATGGATCTTCACCATTATATTATCTCCATTAATGGATATCATGAACACAAACCTATATCATCAAAGCCAAACTCAAAAAAAAAATGTTGATGTTAAGAATAAATATCTGAGAAATAAATCTCCATTATTGATGAAACAACAAAACAGTCTTCATCATCAATTAAAGAAAAGTTTATATCTCCATTTTCTTCTTTAATCATCAACAACAAATAGATGTTCAAATTACATATTATTAATAAATAATAATTGTTGACGTCGATTTTTGGATGTATGGAAAGAGTCAACAAAATTGGATTTTAGCTGTGATTTCAAAGAGAGAGAGAAAGAGAAAGTAATAAGACGCAAGTTTTACGTGGTAAAACTCCGATGACCGGAGAAACGTCCACGGGTGGCTGAATAATCAACCTAGCCAAAATCCACTATTGAAAAGACTTACAACTCTCAATCTCTCTTTTTCTCTCTGTATTTTTCTATATGTTTTCTATAAATCCTCTATGATGAGATTATGAGTCTATTTATATGTTCATAGAACCCTAATCTTCCATGTACAAGTAACAAAATATTTTTGTATTTAATTATGATTGGTTACTTGTTTGAAGTAGTCTGTCTTCTTTCTTATTTCGGAAACTTGTATTGAGATCGAATGAGACTCTAGTGATGTAGTCCAGTTAGGACTTATTTCCTTATATAGGCGTAGTCTTTTTGAAGATATAAAATTGTTGCTTGATTTGGAACCCTTTCTATTTGGTATTCTATTCTTCTTGGAATTCTTCTTTGATGTGGGTATCTTCGCATATTTCACGACTCGACTCGTGAGTCACGCCCTGGACTTATTTATTCGGTTTTCTTCATGTTTGTTCCTAGTAGAACATGATATTAGCTGGTTCCGAATGACATCATCTGATCCCGAGTAGAATATGTCATCCACTAACCCCGAGCATCGTTAACTGACCCCGAGTAGTATATGACGTCAGTTGACCCCGAATAGGTTTTGATCAATATTTTTTACTCGGGCTTCTCTTCTTTGGTGATGTCTTGTAGGATATTTTCTGAGTGCTTATTCAGATGTCCACCTGACAATTTTATTCTCTTTGTCAATGACGTGTACGTCTGATAAAATTTACATACGACAATAATAAAAAAAGGAATATCTCTTTTTAATTGTGGGAGTAATTGTTTAATAAACATTTATAATTCTTGATTCCAAATCTCTTGAAGCCTCCATTAAAACCCCAATTCCAAACCAATCAGGCAACCACCACCAAAAACCTAGGTTTGTAGGGATGGTGACAATGATTTTTTTTTCCTAGGTTACTAGTTAGTGTAATAGGTTGTTTGTGAATTTTGTGTAACTGGTGTAATGGTGAGGATTTTGATTCATTTTAATTTTTAGGTTTTGATCCATATTAATCGTTGATTTTAAAATTATATTGTTTTTAAAAAATAAAAATAAAAATATTTTTAATTAAATATTAAAATTAATTTAAAACATTATTTTGTGTTATATATATATATATATATATATATATATATATATGACACATGACATTTTATATGGTTAAAGATAAAAATATCTTTAAAATTGTTAAGTTTGACTAACGATTGACCAATTGAGAGACTAAATTGATGTTTAAAAAAAAACATAGGGATCACTCAGTGAAAAATAGAAAGACAGTTAAAAACGTCATTGTCGGTCAAAACATAAGGACCAAAATGATAATTTCTCTATTATTTTTTTACACGTGGCATGATATATGGTTAAAGACTAAAATACCCTTAAAATTGTTAAGTTTGACTAACGATTGATTGAATAAAGAATTAAATTGATGTGTTTTTTAAAATATAGGATTCGACCAATAAAAAAAAATACAGTTAAAAACATTATTATTGATTAAAATATAGAAATCAAAACGATAATTTTCCTATTAATTAACATCAACGACATGAACCTTTTTTCAACGCAGATCCTGTTAAGTATTAATTTTCTGCTATAAAAATATTTCGCTCAACTTCAGCTTCAGCTTCTGTATGTACGATTGGGCAGCATTTAAGGTTACTCGTAAAGACTTTTCAATCACAAAATTTAATGGACAGTCCATCAATAATAGTCAAAATCTTGTACTCGTGGACTTGTAGTGGTCCTCACTTCTTCGTATTAATACGTCAACCGAGTGTGTACTAGAGTCGCACATGCTATGTGCAAGATCTGTCTCTTCATGGGACCATAGGATCATAGCAATACCACGAATGTTTTTATTTATTTAGAGGTTCACTTTTGCAAAGAAATTAAATGAAAAATTGTAATAAAGTCTCCACATTTGTACGAAACGTCACATATTTACATGTTTTTTTTTCAATGATAATAGCGACCTGGGAGAATAATGATAAATAACACTATTTACATCTCTATTTCTAGGATTAACAATAATTTAATAATTTAATTTTAAATGGTATCAAAATATGGTGCTTAATAAAATTGATCCTATTTTACTTTTTCACTTTTATTCCTTTTTTATCTCCTTTTTTTCTCAATTTTTTTTTTAAAAAACCTCCATCAATAGAGCTTGAAAAGGTCATCGAAAATACCTATGTGAATATGGTAAGCACGATAGGAGAAGTAAAATAATTTTGAACTACTTGATATTCATTCAATGGTATAATAAATAGACGGATTATAAAAGAGATTTAAATTTAAAATATACACAAAAGTAGGAAACTAATTAACAAACACCGGAAACTAAAAATTGTTACAGAACTAAAGGACCTAAAATATAGGAGTGGACTTGGTCTTGATTTCTCTCCCCCCAAGCTGGAGTTAGGATTGAAATATCAAGAACACTCAACTTGCGAAGTAGTCTGCAATAAACGTCACCTCCAAGTGGTTTGATAAAAATGTCTGCCAACTGGTCGCTAGAACGTAGGTAGGAAGGAGCAATGAGACCTCTTTGAATTTTTTTTCTCGAACAAAATAACAATCAATCTCAATATGTTTGGTGCGTTCGTGAAAAAAAGGATTTTCGGTAATGTGAATAGCAGTTGTGCTATCTTAGTGAACTACAATAGGTTATGAATGGTTGAAACCAAGATCTGAAAGAAGATATTTTAACCATTGCAACTCAGAAGTAAGAGCAGCGAGATAACGATATTCTGCTTCTGCAGAAGAACGAGAAACAGTTCGTTGTTTCTTCGTTTTCCAAGAAATAGGACTAGAACCTAACATGGTAAAATAACCAATGGTGGATAGAAGAGAAGTAGGACAACCAGCCCAGTCAGAGTCAGTATATCCAATGAAATTAAGAGAGCTAGATGCAGAAAGAAGTAATCATTAACCAACAGTACCTTTAAGATAACGAAGAACTTGATTGGCAACATCAAGATGAGTGGAATGAGGAAATTGCATGTATTGACTAAGTATGTTTTCAGCATATTGAATATCTGGTCGTGTTACAGTAAAATATAAAAGACGACCCACCAGTCGACGATAGATTGTCGGATCAGGAAGAGGAGTACCATCCTTTTGTCGTAAACGAAGATGTCGTTCTATAGGAAAATCAGATAGTCAAAAACCAATCATACCAGAATCTAATAAGATGTAAAGGTATATTTTCTTTGACATAGAAAAATTCATTGTCTAGATCGAGACACTTCAATACCTAAAAAATACGAAAGATTGTCAAGATCTTTTATGGAAAAAGATTGAGCAAGAAATTGTTTGACTTTGGTGATGACATCATCGTTGTTGTCAGTGATAATAATATCATTGACATAGACGAGGACAAAAATAAAAGTCTGATCATGAATATATGTAAAAAGACTATTTTCTGAAATAGATTGTCGAAAACCTCGACGAATAAGAGTGGTTGAGAATTTAGAGAACCATTGACGAGAAGTCTGTTTGAGACCATATATAGATTTATTTAATTTGCATACATGAGTTTCCCCTTTACGAGAGAAATCGAGATGAAGTGTCATATAAACATCTTCATTGAGATCTCTTTGGAGAAATGCATTATTGACATCGAGTTGATGTAGTGACCAATTTTTAATGGCAGCAATGGAGAGAAGAATACGAACAGTAACTAGTTTTGCCACAAGCGCGAAGGTATCATGATAATCGATTCCTTCAACTTGAGTATAACCTTTGGTAACTAAACGAGCTTTATATCTCTCAATTGAACCATCAGATCGATACTTTATTATGTAGACCCATTTACAACCAATAGGTGATTTTCCTCTGGGAAGTGAACATAAAGACCAAGTGTTATTTGATTCAAGAGCCTGAATTTCGTTGGCCATGGTATCGCGCCATTCAGCAGATTTCATAGCTTGAGAATAAGAGCGTGGTTTTTGATGTTCAATGATGTTAATAGCAAAATTTGGCTAGGATCAAAGAAGAAATTTCTACCTTTCAGCCTTCAAGCAGGGGTCCAAATCCGGGTCTACATAGCGAGGTCCTCTAGGTTGAGATACCTTACGACCCCGCAGAAGCAGGGCAGGGTAATCAACACCTTCTTGACACCTTGCATGCATTCAGGCTCACCAATTAAAGCCCGCTACCCCGTTAGGAATCCTGCATAATTAGGTGGAACTCCATGATAAAGCTTGGCGTAGCTAAACCAAGCTCTCAGCTACAAGGTTGGAACCCTATGGGATATTTCACCCCTAAAATGGTTAGCACAAGCTTCATGGGAAGACCAACAAGCTCGATCTAGCTCCATAACAATCAAGAGGTCCCCTGGGGACCCCGCCAGTGTACTGGAACCTGGGGTACCTCGCCCTCAAGAAATATCAAGCGTCACCTCAGGTAACCTCCATGAAGTACCTCTCCGAAGTGACATATAAAACCAAAGATCTCCTTCAAATAGTGTAGGAAGAGAAGGTTGACCTCCATGACACTTACGATATCATTAATGAGGTCAAACTGTATTAATAGAGATAGTCAACCATATTAATGAGATCAAACCGTATTAATGAAGATAGTCAACCATATTAATGAGATCAAACCGTATTAATGGAGGTTGGCAACCATATTAATGAGGTCAACTATATTACTGGAGGTAACCCTATTAATGAGGTCAACTATATTAATGGAGAAAGTCAACCCTAATAATGAGATGATCAACGCCATTAATGAGAGAATATTCAACTCTTTAATGGCCACAATTAGTAAAAGAGTCCAAAGAGGAAACAAATACCTCTGCCTCTAAGATATCCTCCAAAATCGATTATTGAGAGTCAACTACAACAGAAAATCCCAATATCAAGGAAGAAAGCGTCCAAAGTGGAAACAAACATATATTCTCCAAGATATTAGCTACAATCCGATCAACTACATTAAATGAAGAATCGTGTTCAATAAGTAAAGAAGAACAATTCAAGAGTCCTGGACTTGTACGTCAAGGTAGTTACACCATGTATAAATACACCTGTAATAACATTGATTAGGGGGGTGATCGGATAACAGACGTCAAATCCCTAATCCCAAAATCGACCGGTCCGAGGCAAGTCGATATACTTCAAATAAGTTCTATCTACATCATCATTACATGTATTACCTCTCCCATAAATATATCGGGATTGGTTGATATTATGTTACTATTGTAAGCTCTCCAGAGCATATATGTTGTACTACGCCACCAGAGTTAGATAAGCCCCCCTTCTTACTTGCTATCTAGGTCGGGAAACTACAGGGAGGAATCAGGCTCCAGATCCGAGCTCCAGGTACCAGGACGGGTTTCGACTCCGACCGAGGACCAGGACTAGGATTAGCCCATTCACACCAGTAAGGGAACCCTTGAGCTCACCGTATCTCCCCTTTAAGCATGAAGCCCGACGGTCGGAACACCTCATCTCCTACTTGCTTAATCATCCTTTTTTACCTCTTCATTCTCCATTATCAAGATCTCACCAAGGTACCGAAGGTACCAACCCCGGCCGCTTCTTCCGTGGTAGCGGTCCTGAGGGTGTTAGCCGTAATTCCTCACACCGAGCGAATTTTTGGTTAACAAATGATATTTGTTAGAAAAACACGATAAGAATGGCTTAGATGGGACAAAGAAAAATAATTGGCTAGTGAAAAATCAGTGGAGTGTGAAATATGATTACAAATATAATCCTTGAGATGACCTGGTGGGCGATGAATTCGTTGAGAATGATTATTAATTATAGAACCAGGTGGTGCCATTGAAGGAGAATTATTAGAATGAATGTCCTCGGAATTAGGTGGAGAAATGAGTGAGTTATCAAGCTGAGGACTAGGTGCCATTGAAGGAGAATTATTAGAGGGAGTATCCTCAAAAATAGGTGGAGAATTGGGTGTGTCATCAAGCTGAGAAGACGTTGGAATAGACTCTGGAGAATCATTGGAATAATCAACTAGATTATGAGGGATAGAATGACTAGAAGAAATATATGTGGGAACAATATGGTGTAGTGTAGTCAAAAGTTCCATCATCATTAATTGGAGTAATAGTAATTGAATTTTTTTAATGATGGAGATGGAAAATCTTGATATGGACAAATTGACTCATGAAATACAACATCACGAGAAACATAGATTTGATGAATTTTGAAATCATATATGTGATATCCCTTTTGACCGTATGGATAGCCAACAAAAATACCGGGTTTGAATCGCTCATCAAACTTATGTTGAATATTCATATTTTTAGCAAAAAATAAACATCTGAAAACCCAAAGAGATAAGTATGAAGAAACAGTTCCAAGTAAAACTTGATGAGGTGATTTATATTTAAGGATCGGAGTTGGAAGATTGTTAATAAGAAAGGCGACAATGAGAATACATTCACCCCAAAATGAAAGAGGCAAGTTTGCTTGAAATCGTAGAGCTCTAGCAACATCAAGTAGATGTCGATGCTTACATTCTACATCGCCATTTTATTGAGGGATCGCAATGTAACTACGGTGGTGAATAACTCTATTTTCATGAAATCATGTTTGAATTTGTTTAGAATGAAATTTAGTACCATTTTCTGAAGGAATGGCTTGAAGTTGAGGAAGAAAAATGTCCCCAGTACCATAGTTGATACAAGAAATTTTTGTGTTGAATTGACGATTGATTTGATCAAAAAAATGAATTTACATGTTGAAAGTTTTAGATTTATGTTTCATTAAATAAATCCAAGTACACCTTGAATAATTATCAACAATAGTTAAAAAGAAATGTGATCCATTTTTGGAAGGAATAGAAAAAGAACTCAAAATGTCAACATGAATTAATTCAAAACAATGAGAAGAATAAGATGATCTTTGAGGAAAAGAAAGATGTTGATGTTTAGCACGCGGACATACATCACAAACAAATTCTTTATTTGCAATAATACTTGGAAAACTCTTTACAATGATATCAAAACCAGACCTAGATGGATGACCAAGGCGAGAATGTCATAGGTCGAATTTATTACAATGCTTGAAAGAAAATACGGAATTAAAAACTAAATCTGCATATATGTAAAAAAGACCATTTCGAGCACTACCCCTACCAATCTTCTTCTTCGTTGCTCGGTCCTGAAATATACATTCAAAAAATGAAAAGAATATATCACAAATTGTTGAATTTGTTAATTGTGAAATAGAAATTTAAAAGATGGAATGTGAAAAATATTCGAGAGAATAAGTGCTAGTGAACAATGAAATATGCCAATGTGTCACGGGTGCATGAGAACCATCACGCAATTGAATAAACATACTTTTATGAACAGTATAATATGAAGAAAAAATGAAAGAGATGTACATATATGATTAGAAGCACCTGAATCAATAATCCAACAGAGGATAAACAAGTGAGAGTTAAACCTGCCAAATGGACTGGTAATTCACCAGATTCCTCTTTGGATAGAAGTACAAGAAGCTTGTTGTATTGTTCAGGTGTTAATTGACTAGTAAAAGTAGCGGGAGTGGATAAAGATGGCTCTGATTTCTTTATCTGCTTACCTGAGAAGCCATGAATCTGGTAGCATGTAGCAAGCGTATGACCATGCTTGTTACAATGTTCACAAAATGGACGTTGACGCTTTCCCCAAGGCCGCGAAGGTGGTTTAGACGCCTGAAGCATTGCCGAATCAATGGTAGGAGTTGTTCGAATATTAATCTCATGTTGTTGTTGTTCTTGACGTACCAAATTGTAGATACGTTGAATTGAAAGGAACGACTCTATCAAGAGAATTTGACTGCGAATAGATGAAAACGATATTGGAGTCCTTGAAGAAACTCCATGGCACGATCTTGATTTTGCTAATAAATAATGCTTTTAGCATTACCACAGATACATGGAGTGACACAAACAATGGAATTGAGTTCGTCCCATAAGGATTTGAGTTGTGTTAAATATAATGAAACAGACATACCTTCCTGCTTGAGGGCAGAGATTGATTGAGAAAAACGATCCTTAAGACCTGTCCAAATTTGTGTTGTAGTTTCATCATACAAGATACTTGGACGGATTTCAGGTGAGACTGAATTAAGAATCCAACTGCCGACCAAATCATTACATCGTTCCCAGTTGGAAATAGCATCTTTCTCCTTTGGAATTGGAAGTGACCCATCAACAAAACCTAACTTGCTTTTGCACGAAGTGCCATCTTCACTACACGACTCCATGATCCATAATTGTCTCCTGCCAATAAAGGTGTAACAAGAACAATAGAAGGACTATCTGAGTGATGAATGACATAAGGATCTGTTTTCATAGGTGTTGATGACTGTGGAGATGATGATGGTAGTGTGATGTTAGTGGTAGAATTTTCATTAGACATAGTGAAGAAACAGAGAGAAAAGAATGAATTAACAAATATATGATTTTATTGCTCTGATACCGTGTGAATATAGTGAGCACGATAGAAGAAGAAGTAAAATGATTTTGAAGTAATTGATATTCATTCAATGATCATATAATAAATAGGCAGATTACAAGAGAGATTTAAATTTAAAATATACACAAAAGTAGGAAACTAATTAACAAACACAGTAAATGGAAACTAAAAATTGTTATAGAACTAAAGGACCTAAAATATAGGAGTGGACTTGGTCTTTATTTGTCATGATCTCGTCCAACAACCTCTATTGACGGTCAAAAGGAAAAGGCCAAAAAGACCTCTATTACAGGTTGATGAAGACAACAAAAATGGGGCTTAGCAATAGATCACGGGTAAGGCACCCGAGACTTGTTGCCCAACATTTTTTTGTTTTTTTATTTTTTGTTTTTTTGCTTTATGTCCAATAAGTTTTGGAAAGATCAAAATAGGTTTCGAATAAAAAATGCGCGAGACTTATTTGTGATTATGTTTTAAAGGAATTTTTTATCAAAAACACGTTTTTTATGCTATTAAAACTCAAATTACTAAATTGATTATAGTTCCAAAAGTAGAGGAGTGAAGAGTACTAAAAACAAATTAGAGCCCTAGCAACTTTAAAACCTTAGTTTTTCTAAAATACACAACTTTAGTATGTTAAAAAACTAACGGTCAAGTACTACACATAAAAGTACGATTTTACCATTGTTAACATATATAATAAGGGTATTATCAAATTAGTCTCTAAATTTTGGTGAACAATCAATTTTTTAAATGAGTTTGTTTTTTTTTAGAATCTATGTTCCCTTACTTTTGATGAATACATCAAATTGGTCCATTGTTAGTCAACCGTTAGTTCAACTTAACGGTTCCAAGAGGTATTTTTATTTTTAAACATAAAAAAATGCCACATGTTATACTTTTTTAAAAAAAATTATTTATCAAAAAACAAAATTAATATAAAATTGAAAATTAATATAAAATTGAAAATTAAAAAAAAAAACATTTTAAAAAAGAAGAAAATTGATAGGGATTCATCTAGATTGGATCTCCACCAACATCCATAGGGATCTCCATCCGGATTTTGAGAACATATGAGACCTCCCCTACCGTGTTTTCCCCCTTCGTGGTAGGGTAGAATCTCCTTTCATGGAGATCTTCATAGATGTCGGTAGATTGGATTTCCATCAATTTTCTTCCTTTTTTAAAAAATAAAATAAAAATTCTCTTAATCTCCAATCTATAATTTTTTTATAGATAGTTTTAATATTTGTATTAAAAAAAATCGTTTCATCTTCACCATCTATCTCAAAGATAGATGGTGGATTTTTTTTTTCATTTTTCAAATTGATTTATCCTTTTTAATGGATTTCCATTTTAGAAAAATAAATAAATAGTTTTATTTTGTTTAAAAGGTTATTATATATTTATAGTTTTTTTATTAGAAAAACTTGTAATATTTTTATGATATTATTTATTTTTAATGCATTTTAATAATTTTTAATTTTTAAGTATTTTTAAAATAAGTTTTATAACATATGTCAACTTTGTATTGGATAATCCAAATTGATAAAGTTATCAAATCGTAAAAGGTTGGATTGTAAAAATGTCATTCTCATTCAGTAATTAAATACAAAGGGCATCATTGTCAATTTAACCTTAATTTTGACATTAACCTTGATTTTGGCACATTTGACTGTCAAAATTAAGGTTAAATGGATCAATTTGATTTATGTTTGAAAAGTAAGAGACCAAAGGTTATAAAACAACAAATTCGTTTTAAAAAATTGATATTCCATCTAAATTTAGGAACTAAAATGATAATATCCATATATAATACAAGTTGAAAATATTGATTTTTCCCTTAAAATATTTTGTTTTTTCACATTTACTTTAGAGATTTTAACATTTTAAAAAATGATTTATTGAGTTTTAAAAATAAATAATATTAAAATGGTTTATAAAATTATATTAATAACAGCAAAAATTTTCTAAACAAATAAATAATTGATTATTTTTCTAGATTGATCCAACAATGAAGATTTATAGACTATATATATATATTGTATTATTATTATTATTATTTAGTTTAGTTGACATGTGTTAATTACATCAAAAATAAAAATAACTATAGTTCTGTTAAATTCAATAATCTTTAATCGATGGAATGATTATAATAATATATTTAAAAAAATATTAAAGCCGCTAAAATGATAAAAACGTTTTTAAAAGTCACATTTATAAGTACGAATTTTAGTGAATTTTGCGGGAACTTAAAAAGGAGATCACATTACAAATGTACACGAATAATACATCTTGTATTTAGAAAGTTTGAAGTTGCAATTGAACCAAACTACCAAAGCCGCCCTTTTGGGTACAGCTCCTTTTTATAAAGTTTTTATTATAGTCAACTTTGCATATTCATGTGGGATGCAGACATGCAGTTGGATTCTATAGGCTCATGTCACATCATTTTCTTTTTTTCAGGGTCTACTCTTAGCCTTTTCTTTTTATCATTTTATTACATTTAATTACTTCTTATTTATACATTTGGAATTGTTTGGTAATAAAGCTCACATATTTACGATTTTAATATATAGGATATATATAGTTTTGTTTTAATCTATTCGAATAAAAAAGCATGGATACACCGCTGGTTATAATATATCGATTGATCTAGTCTTATATATAATCTCAATAAAATAACATTATTTTTATTCAATTGAAATGAAGAAGACCCCATCATCGACATTACGTGAAGAACTTGATCCACTACAACCCGATAATTGATTGTAATTTTTTTTCCCGAATTATGAATATATGATTGTTTCACATTGTGTCATAAAATTATAAAAAAAAATTGGTTAAAATAGCACTTTATAAATTATAATATAACACTATAAATGATAAATTGTTGTCATAAAATAAATTCATAAAAAAATATAACAATATACTAACTTGAAATTATGAATAACAAATCTAAAGCTCTAAGGCCAACTGGCCCAACTCAAATGAGTCTCTATTTCCCCAAAACACTCCAATGGTTCTCCGGTTCATGAAAAACGAGGATAATCATTTTGGAGATCAAGATTTCATCTTCATATTTGGAGATCCAAATCCCCAATCTCCATTTCACTATTTACTTTTTATAATCTCACTTTACCCTCATATACTTTCTTAAATTCCCCTTATATCCTTTTCACTTTTATAACTAAACTCAATTAATTGTGTGTAACTCTTTATTCATAAATCTAATTACTATAAAAATTATACCATTAAAAATATTTTATTGTGATCTTTCACCCAATTATAATATTGACTATATTTTAATAATTTTTTATTTTTTTATTTATTATACCTTCTATTTTAATCAATGGACTAAAAGTATTTTTTAAAATAACAAATATTTTCAAACCATCAATGTTTTCAAATCATCAATAACAATAGCATCTTTAAATTAAAATATTACAATGGAAAAATAACAAAAAAAGTATATTGTAAATTAAAATAAAACTAATACAAATAACATTTAAATTTAAAAGTTAACACTAGTATTATGACGAGTCATTTCCACTCCAACCATATCAATTTGGAAACTGACCAAAATTATTAAAATTATCGGACAATCCACCTGGAAATTGGCCGAAACTATTAAATTGACATAGGTAGTATTAGTCATTGATCTTTGCATTAGCAATTGACATAGGTAGTATTAACAAATATTATTTGCTAGAGAAAGTAAGATAAAAAATATATAAGTTAAAATTTAGATAAAACATATTATGTAACGGAGAAAGTTAGATAAAATTTATTCAATCCAAAATTTACGTAAAAAAATATTAGGTGTACAAAATAGTTAGTTAAAAATAATAAAGTAAAATAATAATATTTTATTATTTAAAAATTATAAAATAATTATAAATTTATAAAGATAAAATATTTTTAAAATATTCTATTTTTAATCTTCAAAATAAAAAAAAAATAAAGAACGATCGGAGATTGCTTAACTTGTAAACTTGAAAAATAAAATTCTAACTAAGAAATGATTATTATTTTTTGGTTTAAAAAGAATATGAATATATTTTTGTATTCATTGAGATTTGGAAGAGAGAGAGTGTGTTGGGACTTGGGACATGACGATGACTTTGTGACTTTGTGTATTGTGAGAGAGAGAGAGAAAGGGTTATGAGTAGGTTGGACGTGTGATGTGATATGAATGATGGATTTGAGATGAGAAGTGTGAAGATATAACAATAATATATATTATTTTTTTCTACAAATAGTTGACCCGACCATCCATTACGATCCGCCTTCGGCTAGTTGTGGAATAATATTTATCGTAACCTATACTAGTCATTTTTGTTAACAATGACATATATATATATATATATATATATATAAAAATTTTTAAATCAGTACGTATCGATATAAATTCATTAATGCGTTAGATGTGGATCATTAGATTTACATACTTTAATTCAAAGTGTATGTATTTATTAAAGTTTCTTAATAATCAATGATCCACATGCAACATACTGATATCACTGACGGAAAAACCACTATATATATATATATATATGTTATACTTTGACTCAAATTGTATGCACTTGTCAAAACTTCTCAATAATCAATGATCCACATACAACACACTGATATAACTTATATCAGTACGCACTGACGAGAAAACCACTATATATATATATATGCTATACTCGAATCTAGTTGTCGAATAACATTTATCGTAGCCACACCGATTGTTTTTGTTAACTAGGACTTTTATGTATATACGAGTCATGAGTGGTGCTATTGGCACCCTCGACATAATGGAAATAGTGAGGATTGTCACATTTTTTTGTCTTGTGTTGTGATGATATCACTAGTTAAATAACTTATATTTAAAATGTACATAATATGATGAATTGCCCCAAAATACATTTAAAAGTTGTCTTTATACTTCGATCAGCACTTTGAAATTTTCAAAGATTTTATTCTTTCATCTTCTTCATAGAGGTCTGTTTAACAGATCTTCAATGGAGGTCAAACATCATAACATTATCGATGTATCTTCATTAGATAATTAGTTTAGTGGAGCTATACAGACGCATTCGGGGGTCGAACTCTTCGTCGAGCTTGCGGTGGTCGAGTTGTCCGGTCAGCTCGCGGGGGGGGGGGGGGGGGGGGGGCAGCATCCCCGGAGCTTTTTTTTTCTGGTCAGTACTTACAATACTGGAAATATAATTACAAAAGAATCTGAAATGTAATTACAAAAGCTCGGACCTTTAAGTTAAAGTCTCGAAGCCTTTATACAAAAGCTTGAACAGTCAAATAAAAGTTCGGAGCTTCTTTATAAAAGCTCGGAGCTTCTCTATAAAAGCTCGGAGCTTCTCTATAAAAGCTCGGAGTTTTTTTATAAAAGCTCGATTGTGTGTCAAAATCTCGAAATAAAAAAAAAAACTCGAATGAAAAAAAAAACTCGAAATTTATTTCAATCCTCTCGAATGTGTAAAATGAAAGCTCGAATATTAATTAAAAAAGCTCGAATGAACTCAAACTAATTTCAAAAATAAAAGCATAAACAACGAAAAAATGTTCAGGTTTATCAACAAAAAACTTGGACACCCAAAATATCTTCTTCCTCAACAATTGTTCAACAAATTCAAAACCCTAATCTAACTCATAATTATTCTCAGATCCACAAATAAAACATAATCTAACATTTCATTCAATTAATCAACAATCAAAACGATTGAAATCTATGTTACTTTTTCTCTCACGGGTTAACAACGACAAAGTCAAATTCATAGTATTTTCATTTCCACACGTTAATCGGTGTTTTTTAAACATAAATTTTTAATGTGGTGATATTTACACAAACACCCTCCAAAAAGGTGCCATTAAATTTTCGAACCCCTCGACATATTTATATCCCATTTTTTTAAAAAAAATTAATATTTTTTTTCTTTATTAACATTACTTAAAAATATATAATTTTTTTTTTTAAAGAATCTTCAACAAAGCAAATCTAATAAAACTCCAATTTCCTTTATAAAAATAGAAATAAAAATAAAATTACTATTTGTTTTTATGAAGATTAATAATGAAAACAAGAATAATGCATGAAACGTGTCTGTAGAAAAGCTTCAACAAGACTTTGTCTTTCTTCTCTAATGGATTCATTGAAAACACTAACTTTTATTAGAATTTTCTTCACACAAACCTCTTGAGTACAAAGCGTATATATATCAATACAAATAGAAGCTTCTGAATATATCTAATAGAATCCTGTAATTACGGTTAACCAATCATTTTGTCAAATCACACAAGTCAGTTATAATCAGATTGTTTTGGCACTCAAATTCTGTTTTACACTGGACCACTTTTAGCCGTTCGTTTCTTCTTAACTAAGTTTATATGAACGGTACAGATCAACTCTTGAATCAAATGCTTTACATTTGTAGTTTAGCGGAAGTGAGGTTGATTAGAGGAACTCTTGAAGATCAGAGGTCAATTGACTTTCGTTGAGTGAGGCAGAGATGATGGTTTTTGTTGATCTAGCCTTGTAGTATATGCTACTAAGGCAATACTCTTCACAGTTTTCTTGAAATATTTTCATTCTTAACTCTTAAACCCTAAAGTTTATTTCTTATACACATAAATATATTATAGAAGAGTTTGAGAATTATATAAAAAAATTGAAAGAATTGTATGAGAAAGATATCAAACATTTGGAAGAATTGTCTGAGAATGATATTTGCAAACAGACGAAAACGACACCATACACACCAACAACAACCAAAACAACGAAATCACAACCAAGAAAACATAATCTTAGATGAAACGAAACTACACCAAAACCCTAACTCAATCATTCGAAAGAACCATCAGAGACGATCAATAATACCACACTCACAATCTACTACAAACAAATCCAATCGACTACATAAACAAAAAACAAAAAAAAAATCGCATCCAAGAAAGATAGTCTCACCGTAAAATAAGAATAAAAAACAAGTCTGATGGAGGTGAGAAACAATATACAGAGACTATTCTAAAAAAACTATATAGAGATATCAAATATGAAGTTAATTATTTTTTATTTTATTTTAAGAGATTTTGTGTATTAAATTTGAAAAATAAGTAAAATATTGGTAGTTCTGAAAATAAAACAAAAAAATTAATAAAAATATTTAAATTTATACAATAATTAAATTTAAAATTTAAAAAGTGAGGTATGAATAGATTTGTAGGGTGCCAATGGCACCGTTCCTTAATCCTTAATCCTTATAGATTGAGCTACATTTGTTTTAAGTGAAATAGTTGTATTAATACGGTAAGACAAAATTAACGTATTTTATGGCATTTAAATAGAATTATGGAGACCAAAGCTTACATGGTTTAATAATAAATCTCTTATACTTACATATTGAAGATAGTTGGATTCAAGTCGAATATCCCTTTCTAAATTTCAAACATACACTAAAAAGTAAATAAATTACAGGATTTTCCTGACAAATAATTGTATATATATCATATATGGTGGAGTTATAAGTATTTGTCAGTTTGTTTAAAAGTCTTCAACGGGGTCGAGTGACAAGAATATCAAAAGGGAACACCTAGAATTTTGGGGTAAATAATTGACATATGGGGTATGGATCCTTGCACAACTTGTTTACTTTGGCTCCTTTGTTGATTTGTATACTCTCTTAGTTTACTTTCTTTGACTTTTTTTTCCTTTAAAGTTTTGACAAGAAAGAAAGACATTTGTTTTTTTGTTTTTGTTTTTTCTTTTCTACCGAGATGATGTTCAACAAAGAAATTTGTTACTAATGCTAGAAGTCTAGAACTAGTGTTTTTACTTATTTATTTATTAGTATTCTTTATTGATATTATATGGTTTCAGTTCGTCTGTGTATGCTATAATATTACTGGAATTGCATTGTTTATTTATTTATTTATTTTTGTACCCATAGATATTGTTGATGGTTTGTGGACTTGTGGAGGAGGAATGTTTATCTTGATAGTAATGTATACTATGTCCAAGTTTGTTTGATAGTCATAAAGAATAACTTTAGGACAACTTGTTTTTTTTATTATGTTACTTTATTGAATATTTGATGTGATTTATGGGTAATTTGGTAATACTCGATTGTTTATAAGAGCATATAAGTATTGTTCATCGTGGTAAACTTTATAAATATATATATAAAGTAAGCTGGGAAACCATCCTTCCAGTCAAGGTTTATTATTATTATTATTATTATTAAACCAAAGGGAAAACAGTTATTTCAATGAATTTTCTGATAAAAGGCGGGCTATTATCATTTTGAAAAGTTGAGGGTCAAAGAATCTAATATGTAAATATAGTATAAAAATATGACATTTACTAAAAATTTGGGATCAAAATGTAATTCTCCATTTTACCTTTTAAACTACAGATTTATATTTTCGACATGATGATATTGTTTGAATTCAAGACTACTTTAAGCCCCCAAACTAAAGGTTAGAAATTTGTTACAAAATTTTGAAAATATGAAACCACATTAAGATCAAATTCATTGTATTGACAACTAGTGAAATGTTAATTAACATCAAAGTAATTAACATTAATTGAACTAATCCCTCGCTGACTAAAAATTCCAGATTCCGCTAGTGGTTGTCACAACATTGGGCCAACCCAACTTATATAAATTTTTGTTCTTTTTTGAAGTTCAACTTATATCAATATTTCTTCTACACGCTTGTTGATCTATCATTATTATTGCTTTTGAGATTCAATATCTTAGTCTTGAAACATCAGTACATTACAAGGTTGTATTGAAAGTATTATCTATGAAGATGAGATGACTATGCATGATGTTAATGTTAAATAGAAAAAAAAAATATATATCATCTAATAAATGTATCAGTATCGGCCAAATAGAGGCGTTATCAATGTCAATTTAAATGAGATCATATTGATGTTGATAAAGACAAATAATAAAAAGTTAACCAACCACAAAGAAGAAAGAAAACTAGTCTTTGAGAATGTATGAATTTTGAAAAATGAAAAGTGAAGTATGTTTTCATACTATGTGGTCTTCTACTTGTCGAACCAAAATACAGGGATAATTATCTGGTGGCTATCATCTCTTACTCTTACCACTACTATTAAAATAGTCATCATATGAGGTATTTGTTACAAAATGGTCATTTTTGGTAAATATTATTACACCGATGATCATTTCATCCAATTCCATCAAATGAGTGGCATTTTGGTAAATAAGGTAATGATATTAATTTATTTTAGATATTTTTTGGAAATAAAATATTTCTTTTGATTTTTTTTTTAAATATTTAGTGTGTGTATATACGTATAACATATCAAAAAAAAAAAAAAAAAATATATCTTTTCAACTTATCTCAAATATATTTTTTAGGATTTTTAGAATTTGAAACCTTAATTTTTTCAATATATATTTCTTTTCAACTTATCTCAAATATATATTTTAGAATTTTTAGATTTTGTAGCTTTATTCTTATAAGATATATATGTTATACGTATATACACATACTAAATATAATTATTTGTTTCAAAAAACAAAAGAAAAATTGATTTCCAAAAAACATCTAAAATAAATTAATGTCATATCCTTATTTACCAAAATGTCACTCATTGGATGTAATTGGGTGAAATGACCATTAGTGTAATAATGTTTGCCAACAAATGTCATTTTGAAACCAATTCCTCATATGATAACTATTTTGATAGTTGTAAGCTGGTAGCATAAGTTGATGGTCACCAGAGTAATTATCCCAAAAAGGATTATAATGGCCATTTTTGATACCATGTTTACAAATTGATGGCCACAAGAGTAGCTCTTAGAAAAAGTTAACGGTGTTATAATGGAATGACCATTAGTGTAACATTATTTACTAAAAATGACTATTTTAAAACTAATTCCCCATCTTGTGACTATTTTGATAGTGGTGGTAAGAGTTGATAGCCACCAGATAATTATCCCCAAAATATATATTGGCACATGTAGTAAAGACAATCAATACGACCAATGAGAGAATTATATATATATATATATATATATATAAATCATTTTAAGTCATCTAAAAAATATTTATATTAAATAAGAAAGCAAGAAAAATCAATATGAACTCACCCCTGTCGTTGTACATTAATTAGGGTACTCATTCGTGAGTAAATTCTAAATAGTGGTCCAAAAGGAGAATGGGGACGGGATGGGATGAGACGGGATGGGATGGGATGAGATGGTACGGGAACGGACGGGGTGAGACATTTCACCTCTAAAATCTAAACGGGGGTAGCTTCCCCATCCCTCTTCCAATTGTAATTTCTTTTGTTGTTGATAAATTTGGTTATTTAAAACCGGTGTTTAAAAATACATGTTTAGGGGGTTGTCTACGTCCCGTCTAGGCGTTAGGTGGCAGCCAGCCGTTCTAAACTGATTATGATAAAATCGTTCGTATTAGACGGTAGATAAAAAAAAAGGATGTTTTGATCATTTTGTCAGTCGATTTTACCGATTAATCGTTTAGATAGGATCAAACTCGTTTTATATCCTAGTTACACTTTTTAAATTTTAAATATTGATTTATTTAAGAGATCGAATATCGGTTTTGTATATAGAAAAAATAATTAAAAAATAAAATAAATTCTAACAGCTTAGACCGTCTCAGTATTAGGTGTTGAGCTGCGGTCCAACTAGCACTCAGTACTTATTAATGTTATTTAAAACTAATTTATTTATAATTTTCATATTTTTAAATTTGAGGATGGGACGGGAATGGATGGGGCGAGACATCTCAGCTCTAACATCTAATGGGGGCAGCTTCCCCGTCTCTGTTCCCCTTGGGCCCTTCCCTTCCCCAGCTTTGAATTGTATATATATATTTTTTGGGTTATTTAAAACTATTTTTTTTAAATTTCAAATCAAACAAAATCAAAATAAGTCATATAGAAGACGAGGGATTTGGGAAAAATAGGAAACGAGTTCAAACGATGTGGTCAAATGGGTGAATAGTGGTCAACTGGGTGGGGGCTTGGATTCCTTCACCGAATTGCCCGGAAAGGGAAAGGGAAAGGGAAAGGGAAAGTGAGCGTTGGAGGGAACCTCCCCCGGTTCCCATTTGACCCATTAGTCATTACATACGTGATATCAAATTTTCATTTTTCAAGCACGTGCATTAAAAAGCACAACATATGAAGCATTATATAATGGTCTTTCATTTTCAAATGAACCGACATACAGATAGATAACAGTTCCATGGAAATGACTTTATAAAACTATTTTTTTTTATAATATATATATATATATATATATATATATTTATTTATTTATTGACTTCTTATAATCCAAGAACTGCACTTCAATGTTTGGAAAACAACTTAAAAAAAAACATGCGTATTATATATGTATATTAAAGAACTATATTGTATTTTGTATTATTCTTAGATTATAAAACAGACTAGTAGACCACTTGCTTCTGTCTTATTGTTCTTTATATACCGGTCTTTCAGACAATAAATAAATCATTTTTCAGGTTAATGACTTAATTCCTACCGACAATCAAAGTTTTTAAAATAATATTTGGTCCCATATTAATAGATATTGTCAATATATATATTTCATTTTAATACGGACTGATGGAATTATATAAGGACATTGAATACGAGCCACTTATTTATAGAGAAGTTTTGATAAATACATACATACCAAGTCAAAGTATGTAAAATGAGTAACTCACATGCAATATCATTATATAATTCTATCGATGCGCAATTATGTGAATTTATATATATATATATACTTATAGTGGTTTTTCTATAAGTACGTACTGATATAAGTTATATTAATACGTTCTATATGGATCATTGATTATGGAGAAACTTTGATAAGTGCATACACTTTGAGTCAATGTAAATCTAATGATCCACATCCAACGCACCGGTATGCACTGACTTGAAATTATATATATAAATTTATCGACTTCTTATAACCCAAGAATTACACTTCAGTGTTTGGAAAACAACTTCAAAAAAAAAAAACAAAGACAATAATATATATGTATATATATGATAGAACTATATGTAGTTTGTATTATTCTTAGATTATAAAACAGACCATTTGCTTGCTTCTGTCTTCTTGTTCTTTCTTGACACTTGCTGCATGGCTTGTCCTCTTTCTCTTGATAATGCTATAATTATTAATAATAGTGGAATTGGGATGGCACACAAAAAAAAAAAAAAAAACGTATATATTGGGTTTGGAATATTATGTGTTTGCTGCAATAATTCGTATGATTCTTGTCAACTTCTGGCTTAGGTTGGTCCCTAGTCTTGGTCTAGATTGGTCCCAGATTGTATTCCTCACCACCTTCGATCTTCTTCTTCATTGTCATTTTTTTTTAAACCGACACCACTGCGGGCCAAGGGTCTCTTGAGATCTAGCAAGATTGAGCTCTACAAATCACGGTCAAATGTAACTCCTATCTCATAGGAGGGATCTCCTCACACTCTACTGTTTAATGGGCAAAAACATCTTCTCCATTGTTTATTTGTTATGATGCTATATTCTCTCTCTCTCGTGAAAAACTTGTTATGAGTTGAAATTTTGTGCCTTGGAGACTTAGGCCTGTAAGCCCACAACTACTTATGGGCTTCCATTTAAATCCACGACAGCTCTCCACAAAGGATTCTAGAAATACTCCATGAAAACATAAAATCTGAGTACATTTTATTTATTTATTTATTTTGGATAAGCCTAAATTAAGTTTTAATTAGTTTTGTGTGATTTTATGTACAACGACTAAAGCTCTTACTTGAGAGAATTTTCAACGATTTTGTGACTTCAACCATTCATTTACTTTTATTATAATGGCTCGAAGGTAGATAGATGATTATATCTTATATGTAAAATATTTAATTTATTATAATCTCACTATTTTTGGATTTAGCAATACAAATAAAGATTGATTTTCTATTGAGGTGCATCTTACTTTGACAAAATGTGCTTTTAATTTTTTTAGTAAATTACAAATGTTCGCAATAAATTTTAAAAAATGTAATCTTTAAAATAAGGTGCACCTCAAAAGAAATAATAATAATAAATAAATAAAATTCTAACAAATATTAGCATTCTACATTAGTACTAGCTTTGTTTTGTTTTTATTTTAAGAAAAGGAGAATTTCACATTTTTGTTAGCTTAAATGATTAGCATATTCCTTTTCACAATTATATTGTAGATGTTCAAATACTGTGATATATCTTTTACTATTTATAGTAGTAGATATACGAGTCATTTATATATTATTCAATCTTGTCAAAGGCCCAATGAACTTTTAACCCAACAGTGTAAGATTTTTTTTATAAAAAAAAATGCAAAAATCTAATTGAGATTAAACTGTTTTTTTCAAATAATAATAATAATACATCTTTAGTTTTAAATATAGATTAAATCCATTCTATATATAAAAACAGCTTCTAAGTTCTAATTACAAAAACTTTAGTTAAAAAGTAAAAACCCTCAATTTTGTTTTTTTACGGTATTTATATGATAGAATATAGATATCTAAATTAGCTATTTAAAAAAAAAAAAAAAACTTTTTACCATTGATAGAATTCGAATCGGTAACTTGAAAATCATTTATCTAAGTCACAAGCTCATTAATCTACCGGCTGAAATACACTATGGAAGCAAGTAAGAACCCTCAATTGTGTAATATAAATTTGAAATCAAAGTGATATTTTTTGTAAAAAGAATAAAAATGAGGGGAGGGTTTTGAAAATCTCCCTTTTAAGAAAGGAAAATCTCTCGTTGAATCAAAATCTAACTGCTCAATTGTAAAAAAAAAATAAAAAAAAATCTAACTGCTCATTATGGAAAAAGCGACCGAGATGGTCCGAACAATATTCTTATAAGATAAACCGATCGTGATTAGTGGACCCACGTTAGACATTAATACATTATCATATCTTTCTAGTTTCTAATCTACACAAATAAAAAAAAATAAAAAAAAATTGCTGTGTTTCGTTTGAAGCGGAAGAAATGGAGGAGACAAGCAAATCGAGCGTAACGAATCGTCTGCTATCAGTGAAACGCAAATCCGGCAAGACGTTTAATCAGTTAGCGGAAGAGACCGGTCTCACAAACGTGTACGTAGCGCAGCTACTCAGACGCCAAGCACAGCTCAAGCCCGACACCGCCGTCAAACTGCGTGCGGCACTGCCTGAGCTCTCCGATCACCTTATTTACGAGATGATGGCACCGCCTATGAGGTCTTATGATCCCAACTTGTTACAGGAACCCACTATCTACAGGTCCGTCTCTTCAATTTCTCTGTCTCCTTCAATCCTTCTTCATTTTTTTTTATTTTTTTTTTTACATTTTAATGGGTTTTTTTTTTTGTAGGTTAAATGAAGCGGTTATGCATTTCGGTGAGAGCATTAAGGAGATTATTAACGAGGAATTCGGTGATGGCATGTAAGTCACTTTTTAATTTCTCACTTTGAATATCTACAAATAAGTGTTCATGTTAAATCATTACTTGGAACAAACAAATTCTGCTTATTTTAAAGGCTAGTTAACTAGCAATAATTGTAGTTTGTATTAGAATATCAAATCTTTCACTATTATTAATTGTGGCAGATAGATTTCCTGTATTTGAAGATTTTTAACACTAAAAGGTTTCTTCACTTGTCATTGCTTTTTCTGGGATCAAATTGGATGCTTTAATTATAGACTTATAATGTAAATCTAATGTGTATGGCCCTTCAAATGTCGTAAATCAGGTAATTGAGGTAATCAAATTACAATAGAGCAAAGCTTTTGTATAATTTTTAGTAGGCAGCTTATTTTTTTTGGCTCTCGAGACTTTAATTAGTTAGTACATAGACAATTTGAACCTCCTCTCTTGAGACTTTTATTAGCACATAGACAATGTATTGAGAATCGAGATAGAAACTTTTCCTTAGAGATGAGGTAAGAGAAGGGGAAACTTAGTAGTTTTAAACTTCATCTTATTTATTACATTTAAGATTTTGTAAATTTACTTTAGTACATTAGGAAGAAAAGATAGAAACAAGAAATTTACACATTCGTGAGCTAAAGCTGGCACTGATCTCTGACAGTGTGAGGCAAGTCATTAAGAGGTTTCCACCTTTTGCAATGAAGAATGATTGAATGCATTAGCATTGAAGGACCGGACTTCCGAGAGTCTTTCTAACCCTAGCCAAAACTGACATTAAATACTTTTCTTAATAAATTGAAGATTGTTGACTTGAAATGTTAACTTGTAATCATTGAAATTTTGTTTACTCAATTTCTTTTTGCTGCTCAGAATGTCAGCTATAGACTTCTACTGCTCTGTCGACAAAGTTAAAGGGGTGGATGGGAAAGATCGAGCGGTCGTTACTTTTGATGGAAAGTATTTGCCTCACAGTGAGCAGGTCAGTTGTCTTTAATGCTTTACACGGCTATAGGAATCATGAATTGAAGCTTCCCTACTTGTTCTCTGTTTCCTTGACAATATAAATGAAAGAGTTCGAGAATAAGACAACTGCAGATGTAATTGTTGTGGCCTTTGATGTTCAATTTTCAACTTGTCACCCTAATAACTTGTCCATTTGTTAAACTTGATTTAACAAGGACCAGTGCTCAAACGAAACCTTGCAGTTATGGTATCGTAATTCAGCCATATGTAATAGTCTGCAAAGAAGATAGATTTGTGAACTGCTGTTATGGATTAAGAATATTATTTAAACAGTTTTCTGGTAGTGTTTGCATATTAGAATTTTGTTACTCTATTGACTTTAAAAAAAAAAAACTAAATCTAATGTCTGCACACTAGGCTGGTCTTGTTCAAACTGTCTACAATTTTCTTCTTGGTTCTTAGTTATCTCAAAAAGAACTGTTTGTCTAACGAGGCACTTGCCTCAACTAAGGCACTAGCTTATATCTGTGGAGAAGGCAAGCACCCTGTGGAAGTGGCTAGGTAGTTGGTAGGGAGAGGTCTCTAGTTACATCTTACACTAATAACATCATATAAGTCAGAATAGGAGACGGAGAAGGGCCAATCATAAAGGGGAAAAAAAAGGGCGTGAAGAACTCTGCAACTACATCTTTATGCTGATGATTTTATGTTCTGAACATTCTACTCTGATCATGTCATTCTATAAGACAAGCTGCCGATCACTCTTAAATCAAACAAAAATTTTGCGCTTTATATTGTGTCACTAGTAAGGTTAATTAAATAGCATACTGAAAGTTCTATTTTTTCTCTCACAGAAATCAGAACATATGGTTTCAAGACTACATCGGCAGTGAAGTCAATATATACCGATGCTTCTATGAGTTCTATAAACTTGATGAATAAATCTATCGAGTTGCCTGTATTTGTATTCCCCTGGACATCATGGAACTAAATAAAGCTACATATTTGTATTCTCCGGGTCATCATGGAACTAAATAAAGCTACATATGGCAATGATGTTTAATAGCAAATGATTGATGATCTTACATTTAATTTTGGACTATGTATCCTCCTGCATTTCTTTTTTGTACAGTGTTGAAATTTGAAGTCAAACTTTTACGCAAAACTCGATGAGCAAGTATCATTTTCCTTTTCTTGTCAGCAAAAAACTTAATTATTGATGACATGAAATCTTGAAAGGTTATGCAAAAGTAGCAATAATCTGTAAAGAAAAGATATGCAACAATTGTATTTGTATCTTGAAGAAAGAACACAATTTATTAATCTCAACAACGAGAAGCATAATCCCTATTAATTAAACTACAATGTTACATGTATTGCAACTATTCTGGTTTCTCAAACAATCATAGACATCAAAATCAACAATTTTCTACTCCTGTGTCACTGAAAAAAAAATCAGATTCTCTCTGCAAAATTGCTAAGACATGTATGTCTCACTGTGACTGCATATATTACATGAAAGAATTGCATCACGCAATGACAGAAGGCCGGTGCATTGTTGGACTTGAAGAAGCTTGTGTTGGTGCTTGATGAAACAAGCCATAGTCATCTTCCACTGCTGCACAACCAAAATCTTCTCCTCCTGATAAGAAACTGGAATAACAACAATCTGAACTGAACTCTGAATCTTCTGCATAAGACGAAGAAGATTCTTCCGATATTCCATCTTCAGCCACCTCGAATTCTTGATCATCTAATCCTTGCACAAAGGGATGATACAATAACATCTCAGTCGTCAATCTCATCCCAGGCTTCCTCACCAAACACCCCTTCAAGAAATCTCTGGCTTCTCTTGAAACCCCACTTGGAATTTCAGGCAATGACTTGCCATCACTAATCAAATTCAAGACTTGTTTACTGTCGAGTTTCTGATTCAACAAATTCCACGGTTTCTGCCCAGTCAGCATCTCAAGAACAGCACACCCAAGAGACCAAACATCGGAGGGAAGTTCTTGAACATGATCGATCACAGTTTCAGGCGCCAAATACATTGTAGTTCCTCTCAAATAATCAGACAAGAACTTGTGTTTCTTGCTCTGTCTCCCTCTCTTCGCCAATCCGAAATCACCAATCTTGGCCACGAACCCAGCACCGCTTTTGTTGGGGACAAGAAGCACATTGTCTGGTTTCAAATCACAGTGCACGTACTCGCAATCATGAACATTACAAAGCCCTTCAAGAATACACCTCGTGTACAGCCTAACTTCATGTTCCGGCAGCCCAACACCGTTCGATTTCTTGATGGAATCGGCTAGGGTTCCACCGGAGGCGTACTCCAACAAGACGTTGTAGACCATCTCTCCGTTTCGGCCGAATGTGGTTTCGTCTCCGAAACACTGGACGACGTGAGGACAACCGAGAAGGTTATTGAGAACCTCCTTCTCTTTCTGGAGAGAAGCGGAGGCGGAGAATTCAGCCGATTTGACAGCCATTGTTGGAGGGAAGAATCTTGATTTTGGGTTTCTTGAAGTCGCCAAGAAAACAGACCCAAATGCTCCCTTGCCGAGAATCGGACCTCGCAGCCATGAGACGCCGTCACTATCCATCATACTTTCTTGCTCAAATTGTATACTGTATTTCCTCTTTTGATTGAAAAGAATAACGTTTGATTTTGAGACACCAGGTTCTGTCTGCACAGGCTGGAAATTGAAATGCAGAAGACTTCGGTTTGGAGTCGGTGCAAGTAAGTAACGGGTAATTTCATGAAAAGTGACACATTTGCCCCTTATAATCTTATAATGTTTTTTAAAAGCAAATTATAACAATAGGAAAAATTGTCCTAAAGCACCCTAGGTTTGTTGAAATTTCAACTGGATCATACATTGTTAAAATTATAAAAAACTACCCTCCACCGTTTCGTTGACCGTGAGTGTTTAGTTTACTGTCAGAAGGGCAATAACGTCCATTTTGATAAGAAAAGTAAACAATTTAAAAAAAAAATAGAAGAAATAGCTTTTGAAAATTTCTAATTCACAAATTTTAAGGCCTTGTACTGCAGCTGTTTTTCAGTCTGTTTTCAATTTTATTTTTCAAAAACGATTCCGAAAACGTGTTCGTTAACTGTTTTCATTTTTTTTTCGAAAAAAATAATGAAAAACAAAACCAGTGTTAAAAGTGAAAGATTTGAAAAACACAAAATACTTGTTTTTTGTTTTTGTTTTTCATTTTTTTATATAAAAAAAATATATTTTTAAACTATTAATTGAACTATTATACGTTTGATATGACTATAACAAAACAAGACAAGATTTTCAAATGACCAAAGTGCCTCTTATATATATATATATATATATTATAATTATTATATATAAAATATTTTTATTGTATAATATATATATATATATATATTATAATTATTTATTTATAATTTAATAGTTTAGTTTTGATTAATTCATTTTTTGATATGTTTTTTTGAATTAATTTTTAATGTGTTACTTTTATCTAATTTAAAAATTACAATACAAAAATTATATTGATTAATTATTTAATCATTTTTTTTATAGTTGTAATAATATTAAACAAAATGTCAAAATTGATATTTCAATTTTTAATAGTTTTCGGTTAATCTACTAGAAATGTTTTTTCCGTTTTTATTTTCAAAATACAGCTTTCAGTATATGCTATCAGATGCGTTTTTAAAATTTGAAACTGAAACAAAAAATACTGTTTTTATTTTTATTTTTATTTTCGAAAAATACTTGCGGAACGGATCCTAAAGATCTAGGTTCTAAGTTCGATAGCAGATCTGGATTGTTGTTGTTGTTCCTCGACATCTACATTCTCTATGATTTAACTGGGATGACTTGGTTGTTGTCTTGTTGATTGATTTGTGTGCCTTCTAGTGAACCGGAGAGGGATCTTTTAAAAAAAAAAAAAAAAAAACAAAGATGTGATTTAAGTTAGTGAGTTGGATTATTATTTTTTTATCAAGTGTTTATTCGATTGAATAAAGTTTGAGTGGAAAGAAGATGAATAGAGTTTTGTTTTTTATTATTATTTCCTCCTCGTATATTCGGTGTGCAATGTACTAAAGTCTGCTAGTAGTCGGACTTTTTTTAGTTGATATATGTTTCATTATTAATTTTTATGTCTATTTATTTTCCTTTTAAAAAAAATATATTTATTTATTGACTTATTGTCAGTAGAATTTATATTTTATTCGAAATATTTAATTAAAAATTACTATAATAATTTATACTTAAGGAGAGGAAAGATGGGGTTTTAACACTCGTGTGAGTAAACGTAATATAGACGATTCATAATTCTTATATAGTCAACCGTTAATTCTAACTTATCATTCATCAGAATTGATTGGGTATTATGTCAACCCTTGTTGAATTACAAAATTTAAAAAGTTAATATGGTTATTTATTATCATTATTTTTTTTAAAAAAAAAAGTAGTTTTTTTCTTCCTACTTGAATTTTCCATAAACTAAAGACATTAATCCAAAATCAAAATTTCGTTATTTAGAGAATAAGACTGTTTTCTTTGCACCTAAAGAAACTGTTTATTTAGTTTTTTTTCTTAAAATAAATTCACTGTTTATTTAGTTATTATTATTATTATTTTGAAATAGTTTATTTAGTTATTATAATTTCTTAGGTGCAAATTTCGTTTTTATTTTTAAGAAAAAGAAAAATCGATCGGTTTTATTTTGTTGTGTTTCATTGTCAAAGTTGTATGAAAAAATAGATTTTGCAGTGTCTGAAATCTGAATTCATTTTTCTTGTTAGTTTTTGTGTTTTGAAATTTTCTTGAACAAGAGCCTTAATAAACTAATAAACTGATTTATGTGTTTTATATATATCGTTATATTAATATCATCTCAGCCGGAGAATATAAGCTTTAGAATTTGTGATTATTGCTTAAGTTTATTCATCTGTCAACTGTTTCTTTGCAGACTTTGCTCTATTTTTTTTTTATATTTTTTTTTTGACATTGTCACTTGTGTTATTTACAAAAGAGTAGGCTTTCTAGATTATAAAATATTGATTCATAAATTGGAAAACCTTGTTCCAAATTATTAATGTTAAAAAGAATAGTAAATGAAATAGGTTTCAATTCATCTGTGGAATATACTTCATTATTGAATACACTAAACAAGTATGATACTTCATTAAAAGGACAGGAGTTGTTCAAAGGCTTATGTACAATGAGTATGGTGAGCTTTTGTATGCAATGTTCTTCAACATTTCCTACAAAATTAGTGTCAAAGTTTGGGCGGAACAGACGGATTGAGATCATTTCCTAAACTAAGTTTTGCCTAAACTTTTAAAGATCCGGAGGCATATGGCATTCAACAAACTGAGCGGTCCTGATTTCATTTTTTTTTTCTTTCTCCTTATAGTTATCCCAAACGGCATGACTGGACGAGATTCTTCTCGGACTAGGATCAAGCACAACTTCAACGCAGAGAGACGTTGAGAATATCTCAGGTGGCCGCCATTGCCGTGAGCAAGTCTGGCATAAGGTGGAGTTGTTGCAGTCAGTGAGCAGTGACTGGGTCATGGGCATCAAGGTGGAGTTTTTGGCCGAGTGGACTCACCCGAGTGTGATGAGTGAGGATCGAGTTTAAGGAATTTTTACATTCTAAAAATAAAAGAGTTTGCAGAATTTCCATCTTTTAGAGGAAGTATCTTTATCAAACAAAGATCGATTTTATTTTTTAAAAAGAAGAAACAGTACAAGAACTGAAATCCAAATGTTGGCGGGTGTAAACTCTCAGTAGAATTTTCAAATGGTCTATCGACCGACCAAATTAAGCCGATTTACATAAATCACTATGATTGTCCTTGTATGGAATAACTTAAGGGGAAATAGGTCTAAATTGCATCTGATCCATAATGACTTTTGAATTAGCACTAGACTAATAATTCGAGTTCAAATGACACCAATGGACAAAAATACCCTCACCTTCTTCCTTTATTACTTTTATGCTATTTTTAGGTTTTATTTTATTTTTTAAAAAAAAAAACTCCAAGGAATGATCCTTCATCGAGGTAGAAAAGAACCTCCAATGGAGATCACAAACCTCAAAGGAGGTTTGTTAGACCTCAAATGGAGGTCGATATGACATTTGTCGTATGTGAATTTTACCAAGCATACACGTCATTGACAGGAAGGAGAAAATAGCCAGTTAGATTCCCAAATGGGCACTCAAGAAATATCCTACGATGCATCATTAGAGAGAAGAAAAGTCCGAGTAAGCATATATAGAATGAAACCTACTCAGGATCAGTTAACAACACTCGGGACTGGTTAAAACAAAGCTTCCACTCGGGCTCAAACGGCGCTACTCGGGACCATCAGGTATTACTCTTACTCAGGAATAAATACGACTCGAGTAAGAACTTGGTGCTTATTTCACACGGATTAAGTCATTAAATACGTGAAGATATCCATCAGGAAGGAATCCCAAATAAAATGGAACGTTAAGTTAGAAGAGTCCCCAATCAGGAAATAACTTGATTTCTTTACGAAGACTACATTCTTATAAGGAAACAAGTCCAAATTGAACTACACTACTAGAATCCCACTCGATTTCCATAAGAGACTCCGAAACAGGAAAGAAGACAAATCAACATCAAGCAAGTAACCAAATCACAATTAAATACAAAGATCTTGTATTACTTGTACAAAGCAGATTAGGGTTCTATAAGCATATAAATAGACCCATAATCTGGCTCCAAAAGATATAGGCAATATAGCATACAGCAATTAGAGTAAATACAGAGAGAAAAAAGAGAGATCGAGAGCTTGTAAACATCTTATTCTCTTAGTGGATTTTGGCTTGGTTGATCCTTCAACCACCAGTGGATGTTTCTCCCGCCATCGGAGTTTTACCACGTAAAACTTGTCTTTGTTACTCTCTCTGCCATCTCTTTCTCTTTAAATTCAATAGCCGAATACAATCCTTGTTGGCTTTTTTGGCATAATCCAAAAATCGACGTCAACAATTGGCGCTAGAATGAGGGATTGAACATCCGAACTTGTTAAAAAGCAATGGCAGGAAGCAGAAGTAGTTCAGGGAATGGCCAAAAATCACCAGGCGATTTCCATATTGGCAATACGTCACAAGATCCTGCAGCAAACACGGAAAACCAGCATGCGCACCTGGTAGGGATCTAGCAAGTTCCTCCAACCAGCAGAGATCTTAAGCTGCGTTTCCAAGAGGCCCTGCAGCAATTGGTGACGGACTCAGCAAAGGAAAGGATTGATCTACTGGCCGCAGGAGCACATACTCTCAATCCTCCACCCCCAAGGCTCTGTTTGATGGTGGTGGGGGCCAGGAATAACTATGCCAGAAACCAGAAGGAACTCTTCCCCAATCAATCCAGCTGGACAGAAAACACTAGAAGAGGAAAATCACAAGAGGCTGGATCGCAATCAAACAATACGTGCCAGACATCGTAAATACGATCGGCGCAGATGACGGTCATCATCAGAAGACAGTGATCAACACCATCGTAAACGTCATCATGGAGTCACGCGAGGGTTCCGGCATCGGAGTGAAGAATCTGAGGAAAGAATGACAGTTACCCAACTGTTCAACCGTCAAGGAAGCCCGGTGGAGGACAGAGATGTCATAATCCAGAGCCTAACTCGAGAAGTAGAGAATAACAGGCGACAGATGGAGGCACTAGTCAGACGTTACTGCTGTAACGATCTATCCGACGATGACTCCGACAGTCCATTCACCAGGGAGATTTTACGGACCCCTTTCCCAGAAAGATTCAGGATGCTGCATGTGGAGCAATTCAAAAAAGATACAGATCCAAAGGAGCACGTTAGACGCTATAAAAGTGCCATGGCTCAATATGCCCGCAGTGACCCCCTATTGTGTCTCAACTTTCCGTAAACACTGGAGGACACAGGCTCAAGATGGTTCGGAAGACTACCCCCGGTAAGCATCGGAAATTTCAGCAAGTTGAGCAAGAGCTTTTGAAGGCAATTCCTGAGCAAGGTTCATAGAAAGAAGTCGGTGGCCTACCTCTCTCAAATAAAACAGGGGAAGGACGAGTCATTAAAAAATACTTGGGCCGGTTCGGCCAAGCAGTATCAGAAATTGACAGCGTTAATAATGAAGCAATTATTGTTGCCTTCACCAATAACTTGCAGAATGGACGAATATCCTTCGATTTGAGAAGAGTGCGACTGACTAGGTATGCCGACATGATGGATATGGTGGGAGGATACGCTCTGGCCGAGGAAGAAGAGTTAGCTACAGGAGGAAGCTATATGCATAGAGGAAAGCCCGAACAGAAGAATACCGAATCCAAGGGGCAGAATCAAAAGGAAAAACGGAAAGGGAACAACAATGATGGGGGTAATAGGCTCAACGCCGAACGGTCCACAGAGAAATACCAAGGCAGATATACCAATTACACCCCTCTTCGGAAGAAACAAGAAGAAATTCTAGCCATATTGGAAGAAAAGAATATGGTGCAAGAACCGCGACGACAATCACAGTTCACCTGGAGAGATACAACCAAGTATTGCAGGTTTCATAAAGAAACCGGGAATGAAACTTCAAAGTGTTTTCAGCTCAGAGATTACATAGAGACTCTTATTCGGGAAGGGAACCTGCGGGATGTAATCTTGAAAAAAGATGAGAGACCAGAAACCAAGAAAGTCAAGGTTGATCACAACCCTGGTCAAAATCAAATAACCAGCCCCGAAGCCAATCAAGTAATACATACAATTTTTGGAGGACCTTCTACTGGGAGAAGCAACCGAGAACGAACTCAGGAAATCAGAGAAGCAGTAGAAGCAAGGAATAACTTCGACGTAAACTCGGTTGAACCAGACCCGAAAAGGGTAAAGGAATGATGGGACCCAATAGTCTTTACAGATGCGAATTCTCATGGCGTCGATGTTCGACCTAACGACGCTTTGGTTATAAGTGCCCGGATTGGCCATAAGGAAGTCCAGAGAATTTTAATAGATAATGGGAGCTCAGCAGACATCCTAAGTGTGGCCGTATACGACCAACTAAGACTAGACCGAAAAGATTTACAGTCTTTCCATACTCCATTAAGAGGATTTGGGGGAATAGAGGTCAGGTCACTCGGGACGGTAAAACTACCTGTGAAGATCGAAACAGCACCATGCCAGAGGACTGTCCTGCTCGACTTTGTGGTAGTTGAATTGGATAATTAGCCGTATAATGCATTATTGGGCCGGCCATTCCTGAATAAAACAATGGCTGTGACGGCCACTTATGCATTAATGATCAAGTTCCCAACAGAATAAGGGGTTGGGATAGTCAAGGGATCCCAAGAGATGGCCCGAAGAGCAAATCTGTCAGTATACAGAGACAAGCATGATGCTGAACAAGTGTGCACCATAATGCAGCCAAATCAGTGTAAAAAATCCTTGTCATTCGAACTGGATCCAAGGGAGGGCTCGAATGAATACAAAACAGATTTGGTTGAAGTGGTACTTGAAGAAGACAAACCGGACAAGAAAATCAAGATAGGGGCCAACTTGGATGGAAAAATCAAGCAAGACTTAACCAATCTGCTTAGAGAATACAAAGATGTATTCGCCTGGAGTCACGAAGATATGATTGGGATAGATGCTCGAGTAATATCTCACCATCTCGTAGTAAGCCCTAATGCAAAACCGGTAATACAAAAGAGAAGATCGTTCAATCCTGAAAGAAGTCAAGCAATCAAAAAAGAGGTGGAAAAGTTACTAGCTACTGGATCAATAAGAGAAGTCAGCTACCCCCAATGGGTCGCCAACGTAGTCCTCGTCCAGAAGAAAAATGGACAATGGAGGATGTGCGTATATTTCACGGATCTAAACAAGGCATGTCCAAAGGATAGCTTCCCACTTCCAAGGATAGATCAGCCGGTGGATGCCACAGCAGGTCATGAATTACTCAGCTTCATGGACGCTTACTCAGGATATAATCAGATCCGGATGAACAAAGCTGATGAAGAAAAAATAGCATTCACAACGGATCAGGGTTTATATTGCTACACAGTAATGCCCTTCGGTTTAAAAAATGCTGGAGCTACGTACCAAAGGTTGGTCAACAAAATCTTCACTCGGTAAATAGGAAGGAACATGGAAGTGTATATTGATGACATGTTGACTAAAAGTGTCTCAGCAGATGAGCATGCCCACGACCTCCGAGAGACATTTGATGTTTTAAGAAGATACCAGATGAAATTAAACCCAAACAAATGTTTATTCGGAGTCTATTCGGAAAGATTCTTGGGTTTTCAAGTCCATCAAAGAGGAATCGAAGTTAATCCCGAGAAGATTCAGGTTTTGCAAGAAATGACTTCACCTAAAACATTGAAAGAGGTACAACGCTTAAAAGGGTGTTTAGCCTCATTGGGAAGATTCATCTCAAGGGCTACAGACAGGTGCGCGCCTTTCTTCAAGATAATCAAAAAAGGGAAAGGCCTGTAGTGGAATAAAGAGTGTGAGCAGGCATTCTTAAAAATAAAAGAGTACTTGGGGCAAGCTCCCATCCTCTCAAAACCGTAAAAAGGGGAAATACTTCAGCTGTATCTGTCAATAACCGAGCTTGCAGCAAGTTCAGTCTTAGTCAGAACAGAAGATGGAGTGCAGAAACCAGTGTATTATACTAGCAATGCACTCCAACCGGCCGAGACCAGGTACTCACAGGCAGAGAAGATAGCCTTAGCATTGGTTTCAACAACAAAAAAGCTGAGACCATATTTTCAGGCCCATACGATCCAGGTTCTCACCAATTGCCCATTAAGGCAAATCTTACAAAAGCCAGAGATATCAGGAAGACTTACTAAATGGGTAATCGAGTTAAGTGAATTCGATATTCATTATGTCCCCAGAACCTCCCTCAAAGGACAAGCAGTGTCAGACTTCATAGCCGAGTTCACAAAACCAAACCTGGAAACAAAAAGACTGTTGGATAAAAGTTTCCCATGGAAACTATATGTTGATGGTTCTTCAAACACTCATGGCAGCGGGGCAGGGATCGTAGTTCGCACCCTAGAAGGAGATGATGTTGAATGTGCCATGAGATTTGATTTCAAAGCAACCAATAATCAAGCCGAATATGAGGCATTGTTAGCTGGACTCAGAGTCTGCATAGCTCTTGGGGTAGATGAAGTTGAGATATTCAGCGATTCACAGGTAGTTGTTAACCAGGTTATGGACGAATACCAGGCCAAAGATGAAGGAATGATTGCCTACCGTGACATTGCAAAACAGCTACTCCAAAAATTTAAAGAATACAAGATCGCTCAGATCCCCAGAGAAGAAAATGAAAAGGCATATGCTTTATCTAAATTAGCGTCAGCAACAACCTCAATCAGACCTAAAACCATTACAGTCGCAGTCGCACACCTCCTTAAACCGAGTACAGCTAAACCTAAGCATTTGGAAATTTTAGAAATCCGAACACCGCAAGACGGTTGGATGATTCAGCTGAGAAGGTTCCTGGAAGAAGGCGTGCTCCCGGAAGATCCGGTATTAGCAAAGCGCGTCAGGTATCGATCGGCTAGGTATACCATGATCGGAGGAGAATTATACAGAAGGGGGTTTTCTCGAGCTCTCCAGAGATGTATACCGGAAGAAGATGCACATCGACTACTTCAAGAGATCCACGGAGGAGTTTGCGGGAACCACACTGAGGGTAGGAGTCTGGCGCATAAGGTACTCAAGCAAGGCTATTATTGACCTACATTTTTCTCAGATGCACAACAATGGTCGGAAAGTTGCAACACATGTCAAAGAATTGCCAACGATATCCGACAACCCCCCAGAAAAGCTCAGAAATCTCATCGCCCCATGGCCATTCGCCATGTGGGGCCTAGACCTGATCGGGCCAATGCCAGCTGGGACAGGGGGTGGAGCGAAGCACGCCATAGTAGCTGTCGATTATTTCATAAAATGGGCCGAAGCTGAAGCGCTGGTGCATATCACGGAAGCCAACACCACAAATTTTGTAAAGAAAAACATACTTTATAGGTTTGGAGTTCCGGACACTATAATCACCAGACAATGGCACTCAGTTTGATAACCAAAAGTTCAGACAGTTGTGCGAGAAGTATCATATTGCTAACTACTATGCGACACCAGCTCATCCACAAACAAACGGGCAAGTAGAAGCAGTAAATAAAATTATCAAGCACACCATTAAAGCAAAGTTAGATGACAAAAAAGGAAGCTGGGTTGAGAAGCTGGGTTGAAAAGCTTCCTGAAGTATTATGGGCATATCGGACGACAGCAAGGACTTCAACAGGAGAAACTCCGTTTGCCCTAGCGTTCAGAACAGAAGCTGTCATCCCCATAGAAACATCGTATGCGTCCCCCCGGGTCAGGCTATACGATGAAGAACAAAATGTTGATACGCTGCTATAAAGTTTGGATGAGCTAGAAGAAAAAAGGGAAAAGTCCCGAATAAAAAATACAGCCTATCAACAAAGAGTGGCTCGCCACTACAACTCTCGTGTTCGGATTAGGAAATTTCAGTTAGGAGACCTGGTGCTCAGGAAGGTGTCACTGAACACAAAAAATAGAGCCGCGGGATCCCTGGCTGACAAATGGGAAGGTCCATACAAGATCGAGGGGATAGCTGGCCATGGAGCTTATTGGATTGCTCGACCTAATGGAGGGGTGTTACCCCGACCATGCAATGCCCAATATCTGAAGATTTTCTATCCTTAAAATATATATATATATATATATATATATATATATATATTGAATATTTTATTCTTTTATTGGTAGGATAAATATTAAACTGTAATTTAAATCTGTCGATTTTTTACAGTAATAAATAAAATTACTCGAATTTCCGAAAGGATAGCACCTAGTTCGGGATTTCAAAAAAAGGCATATGATAATAAGAACATATGGAAGCAGAGCATGATAATAACATGCAAATAGAATTCTCGAGACCATCAATCGCGAATGGGCGGAGAAGCTCGTAGGAGCATGCCAGCCGAGCAGGGTCAAAATAACCTTCGTAAAAAGGCAAACCCGATGCACCAGACTTTGGAAGAATGCTCGGGACGCTATCGGGATAAATTCCGGTGAAATGCGTAGCTGTGTTGAAGAAACTTTTTTTTAAAAAAAGGAGCTCAACGATTCGGCAAAACCTTACGCATAAAAACTAGGGAGACATCCTTGGTATTGCGTAAGGACTCGAACGTATGATCATGGTGAGCCTTGATGTAATGTTCGGGTAGCAATCGGGTATGAAACACAAGTGCAAACTTGCCCGTTTCAAGATGACTCGGTTAATAATAAAGAGCCAGTTTAATAAGATACTTGGCAATCGAAGTCATTCAGGTAACGACCGGTTTAATAAAATACTCGGTTAAGTTACCTGAACATCGAAGAAACCAGTTTAATAAGATACTTGGCAATTGAAGACATTCGGGTAAGAACCGGTTTAATAAGATACTCGGTTAAGTGACCCGAACGTGAAACCAGTTTAATACGATACTTGACAATTAAAGTTATTAGGGTAACAACCTGTTTAATAAGATACTCAGTTAAGTTACCCGACCATCAGCCAGTTTAATACAACACTCGACAACAATCAGCAAAAAATAGACCAAAACAATTCAACTCAGAACAAAATTGAATTTTATTGCTCTTAAAAGAATGGTTACAGTTCAAAGAATGGTTCTTTACAAGTAAAAAATAAAGAATCAGAATCTTCTACAAATCTACAAAATTAAGGTTGCGAGGATTTCGAGCCTTTGACAATACTCGGATCTGGCACCATCTCGTATTCACGAAGCAGGCTCTCATTAGACGGCCAAGTAATATCGTCGACAGTATCATCCCTCCACTGGCTGTAATCTTCATCCGGGACTGGCCCGACATCCGGGACTACACCCTCAACCGACTCTTGACTTGCGTAAAAAGTCGAGAGAGAATGCTCGGACGGAATCTCTAAATGCATAGGATAGGGCTCTTTGCCTTGACTACGATAGTAGGCTCTCCATTCCTTCATCTGAATCCAAAGAGATTCCAAGGACCGGTCCACATGGTGTTTGATTGACAGCTCCCAATTAGCACGGGCTTTCTCAGTCGCCCTATTCTTGACTTTGAAGAACTCGCCCACGTTGAAATTCCAGAAGAAGTAGGGCATCATAAGCAGAGGATCTTTTAAAACGATCCACCCCTTGGACTTCCAGTTCCAACCTGGCCTCTCGGGAAAGGGATTCAACTGTCAGCACTTGGCGCTCCAGATCTTCAATTTTTTGGTCATACGCCAACTTCGCCTGCTCCGCCTCCTGTTCAGCCTTAAGCATGGATTCTTCAGCAGAAGAAAGAAGATTTTGAAACGATGCAACTTTCTCCTCTGCCAGAGATGCCTTGTCCTCGGCTTCAACCTGCTTCACCAGGCAGTGGTCGGTAAATATCTGTACAGAGCCGACCTCCTGTTGATAAGCCTACTCAGCTCGAGCACGACCCTCCTCACTTGCCTTCAGCTGAGCCTCCAGACGCCCTTATCCAATCGGCTTGACATTGTTGCGTCTGAACAAGCTCAGCAAATTCAGCCACCATCTGTAAAGGAATATACTTAGAAATCCGGCAGAAGCAAAACAAAGGAGTCAGAATTAACTGAGTTAGATTTAACTTACATAAGATGCGCCGTTGAAAACGTTTTGGAGACGTTCAGTCAGTGAACCATCTCTAAAACCGCTCCAGCGGTCCTCCCTGATATAAGCCCGACCAGAGGACATCTCCTGTAGCATATCTTGGGGAGAAAGGAATAAAGGAACCCCCGAGGGTTCAGCTCCCAGATTTCCAGACTCGGGGGCAGGAGAAGCCCTATTCGGCTCTAAGGATGGAGAAAGAACCCCCGAAGGTTCAGCCCCCATATCTCCAACTTCGGGGGTAGAAGAAGCCCTACTCGGTTCTGAAGTGGCTGCATCTACTGATGCTCCAGCACCAACACTCGGGGCAATCTCATCCGCAACATCTTCATCGCTGGAGTCAATGAATGAGACTACCCGAGGAACTTTGAGAGGACGAGACGGCAAAATAACTGCCTTTCGCTTCTCACCCCGAGAATGGTGGAAGTTAAGATCAGCAGCAGGATCTTCCTGCGGATGGTCCCTGAAAAGACTCAAAGAATTCAGGCACTAGCAGGCACTTGATCCGTTGAGACGTTACCACAGTCGCCAGCTTCAAACAGTCCGACAGGCTCTTCACCTGGATCCTCATACGGCCTCTCCCTATTTTCAGGTAGTTGGGTGTCAGTCGATTCACCTTGGCCACTTGGACCAGCAAAATCCTGAGTAGAAGGCTGAGTTTCCGGATCAACGCACTTGGAAAATTGCTCAGCAATATCAGTTTCCTCATCAAGCTCGGGTGGAGCAATACCCTCATCACCCTGATGGGAAGCCTCCTTTCTACTCGCTTGTAGAATCGCCTTCACCTGGCGAGCCTGAAGATCGCTGACAATGTCCGTATCAAACACTAAAAAAAAATTAATTATGTTTTTTTTAAAAAAAAAATTAATTATGTTTTTTTTTTAAAAAAAAGAAGCAGGGAAATACAACAGAATGGGCGCCGGGTTACTTACATCGCCTGCGATGACCCGAAATCTGTCTGAAGAAGCCGAGCTTTATCAAGTCATCCTCTTTGAAAAGATAGCTCTTGCTCCTCTTTTCCAGATTACGAACTGCTGCCCGAGTCGGCCTTTTCAGCTCTGAATCACTATAGTCAATTGTTTTCTTGTTCCACACTTTGGGGGAACAAAAGAAGCGGGGAACACTCAACATCATTTGGGAATCCCCAGATTGAACAGTGATATCAAGCCCGAGAGCCCCTCCAGCAAAAAACCAACTGTTCCTCCAAAATTTGTTGGATGTAGGGAATCCCCATATGAAACCCTTCTTTTTTGGGTCATCAGAAGCATCGACCCCCGATTCGCCTGTGCTTCTTTGGGGATCCAACCATCCGAAGAAGTAGACGCAAGAAAATAGGTCCCCGTTCTGCTAACCTGCCTCAGCGTAAAGAAATGCCTGATTTCATTCGGGGAAGGCGGTGAAAGGTTCATTCGACCGAACATGTGCCACATACACATCAAGGCTTTGTAACTATTCGGGGCCAACTGAGCTGGGGTTATCCCTGCTTCAGCCAAAAACCAGGCAATAAAAGGCTGAAGGGGAAGTGTGACACCGCAGCAAAGCATCGATCCGTAAATCGCGACCATACCCTCAGGAGATTCCATACGGCTCTATCCCCCTGCAGGAACCAAAGTGACTGAGTCGGGCAAGTCGAATCTCAGCTGGCCCGACCACATTCGGCTCAGTATCATAGCCACTCGGGCGAGTATCAGAAAACAAAAGACGAGATGCCTTGTGCACTTCATCAACGTCACCCTCGTTAACAGTCTGTTCCCTGGTCTGAACGCTGCCCGAGCCGTGCTTGTATACATTACTTCTGCTCTGATGTTTACCCATCCTTCGAAAAGATACCCTGTGATCAGAAATATCATAATCAGAACTAGATGGAGAACTCGATACAGGCCTGAAAGCGACGTCAGGGTGAAGCCCATAAACATCAACCTCTAAGAATGGAGGTTCATCTATTGGGATATCCCCCAGTAATCGTTTAATGCAAGATACTAACTGGAAATCCTCATGTTCTAATGCATTAAAAGCGATTTTAAAGAGACGATGGCGGGAAGATGACCTCATTAAAACTAACATTGAATTGAGATGGATGCAAGATCTTCAAGCAGAGAATCGCGAACTTCTGGATAAGAAATCTGAGTTTAAAGAAATTTCTGCTGAATTTTTAAGAATAAACCAACAATGTCTCTCAGCGAAGAATTTAAAGATGAGACGGCACGAAACCCTAGGACTTCAAAGCGAAAAAAAGTTTATGACGAAATTCGATGACGTAGGCGGCGTTTTGGGAAACGCAAAAAATCATTTTCCATAAATGATATTGAAAAACGAAGAGACAATGGACGCGTGTTAAAACAAGAAGTAGCCCTCAACCGTCAGAACTTCAAAACGTCGCTATCATTTAAGATCTCGCGTGATGAAGCGAAACGAATCATCGCCATTAAAACGCACCATTATGACAAGACGGCTATTCTGACAAGTGAAAATTAAGACGATTAAAATACTCTTGCCAGAAATGAAATTTACTCTGTAAAAATATTTTAAGGGGGTATTGTCGTATGTGAATTTTACCAAGAATACACGTCATTGACAGGAAGGAGAAAATGGCCAGGTGGATTCCCAAATGGGCACTCAAGAAATATCCTACGATGCATCATTAGAGAGAAGAAAAGCCCGAGTAAGCATATATAGAATGAAACCTACTCGGGATCAGTTAACAACACTCGAGACTGGTTAAAACAACGCTTCCACTCGGGCTCAAACGGCGCTACTCGGGACCATCAGATATTGCTCTTACTCGGGAATAAATATGACTCGAGTAAGAACTTGGCGCTTATTTCACACGGATTAAGTCATTAAATACGTGAAGATATCCATCAGGAAGGAATCCCAAATAAAATGGAACGTTAAGTTAGAAGAGTCCCCAATCAGGAAATAACTTGATTTCTTTACGAAGACTACATTCTTATAAGGAAACAAGTCCAAATTGAACTACACTACTAGAATCCCACTCGATTTCCATAAGAGACTCCGAAACAGGAAAGAAGACAAATCAACCTCAAGCAAGTAACCGAATCACAATTAAATACAAAGATCTTGTATTACTTGTACAAAGCATATTAGGGTTCTATAAGCATATAAATAGACCCATAATCTGGCTCCAAAAGATATAGGCAATATAGCATACAGCAATTAGAGTAAATACAGAGAGAAAAAAGAGAGATCGAGAGCTTGTAAACATCTTATTCTCTTAGTGGATTTTGGTTTGGTTGATCCTTCAACCACCCGTGGATGTTTCTCCGGCCATCAGAGTTTTACCACATAAAACTTGTCTTTGTTACTCTCTCTGCCATCTCTTTCTCTTTAAATTCAATAGCCGAAATCCAATCCTTGTTGGCTTTTTTGGCTTAATCCAAAAATCGACGTCAACAACATTCAATGGAAAAAAATTCTAGTAAATTTCGTTTCTACATAATAAATCTCGAAAATTGTAAAAATATTTAATAAGTCTCGAAAATATTAGAATAAATCTCCAGAATGTCAAAATAAGTCACAAAAATACCCAAAATAAATCTCGAAAAAAAAAAATACGAGACTTATTTTTGTGATTGTCTTTTAAGTGCAATTTTATCAAAAGTACACTTTCGATACTATTAAAACTCAAATTATTAAGTTAGTATTAGTCTTCAAAGTATAGAAGCAAAGAATGCTAAGAAATTTTTGAACCCAATAACTTAATAATACAAAATAGGGTGAGGAGGCATAAAGGCAGAAGAGTTTGGAGTTTTGAAATGAAGTTGTCTTGAAACGCAGCCGTTTAGGGTAATTAAGATTTAAGAGAAGAAGAAAAATAAAACGAAATCATGACCATACAGCTTATTGAGTGTCACGTATTTCCAAATATTTAAAAGTTTAGATAAAACTTAACTTAGGAGTTTATCTAAATCCAGAAAGGAGAGCATGGGAAAGCAAACAAAAACCACCCATTTCAAGCGAATGAAAAATATAAGTGTTCATAAACTTAAGGATATAATTAGGGATATAAATTTAGTTGTATGTTTTGTTGTTATAGTTTTGGTTTGTTTAATTAGTTATTATAATTTATTAGGTGCAAATTTTGTTTTTATTTTAAGAAACAAAAATGTTATATTTTGTTGTGTTCCAACTTCCAATGTTAAGGATTGTCAAAGTTGTATGTAATTTGAGTTTTGCATATTATCTTAATTCCTTTTTGGTTTAGTTTTTGTGGGGTTTGGTTAAGTTGCTGTTTTGGGTAATGTTACCAAAAAATAATGACTATCGGATGACCCACAACTAAGATGCACATGATATTATACATTTATACCTTCTCATTTAATGTTGTTATACAAAAGCAAGGATTACATTGTTGAGGCATATCAGCAGCTCTTCACAGCCAATGGTGACTCTTCAAGCCAAATGGACTCATCATAGTTTTACAAAAGAGTGAGCCCCTCTATTAGCTGTGCGAGGAACAAAAGAAACTTGAAGAAAATCAAAAGAGTTGAGCAATACAAGAATGTCAGAAAGAGTAATATTGACAACAGTGAGAGCATTCCTGGAATTTATAATATTGACAACAGTGAGAGCGTCAAATTCCACCGAAGCTGGAAACAAACCAGTACCTAACGAAGCCCACGGGGAATTGCAGAAGCTTCCGCAATCACAGGGGACAACCCCACCTTAACCGTTGAAGCGCACGAAACCCCTACTGCATTAACAGTCTGAGATATGGGAACATCCGAACTAATTTTGTACACCCCGGGAGTAGGAGCCTTCCAAGCCTTAACAACAGATTTAATTTAACACAATTCAAACGCACAGAGGAGCAAAAGATTGATGAAAATGACCCAGATAATCCTTAGACCAGCACACTACCTATAGCATAACAGAAGTGTGACAGTGGACAGCTTTATTGGCACGAAACCACAACGCCACAACAAAACACACAGCTCTTCAAATTCACTTAGAGTTAACAAATGAGATCAAAATAATCTCAGCATCATCATGAAGGAAAGCTCTACCGGAAAAAATGAGATCAATTCTTGATCCTGTGTAGAATGCATTCAAGCAATTTATGAAACAGAAAACTTAATGTAAAAATCCAAACCACCAGAATATATATATGGACACTTGTTTAAATGATAAAAATCTTATATAGTTGTATGACCCTGCTACAGATCACTACTTTCAGTCACATTGTTACTTGTTAGCATATGATTTTCTTGCTCTAATATTATTGATAAGATACATGGAATATAATTCTGTAATTCATCCATCTTTTTTAATTTAAAACAAGAAACAGTCTCACTCTTTTTAAAAGCAAGGGTTCCAAAATATGAACCAGTATATATAAAATTTTATGTCTCAATTCTGGCCTTCTGGGACATCAATGGATGATTGAATAAGAGAGGTTGGTGCTGTTGGCTATGCAAAAAGTAGCAATAATCTATATATAGACAAGAAAGAATACAAAATTTATTATTAATCTCAACAAAGTAAAGCACAATCCCTATTAATTAAACTACAATATTCCATGTATGGCAACTATTCTGGACATCAAAATCAATAATTTCCTACTGTGTCACCTAAAAAAATCAGATACTCTCTACAAAATTGCTTAAGAAGAAACATGTATGTATGTCTCACTGTGAAAGAATTCCATCAGGCATCGGCAGGAATGGCGATGACAGAAGGCCGGTGCATTTTTGGACTCGAAGAAGCTTGAAACAAGCCATCATCATCTACCACTGTGTAGTCTGCTTCTTCTTCTTCTGATCTGAAACTGGAATAACAACAATCTGAACTGAACTCAGAATCTGCTGCGTAAGACGAAGAAGAATCTTCCGATATTCCATCCTCAGCCACCTCGAATTCTTGATCATCTAATCCTTGCACAAAGGGATGATACAATAACATCTCAGTCGTCAATCTCATCCCAGGCTTCCTCACCAAACACCCCTTCAAGAAATCTCTGGCTTCTCTCGAAACCCCACTTGGAATTTCAGGCAATGACTTGCCATCACTAATCAAATTCAAGACTTGTTTACTGTTGAGTTTCTGATTCAACAAATTCCACGGTTTCTGCCCAGTCAGCATCTCAAGAACGACACACCCAAGAGACCAAACATCTGAAGGGAGTTCTTGAACATGATCGATCACAGTTTCAGGCGCCAAATACATTGTAGTTCCTCTTAAATAATCAGACAAGAACTTGTGTTTCTTGCTCTGTCTCCCTCTCTTCGCCAACCCGAAATCACCAATCTTGGCCACGAACCCAGTACCGCTTCTGTTGGGGACAAGAAGCACATTCTCTGGTTTCAAATCACAGTGCACGTACTCGCAATCATGAACATTACAAAGCCCTTCAAGAATACACCTCGTGTACAGCCTAACTTCATGTTCCGGCAGCCCGACACCGTTCGATTTCTTGATGGAATCGGCTAGGGTTCCACCCGAGGCGTACTCCAACAAGACGTTGTAGACCATCTCTCCGTTTCGGCCGAATGTGGTTTCGTCTCCGAAACACTGGACGACGTGAGGACAACCGAGAAGGTTATTGAGAACCTCCTTCTCTTTCTGGAGAGAAGCGGAGGCTGAGAATTCAGCCGATTTGACAGCCATTGTTGGCGGGAAGAATCTTGATTTTGGGTTTCTTGAAGTCGCCAAGAAAACAGACCCAAATGCTCCCTTGCCGAGAATCGGACCTCGCAGCCATGAGACGCCGTCACTATCCATCTTACTTTCTTCCTAAAAGATTGAAAAAACTTCTGCTTTCTTGATCAAAGATTGAATAAAAAAAAAAGTTTGATTTTGAGACACCAGGCTCTGTTGCTGGAAATTGAAATGGAGAAGACAGAAGACTCTTGTTTGGAATCGGTCTAAGTTAGTAACGGGTAATTTCATGAAAAGTGACACATATGCCCTTATAATTTTATATTGACCGGGTATTCTACTCCGTCAACCCGTGTTGAATCACAAAAAAAATAATGAGTTATTATTAGGGATGCACGCTTGGGGAATGGAATAGATAGAGGTCCTCCATTCCCATCCCTACTTCCTTGACTCTTCCCTTATTACTTTCTATTTTTTCATTTAGGAAAAATGGGATGAGGATGTTTGGGGGAGGTTCCTCTGTCCCCGTCCCCATCCCCATCCCCATCTTCAATTCTCCATTTTTTCCGTTTTTTTCTGTTTTCTCGTATCTCTTGTTCCTTTATTTCTTTATTTAACTAAAAATTATAAATTAAATTAAATAAAAACAAACCTTTCATTACAAATAAAAAATATCAATGCATTATAAATTCAACATCAAATGTTTTAAATAATTCAAATATATATTATAATTATATTTATATACTTTTGGAAAAAATGGAAAAATGGAAAAATGAGAAAATGGGGATCTCCATCCCCATCCCCATCCCCATCCCCATTTCAATTTAATTGTGGGGGAAATGGGGAAATGGGGATGGGGACCCCCCCCCCCCCAATTTCCCCATTTCCCCCCAAGACGGGCGTAGGGATGCACATTAATCCCCTGGGCCCCCAATCCCCGCACCCTTATCCCCATTTGGGGATTTTTTTTGTTTGGAAAAAATGGAGAAATGGGGGGGGGGGGGGGGGGGGGGGGGGGGGGGGGGGGGGGGGGGGGGGGGGGGGGGGTAAGGATGATTTTCATCCCCAAATTAAAATGGGGATGGGGATGGAGATGGGGGACCCCTCCCCATCCCCATTTCCCCCACAATAAATTTGAAATGGGGATGGGGATGGAGATCTCCATTTCCCCATTTTCCCATTTCCCCTAAAAGTATATAAATATAATTATAATATATATTTGAATTATTTGAAACATTTGAAATATTTTATGTTGAATTTGTAATGTATTGTTATTTTTTATTTGTAATGAAATGTTTTTTTTTAATTTAATTTATAATTTTCAGTTAAATAAGGAAATGGAAAAATGAGGGACCGCTGATACGAGAAAACGGAGAAAAACGGGGAAAATTGTGAAATCCCCATCCCCATCCCCATTTCCCCATTGGGGATGGGGGAAGGGCTTAGGAAGTGGGGATGGGGATGGGGATGGGGATGGGGGGACCTATATCCATCCCCATTCCCCAAATGTGTATCCTTAGGGGCGGGGATTTGGGGTCCCGGGGATAAATATGCATCCCTAGGTATTATTGATTTAGTCCATTTTTTTTTAATTGGTTTTTTTTACTTTAAAAAACAACTCAATTTCGTCTTTCTATAAGTCAACTGTTAGTCAAATTAAAAGATTCCAAAGGTATTTTTATATTTACAAATGTTATGTAATGCGTCAATACACGAATAAATTTAAGTATATATATAATAACAATTAAATAAATATATAAATATAAATTATAAAAATTATATAAAAGAAGAACAATAAAAAAAATTATGAAAAATAAAAATAAAAATTATCTAACCCAACCATTGGGTTCGGTGGTGGTTGTCAGAATCTAGGTTTTGTGGTGGTGGCTGGATCAAACCCAATCATCTCTCGCCCTCTTTATCAAAAAAACCCAGCCATCTCTACCTCTTTATCAAAAAAACCAACCATCTATATCTTTCATCATCAAAGCCAACCATCTCTCTTTTTTCTCGATCTCCTTCCTTCTTCGCTATCTCTCTGACCTCCATGAAAACCTAAAAGAAATTGCACCAATCCACCTCTCGCCTCCCGCCTCGAAACCGGTGAACGCTAGCAGCCCCTCCCATCACCAAATCGAACCCCACCAACCACACAAAACCTCGTCGCCCCATGATTTTTGTTGTCGGTGTTTGATTTTTGTTGGGGCGAGAGGGATAGAGAGTTGCAGATTAAGAAGCTTCTTGTTCGAAGATTCTGGGTTTGAATGGCTCGAGTTTTGGTGGGTTCAAAGATTCTGGGTTGGGTGGGGGGTGGAGCTGGGTTGGTCTGCGATCGGTTTAAATCCATGGTCGGTTTGAGCGACAGGTTAAGGGATGGGTTTCTGTGACAAATTATAGTGGTGACGAGTTTCAATGGGTTTGAGTTGCTAGGTTTTGGTAATGTTGATGTGGGAGATGAATATTGTTGATTTTTTTTTTTAATTAGGAACTGGTGGAATCCCAGATTAGGGTTGGCTTTCAGTGACAATTTTGGTCACCAGATGGAGACTTGTCTAATTCTCCATTGATGAAAGGCTGGTGGTGGTGTTGAACTGTTGATGATGATTAGAGGATGGTTTTGTTGATGATTTGGGATGGTTTTTGTGTTGTGATGGTGTTGATGATTTTGAGATTAGAGATATGGATCTCCACGACTCCACTCAGTGTTTTTTTTTTCAATTTTTGTTCAATTATTTCTTTTTTGTTTGTTCTTTTTTCAGTTTTTGTTGTTGTTGTGATTTGATCATCACCATCCATATTTCAGATGGATGTTCAAGATCCATCTAGCAATTTGTTTTTTATATATAAATTGTTTATAATTGTTGAATTTTTTAAAGGGCAGACATAAACTGAAATTATGGACAAATTAGTCCTTTTATATTTTCTATCACGTTTGACTGTTAAAATTACCGTCGGATTGACGAAATTGAGCGGTTTTTTAAATATATGGACTAATCCATTGAAAAATGAACAAGTGAGTAAAAAAAACAATTCAAAAAAAATATAGAGACTAAATCAATAATATCCTAAAAGTAATAATTTTTTTAAAATCTTTTAAAAAAAAAAAAGTTATTTTTTTCCCCTTTACCTGTTTGAATTTTCGATAACCTAAAGACATTAATCCAAAATCGAAAGTTAATATGATTAATTTCAAGTTAAAATTTACCACCTCATAACGTGTCTAGATGGTAAATGACACTCCTCCCTCATCCAATCTGATAATTTCGCTCGAAGAGTTGAAGTGAATTTTTTCCATTATAAAAGTAGAGTCCACGTGTACCGTATCATATTGACTGTTTAAGAAAAGAAAGTGGAATGAATTCTAGATTTATATTCCCATAGTTGAAAATTGAAATATGGGTGTTTTTGAAATTTTACAAGTAATTTGTCATTCATTCAAAATTTAAGAATCATTTCACTTTATTATTTTGTTTTAAAAATGATGGAAAACAGTAAATTTTTGTTTTTAACTTTTTAGTTATAATTTTAAAAATATTGTTTAATATTATATATATATATACAATTTTTTTATTATCTATAAGATATCCGTTTTTTGAATGTAAACCATTGAATTTAAATGTTTTGACTTGATAGCATACACTTATCTTTAAATCTAATATCCACATTCAAAGTTCTAACTAACAATAGAAAGAATATATATATAACCCAACTTTAGTGATGAAACTTTTTTTTTTCTTAAAAAACAAATTAATTTAATTGTTTTAATAAATAAATAGAATACGATATATATATTGGATGGCGTGAAAAGGAAAAAATTGTTTGGTTTGGCTGGTCAACCGTTAATCTAACTGTTCGAATTTAACGACAATGTTCTGAAACTCATCCATATTTTGTTAAAAGGGATACACTCACAGTATTTCAATGTCTATATAGTGGGTTTGTAAACATGAACAAAATTTTCATTCTATGGTTAATTATTCACCCTTAGACACTAGGGTTTCTTAACTTTGCATACATTGTCAACCGTACACCAACCTTTGAATGAAGAACTTCACTCCTAAGGAAAGACCTTTTTTTTTTCTTTTTTTTTTTGAAAAGAAAACTCTTCATTCAGACCTCAAAAGAGGGATAGGGTCCAAGCAACTAGGAAAACAAACATCCCAGAAACAAGAATGATTCAATCTAACAGTGAGTTCAACTCTGTTAAAAAACCTGGGAACTAAAGAAAAAGACACATCATTCCTAGTAAAAGATTATTTATTTGCCTCTACCACAAACAAAGGCAGCATCTACATTGAGTTTATAACATCCAGTAGGTGGAGCAAGCCAACTCTGCACACCAGCAACATTTCTCACCTGATTCACCATCCTCACCTGAGAATCTGCAACAGAAGAAATAAAAGAGCCTGCTCTACTCCAGACTTCAGAGTTAGCAGAATCAGGTTGATTCCTCATGGGTTGATTTAAAAAAGTCACCAACATCACGCACGGGCCAACCAAGAGAGAAGCAATCAGATGACCTGAAGAGCATATAGCAAAACCAATTTAACTCGAGTACAAAGAGATCATCAAACATCCTGGTTTTCAACTTGCACCGATATAGTTATTAAATACGAACCAGAAATACTCATTCAGATCATCATAATTGCACCGGTCTGTGTTAGAAGCATTCCCATCTTTGCTCTTCTTGGCTTCCTAGAATATTTTAAGCACAAAAATACACTCGGAACAAAAATAACTCATATTTAAGGATAGTGTCCGTTTGTGCTCATGTGTACCTACCTTATCAATGACACGGTAAACGGGTGTTATAACCTTCCGCATCATCCCCACCATAAGAAGGTTTAATGTTTTCTCCGGTAACATTTTTAGCGAAAAGGCCATGGAGTTCATATGCCATCTGAATATACATTGAGGTATTACTCAAAAAGTAAAAGGAGTAAACTTCTGTTAAGCAAAAACAAATTGGGTGATAAATTTAAAGAAGGGAATTCCCTTAGATAATTCAAGGGCACTCGCATTATGAAAAATATAACACATACATTCTGGCATGAATCGAAGATTAGCTGCTTCACCCCATATGAGAAGATATAGACCCATGTATATTATCTTTCTCTGTTGTATTTCTTGGGGGCCTTGAGGGTGCCTTTGTGGAGGAAATTTTATATTTTAGTCAAAAGTTTTAGGTCACACATAAGAAGTTCGAGTTCAAACAGTAAAGAATGAACCCATGGAAAAGGCTCGCAACAAAATTAGATGAAGAAAACTATCATATCTCACCATAAACTATGCTTTTGTCCTAAAAATCTACACCAGTTTTTGTAATTCATAAAAAGCTTATTCATAACTGCATCGACAGCTCTTTCATCAAGCTGCACAAGAGAAATGGTCTTAGCCACAGCCCAAACATCGGAAATATATGCAGAGAAGTTACTCATAAACCCGGTGTTCTGAACCAGTATTCGAGTAAGAATAAAATTGACTAGAGAGGAAAATTTAACATGCTGTTATGGAAGTCACTTGCAAACTGATCAAGTTATCATAATATATCAAATATCAACTGCTCATAATCAGCACAGACATCCAAATTCAGCTCCAAAGACTGAATTCAATACCAAGGATAATTTAACAACCAATATGTAACAAGATAAAACTTAAGCAGAGAGTTTGGTAAATACCTTGTTATGGGGTTCAGGCTTGGGATGAAGCCTTGAATGATTGTTAGGCAGTAGCAAAATCAAATGCTCTCTCTCGTTCCTGACATTGTCTCTCTGCATTAACCAAAATAAACTAAACTCATTAGTTAGTTCTTCATGTCGCACAGTGATTGTAAGCCATAATACAATTACATTCTTTCTTGACTTACTTTTGGTAACCCAAACATGGCCCTCAGCCAATCAAGAATGTATAAATCTCCAGCTTTTTGCCTCTGTGGTTCAAATGCACCTGGCCAATTCAAGCCACAAGTGTTCCACAAGGCAGCCACAGCAGCCTTAACTGGTATAAAAAGAGATAGTTTAAGTGGCAAGTTAAACAAGGCAGCTAGAAATTGGATTAAACAATAACAGCTTAAGAAAACAGAATTCATATATAAGAACATACACAACTACATTCAGTAATTATGCATACATACATATTATATAATTACTCTTAACGTCAAGAATTAACTTCTATCATTAAGAGTTCACTAATGTCAATATTATTTTATTGTGACTAGTAACGTTAAGAGTTATCATGGTTAACATTTCATGTAAATTATTTACTCATGAAAATATAATTCATTTTACTTATAACCGTTAGATTGCATTCAATGTTTAAGATAGGAAAATCCCCACATCTGCATGTTAAAAGGAATATATTATGAACATAGTTCTTATACACATACAAACATCAGATACAAATACCTCCTCAAGCTGCATGATAGGTTGTGATGACACAGCAGCATCCAGAGGAAGAATGTTGTATGGTGCATAGATTTCCTTGTTTTCTTCGACATCTCTAGCAGCCCAATAATCTGCTCAGAAGAACATATTTTGTAGGTAGCTTTATGCCATTAAATTGTCAATAATGCAACGAAAGCCACAAAAAATAAAATGAAGAAGAAGAAGAAAAATAGAGAGACTTACCCTCTGGAGCAACTTCTTCAACTTTCTCATACTTATAAACAACGCAAACCACTTCAAAAAGCGCCCCAGCTGTCTGGTAGGCTTTACCGAGTTGAGCTCTGTCAAGGAATTCGAACCAACAAACAATTCGATTAAAATGTTGTAACGTGCACACTTGTGACACCAAACAGATTTTTTTTTTATATATATAGGCACATTATTAGAGTACCTGTTTGCCTGCTTCCCCTGGCCAAGTTCTCTAATGTAGTGTTCATAGTAGTGCTGATAATAGCACTCGATTTCCAGTGCATCAGTCTTTTTAATCCGAGAAGCTAGACTGGATTCATTGTCGTGATTCAGATAGACATATTTTTAAAATAAATAAATAAAAAGGCCATCATTGTACACCCTGTGAAGAGTAACGATGAGCAATATGAACAGTGCTCTCACCTGGTCAACAGCAAACCAGAATTGAATAGCAGAAGTCCAGAGTTGCACAACAGCTTGGTGTGTGCTTACACAGAGAAGTTACAGTGGACATCTGATTTTGATCATACTTCAAGACAATCAAGCTGCAGAAGATAGAAGTGTAATATGCTTCATAGTCAAGCTTCTAATCAATGCTCTCATTAGCTAGATGATTAGTTAGTTAATAATTAGTTAAGTATGATGTGGCAGAATTAGTTATTGATTCCGCAAATAAAGTAAATCAATCAACGAAAACAGATCGTTCACCTCCATTAATGGAGTCTCATTCTCTCTGAAATATTTCTTTCAGACCTTCATCAAACACGTAAGACGATATACGGAGATTTTGCCGGCAAATAGAATTGAAAGAGTAAAGAAGACGAAAACAGGGAGAAGATAATTATCCAAAACAGATTGAGAATTTTAAAATATGAACTGAATGAATGAATAATTACACTTTGTAGTCTTTACAATAGAGCTAGCTTGAACTGCCTTACGCCCTTACTCCACGGCCGCTAGAACTCTGGTCCAATCTATGAGCTTCTCCAACGCATGGAACCGAACTTGATTAATTATCCAAAGTGATTTTTTTGACTAATGGCAGGGTTAATTTAATTTATTTTTAATTATAGCACGATAAAATTAATGAAATTTAAATTAATGTCTAAAACAAAAAATGTTTTCCAATTAAATTGGAACCAAATTGTAAAAACCTTTTATTATTATAAGTTATATGAAAAAAAAAACCATTTATTTAGTAATAATAATAATAATAATAATAATAAATATTTAAAGGTCATAGTTATTTAATCATAACTATTTCAATTTTATCTCATTAGTCAGTACGTGTGTTTAGGGTTATAGCTTATAACGTGACACATATGATAGAGGTTTATGACATACTAATAATCAATTTCTTCAAATATAGAAATTTTCAGATTCGAAATGATCTAGAAATATAAAAAAAAAAAATCAAATTTTCAGATTGAATCTCTTCCATCCATTATAATTTGTTGTATGTGAATTTTACCAAGCATACAAGTCATTGACAGGAAGGAGAAAATAGCTAGGTGGACGTCCAAATGGACAGTCAGGAAATATCCTACGAGGCATCATTAAAGAGAAGAAAAGCCCGAGTAAGCATATATAGAATGAAACCTACTCGGGATCAGTTAACAACACTCGGGACTGGTTAAACAACGCTTCCACTCCGGCTCAAAACGGCGCTACTCGGGACCATCAGGTATTATTCTTACTCGAGAATAAGTACGTATCGAGTAAGAACTTGGTGCTTATTTCACACGGATTAAGTCATTAAATAGGTGAAGATATCCATCAGGAAGGAATCCCAAATAAAATGGAACATTAAGTTAGAAGAGTCTCCAATCAGAAAATAACTTGATTTCTTTACGAAGACTACATTCTTATAAGGAAACAAGTCCAAATTAAACTACACTACTAGAATCCCACTCGATTTCCACAAGAAACTCCGAAACAGGAAAGAAGACAAATCAACCTCAAGCAAGTAACCGAATCACAATTAAATACAAAGATCTTATATTACTTGTACAAAGCAGATTAGGGTTCTATAAGCATATAAATAGACCCATAATCTGGCTCCAAAAGATATAGGCAATATAGCATACAGCAGTCATAGTACAAAGAGAAAAAAAAAAGATCGAGAGCTTGTAAAACATCTTATTCTCTTAGTGGATTGTGCCTTGGTTGATCTTTCAACCACCCGTGGACGTTTCTCCGGCCATCGGAGTTTTACTACGTAAAACTTGTCTTTGTTACTCTCTCTCTACATCTCTTTCTCTTTGATTCAATAGCCGAAATCCAATCCTTGTTGGCATTTTTGGCATAATCCAAAAATCGACGTTAACATAATTATAATTATTTTTTAGAATATAGAAATTAATAAAAAATATGTGTGATTGTTATTATATATATATATATATGTGTGTGTGTGTGTGATTATTATTAATAGTATCATTTAATGTGTATGTTGATGACTTTGCATAAGTTCAGAGTATTATATAGTTCACAAATTGGAAATATAAGATTATTAATAAATATTATTAGTATTATATGTTATATTGTATAATTAAATATATTATAATATGGAAAAAGTCTTTAAAAAAAATCTTAGAATATAGTATCATTTATTATATACCATGTGTTGCGACAACAACAAAAGTAACTATTTTTATGTTATATGAAGAAAAAAAAATAGAGTATCGTTTAATGTACATATATAATAATAAGGAGTTTTTACAATTTGGTTACAATATAATTGGGAAACGTTGCTTTTTTTACTTATTAATTCAAAATTCATCATTTTGGTTTTTATATAATTGAAAATCAATCAAATTACTTCTACCGTTAGTCAAAGTGACGGTTTTGACTAACGGTATGATTAATTTGATTAATTTGATTAATTTTTAATTATATAAGGACTAAATTGATAAAATTTGAATTAAAGAGTATAAAAGTGGTGTTTCCCAAATAAGATGGGACCAAATTGTAAAACCCTTTTTCTTTTTTAATACAACTGTTGCCGGGGTCCAGTGAGATTAAGTGTTCGTTTAGCTGAGTTTTCTACTGCCTCAAAAGATCTACAAACGTCTATTTGAGTTTTTTTTAGAGTTGTTTAGTTGGGCTTTTGAGATTGTCTATTTTAAATTGAGTAGAGACTAGTAGAGTTAAAACATGTACTAGACAAAAACTCATGGAGAATTGCTTCTTCAAATAGAACTAAAAAAAAAAAAAAAGTCTACCAACCAAACAACTATATTTAAAAAAAAAAAACTCTCTTTCTAATAGACATAATATAAATAGATATTTTTATCAATAGAAGTTTTTTAAAATCCAACAAAACAAGCTCTAAGGTTAATGCGTATGGTAAGTGTACAACCATCTCTATTAGAGTTGATATGGAGACTTTCTTCATATCATAGATCCATAAAAGATATTATGATTATTTTTTATACAAAAATATATATTATGATTAATACAGGTGAAGAAGCTACACAAATTCAAGGTGGTAGCGGGGGAAAAATTATATAAAAATTTTGAGTAACGAACAAGAAGAATATCAAAGGAATTTTTACTCAAAGTAATTTTATGTTGAACAAATTACACTAAACTCTTCTGAGATTTGTTCTTTTATATACCGAAACAATTTTACCGTTAATTGACGCTCACATCCCTTGTCGTTAGGGTTTGACCGTTAAATATGAGAGTTGACCGTTAAAAAACAATAAAAAATAGAAATACCCTTGATTTACAAAAAATATAAAAGAAGTAATTACATCAAACTCCCCTAAAGTTTGTTATTTTTCACACAAACAATTTTATTAATAAATGACATTCACCTCCCTTACTGTTAGTCAAAGTTGGTCAAATTAAACCGTAAACCAATTTTGACTATCAAAACTAAGGATAGTTTAATCAGTTGAAGCATTTTAAATATATATATATATATATATATATATATATATATATATATAATTGAATAAATATTTTAAAATGAAGATTTTTTAAGGTATTTTAAAATGAAATTTAAGTGAAAAAAAAAGCTATTTTTAATTATTTTTTTTTGGAAAGAAATAGGATAGTTATTCAAATTTAAAGAAAATCTTACTACCTTTAACAGTTTGCCAGTTCCACGAACAACACAAATCACAATCCTTTCCTAATTTGTTCGATCTTCTCCTTGAGAGATTGAGTCGAATTTCTTCCCAAAATGGAGTTAGTTTGCCAGTTCTATCAACAACAAAAATCACAACCCCTTACTAATTTGGTGTAATTTGTTCAAAAAAAAAAGAAACTCAATATCTATTTATAAATAAGAAAACAAATCCAAAGAAATAGTTTTTTAATTTTTTTTAAATAAATACATATATAAAAAAACAATTAAGAAAGGAATGTGATTTGTGTTGTTCGTGGAACTGGCGAGCTGACTCAATTTCTCATTGAGGAGATCGAACAAATTATGAAGGAATTGTGATTTGTGTTGTTGGTGGAACTGGTAAACTGTTAAAGACATTAAGATTTTTTTTTAATTTGAATTTATTTTAAATTAGATTGGACGGTCCGTTTTTTAAATGAAAAAAATCATTTTTTTAATTCTTAATTTTCAATTAACCTTATTTTTCTGTCCAAAAAAAATCATAATTTTAAAAACATTTTTTTTTCTTCACTTAATCTTCATTTTAAAATATCTACAAAAATCTTCATTTTAAAATATTTATTCAATATTTTAAGTGTATATATATAATGCATCAATTGACTAAACTATTCTTAGTGTTGATAGTCAAAATTGGTCAACTGTTTAATTTCACCAATTTTGACTAACGGTAGGGAGGTGAATGTCAATTATCAATACAAGTGTTTTTATGTGTAAAAGAGCAAACATCTGGGGAGTTTGGTGTAATTAGTTCTTTGATTTTTGGTGAATCAATGGTATTTCTATATTTTATCATGTTTTTAATGGCCAACTCTCATACTTAATAGTCAAACCCTAAAGACATGTGCTTGTCAATTAATAGTAAAATTATTTATGCATGTAAAATAGTAAACATCAGAGAAGTTTGGTGTACTTTGCTATTTTATTTATGCAAAAGTGTTACATGCTTCATTATCTATGATATCAATGCCTTGATTTATGAAGTTGGAGTTGTTATAGGATTACAGTGTGCTCGTGGTACGTATTTTAGCTTTTGTGACCTTATCTTCGTAAAAGGATATTTTTTTGGTTTGGGTTAAGCTTGTTTGTGTTGTCTCCCAATTGTGATGAGAGTTCTTTTTCATTAAAAAAAACAAAAAAATAATGATTGTTACAGGGATTTTTTGATGGCATGAAAAGTCAGCATAATGATTTGAAAGTATAGTGATTAGATATGTCACGTCACAAAAGTTGGCTAGGAAAGACCAACCCAAGACGATTAATAGATGATCTTTTATCTAAGAAGGCTGAGGGAACTAACCGATCAAGCACAAATAACCTGGTTGGGAAAACTAACCGATCAGGTAGAGACAACTTAGTCGGGGTAAAGACCATCTGATCGGAGCAAAAGCGATCTGGTCGGGTTAGATAATTGGTCAGTTAGATAACGGGTGGGGGACATTAAAGACAATCACGAATCAAATACCCAGAGAAAGAGGCACACTTAAACAAGGCACCTTTGCAGTAAACTATGATAAGGAAAGAAACTTCCTTATGGATGATAGAGTCCTAATCAGACAACAAATCTAATTCATTTAATGCACGAAATACGCGATTGGGAATGGATAGCGGGCCAGAAGAGGAGTGAGATATTTTAATACAAAAATTAACCCATAAGGTAGAAGTATTAGAATGTCACCAAGGGTCTAAAGATTTACTGGATGATAATCCCGAAAGCCCCTTTGTGAATAACATTCTCCAGACTCAGTTCCTGGAAAGAATCAGAATACATCAGGTTAAGCAATTTAAAGCAAACATGGATCCAAAAGAACATGTGAGACGTTTCTGAAGTGTGATGGCACAGTACACTTACAATAACCTGTCCAGTTAGGGTTAAGCCTATTAGTGTTGTCTCCCGATTAAAGATGTCAAAATTACCCATTGGTCTAGGGATCCGTGGGGACCCGTCCTGTTAGTGACAGTTTTAACCGTACCATTTAAGTTGTGGATGAGATCGGTCTTTTTATTAATCATCGATTTAATTTTGGTACGATTATGAGATTTCAAGTCGCCGGCCCGCCTAGTCCCCGTATCCGCTATATATATATATATATACATAAATTATATTGTCATTTCGAATTGATATAAGATATATCAGTTCCTTTCATGTGGAACATTGGATTTAAATGCTTTTACTTGGTTGTATTTACTTGTCATAGCATCTTTTAAATTCAATATCACTTAGAACTGATAATAGAAAGACCGTATATACATAATATATAAACATAATTTTCTCTCATATTTTTCTCTTCCAGTCTCCCACTAACATAGTTTTCCCTCTATTTTTTTCCCAATTTTGTCCCCTAATTAAAACACTACTCATTTCAGATTATTATATATAATATACCCCTCACACTATATTTTCATATTATTCAATTATATTTATATGATCTTTATCAAAAAGTCAAAACCAAAATACATTAATGGGATGTGGATGGTCAGGGACAAAAAACTGATTCCCTAATCGGAAATCCCAGTACCCGTATATAGGGATGACAACCGGTCGGGTTTGGGTGGGTTTTGTAAAATCCAAACCCTCACCAGTGAAAATTTTCCTCACCCATACCCGCCCTTGAACCCGCGGGTTATAGCTGCACCCATACCCTCACCCGTGAACCCACGAAACAATACAGGTTCATGGGTGGATGTTTCACCCGCATGATACCCATAAACCCGCAACCCACGAACCCGCAGGTTTATATGTCTATGTATATTTATATACAAGTATTTTATTTATGTGGGTTTGTGGGTCCAATCTGTTGGTTCGTTTTTCCAACCCGCACCAGCCCCTGAACCCACCGGGTTTTTCAATAAACGGGTATGCGGGTCGTAATTTCACCATCCACACCCGACCCTACAGGGTTGCGTTCGGGTCAAATTAGCATCCTTACTGGTCGCATCGTTTATTTAATAGTGGGTATTTATCGGGGATGATATTTCTCATACAAATTAGTATCGGGGACAGTAATAGAAAACCCGTCCTCGACCCGTACCATCGACATCCCTACTTCCAATTGTGAGAAGAGTTCTTTTTTTTTTTCATTAAAAAACAAAAATTAAAATTATTACCCAACCCATCTAACATAATATCCCACGTAATAACATTTATTTCACCCCACGTAATAACATTTATTTCAGACACCCATGGTTGTTTTCCTGATTTAGGGTTTTACCACGGAAACTTGTGTTTGCATACTTTGTTTCTTTTCTTTTTTCTATTTTTCACATAACATCATTGACAATTTGCGATAGTTTGTTGGACGCGTGATCGACTTTAGGTAGTCCAAAAAAAGCACCATAAACAATAATTATTACCAAACCCATCAAACATAATACCCCATGTAACAACATTTCTATGAGACATTTTATAAGCAACAAGCCAAACGGATCCAAATCAAATCTTAACTTCGTTGTAAGCCCATCCCTCAAACAATCTCTCAACCAGTGATGTGGTCTATAAAAGTAGAGAGAAACTGGAACTGTCAACTTTCATATCCACAATTTTACAAACATCGTAAGGACTTTTTCAGGTTGGTTGCTGCACTATAAGTTTAGAATAACCTTGTTGCAAGAGAAGGGGGGTTGAGGGAGGGGGGGATGGGGGAGGGAAGTAAGGTGTGTGGTTAACTTAAGGGTATTTTGGACACTTCACACCTAAAGGTCAGTCAAAAGTTAGCGTCCACGGTAGCCAATTAACAGCAGAGGTATTCATGTAATTTCAAGAAAATGCTCCATATTTGTACAATTATCACTAATATTGGGGATATATTTGCAATATGCCCTAAAAAGGAAAATGAAATGACGATAAAACCCCAAAACCGTGATATCATATCTGATCTCCCCATCCTCATCTACTCTCCAAAACCCTCGTTTGCTCTGTGGAGTCTGGAACAAGTAGAAATGGCTCAAACCCTAACACGCGCCATGACTACTCTCCCCATGCGCCACTCCAAACTCACTCTCATCTTCTCCAAACGCCTCCTCTCTTCCACATCCACAGCCACCATCACCGCTCCCCCTCCTCTCCCCTCTCTCCTCTTCAGCCGCCGAGCCCTCGCTCCTCTTTCTCACGCCGCTCAATCCCTCTCACCCGCGGCCCGCTTCGCCGCAGTCCGCTGCCGTGTCAACCGCTCCGGAGGGGGCTACTCGCCGCTCAACTCCGGGTCGAACTTCAGTGACCGTCCTCCCACGGAAATGGCCCCGCTGTTCCCGGGTTGCGATTACGAGCACTGGCTGATTGTGATGGACAAGCCCGGCGGTGAGGGCGCCAGTAAACAGCAGATGATTGATTGTTATGTCCAAACCCTAGCTAAAGTTGTTGGCAGGTAACATTATTCAATCAAGTTTTCATAAATCAACATGTGTAATCAATTAATCGGTTGGTGTTTTATCACTATTATCACGAACGAGTTTTTTTTTTTCTTGTTTATCAGTGAAGAGGAAGCAAAGAAGAAAATCTACAATGTTTCGTGTGAGAGGTACTTTGGGTTTGGCTGTGAGCTTGATGAGGATACTTCAGTTAAGCTAGAAGGTGTTTTTTTTAATTGCTCAAATATCATTGAATTGTTTTTTAAATTATAAACCTTTAATATTTTGGTAATGTATTGATTTTGTTTGTTAGCAGGTTTGCCTGGTGTTCTATTTGTTCTTCCGGATTCTTATGTTGACGCCGAAAACAAAGATTATGGCGGTAAGACATTTTTGGTTCAAGTGGTTTCCTGTTTTAAAATATTTAAACAGAAGCATAGATATTATTAAGAAGGAAAATCTGGCTGTAAACTGTCATATAACGTTCTATACATATTGTTGCTGTTGGGATATGAACTTCACGGAATGAATCTGAGCTCATAATTTGGTTCTAGTCATAGGTTCTGTTCGTGATTGTGTTTGATAAGACTTAAAAGAGTGTTATCTAAAATGTAACAAAGACACGCCGATAGTTCTAATGAAATAATACATCCATGATTATAATTTGTCCTTTTAAAAAAAAAAAAAAGAAGTGATTTTTTCGAATCTGTCTTTGCAAAGCTAGTTAATCTTTTCAAACAATGTTTAGCTTTGAATGCTAATGGACTTAAATCAAATGTTTCTCCTGATTGTTCTACGCTTACATTTCATGAGGCTGCAGATCAAGTAAATTTTGGTCTGGGGATGCACCTCTGTCCCTCCACCTTCTTCAGTTCTGTAAAAGACTATAGTCACTATACAAATAATGTAGTGTAATTTACTCGAATCTGCTTGAGTCAAGTGTTAAGAACCTTTTTTTCATTCTCATTGTTGATGCCTGATGGAATTGAAGTAATTATTATTTATGTTAGGGGAGAAAGTTTTTTGTGAATTGCAGTGCTAGTCCTTCACGGAGAACAATAAAGGCTGGGTAAAAGGGTACATTTTAAGGATTGCAATGCTAATACCTAATATAAACACTCAAGGTGACTTGTTTATATTGTTAAGTTTCCATCCCCAGTCCATCTTGGTGAAGCTAATTGCCTCAGTTGGGTGATGACTGATGCCTAACTTAAATGCTAATGGACTTGCATCAAAATGATCTCATTACCTGTTTTGTCCTTCTACACTATGGAGTTTCAGAATCATTGAAGATGGTACAGATAGTTTTGTTTTTCTTTCATATAATTGTTGAATCAGATTAATTATCACTAATTGTGCATCACAAGTCTGGGAAAGAGAATCTATTTTGAGAATTGCAGTGCAAGTCCTTGATAGATAAAATACAAGGTGACTAGGTCAGATTGTTTCTCTTCCTTCCCGAGTTCATCTTGGCAAAGCTAATAGCCTCAAGTTGGGCAGTGCCTAGCTTTGAATTCTAATGGACTCACATCAAGGTCTTCTCATTAATTCTGTGCTTCTATACTATGGAGTTTCCGAATCATTGAAGATAATACATATAGTTTTGTGTGTTTTTATTCCAAATTAATGATTTGGTACATTTTATAGATTTCTTATTGAAGCAAAATTCTTATTTGTGTTTGTTTTTTTTTAAAAAACTTTTAGTAAATGTCAGTGTACAAGTTCCAAATGGTTTCAGCATGGTGCATGTATCCATCTTGGTAAAGGCGTAAAGCTAATAGCTTCTAATGGAGTTTCCTAATGGACTCGCATCAAATTTCTCTCATTACCTGTTCCGTGCTTTCTCTTTGTGGAGTCTTGTAATGTGATACATATAACTTTTTATATATTGTTCGTGGCGTATAGTTTAATGTATTTCTTAGATATTTATTGCAGTAATTTTTTTTGTGGAGGTTCAATGTGTAAACTCACAGTTACAAGTTTTCAAGTGGACTTCATTTGGGTGCAGAGCTGTTCTGTTCTTAAGCTTTCCATATAAAGTGTGCAATTGATGCATGCCTTTCTTTGTTGGGTCTAAATATAATAAATATCCTCTCTTCTTAAAATGGGACTAGCTAATTTCTTAATGTTTTGCTTAAAAACTTATGAGACACCTCTTATGTTTGTTAATTTTTTATACCTTTATTTTCTTTCAGCTGAGTTGTTTGTGAATGGAGAGACAGTTCAGAGATCACCTGAAAGACAAAGGAGGGTGGAACCACAGCCCCAGAGAGCTCAGGACAGACCGAGATATAATGACAGAACCCGATACGTGCGTCGTAAGGAAAACATGCGGTGAAAACATAGGAGAGGAGAGCAAGCGAGCTGTATAGTGATTCTGGAAAGAAGGGAATGGGGGGTTTGCTTATTAATTTCATGAATCCTTGATAGATAATGCATGCCTACTTAAATGTGCTATTGAGCTAGTTGAACTCAGAAGTACCTGAACTCCTCGTTGAACTTGAATTTACAAATATTTTACTTGACTTAATGCTGCTGCTGCTGCTGCTGCTGCTGCTCCTGCTCCTTTATGGGGTGTAGTGATTGTAGAACTTTTTTATTTATGACGTTCTTCGTGTCTGACTCGTGTTAGATTCTATATTGTCCAGAGCGAGTTCTTGACACCATTTGTGCCCAAAAGAAATGCATAATAGTATCACAGGATGCTGAATGCTGAATGCGGAATGCCGAGTGTTATATTTCCTAAAAGTTTGTCCAAATGGTATGGTAAGTGTATTTGGATCTACCATATCAATTCATCATCGCATAATCTATATCGTTATTATTAAGTCATATCAGGCCACAAACAAATATGACAAAACATGAGACAGCCAAAATCAACTCATGATATTATTATAGCAAATCGTTCGATGAAGTATATTTGGCTTGATCTTTTACTTTAACAAACTGGAAAGAAGAAAAAGGACAAGAACCGGGGAAGGTAATGGTAATCAGAAAGGAGAGGACTCTAAAGCTAATGACTTTTCTCAGTATTTTAAAACTAATCCCGTCTTCTAGTATGTTCTCCCTAGGGAAAACTGTCGTAGAAGTTGATTGTCCCAGGTCTTCTAGGGTGGGAAGAGTGTTTGTCTATTCAATCATCGTAAGTCTTACTTGGATCTTGCTATATTTTGCTGATTGTGTGGGGTGGGTCTTGTTGGATCTATGGATTCAGAGGAGATTGCGAAGTTGTACGAGTCACTTTCAATTGGGGATAAAGATGGAGCGGTTTATCATGTTTCTAGGGAAGAGAAGATGGTAGGTGCGGATGATGTTCTAGTGGGGAAGGTTTTATCAGGTAAGAAGGTTAATCAGAAAGCGTTCATAGGAGTGATTGAACAACTTTGGAGAACAACTGGGCGAGTGGAAATTGAAGTCATTGGAGATAACATTTTCGTGTTCTATTTCAGAAGATCAGAGGATCGGGACCTGATATGGCTTACACGGACCATGACACTTTGACAGAAATTTAATTATCCTTGAGAGGCTAGGGGGATTAAGGATATTTCAAGTCTACGATTTGACAAGATAGATATCTAGGTGCAAATTCATAATCTTCATTTGATGCGTATGAACATAGGCTTTGTTAAGTTATTGGCAGAACAAATTGATGGTGTTATAGAAATCCCGACGGAGTCGAAAGAATGTCGAGGTCGGTTTCTTAGGGTTAAGGTGCGACTTGATATCTCTAGGCCATTGAAGAGGGTTTTGCGTCTAGCTTTGGCGATTTCTGATAGATTGTCTGTGTTTATGCTAAATTATGAAAGGCTTCCTCAATTTTGTTACGCTTGTCGAAAAATAGGTCATAGTACGAGGGATTATCCTAATTAGAAGGCAAGGATTAAGGCTCTAGAAAGGAAAATTACGTAGTATGTAGTCAGACGTTGTCAACAATGATAATAATGAAAGTACTGGAGTAACTTCAAAAGTGGTTTCCAGTGACTTAAGACCCAGTTTGGTATTGCTTTTCTAACTGTTTTTGGGATCAAAAGTGATTCTATACTTAAGACAGGGTGTTAAGTAAAATCGCGGGGAAGTGCTTTTGGTCACTTTTAGTTTCTCCCAACTAAGTTTTTGAGAAGCTTCAAATGCATGCTTTTGGATTTTAGCTTCTGCTTTTAGAAAACGCGCTACAGTGATATTAAATGAATTTTTATTAACTTTCCAACTTTGTTTTTGTCTTTAACGAAATTTAACAAAAAAAATTGGACTTATATTTTTGTACAAAAAAAATGTTGCCATAACTGTATATAAAAATTGGGATAATTAATTCAATAAAGTAGAATAAAAATGAAATAAATCAATAAAGTATAATAAAATAAATAAATAAATAGGGTTGGGGAACCCTTACACGTTTGTTGCACTCAAGAGGGTGTTAAGGAAACATTCCACGGGTATGGTGTTTTTGTCTGAAACCAAACTATATGGCAGCTGGGTGTGTAAAATTAAGGATCATTTAGGTTATGCAGGGGGTTTCATATGGATAGTGATGGTAGGAGTGTAGGTCTTCTTCTTGTTTGGTAAGATGAGTGAGATGTTACTATACTATATTTCTCGAAAGAACACATTGATGCTCATATCAAGTTAGAAAATGGTTTCCAATAGAGATTGTCCGGTTTCCATGGAACTCAAAATCAAAATTTCCGTTTTAATTCTTGGGAATTACTGCGTAGATTACGGTCAGTGGATATAACCTTCCTTGGATTTGGGTGGGGAGGGGGGGATTTTAATGAGTTACTTAATATGGGTGAGAAGCAAGGAGGCTCAGAGAAATCATTTTTAGGGGTACTAAATTCTAGGTTAGCAATGGATGATTGTGATTTGATAGATATTGGTTTCTCTATTCCCAAATTACTTGAAACAATAGACGGGAAGAGGTACATAGCATACAAGAACATTTGGATCAGATTTCAGCCAGTAAGGAGTGGGTGGATAGTTTCCTGAAAGCGGTTGTTGAAAGTCCAGCGTCATATTCTTCTAAGGTTCAATGGCGAGGTGCTGAAAGTGAAATACAATGACATAGGCTTCAAATTCGAACCTTTTTTGCTCAAAGAGGATGACATCAGTTAGGCTGTTTCTGCAGCTTGTAAGGACAAATCTCCTTCTCGATCTGTGTTGGATTTAAAACCAAACTGAATTGGTGTGCTACGCGACTTTTGAATTGGAATACAGAGAGGTTTGGGTCATTTCGGAAATTGGTGGCTAATAAATAGAATAATTTGGAGAGGTTTTATACTCGAGATACATGATACATGGGTCATGGAGCAAATCAGATTACTTGAGAGGGAACTTGGGGTTTTGCTGGCTAGAGATGAAATCTATTGGAGACAGAAGGCTCATACAGATTGACTAGCTTTTGGTGACCGCAATTTGTAAATATTTCCATGCTCATGCTACAGCTCGGAGGAAAAAAAAACATTGTTAAATAGGTTGATGATGATGGAAACTGTTATGAGAAAGGAAACGACTTGTCTCGTTTGATTTGTAAGGGGCCTTTTGATACGAGGTCATATTTATACGTGAATGAGAATCTCTGCATTCTCGTGTTTGGCAGTATGTTTGAGTCTTTTGTTTTTTGGAACAGATGATTTCAGATTATCTTCCATCAGATTTCCTCCGTGGGACCCACCATACATTTTAAAAAAATGAAAAAGAAAAATCCTCACCGTCTTCCTTCAAAATCTGGAAACATATTCGTCATCATTTTTTTTTTCTCCAATCCAGAAAAAAATAACTCAATTTTCCATTCAAATTCCAAAAAACAAAAATCCAAATGCTAATCTCATTCATCAATCCATATCTAAACACACCTACAATATTAATATCATATTCCAAAAAAAAAATCAAAAAAAAAAAAGAGATGCAGATCTGTGCTTCATCTTCAATCAAATGCCACACCCAAAAAAAAAAAAATGACTCCATCAAGAACCCCAACGAGGGACTGTACTTCGTTGAGCACAATATCATAGACTGTAACACGGCGACAGAGGAGGGAGTGACGGTGACGATGAGGGTTGGTCAATGATGGGTTGTGATGGATTTTGAGGAAAAAAAGTTGGAATTGATAGTGGTGGAGGAAGAGGAGAAGTGAGAGAAAGTGAGCGGACGATGAGTTTGTAAGAGGCGATCTTGAATTTTTCCAGAAATCCTCATAAATCATTTTTTTTAAGTACATATTTAATCTCCTCGATATATTTTTTCCTTATCATTGTCTTTATTTTTTTCCTTATCACTTTTTTTTTAATGTTTCCCCTTTTTAAATTGTTTATCTTAAAATTAATTTTGGCATGTTTTTATACTCAAAAGACAAAATGATTTCCTGGTACAACCAAATACATTTATCTAATATTCCTAAAAACATTATTGTGTTTAATTTTCTCATGAATCATGAATCTGATTATTTTGATTACATAATACCAAACGGCCATTAAGTATTTTTTTGAGATTTTCTATTCTTCTAATCCTGACCTGGACGATTTACGTCTAGCCATTAATTCTATTTAAGCCAAGTTAATTGAGGATATGTGTAGTGATTTGGAGGATATGTTCTCGGCTAAAGAGGTTAAACGAATAGTGTTCTAAATGGGTCATACTAAAGCCTCTAAACCAGATGGGTTCCATGCGGTTTTTTTTCCATAAATTTTGGTCTATTGTGGGTAGTGATATCGTTCATGTAGTTCTAGAAGTCTTAAATGATCAAGCTTCTATTCGTGATTTTAATAAGGCTAATGTAGTCCTGATCCGTAAGGTCAAATATCCTCAAACTCTTATGGATTTCTGACCTATTAGTTTGTGCAGCGTGGTGTACAAAACCGTGACTAAAGTACTTGCTAATAGACTCAAGACTTTATCGCCTTCAATTATTTCTCCCTCTTAGTCAGCCTTCATTCCAAGTCGGTTAATATTTGATAATGTAATTACATCTTTTGAGATTTTACATTCTATTAGTAAGAAGAAGGATGGTAAAAAGGGTATGATGGCCTTAAAGCTCGATATAAGCAATGCGTATGATAGGGTGGAGTAGAGCTTTCTGTGGATAGTTAAGGAAGAATGATTTTCCTCTCAAATGGATGGAGTTAATTTTTTATTGTATTTCCACTTTCGAGATGTCTTTTATTCTGAATAGGACTGTTTTAGGCAGTGTTACCCTTTCAAGAGGTCTTAGGCAAGGGTGTCCCCTTTTTCCTATCTCTTGCCTAACAAAAAAAATCTGAAAGAAATGGGAGAATCCTAGGTGTGAGGTGTTGTAGGGGCAATCCACTTGTGAGTAATTTATTTTTTCAGCATATAATAGCATTTTGTTCTCTAAGGCCTCAATTGAGAGTGGTTTTTATGTTAAAGAGCTTTTGGAGATTTATAAGAAAGAATCGGGTCAATAAGTCAACCTCAATAAATTCAATATTTCTTTCAGTCCTAATATGCCTCTAGGTTTGCGGAAGGATGTCTAGTCAATTTTTGGCATTGGGGATAGTTGCAGTCATGACAGGTACTTAAGCCTTCCAACTCTTATAGGCATAAATAAAAGGAAACATTTAATGAGATTAAGAAAAACGTGTGGAAGAGGTAAGAGGTAAGAGGTAAGAGGTTGGAAAAGAAGTATGTTCTCTTTTTGGGGTAAAGTTGTTTTGATCAAAGCTGTTGCCTAAGCTATTCCCACTTATGTTATGAGTATATTCCAACTGCCCATTGGCTTATGTCGTGAGTTGGGTTTTAAGATCTCCAAATTCTGATGGGATTCTAAAGATGGTAAACATAAAATAAGTTGGATTAAATGGGAATAGCTCTACCTTCCAAAGGTTTGATTATTTTTAATCAGTCTCTTCTAGCTAAACATGCATGGAGAATATTAACCTGCCTGGATTTGTTAGCCGCAAAAATCTTAAAAGTCTAACAAATACTTCAAAAGTACATACTTTCTTGAAGCTTCTCTTAAACCAGGAAATTCCCACATCTGGAGAAATATTATTTGTGGGAGAGCGTTGGAAGGTGAGTGATGAGATATATATTAGAGTTGTAAGAACCCTTGGCTCCCTCGTCCTTAAGTGTTTAAACCTATTACTTTTAATGTCAATGGTAATCTTAGGGTGGCTGAATTGATAGATTTGGACGGACACTGTTTGGACTGTAGGAAGATCGATTCTATTTTTCTTCCAGTTGATAGAGATGTTATCCTTTATATTATTGTCAGTATTAGAGGCGGTGCAGATCTCTTGACTTGGCATTTTGACAAAAAAGGACAATATATTTTGAAGAGTGGTTATCGTTTGGCATTGTTAGAAAAGTTGAGAGAGTCCAATTCTAGCTTCTTTGCTAATTATAAGTTGTGGACAATTTTGTGGAACTTTCACATCCCCCATAAAGCTAAAATCCTTACTTGGAGAGCCTGTTTGGATGCACTGCCTTCTCTAGTAAATCGTTAGAAATAGAAGGTTGTTGAGGATTGGCGTTGTAAGATATGTGGTGAAGAAGCATAAACAGTGGCTCACTCGCTTTTGGTGCAAGGAAGCTAGGAAAGTCTGAGATCTTTCGATTTTTAGGACTTTGGTGGATAAGTTCAGAAATCTTCCTGTGTTGGATGTTCTGAGAGGATTGTTTTTTCAGCTTAGGAATGAGGAGTTGCTAGTGCCCGTTTCATCTCGTGGAGCATCTAGGGTAATCGAAATGTGGCTCTTCATAATGATAATTTTAGGGAGGCTGCAAATCTTCTATCTTGGTCTGCAAACTTGTTATCGGAATTCCAAAGCAAACGGAAATGTTTGAAATCGATGGGAATTTTAGTCAATCCCCATCGGTGTACAAATCGGTACCCTCCTCCACCAAGTTGTCTCAAATTGAATACTGATGTTGTTCGTATTGGTTCTAACTTGATAGGGGTTGGTGTTGCTATCAGGGATGCTTCAGGTAGAGTTCTGGCGGATGTGTCTGTTCCTATGGTCGGCGTGTTTTCTGTAGAATTGGGTGAGATGTTGGCTCTCAAGGAAAGGTTGTTGCTTGCGAAACGGTATAATTTGAGGACTCTAGTGGCTGAGGTTGATGCTACCAATGTGGTATATGCTATAAATTCGATTGATTAAGTTTTAGCGGTGCATGTTTTTTAGTTGATGATATTATTGTTGGGTTTTATGTCCTAAAGATATAATTTGTAAATGGATATAAATAAAAGAAAAAGTTCAATTCATTCTTGTTGTGTTGTTTATTTTATAACTTGTGCATATATTTAACATCCAAGATTGCCGGATGTAATCTCGAATTGTGTATATGAGTGTCATATACACATGGATACAGTAAGAGATGTGCAATCTAAAGAGGGGGTCAAAAAATAAATAGCACTTTTTGGAGGTGACGTTTCAACACTATCACTGCTTTTATGACTTATGTTTAAAAGACACCTATTATGGTGAACGGACAAAAATACCACCAATAGTTGTTTCATCAGAATATTTGATTCATTTTTTTACAGTGAGAGTTATGAAATAAAGAGATAAAGTTTCATTGAAACTCAGCCGCTACACAGACGCATTCGGGGGTCGAGCTTTTTTTTTCTAGTCAGTACTTAATATGTTCGAAATATAATTACAAAAGGCTCAGAGCCTTTAGTAAAAGTCTCAAACCCAGTAAAAGTCTCGAGCTTTTTTGGTAAGGGTTCAAGCTTTTTTGCCAAGTGCCCGAGCTTTTTCTACTGGGTTCGAGCTTTTTTATCAAGTGCCCGAGTTTTTTTACTAAGTGCCCGAGTTTTTTTTAATTGATTCGAGACTTTTTGTCAAATTAAAAAAAAGCTCGGGCACTTGGCAAAAAGTCTCGAATCAAGTGCAAAAAAGCTCGTTCACTTGGCAAAAAAGCTCGTTCACTTGGCAAAAAAGCTCGTTCACTTGGCAAAAAAGCTGAATCGAGCTTTTTTACCAAGTGCCCGAGCTTTTTTACCAAGTGCCCGAGCTTTTTTGCACTTGATTCGAGATTTTTTTACACTTAATTCAAGACTTTTTGCCAAGTTAAAAAAAAGCTCAGGCACTTGGCAAAAAAGCTCGAATCGAGATTTTTTACCAAGTGCCCGAGCTTTTTTGCCAAGTGTCCGAGCTTTTTTGCACTTGATTCGAGCTTTTTTGCCAAGTGTCCGAGCTTTTTTGCACTTGATTCGAGCTTTTTTGTCAAGTGCCCGAGCTTTTTTTTACTTGATTCGAGACTTTTTGCCAAGTTAAAAAAAAGTTCGAGCACTTGGCAAAAAGTCTCGAATCAAGTGTAAAAAAGCTCGATTCGAGCTTTTTTACCAAGTGCCCGAGCTTTTTTGCACTTGATTCGAGACTTTTTGCCAAATTAAAAAAAAGCTCAGGCACTTGGCAAAAAAGCTCGAATCGAGATTTTTTGCCAAGTGCTCGAGGTTTTTTGCCAAGTGCCCGAGCTTTTTTGCACTTGATTCGAGACTTTTTGCCAAGCTAAAAAAAAGCTCGGGCACTTGGCAAAAAAGCTCGATTTGAGCTTTTTTGCCAACTGCCCAAGTTTTTTTTTACTTGATTCGAGCCTTTTTGCCAAGTTAAAAAAAAAGTTCGGGCAAGTTAAAAAAAAAAACTCGGGCAATTGATAAAAAAACGCGAACCCATTAAAAAAAGCTTGGGCACTTGGCAAAAAAACTCGAATCGAGTTTTTTTACCAAGTGTCCAAGCTTTTTTGTCAAGTGCCCGAGCTTTTGTTTACTTGATTCGAGCTCGAAGACAAATCAAAAAAACTCGGAAGAGTATAAAAAAACTCATAATCATATCAAAATAGCTCGGACACTAATAAAAAAGGCTCGAAATATTTTAAAAAAGTAGCGAACAAAATCTAGAGACTAAATGTTCATACATGTTCATACAAAGATTGAGACAACAAATCATAATGAATGGATACATTGTTAAACCATACAGAAATATATGATAATGTATAAAAGAAGATCACAACATATGTTGTTTTTTTTAACAGAATCTGGAGAGAGACAAGGTTTTTTGGAGAGAGATGAGTTGTAGATCGATTTTCAAACAACTATTTTGGCGAGAGAGGAGTTATCGTTTTCAAAGTGTAGATAGAAGCACAATGAGAATAAAAATAGATTATTTAAGGGTGATTTGGGTAGTTCACCATAATAGGTGCCTTTTAAACTTAAGTTATTAAAACAGTGACATCATTACTACACACACATAAAAATGTGACATATCTCACCATATCCACATCTAAAGAGTCCATAGATAGCAAATAAAGATGGATACTTTATTTATGGCTAATCTATAGTTGCGGTCCATTCAGTAATGTACGGTGATTCTATCCTAAATCATTCATATGAGATATGGGAATGGAGGCACCTTGTATGATGTGATCAAATAGGTATGGGTCATGATCTATATGAATCTCTCACCAAGATCCGTTTACCTATGAGATTCATATATATCAACTAATGATGACTATATGTGTGTGATCTTAATCCTGAGTGTCTCATCGACTCCTTCAGGTTAGATCGTGGTCTTTGATATACTATGGTTAAGGTCAGATGCATTTCATGATCAATATACTCCGTATGTTGGGATTGCGGTTTGGCTTGTGGTTGGGAAGGTTTGTACATAATAGTGGAATCCACTCCTTCTTGTGAGAAGTAGATGGTAGTTCCCTTAAGGGTTGATTCGGGGCTTGGACAATATGAGCGCTCTCCTAATTCCGTAAGAAAATAGGATTTATTGTTCATTATAGAATCAACGGTACTTAAAGGATATATGTAATTAGAGGGGTATAACGAACATTATGACCCTGCTCTAATTATGAACTACTGTGGAGGATCACACCATGTGTAATAACTATATCGATGGACACCGAGTTGTATCGGTCTGTGTAAGAGCCTCTACAGTTGAGAGAGTGTAGCTTCGGGTTTTTAGTGGAATAACACCGGAGTTAAGGAATATTAATTAAAGAGTTTAGTTAATAATTCTGAGGATTATTAGAGCTCAAAATATTGTGGGTCCATTAGGTCCCCTTGCTAGCCCGATGGATTTAGGTAACAAGGGTCACGGTAAATTAATTGGATTGTCCAATTAATTGTGTTACAAAAGTGGCAAGTGTATATTCGGGAATTAATTGAATAATGAGATTATTTAATTAATGAATGTTAATAGTTAAATTAATTAAATAATTAGATTATTTAATTATATTGATAATTATGAATTATTAATTAACTATTAATTGGAAAGTGTTAGTTGATATATGGATTTAGGTTAAGATAAAGTAATATAATTATTTTATTTTATTAAATCATTTATCTAAGTATCTGAATTTAAGTTTAAATTTAAAATACTTATGATCACTTTTAATATATTAGATATATTTGAAAAGAATAATTAAAAGATATATATATTATAACAAAGAGATTGCATAGATTGCATTGGATGTAAATTGATGTATGTACATATATAAATGTTTGTATAGGATACAAACATATATATATATGCCCGTATGCAGAGGATGATAAAAGAGATAATATTGCTGTCTGATTAGAGGTGTGAATATATATATATATATATATATATATATATATATATGTATATATCAAAAGTAATATATTTTTTGTTTGTATGAGATACAATTTATGTGTGTGTGAAATCAATACACCAAATTCAGAAAAAAAAAAAAGAGTTTCTTTAAATATTTCTCTACATCCTTCATTCAAGTTCTTGAGACCATGACGTGCCCACACGCAGTTACCAGATCCGGGAGATAGCGAGGAAAATATAGTGGTTTAAACAGGAGCATACCATAAAGTGAAGGAACTTCCAAACGTTAGTAAGAGTGGTTCAGACAGGAGCACATCGTAAAGTGAAGGAGCCTCCAAACATTGGTATGTTCTTCTACTGATTATATTGATTACAATTTTCTGTGATTACATATTGTATATATTAGTTTTGAAAAATAATTACGATCTCAAGTTCACTGGTCTCGAATACAGATTATGATCTGTATAAAAAATTTAAAACCTAGTTCCGCTGTGTATCCGTTGAACGGGGTTCCATCAATTGGTATCAGATCCAATTTTATTTTTCGGAACATGAAATTGTTTTCAATGCTCCTGTATGTATGATTGTGTATGCATAATTTAAATTGACTGAATGTTGTTTTTTTATGTATATATATACATATTTATTTATTTATTTACAAAAACATGGTTGATCGTACATTTTTATGATACTGTGGATTTAGGATTCATGGGTTATATTATTATTATTATTATTATTATTTCATATATATATATATATATATATATATATATATATATATATATATATATATATATATAATACGTGAACCTTGTGAAAACATATGAAGTTAACGTCACAGAAGTTGTACAATTGTTGCACAGTGTACGTGTGATGAATTGGATGTGCACTTGTTGCAGAGTGTACATGTAATGATAAGTTGTGCAATTTTAAAATTGCATGTATGTGGTGGGACCACAGGCAGCACCATTTGCATGTGAGACATGCGTGGTGGCAGTACAAGCAACACACACATGACTTGTACAACATCACGTGTACGTTTCCAAAGGAAATTGTTACCTAGTACTTTCGGTACAGATTTCTCGTTACGGATTCATGAGATGAATCGGAGTGACCTGAATAGATTGAAAGATATCTAAAGTTACTAAAAGATGAAGGACTGTCTTGGGGGAATTTTTGTAATTTTAGATTTCAATTTTTAGGTTAAATAATCAACAGTACTCGGTCAATTCATGTATACTTTATATTATGTGGTGATAAAAGCATTGTCATGCATACGTATGTCATTTAGATTAGATGTGCCTATATAAATATATTTGATATGTCATACATGCTTTATAGCCTGATATTTTATATATTTTTTTAATGTGATTAAAATGGACAATATACATAATTGACTATGAATAATGAGATTAGTTTTTAATGGTTAGAAAACTTGGTAATTCTCATTATTATTAATCTAGATATTAAAGAGTTTAAAAAGTTAGATTAATAGGGTCATTTATTATAATTAGGATTAATATGATTAATTACCTAATAATAAATGAACCGAATAAAGTGTTAGAGTTTTAATAGTTAAAACTTGATAAACACTAACATAATAATTTAACATTAGTAAATAGTTTTTAAAAGCTTAGATTATTTACTAATAAATTAGATTTTTAATTGTTAAAAATCATTAATAATTTATTAGTTAATTAGAATTTGTTTCTAATTAGTTAATGCGCTAGATAACTTGATTAAAGTTAGTCGTTTAATCATGTAGAGTCTAGACGCATTAACGGTTAGTAGAAAACCCTAATTTTAAAATAGTGAGTGGGACAGGGATATATGACATATATATCCCGCGATCTCCATCATTAGTTCAACACCGTGAGATCCGAGTTGGGCCTCGTGACGGCTTTGCTTTTGTCCTCCCTAAAGAGGATTTCCACAAAGGTCAATACCAATGTTGACTTTCTAACGGATAGGATTTCTGAGGGTATTTCGAGATTGACCGACCCTAAGGCCGCAATTCTCGAGTTAATCTCGTAAGATCTGAAATGGTGGGTTACACTCACAAAGGTTTTGATTAAGTTTGTTAATTAAAAATCTGACTGAATGAACGATGGTTGAATGATATGGAATAAGAGTTATTCTAGAATATCATTTGATTGAGAGTGTCTCGGTCCAACATGCAAAGACTTGACCGACCCTAAGACGGGTATAACAACTAGTTTAGGGTAGTTCTCGTCCGTTAAATATGTTCACGAATCATGTTTAAATTTATGTCAAAGAACTCGCACTTGTTTTAAATAAATGACTGAATGAATATTTTATTTATTTCAGCAATAATGTCTTCTACATTACTTCAAATTCTCGCAAACGATAAATTAACTGGTGATAACTACACTAAGTGAAAACTTAACATTAATGCAATAATGGTCACCAAAGACCTCAAGTTTGTGCTTACGGAGGAATGTTCTCCAGCGCCTGCTGTTAATACCACACGAACTGTTCGTGAGGCATATGAGCGATAGGTCTCATCTGATGAGAAGGACCGAACATATCTGTTGGCTTTTATAACATGCGTGTTTGTCACAAAGCATGAAGCAATGACTTCAGCATTCAAAATCATGGAATCATTGCAAGCTATGTTCGGGAAGCCCTTCGAGCAAAAGTGACATGAAGTTGTTCGTTTCGCTATGCTCACTGGTTTGAAGGAAGGTACGTCAGTTCGGGAACATGCCATAAGCATGATGTCCTACTTCAACAAGGCAGAAGTCAATGGTGGGGGCATTGACAAACCCAGTCAAGTGAGCATCATACTGACGACTCTTTCGAAGAGTTTTGATCAGTTTAAGAGCAACTATGGGATGAACAAGTTAAGGTTCAATCTCACACAGTTGCTTAATGAGCTTACTACCTTTGAGTCCTTGACTAATGACAACAAGGATAAGACTAGTGAGACAAATGTTACCGAACCATCTTCCTACTCTAATAATAATAAGAGAAAGAGATCTACTGGGGAAGCGAAGGGTAAGCCCAAACCCAAGAAAGCCCACAGTAAGAAGAAGTCTAAGAAAAGTAAATATGATTTACTTGTTCTTGAGTCGTGTTTAGTGAAAGATGATTCTTCACCCTGGATAGTTGATTCGGGGGCCACTAACAATGTTTGTTCTTCTTTACAATGGACTGATTATTGGACACAGCTAGAGGAGCAAGCCTTCTCAATGCGTATGAGGTCAGGGGATGTCATGTCGACACGAGCAGTGGACGAAATTAGATTACGTTTTTGTAATAATTATATATTGTTGGACAATGTATTTTATATTCCTGGATTTACACAGAATTTGATTTCCGTTTCTAAGTTGTTAGAACAAAAATATTCTATTTTTTTTAATAATAAGTCCGTTATTATTAGAAAGAATGGTCTGAATATTTGTTCAGGAATTAATGAAAACAAATTGTATATGTTAAGACCGTTAATACATACTACACCGCTCAACACCGAAATGTTTAAGGTTGAAAAACCAAAAACTAAAGGACATAAGATTTCTCCAGATAATGACACGTATCTCTGGCATCTAAAACTTGGTCATATCAACATTGACCGGATATACAGACTAGTAAAAAGCGGACCTTTAAGTGAGTTAAAGGTTGGCACATTACCTGTCCGTGAATCTTGTTTAGAAGGTAAGATGACTAAGAGACCTTTTACTGGAAAAGGGCTTAGAGCTAAAGAACCGCTAGAGCTTATACATACAAAAGTCTGTGGACTGATGAATGTTAAAGCTAGGGGTGGTTATGAGTATTATGTCACCTTTATAGATGACTACTCAAGATACGGATACGTCTACCTAATGTAACAGAAATCGGAAACATTTGAAATGTTCAAAGAATTTTGAGCTGAAGTTGAGAATCAATTAGGTAGGACTATCAAGTCACTACGATCGGATCGTGGAGGTGAGTACCTTGACCAAGAGTTTGAAGACTTCTTGGTCGAGCATGGGATAGTTTCCTAACTAACAGCTCCCGGTACACCTGTATAGCGGAGAGGAGAAATAGAACCCTGATAGAAATGGTAAGATCTATGATTAGTTTCTCATCATTACCAAATTCTTTTTGGGGATATGCGTTACAAACAGCGGCATACATTTTGAATTTAGTGTCATACAAATCTGTTCCTAAGACTCCTCTAGAGTTGTGGAATGGTCGTAAAGCTAGTTTATGACATTTTCGTTTATGTGGTGTCCAGCACACGTGCTGAAGAACAGAACTGGAAAGGACTCCAAGTCTGTTGTTTGCTTATGTGTAGGATACTCTAATGAGACCAGAGGTGGACACTTCTATAGTCCCGAAGATAACAAAGTATTTGTATCGATAAATGCAACGTCTCTTGAGGACAATTATATCAGTGACCATAAACCTCGTTCTAAGATTGTATTGAATGAGTTGGAGCATGGTGAGACTAGTGCTTCATCAACAAGAGTTGTTGATCCACAAACATCTGAGAGTCAAATGGTTCTTGATCAGGATACACTATCACCTAGACGTAGTGAGAGGGTTGTAAGACAACCTGAACGCTATTTAGGTATAGGTGAGGGACAAGATGTTATCTCTGCTGATAGTGTTGATGTAAAAATGCAATGGAAGATCCCGATAAAGAGGAATGGCTTAAAGCCATGAATCTCGAGATGGAGTCCATGTACTCTAACTTAGTCTGGGATCTTGTAGACTAACCAGATGGGGTAAAACCCATAGGATGTAAGCGGATCTATAAGAGAAAGAGAGAAATAGACGGGAATGTAGAGACTTTCAAGGTAATGCTAGTGGCCAAGGGTTATACCCAGAAAGAGGGGGTCGATTATGAAGAGACATTCTCGTCAGTTGCCATGTTTAAGTCTATTAGGATTCTCTTATCCATTGCTGCCTATTTCGATTACAAAATTTGGCAAATGGACGTCAAGACTGCATTCTTGAATGACAATCTTGATGAGAGCATCTATATGATGCAACCAGAGGGATTCGTGTCTCCAGATCAAGAGCAAAAAGTTTGCAAGCTGCAAAGGTCCATCTATGGATTTAAGCAAGCATCTAGATCTTAGAACATCAGGTTTGATGATATGATCAAAACCTATGGCTTCGAGCAGAATGTTGATGAGCCTTGTGTCTACACGCGCATCATTGATAAAAATGTAGTTTTCTTGGTCCTATACGTAGATGATATATCCTGCTCATTGGGAATGATGTGGGAGTGTTGTCTGATGTAAATGGCTGGCTAGCTAGCCAATTCCAAATGAAAGATTTAGGAGAGGCGATGTATGTTTTTGGGATCCAACTTATAAGAGATCGTAAGAACAAACTCATAGCACTGTCTCAGGTATCATATATCGATAAGATTCTTGTGCGATTTTCGATGTAAAACTCCAAGAAAGATAATTTCCCTTCTAGGTATGGAGTTAACTTGTCTAAGAAACAGTGTCCTAAGACACCTCAGGAAGTTGAAAATATGAGACGTGTACCCTATGCATCGGCAGTAGGTAGTCTCATGTATGTTATGTTATGCACGAGACCGGACATCTGTTATGCAGTGGGAGTAGTCAATAGATATCAGTCCAACCCACATTGGGTTGCTGTCAAGACAATTCTCAAGTATCTTCGGAGAAAGAGAGACTATATGTTAGTGTATTCCGGATAGAATTTGATCCCATTAGGATACACAAATTCTAATTTTCAGTCAGACAGGGATTCTAGGAAATCTACGTCTGGATCAGTATTCACCCTGAGTGGTGGAACCATTGTATGGAGAAGTATCAAGCAATCTTGCATTGCTGACTCCACCATGGAAGCTGAATTTGTAGCCGCTTGTGAAGCTGCTAAAGAGGCTGTTTGGCTCCGTCATTTCTTGAGTGATCTGGAAGTTGTTCCAGATCTGGATAGGCCCATCACACTTTATTATGATAACAGTGGTGCTGTGGCTAATTCCAAAGAACAAAGAAGTCACAAAATAGGGAAGTATATAGAGAGAAAGTATCATTTCATTAGAGAGATAGTGCAGAGAGGAGATGTGATCGTCACCAAGATAGCCTCGCAAGACAATCATACTGATCCATTTACGAAGACCTTACCGGCTAAAGTGTTTTTGGGTCACCTAGATGGTCTAGGGTTACGAGACATGCCTCACATACTTTAGTGCAAGTGGGAGATTGTTGAGGTTTATGCCTTAAAGATGTAATTTGTAAATGGATTTATGAATAAATAAAAGGAAAAGTTCAATTCATTATCGTTGTGTTGTTTATTTTATAACTTGTGCATATATTTAACATCCAAGATTGTCGGATGTAATCTCGAACTGTGTATATGAGTGTCATATACAGATGGATACAGTAAGAGACGTGCAATCTAAATAGTCATGATATAAAATAAAGATGGGTACTTTATTTGTGGTTAATCTATAGCTGCAGTTCATTCAGTAATGTACGGTGATTCTATCCTGAATCATTCATATGATATATGGGAATGAAAGCACCTTATATGATGTGATCATATAGGACTGAGCTATGATCTATATAAATCTCTCACTAAGATCCGTTTACCGATGAGATTCAAATATATATCAACTAATGATGGCTATATGTGGGTGATCTTAATCATGAGTGTCTTATCGACTTTTTCAGATGCATTTCCTGATCAATATACTTCGGATGTTGAGATTGCGGTTTGGCTTGTACCTGGAAATGTTTGTACACAATAGTGGAATCCATTTCTTCTTGTGAGAAGTAGATGATAGTTCCCTTAAGGGTTGATTCAGGGCTTGAACAATATGAGCTCTCTCCTAATTCCGTAAGGAACTAGGATTTATTGTTCATTATAGAATCAACGGTACTTAAAGGATATATGTAATTAGAGGGGTATAACGGACATTATGACCCAACTATAATTATGAACTATTGTGGAGGATCACACCATGTGTAATAGCTATATCGATGGACACCAAGTTTTATCGGTCTGTGTAAAAGCGTCTACAGTTGAGAGAGTGCAACTTCGGGTTTTTAGTGGAATAACATCAGAGTTAATAATCAAGGAATATTAATTAAAGAGTTTAGTTAATGATTCTGATGATTATTGGAGCTCAAAATACTGTGGGTCCATTGGGTCCCCTTGCTAGCCCGATCGATTTAGGTAACAATGGTCACTGTAAATTAATTGGATTGTCCAATTAATTGTGTTACAAAATTGGCAAGTGTATATTCGGGAATTAATTGAATAATGAGATTATTTAATTAATAAATGTTAACAGTTAAATTAATTAAATAATTAGATTATTTAATTATATTGATAATTATGAATTGTTAATTAACTCTTAATTGGAGAGTGTTAGTTGATATATGGATTTAGGTTAAGATAAAATAATAGGATTATTTTATTTTACTAAATCATTTATCTAAGTATTTAAATTTAAGTTTAAATTTAAAATACTTATTATCACTTTTAATATATTATATATATTTGAAAATGATAATTAAAAGATATATATAAATTATAACACAAGAGATTGTATTGGATGCAAATTGGTGTATGCACATATATAAACTGTTTGTATCATATACAAACAATGATATATATATATCAAAAGCAATGTATTTTTTTGTTTGCATGAGATACAATTTATATGTGCGTGAAATCAATACACCAAATTCAGAAGAAAGAGTTTATTCAAATATTTCTCTACATCCTCCATTCAAGTTTCTGAGACCGTGACGCACCCATACGCAGTTACCAGATCCGGGAGATACGAGGAATATCGAGTGGTTCAGACAGGAGCATACCATAAAGTGAAGGAGCTTCCAAACGTTGGTAAAAGTGGTTCAGACAGGAGCACATCGTAAAGTGAAGGAGCCTCCAAATGTCTGTATGTTCTTCTACTGATTATATTGATTACAATTTCCTGTGATTACATATTGTATGTATTAGTTTCGAAAAATAATTATGATCCCAAGTTTACTGATCTCAGATACAGATTATGATCTGTATGAAAATTTTAAAACCTAGTTCTGCTGCGTATCTGGTGAACGAGGTTCCAATAATTATGGCCTATTGTAAAGAGGTTGGTGACTTTAAGTGACAATCAATCCTTAGATTGGACAATGGCTTGGCACATCACTTAATTTCTTTGGCCAATTGGCCTTTTCCTATGAAAAGAGGTAGCTTTGAGAAGATGTTGATTCTAGATGTATTTTATTTCTTATTAATGAATACCGTTAGTTTCCAAAAAAAAAAAAAAAAAACTAATCTGATTAACATTGTATTTGTTTCCTTTCTTAGCCATCCAACTAACCATCATTAAAAATACTATCATTTACTCTTATTTAATTTCCTTCTTAACTTACAATTTTTTTTCGATCAATCCAAATATAGTGTTAAATTGGACCGTAATTAATTAAAAATAAAGAGGTTAGTTTTTTTCCTTATTATTATATAATTTTTAATATACGAAGTTATTCATTCATTATCATTTTTTTGAAACGGTTGGACCAAATACAATGATTTGATATATACTTCCATATAGGGGGAGATCTAGAAAATAATTACTGTACATACTAAACTATATATATATATATATATATATATATATATATATATATATAAATATTTTTTTTCTCGATAAGTACTAACATTATATAATCTGTTCCTTAATTATGAATCGTTGATTTTATCTATTATTGTTTAATCAATATAAATAAAATCAAAGAAATATTATTTATAAAAGAAACATAAAATTACATATTTAAATATGTATTGTATATTGCCATATAATATATTTAACACATTTTTTTTTCCATAGAGCAGCACCGGCAGGGAAGCCTTTTCACTCGTACGCCTATGCTTCCACAGTTCCATGACACCAACACTATTATTATTTTTTGGGTTATTATGATTTTAGTCCCTGTTATTTGTGTTTATCTGAGTTTAGTCAACTAGTTTTTGTAATTACTTATTTCAGTCTAGTAGTTCTCTGACAATATATAATCCAATCATTTTCGTCCAATTCCGTCTGTTTTTTATTGACTTCCGTTAGGTCAAAGGGGCATTATAGGAAATTCAATTATTGATTCTGAAAGCCTTTCTACAAGAAGGGTAATATGTGAATTTTACTAATTAAAAAGAATTGAATTAATTAATGTATTTAATTAAATTATAAAAAATAAAATAAAAACATAAATCGAAAAATTAAAAACCCTAATCTTGGTTTTCTCTCTCAGTATCTCTCTATCTCTAGCCCTATCTATCTCTCTTTTCTTCATCTCTTTTACCTTCATCTTCTTCAACCCAAAACTCACCAAACCTAACCCTAGCTGCCGTCGCCACCGCCAACCGCCACAACTCAAACACCACACCCCAGCCACCACCAATACCATTCTTTCTGTTCTCCCGACCCTCTATTCTATCTCTCTTGTTTTCTCCCTTGAACCAATTTACCCATCTCTCTCTTCTAGAATCTCTCATGGTTGTTGGTCGCCGATGTCTTATGATATCGTGAAACTGGTGGTGAGATGTCAATCGCCACTATTTGGTATTAGAATGTGAATCGGCTGCTGGTTTTTATAGTTTAGATCTACAGTGATAGAGGTAGAACTATAGATCTGTAATGAAGGGAAAGTTGACGGCCTGCAGTTTTCGGTTCTTGTGGCGTGATCGTCGCTGTCACTTGTGGTGGTCGTCGGTGGCACGTGGGCGTGTGGAGGACTTTTGGATTTGGATTTTTTTTTCTAGGTTGAATGAGTTGAAGAGAATGATTTTTTTTAAGTTTTTTTTTTTTAAAGGTTGTTGGTGTTTAATGTTGAAGATGAATGAGATTTGAGTTTTATTCTGGGTTGAATGAGTTGAATACAATGATTTTTTTTTAAGTTAATTTTGTTTAAAGGTTGTTAGTGTTTGATGATGTGATGAATGAGATAAAGGTTGTTGTTGTAATGATCGACGATGGTGATATTGATGACAGTGATGATAGATGATGATGGTGATGGTAGATGATGATGGTGATGATCGATAGTGGTTTTATTTTCTTTTACGATTATGTTGAGTTTGATGATTAGTATTTTTTTATGGGTTGAAGGTTGTTGACGTCGATTTCTCGATGAATGAGAAAGTCAACAAGATTGAATTTAGTTATGACTTGTCAAAGAGAAAAATAAAAGGAATGTAATTTGAAGGGAACAAGACACGAGTTTAAGTGGTAAAACTCTGGTGATCCGAGAAACGTCCACGGGTGGTTGAATAAACAACCGAGCCAAATCCACTATTTGAATAAATAATTACACCACTCGATCTCCTTTCTTTTCTCTCTTCTAGTGATGCTGTATATATTTTTTCTCTCTCTTATAACAATGAGATTATGGGTCTATTTATATATGCATAGAACCCCAATCCTTGTTGTACAATGAAAGAATTCATATTTTAATTACAATTGGTTGCTTATTGGAGTCGTCTTTGACTTCTTTCCTATTTCGGAGATTGAATCGGACTCTGGTGATATAGTCTATTTAAGGCTTATTTCCCCATAAATGTGGTCTTCTCAAAGTAGAGTTGTTGCCTTATTTTGAACCTGCTTCCCGTTTAGTATTTTATTTTTCTAGAAATTCTTCTTGATATCGATGTCTTGCATATTTGAGCATGACTCTTGGTTCACCTACGTGCAAATCATGTACTGAATTTCTTTATTCGGGTTTCTCGTATTTGTCCAGAGTAGAACTTGAAGTCACTTGGTCTCGAGCAGGTCATGACTTTGTCGAATACTCTTTTTCAGATTTATTCGGGTTCTTTATTCTTTTGTAATGTCTTGAAGGGTGCCTTCTGGATGCCCACTCAGATGCCCATTCGACAGTCGTTCAAGAGATTGTCCTATATGTCAGTGACGTGTAATATACATATAACAATACCCCCTTAAAATATTTTTACCAAGTAGAAATTTGTTCTTGGCAAAATTATTTTAATCGAATTCCCGACTTACTTTTTGTCTACATTAATACTGGAATAATTATTCTTAAATGGCGCTTTGTATTAATGACGTGTCTTAATGGCTACCATGTATGTGCAATTTATCTCTTCACACGAAATCCCAGTGATTACGACGTTTTAGAGTTCTGATGGCTTGGTCAGTTCTTTCCTTGACACGTGTCTTCCAACCATTTCATCCCCCTAGTAGCATTTATGTGAATCGACTTATGGGTCGCTCGATACGCCGCCTAAGTCATTGAGTCCTGATTTTTCCCGCTTTTTGAGATTCTAAGGTTTCGTGTTTTGGTTTTTGAATAGCTTAAAAAGTCGAAATGGAACTATTCTGGTTCATTTTTTACAGAAGTAAATATTCAACCCAAATTTTCTTGCGCAGATTTTTCATCTCAACTCTCCATTGAAGCTTTTCCAGGTTTCTTCACATTTACTTTAAAGGTTAGTTTCGATGGATCCAGCTTCCCATCATCATCTTTTTGTTATAGCTTTCGAAGCGCTTGAACGCGGGGACCTTCAATTGGTTTCTTGTGTTTATAGATTATTGGGGGGAATTCCTCCCGACGAGCCTTTTTTTTTTATGTTGATGTTTATGGGCTTCATATTGACGCTCACTTTAGTTTTAGCTCTGAATCTTCTGTTTCTGATCATCACATGGTTCCTTTACGATCAAGGATACGAAAACATCAGAGTAAACGTGTAGTCCACAAACATGGCTTAAGCAGTTTCCAAAGCAAGATGCAAATAATTGACGAAAATGATGTTGAGAAGGAACATATCGCATATAGTATCCCTTTTTCTCTTGATCGTCAGAGTGGATATGATGTCGAGCTAAATGTGGTATGGGAAGATGAAATCGAGAAGTATCGTGCTCTGTTTGACCTAGATGACTCGGTCATATTGACTCCTGCTGGTGATAGAGCCGCATGGAACCCACCTCCGGGCATGGTGGCGATTTATGGGTCCATGCTCTGCTGTGGTGTAACTCTTCCTCTCCAGCCGTTCATCGCTTGGTTCCTTACCGAGGCAGGGATTGCTCCGGCCCAACTTGCCCCAAACAACTATAAAATACTAATGTGTATGTGGAACATATGGAGTCGGATGAACTTGTCACCACCCTCACCTAGCGAGATCAGGCATTTCTTCACACTAATGCAATCTAGTCGGACTGAGAGTTATTTTCTTATGTCTAACCCGCCAGATTGTTGGGTCCTTGAAGGGACAAAACTGAATCGAGGAGTTGATATTTCTTCTTATGCTAAAAAGAGAGGTTTTGTGTGGGGATTCCCTTCCTCGAACAAGCATTGGAAGAACAGTTGGTTCTTTGTCAGGGGAAACTTGGGACTTGGGGTCAATCTCTCAACTGGGGAGAATCAGAAAGTGATAAGAGTTCCCCATTTTTTCTGTTCTCCTGACGTCTGGAATAAGAAGAAACTTATTTTCACTGACTCCGAGTTGACTAGGCTGGCTCGGACGGCTGTGCATACCTTAGAAAAAATGAGCAGATCTTATCTTTTTGACGAGAAGAAAATGATTAACCTTGGCTTATTTAATCAGATCTCTGATTATCGCAGGCGATGTAAGTAGAATCTCTCATTTCTATTTTACTTCATATGCTATTATTTATGACTTGGTTTTTTCCTAATTATGCAGTATATGACTCGGATATCATCTGCGACGTTCAAGCTAGCCAAGTGAAATCGATCATTCAGGCGAGCAAAAAAGAAGCTTCTCGCCAAAACATGGAAGGTATTGCTCCGCCTGATGAATCGAATGAAGAGTTTGATGAGGCTGATGAGCAAATTCCTGAGTACGTTTCTAAAGAGATCATTCAGCCGACCGTGGGGGAATCAAGCGGTCCGAGTGGCCCTGTTGAAACTGCCAATGCCCAGAAGTTACCTGAAGATGGAGACGGGCAATGAGGTTGTCTTAGTGGTGAGGTGTCTGGCGAGCCAAAATCCTGGATTGATAAGGTTTCTGCCGAGCAGTTCGCTATCGGGGATAGAGACGGAATTAGGAAAACCTCAGATGAACAAGTAAATCTCGATCCTGGTTTTTTCGGATCATTCCAAGATGTTGATCAGGAAGATCCTACGGCTGACCTCAGCTTCCATCGTACTCGGGCTGAGAAAAGGAAGATGACCGACTCTCCCGCTTGTCCTCATAAAGTCCCTCGGGTGGTATCATTTATTGAGTCGAGTGATGATGATACCGAGGTTAGAGTTTCCCCGAGCGTTCAAGCTGAAGCATCTGTAGGAAGAGCGAAAACTTCAAACCTGAACTGGGATTCTTTACCTCCTGAGGTTGAAGACGCAAGGGCGGAATCCTCGGGAGACCCTTCTTATCCCACTCCGTAGGATATGCTAAAGCCAATGTTCTCTTGTCGGGCCTTTATTGGGGATGATCTTTGAAGCCACTTCAGGGATGGTTCAACAAATCGTCTTCAAATTATTTTCAACAGCGCGTCTTACGTAAGTCTTCTATCTCAACTGTTATCTAAAATCCTGTTAGATTTTTAACTCAAATCTTCTTTACAGGTGGTGGCCGGGTTCGTTGAGTTAGTTTAGACGCAACAACATCAAGCTGATTGGATAAGGCGTCTTGAAGCTCAGCTAAATGAGAGTGAGGATAGCCGTGCTCGGGTTGAGGCGGCTTACCAAAGGTAGGTGAGCTCTGCCTAAGATTTCACCAATCATTGCTTGGCTAAGCAAATAGAGGTCGAAGAGAGGGATTCCATGGCAGTAGAGAAGGTTGTGTCATTCTAAAATTTATTATCTACTGCCCAGGAGTCGATGCTCAAGGCCAAACAGGAGGCTGAACAGGCCAGGTCATCTTACGAGCCAAAAATTGAAGATTTAGCCCCAATTTGATATTGCTTCCCCATCTGCTTTTGGGGTCAAAAATGATTCTAGACCTAAGACAGGGTGTTTGGTAAAATCACGGGGAAGTGCTTTTGGTCACTTTAGCTTTTCCCAACTGAGTTTTTGAGAAGCTACAAATACATACTTTTGGATTTTGGATTTTGGATTTTGGATTCTGCTTTTAGAGAACGCGCTACAGTGGTATTAAATGAAATTTTACTAACTTTCCAACTTTATCCTTGCCTTTAACGAAATTTTAAAAAAAAAAATTAGACTTATATTTCTGTACAAAAAAAATCATAACTGTATAAAAAAATAGGGATAATTAATTCAATAAAGTAAAATAAAAATGAAATAAATAAATAAAGTATAATAAAATAAATAAATAAATAAATAAGGCTAATTAATTCAATAAAATACTATAATTATATATCACTTAACACTAAACACAAATAAACACGAAAAATGTAAAGTATAACACATTAGTACTATTTAGATGTCTATGTCCTTTTAGTAATTTTACACACTCACAACACTTTTTATTTCAATTTACCAAACACATTAAAATTGTTTTTAGTTCTCACAACACTTTTGAAAATCAGTTTACCAAACACACAGCTGATTCTTTCCACAGCAATTCCAAAAGCAATTCCCCCCACAGCAATTCCAAAAGCACTTATCCCCACAGCACAGCAATGCCAAACTGGGCCTTAGAGCGCCAAACTTTGACGGTCGAATCCCTTTCAAAGGAGGCTAGGCTGGAACTTGAGGTCCATGGGGGTGATCACTTTAAATGGTCTCTAGATTATGACGCTATTCTCCTTAGGGAATTCCAGCGAGGGTTAGTTTCAACTGGAGAATTCTTTAAGGTAATGAATCGGATAACTGATGAGGCTCGATCTAACTGGGATCTGTTGATCAAAAACCATGTGGACCAGTCCCTGGAGCCTCTTCGTACTCAGATAAAGGAATGGAGAGCTTATTGTCGTAGCCGAGGTAAAGAGACCCATCATATGCATTTGGAGGTCCCATCGGAGCATTCTCTCTTGATCTTCTATGCCAGTCAGGAATCCGGTGTGGATGGTTCGACGCCAGATGTTGGTTTGGTCTCAGGAGCAGATTATAGCCAGTGGATGGATGATTTGGTCGACACAATCGATTGGCCTTCGAATGAAAGTTTTCTTCATGAGTATGAGATGGTGTGTGACCCGATCATCAGTAAGAGTTTTAAATCCTCATCCCAGCCTTAGTCCTTTTTGTAAAATTTACTTTGTACAAATTTTGATCAATGAAGTTTTATTTTAGCCAACTTCTTTATTCGGCTTGCCAAATATTTTATTAAACTGACTAACTCTATTGCTCGGATAACTTCACCGAGTATTTTATTCAACTTAGTTTCGTTACTCGAACAATTTCTAACGCCAAGTATCTTATTAAACGGGCTAATGCAATTTCTTTGTGCCAAGTATCTTATTAAACTGACTAATATTATTAATCGAATCATCTCAAAACAGGTAAGCATATTTACGCTTGTGCTTCATACTCGGTTGCTACCCGAACATTACATCAAGGCTCACCATGATCGTATGTTCAAGTCCCTACGCAGATCACTGAGGACGTCTCCTAGTTTGTCTACGCAGGGGTTTGCCGAATCGTTAAGTTTTTTAAATTGCTTAACACAACTACGCATCTCACCGGGTTTTTTCCTGACGACGCCCGAGCCATTTTTCAGAATCTGGTGCATTGGGTTTGCCTTTTGGCTAAGGTCGACTGACCTTGCTCGGCAGACATGCTCCTTTAAGCTTCTCCACCCATCCAGGAATTTTACCAAATTAATGGTCCCGAACATTTTATTTTTATTGCATATTCTTATTATCATACTCGTCTTTCGTATGTTCTTATTATCATATGCTTGGATATCTGAAATCCCGTGTCGAGCCTTTATTTATAACTGCAAAATTAACAATGATAAAATCTTAACTAAAAAAATATACTGACTAACAAAATTGTTCTGACTAAAAAAAAGAAACAAATTTCAAGGATAAAAAATCTTCAAATATTGGCCATTGCATGGCCGGGGTAACGCCTCCATCTAGTCGAGCAATCCAATATGCTTCATGACCAGCTATTCCTTCAATCTTGTATGGACCTTCCCATTTGTCAGCCAAGGAGTCTACAACTTTGTTTTTTATATTCAACGACACTTTCCTGAGCACTAGGTCTCCTAGTTGGAATTTACTGATCCGAACATGAGAATTGTAGTGCCGAGCCACCCTTTGTTGATATGCTGTATTTCGTACTTGGGATTTCTCCTTCTTCTCTTCTAGCTCATCTAAGCTTTGTAACAATATATCAACATTCTGGTCTTGATCATACAGCATGACCCTTGGTGACATGCATGATGTCTCTACCAGGATAACAACTTCAGCTCCAAATGCCAAAGAGAATGGAGTCTCTCCTGTAGAAGTCCTTGCTGTCGTCCGATACGCCCATAATACTTCAAGGAGCTTTTCAACTCTGCTGTCTTTCTTAGCATCCAGCTTTGCTTTGAGTGTGTGCTTGATGATTTTATTTATTGCTTCAACTTCCTTATTTGTTTGAGGGTGGGCAGGTGTGGTATAATAATTTACAATTTGATACTCGTCGCACACCTGTCTAGATTTTTTTATTGTCGAACTGGGTGCCGTTGTCAGTAATAAAAGTACTCGGGACTCTAAATCTGTATAGCATATTTTTCTTCACAAAGTTTGTGGTATTTGCTTCTGTGATATGTACCAATGCTTCAGCTTCTACCCACTTCGTGAAATAATCAATGGCTACTATCGCATGCTTTGCTCTATCCCTTGTCTCTATCGGCATTGGGCCAATTAAGTCCAGGCCCCACATGGCAAACGACCATGGGGATGTGAGGCTTCTAAGTTGTTCAGGGGGGCTATCGGATGTCGTTGGTTATCCTTTGGCATGTCTTGCAACTTTCTGAACATCGTTGCGCATCCGAGAACAAAGAGGGCCAATAATAACCTTGCTTGAGTACCTTGTGTGCTAGACTCTTACCCTCAGTACGGTTTCCGCATACTCCGCTGTGGATTTCCTGTAGTATCAGACATGCATCTTCCTATGGTACATATCTTTAGAGTGTTCGGGAAAACCCCATTATGTATAGTTCTTCTCCAATCAATGTGTATCTTGCTGACCGGTACCTGATGCGTTTGGCTTCTAGAGGATCTTTCGGGAGCATGTCTTCTTCCAGGTATCTTTTTAGCTGAGTCACCCAACCGTCTGACGGTGTTCAGATTTCTGAGATTTCAAAGTTTTTTAGCTCGACTATACTCGGTCTGAGGAGATGTGCGACCGGAATAGTTTTTGGCATGATTGTGATTGTTGTTGATGCTAGTTTGGACAAAGCACCTGCCTTTTCATTCTCTTCCTTAGGAATTTAGACAATCTTATATTCTTTGAATTTTTGAAGGAATTGTTTTGTTATGCCTCGATAAGCTATCATACATTCATCTCTAGCTTGGTATTCGTCCAGGACTTGGTTGACGATTACCTGCGAGTCACTAAATATATCGACCTCATCTGCTCCGAGGGCTATACATACTTTGAGTCTAGCTAGTAATGCCTCATACTCGGCTTGGTTATTTGTTGCTTTGAAGTCGAATCTCATGGTACATTCAACATCATTACCTTCCGGTGTGCATATTACGATCTCTGCCCCGCTGCCATGAGTGTTCGAGGAACCATCAACATATAATCTCCACGAGAAATTCTTGCCCAACATCCTTTTCGTTGCTAGGTTTGGTTCTGTGAATTCAACTATGAAATCTGTCACTTCTTGGCCTTTGAGAGACGCCCTAGGGACGTACTGAATATCAAATTCACTCGGCTCGATTGCCCATTTAGTTAATCTCCCCAAAATTTCTGGCTTCTGTAAGATTTGCTTAAGTGAGCAATCAGTGAGAACCTGGATTGTATGAGCCTGAAAGTATGGTCTCAGCTTCCTAGCTGTCGAAACCAATGCTAGGGCCATTTTTTCTGCCTGTGAATACCTAGTTTCAGCCGGTAGAAGAACATTGTTGGTATAGTATACTGGTCTCTGTACCCCTTCTTCTGTTCTGACTAGAACCGAGCTTGCTGCTAATTCCGTAATAGATAAGTACAAATAGAGTTTTTATCCCATTTTTGGTTTTGAAAGGATGAGAGCCTGCCCTAAGTACTCTTTAATTTTCAGGAATGCCTGCTCGCATTCTTCATTCCATTCGAGCCCTTTTCCTTTTTTGATTACTTTAAAAAAGGAAGCACATCTATCTGTGGCCTTTGAAATAAATCTGTCTAAGGAAGCTAAGCATCCTATCAAACGTTGCACTTCTTTTAGCATTCTTGGCGAAGTCATTTTTTGAAGGGCTTGGATCTTCTCAGGGTTCACTTCGATTCCTCTCTGGTGAACTTGGAAACCCAGGAACCTTCCTTATGGAACTTCAAATAGGCATTTGTTAGGGTTCAACTTCATATGATATCTCCTCAAGACATCGAATATTTCTCACAGGTTTGAAACATGTTCATCTGCCGAGATGCTTTTGGTTAACATGTAGTCTATGTAAACTTCCATGCTTCTATCTATTTGGCGAGCAAAGATCCTATTAACCAATCTCTAATATGTCACTCTAGCATTTTTCAGTCCAAAAGGTATTACTGTGTAACAATATAAGCCTTGATAGGTTGTAAATGCTATTTTCTCTTCATCAACCTTATTCATCTAGATTTGATTATACCCCGAGTAAGAGTCCATGAAGCTGAGTAACTGCCGGATGTAGCATCGACCAATCGGTCTATTCTTAGAAGTGGAAAAATGTCCTTTGGGCAAGCCTTGTTCAGGTCCGTGAAGTCCACGCACATTCTCCACTGATCATTTTTCTTCTGGACTAGGACCACATTTGCTACCCACTGAGGCTAGCTGATTTCTCTGATTGATCCTACAACGAGTAACTTCTCCACTTCTTGCTTAATCACCCGACTTCTTTCAAGATTGAATGACATTCTCTTTTATATTACTGGTCTTGCGTTTGAATCTACTGCCAAGTGATATGATATAACTTGGGCATCTATTCCTACCATATGTTTATGGCTCCAGGCGAATACATCCTTGTATTATCTAAGTAGATTAACAAGGTCTTGCTTAACCTTTTCTTCTAAATTAGCCCCGATTTTGATCTTCTTATCAGGTTCATCTTCATTTAAGACAATTTCCTCTGTTGGTTCACTTTTAGACATCTTCGGCTCTTCCTTTGGATCGAACTCAAACAACAGTGATTCTTTCTTTATCTGATCTGATCGTGTTATGGTGCACTTGTTCATTATTGTTCTTGTCTTTGTAAACCGAGAGATTAGCTCTTCTGGCCATCTATTGGGACCCCTTAACTACTCCTACCCCCCGTTCATTTAGAAATTTGATCATTAGAGCGTAGGTAGATGTTACTGCCTTAGTTATATTCAAGAATGGTCGACCTAACAACTCAATATAAGGCCAGTTGTCCAGGTCTACCACTACAAAGTCAAGTAGGACTGTTCTCTGATAAGGTGCTACTCCGATTTTCACGGGCAGCTTCACTGTCCCGAGAGACCTGACATCGACTCCCCCGAATCCTCTGAGAGGGGTATGAAAATGTTACAAATCCTTTCGGTCCAACCTAAATTGATCGTAGACAGCCACACTGAGAATGTCGCCCGAACTGCCATTGTCCACTAAAATCCTCCTGACTTCCCCGTGGCCAATCCAGACACTTATGACGAGGGCATCATTTGGTCGAACTTCGACCCTATGTGAATTGGCCTCTGTGAAAAGTATTGGGTCCCATCATTCCTTTATTCTTTTCGGGTCTGGTTCGACAGAGTTAACATCAAAATTTTGCCTTGCCTCCACCGCTTCTCGAATGTTCTAAGTCCGCTATCGGTTACTTCTCACAGTTGATGGTCCTCCGAATATGGTTTGTATTACTTCACTAGCCTCGGTACTGGCTCTTTTATTTCGACTAAAATTTTGATCGGCCTTAGTCTTTTTCTTTACTTCTAACTTCTCATCATTCTTCAGGATTATATCTTGGAGGTGTCCTTCCCGACTGAGGGTCTCTATATAGTCTCTAAGTTGGTAACATTTAGAGGTCTCATGACCGGTTTCCTTATGGAATCTGCAGCATTTTGTCATGTCTCGCCGAGCAAATTAAAACTGTTGTCGTGGCTCATTTACCATATTTTTTTCTTCTAATATTGCCAGGATTTCTTCCTGTTTTTTCCAGAGAAGGGTATAGTTTGTGTATTTTCCTCGGAACTTCTCCGTGTTCTTGTCAACATTACGCTCACTTCCTTCATCCTTGCTTTTTTCTTTACTGTTTCCTTTTTGTTTTCATTTGTGGTTCCGTACCTTCGACTCGGTATCTTTCTGTTCGTACCTCCCTCCATGCATGTAGCAACCCCCTGTTGCTAACTCATCTTCCTCAACTAATGCATATCCTCCACCCATATCCATCATGTCTGCATATCTGGTTAGACGAGCCTTTTTTAGGTCAAAAGACATCCGTCCATTTTGCAGGTTGTTTATGAATGCAACAATTATTGCTTCGTCATTCGCACTGTCGATTTCTAAGACCGTCTGGCCGAACCTCCCCATGTATTTTTTTAACGACTCATCTTCCCTTGTTTCAGCTGAGTAAGGTAAGCCACCGATTTTTTCCTGTGCATATTGCTTAGAAATTATATTGAGAAACTCCCAATGCTTGCCGTGACAATCTTCAGAATCATCTTGAGCCTGTGTCTCCCAGAGTTTGTGAAAAATTGAGACACAACAAAGGATCGGTGTGGGCATACTGAGCCATAACGTTTTTATACCGTCTGACATGTTCTTTAGGATCTGTATATTCCTTGAACTGTTCCACGTGTGGCATCCTGAACCTTTATGGGAAAAGGGTTTGTAGGATGTCCCTAGTAAAATGACTATCAGACTCATCATCAGATAACTCGTTATATCCATATCACCTAGCTAACGCGTCCATTTGACGCCTGTTGTTTTTGACTTCTCGGGTCAGGCTCTGAATCATAACATCTTTGTCCCCCACCAGTTCTCAATGATAGTTAAACTGTCGGGTGATCGTCATACCTGTTTCCAGGTCTTCTTTACTCCGTTCCCGAGTCTCGTGGGCTAATCATTACAAGTGTATGGTTCCATGATGACGTTTACGATGGTACCGATTGCTATCCTCAGATGACGATGACCGATCCCAACACTAGTCATACTTGAGGTGTCTATCATAGACCATCTGACTGTGACTCCTTCTCTGGCGTGGTCGTTCTTTTTCGGACGTTTCATGATCCTTGTCCTGGTTACGCGTTATACCTAGCTTGATTGATTTGACCCGAGTTCCTATCAGCTTCTGGTATGTTTGGTTCCCGCCCAATTATAACCGGACAATGCCTTGTGGAGGGGGGTTTGAAGGACGTGCCTCTTCCGCAGCTAATAGATCTACTCCTTCTCTCGTCGCGTTCGCCAGTAACTGTTGCAGTGCCTCACGGAAACGGTGTGCTATGTCCTCGCTGGTATGAAGGATTTGTTGGATACCAGCCATGGATGCTGGTTAGTTCTCAGTGGTTATGGAGGGATCTCGTGAACTCCCGCCTATATGAGCATTTTCTAGAGACTTTTGGATATCCCAGAACTGTTTCTGCTTCTGTTTCCAGCCATTACTTAATCGAATCGGATGTTCCACCTTCCTTCTAGCTCCAATTATTGACGTCGATTTCTTGATGGATGAGAAAGTCAACAAGATTGAATTTAGTTATGACCTATCAAAGAGAAAAAGAAAAGGAATGTAATTTGAAGGGAACAATACACAAGTTTACGTGTTAAAACTCCGGTGATTGGAGAAACGTCTACGGGTGGTTGAATAAACAACTGAGCCAAATCCACTATTTGAATAAAGAATTACACCACTCGATCTCTTTTTTTTTTCTCTCTTCTAGTGAGGCTGTATATATTTTTTCTCTTTTCTAACAATCTGATTATGAGTCTATTTATATATACATAGAACCATAATCCTTGTTGTACAATGAAAGAATTCATATTTTAATTACAATTGGTTGCTTATTGGAGTCGTCTTTGACTTCTTTCCTATTTCGGAGATTGAATCGGACTCTGGTGATATAGTCTATTTAAGACTTATTTCCCCATAAATGTGGTCTTCTCAAAGTAGAGTTGTTGCCTTATTTTGAACCTGCTTCCCGTTTAGTATTTTATTTTTCTAGAAATTCTTCTTGATATCGATGTCTTGCATATTTGAGCATGACTCTTGGTTCACCTACGTGCAAATCATGTACTGAATTTCTTTATTCGGGTTTCTCGTATTTGTCCAGAGTAGAACTTGAAGTCACTTGGTCTCGAGCAGGTCATGACTTTGTCGAATACTCTTTTTCAGATTTATTCGGGTTCTTTATTCTTTTGTAATGTCTTGAAGGGTGCCTTCTGGATGCCCACTCGGATGCCCACTCGGATGCCCATTCGGCAGTCGTACAATAGATTGTCCTATATGTTAGTGACGTGTACGTTTGACAAAAATATACATATAACAAAGGTTTTTTTAGGTTGAAGGTTGTTGATGAAGATGAAGATGAAGATGAATATGAAGATGAATATGAAGACGAAGGGTTAACGTTTTTCTGGGTTAAAGGATTTAGTTGTTGTTGTTATTGTTGTTGTTGATGATGATGATGATTTAATATATATATATATATATATATATATTAAATTTAATTTGTTATTTTTTTAGTTAAATGTAAATTACTATACTGCCCTTCATATAGGACAAAATAAGGGTAAAACGGTCATTATACAGTCTGACAACGTCATTCTGAAATCTACCGGAAGGACTAGAGTCGATAATTCAAAAAACTAACTGATCAAACTCAGATAAACGCAAATTAAAGGGGCTAAAATCTTAATATTTTTTTTCTTAGCAATTACAATTAATACAAGGTTCAGGCTTTGGGAAGGGTATACGACACAACCCCACAACCCCACAACTTCAATTCATTTTGTCAATGTTGAGGAATTATAACTGCCATTATTACATATAATTAAATCGTAAAAACTATATATATATATAATATAATCTATAAAATAATATCGGTTCGATGGTAAATCCATAACATCAGATCTATTATTTTATTTTAAAATAATATCGGTTTGATAGTAAATTCCTCGCATCAGATCTATTATATATATAAAAGCATAGCCTCGAAAAAAACAAGTAATAATCTCAATAAAATAAATAATCCCATCTTAGCATATATTGAGTATAGAGCCATAGAGGCAGAGGAAGATGATTTTGGTTATGTTTTAAGTTTTAACTGAAGTTGATTATAGATATTTTGATATTATAAGACACAAATAAGATATAAAAAAGAAGATGTGGAGCAATTGGAAATGGTAGGTCACTCGGCAGACGCCCAGAGGGTAACACACTAACACAAACAAAACAATGATGCGTCCAGTCGCAGCCGCAGTCGCAGCAGATAGCTAATATATCAAATATTATTCTCTTTCTCTTTTTCTAGTTGTTGTAGGTCCTTTGCATTTCTCTCCGTTGTAAGGTACTCACTCCCTTCAACTTCTTATGTGTTCTTTCGTATGTTATCACTGGGTTTTGCTTTTAGGGTTTAGGGTTTTTTTTTTTTTTTTTTGGTATTCGCTTTCTATTTTCTTGTCCTTAAATTGGAGGAAAAACGAATACCTAGCTGTTTGCATTAGTGGGTACTGAAGAAAAGTGAACAATTGAAGTTGTAGATTGACTCTTATCATCATAGTTCTAGTCATTACTTCGCTGCTGTCCTGTGTGAGTATGTAATCACTGGGTGGTTGTTGTTGTTGTTGTGCTATTCATGTTTTGTGAATTTCTCATCGATTTAGCATGGTAATGTAGTATATAATTTCTAGTTTGAAGAAATGGGGTTTTGGAATTTCAATATGATATTGATAAGCCTGTACAGAAAGAAATGGTATTGTGCTGTCATTTGAAGTTGACATGATCGTGTTGAAGCTTCTCTGTCCCTTTTTTGTTTGTTCTTCCGATTTCCTTCCAGTTGCTTGACTATATTGTTTTGACTATCTTCTTTTATATTGTATTTGGAGGGGCAGCTATTTGTTGGGAACAGTTGGGTTGATGGTTCTGTATTGCTTGATACTGAATCAAATGCATGTTTCTTTTTTCCTTGGGTGCATGATATTGGTTGGGCGAGGCTGAGTATCAATCTTCTTGTTTAACCATTATTCTTCATTATTGTCTTTGATACTTTGCGTTCTCTAGCGTAGATAGTGTCTGCACTGGGCAAGATGAGCAGATCTGGTCAGAAGAAAGAGAAGTACGCAAAAAGTGATGAACATTCCTTAGATAACACCGATCAAGGAACTGCTGCTCGGACAAGGCCTCTCAGTATTGATGAGATAATAATTAGAAGAAAAAACAAAAAATTATCTGAAAATGTTGAAGAGGGAGCTAAAGAAGTAGGGAATATATCAGGGGATAGTACTGTTGAGAAAGTTTCTGATCACCGCAAATCGGAGAGGCATCATGGGCACAAGAAAGATCCTTCTCCTGGTGTTGAAAAGCTCTTGTCAGAGGAAGTGTCTAAGGTATATTCCAGGAAGAAAAAAAACAACACTCTTGCGAAGGATGACAATTCAGTGAGACAAAAGGATAGGCAAAGCTATGACTCAGAAATCAAATTTAAGGATGACAATTCAGTGAGACAAAAGGATAGACAAAGCTATGGCTCAGAAATCAAATTTAAGGATGAAAATTTGGTTTCTAAGGTATATTCCAGGAAGAAAAAAGACAAGACTCTCGCGAAGGATGACAATTCAGCGAGACAGAAGGATAGACAAAGCTATGACTCGGAAATCAAATTTAAGGATGAAAATTTGGCTAAAGATAAACGTAGAGAAAGTCGTGAGTCAGAAATCAGATTAAAGGATGGGAGTCTACCTAAACAAATAGGCAGAGAAAGTCGTGAGTCAGAAATCAGATTAAAGGATGGGAGTCTACCTAAACAAATAGGTAGAGAAAGTCGTGATTCAGAAATCAGATTAAAGGATGGGAATCTACCTAAACAAATAGGTAGAGAAAGTCATGGGTCAGAAAGCAAGTTGAAAACCGATATGAAGAAAGAACTGTTCTCTAAGGCTAAAGGCAAGGTTGAGAAACAAGATCCTGGCCGGGGAAAAAATCATGATCGGTTAAGTTATGAGGTTGAAGATCAAACTGCAAAGAAGCATTCTAGGGATTCAGCAAGGAAGGATAGACATGTGGGCAGAAGTGGGGGGAAGTCTGAAAGAGAAAGCAAGAGAAAATATCAAAATGAAGAAGGTGAGAGAAATAGAGACAAGAGTGATGCAAAGAAACATGATCTTGGTAGAGGGCGTGAGTTACAAATTTCAGAGAGAAAGGAAAGGAAAGAATCTCCAAAATCCCGTCACAAAGAATCAAAACTGAAAAGGAGGCGATCAAGGAGTCGAGAGCATGAAGAGAGAAACAGAAGGTCTCTCTCTCTCTCACCTAGGGCGCACAAACGTACATCACATTATGGGCGAGAGCATGAAGATCTGTCTTTACAGTCTTTTAAAGGCAAGTCTGGAAGGCAGTATCCTGACATTGACAGGAGCAGAGTAACCAGTAATGGTTCAAGTAGTAACTATAGGCGACATGGTGGATTCATTAGTGGACTTGGTGGCTATTCACCGAGGAAGAGAAAAACTGAGGCTGCTGCCAAGACTCCTTCTCCACTTAACCGTTCACCAGAGAAGAAAAGCGCTAAGTGGGATGTTGCACCTGTGGAAAAAGACGGCAGTTTTGCTAGTTCTGTTCCCTCTGATATCCAGACATCAAACCAAACCGCTTCATCAAATGTACATGAAGTGGTCAGCTCCACTCCTGTTACTTCAAATGCAGTGAATCCTTTGGCTGGGGTTTCATACAATGCTTCTTTGACAAAGCAAAATGTCTCCATTGACTCTGTTCAGCTGACACAAGCTACCCGGCCTATGAGGCGGCTTTATGTAGAAAATGTTCCAGCTTCAGCCTCTGAGAAAGCTGTGATGGAATTTCTTAATAATATCTTACTCTCTTCGGGGGCTAATTATGTCACTGGATCCCTACCATGTATTAGCTGTAATGTAAGTCTCAAATGTGTTATGCAGCGAGATACATTTTGTTTTTGCCATGCCTATTATAACAATCTGCTGTTCGGCTCGTCTTACTAAATTACTATACCTTTTCTGCAGATCCAGGAAGAGAAAGGCCAAGCTCTTGTGGAATTTCTTACACCTGAGGATGCTTCAGCAGCTCTTTCTTGTGATGGCTGTTCCTTCTCTGGCTGCATTCTCAGAATCAGGCGTCCGAAAGACTTTATTGATATGGCAGTAAGAATGACAATCTTATCGGTTTCATTACTTTTCATTTTTTATTTCATACTTTTTTTTTCCTTGTTTCTTGTTTAAAATTTATTCAGTTTATTATGTATGGTTTGTTATTTGACTGCGTTTATCACATATAAAGATATTCAGAGTGGCCTAGATGTTTTGAAATGGATTTAAGGTTGTCGAAATTTGCTTGACAATTACTCATAATTTATTAATCTTGCATATACAGGTCGTGTCTAGGATATTATGATGTTGCCTTTTTATTATTTATTTTGTAAAAATGAAACTTCTATAATTTTTTCTCATCTAAGAGATTGATCGAGATAAAGTTGGTTTCCTAAGCATGCATAATATGCCTTTTGGGTGATCATGGCAGTTGAATAGGACTGTCACAGACATGATGATGTATGCTCCTTTACCGAAGCTAATTTTAAATGGGTAAAAGCCAAGTGCACCTTTGACTGTACTCTATGATTGTCCAAATATTACCCAACAGCCACATGACTGCTGGTATGGGTTGTAGCAAGGCTTTGAATTCTCTAAATAAATTTATTTTGAGCCCGAGCTAGATAGACTTGCCTAATGGTGTCCACGGTTAGGTTCCGGTTCGGTTTCAGTTTCGAACCGCCGGTTTCGGTTCCGTGGAAAGGCCGAACCGTAACCGTAACCGTAACCATAACCGGAATGGGGCGGTTTCGGTACTGGCGATTTTTCGGTAACGGTTCAGTTTCGGTTTTGTCCTTTTTTTTTTTTCATATAAATTGCCACGTGTCAGCAATTGATTAGTTACGTACTTTTTTATTATTATTTATTGGACAAACCTCACTTGCACCGTATAAGTGCATACACCCAAATTCTTTCTTTTTCAAACGGTAAGAACGTGCCACTTGGCACAATATGATTGTTTTTTTTTTTAATATATCGAAACCGGCGGTTTTTGGACAGTGCAGTTTAACCGGCGGTTTTTGGACGGTTTTTCAGAATTCCTAACCGTAACCGAACTGTCGGGAACCGGTTTCCAACCGGTTTTGTAACCGACGGTTTAGGTTGCGGTTTCGGTTACGGTTTCCAGAGGGCGGTTTCGGTTCGGTTCGGTTCGGTTCGGTTCGGTTCGGTTCGGTTTCGAATGGTTTAACCGAACCGTGTACACCTCTAGACTTGCCTCAATGTAAAGACAATGCCTCCTGAATTCAATCTCTTTCGAATGTTATTTGGGACCTCATCTGTAAGAGGTGTCCACGGTTCGGTTAAACCGTTCTAAACCGAACTGAAACCGCCCTTTGGAAACCGTAACCGAAACCTTCGGTTACAAAATCGGTTGGAAACCAGTTCCCGGCGGTTCGGTTCGGTTCGGTTACGGTTAGGAATTCTGAAAAACCGTCCAAAAACCGCCGGTTTCGATATATTAAAAAAAAAAACCCAATCATATTGTGCCTTACCGTTTGAAAAAGAAAGAATTTGGGTGTATGCACTTATACGGTGCAAGTGAGGTTTGTCCAATAATAAAAAAAAAAGTATGCAACAACTAATAAATTGCTGACACGTGGCAATTTATATGAAAAAAAAACCCGGACCAAATCCGTTCGGTTTCACAAACCGAAAAACCGCTGGTACCGAAACCGCCCCATTCCGGTTACGGTTCAGCCTTTCCACGGAACCAAAACCGGCGGTTTGGAACCGGAACCGAACCGTGGACACCATTACTTGTGCATGAGTGTTGCAGGGACATATTGCATCTTTGCTTTTTTTGCTTAGTAAAGTGTCATATGTTGTATATCCCTTTTTATATAGGAAAAAGTAACTTTATTCAAAAATGAAGTGAGTACGTTAGTGAACTGGTAGTGAAGTGAGTACGTTAGTGAACCGGTAGTCCACCCAACACAACAAACTATACAAAAATAAAACTTACAATGAACTCAATAAAAAAACAACCACCTTCCAATCCAACATGATGAAAAATAGAGAATTGTCTCTAAAATCTTCATAGATGGATGCTCATACAGAAGCTAAATAATAAGCTTTATCCCATAATTTTTTTTTGTTCTCTTTAGCTTCCTCAACAAGCCTTCTATTCCTCTCTAACCAAATAACCCATAAAACAGCAAAAATTCCACAATATCCTGTGTACAATGATTTCTGTATATATAGCTTCTAGACATTGGTCTAATAATGTTGAACAGTTAATATGTAATAATCGTACACAATTTTCAATTAGACAATGGGTTTAGACATTTGCTTTGGTTTCTTTTTTCCTTAGACCTTAGTTGTGTGTGCAAGTGGTAGAAGTCTATTCTACGGTCTTGATTAAATCAGTTTCTTTGAGGTGTGAACTTCAAATGGACCGTTCTTTAAAATTTATCAGTAATCATATTATTTCACTACAATTGAGAATATAATAAACTTCTTTGTGATTAGATTGGTTTTAAGGGTAAATGTGATGCCACAGTTGTTGATAGTTTTTTTCCTCATCCTTTTCTTCAGGCTCTAAAATAAATTCCAAATGAGAATTTAAATAAGATGTGAATCTTCTCAGTGTCAAATTTCCATTTAGTTTTGGAAAGTTACTTTCATTTTTTGATTACTAATTGGGTCTTGAAAGCTACTTTCTAGACAATCCTAAAATTCAACCCCGAACTCCATGCCCTCTTGTGTTTGAAAGTTGAAACTGTTTTTGTTGCTTGGAAAATCTGCCAATATTAAATCTTAAAATTTTAGAATGGAAATAATTTGGTTATAATTCTGATTGAGATTCTATGTTGTCGTACCATATTTTTTTTTTTGTTTTTTTTTTGTTTTTTGTTTAATGTTTTTGGTACCTTGGAAGCTAGCTTAAAAGTTTTAGGATCTTTTTTTCTGTAGCTTAAAAACTTTCTGCTGCACATAGAATGATCTTTTGTCCTCTTACATAAGATATCTTCTGACTGGCATGTTGGAATCTCTTAAATAGGGTGTTTATGTTGGGTTTGTCATAATTCACGTTCAGGATGGTGATGAAGCTGTCTCCTAAATAAGAAGATCCCCAGGTGTAGTGACATGTTTGATGCACTTTAAGCTTATTTTTGGAGCACTGATTTTGGGTCATTTATCTAGGCTATTCAACCATAATTGTTACTGACAATTTGTGTTATCTCCTTCATTTGATATTTAGCTTTTGATTTGCTCGGAGATGATTTGAGATTTTGTGTGCCACTTGGCTATAGTCTGAATTTTACTGGGGTGGTTGACTTTATTGTCCAATACTTGCTTAACTGATATACCAATGACTATCTTGTTCTGATAGTCTTTCCTGATGACACTAGCACGGGCTTCCACCTACTTTTGTAGACATTAATCTCCCTCCCTAGCTCTCCTTTATTTTTATTTTTATTTCCTGATGATCACTTTCTGGTGTGTGAATAGATTTCTTGTAATGAGTCACAACCAGCATTATTAAAGCCATTCCTGTGTTATAGGGTCTGGCTTTATACAAAATTTCACGCCTTACAAAACATAGATTTAAAAGGAAAAATTGGTAATTGAAGGGATCAACAAGATCTGGAGAGGGAACAATTACTGGTTCATAATTTACTTGCATGATAATTTTCTTGACTGTTTAGTTGAACATTGTAATTGGACAAACCGAATTCATGGTGGTGTTTCTTTAACAAATAACAACGTTAGCACTCTAAAATAAGCACATTGAATCCATCTTAAATTTGGAATTTACAAAGCATTAACCTTTGTCATTGTGCAAGCTGGGTAAATAGTCCAAGCATTTGACATTGTGTTGCAACTGTTATTTTTTTTTATTTTTTTTGTATTGTGTAGGCCATGTATTATTATTAAATCTTTTGGCATTCCTTTAGTTACCTATTATTACCACTGTTGTCCTTCTCTGAATTTTTGTAAATAGTGCCTGATCTTATTACTTTTGCTGTCAATTTCTCATATTGTCCTTTTGTTGGTGTCACCGTCTAGTTTTTCACCTTTTCATGATAGTATTTGGCTTTTTTGTTTTGTTTTTTCTCACAAGATAAAACATATTACATTTTTCAAAAGGTACTTCTTTGCCTCGTTCACTCGAATAATATTAAAAATAGCTTCCTTAATTGCTCCTCACATAATCAATTTGGGAGGTGCATTTATTATGCTTATTTGCCTTAGATATGACTCCCTCCTTCTCTCAAAGTTCACAATACTCCTTGTTCCACCTGTCTTAAAATATATAATGCTAAGAGATTTGCCCATTGTCTAGCTTAGTCTTTTCTTTTTTCCTCTAGTTCTGGTAGGTCAGATTAACCAACAACAAATGACGTGTAAATTCTAGCTTAGGATGCTTGCACTCTAGTTTTATTATTCAAAATGAATTAGCTACAAATAGTTTGAACTATCAGGCCAATTAGTTCATCTACGATACAAAATCATTGACTAAATGTTGCAGGACTTGAGAGTTTTAATTTTTCTTTGTACAAACATTCTCTTCACACTATTAAAACAAGTCACATGTTTCTAAGTTAGACTGCAGAAGCATTATGCTAATCAGTTGCTAGCTTTCCAAAAGATATTTATATAGAAAACTGGAAAATATGCTGTATGCACGAGTAAAATTCAGTAAGAGGTACATAGTTATATCTGCACAGGGTATTATTGTTTTTATGGCAGATTAACTTGATAAGGAATATAGATAGAGGTGTTACATTTAATAACAGGGTTCATTTCAGTATTTTAATTGGTTGAGAATGTATCACATTAAACAATTTTAGGTTTGCATCACATTAAACAATTTTAGGTTTGCATCACATTAAACAATTTTAGGTTTGCAGTTAAATAGATTATCATTTGACCAAACCTTGCATCGTCAGGGAATGATCTAAAAGCTTTAAGCTTGTTCAGTTCTCGATTGATATATATATATATATATTTTGTGTTTGTGATTTATTCAGGTAAAAATGCGTCATGATTTACAGTGCTCCTAAAGATGCCAGTTTTTTATATTCAGAAAGTTTTAATCTTAATGAAATACCGAGTGTTTCTTATGTTTGTTGGGCACGCTGATATACATAGGGAGAGAGTTATTCTATAATGAGCTGAGAAAGTAAAAGTATGGAGTAAAAAGATTAGCACACACAGACTTTGGAAATATGCCTAGCCTTTGGCCTCTTTAGAACTAATATTTTATTATTTGTGGCACCAGTATTATGAGACCAAAATGTTTTTATGTTTGATGTTCTTAAATGTAAGTGTATTCTTGTTACATTTTACGATTTTCTGCCTCCTACCCATCTTTTCAAATCTTTGTTAATCAACATGTTGTTATGTGTTATCTTTTAGTTTTCTATGTCTTAATTAAAGCATTTCATTCGGTTAGTTCTTTCTACCGCTGCTTTGCTGTTTCTGAGGTATATTGTGGTTACTATCCATGTAGCAGGTTTTCAGACAGTTGCTATTTTCATGCAGAGTGGTGAAGCAAAGAAATCAGTGGTTGCAGTTGGTGCAATAAGTGATATTGTGAAGGATTCACCTCACAAGGTATGTGTGAAGCAATATATAATAGGTGTAAAGCAACATCTTCATTTTAAGCCTAAGTATCTGCCACTCTGATGGGCCCATGTTACTGTATTTACATGATTGTAGTTCCTAATATTTATCATTCCACTAATTGGTTTTATCTAGTCCTGTAATTGTTGGTTACATTATGTCTTTACTCTTCATGGTACGACCTTTGGCATTAATGAAGATCTAAGATTTATTATACTTGCTCCTTTTTAATTGTTTAGATCTGTCTTTGGATACTTGGTGGTAATTAATTAGTGATTCTATGAGGTAGCTTTATGAATTTGGTTCTTTAAACAAAATTGATTTGGTTGATCCAATTGAAGAAAACTTGTAATGTTTACATTGTTTTGCATTCTCATTCTCATTCTCAAGAAGGTTTATCCAGTATCCTGAGAAACTCTGGCGCCATCCAAGCAAAATTTTTGTTTGGGAGGCACATCATAGTTGAGTTAATGAACATAAGGGAGGAGGGACAGAAAAATATGGAATAATAATAATAATAGCAAATAAGAATATACATATATATATATATATATATAAATTTTATCTGGTGCGGGAATCCCGCACTTTTTTCGTGTGGGATCTATTACACTTGTGTAATATGTTCCGGAGCGTTATGTAATTATTACACAACGTTGTGCATCCAAATCTCGTACGAAAAAACGTGCGGGATTCCCGCACCTGATAATTTTCATTTGTATATATAATGCGACATATATTAGCCAAGATAGTGGAACGAAGACAGCCAGAATGACAGAAAAATTTAATCAAACGTTAGTATTTCAAGACTGCTAGTTTGTTTTATTTGGCATCTTGTATTAATCTATTTTTCTTATGAATTGTTTGTGCAGATCTTCATTGGCAGTATTTCAAATACATTTTCATCTAAAATGGTAACATAATTTCAAAATTTATGTACTTTCTTTGCTTATTTCCTTCATATTATGTTTAGTGTTCTTAGGTTCCTGTCCATCCCTCTTTCCTCCCCTCGTACTCCGGTTTTTCAGGTTATGGAGATTGCTTCTGCTTTTGGACCTCTGAAGTCATATCACTTTGAGATCAATGAGGATCGTGATGAATCATGTGCTTTCCTGGAGGTAATAAAGCACATTCATTCCGCTGTGTTACATTTATTTCTGAGTTTCCCTTCCTGTAGGTGATATATCAGTGTACTACTATTAAAGTCTTTTTCTCCTTTTGTTATTGTTATCATTTAACTGCAAATCAATTTTCATTTTCTTCTGACCTCGAGCATCTGGAAACTTGATGATGTTGTATAACTCAGTATGTGGACCAATCTGTTACTTTCAAAGCTTGTGCGGGGTTGAATGGGATGAAGTTGGGAGGGCAAGTATTAACTGTAGTTCAAGGTGTTCCTGATGGATCTTCCATGGTATTTAATTAACATTTTCTCTAATTTTATTAGAATTGGGCCTAGAATGAATTATTTTTCCTTATTTCACCTGTTACATGTGAGATGTGTACTAACAGAAAACAACACATTTTAGAAAAATGGCGGAGACTCTCCATTCTATGGGATCCCAGAGCATGCAATTCCACTTCTTGAGAAGCCCACTCAAGTCATAAAGATTAAAAATGTGGTATGTTATTGGCTACTCATGTGGATACTTGGGTAATTGTCTATTGTTTGTTTTGACCCGAACTTTGGTTAATTTGATAAAAATATTTTTAAGGCATTTTTGTGTTTTGTCTTTCAATATTAATTAGTTCATTCCAGAAGGCATTTCATCGTTATCCAAACTGGAAGTGGAAGAAGTACTTGAAGATGTGCGGTTAGAGTGTGCTAGGTTTGTGAAAGAATCACTGTCCGTTTTATTATATCCTCCTTTGTTATTTAAACTTGTTACCTTATATGGAAGTTTTCTTCATCTATTCATGCTGCAGGTTTGGCACTGTTAAATCTATCAATGTTGTCAAGTATGAAGACCGTCACATCACTACCTTAGAAGCATGGGAAGCCAATGACAATAAGGCTTCTGCCGGAGTCGAGCAAAGCTTAAGATGTGACGAAGCAAATGAGGAAACAGAGACCTTAGAAGAAGTTATTATTGATCATCAGTCAAGAGGAATTAAAGGATCAGAGTTCCGGAGTGAAGTCAAAGAAGTGAAGGAAGTTGATGAAGTTAAGGAAAGCAACAGCATTGGTGATGTATTGTGGGATCAGTCAGGTCAACTTGATATAGTTGACAAAGACTTAAATCGAGAGAGCCTATCTGAAACATTCTCCCAAGATGTCCTCGAGCAGTCAAAGACCATAAAGGATGATGCACACTGTCATGATGTCAAAGTTCCTGGAAAAATTCAAACGAAGGACATGAGTTCGGACACCAAACCATCTGCTGAAGAAGAGTTGAATTATGAGGAAGTCAATAGAAACACGGAGGAAGCTGTTGCCAGATTGGATGGCAGTGCGGTAACACAAACAGTCACTGTTGAGAAGGAGCAGGATGATAATCTCGCACGCATTTTTGAGGCAGGCAGTGTTTTTGTGGAGTTCAGGAGAACAGAGGCCTCATGCATGGCAGCACATTGTTTGCACGGACGTCTATTTGATGACCGGACTGTGACAGTGGAGTATGTTCCTCTTGACCTCTACAAGTCTAAGTTTCCGAAATGAATCTGTTGGAGATAGGATTGGTCGGCATAACGTCCTGAGCTGATTCCTTATACTGTTACCGAATCTTGATCCTTTCCAGCACGGCCTTTTATAGGAATATCATTGTATCAGCTTGCAAAGCATCAGATTTTGGAATTTTTCACCTCATAAGTTTCTTAAATGTAGAATTGAGTGATCCATTGATAGCTAAATACATCAACTTTAAAACTGGAAGCTAAATGGGATTCCTTTGTATAAACTTTTTTCACAGAGCCCATTTTGTACTCCAAACATAGTCTGGTTGCCCATAAAAGTATATATTCTGCAAGGAATAATTCCATCAAGTGAATAACATTGGGAGTTTTTCTTTGAAGAAAAATCTGAAATTTTATGTTTGAAAGATTTTCTTGTTTTTCTATTAAAAAGTTTTTATTTATTTTTATTTGACGGTATCTATCTATCCACCTACTTGAATTGTTCATTTGTCTTAAGTCCCACAAGTTCATGGATCTGGATCAAAAAGTTTTTGTTTAGAAATCTAAACTCTTGTTTTAAACATCCACCAATAATTAATTACATATTTGTTGCATAAATGGGCGTGTGGGCCTAACCAAGGAAGATGGTTGAGCCCAAGTCCAGTCTCAGAGTTTATCTAGTCCTCAAGTCCTCTCCATCTCCCAAAAGGAAAAACAGATAACAAAATTGTATGCGAAAGAAGAATGACAACAATGGCAACAGCAGGAGTGGTGATAGGAAGCAGTAGCAGTATATGCATCCGGCGACCGCATCAAAGCAAGGTGTTTTCTTCAGAACTGGGTTTCGTCACTTCCCAATTATCCGGCATTCAAATTTCCTACAACCTGTCTCATGTGCCCAAACCCATTTCCTCCCCTTTCTCTCCCGCTCTTCAACCTGTTGCTCGTAAGTCTCTCTCTCTCTCTCTCTCTCTCTCTCTCTCTCTCTTCTTTTCTTTTCTTTTCGTTTTCGTTGGCAGCCACCATGATCTCCTTCAACTCTTACCAATTTTTTTAAGGAAATGATAAATAATTACAATTTTTAGCCTTAAGATTGCATTAGAGTTACTTAAATAGCTGCAATCAAGGTCAATACATGGTCTAATTTCTTCAATTTTGGAATTTCACTATTTGAGGTAGAAAGAAGTGTCATTTTTATCATTTTTTTTATGAAATAATTTGTGCTATTGAGACTTGGTATGCATATTTATTTATCTGAGGTTAATTGTCATAACTAAGCTAAACATCAAGTTTGGTGGCTTTGGACATTGGATAATTATTATTTTCAGAGTGGGGAGGGAGCATTGCTTTATGTTTATGTGGTAAACAAGCATTTTTTGCACACACACACACATATGTTTCATGGTACTAAGAGTAAAGTACATTGACATGGTTGCCTTGTTTTTCTATCATATTTACCAAATATATGTAGCAGTTGGTGTTAACCGACTTGGATCCTCTCATAGCTTAGCTCTTTTCTCACATTTTTTGAAGCATCAGATTGTTTGTTGATAAAGTAATCGTGGGAAGCAATCACATTTTAAACCCCCCCCCCCCCCATTCATTGGAATGCTATCATGAGATTATTAAAAGGCGAGGAAGAGCTGCGATGAGGAGAGAATCCAAATCCAATGTTAACATGCTGGGTTTTGATGCTTATTAGGCATTGTAACAATTGCTTTTGTGGTCATAGTCAATATATAGCTTTTCCTTCTCTTCTTCTATGATAAATTAATATTTGGATGTAATAGTATTTCTTGAAAATGTTTATAGTAAGGTTAGCACCAGGAGTAATAGTTACTTGTATTTTCACCTGCTGTGAAGTTTGCTTATCTAGCTTCTGATATAACCATCAAAACAGTTTCATTTGTTCCTTTAAGACCGATTAAATTAATTAATGATCTATATATGTTGTCGTTCACGATTTAATTTGTCTTTTCAGGTAGAATATGCCCCTTCACCGGGAAGAAAGCAAACAGGGCCAACAAAGTTTCCTTCTCTAACCACAAGACAAAGAAGTTGCAGTTTGTCAATCTACAGTATAAGAAGGTTTGGTGGGAAGCTGGCAAGCGTTATGTCAAGCTGCGATTGTCAACCAAGGCAATAAAGACTATAGAGAAGAATGGATTGGATGCCGTTGCTAAGAAGGCTGGCATAGATCTTCGCAAGGAATGATCGATAGTCTTAGCTATTTTACCTTCAGGTGTTGGTAAAGCTTGTCTGCTTATTGTTTACTTTCTTAGATTCTAATTTTTTGTTGCTTTGCATTTCTTTTACTTGTTCCGTTCAAATGAGTATATTAATCATTAAAGCCTACAGGTTTTGTGAATTCGTTGTTTTCGCCTTTATCAGCATAATAGTATACGAACGTGTATCCATTCGTAAGGCTTTGCTTTGATTTCCTAGTGAAAGATCAAAACCAAGTTTGCTAAGAACTGAGAAATCATGAAAGACAACAACGTTCCATTGATATGATTGTTCGAATGCTTTTTTACATCAAAGCGGGTTTCATTCTGAACGAATGTGTTCTTTGATTGTCATAAAATTCATATGAGGTGACTGTATCTGCTTCGAACTCCCTTAATAATGGCTTTCTACTTCTATTAGTCATAAACATGTTGAACTCATCGGTATGTTACTCACTATTCAAAAAGCTCAATTGCCTTAACTCTGAATGAACCTATCTCATACAGGATCTGAAATGTCCATTTTTTTTCTTTGTGGCATTGACTGGACTGCAAATTCATTTTTCTGGGGTTCAGGAGCTAGCAAAGGCAATATTCTAGTCAGTCTGTATTTAAGCTGCTATTTTTGTTTTCGTCCCGCCATTTCTGTTGATTTACATAAATACTATTTTCATCCCAGAGAAAGCATTAAGCTGAGTTCCAACATGAGTTGCATTTGATGCAGCATTGTGGTATGATGCACTGGGGAAGCGTAAGCAATAATTTGAAGATAATTCGAGGGAAAAAAAAAATCGTTCGATTTTGATTCAACCAAATTTGTTCGAATTGTGGCAAAGAGACATCAGAAAACTTATTTAAATTCTTATGAACCCGAATAAAGAGCACAAAAATATGGTTTTGAATCGAAACTGTGAGCTCATAGAGTGTGTATGATGTCAGTACTATGTAACTACAAAATTGCACATTTAGGTGCAGAAACTGCAGTACAAACCTTTGATGTTTTCTGTATTTAAATTATATAAAAATATGAAATTGCAGAGGAACTGTACACCGACATAAAGCTGTATTCCCAAGCATGAACAGATGGGATTTACTTGGCCTAAATCAGTGCCAACTTTAAATCTCTGTTTGTGTTAGAAATTTTCTTGTCTTTGCTTCATCAAGTAATGACCACGACCAATATAAAATAGAACCTTAAGACTGTTAATTTTGCCTAAAAACTCTTCTCAATCTCTATAAAATATCTACTATCACCTCCCTGAGCTATGCCTGCAAAGACACAAAATTTAAAATAAATTTCAAGAAGCACCTTTATCATATAACATATAAGTTATATATATGCATTACTTTTGTCCTAGCACACGCATCACCATATCCATGTCTTCATTGATCACATTAGTTAACATGGCAAGAGGGACACTTTTTGCTATAGTTTAAACGAATGTTGACATCCTACGAAATTTAAGAGATAAAACATAACAAATTAGGGAATTGGGCACTAGTGTTTATGTCTATTAGTTTTGCTGATTGTGTCGGAGATTCGTCAGATTTTGATTGAAAGCTTAAATGTCTACAAACTTAAAAGGAATGCTTGTGCCACGAATTGTAATACTCGTTACAACCATATGAAAATGCAAATACTATGCAGCAGATACCAAAAATATAATGTTGTAGTATTTTAAATCGTTGAAATGAAAACAAAAAATCCAAGATAGATCATAGTTTGGATAATAAAACTCACTTTCAAGAGACAGGTTTATGTGGAGTCAAATCATCAGGAGAGTAATAATCAGCAATGATCTGGTAAATGTAAGAGGGGTTATATGCTCCCCTGTAAAAGAAAGAAAGAAATATCATAACATCATCTGACAATTGAAACACTCATATATCCAGTGATATGTTAAATAACTTAAATGGTAAGGTCATTTTGTTTCTCACAAGCTAAAAAAAAAACCATGCATTCACCAAATTTGAAAAGATTGAATAGGATCAAATTAACAGGCAAATGATAGTTTTACCACCCCTTAAACATTATCACCATTCAAGGCTAGATCTCAGCTGGCCAACCCCAAACGTGATGCAGAGAAGATATGATCATTTAAAATGCATCTTTTAAGTTTGTTCTATAATTTTAGTGAAGAAGGGCCAATAGTTGTAGTTGGGATTAATATTATAACAGTATACATAAAAGCAGAGAGACGAGTCTTACGCATCAGTAACAAAAAGACTGACTAGCTCTGGAGGAACATAATCAAACACAGGATTGACAACATGAAGTAGAGGAGAACCGCTGCCGATTCCATAGTCCATACAATCTGAGAATTCTCCAAAATTCAACAGTTCAGAAGGGGATCCTATTTCATTAAGAGAGACCTCTGGATTTTGGGGAAACAGCGAACACAGCTGTCAAAGAAACAAGACAGCATTAACTAAAATAACAGGCATGCAGTTCTATGGGCCAACAATCGAGTACAAGAGACAAAGCATTTTTTGTATAGCATCCACAAATTTTAAACCCAAGTTTGCTTATATCAATAGAATACATAAAAAATTATGTGGATCCCAGTTCCATACAATCAACTAAGAAAAATTAAGAACAAAGAAATTGAATGCACTGTGACTTAAGTTCATTAAAACTGAAAAGGACAGCGAACTGACTGTGAAGGGAGAATTTTGTGGGAGATTAGTGTTATTGCAAAATTATTCTTCCAATATAAGGGTTGCATGGAGTCATTATTATGTCAACACTCAACATACCTCATGTACACCAGCGACCACAACCAATGGAACAGCATGCTTTTTAGCAGCAAGTGCAACCATATTCGACCCAACAGGTGCTATGACACCACCATTGGCCATTACAGCATGAACACCAAGTACAACCTTCAGGAGAAGTTTAAAGCTTATATAGTGATTTCTTTCCATCACATTAATGAATTCAAGACAAAGCAATCAAATTTGATAATTACCATGTTCACTCGAGAAATCATGGCGAAAACTGCTGAATCAGTGATAACTGTAGTTTTTAAACCTTTTGTGCTCAACTCCTTCGCAAGAACATGCCCCAGATACCTATTCAATGAAAAAAGAGCTAGAAATTATTCGAAATAAAAGAATAAACATTACATCCAAGCTATAAAAAGGGCGACATTGGTTAGTGCTATGTACATACTTTGGAGCACCCTCGGCAATAAAGACATGAAAAGATCGTTTTTTTTCCTTTGCAGCTTTCAAGAATTCCAACACGAATCTTGACCAACCAAAAGTTAATATCACCTCACTGAAAACATAGTTAACTAGTCAAAACTACTGAAAACAATGAGCAATACGGTAAGTATACATTTAGGAGCCATGGAATTATGCCTGAAAGAACAATGGAAGACAGGATCAGAAGCATGAGAGTCAAGGAATTGACATGCTTTCGCGAATACTTTCCTTAGGAGAATTTAAGACTATACAATTGACCTATTGATTTTATTCTAGCTATACGCTGCAGCTTCATATCTGAAGGAATGCTTATAAATCAGGGTAATACCAGAAGATTTTTTTTATATGTGCTAATTAGTTAACCTTGCATTGACATAAAGCAAATCAAATAGAATTATTGAAGATTGACATGATCATGCATTCAGTAAATTCTGGTCAGTTTTACTGTATGCAGAAAACGAAAGACACAAGATAATACTGGAGTGCTAAATAATAAGTAATTACTTATGATGAATAAGCTCCACAGCTTGTTCTGCAATTGGTTCATGGCATGTATTTAGATCTTCGATGAGTTCATTGACTGCCTTTATTACTTCATGCTTTAATTTCCATCTCCTAGCACTTTTCTCAGCTGCTGACCATAATGAAAATGATAAGAAGATTAGCCTGCTTTGCTAGGGACAACATTAATATTAGGCATAATCCAAATTCACATCAAAGATATTTTAATATAGAAATTCTACGATGAATAAAGGTACTAGATGGAAAGAAAAAACAATAGCAATTACATTCGACTGTCAAGATAAATCCACTATAGTAGGTAACTTACATTTACCTTTTCCTTCTGAACTATCTCCTAAAGCAGAAGTCTGGCAGGCTGTTGCAGAGTAAGGCAACAGGCCGTGAAGGGCATGCAATAATGGTGGACGCAACAAGCATCTACCATCTACAGCAGCAGTAGACAGATTTTGTTCATTTTCTTCCTCAAATATCTCTTCATCGTTAGCTTCAGCTGATAATTTCAAACCTCCAATGGCATTTGTCACTAGTGAAAAATCCTCCTTCCTGATAATATGCAACACTTGCCTTACAATATTCCCAACCGCGAGCTCTGCAATCCAATTCACTCAGCATTTCATTAAACTTAAAGCAAACATTGCAAAGTGCTAATGTAATGTTTGCATATGTGCACTTTTGTGTATATTTTCCACAATTCAAAAATGGCCAAAAACAACAACTAGGATACATATTTTCACATGAGCCACTTGAAATTAAACATAACTCAAAAGAAAAACATCAAAATATAAGTTTGTTTTATGCTTCAAAAGCAACTTCCTTGCATAACAAGTTACTTTAATTTCCAAGAACCCTAAGCAGTTAAAAGTTCAGCATTCAACTTCAAAGAAACATACCAACAGGATTTGCAGCAATGAGCTGCTCACCAACACTCTTCACTACCTCGATCAGAGCCGCACCCCCAGACGTAGTCGGCTGTTGTGATATCACTGAACGTAGCAACTCTGCTGTTAGCCTAGCTGTTGCATCTGAACCCTCAATTTTTCTGCCACCATAATTGAATCAAACACATAAAAGATAAATATAACGAAAACAATACTTTAATAAAACTAAATTAAAATTAAAAAACAACCCTTATAAACAAATTACATGAACTACATTTATACAAACACATAACTCACCGTTTTCTAAGCTTGGAGACGAAGTCATTGACTAGAACTTGAATGTCTGGCATATTTGGACCTGTTTATCTGAAAAAAAAAATCTATAAAATCCATGAAAAGGATCAAAAGAGTTTACAAAACTTGACAAGAAAAAAATTGAAAAAAAAAAAGTTGAATAAGAACAGAACAGTTACAACTTACAACATTTACCTTAACACACAACAAAACTTTGATGAAGAGATATTTGTTAATAAAAGTTGACGATCCCAAAAAACCACAAAAAAAAATAATAATAATAGAAAAGTGAAATTTTGATGTGGGAAAATATTAACGTTGCAGCAGTAGCAATTGTGATCCAATTTTGAGGAGATTTTTAGGGTTTATAAACTTTGTTACTGCAATTTTATTTTCCTTAATTGCGTGCACGTATCAATTTACCGTTCCTTTTTTTATTTTTTTCTAAATTTCCATTTGATAAATTGTTGGTTCCGTCCCAAAATTGGATTTGTCTAAATTTTGTTAAATTGATTTCGTTGGATTTAAATCGGGTTGATTCAATTTTAATTTTATTTATTTTTTAAGTATTACAAAGTTATAGTTTTACATAAATTCAAGGGTTTGGAAAGGAGTAGAATTCATATCCGTAACCTTGTGGAGGTTAATAACCGGACCAACCTTATTTCATCCAATTCAACTTTAAGAATATTATTAAGCTTAAGTTTTATTTAATTTTATAATAAGATTCAGATAACTCGAGTTGGGACGAGTTAAAACCTTATAATTCTTCTTTCCTTCCAAATGAATGATGATAATGAAATTGTTTTATGTTTGCAAAATGTCTACCCAAAACAAAATGGTGGTATTTCTTTTATACAGTATTACAGCAACTCGAACCTAATACATTATAACATCCGGTTATATTATACGGTTGTCAAAACATTATGCAGTATAACTTTTCATTGTTTAATTTTATAATAATTCTAGATTTAGGGAGGGATAACGATAAACCCTACAAGCTCGTTTTATAGGTGTGGTAAACAATTGCAAATTTGGTATTAATTATTTTTTTTAGTTTTTTTTTTTAATTTAATTTTAAAAACGTCTTTTTAGTTTCATATAAAATAACTGAGGATTTGACTAATTAAATTTGATTGGAGGACGAAGTTAATTCAATTTAAAAAATAGGTAAGTCGCAAATTTCTCTGAATACGTGGTAACTGCCTGGACAACCCACTAATCCGCTATTGCTTTTGCTTGAACTGTTTTCTTTGAAATACCACTCCCACTCCTGCTGTTCTGCCTAAGTAAACCACATATGCACCGGTGAACAAAGGAAAATCACATCAAAATACTTTTTTTTCTTTTCTTTTCTTTTCTTTTCACTATCATCATCAAACTACATTCTTCTAAGTCCTGCTGAATTTGACACATCCAATAAGTAATTTACATTCACATATTTTAGCTTACAATCTTACACCGATTAAATGTTCCTGAAGAATTGGTCATCTAAAGGGTTCAACAGGTGCAGAATCTTCAAGAAGTGCAGCAGCCTCGAAGCATTCGACAGCTTCTTGCAGGGGTGCATTTGCATCAGCCTTGTAGAGCAGTCCAAGATTGTACCAAGCTGAAGGGTTTGTACGGTCAATTCGAAGTGCATCAGTGAGAAAGCTTCTTACAGTCACCATTGATTCACAACTCATCTGTCTCAGGATACGGGAAACGGATATCAAGCTTGGGACATGGGTCGAATCAACATCTAATGCTTTCCTGAACGATTGCAGAGCTTCATGATGAAGTCCCTTTGCTTCATGAAGTAAACCTACAAAAATTCACCAATTTGAATATGTGATGTATAGAAACTAGACAGAAAATTTAAATCACTGCTTGCCTGCTTAAAAAATCCTCAATATAAAGCTAAGTTTCATGAGATTTTAGTCGAGATAAGTTTCAATTATTGCAAAGCAAACCATTCTCGAAAGAAGCGACAGCCAAACATTTTCCAAAAGCCAAACAACATCAGGAAAAATGCACTAGAAGTGACTATTAAATCATTGCTTAAATTGTTGGTCGCATACACAATTTTCAAACAGAAGAGAAGAAATATAACATGATTTCTGAAGAACAGAAATTTTAGATGTAACTTGTAAGACATATCCAGTACGTTGTAATTAAAAGCCATATAAACATTAAAGAAAAGAATTGCAAATGCAAAATCCAGAAAGTGTAGAAGCAACATCTTTATACCTGTGGAGTGCCATCCCGAAGCAGAATAAGGATTGATAGCCTTCGATTTTGAAAGACAGACCTCAGCATCTTGCCACTGGGACAATCTAGTATACACATCGGCAAGATCAAGCCACGTTTCCATCTCCAAACTTCTATCACGGTTTCCCCTATTCTGTGAGAGTACAAAATAAAGTAAAACATTCATCTTCAATTCTTTGCCTCAGAATAGGCCTTCGAGTGTTAACAATGAGCTAAGTTCAAGCTAAGCATAAACATTAATCCTCTCTCGCATTTTCATATGAAACTTCCAACAAAATTAAGGAGATACACTTGCATGCTTCTCTCCTTCACTTGAAATTATAGTAGTCTATTATGAGTTTATGACCTCAATTTTCAATGCATAATCATTAATTGCAAGAGAATCAATAAAGAATTGGAGTTGACAATAAGGTAGGTCCTGTGTGAGATCAATAATTCCAAAAATCACAGCTATTAGAAGTTGGTACTGCACTCAATTTATGTCTAATGTTTATTTTGATATATAATCTGTTCAGCTGGTAGCCTTGGCTTTGTTTTGGCACCAAAGTGGCAGGATAAAAATAGAAGAGACATCACATTACCACTCCGGTATCAAAGAGGAGCTGCAATTCTTATATACTTTAACAAATTATTTTCAGTTCAATATTCTTCATTTTATTGTTAGCTAAAGAAAAATCTTAATGCACACAAGATGTCAGCTAGACACGATCCTAAACATGCTATCAAGCATTTGATCATTTGAATTGTTAATATGGTCATAAAGGTCACAAGAATATACCTTTAGATGCTTCTTCCCAGCACCGAAGCTTTTCATCTGAACTTGGAGAACGGCAAGAAGAAGTGTATATGTTTCTATAGCTTTTTTTAATCGGCCCTGTGCAATTTGGAGTTTAGCTTTAGTTCGCAAGAGTTCTCCTTGGTCCCACTTTCCAGTCTGATCTAGAGCAGCATTAATTACTACCTCTGCATCAACAAACCGTTTTTGAGCTGATAATATTCGAGCCAAAAGGATATACCCTTTGACATTAGACCCAGCCTCAAGTTTCAACAATTGTTTTGCATAATAAATTGCAACATCCAACTTCCTTTGCTCAGCATTCTCTAGACAGAGATGGAATACAATATAAGGATCTCTTTCTCTCATCATTTTCTCAGCAGTTCCAAGTGCCTGAAGTGCCTCAGACTGCTTCGAAACCCTCTCGGAATCAGAAACAACTAATCTGGATTGAGCTGACGATAGAACACCCAGTAAGCAGTTTGCAAGGCTAGCCATCTGCTCACATCTCCCATGTAATTCGGAAAATGCTTTGCGAGCGTACGTCATTCCTTCTTGTATGCATATCATATTCTCCACACAAATCTTTGAAGCCAGCAAGAATTCCAGCATGCAATCTGAATTTTCTCTGTTATTCAACAAGTTCCTTAGAAGATTCAAAGCAACCATGGGCTCACCTTCTCCATAGTAACAAAGGGCTAGAAAGCAATATCTTTCTTTTCTATCCAAGACCCCAGGAAGCAACTCTTCAACCTGATAGGCCAGAGCCCACAATTCCCCTGAAACAGATAAGGCAAATGAAAGATGATCCAGGATCGACGGGTCCCATCCAATTCTTCCGAGAATAAATTTTCTCAGTAGAATTAGTAGCAAGAGAACAGCCTCTTCTATATTGTTTCTTGGCACAAACGAGCCTTCCATCTGTGAACGTAAATTTGGAGGGCATGCATCAATTCCGCTGTACAAAAGAAACACTGCAAACTCCTTTTCTATTTTCGCCGTGGTATCTTCATCAAGATTCCAATAATATAGGAGGGCCCGCCGGTATGACAAAATAGTTTCCTGGGGAGATCCGGCAAGTTTCCATAGTTCAGGAAGCAATTCAACTGCTTTGTTTAGAGTCTCTTGTAATTTACAATCTACAGAATAGATTTCAGGCAGGCCTTCTGGCAATGCATTTTCAACAGTGTCCAAAATAACTTTGCATGATTGAGCAGCCTCTGAAAATAGACCAAGAAAAAATATTAGGCATGCAGCAGTAATGATCATAAATGTTTCTTTTAAGAACACTTGATTTTTCATAATTTTTTGTTTCGTCATATGAAATATATACTGATGAGGGAGGGAGAGGTAGAGAGTGCAATAGGGCAAGAAGCACATGAAAACTCATATGCGAAATTCACAAAAAGTAATTCATGCAAAGTGATGATCATTTTACATATATAACTTGGTGAGTAAACACGATGTGAAAATTCGTACTTGTATACTTCAAAGAACTTTATATAGTGTAGAAGCACAAAACTGTCAGTCACATTCATCACAATTCTATTGATATATATATATACAAGGTGAATAATAGCCAAATGAAGAAAAAAATTTATTGATAGATCAAGTTATTGGTGGGAAGGGGGAATAAGATGAACGACATACCTTCATACCTTCCAAGACCTTGCAATGATTTTGTTTTAAGAAAAATAGCTTCAAGTAGTAAAGTAACAGCATGCATAGACATGGACGGGGAAGCATCGCTTTGTGAATGGCGCCGATTTTGTTCACATCTTCTAGAGAGGGTAGCTTTAATCTTAGAAATCACAACTGCAACATCTATTCCTTCAAACACATGAAGTGCAGCTTCTATATTTCCTTTTTGAAACTCAAGCCTCCCCAATAATGCTCTAGCTTCCTACAAAGCAAGAAGATCTCTTAGCTTAATGATGTATTGTGAATATAGTACATATGATTTAAGCAAATAACAAGGAAACAGCATTGCAATAACTCAGACTGTATATGAACAACATCATTTGCTGGAAATCCAAAGGAACTATTATAATTGTTTAAATAGAATATATAATTATAGACTCAAGGCTTGTGCATTATTATTATATAACCCTTTTACATAGGATTATATAAATACTAACATATAACGCATTCAAACCCCATGTAAATCTTAATCAACTACTTGAATTATCTACCGTTTTTGGCCTAGCATGTAATAATGAATATAAAATAAGCCAATATAGTTCAATATCAATAATGATACCAGCATCACCACTTTTATTGAGAGTCACTGAAAATAACTAACCCCAAGATGTTTAGTGTCTCAATTGAGTAAAGTGCTAACTCAAGGATATTGTGCAACCATAATCAGAGAAGATAAATAGACCTATCTCATTATAGAAAACATGATTAACTTGTTTCATTTATAAGAAGACTAGATTCACAAGTGGCGAAATGAATGCCACCATTGTGCTAACAAATAATTACTTAATTAGGAGAACAAACTTCCACAAAGCAAAATAACCACCCGTTGCTCCTTTTTCCGTATAAGTTAATTGACATCAGAAATGGTGCATCAATGCTACCCATTGCTTGCAGAAACCATGCACTTGCCCATGTGGTTATCCAAAATATTCTTTCATAGCTGGAACCCGGAAACAATGAGTCCTGTGATTTGAATATGGGTCGTTTCATTATAAGGAAAAGCAAGAGAGTGCAAGAAGGGACTTTCATAAGACCATATCAAAATAGCTTCACTAAATTCACACCTGTGCTTTAGAGATCACTTCTCTTCCTCTTTAAAACATAGGGTAACTAACAGCTGCATTTACAATATTCCCTATATAACCTTTTCTATACCCATAGAATTGCAGGAGAGAACCAGCTGGGATGATGACTTTATCCATCCCAAATCCCCACAATTTCAACATAAAAAATTTGTGAGAACAAATGATGAAGATGTACAACACGTAGAATTGAAATAAATATTTTTATGCGTACTGCTTCACAGCAATTTGTCAGTTACTGTAACATATATGCTCCATGCATGCAAACTTGGAAGGGTTCAATCTCAACTAGTTCTCCTTTAAGATCATGAAGGTTCTGCGAAGGTCGTCCAGATGGCCTTCTGAGGTTGATGACTTGGTGATCATGTCATCGATATACACTTCCATTGACCTTCCAATTCCAGGTTTGAACAATCGGTTGACTAACCGTTGATACATAGCTCTTGCATTTTTAAGCCCGAAAGGCATTACCTTGTAGCAATATAGACCCCATCCAGTGATGAAACTGGTCTTTTCCTGGTCGACAGGGTGCATCATAATTTGATTGTACCCGAAAAATTCATCCATGAAGCTCAGGAGCTTGTTCCCGGAGGTGGAATCGACTAGCTGATCAATTTTTTGTATAGAAAAACTATCTTTCGGGCATGCCCGATTGAGGTCGATATAAGCGATGCACATGCGCCACTGTCCATTGGACTTTGTAACCATAACCACGTTGGCGATCCATTCGGGGTAGCGTGCTTCTCTGATGAAGCCCGCTTGGGTAAATTTATCTACTTCCTCCTAGGTGATTCACGTTCGTGATTAGATCAGAAGATCTTATGGATTCAATTCAGTGCTTGTTCAATCATCAGGAGAAAATGGTACGATACTTTAATATACGTCAATGAATCTCGGTTAAGGTTCTTTCTTTTTAAAGGGAAAATTCTTAAATATACCAAATCATAATTTTACGCTTCCGCCGCATTTGAATCAATTTTTCCCTACAACTGGAATCATAGCCTGGTTGTACCCTTGATTAATTGATGTATGTGTAAGTGAATCTATCCCTTTTTATTGTTAATATGTAAGTTTTAGAAAGAGATGATACTCAAGATATTCGCATATATATTTACATTGGAATGTATGGATATTGTTAATGGAAAATTTGCTCGGGGTGAGAAATTTCAGTAACACCCTCAAAACCACTACCACGGAGGTGGTGGCGGCTAGGGTAGGTACCTTTTGTTAATAGCAAAATTTGGCAACGAACCAAAGAAGAATTTTCCACCTTCCAGCTTTCAAGCAGGGGTCCAAATCGAGCCTACATAGCGACGTATCGAGGTCATCTAGTTCAAGGTACCTTACAGCCAGGCAAAAGCAGGGCGAGGTAATCAACAACTTCTCAACACCTTGCATACATTAAAGCTTGCTATCTCGCCAGGAATCCTGCGTAATTAAGTCAAGCTCCATGACAAGCTTGGCTTAGATAAACCAAACTCCCAGCTACAAGGTTGGAACCCTATGGGATATTTTACCCCTAAAATGGTTAGCACAAGCTCAATGGGAAGACCAGTAAGATCAATATTGCTCCATGACAATCAAGAGGTAACCTGGGGACCCCGCCAGTGTACTAGAACCTAGGGTACCTCACCCTCAAGAAATATCAAGCGACACCTTAAGTAACCTCCATGAAGTACCTCTCTAAAGTGACATATAAAACCAGATCTCTCCTCCAAACAACGTGGGAGGAGAGCGTTGACCTTCATGACACTTATGATACCATTAATGAGGTTAAATCAATCCAAGAGATACATCGGTCTAGGAGAATCAATAGAGAATCTCCCCAGACAATAATGATTCCTACATGTACAAGGAAGCCATGAAAGATGTTGATTGTCGCCATTGGCAAAAGGTAATACAATCCAAAATGAATCTATGTTTAAAAATAAAGTCTGCTCTCTTGTGGACTTGCCTAAAGAGATAAAACCCATTGGGTGCAAGTGGGTATACAAGAGGAAGAGCGGAATGGATGGAAAGGTGGAAACCTTTAAAGCTAGATTGGTAGCTAAAGGTTACAAACAGAAGGAAGGTTTCGATAATGACGAAACCTTCTCTCCTGTGGCCATGCTTAAATCCATTTGGCAAATGGACGTAAAGACAACTTTCCTTAATGGAAGTCTTGACGAAAGCATCTATATGATGCAACCAGAAGGATTCATTAAAAATGGCCAAGAGGAACGGGTATGCATGTTGCAAAGATCCATATATGGATTGAAGCAAACATCCAGATCCTGGAACATAAGGTTCAATCAGGCCATGAAAAGTTTTAGATTTATTCAAAACCTTGATGAACCCTGTGTATACACAATGATTAAAGGTGACAAGTTGGTATTCCTAGTTGTTTACGTTGATGATATGCTACTCATCGGAAACGATGTAGGTGTATTGACATCAGTAAAAGAATGGTTGGCAAAATAATTTTATAGGAAGGACCTAGGAGAAACAATTTATATTCTTGGTATATGTTAACAGAAAATTTACTCAATGTGAGAAATTTTAGCTAACACCCTCGAGACCGCTACCACAGAGGTGGCGGTCGGGGTAGGTATCTCGTACCTAACTTGTTCGAACTAAGATGGGCGTTTAAATACGAATACAATGAAAATGGAGAATATAGCTTTTTTGTTATATATCATGCATGCCATACAAAAATCTATCAAACACTCTCAACTTCATAGGGATACGGTAGGGTGGCAACCTCATGCCTGTCGAATAGCAGAATACAACAATGGTCGTGTTCTGATTCCAGAATTTTGGCTAGAGTCAAATCTCCATTCCTTTCCTTTTTGTTGTTGTTGTTGTTGTTTTATACATATTACTAAGGAGCAACCCGCAAAAATTTTACACGTAAGTGTATAAGTTCTAACTGTATCTCTTTTGCCATGTAGAAAGCCTCATGGGAAAATATTTAAAATCAAACCAGTGTTTTCACAGTTTTCTTCGCCAGTAAAGTTTCTAGCTGAGTTCAGTATTCACAAAAAAAAAATACTCATGATTCTACCAAAACTAGCATCAAAGTTCTTGCTTTGCATAGTTTAAGGAATCAAAGTCCCTTTGAACAACAAAGAAGAAAATAACGAATAAGATGAATTGACTAACCATCTGATGCAAGATACTATCCTCACACTAATCACCGTCAAAGTCCCAACCAAAAAAAGAATATTTAGTGGAAACAAGATACCGCCGTTCGGGCATTCCTTTTTATCTTGGCCACTACCACCTTAACATGTATTACATAAAAATAGCTGTAACACATGGACGGACTAAATCACACGCTTTTTTAGTACTCAAAGAAGCTCTATCACTATCAAGAAAAGGTAGATTTTAAGGCATTGAGAAAATTATTCCAATATAAAAGCAATCACTCAAGAAAATGTACTCAATCACATAAACATACCGCTGTGTCCCATATCAGGATGTCATAGTTCTAATTCATTTATCTGATATACATACTTCTAAACCAAATTTTGGGTACAAGAACAAAAGCAAACAAATTAAGAAAAAAAGCAAAACTTAAATGCAACAAACCTCATAGTTCAGGTAACCACTTTCACGAAGAGACGACTCTGCTTCTTCAATGTTGCTATTATCAAGCTTTGTGTCCATCTCACCAGCTCGAGACGAATATCCACTTGCTGAATAGTCCCGAGTAGCGAGGGACTCGGATGAAGCAATTAATTCATCTACTCTTAATTGCTCCCCTGAACAAATGCATTTTATCATCTTCCTGAACCTTGCTTGGACGCCAATTTTTTGCTTGTTGATCCAATTCTTAATTCTCATTATCTTTTATTGCACTTGAAACTCTCCTAAAATATCATCAACAGCAAACACACAAAATTAGAAACCCACTAGAAAAAACTACAACAACATAATTACATACTCAAGTCAATGGTTATGAGTCCTTATTAGACCCTGAAGAAAACCAAAATGCCTAATTAGCAAAATTTAAATGTCCGAAAAGGGGGAAAAAGAAAGAAAATCTAGGTCAACAAGATTAAACAACCAGTACCACCTCTCTTAAGAGAGTGAATCTGACCTTGTATATTCTAAGAAACCAAATACAATAATTTAAGAAGCGTTAAACTCAATTGGCCAAAACTTAAACACCCAAATAGCTCCCTAGAAAAACCCCAGACAAAATCCAGCTTAAACCCAGGTAAATTCAGAGAATTTAACCACAAGTCAGCAAAAAAAAAAAGGATCATCATTTGAAGTGAAAAGTTGACAGTAAAATACTGCCCCAAAACAACATCATTAAGGAAAATGACCAGTGAACAAATGAGATCGAAACAAGCTTAAAAAAAGATACCTTTTCATGATTAAAAGCATTGACTGAGCCCACAAAAAGCCAATTTGACTATGCATCCCTAGTCTACAATTCAACAAATGAGAGGAAAAAAAAACCCTTAATTTTCTCTTGTTAAGCAAGAATCCAATGCTCCATCATCAACTCTCTCTCACTCACTCTTTCCTTGTAACAGTTGAATGATTTTAGTATATATGTTTCTTGCTTTCAAAGTATTGTTGTAAAGTTTGAAACAGTTGAACAACAGAGCGACAGAGAAGAGAGAAAAAGACGCGTGTGCGCATTAAATTATGAAATCTAACACCGGTAGGACTTGTCTAAACAGAGATTCTTTAAAAAAGAAATTCAATATCAAAAGGGCAATTGCAATAAAATACCCCGACATTTGGTGTATATACGATCATATCGTATTTTTTCAAAATTACAGATAAATACCTTGACTAAACGTTTGACCATTAGAGTTAACGTGTCAGAATTTAAGAAGGGTAATAAGGTCATTTTCTATCAAGGGTATTAATCTGTACTTTTGATAAAAGCCCGACATTATTGATATGATTGCATATACACCAAATATCGAGGTACTTTATTGCAATTTATCCAAAATTAAAATGGAATCAAAGTTAAAAACAGTCCTTCCACTTATGTTTAATACTTTAATTTAATAGAATAGAATAGAATGTCCCTCACTGGCCCCACTTTACTAATTACAATGGATAATTATCCCGATGACCGTCTGTTTAATCGTACATTATCAAAATGGTTATGAAATTCATTTTAAAATGATCATTTTTAATAAATGTTATGACGAAAATAACTATTTGTAGATAAAATTATCCTAGTGACCACTCATTTGGTAAAGTTCTACCTTAGTGACTACCCATTTTAATTTTGTAAATATAATTAATCAATAGATTTAAAAAAAAAAGAATGAATATTAATTTGTTTTCATGCAAATAAATAAATATTAATTAAATAAATATAAATATAAGTAAGCAATTAATATTCATTGTTTTACTATTAAGTTTTTTTTTGCCAACTTATATACATTTTTATTTAATTATTTAATATTCATTTTCCTATTAATTTTAATTAATATTTATTTCTTTTTTGAAAAAATAAATTAATGTTCATTTATTATTATTTTTTAAAAATGTTCTTTTGATAAATTCTATTTAATAATTGAAATAGGTGGCCACTAAGGTAGCGCATGACCAAATGAGTAGCCACTAGGGTAATTTTCTCTACGAATGGTCATTTCCGTCACATTGTTTATAAAAAAAATGACCATTTTAAAACGAATTTCTCGTCTAATAGTCATTATAGCACATGACCAAATAGATGGCTACCGAGTAATTATCCCTAATTATAATCTATCTCTCACGTTTTAGTATATACCATTTTCGATAGCGATTTTTTTTTATATATCATTTACAACGGTGGCGACTTGAACTTGGATAAAGTTGAATGAACGCTCTTTACTATTTAACCATATTTGGCGGTCTCTCCCTTCTGCTTTGCTCAACTACATGTTTGGTTTCTTCTACATCCTCATTAATTTTTTTTAAAAAAAATACCTTATTTTAATTGATTTGATAGTTTTGTTTTTCATTTTTACATTTGTTGTTGTAAAAACTGAAATGGAATAGAAAGGAAAAAACTTTTCAAATGTTGTTGATGAAAAGTTACAACCTTTTCAAATGGTGTTTGTATGTTTTATTAAAGTGGAAAAAATACAGCTATATGGTTAAAAGGTTACTTTGTTTCACGAATGGGTGTAAAGCAACAAAAGTTACATCCTTTCACGTATGTGTGTAAATCATTTTATAAATTATTCATCCCTACACTATTTGAGAGAGACTAGAATTTTACTAACTTTAAGGGTTTGGCTAGTGATATCTCCTCTCCTTTTATTTTTTATATATATTTTAGTAAACTCATCTTGTCACATTGTTTCATTGTCTTAAATTACCAAAATATTCTATTAGTTTGTGCAATGAAAAATTTTCGTATCTTGCAAAGCCTACAAACGTTACAGGTGTTCACGGTTGACATTGATGCTTCATTGTATGTATTATGCAATACCCGATTGGTGGTGGTAATAGTATTTTAAGGAAAGCGTCATTAATGACGGGTCTTAAAACACACAATTTTTATTTTGCAGCAATATTTTGTTCGATATAACTTATAGTTCAAAGCTGTTTTGTACTTATAGTTCGAATCTATTTTCGATACAATTCAATAACTTTGGATATAAGATACACAAATACTATATTTTCTATGAAATACGATGGTGCTAATGTGAGACATTACTCTTTACCACCAAGCCATATATGTTGGGTAGTGGAAACTGATTAATTAATGTATGATTTATTTATGTTATCCAATTATCCATATAATATTATGAAATTGAGTAGTGTTAGATTGGCCAAAATATTTATCTAAAATCATACATAAATAATATGGTAAATGAGCTGTCAAGATCGTATCATTCATACAAAATCTTATGATTTACAGAATCTCGACAACTCACATGTTACATCATTTGAATATGATTTTATATATTTTTTTAAACAATATCACATTTTTTTAATGAATTTATATATATATATATATATCGTAGTACTACTTTTGTAAATTCTTTTGGAACTCGGAATCTTAGGTGTCATCCACAGCATGCTCATTGAATTTATACTTGAATTTCATGTTGGAATCTTCTTCTTCGTTTATATTCCCTTTCTTTGTTGCGTAGATTGTTTGAGTGATGGAAGGTGGGGATAATGAAATTAAAATAGTGGTATCAATTATGGTACTTTCCACTTTAACTTGGGAAACCTTAAGGGTAAATTATACATACCCTTTAAGGAGTGAGTTAGACACCTAGATGAAATAGTTTATTTATTCTACGTTAATATTATCTGCTTTTTTTTTTATCAAATTATTGAAAGAGACGTATAATTTTTATTAAAAAAATCTTATATAAAATAAAATTAATAAAGCTCTACTTTATTTATTTTAAAATCTTAATGATATAGATTATCTCAAATTACTGAATGTTTATTATTTTTGTTTTTATTTTCTTTCAGATTTCGGTTTTATGTTTACAATGTTTAGTATTTATTGATCTTATTGTTTCACATGTTTGTTTTATTTTTCTTCTCAAAATTCCAGATATATGTTTGTTACTTTTTTCTCATCTAACAAACATGGTAAATCATCTAACAAAAATGGTTTTACCATGAAATCACATCTAATAAAGATGATTTTACCATGAAATTAAAAGAAAAAAATAATTCATTCGAATGAATGTGAGATTAGAGATAAAGTATTTTTTTTTTAAAATATACAGGGTGTATTAAGTTTGAAAAATAAATAAAAAAATAGTTCTATAAATAAATCAAAAAAGTTAATAAAACCATATAATTTTATATAATTAAATCAAAATTTTAAAAAATGAGAAATAAATAGTTCAATATAGATTTACCAACATCACAACTCTTTTATTTTACATTAGATGACTAATCTATTAAAGTTGATTAAGACCGACGTTTTAAAGGTCCAAAATAACCTTATATATATATATATAAAAGTAAAAACAAAAATAAAATAAACAAATAACTAAAGTAAAAATAAAAATAAAATGCCAGATGTCCTCCACGGCCCTCCATCGCTGCCTCTTCCAGTCTTGTGAAAAAAAATCTCCCGATTAATGCAATATCAAAACCTAACCAGGTTAAACATTAACGGCCCAATCGAAAACAATAGAAAAATATATATCATAAGAATTTGAAGTCTGAAAACCTAGGCGACTGAGCACGGCGGACGATGGCAGATGTTTTTACGTTTGGTGCTCAATCTGAGAGTGATACGAATAAGGTAGGGAAAGGGAAGCCGCATGATCTCAGGAATAGTGCTAAGAGAGCCCGATCTCATGAGATTGAAGAAGGGATTCTGTTGCGGAAACCAGTGGCTGAAAGTTTTAAATCGAAACTGCTCAGTGCTTCCAAAGAGATACTTGGAATGGATTTGGTACTGAAAACTGAAAAGGAGAAGCTGATAATTGAACAAGGGGACATCTCTTTTCTCGATGGACCGAATGGACCCATGATGAAACTCTCGGAGGACCTGAAACTGAAATTGTGTAAGCCATGGGAGAATGCATTAATCCTGAAAATCATGGGGAGATCTCGTACGTTGAACTTCATGATTTCGAAACTGAGGCAAAAATGGCCACTCATCGTGGCTCGATTTCAGATGCCTGATGACTTGAATTTTGTTTTGACAGAGGGCACTTGGGTGATTGCTAATCAATACCTTGTTATATAGCGGTGGAGACCCAATTTTGTACCTGGTGAGGAGGAAATCCGTAAGATGCCGGTTTGGGTAAGAGTATCTAAATTACCCATGGAATGGGTTGATGTGAATTTGCTGTGGAAAATAGGTGGATGTTGGGCACTACCTTTAAAGTCGATCCTATCAAAACCGTTAAAGAGCAATGTTTATGTAGAGGACAGAGCAATCAAAGTTGAATATGAAAGTATGGGTCTGATTTGTTTCAATTGTGGGAGAGTAGGACACAGCAAGGAGTTTTGCAAGAAGGGGATCGTTGAACAGAATGAGGATATAAATCAGTCAGAGAAGGATAGTAGAGGTAGTGGTAATGAAAGTGAGCCTTATGGGCCATGGATGCAGGTTTCGTATAGAAGGAGCTATTAAAGTAATTTGGGAAACAGAAATGTTAACCGGAGGTCCTTTGATGGGAAAAGAAATGGAAATCAGGGTCTGGTGCAAAGCAGAGTTGTGAACCTCATGTTTGTGGAGATGATAAAAATAGTCAGGATCTGGATCATAATAAATTAATGGATAAATCTGGATCGGATAGAAATGATAAGAGCAGTGTCCTGTCACCAAGACTAATAGAATGAATCCTAGAAAACCAGAAGGGTCTAGATTTACAATTCTCAATGACATTGTTGATGTAGAAACAACTGGGCAGATATACAAACTAAAACCACTTCCACCAAAGTCCTAACTGAAATTTCAAATAAGAGCTCTACTGAAAGAAAGCATTTCAAATATTTGGTAGACACACCCACTGTTAAAAATTCCAGTAAACCTTCCAAAGAGAATGTTATGGAAAAGGGGTCCAAGAAATATGGCACGGGCACCGGGAAGAATAATCACCAGGCCGATGCTGTACAACAGGAAGATAAGGATGATTCTGTAGTCCTTCAAAGCCTTCACAAGACAATGATGGAAACAGAGAAAGTTAGGATCCAGACTTCTATAAATCCATACATATAGATGCTACTCTTGACATGCAACAGGTTGATGTGGCTGGTTCTTCTAATTTTGAAGATGTAGCCTTAATCTCAAAGAGGCAGTGGCGATGGCAGTAGAGTATAGTGCTCCCTTGTGTGATATTTCCACTCTTTTCTCTGATGATTTGTTCGTGGAATGTTAGGGGTGCTGGTAAGAAGGGATTTGTTAAGGTTGTGTCTGACCTTACAAGATTTGGACACTTTGATGTGTTTGCTGTTTTGGAACCCAGAATTAGCGGAGTCAAGGCTGCTAAAATTATAGACAGGTTAGGTTTCATTAAGAGTTTCATTATTGAGGCTTCAGGATTTTCGGGAGGTATTTGGCTTCTATGGAATGATAACAATGTGAAACTTCAAGTTGTTGCTAACTCAAAACACATTATCACTGCTGTGGTGGCTGAGGGTAGCAGTTATTGGATGCTTACTATAGTCTATGCTAATCCGAATGCTGTCATTAGAAGAAGTCTTTAGAGGTATCTTAGTGCTATTAAAAGTTGTTTTACAGGTCCCTGGGTAGTCATGGGGGACTTTAATGAAATTACCGGTAATGATGAAAAAAGAGGTGGTAGACCTTGGATTCTCCAAGTCAGGGTTTGTGGATTGGATCAATGATAACAAGATGGTGGTTTTGGGATTTATTGGCCAGAAATACACTTGGATGACCAAGAGAGGTGTTAATGAGTATATGAGAGAGACTGGATAGAGCTCTCTGTTCGAAGGATTGGAGAATTACCTTTGCGGAAGGCTTCCTTAGACATCTTCCCAGGGTATGTTCTGACCATTGCCCTATTCTATTAAACCTTCAGAGCCACAATATTCCGAGGAGTGGCCTTAAACCTTTTAGATTCGAAGCTATGTGGTTGAAACATAGGGACTTTAGTAAAATGACTCAACAGCTTTAGGAAAACCGCAATGACTGTCTTGTTGACAAAATCCATGACTTCTCTAGTATGTTGAGGGACCAGAATGAAACCAATTTCGGGTGCATTTTTCAAAGGAAAAGACGTCTACTTGCTAGATTGCAAGGGATACAGAGGAGTATTGGTGTCAGTTTGAAGGCATGTCTTATTAAACTTGAGACCAAACTTCAAGAGGAATATAACCAAATCATTGAGCAAGAAGAGACTTTTTGGCTTTAAAAATCAAGAATTACTTGGTTCAAAGAGGGGGATAAAAACACCAAATTTTTTCATCTAGCTACTATGATCAGAAGACGATATAATAAGCTAGAAGGGTTAAAAGATGAAGATGGTATTTGGTAAAGTGATAGAGAAATCATGACGAATATTGCCATAGACTACTTTTTGAAGCTTTTCTCTGCTCAACCTTTCCTGAACTGTTATGATAGTTTACCAAGGGGTTTCCCTAGCCTTGGTGATGAGTCAGTTAAGAATATTTCTAGAGAAGTCACTGAGGAGGAAGGTAAAGCTTCCCTATTCAGTATTGGTGGTCTCACAGCATTTGGCCCAGATGGCCTTCCAACTTCTTTTTTTCAAAGCCAATGGGAAGTTTGTCAAATGGATTTGATTAAGCAAGTAAGGGACAACTTTATTTGTGATACCTTCCTTGTAGAAATAAACCACACCAGTATTGCACTCATTCCTAAAGTGACTAGTCCTCTGGATATGACCCAAATTAGACCTATCGGCTTATGTAATACTACTTACAAGATCATAAGTAAAGTCATTGTCCAAAGACTTAGAACCATGTTACCTGATCTTATCAGTCCCAACCAGGTTGCCTTCGTTCCTGGAAGAAAAATTCAAGATAACATTGTGGTTGCTCAAGAAATCCTCCATAAGTATAAAATTATGAAAGGTAAAAAAGGTTATGTTGCCTGGAAAATTGATCTTGCCAAAGCCTATGACAAGATTCAATGGAGTTTCATTCAAAATGTGTGTATGGAAGTTGGCATTGGTGGTACACTTTTGGATTTAATTATGTGGTGTATCACTAGTGTCAGATACAGGGTTATACTGAACGGGGAATCTACCGAGTCGTTTTATTCTGGTTCTGGCATCAGACAAGGAGACCCACTCTCTCCTTATTTGTCATATTCATGGAAAAGCTTTCCCACCTGATTAAACAAAAACTATCATTGGGTTCCTTGGAAATGTGTTAAGATTTCAAGAGGAGGTCCTGAGGTTTCCCACATATTATTTGCTGACGATCTGATTCTTTTTGTACAAGTTACCACTAACCAAGCTGAAATAATGAGAGAATGTCTGGACAATTTTTGTGATATTTCTGGTCAGCAAATCAGTTTCCCTAAATCAAGAGTATTTTACTCAAGAAACATGAAAGATGGTGATGCTCTATTCATTACCAGAATGTGTGGATCCCCTATCACCAAAGATCTTGGTAATTATTTGGGAGTGCCTCTCATACACTGCAGAATTAGCAATCAAACCTATAAGAGGCTTGTAGAGAAAACTTAGAAAAGATTGGTGGCTTGGAAAAGTGACTCCCTTTCTCTTGTTGGGCGAGCCACTCTTATTAAAGCTATCACCTCTGCTCTCCCCATCTATACTATGCAATTGGTTAAGCTACCTAATGAAACTTGTCTTGAATTGGATCGAATTAATAGAAATTTTCTCTGGGGTAACACAACAACTAAGAATGCAGTCCACCTTATCAAGTGGGATATTGTTAGTCTTCCTAAAAGTAACGCCGGATTGGGGCTCAAGAAAACAATAAGCATGACCAAACGTTACTTGCTAAAATGGGTTGGAGGTTACTGCAATGAGATAATGCCATGTGGTGTAGACTTCTTCAACACAAGTATCTCAAGAACCAGACCATTATTGACTATGATCTTAAAAAGGACACCACTTGTTCGAGCACATGGAAAGGTATTGTATTTGGGGCCAAGTTTTTAGCTAAAGGGATTCAATAGAGAGTGGGAATGAGTGACCGAATCAAGTTATGGCTTGATAATTAGGTTCCAGAAGTTGGAAGGCTTAAGGATCACGCCATTGTTGAGCTTACTGCTGCAGAGCTGGAATAGAATGTGGATAGTTTTTTGTCCAATGGTTGTTGGCATATTGATGAACTTTTTGCCATTCTTCCAGAAAACAGAGTTCACAAAATCTGTAGCATTCATGCTGGTAGAACCCATAGTGGGCAAGATAGAACTATATGGGGTTGGATCAAGTGTGGTGACTTCTCCGTCAAAACTGCCTATATTGGTCTAACAGATGCTATTCCGTCATGAAAGTGGAGATTTATTTGGAGCCTTAAAATCTCCCATAGAGTTCAACATTTCCTTTGGATTTTGCTTCATGATAAACTCCTCACTAATCAGCAGAAGGCCACCCGTGGTTTGGCTACTGATGTTTCTTGCCCAAGATGTGATGTTGGCATAGAAGATACAGATCATTTGCTATGTGGTTGTAGTTTCTCCGTATCTGTCTGGGAGAGGATTTCAAAAGACATCAGTCTGTCTGCTTCTTTCAAGGGAGATTTGAAGACTAGATGGTTGGTAATTTAAATGATACGAAGATGCTAATGGTAATGTTCCTCACTTTTTGGTTTTCTCAGTAACTCTTTGGTTTTTATGGAAATGGAGGTGCAACAAGGTCTTCGACACAAACTTTTCTCCTCCCCAATCCCCTCATTTGATCATTGACCAATTTTCTAAAAGTTGGCGGTTTGCTAACAACTCAGATTTAAACAGAGATAACATTCTCTTGCCGGTTTCTTGGATGCCTCCAAATGAGGACTGGGTTTAATTGAATGTTGATGGGAGTTGTTGTATCTAATCAGGCACTATAATAGCTGGTGGTGTGTTGCGTAATGCTCAGAAGAGCTAGATTAAAGGTTTTGTGCTGAATTAAGCGTTGGGGAGCGTTCTTGAAGCTGAGTTATGGGGTATGTTTGAAGGTCTAAATATGGCCTGGAATTCTGGGTATAAAAAGATTGTAGTTGAAACTGACTCCAAACTATTGTGCAACTCCTTACTCATGACACCAATCCTAACCACCCCCTATTTAGCCTCATCCAAAGTTGCAGAGATATCATGGAAGCTGATTGGAGATGTGTTGTGCAACATGTTTACAGAGAAGGTAATATTCTTGCTGATGGATTAGCTCACATGGGGCATCAGATGGAAATTGATTTGTGGTTCTTTAACGACCCTCCTTCGGAGATCAGAAATATGTTCGTTGTTGATGCTAGACTACTTGTTTCAGGTAGTGCTTTATGCTCATCTCTCCCTCTTTTTAGTTTCCATTTCTTTCTGAGCCTTACCCTCCTATGTACCAAAAAAAAAAAACCCGACCACACCATAGATCCAAAACAACATTATTGTCATCTTAATTCAAACTCATTTCAAATGTAAAACCTCCGCACCATATCAAAACCTATAAATTCATCAACCAAATCACAATCCCATCATAGTACTATGCCGAAAAAGAGAATGGTGCAGAACACCGGTGAATGATTCGGTGTCTCACTGACGTCTTTCGCTAGATTTGGTTTAAGGAGGTGTTGTCAACATGCCGTGCCTTTCTCTGATTTCTGTTGTGACTGGTGTAATTATTATTTTTTTGAATAAAGTTTTGAAATGATAAAATTAACCCTTTGCTATTAGAATTTAAATAAAGACCTGTTAAGTGTTAAGTGTTAGTGTAGAATAATCAAACTTTTCAATTCAAGTGTCTTAATATCAAAAGTATGACTGTAATTTACCCAAAAAAAAATCATGATTGTAAAAACATCAAATAATGAGAAAATGCAATAAAATAGTCAAAATAGGTTTTCATAAATCACTTTTTCCAAAAATTTACATTTATAACAAAATTCGGTTTTAAAAAATCAAATATGGCCAAACCGGTCTTAAATACTCTTTTATTCATACACCTTTTCCTCTCATATATGTTCCTTAAAAAAAGTGCGTGATCTATTCATGACTCGTACGCATGTTCCGTGATCCATTCGTAATAAAAAAATGGGAATTGTGTTTCAATGAAGGATATTTTGGTCAAATTTGTGTTTTTATTTGTAAGGACGTCTGTTTTATGACTAACTTATTTCATGACATACCATATTTAGGGATGATTTTGTAATGGGTAGCTTAGGTTCTTGATGACAAGCTTCCAAGTATCTCCGTGACTTCAAGAGCGAAAAGTATATTCACTTAACCTTGTATCTTGAAGAGTTTAGGTGCACACACACACTACATTCATGCTTTATGAATTTTGCATATGTATTCTATTTGTTTGTATGTGTGCATCCATTGCACATTTCGCATATGCACTTTGTTGTTAGACTTAAGTGTGGTTTTTTGTGATGTAATTCGTTTTCCGATGATTGATCGAAAATGTCCGTGCATACACAATGATGTGCTTGTCTTAGCGTGATGGGTGACCATTTGAGAATGTCCCATTCTTCTCTTGGTTTGGTCTTAGGTCACATGGTCTTATACCATGAGTTTTGGTAATATTGTTATCATCCAAATTTTGGTCACTCAAATGACCATAACATTTTCTACAGATATCAAAACCTCATTCCGTAAAAAGGAGTAGAAAGTAGACATTCATACCTTGCCAACGATATATTATACGAAAGGTTTTGATGTCATTTGGTTATGTTTTGAGTCGCTCGAACTTGGAGCTGTTGCACTGCAACATTTTTTATACCCGAGACATATGCAACTTTAGATGTGACTTCCATCCAAGCTGTTTTTTGACACCCAGAAATCCGTTTATTCTTCCAAAACTACATAGTTTCATTTGGACCCTATTTATACATCATCTTCTTCCCTATTTCGATATAGAACTCTAAAAATCCAGATTTTATAAAGAGGATGAGTTCCCCTAGAGAGAGAAAGCTTTTAAGCTTCATTCATTTACTCTTCAAACCCAAAACCCATACATTCATAGCATCATTCAAGCTTCAATTCATAATGGGTTTTCATTATTCTTAACTTGGTAAGCAAGAACAAACTTCCATCTTTATTCATTGTTCTTCTATTCCAAGAAATCATCTTTATTGCATAGTAATTGTAAAACTCTTGTATTGATTGCATATCTTCATTTGGGTTTATTTGTGATAGCTTGCATGATTAGGTTGTTTTAACTAAATAGCTAAGTCTTGAATGTTTTTGTAAGAATGTTGATGGCTAGGTTGATAGATTCATATTTGCTTATATATATATATATAGTCAAGCTCTCTTGAATATTCATGTGTGTTTATTTGACAATTAGGTTGTTAGATTTACTCTATGCATCTAATTGAGTCTTCATGTATGTGCATGTACGCATTCTTGATAACCAGGTTGTTAAATTGCATAATAATATCTAGTTATGCATTTTGTGTGTGGTCTTACACATTATTGCATTTTGAATATTGTCATATATTCACTTAGACCTTTATTCTCTTCATGAGTCAAAGTCTTACGGTAGTTGTATAAGCAAGTGAAGCATTGCAACTAAGGGTGGGTTGGCAAGCATTGCAAGTGCCACTGTAAAAAGCCTTCAGCTAGAATAGTAGGTGCTCACACGAAGAGTAGTAGATCATGGGATATCACTAGGGATTAAACCAATAGTGGTGAGTGGTAGTGTCTATAGTTATCAAGATTGAGAGTCTACGTATCATTTGAAGGTGTAACTTTATTTTCATATAGTTGATTTTTGTGGCTCAAATGGCTAGCGTGGCTAGCGTAGCTGGTTCCATGGTTTTTTCCAGTTGGATGTTTTTTAAGTAAAAATCAAGTGTTCTTTAATTTCCGTACTTTACTTGATTTTTATTGTTGCTTGATTTGAGTTTTTGTATGTTAACCTTGACTAATCGAAAAGTTGGTAATAAAAAAATACCCTGTGTATTTTCATTATTGTTCATAAACTAGTCAAAAACGATTTTTTTTTTTTTAAAATTGTTTAGACACACCTCATGTATTTTCATTATTGTTAATAAACCGGTTAAAAACAATTTGTTTTTTAAAAAATCTGCCTATATCATATTTTTGTAAACTATATGGAAATCCCCCAAAATAATATGTGAACATATTATTGCTATCATTGTGTTCACTGTTCACTGTTCAGACTTCTGAAGAAGAAACCAAATCCTCCACCAATGCTACCACCTTTTCCAATTCCTTCATCTAATTCACCTCATATTCCAATCCCTCCACCAATACCACCTTTCTTTTCATTTCCTTTGCCAATGCTTCCTGATCGGTTATTATTTGTCTATGTTTTTAATCATCATTCCTTCTATCAATTGCTTGTTTCTTGAGCCTTTTTAGTTTTTTAATTTATGTGTTTGAGCATTTTCATGTCATTGGTTATAAGTGTTGTGTTCGGAGAATTTTAGGCATAAAAGGGTAAATCTGTCAATTGCCGCTACGTAGGTCGCTTGCCAAGCAGAGCCTCCATCACGGCGTATCCAATGGAAAAGTCCAGCAGTGCCATTTTTCATAACCACGGTCTTTGCTGCGTCCAAGTACCTGTCTCCATAGCAATCGACGTCGCGGAACGTTCAGAGAGCACAATGATTTGTCTACCGCGGTCAGTGCAAGGTGCCCGTGCCGCGGTCTAAGGAGCGGTCGTACACATTCCTTGTTTTCTAGGGAATTCTGAAACCCTACTTGGTGGAGGATATATATATATATATATATATATATATATATACACACACACACACACACACACACACACATACATTCTAGCCTTCTCAACAATTATTTTCTTTTGCAAACTTCTTACACAACTCTTTCCTTCATCTTTACATATCAGAAGATCGAAGATTAAGAAGATTTCAACTCGAAGTACTCAATGGGTTTTATATTTTATCTTGTCTTTCTATTTTTATGACGTGTAACTAATTCCATAACTATGGAATCAATATGAACCTTTTGTGAAAGCTCATGTTTGGATTAATATTACTATTTCTTCAATTCAATTCTTGAATTATTCATTGTTCTTAACTGCTTAATCCTTATTAGTTGTAATTCTTATTCACACCTGGACCAAAGGGTGAATGATTATTTGGCATGATTTTAGGATTAAGACTATCTGAGAATTAGGGTTAGAGTGGACCAAACTTAATCTTAATTAATGATCTTGTGAATGAATGAATTTTATCTTTAGCTGGACCAAGCCAAAGTAATAGAATTTAGTTCTTATTTCTTACACTTAATGGGTTTTCGATCGTTATTCACATCTGGATCAAAGGGTGAATAGCGGCTGGGAAAACTTGACTCAACCCGCGACCGAACGGTAATAGTCACATTAAAGACAAAGAATGAAGGAAGTGAAATGAAAGGCATCATTGGTGGGGAGGTGAAAAGAATGACAATATTGGCGGAGGAAGTAAAAACAAAGATAGTATTGGTGGAGGAAGTGAAATGAAAGGAAGTGGTGAGTATAAAACCGTAGTTATACAAATAATACTCGCAAGTGCACGAATCGTGAAGATATCATACTACAACTAGTAAGGATTGTTCCCATAAAGACTAGAGATTTAATGGTTGAAAACTAGTTCTAAATAAAGCTAAACTAAAGTAACCAAAAGATTGTTGTTTGATTAATTTAAACTAAAAACTAAATTAAATTAAACTAATGAAAGCAATTGAGAAGATTGAATTGTGGTTAAGAGTAAGAAAGCACTAGGTCACCAATGATTGAATCTTGTTTACAAATTAATTCCAAACACTGAGTGTTCATAATTGGAAATCATTGGTGACCTAGTGCTTTCTTACTCTTGACCACACTTCAATCTTCTCAATTGCTTTCATTAGTTTAATTTAATTTAGTTTTTAGTTTAAATTAATCAAACAACAATCTGTTGGTTTCTTTAGTTTAGCTTTATTTAGAACTAGTTTTCAACCATTAAATCTCTAGTCTTTGTGGGAACAATCCTTACTAGCCATGGCACGATATCTTTACGATTCGTGCACTTGCGAGTATTATTTTTATAACTACAGTTTTATACTCACCACTTCCTTTCATTTCACTTCCTCCACCAATACTATCTTTGTTTTCACTTCCTCCGCCAATATTGTCATTCTTTTCACCTCCCCACCAATGATGCCTTTCATTTCACTTCCTTCATCAATGCTATTTTTTTTTCATTTCCTCCAATGATGCTTCCTTTTTTTTTTCACTTCCTCTGCTAATGCTATTTTCACCCTCCTTCGTCAATGTTGCCTTTTATTTCACTTCCTCCAATGATGCATAATTTCCTTTCACTTCGTCCGCCAATGCTCTTTTTACCCTCCTTAGCAATGTTGCCTTTCATTTCACTTCCTCCGACAATGATGCCTTTGTTTTCACTTCCTCCATCAATCTTGCCTTTCTTTTCATTTCCTCCGCCATTGTTGCCTTCCATTTTACTTCCTCCGCTAATACTGCCTTTATTTTCACTTCCTCCAGCAATGCTTCATTTCATTTCATTTCCTCCGCCAATGTTGTCTTTCGTTTCACTTCCTCTGCCAATACTGTCTTTCATTTCACTTCCTCCACCAATGCTACTTTTGTTTTCACTTCATCCGCCAATTTTTCCTTTCATTTTACTTCCTCCGCTAATAATGCCTTTCTTTTCACTTCCTTCACTAATACTGCCTTTTTTTCACTTCCCTCCACCATTGCTGCCTTTCTTTTCACTTCATCCACTAATGTTGCCTTTCATTTCATCTCCTCCTCCAATGTTCCTTTCATTTCACTTCCTCCGTCAATTTTGTCTTTCATTTCACCATACATAGGATGCCACCCAAGATCTTCTCCATGTAATGAAATGAGCTGGTCAAACATACCCAACGAATTGAAGTATCTCTTTAGATACAAAGAGCTTGCTTTACTCTGGAAATTAGCATACGTATATAGATTGTTTCACAAAATTTCTCTCACTAAATTGAATTCACTTCCTTGTTTATAATGCGATCAGGAGTATTAATCTTAGCCTATATACAACAGGATGAGGTTGATTTGGTGGCAAACCCCCTCACACCTGCATAATGAGGTTACAAGTTCGAACCCCCATCCCAAAAAAACCCGATTTTATATAATAGTGTAATATATACTTTTAAAAAGAAATCATGGTCTATATACGTATCAAACATACACTTAAATAATTATATATATATATATATATATATATATATATATATATATATATATATATATATATATATATCATTTGATTATAATATTAGACCATGAACTAATATGAGATCTTAGATGAAAGCAGCATTAAAAGTACTAGTTTAAGATGCATTTAAGATTTTTTTTCCATATGTCAATTTAAAAAATTATAACAATGATATATATATAAGTTTTCCTATCAGTGTGTACTGATATAAATTATATCAGCGTGTTACATATGGACCGTTGAATATGAAAAAACTTTGACAAGTTCGTACAGTTGGAGTCAAGGTATGTAAATATAATGGTCCACATCTAATGCACTGACGAATTTATATTAGTACGTACTGACCTGAAAATTTATATACAGACGAATTTATATTAGTACGTACTGACTTGAAAATTTATATATATAGTGGTTTTCCAGTCAATACATTGATTATGAAGAGTTTTGACAAGTGTTACACTTTGAGTCAAAGTATGTAAATCTAATGGTCCACATCCAAAGCACTGACGAATTTATATCAATACATATTGACTTGAAAATTTATATATATAAGTTTCAATTGATCCATAACTAGCCATAAAATTAAGTTAGGGTAATTATTATGTTTAGTCTGAATTATTGTTTTGATTGGTTTTAGTAAACAATCCACCTTTTAGTCAGAAATACCTTTAATGATTTTTTTGAATAAAAATAAATATATTTTTTTAAAATATAAATATATTGGAGGTCTGCATACCTCCGATTAGGGGTGGACGTTGATTGGATCGGTTCACTTTTAGAGTGAACCGATAAAAAACCGATACTATTCGGTTTTTGAAAAAGTGATCCGATCCGATCCGATATACAATTGTCAACCGATCAAAATCCGATTAAACCGAACCGGTTCGGTTTTTTCGGTTTTGGGCCGATTGTGCCCAAGTATTGGGCTTTAATTTATAAAATGTTCTATAGTCTCAAAAATTGAAAAACAAAACACAAGTTTTTCATATGTTGGGGTCTTTTTGACCGAATATAATTGAATTACTGCATAAGTGATAAGTCTATAATACAAATAAAAACATGTAAGCAACTATAAATTATTTAAACAATAAGTCCATATTACAAATAAAAACAACTACAAATTATACAAACATTAAGTCCATAACACAAACAAAAACAACTAAAAATTATTCAAACAATAAATCCATAATACAAATACATCCATAATACAAATACATCCATAATACAAATAAAAACAACCATTGAATTCAAACTCGAATCAATTCTTCAGTACTTTTAAGAATCAAATGTTGGCATTGATGACAATGCTTTTGACAACTTCTCAAGCTCTGTATATAGATAAAAGTAAAGTTTAGTATATTTGAAATAAAACATGAAAATAGTAAAAGATAAGCTTGTTATCAAATTGATTAATAAATACTAACCGGTTTCAGCATCTTCAATGAATTGCAAATTTTCTAACGATAAATCATCATTTTGAGCTAGCATTACTTCTTCTTCAAGTTGACTCTTATGATACTTGGCTTGCAACCAATTTTGTGTATAAATCAAACACTCCACCATTTTAGGAGTCAATGAACTCCGAAATGGATCTAGAACTCGTCCTCCACTACTAAATGCAGACTCAGATGCAACAGTGGAAATCGGCATTGCAAACACATCTTTGGCAATCAATGCCAAAATGGGATAATGTGCACTAGAAACACTCCACCAAGTTAATACATCAAAATTAGAACGTTTCCGTTCAACAGGCTCTAACAAATACCTCTCAACCTCATTTCTACACATAAGATTTTCTTGATTCTCAACTGTTTTCGAAAAGGCTATAGAAAGGTCAAATACACTACTATCATCACTTTCTAGATCACAAAATGTGGGAATTTCAGCACCACCACCACCACCACCACCACTACCACTGAATAATGCACTATAACATTCATATAACTCAACAAGTACATTTTTTTATGTTTGAAGTCATTGATTCACGATTTGCAACACCATAGAAAACCGAAAAACAGTAAGACACATTGCAATTTGTACCTAGGCTCTAACACCACTGCTACTATCAAAAACTTGTTCGTTTCCTCCAAACTCCCCTAATATTTTTCAAACTTAATTTTCATACTATAGGCCATTTAACACACAAGGTGATTCACATCACCACTCATTGATGTCAATTGGTTGTTAATTGTGCTCCATTTATGAAAATATAAGTTTGAAGTGACACTCAATGAAGCACTAAATTGCAAAGTAACATCATAAAATGTTTTCAAGAATTGGACAAATACCTTAGCATTCTCCCAATCTTCAAAATGTGGTGGCCAAATTCGCTTTTGCTCATTTTCATCCTCCTTAAAATAGGTTTGGTAGTGTAAATCTTCATCATCCAACCGATCAAATGCTTTGACAAATTTGAGTGAACTTGCCAACATTAGATAGGTTGAATTCCACCTAGTAGGCATAGGCACATCCAACATTACAAGGCCCTTGTTTTGGATTTTTTCACTCTCAACACTTTTTTTGAACTTCTCGAATCTACTAGGAGACGATTTTACAAATTTCACAGCATTGCGTATGGCACACACCGACTCATGCATCTCTTTTAACCCATCGTTTACTATTAGATTCACAATATGTGCACAACACCGTAAATGCAAATACTTGCCACCCAAAATCGCACCATCTGCATGCCAACTATTCAACTTTCGAATCACATAAAGAATGGTTGTATTGTTAGAACTTGCATTATCTACAGTGATTGTGAAAACCCTATCAATACCCCAATCGATTAACACTTTCTCAATACACTTCCCAATGGTCTCCCCTCTATGATCGAAAATTTGAGTAAAACTCAAAATCCTCTTTTGCAATTGCCAATTTTCATCAACAAAATGGGCCGTCACAACCATATAATTGATATTTTGGATTGATGTCCAAGTATCAGTGGTAAGACAAACCCTTACCTTTTCTCTTTAAATTGTTTCATCAAAGACGTCTTCATATCAACATACATTTGCAAAATATCCCTAACTATTGTTCTTCTAGATGGGACATCAAACCTAGGCATACCCACGCGACAAAATTTACGAAAACCCTGTTTCTCTACAAATCTAAATGGTAATTCGTCAACAATCAACATCTCTGCTAATGCATTCCTAGTATCCTCCTTATTAAAAATACCCAAACCTAAACTACTACCACAACCCTCATTTGATGATGTTGTAAATGAAGTGATAGAGGCTTGTTTTACTAAACATTTTTGTTTTGGGTCTGCTGCTGCTAATTTAGCATGATAATTTTTGCACTGATTATCTATGTGCTTATTCATATTGGTTGTCCCATTGGTATTTGAGTCACAAGCATAGTTTGCTGGACAGTAGTTGCATTGTGCTCTCATTCTCCCACCATCTAGGTATCGTGTAAAATGATTCCAAGCATCAGATCTAGATCTACCCTTTCCACCCACAGTTTTAAGTTTCTCTTGTATATGGGGTTTTTCTATTGACTCAATGTTAACTGCTACAACATTATCAATATCATCATTCATTTTCTGTCAAAAAATAAAAAATAACAAATAATTAAAGCATATTTTAACATAATTAAAATTCTACACTTTGTAACAATAAACACAGAACAGTAGCAAATTAACAAGTAATTTCTAGAGAGTGAATTACCTCCTAGCAGTAGACAACAGCTAGCCAGCTACACAGTAGAATCTCACACGCTTAATCAGTTGGCTGCCACAACTAGAAATAACCCATATACATATCAATTTAAGAAATACATACATGCTGTGAACCTAACTTTGACCCAAATATGTTGATATATAGATCACAAGATCCAACTAGCGAGTCAAAGATCAATCAAACAATGTTTAATCTAATATAATCTAGTAAAGGAAGACATAAAAGTAACAACATTAATTATTTTCGTAGATAAACATAAAAACTACAATCAATTGAAATTCAGATTTGAACACAAACTTAAAAACATAATGGAAATAAACAATCAGTTAAAGTTCTCACCCAAACAATACAGTTAATCGAAAATGTCTAAGACTGCACTGTCACGATAACATTACCAAAAACTTAAAAATTTACTAAAAATAGAATATAAACAACTTAGGTGAAACTAGTCATGAATGATAGCTTAGTGTCTTTAGATTACAATGCAAAAAGATTCAACCCGAAATTCTCACCCAAACAATACAATTTCTTAAAAATGTCAAATACTGCATTATTGCGAAAAAAATTCCAGCAATTTTTGTTCAAGTTCAAAAATTTACCAAAAATAGAATATATAACCAATTTAGGTGAAACTAGTCATGAATGAAAGCTTCATGTCTTTAGATTACAATAAAAAAAGAATCAACACGAAATTCTCACCCAAACATTACAGTTTCTTTAAAATGTCCAAGACTGTACAATTTTCGAATCAAATTTTTAATAGGTTCACACAAATGACAGCAAAGTATCCATCCTATTCTCTTTGGATGATATTATAGTTACAGCTTACAAGCGACAATAAAGAAGTAGTAATTTAATCATCTTGTTTGTCAATTGCATCACAACCTTTAAAGATCTAAAGACAATTGTACAATATATTCTGGGAATTGAAGTTCATAATACAAGAGAGGGTATACATATTTCTTAGCATAAATATATCTTGAATTTGCTAAGAAAAAAGGGGCAGGTACATAGAGCTAGTAGAACTCTGACCATATAAGGGTAATAATCTTATCGATAAGGTCTTAAAGAGTATATAAGTATTTTTAGAGCACTACAATATGTCACAATCACAACACCTGATGTAGCATATTCAATGAACAAGGTTTGCCAATACATGCAAACACCTCTTGGATCAGCATTGGAAGGCAGTAAAAATGATCTATAATTGAGATATCTAAAAGGGACAACAACAATTGGTTTGCATCTTACAAGATCAAAAAACTCAGCTAGCTGCCTAGACTTGACTAGTTTTTCTGATTCCTTTGACTGAATTTAATTTACTTAATTGGATTGCAAAGAAGAAAGATACAGTATCTATCTAGATCCTCTTTAATGTCCAAGATTTGACACACAATCAATCAACCAAATTTGACACAAACAAATGAGGAAATCACAAATTCGACACAAACAAATGATGTAATCACAGATTTGAGTTAAAGAGCAATTACCTGAAGCTTGAAGAAGAGCAAATTAGACGAGTTGAAGAAACGCAAATCCAACGAGCTGAAACCAGCCGATGCAATTCTTGCAACCAGAGCTGAATTGAAGTAGAACCCAGTCAACACTCAACACACAACACTCACAAATAGGAAGTTTGTTTTCATATTTGAAAATTGTATACAAAAATGCTCAGTTTTATGTACGAATGAATGAATGAAATGAAATGAATGTTGTCTCTGTTAAAATTCTTCAGCATAGGAGAATATGCCTCTTTGATATGCTCCATGAAAACATACTTCCAACTATATCAATTAATTTCCTACATCTATATCTGTATATGATTACAAAAAAATATTCAAGCTTTATGTGGACGTGAAAATCTTTGCTTTCATTTACCTATACAGAGGAACCAACACTAGTGTCTCAACACCACACATGATCAACTATGTAATCACCAAGTTCTCATACAATTCTTACATCAACATGACAATTCAAAAAGCATAAGATATATGAAATCACACATGTCAAAGTAAACGAAAATGAAGTTTATCTTATCCAAAGATTTCGAAACACATCCACAACAACCTCTAAGTTGTCCACTTAGAATATTTCTCATACATTCAACTATTCAAGTGATTCAACCAGCCAAAATCGAAAACTGCTTATTCAATCTCCAAAATGTCACGCAAGGGAAAAAAAGTAATACTCTATACATGTGCCTCCTGAAACCTGCAATCTTTAGGGGGATATATTATAATATGCAAAACTGATCGAAATGGAAAACCAAAAATAGAGAATGTTGATAAGAAAGACAGAGAAGAAAATCATACTCACCGCTCACAAGCTGAACGTCGTCGTCGCTCGAACGTGGTTGAACATCGTCGTCGCTCGAACGTAGTCGAATGAAGTTGTCGCTAGAACGTCGTCGTCACCAGAACGTCGGAAGAAAGAGATGGCGAACGGTGGACGAGTGAGACGGCCAACGTGAGAGAGTGAGAGAGTAAGAGACGAGGTTCAAAGGTTGAGAGATCAGAGACTTAGGGATTTAGGGTTGAGAGGCAGCGAGAGAGAGGAGGCGTGGAAAAAAAATTGATTTTTCTTTATATACCCCGGTTTTCGGTTTAAGACACCGAACTGGAAACCAAACCAGAAAATCCGGTATCTCCAATTAAAACCGCACTGAACCGGATTTTACATAAAAACCGAAAAAAAACCGATTGGATCGGTTCGGTTCGGTTCGGTTCGGTTTAATGGATTTTTGCCCACCCCTACCTCCGATAGTGGTTGTAACCTCTGGCATGTTTAGTCCATTTTTTTTGGATTAAACATGCTATTTTTTGGGATTTTACACCATGCATGTTTTATCTATGTGAGAAATTTGGTGAGTTAAAAAAAAAAAAACTCTTTAGTTTGTTTATTCTCAACAACAAAAATCATAGTGTGTTTAATCTCAATAACAAATTTCCTATCGTGTTTAATTTCGACAAAAAAAACTAAACTTGTTTAATCCCAACAACAAATGTGTTTAATTCAAACAAAAAAAACATATCTTGTTTAATACAAAAAAAAAAGAAAAAACTAAACACGTCAGGTTTTTTTTTGTAGTAATGTTAGACGTTCTAATTTTTTTTTTTTGAATTTTATCTTAAATGATATGGCACGTGATGTATCAATATCACATCAATCACTTCATAATCTCATGATTTATAAGAACAAATGTGTTTAATTCAAATAAAAAAAAACATATCTTGTTTAATCCCAAACTTGTTTAATCCAAACAACAAATGTGTTTAATTCAAATAAAAAAAAACATATCTTGTTTTATCCAAAAAAAAAAAAACTAAACACGTCAGGTTTTTTTTAGTAATACTAGACGTTCCAATTTTTTTTTTAAATTTTGTTCTAAATGATGTGGAACGTGATGTGTCAGTATCACATTAATCACCACATAATCTTATGATTTATAAGATACTAACACCTCACATACCACATTATTAGGGACATAATTTGGGAAAAAAAATTGGCATGTCTATCATAACTTTTTTTTTGTCTGTGGCCTTCGTTGGAATTGGAGTTCAGTTTATAAAATATAAAAAATATTTTTTTTTAAGAAAAATAGTTTTATAAAAAATAATAAAAAATAGAAGTAATTTACGGTTGGTAATTTTGCTAATTTAGAAACAAGATTGATGGGAATGATCAAACCAATAATCCTAGTAAAAAATAGAACACCCATTAATTATATGGATATTTGGTGCTAATTCCTATATATTACGTGTTTTTTTTTTCATTTAAGAAATTAGGAAAAAGTTATGATTTTAAAATAGGATAGCAAAAAAACTCCTCACACATTTATAAAATGCGTATTGAGAGATTTGAACCCTCACAACTTATATGGAAGGGAGGTGCACTACCGACTTTGTTAAAAGATGATATACGTCACTACACATTTACTTTTGCTGAAGAACTCTGCATTAAAGTATAGTAAGATAGTAACATATATGTAAAGGGAGATTTTATTTATTAAAAGAAAGATGGTAAAAGCACTGCATTTAAAAACAATTAAGCACTTTCCTAATCACAATATTCAATTATAAAAATGTATATGAAATGAACAAATATAAATATGAACAATATAATTAAATTGCACAAATTAGAGAGCTTAGGGATAGAGAAATCAAACACAATAATTTTTACGGGGTTCGGTCTTGCCTACTCCATGCATCCAAGCTTTCTAGAGGATACTCTACTATCAAATTGGACTTCCGGGTGCCAATCAAACCTTTATAACAATATCTACCAAGTGTGCCAATTAAATTGCACACTTGTATTTCTCTCACTACAAGTGTTACTTAACGCTCAACAAATGTTTCTCACACTCAAAGATATAATAAATTGATTACATCAACAATTCAAACCCTTTCAAAGAGTAAATATGAAAATCAAAGTACAAATATGCCTTTGATATGTATGGATGGAAAGTTTTGGCTCAATAAGACTTGGAACAATTCATTTGGATGTTACGAAACTTGGTTAGGCTCTTTGAAGAGACCAACTGGGGTAGAAGGCATTAATTTAAAGCCAAAACTGAAAATAGCCGTTTTTCTGCCCGTCGGAATGGAAGATTATAGTTTAGTGCCTTAGGTTTCAGAAATTACATTTCGACCCCTGTCATATCTCTTAAAAGAAAATTACACTGTAGACACTCAAGATTTTGAAATATCATTTCGACCCTGACTCAACGGTAACTTCAGAAATATGACCGTTGCAATGGCAAATTCTATGTTGGTTTCCCATATTTTAGAAATTCATGTAATACCCAAATAGTATAAAAATCACTCAGATAAGTCCCTATAAAATGACAGTTTTCTCCCTAAATTTCAAAAACGTGCAGTTATACCCTTGATTGACTATAATGCATTCCAAGTTGGTTTTTCGTGTCCAAATGACCAATTTAAATCTCAACCAATATAGATAGGGCCTAAAAACACTAAGGATTAATAGATAACCACAATTAATGAATCCAAAGATCCAAACTAAGTCACTTGAGCCAATCCATTCACATCTCATGCAATCAAAGACTAATTTACAATATATTAAAAATAACAAGCTTAAAACTAGTCTGGCTTACTTCAAGCTCCAATAAATTATCCCTCTGATGTCCTAATACTTGATATTTTCTTCTTAATGCGAGTAGATGAATTCTTCAAAGTATTAGAACTTTGCATGCTGCCTTTAGCTCTAATTTCAATATAATTGAATCTTTACTATAACACATTGAAATCAAACTTTGTTAGAACTTCATTAATGTTTGTTATCATCGAAATCAAAATTAAAGCCTTGAGGCTAACAGTTAATTTAGAAACAAGATTGATGAGAATGATCAAACCAATAATCCTAGCAAAAAATAGAACACCCATTAAATATATGGATATTTGGTGCTAATTCATCTATATATAATTACGTGTTTTTTTTTCATTTAAGAAGAAAGTTACGATTTTAAAATAGGATAGCAATTAGTTTCAGCACTACACATTTATTTATTTTTTTAGACAATTAGTTTTTTTTGGTATTACAAGAACTATTACAATAGGACTATCAAGACCTACCGAGATCAAACAATACATATGCATCCCCAACACCGGGGAAGAAAACTCCCGACACATGTTTTTAAAATGAGTATTGTGAGATTTAAAACCCTCACAACTTATATGGAATTGAGGTGTACTATCAGCTCTGTTAAGAGATGATGTGCCACTACGCATTTACTTTTGTTGAAGAAACTCTACATTAAAGTATAAGAGTAAGATAGTAACATATATGTAAAGGGAGATTTTATTTATTGAAAGAAAAATGGTAAAGGAAAAAAGGGAGATTTTATTTATTTAACTCACAACTTCAACGTGTGAGTGTAAGAGGCTTACAAACGAGCCATCTTTACTTTAATCAAAAAGATTATATTATTTACATAAAATTCTTAATAAATAACTAGTTCAAATGCTATTGTTTAAAATTCATAACAATATCACACGTCGTCTCATTTGAATTAATTACTACCACCACCACCACCATTCCCGCCAAAGCCTCCTCCAGCACCACCATTTACGCCTCCTCCAAATCCAATATTTTTCGAGAATCCAAAACTTTTTGAGAATCCAATTTGAGCACCTTTGTTGAAACCACCACCGAAGCCTCCACTACCACCAGCACCACTAGTAGCGCCACCACCAATGTTTCCACTGCCACTACCACTACCACCGGCACCACCATTAACGCTTCCACTGCCACTACCACCGGCACCGGCACCGCCATTAACGCCTCCTCCAAATCCAATATTTTTTGAGAATTCAAAACTTTTCGAGAATCCAATTTGAGCACCTTTGTTGAAACCACCACCGAAGCCTCCACTACCACCAGCACCACCAGTAGTGCCACCACCAATGTTTCCAGTTCCACTACCACTACCACTACCACTGGCACCGCCAATAGCGCCACCATCAATTCTTCCATTACCACTACCACTGGCACCACCAATAGCACCACCACTGTCACCGCCAGTAGCACCACCCCCAATGTTTCCACTACCACTACCACCTGCACCACCATTAACACTTCCACTACCACTACCACTACCACCACCACCGGCACCGCCATTAACTCCTCCTCCAAATCCAACATTTTTCGAGAATCCAAAATTTTTTGAGAATCCAATTTGAGCACCTTTGCTGAAACCACCACCGAAGCCTCCACTACCACCAACACCACCAGTAGCACCACCACCAATGTTTCCACTACCACTACCACTACCACTACCACTAGCATCGCCAATAGCCCCACTAACAATGCCTCTACTTCCTCCGCTAATACTGTCTTTTTTTTCACTTCCCCCGCCAATGCTTCCTTTCGTTTCACTTTCTCCGTCAATGTTGCCTTTCGTTTCACTTCCTCCACTAATGTTGCCTTTCGTTTCACTTCCTTCGTCAATATTGCCTTTGTTTTCACTTTCTCCACCAATGTTGCCTTTCATTTCACTTCCTCCACTAATGTTGCCTTTCTTTTCATTTCCTCCGCCAATGCTGCCTTTCGTTTCACTTCCTCCACCTATACTGCCTTTTTTTTCACTTCCTCCACTAATGTTGCCTTTCATTTCACTTCCTCCTCCAATGCTTCCTTTCATTTCACTCTCTCCTCCAATGCTTCCTTTCATTTCACTTCCTCCGCCAATTTTGCCTTTCATTTCATTTCCTCCGCCAATGTTTCCTTTCATTTCACTTCCTCCGATAATGTTATCATTTTTTCCACTTTCTCCACCAATACTGTCTTTCATTTCACTTCCTCCATCAATACTGCCTTTCTTTTCACTTTCTCCGCTAATGTTTCCTTTCGTTTCACTTCCTCCGCCAATGTTGCCATTCTTTTCACTTCCTCCGCCAATGTTGCCTTTCATTTCACTTCCTCCACCAATACTTCCTTTCGTTTCACTTCCTCCACTAATGCTGCTTTTTGTTTCACTTCTTTCGTCAATGTTGCCTTTCGTTCCACTTCTTCTGCCTTTACTTCCTTTCTTTTCACTTTCTCCACCAATGCTGCCTTTTTTTTCATTTCCTCCTCCAGTACTTCCTTTAATTTCACTTCCTCCATCAACGTTGCCTTTAATTTCACTTCCTCCACTAATACCGTTTTTCTTTTCACTTCCTCCGCCAATGCTATCTTTTCTTTCACTTCCTCCGCTAATGCTGCCTTTCTTTTCACTGCCTCCGCTAATACTGCCTTTTGTTTCACTTTCTCCACCAATTATTCCTTTCGTTTCACCTCCTTTGCTAATGATTCCTTTCGTTTCACTTCCTCCACTAATGTTGCCTTTCTTTTCATTTCCTCCGTCAATAATGCCTTTTGTTTCACTCCCTCCACCAGTTTTTCCTTTCATTTCACTTCTTCCGCTAATGCTACCTTTCGTTTCACTTCCTTCGCTAATGCCGCCTTTCTTTTCACTTCCGCCGTCAATAATGCCTTTTGTTTCACTTTCTCCACCAATACTGCCTTTCGTTTCTCTACCTCCGCTAATGCTACCTTTCGTTGCACTTCCTCCGCTAATACTTCCTTTGTTATCATTTCCTCCATCAAACCTTCCTTTTATTTCACTTCCCCCGCTAATGCTACCTTTTGTTTCGCTTCCTCCACTGATGCTGCCTTTCATTTCATTTCCTCCGCCAATGCTGCCTTTCATTTCACTTCCTCCGCCAATATTGCCTTTCATTTCACTTCCTCCGCCAATATTGCCTTTCATTTCACTTCCTCCGTCAATACTGGCTTTCTTTTCAGTTCCTCCGCCAATGATTCCTTTCATTTCACTTCCTCCGTCAGTGTTGCCTTTCATTTCACTTCCTCCGCTAAAGCTGCCTTTCATTTCACTTTCTCTGCCAATGTTGCCTTTCTTTTCACTTCCTCCATCAATACTGCCTTTCTTTTCACCTCCTCCGCTAATGCTACCACCATATCCAATTCCCCCACCAATGTTGCCTCTCTTTTCAATTCCTCCACCAATGCTGCCCCCCTTTTCAATTCCTCCACCAATGCTGCCCCCCTTTTCAATTCCTCCACCTATTCCAGTTCCTCCACCAATGTTGCCCCCTTTTTCAATTCCTCCCTCAATGCTACCTCCATTTTCAATTCTTCCGTCAATGTTGCGACCAATTTCAACACTTTTGCTAAAACTGCCACTAAATCCTCCACCTTTGCCAATCCCGCCACCAAAAAATCCACCTTTTCCAATCGCCCCACCAAGATGTCCACCTTTGCCAATATGGCCACCAAATAATCCACCTTTGCCAATCCCGCCACCAAGTCCCCCACCTTTGCCAATCCCGCCACCAAATAGTCCACTTTTGCCAATATTGCCACCAAGTCCTCCACTTTTTCCAATGCCACCACTAAAACTACCTTCAAAGTTACCACCGAATCCACCTGCCTTCCTAATACCTATGAATGCCTTCTTCTCGCCATGCCTTCCGATTAGCACATGCGCGTCAACCACACTCACTACAAGAACATGACTGCAAATCAAAAATAATAAAGCAGCTGTCTTTGTTTCAATTATCATTTTTCTGGTGTACAGGTTTGAGAATATCAGAGTTCTCGTTGATGACAACTTCAACACCACAACAAGGGCTTTATAAGCCTTTTTAATCCATATATAGTAATTATCACAACCACTCATCGTTCACCTCAAAATTTACCACATAAATCCTCCTACAAGAATGCATGGCCCCTCTCTTTTTTCCTTATTTATAACGAGAAAATCTTGGGTCAACGTTTATGGAATTATTTAAATATTGTTTAGACTAAAAAAAAAAATTCTTCTAAAATTTAAATCTGGTCACGTACATGACATTAATTAAGTTGTGAATAGTTGCATTGGGTGAGATTAATTTCTGAGAGCAATGTTGTTTATGCTTTTCTGGGTCAATTTTATTTTCTTAGTTTAGCGTTGAAGATTTCGAGAAAAAGAAAAAGAAATATTGGTTGCAAAAAATTGTAAAACAGTGATCGTTTCTTTATAATCACTTCAGGATCAATTTTGAAACATCAAGTTGTTTGTCCATATTCAAGAGCCTTGAGAAAATAAATGTATAAAGAAATGTTGACACCTATTTTTTAACTTTATTGCGTTAATAAAAGTTTGCACAGTTAAATGGTGCACAATTCGATCAATCACTTAACATTATACTGAGCTAATAATATTCATTTAAATGATTCAAAGAAGTTAAATCTTGAAGAAAAAAAAACATACATAAAAATTGAATTTTCCTTTATATCAGAAGAATCCTTAAAATGTTGGTGACAAGAAACTTAAAGAATCCTTGAGAAGAACCACATAGTTCTTGCAAATTTGTGGATTGCTGACCTCGCTTCTGAAATTGTTCATGGAAATACAACCCTGTTGGCTGTATGTGAGCTCGTTCAGATGATTATTAATAAGGTTTGAAAAATTAATAGCACATTTTAAAGGGTTTTTATGGAAATATCAGCATATCAATAAATCATGTTTAAAATGCACAATTTAAAGTGTGGAGACGAAAATACATATGTCATCACTGTCGTTGTGAAGAAAGAGAGAAAAAGTAAATAGACAAAAAGTGAAATCGAGTTTTTACTTGCATTCGAGGTTTTGTATTTACTGAGGAAGATGAAATCGAGCTTTTATTTGCATTCGAGTTTTTATTTTTCGAGATGTTGACATGTAATCGAGATTTTATACAGAAGCTTCGAGCTTTTGTATAAAATCTCAGAGCTTTTGTATAAAATCTCAGAGCTTTTATACAAAAGCTCGATCCGAACTTTTATAAAAGTTTCGAGCTTTATACAAAGTTCGATCCGAACTTTTATAAAAGTTTCGAGCTTTTAAATAAAAGCGATCCGAGTATACAAAAGCTCAGATCTTTTATAAATGCTCGGATCGAGCTTTTATATAAAAGCTTCGAGCTTTTATATAAAAGCTTCGAGCTTTTATAAAAGCTCGCTCCGAGCTTTTATCTTAAAGCTCCGAGCTTTTGTTATTACATTTCAGATTCTTTTGTAACTACATTTCCAGTATTGTAAGTACTAACCAGAAAAAAAAAAGTTCAGGGGGCCCTAACCCCCCCTCCCCCGCGAGTTGACCGGAGTTCGACCATTGCGAGCTCGACCCCCGAATGCATCTGCGTAGCCCCACCAAACTAATTATCCAATGATGATGCATTGATAATGTTATGATGTTTGACCTCCATTGGAGGTCTGTTAAACAGACCTCTATGAAGAAGATGAAAAAATAAAATCTTCGAAAATTTCAAAGTAAGAGCTGATTGAAGTACAAAGACAACTTTTAAGGGTATTTTGGACAGTTCACCATAATAGGTACATTTTAAACATAAGTTATTAAACTGGTGACATCATCACAACACAAGAAAAAAAAGGTGACAATTCTCACCATTTCCACTTATTAATATTAAGGTTATCTAGACAACGTAATATAATTGACTATCCTGATGTGGTGATTATCATGCAAGTGCTCGAACATAATTGCTCGCATAAAGCTGGGATGATATTCGAAATTAAAGGTGATCTTGATCATAGCAATTTGATATTCAGTTTCTTGATTGAGCTTTGCACCATATTTGTTGGGTATATGTATGCCATAAGAAAAAAGCCATGCATTCTAGCTAATTTCGGTGTGAAGCTAGTCATAATTGTAGACATTTATAGTTTATATAATTATCTCAGATAGATAATCTCAAGATTCTAAACTATACATGTAAAAGAGCTTTAAACTTTCTTTTTTAAAAGTATTACGATAAATGTTGACACAGTGTGGTTGGGTTAGTTGTCTATTGAGAACTGCCGAGATAAGATAGTACATGTGCTGTTCAAATATTTAGGGGTTGTTTGTTTGTTTTTTCTTAAATCTTAAAAGACACAAGTACTTACTATGTCTAAATGTTAAGGCCATTTTGTATGTAATTTCGGCCCCTGTTTCCTATTATTTTCGCTTGATTCTCGGCATTATTAGTGTTTTAATGTGTTTGTTGAGTTTGTGTAATAGTTATCCCTAAATAAGGTGTTAGAGCTAAATCGAAGAGATTTGGAGGTGAAAATAGCTGAAATTGTGAAGGCTTGTGTTGAATGTCTAACTTGTCGTAGTCATAACTCCCTCCTCAAATTGAACTGAGTTTCGAGCCACATATTTTCGAAAAGTCCCGGATGTCTAGTTTCCGGAAAACTTTACGGTTTACGATTCTGAGGTTTCTATAGGAAGTTATACCCGTTTTAGTAAATAGTGTGTGAAACTGAAATTTTCATTCCACATAAGCGACTTAGAAAGCCTCTTGCCCAGGTAGCTTGGGAAGTGGCTTTGTGCACTGTCAAAATTCAAGACTCAATTTCAAAAGATAAAGCGACCCGGGAAGCTTCTTGCCCATGTAGCATGGGAGCTTTGTGCACTATCCAAATTTCCCGCTCAGCTCCAGAAGAGAAAAGCGACCTAGCAAGCTACTTGGCCAGGTCACTTGTGAAGTATCTTCGGGTGTGTTCAGAAAAAATTATAAATTTTCCCTTGCCCTAATTCAGTACTCCCCTATATAAACCCACCTTATTTTTAGTCCAAATGATCACTCTCTAGCCAAAATCTCACAAAGAACACACCTTGCCTTAGCTTTTCTTTGAAACCAAGTCACCAAATCCTCACCTTTACACTTCCTTCCACACACCCACCACATCCAATCATCAAACCCATCATCATCTCATATTTTGAGGCAAAGTGAGCTAAAGAAGAATTGAAAGATAAGAAGTTTTCAAACAAAAAAGAGAGAGCTCTCCAACATTAGTTTTCGCTATATACCTTTCTCTTTTCATTCTTATAATAGCCATATTTAGATCTTTCTATATATTTTGTACGGCTTTGAGTTGTAATATGAACTAAACCTTTTAAGCTGAGGCTAAGATGAAGCTCAATCCATGACTATCTAAATAAAAGACGTCCCACATTTATCTATGTTTCCTTGTGTGTTGGAAAATTCCATCATATGGGGCCACACATGTGAACATTAAATGTGTTGTGCTATCTTTTGGTTAAGTCTAAATTAAAGTGATCTAATTAAGATTTAAAGTATTAAGGCTTAAAGGTATAATTGTCATGAAATTAATGTGTAGATACCAGAGTGCTATTTCTAATTTGTTGAGGGGCCGAATTAGAAATAGCCAACATATAATAATTTGATTATTATATATATTTAGGGTTATGGTCCCCAAATTACACGATACTTTAGTTTTCTCTGTATCCCATCAACAGAGCAAATAGAACACATTATGGTTCATAAAGGTCGTGATAATTTGGAAGATCACAACCCGTTCACAAATCTTCAGCGATGGATTCAGGTACGCTTCCGCTTTTTAGATTTACTTATTTGCTCTTGAATTGATATGGGTTATGTTATATTGTTTAGGGTTTGATTAAGTATGTATAGAAACATGTTTAAATTAAACATTCGGATGAATTTTGTGCCTAATCATGTTATAGTTTTGTGTTAATCGAAATTTCTAACAATTGGTATCAGATCCACCCATAATCGATTATTGAGAATTAAGATTTGGATTTTCAGTTTAAAAAAATAAAAATTGACTGTGTTCTTCTGGTTTTCGAAGAAAAAAAATCGATCATCCTTCTTGGGTCAACACCGGTTGTTATTTTTAGCACGAAACCGGTTCGATTTGCGGCGACGAGGACGATCGTCAGTCTTCCACCACGATCGGTCCAGATCGAGTGATCCAAGACCACCTCCAGCCGCCGCTCGTTCGATCGGTGTTGATCGATCGTCGATCTTCTTCCAATCTGCGTTTGCGTGTCTTCTGCTGTTTCCCTGCCGTTCGTCGTTGCCTTGTGGCGACGACGTGGTGGTCTAGAGCGACGACGACAAAGATTAGGTTTCAGAAATCAAGTTTTTTTATCAGGCCCTTCTGTTGAAAATTTAAAATTCTTGAGGGACTGTATTGAAATTTATTTGGGCCATTATGTGATTTTGATAAAGTTTCAGGGTCGGTTTATAATTTCCAAAACTTAGAGGGCCTGTATGCAATTATGAAAGAGTTTTGAGATAGATTTATAATTATTGAAAATTTGTGGGGTTAATTTTTTTTTTTCAAAAGTTTTGGGCCAAATTTTAATTATGAAAAGTTAAGGGGTCTTTATGTAATTTTACAAAATAAGGGATCTTTTTGTAATTTTATAAAATAAGGAATCTTTCTATAATTTTACAAAATAAGGGTCACATTTGTAATTTTGATAAAATAAAATAAATTTTTATTTATTTTCATTTTATTATAAGGATCAACTCATATTCAAATATTTAGGTATACCTTTAATGGTTAATTAAGCTGGTCCTTCATTCTAAATGGGCTAATTAAAACAAGATGTCACCAAAGTGACCTCTCTTGTGTAGATTTTTCATGAGGGATGTTGGATGTTCGTGTGTGTAAATTCATACGGGTATTTACCGGCCCAAAGGAAGGTTAATACTTGGCCGAATTGTACACATATCTGTGGTGGTAAACATGTGACGATTATAAGGTTTTGTGTGTGAATAATAAGTCGATCCAAAGATAGATTTATTATTTAACATAAATTACTGTCAATGTTTAATCACTACTAAAGGAGTACCACGTGTGTGTATATAAATTCATGCGGGTATTAGCCGGCCCAAAGGAAGGTTAATACTTGGCCGAATTGTACACACATATGTGGTGGTAAACATGTGATGATTATAAGGTTTTACATGTGAATAATAAGTCGATCCAAAGATAGATTTATTATTTAACATAAATTATTGTCAATGTTTGATCACTACAACAAGATTAATATTATTGTGTAAAAACTTGATATTAATGTTTTACTAGGTATCTTAAGATGGGACCGACCATTATTTGGTATATCTTTTATGGTTAAATAAAGTGGTCTATCATTCTAAATGGGCTAATTGAAGCAAGATGTCGCCAAAGTGACATCTCTTGTGTAGATTATTCATGAGGGATGTTGGATGTTTGTGAGTATGTAAATTCATGCGAGTATTAGTCGGCCCAAATGAAGGTTAATACTTGGCCGAATTGCACACACACATGTGGTGATAAATATGTGACGATTATAAGGTTTGACATGTGAATAATAAGTCGATCCAAAGATAGATTTATTATTTGACATTAATTAATGTCAATGTTTGATCACTACAACAAGAGTACCACTTACAATTAATATTACTGTCCAAAGACTTGATATTAATGTTATGCTAGGTATCTTGAGATGAGACTTACCATTATCTGAATTTGTTGATCATTGTATTTTGTTATTAATGTGAGCATGTTTGTGTGTTTGTTTTGTTCTCTTTCAAGCTAATGTTTTACTATATCTGCTAATACCAACTATATACCCATGCTTAATGGGATCAACTTTAAGGATTTGGAAGGAGAACATACTCATTGTTCTCGGCTGTATGGATTTGGACCTTGCATTTCGAATTGAGCAACCTGTTTACGGATGCAAGTTCTCCTGATAATAGGAAGAACTTTGAGAAGTGAGATTGTTCAAATCGCATGAGTCTTAAGATCATCAAGCGCGGCATTCCAGAGGCATTTAGGGGTGCGGTATCTGAAAAGATAACCAAAGCCAAGGAGTTCCTAGCCGAAATTGAAAAGCGTTTTGTTAAAAACGATAAGGTAGAAACAAACACGCATTTGCAAAGCTTGATTTCTATGAAGTACAAAGGAAAAAGGAACATTAGGGAGTACATTATGGAAATGTCTCATATTGCTTCTAAGCTTAAGGCATTGAAGCTCGAGCTGTCTGACGACTTGCTTGTGCATCTGGTATTAATATCACTTCCTGCATAATACAACAAGTTTAAGGTCAGTTACAACTATCAAAATGAGAAATGGACTCTTAATGAGCTCATTTCTTACTGTGTGCTAGAGGAAGAGAGACTGAAGCGAGACATGACCGAAAGTGCTCATTTGGCTAGCACCTATAAGGTTAAGGGCAAATAGAGGAAGAATAATGAAGCTGCTAAACACCTTATGAGCTTTGGACAAGCATAAAAGCCTAATCTAAAACATTTTCACATTTGGGGATGTCCAGTTGAGGCAAGGCCTTACAAGCCACATGAAAAGAAATTGGACTCCAAAATTGTGAGCATCTACTTTATTGGCTGCTCTGAGCGATCTAAGGGTTACAAGTTTTATGATCCCACACTTCGATCAATTTATGAAACGGGAACTGCGTTATTTTTTAAGGATGTTGAGTTTTGGGGAGAAATAAGGTTAGAGATATTGTCTTTAAGGAAGAATCGGTTTCGATCCCTACTATCGCTTTTGACAATATGCAGGTTTCTATACCTGTCATTGATCAAGAAGCGAATCTGGATCCTTAACTAGACAATGTTGAACAACCCCCCATTCAAGATGAGGTAATTGTTTCTGAGGAACAAACTCAACAACCTCAAGAACCAGTGCCATTAAGGTGATCCACTAGAGAAAAGAGAAATGCTATTCCGGAAGATTTTTACATATTTCTCCAGGAACATGAGGAAAACATTGAATGATGGAAAATGATCCAATCAATTTCCATCAGGTTCCAACTCTCAAAAGTGGATTTATGCCATGAATGAGGAGTATAAGTCTATACAAGACAATAAGGTTTGGGTACTTGTCCTATTACCAGAAGGTGCGATGCCCATTGGTTGTAAATTGATATTTAAAACCAATGGGATTCGAAATGTAATGTGGAGAGGTATAAAGCTCGTCTTGTAACTCAAGGCTTTACCCAAAAGAAAGGGATTGACTATAAAGAGACTTTCTCTCCGGTTTTCAACGAAAGACTCTTTTAGGACAATCATGGCATTTGTTGCATATTTTGACCTTGAGCTTCATCAGATGGATGTCAAGGCGGCGTTTCTCAATGGTAACATTGACGAAACAATTTATATGGTGCAACCATAAAACTTTGAGTCGGGAGACCCAAAGAATATGGTTTGCAAATTGACAGAATCCATTTATGGACTCAAGCAAGCTTCCCGTCAATGGTACCATAAGTTTCATCAAGTGATTATCTCGTTTGGTTTTGAGATAAACGTTGTTGATAATTGTGTGTATCACAAATTCAGTGGGAGTAAGCACATATTCCCGGTTTTATATGTCGATGACATACTGCTTGCCACAAATGATATAGGCATGTTGCATGAAACCAAGAGATTTCTATCAAATAATTTTGAGATGAAAGATCTTGATGACGTCTCCTTTGTATTAGGGATCCAGATACATCGAGATCGCTCTTGGGGTATTCTTGGATTATCACAAAGGAGCTATATCGATACAGTACTCAAAAGGTTTGGCATGCAGGACAGCAAACCAGGTGACACCCCTGTCACTAAGGGAGACAAGTTCAGTCTCAATTAGTGCCCTAAAAGTAACCTTGAAGCTAAGGAAATGTAGAAGATTTCCTATGCATCAACTGTAGGGAGTCTAATGTATGCTTAGGTATTTACGCATCTGGATATTACGTACATTGTTGGTATGTTAAGCAGATATTTAAGTAACTCTAGGATGGATCATTGGAAAGCAGCCAATCAGGTTATAAGGTATTTGAAGAGAACAAAATATTACATGCTCACATATAGGAGATCAGATCAGTTTGAGACCATAGAGTATTCTGACTCTGATTATGTTGGATGTCAAGACAGTAGGAGATCCACATCAGGCTATATATACCTGTTGGCTGGTGGAGCTATTTCTTGGAAGAGTGTCAAACAGACACTCATAGCTTCTTCCACCATGGCAGCAGAGTTTGTAGCATGCTATGAGGCATCCAACCATGGAATATTGTTGGGAATTTTGTCACTGGGCTGTGCATTCTGGAGGGTGTTGAAAGACCACTCAAACTATATTGTGACAATAAGTCAGCAGTGCTATATTCTAACAACAACAGGAGCTCATCTAAGTCAATGCATATTGACATTAAGTTCCTAGTTGTGAAGGAAAGAGTACAGAGTGGAAATATATCCATAGAGCACATTGGGACAAACTCCATGATAGCGGATCCGCTTACAAAAGGATTACCACCCAAGGTCTTTCATGAGCACACTGCTCATATGGGTGTTATTTTGTGTGAGGATATCACATTATAGTAGGAGTTTGTATAATTTTGTATTGTATTGCTCTATATTTTTTTTTTGGATATATTTATGCATTTATGTATTTGGATATTTTTCTGATCAGAAATAAAGTATTCAGTTAATTACACTCTGTTACATTGTGTTAAGTTTTGATCTCACTAAGGAATAAAGTAGGACCAGTTGGAATAGACATGTATAGATCACATTGCATGTAATTTCCATGCTACGCATCCATGATTGATCTATGTCATTTGGTTATGTTGATATACGTGACCATTGATGGGTTTAGTCACGCTAAATGTGACGAAAGCCGCTTTGATCCTATGTTGGCATAATCAATGGACGAGATTGTTCGGATATACCCTAAAATTGTGATAGCAAAATTTTGGAGCTCATAAAGTCATACACATTTATAAAGTTACATATGTGGCCCAGTGGGAGATTGTTGGAAAATTCCATCATATGGGGCCACACATGTGAACATTAAATGTGTTGTGCTATCTTTTGGTTAAGCCTAAATTAAAGTGATCTAATTAAGATTTAAAGTATTAAGGCTTAAGGGTATAATTTTCATGGAATGAATGTGTAGAACCAGAGTGCTATTTCTAATTTGTTGAGGGGCCGAATTAGAAATAGCCAACATATAATAATTTGATTATTATATATATTTAGGGTTATGGTCCCCAAATTACACGATACTTTAGTTTTCTCTGTATCCCATCAACAGAGCAAATAGAACACATTAGGGTTCATAAAGGTCGTGATAATTTGGAAGATCACAACTCGTTCACAAATCTCCAGCGATGGATTCAGGTACGCTTCCGCTTTCTAGATTTACTTATTTTGATCCAAATTCGCTTCTTGATCAATGACAGGTATAGAAACCTGTACATTGTCAAAAGCGATAGTAGAGATCGAAACCGAATCTTCCTTTGATCCTATGTTGGCATAATCAATGGGCGAGATTGTTCGGATATACCCTAAAATTGTGATAGCAAAATTTTGGAGCTCATAAAGTCATACACATTTGTAAAGTTACATATGTGGCCCAATGGAAGATTGTTGGAAAATTCTATCATATGAGGCCATACACGTGAACATTAAATGTGTTGTGCTATCTTTTAGTTAAGCCTAAATTAAAGTGATCTAATTAAGATTTAAATTATTAAGGCTTAAGGGTATAATTGTCATGAAATTAATGTGTAGATACCAGAGTGCTATTTCTAATTTGTTGAGGGGCCGAATTAGAAATAGCCAACATATAATAATTTGATTATTATATATATTTAGGGTTATGGTCCCCAAATTACACGATACTTTAGTTTTCTCTGTATCCCATCAACAGGGCAAATAGAACACATTAGGGTTCATAAAGGTCGTGATAATTTAGAAGATCACAACCCGTTCACAAATCTCCAACGATGGATTCAGGTACGCTTCCGCTTTCTAGATTTACTTATTTTCTCTTGAATTGATATGGGTTATGTTATATTGTTTAGGGTTTGATTAAGTATGTATAGAAACATATTTAAATTAAACATTCGGATTAATTTTGTACCTAAGCATGTTATAGTTTTGTGTTAATCGAAATTTCTAACATTGTGTTGTTGTATGAAATTTTCATGTGCTTATTGCTTTTGAGTGCATAGCTATCACTTAAATGTTTTTTTTTGTGTGGTTGTGTGATGGACCGAGAGGGGAAGCACACCACGTGTTCAATGACATGCTCAATAAAAGTCTAGTGAGGTAGAGATATGTGAGGCTAGCTTGTAGGATTCATATGGTGTGCCACTAAGCTTAATAAACTTGTGTGTAATTCGGATAATCATCGAGATATATGTTATTGGTATACATGAGTGTGATCTTTTATGCTTAAGAGAGTAGAGACTATTTTAGAGTCACATGAATCTACAACATTCACTTACATATTTGGGTTTAGTTGGTGGGTCTAATGCAAATATAGGATCGGTTGGGTGGATTCTAAGACTTAGTTATTTTTCTCATTTAAGTTACAACAAAATTCTTCTTGTGTTCGTGTGTTTTTCATCCTATAGTTTGCAATAGTTAGTTAAGTTAGTGTAGTTTTAGTGTTTAAATTGGAATTTGCTCCCTTTTAGTATTGTTCAAATAGTAATTTAGCTAATCAATTTCAATAATCAACTCTTCAATCATTATGGGACGAATCTTATTTGCTCTATACTACACTTCACTAAATCATTTAGACCCTCTAACTTGTTTGTCATTTTAGTGTGATGTTTTCGATTGATATTTAAGTGGTTTTTATTTTACTATTATATTCTTTGTTTGATTTTTAAGTACTTTTATTTTTCTCTCCAAACCCCATCAAAATCCCACATTTTTTCCCAAAATGAAGATACTCATTCGCCACATTTCTGGTGTCGCCGACTCTTTCTAGTATAGCCTCATCCGATCCGTCGCCGCTTTTATTTCATCTACTTCCTATCGCCAACTCCTCCCAATACAACTTCTACTTCTTGTCCCCGCCATAACAGTCGTGGTGCCAAGTCATCATCTTTTTTGGCTAGAAAGTCGGTGAGCACGAAGGCGGTGTTGGAAGGGCACGTGCCGTTGTACATTAGTGAGGAGATTGAGAGTTTCCAGGTGAGTGCAAAACTGCTAAACCATCTGGTTTTTGTCGGTATGCTAAACCACTCCATAATTGAGAGGAGGCCTTCAATCAAACGCAGGGAGAATGCCGATCAGCCTCGTCTAGTCACTATTCATAGAGGCGGTGCCGGCGATGCCTCTTCCTCTCATGAGATTCAATGTTAGGGTTAGGGTTAGCCTTATTTTAGTATGATTTTTCGCTTGATATTTAAGAGGTTTTCATTTCACTATTATATTCTTCGTTTGATTTTAAGTATTTTTACTTTTCTCTCCAAACCCCATCAAAATCTCACATCCCCCCCCCCCCCCCCCCCCCCCCCAAATGAAGACACTCATTCGCCACCTTTCTCGCATCGCCGACTCCTCCCTGTACAACGTCCTCTAATCTGATATACTTTTCTCTCCAAACCCCATCAAAATCTCACATCCCCCCCAAATGAAGACACTCATTCACCACCTTTCTCGCATCGCCGACTCCTCTCTGTACAACGTCCTCTAATCTAATACCGTCGCTTCCTTTTCATTTATTTCCTGTCACTGAATACTCCCAGTATAGCTTCTACCTCATGTCCCTGCCACACCAGTTGTGCTAAGTCATCGTTTTTCTTTGGCTAGGAGGTCAACGAACACGAAGGCAGTGACAGATGGGCACATGTCGGTGTATGTCAGTGAGGAGATAGAGCATTTCGTTATGTGTGCAAATCTGCTAAACCACCCTGTAATTGAGAGGATGTCGATGAGCTTCCCCCGTCAAACACATGGAGGAGGTTGGCCTGCCTCCTCCAGTCATGATTCATGGAGACGCTGCTGCCACCGCCTCATCCCATATGATTCAATGTTAGGGTAGGGTTAGAGTGTGATGGAATTGGGGATTTTTTTTTTGTTGATAAGGTGCTTTTGTTAATAATTTAAGAGGAAATACCTCTTTATAGTCAAAAATTAAGGTATTGGATTATTTTTACCCATTATTTGGTTGTGAAGACTGAAATACACCTCATTTATTCAATAATTGTTTAATTACTTATTGTTATATATTTTCTTTTATCTTCTCTCTCTTCTACACGTTCTAATGCTCTCTCACGCCCACTGCTCTCTCTTCTACTATCTCTTCTACTATCTCTTCTTTATTTTCTACATCTCACACCCTGCTGCTCTCTCTTCTTCTACATGTGACGTCTTCTACATCTCACGCCCATAGCTCTCTCTTCTGTCTTTGACTATCACACATATACAAATGTCCATTTTTTTAGTCTAAAATTTTGTCTCTCTCTTCAATTTCCGCAGCTGCTCTATCACACTATAGTAATTTATTTCTGAAATTTTGTTTCCTCTCTCTTCAGTTTCCTCCCACTTCAGTTTCCTCCATTGTTGTTGAAAGTGCTGCCATTGTCTGCAAAGCCATTGGGTTTTGTATAGACTTGGTTCATATAGATTTGGTTCGAAATTTAGGGATTGAGTTTTGTATTTCACGAATTTTGAGTGAGGTTGTTATGATGAATAAAGATTTTGAAGGCCCTTCTTCTAGAGGTATGTATTAGAAACCCTATTTTTTTGTTTCATATGCAGATTATAATGATTAAAGGTTGAAGGAGATAGTTAACTTTGGTGTGTTATATTGTTAAACCGTGGTGTGTTTAATTGAAATCGCTTGGTGTGTTTAATTTATTATCTCTGATGTGTTTAATTTGTTTTTCATGGTTTGTTGAATGTGGTGTTCCATTGTATTTGTAATGTTGTTTGTATAGTGTGTTTAATTGTTATGCCCTAGTGTGTTTAATTTTTAGGCCCTGGTGTGTTTAATTGTTATACCCTGGTGTGTTTAATTTATTATCCCTGATGTGTTTAATTTATTGCCGTAGTGTGTTTAGTTGTTTTTCCCTCGTGTGTTTAATTTGTTTTTCATGGTTTGATGGATGTGGTGTTCCATTGTATTTGCAATGTGTTTGTATAGTATGTTTAATTAGTTTGTCATGGTGTGTTTAATGTGTTATGCCCTGGTGTGTTTAATTGGTTATGGCCTGGTGTGTTTAATTGGTTATCCCTCGTGTGTTTAATTTCTTTGTCATGGTTTGTTGAATGTGGTGTTCCATTGTATTTGTAATGTTGTTTGTATAGTGTGTTTAATTGTTATGCCCTGTGTGTTTAATTTATTATCCCTGCTGTGTTTAATTTATTGCTCATGTGTGTTTAATTGGTTTCCCCTCGTGTGTTTAATTTGTTTTTCATGGTTTGTTGAATGTGGCGTTCCATTGTATTTGCAATGTTGTTTGTATAGTTTGTTTAATTGGTTTGGCATGGTGTGTTTAATGTGTTATGCCCTGGGGTGTTTAATTTATTATCCCTGGTGTGTTTAATTGGTTATCCCTGGTGTGTTTAATTTAGTGTGCCATGGTGTGTTTAATTAGTTTGTCGTGGTTTGCTTAACGTGTTATGGTCTGGTGTGTTTAATGTGTTATGCCCCGGTGTGTTTAAACTGGTTTACCCTTGTGTGTTTAATTGGGTTGTCATGGTGTGCATAATAGGTTGCACCTTGTATAATTTGTGACTTGTTTAATAAATTGTATTCTAAATGTGAGATTTTGATTTGTTGGAATGCAGGAATGGACCTAACAAAATTGGTAATCACTTATGGTGGCAAATCAGTGGGAAACTTTTATGAGGGTGGTGAAACAGAGTTTGCAAAAGTTTGTAGGAATTTGACATATAGTGAGTTGTCCAGGGTTGTACAAGGTGTTACGAATATTGACTTAACAAGGTTTAGTATTGAGTTAAGAACTTTTGTTGATACCAGGGTTAGGCTTAGGCCAGCCCGACCGAAAATTAAAGATGATAGCGATGTGGAAATGTTGTTGTGCGATGGTGGACATGTTCCGGAGGTGTATGTTAGTGTTGTTGAGAAAGTTAGTGTACAACCCGGTCACGTGGGTGTTCATACCGTTCAACCCATTTTTCAAAGTTTTTCAATCCGGCGATGGAAGTAACAACGTCTTCGGTTCTATACCAACAACTGATAATGTTTTTGGTTCTATACCAACAATTAACAAGGATGAGAGTTCGATTCCAGAGTACAATTCCCATAATGAGTATGTATTAGAGGATTTTGATGAAGATTACATTGGTGATGGTGGAAGTCGTGAAGGTGTGAATGATGAGGCAACATATCATCATAGAATGAGTTCGGATTCAACAAATGGTGGTCGCAAAGGGTCTATTCCACCGGTTTTTACTGGTCTAAGTCGAGCTACATTTGAATATGGTGGCATTAATGTTGGTGATAGATCCGGAACTTCAGTCTCCCAACCTTGGATTATTCCCGGAGCTTCAATCTATAGTTTCGAACTAGTTAAAACAGAGGAATCTAGTTCCTGTCATCGGTTATCCAAAGGTGGGATGTTCGAAAGCAAAAAAGCTTTGAAGCTTGCTTTGCAGGAGTACGCACTAAAGGATAGTTTTGAAATCCGTGTTACAAGGTCATGCACGGGTAGATATGAAGTTGGTTGCAAGGATCCCGAGTGTAAATTTCAATTTTGTGCTGTTAAGATAGAAAGTGGGAATTATTGGACAGTCCGAAAGTTTGAGGAAGAACATAGTTGTACAATTGATGAGTTGCACAACCGTCATCGACAAGCAAGTGCATGGCTTATTGGTGAAATACTGTCACCGAAACTTGCAGTTAGTGGTCGATCTTTGAAACCCAAAGAAATCATGACTGATATGCAAGTCGAACATGGACTTAGTTTGCTGTATACAAAGGCATTGAGGGCAAAAGGGCTTGCTGAACAAAACGTTTTTGGTTCGCCTGTTCTGTCATATCGGTTATTGCCTGCATACTGCCACGAATTGAAACGCGTGAATCATGGTACTGTAACAGCAATAAAGATGGACGTCGATAAAAAATTTGAATATTTGTTTATTGCTTTTAGTGCTTCACTTGTCGGATTTCAGATGACCATACGTCCTGCAATTTGCATTGATGCAACTCATTTGAAGGGTAGGTTTGGCCGTGTCATGTTTATTGCGGCATGCCAAGATGTAAAAAATCAAGTGTTCCCTCTTGCTTATGGTTGGGGTGATGTTGAATGCGAGGATTCATGGACTTGGTTTTTAAAGGAGTTGAAAAAAACAATAGGATGTCCTGCGAATTGTATCATCATTTCCGATCGCTGTCCTGCAATCAAGGTAGATATGGCTAAAGAGTACCCAGAAATACCATATGGCCTTTGTGGGTTTCATATGAACATGAACCTGAAGAACAGATTCAAAAGCCATGTTGTGTGCAAATTGTTCCATGAAGCTTCTAGGGCACATAGACAAACAGAGTTCTTAGAAAAGATGCAAGAGTTAAGCCGTGTAAACATGCGAGCTTATGAATATCTGATGAGAGTTGGCCCTCATAGATGGTCTCGTGCGTATTGTCTGGTTAGACGTTATGGGGGGATGACTTCCAATATTGTGGAGTGCATGAACAATTGTTTACGGTATGCCCGTCAGTTGCCAATAACAACGTTGGTTGAGTACGTTAGAGATATGATGCAGAAATGGTTTCATCGTGATGCCGCATTCAGAAATACAACACAACTGTCTCGGTGGGCTACTGAGAAATTAACAAAAAAAAAATGAAACATCACATAAGTACACAGTGCGCCCAATAGATCATGTTAATTTCAATGTGAAGGACTGTGAGAAAGATGGCTTAGTAAACCTTTCTGAGAAAAGTTGTACTTGTAAAGAATTCCAGAATGACCTATTGCCTTATAGTCATGCATTAGCTGCTATAAGATATATATTCTACTAATACTTATATGCATTGTTTGTTCGGATTACGTTTAATTATTTTGTAATGATTGTCGTTGTAGGCACTGTAAAAAAAAAGTTGGCGACTTTTGTTCGGATTTCTACAAAACAAGCACCTGTTTGGAAAGCTATTCTGATCTCATATTTTCGGTTGGACACCCAAGCGAATGGAATACTCCAGAGGAAGTACGTGTAGAAGTTGTTCTCCCACCAGACTGGCGACCTCAAGCCGGTAGACCGAGAAAGAATAGGGTTCCGTCTGCAGGCGAGCATGGTCGGAGGAGTAGGTATTGTACCATATGTAAGAAATCTGGGCACAACCGACAAAATTGTGCAAACTCACCGGTCGAACAGCAATGCAATGTTTCCAACCCACTAACAAATCCACGACCTCGGCAACGTTGTAAGTGCAAGTTGTGTGGACAAGAGGGACATAACACAAGGACATGTCCAACACGGCCATATGATAACCCTACGGATCCAGACAATGATGTTGAATGAGGTATGTCCCCATAATATTTTCATATCAGTAAACAACTTTTGGGTTATTTTTACTAAACTTTATATATTAGTGTCCATTGGAATAAACTGGTTCTTTGTTTACAGGCACGTTAAACCGCGTAGATAAATCAAATGGTTGCTTCTAGCAAATGGATGCTTATGTACTTGTAGTTGGATTGGAAATTACAATTACGTTTATTGTGCAAGACTTGTAATTTGGTGCTTGTATACTGCTACCAATTGGACAATTGTTGTGTTGCTATCAAGTTATTTTGTGGTCATCTAATTTTATTTTACGAAATGAATTGCATTAGTTAGCATTTAATTTGTAAAAAAGTAAAAGCAATTTGATGATTAATCAATTAAGTTAAAAACACAAATTTTACAGAAATTAACATTCAAAAGTTGATCAAAACATATACACAAAAAATTATACACATCAGTGCTCTATAAATAAAATAGCCCAGTTGTCACAAATTAAACACACTGGTGACCAAAAAATTAAACACACAAGTTGTTTCAAATTAAACACACAAGTTGTCACAAATTAAACACACCAGTGCCCTACAAATTAAACACACCAGTGCCCTACAAATTAAACACACTAGTTGTCACAAATTAAACACACCAGTGCCCTACAAATTAAACACACCGGTTGTCACAAATTAAACACACCAGTTCTGATCAACAACTCAACACACCAGTTCTATTCAACAATTAAACACAGTAGTGGTAAGAAATGAAATAAACACACCAGTGGTAAGAAATTTATACCTAAACATATCCATAACATATCAGAGTATTTCGGTAGCACTCCATAACATCCATATACAAAATAAAAGACATCATTAACATTCATTACATATAACAGCCAAACTAAATAAAGTGTTTGCGAACTCCATTTGGTGTCCATCAACCATTTTTACCCTTTGTTGTCCATCCCAATTGTAAACAAAAACTCCAACCTTCCATAATCCACCTGTGTACACAAAACAAAACAAACAAACAATGAAACAATCATAAGCCACCTGTGTACAATAAACAAAACTAACAAACAATGAAACAATTACAATCAACAAACTAAAGAACCTATAATGCCGAAAATGCAGTGGGATATTCGAACCTGCAAATTTGTCTACAAATCTATAAGAGACTTGTATGGTACACTATTGTTATATATCTGGAATGCCATATCTTTTCGAAAGTCACTCATTTCCTTCTGTCTCCACTTCCAGTTACCCTTCTTAAAGATTGAAGTCTCTGCATACTTACAAATAAAAACTCCACAACTACATTTGTCAACCTGCTGGGGGATCATTTGGTTGCTAGACACCGAAACAGTGAACATAGCTCATCGTGGTTTTTCACTCCTATTTGAAAAGAAACCACACATGTTCATGATACTTGGCAGGAGTCGCCTCAGGGGCATTAGTTGCTTGAAATGCTCGACTTGAATTGATTTTGTCTTTGCTCCGGTTGGGTCATATATGGTAATGTGATGGTCAAGAAAATCAACCTTGCATAATATCCAGTGACCATCTGGTTCTCCAACACAACAGGGAACACACAACTGCATTCAAGCACAACCAAGATAAACATTCATTAAACAAACAATATTGAACCACAACTGTGTGGGTTGTGTTTGATACAACCACATAAGACAACATTTGAAAACCCAAAAAAATAGCACATATAACTCACTTGTGTATACAACCACCAAGGCTGTCCCCATCCCGGTCTATTGCCAAAACCATATTCAATCCAATCCTGCGGACACTGAAAAACGAGTGTATCGAAAGAAGATTCAGCTTCGTTGTCAGTCTCAAGTATCTTTTTCCATGCCAAATTCAATTTTGTCTGCAACAAACGTTAATGAAAAGTTGTAAGTTGATGTTCATTGCACTCATATTTTTTCCAACTACATATGCATGTTTTATACTTACATAAAATTCAGAGGAAAGTAGAACTAAGCTATGTCTGTAGTTATCGGGGTCCGATTCCCGCCTTTTTGCCAAGTAGCTCATGTATGAGTCCACGTGCTAATTCACAAAAACCAATGAATGAATAAAAAGCTAGAAAATGTATACAATATATACAAAAAAATTAATACATAATGAATACATACACAAACTATGAAATCAAAAAAATGTACACTTACGTCAGTGGACAACCACTTCGTAGAATCTTCCGATTCCATAAAAAAAGACTTGTCAACGGACTCCTCCGTTTCGACTTTTCGCCTGAAATCAATGACAAAAAAAGCGTTGTAATATTGTTTATTACAAAAGTCAGGTGTAAAAATGATAGGTTTACAATGACAAACCTTGCTGCTTTTGCTTTCTTCTTGAATTGATCATATTTACTCTTGTCTTGCTATAGTTTCTTTACAGATGCCCGGGTCGGGTCAATAAATGGAGACATGCAATACGCAGATCAGAGCCTAACTCGGATCGATCGATCCTCCTCCTCTGCGTAGTTGTAACCCATCCTAATATCTCCACTTACCAACCCTGCGCTACCCACCACCTTCTCCGTTGCGGGATCCACCACCTCCTGATCTCTAACAATTGTATGTACCTCCTCCCTATCCAAGCTCGGATATCTAACAACTGTCACCAGTGCCTACGACACCCAACAATTGTATTCACAAATATCCAAACGAATAATACATAAATAACATCTATGCATAAATATACCTCATGGTTGCTTTCACCTCGGGAAAACTGTATCTCTTGCACCAGGCTTCTAAGCACACCTGGGATGTGTGCCACCTCCCGTTTTACCACAGCATCCAACACATCTGGAAGTGCCCTCACTGCCTCCAACAATTCGGTTATTCTAGCATCTCCCTAAAGTGTACATTTAAAAAATGCACGTGTCTTAGGAAAAATAATAAAAAGATAAAATTAAATTATACGACTATCATTCTAGTCCACTTTCCTTAGATCGAGGCTCTTGTCGGGATGACATATGGGGATGCGGTGGGAGAGGGGTAGGTGTATATCCCGGTGTATATCCCGGTGTATAGTCTACATGATGGGTAGGTGTATATCCAGGTGTATAGTCTTCATCCTGATCAACCCTGGTGACTGGGACTGCTTTTCTTTGCTTCTTCTTCACCGATGTCTTTTTCTCTTTTTTTTGTGCCTTCCTCTTCAATGCCCTTTGATTGGTGGCAGCCCCATCATCACCATCACCATCACCAACAACTCCATCATTACCATCATCCCCCTCGTCCAACAACTCATGCTTTTCCTTCATTTCCATTTCCACCAAAGGTATAAATTGCGGACCCTCTGTCATATTGTAGTCAACTCTAACCCAATAATCTGCTTGTGCCTCATCATCTGTTGCCTCCAAAACCTCCTTTACATCAGCCTGTAATAATGTGATAATATTTAGCTGTCTAAAATGTTGTAACCAATTTAATAAAGAAATAGTGTATGTGACTAACCTACATTCTCACTACGAATACTAGCTTCCAGATCTAAAATCGTTTGCACAAAATTTCGCGGCCTCTTATGCATCGTCCAACGTCTCATCCTAGGCAGGGTATCTTGTAATCTCATGCCAAACCCATCGATCAACTTGTCCACAACCTCCATCGCCCATACCTGAAAAGAAACCTTAATAGTTAATATATTTTAATGCATGCAGCAGCCTCCCTTTTTGTTGATTATATTACTTTATATGTTTCTAATTTTGTTACATATAATTAATTTAAAGTTTTTAAAGGTATAGAGACAGAAATAATAGAATAATTATAGGAACTAACCTCAACAGCCCACGAAAAACCGTATAACCGGTACCTGACCTTGCCATACCCTTTCTTTGAGTTTCTTGACCTAAAACTAGGGCTGGCAATTCGGGTTCATGGGTAGGGTTGACCTCAATCCGACACGATCCGAATATAATTAACCCTCAATCCGACACGACCCGTTTAATTAAACAGGTTAACCGTCTGAAACCCAACACGACACGAATAAATACACGGGTTAAACGGGTTGACCCGTGACACGTTTAATAATCTAATCGAGTCTTACTGGGTCGGGTTTGACCCGTGTGACCCGTTTAACCTGAACCCATTTAACACATTTGCCTAACATTTTTTTTAAAAAAAATCATATTAATCTTACACAAATACATCAAACCTTAATACCTTATAGAGTAATAAGTTTTAATAATCCAATCCAATCAAATCCAATATAATATCATTAAATAATACAACAAATATAAAATTAAATACAGTCATCCCGAAAGACAAATATAGTTATCCACTTATCCATAGTCCTTACAAAGTTTAAAAAAAAAATCCATAAATAATCCATACAGTCATCCATAATCACAAATTGGTCCAAATTGTTGTCCAAAGAAATTGATGGATCAGGATATGTATTTAATAGCCTTGAATTGAACTTTGGTCGTGCATTGTTTGAGTACTAGTAGGAGTACTGTCATCCTCCATTTCCCACAAGTCTTTAGTAATTTCTTCACAATTCAAAATTGCACTCTCTACAATAATGATTAGGTGACATAAAATTAAATAAAAATATCAATTATTAAAAGTGAAATCAACAATACAATTATCAAAGTCACGGTAAAATCATTACCTCCATTTCCAAGTATCCAATCACGACTGCAAACTAAGGCTTCTGCTACATTCAGAAGAAGTGAACTCCAGAATTGAAAAACAAAAAGAATTCCATATTCAAACAGTCCAAACCCACAAACACAAAAACAATTCCAGATTCAAACAAACACTATTCTTCATCTATTTATATATATCTGTCTTACTGTCTTCACATTTAACAAACAAACAGTGAAACAGAATATGTTTTTCCATATTTGATTTGTTTTTACAATTATATTACAATTAAAAGAAAAACACTATTGAAACAGAGGCAGAATTTTAAATGTCAGAAAACAAATCTAAACCTGAACTTGAACAGTAGCAGAAAATGGCATCGAATTTGTAATATACAGTAAACCCAACTTCAAACAGTCCAAACCCAAAAACACAAAAACAATTCCAGATTCAAACAACTGAGACTCTTACAGGACTGCCTAAAAAATTCCAGATTCAAAAACAAAAAGAAATGTCATATTCAAACAGTCCAAACCCACAAACACAAAAACAATTCCAGATTCAAACAACATTCAAACAACTGAGGCTCTTGCAGGTCTGGCTAAAAAATTCCATATTCAAAAACAAAAAGAGATGCCATATTGGAACAGTCCAAACCCACAAACCCACAAACAATTACAGATTCAAACAATATTTGGATTCTGTTTCAAACCCTAAAAAATTCCATAAAAATATAAAATAAATGTCATATGGAATATTGGAATTACCACTTGAAAATCTCAGTAGCCGGTGAGGGAGACGACAGCCTGTCGACAGGTGAGGGACGACGACCAACCAAGCAGTTCTGACTTCTGACGACGGCGACCATGACGACGAAGACGAAGAGGACCACGACGACGACGTGGGAGAGTCGGAGAGTGATAGAAGGTGACTGGCGATCTGTTGTTGGCGATCTGTTGTTGGCGATCTGTTGTTGGCGATCTGTCACCGTCGGAGAGTGATAGATCGTCGTTGGCAGGTGAGGGACGATGAAAGGTGAGGATGACGATGACGACATGTGAGGGATGAAGACGACGATGACAGATTGACAGGTAAGGGACGATGACGACAGACGTGGGAGACGATGACAAGTTAATGACGATGTAGGAGAGTGACTGAGTGAGCGACTGAGACTCTGAGTCTCTGAGGGTGAGCGATTGAAAGGGTTAGGCAGTTAGGGTGAGGGGCTGACCGGCTGAGGGGTTGAGGGCAATGAGCCAATGACTCAATGAGCAAGTGATAGGGTTAGGGTTTATGTTAAAAGAATGTTTATATAGTATGTTAAAATTTATTTTTAACCCCTATAATAATAATAATAATTAAAAATCTATCTGTAAAACTATACGGGTTAAACGGGTCACCCGCGAACCAGTGAATCCAAACTCGACACGACCCATATAATAAACGGGTTACACGGGTTGACCCGATTACAACCCGAACCTGTTTTGAAGCCAACCCAACCCGTTTATTGACCTCGGGTTCATGTCGGAATGGCGGGTTACGGGTCAATTTTGCCAGCTCTACCTAAAACCATGCCTCAAGTAATACAGCGTCATCTTGAACACATAGTGTCCCCATGTAAAACCATTGAATGCCTCTAAATCATCAACCAAATTAAAAAGCCAAGGGGTGACTTTTTTATCAAATGGTTGACCAAACAATACATTGTTTGCTATCAGGAACAGTGCCATCTTCAACGAATCATCGGCCTCCAAGAAGTTGCCGGCTATAAATCGATCATAAACAGTGGACAACTTCAAATCTCCGGCTTCTTCGTCAAGCCAATATCTTTTGTGGATGCCGTTTTCATTGGCCATATAAGGAGTGTTAATAATTTCAGAGATTTTCCCGAACCGTAGGTCGGTCACCAAACAAAATTCTCTCTGTCCAAATCCTACCTTCTTCCCACCAACCGAAAACCACAACTAGTTCCGGATGCACCATCTATCTGAATTTCCCTCAACAATAAGCTGTGTACGATCTGAGCAGAGAACAACCAATTTGTAGGGAACTGACCGAATTGCTTGAAACAACTCGCCATAAAATCAGCATGCTTCCCCTCCTTGCGTAGTATGTCCTCTATATTGCTTATGTACCTCAACCGACACCCAACATTGATTAATGCTTCTTGAGTCCATTTATTCCTTTGTACCTTCAGAAACTGATCATAATCGATGTCTCATTCTGTAAAATATAAAAAACGTGGCTTCACTTAAGTAAACTCACATATACCCAATTAAACAAACCAGTCATGCACTCATGCCCAATTAAACACACCAGTTCATACCCAATTAAACACACTCATTAACAACAATTAAACACACTAGTAATAACCAACTAAACACATCAGTCGTACCCAATAAAACACACCAATTCATATAACAATTAAACACATCAGTAATAACCAACTACACACACCAGTCATACCCAATCAAATACACTCATTCACAACAATTAAACACACTAGTAATAACCAACTAAACACATCAGTCATACCCAATTAAACACACCAATTCATACAACAATTAAACACATCAGTAATAACCAACTACACACACCAGTCATACTCAATCAAACACACTCATTCACAACAATTAAACACACCAGTAATAACCAACTAAATACATCAGTCATACCCAATTAAACACACCAATTCATACAACAATTAAACACATCAGTAATAACCAATTACACACACCAGTCATACCCAATCAAACACACTCATTCACAAAAATTAAACACACCAGTAATAACCAACTAAACACATCAGTCATACCCAATTAAACATACCAATTCATACAACAATTAAACACATCAGTAATAACCAACTACACACACCGATCATACCCAATCAAACACACCAGGTCATACCCAATTAAACACATCAGGTCATACCCATTTAAACACACCCGGTCACAACCACTTAAAACACACCAATTCATACACAATTAAATCACAAAAAATGCACAATTTCACATCATTAACACACTGCAGTTCACAACAACTCATTGACTGGACCCACAAACCATGCTAACTATTTTAACATGCAAAGCTAACACCAGATATAAAAAATACGCAAACACCAGATATGAAATCACAAGTTCAAAGCATTTTGTTCAAATCCCTGTTCAGACTTCGAAATCATTCACAGGTGAACAAAATCAATTTCTTAAAATCCCTGCTCAAATTTTGAAATCTATTCAACTGAAAAAAATTGATTTGTTCAAATCTCTGTTCAAAATTTGAAACTATCACAACTTAACAAAATTAATTTGATAATGTATAAATCAAAATCAATTTCGGATTCTATCAACCAAAAATACAAAAAAAATTGAAACCCTAAAGTCAAATGTAAAGAGGAGGTGAAAATCGTTGGTGACTGCGCATCGTCGTCGTCGTGCCCATCTCCACGTCGTCATCGACTCGTCGTCGATGGCTCTTCATGGCGGTAGTCGTCTGCACCGCTGCTCTGTCGAAGTCGTCGGCTCTCGTCACCACTCATTTGTCGCGTCTCGTCTTAGCTTCTGGTTTCTCTCATCTGCACGTCGTCGTTGTGTCGATGTCGTCTTCTCGTCATGGTGGTGGTCGTCGTTGGGTTGTCTCTCGCAGGTCGTCGGGTCTGGTCACCGCAACTGGTCGGGGTCACGCTCGACTTTTTGGGTTTCTCACTGACACTAACAATGAACAACAATTACAATGAATTTGAAGTCTCATTTTTGGGTTTTTATGTTTTCAATTTATTTTATTATTTTAATTCTTAACTAATTGATTTTGTTTCATTTTTCAAGTCATTAATATAAGGGTAATTTTGTCCCAAAAGTGGAAAAAGTGGAAAAATTGGTAAAAACAATAAAATTACTAATTTTGGGTAAAAACAATAAACCCACTAATTTTTTGGTTACTTTTAAAGTTCTCCCATAATTTAATTATATGGAATTATTTTAGGAAATTCATGTTAAAGTCATAAATAAGACTTATTTAATAAGTGGAAAGTAAAAAAAAAAGAGCTTTTTAATTTAAGATATAAGTTGAAAAACAAATGTAAAAAAAAATAACTAAATTTAAGATTTAATCTTTAAGAGGTGAAAAACAAACAACACCTTACTCTCATAATATTGGGAAGAAAATTCATCATATATACTTATAAAATGTGCATTATAGAACTTGACCCCCCACCATTAACATAAAAGATGGGATAAACTATCACTGGTACTAAGAGCTAAGATGCTAATTTTGACATTTTAATATTTTTTTTGCTAGTTATTAAAAGAACGTGTTAGCGTCAAAACTAGAAGGGTGCCAAAACCACTACTCTGTCTCAAGTTGATATCTAGGGACCGATTGCCAAAAGTCTTGTTGGGGATTTGAACCGATGATCACGAAATCGTCATATCTAATATACCCCCATAACTTATAGTAATTAATAACGTCTATAACAGAAAAATAGATGAGAGAAAATAAATCAATCATAACACAAGATATATGTGGAAAACCTAAATCGGGTAAAAAACCACGGGTCGTCAGAATGACAGAGAAATTTCCACTGTAAGATAAATTATTACAACTATATACTTCAGGATTCTCTCTCACATCTCAACCCTAAACCACGCTCACAACGCTCACATGATCCTCACCAAGAAACCCAAATATCCCCTAGGTCTCTTCTAAATATCACCCACGAATCTCTTACTTGATCCACTGATATTCCCTTAGATCCTCCATTGATATTTCCATGGGCCTGTCACTCGGATCTATCCATTCTCTGATGTTACATGTTGTTTCTTTTTGTGCCACATAAAATAACCTAGACACAATGTTCTATTCATACTAGTTATAAGGAGTTTAAGATAAAAGGAAATCCACCTAAACGTACAAGAATTACTTATTCTATATAAATATTATTTCCTATTTATGAAAAGTCTTCTTGTTAATGAGAAATCATTTTCCTTTAAATACTTGACTTTTCTATTCTTCATTAAGACAAACTCTTTTTTTCTTTTCTGATAAACACAAGATCTTCCAGAAAGAGAACCTTTCCTTTTTCGCCACATTCTCGATCTCAGCAAAATACACCATTTTTGCAGTCTGGGTGTTGGTGTGCACCCAGCTTCCTACACCGCGGAATACTCCAGGAAACGACTGCTCAGTAAACCGTGGCCTATTCCTCTTGCCTATGCCGCGGTCTGCACCACACTTGATCTCCTAGAATCGACCACTCCTTATACTACGGTCCATGCTACTTGTCCGCATCGCAGTTCCTTTCGTAATCCATTTCTTCAGTTCTTCTTCTGTCTTCAAACCTTCTTCAACTTCCAAATGTTTTCCCATATCTCTAGGAAGTTTCACATCAGTTGAGTCTCATTTGGTTCACATTGGATTTACTTGAGAATACAAGCCAAAACCTAATAATTCTCCCATTTTTGTTTGAATTCTCAAGACCTTTATCCACAGTCACGACTCTCATCACCGAGAATCAAGATAACCCACCACAAGTTATAACCACTTAGGAACGAACCAGCCATATATTTTTTTTTTGTATTCGTTGTTCCGGCACAATGTCGAAAATAACCTGCTGAAATTGTGGTGCAACTCCTTAACCAGGGAGTTCGTCAGCCATCGACATCTTTGTCCACCATATACCTTGCATCACTTTCTGTCTAATGCCTTGTGTACAATTATGGACCACTAGCAGCAACATATCATCTTCTATGGATAGTGGGGAAAAGCTGCCAAAATGATAAACATGTCTTTACACCACCCAACCTAGTGAAATATCCTTTGTTCTTCCATCATATACCTGGTGAAAGACTTGCTACTAGAATCAAGAGTGTTTTGCTGGATAAGCCCCATACCACACCAGAGACATTTTTTTTAGCATTTAGAGAGTTTTTTTCTTTTAATATTGCCTTGTGTAACCCAGATTGGATATTCATGACTCGTACTTGCCACCACAAGCCAAAAAAAAAATCTCCTTCATTTATATTCTTCTTTTCATCAAACCTTACTGAGTTCGAAACCGCTTTCAAGACGTATCTCATTTGCTAAACCATACTAGGCAACCATGAATTATCATCCCAATACCACCAAGTCCTCCATACGATCTCCCGTAATAACTTGACACCGCCATCGCCAAACCGTGGCTACCAAGTCCTCAATATGGCATCCTGTAAAGACTTGAGAAAAACGTCATCACCAAACCATAAGTCTCTAATACCAGTTGTTGGGGATTTGAACCGATAATCGTGAAATCGTCATGACTAATATATGTCAATAACTCATAACAATTAATAACTTGGAAAATCAATTACAACACAAGATATACGTGGAAAACCCAAATCGGATAAAAAACCACAGGTCATCAGAACGACAGAGAAATATTACAACTATATACTTCAGGATTCTCTCTCACACATTAACCTCAAACCACGCTCACAACGCTCATATGATCCTCACCAAGAAACCCTAATATCCCCTAGGTCTCTCCTGAATATCATCCACGGATCTGTAACTTGATCCACTGATATTCTTTTAGATCCCTACTTTCCATGGGTCTCTCACATGATCTCTCCACTCTCTGATGTTATATGGTGTTTCTTTTTGCTCCACACAAATAGATACAAGGTTTTACTTATATTAGTTATAGGGGGTTTAAGATAAAATGAAATCATACTCCTAAACGTACAAGAATTACTTGTCCAACATAAATACTATTTCCTATTTACGATAAGTCTTCTAGTTAAGGAGAATCTTTTTCCTTCAAGTACATGATTTTCCTATTCTTTATGAAGAGAAACTCTTTTTCCTTTTTTGATAAGCACAAGAACTTCCAGAAAGAGAACCTTCTTTTTTCGCGCAACATTCCTGATCTCAGTAAAATACGCTGTTTCCACGGTCTGGGTCACGATGTGCACCCCACTTCCTACACCGTAGAATTCTCCTGGAAACGACTGCTTAGTGAACCGCGATCTATGCCTCTTACTTATGTTGTGGTCTGTACCGCGCTTGATTTCCTGGAATCAACCGCTACCTATACCACGGTCTATATGACTTGTCCACGCCGCGGTTCCTTTTGGAATCTGTTTCTTCAGTTTTTCTTCGGTCTTCAAACCTCCCTCAAACACCATCTTCAACTTCCAAACATTTTTTCACGTTTCTAGGAAGTTTCATATCAGTTGAGTCTCGTTTGATTCTCATTAGGTTCACTTTAGAATACGAACCAAAACCTAACAAATTCCAGTATGTATAGGTAATGATTAACTTCAAAATTCCTCTGATTTCAATGTTTGGCTGCAAGGTGGCAAACTTTAAAAATGCAAGGGAACAACCGGTTTTCAAGCTGTTGTTCAAGAATTCTTAATAAAAAATAATTTTTACTTATGAAAAAAATTATAAAAGAATATTAAACATATATAAATAATTAAATAATTAAAATTACGGCTTCGGTAACCATTTTTTACGGTTTCGGTAACCATTTTTTACGGCTTCTGTAACCATTTTTTACGGTTTCGGTAACCATATAACGATTTTTAAAAAGTTAACTTGTAATCACTTTCACGGCATTGGTAACCATTTTTTGGCTCCATTAATCATGTTTACGGCTCTGATAACAATTTTTACGGCTTTGGTAACCATTCTAAGATTTTCAAAATTTTGACTTGTAATCACTTTCATGGTTTTTGTAACCACTTTTACGACTCCAGTAACCATTTTTATAGTTTTGGTAACCAATTCATTATTTTTAAAAATTTGACTTGTAACCACTTTTACGGCTTCGGTGACCATTTTTATAGCTTTGGTAACCATTTCACGATCTTTAAAAATTTACCTTGTAACCACTTTTAAGGTTTTGGTAACAATTTTTACGGCTTTGGTAACCATTTCACGATTTTTGAAGATTAACTTATAACCACTTTCACGGTTTTAGTAACAGCTTTACGGTTCCGGTAACCATTTTTATGGTTTTTGTAACCATTTCACGATTTTTGAAAATTTGACTTGTAACCACTTTCACGGCTTTGAACCATTTTTACGGCTTTTGTAACCATTTCACGATTTTCAAAAATTTTACTTGTTACCACTTTCACGACTTCGGTAACCACTTTTACGGCTCCAGTAACCATTTTTACGGTTTTGGTAACTATTTCATAATTTCTAAAACTTTGACTTGTAACCATTTTTAAGGCTTTTTAACTACTTTTACGACTCCGGTAACCATTTTTACGGCTAATTTTTTACATTCAGTGAAGTCGTGGGATATTTTACGTTCACTTTTCTAACTACAGGTTGACCGAGTGAATGAGTTTTTCCACTTTTTTATTTTTCTAATTAGATTTTTAAAATTACAAATAATGCAAGCTGTTAGATTTGATAACATGAACCAAATAGGTTACTATTCATCGCTGCATGATAAAGGGCATGCATAGTAGTTAATCCCTGATATCTATTATTATTATTATTATTTATTTATTTATTTATTATTAATTAAGAATGGTCCAAAAGTATTTCTCTTCATCAACCTATGAGCTGGTATCGATTAATGTGATCAGGGCTCGAGGGAAAAAGCTTGACGGCTTGAGTGTGTTAGGCCAACTATGCTACTTTCGTTTCAAAAGAAAAAATAGATATTCAATATTTACTATCCTCAACGACCGTATGTAGGGGTGGGTATAAAAATCGAAACCGAATTGAACTGAACCGAACCGAACCGAACCGAACTGAACCGAATCGAATCGAATTGAAAAAATGTGTTTGGTTCGGTTCATAGTTTCTATTCGGTTCAAACTGATTTGAAATTTAAAAACCGAATTGAATTCGGTTCGGTTTCGGTTTCGGTTTTTGACATACAAAATCGAACCGAACCGAATAAACCGAATTGTCTTAATTAATTATTTTGTAAGGTTCAATTTTATTATGGATTGTTTGTTGATGATGTTTTATTTTTGGACTGCATATATATACATTTTTTACTTCTATTTATAGAAGTTATGATGATTTTATATTTTGATTGAGTATGTAGACCGAATATGATTGAAATTTTAAATTTGTATTCAAAATTGGATTGTATTTTGTTTAAATTAATTTTTACATATTATGCTTTCTTAAAAAAGTTTAAGGCTAAATGCTAAAAATGTAACTTAAAAACCTAAAAAATTAAAAAAACATATTAAAAAACCTTTAAAGTCCATTAGGCCTAAAACTGAATTGAACCGAACCGAACCGAACCGAGATAAAGGTGTTCGGTTCAATTCGGTTTTCAAGTTCAAACGGTTTAAACTGATTCACATTTTTAAAATCGAATATATGTCGGTTCAATATGGTTTTGATCAAAACTGAATCGAACCGAACCATGTCCACCCCTAACCGTATGTATACCTTATATATATATGTATATATATATATATATATATATATATATATATATATTTATATATAGGGGTGAATTCATAAGTAGTCAAAAAATTTATGAGTTTATTATTTTTAGCCACCAATATATTTTTTTATTGTTTTTATCAATTTCAATCAGTTTTGGACATTAGTACCTCTAGTTTTGAAATGGGCGGTGAAAATTAACTCTCTCTGTTTATGTTATTATTTTTACATGAAGTAAAACTGATTAGGGTTAGTAAAAAAGTAGAAAGAGAGAGAAAGAGAAAGAAAGAGAGAACTGTCGCCGTTCCCCGTCGCCATGTCACACGCTTCCCGTCACCGTTTCACTCGCTCCTCGTCGCCGGTCCCCATTCTGTACTGCAGTTTAAGTGCGTCGCTGGTCCCCGTCGCCTCTGTTTAATTACTACTGTAAGTAATTATAATTGATCTTCTACTTACCCAGCGTCGATTGTTGTTGCTGTTTTTTTTGTTTAAATTAGTTAAATTTTCTTCTGTTTAAATTAGTTAAATTTTCTTCTATATGGTTCGATCTCTTAGTAGATCTTTAAAGAGCACCCAAGTGATAATGATCAGGTACTAGAAAAAGCAACACTATATGATGAAATGATTATTGAGATCAAATATGCATATGATATTGATTTGATATCGGAGGTGTAAAACTTGTAAAAGTTTGGTGAACGCAAACAAAGGTGTTTGATAAAACTCCTAAGAGAAAAGCAGAGTATGTGAAGATTTTAAGAACTCCAATAATAGAAGCTCACGTTATGTACTACCTAATTGATTATGAATACAAGAGAGTCTGATATTTATATTAGATTACAGAGATCATGCAAAAAGCATTTTCTAGCATTTTCAATTAACGAACAGCCTAACAACCAAACTAATTATGTTGATTAAAACTACCACATTAGCAAATTAGATTCTAGTAGTAACTAACTTCCTTAGTTAACACCTAATTGACACTAATACTAACGGATTAGTAAAAGCGCTGTTTGCTAACTATCTATCATCTGTTATCCTTATGGAATGATCAACAAATGATAAGTATAGTTGATTACAAGAGGTTGTATAATGATGCGCTGTTCTTGACTTCACCACACCATTTCTTGTTGTAGGCTTCCATATACTTAACATGCTTGTGGGCTGCTTGTAAATGCTTCATGAATACGCAACTTGTAGCATGTAACATTACTGGAATTGTGCATGAGATTAGTCTTCCAAATTTTTTGATTAAATGAATTGACATGTAACTTAATTTTCAACTAGCATGTAACTTGTAGCATGTAAAACTACTGGAATTGTGCATGAGATTAGTTTTCCAAAATTTTTGATTAAATGAACTAGTATGTAACTTACTTTTCAACTAACATATAACTTCATTTTGAACCAGCATGTAACCTGTAGCATGTAACATTACTGGAATTTATGTAGTTAAATTGTCTAATTTGTTAAATGCCAGTTCTAGGTGATGGAAGCCTTCAGCTCATTAATTGAATTGGTAGGGAAGAACTTATGCCACAGACATCCCCGTTTGAAGAACTAGAGGATTTTTAAGAGACCTCACAATTTCTTTGTCAGTCACTGGTTCCATGTGTTGTTGGTGATCCAGTTGGGCACTGGCTATTATGTGATATTGATTTGGAAAAATGCACTGTTTGTATTTACGATCCACTGCACCGCACAACGGATATTTAGAAACGTGTGAAGTAGATCACCCACTCTTGCGTTTAATTACAGCAATCTTGCAAGGATCCAGATATTTTGACCAGAGAGGCATATCACCTGCTGGGACAGAGTTTTTTATTGAACAATCAATTCCAAAAAAGCTACCAGCAACACTAGACAATAATAGTTGTGGTGGAGAATCTAGAATCCTTCAAAAACATTCCTGCGTTTAGAGAGGAAATGGCACTAGAAATTTATGCTAATAGTGTACCGAAAGATGTATAGGTTTATTGACTTTACTATGTACATTACTAGACCTCTAATTTGGAATGAAATATTTTTTTGCATAGCCATGTAACTTCATTTAGTTTATTACATGTAACTTAATTTTCAAATTGGCATGTAACTTGTAACATATAATACAGCTGAAATTCTATTATGAAATGAATTTTATTTTTTTTGAACAGGCATGTAACTTCATTTTGAACTGGTATGTAACTTCATTTTAAACCGGGCATGTAACTTGTAACATATAACATTACTAGAGTTCAATTCTGAAATGAAATTATGTTTGAATAGGTATGTAACTTCACTTTGAACTGGTATGTAACTTCATTTTAAACCGGACATGTAACTTGTAACTTGTAACATGTAACATGTAACATTACTGGAGTTCGATTCTGAAATGAAATTATGTTTGAATAGGCATGTAACTTCACTTTGAACTGGTGTGTAACTTCATTTTAAACCGGGCATGTAACTTGTAGCATGTAACTTGTAACATGTAACATTACTGGAGTTCTATTCTGAAATGAAATTATATTTGGATAGGCACGTAACTTCACTTTGAACTGGCATGTAACTTCATTTTAAACCTGACATGTAACTTCATTTTAAACCTGGCATGTAACTTGTAACATAACATGTAACATTATTGGAGTTCGATTCTGAAATGAAATTATGTTTGAATAAGCATGTAACTTTACTCTGAACTGGCATGTAACTTCATTTTAAACCGGACATGTAACATGTAATTTGTAATTTGTAACATGTAACATTACTGAAGTTCAATTCTGATATGATTTTTTTTAACAGGCATGTAACTTCATTTTAAACCGGACATGTAACTTGTAACATGTAACATTACTGGAGTTCGATTCTGATATGATTTTTTTAATAGACATGTAACTTCATTTTGAACTGGCATGTAACTTCATTTTAAATCAGGAATGTAACATTACTAGAGTTCGATTCTGAAATGAAATTATGTTTGAATAAGCATGTAACTTCACTTTGAACTGGTATGTAACTTTATTTTAAACCGGGCATGTAACTTGTAACATGTAACATTACTGGAGTTCAATTCTGATATGAAATTATGTTTGAACAGGCATGTAACTTCAATTTGAATTGGCATGTAACTTCATTTTAAATCGGACATGTAACTTGTAACATGTAACATTACTAGAGTTCGATTCTGATATGAAATTATGTTTGAACATGCATGTAACTTCAATTTGAACTGAAATGTAACTTTATTTTAAACCGGACATGTAACTTGTAACATGTAGCATTACTGGAGTTCAATTCAGATATGAAATTATGTTTGAACAGGCATGTAACTTCAATTTGAACTGACATGTAACTTTATTTTAAACCGGACATGTAACTTGTAACTTGTAACATGTAACTTCAATTTGAACTGACATGTAACTTTATTTTAAACCGGGCATGTAACTTGTAACATGTAATATTACTGGAGTTCGATTCTGATATGAAATTATGTTTGAACAGGCATGTAACTTCAATTTGAGCTGGCATGTAACTTCATTTTAAACCGGATATGTAACTTGTAACATGTAACATTACTAGAATTATAATTTGGAATCAATGTATTTCAACACCTGATGCTCTAAATCGAAATTACATAAACACATGATACTCATAAATAAATTGACATATGACATTAAATTAAAATGGCATATTACATTAAAATAACCTAGCATGTAACCTGGGAACAAAAATTGACAGTACATGTGTTTCACTCAAAATCGAAACTATCCACTTTTTCTTCAAATTAAGCTTGTTCATTCTTGTAAAAAAAAACAAATGGGAAAGGGATACATACCTTCAACTACTTGAAGACAGAGGTGAATGCTAGGTTTCAGAGCTGGAATGTGGTGACCGAAATCAGTTGACATACGAGAATATAGTGACCCAAATTAGTTGAGAGACACGATTTACCTGCAGAGACAAAGACCCACGAGTTTCATACCCGATTTGCAAGATCAATTAGAGAGAGAAGAAGCAAATCGGTTTTGAGAGAGAAGAAGCAAATCGGTTAAGCAAAAGAGAGAACACGGTTTGAGAGAGAAGAAGCAAATCGACTTTGAGAGAGGGAACACGGTTTGAACGAGAAAGGCAATCAGTTTTAGAGAGAGAGCAAGTCGCTAAAAATTATGAGATTTCACAGAGATAGAGAGAGAGTGTATGATCTTTTGGTTTTCAAAATATTTGGGAAGGCCACTGATAAGTGAAAAGTTTGGGTGGGAAAAATTGGATCACATAAAACAAAAATGAGGGCATATTTGGAAGTTCAAGGTTAAAGATGCTAACTATAAACAAAAATAAAGTTTTGGCTAAAAACAATAACTCAATAAATTTTTTGATCATTTCTTCTAATTCCCTATATATATCCTATTTGATATTTAAAATTTTAAAATCACACCTTAAATATTGCTGATATATCCCTTTCTTTAATTTGTTGATTAAATACTATATATAAACATAGTACACATTACAAAATAATTAAAATAGTAATAAAAAAAACATAGGAACAAGCATGACGGAGGTGCTGCTCCTTCCAGATCTAGGAGGAACCCACCTCTTCACTTTTGTTTAATTTTCTTTACTTTTCCTTTAATTTTTCTATATTTCATCTTTTTTCCGATACCAATATATTTAACAAAATCAAGATAAATAGTTGTGGTGCTTGAAAAAATCTTAAATTTTATTCATAGGTATATTTCACTAAAAATATCATCCATAAAAAATTTCAGATCAAAATTCATAAAAATAGATGTGATTTTATGGTGGTCCTTATCGAAATTAAAATAAGGGATCTCTTATGAGATAACCACTATAATATATATAGATACCAAAACGGAGCAAGATAATATAAAATAAAATGCAGAGGATAAAATATAGCAAAATAAGAAACATTAAGGAAACAAAGATAAAAACAAACAAGCAAATTATTGTTCACAAATACAGTATAGATACAAGTATAAGACAATGATCCTATAAGTACGTGGCATTGTTATACCTAAGTTTATCCTTTACAGTAATAATATTGTTTTAAAACGGATATGTCAAGGTTTTCAGCCGATATACTCAGACCAGAAATGTATAATAAATCATAAAAGATAAAGAAATAGAAGCTTACTTAATCAAGATATGTCTGACAGCAAAGTGAATGTACAGAAATAAGTCTCACCCTTTTATTTATGATATAGAAATTTACAGTGATAATAGAAAAAGAAGAGGGAATAGAGATGCTTCATAGATCAATCAGAGAGATGATAGAAAATAAGCTAAAACTGAACTTGTTCTCTGAATGAAATTTCAAACATATTTATAGAAGGAAAACAACCAAGGTTACTATGAAACTATGGTTGAGTTGTCGGCAAACTATGGTTACTTTTTTGGATAATAATGCTTAGGTGATAAGGCATCTTCTTTTTCTTCTGTCGGGCCAGCTAGATGATAAGATGATAAGATTCTTTTTGTCGTCCATCTTCATTTCTGTCGACCATCTTCTTTTCTGTCTTTATCTTTTATGGATCATGACCAAAATAGGTTGATGGGTCCTCACTGTCAAAAGCATAATTTTTCGATTCCTCATTATCATTGCTTTTGTCAGAGCCTGCTTGGGACATACTTGCCATAGTGTTCTTCATTTCTTCAACAATTTTATAAGTTCATCAGGAGTACAGGCAGCAGCAATTCTGGCCTGATTTTGAGACTTAGCCATTAAGAAATCTGACTGGTCAGGAATTTTAGTACAGAGACTAGGATTTTTGGAGAACCACTTGGTTACTCTGTCTTTACCAAGGTTGGCAAGATTCATGCCACTCCACCATTTTATTTTAATTTGTTTGCCGAAATAAGGGACATTAACATTCCCAATGAGTTTGTCTTGTATGGAATATTACAGCATTAAAATCCAGGTGAGGTTAAATTGGATAAAGAAAAGAAATAGGTCTGGGTAAAATTCCCATATATCTGGTCTTTCAATATTTGAAATCCAATAGGAATAGCTTTCTTTTACTGATACAGGAAGGAAATCAATGATAGGTCCAAATTTATCCCACCATTCTAAAAACCAAAAAGGTAGGTTGATTTGGAAATTTTTGTCAAAATATATGAACCATGAAAGGGTATTGCCAGGATTTTATCCATAAAGAATTTTTTTCCAAGCATCAATATAATCCTAGTAAGAAAAGTCAGAAATATGAAAAATTCTGCTAAAATTTCTTTTTAAATTTGGGTTTCCACCCCATTGTTCTAAGGTGATGATTTTGCAAATCTTGACCTTTCTAAAAATTAATTTTTCTTTGTCTACTTTGTCAAAAACATCAGAGATAAAAATTGAATCTGTATCAACCAAAATAAATTCATAAAAGATATGTCTTTTTGATAAGTCTTCAGGAATTCTCCCGAACAATGGGTCAATAATGTCATCAGCTAATTTTTTAGGTTCTCTAAAATAATGGTCATGCAAAAATGATTCTTCCATGACAAAGAACCTATCAAAGAAAGGTTTATTAATATATGCATAAATGGGCTGGTTGATTTTGGGGAGGACAGACTGTGAGGGTTGATAGGAGGATGTAGAAATCTTATCCTGTTTGTTTGAATGGGGGCTTATTTTAGAAGAGACAACTGTTTTAAAAGTGCTACTATCAATAGCAATTTGGATTTGTTAGAATCCTGACTTCATATCAAATTTTGAAAAAATAATAGAGTCATAAAGTCTTTTTAATAAATCAGATTTATTAGGCATAGGGTATCTAATCCATTGTAAGGCATCATTCAAATATTTATAATTAATGACAAGTCTTGGGACCCCTCTTTCTATTTCAGCATTTTTCTGGACATAGAAAGCAGGACAACTCCAAGGATATTTTGATGGTCTGGTAAGTTTTTTCTCAATAAGATCTTGTATTTCTTTTTTGCAATAATCAATTAGGTCGGCTGACATTTGTATTGGTCTAGCTTTGGTTGGAATTCCTTTTTCATTGAAATCTTGGGTATAGGGAAGAGTAACAATATGTTTTTCCTATCCCAAAAAGCATTTGGTATTGAAGAACAAACTTTTTTTCTAATATTTTTTTAAAATTGTTTATATTATCTTGAAGAATAGGTTCTTGTAATTGTTTTTCTTGTCTTTGAAAAATCAAGTCTTCTTTTAAGAAATTTAACTGATTTTGTTTCCTGGTTAATGTGGCAATATAATTATCAGTAGGGTTTTCAGAAAAAATATTATTGCTTCTTAAAACATTTAAGTCTTTAACAAGTACAGGAAAAATGAATGGGAATAAAATTTCCTTTCCTAAATATTCAGTAACAATGCCTTCAGAAATGACTTTAAAATGAGATAATAAATATAGGAAATGTAATCCTAAAATCACATTTTGATAAAGAGTTTTAACCACAATAAAATCATTGTTGTAGCAAACTCCATTATTGCAAACTTTAGCATTGGCAAGTTTGTATTTGATATCAAGTTTGATTTTATTGGCTCCATACAAAGTTTCAGTTGTTGACTCTAAGTATTTAGTAGGAACCAAGGATTCTACAATACAATTTAAGTCAGCTCCTGTGTCAATAAGAGCAGTAGCTCTAATGTTATTATTAGAGGTAATCCTGATATCAATTTCTACGAACCATTTCTGTATTCTGACTTCTTGGATAGTATTGATTTGGTCTATATTAACAAGATTCTGGTCAATTTCTTGTTCTTTGTCCGATTCATCTGAGCTGTTAAAACTTGATTGTTTTTAAGGGATTTTTCAGTAAAGTGATTTTCTATACTTGTTTTAATTTGAGGCTCTTGAATTTGATTCTTCAGTACTTTTATTTCACTTTTAATTTCGATAATTTCTCTTTGTAAATCTGGTATAGTAACTTTTCTTGATTTAGTTTGGAATTTTCCGAAAACATTATGTTCAAAATCAGGAGTTTCAAAAGGGGCATTTTTAAAAGGTTTTATTTCATTCAAAGGTCTATTATTATTACTAGAAGAAGCTTCACTTGTGATATTTTGTTGTAATTGTCTGATGTACTGGGCCTTTTGGACAGGGTCTTCTATACTATCAATCATGCTAATCATTAAAGAATAATCTTGTTTATCAAGAACATTAATTTCTTTACAAAAGCATGGTTGGGTTTCTGGTTCAGATTCAGAGGAGGATGAAGATGTTTCTGAATCAGAGGATGATTCATTGATAATTAGAATTTCATCGTCAGATAAGGAGGTGGAAGAATTGTCAGAATCCATATATAAAACCTGTAAAAAAAATTCGTTTACTTGGTCATCTAAGTCTAAGCTATTAATCTTTTTCTTTTGGTCAGGAAATTTGTTAGCATAATGGCCTTCTTTTCCACATTTAAAACACTTATTGGTCTTTTTATAATAAGCTTTCCTTTTATGGGAAAATTTCTTGGATTCTTAGGGGACCATATTTTATCTCCCTTTTTGTTAGCCTTATGATCTTTATCAATCCTGTAAGGGTATCTTTTATGCCAGTTGTAGTTAATTTTAGGTCTTTTCTAGTCTTATTCTTATGAGAAGGCAATTTGTCAAAGTCAAATTGTTCACACCAGGAACCTAGTTCTTTTCGGGTAGTTAATTTTTTTTGTTTAAGCTGGCTCTTTAATCTAAGGTCATTACATAATTGAAGAGCAACAACGTTAATAGCAGCAATAATCTCACCATAAGTCCAGGTATTCAAATCAATTTGGGACCAATCTGACCAACCCATTTGTCTAACCATTTCGTCTCTAACTTTATTTGAAAATAGTTTTGGAAGTCCGGAAATAAATTTTTCTTTCCAATAAGAATTGGAATTATTAGGTCTTTGGAAAACTCTAGTTAGGAAAATGTCTTTATACCATTTAAAATCATTTAGATTTTTGCATTTTAAATTCTGAATCTTTGAAAACTCTTTTCCTTGGTTAATATTGGGATTGCCTACAAAATGCATTAAAATGGTGTAACATAAAACATCAATCCCATCTGGCTCAGAAGTGGTAGTAGTGGTCTGAGTTTGAGTGGAAGTAGATTCAAAGGCAGTTGGGTCAGTTGTCTGGATAGGAGTGGAGGTTGTTATAGTTTTAGTATGGCCTATAATGGATCTTTTAGCAAGACTACTAAGAGTATGGGTCCACCAACCAAATAATTGTCCTTCAAATCCCGTAGTTAGTGATGTCACAACATCAGAATGTGCCATATTTTGTTTTTTAATATAAATTTAACCAATAGTATGCATTTGTCTTAAAACAGTAATAATTTGATATTCAGATAATCCATCAATATTAAATTGATAACAAGCATTTCCAGTATATGCTCGATAGGGAACAGTTTCTTCATATTGTAAATCAGGAGGGGTAGGTCTTGGATTATAGGGTTTTGTATTATGAAAGTATTTGGTTTTGTTATAGCTATCAGTTTTTTCATTGGTCGTAATTCGTTGGATAAAATCTTGGAAATCAGGGACTTCACTTTCGTTATCAGACTGGTCAGAGGATGAAATAGTTTTATTAATAGTTTGGATATTAGCACCAGGTATTCTACTTATTCTTTCGTCTAAAGCTTTAAGAAGTTCAGATTCATCAACTATATTATCAAAACATTTTTCAATTCCTGAATGATCAGGGAATAATATGGGTTCCGATTTTATTATTTTCTCTTTGCCTTTGACAGAAGGAGTCTTATAAGGAACAAATACTTGTGGTGGTAAGTCTTCTTTAGTTGGTGAAGTGTTGGTTTGGGAATGATTAAGGTCAATCTTTTCAAGTTGTTCCCCAATAGAGTTTAGAAAAAAATTTGTATAATTACCTTGTTTCATAACTAAACCAATTTGGTGAGAAGAAGAAGGTGTGGTCTGAGACATAGGTTCATCAAATAAAATGAAAGGTGTACATTCAGTTATATTAACACTGGATGGGTTGTCTTCATTAGGCATTCCAATTTCAAAATTCCTCGGAGGAGGATGTAACTGTTTTTTTTTCACCCTTTTTAGTCTTATAAGTTCTAAGGTTTTGTCGATTAATAACGGAACAGTTTTGTTCAAAAAAATTTCTATTAATATACCAGTCAAAGAAAGGAATATTTTGGTCAATGTTATTAAGACTATTAATCCATCTTTCATGAAATTGATTTCTTTTATTTTGTGAATAATTTTTCTCATATTTTTCCCTTAGCAATTGGTTCTGGGGGAATAATAATCAGTAATAAGGAAGTCAAAATTATTTTTACTTATGACATTAATAGTCCTGATAGGTGGTTCAGGTTCTAAGATTTCAGTTAAAACTTGGGAAGGAGTTGGTGAGGTTTGGCCTTGGTCATAAGAATGAATTGGTTAGGCTGTCTGTTCTGGGTTTTTTTGAACATGTGTCACATGTGTAAGGCTTTCAGGCCTAGGTCTGGGTCTTCTCCTTCTTTGTGATAGGTTAACAGGTTCACTTTCATCATCTGGTTCATAATTTTGAGTGGGAAATAAATTCGTAGTTTGTCTGGTTTGTCTGGGGGCTAGACTAGGTATTTGTCTGGCAATATTTTATCTGGAAAGGCTGGAAAGAGAATTTCTCGTTGATTGAAAATCACTTAAGGATCTGGAATGGGTACTATCATTATCATTTATGGATAAGCTTCTTCGAAAAGATATTTTTAATGTTCCATCTTGTTCAGTGACACAATCATGTAAGTTTCTCATGGGAGGTTTATAAGAGGGTTGGTCAACTTTTTCTTTAACCCAATCATCTGGGAATTTGATGTTTTCCCATTTGACAGGAACAGGGACTAAAACATTTTCAGATGGAGAGGCATTAAAACATATGGTCTGGCCAGCTGGTATCGAAGGAGGTATATAGCTGGGTATAAGTCCAGAAGTCAAGACACGGTAGTGGACTCTATAAACAAGTTTATAGGGACTGGATTTTTCCAAAAATTTATAATTATGGGTCTGGATGTCAATAACTAAGCATTTTTCTTTATGCTCATCAGTATTTAAAGCAATAGTAAAATTAAGATATACTTGAAAATAGATTGGTCCATAGGTAAAGGATGTTTCTGCCATTCCTAAAATAGATTCTTTATAATCAGTAATCCTTTTGTCTCTTAAAACAATTAATAAAGAGTTATTTAAACCAATCTTGGAAAGGGGTTTAACACCTACTTGGACACTGCCAATGTGTAGGTCATTAAAACCAATTTTGTTATAATGTGTCAAACTGTTTTTATTTAAAAGATTTGTCGAAAAAGTATTATTTTGAAATTTAACATTGATTTCTTTAGTTTTTTGTCCTAATAATGTTCTGAAATCTAGAAGTTTCTTTTTATAAATACTGTTATGTTGAATGTTAGGCAATTGCCAGTTTACCAAATCTTTGTCATCCCAATTAGTTTCAAAATTAGCTACAGATTGTCCAATGCAGCTATTAACATCATCTGGCTCAATTCCAAGTCTGGAACTACTTGCAGACATGATGAAGATGGTGAATAGTAAATAATCCTAGGTTTTAACTCACAACCTGGTCAATGGGCCAACAGCCTACAACACTCTAGCAAACGGCAAACACCCTTAGACCTACCGACTTTTGCACCTAAAATTATAAACTATAAGTCTTCTTCAACAAGCCTTAAGGCTCTGATACCAAAGAAGGAGAAGACCCAGACCTAGGCCTGAAAGCCTAACACATGTGACACATGTTCAAAAAACCCCAGAACAGACAGCCCAACCAATTCATTCTTATGACCAAGGCCAAACCTCACCAACTCCTTCCCAAGTTTTAACTGAAATCTTAGAACCTGAACCACCTATCAGGACTATTAATGTCATAAGTAAAAATAATTTTGACTTCCTTATTACTGATTATTATTCCCCCCAGAACCAATTGCTAAGGGAAAAATATGAGAAAAATTATTCACAAAATAAAAGAAATCAATTTCATGAAAGATGGATTAATAGTCTTAATAACATTGACCAAAATATTCCTTTCTTTGACTGGTATATTAATAGAATTTTTTTTGAACAAAACTGTTCCGTTATTAATCGACAAAACCTTAGAACTTATAAGACTAAAAAGGGTGAAAAAAAAACAGTTACATCCTCCTCCGAGGAATTTTGAAATTGGAATGCCTAATGAAGACAACCCATCCAGTGTTAATATAACTGAATGTACACCTTTCATTTTATTTGATGAACCTATGTCTCAGACCACACCTTCTTCTTCTCACCAAATTGGTTTAGTTATGAAACAAGGTAATTATACAAATTTTTTTCTAAACTCTATTGGGGAACAACTTGAAAAGATTGACCTTAATCATTCCCAAACCAACACTTCACCAACTAAAGAAGACTTACCACCACAAGTATTTGTTCCTTATAAGACTCCTTCTGTCAAAGGCAAAGAGAAAATAATAAAATCGGAACCCATATTATTCCCTGATCATTCAGGAATTGAAAAATGTTTTGATAATATAGTTGATGAATCTGAACTTCTTAAAGCTTTAGACGAAAGAATAAGTAGAATACCTGGTGCTAATATCCAAACTATTAATAAAACTATTTCATCCTCTGACCAGTCTGATAACGAAAGTGAAGTCCCTGATTTCCAAGATTTTATCCAACGAATTACGACCAATGAAAAAACTGATAGCTATAACAAAACCAAATACTTTCATAATACAAAACCCTATAATCCAAGACCTACCCCTCCTGATTTACAATATGAAGAAACTGTTCCCTATCGAGCATATACTGGAAATGCTTGTTATCAATTTAATATTGATGGATTATCTGAATATCAAATTATTACTGTTTTAAGACAAATGCATACTATTGGTTAAATTTATATTAAAAAACAAAATATGGCACATTCTGATGTTGTGACATCACTAACTACGGGATTTGAAGGACAATTATTTGGTTGGTGGACCCATACTCTTAGTAGTCTTGCTAAAAGATCCATTATAGGCCATACTAAAACTATAACAACCTCCACTCCTATCCAGACAACTGACCCAACTGCCTTTGAATCTACTTCCACTCAAACTCAGACCACTACTACCACTTCTGAGCCAGATGGGATTGATGTTTTATGTTACACCATTTTAATGCATTTTGTAGGCAATCCCAATATTAACCAAGGAAAAGAGTTTTCAAAGATTCAGAATTTAAAATGCAAAAATCTAAATGATTTTAAATGGTATAAAGACATTTTCCTAACTAGAGTTTTCCAAAGACCTAATAATTCCAATTCTTATTGGAAAGAAAAATTTATTTCCGGACTTCCAAAACTATTTTCAAATAAAGTTAGAGACGAAATGGTTAGACAAATGGGTTGGTCAGATTGGTCCCAAATTGATTTGAATACCTGGACTTATGGTGAGATTATTGCTGCTATTAACGTTGTTGCTCTTCAATTATGTAATGACCTTAGATTAAAGAGCCAGCTTAAACAAAAAAAATTAACTACCCAAAAAGAACTAGGTTCCTGGTGTGAACAATTTGACTTTGACAAATTGCCTTCTCATAAGAATAAGACTAGAAAAGAACTAAAATTAACTACAACTGACATAAAAGATACCCTTACAGGATTGATAAAGATCATAAGGCTAACAAAAAGGGAGATAAAATATGGTCCCCTAAGAATCCAAGAAATTTTCCCATAAAAGGAAAGCTTATTATAAAAAGACCAATAAGTGTTTTAAATGTGGAAAAGAAGGCCATTATGCTAACAAATTTCCTGACCAAAAGAAAAAGATTAATAGCTTAGACTTAGATGACCAAGTAAACGAATTTTTTTTACAGGTTTTATATATGGATTCTGACAATTCTTCCACCTCCTTATCTGATGATGAAATTCTAATTATCAATGAATCATCCTCTGATTCAGAAACATCTTCATCCTCCTCTGAATCTGAACCAGAAACCCAACCATGCTTTTGTAAAGAAATTAATGTTCTTGATAAACAAGATTATTCTTTAATGATTAGCATGATTGATAGTATAGAAGACCCTGTCCAAAAGGCCCAGTACATCAGACAATTACAACAAAATATCACAAGTGAAGCTTCTTCTAGTAATAATAATAGACCTTTGAATAAAATAAAACCTTTTAAAAATGCCCCTTTTGAAACTCCTGATTTTGAACATAATGTTTTCGGAAAATTCCAAACTAAATCAAGAAAAGTTACTATACCAGATTTACAAAGAGAAATTATCGAAATTAAAAGTGAAATAAAAGTACTGAAGAATCAAATTCAAGAGCCTCAAATTAAAACAAGTATAGAAAATCACTTTACTGAAAAATCCCTTAAAAACAATCAAGTTTTAACAGCTCAGATGAATCGGACAAAGAACAAGAAATTGACCAGAATCTTGTTAATATAGACCAAATCAATACTATCCAAGAAGTCAGAATACAGAAATGGTTCGTAGAAATTGATATCAGGATTACCTCTAATAATAACATTAGAGCTACTGCTCTTATTGACACAGGAGCTGACTTAAATTGTATTGTAGAATCCTTGGTTCCTACTAAATACTTAGAGTCAACAACTGAAACTTTGTATGGAGCCAATAAAATCAAACTTGATATCAAATACAAACTTGCCAATGCTAAAGTTTGCAATAATGGAGTTTGCTACAACAATGATTTTATTGTGGTTAAAACTCTTTATCAAAATGTGATTTTAGGATTACATTTCCTATATTTATTATCTCATTTTAAAGTCATTTCTGAAGGCATTGTTACTGAATATTTAGGAAAGGAAATTTTATTCCCATTCATTTTTCCTGTACTTGTTAAAGACTTAAATGTTTTAAGAAGCAATAATATTTTTTCTGAAAACCCTACTGATAATTATATTGCCACATTAACCAGGAAACAAAATCAGTTAAATTTCTTAAAAGAAGACTTGATTTTTCAAAGACAAGAAAAACAATTACAAGAACCTATTCTTCAAGATAATATAAACAATTTTAAAAAAATATTAGAAAAAAAGTTTGTTCTTCAATACCAAATGCTTTTTGGGATAGGAAAAACATATTGTTACTCTTCCCTATACCCAAGATTTCAATGAAAAAGGAATTCCAACCAAAGCTAGACCAATACAAATGTCAGCCGACCTAATTGATTATTGCAAAAAAGAAATACAAGATCTTATTGAGAAAAAACTTACCAGACCATCAAAATATCCTTGGAGTTGTCCTGCTTTCTATGTCCAGAAAAATGCTGAAATAGAAAGAGGGGTCCCAAGACTTGTCATTAATTATAAATATTTGAATGATGCCTTACAATGGATTAGATACCCTATGCCTAATAAATCTGATTTATTAAAAAGACTTTATGACTCTATTATTTTTTCAAAATTTGATATGAAGTCAGGATTCTAACAAATCCAAATTGCTATTGATAGTAGCACTTTTAAAACAGTTGTCTCTTCTAAAATAAGCCCCCATTCAAACAAACAGGATAAGATTTCTACATCCTCCTATCAACCCTCACAGTCTGTCCTCCCCAAAATCAACCAGCCCATTTATGCATATATTAATAAACCTTTCTTTGACAGGTTCTTTGTCATGGAAGAATCATTTTTGCATGACCATTATTTTAGAGAACCTAAAAAATTAGCTGATGACATTATTGACCCATTGTTCGGGAGAATTCCTGAAGACTTATCAAAAAGACATATCTTTTATGAATTTATTTTGGTTGATACAGATTCAATTTTTATCTCTGATGTTTTTGACAAAGTAGACAAAGAAAAATTAATTTTTAGAAAGGTCAAGATTTGCAAAATCATCACCTTAGAACAATGGGGTGGAAACCCAAATTCAAAAAGAAATTTTAGCAGAATTTTTCATATTTCTGACTTTTCTTACTAGGATTATATTGATGCTTGGAAAAAAATTCTTTATGGATAAAATCCTGGCAATTCCCTTTCATGGTTCATATATTTTGACAAAAATTTCCAAATCAACCTACCTTTTTGGTTTTTAGAATGGTGGGATAAATTTGGACCTATCATTGATTTCCTTCCTGTATCAGTAAAAGAAAGCTATTCCTATTGGATTTCAAATATTGAAAGACCAGATATATGGGAATTTTACCCAGACCTATTTCTTTTCTTTATCCAATTTAACCTCACCTGGATTTTAATGCTGTAATATTCCATACAAGACAAACTCATTGGGAATGTTAATGTCCCTTATTTCGGCAGACAAATTAAAATAAAATGGTGGAGTGGCATGAATCTTGCCAACCTTGGTAAAGACAGAGTAACCAAGTGGTTCTCCAAAAATCCTAGTCTCTGTACTAAAATTCCTGACCAGTCAGATTTCTTAATGGCTAAGTCTCAAAATCAGGCCAGAATTGCTGCTGCCTGTACTCCTGATGAACTTATAAAATTGTTGAAGAAATGAAGAACACTATGGCAAGTATGTCCCAAGCAGGCTCTGACAAAAGCAATGATAATGAGGAATCGAAAAATTATGCTTTTGACAGTGAGGACCCATCAACCTATTTTGGTCATGATCCATAAAAGATAAAGACAGAAAAGAAGATGGCCGACAGAAAAGAAGATGGCCGACAAAAAGAATCTTATCTGGATAGCCGACAAAGAATCTTATCATCTTATCATCTTATCATCTAGCTGGCCCGACAGAAGAAAAAGAAGATGCCCTATCACCTAAGCATTATTATCCAAAAAAGTAACCATAGTTTGCCGACAACTCAACCATAGTTTCATAGTAACCTTGGTTGTTTTCCTTCTATAAATATGTTTGAAATTTCATTCAGAGAACAAGTTCAGTTTTAGCTTATTTTCTATCATCTCTCTGATTGCTCTGTGAAGCATCTCTATTCCCTCTTCTTCTTCTATTATCACTGTAAATTTCTATAACATAAATAAAAGGTGAGACTTATTTCTGTACATCTACTTTGCTGTCAGACATATCTTGAGTAAGTAAGCTTCTTTTTCTTTATCTTTTATGATTTATTATACATTTCTGGTATGAGTATATCGGCTGAAAACCTTGACATATCCGTTTTAAAACAGTATTATTACTGTAAAGGATAAACTTAGGTATAACACAGCCACGTACTTATAGGACCATTGTCTTATATTTGTATCTATACTGTATTTGTGAACAGTAATTTGCTTGTTTGTTTTTATCTTTGTTTCCTTAATGTTTCTTATTTTGCTATATTTTATCTTCTGCATTTTATTTTATATTATCTTGTTCCGTTTTGTTAGAACTTTTTATTATAATTACTTTAAGCACCTTTAATAAAATTTAATAGAATATATTGAATCTTTATGTGATTTTTTGTATGGATAATAAAAACATTGAAATACATTTGTGGAAAAAAAAATTGAAAATTTTTTTAATACAAAAACTATTTTGTTTCAGACTTTTTTAATGATAAAACATTTTAAAAAAGGGAAATATAAGAAAAAATAGTTCTAAAATCTAAAAAAAAAATTCTAATTTTTTACTAAATGTGTATTTTAATTTTATTATGATGTATACAAAAAATCTCATTGAAAAACATTCAATTTCATAAAAGTTGCCCAATGTATTAAAATAAGGGGATGCTAATGAGAAAAGTTCCATATATATATATTATTGTTATAGCATTTGATTACATTAGATGGAAGAAGCATAAAAAGTACTAGTTTAAGATGCATTTAAGATTTTTTTTTTTTTGTATATGTCAATTAAAAAAATTGGTTAATATTTAAGCTATCCATATAATTAGTTGAGTTTTTATTTTTACATGAGATAAAAATACCCGTAATGATTTCTGAAATAAAAATACTTTGTATTTTTTTATGACCTCCATTTATGGAAGTTGCAAGACCTCCAAGCCAGATCTCGATGACCTCCAATTGAGGTCGGGTCTCCAATCTAAAAATAAATTAAGGAGAAGAAGAAGAAAAAAATTCCAGATTGAGGAAAAAAATATCCAGATTAAGAAAAATTAAACATATCGGTCTTAAATTAAATACACTCGTCTTATTCAATTAAATATGCAACAGTCTTTTTCAATTAAACACATCAGTTTGTTTCAATTAAACACACTACATATTTTCTTAAATTAAACACACCATCGTTCTTCTTCAATTAAACACACCACCAGTTTTCATCAATTATACACACCACTAGTTTAATTCCTAACGTGTTTAATTTGTGTTTCATTCCCGTTGTGTTCCTAACGTGTTTAATCTGTGTGTTTAATTCCTAATGTGTTTAATCTATGTGTTCCATTCCCGTTGTGTTTAATTTGGTGCGTTTAAACTAATTCTTCATAGATTTTTTTTCCTTCTTCCCAATTTATTATTTTTTTTTGTTGCCGGTGACCTCCATCGGAGGTCACACATACCTCTATTGGAGGTGCTCCAATCATAAAAAAAATGAAAGAAAATTAGTTATAAAAAATATAAAAGGAAAGGGTAAATTTGTCTCTTCAGAAGAAAGTTTGATAAAAACAATGAAAACACTAATTCCAAATAAAAATAGGAACCCCTCTATTTTTTTATTAAAAAATGCTATTTCATCTAAAAAAGTATAACAATTATATTATGTGTTAAAATTGAAACTAATTGACCATATAATTGGTGGAGTTTTTATTTTTACCTAACATTAGTATTTTGATTGGTTTTACCAAGTTTTTCATTTAAGAGACTAGAATATCTTTACTGATTTCTAAAATTAAAAAAAAAAATGTTTTAAGCTAATTCCTCTCTCTCCCTCTCTCCCTCTCTCTCTCTCTCTCTCTCTATATATATATATATATATATATATAATATCGTGTTTAGGTTTTATTTTTCGTTTAAGAAATAAACGTAAAGGTTATGATTTTAAAACAGGATAGCAATTAGTATCAGCACTACACATTTACTTTTGCTGTAGGAACTCTGCGTTAAAGTATGAGAGCAAGAGGGTAACATATATGTAAAGAGAGATTTTATTTATAGAAAGAAAGACGGTAAAAGCACTACATTTAACCCATGATCTCAATGTGTGGGTGTAAGAGGCTTACATCCGAACCATCTTAACTTTATAAAAAAAATACTATTATTAGCATAAATTTCTTAATAAATAACTAGTTCAAGTGTTATTGTTTAAAATTCATAACAATATCGCACGTCGTCTCATATTGGATTAATTACCACCGCCAACACCACCATTCCCTCCAAATCCTCCTCCACCACCACCATTCCCGCCAAATCCTCCTCCAGCGCCACCATTTACGCCTCCTCCAAATCCAATATTTTTCGAGAATCCAAAACTTTTCGAGAATCCAATTTGGGCACCTTTGTTGAAGCCACCACCGAAGCCTCCACTACCACCAGCACCACCATTAGTGCCACCGCCAATGTTTCCACTACCACTGGCATCACCAGTAGTGCCACTGCCAATGCCTCCACTACCACTACCACTACCACTGGCACCACCAGTAGCGCCACCACTAGCACTGCCAGTAGCGCCACCCCCAACGCTTCCACTACCACTACCACCGGCACCGCCAGTAGCAGCACCACCAATGCCTCCACTACCACTGCCAGTAGCGCCACCACCAGTAGCGCCACCCCCAATGCTTCCACTACCACTACCACCGGTACCACCAATAACACCGCCATTAACGCCTCCACTACCACTACCACTACCACCAGCACCACCATTAACGCCTCCACTGCCACTACCACCAGCACCGCCATTAACGCCTCCACTGCCACTACCCCCGGCACCGCCATTTATGCCTCCTCCAAATCCAATATTTTTTGAGAATTCAAAACCTTTCGTGAATCCAATTTGAGCACCTTTGTTGAAACCACCACCAAAGCCTCCACTACCACCAGCACCACCAGTAGTGCCACCACCAATGTTTCCACTACCACTGGCACCGCCGGTAGCGCCACCACCAGTACCTCCACTACCACTACCACTACCACTGGCTCCGCCGGTAACTCCACCCCCAACACTTCCACTACCACTACCACCGCCACCTCCAGTAGCACCGCCACTAACGCCTCCACTACCACTGGCACCACCACCGATGCTTCCACTACCACTTCCACCGGCACCGCCTGTAGCACCACCACCCAAGCCGCCTCCGAATCCACCTGCCTTCCTAATACCTATTGATGCCCTCTTCTCAGCACTGCCTCCGGTTACCACATGCGTGGCAACCTCACTCACCAGAACATGAAGGCAGATCAAAAATATTAAAGTAGCTTTCTTTGTTTCAATCATCATTTTGCTGGTGTATATTTTTTATAATATCAAAGCTATCGTTGATGACAAATTCAACATCAGAACAAGGGTTTTATACACCTTTTTAAATCCATATATAGTAATTATATCCCACTATCCCAGCCACCGATCGTTCAGTCACCTCCAAATTTACCACATAAGTGCTCCTACAAGAATGCAAGGCCACTCCCTATTTTTCTTCTTCAAATCGAGAGAGTTTGGTGGGAAGCTCTGATCACGTCATCATTGAGACTCAAATGTTGCCACATGGCAATATATGTTGAATTTAAAAAAAAAAAATACAATATCAATAGATTTTTTTATTAAAAGAGAGCTAAATCAACAATATTAGGTATTAGAGGTTTGACCACTAAATAAATTTCATCTCGATTGAAATTTAAATATGGTTTTACATATATGACATTAAGTATTGAATATTTTTAATTTTGTATATTATATACTTATACTCAAATTATATTCTCGATTTGGGATCTGATGAGATTATTAGACAATTAAACTCTACATGTAATAATGGCGATTTTTACATCTATTCAAGTTTTTTTTATAAAAAATAAATATCGATGAATAGTTTTTATTAAAATCAGTTGCTGAGTCTGTGAATATGTGATAGTTCAAGGTAAAATAGGAAGGTAAAGTCAAATGATTTACACCATATTTGAAGGCAAACAACTAGCCAGCTAGCCCTCAACTAATTAAGACTTTGTTCACCACATATTTATTTATATATTTTTTAATTTTATTTTTTGAAAACTGTCTATTTATATACCCAATTAATATGACACGACTTTAAAAAAGAAAAAGCATTAATTTAAGAATTGCATCCCAATTCCCAAATGACATGAAAACTCATTAACATATGCTATGGATATCTAACATTAGAAATCAGCTAAAACAAGAATTTTATATATTCTCGAATATAAAAAAAAAATAAGAAATAAAAATTGTTTTTAGTTGTTACCAAACATTAGATATCCTCTTAAATCAGCTTTAAAAGCACAAGTTAACATTATATAATGTTTAAACCTGATAAAAGAAGAGCACCTTTCAGCACAATAAAATACTCATCTGATCATTTAATTTTTGAAATCTGTAGAGAAAATTAAAGTATTTTATATAATATAGCTGGTTCTTTTTGGCTCATATTATTAGTCCATGTGTATGGTAGATGAGAATTAATTGCATACAATATCCATGTAGTCGTAGATAAAATCTTACATTGTCAAAGACATTAGACATTAACTGTCAAACAATATGGAGCGAGGAGGTATACTCGATCCTTCCATGATTTAATGTAATACTTAAAAATATTTTTTATTTATTTATTAAAAATGTGTGATAAATTATAAAAGTAATTTTGACATATCATTATCTGTATTGTATTAATGGAGACTTATAGACGAAAAGAAACTTTTAGTATAAAAATTAGAGTGGTGCCAAAACCAATACTCTAATAAAATCTAATTAGATAAATAACTTTAAATTTAATATATATTAATAATGTGTCAACCAAAATCTATTTTTTAAAAAAGTACTTTTATTAAAACCAAAATAAATAATGCAAATCATCCTGAACAAACCGCACCACACACGAGGGTAAGTCCATCCAAAAAAGATCATCAACAATCGTCATGGCCATTTCCGAAAGGTTATGTGCGACTACATTCTCATTTCTATAATCAAACACAACCATCGGTCCTGCCATATCCTTAACCCGGTCTCGGATATCCTTAATAATTAAACCGATATCAACACAGACTTATGTATCTGAGTTGATCATCTTCACCACCTCCAAGGCATCAGATTCAATAACAATTGGCTCCAAACCAGACTCTTTAGCAAAAATCATACCTCGCAATATAGCCATCGCTCCTACAACCGGAGGAGAAAAGCATGTTCTAAGCTTTTGCGTGCTAGCCGCTAAAACCGATCCTAGATTATCTCTTATCACCATGCATAACTCCACACATTGATTTTTCACATCAACAATAGCATCGGTATTCTTTAGAAATGATTTTTAAAATTTTAATAAATAAATAATAAAAATAACATTTTAAATATAACTGTATATTATAATACAATATTAAATTAAATTGATGTGTCAAATATAATATTTTATTCTTTTTTATTTCAAATTTGGTATTGATATTGATACATGCATAGAGATGATCTAGATATGTTATGAATGTGTAGTTAAAATGTGATTAGTTTTTACGTCACTTTATGAACAATCAATCACATACCATAAAAATGTCAGAAAAAAAAATAAGGTCAAAAGAGGTGCAGATCCATTACAAAATTGCTCTCTTTAATTTTAATTCGTTGGGATTATGAGTATTAATAAGGGTACCATACAAATAAAAATTAATTTTAAACAATTAATTAATTGATTCAATTAGACCAAAATCCAATCTTAGATAAAAGAAGTATTGAGACCTTTTTTTTTCGTGCATTTAAGATTTTTTTGCATATCACAATTACTATTTTATTTGTTTTACTTTGATGTAGAAAATCTACATTAAAGTAAAATAGCGAGATGGTAATATGTGGAGAGAGATTTTTTTCAAACGAAAAGAGATTATTAGTTACTAGGTATTACTAACATTAAATGCTTAATAAATAGGTAGTTAATAGAGATGCACGTTTGGGGAATAAGGATGGATATAGGTCCCCCCATCCACATCCCTATCCCTATCCCTATTCCCACTTCCTAGACCCTTCTCCCATCCCTCTCCATTTCCCTATTTTGGGAAAATAGGGATGGGGATGTTTGGGGGAGGTCCCCCCATCCCCATCCCTAATTTTCTATTTTTCCGGTTTTTTTCTGTTTTCTCGTATCCCCGTTCCCTCATTTTCTCATTTCCCTATTTAACTAAAAATTATAAATTAAATTTAAAAAAAAAAACAAACCTTTTATTACAAATAAAAAACATCAATGCATTACAAATTCAACTTAAAATGTTTCAAATAATTTAAAAATTTATTATAATTATATTTATATACTTTTGAGAGAAATAGAGAAATGGGGATCTCCATCCCCATCCCCATTTCAATTTAATTGTGGGGGAAATGGGAAAATGGGGATGGGGCATCCCCATCCCCATTTTAATTTGGGGATGAAAATCATCCCCATCCCCCCCCCCCCCCCATTTCCTCATTTTTCCCAAAAAAAAACCCCAAATAGAGATGAGGGTGCGAGGATTTGGGGCCCCGGGGATAAATGTGCATCCCTAGTAGTTAACGTACTACTGTTTAAAATACATAACAATATCATATGTTGTCTCATTTAAAATTAATTACCATGCACCTTCATCCATGCATGTAACTAGGGGTGGACAAAAAACCAATGAACCGAACCGATCCAGTGGATCAAACCGGTCCAATTGGTTTTTTATCGGTTTTGATTGGGTGATCGGTTCGGTTCGGTTCGGTTCTAATTTAAAAAAAAACCGGTTGGATCGATTTTTGTCCGGTTTAGTTCCAAAAACTGGACAACTGAACTGGTACCCGACTATAAATTTAAAAAAAAAAAAATCTAACTTCCACTCTTCACTCTTCAATTATTAGGTATGTTTTATTGGATTTTAAAATGTGATTTGACTTTGTTTGGTATTGACTATTGTATTAGCTATCAACAAAAAAATTGAATGACATGTATTTTGAAATGTGTTTACTGTTTTGTATTGGATTTTATAGTTTTTTAATATGTTTTTATTGTGATGTGAATAAATTTGACCCAGTAGGTTCAAAAAAATGAACTAAATATGTAATAAATAAAATTTAGAATTTTGGCCCATCAGACCCAAAACCAAAAAAACCGAACTGAACCGGTCTAATTCAGTTGATTTTTTATCGGTTGGCAGATGTCAATTTGATTGAATCGGATCACTTTTTTAAAAACCGAATTTTATCGGTTTTTTATCGGTTCTATGAAAAACCGAACCGGTCCAATCAACGCCCACCCCTACATGTAACATGAAACTCAATGGTGTCCAATACTACCACCACCACCCCCACCACCCCCACCGCCACCGAATCCTCCTCCACCACCTCCTCCGGCTCCGCCATCAAATCCACCTCCCGAACCACCTCCTCCAATTCCACCACATTTTCCGATTCCACCACCAACTCCACCCCCAAGGCCACCACCTTTACCAATTCCACCTCCAATTCCGCCACCTTTGCCGATACCACCAATTCTGCCACTTTTGCCGATTCCTCCGCCAACTCCACCCCCCTTTCCAATTCCTCCACCAATGCCGCCTCCCTTTCCAATTCCTCCACTGATGCCTCCACCTTTTCCAATCCCGCCGCCGATACCTCCACCTTTGCCAATCCCCCCACCAAGTCCTCCACCTTTTCCAATACCACCACCAATTCCACCACCTTTCCCAATCCCGCGACCAAGTCCTCCACCTTTTCCAATACCACCACCAATTCCACCACCTTTGCCAATCCCACCACCAAGTCCTCCACCTTTGCCAATACCGCCGCCTAGTCCTCCACCTTTCCCAATCCCGCCACCAAAGCCTCCACCAGCACCATGTCCACCACCTCCAAAACCTCCACCCCCTCCAAATCCTCCACCACCGACACCACCACTTCCAAAACCTCCACCCCCTCCAAACCCTCCACCCCCGGCACGACCACTTCCAAAGTCACCACCGAATCCACCTCCCTTCCCAATACCTACGAAATTCTTTTCCTCGTCATTGCCTACAGTTACCACATCCCTGGCAACCACACTCACTAGAAGAACATGAAGGCAAAACAAAGATAACAAAGCAGCTCTTTTAGTTTCAAGCATCATTTTGCTATCGTACATGATTGAGGAGAGAGAGATCTTGTTGATGACAACTTGAAAACCATAACAGGGGTTTTATAACCATTTTTAATCTATATTAAATTAGCACAACTACTAACCGTTAACCTCAAAAAATTATCACATAAATGCTCCTACTAACAAGTAATGGCCACTCTCTTTTCTTTCTTCTTTAAAGCTGGTTTCACATACAAGACAATTAGTTGTGAATAGTTGCATGGGGTGAGATTTCTGACAGCCAATGGCACCCACATGGTCACATGAGTAATTATTAATTCGCTTCGCTTTACTTTACAGGAGTGTATCTTCTTTGTCCGTAAAAACTTTATCAGGAACCAGCAAATGGTTATTGTTTCCACATGGTTATTGGCCGGGACTCTCTGAAACCTAGTTCCCGACTCTACTTTAATTTGCCATAGATGAGAATTTGTCAGGTTGACTACATATAATTTTAAAGTCTTCTGGTTTCATTAAGGTTGTGTTTGATTCAAGAATGTTCAACTCCTTTGCTGATAGTTTAGTAAAGATGGGATCGAGCATGTCTGGTGACTTCGTAGAAAGGGGGGACGTTTAACCCGGTTTTAGTCTAAGCTGTTGAGTGCTCTGTTTTGTTTTGATGGTTTCCGGATGAATCTCTGTTTGTTCTTGGGCTGGTTGTGCCTTTGTGCGTGTGTTTTGGGTGTTTCCCTGATGTTTTGTTGTTGTCCTTTGGCTTTTGTTGCCTTGATGTTTTAATAAACTGCCTTCTTCAAATATATATATATATATATATATATATATATATATATAATCATTTTCTCATCGGTACACTGATATAATTTACTTGTGCGTTGTATGTAGACCAATGATTATAGAAAAGTTTTGATAAGTATATATACTTTGAAGGGCTCGAAAAATAAATGGTATTATTTCATAGGGGTGTTGTGCAAATATCACCAGTTTAGTAATGTAAGTTTAAAAGGCATCATTTAACGTAAAAAGATGAGAATACCCCGACAAATTTGAAAAAGATAGAAAGTTATCGTTTTGTGAGTCTAAGAAAAGCAACAGCGAGAAAGAAACCGACGATAACGAAATCGACGGTAAGGAAATCGAAAGCTAATTGCCCGGAACGGGAATACAATACATTTTGCAGCGATTGACAGAGGTAAGTTCAGTTTGTTTTATTTATCGATTTATTGTTGATAAATTATCATTGCATATTAGACTTGTTTTGTTGATTGAAATTGTAGATTAGGGTTGACAATGGTTTTGGTTTTGGTTTGAGTTTGAAATGAGGTTGAATATGTTATGAGGAAGATGAAATTCTGATATCGAGCATTTTTTTTTTAAAAAAAAAATCAAGAATATTTCAAGCGAAATCGAGGAAATTTTAGAGAAAGATTCGAGAAAAATTATCATACGATCGAGATTATTTCTCAAAGGATCGAGAACATTTTCAAAGCATCGAGAATATTTTTAAAGGATCGAGAAATTGTTTGAAACGATCGAGAATATTTTTCTAACGATCGAGAATGTTTTTCAAAGGGTCGAGATTTTGTTAAATGATTGAGAAGATTTTTCAAAGAATCGAGAGGTTTTTCAAAGATTCGAGAGGTTATTCAAACGATCGAGACTATTTTCAAACGATCGAGAATTTTTTCAAACGATCGAGAATGTTTATCAAAGGGTCCAAATTTTATAAAATGATAGAGAATATTTTTCAAAGGATCGAGAGGTTTTTCAAAGGATCGAGACTATTTTCAAAGGATCGAGAATTATTTCTAACGATCGAAAATATTTTTCAAACGGTCGAGATTTTTTAAAATGATCGAGAAAATTTTTCTAAGAATCGAGAGGTTTATAAAAAGGATCGAGACTATTTTCAAATGATCAAGAATGTTTTCAAACGATCGAGAATATTTGTCTAACTATCGAGAATGTTTTTCAAATGGTCGAGATTTTTAAAATGATCGAGAAGATTTTTCAATGAATCGAGAGGTTTTTGAAAGGATCAATACTATTTTCAAAGGACCAAGAGGTTTTTCAAAGGATCGAGATTATTTCCAAAGAATCGAGAACTTTTTCAAAGGATCGAGAACTTTTTCAAAGTATCAAGAATTTGTTTCAAACGATCGAGAATATTTTTTAATTTTTTTCCAGTTTACTGATGTATTGTTTCTGTGATATTGCAGATGACGAGCAGGTTGAAAAATTTACTTAAAACTCCATAGGGAGATTGGTTCAAGGGAAAATTGACCCGACACAGCCATTTTGAAGCCCTCGCCCTTATAGACAATGCATTTAACCGGGTCCTTGAAGATTTTGTTGTTGAGGATCGGTGTCGGTTCATGGCCTCCTGTTTTGGGCATTTCATGTCGATGCACCGGGAGCTGAAGTTTTCCGGTGGTGTTATTCATCAGCTGCTGTTGCGGGAGTTGGACCATGACAGGCCGAAAGATGAGATGTGGTTCTTGTTAGGGAACCATGTGGTCAGGTTTTCGAAGGTGAAATTTAGCCTCATCACCGGATTACGTTTTGGAGTCGTACCAGACACGAGTATGTATGTTGCAGTGGAGAATGGCATACATCAACGGTACTTTCCTGGACACGATGAGGTATCGTTGGATGATTTGAGGGTTGTTCTTACCAGCGGAGAGTTTCAACAGGCGTACGATGCTGTGAAGTTGTGCCTCATTTACATGTTGAAATAGATATTAATGGGGATGGACGAGAGATTGAAGATTCCAGTTTGGCAGTTTCGGTTGGTAGAGGACCTCAATGCCTTCGATGCGTTCCCGTGTGGTGCGTACGCCTATAGGCATTCTATCTTTTCATTCAAGCATGTGTTACCGCGATGACGTGAGGAGAGACGCTAGCAATCACAAGGCGATGTTGTACATTCCGTTGAGGGGTACAACATTTACGGTCTATCACATGCCCTTTTTGTAAGAAATTTGATTTCCAACATGTAAATTAAATTTCGTTTCCAAAATTGTTTTGGATTATAACTGTACTTATCTTTGATGCAGATATTTGCTTTCGAGGTGATCCCACAACTGGGCGTCAATTTCGGGACTCGAAGGGTTACAGACCTTTCTCCTTGTATGTTGAAGTGAGAGTTGACCAAACAACCTAAAGGAAAGAAGCTGGACAAGATTTTTAGTGCTAGTATAATTATTTAAGTTGTTAATAATTATATTACTTACTATAAGTAACAATGACATTCATCTAACTAAGTTTTCAGATGTCTGCGATGACGGAAATCGTGCCCATAATAGTTGAGGCGGTGGCACCGTACTTCGCAGGTCTAAGTGAAGGGGGAGCCCGTATGTGTAAGACAACAGGGTTCACTTTCTTACTGTCCCTGATCCGACTATTAGTGCAGATCGTCCCAAGGAGGAGTGTGAAGGTGAGAGGTGTAGTGAGACGGAGCCTTCAGACCCAACGGGTGCAGATTTCAGTGGTATGGACATTGGCTGATCTGAGTTGTCTCCTCGGCGAGTGAGGCGTAGAAGGGTTCGGTTTACCACCTCAGAACCTGGTACCGCTACAAGGGATTCCTGTGCAGGCGTTGGTCGTGATGGGGAGGTAAGTTGAGATGGTAGTTTTTTTTTTTAATAACAAGATCTGTTGATAGTTTTAGTACTAACAATCTTGCATGATTTCAGGCTCCATGGGAACATCAGTTCAACGAGTTGAGTGAAGCCCTCCGGAAGAGTGAGGATGATAGACAACAACAGCACTGGGAGTTGCTGGATTTGATCCGAAAGAGCGAGGAGGATCGACAGCAACAACATAAAGAGTTACTTGCATTGATCGGGGGCCTTCAAGGCTTCAAGACGCATATGTATCAGCATAGGGAGGATCTACATACCAGAGGGGTAGGTCTGGAGAGTGGGGCTCAGTCCCACCCTCCCCCTCCCCCCTCCCCCTCCCCCTCCTCTCATGTAGCAGGCTCCATCTCCCCCTCCCCCTCCCAGCGAGCAGCCGTCCCCCCATCCCCCTCGGAGTGAGCAGCAGACTCCCCCTCTACCTCCGAGCGAGCAGTAGGCTCCCCCTCCACCTCCACCTCCACCTCCACCTCTAAGCGAGCAGCAGGCTTCCCCTTTACCTCTGAGCGAGCAGCAGGATCCCTATCCCCCTCCTAGCTAGCAGTCGGCCCCCCCTCCCACTCGGAGCGAGCAGCAGGCTCCCCCTCTACCTCCCCTCGAGCAGCAGGCTCCCCCTCTCCATTCGAGCTAGCAACCGACCCCCCCCCCCTCCCCCTCAGAGTGAGCAGCAGGCTCCCCTTCCACCTCCCCTCGAGCAGCAAGCTCCCCCTCCACCGACTACTTCAATCCAGCTATACAAGGAACGAAGCTCCTCATTGGAGCATACCCCGGCGGGGGGAGTTTGACAGCAGAGGCATGTACTGAAGCGCGGTTGGCAGTTGCTTAGCCCATACATAGATCTGTGCCGACCTAAGAGGGCGAGGGTAATACTTGAGAGACATGACCACGTATTTAATCCCCACGGACTGGTGGACGGTAACCAATTGAAGGCTTATCTAGCCTTCAAGAAGAACGTAAACGGGAAACTATAAGTAAATTTCTTTGTTATTTAGGTGGCAGCTTTTCTTCTAATGAATTAAATAAATGTGTAGCTGATGGACCATTAATGCAGACGTGATATTGATTTGCTGGAGCCAGTTGATGCTTCATGGTTCCATCGGATGCAGACCAACTTCATGGATGTTGATGATGAGGTACGTGGGATCGTAAATTCTGTTTTTAATATTTATTTTAGATGTGTAAGCCTTCTAACACTTTATTACGTGTATATATTCTCATCATATGGACGCATACCTCCATATTCTTCGGAAGCGTCAACGGGCTTTTCCGAATGTGTACAGTCAGATTGTCAACATATTGGATACGCAGTTTTTTGTAAGTACTTAAATTAGTAATGATTACGCATGCTTGTAGATTTGTATGAAAAACATTAATAATTTTGAGTTTGTGTTTCTACAGTCTTTTCTGGAGCACCAGTACAGAAAAATGATGCCTCGTGATTCTCGCAGGGAGATCACCCCGGCGCGGTGGAATATTTTGAGGTCTTGGTGAAAGGATGACAACCTTACGACAGTGCTTGGTGGTGCCCCGATTGGATACCGTCTGTGGCACGAGGTTGACACTGTAAGTGTTACTTGGTTTGCAATTACAAATATAAATGTATTTGTGCATCCTAACACGTGTTGTTTACGTTTACAGGTCCTAATACAGTGCAACATTGGGCGTCAACATTGGCTACTGGTGACTGTCGACCTCACATGCGGGAAGATGTTCATAGTCGACCCCTAGAGACAGGAGGTCCCAGCGTATATTCGAAAGCAGCAGGTAACCCTGTTGTGCTACTTTATGCCATCGATGTTGCATCAGGATGGGTTTCATACTGCACGACCGGCTGAACTTGAGAAATTTGAGAAGACAAGTAAGCCCTTCTCAGTCAGCATGATGTCCGAAAAACGTATCCCCCAGCAGAAGAAATCGTAAGACATTTTATAATAGTAACTTTGAGATTGCGTTATTATGAACCTAATGTTTTATTAACACTTGTTAATGTGTCCAACTACAAGGGTAACTGTGGTCCCTAAACATTGAGATTGATCGAGTACTTACTGGCGGACAGAAAGGATTTCGATTGATCGGAAGATGATATGGGGATCATTCGGGAGAATATGGCAGTTGAAATATTTGTAAACTCCCGGCCCGTTTAGATTTATGTAGTAATTCATTTGTATATGTACCAATTCTTTTGCATATGTACCAATTCTTTTGTATATTTACCAATTCTTTTATATATGTACCAATTCTTTTGTATATGTACCAATTCTTTTGTATAAAACTTTTTCCATTTGTATATATACAAATCATATTTAAATATAATTGCATTTCAGTTAATGAACAAGTCATATGAGTTCAAATTATCATAATGTCAGCATGATAACGCCTCAAATCATTCCACGGTGGAGTCTCTAGTAGGGTACGTCTGTCTTTTGTGACCAACTGTATAACAGATACTACATTTGCGCCTCTATTCCTCAGGAATGACTCTGGTCGGACCTTCATTAGTCAAAGTTAGGTTAGAACATCTCCTCGAATTATGTCCTGGTTGTCCACATCGTTTACAATTCTGTGTAGTTGTTCTCTCCGAAGACGAGATATGGCGTGAAGCCCTCGGGCGGCCTGCTTGTCTCCTGGAGCTTGGATTCAAAATGACTATCTCAGCGATGTCAGATGGCACAATCCAAGTGGAAGGATGTCCAACCGGTATAATAGGAACCGAGTACGCATCAATAAATGTTTGTCGCTTGTAGTAGTCCGCACACAAGGATGTGAAATCCATGTTTCGGTCCCTGTAAAAACATTGAAAACGATAAGATTCACGTTTAAGTAATATTAACCATAGATAAAATTGTATGATGTACCTTGCAACAGCGAGAGCGTGAGAACATGGAAGAATGTCCATCTGGAATTTGTTGCATGTGCAGGTCTTCCAGGCTAAGTCAACAGTCCACTGTTTTTCAGCCCGCTTCACCGAGAATATGTTCCAGTCAACTGAATTAACGGTCATAAAATTGCACTTATCAACATGTTTTAGGATCACATGATGTGTTGCGTCGGTCAACTGATGACGCATGGATTGTGCAGCCCTATGACGACCGTGAAACCAACGTTGTAGCATATTCCTAATGAACTCTGCCAGAGTCAACATAGGCAGTTGTCGTGCAAATTTTAGGCATGAGTTTATGCATTCTGCAGCATTTGTTGTCATGACCCTATACCTTCTGTCGGGGCAGTGTACACGGGACCACTTGTGTGGACCGGCATCAATTACATATTTATATGCATTCAGGTGCAAGTTTCGTAACTCTTCCATGTGCCAGTTATATTGCAACTCGGTGTACGCTCAGGCTGCTTTGTCCATTATTACGGCAACATCCTTTCTATGATATCGCTTCTTAATATTTTCATAAAAGTGCCAGCAATATATGGTATGGGTGGCATAAGGGAACACTTTAGAAATCCTTGCTTTAATTCTTGCATGTTGATCAGAAATGAAAACCAAATCATCTATATGGCCAAGGGCACCTTTCAAGCAATCCAAAAACCACTCACATGGTAGGTTGTTTTCCGAGTCACCGTACCCAAAAGCAATTGGATAAACCTGTTCATTCCCATCTTGTTCAGTTGCAACAAACATTGTGCCCCGGAATCTACCCTTTAAATGGGTACCATCAACAGTAATAACTGGACGCATACACCTCTGGAATCCTCTGAGTGAGGCACCCAACGACATGAAAAAGTATAAGAATTTACCATTTTCATCGCACTGTAAGTCAGTAATCGTTTCGAAATTTTGTTGTTCCAACACGTAACTGAATGATGGCAACAGTTGGAAGCTTTCCTCATGCTTTCCATAGGTTAGTGAAAATGCATAATCAAGGGCTTGATGTGTCTTACTGTACATTATTTGGATGCCATACATTGTTTTCATGTCAGTGATTATGTCCTTTGGACGCATTAGTCGACCATCCTGTTGCTGCAATATAGGTGCAACCACTTCTCCAATTATGACTGCACTAGCTTGTCGATGGCGGCGGTGAATCTCCTCCAACGGACAAGTGTGTTCGTTGATAAAACTTATTACTTGAAAGTATGTCGCTTCATCTCTCCTAACCACTCTTAACTTCCATGTACAGTTGTCCATCAAACAAATCAAATGTAATGCTGTCTTATTCGACCTATTCACCTTCCACTCGAACTCGAAGTTGTGCCGCATTGCAAAATGCACAGCCAATCTCTTCAAATCCTTTTTAGTAGGAAAAAATTAGCCTTTATATATCATGCTGGTAGGTTCATCTTCTACCAAGTTCCTGCTTCCATCCATACCAAACGAGTATGATTCTGCTCCTGAAATAACCCACGTTTTAGCATTCTTAGAATCAACTGGAGTTACATCAGGCCGGACCTCAGATGTCCCAGCTATATCTACTGCAGTGGAACTACATCTGTGTACACATCTTGCACGTCTTTCACATCTTTCCATTTCGAACGGTTCTTCATCTTCCTCGTTGTTAGCTATATTATGTACCGGATGCAAATTTGGCTCATTAGCCACCTCATGGATTGGTAAGTTATGAGGTTCATTGTTTCGCTCATTGTTCATGTCATTGTACATCTCATTTTATTGGTGGTTGTACTACCCAGCATTCATTTCAATTTGACAACCGAAATCATCGTCCAATTGAGCTCCAACTATATCAGCATGGTCGGCTACTTCCGGTGGGACACCACATAGGTTTTCCCTGTCGTCAATCCCACTTATTTCTGTGAACAACTGGTTGCTTCAGCTTGAAGATCCAAAATTGGGTGTTATCATGATGAGGGATTTCTTCACTGATGACACCTCCTGCAACCCTCTTAATTAAACTGACACATACTGAAGGGATCACCCTATCTTTCCCTAGCATAAACAAAACATCGTCGTCATTTCTTATAAATTTGTGACATGTTGTCTCGGAAACGATTGATATAGATTGTAGATCAGCAATACATTTGTTCACATTGTACTTCACAACGGTTCGTACGATCGACACCAGCTCTTCGTAAGTCATATTTCTGGACACATGCATTTCTTGGTTATTGGAACCAAGAAACCTCTGACTTCCATCAGGTAATTGCTCTCATTGACCATTGTAAGATATGACTAATCTAACTCGATCCATTGTCCTGTGAAAATCATCATCACAAACAATTATTAACAAATAAAAAAAATACTTTTACAATTACTAAGAATTACAAAAATTTCTCAACTGTAAGGGATCGAGAACTTGTTCTTCGGGATCGAGCTTTTTTGTGATGGACCGAGAACATTTACAAATGGATTGAGCTTTTTAGAAAGGGATTGAGAACATTTTCTAAGTGATCGAGCTATTTTCAAATGAATCGAGTACTTTTTATAAGGGATTGAGAACTTTTTCAAGGGTTCGAGAATATTTTACAACGGATCGAGAACTTTTATAATGGTTCGATTTGAGAACTTTTATCGAGGGATCGAGAAGTTTTATCAAGGGATCCAGAAGTTTTTCTAAGGAATCGAGAAGTTTTATCAAATTATCGAGAACTTTTTATAACGGTTCGAGAACTTTTAACAAGGGAATGAGAAATTTTAACAAGGGAACGGGAACTTTTTCTAAGGGATCGAGAACATTTCTAACGGTTCGAGAACTTTTTTAAGGGATCGAGAATATTTGTCAAATTATCAAGAACTTTTATCAAGGGATCGATAATATTTTCTAAGGGATCGAGAACTTTTTCTAAGAGATCGAGAACTTTTTTAAGGGATCGAGATTATTTGTCAAATTATCGAGAACTTTTATAACGGTTCGAGAACTTTTGTTCAGGGATCGAGAATTTTTCCTAAGGGATCAAACATTTTTTTGTCGAGCTTTTTTCAAACTAAACAAAAGCTCGTTCCAACATAAAATAAGCTCGATTCATCTTTAAATATTCTCGGTCACACAAGAAAAAAGCTCGGATCTTTTCACTGTTCATACATGTTCTTACAAAGACGGGAAACAACATATATTATCGAGGAATGGATACATTGTTAACCCACACATAAATGAATGCAAAATATCTGAAATGCATAAAAGAAATTTAAGTGAAGATCATAAATATTTGTTACCTTCTAGTGCAGAATCTGGAGAGATACAACTTTTTTAGAGAGAGAGACAAGTTTTTCAGACAACTTTTTTGGGGAGATACCGACGAGTTCAGAAAGTTGCTTTTTAAAAATTAAAGTTTATGTGCAATTTGGGTAGTTCACCATAATAGATGCCTTTTAAACTTAATTTATTAAAAGGGTGACATCATCACAACACACGTTAAAAAATGTGACATATCTCACAATTTCCACATACTTTGAATCAAAGTATGTAAATCTAATGGTCCACATTTTATGTACTGATGAATTTATATCAGTGCATAATGACTTGAAAATTTATATATATATAATGTTAGGCTTCCAAATTTTTTTTTCTAAATTGTGTTAACACGTGACATGTCAACATTACATCACTCAACACATAATCTCATGATTTACAAGATATTGACACGTCACGTGCCAACACCATTTAGGAAGAAATTTGAGAATAATTTTGAAAAGCCTAGCATTACTCAGTAGAAAATGTAGGAATTAACATTCTTTTTATGTTCAATTTTGAGAGTATTATTAGTTTAATAAATTAAGTTTAAATATCACCAATGGACTAAAATACCATTATCTCCTTCTTTTATTACGTTTGTACCACTTTTCATTTTTTTTTTTTTTCAAAACCTCCATTGGTCCTCCGTCAGTGGAAATGAAAGACCTCTATATCAAAATCGCCCTCCAATGGAGGTCTCAATGAAGAAGATAACCAATTATTTTTTTTTAGAAAATTTCATTTTACCCCAATAAGTTTCGGAAACCACATGATAAAATAAGTCTCGAAAATAAAAAATAAGTCTCGGAAATATATAAAAATAAGTCTCAGAAACTCAAAAAAGAAAACTTATTTTTGTACGAGTGTGTTTTAAGGATATTTTTGTCATATCCACACTTTAATTAAGTACTATTAAAAATTAAGTTATTAAATTTGTGATAATTTTAAAACTCATTCTTTAAAAAGTGTTAATAAATTTTTAAAATATATATCATAAGACGTCCTTAATAAGGGTTCACCCTGGCTCATTTAAAAATAAAATAATTAAAATATTAAAAAATCACTCATTTAAATTTATACAAAACACCATTTATAATTTCATTTGTTGGATCATGATAAACAATTAATAGTAGAGACTTTTATACAAACTTTCACTCATTCCCAAATTTAATCCAATACGTTTGTCAATTTTAAAAAAAAAAATTGTCTTCAAACAGGGTGTGTTTTTACAAATTAATTATGTGTTTAATTATTTTATTTATTTTAATTTTTTTAGAATTAGTTTAATTTTAGTTTATGAAATTTATATTATTATATTTGACTCAATCTCTTCGTGTTTCTACAACAACAAAACAATGTTTTTGAACAAAGAAAAAGATTAAGACATTATAAAGAACAAATTTCTAGCAAAGTTGATCTATATATGATCATCTATATTGAAATACAAATTGTTGATACTGTTGTTCCATGTATTATAATTGATAAAATTCTATAATTTTAAAAAATCACGGATACAATTTAATTAGTACTGTTTAATCGTATTTGCATTCCATTTTTTATAACGTTTTTTTTTATATCAGTTATAAAGCATTTTTACCACAGCCTAATATAGCACGATCAGTATATCAAAATAAAATAAACTAAAGAGGTATTATCACTAAAGTCCATACTTTTTAAGTAATTGGCACCTTTTTAAAGGTTTTTAAAATATTGAACCATGGTTGAAAGACACAAGGATACAATCGTTAGTCAACTAAGCTATATTAGTTTATTGTTGTAGATTTCTTGATTTAAATGTATATATAGTTATATAAATATTTATGAATATGAAAAAGAAAATAACAAAACAAAAGGAAATAAAGGAAACAAACGTAAAACAAAAAATCATTATTTTATTTTTTTGTTGATTTTTTCCCTTTTCAATTTATGGGCTTTGATTTTCTGGGTTTTTTTGTTATCAAATTGAAATAATATATTTTTTTAAAAGGAAAAAAATCCAAATAAGAAAGAAAAAAAATTACAGACTTTGATTTTTTGGATTTTCTGAGTTTCCTTTTGTTTTCTTATTTTCTTTTTTATTTTCATATGTTTTTATATATTATTTATTACATATAAGTTTATTTTATATTTAAATAGATTTAAATTAGTTTAAACAAATTATATAACTATATATATATACATTTAAATCAATAAATTTTCATCAATGAGTTAATATAGCTCAATTGGCTAAACTTTGTGTCTTTATAATTTTTAACCATGGTTCAAACCCTGATGGAGGCATTTTAATTTTTTGAAGGGGTTGACCATCTATTATTGAAACTAGAGGGACTAAAAGACAAAATTTAAAAAATAACAATAAGGGTATAATAGTATTTTTACTTATTCTATTATAGTTGACCGTTAGTTTTTGGTCAAATGGACTAAAGTGATGTATTTTGAAAAAACAAAGGACTAAAGTAACTAATATAGTAAAGACGTTTAAAAAAATGACAATTCGTTAAAAAGTAAGAACTTTAATGATAATACCCCTAAACTAAATGTAACATATTTTTTAAAATATGCATTATACATGGTATGTTGTCCCCTATTAGAGTATTAGGTATAGTTCGAAAAAATAATGGCACCTTTTAAGGGGGCATTTGTGGAAATATCACCACATTAATAAATCATGTTTAAAATATACCATTTAAAGTGTGGAGACGAAAAAACACATATCATCACTGTCGTTGTGAAGAAAGAGACAAAAAGTAAAGAGATAAAAAGTGAAATCGAGCTTTTACTTGCATTCGAGGTTTTGTATTTGTTGAAAGTTGTTGAGGAATATGAAATCGATTGGCTAAAGGTTTTGTATTTTTCGAGATTTTGACATGTAATCGAGCTTTTATACAGAAACTTCGAGTTTTTGTATAAAATCTCGGAGCTTTTATAAAAGCTTCGAGACAAAAGCTCGATCCGAACTTGTATAAAAGCTTCGAGCTTTTATACACCAAGCTTTTATAAATACTTCGAGCTTTTATACAAAAGCTCCGAGCTTTAAGATAGAAGCTCGCTTTGATCTTTTATAAAAAAGATAAAAGCTCGCTTTGATCTTTTATAAAAGTTCGCTTTGATCTTTTATAAAAGTTCGCTCCGAGCTTTTATCTTAAAGCTCCGAGCTTTTATAATTACATTTCAGATTCTTTTGTAATTACATTTTCAGTCTTGTAAGTACTGATCAGAAAAAAAAAAAAAAAAAAAAAAAGCTCCTGGGGCGATGCTCCCAGCCCCCCGCCCCCACTAAACTAATTATCCAATGAAAATGCATTGATAATGTTATGATGTTTGACCTCCATTGGAGGTCTGTTAAACAGACCTCTATGAAGAAGATGAAAGGATAAAATCTTCGAAAATTTCAAAGTAAGAGCTGATTGAAGTACAAAAACAACTTTTAAGTGCATTTTGGGCAGTTCACCATAATAGGTGTCTTTTAAACATAAGTTATTAAACTTGTGACATCATCATAACACAAGAAAAAAAAAGTGACAATCCTCATCATTTCCACTTAGGTATATCATCTTTTTTTTTCAATCCGTAAATTTTTGTCGTATGGTTTCTTAATAAATTTTATTCTAGTCTACCTTAGTGTTGAATCCTGGTTATATATATATAGTCCTTTTTTCCTCAATACGTATTGATATAAAATACATCAGTGCATTACATGTGGGTCATAGATTATAGATAAGCACCGACAAGTGAATACAGACTAGATCAAAGCAATTGAATATAACGGTCCACATATAACGCACTGATAAATATATTTATTGGTGCGCACTGAGGTAAAAATTTTCATATATGAGTCAAACTAAACAAACTTAGATTTATGACTTAAAACTTTGATTTCAACATCTCAACCAGTGCTCTTAATTTAAGAGTTGTAAATGTATTCAGATCTCAACCATTAACTTAAGAGCACATGAGTGGTAGAAATGTTGAAGTAAAAAATTTAAGTTACAAATTTAAATTGATTCAATTTAACCATATATATAATTAATTACTACCACTACATATATCACTACATACATGAATTGCGACTTTACATTTATTCAAGGTTAAAGCATTATCGATGGTAGTTTTAATAGTTTATTGTTGAAGGTAGAAATTTGGATCCTATATTGATAGAGATTTGTTTATTTATTTATTTATTTATTTTACTTCTATTATTTTTAAATATAAAGTATTATCTTTTAAAACAATTAAATCAACATAGGATCCATATAGACCAGATCCTCAAGGTAGATCAACAGGAAGGACATGCAGTCACATGATATATATTTGAATGCAAACCGCTAGCTCTCAACTTAAGGTATGACTTTGTTTACCACATTTTGCTTTGCCGACCAAAACATTAGTGGAAAATATTTGGATATTGAGTATGTTGTTTTTATGTGGAAAAATCCATCGTCAAGGGGTTGATTATTTTGTTTTTATTGGTGGAAAAATCTACCACCAACCCTATGTATTTAATATCAAACACTGTAAATAGTTTTTTCCAACAATTAAAACAAATAGTCAGTACCTTGGGTACTGACTGATCAGTACCTTGGGTACTGACTGATCAGTACCCAAGTATTATCCAACATTAATCCTACAATACTTATGATTGTTACAGCATGACCCCAACCTCCTATGATGATATACTACACAACCTTTATTTAAAAAACAAAAAACAAAAGCATTTTAAGAATTGCGCGTCCCAATTATATGACACAAAAAAATCATTAACATATACTCTAATAGCACATGATAACTCGATGATAAAGGTTAGAAAATCTATATGTAAAGCTAAAAAAAATTAGGAATTGGAATTAATCTTACATTGAAAAGATAAAAGGTAATATAATCGTATATATGCCCGGCCCAATAGGATTAGTCTTCCATCAATATATATACAACTTTTCATAGACATGTGTGGATACACTTTGGAAAAAAAAAAAAAAACAGTTAGAAGTATATATTCTCATTTCCTATATAATTAGCTAAAAATATATATATATATCCGTTTTAAGACCAAACACCATAAAACATTTTCTGAGAAACCATCATATCTAACATTATAAAACAAATAATAATTTGCTTGAAGCTGTGTCCTTACATTAGACATCCTCTAAAGCCCTAAGAACACAGTTAACACAACTCTTACCATAATTATAAGGTTTAACACCGAGACAAAAGATGAGTCTCTCTTTCATCACAATGAAATAACCAGCTGATTTAAATTTTGAAATCGAACGATAAAATTAAAGTATTGCATATGATATGTTATAGAGCTAGCTTCTTCTTGCTTGCCTCGTATTATTAATGCATGTGCGTGGTAGATGAAAATTAATTGCTTGTATGTAGCAAGAAAATCTTTCATTGTGGAAGACATATATTAATTGGCATTAATTATCTCTCCATATCGGTTTGGTGGTGAAGGATATTATTGATTCGGTGATTTTTGTGTCTAGAAAGGCGAACAATACCGCCACACAGTCACACACTTTCTAAGCTGGTTTTGGGTATTTCGGATAATTGTTTAGGATTGAGGAGTACCTTCTTGTGTAGAGAGATTCGTTTTGGCCGATGCTCCAGCCTAATCCTGTCTTTTTGGTTGGTTTTGTATTTTTTTTTATATAAAAAAGAAAAGAAAAAAAAAGAACATGTCATGTTTCTTTGATGGAGATAATTATACTAAAAATCTAAAATTGATAAATTTTCATTTCGATTTAAATCAATTTTCTGACCACATCCAGCATTTCGTACTGACAATTTAAATGGTAAGAACTACCTAAATATATATTATTTATATGATAAATTTTCATTTCAATTTAAGTCAATTTTCTGACCACATCCAACATTTCGTACATTTCGTATTGACAATTTAAATGGTGAGAACGACCTGGATAAATATTATCTATATGACTATATCATAGACTATATAGTTAATAATTGAAGCAATGCTGGTTACTGCGGATGCTCAATGCCGAACCGAAAAATTTAACATCTTAATTATAGTATTAACAAACTAAAAGCTTAATGGTATGCCTCTCACATTTACCTTGTGAATTCAAGTTGTATTCTCGATGCAATATCATTCTTTTGCCTGTTTGTTTCGATGTGGGATTCATCCCAAGTTTCAACTTCTTTTGGCACCGTAACGTGGGTTTCTCAAACATCCTTACTATGGAAGTTCAGAGATGTTATGGAATTAAATTACTTATTACAATATTTAAGTCGTTTTTTGGACTAATTTTTTGTGTTATCTAGAATTAACGTTAGTCTAAATAATCATGCAACTCAAAAAACTTTAGAAGATGATCTACCCAAAAAAAAAAACAACTAACATAATTATTTGGCTTTTTTTAGTGAACATGCCAATATATATATAAGGTTAATTAACGCGCTCTAGTTTTAAAAAATCAGAGTTTCAAATGGATTTTAAGATAGTTCAAGGTATCACGCAAAGGTAGGGCCAATAAAAGTTGGGCCAAGTAGCGGCATAAGGCCCAAAACATTTGAATTATATTAATTTTGGTACAAACTAGTATATTAATTCAAAAAATTTAAGGATATTAAGATTTTAGTCCATTTAGTTTGCGTTTATCTAGATTTGGTCCACTAGTTTTTTGAATTACTAACTTTAGTCCATCAGTTCTCTGACAATACCGAATCCAGTCCCTACCGTCCAATTCTGTTAGTTTTCCGTTGACTTCCGTTAGGTCAACAAGGGTATTATGGGAATTTTGATAAAAGCTTCTAGATACAAATCCTAAAAAAGGGTAAAAATGGTAATTCATTTAAAAATTTTAAAAATAAAAATATATATTAAAATAATTAATATTAAAAATTAAAAATATAAATTATTTTTTTAGAAAAAGACACAAATACCCTTCATAAATACATACAATTACACTTGATAAATTTATATAATTATATATCTACCCAAATAATAATTAAACAATAACCCCAAAACTTTAGGAATTAAGAAATTGACCCCAAAAAAGATACAAATACCCTTCATAAATACATATAATTACACTTGATAAATTTATATAATTATATATCTACCCAAATAATAATTAAATAATAACCCCAAAACTTTAGGAATAAGAAATTGACCCCAAAAAAGACACAAATACCCTTCATAAATACATATAATTACACTTGATAAATTTATATAATTATATATCTATCCAAATAATAATTAAACAATAATCCCAAAACTTTAAGAATTAAGAAATTGACCCCAAAAAAGACACAAATACCCTTCATAAATACATATAATTACATTTGATAAATTTATATAATTATATATCTACCCGAATAATAATTAAACAATAACCCCAAAACTTTAGGAATTAAGAAATTGACCCCAATCCCTTCGTCACATTCTGCAGATCTCTTCATCTCCCCCTCAGTCTCCTACCCTCATTTAACACCACCACTAAAAACCAAATGATCCGAAGCACCACCACCACCAAACCCTATCTCAAGATCTCATATTTCTCTTTCTCTCTCTCTTTCTCAATCACTCTAATTTCTCTCTCTCGATTAGGTGATTTCATGGAAAACGTGCTCGTGAGAGGCTAGAATGGGTGGGAAATGAACGGGAAAACGGTCGGTCGGTCTTCGATCTGGGCAGAAAACTGTCGGAAATGGTGTAGAACAGCCGGGTTTCATGTCGGGTCAACCGGGTCAAAAACCAGGTCCGGGTCGAGCCGTCGATGGGTCACTGGCTGAGGAAGACAACATGACGTCACGCTGACGTCGAGCTGATGCAATGGGGTATACTCAGCAATTTCTTAGGTGCATTCAGTGGCCCAAGGTGGCTTGTTTTAGGGTGCATTTAGTTATGGGCTGGGGTGCGCTTAGCAAGCCCAACAGCCCACTTCATGAAGGGTATAAAGGTCTTTTTATAGGTACCAGGGGCAGTATGGTCATTTTATCCTCTGACGTGGTCAATAAACGAAAACCGTGACAGCAGGACTAAATATAATAATTTAAAAAACTAGTGGACCAAACCCAGATTAACGCTAACTAGATTGACTAAAATCTTAATATCCCCAAAATTTAACGTAAGTTTAAAAGTTCAATATTAATTCATCCATGTATTCTTAATCTAACGATGGGATATATAAATAAATTAAAAATAAATAGGAAACTTTGCATTAGAGCAAATGCATGAATAAATGTTAAAGTCACGATTTTAATTCAAAATTTTAAATTGCCCATTTTATTATATATGCAATGAGTTTTTTTTTCTTTAAATATTATACTATTATATAAATTCGATTTTTTTTAGAGATGAAGAGGACTTGAACCTGTAATCTCATAATGCAGATGTTAAGAGTTTTTACTCTTAACACTAATATTTATGAACTATTTGTGTGCGGCCTCCTCAAAAGGACGGAAAATAAAGCTTTTGATAAAATATAACATTAGTTGCAGCAAAAAAATGTTTTAAATAAGTTCATACTTATAAAATTTTACAATTTTTTTTCGAAACTATTAATAGAGAATTTAATAACGTATATGTAAGGAGTTTACCGCATAAACTTCATATTACATTGTTACTTAAAATTTTAGTTTTGTATTAGATTAATTGTTTTACATGTTGCATGTAAAGTAATATTACAATAAAATTTAGACAAAAACAAAGTAAATTATTTCACAATCCTAAAATAATTATGTATTTTTATAATAAGAGATGCATAAAGTTTTAAGAAAATATAACATAGTATTTGAATGACATATTTTTCTGATATTTTTAATTAAAACTATATATATTTGAAAGACATTTTCCATATAATTTTTAATTATAAGATAACATACAAAATTATTTATATTAATTGAATATCAAATCCTAATTGTGGTAACGGGCCCTTCCTAATTATAAGCCCATTTCGTCTAATATTTTAATTTGGGCCGTTGTGTTTTTTATATATATATATATAATTTCAAATCAGTACGTACTGATATAACTTATCAAATCCTAATTGTGGTAACGGGCCCTTCCTAATTATAAGCCCATTTCGTCTAATATTTTAATTTGGGCCGTTGTGTTTTATATATATATATATATATAATTTCAAGTCAGTACGTACTGATATAACTTTATCAGTACGTCGGATATGAACAATTAGATTTATATACTTTGATTCAAAATGCATACACTTATCAAAAAAAATTCATAATCAGTGATCCATATACAATGCATTGATAGAAGTTATAACAGTACGTATTGATAGGAAAACCTATATATATCAAGGGAGAATTGCAAATATTTCACCTCCAGAATTGTAAATATTTATGAAATGCCAAATCAAATCTTCTGATTTGAAACATTAGTTAAAAACCCCATATTGTTAGGTAATCATTAGTTTACTTTAGTTATACAAATTATGTTTTTTTTTTGAAGTATTATAATAATTTGGGGTTTTAAAAGAGAAAAACTCAAACCCACAATCTCGTGATGTGAGTGTGAAGGACATGTCACTAAACCAACTTCATATTGTCTCGAAATATGGTTATTTAGATCCATCTATAACTATATAACAATTAAATATGTACTAATAACAGTCAAATCAATTTCTTGAATTAATTTTGAAGCATAAAATGAATAAAAATTAAAATCTTCAATTATAGTATAGTTTTTAAATATATGTAGAGTTTTTTTTTATTATTTAAAAAAAAGGTATATTTTGTTCTTTACTTATTTTAATTAAATAGAAAATCACTTAAATAATTAAGTTCTGATAAATTTAAATATAAGCAACTAACGTCAGGTAGTTTTTATTGATTTTTTCAAATCATAGGATTTGATTTGACATTTCATCAAAAGTTGGGAGTTATTTTCAAATCTCCCTAATATTAATTATATAGTATTTACTACTAAGAATTTTGCACGAATTTTTCTAGCTGGCTGTGGGACAATAAAACCTTTTCGTCAAAATACAATTTACTTTATAATTTAGGGATGTGTATGGCTCGGTTCGATTCGGTTTAGGTTAAAACCGTATTGAGTCGATATATATTCGATTTTTAAAAATGTGAATCGGTTTGAACCGTTTTGAACTTGAAAACCGAATTGAACCTGAAAATCGAATTGAACCGAACACATTTATCTCTGTTTAGTTCGGTCCAGTTCAATTCGTTTTTGGATATATTGGGTTTTAAATGTTTTTTAATATGTTTTTTAAATTTTTAGGCCTTTAAGTTGTAGTTTTTGCATTTATGCCTAAATTTTTTTAAGTAAACATAATATGTAAAAAGTAATTTAAACAAAATACAACACAATTTTGAATCCAAATCAAAAATTTCAATCATATTCGGTCTACAAACTCAATCAAAATATAAAATCATCATAACTTCATAAAAGTAAAAAAAAATGTATTATATAATGTAGTCTAAAAATAAAACATCATCAACAAATAATCCATAATAAAATTGAACTTTACAAAATAATTAATTAAGACAATTCGGTTTATTCGGTTCGGTTCGGTTTTGTATGTCCAAAACCGAAACCGAACCGAATTCAATTCGGTTTTTAAATTTCAAATTGATTTGAACCGAATAGAAGCTATGAACCGAGCCAAACACTCTTTTTCAGTTTGGTTTGGTTTGGTTCAGTTTAATTCGGTTTCGATTTGTATGTCCACCCCTAACATAATTGATATACAATCTGCAAAATAATATAATAATAACATTTCCATATTTAATTTTGAACCAATTTTATATATTTTTAGCTATTACAATTAATTTGGAGTTTAGTATAGGAGATGTGACTCGATCAACCTCAATAATATAAGTATGAGTGAGTCGAGTGACATACCACTTAACTAACCTTATTTTGTTACTTTATATATATATAAATATATTCAAGTCAGTGCGTACTGATACAAATTCATCAGTGTATTGGATGTGGACCATTAAATTTACATACTTTGACACAAAGTGTATGCACTTGTCAAAACTTCTCCATAATCAATGGTTTATATACAACGCACTGATATAAGTTATATCAGTACGTACTTATATTACTATATATATATATATATATATATATATATATATAGAGAGAGAGAGAGAGTAAAATAAGCACATTTTTTTTTATCAGTATATGTCTTATTTAAGAACATATAAAAGTTTTTTTAGATTATAAATCAAATAAACATTTACCAGACCTATACAAGCAATACCAGACGGTTCCAAAACTCAATAACTGATAATTCTTAAAATTCACTCGAACAATATTACTTCTCTTAAAAAAAAAAAAAAAAACTTTACCGTCGTTCAGTATTAAAAGAGTAAAGCAAACGGAAACTATAGGAAAGTAGAGAAACCTTTATCGAGCTTTAATGGAGCTGTGTTATTTATATTTCTTATTTTTTCCTCACACTAAAAGTGTGTTAATATACAGATAAGAGATTCTGTTAGGATACAGATCTGAGGTGGCACATCCAGTGGCTCACAATAATCCTGAAAATAAGATTAGTTAGATTTGGTGTCAAAGTCTTTCTTAAAAAGGAACCAACACTTTCTTCAACATATTGGAGATAGAGAAGATCTGGTGTGCTTAACTCATTGTAGCTAACATGCATCTGCTCAATCAGCTGCTTTGATATGGTCTAACAAGTATGGTATAATAATAAATAACATTTATTTAATCCGATAATAATTTATGTTCGAATTGCTGCACTATTGCTGGTGATAAATTAAAAAAAAAAAAACAGTATTATTTTCAAAACTTGGATATATTTTATTACTAAATACAGCCTAAAGTGAACATTTGAAATTCTATAAATCTAAAAAGTGGAATATAATTTGACAATTTCAATAGCTTCACTTCTGAAAGTCTATAAATCTAAAAAGTGGAATATATAATTTGACAATTTCAGTCGCTTATATATTCGATGACAATTTTTAACGATGTATATTTAAAACATCTTTAATGAAATATATTGATTTTTGATGTGATTTTTTTATAAGGATGATAAAAACATTTAAATACATTTGTGGACAAAAAATTTAAAAAAATTTGAGTACAAGAACTATTTTTTTTTAAGAATAAAACATTCTAAAATAGGGATATATATATAAGAAAAAATAGTTCTCAAATCCAAAAAAAATCCAAATTTTTACTAAATGTGTATATTAATTTTCATAAGATGCATAAAAAAATTCTCAAACAAAAAACATTCAATTGCATATAATTTTATCAAATGTGTTCTCATATATATATATATATTGATTTTCTAGTAAGAGCGTCTAAAATTATAAGTTAATATTGGATATGGACCCACTGTAAATATGTGGTTATGGTTGAACGTAAAATTTAAAGTCATGACAGTCTTAATTAGAGAAGTATTATATATATATCATTGTTCTAGTAGACGATAGGCGTTAGTCGTACAGTGGACTAGCTTAGACAGCAAGCTTTTCTTTTTCTTTTTCTTTTTACCCCTTTTAAACAAATCACAACTTGATTAAATCTAACAAAGTGAATAAAAATCCACATAAAATGATTAGAATTATCAAGAAAATGATAATTTTACAGATCTAACAAACAAAATGAAACAAGTCAAATCAGTGATAAAAACAATAAAATTTAGTAACAACAAAAATGAGTCTGATGATAGTTTGTTACAGAATATATATACGTAACCAAAATAGATTTCCTCACTTTGACCTTATACCTATTTTTGCTTTTCTAAATAAAATCACAACAGTATAAGCCTACTGAAATTGTTTTACATATTAAGTCAAAATGATTTTCATTTTGTGTGAAAATTAAATACATTTAGTATAAAACTTGTTAAGTCTAATACACTATTCCATAATAAAAAGAAAAAAAGGAAAAAATATGTAAAAAATGTTTGTCTAGTTTTTATTAGTCCAGCTGAAACTGTTTATGGTGGTTTCAATTGGAATGTATGTTTGAGAAATAAGAATATAAGGTTTACTAACCAAAACACTGAAAACAGTGTCGTTTTATAAAAATAAAAATAAAAAACGCATAGGCGGGTTAGGTGTCTAACTAGGCGGGTTAGGCGCCCGACTAGGCGTCCGACCACCTAGAAAGGCCGATTAAAGTAAAATCGTGGCGGCCGGACCCGCCCAATGGCTAGGCGTCCGCCTAGACCGAATACTAGAACACTGATATATATATATATATATATATATATATATATATATATATATATATATATATGTGTGTGTGTGTGTGTGTGTGCGCGCGTGCCCGCGCGCGCGACTTTGAATGCTATTTAATTTAATATTGATATATTCGGGGACTAATTTTTTTCTTTTATATATATATCAGTGGTTTTCCACTCCGTACGCATTGATATAAGTTATATCAGTACGTTGTATGTGGACCGTTGATTATGAAGAAGTTTTGACAAGTACATATACTTTGAGTCAATATATGTAAATATAATGGTTCACTGGAGACGCACTGACGAATTTATATCAGTGCGCACCGACTTGAAAATTTCTATGTGTATATATATTTAGTCCTTTAAATTTATAACACGCTTTGGAGAAGTATTTTTGGAACTATCACAAGCCTAATAAGTTGAATTTGAATGATACCAAAGTATTATCAAATGATGCTGGATAAAAATACCAATATGTTTACTTTTATTTGTTCACTTTATCCTTTTATCTATTTACTGTTCTTTCAAAAATCTCCATTGATGGAGGTCAATCAATAGAGGTAGAACAAACTTCCATTTAAGGTCATAGAAACGACCTCCAATGGAAGTCGGTTTCGATCTATATTGGAGGTCGTCGAAACGACCTTCATTGGAGGTATGCACTCACCTCCGATGGAGGTCGAAGAAGAAGATGATAATTTTTTTTTAAAGAAAAATGATCCGAAAATAAGTCTTGGCTACCCTATCCTACTTGAGACTTATTGTCACCCTACACGAGATTTATTTCTAGATTTAGATATGAAAATAAGTTTCAAGTTTCAGGTTTCCTATTTGAGACTTATTTCAAAATATATGAGACTTATTTTCAGATCTATTTTTATTTTATTTGTTATAATCTTCTTCTTCATCGAACTGGAGGTCGAGTTTCTTTCAACATCCAATGGAAGTCGTGGTCGTTTCGACTTCTAATAGAGGTTTTTTCGATCTCCATTGATGGAGGTGAGGTTCTAGCTTAAAAAAAAAAGATGAGAGAGGAAGAAAAAACAAAAAAAGTAAAAAAAAAAAAAAGTAAAAGAATTTACCACATTTTTTGGTGCTATTTTTTATAGGAATTATTATCTTGGTGATATACTAATATCCCCATAAAGTCAACACCATTTGGTGATATTTTCTCTATTCTCTCCGGTTAATTTCTATATTAATTTTATCATCCCTCTCATAAGCAGTGTTGCAGAAGTCAGTGACTAGGGCCGATTAGTCGCTCGGCGGTGCTCTGCCGCCGCGATTCGAAGCCAATCGGAGTATTAGGCGTTTTCAGTCAAAGTCGGTCAAAATCGAACCAAGTCGGAGACGAAATCGGACCACTCTCTTCTTCTCTCGCTGACTGGTGACCACTGTTTCACTCTGCCGCTGCTTGTCGTTGATCGTCGTCGTCACCCTTCGTCGCTAGTTGCCGATCATCGTCCATCGTCGCCAGTTGCCGATCATAGTCCGTCGTCGCCCGTCGCAGATCGTCCCTGTCCTTCACTTCGCCAGTCGCCGATCATCCTTCACTTCGCCACTTCAATTCTTCGTCTGCTTCAGTTCTTAGAACTGTTTTCAGAATGATGTGAGATGAAAGAGGTGTGGTGTGGTGTGAGTTAGTGAGTTGGTAAAGTTGTGTGGTGTTAGTGTGTTACCGAGTTACACCGTACACATGTGTTAGTGTGTGTTAATATTAGTATGTAATACACTAATACTGTAATGTTATACATTACAAATTTACAATTTTTTTTAATGATACTTAGTTTAGTAGTTTATACTTTATAATTTATATACAACTATTCAAGTGTTATGGTGTAATGTATTATAACTTTTCAATAGATGAAAATATATGAATTAGAATGACATTTACTCAATTACAATTTAATATAAAAAATTATATAACAAAAATATATTTCCGGTCAACCTCCGGTTTACCGTCGACCGACCGACAACCGATTTTCGACCATTCGTCTAGTCCCCGACTAGTTCCCGATTAATCCCCCTAGACGCTAGGCGGTGGGTCGCCACCGACTGGCGCCTAACGACTTTTACAACACTGCTCATAAGTCGAAATATGTAATATTATAAATTATGGTTATTGCCAATCCTGTAGTTGGAATATGTATATAAAAGAATATTACCAATCCTGGTACAGATCGATGTGGACACCCAACCATTTATTTTTTCAAAATTTTATCTTATGGGTGTGGGGGAAAAGAACTTGGAATGTGACAACTGATATCAACCCATCAATATTTATTTACTAAATATTCTATCTTCTCAGTTGTGACTGATACCATTGCTGTCTTTTTAATTCAGTGATGAATTTGATAACGATGGATAACCAAAAAAATCATATATGTTTTTGTATTCTATATAATCACTTTTGACATTTAAAAAATATATATATATATATAGCCTCGGCTCAAACTTGTTAAAGGAATACTTTTATGTCTAATGGTTTAAAAATAGAGTAATGATATATGATCTATAAAACCAACTTAAATGATACCACAATTTATTTGTTCTAACTATGTCATTGATTATATCATTCCATGATATATATGATAAGAATAAATTGATTGACAAGTCATTACTACTCTAGAGGTGTATAAATGCTTTCGTTTGCTAAGTTATCCGGCTAAGATGATTTAGTTTTGATAAAATGAATTTGACTCGGTTGGTAAGGCCGTGGGTTGAGTTATGTGCTCCTCCTCTCCCAAATCCCAATTATACAATTATAGAATATTGTAATAGTTAAAAAAAATGATTTTGCTCAACTATATAGTTTTTTAATAAAATAATACTAAACTACACAAAATTTATCCTAAACCTTTTATATATGACTCATATTTTACATGTTTCATATAAATTATTAGATATTATCATAATCACGTATCATTTGTGATATCATTTATATTTAGAATACTTCATATATGGGACAATAAAAAGATAAAGTTTTGATTCCCAATTTCTCAAGATATATGGTGCTCGCTTGTTTATTTTAATATTTTCTCCTTAATACAATATTTGATCATTAATCAACTCTCTCAAACCTTTCTTGCACCGTAAGAGGTCCAATAAAGTAAACTTACTGATCCTATATATATATATATATTCCTTTTATCCTCGTGTGTTACACATGAACCACTGATTATGGAGAAATTTTGATAAGTACATACACTTTGAGTCAAAGTATGTAAATGTAATGGTTCACATCCAACGCTATATGTAAATATAATTTTCAAGTCAGTACGTACCGATATAAATTCATCTGTGCGTTGGATATGAACTATTATATTTATATACTTTGACTCAAAGTGTATGCACTTGTCAAAACTTCTCCATAATCAACAGTCCATATATAACACATTAATGTAAGTTATATCAGTACGTAACGAGGATAAAATGAATATAGATATATATAATTGTGATTATTACGATGTATCTTACAAGGAAATATCTATCCATAATTTGAATAAGGAAAAAAAGGCTTAATTTCATACGCACCCTATGGTTTGACATAATTGCATGCACATGCAATTTTTTCTTTTATTCGAGAACTACCATCCAAACCGTTGACCACCATAAAAATAACTTTCAACTTAATTGTTAGCACGAAAGTTCAAAATTGTTTGTAGGTTATTATGTCACCATTATAATAAGGGATATATATTTAACACAGCATTTTAAAAATTACATTAATTAATTCTTTCACAAAAATTGCACTAATACCCCTAACTTTAGGTGAAATTGGACTTTTACATAGAAGATCATTTTATTAATTGCCCAAACCTCTCTTGGATTTCGTTCACCAACCGTTTGACTAACTACACGTTAACGGTTGGAAGGGTAAAATGGACTTTTCAAGAGTGACATTAAATGAATTAAAAGGAAATATCCCTTGTCCAATCATAACCGGACACATCAGCTCTCCATAATTTAAAATAACAATTAAAAAAACTAAGACAAATATAAATTTAAAAGAAAATTGTGCTTATGGAAAAATGTTCTTGTACAGACCCTTTGTTTTGCAATCCAAGAACAAAAGCAACAATCATTGAGCTTATTGTGCTAACAAAAAAAAGTATGGATTTGGAAGGCTTAGAAAATTCTTGGGTTGTGGAAATCACCGACATCTCTCCATCCAAAGATGGATCACAAGTTCTCAACAAATATTTATTTAAAAGGGAGAAAAAATAAAATAAAATAGAGATTGGATCTCCACGAACCAATCACTGAAAAACCAATCTCTCTATTCAAAGGTGGAACTTCTCCCCTGTCGTAAATTTCTCCCTCTATTGTGAACTTCTTCTCTCGCCGAAACTCCCATCTCCATGGATTACTCAATCTTTTCTAGGATTACTCGGTCTTTTACACCAAAACTTTACACAAAAGCGTACACAAACTCTTAGAGAAAGAAACTCACCTCTCAAATGACCCAATGAAGAGAAAAGGCAAATCCAAGTCTTTATCATCAAAACCCACCATGACAATTACGACATGGATCTCATCTATGGAGATCCAATCTCTCTATCATTTTCATTTTCATTTTCTTTTCTTTTTTTATTTGATCTCCATCGTCCATGCTGAGATGAATGGTGGAGATCCATGTGTTTTTTTTTTTACTTTTTTTTTTGTTCTTTTACTTAAACATTTGCTTTCATTTATTATAGGGTAGGGGTAAATCTGACTTTTCAAATTGAAGATCAGGGGTAAATGTGCTTTTCAAGAGTTAATGGTGTTCAATAGTTAATCTTAATTGTGGTCAACGTTTGATCAACGAAATCCAAGGGAGGTTTATGCAATAAAATGACTTTCTATCTAAAACTCCAATTTCACCTAAAATGAGGGAATGTTAGTACAATTTTCCCACACACAAAAATTACAGACCGGTGATAAAAAAGGACCAAATTTAGTTATTTGGGTAGATTAGGGACCTTGAGAGCTAAAAATATAAATTTGATTAAGAAAGTGACGTTTCTAAAAGTATTAGGGACTAAATTGAAGTTTCCCCTAAAAAAAGTTACATATTCATACATTTTTTTTTTCACATCATAGGGATATTTATACAATTAACCTAAGAAAAGTTGGAGTCAATTTTCTTTAACTCCCCAAATCCTTGAAATAGAGGTTGCGTCATTTTCCATCACATGTTAATACTTAATATTGCATGTTTTATATGGTTTAAAATCTTATTTTGATTCTGCTGATTTTTGGGTCTATTATTGAGAAATCCCTCCAAAGTATTTATTGCGTTTGGTTAGAATTAATTAGGCATAGGTTACACAAGGGACTATACTCTTCGGCGCAACACAGTGGAGGACCGGAGACAAAGGGAGCCATGGCCTCGCTGCCCCAAGTTTAAAAATTATAAACTTACTCAAAATAAAATTTGTATTTAATATATTGTTTCTACTATTTTAAGTTTTTGTGAATTGACCCCTCAAACTCTAAAGTACTTCAGGTTCCGTCCCTAAAAAGAATTTAATTTATATACATTCTCTACTAATATTGCATGTGAATGAAAAGCAACTTGTCTTCAAAATAACATGTTAAGAACTTGTAATGATCCCTTCTTGTGATCAAATATTCCCCATCCAGTAATTTTAGCATCTTTGAAAAGTTTAATGGTGAATTCACCGTTCGATTGATATCATGATCATCAAAGAGGGTTCTTTTGTGATTTAGTGGTTTGAATAAGCTTACATGAAGACGAAGGTATTGACTTTAATTATATGCCTTTTTTAATGTATGTAACAATATATGATTCTTCCCTTACAAAAGGCAAGTTGTCTCAACCCCACTTCGTATATTTGCTCAAATCTAGGTTGGTTCAGATAAATTATAATTTATAATGGTTTGGATCTATCGAGTATATACACTTTGCACCACCATCTAATATGACTTGATGGTAAATGATGTTCATTCAACATGATAATGTTACAGATTTGAATTGTTATATCTATAAAATATACATACAGTCTTTCTATTATCAATTTAAACTGATATAAAATATATCAATTCCTTACATATGAACCGTAAACAAATGAACATAGGTTTTCCAAGATATAAGTCCAAAAGCATAAGAATTGGCCCACAAGTCAAATCAGAGCATGACAATACATGGTCAAAATCAACTTGTAAATGAATTGATTATGATTTGACATTACACATATTATTGTTTTTAATTATCAAATTCAAATAAATCAAAACAGATAAAATAAAGACTCCGTGATCCGCACCCTCACATAAATAGGATAGACGTTAAGGTGATTAGGGCTCTCACTACATTTTACTCTAAGCTCTCGAGAATGCTCTCCCACACTCTCCATACATCTTAATCTCATATAACATTTATTACGATTCTAACCTCCGTATTAATACCTAATCATACACAAACCTACGATCGACTTGTCCATTACGATCACCGAGTCGAACCACGAAACCAATAAAGGATTCGATCGATTAAGCTCAACATCGACCACGTCTAAAATTGAGTAACATCGATCAAACCAATTGACCAAATCATATCGACAAATAGCTCGACTCCACACGTCGAGCTGACTGGTTTGTTAGCCTTTACAAATTTATTTAAGCTATTTCATCGAATACATATCGACTCGAGCATCGGAGAGTCTCCCAAATAGAGGTGTCCACGGTTCGGTTAAACCGTTCGAAACTGAACCGAAACCGAACCGAAACCGTCCTCTTAAAACCGTAACCGAAACCGTCGGTTAAAAAACCGGTTCCCGACGGTTCGGTTACGGTTAGGAATTATGAAAACCAAAACAAAAAACCGCCAGTTTCGATGAAAAAATAAAATAAAAAATGCAACAACTAATAAAATGTTGACACGTGGCACTTTTTTTATAAAAAAAAACCCGGACCAAACCGAAACCGAACCGAACCTAAAACCAAAACCGAACCGTAACCGAAAACCGCCATAACCGAAACCGCCCCAATCCGCTCCATTACGGTTACGGTTACGGTTCGGCCTTTCCAAGGAACCGAAACCGACGGTTCGAAACCGAAACAGAACCGAAACCGAACCGTGGACACCATTACTCCCAAAGGGAATAACCCCCTCTGTGGCTCAACCTTCGTTCTTTTTTTCCTCTTATTTCACAGGTTTTCAATATCCACCTTGATGATACAAATCAATTGTAGATCCGATCGACTACATGGACCATTGGATTTTAAAAAATGTGTTTACAAGTGTATATAGTCAAGTCAAAGCATTTAAATCCAATGACATACGTACAAGGGATTGATAATAGAAAAATTATATATATATATATATATATATATATATATATATATATATATATATTTCTTTTCTTATCAATGCACACTGATATAAATTCGTCAGTGCATTGGATGTAGACCATTAGATTTACATATTTTGACTCCAAGTGTATGCACTTGTCAAAACTTCTCCATAATGAATGATCCATATGCAATTCACTGATATCAGTGCGTACTGACTGAAAACCCACTATATATATAATGAAAGAAAAGTAGATGTTTTGACATTTTACGTAAGTGTTATTCATCCTCACTAACGGGTCGTTTGTTTTTTTTATCTGAAGAGTGAATAGTTCTGAATTTTTCTAAAGACTGAATAGGGACGGAAATCTGAACCTGAATGACATGTTTATTTTTTCTCTCTCACATCTGAATGTATTGTTAATATGTTTGGTTTTTAAAAGTAAAAATGTCTGAAAATAAGTAATTTTACATTTATACCTATGTTAAACAATCATACATATAATATGAAATAAAAACAATAAAAAAATAACTATTATATATAAACACATATGATCATGATATTCTTTTGATAAAAAAAAAACTTCATTTTTACTAAAAAGTAAGATGTTTTTTTTAAAAAAAAAAAATGGACAACACAAAAACTCACACAAAACACTAATATCTATGTGTATATATATATATATATATATATATATATATATATATATATATATATATATCACCCTAATATCATAATAAAATATTGATATTAAATAATTTAAATACAAATATGAGAAGTGATTATGGTTCTTTTTTATTTTAAAGTTATTTCAAATAGAAAATATATTAAAATAAAGATTTCTATGCCATATGTAATTAAGATGAAATTGGAAATATGTTATATATGGGGGATTGTATCATAATAAAAGATTTTGGATTGTATTTAATGCAATTTAATGATTTGTAATTAAGTGAAAAGTCAAGATTTTTTAATTTTTATTTTAAATTGTTTTTAGCATTTTTAAGTTGTTTGATCACTTTTTTTTTTTAAAAAAAAAATCCTAATAATTATGATTCAGACCTATTAAGTTTTAAGTGAAAAAAACAAACTATCCTAAATTGTTTCGGATTATGGATTTTACATTAAGTGTCAAGTGAATCCAAAACATATCTACTTTATTTAAGAACCGAGTTTTATGTAATAATTTAAGGTATAACTTCATTAATATTATTAGATGCGACAGTCAGTAGACTAATCCATAATCCATATATTTTGCAACTTTTGGTTTTTTTTTTTTTTTACTATTACAGTAAATTCATGATTTAGATGAGATGTATACAACTCGAACATACAACTTATGGTTTAGGTGTTATAGACACTCAACTGGACTAACCCAATAAGTTCATGATTTATAGGAGATGGATACGACTCGAACATACAACTTACGGTTTAGGTGTGATGAACACCCAACTGGACTAACCTTATGATTTGTGTCTACCATCTTACGATTTGAAGACTTCCAAACTTATAATGATATCTTATTTTATGTAAACACTTGTAAACTCGGTATCTCTCTGTCATGCACATTTCAAACAATTGAGTTTTTTTTTTATCTTTTCAATATTACAATCATTTAGGTTTTAGGGAAGGGTGATACTCGAACCACATCCATATGGTGTGGTAGCAAGGGATATACCACTGTATCAACTTTATCTTGTTAAATAAAATATAATTTCAAACACTTGGAGTATGTTTTGTTGATTATTTGGTTAATATAATTACATTACGGTAATATTACATTTCTCAAAAAATTGTTTGAAAATATGTACAATCCAATGTGGCAGTCCAGGAAAAGAGATAATAAGAGAAAAAATATAACAATTCATTAAATGAGTTGGACTGTCACATTAGATTGTACATATTTTTAGGACAACTTTTTAGAAAAAGTAGCATTTCCATTACATTATTGATCACAAATCTAAGAAACTACAAATTCTTAATTCATTATGTAATCATTTTTATTTCAAAATGCTTCAAAATCTCACATTTCACTTTTCCTAAAAATTAAATCAAATCAAGGATATTAGTTGGGTCAAAACAGATTGGCATATTATATTCAGTTTTGAACCTCCATTTTAATTAAATTAATTAATAGTTAAAAAAATTAAATTAATTAAAAAATTAATAAGAGAACTAATCTACCTACCACGTGGATTGCTGCCATTGGTGACTTGCCATGCGCATTAGTTTAACTCAACCGACCTGTGCTCTCGAAAAAGAAAATGTTATAGGGTACAAGTGCCACCTCAGAGTACCAACCACATATTGCATGATCTAGTGCTTGAAGATGGAGGGATGAGATTTTGCAACGTGTCTGGCTCTTAATGGAGACAGACAAGGGCATGGTTATTTGGTGCGTCGCCACCGTCTCAGTATTATAACTTCCTTTCTTTCTTCTCCACACACGCACACATCCCACCCAAATGACCAAACTACCCTCAATATATTTTATAATTTACATTTATAACCTTTTTATTTAGTATATTACCCTTGTTTTCAATTCAGGAATTACCATCCCTAATTTATCTTGTGTATTGTTGGAGGGAGAGAAGTTCAAACTTCAAAATTGTAAACCCACTTTTGTTTGGAATTTGAATGATTCAAAGCAGTCACTTGATCATTATTAATTTCTTAAACTATTATAATCAATTTGGAGTTTAGATAGGGATATAATCATATGACTCGAACTTACAATTTTATAATACAAATGTTATAAGCATATTATTATATCGATATCGTCTTGTTCGTGATAATCATTTTGTTTCGGTGAATATTAATTTTAAACGTGCTTTGCATTATATATATATATAAAAAAAAAAAAAACTTGATGCATTCTTTAGATTATGAAAATGTAAAAGGTAGTTACCATTCTACATCTAAAACAAATAACTTACTTTAAGACAATTCTAAATACAAAATAAAATTTATGTGTAAATTGAGTTTTATTAATTTGTTGACTATACATCCTCATTACTGTCTAATTCATCCCAATAGTTACAATATGTAAACTATATATAGCTCATTACCATATGGTAATACATATCTCCTTCCTTGTTAGTGGTTGGTGGTTCAAATTTCATTTTATGTATTTTATAAATATGTATAATGAATTCATTGATATTCAGAAAATCTATAAAAGTAATGATACATAAAATCTCTTATTTGAATTGTTAAATCATACTGGTTAACTGATATGCTTATCTAAAGTTGATATCAACTCTCCATGAGTTTTATTTCACCAAAACTTTAAATTATCGGTTCTTGCATCATGAGTGATGTTATTTGCATCATGAGTGATGTTATGTCCCTTTCTTTCATTAATACTTTTAAATAAATCTTATTTGATAAAAAAAAAATCAATAATACAGCAAGTGGAAACAAAAAAAAAAACATTAATTTATCTTTTGACATGCGAAACAATAAATTACAGTTGTAAATGACAGAGCAAGTGAAATTAATTTGATATCAAAACTTTAAAAGTAATATTATCAACTAACTAAGCTGATTGTTACTCACAATCTTTACTTCCAATATCAAATCGTTCAGAACATGATAAATACTATATATATTCAAAACTCATCACTTTAAACCATTTGATTAAATATTTAATAGTTAACTTTAAAAAAATGGGTTAAAATACACTTTTAACCTTATTTTTATTCAATTTAAATATAATTACAATTTTAGCTTCATATTAAAATAAAAAAAGTAAGCTTATTTAATAAAATCTTAAATAAACAAAAAATCAAACAACAAACTCATCAACAATTTTTTTAAAAATCAGGTTTTTTTTTAAACATTTTTTTTAAAAATATTTTTGGAAAATAAATATCTCATTATTATTATTATTTTATTTTTGCACAATTTTTATTATTGTTTTTTAGGAGACAATTACTATTATTATTTTAATTTTTACACAATTTTTTTATTATTATTTATTAATATAATTATTTTAAGGTTTTGTAAAAAAAATATTTTCAAGTATTTTTCCATTGGACTTGTTTACATTTCTTTTACTTATTTAATTAATTTTTTTTTATAAGTTTCGACATATTTGTAGATCTAATGCATGAAAACTAAAATGTCTATAGGTCTATCAATTTCAACCGATGGAATGACTAAAGTGATGGATTTTATAGAAAAGGAAAGGATTAAGGTGATGAATATAATCATGACATTTATAAAGTTGATTAACCGTGAAAAAATTGGAATTGTGGTGAATATATATATTAAAAAGAATACAATAAGTTGCATATGGAAATGCAATTAAAAGTGATTAGTGAATAGCATTGGAATTAGAGAAACCAATTACAATGCACTACCTAAATATATAAAGAGAGAAGAGGTTTCGGTATATATATATATAATACAATGTATCATGTATGTACTAATTAAAAATAAAAACATTGAGATACTAGTTTAAGAACCGTAATTATATATATGTACAATTCATCAAAAACAAATATATACATATAATAGAATTTTAACTTTAATTGTAAAATTTTAATTAGAAAAAAAAATCAAAGATATGTGTGACCTAATATTATGTTTTATTTAAATTAGATTAAATCAGTTTTAAATTGTGACATAAGGTGTGTTTGAAATGACTTTTCAGGTAGAGTTTTTAAAGTACATTTTTTACCCTTAGAGCTTTTAGCAAAAAGTTGTATGTTGTTCGATAATTAATCATAATGAGCTTTTAATTAGTGTGTGTATATATATATATTCTTTGGCTATATATTTGAAAGTGTTTTTGTTATTATAAATTGTAAAAAATCATTGACAAATTATTTGTAATGAAAAGGGTATAGAGTCAAATATTTAAAGTTCATAATGGATAATTGAGACAATTTATACATAGAGCTTCTAAGGTTGTTTACAAACCTGTTTGACAACCTTTGGATTAAAATCCAATGGATGTTATATTATATATATATATATATATATATATATATATATGTATGTATGTATATATATATATAAATCTTTTCTTGAGTTTAGCAAAAAAAAACCAAAAATATATATCAGATAAGCTTTTAACATTAAAAAAAAAACGTGTATGGCAAGTAGAAAAAGTCATATCAAACACTCTTAAACTTTTGACTTTAACATTTAATCACTTATTTACACTTAATCTAAGGTTTTTTTTTTGTTAGAAGACTTGGTGGTCCTGAATTTTATTGAAAATTGAATTATATGTTTATTTATTTTTCTCACCTCTAATTATAAAAAAAAATAAAAAATATATATAATTAAGGTTAAACAATGGTGTTGAAAGTAAACATGAGTTACAACTTTTTTTTTCTAAGTCCTTTATCATAACTTATACGTAATATGTTATAGAAAGAAATTTGTATCATATAAAAAAAATAGATATAATTGGGAATATATTATCTTTACTTGAATAATATGGAAAGAAAATATATTAAATGCAACTCAGTAGTTTGGAATTAAATGAAAAGTAATTTTTTTTTTTACTATTTTTTTAAGTTTTTTTTTAATATTTTAAAGTTGTTTGATCACTTGAAAAATAACTTAACAGGTTTAATTCAGACTTATTAATTATAATGTGCGAAAAAATAAACGATCCGTAATAGTTAAAATTGATATCAACTCAACAATTATCTTAATAATTGGATTAAGACTTAAGAGTATATGAATGGTTAGATATTGAAATTAATAAAAATTTAAATTGATTTAGTCAACTCATCTTCTTAACATGTATAACGAATGACAACCAATCAACACAAACCATGATACTACATTTTTCAAATATTGTGACAAATTGATAAGTAACTACCATATCATCGTTGCACTATCTCATGATTAATATTGTTGCTACAAATAGAAAAGTATGTTAATATATATTCCAAAATGTAATACCATTTTATCGTTAAGGTAATGATACAAAATAATAATAATAATATTGACAATTTGATAATCAAAATGGAACTTGATATACATTCTTTTGTATCTTAAAAATCATCTATAATTAAATTTATTTAAAAATCTTTGTGATTTTCATTTCAGAATACATAATCAATGAATTTATGAGAAAATGATCTTTCATTTGATTGTGAATCCTAGTCTTAATAATATGGAAGAATTTTATATTATTAATATAATGGGGGCCAGGTTGCAATTATCATCTACATAATATATTATTACAACATGTGTATAAAGAAAGTTTTTTGAACTTTAATTAGGCAATGTTTATGCATATTGATGCTGAAATTTACACTACTTACATGATTTGTTTTTCTATTTTTATCAATTTGCCATTTATTATCGATTAAACCAGATCAAGCAAAGGTATTCCTAACGGAGGAATTTTTATTTTTCTTTTATGTATTAAATGGGGAATTTCATATATTTTTTACCAATAATTACAAGAATTCAATACCACAAGTAAGCTCAAATTCAAACCAAGCATGATGATGTAATATTGTCATTTACGAAAATATTATTATTGTTGTTATTATTATTATTATTATTATTATTATTATTATTATTATTTGAAATGTTACAATAAATTTCAGGTTTACAGGAGAGAATACAATTGAAACCTGCAAATCTCATAGTGTAGTCGCATGACGCATACTACTTGACAAATCTTATCTCGTCATTTATAAAAATAAAAATAAAAAAAGAGAAAATATTCATTCATTTATTTTCTCTTAGTCTAATGGTAACAAAGAGAAAATGAATTAATGGTAGATGACAACCCTTTGATTGGAGGAATGGGTGTCAATTAACATAACTTTAAAAAGTTGGATAACATTTTCCTTTCACAAAAAGAAAAAAAATGAAAAAGAAAAGAAAAATAGTTATTATTTACATTTTAGCTCTTAATTCTTAGTTTATGTATAAACTTGATATCAAATTAGATTATTAAATAAATATATAATATATATTATTGAAATAAAATAAAAAGAGAAATGATTAAATATAATATTTTGAATAGATAAAGTAATTATTTAATTGATATTCAACATATAAACAACTATACTTATAAGTAGGGCTGGCAATTCGGGTTCATAGGTCGGGTTGACCTCAACCCGACACGACCCGAATAATATTAACCCTTAACCCGACACGACCCGTTTAATTAAACGGGTTAACCTTTTAAAACTCAACACGATACGAATAAATATACGGGTTAGACAGATTGACCCGTAACACGTTTAATAATCTATTCCGGGTTATAATGGATAGGGTTTCAGCCGTGTGACCCGTTTAACCCGAACCCGTTTAACACGAATAGTGTTGTATTGATGATACCAAACCAAACAAAATTACAAATGGCACTTCCATGTTTTTGTTGAATGATCATACAAAGCATAGATCAACAAGATTTACATGTTATTAACCAAATAACTGGGTAGGGAATTTTGAAGGAATTGTTACTTGAAAGTATTACACTGTCAAAAAGATAAAAAAAAAAGATTGATGAACAAGATCGACCAAAATCCACCGCCGTGAATTAAAGGAGTCCAACTAGACCAATATCTGCCGCCGTCTCTCCAAACCGGTTGCACGTCAGTTGTCGCTGCTCTTTGGCATCGTCGCAGTCGCTGCTCTCTGGCATCGTCGCAGTCGCTGCTCTCTAGCATCCTCGCAGCTCCGTCGCACCAACAACCTGATCCCACCCAGAATCCGTCGATCGTCAGTCGTCGCTGCTCTGCCATCGATTTCAGTCGCCGCTGGTCATCGGTTTCTTTCCTATGATTGAGAGGAGATCTGAATTTTAAAATAAAAGAGAGCACAGTGAAAAGAAGAAAAAAGAAAAAGAGTGAAAGGGAGAGAGTGAGAGTTGATCTTGGTGAAGTTAGGGTTATGGATTTGAGAGTGTTAGTGTGATGACTACTGTTGTAACCTAAAGAATGCTTTTATATAGTATGCCAAAAGTCATTTATAACCCATATAATAAGAACAATTATATATATATATATATATATATATATATGATTAAATGGGTTTAAACGGGTCACCAGTGAACCCGTTTAGTCAAACCCGCACGACCCATAAAATAAACGGGTTATACGGGTTGACCCGGTTACGACCCGAACCCGTTACGAAGCCAACCCAACCCGTTTAAGTACCTCGGGTTCGTGTCGGGGTTGACGGGTTGCGGGTCAATTTTACCGGCTGTACTTATCATAAACTTAGCCCTAGGGTAATAATATATCTAAACAAATGTTAAGGTGTAAAGTTCAAATCTTCTCATTCAAATAAGAACAATAATGTGAAATAAATTCCTCAAAAAGAAAGAAAGAAAAAACAATATCTTGTTACTTTTACATCACTTTCGTAACCAAATACAATACTGTCTATTTAAAGTAATGCGTTTGAGATTGAGATTATAATGTAATAGATAATATACTTTTATCTTGACTAATTGATGTTTTCTTAATTAAAAAAAAGTGATAAAACTAATTTTCTAAAAATAAAGACAATAAAAACTCATCAAGAACTATTATTTTTTGTTGGTGGTAAATCTAGCCCGAGTCTCATATCCTGTGTGGATATTGCGACTTGATGTTTGGAAGTATCTGTTATCCGTTGTTACATAAAAGAATCGGAAGACATCTATTATCTGCTGTCACATAGCACAACCGGTGGTATAGCTAACAATTTAATTGAGTGGGGGCTTGATATAAATGATATTTTTAGCAAATATAACAAACAAATCTTTTATAATTTATTTTTAGATAAGGTTGGCGTTGTGATATTTCTCACATCTTCAATACTAAATTAACGATGGAATGATTTTGATGGAAGATTTTTTAAAATATTAATAATACTAATATATAAGAGTAAATAAGACTTAAATCATTGGACATTGCAGTATTAGGCATATGTTTACTTCAGGAAGAATTTAGAACTTTAACCTTTCTAGGGATTTTTTTTTTATCTATTTCCATCAAAGGCTTGAGACCCCACTAAGCATGAATTGGCTCTGCCACTTGCGCCAACGGGTATCGTTGGTATTCACACTCGATACTAAAATCAGTTCCTAATTGTAGAGTAAACACAGCAATATAGTTACTAATTGTTAACTCCTTATAATGACTAAAAGTTATCATTTAATTACATGTTTATATGCTTTTATAGGATATCCTCTTTATTGTTGTTGTGTTGTCACCTAATGTTTGGATATTGTGGCTTACATTTACCCTTACTTGTCATGACAAATATCATTTTGTATGTGACCGAAATGACATCTTTCTGTATACTCCTTTGAAGATATTGACCTACTGGAGAATTGAGGTTTTTAAGTGACTTGAAAGCACTCTATATTTATAGATAGTTTCTATTCATTTGATCCAATTATTTACTTGTTATTTTGATTTTTGTGGCAATTGGGGGTTAATTATACCAACATTTTTGAATAAGTATAACAATTTTTTAAAGTGTTTACTAAGGCATACGATGTCTTTGTTGCTTTGGAGTTTATTTCAATGAATTTCATTTGTTCTAAATCTTGAATTTTAAATGCAATTCATAGGCAGATATTTTTCCATATTAACAATTAAAAAAAAATTAATTAATTTTTGGGATCCATGAGGCATGAACTATTTTTCTAGGGATAATTACCACGGTGACCATCAAATTGATGACACATTATCAAAATGACCATTAGATTGGAAAGTTGTTCCAAAATAGTCACTTTAGGCGAACTTTGTGACATCAATGACCATTCCATCAAACACCGTTAACTTTACGGTTAAATAAATGGACATTTTATTAACTTTATCTATAATTACAAAAATAAAATATAAAATATAAAATATAATATTTCATGAAAAGCTTTCTATAAATATCAAAATTTTGAGTTGAAAACAAAAGTATTATATGCTTACTCTGTTGTTGGTTTTCGTATTCGGGTAATCTGGAGATATTTATCTTCCATGATTAATACACTTCATAAAAAGTGTTTGTGGAATTTGTTCTAACAAGGGGGAAAAAAATTTGTTCTAAAAAGGGGGAAAATAATTTGTTCAATATGCAGATCTAATTTTAAAGCTGAAATGTTCATCTATTTAACCGTAAAGTTAACAGTGTTTGATGTAATGATCATTGGTGTCACAAAGTTCGTATAAAATTACCATTTTAGAACAACTTTCTAATTTAGTGGTCATTTTGATAGTGTGTCATCAATTTGATGGTTACCAGGTTAATTATCCAATTTTTCTAATCCTTTCCCTTCACCAACCTTTTACAGCTTTTACTACTATTATTATTTTATTCTAAAAAAAAAGAAAAAAAGAATTGAATTATTGAAGTTTTGAGTCATTTATAGAAATAAATCAAATAATCATAATAATTTCCACATACGACTGCCGTGGCTATTGGCTACGAAGAATGAGCATAAAATGGACCCCCCCAATAAACTTCCTCTAACGTCCATTTTGCGTTACAAGACATAAAAAAGAGATAAAGCCTATGAGGGGCACATACGTAAATTTAAATAACAAAAACCTTTTCTGAAGAAAGCTCACAAAAATATGCGAGGGCATTTTCGTCATTCTCTAGAATCCAATGTCATTTCCGATATTTATCTGAAATCTCACGGGGATTTTGTACATATCCACCGTATATATTTAACTGATCAGCCCCCTCTCTCATCCTCTACTCTTCTTTTGTGAAATCAATCTCTTCTCTCTATCTCTCTATCTCTCTATCTCTCTCCTCTCTATATCGTCTCTTTGATAAACTCTGTTTTCCTCCGTCAATCGCAGGCGGCGCCGTCTCTCTCACCGCCGACCGTACATCTAGATCCGGTCATCTTTCCGGTTTCCTTTCACCTGTTTCCCGATCCCGATTTTGCCTTGGAAGTCACAAATCCAACTACCCCCTCTCCCTTCTGTCTCTGTCTGTGTCTGTCGTTTTTCCATTTGAAAATTTGAAACATTTTAATATTCGATTTCCTTTTTTCGGTTTCAGCTTTTTTTTGTTATTTTAATCTTTTAAAATATTTTATTGTCGTCATTTTACGCTCTTACCCTTCGACTTGACGGTGTTTACTTTCACCGTTTTTTTACTTTTAAACGGAATTAGCTGATTGGGGTCTTGGAGTTGGGGACCTGTTTTCAAAACAATGTTTAAACGTTTCGGTCCACTTCCACTTGTGGATCTAAATTGATTTGACGCTTTTGTCCGTTAGAAAAAAATCAGTATTTTAATTTGACGGTTTTGCCCAAATTTACGATTTTATTTTATTTTTGAAAGTAGATTTTTTTTTAATTTTTTTTTGTGCTGACGTGGCATAAGTTGAGGCTATGATGAGTCATCACCCTCGAAGGATTTTAACGCCCCAGGCATCGAGAAAGCGAAAAGAGAGAGAAGCCTCTTACCCATATAAGCAGTTGGCTTCGGCTCAGGCTCAAGCCGCGGCTAATACAACAGCATCGAAAGCGGGTAAGCAGAACCCGGTTTGTTCTAATGGGCTATTAGCCGGATACATGGCTTATGAGTTCTTAACGAAGGGGACTTTGATGGGGGAGAAGTATGATCCGGTTCGAGCCGAGGCAGTGGCGGTGTCAGTGTCGTCAGCCGAGCCGAGCGTGAAGAAGAAGGAGCACAAGAGTTACGCTGAGGTGGCGATCATATTGAAGAGTGATGGGGCCCACATTCCGGGGATAGTTAATCCTACTCAACTGTCAAGGTGGATCAAGATGTGACGTGGAGGAATGTAATTGGCCACAGACTTTGTGTCCGCTTGAAGGAGGCTCGACGGAGGTGGTGACTGGTGACTGGTGAGTCGGTCTCGTAACCTAAAAGAAGCACTGAAATTGGGTTTACTTCTTCTCACAAGAATGTCGAATCGCTGCAAGTGTCGGGAAACCTTCTTCTCTCTCTCTCTCTCTCATCGATATATAATCTGTTATCTGTGTGTTTGTTTATTACTGTTTATTTTTATGTTGTGTTAGGAATTACAGCGATACTGCTAGTTATAATTGTACTGGTTTTCGTTTCACATTCTTGTTGCCATTGCGTTGATAAATAATGTTGCATGCATTACATAACATATCATATATATATATATATATATAAACATATACTTGTGTTTTGGTTGAAGTAGTAGTTGATGCATTATTGGTGCCATGTATATGTATGGGCATGCATGTCGAATTCACAATGGCATATGATATATATATATAAAAGTCGATAGGTGATATTCTGTTTTGCATATATGTATAATGTATCGTAGATATATAATAACGATGGATTTAGATCCTTGATTTACTTGTGGACAGTGTGAGAAGATTTAAGGTGACGAGAGAATCTAGACCCAATAAGGATTGCCATCTCATTTTGTAAGGAGCTAGAAGAGAAGTAAATTGAATATATATATATATTTTTGAAGTCGTTTGATGAATTACGTAACAGTGGGAATATATTGAAAGGGTTGACTAAGAGAAGTTGGTATACAAGGCTTAATTTGGTGAACCGGTGGTGGCTGGGAATTAGTTTAGTACGAGTCAAGTCTTCAAAAATGCATGCATTTCCCTTCTCGCAAATTAAGATTGGAAGACTCATGATGAACAGCATATTGTCAAAGCAGAAATCAAATTGCTGTAGCATGCTCACTATATGTATATATATATACTGGTATGGAAATGCTTGAAGCCTTGAAAGGCCTAGCTATGGCGATGTTTAATGGTCTAATTGAAGTTTCTTAGGTGTTTTATATATGTTTTATTGTTGGTTTATGGTCAGCTATTTCTTTGTGATTTCCCACTACTACACAAATTTGCCAATAATGTTTGTCTTTTCTCCATTTTCATTTTATGATCAGTCTTGTGTTGCCATATATGTCGAATACTTTCAATTGGGTTTATTATGATCACAACACCTCTCCATCGCCAATCATTAATGTTGACTGTCAATCATCTTCCATTTTTTTGCTTTTCTATCACGAGAAAGAAAGAAAGAAAGAAATGGCGTAGCTACCAAAGTTTTCACAAATCAAGGAGCTAGAGCTGTAAATATAAGTTTTGCCTCCACCTATAATGCTGGTTATGTTTTTTTTTAAGTTATTAATATACTGGATCCCAATCTCCGTTTCATGTATAAAATAATTTCATATATTGATTATCACAATGTAGTATTTATATATGCCAGAAATAATCAATGTAATATCAACTTATTATTATTATTATTTAAAATAACTGAGTGACTATTCCTCCAGTCTCCAGACAACTTTTAAAACAATATTTTTAACCCCATCTAATCATATTAAGAATGTGATATTGGGGTGATTTTTCAAATTTAAGATTTAAAATGTTTGGACATGCATGCACCAAGGGGCGAAACCAGAATATTTTTTTGAGTGGGTTGTTGATAATTTTACATAGATTAAAAATTATACTATATAATAAAAAAATCATTTTGGTGGTAAATCTCGACGGTATGACAGATTTTTTTTTAGTTAAAATGAAACAAGTATATCTAGTTAGAAAACATAATAAGGTTTACCTTCAAATATATACTCTAACCAATAAATATCATAAGAAACTATAAAGGTAAATACAATAAGTTTCTACTTAAATTTTGATTTTCGAGGCTTTAAAGAGGCAAAAGCTTTTATTACCGAATCCGAATCAAATGTAAACACAAGTTCTCTTTCAATATAAACAACTATACTATTCTTAAGAAACTCGTGATCCATCTTGTTGCGTAAATACGTTTTGATAAGTTTCATAACTGAAAATAAAACTTAATTTTACAACATAAACTTTAAAATTAAAATTAAAAATAAAACTTACGATTTTTTCGTATCGACCCTTGCATACCTCTATAAATCCAAAAACTATGGATACTCATAAAATTGAAATTTTTAGAGACTTGAAGATTAATTTATATGGTAAATCTAATGCTTTTGGTTTGTTCTTAAGGGGTTAAAATTTTTCAATTTGATTTTTGAACCATAGGGTTGATGATGGATTTTTCCACCTATATAAATAAAATAGTCAGCACCTGGTTACTGACATCCAAGTATTTTCCATTGAAATTTGCATTCAAGTTTCTGCTCTATTTTCTATAATTAACAATTTCATTAATGAAGATGAGATATTAAAAATTAAAAAAGAAGTCAATACTTTTAGTTGACTTAATCCTAGCAAACCCACTCCATCCCTTCTCAAAGATGTGTAACCAACCAAATGAACCAAATCAAGCCTATTTAATATGGAATTTATGGAATTTGTAAAATAGTGTTAAGCTGTCTAAATGATACTCATATAAAAAATTTGAACACTGTATTTATTAAAACAAGACAATAAGTATAATAGTTCTTTTTTCTTTTTTAAGGAGACAATAAATACAATAGTTGACTTTTATTTTTTTAGTAATTTTTATATTTTTAACAGATACCCATGGTTTAACACTATCTTTAAATAATCGTGACAACAAAATCTCATGACAATTGAAATTATAAATTTAAGCTTTATACGAGAATATGTGTTTGGTATGAGGGAAAAATGAGATGAAAAACTTATAGGTGTAACCCATTAATTTTAATCCTTCCAAAAGTGTAGAGAAAAAAAAGAAAGTATTTAAGGTTTAATTAAAATTATAAAATTGTCCATCTTTTTTATTCTTTTCACTATAATATAAGAGTATAATAGTAAAATCGATAAATAATTTTTTTTTATCTATCTTTCCTTCCTGTTTATCAAACATTTCAAAAGAAAAATATTTTTCTTTCTTTCCCTCATGTTTTCTATCTCTTCAAATCTTTATATCCTTCTTATTTTCTTTCCTTCATACCAAACACACTTTTAAAAACATGAAACCATTAACGAAAAAGAATACGTAAGCTTGTGTTCGATTGAGTTTGAGCCGCTCAAAACCTTGTCTCTGTGGTGGCCTCCTTCCCTCGATTTTTATTTTTTATTTCTTTTATAAAACATAAACTCTTTAAAATATTAAACATTTACCACTAAATTTTATGACTTTTTGACCGTAACCTCCAAAGAAAGAAATCTAGCTCGACCCATATTTACATCTGAAAACGTTGATAAAGTACTAGTTGATAGTTGATACACTTCTATGATCGTCCAATAAATGAGAAGGTTTTCAGGGCAACCAATGTACGGTGAATCTTCCATTATGATTGCGTCATGTGGCACAATTTTGTTCACTAATAAATACTTGTTTGATATAGAAAACAAATTCACAAGAGTTGTAAGCTCTCAAAATAGATAATATATATGATATGGTCTTACGACTTTGCGGAGACCTGTGTTTTTGGTAAACAGTCGCCCGTCGTTGGTGTTCTTTCCGATCTCTACTCACTCAAAAGGGTAAAAGCATGACTTCCTTAAGGATAGAGACCAGGGGAAATAGTGAGAATTCTTGATCTCTCTCTATCACAAATGAGCCATGCCATTTAAATGAAGGCAAACAACTTTTCCTTTTCTGTTGAATGGTTACAAGTAATTTGCAGTCGACTAAAGCTAAACATACCATCTAAAATCTCACTTTTTTCATCCCAACATATATGTTACGTAAGGTATCAAATTCGTAGTGGATGCAAAGTAATGATGTTTTATATCACCTACCACATATATCCGTTCACCATTTAACATTTCAAGTATCACGAGTAGGGATAACAATAAAACCCAAACCCGTGGGATCCATCCAAACCCAAACCCGTGGGAGCGGGTTTGAGGGATGAAATTACGACCCACAAACTCGTGAACCCATATAGTAAAAACCCAACGGGTTTGGATGTGGGTTTGGATTGGGAAAATAAACCCATGGGTCATGGGTGACCCGCAAACTTGTTTAAAAAAAAATTATATAATATAATAAATTTAAACTCTAACAAAAAAACACTTTTAACTATATAGAGAATAAAATGTAATCATTTCGCTAATTCTAAATTGTAATTCTCAACTCTTATATATATATATATATATATATATATATATATATATATATGTGTGTGTGTGTGTGTACGCGCGCGCTTTACCTCCTATGACTTGTTAGAACTAAGAAATACACTTGAAATGAGTTAATTTTTTCACTATATTAAACGTGTATAGTCTTTAAAATTAAAATTTTCATATATTTAAATAATATAGAAATATTTTTCTAAAAAAAAAATTGACGGGTTTGTGTGTTCGTTGGTTTAACCCGTGGACCCCGCTTGTTTCATGGGTTCGTGAACGGGTTTGGATGACATAAATTGTCGCAGGTTTGGGTTTGAATTTTGTCAAATCCGTCCGAACCCGACCCATTATCATTCCTAATCACGAGTGTTCGAATGAAAAATATAGAATTTTAAATGGGATGTGTAGCATTACTGTTTATAGTTCGAGAAAGGAAACACTGAAATCCATAAATTCAACTGTGTAAGTGTGAGAAATATAATATACCACTATATCAACATTATCCCATAACAATTTAAAGTTTGAAGGCCGGAATAATTTAAAGTTTGGGGTCCGGAATAACACATGATTCTGTCACATTATTCGACATAATATTTACAAATTCAATGTTTCCAATCCCTATACTTTTAAAGAAAGATGTATCATATTCATGTATAGTGTGCTAAAAGGGTTAAACCCCACTTGATAATTATCTTATCCACTTTAAAAGATTGAACAGAAGAAAATGAATGATTTGAATAACATTATTATTTTTTTCTCATGTTGAATCCTTTCAAGTTTCAACTAATCAAAAGGAAGCTACACTACACTTTTCTTTCCTTTCTCTTTCAGTATTTTTTTCCTGCATACTTTTCTTCACTTTTTCCATTTTTCCAAACACAGTATGAATCTTCTTCAACACTGCTTGCAGTTGGCATGTTGCCATCAAATAAATTTCTGAATTTTTTATTTAATTTCGAACCAGCTGTCAGAACACTGATTATACAATTGAAGATAAATCTAAAAAAGCATTTCCACTAAGAGTCCTAAGCGTAAAAACACGGACAAAACAATAACAATAAAACAAGGGGTTCCTTCATATCTAGTCCTTTTTTATTGCAGCTGATCTTGCTTTCAGATTGAGAAAGATTGCCCTGAAGGTAATTAACAAGCAGAGTTAATTAGAATCCATTAATATAACCAAATACTTCATGCACAATATCATAAAAAGTGACAGGCAAGCAAGACTTGCATGCGTGCGTTTCCAATGAAAATAATAATAACAACATCATTGATTTTATCAGCATTTTCATGTGTCATATTTGATAGCGGCCAGTACAGAATCTGAAGATAGCAGGTTTACAACTTCTGCAGAATATTTTTAGCCATAATATTGACGTTTCATGTAAATTTCCTTGCTCCATGAGTATGTATTTAGCTACATTGCTCTAGAGATAGTCATATTCATTTAAAAAAGACTGAAAAAAGAAAAAGACACGGGGATGTAAGGTACTTGCTAGTATACTTCTTAATGGTTTCAATTAAGAAATATATAATGTTATAATGTCAACAATCAAATATGTTTTGTCTAAGTCCGTGTCATGTTTAGTCTTAGTCGTTGGTATGCCCTCCAAAATATAGTCCTAAAGTATCCTTGCTTCGTGATTCAAAAACATTTTTTCAAAACTAAGAGAAGATTTAAGTTTGTAGAATGAATTAGATAAAGCCAAACAAAAAAAATTATAATTTTTCCTAGTTTTTATATTTTAAACTAACTTTTACGATGGTATCTAAAAATAGTTTCCGGATACAATCCAAAAACTTAAACCAAACAACTTGTCTGAAAATTTCTTGTATCACTTCGTTTTAAATGCAAGGAATTGTACTTGGATTCTATGTCAAATATTCCCCAGATTAACATGAATCTATAAATAAATGATAAGAAGCACAAGGATATAGGAGCACACCAGCATGAGGCAACAAAGCTGTGAAACAAAACTCGGAATTGTGGAGGCATATACTGGTAGTTCACCCAACCAACAATAGGCCAAAACTGCAAGTCATTGGCATCATAATATTACTAAATTTGCATACCATCATGAATTGATTTTGTGTAATACCGGAAAAGATGGTTTGTAGTTTCATACCTTCCATGCAGTCAACTGAACAGAAGGGTAGTCCCTTTGAACTTTATTCTTGACTAAGCCAAATGGCCTTCCTGCAACACCAGATAATTGCTTTAATTGGTAACCAAATAGTTAAATATTATATGAACAAAGCACTGTGTTCACTTCAAGAACTAAGCCATATTCATTTTACATCTTATGGCACGGGCATTCTTACGAGACATCTAATAACAACGGTGAAGGTCAATCGGCTCAACGCAATGAGTATCTAACAGGATAGGGAGTTAGGGACAAGCAATTGCAGGAAGAACATATATGATATCGCAAACTATGAATTGATATGTTATTTTAATACACAAATAATTTACGATACAATCATGTGCATTGTTTCCATTGAAAATGGCAAAGATATCTGTGATAATTATATGGTCTAATCAGAACGAGAGAAAGTAACCTACTTTTGTATGTCAGGTCAGCACGCCACAATAGAACATTACTAAAATGTCAATAGTTTTCAAACATTCAAGCACACCATAGCATCACTTTCCTTAACAATAAAGTGATTCAGTTCATGAGTTGGCTTCTCCTCGTCTTAGAATATGAACACATAAAAGTGAAATGACATTTGTTTTCGGTCCATAGTTTTGTCAGGATTTATAGCTGAAAGATTGTTTTAGGCAGTCAAACTCGAACAGTTGTCCTCCAGAGTCATTAACTGGGTTCTCCAAGTTCTGTTAGGTGGTTTACTTAAAACAAATGGGGTAGCGGCTTTTTCTTCTCTAATTTAGATCGTGGTTTCCGATAGTGTCCATTGTTGAAGGAAGTGATGTTTTAAGCATATGCATTTGCAAGCACAACCAAAACTATTTTCAAACAATGCAACAATCCTATCTATAGCTCTCCACCAAAACCTGCATAATTCTGGCAGAACAAATTCATATTCAAGGACCTCCACTATGGATTTCTGTCTTTAATGCACAGAAAATTTCAGAATAATGCATTTTTTTCCTTTGCCGATGATGATGCTATAAGTATGCATTCACAATTAGTAAGTAGATCGGTTTTACTTATTTTCAGATTCACCTAAGTAGTAATAAGGTGGAACGACCTGCCACGTATAGTCTGCAATCTAATTGTTACCAGATATCTGTTCCCTAAACTGAACTGCAATTAGAAGATGCCAAAATTTAACAAAGACTAAATCAAATTTAAGGATCCTAGCAATTGTATCTTAACCACTTTCCCATTTAATGAGAGAAGAGCTGAACCTAAAAGCTAAACTAATTGCTATGTCAAGTAAATAGCTGCTGTCTAAATTTTCATATTGTTGACCCCTGAAGAATACACTCTAAGAGCAAGTTCTCGATGAGGTTTTGGTGGATGGCAGAGCTTAAAGCTAGGAGCGATTCACTCTTAGTCTTAGGCTTACAATCCAAGAATCAGGATTGACTTTCAGCTAAACTGAAACTGTGGAAAATCACTTAAAAAACAGCTAAGAGGAACGGAGAAAGACAAGATGCACACATTATTATTCAGAACGACCGATCCTGTTCATTTGATCACAAACCAACCACCATTTTATCGGAAATGAGTCAAAAGAGAAGGGGAATGAATATGACTACAGAATTCTAATAAAATACTGTATATTCAGAAGCAATTATAACAACACACCAAAGATAGGGGCATATAAACTGGAGAAATTAATTCACAGATGCACACACCTTCAATCACCAACCCATAGTACATCATGAAAACCATGTTGTTCCACGGTGACGAAGTTAGTTGTTCCAACAACACCTAATTAGTCAAAGTTTTAACTTACAGTCATCCATTAGAAGAATTTGAATCCAAGCACATGAAAAAGTATAGTTAGCTAACAAAGAAATTGAACCAAATAAATGAAGTACCTTCTTTGCAACAGTTTTATTGTCATTCTTTCCCTTGAAAATAATATCTATCAATTTGTGAAGGAAATGCCCAAATGGTCCTCCATAGGCAAAGCCATAAAGCTGCAAAAACAATTTATATATTTGATATTGAACAAGAATGGCATTAAATCAAACACTAAGAGTACAACAACATAAAGGAATCAAATATTGGTCCCTGATAATATGACGGGAAAAAATCAATTTCTTTGGCTTATAATGTTATTTAGGAATCATGAAAACACATATTATTATTATTATTATTATTTAAATCAATACGATAACTTGGTAAAATCAGGTGATTCATTAAGCCGCGAAAACCATAAAAAAACTATATATACACCATTCCATTATTATTAATTTTCCTTTATATTCTCGGCTGCCAAACAAAGGATAATAATTTGATGATCCATATTTATATTCAAAGAATAATGAAAGTCAACGTATACCATGATAAGCAACAATCTTCTGATTTGAAGCTTCTTGATCCCTGAAATTTTCTGGGCAACTGCATCACTAAACCCAGCTAATATCCCAGCTGTAATTGCCTTAATAACCACACAACAATCAAATTAAGAACTTATAATAATAATAATATTAACAATATACAAAACCAACTTGGAATATAAAAAAGTCCCACTAATACCAAAATATGATAAAGAGAACAAAAACAAGAAAAACAAAAACATGGGTATTGATTGATTGTGACAAAGAACAAACCTTGGTTCTCAGAGGGTGCACTTGGAGTTGAATAAGATATTTTCTCCAAGCATCTTTGGTTATATCAGACATGGTGGCTGCTGTGTTGATCAACCTTTTTAAAAAAAAAAAAAAAAAAAAAAAAACTCCCTCTATATCTTTCTATGTGAAAGAATGAATCTTGATATCAGACTTCTTTCAGAGAGAACATGTTGTTTGGATTTTGGAATTGAATGAGAGAGAGAAACATAAGGAGAAACTGTTGTTAAATTTAGAGTAACGACAACCAAGTGTATGGTAGACGAGAAAAAATTGAGTGCATCTGGTGCACCACTGAGCAGGTGTAACTTCCACTAAAATGATGAAACATCATCATATGTCGATAAAAACAACTGCATATAGTGATGTGTCAGCATTTCCGTGACTGGATGCAATTGTTGAATGGTGTAACCGAACCACTGAATATTTTATAGGTCGGTAGAGAACAAGACCGAATACCGGAACATAGCCCTTTTTCTGACTATTACAACGATTTTCACAGAGATCTCTGTGTCCCTACTTCGAAAACCAGTCAACAAAATGTTTCACGTGCATTTTTTTTTTAATGTTATTCATTTTATGCAAAAATAAAAAATAAAAAATACAAAATTGTGTGCTTAATTATTTTATGATTTTATAAGTCGTAATTAATACTTTTATATAGTTAAATAAATGATAAGAAATACCAATTTTAGATAAATAACAAGTTATTAATTGTGTAGAGCATTATTCTTACACTCTATTTGGATGGATGAAAAAGAAAGAAAATGAAACAATAAGTGATGGACGAAAAAAAGGAAAGAAGAGGGAATGATTTTTTTTTTCATTAATTGTTGTTTGGATAGTTTTGAATAAAAGGGGAAAAAAGGAAACAAATGAGGTTAGTTTTAAAATATTAAAAAAATTTATTAACTTTTAATTCATTTTCCTAATTTTGTATCCGAGAGAAATCGGACAAAATAAGAAAAATTATTCTTTTTTTTTTATGTTGATATCCTTTCTTTTCCTTATTATTTAACAATTCAAACAAGAGATAAGAAATTAACCAATTTTCCTTTCTTTTATCTATCTCATATTCCATCAAACCAAACATAGTATTAGAGGGTGCATTTAATCTAAAATTGGTAAAAATTTAAAATATTTTAAAATTTTGGGTTTATTCAATAGATTTGTACAGAGTCGTAGAGAGTCTATCGAAGTACTGGTGTATTGTATTTATTCAAGATTTGTATAGACTACAATAAAGAGTAATGTTATACAATCCAAATAATTAACTCAAATTAATGATGTAACAAGTGAGTTGTCATCACCATACATATGTGATGATGTGATTAATGAAAAAGATCACTTACCACATCATTTAGATTGAAATTTTGTTTTAATTTTTGAGTTATTAAGCGTTAGTGCTCCAATAATATCTAAATAAATGTAAGTGTATTCAAAAAGTTACTGGCTTTACATATTTTGGCTAAGTGGTGGAATTTAATGGATTTAGATGGATTTTAAAATTTAGATTTATAAACATAAATGTCTATAACAAATCTTGTCCGACCCTTATAGATTTGGATGGATTTAACTTTTAAAATGTATTGAAATTAACAAAAAAATTCAATAATTAAACTTGACAATTAAAATTAACAATGTATCAAAGATGAGTTGAGTTAGATCACAAGAATTCCCTCATGCATGAATATTGTGGAAGCTAATTTTTCTATATATATCAATAACTGTAACTAAGAACAATGATGGATCGATGGAATTGATGGAGCTTTTATATGACAAACTATATAGTACGTAGCTCATTTAGACATGGGTTTGTGTGGTGATGGAGGAGCATTTGGTGGACCTATCCAACCTGTAACATGCATGTACAAAACTATCGAGTAATTAATTAATTAATTAATTTACAGTAACAATATATAAGTGAAAGAATTAAAAAGATATGACGATGATGATTAGAATTTAGAAGAGAACCTATGGAGGGATCGAAGCCTCTGTTTTTGAGCTCAGCATACTCTTGGCAAAAATGAAGACAGCAATCATTACAAGGATCTTCTGGCAAATCGAATTTTTCTCGTAATTTATTCCTGTAAAGGCATGACAGCACCCAGTGCCATGAAATCATCATCAACGCCCCATATATGCAACCTAGTGCCACACAAGCTGCACAAGGAAAAACCACAACAATAACTAAGTTCCCTTTTAGCAGGAATTAGGAATAAATTGTTAGAATAGATGGATCGATCATATATAATTATTAATTATATGTTTAAAAATATATACTCGTTGATTTTGTAAATCTCCGATTACTTCCTCATACATAATCCATATAAACTTCCAGCGCATGTATTCAGATTAGTAGAGAATCCCGGCAAAACATTGTGAGTAAAAAATGAAGAGCATATTTGAACTTACAACTGCGTCCATCATCCACAACATGGGCTATTGGGCCAAAAGTAACACACGGAACCCAGCATGTAATGCAACCTGCGTATAATTAATTTTTAATTAACTTGTTTAAGAAACACTACACATGATTATTAAATATTATGAGCATAAGGCGGAAATTTAAAACTATACAATTTCAATAATATTGTATTTAAGTGATTCGAACCAAGAAATTAAACACGTTCATCTATCATGGGTGTGTGTTGCGCGCGTTGTCTATCAAACTGTGATGAAAAATAGTAATTTCCACAAAATCTTTCACTATTTAAAACCTTTTGCTTAAAATCGCATTATCAAATGGAAATATGACGGTGGCATAGTATAATCGAATAGAAGATACTTGATACAACATGCATATACATTTTAGAAAGATACAATTATTAGCAGCGGAAGAGAGAGACAGAACTTACATGTAGGAATGTCATCTTCGCAGCTACAAAGGAGAGAAGACCATTTGGGTTTATCGGAGGGAGAGGGACGACGATCATGATCAATATTCATGTTAAAATTTAAATTCTAAGAATATATATATATTATAATTTAGGTTTATGAGAATATCAAGATTAATTGTCTTTTTATAATAGTACTCAACCAACTCCATTTACAATTTACGTTTGGATATATATTATATACAGACTTTGGAAAATTCGCCTGATGAAAAAAGAAATATTTTTGCTTTCTTGATGAGAACTTTATAATGTATACTTGGTCTTGGTTTTTCAGCTAAAAGCCTAAAAGAGGTGACAGGGCTCACTGTCTAATGGAAACATTGTTCTTGTGTTGTTTGTTTTTAGTAACTACATGGACAAGATTTTCTCAGTTCTGAGAAACCAGGTTCACTCAGTCATTTCATGACTCAGAGTCTCGACCGAGTTCATCCGCGATGTGCCGAACACGTCATAAGTCATTAGGGTGTACCTCATCATCACCCGATGAGTCAACTTGTGACGTGTCACTAGTCAAATAAGAATGTGTAAAATCATGTATTGAGTCGATTTGTGACGGGCCCAACCCAGTTTGGGCTCCGATCCAACTCTAACAAAGTTCAAAAACAAAATCTTGGACTGGGCCTAATGAGAACTAAATCGAACCATAAATGGGTTAGTCCAACCATTTTGTTGAAAAAACTCGCCGGTCCAAGTATTGATATGCTGGGCCTTTACCAAGCCATTATTAGCCCATTTATAAGCACAAATAAAAGGTACCATACTTACACCTCTATGATATTATATTTTCACGAGTTTAAAATAAAATTTATATTATCCCATATTTTGATAAAACTACTCATTAAAGATTTTAATACGTATATATATCCTTAATACAAAAGATACAAAAAATTATAATTTTCAAAATAAAAGATGAAAAAAAATGTTATATAAAAATAACCCAAGATGAGGTTGCAGCCTCTCAACAATTTTTATAAATTCTTAAAATTTTAAGTTATATATATTTGTTTTTTGAATTCTTTTATGTAATTATAAATTTTAATGTATTTTAAAACATTTTTAGTTTTTTTTGTTCTTCCATATATATATTTTAATTTAAGGTAATTATATTTTTAAAATTAAAAGTTGCATCTCAAGTTACCTAAATATTTTATTTATATATTTGCATATATTTTTATCAAAATGCATCTTCAAGGATTGCATGAGTATTACAAATAATTTTTTTATGATCGCCACTGTTTTGACTTTTGATAAAGCAAATCCTAGTGATCTCAGTGGCTCAAGTGGATTAAATATCTTCAATTTGTAGTTCGACCTTTTCATGGAATATGCTGATCACAGAATCTTTGCTTGCGGTTATTCTATACTGATGATGAGATTCAATAATTATTGCTGACCATTGTTCACATTTCTACAGTTCTAAAGTGAGATTAATTAATTACACTTTTCTGTCTGATTGCAAACACTCGGATGCATTCACGAGTACACCTTGGCTGGCTGGATGGCTGGATAAGAAAGTTGACTTTATTTTACTCAGGACTCTGTTGATAACTAAAGTTATGATGATCGATGGTACTTCTCCAGTTGCTTTGACGTCCAATGGAACTTATTCCTTTTGTTTCAATTAGTACGAAACACAGCATCTCAAGGTGTTAGATATGGTTTGTATTCCCATGATTATCAAACGAGATTCAATTAATATAGAATTTTTTTAAAGATATGGAAAATGTTTGGAAGTCAGAGATCTTATTTGAAGGGGGCTTTAAGCTATATTTGTTAGGAGGGAGAGAGAGTAAAAACGATGGATGAATTAAGAGGGAGAGAGAGTAGAAGGGATGAAGAGGATAACATATATCTTTCATGTTGTTTGGTATTGAAAAGAGTTGAATGGATGGTTGATATATAATTTGTAAAATTACTATATTACCCTTTAATGAATTGGAGGGCATTATAGTCATTTCCTTTCAATCATCTCTCCCTCATTTCTCATCCGTCCAATGATTGATGGATTCCTTTTGCTGGGCCTAGAAGGATCATCTCTCCCTCCTCTCTCTTGTCCCTCCAACCAAACAAGAAATTAGAGCTCTCCCTCCAACCCTTTTCCTCCCTCCATTTCTCTATCTTACCTAATAAAGCATTAATGACGTGATGACGTAATACGTGAAAACGAGAAATCTTCAACATAAAAGGAAACGAAAAGGAAAAAAAATTGTCTTCATACGAGACAGAAAAGTCTTATGCGTAGAAGAAAATGGAATAGAAAGTCTTGTACGTGAAGAAAAGGGTTTCCTTGTGGGTCTTAAACTCCCTAGTGCTCTAGTTTAAATAGATTATAATTCTTTGTTATTGGTCTGCCTTTGGGTGCCTGTAGCTAGAGGGTGTAGATCGAGCAAACATGCCGACATTAATTGTAATTGGGATTGGGTTTGAGGTTTATAGAGAGAAAAAATAATCTTGAGAGTGGATTATTTCTCTTACTGTTCAACCTTTGGGTGACTGTAGCCAGAGTGTACGACAAACATGCCAGCATTAATTGTAATTGGGTTTGGGGTTTGTAGAGAGAATCTTGAGAGTCGATTATTTCTCTTATCATCCCGACAGTCGTGGTTTTTCTCTGTTTTTATGTTTCTCTGTTTTTTGGTTTTCATATAAATCTTATGTTTTGAAAGTGATTGGATTTATTTTCTTTTTCCATCTTATTTTTCTGCATCAACATTAATTGTCATTTGTTTATGGCTATCTAGCATTTCTCCTGCGCAACAAATTATTGCTAATACAAGGTTGAACAAAGCATTGGCATCTTATCTGTTCTGTTAAAAATATAATGTATACATTTTCAATATATATATAGTGGTTTTTCAGTCAGTGCGTTGTATGTGGACCATTGATTAAGGAGAAGCTTTAATAAGTGCATACACTTGGAATCAAAGTACGTAAATCTAATGGTCTACATCCAACAGACTGACGAATTTATATCAGTGCGTACTGACTTGAAAATTTCTGTATATATATATGTATATATATATATGTTATATTATGTTTATAAAAATAAAATAAAATAAATAAAAACCCTAACATTGTTTGCTTTTCAATTTTCTAGTGAAGTTTATCTTTGAAGGTAACAAAGCTATAATCCATTTATTCGTTTGTTGCTTGTTTGGTTTCATGTCCTTCAATTATATACGTAGATCGACGACACGTGTGTGATCTTTAATATTTTCCCCTCATTTTATTGACATGCTAAGAACTTTTTCTTTTTTTTTTCATTCATTTAAACTAAAGACAAAACGATTTCAAATTTGACACTTCATTGTAACAGTTGAGGTAATCATAAATTTCTTTTCCACAGATAGATATCGTGTCAAATTTTCCTACTTGTTTATATTTTTTTTATGTTTCTAAGAATTAGTTATATATATATATATATATATATATATATATATATATTGTGGTGGATAATCACACAACCATAAAAAAAAAAAAAAAAAAAAACCCGCCTATTGGGCTGAACAGAGTTATTCTATGTTCGACTATGACTCGATCTTCAAAGTAACAGCCAGTGGACTAGTTTTGAGAGGTAGAAAAATTAATGGCAATATTTGGGATGTTTTGTAAATATATCACTTTACTGATGTATATTACATCATTTAATCTGATTGGATAAAAATAACCTGAATTATTGAAAAAGAAATAAAGTTATCGTTTTCAAACTGTGAAAAATGCAAGAGTGAGAAAAAGATCGACGGGAAGCTAATTGACGGCGAAGTGTCCGGAACGAGAATATACCAGATATCTTGTGATTGACAGAGGTAAGTTCAGTTTGTTTTTTTTTCTCGATTTTGTTATTGATAGCTTGCCATTTCATGTTATAAGACATGTGTTTTATTGATTGAAATTATATATTAGAGTTAAAAAAGAGATCTGAGAATGGTTGTAGTTTATGTTAGGGTTTTAAATGAGCTTGAATATGTGATGAAGAAGATGGAATTCTGGATATAGATGATTTTTTATTTTGAAAATTATTTAAATCGAGACATTTTTAAGCGGAATAGAGGTTTTTTTTACAAAGAATCGAGGAAATTTTTGAAAGAATCGAGCATATTTATCAAATGATCGATAATTTTTCAAATGATCGAGAATAATTTTGAAGGGATCGAGAATTTGTTAAAGGGATCGAGATTATTTTTCAAACGATCGAGATTTTTTAAAGGGATCGAGAATATTTTTCAAACGATCGAGAATTTTATCAAAGTGTCAAGAATTTGTCAAAGAATCGAGAATATTTTTTAGAGATCGAGAATGTTTTTCTAAGGGTCAATAATTTTTTAAAAGGATCGAAAATATTTTTCAACGGATCTAGACATTTTTCAAATAATCCAGAATTTTATCAAAGGATCGAGAAATGTTTTCAAACGATCGAAAATATTTTTCAAACAATCTAGAATATTATCAAAGGATCGAGAATAATTATGAAAGGATCGAGAATATATTTCAAATAATTGAGTTTTTTCCAGTTTACTTATGTATTGTTTCTGCGACATTGTAGATGAGGAGCAGGTTGAAGGATTTCCTTAAAACTCCGGAGGGAGATTAGTTCAAGGGAAAATTGCCTCAACAAAATCATTTTGAAGCCCTCACCCGTATAGACGATGCACTGAACCGGGTCCCTAAAGATTTTGTTGTTGAGGATCGGCATCGGTTCATGGCGTCCTGTTTCGGGCATTTCATGTCGATACACAGGGAGATGAAGTTTTCGGGTGGTGTTATCCATCGGTTGCTGTTGCGGGAGTTAGACCATGATGGGCCAACAGATGATATGTGGTTCTTGTTAGGGAACTATATGGTGATGTTTTCGAAGGTGGAATTTTACCTCATCACCGGATTACGTTTTGGAGTCGTACCGGACACGAGCCTGTATGTTGTAGTGGAGAACGACATATATCAACGGTACTTTCCCGAAGCCGATGAGGTATCGTTAGAGGAGTTGAGGGTTGTTCTTTGTCGGAACCCCGTTCACCGGTTACGCAGCGAAACTATGTTTTAAATTTTTTTATACAGATCATAATCTGTATTTGGGACCAGTGAACTTGAGATCGTAATTATTTTTCGAAACTAATACATACAATATGTAAATTCAGGAAATTGTAATCAATATAAAGAGAAGAAGAAAAAAACTTACCAACGTTTGAAGGCTCCTTCACTTTACGATATGCTCGGGCCTTTTCATCAGATGAAACCCATCGCTCGTATGCCTCACTAACAGTTCGTGTGGCATTGGCAGCAGGCACTGGAGGACATTCCTCGGTAAGCACAAACTTGAGGTCTTTGGTGACAAATATTGTATTAATGTTAAGTTTCCACTTGGTATAGTTATCACCAGTTAATTTATCGTTTAAGAGAATTTGAAGTTATGCAGAAGACATTATTGCTGAAATAAATAAAACATTCATTCAATCATTTATTTAAAACAAGTGTGAGTGTTTTGGCATAAATTTAAACATGATGCATGCACATGTTTAACGAACTAGAACTACCCTAAAACTAGTTACTATACCACGACAATCCAACATACTACAAAGACGTGCCGCCTTAGGGTCGGTCAAGTCTTTGCATGTTGGACCGAGACATTCTCAATTAAATGGTATTCTAGAATAACTCTTATTCCATATCATTCAACCATCGTTCATCCAGTCAGGTTTTTAATTTACAAACTTAATCAAAACCTTCATGAGTGTAACCCATCATTTCAGATCTCATGAGCTTAACTCGAGAATTGCCACGTTAGGGTCAGTCCATCCCTAAATACCCTCAGAAATCCTATCCGTTAAGAAGTCAACATTGATATTGACCTTTGTGGAAACCCTCCTTAGGGATGACGAAAACAAAGCCGTCACGAGACACTCAGATCTCACTTTGCTGAACTAATGATGGAGACTGCGGGATATATATGTCATTTATCCCTCTCCCACTCACTATTTTAAAATTAGGGTTTTCTATTAACCGTTAATGCACTTACACTCTACATGATTAAACGACTAACTTTAATCAAGTTATCTAGCGCATTAACTAATTAGAAACAAATTCTAATTAACTAATAAATTATTAATGATTTTTAACAATTTAAAAATCTAATATATTAGTGAATAATCTAAGCCTTTGTAAATTATTTACTAAGGTCGGATTATTATGTCAGTGTTTACCAAGTTTTAACTATTAAAACCCTAACACTTTATACGGTTCATTTATTATTAGGTTATTAATCATATTAATCCTAATTACAATAAATGACCATATTAATCTATCTTATTAAACTCTTTAATAACTAGATTAATATTAATGAGAATTACCAAGTTTTCTAACCATTGAAAAACTAATCTCATTATTCATAGCCATTTATGTATATTGCCCATTTTAATCACATTAAAATAAAATACATAAAATATAAGGTTATGATACATTTATGACATATCAAATATATTTGTATAGGCACATCTAATCTAAATGACATACGTATGCATGACAATACTTTTATCATCACATAATATAAAGCATACATGATTTGACCGAGTACTGTAGATTATTTAACCTAAAAAAAGAATCTAAAATTACAAAAAAAATTCCCAAGGCATTCATTGGTCTTTTTGTAATTTTAAAGTCTTTCAATCTTTTCAGGTCACTCTGATTCATCTCAGTAATCCTTCTTCACAATTTTTCCAAGTCTTCAATATAGGTTACTTTTTTTTTACAATACAATAACAGTAAAAAAAATACATAAACAAACAAAAAAAATACAACCCATAAACCCTAAATCCACAGTACCATATAATTAACGATCAATCATGTTTTTATAAATTAAAAAAAAATTAATATACATACAAAAACAAAATACAGTCAATTTAAATCGTGCCTACACAATCATACATACAGGAGCATCGAAAACAATTTCCTGTTCCGAAAATAAAATTGGCTCAGATATCAATTGTTGGAACCCTGTTCACCTGTTACAGGTGGAACTAGGTTTTAAAACTTTTTATACAGATCATAATCTGTATCTGGGACCAGTGAACTTGGGATCGTAATTATTTTTCGGAACTAATACATACAATATGTAAACACAGGAAATTGTAATCAATATAAAGAGAAGAAGAAAAAAACTTACCAACGTTTAGAGGCTCCTTCACTTTACGATATACTCATATCTGAACCAATCTTACCAACGTTTGAACGCTCCTTCACTTTACAATGTGCTCTTGTCTGAACCACTCGATCTTCCTCGCTATCTCTCGGGACTGGTAACTGTATGTAGGCGCGTCACTGTTTCAAGAACTTGAATGGAGGATGTAGAGAGAAACCTTGAAGAAACTTTTTCTTCTAAGAGAAAACTAACTAGAACAATTCTAGTTATAAAAATAATATTATTCTTATTTTTTTTCAATGGTGTACAGTGCACACAAAAATAACTTTCTTATTTTTCAATCGATGACTCACGATCCTTACACTATATATATATGACTTCCACACGCCTGACGCCTCCATTTGTTTTTTTTTAATCTCTTTTTCTCTTTTGTGCTTCACGCACCAAAATAAAAATTTTCAAAAAAATAAATAAAAATAAAAACAAAACTTGCATCACATAGTCATGCACCGATCTTTTTTTTATTTTGATACCTTATATATATATATATATATATATATATATATATATATATATATATATATATATATATATATATATATATATCTTTCTTTGTTTATATGCTATACAAACACTTATATATGTGCACACATCAATTTACATCAAATGCAATTTCTTGCGTTATAATTGATATATATCGTTTAATTATCTTTTTCAAATATATATAATATATTAAAAGTGATAATAAGTATTTTAAATTTAAACTTAAACTCAAATACTTAGATAAATGATTTAGTTAAAATAAAATAATTCTATTATTGTATCTTCACCTAAATCCATATATCAACTAACACCCTCCAATTAATAGTTAATTAATAATTCATAATTATCAATCTAATTAAATAATCTAATTATTTAATTAATTTAACTATTAACATTCATTAATTAAATAATCTCATTATTCAATTAATTTCCGAATAAACACGTGTCACTTTCGTAACACAACTAATTGGATAATCCAATTAGTTAACTGTGACCCTTGTTACCTAAATCGATCGAGCTAGCAAGGGGACCTAATGGACCCACAGTATTTTGAGCTCCAATAATCATCGAAATAATTAATTAAACTCTTTAATTAATATTCCTTGATTATTAACTCTGGTGTTATTTCATTAAAAACCCGAAGCTACACTCTCTCAACTGTAGACACTTTTACACAGAGATACCACTCGGTGTCCATCGATATAACTATTACATATGGTGTGATCCTCCACAGTAGTTCATAATTAGAGCTGGGTCATAAAGTCCGTTATACCCTTCTAATTACATATATCCTTAAAGTACCGTTGATTCTCTAATGGACAATGAATCTTATTTCCTCACGGAGTTAGGAGAGCGCTCATATTGTTCAAGCCCCGAATCAACCCTTAAGGGAACTACCATCTACTTCTCACAAGAAGGAGTGGATTCCACTATTGTGTACAAACATTCCCAGCCATAAGTCAAACCGCAATCCCAACATACGGAGCATATTGATCGGGAACAACATCCGACCTCACCCATGGTATATCATAAACCACGATCTAACCTGAAGGAGTCGATAAGAAACCCAGGATTAAGATCACCCACATCTAGCCATCATTAGTTGATATATATGAATCTCATCGGTAAACGGATCTTGATGAGAGATTCATATAGATCATGGCCTAGTCCTATATGATCACATCATACAAGGTGTCTCCATTCCCATATCTCATATAAATGATTTAGGATAGAATCATCGTACATTACGGAATGGACCGCAGCTATAGATTAATCACAAATAAAATACTCGGTTTTATTTGCTATCTATAGACTCTTTAGATTGCACGTCTCTTACTGTATCCATCCGTATATGACACTCATATACACAGTTCGAGATTATATCCGACAATCTTGAATGTTAAATATATGCACAAGTTAGACAATAAACAACACAACAAGAATGAATTGAACTTTTCCTTTTATTTATTTCATAAATCCATTTACAAATTACATCTATAGGGTATAAACCCCAACATTCTTACCCTTAGAGAGTTTTAGAAGGCGTACTATGTTGTGAAGTTGTGCCTCATGTACATGCTAAATTGGATATTGATGAGGGTGGATGAGAGATTCAAGTTCCAGTTTGGCAGTTTCCGGTTGGTGGAAGACCTCACTGCATTCGATGCGTTCCCGTGGGGTGCCAACGTCTATAGACATTCTATTTTGTCATTCAAGCATGTGTTACCCTCGCGACATGAGGAGAGACGCCAGCAATCACAGGGTGCTGTTGTTTATACTGTGGAGGGGTACAACATTTACGGTCTATCGCATGTCCTCTTAGTAAGAACTTTGAATTACAACATGTACTTTATATTTCGTTGCCTAAATTTTTTAGATTTTAATCGTACTTATCTTTGATGCAGATATTTGCTTTCGAGGTGATCCTCGGACTGGGCTTCAAGTTCGGTTCCCAAAGGGTTACGGATCTTTCTCCTCGTATGTTGAAGTGGGAGTTGACCAAACAACCTAGAGGGAAGAACGTGATCAAGATTTTCAGTGCTAGGGTATTTATTTAATTTGTTAATCGTTATATTAGTTACTATGTTTACGATGGCATTCCTCTAACTAAGCTTTCAGATGTTTGCGAGGAAAGAAATCGTGCCCACAGCAGCTGAGACAAAGGCACCGTACTTCGCAGGCCTAAGCAATAGTGGGAAAGTGTATGTAGAGGATGACAGGGTTCACATTCTGATTATCCCTGATCAGACTACCACTGGCGGGAGCAGTGAAGAGGATTCCTATGAGGAGGGTGAGGGTGAGAGGCACAGTGAGACGGAGGCTTCTAACCCATTGGGTCCGGGTTTCAGTACCATAGACACTGACGGGTCTGAGCCGTCTGCTCAGTGAGTGAGGCATAAAAGGGTTCGGTTTACCACCCCTGGACCTGCTGCATCTAGAAGGGATTTCTGTGTAGGCGTTGGACGTGATAAGGAGGTAAGTTGAGATGATAGTTTTGTTTTTATTAATACGGCATGTTGATTGTTTTAGTACTAACAATGTTGACATGGTTTCAGACCCTATGAGAACATCAGTTCAACGAGTTGCGTGAAGCCCTCCGGAAGAGTGAGGATGATCGACAACTGCAACACCGAGAGTTACTGAATATGATCCGAAAGAGCGAAGAGATCGACGACAGCAGCATTGGGAGTTTCTCGCACTGATCGGGTGGGATTCAGAGCTTGAGGATGCATATGCACCGGGATGGTCAACTTGGTCATAATCCAGACTTAACTCCCGGAGACATGACATGTGGGTATACCGGGTGGGGGGGGACAGATAGAACTGGTGGACATCGGAAGGATCCACATACCGGAGGGGCATTTCCGGATAGTGAGGATAACCAGCTTACTGGAGATATAGGGCTTGTTACACGTACAACAGTTTTGTGGACCTCCCATCAATCAAGTGGTAGCCGTCCCCTTCACCTTCCCCATCGATCGAGCGGCAGCCGTCCACTCCACATCCCCCATTAATCGAGCAGCAGCCACCCCCTTAACCTCCCTCATTGATCGAGCAACAGCCGCCCTTTTCACCTCCCCCATTGATCGAGCCGCAGTTGCCCCTTCCCCTTCCACCCCCTATATCGATCCAGCAGCAGATGGTATAGAGCTCCTCATCGCAGCACACCCCAGTGGGGGGAGTTCGACTGGAAGGGCGTGTACTGAAGCACGGTTGGCAGTTGCTCAGCTCGTACACAGATCCCTGCAGGTCGAAGAGGGCGAGGATAATACTTTAGGCTGTGGACCACGTTTTTTATCCCCACAGACTGGTGGACGGTGAGCAGTTGAAGGCTTATCGAGCCTTCAAGAAGAACATAAACAGGGAACGGTAAGTAATTTTTTTTTTCTATTTAGATGGCAGGTTTTTTTCTGCTCAATTAAATAATTGTATAGCTAATGGGAAATTAATACAGATGTGATGTGAATGTGTTGGAGCCAGTTGATGCTGCATGGTTCCATCAGATGCATACCAACTTCATGGAGTTGGAGGATGAGATATGTGCGTGCGAGAATGTTCTATTTTATGTTTTTTTAGTAATGATACACTCCTAACACTTTATTACGTGTATATATTCTCAACATATGGACACGAACTCTATATTCTTTGAAAGCGTCAACGAGCATTCCCGAGGGCGTACAACCAGATGATCAACATATTGGATACGCAATTTTTTGTAAGTACTTAAAAAGTAATGATTATACATGCTTGTAAATTAGTTTGTAAAACATTAATAATTTTTTGTCGATCAAATGTTTGTACAATCATTACTGGAGCACCAGTACAGGAGAATGATGCCTCTTGATGCTCGTGGGGAGATCACCACGATGCGGTGGAATGTGCTCAGGTCCTGGTGGACCGATGACAACCTTATGACGGTGCGTGGTGGTGCCACGATTGGAAGCCGTCTGTGGCACGAGGTTGAAATGGTAAGTGTTACTTGGTTTACAATTTTATATTATAAATGTCTGTGTACATCCTAACACCTTTTTGTTATGTTTACAGGTCATGATACCGTGCAACATTGGGTGCCAACATTGGCTCTTGGTAACCATCGACTTCACCTCCGGGAAGATGTTCATACTCGACCCTTGGAGACAAGATGTCACATTGAATATCCGGAAGTAGCAGGTAGCCCAATTGCGCTGGTTTTTGCCCTCGATGTTGCATTAGGTCAAGTTTCATACTACGCGACCGGCTGCTGATGAGACGTTCGCCAAGAAGAATAAGCCATTCTCAGTCAGCATAATGTCCGAAACACATATCCCCTAACAGAAGAAATCGTAAGACATTTTTGAAAATCCCCTATAAAGTGTGTGTCTATAACCTAGATGGGGGGGGGGGGGGGGGGGGGGGTGAATAGATTTTAATCAAGTCAATTACCAATTTTCTTGATTAGTCTATATTCAAAATTCACCCAATAAAACAAACATACAACATCAAGTGTAAGGTGCGAAAATATAAATAACACAAGATGTATACGTGGAAACCCTCCAAATGGGAAAAACCACGGGTTGTTAAGTGCGCCGCACTCGGTCATAAAAATCCACTATATGAATAAAAGGTTACACCCTCAAGTGATTCTCGGACTCTCACTCTCGACAACCTCAGGCTATGGACACCGCCACTCACCATTCTAGGTTCAGTCCCTGGTGATATCCCCTTATACATTACTCTTGGCGTGAACTCCTCCTACTCTACCCCCTTGGGCCTTTTACAATGGCACCCGACCAATTGCTTGTCAACCCATCCTTGGTTGCAAGACTTCCCTTGCTTGTGCCACAAGACTTAACCTCAATGAAGAGTCAAACACAACCTAATTGAATATGATAAAATATTCAAATATGTAAGTAATGCTAGGCAACACTAAATGCTTATCTAGGAATTTAAGAATGTCACTAAGTACAATTCCTAGATATCAATGTCTAAATGAATGTTCATAAAGACTTAACTAGATATAGTTATGCAACAATATATCCTAGTTATCAAACAAAATCATTTCAACATATGTTGTCATTAAGCATGGCATGGTCATTAATGCAATCATCAAAATGCAATTAATATGACCTAATCAATAATGTCTAAATGTAATACATAAAGACTTAACTAGATATGAATATGCAATATTACAATCTAGTTATCAAACAAAGCCACTTCAACACAAGTTGTCAATAAACATGGCATGATCAATAAATGCAATCATTAAATGCAATCAATATGACCTAATTAGCTAGATGGAAAATATGTCATAAATACTAGCTATCAACAAACAAACTCAATCATATTATCAAGGCTCATAAATATATTAAATAAACTAGAGTCTAGGTATTTAATCATTCAATAAACACCTATGAGTAAAAAGAACAATAAAAGATGTTAAAAGATGTTAAAAGATGTTCAATGAAGTTCTTACTTACCTAGTCATGAAACCAAGAACACCCATGCTCATATGATGAAGAATGATGCAAAATTGAGATGGGTTTTGGGTTTGGAGAGTCAAAGAAGCAAGCTTGGTGCTTTCTCTCACTAGGGGAACTCTTTCTCTCACTAAGATCTGGAAATTCTGAGTTCTAGGTCGAAATGGGGGAGAAGATGAAGTATATATATGATCCAAATCAAACTACAATGTTTTGGGAGAGAAAAAACTGATTTTTGGGCCTCAGAAGCGACCTTAGGGTGACCTGGAAGTAAGGTCGCCTTGAGGTCGCTATGCTCTCGGGAAAAACGCGACAGCACAACAACTTGAGCGTCAAGCGACCCAAAACATAAACATATCCAAACCTTTCGTATAATATACCGTTGGAAAGGTATAGAAGTCTAATTTCTAATCCAATTTATAAAACAAGATTTGGACGTCTATAGAAAAAGTTATGGTCATTTGAGTGACCAAAGGTTAGAAACGAACAACAACAGAGATGCACTATTTTTGTAGTCACTTTGGAGATTTCAAAAACCAATCCAAACGGTCATGAAATATTACGAATAATATACCGTTGGAAAGGTATGGGTGTCTAGTTTGTACAGAAATTTTCAAAACTCATTTTGAATCTTTTTATAAAAAGATATGGTCATAAGACCATACAAAGGTCGGTTTTGAAAAACATTTAAATCATAGAAATACACTTTTTTAAACTAGACACCTTGCTCCATATAACAAAACCAAGAGAAGAATGAGACATTCTCATATGGTCACTTAACGCGCTAAAATAAGTGCACCATCATGCAAGCGCGAACACAACACAATACCACACTTAAATCTATAAATGAAGTGCAAGTGTGATTGTGAAGAGATGCACACATATAAACAATATTAACACAAATGCAAGATCAACAAAGCATGCATGAGGTATGTGTGTGTGCACCTAAACTCTTCAAGAGGCAAAGTCAAGTGAATATACCTTTTACTCTTGAAGTCATGGAGATGTTTGGAAGCTTGCCAATAAGGACCTAAGCTACCCATTACACAATCATCCTCAATGTGATGTGGTTTGTCATGAAATAAGTCAATCATAAAATCAAGGTCCTTACAATTTTGTTTTCATTAACTTTGAATTGTGTTATTAAAAATCTATTATTTTATTAACGCATGTTAATGTGTCCAACTGCAGGGGTAATTGTGGTCCCCACACGTTGAGATTGATCAAGTACTTACTGACGGACATGAAGGATTTGGTTTGGTCGGAAGAAGATATGAAGATCATTCGAGAGAAGATGGTAATTGAGATTTTTTCTAACTCCCGGCCCGTGTAGATTTATGTAGTAATTCTTTTTTATATGTACCAATTTTTTTGTATAAAAACAATTCAATGGAAATTAAATCTAATTTTAATTTTTGTTTCCTTTTCAACTGTCATAAATCACAAATATAACACAAATTGGAAATCCTATTTAATTAAAATTGAATTTAAGTTAATGAACATGTCATACGAGTACAAATTATCACAATGTCATCATCATAACGCCTTAAATCATTCCACGGCGGAGTTTCTGGTAGAGAACATCTGTCTGTTGTGGTCAACTGTTTGACAGATGCTACACTTGCGCCTATATTCCTCAGGAACAACTCTGCTCAGACCTTTATTAATCAAAATTGGGTTAGAACATCTCTTTGAATTATGTCCTGGTTGTCCACATCTCCTACAGTTCTGTGTAGTTGTCATCTCCGATGATGAGATATTTTGACCCACCCTCGGGCGGCCTGCTTGTCTCCAGGAGATTGGATTCAAAACCACATTCTCAGCGATGTCAGATGGCACAATCCAAGTGGAAGGATGTCTAACATGTATAATATGAACCTAGTACGCGTCAATAAGTGTCTGTCTCTTGTAGTAGTCCGCACACAGGGATGTGAAATTCATGTTTCGGTCCCTGTAAAAAAATGAAAACGATGAGATTCACGTTTTAGTAATATTACCCGTACACTAAAATGTATGATGTACCTTACGGCAACGAGAGCGTGAGAACATGGAAAATTGTCCATTTAGAATTTGTTTCATGCGTAGGTCTTCCGGGCTAAGTCAACGGTCCACTATTTTCCAGACCGCTTCACCGAGAAAATTTTCCAGTCAACTGGATTTACGGTCATAAAATTACACTTCTCCACACGTTTTAGGATCACAATATGTGTTGCATCGGTCAAATGATGAAGCATGGACTGTGCAACCCTGTGACGATCGTGAAACCAACGTTGTAGCATATTTCTAATAAACTCTACCAGAGTCAACATAAGCAGTTGCCGTGCAAATTTTAGGCATGAGTTTATGTATTTTGCAGCATTTGTTGTCATCACCCTGTACCTTCTGTCGGGGCAGTGTACACGGGACCACTTGTGGGGACCAACATCAATTACATAATCAAATACATTCGGGTACAAGTTTCGTAAATCTTCCATCTGCCGGTTATATTTCAACTCAGTGTACGCTCGGCTGCTTTGTCCATTATTATGATAACATCCTTTCTGTGATATCGCTTCTTAATATTTTCAGAAAAGTGCCAGCAACCACTCCCATGATAGGTTGTTTTTTGAGTCACCGTACCCAAAAGCAATTGGATAAATATGTTCATTCTCTTCTTGTGCAGTTGTAACAAACATTGTACCCCTGAATCTTCCTTTTAAATGAGTACCATCAATGGTAATAATTGGATGCATACACCTCCGAAATCCTCTAAGTGAGACACCCAACGACGTGAAAAAGTAAAGGAATTTACCATCTTCGTCGCATTGTAAGTCAGTGATTGTTCCGATATTTTTTTGTTCCAACACGTAACCGAATGATGACAGCAGTTGGAAGGTTTCCTCATGCGTTCCATAGGTTAGTGACAACGCATAATCGATGGCTTGATGTGCTTTACTGTACATGATTCGGATGCCATACATTGTTTTCATGTCGGTGATTATGTCCTTCGGACGCATTAGTCTACCATTATGTTATTGCAATTTAGGTGCAACCACTTCTCCAATTATAACTGCACTAGTTTGTTAATGGCGGTGGTGAATCTCCTCCAACAGACAAGTGTGTTCGTTGACAAAACTTCTTACTTGGAAGTATGTCGCTTCATTCTCCTCACCGCTTTTAACTTCCACGTAGAGTTGTCCATCAAACAAACCAGGTGTAACGTTGTCTTATTCGACCCTTTCACCTTCCACTCGAAGTTGTGTCGTATTCCAAAATGCCCAACCAGTCTCTTCAAATCGTTTTTAGTAGGAAAAAATTACCCTTTATATATCATGCATGTAGGTTTATCTAAGTTCCTGTTTCCGCCCATACCAAACGAATATGATTATGCTCCTGGAATAACCCACGTTGTTGCATTATCAGAATCAGCTGCAGTTATATTAGGCCGGGCCTTAGAGGTCCCAATTATATCTGCTGCACTGGGACTACATTTGTGTACACGACATGCACATCATCTTTCTGTTTGGATAGGTTCTTCACCTTCCTCATTGTTCGCTACATTATCTATCGGAAGCAAATTTGCCTCATTATCGACCTCATGGATTGGCCCAACATTCTGTTCATTGTTCCGGTCATTGTTCATGTCATTGTACATCTCATTGTATTGGTGGTTGTACTGTCTTGCATTTATCTCAATTTGACAACCAAAGACTTCATTGAATTGAGGTCCAACTATATCACCATGGTCGATTACTTCTGGTGGGACATCACACATGTTTTGCTGCCCTTCGATCCCATTTATTTCAGTGAACAACTGGTTGCTTCTGCTTAACGATCGAAATTGTTGGGTGTTTTCACGAGCAGGGATATCTTCAACTATCACATCTCTTACTGCCCTCTCAATTAGACTAACACATACTTGAGGGATCACCCTATCTTCCCCTAGCATAAACAAAACATCATTGTCGTCTTTTATAAATGTGCGACATGTTGTCCTGGGAATGATTGATATAGATTGTAGATCAGTAATGTATTTGTTCACATCGTACTTCACAACGGTTTGCACGATCGACACCAGTTCTTCGTAAGTCATATTCTTTGACACATACATTACTTGGTTATCGGAACCAAAAAACCTCTGATTTCCATCAGGTAATTGCTTCTTTCGACCGTTGAAAGATATGACTATTCTCACTCAATCCATTGTCCTGTGAAAATCATCATCACAAACCATTATTAACAAATTTAAAAAATATATTACATTTACAATTGTTAAGAATTAAAAATATTTCTTAGCTGTAAGGGATCGAACATTTTTTGTAAGGGATCAATCATTTTTTTATAGTGTGATCGAGTTTATTTAACCAAGAATCGAGCTTTTTTTAAATGGATCGAGCTTTTTTTGAACGGATATAGCTTTTTGAAAAGGGATCGAGAACATTTTTTAAGGGATCGTGAACATTTTCTAAGTGATTTAGTTGTTTTGTAAGGGATCGAGAACTTTTTTAAGGGATCGAGAACTTTTTTAAGGGATCAAGAACTCTTGTAAGGGATTGAGCATATTTTTCAAATAATCGAGTTTTTTCCAAATATAAAAAAGCTCGGTCCAATATAAAATAAGCTCGATTATTCTCTAAATATTCTCGGTCACACATGAAAAAAGCTCGGATATATTAAATGTTCATACATGTTCTTACAAATACTAGAACAACATATCATAAGAAATTGATACATTGTTAACTCACACAGAAATGAATGTAAAATATCTGAAATGCATAAAAACAGAAAAGAGAATACACGAGATCATAAATATTTGATACTTTCTTATGCAAAATTTGGAGAGAGATAATTTTTTTGGAGAGAAAGAGACAAGTTTTTCAGATAACTTTTTTAGGGAGATATAGACGAGTTCAAAAAGTTACCTTTAAAAAAAAGTTTAGGGGTAATATGGGTACTTCATCATAGTAGGTGTTTTTTAAATTTAAGTTATTAAAACGTTAACATCATCACAACACACAATAAAAAATGTGACATATCTCACCATTTTTATCTTGTTTGGATTAATGGCTCGAAATCTGTCAAAATGGATACATGCTAGATAGTTGGTTGTTGCAAACCTCGTCACTCGTTACCTCCCACTTTCAATTTGCAAAGAATTTTGGAAGAATGAAGAAGAACTTTACGATGGTTTTCTAGTAGCAGATCCTGTCATCATCCCGTATTCATCACGTCAATTCATTGAATTTTTTGAATAATTTTTAATTTAGCTTTCAAAAAAAAAAGAAAGACAGAATAATTTTAAATTATTAAACTACAATGCATGCCATTATTCCTTACTTAAAAATAATAATTTGGATTCTCCATTAATTGATATCAACTTCTAAATTTCTGTGGAATCTTGTGGCGTACAAACAATCATTAATAATTATCATGTTATATGGTCAATAATATTTGTTCTTTTTAGTATATGAAGTTCCTTCACAATAACTGTGCATAAGATATCACAAATTATGCTTTCCGTTTAATATGTATAAGTTTCTGTATGTACTTTACACACTAGTGGTCATACTGTGAACTAGTGTGTAAAGTACTCCTTGATGGTATTTCGGTGTATTACACATTAATTTCAATCGTGGTATTAGTGAAGAAGACTTCTTTAGGATTAAATTTCGAATGACGTCATAACACTAAATCTCAATTCTCACATTCAATTATTGAGTGAATTAACATTAGACCAAATAAATTGACCCACCTTAAGATCAAGTGGAGCCCGTACCTCACCTCACATTTTAATAATTTTGTTTATATTTATATATATATATATATATATATATATATATATATATATATATATATATATATATATATATATATATATATATATATATATATATATATATATATATATATATATATATATATATAACACTATTCACAATTTATTAACTCTCAACCCAGCTGGTAATGTACTAAACTTTTACATTGGCTGTGAAGTGTTCAAACCCCAATATTTACATTTTCAAACAAAATAACTACTTTTTTTTTTAATTTATATTAACTTATTTATTTTTATTTTAAACTTTTGCTGATTTTAATAGTTTTAGTTTGACATACTTAATTAAGTACTTAATACATCTTATCAATAAATCCTAAAATCTCAAATTTTAATTTATTGTATTAAAATAGTTCATTCATTATTAGGATTTATTTTATTTTATCCTCAGTATTTTTTTTATTTTACAATTTTAATTTATTTAGAATCAATAAATCAATAATTTACTAAAACATTGAGAAGAATAAAAAAAATCAAAAGATGTCTAGTGATATTTACTAATAAATTATTTTTGTATAAATTTAAAGTGAATCCATTAAAAATACAAAACAAAATTTCTTATTATAAATTTGATTGTAATATATTATTTTAAGAATAAATATTGTGATTTTCATTATTTAAATTATTTTTGTTATTATTTATTTTTAATATTGTGTTTCTTTTTTAACGTAAGATTATTTAATTCATGTTAGAGTAATTAAGTGTTCTATTTGTTTATTTTTTTTTTCAAAACTTTATTAAACAATCAATTTTTCTTTATATAAAAAAACTCATTTTGATTTTTTTTTAAAAAGCCTCATTTTATTTTTATTTTTATTTTTCAATATTTTTTATATAATTATCATTTTATTCAAATGTCATTTATAGTTAAAACTTTTAGTTCTGTATGGCTGCAAATCATGGACCAATAGGATCATAGATTAAGGTTGTTTCGGGGAATGATCATGGGAGATTAGGTTTTTGAGAGGTTAGTATTTTGATAGACCCAAAAGAAGGGAATAAAAAAAAAAGCCAAATACTGTTTTAATACAAACACCCACTACATTTTTTTTTTCTTCGTTTGTTTGATAAATTAAGTGGCTATTTCTCTATTATATATTTATTTTTTTAATAAAACTTCCACTAATATTCACTACCAGTGGTCTTGGACTAGTCTTTTTTTTTTTCTTTTTCTTTTCTTCTCAACACCGATGATGACATCACCAGTAACAAACAAAAACCGATGAGGACATCATTTCATTTATATTAGCCTCTCCATTATTGTTGATCGTCTACCAACATTTCACTTAGAAAAGGACGAATTGTCGCAAGTATGATCATCATATGCATTACGTATCATCTCTGAAAGATTCATGGTGAGATGCAAGTATTCAACCAATTATATATCATATCTTCCAGTCTTGCACTACTATACATATATCGTCGTCTGAGAGATGTAGATATATTGCTAGACCACTCGGCCTAAATGTCTCTAGATTTCAAGTGTCAAAGTTTGGTAGACATTGATTTTGGTTGGATTGAATGTGTCTCCATGAAACTCGGACAAATTTGACCGACGTACAAAAATTGATCTCTCGAGTACTGTAAATCTGTAATGCATGCTTGCGACTTGCGAGACGCCAGAGGTGACTTTAATTAATGGTGGAGTAGTATCATAGATAGGTCTTTATCAATAGAAAATCACCTTTAATTAATGGTTTAGTATCATGGGTCGTTATCAATTGAAATTTAATATATATCTTATAAAAGATTATTTATTTTAATTTGGATAAATACTATCATAAAATTATTTATTTTAATTTCGATAAATACTTTTATAAAATTATATTGATTTAAATGAATTTTTATCCGAATTTTTTATTGTAGAGGATAAATTCATTGAAATCTATATATAAATAAAATTTTAAAATTTTAAAATCACTAAAAATATTTATCTCGAATATTTTAAATATGAAAGTATCATAAATGAATTTTTACATGAATTTTTCAAATCGATGTGATTTTATGTTGGTACTTACTGAATTATACATATATATATATATATATATATATATATATATATATATATATATATATAGGGGAGGAATCAAGGGACACAATTTTTGATATAAGATTTGACACTATTTTTTAACCATTGGATCTTTGATATATGAATAGCTTAGATTTAATAAATTGATATATATATATATATATATATATATATATATATATATATTCAATCACCTTTATCTATCATTATTTTCTTTTATTTCTCTTGCCTCTCTTATATATTTACTTTCCTAATTAAAATATAAATATTTCCTCTTCAAATTTACATCTCCCTCTTCCTCTCTTTTAAGTTTTTTTATTTCCTCTTCCAATTTAATTTTCTCTTCTCTTTCATTATATATAATTTGTATATGTAAATCATTCAAAAATAAGAAAGAAAAGAATCATGAAAAATTGCTTATACTACAACAAAAAGATTGCTTTCAAGCTTTGGTTAAAGAATAATTTGATAAAATTTAACTAATGAAAATTCTCCTTAAAAAAACTAAAGAAAATTCAATCAATTAAAAAATCATTATTTATTTATTTTTAATATCAAAATGTTACTCCGACTCATAACTACTATAACATGTTCTATTATTTTGAGAATCATAACTAAAACAAATAAATGTTAGAAAATATATAATTATAGGCAAGAGCTTACAATTGGTTTTCCTTTGAGACAATAAAAACATATAGGTTTCTTTGACACAAAGCATAAAAGCTGATGAATAAATTTCAAAGATATGTAAAATTATTATGCAAGTAATTAAAGAAGAGAAAATTAATATTGAAGAGGAAAAAAAAAACGCAAGAGTGGGGCGGAGGGAAATATAAATTGGAAGATGAGATATTAATAGATTTTAATTAGGTAAGTGAATATAAAAAAGAAATCAATTTATTAAAGAAAAAAAAATCAATGATAGATAATGGAGAAGGAAATAAAAAAAGAAATCAATTTATTAAATCTAAACCATCCAAATTTCATAGATCCAACTATTGAGAAATCGTGTCAAATTTTGTATCAAAAATTGTATCCCCGATCCTCCCGATATATATATGAATCAAACTATATTAACTTAAATTTTTGATTCAATTTTTTGATTTCAATATCTCAACCATCCATTTTTTCATGTACTTTTTAATCCAACGATTGAGATATTGAAACTAAACAATTGAATCCTAAATTTGAGTTGTTATTGAGAACATGAGGATTCTAGCTCATTATTATTTTTTAAATTTAAATATTTGGTATTCAAATCAATGAAGATATTAATATTAATTCATGTATCTTGATTTGAAAATTGCTAAGTTGTTTTTTGTCCTTCAATTATATATGTTGACTATATGTGTACGAGATTTAGGCCCAGTTTGGCATTGCTGTGTTGTGGGAATAAGTGTTTTTGAAATTGCTGTAGGGGGAATTGCTATAGGGGGAATTGCTTTTGGAATTGTTGTAGGATGAATCAGCTGAGTGTTTGGTAAACTGATTTTCAAAAGTGCTGTGAGAACTAAAAGCAATTTCAATGTGTTTAGTAAACTGAAATAAAAAGTTTTGTGCGTGTGTAAAATTACTAAAAGAACATAGAAATCTAAATGGTACTAATGTGTTATACTTTACATTTTTCTTGTTTATTTGTGTTTAGTGTTAAATGTTATATAATTATGGTACTTTATTGAATTAATTTGCCCCATTTTTTATTATATTTTATTTAATTAATTAGTTCAATTTCTTTATTTCTTTATTTTATTATTTTATTCTACTCTATTTTTTAATTTTATTTTTATTCTACTTTATTGAATTAATTATCCCAAATTTTTATACAGTTATGACAACATTTTTTTTTGTACAAAAATATAAGTCCAATTTTTTTTGTTAAATTTCATTAAAGGTAAGGACAAAGTTGAAAAGTTAGTAAAATTTCATTTAATATCAGTGTAGCGTGTTTTCTAAAAGTAGAAGCCAAAATCCAAAAGCATGTATTTGTAGCTTCTCAAAAACTCAGTTGGGAGAAGCTAAAAGTGATAAAAAGTACTTCCCAGCGATTTTACCAAACACCCTATGTTAGGTCCAGAATCACTTTTGACCCCAAAAGCAGCTGGGGAAGCAATGTCAAACTGAGTCTTAATAATTTTCCCTCATTTTATTAACATGCTAAGAACTTTATTTTATTTTTTCATTTAAACTAAAGACAAAACAATTTCAAATTTGACACTTCATTGTAACAACCTTTCCGTAGATAGAGAATTCTCCATGTTAAATTTTCCTACTTGTTTGTATTTTTTTTATAGTATAAGAATTAGTAGTATATATGTGGGTGGATAACTTTACGATCAAATAATAATAATAATAATAATAATAATAATAACCGATTGGATTGTGTCATCGGTTGGTATATATATATACTTTTATCTTCTCTTGTTCTAATATTCCTTATATTTTCAATATAGATTCATTTTTATCTTTTCTAATTTAACGTATGTGGATTTTTTCTAACTCCGTACGATAGCGCTATTATATTAACAGTGGGCTAGGTTGGATTGAGTGGCTTCAAAGCCGTCAAAATATAAGGTTAAGATTTGTTATTTTTAGTATATGAAATTCCTTCACAATAACTGTGAATAAGATATATCATATACCCCAAATTTGCTTTCCGTGGTCAAATATTGAATATTAATTTTTATTTTATTATTTTATTATGGTTTTCTAAAAAAAAAAAAAATTACTTTATCCAAATTTGGTGTTTAAATATGATACTCACGTGGTAACACTCTAATCCATTTATTTAAATTGGATTAAGTTTTATGATTTAAATAAATGGACCGGAATGTTACCACATCATTTGAATATCATATTTGAACTCCAAATTTGAGTAAGGTAACATTACTTAAAAATTTATTATGTTATAAAAAATATCTCTTATTACATTTTAATAATTATAAGTTAGTAATAAAATAAAAACCGAAACATAGTATTAAAATAAACAATATTAATATTAAAAATTACAATAACAAAAAAATATTAAAATAAAGATAGAAAAATAAAATAAAGAACTTAAATAACAACAACATAACATATGATAATGTCTAGATACATTAATATTTTGAAAGACCATCCAAATGACTTACCTATTCATCAGAAAATGATCCATCTAGTATTTAGGAATTGTGAATGTTTATTTCTATTTTTTTTATTTTTTTCCTTCCAAAAAATTCATGTATTTTAAATGGAATCCAAATATATCATTATATTCAGTTACATCTCTTAATTTAATTAATTTTTTTTATCAAAATAATTAATTACTTTAAGGCAACAAAGGATTGAATTTTTTTTATACTAAATAAATGTGATAATTCATAATAGTAACATTTTCCTCCATGTATATTATCAACATCTCTTTATCAAATAAATGTGATAATTTATAATAGTAAAGAAAATATACATATGTTATTAAAAGTAAAATTTGTTACAATTAGTTGAACAATAATTTATAAAGAAAGTAAAAAATAATAATACATATATAAGTTATTAAGAGATATATATATATATATATATAGAAATAGGGATAAAAATAGAGATAATGATATAGAGTGATACTGTGATGGTGTAAAATTTGTTTTGAAATAGAATCCGAAAAGAATATTTCTTTTTGGATCTCTATTTCAGTGATAGAGATAAAGATTGGGTGGGAGATGCTCTACCCACTCTTAATATGTATAAGTTTCTATTGAAAAATTCAACGATCTTTCTTTGAATGATCACAACTTTATACTAGTGGTCACACTGTGAACTAGTTTAATGTACTCCTTGATGGGATTTCAAGGATTTCAGTGTATTACGCATTAATTTCAATCATGATATGATTAAATTTCTCATGATGTCATAACACTAAATTTCATATCAAATTATTTATGAATTTGGATCGCTTCATCTTGTTGTCACCTGAGAGGCAGCCGTTGTGAGTCAGCCTTCTGTTAAAAGGAAAAAATTATATTTTAGGAAGGAAAAAATCTTTAATGGGATTGTCCCTTCCTTATCCAGTGAAATTGTTTGAATGAAATTATATCATTTATTTTAAATATTTAAATATATATTATAAAATTATAATTTAATACGATCCGGATCTCATCAAATATTAATAAGACCTTCTTATTAAAGATTTTATCTCATATTAAATATAGTAATAGAGCTAGAGTAGTCTATAACTAACTTACTACCGATGTCAGAAACAGTGACAGCAAATCATAAACATCCATTCAATTTCTAATTATCTCTCTACCTCGCTGGTCTCAATTCTCTTGTTCTTTTTCACATGTTCGGATTCTCTCTCTATCCAATTAATAATTCTCGACATTCGCAATTATAAAATTAAATATAAAAAAATATTCATGTTCTTTGATTCAAGTAATTTAAAGTCAGTATTTTATTATTTTTTAAATAAATTTATTTTTAAACTGTAATTTACTATGGATAAATTACACAAATTTACCATAAATTTAATCAGTATTGTATTAATATACCATTTTTGTTAAAATTACAAAAACTTCCCCTACTATTTATTGATTAATTGTTTAACTACCCTTAAAATTTAAAATGATTAAATTACTCGTGAGTTAATTATTTTATTATAATAATTATTGTATTTAAGAATTTTATTATAATAAAATTAATTAACTAACATTTTTTTAATTAAAAGGTTATGGATTTTATTAAAAATAGAAAATAACTAATTAACTAACTGGTTTTTATTTAAAAAAACATTTTGATCGATTTGTTTTTATTTTTCTTAAAAATATATTTAAAAATAAAATAAAAAATGGTTAGTTAATTAATTAGGTTCTATTTCTAATAAAATCTCTAACCATTTAAATAAAAAAAATGGTTAGTTAATTAATTTTATTATAATAAAATTCTTAAATATAATTATTATTATAATAAAATAATTAATTCATGGGTAATTTAGTAATTTTAAATTTTAAGGCTAGTTAAATAATTAGTCAATAAATAGTAGGGGAAGTTTGTACAATTTTAGTAAAAATTGCATATAAGTGCAATATTAATTAAACTCATGAGAAGTTTGTACAATTTTTTCATTTATTATTGATAGTGTTTTATAATGTCAAGAAACAATACCTACTATGTCTCTTTATTTAGGTATATTTTTGTTTTTCGATTTTTTTTTTTTAATATTACTGAAGTTCACCTACCGTTAATTATATATAGTTTTGTTTTATTTCACCTTACTAACAAATTCTAGGTACACCCTTATTATTATGTAAATCTATGTTCTTTATCAATTCTATCAAAAGTAGAGTAAAGAAATAAATATAAATAATATAGACTATTGATTTGTTATGCCAGATATATGATAATAAATTATGAATGTGATGATAAGGTGATGACAACTAATGTGTGGAGAGAATCCATATCCACTACCAAGTGAATTAATATTAATCCAAATCATAGACCAATATGATAGAGATTAAAGTTTTTAGATCATGGAAGATTAGGTTTTGAGAGGTTATTGTTTTGATAGACCCACAAAAGATAAAAAAGAGCCAAATATTGTTTTAATACAAAAATCCACTATATCTTTTTTTTCTTTTTTTACTTGATAAGGGTATATTCGGTAGGAAGGAAAAGGGAGAAGAAAGAAAAGGGTGAAGGGAAAAGAGAGAATAAAATAGAGAAGTGCTTAGTATGGAGAGAAAAGTGAAAGGAAAAATTGATGGGTGAGACCCACTCATTTTAATCCTTCAAAAGTGAGAGGAAATGTGAAGAAAAAAGTGATTTTGCTTTTTACTTTAACCGAAATTACAATTTTGTTGTTTTTTAAATTTACTTTAAATTTATTTTTTAAAATAAATTTATAAAACATAATGTATTAACTTATATATATATAATAGGTTATAAAGTTTGAAGTCATTTTGTAAAAAAATATTGGATTCAATATTATTTAAATTACATTTATTTATTAAATATAAAAATATATAATATATAAACTATAATATAAGGGTAAAGTAGTAAAATTGATAAAAAAAGATTATTTCTCTATCGATTTTTATTTATAAAACTTCCACTAATATTCACTACTAGTGGTCATGGCTTCTTCTTGTTATTCTTTTTTTTCCTCCACCGCTGACATCACTAGTAACAAACCTTTTGATAATAAGGACAAGACCACTTACGATGACGGTTGCATGTATTCAAATAATTATATTTTACATTATTGAGAATATAGTCCTTTTTAGTCATACAATTAAGAGATTTTCTATTTTTATTCTGAAATAGTGTTTTTATTGTTTGTAGAGTATCTTATAAAACTCTTCAAATAAGATATTTAGTTCCAACAGATTCTTTAAATAAGATTCTTCATATAAGATTTCCAATCTCTCTCTTGAGCAACTTCTCTCTCTTTAATTATCATTATATTTTTTTTATATCATATCATCATTAATATTTAATATCTATATATTTTTTTATCTTTTTAATTAAATTCATTTAATATATAATAAGTTTTAATTTATAAATTTTATCATCATAGAAATAATATTATTAGAAAGATCTCATATTGATATTTAAAATGAGAATAACATTGAATATTTAGTAATAACATATTAATAATCTGGAATGTTATTCAATTAATTTTCATATTCACCCAACAGTAATTTGAATTGTTGGTAGAAAGGGTGAAATTGGAGTGTTTTTATTAAAATAATATAAATCTATTTCTAATTGAAGAGTCTTTTAGAAGAACTCTTCTTTTTTCACTCCATAAATTACCACATAGATAAACAAAGAGACATTTGAAGAATGAAAATACATAGAAGAATATTTTGGGATGCTCTTAGTAAGCAATTCACAAAAGAAACAAAATTATCCATGTTTTTCCTATTTATTTTTATTTTTTAAAACTAACTTTCTTTTCATTATTTTTAATTAAGATTCACAGTCGAAACCTTTATTGGAGATTTAGGTGACCTCCATTCCCTCCTATGGATGTCCGAGAGACCTCTATTGGAGGTGTGATATTTTTATTTTTTAAAAAAGTAAAAGTTTTTTTTTAATATTATATATATATTCAAATCGGATAAAGGGCACTTTTATCCAAAAAAATTGATTGTTGGTTAAAAATAATCCAAACATGCTAGCTAAATATAATAACTCCACTAATTATATATAGCTAGTTATGGGTTTTACCCTTACTTTTTTATATATATTATGATCATCGTATGCATTACATGTCATCTCTGAAAGACTCATGAGACGCAAGTATTCAACCAATTTTATATAATCTTGCACTACATTTATCGGCATCTGAGAGATGTATATATATGGTGAGACCACCGGCCTAAATGTTTCTCTAAATTTCAAGTGTCAGAGTTTGGTGGACAAGGATTTTTGTTGGATTGAATGTGTCTCCATGAAACTTGGACAAAGTTGACCGACGTACAAAAAATGCTCTCAAGTACAGTAATGCATGATTGAGAGACGCCAAAGTAGATATGATACCGAACCGTCGAACCGTCGAACCGTCGAACCGAACCGAACCGAACCGTAACCGTATGAAATGAACCGTAACCGTAGAATCGGTTTCAAAACCGTAACCGTGAGGCTGAAGGTTCGGTTCAGATTCCGGTTCCGGTTCTCCTAAAAAAAAACCGGTCAAGAACCGACGGTTCGGTTCCGGTTCTGGAACAGCCGGTTCTAGACTTTTTTTTTAAGGTTTGGGTCGTTTGGCCACCAGAATATAAATATATATATTTGTTTTTATTTTTCTCTCTTCTCACTCTTTCTTCTTCATAATTCTTTCTCTCTGATCTCTCTACATCGCTCGATTTCTTTCCTTTGATCCAAACGACAACACTCAGTCACCACTCACCAGACTTCCATCGATCCCCTCTCTTCGTCTTTCCGTCGCCGCCGATCGCCGGTCATCTCTCTCTTCGTCTTTCCGTCGCCGCCGATCGCCGGTCATCTCTCTCTTCGATCTCTCTCTCTCTCTTCCAACACCGGTCATCTCTCTCTTCGATATCTCTCTTCGATAGCTCTCTTCATCTTCTCTTCGATCTCTTCTTCTATTCAATTTGTGATTTGTGTGTTGAAGGCTTGTGTGATGATTTGTGATTTTTATTTTTCTTATTCTCTGTGATTTGTGTGATGAAGGTGATGATTGATGATTTGGATAATTGGGGATAATGATGATTGATGATCCGGTTTAGATGATGGGAGATCTAGGTATTTGGTTGGTGATAACCGATGATTATAGTTTTTTTTTAAAGAACCGAACCGGAAGAACCGTTGGAACCGGATCGGAACCGGAAATGAAACTGAAACCGAAACCGTCTGTCTAGCAGTTTCAGTTTCGATTTCGATTTTGATTTCGATTCCGGTTCCAGTTCCGACTCCAATCGGAACCGAAACCGGCTGTTCAGAACCGGAACCGAACCAGAACCGAACCGTAACTGTGGGCATGACTACGCCAAAGGTGACTTTAATATATATGCAACCTGTTGGGAATTTGGATCGACGATCACGGAAGCATCGTGCATAATATACACTTATAACTCATAACAACTAATAACGTCTATATCAGAAAAATATATGAGAGAAAAGAAACCAATCACAACACAAGATATACGTGGAAAACCCAAATCGGGTAAAAAACCATAGGTCGTCAGGACGACAGAGAAATTTTCACTATATGATAAATTATTACGACCATATATTTCAGGATTCTCTCTCATATCACAACGCCAAACCACATAGCCTTACCAAGTCCCTAAGCTCACAATAGAGCTTTACATTGTTGACGGTGATTTTTTGATCAATCTCCCGTTACACAATTATAGCAAAGTAATGGCTAAGCATAAACAAAAAATAATAAGAAAATAAATCAAACATAGGATTTTACGTGGTAAAACCCCAATGCGGGGAAATGTCCACGGTTGCCGATTGCAGCAACAAAAAATTCACTATGTAGAAAAAAGATTATACAATCAATCACTCTTGCCTTCTCTCTAAAAATTGCGTTAAACCCTTTTGGGTGTTTTTTGGATCTATTTATACATGCATAGAACCTTAATTCTTGATGTACAAGTAAGGAAAGTTCCCGTAATCAAACGAAATTCTAACTTATTGGAGTCGTGTTATCCCTTTTTCCTGTTTCACGTTGATTGTGTCCTGGTCATATTGAATTCCTTGTTCAATCCACACTTTTATGTCTATGAGGAAGTTTACTTCCTTATCAAAGTGTGCTTCCAGAAGCCTTGTTCAAGTTGGCCTTTTTTTCTACATGTTTGAGTCGTGATCTTATTGAATCTGGATGCTAATCCACGTGTCGCACGTCTGATCTCTTGTTTTTACCGACCATTATTGTTTACCCCGATCATTGATTCAACCTGACCCTGGTCCCGACCATCTTGACAACCCAATCGGGTTTTCTAATCCGATCATCTGTGTTTTCTGGTCGGGTTTGCTTAGTCCTACTTGTGTTGACTTAATCTGATTTGACTCTAGCGACGCGGTGTTCCCGACCCTAGTCTTTTGATGACATGTCATGTTACTTAGAATTTTCTAATAACAACACTCCTTTAAACATACAAGACCGAACATCTCGTTCGAAATAGAACTTGTTCGACGAAGTATGTTTAATTTATTACTATTTTTCATCGTGGTGCACTTGAACGCGCATTTAAAGCTTTACGGTTGGATGTTAATGTCAATCATGCTCATTTCGACTGATGCAATCATTATCCATTTTTTTTTCATATTTTGAATGGCGCGTGTTTCTCGTTCTATGTGCACATACCCCCATTCACGTATGCATGTTGGTATGATGTCACTTACCCCTATACATAGCTCAAAAACTTTTCATTTTTCCTTATGATTTCATAGTGATTTCTCACAAAAGCCCTAACTTCTCTTTTCCTCTAGATTTTGGCTTCCCATCTTCAAACTTTTGTGTTTTCGTTACCTCTATGCACATCCCAGGGTATGAACCCAACTTTTCATTATCGTTATTTTGAGCTTCTTATGCATGCCATCGAGGCTGGCGTTAAAGAGAATATTATTAGGCTCGAGTCTCTTCTTTGAGGTTGTTTTCCTTCATCCCAACCCATTGCTTTAGATGTGGATTACTCTATGGCCCGTCCTGGGTTTTTTTCCTTCTTCTTCTAATCCTCTTGGTTCCACTTCTGTTGATGTCCATCCAGATATGTCGAAGAATACGAGGCAGACTTCTAAGGTTTCTCCTAAGGAAACTGTTCGCTTGGTGAGCGACTTGAAGATAACTTCTCAAATGTTAAAGATGAAGGATGTTTCGAGGCGGGCGACGGGCTCGTCTACTTAGATTTTCTGTGGACCATCCTTGTGCCTTCGACCTTGAAATAAACGTAGTGACAAATGAAGAACTCACGAAGTTTATGGACCAGTTCGATCTCCCTCGTTCAGTGAATTTATCCTGCAGTGGTAATCGCGTAGTGTGGAATCCACCCCCTGGCGCAGTTGCCATATATGAGGTGATGTTGTCTTCTGGGGTGACTTTCCCTTTACAGCCCTTTATTGCTCACTTTTTGGCAGACGCGGGTGTATCCCCAGCCCAAATGACTCCCAACTCATATCGGGTGTTGATCAGTCTGTGGCATTTATGTAAGAAGATCGATGCTAAGTACCCCCCGACCCCGTAAAAGATACATAATTTTTATACTCCGGGTCGATAGGACACTGGCGGGACTTTTACCTTCAATTGACACCGCCTAGCAGCTTGATCCCTCATGGTTACAAGGAAAAGCCCACCCCTTCAACACATAAAGACCACAAGGGCTTCATCTGGGGGTTTCCATCATCTAACAAATACTAGAAGAATAGCTGGTTCTTCATCAAAGAAGATTGGTGTGAGGTTGTGGTGGCCGACCCATCCCATCGGCTAAACCAAAACAGAGTCCCGAGGCATATCTGTAGCCCCGAGCTATGGAACAAAACTACACTTGTTATGATTCAGGAACAAGCAGATACATCGTTATAGCGGCCCAGACTTCTTGGGAGGTTCTAGACCGTCTCAACTTGTACTTAGAAAAAGAGTTGGTCGAATTGGGTCTCTTTCTTGAGATATCTGCTCGGTGCAGGCACAATAATTCTCTATTTTTTGAGTTCTCCCGGTGGTAAATTATCATTATTGTTGTTGCTCATTGTTTTCCTTGTTGTTATCCTTTTTAGTATATGAACTAGACATTTTCGCTGGCAAGCAGGCTGAAAAAGCTAAGAAACTCGATCGGGTGAGCCGAAAAGCTGTTGCTGACCAAGTGGCTCAGGGCATATCTCCTCCGGAACATGACTTGGTGGAGCATGTTTATGAGTTAGATCATGACTTTCCGACGGTTCCTACTGACCAAGCTGTGGCAAGGAGTCGTGACGCCCCTCCCTCTTAGAGCGATCAGAGGGGGTCTTCTAGAGATAGGTCCAATCGGGTCCATTCTTCCACGGAAGGATTTGACCGTGAGAGGTCGAGTAAGGAGATATCTAGTCGAGATGGATCCTCTAGGGATAGACGGAGTCGAGAGGAACCAAGTAGGGGCAAGTCCCATAAAACTAGGTCTGATAAGAATGTGTCTGGCAGTAAAGTGGCCAAGATAGTTGATGGATCTTCTGCCCCCGAGGCTATCCGTAGGAGAGAGGTGATTACAAACAATTCAGACCCATTGCCCTCTCAGTCGGGAGCTCCCCCTATTCTTTTGAATGAAGATGAGGACGACGATCGGGGGACCATAACTGAGCTCATTCTAATGGAGCAACGATCAAAGAAAAAAGGTGATCGGGGTTTGCAACATCTTCCGCCGTCTCATCTGAAGTAGCAGTCTCTCTAACTTGCCCCAAGCATTCTCAAGTCCCATCCGATCTTTTCCCATCGGGTCCTTCTTCACGTCATCAGAGGAAGGCTCCCATAGAGTTTTCAATCAGGCGTCAAATTTTTTTCACTGATTTTGATTCTGACAACGAGGAGCGTAACTCGGAGGAATTATTCGTTGATGACGTTGTGATGGACGTCACAGAGGAACAACTGCTTAACCCGTTGCCAAAGTCGAGGGTTGGTGCTGCAGTTAATTTAGTCGAAGATGCTCCAACAGTCCAGCCTGGGGATGAGCCCCTTCTTATGTCGCTTGGGTCCTTTACTAAGGATGGTGTCAATGTAGGTCAAGTTCCCGAGAGGCAAAGTAGCGAAGTCCTTGAGGTTGCCACTCAGGCTGGTGAAATTATCAAGGCTGACCCGACCCTTTTTATGGTGCTTCCAACTGCCTTTGCTTCTAATAGGCTCATTCCGTCGACGACCCTGAATGTTTCAACCTTTAGGTCCCCTCATTCAAGTGAACTTCGAGCTGACCCCTTTTCCATGCTTTGCTCCATGTCAGCTGGTGAAGGGTATATTTGTGATGGCTACTGGAAGGGGGCCAGGGATGCTAGCCCATCTGAGCGGGTTCAGATGATCTATAATAATGGAATTTTTGTAAGTGCCCTCCATATCATCTTTTATCCGCCTACCTTGTGGTTTCCTAAACTCTTACTTTTCTTTCAGGTGGTGGAAGAGCTGACAAAGGCCTTGGCAGATAAAAAGAGGCAGGTCACGGAGATATCCCAACTGAAGAAGGCCCTTGCTGAAAAAGATGATGCTCTCAAGTCTTCCTCTGCCAACGCTTTCAAGGTCAAGCAGTACGAGAAGGAGCTAAGGGCCCATGCTACGACCGAGCTTGCTCTATGAAAGACAATAGCCAAGGTTTAGAATAGGGCTTCCGCATCTGAGGCAACCCTCAAACAGCTCATTTCGAGCAATGCTGAACTAGAGAAGAGGGTCGCAAGGGTGGAGTCACTGAACGCTCAGCTTGAGTCGAGGGTCATTTTGGCTGAAACAGCGGTGAAAAAAGCTCAGGAGGAGACTAGGCTTGCCCAATTTACCCTTACCTCTACCCAAGAGGCCATGCTTGAAACACAACAGGCATCTGAGGAGGCTCATATGCATTATGAATTCTTGGTCATGGAAGTGCTTTCCCAGGAAGCTATGTCAGCCTTTGAGTTCCAAAACGTGGATTGTTATAAAAGATCCTCAACCTTTGACGTTGTCATGCTGAGGGAATTTAAGAGAGGGCTTTGGGACGAATTTTATTCGTCCCAATAGAACGTCTATTGGGACGCAACAACATATTCGTCCCTAAAAAATATAAACCTGAATAAACTTTTAGGAACGAAAAAATTTGTCCCAATAGACATCCTATTGGGACGAAACTAATTATTTGTCTCTAAAGAGGACAAACTTAACAAGACTTTTAGGAACAAAAAATATTTGTTCAATAGAATGCCTATTGGTACAAATATATTTTTTTCGTCCCTAGAAAGTGCAAAAGTGACTAGACTTTTATGGACGATTTTTTTTTTGTCCCAATAAGATATGTATTGGGATGAAATAAACTATTTGTCTCAATAGGATGTATATTGAGATGAAATAAATTATTCGTCCATAAAAAGTTTAAGATTTGAAGACTTATTAGGAAAAAAATAATATCGTTTTTATAAATTTAATAATAAGAATCTAAAATGTAAAACCACTTTTAAAAATGTTGTACATTTCTCCTTCTCTTTTGTGATAGGGATTCAAATATTACGTTTTTCTATCAAATTGAAAAATGTAAAGAAAGTCTCTCTATTCCGAATACGATTAACGATAGATCATTAGATATGACAATATATGATTTTAATAAAGAGTAATGCTAGGCTTCCCAAATTCTTTTTCAAATGTGTGTAGCACGTGAGGTGTCAACATCTTGCAAATTATGAGATTATGTGTTGAGTGATGTGATTTTGACACTTCACATACCACATACATTTGGGTAAGAATTTGGGAAACCTACCATTACTCTTTTAACAAAATAGTTTAATTAAATGCTACAACAAATTTATTTTAATATCAATTATTTTATCATATAAAAATAAAATAAAATTTATTGGAATTGAATCTACATATAAAATTTTGATTGTAAAATAATCGGTAATAATTTCATTTACATGTAAAGTTTTTATATAAAAATTATGCTTTTAGTATTTAATTCAAAGCAACAACAAAGTGGTTAAGATTTTGTATTCTCACCTATGTTAGACATGCCCATGATTCCGGTCGGTTTCAGTTCCGGTTCGGAACCGAAGGATCTGGTTCCGGAAAGTGCCGGAACCGGAACCGAAACCGGAACCGGAACCGTAGACCAGCGGTTCCGGTTTCGGTTTCGGTTCGGTTCCATCGATTCTGCCGGTTCGGTTCTTTTTTTTTTCTTATTATACATTTATACTCATTTTTAAAAAAAATACCAAAACATAAGACATGTAATAATGTGAAATTGTAAATGAATTTTATTGTGTAAGGTCGTAAGCTGAAATTAAAATTTTTAAAAAATAATACTAAATACATAAATTGAAATAAATGTATAAAACTAAAAATGAAAAAAATTGGTCTTGCACTTAATTTGTACCAAAATTAAGTTGCCTACGTATCCTCTTGGAGTTTAGAGGAATCAAAGACCACGTAGTTCTTTTACATTTTATTGTCTTTTACATATGTAATTCTGTAAATCTGTAACTAATCGCTGCCTTCAGTTCCGGTACCGGTCGTGTGATTATCATCGAAGAAATTGTAAATCACTTCTGGCTCCATTTCTTGTTGTCTATATTCAGCCTTTGTCCAATCATCAACACACACTTGAACTTGAATTGATTCTGGACTCAAAAGTGACCGTCTTGCGTTCAGAATATTTCCACCCGCGCTAAACTCTTGTTCCACAGCCACTGTAGAAACCGGTGTTGCAAGAATTTGTTTGGCTATTATAGACAAGATTGGGAAGTGCTTTTGATGTTCTCTCCACCGATGTAGAATATCAAATTGATCCACATCACCGTCTCCTATAAATTCAAATTTGGTACTGTGATAAGTTTCTATCTCATGATACGAGACCGAACTTGATGAAGAAGAAGAAGAACCTCGTAATCTTTTGATTTTTTGGGATAAAAGTGCAGACCTTGCCCCTAACACTCCAGAAGATCGAGTTTGGGAGACATTTTCATTTTGTGGAATACTAATGTTCAATGATGGACCATAAATTCTACGATATTCATCATATAACTGATAAAATAATGTCTTAATTGTAGCACAATAAATATTAATTTCTAATTCTATACCTAAACAATTATAATAAAGAGTTAAATAATCTATCAATGCATCTAGTTTACAATGTGGGTCAAAACACAATGCAAGCAGGTAAATAGCTGGAAACTCCCTATAATAGTTTAACCATTTTTTTTTCATAGCTTCAATGCATCATGTAATTGTATATCAGATGAACAGTCAGCAAATGCACCAATAATATTACAACCCTCAATAATAAATAATTGAGTAGTAGGATAATAAATACCTGACAAATTGTTAGTAGCACTATTAAATTTTTTTAACAAAATACAAATTTTTGTACAAACATCCCAATGGTGTGCATAAAGATTGATTAGACTAACATTATATTGTATAAAACAAACTAATAAATCTCTATATTCATAACTTTCACAAAGCAATTTATAAGTAAAGTTCCAACGTGTTGAAACATCACGAGAAAATTTAATGGGATGCCTACCTGTCTGTTTACAAAATCTTACCCATGCTTTCATAACATTAGGATGTTTCCACAAATATGAGAGGGCATCCTTAATGAGTTTAATAAAAGCTTGAAGAATTTTCAAACATTTTTGAACGCATAAATTTAAAACATGGCAAGCACATCTTTGATGAAAAAAAATTACTATTAAAATAAGGTTTGCATAATTCAATTAAAACATGAATTGCTGCCGTATTATTAGAAGCATTATCAAAACCAACTGAAAATTTTTTGCTTTTAATTTTATACTCTTCAAAAATGATTTTCATATTTTTATAAATATTATCAGCAGTATGTGCATCATCAAAAACCCTAAATGCAAGAATTATTTTTTGTATTGTCCATGCTTTGTCCATATAATGACAAGTTACACTCAATTATGAATGCATTCGCCAATGGTCAGTTCATATGTCAGCACATACGGAAACACGACCTATATAGTTCGTAAAATATTTTTTCAAAATCCTTTTTTCCTTTTTATAAATATCCTATATTGTACATGTGAGAGTGGTCCTAGGGGCACGACATGCAGCATGATTTAATGATTTATGATAATATTTAATAAAACCAACTTTTTCACCAAAACTAAAAGGTAAACGTTCTACAGCTACCATTCTAGCTAATTCGTCTATATTAGCTTGATCACTATATTTAAATAATTGAGTGTTATGGGTAGAAAACCTGGAAATTTGAGATTGTGCATTCCCCTTGGCAAGTTCTGCTGGATGACGGGTCGTAATATGCTTTCTATATGTGTCGTATCCTCCAGATTTAGTCCACTTGTATTCTTTAGGACAGTAATTGCACACCGCCCAACATGTTCCATCCGGTTTCGTAACTTTATTCATGTGGAGAACGAATAGATCAGATTTGACCTGCTTCTTATCCTTCTCTAACATCTCTACAAAATTTGGATCTACAGCAAAATCGGGTATATTTTCTGATTGGCTTGTCATATTACCGGGGCTACGGTTAGGGCTGCTAGGCTGGCTAGCATTGGATTCATAAATTATTAAAGGGGGATTTGGATTGACTGGATAGTTTAGGGATTCAAGATAGACTTGCCGTTGTAGGAACTCATGGTAAGAGGTGTCGTCAAAACCGATATTATCCGGCTGGACCGGATCCGGCTTCGACATACGACCCTTACCGGTCCTGGAAACGGAATGCCTTGGTTGAATGTCTCTTACTCCACTTCCACTTTCACTTCCACTTGCCATTAAAATAAATAATTTGTAAAAAAACTTTTCAAAAAAATTAAGATAAATGGATGAAATTAAAATTAAATTTTTTATTGGAAATATATTTTAAAAAATTGTTGACAATGATTTTTAAAAATAATAATTGCAATACCATAAATATAAACAAATAAACAATTGACTAATTGAGAGATAATTAAAGAGGATTAGGAGAATTGAGATTTGAGAGAGAGTTGAGAGATAAATTGTGTGAACTGAAACCGAACCGCCGGTTCCTGATATATTTTTTAAAGGGAGGAACCGGAACCGAACCGAACGGTCGCACCCTCACAGTTCAGGTTACGATTCTAAAACCGATTAACGATTCCAGTTCCGGTTACGGTTTATTTCATACGGTTACGATTCGGTTTCACGATTCGAACTGAACCGTGGTCATGTCTAACCTGTCATTAACAAAAGTTGAAGAGTCACACAGGTTCAACACACAATAAGGACAAATAAATAATTGTAATTATTGTGGTGGGTCCGGTTGTGGTCGAATGAGGTCTTTTGATGTCAGTTTTTTTTTTTTTTAATTTCACCTCTAAAAGGATATCTAAAGGACGAAAAATTATCAAAGGAATAACATATTCGTCTCTATAGACTCTCAAATGGATGAAAATCCAAATTTAGTCTCTACATAATGTCTATAGAGAAGAAAATTTTCACCCCTATACATTTTTAATTGTGATGAAAAACTTTCATCCCTATAGATAATCTGTGGGGATGAATTTCGATTTTCACCCCAAAGTACCTATTGCAACCCATCTGATGCGATGTAATTTGAGATGGATTTTTTTCGTCCTAATAAATCTATAGGGATGAATTTTGAGCTATTGGAATGAAAAAAAAAAAATCATCCCAATACCTTTTTTTTTTCTTATAGTGTCCGTCAATACACACTTCTTCAGAAAGCTCCATATTAATTCAGTTTTGTTTGGTTAACATTGGTTTCATTTGAGAATACGGATCAAAAGCTAACACATCCATTATCGGTTGTAGTCAAACTCAAACTATCTTCTCCTATGATCAGCAAGTCTTGTCCAGTGTACTACTGGCCGGCCAAGAAATCTCACTCTTTTTTATTTTCTTCTCTTTTATGTCTTTACTAATTGGTTCTTTTTTCTTTTTCTCTGCTTTCGGTGTACTTTTACGTGGTAAATATGTATTACTTTGCTGCTAAGAAATTCATTAAAATGATGCATGCATGTTTAATATTTTTTCCAGATTTATAGGACATATAATTGGGGTCTTCATGCTTCTGTCCAGATGTATTGGACATGTAATGGGGTCTTCATGCTTCTTGTACTTTTGGCTGTTAATGACTTTTACAGTGACTTTAATGAATAAGTACGTTTAAAGTGATAATTAGCTGGCTTTAATGCCGACACTTAGCTAGCTGTTTCGACTTCATTGTTCAAATTATTTGCTAAAGTTGTGTAGCACGAGTAATTCTATTTTCTTTTAATTTGATACCAAAAATCTGGTGCATCAAATTATAAAACCTTGTGTCTAAATCTGATGTCCAATTGATATTACAACAAGAGATGTATATTTTTCTCTAGGGCTCTAATTCCCCGTGTCTCCGTCCTTATTCAGGAATTTTCTTGAAAAAAAAATGGAGAAATGAGGAGGGATGAGGATGAAAATCATCCCTAAATTGAATTGGGGGAGGTTTCCCATCCTCATTTCTCTATTTCCTCCAAACATATATAAATATAAATAATATATATATATATATATATAATTATAATATATAATTGTATTTGTAATGCATTAATAGATTTTATTTTGTATTTATAATGGAATGTTTGATTTTTTAGTTTATTTTGTAATTTTTGATTAAATGGAAAAATAGTGAAATGGGGAACCGGGAGAAACGGGAAAAATAAGAAACTGTGATTGGAGATGGATATACCTCCTCTCAAAATTCTCAATTCCCCCCTTCCCAAATAGAGAAATGGGGGGAAGGGGGAAGGGTATAGAAAGTGTGGATGAGGATGTGGGGACTTATATTCATCCATATTCCCTAAATGTACATCTCTAGTTGTAACACTGCAATCCATTCATTTAAATAATGTAAATCTAATACAATGAATTACATTGATATCACATCATTTAGATACAAGATTTGAACATTAAATTTGGATAAAGTAGCATTATTGTATTGAGAATAACATGTCTAATCGAATTAATGTATATAATTTTTCTAAAACTTTTAAATAATATCATTGGAAATTGGAATCATCCATTAATAAGTAATGTCATCGTAGAAGTAGTTTAAGGGTTTTATTGAAAACTAACCCTTTTGGGGGGCTCAAGTTAATAACTAACATTTTTTTGAAAAACTTGTAAAACTAACTCGTTTTTTGTGTGTAAATACTATTATACCCTTACTTACTATTTTTTTCATTTCACTTATCCTACCCATTCTATACATATTATCCCCTTCCTCTTATTTCCACCTCTCTCCACCCCAACACCCCATCTTCATTTCCCTCCCATTCTTCTCTCGGATTTTTTTTTTCTCTTCCTTCATTTTGTATTTTAGTTATTATTTACATTCTCCACCATTGAGGAACTCCAAAATATTCATCCACCACAAGGGTTCTTTATATTCAAGCTTTGAGGTGAGTTTTGTTTTGAATTTTTTTACTTGAATCTCGGATTTGTGTAATTTTTATTGTGGAAATAGTTTATATTTACATAATAAAGCATGGGTCTTATGTGTATTTGATGTAGTTGTGATCAATTTATAGTTTAAACATAAATCTAAACTTTTTTTTTAATCTCTTATTCACTTTCTTTTGTGCATTAAGGTTGCTATTTTTTGTTAAAATAGCTTTCATCAATATAATAGAGCATGGGTTTTGGTTGAATTTGATGTTGGTGTGATCAATTTTAATTTTATTCATAAATTTAAAGATTTTTCTTGTTTGAATAATTTTTTTAGTTTAATTTGTACATTAGGGTTGCTTATTTTTGTCAAAATAGTTGATATTAATGTAATAGAACATGGGTGTTGTGTGAATTTGATGTTGGTGTGGTTAATTTTCCATTATTGGATTGAATCCTTACAATTGGTTGCATTTTTTTGAAAAAAGTGTCCAGCTCAGTTTTCCCAACGCATTTGGGAATTCCCAACGTAGTTACAAATTCCTAACTTCGTTAGGAATTCTTAACGCATTTAGGAAATTCCTAACTTCCTAACTGCGTTGGGAATTCCCAACACTGTTAGGAATTTCCAAATACGTTAGGAATTCCCAACACTGTTAGGAATTTCCAAATACGTTAGGAATTCCCAAATACGTTAGGAATTCCCAAATACGTTAGGTATTCCCAACTGTGTTTGGAATTTTCAACTCAGTTTGGATTTCCTATCGCTGTTGGGATTTCCTAACTGCGTTGGGAATTCCCAACACAGTTAGAAATTCTAGTGGCATCAAGATTTTAACTTAGTTTGTATTTAGAATGTTTTATAAATTCACGGTACTATGAGTATAGAATATTTGTTTAGGAATTTAATCATGAATTTCGAATTTAATCATGAATTTCTTATTCATTTGAAAGGTTTCATGGATAAAGTTCGGTTCGTTGTTTTATACGATAGGGAATGGAGTGAAAGTGGTGGGAAGTTCAAGTATCAATCTGGAAAGTCAAGACTAATTTCAGTTTCAAGAGAAACCTCGTATGAATCGTTAGAAGACATCATATCTGGTATTGTTAATGTCAATCCTAACGAGTTCTCCATCAAAATGAAGTATTTGTTTAACTCGCCGGAGGTTTTAGAACATTTTGAAGTTGTGAATGATGATGATGTGCAAATGTTCTCGTGTAAAAATTCCGTTGTGAAAAAGCGAACCTCATTATGTGTCACAACGGAATGGAAAACAGAAATAATGCCAAACACACAAGGTCATGACAATGAACGTGTGGACGAAGACATTGCCAATGTTTTAGAATCAGATAATCCGAATGGAGTTGGTGTTGATAATATACATGAAAGGGTATTCAGTCCAAATGAATTTGAGAATGCTGATGTATTTTCAATTGGGGCGGACAATGAAGATGATATTGAAGGTAGTCAGCCATCAAAAATGAAGTCTGAGGGTGTTAGGACAAAATCATCAAAAATACATGGAAGTTACACATCGTTGGAGAGTGTAGTCAACAATGTTAAGGAAGTTAAGTTGGTGATTTTTTTCCTAGTAAGGAAGAGTTGCATATTAAGATTAGTTTGTTGTCAATTGCTAATCATTTTCAGTTCAAAGTGAACAAGTCCACCAAAGCTTTGTTGGTTTTGACATGCAGGGTCAAAGATTGCAAATGGCGTGTTCGTTCAACAAAGCTTAACGGTTGTGACTCATTTTGTGTTCGAAAATACCAACCCGAGCACACATGCTCTCTTGACGCCCTCCACTTTGATCATCGACAAGCAAGTAGCAAACTTATTGGACATTGTATAAAATCAAAGTTTGAGGGACCTTCACAGTCGTACAGACCAAATGAAATAATTGAAGATCTAAAAAAGCAGTGTGGAATTACTTGTAGTTATAACAAAGCATGGAGGGCTAGAGAGGTTGCATTGGGTTTAGCTAGGGGTTCACCAGAGGACTCATTTAGCATTCTTCCTTTATATTGTCACATGCGTGAAAGAAAAATCCAGGGACAGTCACATTCATTGAAACTGACTCAATCAATCGGTTCAAGTATTTTTTCATGGCATTAGGACCTTCCATTGAAGGTTTTAAATCGTGTACTCGTCCGGTGGTAGCTGTTGATGGAACTTTCTTGAAACGCAAGCATCAGGGTACGCTGTTTATTGCAACAAGTTTGGATGGAAATAACCAAGTCTACCCATTGGCCTTTGGAATTGGTAATTCAGAAAATAACCAATCATGGCATTGGTTTTTAACAAAGTTACACGAGTTGGTCGATGAAATGAATGATCTTGTATTTATCTTCGACCGCAACTCAAGCATTGTAAAGGCAATAACACGTGTGTTCCCTAATTCATTGCATGGTATATGTATGTATCACCTTGGTCAAAACATGAAGGCAAAATTTAGAGATGTTGAAGTCCATGATATATTTTACAAGTGTTCAAAAGCTTATCGGGAGGTTGAGTTTAATCAGATTATGGGTCAAATAAGGGGAATAGATGCAAGGGTTGCACACTATTTGATTGAGGCATATCCAAAGAAGTGGGCTAGAAGTCATTTTGACGGACAAAGATATTGCATAATGACAACAAACATTGCAGAGTGTTTAAATGGCATTTTAAAGGACGCACGAGAGTTGCCGGTTACAAAATTAGTTGAGCATATACGTGGTTTACTACAAAAGTGGTTTTGGGAAAGGCTTGAAGCTACTGCTAAAATGAGTACTCCATTGACGAAGTGGGCAGAAAAAAGGCTACGTCGTATGACTAATATATCACGTTGTTACTGTGTGCATCCTATCAATCTATACGAACACCATGTGGTTGACGGATACTTAAATGGGTTGGTTAACCTTAGTGATAAGACTTGTACTTGCCGGAAATTTCAGTTGGACCAACTTCCTTGTAGACATGCACTTGCTGCATGTAACCTTCACCGTATCTCTTGTTATGACTATTGCTCCCCTTATTACTACAAGGAAACATTGGATACAGCATATGCTGGTTCTATTTATCCAGTTTGCCCTATGCAAGAGTGAGATGTTCCCGATGATGTACAAAGTGTTGTTGTTCTACCACCAAAAGGACGCAAACCTAGCGGACGTCCTTCGAAGAAACGTAGACCATCTGAAGGTGAAGAAATTGTCCACCGGAAGTGTGGTAGATGCGGAGGATTCAGACATAATAGGCAAAAATGTAAAGCGCCAATTCCATTGACGGATTAAAGTGGTAACCCAAGAGGTGTAATAAATATGTTGTCTACATTTACATGAAGTTTATTGTGTAATGTTGTAATAAATTGGTGTAATAAATATGTTGATTTAACAGTTGGTAAAATTTGTGTAATGTTGACAGTATTAGTTGGTACATTAGTACAATTGTTTGGTATATTTTTTGTGTACTGTTGAGAGTATTGGTTGGTATAATTAGTGTTGTATAATGTTTAGATTTCTATTGTGCAATTGTCAATTACTATTAATGGGCAGGAAATGAAAAAAATTCTGAACAAACTGTTAAATTGAATTCATAACAATCAAAATTCTGGAAAAATTTGAAAAAACTGTAAAACTGGACAATTGGACACTGCAAAAAAATAGGACACAATAATGCACAAATTCTGGACATTTCCATTCATAACAATTAAAAATCTGGACAATTGCATTCATAACAGTTTCCATCCTCACAAAACAGCAAAAAAATTGGACACTTCCATTCATAACAGTTAAAATCTGGACAATTTCATCTACACAAATTCTGGTTCACAACATTCAAAATCTGTACAATTCCATCCTTAGCAGTTTCAAAATTTGTGTTTCTAAGTCAAATAACATTTACATTCTGCACATGTACTTACATTAACAGTGCAATATGTTAAAATCATCAAATTACATAGCAAAATCATAATGGTAGGTCACACAGCTACTCGAGATCGCCAAAGATTTAAACACAAATTTGTCCTGAAATACTTGACTTTATCAGGTTGGACCAAATCGATAGATTCACCATGGACCAAATCGACGCCAAAGATTTAAACACAAATATGTCCTGAAATACTTGACTTTATCAGGTTGGACCAAATCGATAGATTCACCATGTACCAAATGCTCCAAAAACTTGATGACAAATAGTCCGCAATCATATGCTTTCTGTTGTGGCACAAGCTGACAACGCTCCACACACCAAGGTGTCATATCTCCACCGTGGTCAAGGTCCGGTCTTCTATCGAAGAACTCAACCTTTTGAAGCAGTAGAGGGAGCATAGAAGATAATGGTTTCATGAATTTGTTGAATTTCCTATTGCAAATGAGGTTTGTGTCAGAGTCGTACACCATGATCTTCCGAGCAATCATGTTGATTCAGCTAGGATCCAATGTGTGCTCTCATAATTTAGAGGGATATACACCTGTAACATCAACATAATTGTAAACCACACTGAACTTACTTTGTAAACCCTAAAAGCATTTAATTAACACACTGAACTTAAGGTTTACTAAAAACATTCAACCAACAATAATCTTATTTTATCAACTCCTATCCAAGGATTAGCTAACAGTGGTGCTGCACCAATAGCATACTCAAATAATTTGTCATTTTCGAACCACAATCCTTCTTGCTTAGGGTGCGTTTGGTACGCGGGACGGGACGGGACAGGACGGGACAATTTTCTCTTGTTCCACGTTTGGCATGCTATTAGCGTGGGACGAGACATGACAAGGTGGGACAAAAACCATGAAAAATTGTCCCACCTCAGACACTCGGCCAGACTTGTCCCATGCATGGGACAAGTCTGGAAAAGACATTTTTGCCCTCAAATATTGCAAAAATTACAACTATATATATTTAAAAACCCTATCAATCTTCTCTCAATCTCCTTTACTCTCGCCTTCTCTCAATCTCTCGCCTTCTCTCCTCTCTCCAATACAATAAAATGTTCTTCTCTCCAAACTGTCACAACGTTCTTCTCTCCAAACTGTCACAACTCCTCGCCGATTGGTTTGTCGGCGTGCATATTCACCGTCGAGCATGGCCGCGATCTTCCCACTGGAGAATCCCCACCACCGAGACAACACCCAAAACCCTTCCACGAAATCAATGGTTGAATCTGGTAGGTTCTGGATTCGATTGAAGCTGGGTTCGATTGAAGTTGGGTTTTGGGGTTTTGGGGTTTTGGGTTTGATTGAAGCTGGGTTCTGGGTTCGAATGTTCGATTGAAGCTGGGTTCGATGGTGAACGGCGGTGGTTTTTATGGTGGATGGTACTGGTTTAAAGACCGAACGGTGGTTTGGTGTCGACGATGATGGTGGTGTTTTTTCGATTTGTTTTCAAATTTTAGTTTGGTGTTGATCGTCGATGATGATGATGATGATTTGTGTCAAGCTTTTTTGATTGAAGAAAATGTTGTTCTAATTAGTTGAAAATCAAATTTGAGGAATGAAAATCGTATGAATTGGATCATTTTTTCCAGATTTTGTGTCTTCTCTGTTTTTTTTTCCATATTTTTTCTTTGTTTAATTCATTAAGAACATATTAATTATTAGGATGAATTTTATGGAATTGATTTGTTGGTTTTGTGTAAGAACATATTAATTGATTTAAGAAAATATTAATTGGTTTTGTGGAATCAATTTGTGGAATTAATTGATTTAAGAACATATTTTGGTTGTAGTTTAATTAGTTTCATTGAATAAAAAATGAAGAATCAAGAATTTGATCCAAATCTGAGAAGTTTTTTTTTATATAATAATTTGTTATAAACATTAGAAAGGGCAGGATGGATACTTTGGTCATTTGCACCTCTTGTCCCGTCTTGTCCCAGCCACACCAAACGTATGACAATACAATTCACAGTTCTGTCATATGCATTCGAAACACAATACGGAACAACTGTCCCGTCCTGTCCTGTCCCACTCTGTCCTGTCCCATCTCCGTGCCAAACGCACCCTTAGTAAACCGTTGAAATCTTGCATCCAAGTGTTGCTATTTTGGAAACAATACAGAAAATATTGATAAATGTTAATTTTACAGCAAATTAACTATTATGTACAGCCATTATATGTATTAATTCAGGGAAGGTGAAAGTACATAACCATTTTTACCTGGAAAAGTACATCCGTGGTAGTACACATCTCTATTTTAGCGGTGGGAGATTCAAAAATTGCTTTACGAATCCAGTACAAAGCGGAATCTTTATGCTAATAAAAATAAAAAAAGGTTCTAACTTGGGGCACATGAAACAAATTTAGTACATATGTTATGTTATGTAATGTAATACATACCTCATCATTCAACCATTTGTCAGACGTATATAGGGTCTTGAACCAATCCCGACTAGCCGTACACAATGGTAGGTGTACCTCATTTTTGCTGAAATAGTTATTCAAACCATCACAAGCTGACAAACTATAACTATGTATTTCGTAGTTAAAATAATACTCAAACAATACATACTTCTGATCTTTGGAATCCTCTTCTTGTAGCCATGCATCGAATTTTTTCAACTCGGTCTGCAACAACTTAGGAAGTGGCTTGAACTTGGGTAATTTTTTGGGCTTGATTCCCTGTGTGTCTGTATAAGGAGACTTCAATGCAGCAACCTTTTTCGAGTGTCTCTTCGGAACAATAGGTGGAGGTTTTTCATACACAATGATACTCATATCTGTATTGCAATTGTCTTCTACCTGTCACAAATAAAATGTCACAACTATTCATAGAAAAAAAAATTAGAAAAAATAGAGAAGAATACAGTGTATTCACCTTCTCAACAGGTACGCTTGCTTCATCATCAGTTCTATCATCGAGGTGCACTTGTGCTTCAAAGTGTTCTTGTGCTTCGAAGTCAACCTGGACACCTTTCTCTTCACCATTACTACCAACCAACTCCAACTCATCTTTTTAATCCATTTGTTCATCTTTTTCATCCATTTGTGCACCATCCATTTCCATAGCATCATTTGATTTTTCATCTTTTACGGGTGTCTGTCATCTGACTCATAATAAATTGATTATCAAATCCAGTTTCTTGTCCATATCGTCCATGCGCTTGACAAGATCATCTAATTTAAACTTGTTCTCATGTCTGGCTTCACAATCCTACCATTCATTTTAAAATTACATTAAATATATATAATGCAATAACCTAATAACTTAATAACATAAGTATTAGCTCACCGGACAAACACGTTTTGCCTTATACTGAGCATTTTCTTGACGGTCTTGTTCATCCCCTAAACGTGCATCATTTTCAGTCACATTAACGCCTACAATGTCCTCTTTAGCTTCACCGTCAACATCTGGTGGTTCTAACTCGTTTTCAGCAGTAAATAACGATTTCACATACTCAGACCCCCTCTCTCGAGGAGTGGGTTTCAGCTTCTTCAAAACTTGCGTCTACAAAACATGAAAAGTAGTATATGTTAGTATGATAACATAATTATTTTTGAAATTTAATACATTTTCTTACATTCTTACGATCCAACAACTTGATAACATGTGTTGCATCAGGCGTTCCAGGTGTAATCCAATTAATGATCCTGGGAAGCAAAGCACCAGACTTATTGGCAATCTGAACTCCAATAGTGGGAATTGCCTCACACGCCCAAATATACTTATATGAAAAAATATGTGAATAATAGTATATAAAAATTACAAATTACATAATTGAATAGTTTAAAGTTAGATGCAATAACCTGAAATGCATAAGGAAACCCATGCAACACATATTGTCTGATACCATCATTTTCCTTGTTCGCCTGACGCTTCCTTTTCTTGCTAGATACAGTCTTTTTCGAGGTTATATGATAATCTTCAGCCATTTTCCTCAAATCCCTTTGAAGACTATTCAAAGTTGTTTCATAACACTTTCGGCCCCACGGGTACTTGTTGAATGTATCTAAATCTTCCAAAAGTTCAACATGATGGGCTCCGATAAAGACTTTCTGATCTTTCCCAAACAAAACGGTCTCCAAAAAGCAAAGTAATGCTAGCTTCACCATGTCTTCGTCACTATATGAAGAAGTAGCTTCGAAAATGGCTTCTAAAGTTTTGTTATTGAACCGCACTTTACCATTTAACATGGACGACCATAAACTTCCACTACCATCCCTTTTTTCCTTAACCACCAACGGTGGGTCATGCCCACACTCTAAACCCGTGATGAGACAAAATTCTTCTATGGAAAACTGAAATGTCTTCCCACCTACTGCAAACCACATTTCTGCCTTATTATGCGACTATATTTGTCTAAGAAGCAGATGATGAACTAGTTGGCCAGAAAATTTCAGCTCATGCATCTATAACAGTTTCCCGAAGCATGTCGTGCGAAATAGAGCCAACTGTGCCTCCGTCAACTTTTCCTTGATGCACTTTATAGCCACTGTTGACGAAGTGCTGTTAATCTTCGCTGGAAAATGTTCTGGAACCTTGACTAATAAATCAACCTCTTCTCCCATTCTATTTTCCAAAAATGTAACAAAACAACATTAACAAAATACAAATCATCTTACTGAATACATTTCAGATTAAGAGGCACAACATTATTTCATATTCGATTCAATGATGATAGTCAAAAATTGAAATTCCCAACAGCGTTGGAAATTCCCAACCTTCCCAACGCTGTTGGGAATTCCTAACAGCGTTGGGAATTCCCAACTGCGTTAGGAAATCCTAACACAGTTGGGAATTCCAAACGCTGTTAGGATTTCTCAACACATCCTTCACATCGTTGGCATGCCTGTTCAACATCTCACACAATCCATACTCAACAGAGACCTACAAATATAAGAAACAATGATTCTTTGAGAATGAAAAGCCAAAGTTCAATTCTTCAAGCAATTAAAGCCAAAAACAATTCTTCAAACAATTAAAAGTCAATACTGCTGGCTAGCGCCTGGCGGGATCAATCTAGCTTGACAAAGCACAACCAATGAAAGCATGCATAGAATCTGAATTTTCTCAGGCAAATCATTCTTATAGATCAACAATGTACGTAACCAACTCATTAACAAACTTGGGTGTTTATCATCAGACAAGGAAGCATATTATCATCAGCTTCAAAGAATTAATTAGTGTGTTTTGATCAAGCAAGTTCTGTTCAAATTTGTTGTTACAAAACCCTAATTAACAAACCGATATCTACTTCCTTAGTTCATCAGTTATCATATGCATTCACAAAATTTGAAATTACATGGCATGTAAAAATGGCAACAAAATTATTCACAAATCCACAAAGAACCAGTTTATGTTAACAGAGAATTAGGGTTTCTATGTTAAGGGAAGAACATAATTAAGGGAAAAACCACTAAAGCATAAAGCTTCAAAAATTGAGAACCCAAGAACCGTCTTCAACCGTTTTCTGCAAAACAAAAAAAATCTATATATTCAAAGCTTCACATTTTCTAGGTCTAAACATTTTCTAGGTTGTATAATCTTCCCAGATCTAAAGAGAATGACAAACAAAATCAAAACAAAAATTATAGATATTTCAAAATAAAATAAAAAATTAAGGTTCAACAATCACATTCACAAATAACAATTCACAATTAAACAACCATTACCTTCAATCGTTGATTAAAACCTTCGTCATCGTCGTCGTCTTCAAGCTTCCGGTGCCGTCGTCGTTGTAGTCTTCAACCTTCCACAACCATCGTTGTTCTGGAGCAATCAGCGTCGTCTTCAGCCTGTCGGAGACGTCGTCGTCTTCAACCTTACAGAGATGACGTCGTCGTCGTCAAGCTTCAGGAGACAGCGTCGTCATCAAGCTTCCGGAGACGGCGTCTTCAACCTTCAAATCGCGTCGATAATGTCGCTAGAAAAACAGACGTCGCATTTTACTTATCTTAGGTCGATTTCATATAGGAGAGATTAGGGATTAATGTCAGCTTTTGGTAGATTTCAAACAGGAGAGGGATTTTGAGAAAGGAGACGGATTGTGGTCGATTTTGGTCGATTACAATAGAAATGGGATTTTGGTCGATTGAAAAGGATTCTAGGGATTTAGAGTGTTTAAATCTACAATTTTATTGGAATGTAATTTGTAAATAAAAAAGGGTAAAAAAGTCATAAAAGAGTTAGTTTTGCAAGTTTTTCAAAAAGAGATTAGTTATTAACTTCAGTCTCCCAGACTCTCAGATAGGTTAGTTTTCAATAAAACCCGGAGTTTAATTTGAGAAAGGTTAAATACAACTGAAATATTTGTCGATGTATATGAATTTTAATTTATTTTATTTTTAAAATTATTATTCATTTGATTACAATTTGTTTCTTTTAAAATTTACAATAATGTACAATATCAATTCCCTCTCTAATCTCACTACCCTTGTATGAACTTTTTGGTGCAGATGTAAGAGGTTTACCGTTGGTGCAGATGTAAGAGGTTTACCATACGGTAAACCTTATCTCATTATTGTTATTAACTAATCTCGAACCTTTCCAAATCCTAGTATGAGATTACTTACAGAGAACAAGACCCACATATATAATTCAATTTTTTTGCATTACAATTAGTCTGCCTCAGTTTATAGTAGGTGTAGGAGATTGAGATGATCAGAAGAAAGGAAAATACAATTTTGGCAACAGATTGATTGATCATAAATCATAACACTACAATTTTTTAATTTTTTCTCTCTTCCAATATGAAATATAAATGATATCATTTGCTCATGGACTTAACTGGAGCCAAAAATTTCCCACTAGGATATACTCCATTATCTCTTCGAGAACCTTTTATCTCTCCAAATGACTATACCATTTATTCATATATACCTGTGGATCAGCAATACAGGGAAAGGAATATCCCAAAAAGCAGACAAATCATTACCCACAGCCCACTTGGCTACAAAATGAGCCACATTGTTATAAAGTCTAGAAATGTGAGCTAACAAGAACTGACACCACATTATTACAGGAAGATTTTTCTAGTGCATTTACTTCTAGTTAATGAATCCCTCTTTTCTTCAAATATATATATAATATAAGTTTGAATTAGATGAGCCGAAGTCCAAACCAAAGTCATCATAAACCTTAGAAATTAGCGAGATGATGCATTTTAACGTGTCACATTTCAAGAGAGTAAGATATAATTGCTGATACTTTGATGAATTTGAGTATGTATTAGGGATGATTTCATTTGGTGGAATGATCCATTTATAAAACACCATTTTCTTTATGATTTTTGAAAATTGTCAAATGTATCAAATTTACAATCCTATTGTAGTAAAATAGTTATACAATTTCCCTTTTTCATGTTTGTAATCGGAATTTGAATCTTAAATTTGTTTATTAAATCAAGATATTTGAGAATACATTTTTCTTATAAATTTATAATGAATGTTGTATTTTAAACTATATTTATAGTAGATAATTTTGATAGTTTTCAATAGAATCCTAACTCAATCCGTGTTAGATTTCAAATTTAATCATTTTTTATCAGTTCTCAAGCTCCTTTATATCCGTTGTATTCTTTTTTGGCTGCTAATTTTTTTCATGTACCTTAGAATCTAGAATTTAAACAATGATTATGAAAGGCTTTGACAGCATTTGAGAATAGGTATCATATTCATTTGATTATGGAATGCCGAATAGCCCCACCACAGCGTGTCTCTAGCAAGCTTGGGTGTTAAGTAATTGTGATTGGTAGAGCAGGCACATGCGCATAACAAAATTAATTATTTTATTTATTGTAAAAGGTTTGAACCAATTAAAAATAGTTATTGCCTTAAACGTGTTTAAAAGTCATCTTTGCATTCTGACAGAGCATTTGGTAGGTCAAATGCTATTATTTTCACATCCATACGTAGATAAGGACAGAGATTACCAGTTTTTTAGGTCATTGTTGTTTTCACCTAATTCAGATATATTTTATATATATATAAAAGACAGTGGTGTATTTTTATTACGGGAAAATCCTCATTGCACTCTTCACCCTTGTGTGGTGCATTCATCATTAAAATAATGTCAATGGTATGGGAAACCCATTTTTTAATAGTATATTTCCGATACAAGTATATATCTGATAAAAACCGATCGTAAAATAGGATAAATAGTTAAAAGCTTTAAAAGACTTTCTTTAATCCTATTATTTAGCTAATTAACTTAAATATGGAAATATTTAAGTGTTTTTATGGTATTTGTTACTCTTCATTTTATTCTTTTTATATTATTGATGAATATTGTTTTGGAGTTTTTCAATATATGATCGCTTGTGATGCTTTTTTCCTCTAGATCACTCCAATTAAAAAAAAAAACTTAAATATGGAGATAATGTGACATGGAGTTAAATTTGTAATTCTAAAAACTTTTCTAGAAATTCTAATTAGGATTTCTAATTCATTCCACCAATGATAATAATACTCATTTAATTGTAAAATTAAAAAAGTGAGAGAGACGAATAATTGTTTTATTATAATTGATCATTAAATGTATGAATATTTGATTTTAGATAATTGTATTGGAGATGTAAGTATGTATTTTTTTCAAATTATTATTTTTTAAATAGTAGATCTATAAAGAATAGAAATATTGAGGTTGTACTATTTAAAAACTTAAAAAATATATATTTATATTAGAGATACTATTAGATACATATATGAACCAAAAGTGATAAACGTATATTTAAATTCACGATAAGAATTTGCTCTAAATGAACGATTGTATTAATAATAATCTAAGTTATCAATAAGTTTTCGAATCCTAAGTTAAATAAATAAATAAATTTAAAAAAATGAAGTCGAATTCGGATTCCTAAATAGTAAATTTGAGTTATTGGTTGGTAAAACCTAAAAGAGTTGATACTAAAAGAATGCAACAGAATAAATTAAAAAATAAAATAAATTAAAAATCTTATTGAAAGCAGAAACTTCCACTAAAAGTTATTGAAAAAACCTAAAAATTATAAATCAAAACGATTCAAACGAAATGTTATAACTACAAAATAGATATTATTCACTTCTTCGCTAAAACTTTCGTATATCATGTGATGTTATATCATTGAATACGATGCATATATACCAACGACTGCATTAAAGATTTTTTTCTTTGATAGGTCTGGTTTTTGGTCTGCGATCTTAACGTCACTCATTAATTGAGATTGTCTTGTTATAATCAAGATGACTCATTTGCAATAACATACGATCATTTACTTTTGAGGTCCAATTAAACACGGAAAGATTCGGATCCTCTCTCCTCAGCATATAAGGATGGTCCTGATTGGGGATTGTTTACTAATTTAATTTTTACCTCGATTGAATAATTTGTGGATGCCACCTATAAAATATCATTCTTCACCTGTACAAATAAATTAAAATTATTAATTTTACTCGCTATCCTTTTAAAATAACAACGAATCATACCATTTGTACTTACTTCAATATTGAAGTATTTTTTTTTAATTAATTTTTTTTTATTACACTTATTTTTTTCATTACACCTATAGTTTCAAAAAATTTATGAACAAATTTCAGATTTTGTACGACGATCTTACTATTATTTTGATTCAATATTATTTTAAACATTTAATTCAATATTAAAGATCATATAATGAAAAAAAAATGCTTTTAATTTTTAAGAGAATTGAAAAGGCTTTGTAAGTTGTTAGTTGCATAAGCAAGTTCGCTAGGACAAAACCTTCTTGGCTTCTTGGTCCTCCTACATGAACTCTTCTAATTACATCCATAATTAAAGTTAATCAGTTATATTAGATGCAATGTTTCTTTTCATTTGTTTCCACCACTGTAAAAAAAATAAAAAAATGTGTATACCTTCCTACATATGCCGCTTCTTTTGTTTTTTTTTTTTCTAAAAGTTTTTTTCCAATCATCAAACAAATCAATTTTTTTCATTTGATTTTTTTTAAAAAAAACTTAATCCACCAAGTTTTTCAGTTTATAAATTAATTAAATTAATAAAAAATTATAGTTGAATTAAAGTAAAGTGAGTCACTGACTTACGTTTAAGATCCGTATAGACTTGATCATGTTCAACAACTGTAAGAGTTTTACAAGATTATAACAATTTTTTTTATTCAATCACAAACCAATAATAAAAATTAAAGTAAACATACCGAATGCATTCGGAATCCATGAAACCAATTCTTTGTTCACCCCTTTATTGTGAAAAATAATTATATTTCTTGATTGATGTTGAATTTGGTTAAGTATATATTATTAGGGTTTATGATAGATTGAGTGTTCAACTTATGAGGGTAGGAAATAAATTTAATTTTCAATTATAAAGTAATGTATTTTAAGTTACTAAATGTAAGAGTATTTTAGAAATAAAAAGTTTTATTAAAACATGAGTGTATGAAGATGATGTGATGATGGTGTGTCAACCGATGAGGAAGTGTTCAGCTACCGTACCAAGTTGAATGTAAATGATGGATAAAAGTGTTGGATGTCTACCATTATTCTATGGAGATATTTTATGAGTGGTGATAGAGTCATCCATAGTTTATGAGTGGATTGACACCCTTCTAGTGACCTAATAATGCTCGATTTTTAAGAGTTTTGATTTAATTAAATAAAATTAACTGATTTTATTATATTTTATTAATTTATTTTCTAAACTACCTTTTTTTTTCTCTTCTCCATTTAAAAGACGTTTGAAAAACTGATCAAGAAAAAGATTTTTTTTTTATCCTCCCAATTTCTCTAAAACAAACAAAACATAATCAATTATTAAGTGTGAGGATTGCTTTGTTTCTCATTAAATTATATATATATATATCAGTTATCTACTGTGGGATTTTCTATATGGGATTATCGATTGCTACCGATCTAACAGCTATCGGTAACGATTGAATTATCATCGGTTCATCAATAGCAATCGACGATTCCGTATGAGAAATCATATACCTGATAACTGTTTATATATAAACCTAGAAAAAAAATTCTTTCACATTTTTACCATTGACAATATGAAAGCAAGATGAGAAGAATTCCGGTTCAAGGTCTATGATTGTCGGCTTGTGTACATGGAAAATTTAATTAAGTTTCCAAAAATGTGAGTTAGAGACGTTCCATAATATTTAGAAATAAATATATATTAAATGTGAGATTTCATAATATTTTGTACGTATATAAAAAGAAAATAAGTTTTAGGGTTTAAAAGGTACAAAAAATTAGTTTTTTCAAGCAAACAAATTTTGGGTTTTATTAAGATTCAATTTACAGAAGAGTTTGTATTGAATTGCAATTCTCTTTTAACTAATTTTGATAAAGGATATAAATGTAGTACTAAATAAATTTAATAGTAATGTTATTGACAATCCATTAATTATCTATTTACATTCAATTTAAATATATTTAATGATAATCTTAACCTAAATTAAAATTACAAAACAAAACAAAACAAAACAAAAGAAGAAAGTTAAAAAGATACTCCAAACATTTTTTTTAGAAAACAAGTTTTTTTTCCTTGTTTTACAAACCCTAAAATATCTTCTTCTTTTTCAAAATATTTTTTTTCTCACATGTCATCAAACCCTTCATCATTATCAGCACCGGTTTATATAGAAAAATACTTGGATACTGACCCTTCAATGGGTTGTTGCCATGCGGCCTTCTTTCTTTATTTTTTTTAATTATCTAATAAAATAGATCACATATCATCACCCCATTGGTGGGGTCAGTACCTTGGGTACTGACCAGTCAGTACCCAAGTATTGTTCTTTTATATATAGGATAATACTTGGGTACTGACCTTATATTTTAATTGGTGGAAAAAACCATTTAAAGTGCTTGATATTAAATACATTGGATTGGTAATGGATATTTTCACCAATAAAAACACAAGAATGAACATTTTGGGTACTGACAAGTCGGTATCCAAATATTTTCCTTAAATATATAAAGTTTTCTCATTTTTCGGTCCAACCAAATTTGGAATCATGATTTTTTCTCAAATACTTGTCACGTTCAATCATAAATCATCATTATCACTAAAAAAAAATTAAAATTATTTTTTGTACTCAACCTAAAATCCAAAAGAAAAAAAAATATTTTTATATTTTCACTGTTTGTCTCCAGAACAGTTTTCTTATTTTTTTTTTATCTCATCACTTTTGCTCGGTTTTATTTTCATTTGATTAATTCACATATCCTTTTCTTTTCTCGTTTCAAAATTTCAAAAGAAAGATATTCAAAATGGGTAATATTAAATTAAAATAGAGTATCTTTAGAAATTTAGGGATTGTTCGATAACATTTTTGTTTTCTGTTTACGGGTTCAGTTTATGTTTTCTGTTTTTAATTTTCAATTTTCTACTTTTCGAGTTTGAAAACGCGTCTGATAGAAATTATTGAAAACGATGTTCTGAGAATGAAAACATTAAAATCGCATCTGGTAGTATACTTAATATTAAAATAATAACTACACAACAACAATACTAAAAGATAATATTGATATTATAACAAAAAATAGTTATATCACCAAATAAATTATATTTATTTTAATAACCATACAAACAAATTTTAATTAATCATAATATTTATATTTTATTATTGTCATTCCACAATTGTAACGTGATTTCATTCTAACAGAGTTTATCATATTTTTTTAAGAGTAAAAATAATTTTGTGGTAGTTAAAATATATATTATCAACCAATTTTTTTTTAAATTAATTTAAATTTTTATTTGTGTCAATTTAAAAAAACATTATAATAAAAAATAAATTTTACTAATTTTAAGAAAAATATCAATAAAAAAATATTGATATGTGTCTTTTTTTTTTCCAAAAACATTTTATTAAAAAATAAATTTTTTTGTGTGTCAATTTAAAAAAAAACATTATAATAAAAAATAGATTTTACTAATTTTAAGAAAAAATATCAATAAAAATATATTGATTTGTGTCTTCTTCTTTTTTTCCAAAAACATTTATAATAAATAGTTTATTTACTAATTTTAATAAAATTATATCTATATATATATATATATATATATATATATATATATATATATATATATATATATATATATATATATATCCATTTGAAATCGGTAAAAGAAGTATTAAAATTGATTTGATTTGTAGGGCCCACAACAGAAATGAAAACAAAAACGAAATAACATCTATTTGACTTTTTCATTAAGTTTTTTATTCCAAAATCCTTACCGAACGTGTTTTATGTATTGTTTAACCTAAAAAAACAGAAAAATAAGTTTCAGAAAAATTGCCGACTCCAACCTTTACGGCACGTTCGGTAACATTTTCGTTACTATATTTTGTTTTCCGTTTTTGTTTTTCTGTTTCTTTTTTTTTTTTTTGAGTTTTAAAACTCGTCTGGTTGTAATTGTCGAAATCAATATTCCAAAAATAAAAATATTAAAATCGTGTCTTGTAGTACACTTAATATTAAAGCTGTAAATACACACAACAACAATCAAAGATAATATTAATATTATAAAAAAATGGTTATAACACCTAATAAAATTATATTGATAATTACTATACAAATAAAGTTTAATTAATTATAATATTTATCTATTATTATAGTCATTCCATAACTGTAATACGATCTCATTCCTAACATAATTCATTTATATCATGTTATCATGAGACATACAAATTGAAATTATTGTTTACGCGCTTCTTTACACTTCTTCTTTAGTAATCATATCTTTTAGTTCAAATTCTCTTAACATAATATGTAGTTGAAATCAATCGTTGCCTATATGGTACATGTTGGGTGAATAATGAATATAATTGGTAAGTAAATACATGTTGTAAGTGAGATAAATTATATATCCACCTGCCACAATAAGTTATCGGTCAGAGTCTGTCATCCTCATCAAATTATAAATTAGTGTAACATTTTAAAAAAATGAAAAGTTTAGATGGATGAAGTCTATTATTATTATTATTATTATTATTATTATTATTAAAATGTAATTTAATATTATTATTGTGTTATGGGTAAATAGAGATAATTCTATAGCATTCAATTATCTATTTTTTGTTGTTGAGAAATTAAATTATCTATAATAATGTAAACATTATTTTGCATAAAAATAAAAATAAGTATAAAGCAACGAAACATCATGTGTTAGTGCTCGTTTGGTTGAGCTTTCTACTGTCTCAAAAAGTCTACGGACGTCTATTTGTATTTTTTAGAATTGTTTGGTTAGACTTTTAAGAATATCTATTTTTAATTGAGTAGAGGCTAGTAGAGTTTAAACCTCTACTAGATAAAAGCTCACGAGGATGTACTTTTCCAAATAGATATTTTTTTTTAAATCTACCAACCAAACAATTATATATATATTTTAAAATTTTTTATTTATAATAGATCTATTACGAATAGATCTTTTACCGATAGAGAATTTTAAAAGTTCAACAAAACAAATTCTTAATCATATACAACCAATCATTTAATGTGTGGGCCCTTAAATATTAAATATAAATTTTAAAAACACAAATAAGTTGTTTTCAATGACGCGACTTTTTATGCGTTAATTGGTAAAAATAAAATTTAGTGTTTTCATTTTTAAAAGAAACCTTGTATTGAACGCGTTTTTTTTTTCTTGGTTCAAAAAACAAAAAAACTGTTCTCGAGAATGATACCGAATGTCCTCTTAATTTTTTGTATAAATTTAGTGTATTTAGAATTTAAATGTCTAAAGATATAACGTAAAAATTTAAAAAAAAATGTTTTTAGAATTTTTTCAAATTAAAATTTTTAGAATGAACTATCTTAGAATCTCTTTAAATTTAAAAAATGGAGTATTATTAGGTCAATTGATGGGTGTTAATAACACCACTTATATATGTTATAGTATCGTATAATCAGTTCATTTAAATCATACAAATATAATACAATTTAAATGAATAGATTATTGATGTCGTATCATTTGGACATCAAATTTAGATAAAATATCATTATTATTATTATATATAAGAAGTTAATTATGTTAATTTGAAGAATTCACTTTCTTTAATTAGATGATTACCGTTATTAAACTACTTTGCATAATTAGAAGTTCTATTTTCTGATTATTCTCCAAATCTGAAAGCGCTTTACATAACTAACATAGATTAGATCATGATAGCTTTAGACGTATATTTGAATGATTGAATAATCTTTGTTTTATTTGTTGATCATGTAAAAGAAACTCAGATTATCTAAACATATTCATAATATATATCTAAATATTTATTGTAATTAACAGGGACAAAGCCATAAATTTAAGATTTGGAGGTTCAATATACAAAAACAAAAAAAATTAGAGGGACCAAAATGAAAAAAGTTAAACTTTTATTAATATTTTATAATTACTTTAACATGGACTTTAATTTTTTGGAGAGAAGGGCCCCCTCTCCCTCCGACGCCTCCATTAATTAATCATTTTAAAAAAAAAGTATTATACTACTACATACGGGTTTTTTTTTGTGGGAGAATGAATGATTTGAACCCGTGATGTAAGTGTGAAATGTTTACCGGACTAACTTCATTTTATTTGTAATTTTGCTCTGTTTTGTTGTGCTTTGCTGGTTTGTTTTGTTTATGGGGTGCTTCTTGGGTATGCTCAGGGTTGTACTTGCTGTTTGTTTTGCTTGGTTTTGGCTTCTTGTTTTGTTGGCCGTTGCCTGGGCTTCTGCCGGTTGTTTTGTTTTTCTAATAAAGCTCGCTGTCCTAAGAAAAATTAATCAGTTAGTACTCCATACTCCATAGTTTAGTCATAAAAGCTCTTGTTATCATGCAAGAAGCCATTGTCACATCAAAATTTGGGAGGGTTTGGTTTATATTTAATATATTAACATTTATATATATATTTATAGTACTTTTACTCTTGGTACGTATCGATATAACTTATATGTGTGTTGTATATAGACCATTGATTATGAAGAAGGTTTAACAAGTTAATACACTTTAAGTTAAAATATATAAATATAATAGTTCACATCCAACACACTGATAAATTTTTATCAGTACGGACTTGATTTTTTTTTATATATATATAACACTTTTTATAAGTTTCCCTGGAATGGTGTGATTCATTTTATTATCTTTAGTAAATTCTTCCTATGTTCCTCATACTAAGGTTTGTAAAAATAAAATAAAATAAAATAAAATCTCACCAAAAGATGATGATATATATATATATATATAAATTTTCAAATCAGTATGTACTGATATGATCTCATCAGTGCGTTGAATATGGACTATTAAATTTATATACTTTGACTCAAAGTATATACACTTATCAAAACTTCTCCATAATCAGTGGTCCACATGCAACGCACTGATGTACGTTATATCAGTGCGAACTGATAAGATAAGGAATATATATATTCAAGGGTAATAGGAGGGATGAATGTATTAAAGGGAGATAGTAGGAGGGATATAAAGAATAATATATATCCTTCATTTTGCTATTAAAAAAAGAGTTAAATGGATGTAATGGTATATAATTATAAATTTACTATATTACCTTTTTATAAATTGGGGTAATAAAAATAGGAAGGTATTGTTATCGTTTCCCATATAAAAATGGAATAATTGATTCTGATGGATATGAAAGGAGTCGAGGTCCCTCATCTTCTCCTCTCCTCTCTTGTCTCTCCAATAAAAGAATGGACCGGAGCTATCCTCGCACCTCTCTCCCGCCAACCCTCTCCATCTCTCTACCACTTACCAAACATAAGCCTTAGTGGGTGTCTAGCTCATCCTTAATCTAAAATTATAATTTGCAAAATCAAAATATCCTTATAAATTACGTGTCAATGAAGTGGAACTGACATATAAATGAAAGAACACATCATATATGAAAATTAAGTTGCTTTTTGAAAGATTCCAAAGATTATACGTACAAGATTTTGCAACTTAATTATTTACTGTAATAATAAATCAAATGCAACTTCATCTAACCCACTTTTTCAAGCATAATATAAAATATCACACGCTTATGTTTTTTCTGGGTGACAGCCAGAGAAGCAATTTGACCTCCACTAGCAGATGTATGTGCATGTATATGCAGCCTTTCATGTTAGCTATAATGGATTACACTCCATTAACATCTATTAACTGCAAGAAAATTTATTTCTTTAACAGAAAAATATTTATTCAAGCATTAAAGTAACTCCGATCCAAAAGAAAAGGCTGGATTGATCATTAGTGGGATATGCATTACTTCGATTTTATGTATTTTTTTCTTAAATTTGAAAAAAAGGTATATTTCAAAGAACGGTGACATAGAAAGTCCTTCTCATTCGTACAGAAATTTGTATTGTTTTTCTCCTTCTTTGGAGGAAAGTGAACACTCATCATCACTAGCAGTATTTCAAAGAGATTACATATTTGTAATTTATTATTATTTCTTTGTTTTGTAGACATATAGACTATATATATAGTCTATATGTCTCTGGGTCGTTTTCTTCTCTATTATAAACAGTTTCCTTAATTTAAATAAATAAGGTCACCTTTTAATCCTAATTAAACTCTAGTGCTACTAAATCTGATTAATGTATCCCACTGTTTTTTCCAATAATTATACCCACGTTTAAAATATTTTATGTACAATTTTAGATTAATATTATAGCGAAAACGGACAAATAAGATTGATATGCCACACACGCCCTCATCACGAGATTGTGAGTTTATGTATCTTCCATATCCCCAAACCTTATATTATGATTGTGTAATATTAAAAAAATATAAACAAAGGTAATTTATGGATAGGGAGGCTATCTTGCACATGAACCTCTTACTCCAGTCCCCCATCCCACTCATCCTCTTACCGATTCTCACCATGCAAGATTTATGAAAATTTATTTTTAGACCGGAAGTCAATTCAAAGCATCTCAAAATTCTTTTAGCATTCAAGAGGTACTCCAATTTGGGTTCTAGGAAAAGCGTCGCGTTATCCGCATATTGGAGATGAGAGATATGAATCGCGTTTTCCCCAAACGTGACACCTCTTAGCATGTCTAAATCATGTGCTTTCTCCAACAAAAGACTCAAACCCTCCACCACCATATTGAAAAGAAAAGGCGATAAAGGTTCCCCTTGGCGGAGACCTTTTTCTATAAAAAATTACAGAGTGGGACTACCATTTATTAAAACCGAAGTTGCCTACGTAGAGATACAATCTCTTATCCAACGTCTCCGTCTCTCCCTAAACCCCAATTCAATCATCATGTCGTCTAAAAATTCATGGTCTACACTATCATATGCCTTCTCGAAATCTAACTTCAAATGGAGGCCACCCGCCTTATCTCTTTTCCATTTATGCACAATCTCTTTCACGATGACAATGCTATCATGGATTTGGTGATCACTAACGCAAGCCATTTGATAATCACCAATAATAGAATTCATGATTTTTTTCACCTGGTTAGCTAACACAGAATGAGGAAGGCACTTTCTCAATTATGAGAGACTGGATAGAGGGAGATTATTGGTCCTAATCCCGCATGAACAAGAAGTCCCGAGTAGTATCAAAGTTGATGTGGAAGGTGAAACCATGGTGGTCAGAATTATGGAAGATAGAATTTCGGTGGATATCTATTGGGTAGGGTAATTTCTGGATTTGAATTTCAAATCTCAAAAGGTATGAGAGGATTGGATCACTAGTAAGGAGGTAGACTGTCTTTCTCAATCGATCGGGGCTCAAGAAAAGGGTGTTTTGGTAAAAAAGAGGGAGGTGAGCCTGAAGGCTCATAGGAAGGGATCTGTCAAAAAAGATAGGGGCTTGTCACAAGTCATAAATGGTTATTCTAAGACCGACAAGGCTAGAAGGGATACGTTTGGGGTTAGAAAGACATTGGACAAAGGTAAAGGCTGCAAGGTCCGTAGATCGAAAATCAAACCCTGGTTTCTTGCGTGTTCAAACGTAAAGCTAAACTTAGAAAAATACAAAGGAAAGAAGGTTGCAGAGGTGGAGATAGAGGTTTCTAGTGATTCCACATATGATTATGTTAACTTTAATGAGCTTCATTTTTTCAGAGGTGAATGGTCAAAAATGGGAGTTGTTGAAGGCCAACTTAATGAGCCTAGTAAGCTCTCAAACGGTCCAAGTAGGACCCAAATTTAGTTATCACATGTTTGCCTTTCAGGTGATAATTCGGAGAGAGAGCTGGGTCGTGGGGCACAAGTGGAAACAGAGGAGGGTCTAATTTCTTTAATAGAATGCCCAATTGAGAATTCAGGAGACAAAAACGGTCAGACCAAGGCTACTTTAAAGGGACAACCAATCAAAGGTACTCTGGATCCAGGAATTAAGGATCCTCATACGAGTATAGGTCAAAGACCATAAAAGACTCTGAGGTCAATATCACGCGAGGAGGAAGAGGTTAACAATGACGAATCATAATCTTTCTCATATGGTATTCTGGTCCCTATAAAGGTGAACAAGGCAAACAACTCGAAAGACATTTTACAACAGAGCAGTGACGTTAGAGGTAGGCTTTGATCTAGCCATGATAACACTAGATTTCTAGTCTCCCTTCCTTGTTTATTGCTAAATTCTTGGGTAAAATCAAGTGTTTAATGGTTCGATTAAGTGTTTTTGTAGGATTTTATATTATATGCATCATATGGGAGATGTGAGTGAAGATTGAGACCCAAAAGAGATGAAAATTGGAAACTTGGACAAAATGACACAAGATGTCGCTGTCATGGGAGACCGCGACACACCACGCGACAACAACTTTTCTAAAGTGTCGCGTGTGATGTCGTCATGAAAGACCGTACCACATCTCATGGAAAACCGTGACATACAGGGAAGCTACAGTCCTCCAGCACGCGTTTCTAGGTTGATTCCTGACCTATTTTTGGACCCATATAAATACCCATCTTATATTTTGGTGAAAAAAACATCAACCACATGAACTTTTGGACACTTTCACCCCTCCATCACCACCCTTGGACATTTTTCCTCCATCCATCCATCTTGAAATCTTGGAAAGCAAGAAGAGGAAGCCTACAAGTCAAGGAACCTCAATGACCAACTTTGGTTTCTTCTTAAACTCTTCTTTGTTTGATTTTTGTTCCTTGATATGTAACTAACTTCTATGTTAGGGGATTAATGTAAACCTATTGAGCAAGTCTTTGTAATCCTAGTATAATGGTTTTTAATTAAATACCTTGATAGTCTCTTTTGAAATACTCGCTCTAGTTATTTCACTTATATTCAAATGAGACCTCAATAAAAATTTGTGTTAGGATTAGTTTATCTATGATGTTGAGGGTTAGATGTGGGTAACCATCCTATTTAGTCCTTAACTACAAGCTTAATAATTGAGAAAATTTCCATATGCATGAACATGCTATGTGTGATTTGGTTTAGAGTTTTTAATTAAAAAATAATTCTAACCATTGCTCATTACATGGCCTTATGTGAGTAATAGGAAAGATTAGGTGCTTCATGAAACAAACCCTTTAAATTGGATTTAAATGCTTAAATGAGACTTAGGGATTACATTGAGGAGTTTAATTAAGTTGCATTAATTCTCTAACATTCCTTCATATTCATATATTTTCGTGTGAGCTTTTGAGTAATTTAGTTTATTTGATTTTGCATATTAGTGAGTAAAATTACCAACCTAAGACAAGCATTATGACCTTTAGTTTTCATGCACTTAGATTAGGATTTAATTAGATTAATTAGTGTTCGACTAGTAAAATCACAGATCTCAGTGAACGAACTTTTCTTTCAATTGATTAAGATCAAAAATACTGCAATCAATTTTGGCGCCGCTGTCGGGGATCGACGTATATTTATTAGTTGAGCCTAATTAGTTTGATTTAGGTAGTATGTGTCATTTTATTTTATTTTGTTAGTTTGTTTTATTTTCATTTTTTTAGTTTCTTTTTACTTCGTTGGTACTTTGTTTTTGGTATTTAAGGGCAAACATGGTGTATGAAGCGGACCTTCAAGGTAGAGATATGGTATTTTATGAGACGGAGGATGTCCAAGCCCTAAATTTTCAAAGAGGAAGAAATGATTCTTATTCTAACTCTTAACATCCGGGTGGCGCAACCATCCCAACTTCTCATGGTCCGTCACAAACAACACTTTGAATAACCAAGCTCAGAACTACCAAGGCCAAGGGTTTAGTGGGCAGCAGTGGAACAACTCGGGTAATCGAGATATGACTTTATATCAGCCTAGGAAGAGTCCTTTGGAGGACATTGTGACTACCCTTGCTCAGAGTTCACAACAGACAGATTAGAACTTGAATAATTTCATTCAAGCAACCGGGCAAAGGTTCACCAACTTAGAGGCATCGGTGAAGAAGTTGGTGACACAGTTAGAACAAGTAGCTGACACAATTCACAGTAATGAACAAGCTAAGACAATGACAGTTCTGAGGAGTGCCCGAGTGTTAGACACCAGAGATACAAGTGGAGAGCCTAAGGAGAAAAAGACTAAAGAATCGAAAGAGGAAATCGAGGTGGAAACTTTGGTAGAAAAAGAGGAAGTAGGTGTAGAGAAGATTCCTGAGAAGACTTCTCTTTTACATAAGTCACCCAATCCCTACATTCCACCGGTTCCATTTCCGGAAAGGTTGAAGAAAGTCACTAGCTCAGTTGATTTCCTTGTTGTGGATACACTCCAGTCAGAAGACTATTCTAAGAATCCAATTGAGTATTTGAATGAAATCCTAGCACTTTTTGAGGCAATGGTGAAGAAGACAGTCATGTCAAAGAAGTTTGTAAGGAAGATGAATCATTAGAGACCAATGGGCTTAAGAGTGAACATGAGTATTTAATGAAGGAAGTGGAAACTCTTAGGAAAGAAAGGGATGAAGCAATAAAAAGGGCGGAATATCTTGCAAGGCTAGTAAAAGAGCAAGAAGAAAACTTTACCCGAAGCACTCGAAAGATGTAATGGAAAATTGAACAAAAGGACCAGGAAATCAATGCCATCAAGGAGGAGTTGAGAGGAAAAGAAATTGCTTTAAAGGTAGCAAAATTCAAGGAATGTGACTGCTTATTGGAGCTTGAAAGGGCCGAACGAGCAACTGAAACCTTGACTAAGGACCGAAGCATAGATGAAGAAACTCCGTAACTCCACACCATCGAGAGAGATGTAAAACATCCAAGGACAAGAATTAAGAAGACTGGAGGTAGTTCTTCATATTTTCCTTACAAATGTCTTTTTTACCACACTAGGGGTCATAAAAAGGCCCAATGTGTTGAATTTATGAAAGTGTACAAAAAGAGACAGAATATGCCTAAAGGAAGGTAAAGGAAGGTAAAGGAAGATTCAACAAGTTTGGGTCCAGAAAGACAAACTTCACAAATCAAGAGACACTATCGTTGATGCTTGGTTGAATGAGATAGAGCTTCAAGAGCTGTAGTGCTCTCACCACGTCTTGCCTAGACTTTAAATAGTGCGCTTGGTGGGAGGCAACCCACCTAGGTATCTTTCCTTTCAAAAAACTTTTAATTTTGCATAAATATTGTGAATGGTAGTGATTCTACTTCACTTCCAAGTCTTAGTTGATCCACACATTAATTTTCAGCAACAAATTATGATTATAGCACAAAACTGTGGAAAAACATAGGTTTGGGGGTGATTTTTCATTTTGCATACAAGTCTAGTAGCTCAATTTAAGCTTTCCCGACCCATATTGTTCAAACAAATGCCCTTGTTATGTTTTTTATTGAGTATGTGTGCAGATTAGGCACTTAGGTCCACTAAAAGGCCTCAAGAGGGATTTTTCTAGGTATGTCGCGGTCATGATGTCTTTATGGAAGACCGCGACTTTTCCACGCTACAACAAAGAGGAGTTTCTGTTGCTTAAGGTGTCGCTTGATACTCCGAACGTGAAAATTCATCAAGAAACAGACGGTGAGTCGCGGTCTTGTTTTCCATCATGGAAGACCCCGACACAACCACGCGACAAATTTGAGGGGTTGCTATCGTTCGACGTGTCGCTCAACATGTTGTGTGGTTGCACAACCGTGACACCATAATTTTAGAACCAAAACGAAAAGGGCGGTGTGTAGCGGTCATGGATTCCGTCATGGAAGACCGCGACAGACACTCACTATAAAGCATCAGTTCATGGTAGGGCAGTCTCTCACCAAAAATTCAAACCTCAATCGCGACAACTCTCCCTCCACGCGATATCGAAGACTTCTGGCCCACATCATCAGTATTTCTTTCTCCTTTGCACTTGTTCTAGATCATTGTTAGTTCCAAATTCCCTATTTTCCCTCACTTATATGATTCTAGGTCAGATTTGGGGAAATTGTGAAAAAAAATTTGGGGTGGAAGATTGTTGTGACCATTGTTTAAATTAAAGTATGAGTTTTGGGTTGCGGAGATCATATAAGCATATATTGTATTGATTTCGTGATTATTGGGTGAGATTGGTTGAAAATAATGAAAATTGGGGCACATTTGACCACCACCACCACCACCACCACCTCTTTATTTGCTTTGGTTGTTCTTGTGTAGCTAGACTTGTTTTGTTTGTTTTACTGCTTTTAGTTATATTTCGTACTTGTTTTAATTACTCTTATTATTTAATTTCTATCGTAGTGGTACTTTAGCATCATTGCTTTTGTTTAAAATAAGGGTATGCGTTGTATTGTGTGATGGTTGATGTTTACTTGCCATTGGGAGCTTCCTATGCCATCTTAATCGAGCAGTTGTGCATTTTATTTTATATTGTTGAATTGTGTTATTTTGTGGTTTAGGCGCCCTTTCGCCGGGCTCTCATTGTTAACATTGGGGACAAGGTTGAGTTTAGGTTTGTGGGTGTCGACACCAGTTTCGGTCGTTTAGGTTTTATTGAGTCCTAAATTTTATTTTTGAGTCACAATTTTTAATTTCCTTTTGAGTCCAAATTTTTGGTTGAGTCAAACTTTTCAAAAATAGTCGCATGACCAAAATTTTCGAGCTTCAAGTAGCTTGAGTGTGTGTTTGTGTGAGAGTTTATTTATGCATAATGTGCTCGATTGAGCATTGAGTGTGTGTTTGTGTGAGAGTTTATTTATGCATAATGTGCTCGATTGAGCATCTTGTTGTCACTCTAGGGTCTCACTTGCACTTCATGGGTTTGTCCCATCCTTTTGTGTTCAAGTTGAGGGAACTCGGTGCTCAAACACTTTGTTCTAATAGTGGAGACACATAGTGAGTTCACAAACACAAGCCTTAAAAAAGCGTATTTGAGTGTTATCATTGTTTTATCTTAAACACTTATCTCGTCACGCGCATCGATTGCCATAGGACATCAAGTTGCATTATATTTGTGGATTGCTTGATGGATACTTACATTCCCTTGATAGATGAGATAGTGGAAATGATTTTAGGCAATGTGTGTGCTTAACTACTCATATTAGCCTAAACACATTCTATGTCCCTATTTGTGTGCTCCCAAGCCAATTTTGAGGCCAAACACTTACTTTTCTTTTGGAACCACATTACACCATATAGCCTAAACCTAAGCACATGCCTACCCTCGTTGTCAATCTTGTTAGGATGTGTTGTGTTGTGGTGAAAGGTGGAAAAGCTCTAAATATAAAAAGTTAGCGTATATTTAGGCTATATTTGTAAATGTGCAAGGCAAAATGTTCAAAAATGTAAAAGTGCGAAAATATGCACATATGAGCTTAAAGTGCTAAAAAAAAGAAAAAAAAAAGAAAAAAAAAAAGAAAAAAAAAAGAAAAAAAAAAGAAAAAAAAAAGAAAAAAAAAGAAAAAAAAAAAGGAAAAAGAGAATAAGAGTCTTGTATGTAATTGTAAAGTACTCACTAGTAGAGTACTCATGTATAGCACAAGTGTAATGAAAAGTCAACCCTAACTAGTGCCACGAGTGATGTTAATAGAGCTTAAATATTGGGTGTATCGTGTAGTGTCTTAGTAAGATTGATGACTTTTGAATTCCATTCCTATCCTTTGTTCACCATATTTCACCCAATGGCCCATTACAACCAAAGGGAAGATCTAAATGATCTACTATGAAATCTAGATTGAGAATGTTTGTTGAAGCATGATCTTCCACATCCATGGTATTTGATTCATTTCCTAGGCTAGTTCACCAGAATAATAAAGTTTCATTTCTTATTGTATGCAAGTATTTGATTCTCATGCATAACTCTATCCTTGCATACTTTGCATGAGTGTGAACTTAGGACTCCTAGAGGAAAGAAAAGAGAATGTCCACGTGAGGTTTAGAGTCAAAGCAAATTATGCTCGAGGTGTGAAAGTGAGTAGTTCCCAACGCAAGAGCACTATAGGTGTGGGATTTGTGTTGTTCGAGTGTTCCGGAGGTGCCTTAGAGTTGCTTGAGAATGTGTTGCATGTGTCTACTCTCCTTATCCACACCTCTTTGCATCTCATCACCAGTTGAAAATGCGGCTTTTGAGTTATTGTTGTTTGAACTTTTTTTTTGTTTTTATCGAGTCTTTGTGTTGTTTGTGTGTTTGTTTTTGTTGTTTTTTTTCTCTTGATTTTAACGAGCAAAAGGATAGGTTTGGGGGTGTTGATCGAGCCATGATAACACTAGATTTCGAGTCCCCCTTTCTATGCTTATTGCTCAATTCTCGGGGTAAAATCAAGTGTTTAATGGCTCGATTAAGTGTTTTGTAGGATTTTGTATTAGGGGCATCATATGGGAGATGTGAGTGAATATATGGACTAGGGATGACAATTTGACCCGCACCCGCGAGCACCGGCCGGAACCCGACCCTGTAGGGTCGGGTGTGGATGGTGAATTTATGACCCGCGAACCCGTTTAATGAAAAATCCGTTGGGTTCGAGGGAGGGTGCGGGTTGAAAAAATGAACCCGAGGGTTGGACCCGCAAACCTGCATAAATAAAATACTTATATATAAACATATATAAACATTTGAATTATTTTTTGTCGTTTTATTTTTATTATTATTATTGTTTTGTAATGTATCAAGTAGAGAATTAGAAATGAAAATTTAATTCAATTAAGTATCCAATAGATGATTACATGTGGAAATTTATAAATGACAAATCGCGGGTTCACGGGTTCTTGGGTTGCTGGTTTTAGGTATCCCACGGGTGAAGTATCCACCCGTGAACCCACATTGTTTCGCGGGTTCACGGGTGAGGGTATGGGTGCAGCCTTAACCCGCGGGTTCAAACTCGCCCACGAACCCGCTTACCTTCGCGGGTTCGAGGGCGGACGTGGGTGAGGAAAATTTTCACGGGTGAGGGTTTGGATTTTACAAAACCCACACGAACCCGACCCGCTGTCATACCTAATTGGGACCTAAAAGAGTTGAAAATTGGAAACTTGGACAAAATGACACAAGATGTCGCTGTAATGGTGTGTCGTCATAGGAGACCGCGACACACCATGCATCAACAACTTTTCTAAATTGTCACTTGTGATGTCTTCATGAAAGACCGTGACACGTCGTCATAGAAGACCGTGACATGTCGTCATGGACAACCGCAACATACAGGGAAGCGACAGTCCGTCAGCACGTGTTTCTAGGTTGATTCCTGATATATTTTTGGACTCATATAAATACCCATCTTATATTTTGGTGAAAAAAACATCAGCCACACGAATTTTTGGACACTTTCACCCCTTCATCACCACAATTGGACATTTTCCCTCCTTTCATTCATCTTGGAATCTTGGAAAACAAGAAGAGAAAGCCTACAAGTCAAGGAACCTCAATGACCAACTTTGGTTTCTTCTTAAACTTTCCGTTGTTTGATTTCCGTTCCTTGATGTGTAACTAACTTCTATATTAGGGGATTAATGTAAACTTATTGAGCAAGTCTTTGTAATCATAGTCTAATGGTTTTTAATTAAATACCTTGATAGTCTCTTTTATTGAAATACTTGCTCTAGTTCTTTCATTTATATTCAAATGAGACCTCAATGAATGTTTGTGGTAGGATTAGTTTATCTATGATGTCGAGGGTTAGATGTGGGTGACCATCCCATTTAGTCCTTAACTACAAGCTTAATAATTGAGAAAATTTATATATGCATGACCATGCTATGTGTGATTTGGTTTAGAGTTTTTAATTAAAAAACTAATTTTAACCATTGTTCATTACATGACCTTGTGTGAGTGTAGGAAAGATTAGGTGCTTCATGAAACAAACCCTATAAGTTGGATTTAAATGCTTTAATGAGACTTAGGGATTACATTGAGGAGTTTAATTAGGTTGCATTAATTCTCTAGCATTCCTTCATATTCATATATTTTCGTGTGAGCTTTTGAGTAATTTAGTTTATTTGATTTTGCATTATGCCCTTTAGGTTTCATGCACTTAGATTAGGATTTAATTATATTAATTAGTGTTCGACTAGTAAAATCACCAATCTCAGTGAACGAACTTTTCTTTAAATTGATTAAGATAAAAAATACTGCAATCAGGCTTCAGACAAAAAAGTCATCTCTTATGACTACCCATGCAGAAATTCATCATGGTCCTAAGCTATCCAAGCCTGTCAAAAAGGTTATTTGGAATCTTAGTGAGGAGATCGCAAAGGTTATCGAAAAAGGAGTTGCTTTGGAAGTTGATCTTAGGTCTACGAATCCCACAGATTCGAATATATCACAACAAGAGGATGGCAGTGGAGCTAAAGAAGCTTATAATCTTGATGTAAAGATTGCTAAGGTTATAGAAATAAGAGTGGCCATAGGTTTTAAATTCAATGGTAATGATGAGGAATTAGTGGAGATCATAACTAGGGATGGGTATGGTTCGGTTCGGTTCGGTTCGATTTTGGATAAAACCGTATTGAACCGACATATATTCTGTTTTTAAAAATATGAATCGGTTTGAACCGTTTTAAACCTGAAAACCGAATTGAACCGAATACCTTTATCTCGGTTCGGTTCATTGCGGTTTCGGGTTATTGGGCTTTGAAGGTTTTTTTTTTAATATGTTTTTTAATTTTTTGGGCGGCCTTTAATTTACATTTTTTGCATTTAGGCTTAAACTTTTTTAAGAAAACATAATATGTAAAAAACATCTTAAACAAAATGCAACTCAATTTTCAATTCAAATATAAAATTTAATCTTATTCTGTCTATATTTTCAATTAAAATATAAACTTCACAACTTCTATAAAATAGAAGTAAAAAAATTTAGTACATATTGTAGTTCAAAAATAAACATTATCAATAAACAATCCATAATAAAATCGAACCTTACAAAATAATTAATTAAGACAGTTCGGTTTATTCGGTTCGGTACAAAACCAAACCGAACCAAATTCAATTCGGCTCTCAAATTTCAAATCGGTTTGAACCGAATAGAAGCTATGAACCGAACCGAACCGAACCGAATTGGTTTGGTTCAATTCGGTTTCGGTTTTTATGCCCACCCCTAATTATAACATCGATAGAGGAAGAGGATAGAAGACGATGGACAGAGCTAAAACGTCAATAATTCCTAGTTCCTAAGGGTTTCTCTCTCTCCATGTTAGTGTTATCATGGAATGCTAAAAGCTTGGGGTCTGGTTAAAAAAAGAGAGTTGTTAGGAATTATGCTGCCAAATACAAACCTACGGTGTTCTTTACTCAACAGACCAAACTGTCTTGTTTAAACAGTGGTGTATTCCAGTCTTTGGGCGGGTCTCTGCTAACTAGAGGTATATGAATGGATTTAGAAGGGGCTACGAGAGGCCTCATAACTTTATGGGATGAAAAATCTTTTTTGGCTAAGGTGTGTATTTCTAACACATGGTTTTATCATTCTATTGGGAGTGCTGTTGAGGCTTAATAAAGAGGTTTTTTTCTACAACGTTTACACCGCCAATGTGGAAAGCAAACGAAAAAGTTCATGGGATAGCATTCTTTATGCTTAAATCTCTTTCCCGTTTCCTTGGTGTTTGATGGTGATTTTGACACGGTGTTGGGCCCATCTGAGAGAAGAAGTGGTGAGTGCAATATGACCTCTATTCGAAACTTTAATTCTTTTGTTCTTAGTGCAAAAGGAGGTATGGGCACGAATTGATCGTTTCTTGGTTTTTCCTATGATATTATCCTGGTTTCCCAACCTTTCATAAAGAGGGATCCTAGGGTCGATTTCGGACCATAATGTTATCATGCTTAGAGAGCCATATATGGATTGGGGCTCTTGCCTCTTCAATTACAATGGTTGGTTAGAGGATTCAAACTTGGTTAAGGAAGATACTCAGGGATGGACCGAATGTAAGGTGGGAGGATCATTCAGTATTGTCTTGTCTTCCAAAATGAAAGCAGTTAAGGTAAACATTAAGAAGTGGTTGTTATCTAACAAGAAGGAACCGATTCCTTAAAAAGATATTATGGATTGGTTAGGGGAAATTGAGAGGAGAACTTACAAATAAGGGTAGACGAAGGAGATTAGAAAGGATAGGCTTAAGTGCTTAAAGGAGTTATGGTGTGGTCTTAGGCGGGAGGAACAAAAGTGGAGGTAAAAGTCGAGAGTGAATTGGTTGAAAGAGGGAGATAAGAATTCTAAATTCTTTCATTTAATGGCTAATAGTCGAAAGAAGCACAATTTTGTTGGAGACCTACTTATTGATGGAAGGAGATATTCAAGCCCCCAAGAAGTGCGTAGAGGTGTTTTTCAAAATTTCTCGATTCAGTTCAAGCAAGCGGGGTGGCAAAGGCCTAGGCTAGGAGGGATTGGTTTCAAAACTCTATCAAGAGAGGAAAAAGAGGGTTTGAAGATGGATTTTAGTAGTGAAGAAGAATGGAATGCGATGTGCAATTGTGATGGTAATAAATAGCTTTATTCAAACCAATTTGGAGGTTATTCGCGAGGACTTTTTAAAGTTCATGTCCAGATTTCATAAAGAGAGTTCCATAGGCAAAGATATCAATAAAACTTTCATAGCTCTTGTCCCGAAGTGTGGTAAGCCGGGTACGATGAAGGATTTTAGACCAATTAGCTTGGTTGGATGTTGGTACAAAGTTTTGGCAAAGGTGTTAGCTAACCGGGTGAAAAAAGTCATGAATTATATTATTGGCGATTATCAAATGGCTTTCGTTAGGGATCGCCAAATCCTTGATAGCTTTGTCATCACGAAAGAGATTGTGCATAAATGGAAAAGAGATAAGGCAGGTGGCCTCCTTTTGAAGTTATATTTCGAGAAGGTTTATGATAGTGTAGACCATGAATTTTTAAACGACATGATGATTGGAATGGGGTTTGGGGAGAGATGGAGACGTTGGATAAGAGATTGTATCTCTACGCTGCTAATTTCCATTTTAATAAATGGTAGTCCCACTCCGTAATTTTTTATAGAAAAAGGTCTTCGTTAAGGGGACCCTTTATCACCTTTTCTCTTCAATATGGTGGTGGAGGGTTTGAGTCTTTTGTTGGAGAAAACGCATAATTTAGACATGCTAATAGATGTCACTTTTGGGGAAATTGCAATTCATATCTCTCATCTCGAATATACGGATGGCGCAATAGGTTTCCAAGAACCCAAATTGGAGTACATCTTCTATGCCAAAAGAATTTTAAGATGTTTTGAATTGACCTTCGGTCTGAAAATAATTTTTTATAAATCTTGCATGGTGAGAATCGGTAAAAGGATGAGTGGGATGGAGGACTAGAGTAGGAGGTTCATGTGCAAGATAACCTCCTTACCTATAAATTACCTTAGTGTACTGCTACGTGGGAGGCCTAGTACGATGGGGTTTTGGAAACCTTTGATAACAAGAATAGAGAATCGCTTGGCTCCATGGAAGAAGAAATTTCTCAACAAGGGCAGAAGATTGGTTCTTATTAAGGTGGTGTTAGTTAGCATTCTGACATATTTTATGTCGATTTTCAAGGTTCCAGTAGGTATTGCTAACAAAATAGAAAAGTTACAACATAGCTTTTTTTGGGGGTGGGGGATGGTGTGGATAAGAGAAAAATGAAGCTGGTTGGTTGGGATATCTTGTGCCAAAACAAGGGGAATGAAGGTCTTGGTATTGGCAAGATTCTTGACAAGAACAAAAGCCTCTTGACCAAATGGATGTCGTTTTAGCAAGCATAAATCTAAGTTATGGAAAAAAGTCATGTGTGCCAATTATAATTGTCCTGTTACAGATTTGAGCTGGGGATAGAATGGTAGTACACGTTTCTCATATCGTAAAAGCTTTCCAAAATCTTCAAGAAGAAGGTTCCATTACCTCAGGTATTTTAAAGGAGGGCTTAAGAGTCGTGGTGGGCAACAGTGAAAGAGCTAGGTTCTAGACAGACGTTTGGTGTGGCTATTGTCCTCTTAAGTTGGCTTTCCCTAGAATTTTTGTTCTGTCGATTGATAAAGAGGGGTTTGTAAAAGATTATCGAAAATGGGGTGAGAATGGACGTGATCTTAAGGAGAAGGCTTTTTGACTAAGAACTCGATCTATGGAGTAGTTTTCTAGCTATCTTTTCATATTGTACCATTAGAGATAATATTAATGATGAAATGGCTTGGACTTTCAATCCTAAGGGGCTGTTTTTGGTGAGCTCCTTCCGTAAGTGTTTAGAGGGTGTACAGGTGGGAAATGGATCGTTTTCGAAAGCTATTTGGAAGGGGGTTTGTCCTGTGAAAATCAAGATGTTTGTGTGGCAAGTGATTGTTGGAACCCAGTTCACCGGGTCACGCAGCGGAAGTAGGTTTTAATTTTTTTTATACAGATCATAATTTGTATCCGGGACCAATGAACTTTGGATCGTAATTATTTTTTGGAACTAATACATACAATATGTAAACACAAGAAATTATAATCAATAAAATCAGAAGAACATACCAACGTTTGGAGGCTCCTTCACTTTACGTTATGCTCCTGTCTAAACCAATCTTACCAACGTTTGGAAGCTCCTGTATGAACCACTCGATCTTCCTTGCTATCTCCCGGGACTGGTAACTGCGTGTGGGTGCATTATGGTCTCAGGAACTTGAATGGAGGATGTAGAGAAATACTTGAAGAAACTCTTTCTTCTCAATTTGGTGTATTGATTTCACACACACATAAATTGCATCTCATGCAAGACTTATGTGTTTTTTTTTTATCTTTTTGTTTTTGCATGTGAATCAGGTGCACACAAAAAACAAAGTCAAATTTTTCCTAAAAAATTCGCCTGCACTCACATGATAAAAAAAACGACCTTTTTTTTCAAACTCCAATTCTCGCCACCCCTTGCGTTTTTTTATTTATATATATTTAACTTTTTTATATATATTTGATAAAAAGGGCTCGAAAAATAAATTGCACTATTTCAGAGGGGTGTTGTGCAAATATCACCAGTTTAGTAATGTAAGTTTAAAAGGCACCATTTAAGGTAAAGAGACGAGAATACCCCGATAAAATTGAAAAAGAGAGAAAGTTATCATTTTGTGAGTCTGAGAAAAGAAATAGTGAGAAAGAAACCGATGAGAACGAAATCGACGGTGAGGAAATCGACAACTTATTGACCGGAACGAGAATACAGTACATTTCGCAGCGAATGACAGAGGTAAGTTCAGTTTGTTTTATTTATCGATTTGTTGTTGATAACTTATCATTGCATTTTAGACTTGTTCTGTTGATTGAAATTGTAGATTAGGGTTTACAATGGTTGTGGTTTTGGTTTGGATTTGAAATAAGGTTGAATATGTTATGAGGAAGATAAAATTGTGGTATCGAGCATTTTTTTTAAAATAATAATAAATCAAGAATATTTCAAGCGAAATCGAATTTTTTTTAATGAAAGATTCGAGGAATTTTTTCATACGATCGAGATTGTTTCTCAAAGAATCGAGAACATTTTAAAAGCATCGAGAATATTTGTAAAGGATTGAGAAATTGTTTTAAACGATCGAGAATATTTTCCTAACGATCGAGAATGTTTTTCAAAGTGATCGAGCTTTTGTTAAATGATCGAGAAGATTTTTCAAAGGATCGAGAGGTTTTTCAAAGGATCGAGAGGTTTTTCAAAGGATCGAGACTGTTTTCAATGGATCGAGAATTTTTTAAAACAATCGAGAATTTTTTTGTAACGATTGAGAATGTTTATCAAATGATCGAGATTTTTTTAAATGATCGAGAAGAGAAGATTTTTTATCGAATCGAGAAGATTTATCAAAGAATCAAGAGTTTTTTAAAAGTATCGAGACTATTTTCAAGGGATCGAGAATTTTTTCAAACGATCGAAAATAATTTTGTGACGATCGAGAATGTTTTTGAAAGGTTCCAGATTTTATAAAATGATTGAGAAGATTTTTCAAAGAATCGAAGGTTTTTCAAAGGATCGAGACTATTTTCAAAGGATCGAGAGGTTTTTTAAAGGAACGAGACTAATTTGAAAGGATCGAGACTATTTGCAAAGGATCGAAACCTTTTTTCAAAGGATTGAGAACTTTTGCAAAGGATCGAGAACTTTTTCATAGGATCGAGAACTTTTGCAAAGGATCGAGAATATTTTCAAAGTATCGAGAATATTTTATATTTTTTTTACAGTTTATTGATGTGTTGTTTCTGTGACATTGCATATGACGATCAGTTTGAAGGAATTGCTTAAAACTGCAGAGGGTGATTGGTTCAAGGGAAAATTGACCCTACACGACCATTTTGAAGCCCTCACCCGTATAGACGATGCGAGTTTACGGTTGAGGATCGGCGTCGGTTCATGGCCTCCTGTTTTGGGCATTTCATATCGATGCACCGGGAGCTGAAGTTTTCGGGTGGTGTTATTCATCAGCTGTTGTTGCGGGAGTTGGACCATGACGGGCCCACAGATGAGATACGGTTCTTGTTAGGGAACCATGTGGTCAGGTTTTCGAAGGTGGAATTTAGCCTCATCACCGGATTACATTTTGGAGTCGTACCTGACACGAGTATGTATGTTGCAGTTGAGAATGACATACATCAACGGTACTTTCCTGCACATGATGAGGTATCGTTGGATGATTTGAGGGTTGTTCTTACCCGCGGAGAGTTTGAACAAGCATACGATGTTGTGAAGTTGTGCCTTATTTACATGTTGAACTGGATATTGATGGGGGTGGATGAGAGATTGAAGATTTCAGTTTGGCAGTTTCGGTTGGTAGAAGACCTCAATGTCTTCTATGCGTTCCCATGGGGTGCCCACGTCTATAGGCATTCTATATTTTCATTCAAGCATGCGTTTCCGCGACATCGTGAGGAAAGACGACAACAATCACAGGGCGATGTTGGACATTCCGTGGAGGGGTACAACATCTACGGTCTATCACACGCCATTTTGGTAAGAAATTTGATTTCCAACATGTACATTACATTTATAATCCAATTTTTTTTATTATAACTGTACTTATCTTTGATGCATATATTTGCTTTCGAGGTGATCCCCCAACTGGCCTTTGATTTCGGGACTCGAAGGGTTACCGACCTTTGTCCTCGTATGTTGAAGTCGGAGTTGACGAAACAACCCAGAGGGAAGAAGCTTGACAAGATTTTTAGTGCTAGGGTAATTAATTTATTTGTTAATCGTATGTTATATTACTTACTATAAGTAACAATGACATTCATCTAACTACCCTTTCAGATGTCTGTGAGGACGGAATTCATGCCCACAGCAGCTGAGGCGGTGGCACCATACTTCACATGCCAAAGTAAGGGGGGAGCCCGTATGTGCAGGACGATAGGGTTCACCTTCCTACTATCCCTGATCCGACTACAAGTGCAGTTCGTCCCGATGAGAAGGGTGGGGGTCCGACTACAAGTGTAGGTCCATATTTTAGTGGCATGACACTGGCGGATCTGATCCGTCTCCTCGGTGAGTGATGCGTAGAAAGGTTCGGTTTACCACGCCAGGAAATGGTACCGATACAGGGGATTCCTGTGCAGGCGTTGCACTTGATGGGGAGGTAAGTTGAGATGGTAGGTTTTTTTTACCGGATGACGCATGATTGTTTTAGTATTAATAGTGTTGCATGCTTTCAGGTCCGTTTAGAACAACATTTGAACGAGTTGCGTGAATCCGTCCAAAAGAGTGAGGATGATCGACAACAACAGCACCTGGAGTTGCTGGAGTTGATCCGGAAGAGCGAGGAGGATCGACAACAGCAATATATAGAGTTGCTTGCATTGATCAGGGGCTTTCAGGGCTTCAGGCTGCATATGTATGACCATACACATGATCCATATACCGGAGGGGCAGATCTGGAGAGTGGGGCTCAGTCTCCCCCTCCCTTTCCCCCTCCCCCTCCCCCTCCGAACGAGCAGTCGGCCCCCCCTCCCGCTCATAGCGATTTCATTGGCTCCCCATCCCCATCCACCGACGAACGAGCAGCAAGCTCCCTCTCCACCTCTACCCCCACCTCCACCTCCACCTCCACCTCTACCTCCACCTCCACCTCCACCTCCAAGCAAGGAGTCGGCCCCCCATCCCCCTCGGAGCGAGGAGCAGGCTCCCCCTCCACCACCAACTGAGGAGTTGGCTCCCTTTCCATCGACGACCTAGCAACAGGCTCCCCCTCCCCCTCCCCTTCCCCCTCCACCGACGACCAAGCAGCAGGCTCCTCCTCCCCCTCCATCGACGAACGAGCAGCAGGCTCCCTCTCCCCCTCCACCTCCACCTCCACCTCCACCTCCGAGAGAGGAGTTGGCCCCCCATCCCCCTCGGATCGAGGAGCAAGCGCCTCCTCCACCACCTCCCCTCGAGCAGCAGGATCCCCCTCTCCCATCCTCATCTCAACATACCCAGACGGGGGGAGTTTGACAGCAGAGGCGTGTACTGAAGCGCGGTTGACAGTTGCTTAGCTCGTACACTGATCTGTGCCGACCTAAGAGGCTGAAGGTAATACTAGAGGGACCTGAGCATGTATTTAATCCCGAGGAACTGGTGGACGGTGACCAGTTGAAGGCTTACTGAGCCTTTAAGAAGAACGTAAACGGGGAACTGTAAGTAAATTTCTTTGTTATTTAGGTGGCAATTTTTCTTGTAATGCATTATATAAATGTGTAGCTGATGGAACATTAATACAGACGTGATGTTGATTTGCTCGCGCCGTTTGATGTTACATGATTCCATTGGTTGCAGACCAACTTCATGGATGTTGATGATGAGGTACGTGGGACCGTACCGTAAATTCTGTTTATAGTATTTGTTTTAGATGTGTAAGCCTCCTAACATATCTTTACGTGTTTATATTCCCAGCATATAGACGTGTACCTCCATATTTTTCGAAAGCGTCAACGGGCTTTCCCGAATGTGTACAGTCAGATGGTCAACATATTGGACTCGTAATTTTTTGTAAGTATTGAAATTAGTAATGATTACGCATGCTTGTACATTTGTATGGAAAACAGTAATAACTTTGAGTTTTTGTTCCTACAGTTCTATTTGGAGCACCAGTACATGAAAATGATGCCTTGTGATTTTCGCGGGCAGATCACCCTGAGGCGTTGTAATCTTTTGAGGTCGTAGTGGAAGGATGGCGACCTTACGATGGTACTTGGGGGTGCCCCGAATGGATGTCTTCCGTGGCACGAGGTTGACATGGTAAGTGTTAATTGACATGGTTTGCAATTGTATATATATTTGTCTTTGTACATCCTAACACATGTTGTTTACCTTTAAAGGTCCTGATACTGTGCAACATTGAGCGGTAACATTGGCTACTGGTGACTGTGGACCTCACATGCCGGAAGATATAGATAGTCGACCCCTGGAGACAAGAGGTCCCAGCTCATATCCGGAAGCAGCAAGTAGCCCTGTTGCGCTACTTTGTACCCTCGATGTTGAATCAGGCTGGATTTCATACTGCACGACCGGCTGGACTTAAGATATTTGAGAAGACAAGTAAGCCGTTTGATGCCAGCCTGGTGTCGGAAAAACATGTCCCCCAGCAGAAGAAATCGTAAGACATTTCGTAATAGTATCTTTAAGATTATATTATTATAAACCTAATGTTTTATTAACACTTTTTAATGTGTCCAACTGCAGGGGTAACTGTGGTCCCCACACTTTGAGATTGATCGAGTACTTACTGGCGGACATAAAGGATTTCGATTGGTCGGAAGACGATATGAGGATCATTCGGGAGAAGATGGTCGTTGAAATATTTGTAAACTCCTAGCCTGTTTAGATTTATGTAGTTATTCATTTGTATACATTCCAATTATTTTGTATGTGTTCCAAATATTTTGTATATTTACAAATTCTTTTGTATATGTACCAATTGTTTTGTATATTTATCAATTCTTTTGTATATGTCCCAATTCTTTTGTATATTTACCAATTCTTTTGTATAAAAATGTTTACATTTGTATATATACAAATCATATTTAAATAAAATTGCATTTCAGTCTCAAATCAAATTTAAATACAATTGCATTTTAGTTAATGAACAAGTCATACGAGTTCAAATTATCACAATGTCATCATGATAATGCCTCAAATCATTCCACGGTGGAGTCTTTAGTAGGGCACGTCTGTCTGTTGTGACAAATTGTATGACAAATACTACACATGCGTCTGTATTCCTCAGGAATAACTGTGCTCGGACCTTCATTACTCAAATCTGGGTTAGAACATCTCCTCGAATTATGCACTGGTTGTCGACATCGTCTACATTTCTGTGTAGTTGTTCTCTCCGAAGGCGAGATAAGGCGTGAAGCCCTCGGTCGGCCTGCTTGTCTCCTGGAGCTTGGATTCAAAACGACTCTCTCACCGATGTCAGATGGCACAATCCAAGTGGAAGGATGTCCAACCGGTATAATATGAACCGAGTAGGCATTAATAAGTGTTTGTCACTTGTAGTAGTCCGCATAGAGAGATGTGAAATCCATGTTTCGGTCCCTGTAAAAACATTGAAAACGATAGGATTCACATTTAAGTAATATTAACCGTACTGTACACAAAATTGTATGATGTACCTTGCGGTAACGAGTGCGTGAGAACATGGAAGAAGGTCCATTTGGAATTTGTTGCATGTGCAGGTCTTCCGGACTAAGTCAACGGTCCACTGTTTGTCAGCCCGTTTCACCGAGAATATGTTCCAGTTAACTGGATTAACGGTCATAAAATTGCACTTATCAACACGTTTAAGGATCACAAGATGTGCTTCGTCAGTCAACTGATGACGCATGGATTGTGCAGCCCTATGACGATCGTGAAACCAACGTTGTAGCATATTCCTAATGAACTCTGCCAAAGTCAACATAGGCAGTTGCCGTGCAAATTTAAGGCATGAGTTTATGCATTTTGCAGCATTTGTTGTCATGACCCTATACCTTCTGTAAGGGCAGTGTACACGGGACCATTTGTGTGGACCGACATCAATCACATGTTCATATACATTCGGGTGCAAGTTTCGTAACTCTTCCATGTGCCGGTTATATTGCAACTCGGTGTACGCTCGGGCTGCTTTGTCCATTATTGCGGCAACATCCTTTCTATGATATCGCTTCTTAATATTTTTATAAAAGTGCCATCAACATATGGTATGTGTGACATAAGGGAACACTTTAGAAATCCCTGCTTCAATGCTTGCATGTCGATCAGAAATGAAAACCAAATCATCTATATGGCCGAGGGCACCTTTCAAGCAATCCAAAAACCACTCCCATAATAGGTTGTTTTCCGAGTCACCGTACCCAAAAGAAATTGGATAAACCTATTCATTCCCATCTTGTGCAGTTGCAACAAACATTGTGCCCCCGAATCTACCCTTTAAATGGGTACCATCAACGGCAATAATTGGACGCATACACCTCTGGAATCCTCTGACTGAGGCACCCAACGACATGAAAAATTATAGAAATTTACCATTTTCATCACACTGTAAGTCAGTAATCGTTCCGGGTTTTTGTTGTTCCAACACGTAACCAAATGATGGCAGCAGCTGGAAGCTTTCCTCATGCGTTCCATAGGTCAGTGACAATGCATAATCAAGGGCTTGATGTGTCTTACTGTACATTATTTGGATGCCATACATTGTTTTCATGTCGGCGATTATGTCATTCGGACGCATTAGTCGACCATCATGTTGCTGTAATCTAGGTGCAACCACTTCTCCAATTATGACTGCACTAGCTTGTCGATGGCAGCGGTAAATCTCCTCCAACAGACAAGTGTGTTCGTTGATAAAACTTCTTACTTGAAAGTATGTCGCTTCATCTTTCCTAACCGCTCTTAACTTCCACGTACAGTTGTCCATCAAACAAACCAGATGTAATGTTGTCTTATTCGACCTTTTCACTTTCCACTCGAAGTTGTGCGGCATTGCAAAATGTCCAGCCAATCTCTTCAAATCCTTTTTAGTAGGAAAAAATTGACTTTTATATATCATGTTGGTAGGTTCATCTTCTACCAAGTTCCTGCTTCCACCCATACCAAACGAGTATGATTCTGCTTATAGAATAACCCACGTTCTGGCATTCTCAGAATCAGCTGGAGTTACATCCGGCCGGACCTCATATGTCCTAGCTATATGTACTGCAGTGGAACTACATCTGTGTACACGTCTTGCACGTCTTTCCCTTTCGAACGGTTCTTTATCTTCCTCATTATTCTCTACATTCTGTACCGGATGCAAATTTGGCTCATTAGCCACCTCATGGATTGGTAAGTTATGAGGTTCATTGTTCTGCTCTTTGTTCATGTCATTGTACATCTCATTGTATTGGTGGTTGTACTGCCCAGCATTCATTTCAATATGACAACCAAAATCATCGTCCAATTGAGCTCCAACTATATCACCATGGTCGGCTACTTCCGGTGGGACACCACATAGGTTTTCCCTATCGTCAATCCCACTTCTATCTGTGAATAACTAGTTGCTTCCGCCTGAAGATCGAAAATGTTGGGTGTTATCATGAGGAGGGATTTCTTCACCTATGACACCTCCTGTAGCCCTCTCAATTAAACTGACACATACTTGAGGGATCACCATATCTTCTCCTAGCATAAACAAAACATCGTCGTCATTTCTTATAAATGTGACATGTTGTCCTGGGAACGATTAATATAGATTGTAGATCAGCAATGTATTTGTTCACATCGTACTTCATAACGGTTCGTACGATCGACACCAGCTCTTCGTAAGTCATATTTCTGGACACATACATTCCTTGGTTATCATAACCAAGAAACCTCTGACTTCCATCAGGTAATTACTCCAATCGACCGCTGTAAGATATAACTAATCTAACCCGATCAATTGTCCTGTGAAAATCATCATCACAAACAATTATTAACAAATAAAAAAAAACACTTTTACAAGTACTAAGAATTACAAAAATTTCTCAACTGTAACGGATCGACAACATGTTCTTCGGAATCGAGCTTCTTTTGTAATGGATCGACAACATTTACAAACGGATCGAACTTTTTGGAAAGGGATCGAGAACATTTTCTAAGTGATCGAGCTTTTTTCAAATGGATCGAGTACTTTTTATAAGGGATCGAGAACTTTTTCAAGAGTTTGATAATAATTTACAACGGATCGAGAACTTTTATAACTGTTCGATTCGAGAACTTTTATCGAGAATATTTGTCAAATTATCGAGAACTTTTAACAAGGGAACGAGAACTTTTTCTAAGGGATCGAGAATTTTTCTAACTGTTCGAGAACTTTTTTAAGTGATCGAGAATATTTGTCAAATGATCGAGAACTTTTATCAAGGGATCGAGAACATTTTTTAAGGGACCCAGAACTTTTTCTAAGAGACTGGGAACTTTTTCTAAGGGATCGAGAACATTTCTAACGGTTCGAGAACTTTTTTAAGGGATCGAGAGCTTTTATCAAGGGATCGAGAACTTTTATCAAGGGATCGAGAACATTTTCTAAGGGATCGAAATTTTTTTTAAGGAATCGAGAAATTTTTTAAGGAATCGAGAACGTTTTTAAAGGATCGAGATTATTTATCAAATTATCGAGAACTTTTATAACGGTTCGAGAACTTTTGTCCAGGGATCGAGAACTTTTCCTAAGGGATCGAGCAATTTCTTGTCTAGCATTTTTTTGTTAACAACTAAATGGAATGGAACTAACTGTATTTTGATAAAAATACCTAAAATTACAAAACATTTATAATAACATAATATATTATGGATAATATTAATAATAAAGTATAATATTATTTTTATTACAATATATATATTATATTGTTAGTAATTTAATATATATTTATATATAATATAATATATATTATATATTATATATAAGAAATACCAATATTATTAATATTATTGTATATATATAAATATTATATTTTATTATATATTATTATATAACGTGTATATATATATTATAATATAATAACATATAATATAAATAAAATATAATATATATTTTGAATAATAATAATAAAATGTCAAAGTACAAATTATAATATATACATATTATATATATTATCCAAAATATATATTATATTTAATTTATATTATTATATATAATACTATAATAACATATACTATAAATAAAATATAATATATATTTTGGATAATAATAATAAAATGTCAAAGTATAAATTATAATATATATATATATATATATTATATTTTAAGTTTTATATATGATATATAAAACTTAAAATACATATAATGTATATATATAAAAGTATAAATTATTAAATATATATATATATATACATATATATTATAATACATATAATGTATATGTTATTTATAATGTAATATATATTATATAATATACGTAACAATAATATATAGGGTTATTATCATTTTAGTTTCTAAGTATCGGTAAAAACTTAATTTTTTAAACGTGTTTGTTTTTTTAGGACCCTTGGTCCCTCACTTATCAAAAATACATCAAATGAGTCCATTTGATTAAAATTTTAATGGTCAAAGGTTACAGAAGAGGTAAAATGATGACTTTATCCCTGACCAATTATTTCTTTATATATATATATATTGTAAAACGAAAAATCAAAGAACAAATAAATAAATTTATTTTTTAAAAATAAATAAATATTATTTAAGTATAATTAAATTTTAAAATATAGTTTTTAAAAGAATTAAATAATAAATTAATTAAAATTAATTTAACAAAACCCATCATCATCATTAATACTATTGTTTAAGTATAGAATCAATATTAATATTAATATCCAAATATTCTAAAAAAAACACTAATATCTAAATCAATATTACTTACAAAATATAAAAAAATGAAGAGATCGCACATGATCTATTTTTTTTTCCATTTTCTTTCCTACTTTCTTTCATTTTTTCGGTTACCAAACACAAAAAAAAAAAAAAAACATTTATATATTTTCTTGCTTTTATGGGTAGATTTGGGTGTTCTATTCAAACACATTAGTCATAAAATATATTACAGAAGAAGAAGAAAAGAAACAAAAAAGAAACTCAAAGAACTATTTAAATAATTGGTTTAATTACAATTGGTCATAGATTATAGAAGAAAAAAAAAAGGTTTGTGACTAAGAACATCTGATTGGGTTTGTTCCTGGAGCCAGGAGATATTGTCCTGGAGCTTCCCGTGATTGGGTTTTTGGTCTCTGGTTGCTCGTTTTCAGAGCCCATGGAAATCCTAACTCTCTCTCCTCTTTCTCTCTCCCACAATTAACAACAATATAAGAAAATCAAACCTATTCCACACCAAAACCAAACCCATTCCGCACCAAAATCAAACCCTAACTCTCTCTCTCTCAGTCTCTCTCTCGATTCTCTTTCTCTCTCTCCACCACCAAACAATCGAACTCGTTTAAAAAAAACCTCTCCTTCTCAAACTACCTGGCTCTGACCCAACACTGTCTCTGACCCAACACTGTCTCTATCGTTCTCTAGTCACACCGATGGTGTTTCTATACAATACTTGGAAGCAATTCAAAATATGATGCTTGATTCGTGGATTTAGGGGTTTTGTGTGATTTGTGAATTTGATGTGGTGGTAGATGGTGGTGAGGAGCCCAATTATGGTTTGATTGAAGAATGCGAATGGTGGTTGAAAAATATTATGGGTCAAACCTAGAGGTGTATGTGAAAAAGTGAGAGAGATGGCGGTTTGGTGAGAGAGATTTCTGGGTTCTTTTTTATTTTTTGAAAGAGGATTTATGGGTTCTAGGTTTTGTTTGGTGTTAGTGATGTGAATTTTTTATGTGAATTTTTGAAAATAGATTTCTGGAATCTCGGTTCTGTGTTTCATGGTGGTTTGGAGGTTGTTCATGGGTGTTGGTGTGGTAGTGATGATGGTTTCTGGGTGTTCTGTGTTTTTGGGTGGGTTTTGTTTCTGGTTTTGTTTTCATTTTATGATGATGATGATGATGATGAATGTGGGTTTGGTTGGGTGTTCTGGGTTTCTTGGTATGGTAGTGATGTTGGTTGAATGTGGACGATGATGATGAAATATTTTTTAAAATTTAATAATACTTAAATCATACTTATTTGTTCTTTAAAAATTTATTTATTTTACACGTGTAATTGTTTTATATTTCATAATTTAAATACTAAAATACCTCTGAAACTGTGAAATTTGATTAACGGTCAATTAACAAAGGGACCTAGTTGATGTATTTTTAAAAAGTAAGGGACCAAGGGTCCTAAAAAAGTAAATACGCTTAAAAAGTTGAGATTTCACCAAAATCTAGGGACTAAATTGATAATACCCATAATATATATATATATATATATATTAATAATAATAATAGTAAATATTATATAATGGGGATGGGAATTTTTGGGAGGAGGTATATCCATCCCCAACTCCAGTTATTCATTTTTCACGTTTTTCCTCGTCTCCTCGTTTCTCTTGATTTTCCATTTCCCTATTTTCACATTTAACTAAAAATTATATATTAAACTAAAACAAACAAATATTTCATTACAAATACAAAATAAATTCCATTCATACAGTACAAATACAAATATATATTATAATTAAAAATATATAATATGGTTATATTTATATATGTTTGGTGGAAATAGAGAAATGGGGATGGGGGCATCCTTATTTCAATATAATTGTGGGGAAAATGGAGAAATGGGGTTGGGGAGGGGTCCCCCGATCCCCATCCCCATTTCAATTCGGGGATAATTCTCATCCTCATCCCTCCCATTTCCCCATTTTTCTTCAAAAAAAATCCCCAAATGGGGATGGGGATGCAGAGAATTGGGGTCTCGGAGAAAAATGTGCATCTCTAAATGTAATATATAATATGTAATACTTATATATATTTATATACTATAATAATAATAATAATAATAATACTAATATATTATTATTATTATTATTATTATTTTTAGAAAGGAAGGTATTTTTGGAATATAATTGGGATATAGAGAGTTATTTTTAGAAGATAAAATATGTTAATGGAATGGAATGGGTATTCCATTGGTTTTTGGATGTAATGCTCATTTCACCAAAATGATGGAATCTTCATTCTATTGTATTTTAACAAACTAAATAAATAGAATGACTTTTATTCTATTCCATTCCATCCAACCAAACATGACATAAAAACCTTATCGTATATGAGAGTAGTCATTAGTCATTCCATCAACATTCCCTTATATTTCTGAAGATGATACCCTTAAAGTGGATTCCTATATCGATCAGATTCCCTTTAAAATATCCCTCAACACAAACACCACTTCATAATAAAATTATTCATCATTCATTTTTAGGGTCAGCCTTAAAACTCCATCTCCACCTTTTTAGCACTATACTTCCCACTAACAATTCTTCTTTTTCTTTTTCTTTTTTATAATATTGTTTGATTCACATGATCTAAATATAATAATTTACTAGTGATAATAAAAAAAATTCAAAACTTTTAAAAATTATATTTAAAAACAATTTGTTCATATAATAATTAATATTATATTTTTTATAAAAATAAAATAAAAAATAAATGTTTTTCTAATAAATTTCTATCCGAATTATTCCTCAAAAAACTTCCAACTTTTTGTTAAAAAAATTATTACGTTAATTAAAGCATAAAACTTCGATTGTACAATAATGAAAGAAATGACGCTGTGTGTTTGGTATAGCTTATTTACTATCCAAGAGAATACTAACCAAGAGAACTATTTTAAGGTTAAAAACTCTTTTGATATATTTTTTTTTATTGTTTAGCACTAAATAAAAGTTCTATACTCCAAAAGTTCTACTTAATTGAAAATCCATTTCAAGTACACCCTAAACAATTCTTTAAATAATAATGCTATTTTATCTAAATTTAGTTTCCAAATCTGATGTTTAAATGAATGGACTAGAGCGTTGCTCTATTATTTAGACATCAGATTTGGACACTAAGTTTAAATAAAGTAATATTACTTTTCTTTAAATTTTTCATTAATCTACACAATTCCGATAAAACACTAGATAAAATTAAGGTGACCAATAGATAAACTTCTAAAAGAAGATGAGACGGCTATAAATAAACGAATAAAATTTATATTAATAAGACTGTAGGTTTGAATCACGTACCCTTCTTTCGATTTTTAATTTTTCAATAATTAAGAACCAAAATGATGAAACGGTAATAGTGGAGGAACACGAACACAAGAAAAAACAGGGGTCCATCATCTATGGTTGGAGACGTACGTCATGCACACTCAAATGAAAAGTTATTGGCAAACTAGGCTCCACATTGACATTGATAATAATATTTGATCATCAGACGCCCACTAAAAACCAGTGATCCATAATCAGTTTTAGTCTGGCTTTTTGTCTCATTCCTTATTACAGCAACAGTACTGTACTGTACAAAACAACTTGTTAACAGTACTACTGTGTCTCTCTCTACATCCTCCTCTCACCTTTTGCAAAGGCAAACTCAACACACTAATGTATATTCTGGCAAAGAATCGATACACGTGTTTCCAGCACGAAAGCCTCTCCCACTTCCCAACTAGCATGTTTTGCCACGTCACCCTAGTGTTTATTGCTAATTAGTTATTACTGGTTCTTCTTATTAAGTACTCCACGTACGTGGCCGCCAAAATAGCTAGCTAACCTGGATGGTAGCAGGAGATAGAAATTATTAATTACGGGAATATATATTCAACTGATTATATATATATAATTTCACGTGATATGAATAATTAATGGTATAGAAAATTCACATAATACAAATGCTTTGGTAGAATATGTTCTAATTTTCATGTATATACCCATGCAAGAGCTCTTTTCAACTCTCAAATTTTATCATCATAAACCTCTTTGTAGAAAAGATTTTTAGAGAATTTTGAAACCATGCTGTTGAACTACTGAAATGTACTTAAATCATAAAATTTTATCATATCGAGTGTGGTACAAATAATTAAAAGTATTAAACAAGAACTCGTTGAGTAAAATTATCAAAGTTTGGATATACCACATATACATTCGGTATGGCGACTCGATCTGAGATATTGGCGGTTGAACATGGTCATTTTTCACCCAGCCTTGTTGGCCATGATCATGGTTTGGATATTAGTCATTAGATAATGCAACAATCCATCAATCATCATGATGGCTCTTGTTGTTTGTCATACCATGATCTGGATTTCAAATAAGAATTAAAAACTTATTTTACCCTTAATTTTTTTTTTCCAAATTAAGAGTTAGTACAGAATAAGAAATTATCGTTTTGTTCATTGTTTATAGGAAAGAAAACCCACTAAGATATATGATGAATACGCAGAGCGAATTACTGTAGATTTTGCTGTGAATTGTGGAAGATGAGTTAGCAGTGCAGAAGCAAATACTAAAGCGGGGCATTGCCGGGGACGTGCATGAGGTTCCAACTTATTACACTTCGATTATTGGCTGATCGATGTTCCTATTGGTGATTTTCCACAACCCCATTATCTCTCATTAATAAATAATATATCCATTTTAATTTTTTAGGAATATTGTCCGAGTAGATACCTTTCACTAAAGCATCTTCCATTTAAGATTTCTTTTTGGAGATCACAACAGAATGTTAAAAGAAAAGACACTTTAATTCGTTTATTTAAAGGACCCTTATAAGCATGCATTTATTGGTTGAATTCATTTTATTTTTTATTTTCTTTGAAGGGGATGCGAAGTCAAGATTGCAAACAAAAAAAATATTGAATTAATTATAAGGATTAAAATGAATTTTTCCAAGATCTAAGAGGGGTCATGACCCCTTCAGGCCCCTCAATAGCCTCATCACTGCTTTGAGACGATCCTAACCTAAAATATTGCCACACTTAATGAGCTATATTTACCATCTATGAACATTTTTTTGAAACATTACTTAAATTCAGTTTTTTGGGTGGGAGACACGACTCAAACCTATAACCAGAAACGTACTTTCAGTAGGCTTGGGTGGTCTTCGTACCTTTTTTATAAAAAAAAAAATTAAGTATTAATTTTTCTTATAGTATTAACTTTCTTTCCAACCCCAAGAAAGAGACAAATATTTTGGGAATATTATGGATTCAAATATTTTACTTTGTTTCAAAATTTTAGTTACTATAATTTTTAGTTTGTGGAATTTTAGGGGTAATTTACTTATTATTATTATTATTATTATTATTATTAAATTTGACTAATTTAGAGAGAAAAAGCATCACATATGATCATAAGCTGAAAACCCGTCAGGTAGAACCATATATTCAAATAAAAAAAAAACAGTATAGGAAAAGAAAATCAAAAGAGAGGGACGTGCAGGTCCTAAAACATTATTCTAATAGGCACGCAATAGTCTAATTTTAATTTTACAACAGTAACAATATTGTTTAATGAATATCTTGTTGGTGTTGTTTTGGTTCAAATTTAATTGCATGCTTATTGAGTTGGATTTTTTTTTTAATTATTCTTTTGACTTATAGATTTGTTAGTAAACAGTAATATAAGGGCATGTTTGGTGCTCATGATTGGCTTGGGATTGGAATATTTAGCCTAATATCCCATGTTTGGTGGGGCTTTGAGACATCAAATTATTAGTCTGAACACCAAAATAATCTCATATTCATGGGATAAAATAAACCCACCATCAACTATGTATTTATTTTTCTTAAGATTATTTTCCATGTGCACCCAACTCATTTTTTTCTTCTCTCCGTTGACCAACTCCACAAATCCTTTGTCTCTTTCATCACATCTCAAGAATCCTTCTCTCTCGTCACTTTCTTTTTCATAAAAAATCTCAGTAAATCCCTCTCTTCTTTTATGTGTGAATCAAGGGCAGCTCTCATGCCTGAGTACATCTCGATTTCAAACCATATCGATGGCCCTTCCAAGCTCAAAATCAATCGTTGTGGAGATTTTGAATTGATTTTTTAGGTTGATTTACGGGTTGGATTATGGTAAACGGAAGAGAGGAAAATCAAAACAAAGAGGTGGTGGTGATCATTGAATGAGTGAGAGAGATCGTGGTGAGGAGAGAGAGAGGATGGACGAGAGAGTCTATGGTGAGATTGAATGAGTGAGAGAGAGGATCATGATGAGGAGAGGGAGGGGACAAATCAGATTTTTATATCAAATTAAAAAAAATATCATATTTTTATTTTAAATTAAAAATATTATTATATTTAGTCCAATCCCATATTTCACATATTTCACCAAACAAAACATGGTATTAATTCAGTCCAGTCTTATATTTTTCCAAACACAACATAATATTAATTTAGTTCAGTCCAGTCCAGCTCATTCCAATACCATCTAATCTCAGTCCCATCTTAATCCAATCAAATCCTATAAAATAGTATAATCCAATCTCACGCACCAAACGGACCCTAAGAGTATAGTTATTTCCTAATGATACATGATTCTTCGGCTCCGTTTGGTATTACTTTTGAGAAGTTAACATTCTTATTTTTTTTTAACATTATCTATCTATCCACCTATCTTGACCATATATTTTTTTGAAGCTTTTGTCAATAGGTAGGATTCGAGCTACTAACTTGGAAGTCATATATTGACCCAAATCCTAAAATCGTTCATCTATCGGTTGAACTATATCCTTGAGGGCAATTATCCCTATTGATTTAATATAAAGATAATTATATCTCATGTTTAATTTCATATAAATCAATTTTATTATAAGTATGTTTATCATTGATTGTCTCTCATAACAACATAAACCGTCAATTATTATTGTTTTATTCTTTCTGGTCATAGCCGTCTATTCTTCTTCCGATCACTATTGCCAGTGACGCTTTGCTGTTATTTTTTTTTTTATTTAATATATGTTTTTCAAAAAAAATATTGTTATGAAATTTAAATTGATAAAAGAAAAGAAAATCTAAGAATATTGTGAGGTTTCGGTTTGGAGGAATTTTTACTGCATGATTCATTGAACCAAGTATCTACTTTAGTTCGTTTCGAAAAAAAAAAATCAACTCTGGTTGGAGGAATTCGGTTTGTGAAGTTCCGGTTTGGTATGATGTAACAAAAAAAAACTACATGATTAATTGAAGGGATAATTACCCCGGTGGCCATCAACTCTTGCCACCACTATCAAAATGGCCACCGGATGGGGAATTGATTTCAAAATGGTCATTTTTGGTAAACAATGTTACACTAATGATCATTCCATTCAATTTCATCCATTTCCATCCAATTCCGTCCAATGAGTGGCATTTTTGTAAATAAAAAGATGTCATTAATTTATTTTAGATATTTTTTAGAAATCAATTTTTCTTTTGTTTTTTTTAAACAAATAATTATATTTAGTATTTGTATATATGTATAATATATATATATATATATATATATATATATATATATATATATATATATATATGAGTATTGACAAGTGCATACATGTCAAGGCAAAATATGTAAAATGAGTGGTTCACATTTAATGTCCTTATATAATTCTATCAGTATGCACTTATGTGAAAATTTTCGTATATATATATTTGAGATATGCTATACGTATATACACACACTAAATATAATTATTTGTTTCAAAAATCAAAAGAAAAAGTTGATTTTCAAAAAATATATAAAATAAATTAATGACATCCCCTCTACCAAAATGTCACTCTCATTGGATGAAATTGGATGGAATGACCATTTTGAAACCAATTCCCCATTCGGTGGCCATTTTGATAGTGGTGGAAAGAGTTGATAGCCACCGGAGTAATTATCCCTTAATTTAATTAAATTAGTAAAATTTGACCAAATTCATTGATGTATTGTTGTATCTTGACTTATATTAATTATTAATCGAGTGTAGCGATTCGTATTTCCAAATAATTGTTTAATTTAGGGATAATGGTTGACATCAAACCCTTTTATCCAATTTTTACATCCAACTTGATGTGTGGACCATTGGATGTTTTGATAAGTGCATACAAAGGTTGGATAAAAAGGTTGGATGTCAACCATTATCCTTAATTTAGTGATTATATATCGTTGAATGTTTCAAGAAAAATTCTACACAAAAAATGGTTTGATTTTCGAAATTCATTTGAAGACCGAAAAGCACGTATGATTGATTAAATGACTTTTATGAACAATTTTGAAACTATAACAAAACCAATAAAGAATAGGAAAAGAAAAATCAAGAGAACATGTTTTAATTCTGTGTTTGTTTTTGTTAAAATCATATCTTTTTTATTTAATAATACATTTTAGAGCAATTGGCACATGTATCCGTAGACTATAAGCGAATTCGCATGTTGGGCCTAATTTTTTTTAGACATTAAACCCCCGTAGCTTTAAAAAATTGACAGTAGGTGACAGAATTGTAATACCATCCATTTTTCTGTCATGGAAAATTACACTAATTTTATATACATAGTTGCATCAAATCAGAAAAAATATAATAGTATGACATAAATACTCCTTTGGTCAAATTTTAAAAATAAAAAATATATTTTAGCAATTATTTAAATATCACTAAATATAAAACCCAGATGAATATTTAAATTATTTAACGGGCATTATCATTTAAATTATCATTTTTATTTAAATATCCATAAATATCATTTGTTCATTTACAATAACAAGGTTATTAATAATGTCAAAAATAACAAATAAATAATAAATAATAATAATAATATAATAATAATAATGACAACAACAATAATAATAATAATATAATAATAATAATTTAAATACCCTATAACTTTTTCGTTATTGTCATTTAAATTATTTGTTTTTTTTAAATATCTATAAATATCATTTTTTTTTCATTTACAATAACAAAGGAATTTTTAAAAAAGAAAATTTAAATGATAATTTCCCTTAAGTAATTTAAATATCGATTGTTTAATGGAGAAAAAAAAGTATAAGGGGTAGAGTGCAAAGATATTTAGAAATATTCAAATAAAAATGATAATGACTAAAAAAGTATAGGATATTTAAATAATGGTTATTATTATTATTATCATTATATTATTTTATATATTATTATTATTATCATTATTATTATTTATTATTATCTTTTTATTTTTTGTTTTTGATTTTGACAATATCAATACCCTTGTTATTATAAATTAATAAGTGATATTTAGGGATATTTAAATAAAAAAGATAATTTAAATGATAATTTTTATTAAATAATTTAAATAATCATCTAGGTTTTATATTTAGGGATATTTAAATAAAAAAAAGATCATATAAATAATTCTTAAATCAATTTAATTTTTCATTTTCTATTTATTTAATTTTCTTTATCAGAAAGTTCAGAATTTTATTATTATTTAACCAAAATTTCAATTTTAAATTTTAAATTTTTATTTTTAAAATTTTATTTAAAAAAATTTGGTCAGAGGAGTATTCAGGTTATATTATTATATTTTTTCCGATTTGATACGATTATATATATAATAAGGGGTACTTAGTGCAATTTGCTATGATAGAAAAACTGGATGGTGTATTGGTGTTACAATTTCGTCATTTATTGCCAATTTCTGAAAGTTCAAAGGGTTTAATGCCTACAAAAAATTAGGAGGCAACATGCTAATTCCCTTATAGTCAAGGGGGGATCTATGCCAATTACTCTATATTTTAAATATTTGAATAAGATATAGATATAATTTGAAAACCAAGTAAAATATAATAATTTTCAATTTCATGTATGTTTTAGTCATTATGTAAAATCACAATAGTTCACAATAAAATTTATCAAACACGTGAATATTGCTTTTAAGTCTACAACGGTTTTAATAACAGAATTAATCAAACATTAACTTTATACAGTGAAAATGATTATTTTAAAAACTACATCAATACCAATACCAAATTGGTCATTCATAGTATCATAAAACTAATATAATAATCGAATAACAATATTGTTTTATTAATTATTAATAAACTTCATAGTTTTCTACATTGAAAGAGAGACTATTGGTTCTATTGATAAATTTGATTTTTTGAAAAATCATAAGTACAAATTAAGTAGTGTTTGGTTATATTTGTATTTTATGTTTCTTTTATAATTATTTTTGATTTTATTTATATATAAAAATTAATTATTTAGAATATACATTTTATATAGGTAAACCTTCCAATATCCTCTAGACTTGGTATAGCTTTATTTTTAATTAACAAAAGTTTCTCGTATCGTTGATATTCAGTCAAAAATAAATAAATTATTCTAGCGCTTCTGGCCCACTTGTATTCCCACTCGTATTTAATCCTGGTTATGTCCATATCCACAATCTCATGACCACCTAACCATTATCTATCCAATTTAATTATAGTCATTAAATTATGATCGATAAGTATAATTTTTGCGTAACATGTACTATTTGAGCAAGTATGAATACAATGTAAACGAAAACACCTACTCATCGTCATGAAATATACTAGGTGATGAAGTACGTATGTGAAATTAGATGTGATGAAGGATGTGGAAAACTTTGAAAGATCTATTGACCTACGATTACTTGCGATGCCTTGCAAAGTTCAAGTGCCAGCTATTATATATATATAATCATGTGATGAGCTACGTATATATGTTAGATAGAGATCGTTTATTTGTCTGTAGATTTGTATTTGAAAAATAAAGTATGCACAAAGAATATATATATAAAATTTCACCTCTGTACGATCGTACGCAATGGACCATTAGATTCAATTTTTTTGACCTAGTCTATATGTATTTGTAGACCCTGACGAACCTAGGGATTTGAACCAGGTGAGACACTTAAACAAAACAACAATTATATTATAAAAAAATATTGAAAAATTTAGATCATAGTAAAATGAGTTTTTTTTTTTTAACAAAATTGATTTTTTTTTATTCTTATATTTAAAAATAAATAAAAACAAGATATAAAGGATTATGCTTATGGTGGGATTTGAACCCTCACCACATATGTGGAAGGAATGAGCAATACCAGTGCAACTAAGAAGTGATGTGTAATAAAAAACATAGTATTAATAAGTAAATAATAACAAGGAAAACAACATAAATTACAATATAATTTTGTAATACGAAATTTTGTTTTGTATTTATAATGAATTTAGTTTAAATTTATACAAAATTGATTAATAAATATTACTAGACATGTTTTGAATTTGTTATTCTTTTAATTATTGGTAATTTTTTTGATTTATTGATTCTAAATAAATTAAAGTTATAAAATAAAGAAAAATACTAAGAATAAAATAAAATGAATCATAACAATATATGGATTCTTTTAATACGATAAATTAAAATTTGAGATTTTAGGGTTTATTGATGTGATGTGATAGATATGTCAAATTAAAACTATTAAAAATAATAAAAGTTCAATAATAATAATATATTATTTAATATATAATAAAATTGAATTAAATAACCATAAATTGTATATAGCTAAGAAGTTGACGATGACGAAAAAAAGAAAGTGAATTATTTTATTTTTAAAAAAATAAAAATTTGATTAAGGAATTGACGAAGATGATAAAATAAATAGAAAAAAAAAATCAAATAATTCATTAGGACTTGAATCCTCGTCATGTAACGAAAAAAACATTCTTTACCTGCTGCATTATTAATTCCTTTATGCAATTATAGTTAATGATTTATATATATTATATACGAACATAACAGATTTTTTGAAAAAAAAATTTTGAGATAAAACACGGATCTTATCTTATCTTAATGTGCACCCCTATTTACAGTGCTTATCCATAATATATAACCGTACGTACAATATCGCCCAGGAGAAAATGAATATATACACAATTTCTTTGCCTTCAAACTTACAAATAACATTGCCATGGAGATCACCATTCACGATTTTGACCTGGGCGGAACTATTTGTATAGCAGCCTAAGCTGTATCCGAACCTAACTTTTTGGAAAAAAGTTAATAGTTTAGAGTGGTGCTGTTATGCTGAAATATTTATATCATACTTTTTAAATTATTTAATATTTTATTTTATGTAATACTAAACGTTCTAAATTTCTTTTTTAAATTCTATCTCAAATGATACGGCACGTGAAATGTGATAATGTGGCACGTGAAGTGTCAACTTCTTGTAACTCAGGATATTATAGGTAAATGATGTGGTGTTGATACATCACGTGCCACATCATTTGAGACAGAATTTGGAAAAGAAATTTAGGACGTCTAACGTTACTTTTTTTTTTTTTAAAAAATCTTCTATGAAATAAGTCTAATAAATCCTTACTTTCCTTTTTTACAAAAAAATATAAAAATAAAAAGCCTGTGGGTCACTTCTAAATTAAACACAAAAAAATTCTCTCCCAAGTTAACTTTTGTTTTGTTTTGTTTTTTTTTTTTAATGTGTTTTAGTTATTTAGAGTTTACGGTTGGGTTGTGATTTTTTTTTTACCCAAACTTTAATGAATGCATTGTTTGTCAATGGTTTATTTTTGTGTGTGTGGAAATATTGGTTTAAAATCTGAATTCAAATGCGGGGAAGATGATGAATAGTGGTTGCTACTTCGAGAATTATTGACTGTAAAATCGAGACTTGATTTGTTAAAATGAGACTCAATTCTTGACGGAGACTTAATTCTCGTGCAATTTCTCCTAGTACTGTCTTGATTTTCTTTTCTTTTTTTGGTTTTCTAGATTTGTGTTATTTTAAGATCTAATTCCTCCCTCTTCTGATTCTAGTTTTAATATCTACTTTATCTCTCTTTAACTATTTTTTATTTTCTATTATCACGTCTCAAAGAGGTATTTTTGTCCTGAAACCATTTTAAATGCTATATAAATTCAACTTAATAAATTAGTTTCCAGCTAACAATTAATAAGCTCCTCAAAAGGTGTCACTGAACTCTTATAATAAATTTTGACACCAACAGGATGAGAAGGAATGGATCTGAGGACAAATGGGATTGTCTAGAGATAAAACATTATATATACGATCCAAATATTTATTCTCATCGTCGGGATATATTCAATTAATTTTGTTCAGCATATCGACCACATTTATTTTCATTTTATATATTACTTTTAAAAAAAAACTCATTTTTTATATATAAATAGAAAAACTCATATATCTTAACATTGTTATTGGTTCTCACGTTGATATTATGATGTTTAATTTGCAATCCAATCATATTTTAACTATTTAAAATAAAATAAAATAAAGCATCGAACCTTTATTAGTTAGTTTATTATTATATATATATATTGTAGTATTACCTTTATTAGTTAGTTTAACAAGCAAATCCCATCAAAGACTAATGAAAAAAAGATGTTCACACAAGAGGACTCACAAATGCCATTTTCGAATCTCATCTACAATCTACTATATATGTGTAAAAAGCATAATCGGTTTAAATTTCTCATAAATCTCGAAAATGCCATTAATACGTCATCTCTTATTATTATTATTTTTCCAATAACAAGAAGAAGCAAACTGTCTTGGCTTCTTGTCTACACGTCTCTCTTTCTCTCTTGTTGTGATACTATAAATATATAAAAACCATCATTGATCCTTCTCTCACTTAATTTCTAATTAGCTCTCTCCTCCATCACTCTGTCTTGGATCTCAGGAAGCCAACAATGGTGAAGTTCTCAAAGGAGCTTGAGGCTCAGCTGATACCAGAGTGGAAAGACGCGTTCGTCGACTACTGGCAACTGAAGAAACAAGTGAAGAAGATAAAGCTCTCAATAAAAAATAAGCAGACCCAAGACATCATCAACCATGACTTCGGTCTCTCCATTTTCGATTCCATTCGCTTCCTCACCAGGAAATTCTCTCACAAGCTCATCAACCAATCCACTACCACCGACAATATCATTCAGGTATATATGTACAAACTCAATCCATATATTCGATCAACTTGTTCATGTATGAGTTTGGCTCGATGGATTTTTTTTTTTGTGTGGGTAGGTTTGCCGTGTATTCATTTCATGCGGGTTTCAGGTTCTTGTCGTTTTTAACTGTTTGCGTTAAATTATTTGGCCTATATAGCGTGAAAGCAAATTGGAATCATTTTCAGGGGAAAAAAAGACTCAATAACCGAACTTCCTCATTTTCTACACTCCTTTTCTGCTTTTTTCCTTCTCTAACGATCGTGTTATCATCGTCACCGTTTGATCAAAGCGGGTCCCACTTCAGATTATCATCAGCCGTCCACCTTACATCTGAAGTGGGTCCGATATAAATTATCATTAATTTCATCACCAATTCGTTTTTCAGATTCTAAATGAGGTATTTTGGACCATTTTAGGGCTGTTATGTGATGTTTTTTTTTTTGGGTGAATATCTCATTTTCTTACGAAAGCAAAAAAAAAAAAATTGAAAAATGAAAAAGAGAGAAACGGTTTCTGAGGGGTATTTATTATCACGAAACTATCGTGACTTGCTAACCAAAAAGGGAAACAAAAAAATCGATGAAACAGACACAATTAAGGAGGTTGTTGAACAAATTTCATTATATGTTGTTGTTGATAAAGGTGAAGAGTAAAGTAATGGAAGATGGAGATGAAGAAGTGTACGAGACTGAGCTTGCACAGTTGTTTTCTGAAGAAGATGAGGTATTTTAAAAATTATTGTTGTAATTTTTGCATGGACATTTAATTTTGATTTTTAATTAAATGGGTATTTGATATATTGATGTGTAGATTAAGGTGTTTTTTGAGAGTTTGGATGATGAATTAAACAAAGTGAACCAATTTTACAAGACCAAGGAGAGTGAGTTCTTAGAGAGAGGAGAGAGTCTCAACAAGCAACTACAAATACTTGTAGACCTCAAGCAAATTCTCAGTGACCGGCGACGGAAGCCCAACAGTGGAATTCTTTCTCGGTCATGGTCGTCTTCTGCTCGAAACTCCGATTTTTCAGGTGAGACTTTGTTCATCAATTCATTAAAATTTCCATTTAATTGAATTGAAGGTCAAAAAGAATATTCAACTAGGTCATGTTTAGCGTAGTGGACATCAGGAAAAAATCAACTTAAAAAAAAAAGTTGATGTGATCAATTTTAACTAACTAAGGATACTATAGTAAATTTACCAAGCAAAATCTGACTTAGCAGAGAAATTTTGTCCTGGACGGCTGGACCTACAGCAAGTGATGTCATATTTTATTTGTTGTAATTAAGGAATGTATGATCTGGATTCTGGAGAGTCCAACTAGATGGAAAATATGTTGTTTCAAGTACAGTATTGTCTGAATATATTAACACTTGAACACGTGCTAAAATGTAATATTCAAACGTTTCCACGAAAAATATTTTATTTTATTTTTTTACCGTTTGATCATAATATATTAAAGTTGAAATTTGGTGAGTTATGAGAACAATTATTTGGTTCTTTTTCAATGAAACAAATTTGGACGGTGTGATGTGGGGGATAGATAAATAGACATATATGAGTCGGTATTATAGAAAGCATGCACTAGAAACATTGAGACTCCATCTTTGACAAAATTATTGAAACAATTAAGTGTTGCTTTTGGTTACATGTATGATTCACAGCAACAACCGTGGCCCACAAAAATCTTTTTTTTTTTTTTTTCTGATTTAGAAAGAAAAGCCGGTAAACAAACCAAATATGAATCCAAGAAAAACATCAACACAAAGAGATTTGTTAATTGGTCAGACCAGACCGCAAGTCCCCAGGTGGTTTCTCTTTCGCATGTAGTGTTCAAATCCAATTCGTAATAGAGTACTAGAGACAGCATATTTTAGCTAGCTAAGAGGAATTGAAAGTTGATTAGGGTTACAGCAGCTTTCATGCTGTCCATATAAAGCTTCTTTTTATAGGTTTGTTACAGCTAGAGAAAGTTACGTGACATTAATAATAAGTATGCTTAATTATCACATTTTCTCATTTAAGAGAAAGCGATGGGCAGATAAGAAAACTATCAAAGATTTAATTCATTGTAATCCTGGATTGTGTATAAATACAAAAATACTATATATATTTATTAAACATGATGTAATTAAATAGAAACGGATTCATAAAATTTTAAAATTTATCAGAAACCTTAACGAACGTTCAATGCAGAGGGTTCAGAAGCATTGAGCGATAGTGGAAGCGAGACACCGACACAGACAGACGAAGTGATAGCGGCGCTAGAGAGAAATGGTGTGAACTTCATAAACACGGCAACAAGATCGAAAACGAAGAAAGGGAAACCAAAGATGGCGATGAGGATTGACGTTCCAGCCAGGACACCAACACGGACAATCACTGCTGTTACATCGATGCTGTGGGAAGATCTAGTCAATAATCCCAAAAAAGAAGGCCCTGGGGACTTCATTAATAGGAAGAAGATCCAATGTGCAGAGAAGATGATTAGAGGAGCTTTTGTCGAGCTCTATAGAGGTCTTGGCCTACTCAAAACTTACAGGTACTATTAATTTATTTAATTCAATTCAATTCTATTCTATTATATATATACATATATTAGCAGCTGCTTCTTCTTAGATATGGTTTTTTTTTAAATAGAAAGAGATTTAGAAAAAAAAAAAAAAAGTAGGTTGTAGGAGAACATTTTGTGGGCTCACATGATTATTACACTGCCTGCCACTAACTTTGATATTTCCCATCGTGTGATACAAGTGAACATGAAATTAAGAAAGAAATCCATGATCAAACCATAATACAAAGAACTAAAGAAGTGTATGTTAATGGACTACAAATATAAGATGATGCATGAGGCCACGATTCTCATATATTAGAGTAGCTTTCACCAAATGTTGCATTGGATTTACGTAATATATATAGTTTCCAAAACTGACCAAATTGACACTTTTGGCAGCGCACTGAATATGGTGGCATTTACAAAGATACTCAAGAAATTCGACAAGGTAAGGTGGTAATATGTCAACTTATTATTCATCTTCTTCTCATATGACAGATTAACTCCACACACAAAAAATCGCGGAAAGATTAGAAAGAATATTTTATTCAGATTTTGGTTTTACTTTTGGTACGCATAGGTTTTGCTTTTAGAATATGGCACTTTAGATTTTAATTTTTTTTATCATTATTGTTTTTTGTTTACTGGAAAGACCACTTTTAGGGCGTATTAGTGGGATTGGAGATTGGGCTTCTCTTGTTTTTATTAAAGAAAAAAAGGAAGTAAATAATAAACAACTGCCCACTAATTGTAGTGGAAAAGAATAGAAAAATTAAAATTGTATACTCATTATGTTTTAGAATTAAGAGTTTGAAAATAGAATAACAAGAACCCTGTTTCTTAAAAAAAAAAAGGATTTAATCCAAGAAATTAGCTCATCTATCGAAATAATAAAACATCATTTTTACCATTTTATCTGAAATTATATCTTTATTTCATTTTATTAGTATGTGAATGAATTGAAGAATCTTAATCCATTGTTATATTGTAGAGTTTTGTGAAACAAAAAATAAAAATCTGATGTGTATGAGAATACATGGATGATGTTTGCATATAAGTATTTGCTCATACCATGACTAAACTAATTAGTTGAAACACCAATTAAATCTGTGGTCCTCAGTTCCTCACCTCACATGAGAATAGTGTGAGACACCAACAACTATTTAATATATCTTGTGATATGTATGTATGTCAAATATATTCAACCCACCCATCAAATAGATTAGTGAGTCATGCATATGCATGCATGAGTTATAGAGTGACTACTTGGAGGATGTTAATTAGTAAATTGAATAATTAATTTTAAGTATTAATTATGATTAATTTCTGATGATGTGGTGGATCAACGTACAGGTTTCAAACCAGAAGGCATCGGAAAGTTATCTTCAAGTTGTGAAGAGGTCCCATTTCATTAGTTCTGACAAGGTGTATATCTCATATATATGTTTTTATATTAAAAGGTGATTAAGACTTAAGAGTAATTATTATATTGATTATGTTTGGTTGATTTGAATATATAAGGTGGTTAGACTGATGGACGAAGTGGAGTCCATATTCACAAAGCACTTCGCGACCAATGACAGGAAAAAGGCAATGAAATTCTTGAGACCTCAACAACAGAAGGATTCTCACATGGTCACCTTCTTTGTTGGTAATTTCTAAATACCCACTTACCAGTCACTCCCCATTACAAAATACAACAATATATATCGTCTTACTTTTTCCTTTTGAGACGAAACCCACCACCAATCTTGCTAGTGGAAACTTAAATTTTTTATTGTATTTTTTTTTTTTTTTTGAGATGATAGTGCAAATTAAAGTCGACCCACTAATTGTTTGAATCTCATATTTTTAGGAGTTTGAATTTATTGAAATTTACTAACTGAAGGGTCTCTCCATTTTTATTTTTTTGTAGGGTTGTTTACAGGTTGTTTTGTATCACTGTTTAGCGTATACGCAATATTGGCTCACTTGGCTGGTTTATTTTCTGCTAACAGTGAAGTGGCTTATATGGAAACTGTCTATCCTGTTTTCAGGTGCAGCATCACCTCTATTTTTTTTCATATTTATCATCTGCTTTTTATTGTCACGTCCAATATAAAATTATGTACTACCAGACTCAAATGGGCTGCAATTTGGGGCCTGTACTGTATAGACATTTCAATGGTTCAAAATGTAAAGAAACAGCCCATCTGGGCCTCAATGTGGCATGTCCTATAACACTAGTTGTTGTATACTGATCAAGTAAATATTGTTGTTGTATACTGATCAAGTAAATATTGTGATGTTGTACTGCAGTGTGTTTGCGTTACTGTGTTTGCACTTGTTCATGTATGGTTGCAACTTGTTCATGTGGAAGAGTACTAGGGTCAACTGCAATTTCATCTTCGAATTCTCGCCTAGCACCGCTCTCAAATACAGAGATGCATTTCTCATTTGCACCACTTTCATGACTGCTGTGGTTGGTGCCATGGTTGTCCACCTTCTCTTACGAGCTAGCGGCTTCTTGCCTAGCCAAGTTGATGCCATTCCTGGAGTTCTCCTTCTGGTTAGTACTAAATATCATAACCAAAAACAGAGAATTGCATTCAAGACTTAATTTTGAGAACTAGTTCTCACTTATACATTTTACAGATTTCCATTTGCCTGCTCATATGCCCATTTGACATCTTTTATCTCCCCACTCGCTACTGTTTCCTTCGTATTCTTCGTAACATTATCTGCTCTCCATTTTATAAGGTACATTATTACTTTAATAGATAGGTTTCATATAAAAAAAAATAAATTAGACTGCTTAATCTTGGTTTAATATCTATCATGTATATATGCAGGTTTTGATGGTAGACTTTTTCATGGCTGACCAACTTACTAGCCAGGTAATTTACAATGTTAGGATTTATGATTTTATTACATGTCCTTGTAAACGAAGATCATTAGATTAATTTCTAATGTAGAAAATATGAGTATATATCTGGCTTCTATCTATCTCTAATCATCAACCCTTTTTTTGTTACTAAACAGATTCCATTACTGAGACACTTGGAATCCACAGCCTGTTATTTCATGGCTGGAAGTTTTAAAACACACCGATATGAAACCTGTAAAAAAGGAAGACTCTACAGGGAGCTAGCTTATGTCATCTCATTTTTGCCTTATTATTGGCGTGCAATGCAGGTTATCTAAAGTTTCTTATAATTTATGTCACATTTTGTAAAATTGCATTTAAATTGTACATCGTTTTCACAATGACTGACTTCTTGTGGCCTTGGTGGTGTTATATGAGCAGTGTGCAAGAAGATGGTTCGATGAATGTGACGTGATCCATTTGGCTAACATGGGGAAGTATGTTTCGGCTATGGTGGCAGCCGGTGCCAGGATAACGTACACCAGAGAGAGCAACCACCTTTGGTTTGGTATAGTCATTGTCACTTCTGTGGTTGCTACACTTTATCAATTGTACTGGGATTTCGTTAAGGATTGGGGTCTTCTAAACCGGAATTCCAGGAACCCCTGGCTCAGAGATGATCTGATCTTGAAGAACAAAAGCATCTACTACATTTCCATTGTTAGTCTCTCACTTTCTCTCTTAGAATAAAATTTCTCTTGGCTTTCTTGTTCTTCAAGCCTAACGGATTGAGAAAATGGATATTTCAGGCTATAAATGTAGTTCTGAGAGTGGCTTGGGTGCAGACTGTTATACGGTTCCATATTAACGTCGTTGAGTGGCGTATGCTTGATTTTTTCATGGCTTCTTTAGAAGTTATTCGTCGAGGACATTGGAATTTCTACAGGTACTTTCTATTCCCACCCCAATAAGATTAAAAAATCATAATGTCTGAACAATATAATTGTACAATTTTACTAATAAAAGACTTGATGTAAAACAACAGGTTGGAAAATGAACATCTGAGCAATGTAGGCAAGTTCAGGGCTGTGAAGGCAGTTCCATTGCCATTCCGGGAGATGGATGCTGACGATTGATCATCTACTTAATCGTTATGTTAAGCAAATGTACAAAAGTCTTTACTGGCTGACAGGACGCATAGTCCGAAAATTTCTACAACTTCCAGCTTTGTGGGGATTTTGATGGATCCACATTTTATACAACAATGTGGGAGATCTCCTTATCATCAACATAATCATCAATTTTCACCACCAATCCGACAACTCGAATTGTGAAATTGTAAAGCTCCAAGTCCAAGGAGAAATTTTGCAGCTAGAGTACTAGCAGGCAGCTGCATCATGTATGGCTTGTACATTTCTCATTCTAACTTGGATTTTGCTTATTAATACAGGTCAATGATAACTAATTGTTGAATCAGTGTTTTTCTTTTTATTTTATTTCCAATCAACTCCAAATGTACGTTCAATGGTATTAGTAACTGAAAATAAAACCAGAGAAACTATAGGTGTGCAATTCTACTTCTTATACTGAAAATTCTATATTTCTTCGTAGGAAACTAGTCATTCTAGTATGCTGTAATTACAAAAAAAAAATCCATAAAACTTATCTATTTTAGAGATCCCTTATTTGAAAAGACTTTATTCTATATGCAACGCAACAGCCACAGCATACTTCGGACCCATTTGCTCATTGTGTAGTTGTTATAGATTCTGCTATTCTCTTTGAAAGACAATAAGCAGTGGACTCAATGGTGATCATTGGATTGACACCAATCGCGGTTAGAAGAACACTAGCATCACATACAAACAGACCTTGTGCTTCCCAACTCTCCCCATTCTCATCAACTGCGCCTTCATTTTCATCGATCCCCATCCTAGTGCTTCCCATTTGATGGGCAGAGAAGTATATCATCCAATTCTCATTTTGCGACAATGGCCCTTCTTCCGCATACAGTGTCTAGGAACTCCTCCAATTCCTTTTTATCAATCCCTTTACATTTAATTCTCTGGCCGTCACTCCAGTGAGTGCCAACTTCAACGGCTCCTGCTGCTATCAGGATTCTCAGTGCCTGCCTCAATCCAACCTTCAGATTCTCTCTGTCTAATGAGTCTAATTTATGGCTTATCCTTCCTTCCACCTTAACTTTTCCAGAGCCTTGATCCCTGATTATCGTTATCAAATGAGCAGTTCTCGCATATTTCATCATCCTTTGCTTCAAATCAGCTCCAGATTCGCAAGGACATAATGTAGCAAATGATGATGGTCCTAGTGCAGGAGTTTCAATGATGGCTCTAGAACTAATTGCATCGGAATTACATCCTGAAACCACCTTCTTGACTGATGTAATGATTCCACCCTCGTATGATTTGGCCTTAAACTCCAAGTTTGAGTCCGGAAAGTGTCTCTGTTGGGTTATGTGAAGCCAGAAACGAACAGAGAAAACGAGTTCCAAAAGGTGACGCGGAGAAGGCAAGAGCTCGGACCGCGGCACACACAACAGAGAAGTCCAGAGGTGACATGCTATGTGGACCGCGGCGCAAACATGGTGCACACACCGCGGCCTGTGGAGCGAAGTTTCCCAGACGAGTCATGCGTTGTGGACCGCGGCACAGACATGTGACTACACAGCGGTCCAGACCGCGGTAGTGATAGATTTCGCGAGAAATATGAAATCTTGTGCAAATAAGTAATTGGAATTAGAAATAGATTCCAATTGGGTTTTGACTAACCCTAGTGCTCCCATATAAATATTACCATTATGTGTACTCAAAAATGTGTGAGAAAAGGAGTGCGTAGTGTTGAGAAAAATTGCTAGAAAGAGAGAGAGAGAGAGAGAGAGAGAGAGAGAGAGAGAGAGAGAGCAATTGTAGAGAGACTGAGAGATTGTAATCAACTCTGAGATAAAATGGATTGAGTGCGGTGCGCTCTGTAGACGTAGGCAAATTGCTGAACCACGTAAAATCTTTGGTGTCTTCTTTCATCTTATTGCTTTCTATTATTTGTGTTATTGATTAGTTTTATGTGTATGCGATTTTTTTCTCGACAACAATTGGTATCAGAGCTCCTGGTTCGGCCAGATTATTTTTTAAACAAATCTAGGTTTTCTCAAGGTCATCGATTTTGTCGTGGAGATGGAGTCAGAGAAGGAAACACACAAGATTGAGAAATTCAATGGATCGAATTTCAGCTTCTGGAAGATGCAGATGGAGGATTATCTTTACCAAAAGGATCTGCATTGGCCGATAAAAAAGAGACCAAAGGATATGACCGATGAAAATTGGAAAAAAAAAACAGAAACCGAAGAACATGGATGATGATGATTTTGAACTCCTGGATCGGAAAGCATTGGGAGCAATTCATCTCAATTTGACAAAGCAGGTCGTCTTCAACGTAAAGGATCAATAGACAACCAAAGATCTAATGGATACCCTATTATACCTATACGAACAACCTTCTACGGTAAGGAAAGTCCATCTCGTCAAGAAGTTATCAACCTTGAGATGGCGGAGAGTCAGAACTTTAAAGATTTTCAAAACCAGTTCAATGAAGTGAATTATAGGTTGTGATATTTGTCTATGGGTTTTGATGAGGAGTTTATGGCGGCGTTTCTAATCACCCAATTGCCAGAAAGTTGGAAGACGACATGCCAGTCGATTGCCAACTCGTTCGGGAAAGAAAATTTGAATCTTCAGTAGGTTGTAAATAGGATCTTGACCGAAGAGATCAGGATGCGTGAAGAGGGATTAGGGGGGTCTACATCTTCAGCACTGAATTTGGAAGGTAGGGAAGACAGAAGCAGAAATCGAAACACAAATCAACGGGGAAGAGCAAATTCTAGAGGAAAGTCCAAATCTAATAATCAGGTCAACTATTCGGGAAACCAACAATGGAACAAAAAGGATGTAGAGTGCTGAAATTGTGGTAATAAAGGCCATCTCTCGTATGAGTGAAGATCTGGGAAGAAAGATAAGGGCAAGAACAGTACGAATTATTTATCGGAGGAGTCAGATGACTGTCTTATCTGTTCGTTGGAAAGCAAGACGGAGTCCTGGGTCCTTAATTCGGGAGCGTCTTTCTATGCCACACCTCACAGGGAAATGCTCGAGAACTACGTCTCCTGAAATTTGGATAAAGTGTATCTTGATGAGGATCAAGCATGCGGCATTACAGGGAAGAGAGATGTGAAGATTCAACTGCAATGGTCAGTTGGAAGCTCGACAATGTGAGGTATATACCGGACTTAAGGAAGAATTTGATCTCCATTGGACAACTGGCGTCAGATGGTTAAGTGATAACTTTCACAAGTGATAAGTGGAAGATTTCGAAAGGAGCTTTGACAATCACCCAAGGAAGTAAGATTGGGTTGCTTTACACAACCACGGATGATTATGGTTTAGTCGCTATGGCAGAAGGTAAAAATAATCCAAACTTGTGGCACCAAAGGTTTGGGCACATGAGTACTCATGGGCTAAAGTGTCTGCATTCGAAGGGAAAGTTGCTAGATTTGAAGAATATTGAGGTTGATTTCTGTAAGAACGGTATTTTAGGAAAACAGAAGTGAGTGAGCTTCAAGATTACCAAAAGAGCACCAGTAAAGGAGAAGATGGAACTAGTGCACACTGATTTCCAGCTACAGTCTTATCAACCGGAGGTAAACTGTACTTCGTCACGTCCATTGTCGATCACTCTAGAAAGGTATGAGTTTACCTTCTAAAATAAAAGTCTGAGGTATTTGATGTTTTCAATAGATGGAAAGCCTGGGTAGAGAATGAGACAGGGATGAAGATCAAAATGTTGCATTCAAACAATAGTAGAGAATATGAAGACAATGAGTTCAAGAAGTTTTGCTACCAGAGCAGGATAAAGCTTAGTAGAACGATTCCTGGAACTCCACAGCAGAATGGCATAGCAGAACGGATGAACAGAACATTGATTGAGAGAGCCAGAAGCATGAGGTTACATTCAGGATTGCCAAAACAGTTCTGGGTAGAAACAGTCAATACAGTAACATATTTCATCAATAGAGGACCATCAAAGCCTTTGGAACTCGCTATACCATAGGAGATCTGTACTGGAAAAGAGGTAAAACGTTCTCACCTTAAAGTGTTTGGATGTGTTTCTTATGTACATGTAGGTGATCATACGAGGAGTAAACTAGTCGCCAAGTCAGTGAAGTGTACTTTGGTGGGCTACGGAAAAGATGAATTTTGTTACAAGCTGTGGGATGACCAAAATCGTAAGATGATCAGAAGTAGAGATGTTGTTTTCAACGAAAGGGTCATGTATAAAGACAGGAACACATAGGTGTCTAAACCGGAAAAGACAGAGTATTTTGGACCGGATGATGTACAAGATAGAGGGATCATGGAACATATTAAATAGAATGATGAAGAGCAAGGTCTGCAACCCCAGATATAAGAACCTATCCTACTTAGAAATGTTCTAGTGACACAGGTCCAGAATATGTTAAGAAGATCAACTCGAACTTCTATACCAAATAGGAAGTATTTGCAACACATGCTGCTGATAGACGCGGAAGAACCTGAGTGCTATGATGAAGCTTGTTAGGGAGAAGATGCGAGCAAGTGGGAGCTTGCAATGAAGGATGAGATGAAGTCGTTGGTATCTAACCAAATTTGGGAGTTAGCCAAGTTGCTTGAAGGAAAAAAAAGCCCTACAGAATAAGTGGGTGTTTCGGATCAAAGAAGAACATGATGGTTCCAAGAGATACAAGACACAACTCGTAGTCAAAGGTTTCCAACGAATTTAAGGTATTGACTACTCTGGCATTTTTTCTCATGTTGTCAAACTAACTACGATCCGGTTAGTGTTTAGTATTGTCGAGCAAAAGGGATATATCTGGAGCAGTTAGATGTGAAGACTGTCTTTCTTCATGGAGAATTGGAGGAAAAGATATACATGAAGCAACCTGAGGGTTTTGTAGAAATTGGCAAGGAATAGTTGGTATGCTAGTTGACGAAGAGCTTGTATGGTTTAAAACAAGCTCTTCGACAGTGGTATAAGAAGTTCGATGAATTCATGAAAGGGAATGACTACTTGAGATGCAATGCTGACCACTGTTGTTACTTCAAAAAGGTTAAGTTTAGTTTCATAATATTGCTACTTTATGTTGATGATATGTTAGTAGCTGGTGCAGATTTAGAAGAGATTAACAACTTGAAGAAATAATTTTTTAGAGAGATTGAGATGAAGGATTTGGGTCCAGCAAAGCAAATCCTTGGAATGAGGATTAGCAGAGACAATCAAGAAGGTACATTGAAGCTTTCACAAGCAGAGTACGTTCGGAAGGTGTTATAGAGATTTAGCATGGGAGATGCGAAACCGGTGAGAACACCTTTGGCTAGTCACTTTAAGTTGTCCAAGGATCAAAATCTGAAGAAGGAAGAAGAGAAGAACTTCATGGCTAGAGTTCCTTACGCTTCAGCCATTGGAAGTCTAATGTATGCCATGACTTGCACAATACCAGACATTTCCCAAGCAGTGGGAGTTGTGAACCGATACATGTCCAATCTGGGCAAGCCTCACTGGGAGGCTGTGAAGTGGATCCTAAGATATCTGCGGGGTACGATGGAGAGATGTCTAACCTTCAGAAGAGATGAAATCAAGCTAGAAGGTATATGGATTCAGATTTTATCGGGGAGGTGGATCATAGAAGAAGTACCACGGGATATATGTTTACAATGGCAAGTACTGCGATCAGTTGTCCCAGTTGCAGAAGATAGTGACAATCTCTACAACTGAAGTAGAGTATATGGTTGTGATAGAAGCAAGCAAGGAGCTGATATGGTTACAAGGGTAGTTAGCCGAGTTCGGATTCAATCAGGTGATGATTGTGTTGCATAGTGACAGTCAAAGTGTAATACACATGGCCAAGAATTCGACGTTCCATTTTATGACCAAGCATATAGACCTGCGCTACTACTTTATTCGATCGTTAACGAAGAATGAGTGTTAAAGTTAGTGAAGATTGCAGGAACTAAGAATCCAGCTGACATGTTAACCAAGCCAGTCACTACTGAAAAACTGGAGTTGTGCGCAACTTCAGTGGGTCTTCAAGAGTAAAGACGTGGGGAATGAGTGCACCGTTATTTATCCACTAAGTCATCAAGGAAATATGGAGAACGTCTATTGAGTTTCAGTCTTCAAGTGGGAGATTGTTGGGTTATGTGAAGCTAGAAACGAGCAGCGAAAACGAGTTCCAGCAGGTGGCACGACGGAGGCAGGAGCTCAGACCGAGGCACACACAGCGAAGAATTCCAGAGGTGACATGATATGTGGATCGCGGCGCAGACATGGTGCACACACTGCGGCCTGTGGAGCAAAGTTTCCCAGACGTGTCATGCGTTGTGGACCGCGGTCCAAACTGCGGCAGTGAAGAATTTCACGAGAAATAGGAAATCCCGTGCGAATAAGTAATTGGAATAGGAAATAGATTCCAATTGGGTTTTGGCTAACCCTAGTGCTCTCATATAAATATTACCATTATGGGTAATCAAAAGTGTGTTAGAAAATGAGTGTGTAGTGTTGAGGAAAATTACTAGAGAGAGACAGAAAGCAATTGTAAAGAGACTAAAAGAGAAACAGAGATATTGTAATCAACTCTGAGAAATAGTGGATTGAGTGTGGTGCGCTCCGTGGACATAGACAAATTGTTGAACCACGTAAAATCTTTGGTGTCTTCTTTGTTCTTATTTCTTTCTTTTATTTGTGTTTGTGATTAGATTTGTATGTGTGTGATTTTTTCTCGATAACAATCCTCAGGCCATCGCGACAGGGTGGAGATGAAGGTTCTTACCGATGTTAGGATTCTTCAATCCGCTAGAGATCATTAAAGGCGGTGTCAAAAGAGCCCCACAAGCCGAGATTGTTATCTTGCCTTCAATTTGCAATCGCTTTGTTATTTTCTTATTCAAAGAATTTCCTATCACTCATGAACATTTCTTCTTCCTTTTGCTTCCATCGTCGTTATTTTCCAATACAAATCTCTCGACTTTGCATCCTGTTAAAATGACTGCACCGTGTTCTACTGCATCAACCAACCGTGTATTATTAGCTCCTTTTTTGTCTCCTTTTATACAACCATACTTGCAAGATCCACAGTAATGATCTTCACTGGAATTTCGTGCTACGTTTTCTACTTCAAGACCAAGATTTTGACGCCCTTTACGGAGTACCTGGGTCTGGAAACATTCATGTACACAATTCTCCGTAACACCAATTCTCTTACACACAACATCCATAGCAGATAGATACTATGTGCTCCAAAAGAGTGAGAGTTTCTGTTCCTCAGCCCATTCCTGAAGCACTGGTTTCGGTGTTCTGATACATGCTGACCAGTTGACAGCCGATCCACCACCCACTGTCGACCCTGACATAATCAGCATGGACGCGTTAACAGTTCCAAGAATCCCTCCTGATTCATATAGTTGATCATATGATAGGCCTTTAAGAAGAGAATAATCTTTAGGAGCAAAGTAAGTTCCTTTTTCGACGACGACGACTTTCTGACCAGAACTTACTAGGACAGCTGCTGCAACACCTCCACCGCAACCAGAGCCAACAACTACAACGTCGCATTTGATTTTGAAGATGTTCTGCTCAGAATCCTTCGTAACTTTAAAGCCTTTCTCTGTGAGCGATTTGAGAAGAGTTGAGTTGGTTTCGTGTATAGTTTCGATTATTCCTTTTTGAAGTGGCCTCTCCTTCAGATATTTGGACAAATTCTAGTCGCGGTCTACATGATAATTTATGGCTTCCCATGAAGAGTTACCATTTTCATCAACCTGCAGCAGGAGTATTATAGGGTTATATATCATGTTAAATTCTAGACTAATAGTATAGACTGTAATTATGTAAAACAATAGGGACTTATATGTATTAAACATAAGTCATAATTCATTACCATTTTCATAAGTGCAGCTAAAAATCAAATATAATTGAATTATGTAAATAGGACAATTGGACTGTAATTGAATTATGAGTAAACAATCGAGACAATAAGGAGTAAGGACTGTAATTATGAAAAACGATAGGGACTTATATGTATAAAACATAAGTCATAAGTCATTACCATTTTCATAAGTGCAGTTAAAAATCAAAATTTATTTACTCTAAGGACTTATAATTGAATTAATAAAAAGATAAAATTGTAAAAAAAAAAAAATGGATTGCCAGGCATTTCAAGACTCAAGATCTTTAATAGTGAAAAGTTGTCGTTGGGTTCCTTTCAATATCACTTGCTCCTATGGGCCGGTCTTGGGCTCAGGGCTCGGCCCATCTTAAGATATTTTTAAGGGATTTGGAATTTTATTACTATATTTTAATCTCATGAGCTCAATAAACCTCACACCCAATTCTAAAAACTTGTAGTTTATTCATTAATCAACAATGAAAATAAAAGGACTCTAGTGAAAAGTGAAAAAAGAATGAAAGATTTCATTCTCATGTATAGTAACCTTTTGGAAATAGAAAATTAGAAACAAGATCCTTACAAAATTACCTATATTAATATAAAAATGTGAAATAATTAATTGATAGTATATTTTAAGTATAATACATCATTTATTCTTTAATTCTAACAGCATCTCCAAGGTTATCCTTTGAAGACCCCTAATCTAACGGTGAATGTAGTTGTAAGGGGTTATTAAGAGGATTTGTGTTCCAATGATACTCCCTTAAATGACTCATTTAGAATTTATTTTTATTATTTTATGTTTTACTATATAATTACTTTATTATTTAGTTTATATATTAACAATAATAAATCTTGAAAGTAGAAATAGTAACAATAATAAATTTCATTTAAAAAAAAAAGTAACAATAATAAATGTATTGATTGTTTTGTTTTTTTAATACAAAGCTATAACAATAATAATAATCAAATTTGTATCCAATATCTAATTAACAAAGCAAACCCTATCATTCAAATATAATAATAAAGGTCAAATTTGCAATCCCTATAAATCTATATGATGTACATCTCAATTTCAAACTCAATATATGATGAGGAAAGATTCCCTCGATCTGTTTATAAGTTTGAATAATGTCTGCAAATTAATTTCATACTTTAATTAAGCACGGTACAGTTGACTTCAAATGTTATATTGATGTTTCAACGATAATATTTTTTTATCTTTTGTTTATTTCTATTATATTTCATAGAAATCGACCCCTTCCTTGTTGACAAAAAACTTTGTATCCAATGACCAAAAGGTGGCTTTAAATTAGTTTTATTTATTCCCTCCTTGAAGAAAAAAAAAATACTCAAAGAATACAATGAAATTTTAGGCTAAAATTCTAGCAAATTAAAAAAAAAGGGTTTTCTTATATACATGATATAGTACAAGAGTGTACATATCATATCCTATGTTATATATATATATATATATATATATATATATATATATATATATATATATAATGATTAATTATGTATTATATAAACGCATAAACATAATTTTATGATATAAAGAAGTGCATATATAGTTTTTCTTTATAGAGCGATGTAATTTAATATAATTAATAAGATTTTAGCCCTTAATAAGGCTTAACCAAACCCATGTTAAATTCTTCTTAGTTGAAAATAATAAAAATAAAGAAAGATATATAAAAGCAGTGAAAATAGAGAAATAAAATAATTACCGTGGAGAAGAAAATGAAGAGGCACAAAAGGCGGATGTAGAGGAGTGCAACTCGAATAGGAGTGAAAAACCATGTCTAGTTCCACTTTTGCAGGACCCTTTCTCTCTTCTCCAACGATATTCCAGAGAAGCTGTTAATGAATGGCGTGAGTTGGTGAGAGTTATGAACGTGTGATGTTAGTGAGTACACATGTGTTATTGTAAATGTTAGAGTATAATCCACTAACACTTTAATATATTACAACTGTATTGCTTTTAAATTAGGGTAAATCGTATTTTAATCTCTATAGTTTGTCTTAATCTGCGTTTAGCCCACGGTTTTTTGAAATTGTAATTTTTAGTCCATCATTATTCTGACAATATGGCTTGTAGTCCCTACCGTCCAATTATGTTAGGGTTTCGTCAAGTCAAGGAGGGTAAAAAGGTAAAATAACGTTAGATCTTCTAGAATCTTATATAATCAAAGGGTATAATAGTAATTTTTAAATTAATTATAAAAAACAAATTAAAAATATTAAATTAAATAAAAATTATTATTATCAAAAAGATAAATAATAATTAAATTTATAATTAATAAATTTTAAAATAAAACTAATTAAAACTAATCAAAACTAATTAAATTTATAATTAATTAAATTTTAAAATAAAACTAATCAAAACCCAAACACATTCATCTTGTCCAAACCCATCCAAACTCATTCATATCTTTACCGTCCACCTCCAAATCACCCTAACATCCAAACCACTGAATCAACCAAAACCGCTCATCCCCAAACCACTCAAACCACTGAATCAACCAAAACCACTCATCCCCAAACCACCTAAAAACCCCTCCGTGAAATCAATCTCAGTCAACCAGAGGCGACGAGAAGCGATCCAACAACGTCCAACAACATCGACCAAATCACAATCAAACCCAGAAATCGAACCGCCGCCGTTGCAAATCAATCTCTGCCGCTGTCGCGAATCACACCACCACCAGTCCTCTCTTCTCGCTCTCTTTGGTTCATCTGGATCGAGTCACTTGGAGATGGATCTCCGATACTGATTCGATCCGAGATCTCTTACATGGGGCTGCCGTGCATAAATTTTTTGTTTGTTTGTTTGTTTTTTCCATTTTTTAAAATATGTTCTTGGAAGTGTTTGGGTGTTGGTTTGGAGTTGTGTTTGGTTGCTAGGAAGGTATGGATTCTGGGTTTGGAGGTAAAATAAAATTAATTAAATAAGTTTTATTTTATTTGAACTGTTTAGTTGTTGGGAAGGTCTAGATTCTGGGTTTGGATTCTGGGTTTGAAGTGTTTGGTATTTAAGATGGTATGGATTCTGGGTTTGGTTGTGTTTTTGGTGTATGGATTCTGGGTTTGTTTTTAAACTATTTGGTGGCCGGTGATGATTTTGATGATGTTGGTTTCTGGAATGAGATTGAAGTCGTGGAGTTTAAGTTAGAATTTTTTTTAATTTTTTTAATTTTTTTAATTTTTTTTAAAGAGATCTGGTGGAGATCACCAGATCCACAAAAATTTTGTTTTTGTTTACTTTTTTGTTTTTCATATAAACCGGATAAACAATTTTTTTTTAAAAATAATTATTGTCTACAACAATTTTAATATAAGAATTAACCAAATAGTTGTCTAATTAACTTCGTACAGTGAAAGTGATTATTTTTAAACTACATAAATACTAATACCAAATTAGTCATTCATCATATAATAAAACTAATATAATAATCAAATAACAATATTGTTTGATTAATTTTTAATAAACTTCATAGTTTTCTACATTTAAAGAGAGACTACTGGTTCTATTGATCAGGATTTCGTTATTGATAATTTTGATTTTTAAAAACATATCATAAAATACAACTTAATTAGTGTTTGGTTATATTTGCATTTCATATTTCTTTTATAATTATTTTTTATTTTTATTTAGAATATACATTTTTTATTGGTAAACCTTGCTATCTGCTTTTTACTTTGTGTAACTTTATTTTTAACTGACAAAAGTTTCTCGTATCATTGATATTCAGTCCAAAAAAAAATGTTATAGCCCTTCTAAGAAGCCCCTCACTGAATACAATGTAAATGAAAACACCTACTCATCGTCATAAAATATACTAGGTGACGAAGTACGTACTCAAAATTAAATGTGATTAAGAACATGGAAACCTTTAAAAGATCTATTGACCTACGCAGTAACGGATCTAAAACTTTTAACCAGGTGGAATATTTGAATAAAATAATAATTATGGATAATTACTCTGGTGGTCATCAACTCTTACCACCACTATCAAAATGGCCACCGGATGGGGAATTGGTTTCAAAATGACCATTTTTTATAAACAATGTTACACTAATGGTCATTCCATCCAATTCCATTCATTTCCATCCAATAAGTGGCATTTTGATAAATAAAGGGATATCATTAATTTATTTTAGATTAATTTTGGAAATCAATTTTTCTTTTGTTTTTTTTAAACAAATAATTATATTTAGTGTATGTATATACGTATAACATATATATCAAACATGTATATGTTTACATATATATATATATATATACATGTTTCTTTTTTTAGAAGATTAAGGTTATAAAATCTAAAAATTCTAAAAAATATATTTGAGATAAGTTGAATATATATATTCTTTTTTGAAAAGATTAAGGTTATAAATTCTAAAAAAACATTTGAGATATATAATTTTTTTTCTTTTTTTAGAAGATTAAAATTCTAAAAGGTATATTTGAGATAAGTTGAAAAGATATATATATATATATATATATATATATATATATATATATATATATATATATATATATATATATAAATATATATGGGATATGTTATACGTATATACACACATTAAATATAATTATTTATTTTAAAAATCAAAAGAAAAATTTGATTTCTAAAAAATATCTCAAATAAATTAATGATATCCCCTTATTTACCAAAATGTCACTTATTGGATGTAATTGGATGGAAATGTATGGAATTGGATGGAATGATCATTAGTGTAACATTGTTTACCAAAAATAGTCATTTTGAAACCAATTCCCCATCCGGTGGCAATTTTGATAGTGGTGATAAGAGTTGATGGCCACCGGGGTAATTATCCCTAATAATTATATAAAAAAATACTGAAAAATTAAGATTAAAATAAAATGAGTATTTTTAGTATACAAATTTGAGTTTTTTTCTAAAAAGAAAAATTCATGGTATAATGAAGTTTAAGGTATAAAATAAAACTAAAGAACGGTTATTTAAGATGAACTAAATAATTTTGTATTTAAAAAGAAATAAAAACAATAAACATAATTGATAAATGAATAGTAACAAGAAAAACAACATAAATTACAATCTAATTTTATAATACGAAATTTTATTTTGTATTTATTATGAATTCACTTTAAATTTATATAAAATAATTGATTAATAAATATTACTAGATACGTTTTAAAAAATTTTATTCTTCTAATTATTGGTAAAATGAATTTAAAAAGATGGTAAAATAATAAATAAAAAAAGATACAAAAAATTGTTAAAATTAAGCTAAATGAAATGGAAAGTAGAGAGGTTTGAACCAGCACCACAATGTCGTTTGGAGTTGGGAGAAAACCAACCAGCTGTGATAACAGGTCACATAGTCTTATTTTGTTATTAGTTAATAATTATTATATATATAAATATATAAAAAAATCAACTTTATTTTTTAAAATTTGAGGTGGGACACATGTCTCACCCGATCTAAACGTGGATCCATCCCTGGACCTACAATTACTTGTGATGCCTTGCAAGTTCAAGTGCCAACTATTATATATATATATATTGTTTTTCCTGTACTGATATTAATATAAATTATATAAATACGTTGTATGTGAACCATTGATTTTTGAGAAGTTTTGACAAGTACATACACTTTGAATTATATCAGTACGTACTGACTTAACAATATATATATATATATATATATATATATATATATATATATATATATATATATATATATTATTTTTCCTATCAGTACGTACTAATATAAGTTATATCAGTGCATTGCATGTGGACCATTGATTTTGAAAAAGTTTTGACAAGTAGATACACTTTGAGTTATATCAGTACGTACTGACTTGACAATTATATATATATATATATATATATATATATATATATATATATATATAATCATAAATAACCTTAAATTTAAGGGAGTATACAAAAATACCATTTCTCAATAACTTTTCTTTTTTTATCAAAGGGAAATGATTTTAGATAAAAATGTCTTTAGTATAAATATCACACGTAAGGATAACATTTTATTTTTTTTAATCATCTTCATCGGCATCATCAATGTATGTCTATTCCAGACCTGCATATGGAAGTTTGTTTGACCTCTCCATTGATGGAGGTATGTACGATCTCCATCACATGTAATGATAACACTTTTTGTAATCATCTTTATCACCTCAGAAATTGAAAAATAGAAAATTTGAAGTTTACAGAAACATTACACGCTGAAATGTAATTTTAGTATGTAATCTTTTTATAATTTCAGCGTGTAAAAATGCATTTTATCGTATAAAAATGCTTGTAAAGATGTTATTTCAGCCTATAAAGATGTTGATATTTCAGCCTGTAAAGATGTTGACATTTCAGCGTGTAATCATGTTAACACTTTAGTGTGTAAATATTTTCAGCGTTTAATTATATTGATATTTCAGCGTGTAAAGATTTCAGCGTGAAACGAAATATTTTCAAAAGACTTTTGAGGGGGCAAATGATATCCGTTTTTTACCTGTAATATATCGTTGGAATCATTTCGACGAGGAGAACAATATTTTAAAGAGTAAAGATAGAGAAAAAAAATTAGAGAGAGAAACATGATAAGAAAAACTTATAAAAGAGAGAAAAATTGTGTCAAGAGAGAAAAAGTTGTATCAGAGAATAAAGTGAAAAGGTAGATAAGGGCAATCTTAACAAAAAAAAACATTTTTCTTGGGAAATAAATTATTGGGATGTAATAGTTTTGTATATTGTATTAATTTTCAGACCAAAAGAATGAATTTTACCTATATATATATATAATCAAGTGATGAGCTACGTATATACATTAATAGAGATTGCTTATTTGTGCATACTTTATTTTTCCAATACAAATCGACAGACAAATAAGAAATCTCTATATAATGTATATACGTAGCTCATCACTTGATTATATATATATATATATATAAACAGGATTGCTTTGCCTTCAAACATACAAATAACATTGCGGTGAGGATCACCATTCACGATTTTGACGTAGGAGGAGCTATTTGAATAGTGTTGTTGTAAAAAATCGTACACACAAATCCAATCATAAACAAAATTAAGAAAGTATTAAGAAGAAAAAGAAGACATTAAAGATTTTGCGTGGTTCAACAATTTGCCTACGTCCATGGAGCGCACAACACTCAATCCACTATTTTAAACGTTGATTGCAATCTCTCTCCCTCTCTCTCTCCCTCTCCCTCTCCATACGGTTACTCTCTATCTATCAATTTTTCTCACACATTACGCACACAAATCAGAGTACACATAATAGTAGTATTTATATAGGAGCATTAGGGCTGGTCAAATCCCAATTGGAGTCTATTTCCTTTTTCAATTACTTTTCTTCACAAGATTTCCTATTTCTAGCGGAATTCGCAACTACCGCTGTCTGGGTCACGGTGTAGGCACGTTTCTGTACCGCGGTCCACAATGCTTGACGCATTTGGAGAACACCGCTCCTTAGGCCGCTGTATGTGCACTATGTTTGTGCCACGATTTGCACAGTTTGTATCAGAGAATAAAGTGAAAAGGTAAATAAGGGCAATCTTAACAAAAAAAAAACAATTCTCTTGAGAAAAAAATTATTAGGATGTAATAGTTATGTATTCTGTATTAATTTTCAGACCAAAAGAAGGAATTTTACCTATATATATATAATCAAGTGATGAGCTACGTATATACATTAATAGAGATTGTTTATTTATGCATACTTTATTTTTCCAATACAGATCGACAGACAAATAAGCAATCTCTATCTAATGTATATACGTAGCTCATCACTTGATTATTTTTATATTTTATATATATACATATACACGATTGCTTTGCCTTCAAACATACAAATAACATTGCGGTGGGGATCACCATTCACGATTTTGATGTAGAAAGAGCTATTTGAATAGTGTTGTTGTGAAAAATCGCACACATACAAATCCAATCATAAACAAAATTAAGAAAGTATTAAGAAGAAAATGACGACATTAAAGATTTTACGTGATTCAACAATTTGCCTACGTCCACAGAGCGTACCGCACTCAATCCATTATTTTCAGAGTTGATTGCAATATCTCTCTCTCTCTCTCTCTCTCCCTAGAGTTACTCTCTCTCTATCAATTTTTCTCACACATTACGCACACAAATCAGAGTACACATAATAGTAGTATTTATATATGAGCACTAGGGTTGGCCATATCCCAATTGGAGTCTATTTCCTTTTTCAATTACTTTTCTTCGTAAGATTTCCTATTTCTAGCGAAATTCGTAACTACCTCTGTCTGGGTCACGGTGTAGGCTCGTTTCTGTACCGCGATCCACAATGCTTGACGCCTTTGGAGAACACCACTCATTAGGTCGTTGTATGTGCACTATGTCTGTGCCACGATTTCCACAGCTTGTCACCTCTAGACACCACTGTTGTGTGTGTCGCTGTTTGAGCTTCTTGTCTCAACCGCGGTCCATGCCGCTCCACCTACTGGAAATCGTTCCTCAGGTTGGTTTCTGACTTCACATAACCCAACAATCTCCCCATTTGAAGACTGAAACTTGATAGACGGTCATCATCCTTCCTTGATGACTTAGTGGATAAATAACTGTGTGCTCATCCTCTATGTATTCACTTTTGAAGACCCACTGAAGTTGCGCACAATTCTAGTCTCTCAGTAGTGACTGATTTGGTTAACATATCAGATTCTTAATTCATGCAATCTTCACTATCTTCAACACTTCATCTTCAATTAATGATCGAATAAAGTGATAATGCGGGTCTATATGCTTGGTCTTAGAATGGAACGCCGAATTCTTGACCAAGTGTATTGCACTCTGACTATCACTATGCAACACTTTTATCACCTGATCGAATCCCAACTCAGCTAACAACCATTGTAACTATATCAGCTCTTTGCTTGCTTTTGTTATAGCCATATACACGGATTCAGTTGTAGAGATTGTCAATATCGTCTTCAACTGGGAAACCCAACTAATCTCGATACTAGCCATCGTAAACACATATCCGGTGGTACTTCTTCTATGATCCATCTCTCCGGTAAAATCTGAATCCACATAACCTTATAGCTTGAGTTTATCTACTCTTAAGGTTATACATCTCGCCATTATACCCCGTAGGTATCTTAGGATCCAATCCCAATGAGGCTTGCCTGGATTGGACATGTATCGGCTCACAACTCCCACTGCTTGGGAAATATGGCTGAAGCGTAAGGAATCTAGCCATAGAGTCCTTTTCCTCTTCCGTCTTCGGACTCTAATCTTTGGACTACCTGAAATGACTATCCAAAGGTGTTCTCACCGGTTTCGCATCTCCCATGTCGAATCTCTGTAACACCTTCCGAACGTACTGTGCTTGTGAAAGCTTCAATGTACCTTCATGTTCGTCTCTGCTAACCCTCATTCCATGAATCTACTTTGCTGCACCTAAATCCTTCATCCCAAACTCACTAGAGAGTTGCTTCTTCAAATTGTTAATCTCTTCTAAATCTGCACCAGCTACTAACATGTCATCAACATAAAGTAGCAAAATAATAAAACTTGACTTAACTCTTTTGAATTAACAGCAGTGGTCAACATTGCATCTTATGTAGCCATTGCCTTACATAAACCCATCGAACTTCTTGTACCACTGTCGGGGAGCTTGTTTTAAACCATACAAGCTCTTCGTCAACTTACATGCCAACTCTCCATTGTCATCTTTCGTAAACCCCTCTGGTTGCTTCATGTATAACTCTTTCTCCAAATCACCATGAAGAAAGACAGTTTTCACATCTAACTACTCCAGATATAACCCATTTTCTGTGAAAATACTTAAAACTAATCGGATCGTAGTTAGTTTAACAACAGGAAAGAAAATCTTTGAGTAGTCAATACCTTCAATTTGTTAGAAACCTTTGACTACAAGTCGTGCATTGTATCTCTTGGAACCATCATATTCCTTTTTTATCCGAAATACCCATTTGTTTTGTAGGGTTTTCTTTCCTTCAGTCAACTTGGCTAACTCTCAAGTTTGGTTAGATACCAACGACTTTATCTCATCATTCATTTATATCTCTCACTTTCTTGCATCTTCTCACTGACAAGCTTCATCATAGCACTCAGGTTCTCCCGCGTCCGCCAACAACATGTATTACAAGTATTTCCTATTAGGTATAGGAGTTGATCTTCTCAATATATTCTGAGCATGTGTCGCTGAAACATCTCTAAATGAGATTGATTCTTGAACATGGGGTTGCACACATTGCTCTTTATCACTCTGTTTAATATGTTCAACGATCCCGTTATCCTGTACAACATCCGGTCTAAATACTTTGGCTCTTCCAGCTTTAACACTTGTGTGTTCCTATCTTTGTACATGACTCTTTCGTTGATGATTATATCTCTACTTCTGTACATGGCCCACCAAAGTACACTTCACTGACATGGCATCTAACTTACTCCTCGCGTGATCACCTATATGTATATAAGAAACACACCCAAATACTTTAAGATGAGAAAGTTTTACCTCTTTCCTAGTCTAGATCTCCTCTGGTATAGTGAGGTCCAAGAACTTTGATGGTCCTTTGTTGATCAAACACGTTGTTGTATTGACTGCTTCTGTCTAGAACTATTTTGGCAACCCTGAATGTAACCCCATGCTTCTAGCTCTTTCAGTCAACGTCTTGTTCATCTGTTCTGCTTTACCATTTTGTTGTGAGGTTTCAGGAACTGTTCTACTGAGCTTTATCCTGTTTTGGTAGCAAAACTTCTTGAACTCATTATCTTCATAATCTCTACCATTGTCTGAATGCAGCTTTTTGATCTTCAATCCTGTCTCGTTCTCAACCATGGCTTTCTATCTCTTGAAAGTATCAAATATATCATGCCTGTATTTTAGAAAGTAAACACATACCTTTCTGGAGGGATCTTCGATGATAGTGACGAAGCATAGTTATCCTTCAGTTGACGAGACTAAAGTTGGACCCCAAACATCAGTGTGCACTAGTTCCAGCATCTTTACCAGTACTCTTCCGATCTTCTTGAAGATCACTCGCTTCTATTTACCCAATATGCAGCTATCATTGAAATCAACCTCAACACTCTTCAAATCTAGTGACTTTCTTTTCCAGTGCAGACACTTCAGCCCTTGAGTACTCTTGTGCCCAAACCTCTGGTGCCACAAGTTCGGATCATCCTTACCTTTTGCCAAGACTGAACCATAATTATCCATGGTTGCGTAAAGCGACCCATTCTTATTTCCTCGGGTGATCTTCCACTTATCACCTGTGAAAGTTGTCACGTATCCATCTAATGACAGTTGCCCAATGGAGATCAAGTTCTTCCTCAAGTGCGGTATATGCCTCATATTGTTGCGCTTTCAAATTGACCATTGCAACTGAATTTTCACATCTCCATTCTCGGTAATATCACATGCTTGATCGTTACCAAGATACACTTTACCAAATTTTAGAGACGTAATTCTCGAACAACTTCTTATGAGGTGTGGCATGGAAAGACGCTCACGAATCTAGAACCTATGACTCCGTCTTGTTTTCCAATGAGCAGATGAGACAGTCATCTATCTCTTTTGATACACAATTTGCACTGCTCTTGCCCTTATCCTTTTTCTCAAATCTACACTCATACAAGAAGTGACCCTTCTTACCACAATTCATGCACTCTACATCTTTTTGCTTCATTGTTGGTTTCCCGAATGGTTAGCCTGATTCTTGGATTTGGACTTTCCTCTAGACTTTGATCTTTCTCGTTGATTCGTGTTCCGATTTCTGTTTCTGCCTCCCCTACCTTCCATATTCAGTGCTGAAGATGTAGATGCCCATAATCCCTCTTCACACATCCTAATCTCTTCGATCCTGATCATATTCACAACCTGTTGAAGATTCAACTTTTCATTCCCTTATGCAATTTCAATTTCCTGAATCATCATCTTTCAACTCTCTAGTAATTGGGTGAGCATAAACACCGTCATAAACTCGTCATCGAAACCTATAGACAAGGAACATAACTCACCCTTCACTTCATTGAACTTATTAAAAAAAAAAATTAAAGTTTCGACCTTCCGCCATATTCAAATTTCATAGCTTCTTGACAAGATGGACTTTCCTTACCACTGAAGACTATTCATTTAGGTCTGATAGAGTATCTATTAGATATTTAGTAGTTTATTAATCCTTTACGTTGAAAGCGGCATGCTTCGTCAAATTGAGACAAATTGCTCACAATTCTTTCCGGTCCAGAAGTTTAAAAATCATCATCATCCATGTTCTTCAGTTTACGCTTCTTTGACCATTCTTCGTCGTTCATATCCTTTGGTCTCTCTTTTATTGGCCAATACAGATCCTTCTAGTATAGATAATCCTATATCTGCATCTTTTAGAAGCTGAAATTCGATCCATCGATTTTTTCAATCTTATGTGTATCCTTCTCTAATCTCATCTCTACGACGAAATCTATGATCTCGAGAAAACCTAGATTTGTGTGAAAAGTAATCTGCTTCAACCCGGAGCTCTGATACCAATTGTTGTTAAGATAAATCGCACACACACAAATCCAATCATAAACAAAATTAGGAAAGCATTAGGAAGAAAAAAAACAGCACCAAAGATTTTACGTGGTTCAACAATTTGTCTACATCTCCGGAGCGCACCGCACTCAATCAACTATTTTCATAGTTGATTACAATCTCTTTATCTCTTTTTCAGTCTCTCTACAATTGCTCTCTCTTTCTAACAATTTTTCTCAACAACAAATAGCAAACTAAGTTGTATCCCAACCGAATTTATTGGAAAAAAATTCATAGTAAGAATGGTGCTATTCTATTGAACTATTTATGCCTATTTAGTATTTTATTTTTAGTGCAATTGACCAAAGATAGAACTAGGGGTGGGCTAGGGTAGGCTCAAGCCTACCCTAACCTTAAAAAAATTGAAAGTATGTATATATATAATTAATTAATAATAGAAATCTAAGGTATAGCCCACCTCCCCACTGTCGATTTAATCTTCAATATGAGAAATAATAAAATAAACTAGTTAAAAGCATCAGCAACAACGCAGAGACGAAACTAGGGGTGGGTTAGGGCAGGATATCCTACTCTAACCTTTTAATCTATGATATAGCCATCTAGGTAATGCAACAATTATATTGAATATAACTTGTCTACTTTTATATCACACTTTCACACTTTACCAGCCACTTGGCACCCACGAATCCACGATGCAAGAGTCATCATACATCAATTGTTTTTTTTAGATTTGTGGTTATAAATACCGCATTAATAGAAAAACAGTACAAACTAGAAAATATATCCCTAATCCTTGCTGCTAATCTACTCTTAATCTAAATTTCCATAAAATTCAGTTACAAACTACCAAATGAAGACTTGAAGAGTTGTTTGTCTCACTGAGACACTGACAATCTTTTTAGTAAATAGAAATATAAATTCAGAACATGAGTTATTTCTATGTCTTTTTGTTATTTATATAGGTCATAATGCAAAAAAGAATTTTATTTCATTATTTCGATAAAAAAAAATGATGGTGAGTCATCAAGTAGACTAAATGCCACACGCGATGTTCATACTTCAAATTCAAGATCTCTTTCTAAGATTAAAAGATTTGAAACTCAGGACAAGTTTTTTCAGCAATGAAGCTTATCAAGACATCACTTCGTAATAAGCTGGACTATGAATTTTTAACAAACTCCATGGTGGTCTACATTGAAAGAGAAATTGATGGTGCTATTGATCATTATTTTCATAATTGATATGTTTGATCTTCTGAAAAACCGTAGAATACAACTTAATTAGTATTTGATTATATTTACATTTTATGTTTATTTCATCATTTGTTTTGACTTTATTCTTTTAAATTTGTTAACATATTTATTTATATATTACATTTATAGAGTAATCCTCATTATGCCTTCTTAAATATGTGTATATTTGTTTTTAATTAATATAATTTTCTTGTATTGATAATGATCGGGAGAAAAACAATTATAGTCCACCCTAGTGTTTTATCCTGGTTACGTTCCTGATATTTATACCCTCTACCGACATATTTATACCGCACTTTTTAAATTATTTAATATTCTATTGTTTCCTTTGTCAAAATTACTTAACATGATATATTTTTTCTATAAAGTAAGCATAATAAAACCTTACTTTTCCTCTTTATAAAAAATAAAAAATAAATAAAATAATAATCTATGATCTATGATCTCGAGAAAACCTAGATTTGTGTGAAAAGTAATCTGCCTCAACCCGGAGCTCTGATACCAATTGTTGTTAAGATAAATCGCACACACACAAATCCAATCATAAACAAAATTAGGAAAGCATTAGGAAGAAAAAAAACAGCACCAAAGATTTTACGTGGTTCAACAATTTGTCTACATCTCCGGAGCGCACCGCACTCAATCAACTATTTTCGTAGTTGATTACAATCTCTTTATCTCTTTTTCAGTCTCTCTACAATTGCTCTCTCTTTCTAACAATTTTTCTCAACAACAAATAGCAACCTAAGTTGTATCCCAACCGAATTTATTGGAAAAAAATTCATAGTAAGAATGGTGCTATTCTATTGAACTATTTATGCCTATTTAGTATTTTATTTTTAGTGCAATTGACCAAAGATAGAACTAGGGGTGGGCTAGGGTATGCTCAAGCCTACCCTAACCTTAAAAAAATTGAAAGTATGTATATATACATAATTAATTAATAATAGAAATCTAAGGTATAGCCCACCTCCCCACTGTCGATTTAATCTTCAATATGAGAAATAATAAAATAAACTAGTTAAAAGCATCAGCAACAACGCAGAGACGAAACTAGGGGTGGGTTAGGGCAGGCTTTCCTACTCTAACCTTTTAATCTATGATATAGCCATCTAGGTAATGCAACAATTATATTGAATATAACTTGTCTACTTTTATATCACACTTTCACACTTTACCAGCCACTTTGCACCCACGAATCCACGATGCAAGAGTCATCATACATCAATTGTTTTTTTTAGATTTGTGGTTATAAATACCGCATTAATAGAAAAACAGTACAAACTAGAAAATATATCCCTAATCCTTGCTGCTAATCTACTCTTAATCTAAATTTCCATAAAATTCAGTTACAAACTACCAAATGAAGACTTGAAGAGTTGTTTGTCTCACTGAGACACTGACAATCTTTTTAGTAAATAGAAATATAAATTCAGAACATGAGTTATTTCTATGTCTTTTTGTTATTTATATAGGTCATAATGCAAAAAAGAATTTTATTTCATTATTTCGATAAAAAAAAATGATGGTGAGTCATCAAGTAGACTAAATGCCACACGCGATGTTCATACTTCAAATTCAAGATCTCTTTCTAAGATTAAAAGATTTGAAACTCAGGACAAGTTTTTTCAGCAATGAAGCTTATCAAGACATCACTTCGTAATAAGCTGGACTATGAATTTTTAACAAACTCCATGGTGGTCTACATTGAAAGAGAAATTGATGGTGCTATTGATCATTATTTTCATAATTGATATGTTTGATCTTCTGAAAAACCGTAGAATACAACTTAATTAGTATTTGATTATATTTACATTTTATGTTTATTTCATCATTTGTTTTGACTTTATTCTTTTAAATTTGTTAACATATTTATTTATATATTACATTTATAGAGTAATCCTCATTATGCCTTCTTAAATATGTGTATATTTGTTTTTAATTAATATAATTTTCTTGTATCGATAATGATCGGGAGAAAAACAATTATAGTCCACCCTAGTGTTTTATCCTGGTTACGTTCCTGATATTTATACCCTCTACCGACATATTTATACCGCACTTTTTAAATTATTTAATATTCTATTGTTTCCTTTGTCAAAATTACTTAACATGATATATTTTTTCTATAAAGTAAGCATAATAAAACCTTACTTTTCCTCTTTATAAAAAATAAAAAATAAATAAAATAATAATCTATGATCTATGATCTCGAGAAAACCTAGATTTGTGTGAAAAGTAATCTGCCTCAACCCGGAGCTCTGATACCAATTGTTGTTAAGATAAATCGCACACACACAAATCCAATCATAAACAAAATTAGGAAAGCATTAGGAAGAAAAAAAACAGCACCAAAGATTTTACGTGGTTCAACAATTTGTCTACATCTCCGGAGCGCACCGCACTCAATCAACTATTTTCGTAGTTGATTACAATCTCTTTATCTCTTTTTCAGTCTCTCTACAATTGCTCTCTCTTTCTAACAATTTTTCTCAACAACAAATAGCAACCTAAGTTGTATCCCAACCGAATTTATTGGAAAAAAATTCATAGTAAGAATGGTGCTATTCTATTGAACTATTTATGCCTATTTAGTATTTTATTTTTAGTGCAATTGACCAAAGATAGAACTAGGGGTGGGCTAGGGTATGCTCAAGCCTACCCTAACCTTAAAAAAATTGAAAGTATGTATATATACATAATTAATTAATAATAGAAATCTAAGGTATAGCCCACCTCCCCACTGTCGATTTAATCTTCAATATGAGAAATAATAAAATAAACTAGTTAAAAGCATCAGCAACAACGCAGAGACGAAACTAGGGGTGGGCTAGGGCAGGCTTTCCTACTCTAACCTTTTAATCTATGATATAGCCATCTAGGTAATGCAACAATTATATTGAATATAACTTGTCTACTTTTATATCACACTTTCACACTTTACCAGCCACTTTGCACCCACGAATCCACGATGCAAGAGTCATCATACATCAATTGTTTTTTTTAGATTTGTGGTTATAAATACCGTATTAATAGAAAAACAGTACAAACTAGAAAATATATCCCTAATCCTTGCTGCTAATCTACTCTTAATCTAAATTTCCATAAAATTCAGTTACAAACTACCAAATGAAGACTTGAAGAGTTGTTTGTCTCACTGAGACACTGACAATCTTTTTAGTAAATAAAAATATAAATTCAGAACATGAGTTATTTCTATGTCTTTTTGTTATTTATATAGGTCATAATGCAAAAAAGAATTTTATTTCATTATTTCGATAAAAAAAATGATGGTGAGTCATCAAGTAGACTAAATGCCACACGCGATGTTCATACTTCAAATTCAAGATCTCTTTCTAAGATTAAAAGATTTGAAACTCAGGACAAGTTTTTTCAGCAATGAAGCTTATCAAGACATCACTTCGTAATAAGCTGGACTATGAATTTTTAACAAACTCCATGGTGGTCTACATTGAAAGAGAAATTGATGGTGCTATTGATCATTATTTTCATAATTGATATGTTTGATCTTCTGAAAAACCGTAGAATACAACTTAATTAGTATTTGATTATATTTACATTTTATGTTTATTTCATCATTTGTTTTGACTTTATTCTTTTAAATTTGTTAACATATTTATTTATATATTACATTTATAGAGTAATCCTCATTATGCCTTCTTAAATATGTGTATATTTGTTTTTAATTAATATAATTTTCTTGTATCGATAATGATCGGGAGAAAAACAATTATAGTCCACCCTAGTGTTTTATCCTGGTTACGTTCCTGATATTTATACCCTCTACCGACATATTTATACCGCACTTTTTAAATTATTTAATATTCTATTGTTTCCTTTGTCAAAATTACTTAACATGATATATTTTTTCTATAAAGTAAGCATAATAAAACCTTACTTTTCCTCTTTATAAAAAATAAAAAATAAATAAAATAATAATCTATGATCTATGATCTCGAGAAAACCTAGATTTGTGTGAAAAGTAATCTGCCTCAACCCGGAGCTCTGATACCAATTGTTGTTAAGATAAATCGCACACACACAAATCCAATCATAAACAAAATTAGGAAAGCATTAGGAAGAAAAAAAACAGCACCAAAGATTTTACGTGGTTCAACAATTTGTCTACATCTCCGGAGCGCACCGCACTCAATCAACTATTTTCGTAGTTGATTACAATCTCTTTATCTCTTTTTCAGTCTCTCTACAATTGCTCTCTCTTTCTAACAATTTTTCTCAACAACAAATAGCAACCTAAGTTGTATCCCAACCGAATTTATTGGAAAAAAATTCATAGTAAGAATGGTGCTATTCTATTGAACTATTTATGCCTATTTAGTATTTTATTTTTAGTGCAATTGACCAAAGATAGAACTAGGGGTGGGCTAGGGTATGCTCAAGCCTACCCTAACCTTAAAAAAATTGAAAGTATGTATATATACATAATTAATTAATAATAGAAATCTAAGGTATAGCCCACCTCCCCACTGTCGATTTAATCTTCAATATGAGAAATAATAAAATAAACTAGTTAAAAGCATCAGCAACAACGCAGAGACGAAACTAGGGGTGGGCTAGGGCAGGCTTTCCTACTCTAACCTTTTAATCTATGATATAGCCATCTAGGTAATGCAACAATTATATTGAATATAACTTGTCTACTTTTATATCACACTTTCACACTTTACCAGCCACTTTGCACCCACGAATCCACGATGCAAGAGTCATCATACATCAATTGTTTTTTTTAGATTTGTGGTTATAAATACCGTATTAATAGAAAAACAGTACAAACTAGAAAATATATCCCTAATCCTTGCTGCTAATCTACTCTTAATCTAAATTTCCATAAAATTCAGTTACAAACTACCAAATGAAGACTTGAAGAGTTGTTTGTCTCACTGAGACACTGACAATCTTTTTAGTAAATAAAAATATAAATTCAGAACATGAGTTATTTCTATGTCTTTTTGTTATTTATATAGGTCATAATGCAAAAAAGAATTTTATTTCATTATTTCGATAAAAAAAATGATGGTGAGTCATCAAGTAGACTAAATGCCACACGCGATGTTCATACTTCAAATTCAAGATCTCTTTCTAAGATTAAAAGATTTGAAACTCAGGACAAGTTTTTTCAGCAATGAAGCTTATCAAGACATCACTTCGTAATAAGCTGGACTATGAATTTTTAACAAACTCCATGGTGGTCTACATTGAAAGAGAAATTGATGGTGCTATTGATCATTATTTTCATAATTGATATGTTTGATCTTCTGAAAAACCGTAGAATACAACTTAATTAGTATTTGATTATATTTACATTTTATGTTTATTTCATCATTTGTTTTGACTTTATTCTTTTAAATTTGTTAACATATTTATTTATATATTACATTTATAGAGTAATCCTCATTATGCCTTCTTAAATATGTGTATATTTGTTTTTAATTAATATAATTTTCTTGTATCGATAATGATCGGGAGAAAAACAATTATAGTCCACCCTAGTGTTTTATCCTGGTTACGTTCCTGATATTTATACCCTCTACCGACATATTTATACCGCACTTTTTAAATTATTTAATATTCTATTGTTTCCTTTGTCAAAATTACTTAACATGATATATTTTTTCTATAAAGTAAGCATAATAAAACCTTACTTTTCCTCTTTATAAAAAATAAAAAATAAATAAAATAATAATCTATGATCTATGATCTCGAGAAAACCTAGATTTGTGTGAAAAGTAATCTGCCTCAACCCGGAGCTCTGATACCAATTGTTGTTAAGATAAATCGCACACACACAAATCCAATCATAAACAAAATTAGGAAAGCATTAGGAAGAAAAAAAACAGCACCAAAGATTTTACGTGGTTCAACAATTTGTCTACATCTCCGGAGCGCACCGCACTCAATCAACTATTTTCGTAGTTGATTACAATCTCTTTATCTCTTTTTCAGTCTCTCTACAATTGCTCTCTCTTTCTAACAATTTTTCTCAACAACAAATAGCAACCTAAGTTGTATCCCAACCGAATTTATTGGAAAAAAATTCATAGTAAGAATGGTGCTATTCTATTGAACTATTTATGCCTATTTAGTATTTTATTTTTAGTGCAATTGACCAAAGATAGAACTAGGGGTGGGCTAGGGTATGCTCAAGCCTACCCTAACCTTAAAAAAATTGAAAGTATGTATATATACATAATTAATTAATAATAGAAATCTAAGGTATAGCCCACCTCCCCACTGTCGATTTAATCTTCAATATGAGAAATAATAAAATAAACTAGTTAAAAGCATCAGCAACAACGCAGAGACGAAACTAGGGGTGGGTTAGGGCAGGCTTTCCTACTCTAACCTTTTAATCTATGATATAGCCATCTAGGTAATGCAACAATTATATTGAATATAACTTGTCTACTTTTATATCACACTTTCACACTTTACCAGCCACTTTGCACCCACGAATCCACGATGCAAGAGTCATCATACATCAATTGTTTTTTTTAGATTTGTGGTTATAAATACCGCATTAATAGAAAAACAGTACAAACTAGAAAATATATCCCTAATCCTTGCTGCTAATCTACTCTTAATCTAAATTTCCATAAAATTCAGTTACAAACTACCAAATGAAGACTTGAAGAGTTGTTTGTCTCACTGAGACACTGACAATCTTTTTAGTAAATAGAAATATAAATTCAGAACATGAGTTATTTCTATGTCTTTTTGTTATTTATATAGGTCATAATGCAAAAAAGAATTTTATTTCATTATTTCGATAAAAAAAAATGATGGTGAGTCATCAAGTAGACTAAATGCCACACGCGATGTTCATACTTCAAATTCAAGATCTATTTCTAAGATTAAAAGATTTGAAACTCAGGACAAGTTTTTTCAGCAATGAAGCTTATCAAGACATCACTTCGTAATAAGCTGGACTATGAATTTTTAACAAACTCTATGGTGGTCTACATTGAAAGAGAAATTGATGGTGCTATTGATCATTATTTTCATAATTGATATGTTTGATCTTCTGAAAAACCGTAGAATACAACTTAATTAGTATTTGATTATATTTACATTTTATGTTTATTTCATCATTTGTTTTGACTTTATTCTTTTAAATTTGTTAACATATTTATTTATATATTACATTTATAGAGTAATCCTCATTATGCCTTCTTAAATATGTGTATATTTGTTTTTAATTAATATAATTTTCTTGTATTGATAATAATTGGGAGAAAAACAATTATAGTCCACCCTAGTGTTTTATCCTGGTTACGTTCCTGATATTTATACCCTCTACCGACATATTTATACCGCACTTTTTAAATTATTTAATATTTTATTGTTTCCTTTGTCAAAATTACTTAAAATGATATATTTTTTCTATAAAGTAAGCATAATAAAACCTTACTTTTCCTCTTTATAAAAAATAAAAAATAAATAAAATAATAATAATAAGTCCGACGGTCACTTCTAAATTAAACACAAAATTTGTATCTCCCAAGTTGACTTTTTTTTTTTAATATGTTTTAGTTATTTAGATTTTACGGTTGGGTTGTGATTTTTTTTGCCCAAACTTTAACGAGTGCATTGTTTGTCATTGGTTTATTTTTGTGTGTGGAAATATTGGTTTAAAATCTGAATTCAAATGCGGGGAAGAGGAATAGTGGTTGCTGCTCACTCTAAAATCGAGACTTGATTTGTTAAAATGAGATTTAGATAAGTCTCCATTGAGAATTAAACAATTCTTGATGGAGACCTACTGGTGCAATTTCTCCTAGTACTGTCTTTTTTTTTTTCTTTCTAGATTCGTGTTATTGTAAGATCTAATTCCTCCCTCTTCTGATCCTAGTTTTAAGATCTACTTTATCTCTCTTTAACTATTTTTTATTTTCTATTTCTTTATGCTTTGAAAAAATCACATGTCTCGTGTTGGAGAGGTATTTTTGTTCTAAAACCATTTTAAATGCTATATAAATTCAACTTATTAAATTATTGTCAAGCGAATCATTATTAAACTCCTCAAAAGGTGTAATTGAACTCTTATAATAAATTTTTACACCGGTCAGATCAAAGGTCTAATGAGATTGTCTAAAGATAAAACACTATATATACAATCTAAATATCTATTATTATGATTGGTATATATTCATTTAATTTTATTTAGCATTTCGACCACAATTATTTTCATATTATATCTTACTTTAAAAAAATCTCATTTATCTTATATATATATAGAAAAACTCATATATCTTAACATTGTTATGGATTCTCACAATGATATTATGAAGTTCAATTTGCGATCCGATCATATTAAAATTGACCTTTATTAGTTAGTTTATTATTATTATAAATTTTTAGTAGTATTACCTTTATTAGTTAGTTTAACAAGCAAACCCCATAAAAGACTAATGAAAAAAAGATGTTCACACAAGAGGACTCACAAATGCCATTTTCGAATCTCATCTACAATCTACTATATCTGTGTAAAAAGCATAATCGGTTTTAATTTTTCATAAATCTCGAAAATGCCATTAATACGTCATCTCTTTTTCTTTTTTTTTTACAATAACAAGAAGAAACAAACTGTCTCGGCTTCTTGTCTACACGTCCTCTCTTTCTCTCTTGTTGTGACACTATAAATATATAAAAACCATCATTGATCCTTCTCTCACTTAATTTCAAATTAGCTCTCTTCTCCATCACTCTCTCTTGGATCTCAGGAAGCCAACAATGGTGAAGTTCTCAAAGGAGCTTGAGGCTCAGCTGATACCAGAGTGGAAAGACGCGTTCGTCAACTACTGGCAACTGAAGAAACAAGTGAAGAAGATAAAGCTCTCTATAAAAAATAAGCAGACCCAAGACATCATCAACCATGACTTCGGTCTCTCCATTTTCGATTCCATTCGCTTCCTCGCCAGGAAATTCTCTCACAAGCTCATCAACCAATCCACTACCACCGACAATATCATTCAGGTTTATATGTACAAACTCAATCCATATATTCGATCAACTTGTTCATGTATGTGTTTGGCTCGATGGAATTTTTTTTTGTGTAGGTAGGTTCGCCGTGTATTCATTTCATGCGGGTTTCAGGTTCTTGTCGATTTTAACTGTTTGCGTTAAACTATTTGGCCTATATACTGTGAAAGAAAATTGGAATCATTTTCAGGGGAAAAAAAACTCAAAAACCGAATTTTCTCATTTTCTACACTCCTTTTCTGCCTTTTTCCTTCTCTAACGATCGTGTTATCATCGTCACCGTTTGATCAAAGCGGTCCCACTTCAGATCATCATCAGCATTCAGCCTCAGCCGTCCACCTTACATTTGAAGTGGGTCCGATATATATTATCACTAATTTCATCACCAACTCGTTTTTCAGATTCTCTATGAGGTTTTTTGGACCATTTTAGGGCTGTTATGTGATGTTTATTTTTGGGTGAATATCTCATTTTCTTACGAAAGCAAAAAAAAAAAAAAAAATTTGAAAAATGAAAAAGAGGGAAACGATCGTGACTTCCATCTTTGACAAAATTTGAAAAAGAGGGGTATTTATTATCACGAAACTATCGTGACTTGCTAACCAAAAAGGGAAACAAAAAAATCGATGAAACAGACACAATTAAGGAGGTTGTTGAACAAATTTCATTATATGTTGTTGTTGATAAAGGTGAAGAGTAAAGTAATGGAAGATGGAGATGAAGAAGTGTACGAGACTGAGCTTGCACAGTTGTTTTCTGAAGAAGATGAGGTATTTTAAAAATTATTGTTGTAATTTTTGCATGGACATATAATTTTGATTTTTTAATTAAATGGGTATTTGATTGATATGTAGATTAGGGTGTTTTTTGAGTGTTTGGATGATGAATTAAACAAAGTGAACCAATTTTACAAGACCAAGGAGAGTGAGTTCTTAGAGAGAGGAGAGAGTCTCAACAAGCAACTACAAATACTTGTAGACCTCAAGCAAATTCTCAGTGACCGGCGACGGAAGCCCAACAGTGGAATTCTTTCTCGGTCACGGTCGTCTTCTGCTCGAAACTCCGATTTTTCAGGTGAGACTTTGTTCATCAATTCATTAAAATTTCTATTTAATTGAATTGAAGGTCAAAACAGAATATTCAACTAGGTCATGTTTAGCGTAGTGGACATCAGGAAGAAATCAACTTTAAAAAAAAAAAGTTGATGTGATCAATTTTAACTAACTAAGGATACTATAGTAAATTTACCAAGAAAAATCTGACTTAGCAGAGAAATTTTGTCCTGGACGGCTGGACCTACAGCAAGTGATGTCATATTTTATTTGTTGTAATTAAGGAATGTGTGATCTGGATTCTGGAAAGTCCAACTAGATGGAAAATATGTTGTTTCAAGTACAGAATTGTCTGAATATATTAACACTTGAACACGTGCTAAAATGTAATAGTCAACGTTTCTCGAAAAATATTTTATTTTATTTTTTACTATAATATATTAAAGTTGAAATTTGGTTACTTATGAGAACAATTATTTGGTTCTTTTCCAATGAAACAAATTTGGACGGTGTGATGTGGGGGATAAATAGATGGACATATACGAGTCGGTATCATAGAAAGCATGCACTAGAACATTGAGACTTCCATCTTTGACAAAATTATGGAAACAATTAAAGTGTCGTTTGTTTTTTTTTTTTAATGTTTTGAATTTTTGTAATGACTGAACGGTGACTGAAATTAAATCTGAATGATATTTTTTTTTTCTTCTCACATCTAAATGTATTGTCAACACGTTTGTTTTTAAAAGTAAAATTGTATGAATATAAATAATTTTACATTTATACCTATGTTAAAAAATTATACATATAATATGAAATAAAAACAATCCAAAAATAATAATTATATATGAACACATATGATCATAATCTTCTTCTTTGATTACAAACAAACTTTATTTTTCTAAGAAAATAAAAGGTTTTTTTTTTCAAAAAATAAAAAGGACATCAGAGAAATTCGTACAAAACACTCTAAATATATATCATAATAAAATATCGATATTAAACACCAATATGAACATTGATTAAGGTTCTTTTAAATTTTTAAAACTATTTAAAATAAATAATATATTAAAATAAAGATTTTTATACGATATGTAATTTTGATGAAATTGGAAATATGTTATATATGGGGAATAATATCGGAAGAAAATATTTTAGATTGCATTTAATACAATTAAGTGATTTGCAATTAAGTGAAAAGTCAAGATTTTTTACTTTTTTTTTAAGTTGTTTGAACACTTAAAAAAAATCAAAACAACTTAATAATTATGATTCAGACCCATTAAATTTTAAGTGAAAAAAATAAACGATACTGAAGTGTTGCTTTCGGTTACATGTATGATTCACAGCAACAACCGTAGTCCACAAAAATCTTTTTTTTTTTTTTCTGATTTAGAAAGAAAAGCCGGTAAACAAACCAAAAATGAATCCAAGAAAAACATCAGCACAAAGAGATTTGTTAATTGGTCAGACCAGACCGCAAGTCCCCAGGTGGTTTCTTTATAATAAGTATGCTTAATTATCACATTTTCTCATTTATGAGAAAGCGATGGGCAGATAAGAAAACTATCAAAGATTGAATTCATTGTGATCCTGGATTGTGTATAAATACAAAAATACTATATATATTTATTAAACATGATGTAATTAAATAGAAACGGATTCATAAAATTTTAAAATTTATCAGAAACCTTAACGAACGTTCAATGCAGAGGGTTCAGAAGCATTGAGCGATAGTGGAAGCGAGACACCGACACAGACAGACGAAGTGATAGCGGCGCTAGAGAGAAATGGTGTGAACTTCATAAACACGGCAACAAGATCGAAAACGAAGAAAGGGAAACCAAAGATGGCGATGAGGATTGACGTTCCAGCCAGGACACCAACACGGACAATCACTGCTGTTACATCGATGCTGTGGGAAGATCTAGTCAATAATCCCAAAAAAGAAGGCCCTGGGGACTTCATTAATAGGAAGAAGATCCAATGTGCAGAGAAGATGATTAGAGGAGCTTTTGTCGAGCTCTATAGAGGTCTTGGCCTACTCAAAACTTACAGGTACTATTAATTTATTCAATTCAATTCAATTCTATTCTATTATATATATACATATATTAGCAGCTGCTTCTTCTTAGATATGGTTTTTTTTAAAATAGAAAGAGATTTAGAAAAAAAAAAAAAAAAAGTAGGTTGTAGGAGAACATTTTGTGGGCTCACATGATTATTACACTGCCTGCCACTAACTTTGATATTTCCCATCGTGTGATACAAGTGAACATGAAATTAAGAATGAAATCCATGATCAAAACCTTAATACAAAGAAGTGTATGTGAATGGACTACAAATATAAGATGATGAGGCCATGATGCTCATTTATTAGAGGAGCTTTCACCAAATGTTGTTTGTTTTAAATCAACTTTATATTGTAATTTTTTTCTGACAATTGTCATATTTTCCAATTCTTTTCTTAATTTTTCATTTCTTCTAAAACAAAAAAATTCGTTTTCTTATTTATATTAAATCATTTATTATTATTTCTAATAGCTTAACACATCCAATCAATAAACCATAAAATCTTAAATTTTATTTTATTGGATTAAAATAATAAATCTATTATTATGACTCATTTTATTTTATTCTTAATATTTTTCTTTATTTTATAGTTTTAATTTATTTAGAAACAACAATTTACCAATAACTTGAAGAATAATAAATTTAATAAAATGTCTAATAATATTTATTAATAAATTATTTGTGTATAAATTTAAATTGAATTCATTATAAATGTAAAAACAAATTATTTTTATAAAATTATATTGTAATTTATTCTTTTAATTTGTGTCATTATTTATGTTATTTTTCTTGTTACTATTTATTTTTTAACTTTTTTTGTTTTTATTTCTTTTTAAATATAAAATTTTTACATTTACCTTGAATAAGTATCCTATTTGTTTTATTTTTTTTTAAAATAAAACTCAATTTTGTTTTAAAAAACACTCATTTTCCCATGATTTTAATTTTTCAATATATATATATTCAAGTGTCATATCTGGTTAAAATTCCTGGATCCGTCACTGAATTTACGTAATATATATAGTTTCCAAAACTGACCAAATTGACACTTTTGGCAGCTCACTGAATATGGTGGCATTCACAAAGATACTCAAGAAATTCGACAAGGTAAGGTGGTAATATGTCAACTTATTATTCATCTTCTTCTCATATGACAGAGTAACTCCACACAAAAAAAGAAAACGCGGAAAGATTAGAAAGAATATTTTATTCAGATTTTGCTTTTGGTACACATAGGTTTTGCTTTTAGAATATGGCACTTTTTTTTTTTTTTTTATCATTATTGTTTTTTGATAACTGGAAAGACCACTTTTAGGGCGTATTAGTGGGATTGGAGATTGGGCTTCTCTTGTTTTTATTAAAGAAAAAAAGGAAGTAAATAATAAACAACTGCCCACTAATTGTAGTGGAAAAGAATAGAAAAATTAAAATTGTATACTCATTATGTTTTAGAATTAAGAGTTTGAAAATAGAATAACAAGAATCCTGTTTTTAATTAGTTGAAACACCAATTAAATATGTGGTCCTCGGTTCCTCACCTCACATGAGAATAATGTGAGACACCAACAACTATATAATATATCTTGGTCCTATGTAAGTATGTCGAATATATTCAACCCGCCCACCAAATAGATTAGTGACTCATGCATATGCATGCCTGAGTTAGAGTGACTACTTTGAGGATGTTAATTAGTAAATTGTATAATTAATTTTAAGTATTAATTATGATTAATTTCTGATAATGTGGTGGATCAACGTACAGGTTTCAAAGCAAAAGGCATCGGCAAGTTATCTTCAAGTCGTGAACAGGTCCCATTTCATTTGTTCTGCCAAGGTATATATCTCATATATATATATATGTTTTTTATATTAAAAGGCGATTAAGAGTAATTAATATATTGATTATGTTTGGCTGATTTGAATATATAAGGTGGTTAGACTAATGGATGAAGTGGGGTCCATATTCACAAAGCACTTCGCGGCCAATGACAGGAAAAAGGCAATGAAATACTTGAGACCCCAACAAAAGAAGGATTCTCACATGGTCACCTTTTTTGTTGGTAATTTCTAAATACTCACTCACCAGTCACTCACCATTACAAAATACAACATTATATATTGTCATACAGTTTCCTTTTAAGACGAAACCCACCATCAATCTTGCTAGTGGAAACTTAAATTTTTTGTTGTTTTTTTTTTTAAAAAAGATAGTGCAAATTAAAGTCGACCCACTAATTGTTTGAATCTGATATTTTTAGGAGTTCGAATTTATTGAAATTGCCTAACTGAAGGGTCTCTACATTTTTTTTTTTTTGTAGGGTTGTTTACAGGTTGCTTTCTATCACTGTTTAGCGTATACGCAATATTGGCTCACTTGGCTGGTTTATTTTCTGCTTACAGTGAAGTGGCTTATATGGAAACTGTCTATCCTGTTTTCTGGTGCTGCATCACCTTTAATTTTTTTTTCATATTTATCATCTGCTTTTTATTGTCACATCCAATATAAAATTATGTACTACCAGACCCAAATGGGCTGCAATTTGGGCCTGTACTGTACAGACATTTCAATGGTTCAAAATTTCAAATTGTAAAGAAACAGCCTCTCAAGGCCTCAATGTGGCATGTCCTATAACACTAGTTGTTGCATACTGATCAAGTAAATATTGTGATGTTGTACTGCAGTGAGTTTGCGTTACTGTGTTTGCACTTGTTCATGTATGGTTGCAACTTGTTCATGTGGAAGAGTACTAGGATCAACTGCAATTTCATCTTCGAATTCTCGCCTAGCACCTCTCTCAAGTACAGAGATGCATTTCTCATTTGCACCACTTTCATGACTGCTGTGGTTGGTGCCATGGTTGTCCACCTTCTCTTACGAGCTAGCGGCTTCTTGCCTAGCCAAGTTGATGCCATTCCTGGAGTTCTCCTTCTGGTTAGTACTAAATATCATAACCAAAAACAGAGAATTGCATTCAAGACTTAATTTTGAGAACTAGTTCTCATTTATACATTTTACAGATTTCCATTTGCCTGCTCATATGCCCATTTGACATCTTTTATCGCCCCACTCGCTACTGTTTCCTTCGTATTCTTCGTAACATTATCTGCTCTCCATTTTATAAGGTACATTATTACTTTTATAGATAGGTTTCATATAAAAAAAAATTAGGCTGCTTAATCTTGGTTTAATATCTATCATGTATATATGCAGGTTTTGATGGTAGACTTTTTCATGGCTGACCAACTTACTAGCCAGGTAATTTACAATGTTAGGATTTATGATTTTATTACATGTCCTTGTAAACGAAGATCATTAGATTAATTTCTAATGTAGAAAATATGAGTATATATCTGGCTTCTATCTATCTCTAATTATCAACCCTTTTTTTATTACTAAACAGATTCCATTACTGAGATACTTGGAATCCACAGCCTGTTATTTCATGGCTGGAAGTTTTAAAACACACCGATTTGAAACCTGTAAAAATGGAAGGCTCTACAGGGAGCTAGCTTATGTCATCTCATTTTTGCCTTATTATTGGCGTGCAATGCAGGTAATCTAAAGTTTCTTATAATTTATGTCACATTTTGTAAAAATGCATTTAAATTGTACATAGTTTTCACAATGACTGACTTCTTGTGGCCTTGGTGTTGTTATATGAGCAGTGTGCAAGAAGATGGTTCGATGAATGTGACGTGATCCATTTGGCTAACATGGGGAAGTATGTTTCGGCTTTGGTGGCAGCCGGTGCCAGGATAACGTACACCAGAGAGAGCAACCACCTTTGGTTTGGTATAGTCATTGTCACTTCTGTGGTTGCTACACTTTATCAATTGTACTGGGATTTCGTTAAGGATTGGGGTCTTCTAAACCGGAATTCCAGGAACCCCTGGCTCAGAGATGATCTGATCTTGAAGAACAAAAGCATCTACTACATTTCCATTGTTAGTCTCTCTCTTTCTCTCTTAGAATAAAATTTCACTTGGCTTTCTTGTTCTTCAAGTCTAACAGATTGAGAAAATGGATATTTCAGGCTATAAATGTAGTTCTGAGAGTGGCTTGGGTGCAGACTGTTATACGGCTCCATATTAACGTCATTGAGTGGCGTATTCTTGATTTTTTCATGGCTTCTTTAGAAGTTATTCGCCGAGGACATTGGAATTTCTACAGGTACTTTCTATTCCCACCCCAATAAGAATAAAAAAATCATAATGTCTGAACAATATAATTGTACAATTTTACTAATAAAAGACTTGATGTAAAACAACAGGTTGGAGAATGAACATCTGAGCAATGTAGGCAAGTTCAGGGCTGTGAAGGCAGTTCCACTGCCATTCCGGGAGATGGATTCTGACGATTGATCATCTACGTAATCGTTTTGTTAAGCAAATGTACAGGAGTCTTTAATGGCTGACAGGATGCATAGTCCGAAAATCTCTACAACTTCCAGCCTTGTGGGGATTTTGATGGATCCACATTTTATTACAAAAATGTGGTAGATCTCCTTATCATCATCATAATCATCAATTTTCAACACCAATCCGACAACTCGAATTGTGAAAGTGTAAAGTTCAATGGTATTAGTAACTGAAAAAAATAAAACCAGAGAAACTATAGGTGTGCAATTCTACTTCTTGTACTGAAAATTCTATATTTCTTCATAGAAACTAGTCATTAATCTAAGTATGCTGTAATTACAAAAATAAAAATAAATAAAAAATCCATAACATTAGAGATCCCTTATTTAAAAAGACTTGATTTGATATGCAACGCAACAGCCTTAGAGTATACTTCGGACCCATTTGCTCATTGTGTAGTTATAGATTCTGCTATTCTCTTTGAAAGACAATAAGCAGTGGACTCAATGGTGATCATTGGATTGACACCAATCGCAGTTGGAAGAACACTGGCGTCACATACATACAGACCTTGTGCTTCCCAACTCTCCCCATTCTCATCAACCGCGCCTTCATTTTCATCGATCCCCATCCTAGAGCTTCCCATTTGATGGGCAGAGAAGTAAATCATCCAATTCTCATTTTGCGACAATGGCCCTTCTTCCACATACACAGTGTCTAGGAACTCCTCCAATTCCTTTTTATTAATCCCTTTACATTTAATTCTCTGGCCATCACTCCGGTGAGTGCCAACTTCAACGGCTCCTGCTGCTATCAGGATTCTCAGTGCCTGCCTCAATCCAACCTTCAGATTCTCTCTGTCTAATGAGTCTAATTTATGGCTTATCCTTCCTTCTACCTTAACTTTTCCAGAGCCTCGATCCCTGATTATCGTTATCAAATGAGCAGTTCTCGCATATTTCAGCATCCTTTGCTTCAAATGAGCTCCAGATTCCCAAGGACATAATGTAGCAAATGATGCTGGTCCTAGTGCAGGAGTTTCAATGATGGCTCTAGTACTAGTTGCATCGGAATTACATCCTGAAACCACTTTGTTGACTGATGTAATGATTCCACCCTCGTATGATTTGCCCTTAAACTCCAAGTTTGAGTCCGGAAAGTATCCCCAGGCCATCGCGACAGGGTGGAGATGAAGGTTCTTACCGATGTTAGGATTCTTCAATCCGCTAGAGATCATTAAAGGCGGTGTCAAAAGAGCCCCACAAGCCGAGATTGTTATCTTGCCTTCAATTTGCAATCGCTTTGTTATTTTCTTATTCAAAGAATTTGCTATCACTCCTGAACATTTCTTCTTCCTTATGCTTCCATCGTCGTTATTTTCCAATACAAATCTCTCAGCTTTGCATCCTGTTAAAATGACTGCACCATGTTCTACTGCATCAACCAACCATGTATTATTAGTCCCTTTTTTGTCTCCTTTTACACAACCATAATTGCAAGATCCACAGTGATGATCTTCACTGGAATTTCGTGCTACGTTTTCTACTTCAAGACCAAGATATTGACACCCTTTACGGAGTACCTGGTTCTGGAAACTTTCATGTGCACAATTCTCTGTAAAACCAATTCTCTTACACACAACATCCATAGCAGATAGATACTCTGTGCTCCCAAAGAGTGAGAGTTTCTGTTCCTCAGCCCATTCCTGAAGCACAGGTTTTGGTGTTCTGATACATGCTGACCAGTTGACAGCCGATCCACCACCCACTGTCGACCCTGACATAATCAACATGGACGCGTTAACAGTTCCAAGAATCCCTCCTGATTCATATAGTTGATCATATGATGGGCCTTCAAGAAGAGAATAATCTTTTGGAGTAAAGTAATTTCCTTTTTCGACGACAACGACTTTCTGACCAGAACTTGCTAGGACAGCTGCTGCAACACCTCCACCGCAACCAGAGCCAACAACTACAACGTCACATTTGATTTTGAAGATGTGCTGCTCAGAATCCTCTGTAACTTCAAGGCCTTTCTCTGTGAGCGATTTGAGAAGAGTTGAGTTGGTTTCGTGTATAGTTTCGATTATTCCATTTTGAAGAGGCCTCTCCTTCTGATCTTCGGACAGATTCTCGTCGCGGTCTACATGATAATTTATGGCTTCCCATGAAGAGTTGTTACCATTTTCATCAACCTGCAGCAGGAATATTGCAGGGTTATATATCACGTTAAATGCTCGACTTATAGTATAGAGTGTAATTATGTAAAACAATGGGTACTTAAATGTATTAAATATAAGTCATAAGTCATTACCAATTTACCATTTTCATAAGTGCAGCTAAAAATCAAATATAATTGAATTATGTAAATAGGACAATGGGACTGTGATTGAATTATGAGTAAACAATAGAGACAACAAGGAGTAAGGACTGCAATTATGTAAAACAATAGGGACTTATATGTATAAAACATAAGTCACAAGTCATTATCATTTTCATAAGTGCAGCTAAAAATCAAAATTTATTTACTCAAGGACTTTAATTGAATTAAAAAGATAAAATTGTAAAAAAAAAAAAAAAAGGATTGCCAGGCAAGTCAAGACTCAATATCTTTAATAGTGAAAAGTTGTCGTTGGGTTCCTTTCGATATCACTTGCTCTTATGGGCCGCTCTTGGGCTCAGAGCTCGGCCTATCTTAAGATATTTTGAAGGGATTTGGAATTTTGTTACTATATTTTAGTCTCATTGAGCTCAACAAACCTCACATCCAATTCTAAAAACTTGTAGTTTATTCATTAATCAACAATGAAAATAAAAGGACTCTAGTGGAAAGTGAAAAAAGAATGAAAGATTTCATTCTCATGTATAGTAACCTTTTGGAAATAGAAAATTAGAAACAAGATCATTACAAAAGTACCTATATTAATATAAAAATTTGAAATAATTAATTGATAGTATATTTTAAGTATAATATATCATTTATTCTTTAATTCTAACAGCATCTCCAAGGTTATCCTTTAAAGACCTCTAATCTAATGGTGAATGTAGTTGTAAGGGGTTATTAAGAGGATTTGTGTTCGCCCTTAAATGACTCATTTAGAATTTATTATTATTATTTTATATTTTACTATATAAATACTTTATTATTTAGTTTATCTATTAACAATAATAAATCTTAAAATCTTGAAAAATCTTGAAAGTAGAGATAGTAACAATAATAAATTTCCTTTAAAGAAAAGTAACAGTAATAAATGTATTGATTGTTTTGTTTTTTTAATACAAAGCTATAATAATAATAATAATAATCAAATTTGTATCCAATATCTAATTAACAAAGCAAACCCTAACATTCAAATATAATAATAAAGGTCAAATTTGCAATCCCTATCAATCTATATGATGTACATCTCAATTTCAAACTCAATATATAATGAGGAAAGATTCCCTCGATCTGTTTGTAAGTTTGAATAATGTCTGCAAATTAATTTCATATTTTAATTAAGCACAGTACAGTTGATTTCAAATGTTATAATGATGTTTCAACGATAGTATTTTTTTATCTTTTGTTTATTTCTATTATATTTCATGGAAATCGACCCCTTCCTTGTTGCCAATGACCAAAAGGTGGCTTTAAATCAATTTTATTTATTCTCCCTCCTTGAAAGAAAAAAAAACAATACTCAAAGAATACAACGAAATTTTAGGATAAAATTCTAGCAAATAAATAACAAAAAAAAGTCTTTTTTTTTATATAAGTGATATAGTGCAAGAGTGTACATATCATATCCTATGTTGTGTATAGGATCCTTCAATCATTATATATATATATATATATATAATTTTTCTATTATAAGTTCCTTACATGTCGGTCATTAGATTTAAATGTTTTGATTTAGTTATAGACAAGCATATTTTCAATACAATAGTCGTCTTATATCAGTTCGAACTGACAATAGAAAGGTTATATATATATATATATATATATATATATATAATGATTAAATATATATTAGATAAATGCATAAACATAATTTTATGATATAAAGAAGTGCATATATAGTTTTTCACTTTTTCTCTATATAGCGATGTAATTTAATATAACTAATAAGATTTAGCCCTTAATAAGGCTTAACCCAACCCATGTTAAATTCTAATTAATTGAAAATAATAAAAATAAAGAAAGACATATAAAAGCAATGAAAATAGAGAAATAAAATAATTACCGTGGAGAAGAAAATGAAGAGGCACAAAAGGCGGATGTAGAGGAATGCAACTCGAATAGGAGTGAAAAACCATGTCTTGTTCCACTTTTGCAGGACCCTTTCTCTCTTCTCCAACGATATTCCTGAGAAGCTGTTAATGAATGGCCAATTTTTCACATTTATACACATTGACCCACATATCATTAACGTCCCCAACCTTGTTGATAGCAACCACAACACCATTCTCACCAACGCAATCCCTTCTCTCAACCCTCTTTTCACCAATAACTCTGCTATCTGTAGTACGTCCTCCCCACACAAATCATACGATCATAAGTACTAATATTACAGTATTTTATATTCTCAGACTATACGTTAAGATAGAGAGATTAATTACCTGGTCCGGTATGGGAGATTGAGAAGCGGAAGAGTTGAGGAAGGAGTCGATAGGCTTGTTAGATTTGTGGTAGTCTTCTTGTTTACCCTCCATAGAAGCCGATGAGGAAGGCAAAGAAGGTAAAATCACTTCACACAAGCTAGCAATTGTTTGAATCTCACATGAAGAGAAACCATGATTGTATTTATCTTCTCTTGATCTTTTTCCACTCAACAATGGATGGCACTCTGATCTTCCGATGATCACCATCTCTCTCTCACA